>CM030362.1:125964337-128856837 GCA_017893485.1 Hemerocallis citrina
CTATGGAGGTATCGAGGGAGGTTGGAGTTATTTTGCTAAATAGTGCTTCAACAGGTTTTGTGTCTTTTGGGGAAGATGAGTAGTGTCGCTTCATGTGGGTTCATTTTGGTGCTTATTGTACCCTTTGTAATGGATGACTATGTGTATTTTGAGCTTTTCAGAGACTTTATGTATCTGTGATGTAATTATTTGGGTGATCAATATGATGTACCGATGGCAACTCTCGTGCCATCTTTATCTCAAAAAAAAAAAAAAAACAATTCAGCCATATGTATAACAAGATTTTTAAAGGAACAGTACTCTAGGAAAAACATTCGCGAGAGGAACTTCATCTCATGGAAGGGCAGGTGAAGAATCTAAACATCATTATAAACCAACAAGCTCCCAAATCTTACTACTAGAAATAATCATGACTAAAAAAATGAGACGGGTCTTTGGTGATTACCCCTTTATGCATAGAGGAGTACGTAGAATCTTCCCTAAGGCATGGTTGATAGATGAAAAGTACGTAAATATATGTGAAGCAGTGAAGTGGAAGATTTGTCCATTAATGAAGTTAATAAAATATTTTTGTTAGCTATGTTCGGCAATAATAATTGTCAATTGTAGTGTCGTGAAATGGTGGGGTTAATTCATGATGGAATTGTAAAAAGAAGTAAAATATTTTTGTTAGCTATGTTCGGCAATAATAATTGTCAATTGTAGTGTCGTGAAATGGTGGGGTTAATTCATGATGGAATTGTAAAAAGAAGGCAGTGTTAAAAATAGAGAAGGATGGAGGTCTATACAAGTTGAACAAAAGATGGAGTTTCAATCATCACAACAGAAAGACATGATCTAGCAATAAAGATGGTCATTTAAGCTCCAAAAACTAAGAAGATCAAAAGGGTTCGTAAGGTTATATGATGAGATTAAAAGGTTAAATGCCAATGTGATTAAAGATTAGATAGAGTATCTAAAAAGGGTATGTCTTGTATCATTCAGGAAAACAGATTCCATCAAGCATTCAACTAAACTCCCAAACATTCTCAGTATAGCTACATGGATGAAAATACAAATCAACCATTGTCATGAATGAATCTAGGCAATGTGAATATCCAAAAGCAGTCCTAAAATTATGCATGTCTGTTACATTTTACGGGAAAGCTTTGGCTCGAACCAGGGACCCCGAATTCGAGCTGTCACTCAATAATTCACCCCACCCAATACCAATCAGGACATTGCCTGTTGGTATGCGTATATGTTACATGTGACTATTTTCTTCAATACAAAATTTTGACCATAAACATCAAAACTAAGGTTTTCAAGTTTTTTGAATTAAAAAAAATCCACACTTAGATAATAAAATCCCATAAAAACAGCACAGATAAAAATTTTGGTAAACCCCATTACAGTAATGCCTACATATACAATAAAAAGACATTGTTTTGCGATGAAAGCATCATAAGGGTAATTAGAACTACGATCATAAGAGAAGGGAGAAGGAAAAACACTCATTGGAGTAAATTTTGAGCGAGTTCTTTGCAAAGGATTTGGAATCGAATGGGTTTAAGACTTCTTTCTTCGCAAACAAAGGTTTTGGGTTTTAGACACGGAGGCTTCTAGAAGAGAAGATCTTTTCTATGGAGCCCTAGAACAATTTAACTAAACTATTCTTGCGTATTTAATTTGGATGTTTCGCTTGATCCATAAGCTATTCGTTTAGGCTAAAAATTACAAATATAGCATTTAGCATTAAAAGAAGAAAATTACAAATTACAAATTAAGCGTTGCTGTCATTTCTGCTAACTTTAAAAGAAGAAAATAAATAAATAATTTAGAAGGGTGATCTTCTCCATCCATCTCTTTTTTTTCTTTT
This sequence comes from Hemerocallis citrina, assembly GCA_017893485.1. Classification (NCBI taxonomy): domain Eukaryota; kingdom Viridiplantae; phylum Streptophyta; class Magnoliopsida; order Asparagales; family Asphodelaceae; genus Hemerocallis; species Hemerocallis citrina. Next base: position 125,966,196 of record CM030362.1, read on the forward strand.
TTTTTTAAATAGCTTTATCATCAATAAGTAATGGCATTTTAGTAATATGAGAAAGAAAAGAAAAAGAAAAAAATGGTCGGACGTAAGAAGATCTTCCGTCAAAAAAATTTAAAAAAATTGTAAAATGACATTTTCATAATAAATAATTGCATTTTCGTAATATGTGGAAGAAAAGTTTAGTGGAGAAGTGATCAGACAGAAGAAATTCTCCCGCCCGATTTTTTTTTAAATGACATTTTTGTAAATAAGTAATGACATTTTTGTAATTATTTCAATGGTATTTTTATAATTTTTAGGGAAAAAGTTTTCAGACGGATAGATGATCTTCCGTCCGACCATATGAAAAAACAAAAGTTTAAACAGATGGAGCTTCATCATCCGTCTTCTATATTTAGAAGTTTTCTAAAGCCGCTGCTATTTTTAGCGATCAACTGTTCACTTATATTCTAAATTTTTGAGTTTTTAGAAAACGGTAGTGGGTGCTTGAAGAAAGGGTAAAAGGAAGAAAAAATTAGATAATAGCCCCTTTCAGTTGAATTTTGGGGTTTTTTTTTTCGTAGTCACATTTCAAATCTTTGTTATTTCTATATTCTCACCCATATTCTTTATATTTCCATATCCTCATCTCGTGTCGTTTGGGTGATTAAAACCCTCATTTAACATTAGTTTTTTCATTAATTATAAGAAATGTACTTTGAATATTCTTCTTGTTCGGTACAAATTTAATAAAAATATATTTTAATTCGTAAACTACCCCCCCCCCCCCCCCCCCCCCCAAATAATATTCTTGATTTAAAATCCTTCTCTTCTTTCATTTACATCAATTTCCTCCATTAATACCTCATATCTCTACAACAAATCATAACTCAACTCATCATCTAATAAAATAAAAGTCTACAATTAATAAAAAAAAACATCCCAATCTTCACTTCACTCATATCCTTGAGTCTAGTTGAGGTGTACGACAATAGTCTGCTGCACTCAACTCAGTGTTATGTCATCTCAAACTCAAACACTCACAGTGCTCATCCTGTCTTACAACCCCTTCGTTACTATTTGTAATAGTTTATAACTCTTGCACATATATATATATATATGATGCGGTTTGTTTTTGGGAGATATGTGGATGCACCAGGTGTGAGTTCTTACTCGATTTGTATTGGTGAAGGAAGCTCTCGTGCAGACGGCCCTTAGCTGGGCGAACGGTACGGAAGTAGGCATGAGTGTGTTGGAGGCTGGTGCTCGGCTCGGATCAGGAGGCTCGGATCCGAAGTCTCGTGTACCTGCAGACGGTCTAGGAACACCGGGGTTGGTCCCGGTGGCAGACCATCCGACGATCTAGTCAGCTACTGAAAGGGAGTAACAGTAACTAGGGTTTGAGAGGAAGAGAGATTGATTACCTTGGTCAAGGGGTAGGGGTCTGGTATTTATACGAGAAGCCAACCGGGTCTGGACCCGGTTGCCCGTGGGGCTGAAGCGGTGGAAACCCGGGCGGTATAGGGCTGACGTGGCAGAGGCCCAGGCGGTTTTCCGATGCTGACGTGGCGAATCTGGATGATCTGGAGGTGTGCGTATCCTGAGGGGATCCTATGGCCCAGGAGGGGCCACGTCATCTGACCCATATCACAAGCCCCACACTCTTGAAGGGCTAGGTGAACCGGTCGTGCAGGAGTGGTTCTTTGCCTCTGTAGGAAGAGCAGGGTGGGAGGTGTAGTGAGAAAGTAGGATCTGCTACTTCCAGAAGAGGCCAGGGGGTAGGAGGAAGGGATCCCTCATTGGAGTTTTCGTGGGACGCTAAGCGGAGAAGAGTCGGAGTGACGCTCGCCGAGTCTTATGGTCGGCAGGCGAGCCTCGGGGGTCGGCGGACGACCCTCTCGCTAGTTGGAAGAGCGAGGAGACGTCGAGGTCTGTCCGATTGAAGCTCCGTATGTAGAGTTTCTGGGGCCGGTAGGCAAGCTCAGAGGGTCGGCGGACGATCCTCTCGCTAGTTAGAAGAGCGAGGGGACGTCGAGGTCGATCTCACTGGAGCTCGGCTTACCGAGCATCGGGGGTTGGTAGAGGAGCTCTGAGGGTCGGCAGGCGAGCTTCGTGGGTCGGTGGACGATCCTCTCGCCAGTTGGAACAGCGAGGGGACGTCAGGGTCGGTCTTGTTTGAGCTCGGTTCGCCGAGCATCTGGGGCCGGTAGGCGAGCTCCGGGGTCGGTGGACGATCCTCTCGCTAGTTGGAAGAGCGAGGGGATGTCGAGGTCGACCTCGTTGGAACTCGGTTTACTGAGCATTAGGGGTCGGCAGACGAGCCCCTGTTTGTGGGATAAAGGAGGGTTTCGTGGCTCGCGATTCCATCCGAGCTCTGAGCCTCTTGTGAATAGAGGAGGGCTCGTGGGGCTCGCGATGTTATCCGAGCTCCGACCCCTATTGAATGGAGGAGGATGCTTGGGGCTCGCGGTGTTATCCGAGCTCCGAGCCACTCTCAAGTAGCGGAGGGTGGTTGGGGCTCGCGGTGCTACCCGAGCGTTGATCCCCTCTAAATTGCGAAGGGTGGTTGGGGCTCGCGGTGCTATCCGAGCTCCGAGCCCCTTGTGAGTAGGGGATGGCTCCGGGCTCGCGTTTTCATCTGAGGCCCGAACCCCTACACTTGTTTGCAGCGACTGACAGATTTCGTTGAACTTAATGCTTTAGGAGTAGAAGTCTCGGCGGCTGGCAACGGTGACCGGTCTCCGAGCCTCCAGTGAGATGGGGCGACGCTTGTGGTTCGTGATGCCTTCCGAGCGTCGACCCTTCTGTGAAATAGAAGGGGAATTTATGGCTCGGGATTCCATCCGAGCTCTGAGCTCCGTTGACAGCGGAGAAAGAGGTGCTGCTCGGGATGTTATTCGAGCGTTGACCCTCCCACAAAATAGAAGAGAAATTTATGGCTTGGGATTTCATCCGAGCTCCGAGCTCCGTTGTCAGTAGAGAAAGTGGTGCTACTTGGGATGCTATCCGAGCGTCGACCCTTCTGTGAGAATAGAAGAGGAATTTATGGCTCGGGATTTCATCTGAGCTCCGAGCTCCCTGGTCAACAGAGAAAGCGATGTGGCTCGGGATGCTATCCGAGCGTCGACCCCTCTGTGAGAATAAAAGGGGGAATTTATGGCTCGGGATTCTATCCGAGCGCCGAGGCCCAAGCTTGTAAGAGAAGCTTTTCTGGCTCGAGATTCTATCCGAGCGCCGAGGCCCAAGCTTGTAAGAGAAGCTTTTCTGGCTCGAGATTCTATCCGAGCGCCGAGCCCCAAGACCCTTCTGTGAGAATAGAAGAGGAATTTATGGCTCGGGATTTCATCCGAGCTCCGAGCTCCCTGGTCAACAGAGAAGGCGATGTGGCTCGGGATGCTATCCGAGCATCGACCCCTCTGTGAGAATAGAGGGGGAATTTATGGCTCAGGATTCTATCCGAGCGCTGAGCCCCAAGCTTGTAAGAGAAGCTTTTCTGGCTCGAGATTCTATCCGAGCGCCGAGCCCCAAGACCCTTCTGTGAGAATAAAAGAGGAATTTATGGCTCGGGATTTCATCCGAGTTCCGAGCTCCCGGGTCAATAGAGAAAAGGGGTGCTGCTCGGGGTGCTATCCGAGCGTCTACCCTTCTGTGAGAATAGAAGAGGAATTTATGGCTCGGGATTCTATCCGAGCTCCGAGCTCCCTTGACTTGTCGAAAAAGTCTGCTTGTTGGAGAGAGAGGCCTGGGGGTAGTTGTGTCATTTTAGCGTCCACTGCTGACTTCATGGGTGCAAGGATCGAAGCGACTCCAGATCTTTTTGGGCCGTTAGATCTTGATGATTAAGATCCAACGGCCAGATCTAAACTGCGGAAATCGAGGAGTCACTTTTTCCTTATAAATCCCCTCCCCCTCCCTCATTTTCTTCTCCATTTCTTTACTCACTTTTCAAATTTACAAGAACAGATTCTTACTTGCCGTCGGCGATATTTCTGGTGATCTCCATGGTTCGCTCTTTAGGTTAGTATTTCTGTTTAGTAATGTCGTGCACTCAGTCTGGATCCGATGCTAGCTCGTCGGGCCGCTCCGCAAAGGAATCCGAGTCAGAGACATCTTCGTCCCTTAGTAAATATAAGGTCAAGGAGGAGGTCCTGACAGACCCTGGGTCGGATGGGGGCGATGATGTAGTCTTCGTAGTGTCTCCGCTGAGGTCCCGAAGGCCGGGGAATGAGCCGGTGGACAAGGACGAGGAGGAGGAAGGGGAGGAAGAGGAGGAAGAGGAAGAGGAGGGTGGCGAAGGTGACGAGGATCAGGGGGATCAGGAGGAAGAGGATGCCGAAGGTGAGGACGAGGAGGATCCTGAGGGTGAGGGCGAGGACGAGGGGGACCAAGATTCTGAGGGTCAGGGCGCCGTTGATGATGAGGATGAAGGTGAAGGGGAAGGCACAGAAGGAGGTGCTGGGGAAGGCGTGCAAGGAGGTGCTGGCGAAGGCACAGCGGGAGTTTCTGTCGGGGCCGTGGATGACCTACCGCCTCTTCCGCCTTTGTCGACGCCGTCTCCGGATAGGAAGGCCCGTCCACATCGCAAGAAAAGAACGTTAAGTATTCCGGACAGCCCCCTCCTCCGGACAAATATGCCCCTCGACATGGGCTGGAGTTCCCCCCGGTCTCCTTCAAAAATTCGGGGTCGATCAGGATGTACCCTGATGATATCCAGGATATCGGTCCCATTCCTCCCGTGCCGGGCGAGGAGGGCCGTGTGAAGATCCGGATGGACGGCATCCCCTGCATTTTGAGGGCGGACTATCTCCACATTCTGAGGGCTGCTTATTTCATTCCTCGGGAGTTCGAAGTCTTCATCCCGAGCCCTAGCGTCCGACCTACCACAGCTCTCGCCCCGGGGTACTGCATGTTTCTTGAGGATGCCTTTGCCTCGGGGCTGAGGTTGCCTCTGCACCCCTTTGTCAAGAGGGTTTTGAAGTGGGCGAAGCTGTTCCCGATGCAGTACTACCCGAACTCTTGGAAGCACTTTGTCTGCTTCATTCTGAAGTGCCAAGAGAAGGGCGTGACGCCGAGGTTGACATATTTCCGAGCCATTCTGGGGATCAGCTCGCTTGGTGACCAGTAGGGGATATTCTACTTCTCGCCCCGGCCGCATAAGAAAGTGATGCACAGCCATCCGGATTCCATCAAGGGGTGGAAGGATAAATATATTGTGGTTCGGAGCGAGAAGTTTTGGGGGATCCCGACGACTTGGAACTTCTTTAAGCCCAATCACAAACCCCCGAAGCGAAGTGACTTAATGGCGAAGGAATTGAAAAAGGTTGAGTAGATTGTAGGGGGGCACAGCATCGCTTGGCCCCGAGTGACGGAGCTGCACTTGGCCCGGGCCGGACTGAGCCCAATCGACCCTAGTATGTTTCGTTCTAAATTTTTGTATCTTTCTGCCTTCGCGTTAACCGTAGCCCTTCTTTTTTCATTTTTGCAGGGAAGACGTCCAAGCAAGTTGATGATAGGCGCGCTCTGCTAGCCGTCGCCGAGAAGGCGGGGGCGGAGAGGAAGAAGAAGGCAGAGCAGGAGAAGCTGGCCTCCCAGGCCGGGGGGTCCTCTAAGGGACCGGCTCCGGTAGCCGAAGAGCCTTCTCCCGCGAAGAAGGCTAAGAAGCATCACCCCGCCATGCCAAGGGCACCCCGGGATGCGGGGGGTAGTTCGGGCAAGACCATCGAGGCCCCGGAGAAGGGGCTTCCCCCACCTCGGCTCACCGCCGAGCAGATGGTGGGGCAGTAAGGGCAGCGGCCCTTTACTCTCGACTGGTCGATCGTCAATGGGGACACCCTGATGGATGGCCCTGTGGCCATGGAGTTCTTCCGGAAGGCCAACACCGAGAGGGATCGGATGGCACTGGCGATGCAGAATGCCGACCAGGCCTTCATGCGCTGGTCTCAGGCGTCAGTCTCGATAAGTGCTCGAAACTTTGCCTTTCCCATTTTTCCTGTTTGAGACTTGGTTAAAAGGAATTGTCTGAACACCTTCTCCTTTGGGCAGGCGATGATTTACGGGAAGCACTTTCAGAAGTGCTTGGAGAAGGAGATCGTTGCGGAGAGGAGGAACGCGGACAAGTACCTCCGCGAGTTGAACAAAGTTTCCGACCAGCTGAAGGAGGCCCAGCAGATGGCGGTCGTCCACGAAGCCCAAATAAAGTTGATCTTCGAGCATCACGCGAACAACACGGCGCGCCTCAAAGAGAGGATCGAGGAGGCGGAGGAAAGGAGGCGGAAGGCCTTGAAGAGGATGGAGGCGGCCTCGGCGGATGCCCTGATTATAGCGCAGGACGAGGCGTATGATCAGGCCAAGGCGCACTTCAAGCAGATCTATCCGGAGCAGAGCGTGGACCACCTCTACTATGGTTGGCAGGCGAACCTTCCACCGACCCCGGGTGGCGACGATACGGGGGGCGTCCAGGGCGAAGAAGAGGTGCCACCCCCCCTCAAGCATAGACTAGGCCTTTCTTTCTTTCTTTTGAATGTATATGCCTCATGCGGACTGGCCACCACGGTTTTGTACCACAAAATTTTTGAAAGTAATGAAAGATAGCTTTTTTGGCCGAGGCTTCATGACTTGTGAAAGAAAGTAATGAAAGATTGTTTGTTTTCTCTCGTCTTTTGATAGAAGCACGAGGTCTTGGGGGCCGACCTTGTTTCTGCCGAGGAATCCCTGGTCCGAGCAGGGAGGGAGGCCATGGAGGTAGCTCTGGCTCGCCAGCGAAAACAGGCTCGGGACCGAGAGGCCGCCGTAAACTATTTCACGAACAAGGCTAGGGAGCTCGGTCTGGAGGTGGCTCGTCTGAAGAAAGTCATAGCCGACCAGGATTGGTGGGTAATCGAGACGGACTGGTCCATCTCGGATGCCTCGAGCGGACGATCGGCTTCCGAGTCTTTTCTTCGCGAGGCCGTGGTCGCGAAAGAGCTGGAGATCCAAATGCTGAAGCTGGTGTTGGGCGCGGGCCTGATCGAGGAGGCGAGCAACTCCACACCGGGGCGGTCCCCGACATTTTTATTGGAGGCGGCCCAGCCTGGCGATGCGGGAAGCTCGGTGGCAGAGACCTCTTCCCTGGTCGGTCCGGCCGAAAGTGATAGGAGCCCCGAAGGGAGCACCGAGTTTGAGTTTCAGGCCGAGTGCAAGTGAGTGTGAGATGTGCTTTGTATTTATACTAATGTTCATTGGATTGTAAGCAATGAGTAATAATAATAGCATTCGTTTTCTTGAACCTTGAGTTTGGTGGGGTGAGAATGGTCGCCGAGCTTGGCACGCAGGGGGTCGCTACCGAGGCTAATGGGTGCAACAGACGCATCCGCTACGGCGTTTCGTCTTCCGATAAGTCATTAATGGCGACGTTTCGCCTTCCGCTGTTTAGCGTTCCCAGACGCAATAACTATGCCCCTCAGGGGGCTATATAATCCCCACTCCCCCTTGTTGATTGTCAAGACGTGAGTGGCGGATCTGCCACTTGGCTTGGGTGCCTGTCGACGACGGGCGCCCCGAACTTAATGCTTTTCCGAGCCTCCAGATTGGAGACACACCAATCACCCTCGGACTATTCGGGGTGTGGGCCTTGAGAGCCACGAGACCTCGGGTTGTTCGTTGGTGAGTGGTGGGCCGACCGATCGGTTTGGAGGTTCGGAGAGAGCCGAGGCTAGGTGGCTCTTCTGCCGTCCTCGAACAATTTGGGGTTTTGAGCTCATCAGAGCTGTAAACCCCGGTTTGTTCGGGGGCGAGAGGAGGGTCGACGAATGGGCTTGAAGCTTGGAGAGAGCCGAGGGTCGGTGGCTCCCCTACCTTCCTCGAACAATTCGGGGTTTTGGCTCGTGAAAGCCATAAACCCCGAGTTGTTCGCGGGCGAGAAAAGGGTCAACCAATCTACTCAAAGCTCGGGGCGTCTGTCGAAGGCGGACGCTCTAAATCTTAATAAAAAATTTGCTGAAACAACATGGCGGCAGGTCGCGGCCGAGCGTATTGGTCGAGCGGCTTTGAAGAAGGCCGCGACCTTGCTCTGGTTAACCGATGAGGCACCACCTGCTTCTAGGGAGACGGCGTGGGTGTGGCCGGCGGTTGTTGCCTCGCGCATAGGTCGACGGGCTTGAAGAAGCCCAAACCCTGGGAAGGACCGATGCCGAGCCCCTACACCGGGGAGAAAGCCAGTAACGGGTGTAGCCGAAGGTCGTCGCCGAGCGTTAAGGTCGGGAAGCTTTGAAGAAAGCCTCCGCCTTGCTCGAAGTCGACGCCGAGCCCCCTTACTTGTTTTCAGGAAAGACGGCACGGATGTAGCTGGCGGTGGTCGCCTCGGGCATAGGTCGATGGGCTTGAAGAAGCCCAAACCCTGCGAGGGACTGATGCCGAGCCCCCACACCGGTGAGAAAGTCGGTAACAGGCGTGGCAGAAGGTCGTCGCCGAGCGTTAAGGTCGGGGAGCTTCGAAGAAAGCCTCCGCCTTGCTCGAGGTCGACGTCGAGCCCCCGTACTTGTTCTTAGGAAAGACGACACGGGTGTAGCTGGCGGTAGTCACCTCGGGCATAGGTCGATGGCTTGAAGAAGCCCAAACCTTGCAAGGGACCGATGACGAGCCCCCATACCGATGAGAAAGTCAGTAACAGGCGTGGCAGAAGGTCGTCGCCGAGCGTTAAGGTCGGGGAGCTTCGAAGAAAGCCTCCACCTTGCTCGAGGTCGACGCCGAGCCCCCGTACTTGTTCTCAGGAAAGACGGCATGAGTGTAGCTGGCGGTGGTCGCCTCGGGCATAGATCAATGGGCTTGAAGAAGCCCAAACCCTGCGAGGGACTGATGCCGAGCCCCCACACCGGTGAGAAATTCGGTAACAGGTGTGGCAGAAGGTCGTCGCCGAGCGTTAAGGTCGGTGAGCTTCGAAGACAGCCTCCGCCTTGCTCGAGGTCGATGCCGAGCCCCCAGTTTGTAAGAGAAGCTTTCCTGGCTCGAGATTCTATCCGAGCGCCGAGCCCCAAGCTTGTAAGAGAAGCTTTTCTGGCTCGAGATTTTATCCGAGCGCCGAGCCCCAAGCTTGTAAGAAAAGATTTTATGGCTCGAGATTCTATTCGAGCACCGAACCCCAAGCTTGTAAAAGAAATTTTTCTGGCTCGAGATTCTATCCGAGCGCCGAACCCCAAGCTTGTAAGAGAAGCTTTTCTGGCTCGAGATTCTATCCGAGTGCCGAACCCCAAGCTTGTAAGAGAAGCTTTCCTGGCTCGAGATTCTATCCGAGCGCCGAGCTCGAGACATGTTTCTCATTGGTAACAAAATACGAAGCTACATGCTTGTTTTAAGAAAGCTGACATATTTACAACATTGGAATTTTATAAAAACAAGGCACGACGCGCCGATTACATTCATAATTTACATGGGGTGGAGACTAATCCCCTCCTCCTAGGAACTTGATGAGGTGCTCCGCATTCCAGGGTCTTTTGATGGCCTTGCCCTCCGAGTTGGTCAAGCGGTACGTCCCTGGACGAACGACCTAGGATACCCTGTAAGGGCCCTCCCAATTTGGTGCCAGTTTCCTTTTCTGGCCGGGATTGGATACCGCCAGCTTTCGGAGGACAAGGTCTCCGAGCTTGATGTCAGTTGGTCGCACCTTCTTGTCGTAGAACTTTTCAATCCTTTGTTGGTAGATGCTCCTTCTAATGGCGAACTTCTCCCTGACCTCGTCTATGAGGTCTAGGTCGGCTTGCAGCTGTAAAGAGTTACTTGCCTCATCGAACGCCATGATCCGGGGCGAAGGGATCCCGATCTCCAGTGGAATGAAGCATTCCGCGCCGTACGTCAGATTGAAAGGCGTTTCTCCCGTCGGGATTCTTTTTGTCGTCCGGTGGGCCCAGAGAACGTTTGACAGCTTGTCGACCCAAAACCCCTTAGAAGAGTTATCGAGTCGTTTCTTGAGGCCATCGAGGATTTGGCGGTTCGCGTTCTTGGCCTGTCCATTGGACTCGGGGTGGCACACTGAGGAGAAGCGCTGCTGGATCCCGAGATCTTCGTAGAATTTGCAGAAATGCTTGCCCGCGAATTGAGTCCCATTATCCGTGATGAGCACTTGAGGGATCCCGAACCAACAGACGATGTGCTTCCAAGAACTGTTGGGTCTGTTGCTCGGTGATCGTTGCCAAGGGTTCTGCCTCGATCCACTTCGAAAAGTAGTCGATCGCCACTATGAAAAACTTTCGTTGGCCCGTTGCTTTCGGAAAGGGGCCCACCAAATCCATTCCCCATATGGCAAAGGGCGTCGGACTAGCCATGGAGCGGAAATTTGCTTGCGGGGCCCTTTTGACGGGGGAGAACCGTTGACAGGGGCCGCACTTCTTTACTAGGGCGAGGGCGTCTTGCAGCATAGTGGTCCAGTAGTACCCATGATTTAATGCCTTGCGTGCGAGCGAGCGACTTCCCATGTGACATCCGCCGATTCCCTCATGTAGCTCCTTGAGGGCATACTTGGCCTCATCCAGAGTCAGGCAGCGGAGGTAGGGCCTGCCATTCGTTGTGGTGTAGGACCTTTTGAAGAGGGTGGTGTTGATGACCGTGAACCTTTCTGCTCGGGCCCTGACCCGCCTTGCTTCGGTCCGGTCCTCGGGGAGCTCTCCCTTGACGAGAAATTTCTTGATAAGTGTGTTCCAGTCGTCGGAAGGTGCTCCGTCTTCAACGCATAGAGCCTCCGGGAAGTCTGTACTTGGCTTCAACAGGACTTCAATCAGGACCGTGCGGTCGAGGCCTTCAAAGGATGAGGAAGCTAATTTTGACAGTGCGTTGGCCTGGGCATTCTGCTCCCGTGGGATCCTCAAGTGTAGCGCCCCGATTTCCATATACTGGAAAACCGAGACACGAGACAGAACCTTTTCTTCAATTAGTCACAATACACAGAAAAACAGGAGAATTTAAAACTTTTTTTTTATTCAACACCCAACGTATTACAAGTCTGAATATTATACACAACTTTTTTTTATTGAACCCGCGTTATGAATTTCTAATTGTACACAACATGTTCCTGACAGATACAACGTGACTGATGAGGTTGCAGACGTGGTCAAGTCCTACCAAGGCAGTACGCTCATGGTGTCTATGTTGCCACTACCACCCTGCTAGCCGGACCTCAACAGGAGAGCCCCGTGCCGCCCCCTAGCCAGACCGCAGTCCATGGCCTATTCACTTCCCCGGCATAGGACCCGACGGAGTTCCGGGGTCCAACCCCCTAGCTCCGCCCGCCTTATCATGGCACTTCAGGAATTAACAGTGTAAGATACGCAACCCGTGCTCCCAACTCGTGAGAAGCCACCGTACGTATCCCTTTGACGGGAAGGTACAACCCAATAACACCACCTAAGGTCTATCCCAAGGAATAAGTTGGTCGTAAGGGGCCTCCTACAACCAACTCCTCTTTGTCCGGCAAAAGGTTTAAGTAAATGATCTTTATAAGTCACTACCTTAATGATGTCACTAATCCTGAACAATCCTAGGGATGACAATATGATAAACACAACATGCTAGGTCTAAAATTAGACTTCGCAAGGTAACTCTACTAGGCTGCTCAACCTAGACTTACCAGAATCCCTCAGGATCCGGTTCCTGGCCTATCGATCCAAGACCTCGTCCATGCAAACATACATGCATGGATTCTGTCTATACTCCGGTCCTCGATCAACCCACACCGGTTAAGATCCGATGGTACACAAGGAGTGACTCTTCCACAGTTCCTTAGGAGTAAGAAAACATCTGTGTTAATGGTCGATAGCCCCTAGGGTAATAGTATCGCCCTAGACGAGCACAACAAGAGCTGCGTACTAGCTAACAAGCTATATACGAGTAAACTAACCACATACGAGCCAATAAGCTACGTATGAACTAACAACTACCTACGAGCCAGGCGGCTTCGTATGAGATAACAACGTAGATATCAGCCAAATAAGCCGCGTATGAGACCAACAGCTACGCACAGGCCAGTCGAGCCACGTACGAGCACAACCATATGCAAACAAGCATACAGGTAAATGAAACCTATAAGCAACCAAATGTGCTTACTAGCAACTCGATATTCTATAATTAGAAGCAACAGAAGAATCTACTAACAGTCTAAGGTTGACGTTCTACCAATGAGAAGCCTGAAAGCGACATGTCAAACTTTATCGAACTAACTATTGCTAGTGGTCTATCCAATCCTTATTATCCATACGGACGAGGAATGTCACCATGATATGGTCCAATTTCAATTAGGACCTCACACAACTAGAATGCACGGTTTTCTTTCCAAACGAACTAGAACTACATGCAACGAGATTCTTGGTTTCTCTTTTGAGTTAGAATCACCTAGGAGCCAGATGCATGGGTTCATGGTTCCTTTTCAATCTTTCACTACCATATATACAATCAAACATGGTTCTTTAAACTAGAAGGCTACAATACCCTATTCAAGCGTACATGGTTCTAGCCAAGTAATCTCAACCATGGGATTCCTCCTAGGGATTAACTAGAGATACTTCTCCACACAATATTGCAACTACCATATGATTGGTCCTTTACTAACGCTACAAGCATGGCATGCTAGTCCTTTACTACGCCACAACCACGACATGGATGCAACTTAAGTAGAAGCTACTACAAGTTAAGGCATGAATAGCTACTAGGTTTGGATTGAGTAACTCTTACTACCTTAAGCATGGTTAATGCTACAACTTAGCATGAGTACTAATAATTTAGCACGGTATACAACTTAAACATCATCCTACAGCAATTCTTAAGCATGGTAGGAACCTACAACAATCTTAAGCATAGCTCACCACTTAAGCATTCCTACAACCATCTTGGGCATGGTAGATAAATGAAACATCTATCCTACACATTCTTAAGTATAGATATGTACTTGGCATTAATCTACAACATTCCTAAGTATAGTAGATGCGCATTAATCCTACAAAATCCAAGTATGGTATATCATTTTCCTACAATGATCCAACATGGTATGCTACTTATCATTAATCTAAGCAAGAAGACAACTTAGTAAAACATCTACTATACAATCTAGCAAGGTTAGAACATAACATAGAATTTCTACAACTAAGCATGGATAATTACTATAACTTAAGCATAGAAATTGCTACCATTATGCATGGATAATTAGTACACCTATACATGGATGTTACAATTTGTCCTACAACAAGGTGAGTCTGATCTACAACACGGCATGGGTTCCTACAACAAATCAAGCATGGTAATACTACTTAGCATGAATCTAGGCAATACATGGATGTTACAATTTGTAGCGCCCCAAATTTCTAATATGAGAGCTTAGAAAATAAGTGGCGAAATCCCAGCAATCCACTTCAATAGAACAATAAACACCAACAACACCACTAAAATTTTTCCTCTTTATTACAACAATTATTACAATTACAGCGGAAGTCTAAACATCTCAACTGAAATTCATCTTTCATTTACAGCTTAATAACAACTCAAATATGTCTTTACAATTTTACACCAAACACTAATTAATTTAAATCATCTCAAAATGCCTGCTCAAGCTTCCAACCTCCAAACTAAGCGACCTGCAACATGTGAGGCTAGAGTTGAACCCTAACCCCCAAACTAAAGGGGTCAGCCATAAAAATGGTGTGAGTGGCAACTAATCAAACAAATAACATAAATGAATCTGAAGCATAATGTCCAACAAATAATAATCAAGCACTAATGTATGAAGTAACGACCAAACGAATAAAGGGTGATATCAAATCCAAAAGCCAAGTGTATAAAAACAGGAAATCCGAATGCATAAAAGTGAATCAAGAAAACATCATGACTACATGCTGACAACGATGACTACTAAGAGATGAAGATAAACTATGATAATTTGCCTATGCTTGATCATTCCGGAGAGTGATCCCACATCACAGGTATTTACCCCGGATAATTCAGGAGACCATCCCACATCTAAACATAGACTCATCATCACAATAATACCCCAAAAGTGTCGCCTCGACTCCGATCATTCCGTAGGTCAATCCCACATCACAAGATAATTACTTGGATAATTCCGGAGAAATACCTCACATCTCAGGTTAACTACCTGGATAATTCCGGAGATAAATCGCACATCACAAGTTAATTACTTGGATAATTCAGGAGATTAAAATCCTACATCAAAAGCCATACTGAGGTGCATAACTCATGTTCTCATTCGTCATGACACTACTGATGCCTGTCCTTATTAGTTTGAGTTACTGAACAAATCTCCTAGAGTAGTGCACCCTACCGGACTAAAAATCTGAATAACTGAAAGTTTGCCTCGATGGGCCTCAACAAATAACTGAACAAACACCGGTATACTAGGGTCACCTACCTCTAGAGACTCAAGAACAAATATCTGAACAAATTCCACTTAACAAGTGGCTCAACAAAATGTCTCAAAATCATGTTCTTAACTGAACATCTCAAAAACCAATACTTAACTGAACATCTTAAAATCAAACACTGAACAAATATCTCAACATCAAATACTGAACAATATCTCAGAATCAAGTACTGAACAAATGTCTCAAAATCAAAAACTAAACAAAATATCTCAAATCAAATACAAAGATCCTTCAGGACCAGTCGACTGCATAATGGACCAGTCGACTGTCTAGAGGACATATCCCAACATTTTACAAAAATAATCTAAGGCATGACCAGTCGACTTGACAAGTCATCAGTCGACTGCCCCGAGACAAATTCAAATAATCCTCATCAAAATAATCTAAGTACTTGAGTCGACTGAAGGGTCATAGGTCGACTATCCCGAAAGGACTGATCAAAAATACAAACAGAGGATCAGTCGACTGACCTCAGTCTAGGTCGACTGTCCCGAACAAATCTCGAGGACTAAAAATACACAGTAGGCTCGTACCAGTCGACTGCTTCGCAGTCCAGTCGACTGTCGGCTACAGATTTACAAAAAGTATAGGTCTGAACACAAATCAAACGGAAGCATTCTAAAGATTCATCGATCATGAAATTAATTTATATCCAGACAAATAAACAATTCTCAATCATCTCCATCATGGTTACATTACTCAACCAATCAATTTCTCCAATCTCATATTCTCATGATCTCAATTCTTATTTCTCCCATTAGGGTTTTTCTCAACAAATGTCTTCCATAACTTAATCCAAATCTGATTTACAACCATAAGATCCAGGTGTTTACCATCTAATCATAACAAAATCAATTCTTAATATGTCTCCCGACGATACGATCTCATAGATCAACATTTCCTCAACAAATCTTAATATTTTCTCATACATGGTTCAAATATCAACAAGAGTTCTCATCCTCCATAACAAATAAAAGATCCATACCATACATTCAATGGGACTAACAAAATAATGGCATAATGATCACAAACAAGCATAACAAGATCTTACGTCATTCATCAATCAAGACAAACAAAACAAGCAAAGCAAAACAAAACAACAAAACAAACCACTCACTTTTGATTTGAAGAAAAGATCCACAAAAGCTCCTCCTTGCTAGATCCAAGAATCCTCCTTTGTTCTTCAAGATCCAAATCACCAAAAATCTGTATTCTTTTTACAATGACGGCTGAAGGAGAAATTTCTCTTATATATGCCGGATAGAATATTAGGGTTTTATTCCCACTTTTGCAAAATACTCCTTTCCAAAATACATCTTGCATATAAAACCCTTTTCTTGAAAATTTAAACCAAATATCATTTAAATTAGGATCTAATAGAAAAATATATTTTTAAACCTCAACAAGTGCTGATCGGAATGTCCAGCAAATGCATTTTGCACTTCAACCCTCAAAAATGTCACTTTTGCAAATAAGTCCTTCTTTTCTCAAAAATTGCAAATAGTACTAATTAATTTCAGAAAAATCTGGAAAAATACTAAATAATCTTCAAATAATAAATAATGATTTTTCATAAAGAAAACTAAATTTTTCAAACCTCTGAAAAGTCATTTGCACGTGTTTTGCACGTGTACAAAAGATAAATTTCTTAGAAAATATTTATTTAAATCCTCAAAAATTATTTAAATTCATTTTCAAATAATTAAAATAATATTTGAAAATACGGGGTTCTACATCACTCCCTCCTTAGAAGAGTTCTGTCCTCAGAACTACTACTAATGAGTTCTAACACATACCAACAAAAGGAAACAATACTTCATAGATAGATCATAATCCAAATAATTTCATATAACATCACAATCAAATTAAAGATTACATCATGTATCAATCAATAGTTCAATCATTCAAAGAATTCCATTCTCATACAAGAAATACATTCATTCAAACAATTCAGGAAAATCATTCAGCATGCGATCCTCTGGCTCCCAAGTAGCCTCCTCGAACTGTTGATTCCTCCACAATACCTTGACCATAGGTATCACCTTGCTTCTAAGGACTTTCTCCCTACGATCAACGATCTCAACAGGCTGTTCCTTGTAGCTCAAGTTCACCTGTAGATCTTCGGGAACTTCTACCAACTGATGCTTCTGATCGGCCACATACTTCCTTAATAGCGACACATGAAACACATCATGTACTTGCGCTAACTCCTCAGGAAGTTTCAATCTGTATGCTGTCTTGCCAATCCTCTCCACGATCTTGTACGGACCAATATACCTTGGCGCCAACTTGCCACCCTTACCAAATCTGATCACTCCTTTGGTCGGAGAAACCTTGAGAAAAACTGCATCCCCAACCTCAAATTCCAAATCTCTCCGTCGAGTGTCAGCATAACTCTTCTGCCGACTCTGAGCTTCAACTAATCTCTTGCGAATCAGCTCAATCTGCTCTGACGTCTGCTGCACGATCTCAGGACCATACATCTGCCTCTCGCCAACCTCATACCAACATACAGGTGTCCTGCACCTCCGTCCGTACAAAGCCTCATACGGTGCCATCCCAATACTTGCATGGTAACTGTTGTTATAAGCAAACTCAACCAATGCCAAGTATCTCTCCCAACTACCACCAAAGTCCATAACACAAGCTCTCAACATATCTTCCAGCACTCGATTCACCCTCTCCGTCTGACCATCTGTCTGCGGATGAAATGCTGTACTGAAATCAGTCCTGGTGCCCAAAGCTGCTTGTAAACTTCTCCAAAACCTTGATGTAAACCTCGGATCTCTGTCAGACACAATCGAAACAGGAACTCCATGAAGTCTCACAATCTCTTCAATGTATAACTCAGCCAATTTCTCCATCGACCAAGTAATCTTCATGGCTAGAAAATGTGCCGACTTAGTCAATCGGTCCACAACAACCCAAATCGAGTCATTGCCCTTCGAACTCCTCGGCAAACCCGTAATAAAGTCCATGCTGATATTCTCCCACTTCCACTCCGGAATGGGTAAAGGCTGCAACAAACCTCCAGGTCTCTGATTCTCTGCCTTGATCTGCTGACAAGTCAGACACCTTGCCACAAAATCTGCTACATCTCGCTTCATGCCCGACCACCAAAAGTGTGGTTTGATATCCCTGTACATCTTCGTACCCCCTGGATGAACTGATAACAATGTGCTGTGTGCCTCCTGCAAGATACTCTCTCTCAACTCTGCATCATCTGGAACACACAACCTCTCACCCAACCAAAGAACTCCATCTTGGACACGAAATTCTGATAATTTGCCTTCTGAAACCTGCTGCAACATCTTCTGGATCTCTGACCTTCCACAATCTTCTCTCTCAAGGACGGCTGCAGTCTCAACTGAGCCAAAGATGCCCCTAAACCTCGCAGTACCACCTCGATACCTGCCTGATCGATCTCTGCTGCCAACTCTCTTCGAGTAGTGATCAACCTTGACAAACTACTCTTCCTGCTAAGTCCGTCAGCCACTACATTCGCCTTGCCCGGATGATACTTGATCTCAGGGCGAATGTCTTCCAATACCTCCAACCATCTTCTCTGACGAAGATTCAAATCCCTCTGCTGATAGATATACTTCAGACTCTTGTGGTCAGTGTACATATTGACCTTCTCACCATAAACATAATGCCTCCATAGCTTCAAGGCATATATGATAGCTGCTAGCTCCAAATCGTGCGTCGGATAATTCTTCTCATGCGGACGCAACTGCCTCGAACCATACGCAATGACCTTGCCTTCCTGCATCAAGACACAACCCAAACCTCTGAGAGATGCATCACTGTAGATGTCATAATCTTTCCCTGCTTGCGGCAATGCTAATATGGGTGCAGTAGTCAACCTTTCCTTTAACTCAAGGAAACTCTCCTCGCACTTATCTGTCCACACAAATGCCACACTCTTCCGGGTCAAACCTGTCAATGGAACTGCAATCTGAGAATACCCCTGAATAAACCTCCTGTAGTAACCAGCTAATCCCAAGAAGCTTCTCACTTCCTTCACTGACGTCGGCCTGGGCCAATCCTTCACTGCTTCCACTTTCTGAGGATCAGTAGCCACTCCCTCCTTAGAAAGAATATGGCCAAGAAAAGCTACCTCAGACTTCCAAAATTCACACTTCGACAATTTGGCATACAAGCTGTGCTCCTGCAATGTCTGTAATACTGCTGTCAAGTGCTTAGAATGATCCTCCTCCGACTTCGAATACACCAAGATATCATCGATGAAGACCACCACGAAGGAATCAATGAATGGCCTCAACACCCGATTCATCATGTCCATGAAAACTACTGGCGCATTCGTCAACCCGAATGGCATCACCAAAAATTCATACAACCCATGACGAGTCCTGAAAGCTGTCTTGCTCACATCTTCCTCCTTGACTCGCACCTGATGATATCCTGACCTCAAGTCAATCTTCGAAAATACCGCTGCTCCTCGAAGTCTGTCGAACAAATCATCTATCCGCGACAGTGGGTACTTGTTCTGAATAGTCACCCTATTCAACTCCCTGTAGTCAATGCACATCCTCATCGACCCATCCTTCTTCTTGACCAACAACACTGGCGCTCCCCACGGAGATGAACTCGGTCTGATAAGCCCTTTGCTCAAAAGCTCCTCAATCTGCTTCTTCACTTCATCTTGCTCTACAGGTGCCATCCTGTACGGAGCCTTGGAAATCGGTGCACTTCCCGGCTGAACATTGATGCAAAACTCCACATCTCTCTGCGGCGGTAATCCTGGAAAATCATCCAAGAACACCTGAGGAAACTTTCGAACCACCGGAATGCCCTTGACTTCATCTGCAATAGACTTCTTAGATACCATTGCAGCCACCTGCAGGATCTTCTTCTTCCCTTGGAAAGTTACTGCAGGTCCACCTGGTGCTTTCACCAACACCTCCTTCTGCTTGCAATCAATTGTGGCATCATATATAGCCATCCAATCGATGCCTACGATGACATCCACTCCCAACACTTGTAGCTCGATCAAGTCGATGCCGAACATCCTTCCACCAATCTCGATATCACAGCCCTCGTAATATCGATCCGCTACTAGCTCTTCACCTGACGGCGTTGCCACCGACAAAACCCTGCCTGGAAATAACTTAGGTTCCAAACCTAAGATCTTTGCAAAACTTGGCGATACAAATGTATGCGATGAACCAGTGTCAAACAAAACCTTTGCTTTTATTCCATTTATTAAAACAACTCCTGTTACAATAAGAATGATACTCAATCTTAAATTGTTCTGAAATAAAAGTTTTATTCATTACACTGACTCAAAAATGAAAGAACTCAAAAATGAAAGAAATCAAAATTCCTGCATACCCTGTATTACATCTTCCGAGTTCTTCGCATCCTCCTCGGTCAATGCAAATACTCGCCCTTGCCTCTTCGGGACTTTGCTTCCACCCGAACCATCTTTCTTCAGCTGTGGACAATGGGGCTTTGAGTGTCCAGTCTGCCCACACTGAGAACAAACATGCTCTGCCAACTTCGGACATGCTGACCTGTAATGTCCTACTTCCTTGCAGTAGTAACAGGTCACTCCCTGAGCTCCAGGTGCCTTCTGCACCGGTCCACTGAACTTCGCCTGCTTCGCGGGGAATCCCTTCCCACTCTGGCCTGATGCTGGCCTCTTGTTCCGGTTCCATGATTCCTGCTTCTTCTGAAACAGTTCCATATCTTCTTCAGTCATCGCGGCCCTCCTGACCAGCTTCTCGAATCTCCTGATACCCAACGGTACCATCCTTGACCTCAAGTTCGGCCTCAAGCCCTGCTCAAACTTTTTGGCCTTCTTTGCTTCATCCGTGACCAACTCTGGTGCATACCTCGAAAGTTGAGCAAATTTCGTCTCATACTCCTGAACAGTCATGCTCCCCTGCTGAAGGTTCATGAACTCAGTCGCCTTCTTCTCCTGAACATCAAGAGGAAAGAAGCGATCTCTGAACTCCTCCAGAAAAGCTTCCCATGTCAACTGCTGATCTCCCAGAGTCCTCTTCAGTGACTCCCACCAGACACCAGCATCTTTCTCGAGCTGCATCGAAGCTAACTTCACTTTGCTAGCTGCCGGAGTCTCTGACACCTCGAAGATCGTTTCCATCTTCCTAATCCAATCGTCTGCTGCTGTTGGATCAGCTTGCCCCTCAAAGACTGGCGGCCTCATCCTCTTAAAGGATTCAATCTGCTTGATGGGGTCGGCATTCACCAATCCATGCCCAGCTCCATGATTTGGTGGCGGGTTCTGCTGCTGCGCTTGCTGCTGCGCCACATTGAGTGCCATCAGCGTGTTCAAGGTCTGATAAACCTTAGCAAACTCAGCCTCTAGGTCAATTCCCGCTCCTCGAGAACTACCCGAACCATCCTCATTGTTGCCACCATTTCTACCTCTGGGTGCAACCATTGTGATTACTGCAAAACGAGGGTAAAGTTAGAGCACACATACAATTCAAACTCAAATCATTACCCTATGGCAAAGCCATAACCATACCCCATACCATAATTTCAAACCAAACATCATAATTTAATTCTATGTGATACTCACACTCTGATGTCCACACCTAGGTACTCACTCTCTAGTGTCCACACCTAGGTTGGTTGTCATACTAAGTCTATTATTACATTGAAGCGGAGCCCTGATACCAATCTCTGTAGCGCCCCAAATTTCTAATATGAGAGCTTAGAAAATAAGTGGCGAAATCCCAGCAATCCACTTCAATAGAACAATAAACACCAACAACACCACTAAAATTTTTCCTCTTTATTACAACAATTATTACAATTACAGCGGAAGTCTAAACATCTCAACTGAAATTCATCTTTCATTTACAGCTTAATAACAACTCAAATATGTCTTTACAATTTTACACCAAACACTAATTAATTTAAATCATCTCAAAATGCCTGCTCAAGCTTCCAACCTCCAAACTAAGCGACCTGCAACATGTGAGGCTAGAGTTGAACCCTAACCCCCAAACTAAAGGGGTCAGCCATAAAAATGGTGTGAGTGGCAACTAATCAAACAAATAACATAAATGAATCTGAAGCATAATGTCCAACAAATAATAATCAAGCACTAATGTATGAAGTAACGACCAAACGAATAAAGGGTGATATCAAATCCAAAAGCCAAGTGTATAAAAACAGGAAATCCGAATGCATAAAAGTGAATCAAGAAAACATCATGACTACATGCTGACAACGATGACTACTAAGAGATGAAGATAAACTATGATAATTTGCCTATGCTTGATCATTCCGGAGAGTGATCCCACATCACAGGTATTTACCCCGGATAATTCAGGAGACCATCCCACATCTAAACATAGACTCATCATCACAATAATACCCCAAAAGTGTCGCCTCGACTCCGATCATTCCGTAGGTCAATCCCACATCACAAGATAATTACTTGGATAATTCCGGAGAAATACCTCACATCTCAGGTTAACTACCTGGATAATTCCGGAGATAAATCGCACATCACAAGTTAATTACTTGGATAATTCAGGAGATTAAAATCCTACATCAAAAGCCATACTGAGGTGCATAACTCATGTTCTCATTCGTCATGACACTACTGATGCCTGTCCTTATTAGTTTGAGTTACTGAACAAATCTCCTAGAGTAGTGCACCCTACCGGACTAAAAATCTGAATAACTGAAAGTTTGCCTCGATGGGCCTCAACAAATAACTGAACAAACACCGGTATACTAGGGTCACCTACCTCTAGAGACTCAAGAACAAATATCTGAACAAATTCCACTTAACAAGTGGCTCAACAAAATGTCTCAAAATCATGTTCTTAACTGAACATCTCAAAAACCAATACTTAACTGAACATCTTAAAATCAAACACTGAACAAATATCTCAACATCAAATACTGAACAATATCTCGGAATCAAGTACTGAACAAATGTCTCAAAATCAAAAACTAAACAAAATATCTCAAATCAAATACAAAGATCCTTCAGGACCAGTCGACTGCATAATGGACCAGTCGACTGTCTAGAGGACATATCCCAACATTTTACAAAAATAATCTAAGGCATGACCAGTCGACTTGACAAGTCATCAGTCGACTGTCCCGAGACAAATTCAAATAATCCTCATCAAAATAATCTAAGTACTTGAGTCGACTGAAGGGTCATAGGTCGACTGTCCCGAAAGGACTGATCAAAAATACAAACAGAGGATCAGTCGACTGACCTCAGTCTAGGTCGACTGTCCCGAACAAATCTCAAGGACTAAAAATACACAGTAGGCTCGTACCAGTCGACTGCTTCGCAGTCCAGTCGACTGTCGGCTACAGATTTACAAAAAGTATAGGTCTGAACACAAATCAAACGGAAGCATTCTAAAGATTCATCGATCATGAAATTAATTTATATCCAGACAAATAAACAATTCTCAATCATCTCCATCATGGTTACATTACTCAACCAATCAATTTCTCCAATCTCATATTCTCATGATCTCAATTCTTATTTCTCCCATTAGGGTTTTTCTCAACAAATGTCTTCCATAACTTAATCCAAATCTGATTTACAACCATAAGATCCAGGTGTTTACCATCTAATCATAACAAAATCAATTCTTAATATGTCTCCCGACGATACGATCTCATAGATCAACATTTCCTCAACAAATCTTAATATTTTCTCATACATGGTTCAAATATCAACAAGAGTTCTCATCCTCCATAACAAATAAAAGATCTATACCATACATTCAATGGGACTAACAAAATAATGGCATAATGATCACAAACAAGCATAACAAGATCTTACGTCATTCATCAATCAAGACAAACAAAACAAGCAAAGCAAAACAAAACAACAAAACAAACCACTCACTTTTGATTTGAAGAAAAGATCCACAAAAGCTCCTCCTTGCTAGATCCAAGAATCCTCCTTTGTTCTTCAAGATCCAAATCACCAAAAATCTGTATTCTTTTTACAATGACGGCTGAAGGAGAAATTTCTCTTATATATGCCGGATAGAATATTAGGGTTTTATTCCCACTTTTGCAAAATACTCCTTTCCAAAATACATCTTGCATATAAAATCCTTTTCTTGAAAATTTAAACCAAATATCATTTAAATTAGGATCTAATAGAAAAATATATTTTTAAACCTCAACAAGTGCTGATCGGAATGTCCAGCAAATGCATTTTGCACTTCAACCCTCAAAAATGTCACTTTTGCAAATAAGTCCTTCTTTTCTCAAAAATTGCAAATAGTACTAATTAATTTCAGAAAAATCTAGAAAAATACTAAATAATCTTCAAATAATAAATAATGATTTTTCATAAAGAAAACTAAAATTTTCAAACCTCTGAAAAGTCATTTGCACGTGTTTTGCACGTGTACAAAAGATAAATTTCTTAGAAAATATTTATTTAAATCCTCAAAAATTATTTAAATTCATTTTCAAATAATTAAAATAATATTTGAAAATACGGGGTTCTACAATCTTGGGCATGGTAGATAAATGAAACATCTATCCTACACATTCCTAAGTATAGATATGTACTTGGCATTAATCTACAACATTCCTAAGTATAGTAGATGCGCATTAATCCTACAAAATCCAAGTATGGTATATCATTTTCCTACAATGATCCAACATGGTATGCTACTTATCATTAATCTAAGCAAGAAGACAACTTAGTAAAACATCTACTATACAATCTAGCAAGGTTAGAACATAACATAGAATTTCTACAACTAAGCATGGATAATTACTATAACTTAAGCATAGAAATTGCTACCATTATGCATGGATAATTAGTACACCTATACATGGATGTTACAATTTGTCCTACAACAAGGTGAGTCTGATCTACAACACGGCATGGGTTCCTACAACAAATCAAGCATGGTAATACTACTTAGCATGAATCTAGGCATGGTATACAATTTTCCTACTACAATCTAAGCATGGATGCTTATGGAAAATTGCTACGACTAAGCATGAATGCTTATCTTAATTCCTACAATAAGTTAAGCATAGTATAAACATGGGTATAACATAGCAACAACCTATAACAATTCTAGCATGAATATATGCTTAGCCTCAATCTACAACATTCCTAAGCATGGGTCTTCTTACAATATGTATACAACATAAGCATGGTTCCTTTCTACACTAAACCTACAACATGATAGATATTAATACATGGATTTTTCTACAATAATCTAAGCATGGTTTACTACTACAATTAAACATAGTATAATAATTCCTACAACAATCTAAGCATGAATTATAGTTCCTACAACATTCTAAGCATGGTACAATAGTTCCTACTACAATCTAAGCATGTATAATGGTTCCTACTACAATCTAAGCATGTATAATGGTTCCTACTACAATCTAAGCATGGTATATATTTTTCCTACAATGATCCAACACGGTATAAGACTTTCCTACCATAATCTAAACATGAATATCATTAAGCATGAATATTTTCTAACTCAATCATGAACAATATTTAGGCATGAACATATACTATCTAAGCATGGATAACATCTAAGCACGAATACCTACTAACTAAGCATGAATACCTACTAATTAAGCATGAACATCTACTAGCTTAAGCATGAATAATAATTAAGCATGAACATCTACTAACTTAAGCATGAATAATAATTAAGCATGAACATCTACTAACTTAGCATGAATAATAATTAAGCATGAACATCTACTAACTTAGCATGAATAATAATTAAGTATGAACATCTACTAATCTTAAGCATGAATAACATTTAGCATGAACATCTACTGTTCCTAAGCATGAATGTTAATCTAACATGGTATACAATTTCCCTACAACCACCTAAGCATGAAACTTACTTCAAGCATGGATCTTTTATCAATACTTAAGCATGGAGGTACAATCTTTCTACAAGAATATAAACACAACATAAACATCAACCTCTAACTATCTAACCATGGATATCTACTACAATGGGAGCATGGGTTACTACTATACTCCTAACCAAATTTTCTTTGCTACTTCAACATAAACATAAACATCCACTACAATTTTAGTTAAACACAACATTTACTACAATTTCATTTAAACACAAACCTCTACTACAACTTCATTTAAACATAACATCTACTAAAACTTCATTTAAACATAAACATCTATTACAACTTTATAAAAACATCTACTAATGCTACTTTATTTTAAGCTTAAGCATCTACTACAACTTTGCATAAACATAAACATCTACTACTACTTCATTTTAAACATAAGCATCTATTTCTTATTTATTACTAGTCAAACATAAAAGAGATCTTTTTAATCATTCTACAACTAACAACTTAGATTAGTCTCTTTTTTCATACTAGAGTTAACATCTAAAGTGGGTTCTTTTTACTTAAGATTAATAAAATGAAATAAGCAAAATAAAATAAGTAAAGAACCCTCAATTTGATTCAACCATTCATATGCATCCTTTTTTAGTCCAAAAGTTCAAGTGTATGTTCTACAACCCAAAATGGGTGTATGCACTAAGTCATATGCTTATGTATGAGTCCACATTCAAGTCCTACAACCCAAAATGGTTGTATACACAAAGTCCATATGCATATGTTCATTTTAGTCCAATTCATAACACAAAAACAACAACTACTACTACAAGGTTCAATCTTTTTGTTCTTTACTACTACTTATCACATTTCTTTTACCCATACAAAAGCTACAACTTATACCACAAAACCACACACAACAACATCTCAAGAAGGCACCCAAAACAAAAGGAAACAACAAGGAGGATGAGAAGAAGAAGGACCAAAGACAACAACTCAAACAAAAACACAAGTGGAGAAACCCCCACCTTTCTTTCTCTTGATGGAATGACTTGCTAGCTATACTTTTCCTTCCCCTAAGCTCTTAGAACCTCTATGGAAACCTACAAGAGAAAAACTCTCAAGTTAGAATGAGTTCTCTCTTTCTTTTCCTTTCCTTTCTTTTGTCTTTGTTTTTGTAAAAAGTGAGTGGAGAAGGAGGGGGTATTTATAGGAGGGGAGAGGAGGGGGAGAGTGCAAATGTGCACTCACATTTTTGCACAAAACCCCTTAGGGTTTGAATCCGGCCTTGCCTAGGTGAGGGAGGGGTAAGGTGTAGGGTGAGGTGGAAGTATGGTGCTAGGGTGAGGTGGAGGCATGGTGGAAGAGATAAGGCTTCTAGAAGGGTTTTTCCTTAATCTTCTCATGCATTCTTAAACCCTAGATTAGGCCTCCTAAAATCCTAATAATTAACTTAATTTGGTCATGACAAAGATAAGTAGTTTGTCCAAAAATACACCTAATTTGCACAATGTACAATTTGCTATAACGCGCGTATGTACGTATATATGCGTATACCGCAAATCTTCGCATATTTCGTATAAAAATAATTTAATTTGAAAATAATAATAAAATAAATTTTATCATTCATTCGGAAGATCACGGTACCAATTCGATACACTACCGATGGACATAGACCGGTATATGTGTACAGACAATGTTTGTGAACAAACTGGACAAAAATCACCAAAATATTTCAATTTTGGAATTAAAACAGAATAATAATAAAATAATAATAAAATAATAATTTATATAAGGTAATATCCGTTCGGGATATTACAATACTCCCTCCTTAGAATAGTTCTGTCCTCATAACTACATTAAGTTAGGAAAAAGTAAAACAACAAATACGAATTTGGCACAGACATAGGGCAAGAGATGAACAAATTTTATTTTTGAACAACCATTGCATGGATTACACATATATATACATAAACCCACTTGGTTATAAAAGTGTCATATCTTACCTAAGCAACATCCTTCCTACCTATATATCACAGAAGTAGGAGTCAAAATTACAAAATAACAAAACAGTTACAAGAACTCAACCGCCTAATCGGTACTGCTAGCGCCCTCTGGTGGGTCCTCTCCAGTCAGCAGCGCTCGTAACTGTGCGACCTGCTGCTGGAGTTCCGTGTATCAGCGCTCCATGCGCGCGAACTGTGCCCTGTAACTGTGGTTCAGGATCACCATCCTGCGCTGGGCCCTTGCATTGGTGCTCCGTAACTTGGCTACTTCCCTCCCATGGTGGTAGCCTACAAACTCGCACGAGTCCATCTTGCTCTCAAGACGGACGTGGGACCATGCCAGGGACGAGATATCGTGAAAGGCCTGCTGGAAGGCCTACTCTACGGGGGTAAGCTGGGGAGGTGGCGGTACTGGAACCTGGCCTCCTAAGGGGGTGCCCCCTGCTGCGGCAGCTGTGGGGGTCCCGTTGGCCAATCCGATCCCAACTGGTGGCTCAACCCCCTCTGAGATAGGCTCTGAGTCTGAGTCTATCTCGATCACGACCCCGTGACCCCATCCATTTCCCGTGGGAAATGCTCCGTCCGTCATCCTGCAAGGAGTGGATACGAAAATTAGCATAGATATAGAAATATCATAAAACATAAGTTGAAAGATACAACAATATGAATTATAATTGTCTACAACTAGCTAAAACCCAACTCCTAAAAGAAATCCAAGTTTAATTTTCCTACTGTGTTGGACTGTAAATTGAAGTTAGCTCTGATACCACTCTGTAGCGCCCCGATTTCCATATACTGGAAAACCGAGATACGAGCTAGGACCTTTTCTTCAATTAGTCACAATACACAGAAAAACAGGAGAATTTAAAACTTTTTTTTTTATTCAACACCCAACGTATTACAAGTCTGAATATTATACAACTGCAATATGTTACAATAGTGTTACAGTAATACCCTTACATTCCCAATTACAACTTCCAACAATCTTACATCAGAGTACTAGGAATGAAGAACAACACTTGGTAACTCTCACTTGAGTACTCCTCAACTAATAGAGAATCCACATACATGTTACAACGGAACTAAATATGACACTGACTCCTCGCTTCCCTTGCCTTGAGTTCCCCTGAATCTCGCACCTGTACTTCTGCGATCCAGTACCTATTGAAGTGGGGACGTCAGTATTCACTGACGCTTTAAGGCTGATAACATAGCAGCGAATCTCCCAAAACATCATACAGAAACATGGCAATGGTGTCGGTGTAGTTTAAGTGTTCGTGAGTGCTATGACTAGAATCTAACGCGATAATTAACTAAAACTAGGATGCTCCTATTCTAATGCCAGCAAGTCTCCGAAGCAACATGCATCCCATACTACATGCGCCCCATCTCAAGCCGTTTCTCCATATATAGGGATTTGAACCCGCGTTATGAATTTCTAATTGTACACAACCTGTTCCTGACAGGTACAACGTGACTGATGAGGTTGCAGACGTGGTCAAGTCCTACCAAGGCAGTACGCTCATGGTGCCTATGTTGCCACTACCACCCTGCTAGCCGGACCTCACTCAAAAACCAGACTAACCCTCGGGGTTTCCGCCAACAGGAGAGCCCCCTGCCGCCCCCTAGCCAGACCGCAGTCCATGGCCTATTCGCTACCCCGGCATAGAACCCGACGGAGTTCCGGGGTCCACCCCTAGCTCCGCCCGCCTTATCATGGCACTTCAGGAATTAACAGTGTGAGATACGCAACCCGTGCTCCCAACTCGTGAGAAGCCACCGTACGTATCCCTTTGACGGGAAGGTACAACCCAATAACACCACCTAAGGTTTGCCCCAAGGGATAAGTTGGTCGTAAGGCGCCCCCTACAACCAACTCCTCTCCTTCCGGCAAAAGGTTTAAGTAAATGATCTTTATAAGTCACTACCCTAATGATGTCACTAATCCTGAACAATCCTAGGGATGACAATATGATAAACACAACATGCTAGGTCTTAAATTAGACTTCGCAAGGTAATTCTACTAGGCTGCTCAACCTAAACTTACCAGAATCCCTCAGGATCCGGTTCCTGACCTATCGATCCAAGACCCCGTCCATGCGAACATACATGCATGCCACTACCCTGAACCTGGATTCTGTCTATACTCCGGTCCTCGATCAACCCACACCGGTTAAGATCCGACGGTACACAAGGAGTGACTCTTCCACGGTTCCTTAGGAGTAAGAAAACATCTGTGTTAATGGTCGATAGCCCCTAGGGTAATAGTATCGCCCTAGACGAGCACAACAAGAGCTGCGTACTAGCTAACAAGCTATATACGAGTAAACAAACCACATACGATCCAATAAGCTACGTATGAACCAACCACTACCTACGAGCCAGGCGGCTTCGTATGAGATAACAACGTACATACCAGCCAAATAAGCCGCGTATGAGGCCAACAGCTACGCACGGGCCAGTCGAGCCACATACGAGCACAACCATATGCAAACAAGCATACAGGTAAATCAAACCTATAAGCAACCTAATGTGCTCACTAGCAACTCGATCTTCTATAATTAGAAGTAACAGAAGAATCTACTAACAGTCTGAGGTTGGCGTTCTACCAATGAGAAGCCCGAAAGAGACATGTCAACCTTTATCGAACTAACTATTGCTAGTGGTCTATCCAATCCTTATTACCCATACGGACGAGGAATGTCCCCATGATATGGTCCAATTTCAATTAGGACCTCACACAACTAGAATGCACGGTTTCCTTTCCAAACGAACTTGAACTACATGCAACGAGATTCTTGGTTTCTCTTTTGAGTTAGAATCACCTAGGAGCCAGATGCATGGGTTCATGGTTCCTTTTCAATCTTTCACTACCATATATACAATCAAACATGGTTCTTTAAACTAGAAGGCTACAATACCCTATTCAAGCGTACATGGTTCTAGCCAAGTAATCTCAACCATGGGATTCCTCCTAGGGATTAACTAGAGATACTTCTCCACACAATATTGCAACTACCATATGATTGGTCCTTTACTAACGCTACAAGCATGACATGCTAGTCCTTTACTACGCCACAACCATGACATGGATACAACTTAAGTAGAAGCTACTACAAGTTAAGGCATGAATAGCTACTAGGTTTGGCATGGGTAACTCTTACTACCTTAAGCATGGTTAATGCTACAACTTAGCATGAGTACTAATAATTTAGCACGGTATACAACTTAAACATCATACGACAACAATTCTTAAGCATGGTTGGAACCTACAACAATCTGAAGCATAGCTCACCACTTAAGCATTCCTACAACCATCTTGGGCATGGTAGATAAATGAAACATCTATCCTACATATTCCTAAGTATAGATATGTACTTGTTATTAATCTACAACATTCCTAAGTATAGTAGATACGCATTAATCCTACAAAATCCAAGTATGGTATATCATTTTTCTACAATGATCCAACATGGTATGCTACTTATCATTAATCTAAGTATGAAGACAACTTAGTAGAACATCTACTATACAATCTAGCAAGGTTAGAACATAACATAGAATTTCTACAACTAAGCATGGATAATTACTATAACTTAA
This sequence comes from Hemerocallis citrina, assembly GCA_017893485.1. NCBI lineage: Eukaryota > Viridiplantae > Streptophyta > Magnoliopsida > Asparagales > Asphodelaceae > Hemerocallis > Hemerocallis citrina. The sequence goes on from CM030362.1 coordinate 125,997,019, forward strand.
GCATAGAAATTGCTACCATTATGCATGGATAATTAGTACACCTATACATGGATATTACAATTTGTCCTACAACAAGGTGAGCATGATCTACAACACGGCATGGGTTCCTACAACAAATCAAGCATGGTAATACTACTTAGCATGAATCTAGGCATGGTATACAATTTTCCTACTACAATCTAAGCATGGATGTTTATGGAAAATTGCTACGACTAAGCATGAATGATTACCTTAATTCCTACAATAAGTTAAGCATAGTATAAACATGGGTATAACATAGCAACAACCTATAACAATTCCAGCATGAATATATGCTTAGCCTCAATCTACAACATTTCTAAGCGTGGGTCTTCTTACAATATGTATACAACATAAGCATGGTTCCTTTCTACAGTAAACCTACAACATGATAGATATTAATACATGGATTTTTCTACAATAATCTAAGCATGGTTTACTACTACAATTAAACATAGTATAATAATTCCTACAACAATCTAAGCATGAATTATAGTTCCTACAACATTCTAAGCATGGTACAATAGTTCCTACTACAATCTAAGCATGTATAATGGTTCCTACTACAATCTAAGCATGTATAATGGTTCCTACCACAATCTAAGCATGGTATATATTTTTCCTACAATGATCCAACATGGTATAAGACTTTCCTACCATAATCTAAACATGAATATCATTAGGCATGAATATCTTCTAACTCAATCATGAACAATATTTAGGCATGAACATATACTATCTAAGCATGGATAACATCTAAGCATGAATACCTACTAACTAAGCATGAACTTCATTAGGCTTGAACATCTACTAGCTTAAGCACGAATAATAATTAAGCATGAACATCTACTAACTTAAGCATGAATAATAATTAAGCATGAACATCTACTAACTTAGCATGAATAATAATTAAGCATGAACATCTACTAACTTAGCATGAATAATAATTAAGCATGAACATCTACTAACTTAGCATGAATAATAATTAAGTATGAACATCTACTAATCTTAAGCATGAACAACATTTAGCATGAACATCTACTATTCCTAAGCATGAATGTTAATCTAACATGGTATACAATTTCCCTACAACCACCTAAGCATGAAACTTACTTCAAGCATGGATCTTTTATCAATACTTAAGTATGGAGGTACAATCTTTCTACAAGAATATAAACACAACATAAACATCAACCTCTAACTATCTAACCATGGATATCTACTACAATGGGAGCATGGGTTACTACTATACCTCTAACCAAATGTCCTTTGCTACTTCAACATAAACATAAACATCCACTACAATTTTAGTTAAACACAACATTTACTACAATTTCATTTAAACACAAACCTCTACTACAACTTCATTTAAACATAACATCTACTAAAACTTCATTTAAACATAAACATCTATTACAACTTTATAAAAACATCTACTAATGCTACTTTATTTTAAACTTAAGCATCTACTACAACTTTGCATAAACATAAATATCTACTACTACTTCATTTTAAACATAAGCATCTATTTCTTATTTATTACTAGTCAAACATAAAAGAGATCTTTTTAATCATTCTACAACTAACAACTTAGATTAGTCTCTTTTTTCATACTCGAGTTAACATCTAAAGTGGGTTCTTTTTACTTAAGATTAATAAAATGAAATAAGCAAAATAAAATAAGTAAAGAACCCTCAATTTGGTTCAACCATTCATATGCATCCTTTTTTAGTCCAAAAGTTCAAGTGTATGTTCTACAACCCAAAATGGGTGTATGCACTAAGTCATATGCTTATGTATGAGTCCACATTCAAGTCCTACAATCCAAAATGGTTGTATACACAAAGTCCATATGCATATGTTCATTTTAGTCCAATTCATAACACAAAACAAAAACTACTACTACAAGATTCAATCTTTTTGTTCTTTACTACTACTTATCACATTTCTTTTACCCATACAAAAGCTACAACTTATACCACAAAACCACACACAACAACATCTCAAGAAGGCACCCAAAACAAAAGGAAACAACAAGGAGGATGAGAAGAAGAAGGACCAAAGACAACAACTCAAACAAAAACACAAGTGGAGAAACCCCCACCTTTCTTTCTCTTGATGGAATGACTTGCTAGCTATACTTTTCCTTCCCCTAAGCTCTTAGAACCTCTATGGAAACCTACAAGAGAAAAACTCTCAAGTTAGAATGAGTTCTCTCTTTCTTTTCCTTTCCTTTCTTTTGTCTTTGTTTTTGTAAAAAGTGAGACAAGTGGAGAAGGAGGGGGTATTTATAGGAGGGGAGAGGAGGGGGAGAGTGCAAATGTGCACTCACATTTTTGCACAAAATCCCTTAGGGTTTGAATCCGGCCTTGCCTAGGTGAGGGAGGGGTAAGGTGTAGGGTGAGGTGGAAGTATGGTGCTAGGGTGAGGTGGAGGCATGGTGGAAGAGATAAGGCTTCTAGAAGGGTTTTTCCTTAATCTTCTCATGCATTCTTAAACCCTAGATTAGGCCTCCTAAAATCCTAATAATTAACTTAATTTGGTCATGACAAAGATAAGTAGTTTGTCCAAAAATACACCTAATTTGCACAATGTACAATTTGCTATAACGCGCGTATGTACGTATATATACGTATACCGCAAATCTTCGCATATTTCGTATAAAAATAATTTAATTTGAAAATAATAATAAAATAAATTTTATCATTCATTCGGAAGATCACGGTACCAATTCGATACACTACCGATGGACATAGACCGGTATATGTGTACAGACAATGTTTGTGAACAAACCGGACAAAAATCACCAAAATATTTCAATTTTGGAATTAAAATAGAATAATAATAAAATAATAATAAAATAATAATTTATATAAGGTAATATCCGTCCGAGATATTACATCAAGATAGCCGATTCGTCGAAGGATGTTAAAAGGCGTTGGACCGCGGTCAGGTACCTGTTCATCCGATTGTCATGGGCTTCGTACTCCCCAGTGATCTGGTTGACCACGAGCCGGAATTCGCTAAAGGCCCTGATCTGTCTGGCACCGACCTGATGGACCAGGGTGAGCCCGGCGATCATGGCCTCGTACTCGGTCTCGTTGTCAGAGGCCGGAAAGTTGAGGCGGAGGCAGTATTGAAGAAGGAAACCGTCTGGGCCTCACAGAATGATGCCTGCCCCGCTTCCCGCTTCGCAAGAAGAGCCATTGACGTAAACTTCCCACGTCTGGTCGGCTTCCTTGCTTGTGGGTTTCTCGGAGATAGTATATTCCGTGATGAACTCAGCGAGGGCCTGCCCTTTGATGACTGTCCTGGGCTGATAGCCAATGTCGTACTGACTGAGCTCGATCGACCATTTGACTAGTCGCCCCGAGCTCTCGGGCTTATAGAATACGGCCTTCCGGGGTTGATCCGTGCGCACTTGGACTGAATGTGATTGAAAATATGGATGGAGCTTTCGCGAGGCCATGACCAAGGCGTACGCTACTTTCTCCATCCTGGAGTATCTAGTCTCGGCGTCGAGCAGGACCTTGCTTACATAGTATAGGGGTTTTTAAGCCCCTTCCTCTTCCCGAATGAGGATGGCACTGAGCACCTTCTCCGAAGCTGAAAGGTAGAGCCAGAGTGGCTCTCCTGGTTCGGCTTGCTGAGGAGGGGAGGGTTGGCGAGGTACTCCTTCAATTGGGCAAAGGCCTCTTGCTGCTGAGTTCCCTACTCGAACCCTCCGGTGCCGCGTAGTGCTTTAAGAACGGAAGGGACTTCTCTCCAGACTTGGAGAGGAAACGGCTGATGGCCGCCAGTCTCCCCGTCAGCCTCTGGACTTCTTTGATGTTCCTGGAAGGGGCCATGTCTATTATGGCCTGGATTTTTTCGGGGTTCGCCTCGATGCTGCGCTGGCTGACGATGAACCCTAGAAATTTCCCCGATGAGATGCCAAATGCACATTTCGCTAGATTGAGCCTCATGTTGTGAGTTCGAAGGACCCCAAAAGCCTCCTCCAAGTTGGTGACGTGATCCTGCCCCTGCTGGCTCTTGACGAGCATGTCATCGACGTACACCTCCATGTCACGCCCGATTTGATCTTTAAAGACTCGGTTGATGAGCCTCTGGTAAGTGGCACCGGCGTTCTTCAGCCCAAAGGGCATAACCCAGTAGCAGTATAGCCCTTGGTCCATGACGAAGGACGTCTTTGCGATGTCAGGAGGAAACATCCGGATCTGGTTAGAGCCTGAAAAAGCATCCATGAAAGATAGGAGCTCATGGCCCGAGGTGGCGTCGATCAGGGCGTCGATGCTGGGGAGGGGGAACGGATCCTTGGGGCATGCCTTGTTAAGATCAGTGAAATCTATGCAGATCCTCCAGCTCCTGCTCGCCTTCTTGACCATGACGACGTTCGCCAGCCACTCAGGGTAGCTGACCTCTTGTATGAAACGCACAAACAGGAGCTTGTCCACCTCCGCGTTTACCGCCTACTGCCGCTCCGGGGCGAACTTACGTCGCTTTTGGACAACTGGTTTCGACCCGGGGATCACGCTGAGTTTATGCATGATGAGATCCTCGGAGATACCGGGCATGTCAGCAGGTTTACAGGAAAAGAGGTTAACATTGTGGCGAATGCAGCTGATCAGGGCGGACTTGAGCTCGGGAGCGAGGGTGCAACTTACTCGGAAGTGCTTCGATGCATCCCCTGTCTCGAACGAGACATCCTCCAGCTCATCTGCCGGTTCGGGCTCTAGTTGGGTCCTTTCTTGCTGTAGTTCGACGGCCTCGAGGGGAAACACACCGCTCCCGATTGCTGTCATGTAGCACGAGCGCGCCGCCTCTTGGTTTCCTCGGACAACTCCGACACCAGTGCTGGTAGGGAACTTCATCTTCTGGGGGTAGGCCGAGGGAACCGCCTGGAGGGAACAGAGCCCCGGACGACCGAGTATTGCATTGTAGGCTGCCTTGACATTCACAACCATGAAGTCCATGGACTCGGTTCTTCTGTTCGGGGTCGTACCCGCCGTGACGTCTAGGGTGACGATCCCCTCTATTGTCACCGGGACGCCAGAGAATCCGTGCAAGGTGTATCCGGCCGGCTTTAGCTTGTCACGGGAGAGCTTTAAGTTCTCGAATGCCTCAAGAAACAGGATGTTGACCGAGCTCCCGTGGTCCACAAGGATTCGCCGAGCCTCGAAGTTCGCCATGCTGAAGCTGATGACGAGAGCGTCACAATGAGGGAGCCGAACTCCCTCCAGATCTTCCCTCGAGAAGGAGACAGGGAGTTACTGGATCTGGGGGGGGAAGAGGGCCCTGGACGGTGTTGACATCCCGGATGAACGCCTTGCAGGACGTGTTGGATTCCACTCCCATGGGCCCTCCGTGGACGCAATGCAAGATTGCCTGACCCTCGGGCTCCTCAAGTTCTTGGTTCCGCTCGGGGTGCTACTGGGGGGCTCGAGGAGGAGGGGAAGCCCTCATGTTCCTCGTATCCCTCTGTCCCCGAGCTTCCTCTCATTTGAACTCCCGAAGGTACCCCCGCTGGATGAGGGCTTCGATCTCGTCCTTCAGGGCACGACAGTGATCTGTGTCGTGCTCGTTGTTCCGGTGGAAGCGGCAGTAGAACCGCTGGTCCCTCTTCTTGCTGGTGTTGTTGGACAGTCGTGGGGGAAACTGCACAAGGTCCCTATCCTCGATTGCCAGAAGAATGGTGGACATATTCTGCGTCAGCGGAGTGTACCTCTCGAAGCGAGAGACCGGCAGGACCTTTTTCATGGCGCCCCCGTCCCTCGGAGCCTTCTTTGCTGGCTCGGCTTCGTCGGCCTTCCGCTTTCCCTTCCCGGGAACCTCCCTGGACTCTTTGGGGTTTAGGGCTTCCTTCGCCCGAATGTATTTCTCGACCCGATTGAGGAGGTCGAAAAAATCGGTGGGGGGCTTCTTCGCCAGGGAGGCCTTCAGCTGTCCATGTCGGACATTGTGCCGGAATGCTGCGGAGGCAACGCCGGGATCGAGGGAGTGAACAGAATTTTATGGCCGTTTATCGACTCATTTGTCGTGGTCTTCATCGATGACATTTGGGTATATTCAAGGACGGAAGAGGATCATGCTGAACATCTAACGACAGTCTTGAGCAAGTTACAAGCGCATCAGTTGTATGCCAAATTATCTAAGTGTGAGTTCTGTAAATCGAAAGTTGCATTCCTAGGCCATATCCTTTCTAAGGAGGGAGTGACAACGGATCCTCAGAAGATAGAAGCGGTCAAGGAATGGCCACAAACGAAGACGGTGAAGGAATTAAGGAGTTTTCTGGGTATGACTGGGTATTACCGGAAGTTTATCCATAATTATGCAAGGATAGCGGTACCCTTTACAGCTTTGACCAAAAAGAACCAAAGTTTCGACTGGATGGAGAAGTGTGAAGAAAGTTTTCAGGAACTAAAGAAACGTTTGATCTCCGCACCTATATTGGTTTTACCTCAGGAAGACAAGGACTACGTCATCTACAGTGATGCGTCGTATTTGGGGTTCAGATGTGTGCTGATGCAGGAAGGCAAGGTTATAGCTTATGGTTCGAGACAGCTACGACCACACGAGAAGAATTATCCAGCCCATGATTTGGAACTTGCAGCAATAATTTTTGCTTTGAAATCATGGAGACATTATATCTATGGAGCAAAGGTGGAAATTTACACTGACCACAAGAGTTTAAAGTACATCTACCAACAGAAGGATCTCAACTTAAGGTAGAGGAGATGGTTGGAAGTACTCGAAGACATCAGGCCTGAGATTATATATCATACAGGAAAAGCCAACGTGGTAGCAGACGCGCTCAGTAGGAAGAGAAGTGTGGCAACATTGATAGCGACCCGGAGGGAGCTAGATGAAGAGATCAGACAGGCAGGCATCGAAGTGGATACACAACACATAAGTGCAATTCTGGCACAGTTGGTGTTACGACCAAACTTGGATGAGCGAGTGAAAGAGGCTCAGACCAAGGATCCAGAGATGGAAGATATGAAGAAGCAAGTGCATGAAGGAAAATTGGCGGAATTCAGTATAAGAGAAGGTTCACTATGGTTTGGTAACCGACTATGTGTACCAAAGGACGAGGAGTTGAGGGAAGACATCATGAAGGAAGCTCACTCCAGATTACTGGCGATTCACCCCGGAAGCCCCAAGATGTATCGCGATATGAAGCAGCACTATTGGTGATCAGGGATGAAGCGAGATATAGCAGGGTTTGTCGCCAAGTGTTTGACATGCCAACAAGTTAAGGCCGAAAACTAGAAACCAGAAGGATTGTTACAGCCTTTACCCATTCTAGAATGGAAATAGGAGAACATCAGTATGGATGTTATCACTGGATTACCCAGGAGCCCTAAAAGAAATGACTCAATATGGGTGATTGTGGATCGATTGACCAAGTCAGCCCATTTTCTTCCAGTAAAGACGACCTAGACAGTCAAGAAGTTGGTCGAGGTCTACGTTGAGAACACAGTGAAGCTACATGGAGTGCCAGTGTCGATAGTATCCGACCGAGATGCAAAATTTACGTCTCAATTCTGGCGAAGTCTACAGTCAGCATTAGGAACTAGAATAGACTTCAGCACAGCTTTTCACCCACAGACGAATGGACAGATGGAGAGAGTCAACAGGACTCTCGAGGACATGTTACGGGCATGCATTTTGGACTTTGGAGGAAGTTGGGAAATATACATAGCCTTGGTAGAGTTTGCTTATAATAACAGCTATCAGGCAAGCATTAGCATGGCCCCGTATGAAGCTTTGTATGGACGAAGATGCAGGACGTCGGTTTGTTGGTTCGAGGTAGGAGAGCGGCAGATGTATGGACCAGAAATCTTGCAACAGACGTCGGAGCAGATCGAGCTTATTCAGAAGAGGCTTTAAGGAGCACAAAGCAAGCAGAATAGCTATGCGGACAACCGCTGAAAAGAGTTAGAATTTGTGGAAGGCGACTCCGTATTTCTTAAGGTATCGCCGACCAAAGGAGTTATCAGGTTTGGAAAAGGCGGGAAGTTAGCTCCGAGGTATATTGGACCATACAAGATTCTGAAGAGGATTGGCAGGATGGCTTATAAGTTGGAGCTGCCGGCCGAGCTATCTCAAGTGCATGACGTGTTCCACGTCTCTATGCTACGGAAGTATGTGCCGGATTCGAGCCATCGGTTGCCAGAGGTTCCGAAAGATTTACAGATAGATCTTTCATGTAGAGAGAAATCAGTCAGGATACTTGATCATCAGGACAAGGTACTGAGAAACAAGGTCATCCCGATGGTCAAAGTTCTCTAGAGGAACCAGTTCGTGGAAGAAGTCATGTGGGAGCCGGAGGGCCGCACGAAGGCCTTATATCTGGATTTATTTTGAATGTTTTCTATTATGGTTGTTGTTTTTCTTTCTCCCACTAAGGACGTTCTGGGGACAGAACGATTCTAAGGAGGGAGTGATGTAACACCTCGTTTTGTACGATACCTGAATATATGTATATGTGTATGTATATTGTCAGTATGCGTGCAATTGATTGTAGTATTATGGATCGATTTTGCTATCGCGGTGGATGGTTAGGGCTACGGGACGGTTCTTGGGAGAGTTTCATTCCAAAGATGCACGAGAACGAGGATGACCGATACTAGTATAAACGCTAGTTTTCGGCACGACGCACATGCAAATATAACACGGTATGATACTACAGTGAATATATGTTGCGTGCGCTCGTTAAACCACTCGTCTCGCACTCGTTGGAACTCATTAAGGACTATGTTGGGCAGCCAACATAACAAACACAAAACCAATGGGCTTGAGCCATGGTTTTGGTCTACAAAACCACCTATATCCTAACCCTACCCCCTAGTCAAATCTGGCCTATACCCCTCCCATTCTCCTTCATTTTCCACTTCATTATCTCCCTTTTGCTCTGGAAATTTAAGAAAGCCACCTCAAGAGAAATAGGAGAGAAGGAAGAAGAAAGTGAAGTAGAAAGATCAAGAGGAGTATTCCAAGAAAGGAAGCTTGAAGAAGATCCTTCCACTACTACAACCATGGGTGGGGAGTTTCTCTAAACCTGATTTTTTATTTTCTTTTACTTGATTTTGATTGCATGCATGTATGGTAGGAGGCATAGGGTTGATCATCTAAAGGTTAAAAATTGAAGTCAGAATTGAACTAGAAAAACTGATTCAGAGTACCATTTTGTGAATTTTTCCGAGAGCAAAATAAGAGGAATTAGACCATGAAATTTAAAGTTTTTATTCATATATGTGTTAGGATCATTCATGATTTATTTCAGAATTTTCTATGGTCATTTGATATGTTAATAAAATCGTGAGATGGAGCTGTGTCGTGTGACAGACTCAGCAAAAGATAAACAGGATGGCTTATATTGTAGAAATTTTCATGATTTATTGAGGCATAATATTGACTTGAAATTTTTACTAAATGTTCCTGCATGAACGTTGATTATGTGCAAAAATAAAGAAATTATTTGGATAAGTTTATAGACATGAGAAAAATCGATCTATAACCAGTAGCTGATGTTTAAATAAAGCATTTGTTGGTTTTTGTGCTAATTTGCAATAGCTATTACTCACTGTATAATTGAAATTTTGACATGAGGTCTTTTGCATGATTCTGGGTACGATGTCTAGTTTCACCATCGTAAATTTTATGTTATTTTGACAAGTTTGCAATTTACTATGATTTTATGATTAAGAATTGTGATGTTTTCAGCCAGTTTTGATACTCTGTAGAGATTGGGAATTTGAGACTTGTTAGAAGACATTTTGAGGATCATGACTCATTAGAGAGTTTTAGTGTACACCTAGATCTTTCCAACAAGACCAATTTGAGGCAGTTCCAGAAAACGGTTGAATTATTATGATTTTTGTAAGACTGAACAGAGAACTAGAGTAGAGCTGAGTGCTATGAATTAGAGAGACCAATTGTGTGAATTGGTGTATCGATGATAGATGAATGTGTTGGGGTGACTAAATGGTATAATTTGAACTCGTGACCAAATAGAGAGTTGTTAAGGATACCCACACCCTTCTATATAAATGAAGTTCGTGTCGTTCTGATGAACGAGTTGGATTTTGTGTTACTGGTAAGGTGCAACCTGTGCACAGGGAGCACGCGGGCTGCAGCTTGAGAAGCTATTTCGAGGACTTAAATGTTTGAATTTAAGCTCGTGATCAACTAGGAAGTTGTAGCCTAGGATCTTACCTTTCCAGATTGGGCTCGTACACTCCAATCGGAGTTGTATCGAGAGAGTTATGACCATTTTATGATTCGGGCAGAAACCCGTAGGTCGCTTAGTCTGGGTTTTGACTAAGTATTGTGAGGAAATTTTCCCTTGTGTGTTATCTGAGTCGATGAATCGTGTCTAGGAATGGTTGGTCTCCGTTATTGAGGTTGTTGACTCCCCGAGTGGGATGTGTGGCTCAAGTTAGTCACTAGGGTAAAGGATACCCTGAACCTATCAACCCTATGTTATTAGACTTCTACCGAGCATAGAACGTCCGAGCATACCAGTGAGTGGAGATCACGGGACAATTATATATTTACGGCCGGGGTAGCGGCAGGCGTAGGCCATTATGCTGGACAAGTCCAAGCCGGGGAAGTGGCGAACCAGGCCGGTATCGCCAGGGGCCAGAGGCTGATAGGCAAGTGTGGAACCAGTTCATTCTTACCCGAAATAATTAGAGTAAGGTAGGGGTTAGAATGGTTTTTAAGGGGTTGAGAAATTGCATTAGTCCTAGTAAACCATAGTCGGTGTTTTATCTTCCAGTCGTAGGGATACGTTCTCGGCCGCTAATGGATTGCGTCCCCGGCTCGTATCTCGATCTGTTGATTCCCAAAGTTTTGCCGAAGTAAGGTGCGGGAGGCCCGGAGGAATTGACCTCCCGTGGTGCTCATGTCCCTAAAGCGCGGGTTTCTTTTTGTGGTTTGGTATATATATATATGTTCATAACCCGGGCCAGGGGTGAACACGCATGCGAGAGTCCATGATTGGACATGTGGAACCAAGGGTCGTAAGGACCAGGTTCAACGCGGTTTCTAAGGAGGTCCGTGCGTGGGTACCAACTGGCGGTGACCACTTGGGCACTGCAGGGCAGAACTAGACCGACCGCTGCAACCTCCTCGGGCGACGAACAATCTATTGGGAACTGGAGTGTGTACAAGAGTAGGGTGTATGGCGAGGGTTCGAATCCCTATATTGTGGAGAAAGACGGCTAGATTTGGGGGCGTATGTAGTATGAGATGCATTCGTGCCTCAAAGTCTTGCTTACATTAGAATCAGGTAAGTGAGTTTGCTGCATCTAGTCATAAGGTCATGGCATAACACTGCACTAGAACTCGAATCCACTAAACCCTTGTGTTGGCACAACACTTTTCCGTTTTGCATAAATTATTGGTTGTAATTGAATTTTAGAGGATCGCTGTTATCACCAGCTTTGCGTCGGTCGAAGTACTGACGTTCCCCATCTTGTAGGTATACGGAGCCGATCTACAGGTACCATGGAGCTCGAGTTGGTCCAAGGATCCAAGGGGCATATACAAGTACTGTTTTATTGTTGTAAATATTGTAATTTTTATTTGGACATTGTAATCCTTGTAAATGTAACATTTTTATGGAATAAAAGTTTTAAATTAACTGTACTTTTGTGATTTGGCTATTTGAAGTTCGACTCCTGGAGTAGGGTCTCAGGTTCCTGGTATGGGGATTTGGGGCGCTACAACCCTCTAGTGGTGAAAGGAAGAAATAAAAATATCCATCCAAACTTCCATAAAAAATGCTTGACTATTACATGAAATTGCAAAGTTCAATTTCAAAATTAGTTTGGCTACATAGTCAACCTCATAACTTTTGAAGGCAAACAAATTTCAATTAATATGCTTTTCCCCTTGTTGCTGCTTATTTCGATGTGGGAGCAAACAGGTAGTGAGTTAATAATGGATGGAAACTACTAAACGTCAAACCTGTGCCTTGACCGTTAAAAGTGGTTAGAGCTCCTGAGATTGAATCTAGATCGTTGATTGACCTCCTATGATACGAATTTGACGGTGAATGATGCGGCAGATGGACCTGCAAAATGCTTGGAACACCGGGGAGTGGCCCCGGGGACAGACCCTCCGACGCTCAAGTCGGAACTAGAAAGAGAGAGTAAGAGAGTGAAAACTGGTGAATTGTTGATTACCTGGAGACTGAAGAGGGGAAGGAGTATTTATAGGCCTGAAAAACATTCTAGAAGCCGAATCGTGACCGTTAGATCTTTCATGTCTCTCTCCTGAAGAGATAAGATATCCCTGTGAGGGGATAAGAGATTTGACTCCTAGCCATCATGGACTGGGTGTCTTTCTTTGAGGGCCTAATTTGTCACTTTTTATGGGCTTGAGAGAAGCCCATGTCTCGGAGTGGGCCCAGGCCTGTAAAATAGGCCTGTGATGGCTAATCTGCCTGTAAATGCTTTGAATCCATGCAGGGATCGTATGGCTCTGATCTTCTATGATTTTTACCATCATCAAAAGCCCCCCACTCCCGGAAGGCAGTTTTCATGGCATTCGAGAAGCAGTATGCCTTATTTTTAGAATCTGGCGAATAATCTTAGCAGTCGGAGTTTTCGAAGATACCTAGAACTGATCTTATGCTTCTGAAGGCAGTAAATACTTTCCTGGATTTTTCCATATGTTTTTCGAATTTTTCGGAAGTTTCTAGAATTTTCTGGGAATTTTTCCATAGTTCTTCGAATTTCTCCGTTTTATGGAATTTTCTACAATCTCAAAATCACTCTTTCGAATTTTATAATTAATAAATTCAATTTTAATTATTTTTTATTAAAATAATTATTTTTGAATTTTCTTAATCAAATTTTCGAATTAGAAATGATTTTTAATTAATTTTCTGATTTTATCAGATTTGTGCTCGCTTTTTGGAGCGATCTGAAGCTCAAATCAGAGATGCGCTGATCCTGGCACGATCTGAGTCGCTCATCATGTGGCAGCTCGCCCGCTGATGGAGATCGGATAGCGGAGAGGCGAGATAAAGATCAAAAAAATTCAGGGCGTTAATCATAGGTTAGCGCGAATTTTGGGGAGATCGGACGGCTCTCCGTCGTCTTCTTCTACCCCTCAGCTCGGCGAACCAATTCATCGAGCTACTTTCTTTTCCTTTGAAGCATAGCTCGGTGGAGGCTCTAGTAGGCGATTGCATAGTTATGGGGCGAATTTCGGCCAAGCCAAGAGAGTTGTTCGTCTTGGTCGAGCTTCAGTGACATCGACCCTGTGATGCGAATTCGTCAAGATATGGCCTCTGACTTTTCATTGAGCTTTCGAGAAGGTGATAGAATTTTTGAATCTGCAGCAGGGCAGCATGACCGTGCGAGAGTATGAGACCAAGTTCGCTCAGCTGTCGAGGTATGCACCAGAGCTGATAGTTGACGAGACGAAGAAGGCCAAGAAGTTTGAGCAGGGCTTGAGGCCAAACTTGAGGTCGAGAATGATTCCGTTGGGCATAAGGAGGTTCGACAAGCTGGTCAGGAGAGCAACTATGACAGAGGAAGACATGGACCAGTTCCAGAAGAAGCAAGAGACCTGGAACAAGAACAAGAGGCCAGCATCAGGTCAGAGTGGGAAGGGATTCCCAGCGAAGCAAGTCAAGTTCAGTGGTCCAGTGCAGAAGGCACCTGCAACTCAGGAAGTGACTTGTTATTACTGCAAAGAGGCAGGTCATTACAGGTCAGCATGTCCTAAGTTGGCAAAGCATACTTGTTTCCAGTGTGGGCAGGCAGGACATTCTAAGCCTCATTGTCCACAGTTGAGGAAGGATGGTCCAGGTGGAGGTAAATTCCAGAGGCAAGGGCGAGTGTTCGCATTAACTGAGGAGGATGCGAGTAACTCGGAAGATGTGATCCAGGGTATGCAAGAGTTTTGATTTTATTTTTAATCAATGTAATAAGTAAAACCATTATTTGAGAATTATTGGAGATTGAGTATCACTCTTCATGTAACAGGGATTGTTTTGATTAATGGAATAAAGGCAAAGGTTTTATTTGATACTGGTTCTTCGCATACTTTTGTGTCGCCCAATTTTGCAAGGGTCTTAGGTGTGGAGCCTAAGTTATTTCCAGGCAAGGTTTTGTCGGTGGCAACGCCGTCAGGAGAAAAATTTATTGTTGATCGATATTACGAGGGCTGTGATATCGAGATTGGCGGGAGATTATTCAGCATTGATCTGATTGAGCTGCAAGTCTTGGGAGTGGATGTGATCATGGGCATTGATTGGATGGCAATATATGATGCCACAATTGAATGCAAGCAGAAAGAGGTGTTAGTGAAAGCACCAGGTGGTCCCGCAATGACTTTCCAAGGGAAGAAGAAGATTTCAAAGGTGGCTGCAATGGTATCCAAGATGGCGATTCCAGATGAAGTCAAAGGCATTCCGGTTATCAGAGATTTTTCTAAGGTGTTCTTGGAAGATTTTCCAGGATTAACGCCGCAGAGAGATGTGGAGTTTTGCATTAATGTTTAGCCGGGGAATGCTCCGATTTCTAAGGCTCCGTACAGGATGGCACCTGTAGAGTAAGACGAAGTGAAGAAGCAGATTGAGGAATTGTTGAGCAAGGGGCTCGCTAGGCCGAGTTCCTCACCGTGGGGTGCGCCAGTGTTGTTAGTCAAGAAGAAGGATGGGTCAATGAGGATGTGCATTGACTACCAGGAGTTGAATAGGGTGACTATTCAGAACAAGTATCCACTTCCATGGATTGATGATTTGTTCGATAGGCTTCGGGGAGCAGCGGTGTTTTCGAAGATTGATTTGAGATCAGGGTATCATCAGGTTTGAGTCAAGGAGGAAGATGTGAGTAAGACAGCTTTCAGGACTCGTCATGGGCTCTATGAGTTTTTGGTGATGCCATTCGGTTTGACAAATGCGCCAGCAGTGTTCATGGATATGATGAACCGAGTTTTGAGGTCATTTACTGACTCCTTCGTAGTGGTTTTCATCGACGATATTTTGGTGTATTCGAAGTCGGAGGAGGAGCATTATATGCACTTGACAGCGGTATTGCAGAAATTGCAGGAGCATAGCTTGTATCCCAAGTTGTCGAATTATGAGTTTTGGAAGTTTGAGGTAGCTTTCCTTGGTCATATCCTTTCTAAGGAGGGAGTGGCTCAGATATGAGTTTTGAGGTAGCTTTACTACAGGAGATTCATCCAAGGTTATTCTCAGATTGTAGTTCCTTTGACAGGTTTGACCCGGAAGAATGTGGCATTTTCATGGACCGATAAGTGTGAGGCGAGTTTCCTTGAGTTAAAGGAGAGGTTGACTACTGCACCTATCTTAACTTTGCTACAAGCTGGGAAGGATTATGATATCTTCAGTGATGCGTCTCTCAGAGGTTTGGATTGTGTCTTGATGCAAGAAGGCAAGGTTATTGCTTACGGTTCGAGGCAATTGCGTCCGCATGAGAACAATTATCCGACGCATGATTTGGAGCTAGCAGCTATTATCTTTGCCTTGAAGAAGTGGAGGCATTATGTTTATCGTGAGAAGGTCAATATGTACACTGACCACAAGAGCCTGAAGTACATTTATCAATAGAAGGATCAAAATCTTCGGCAGAGAAGGTGGTTGGAAGTGTTGGAAGACATTCGTCCTGAGATCAAGTATCATCCGGGCAAGGCGAATGTGGTAGCTGATGGACTTAGCAGGAAGAGTAGTTTATCAAGTTTGATCACTACTCGAAGCGAGTTGGCAGCAGAGATTGATCAGGCAGGTATCGAGGTGGTGCTGTAGGGTTTGGGGGCATCTTTGTCTCAGTTGAGGCTACTGCCTTCCTTGAGAGAGAGGATTGTGGAAGGTCAAAGATCAGATTCAGAGATTCAGAAGATGCTGCAAAAGGTTTCAGAGGGCAAGCTATCAGAGTTTCGTGTCCAAGATGGAGTTCTTTGGATGGGTGAGAGGTTGTGTGTTCCGAATAATGCGGATTTGAGATAGAGTATCTTGCAGGAAGCACACAGTCCCTTGTTGTCAGTACATCCTGGAGGCATGAAGATGTACAGGGACATCAAACAGCACTTTTGGTGGTCTGGTATAAAGAGGAAGGTGGAAGATTTCGTGGCAAGGTGTCTGACTTGTCAGCAGATCAAAGCAGAAAATCAGAGACCTGGAGGTTTGTTACAGCCGTTGCCTATTCCGGAGTGAAAATGGGAGAACATCAGTATGGATTTCATCACAGGTTTGCCGAGGAGTTCGAAGGGCAATGACTCGATTTGGGTTATTGTGGACCGTTTGACTAAGTCGGCTCACTTTCTAGCCATAAAGATTACTTGGTCATTGGAGAAATTGGCTGAATTGTACATTGGTGAGATTGTGAGACTTCATGGAGTTCCTGTGTCAATTGTTTCCGACAGAGATGCAAGGTTCACTTCAAGGTTTTGGAAGAGCCTACAAGCCGCTTTAGGCACCCAAACTGATTTCAGTACCGCTTTTCTTCAACAGACCGATGGTCAGACTGAGATGGTGATTCAAGTGTTGGAAAATATGCTGAGGGCTTGTGTTATGGATTTCGGTGGTAGCTGGGAGAGATACTTGGCATTGGTTGAGTTTGCTTATAACAACAGTTACCATGTGAGTATCGGGATGGCGCTGTATGAGGCTTTGTACGGGTGGAGGTGCAGGACACCTGTTTGTTTGTACGAGGTTGGCGAGAGGCAAATGTTTGGTCCTGAGATCGTGCAGCAGACGTCAGAGCAGATTGAGCTAATTCGCAAGAGGTTGGTTGAGGCTCAGAGTCGGCAGAAGAGTTTTGCTGATACTCGACGAAGGGACTTAGAATTCGAGGTTGGGGATGCAGTTTTCCTCAAGGTGTCTCCGACCAAAGGAGTGATCAGGTTCGGTAAGAGAGGCAAGTTGGCACCAAGGTATATTGGGCCATACAAGATCATGGAGCGGATTGGCAAGACAGCGTATAGATTGAAGCTTCCAGAGGAATTGGCACAAGTGCATGATATATTCCATGTATCATTGTTAAGGAAGTATGTGCCAGATCAGAATCATCAGTTGGTAGAGATTCCCGAAGGTCTACAGGTGAACTTGAGTTACAAAGAACAGCCTGTTGAGATCGTTGACCGTAGGGAGAAAGTTCTTAGGAGCAAGGTGATACCTATGGTCAAGGTGTTGTGGAGGAATCAGCAGTTCGAGGAGGCTACTTGGGAGCCAGAGGATCGCATGCAGAAGGATTTTCCTGAGCTTTTTATATGATTGTATCTTATTTATGTGATGGTATTTCTTTGGATGATTGTACTATTGGATTGAGTTTCATTTCTTTTATTTGATTATGTCCTTCTATGTGAATGTTTTGAAATTATGGTTCAATTATGAAATTTCAATTTCTTTGTTCATTCTTATTTTGGA
The DNA here is from genome assembly GCA_017893485.1 of Hemerocallis citrina. NCBI lineage: Eukaryota > Viridiplantae > Streptophyta > Magnoliopsida > Asparagales > Asphodelaceae > Hemerocallis > Hemerocallis citrina. Next base: position 126,014,447 of record CM030362.1, read on the forward strand.
CCTCATTAGCAATAGTTCTGAGGACAGAACTCTTCTAAGGAGGGAGTGATGTAGTACCCCATATTTTTTAATAGTATTTTTAAAGGTTTATAAATGAATTAAAATGATTTTTGGGGATTTAATAAATATTTTCAGAAAATTTACCTTTTTACACTGTGAAACACGTGCAAATATTATCTTGAGAAGTTCAAAAGCCAAAATTTCTTCATGAAAAATCATCATTTATTATTTGGGATTTATTTTTAATTTTTCTAGATTTTTCTGATATTTATTGGATCTATTTGCAAATATTAAGAAAAAGAAGGATCTTTTTGCAAAATTGTCATTTTGAGGGGTGAAAGTGCAAAACTATTTTCTGAAATTTTCAAATAGTGCCGACTAGAAATAAGGAGTTTATTATGCTTTTAAATCTCAATTTAATTGATTTTATCAAGTTTCCAAGTATAGGGATCTATTTATGTAAAGTTATATTTTCAAGGGGTTATTTTGCAAATGTGTTTAAAATCCCTAATTCTCCTATCCTGGGTATTTAAAAGAGGTGGAGTGCAGCCTTCTTTCTCTGCACAACACAAAGGTTCTATTATTTTTTGGAGGATTAAGGAGAAGATCTTGGATTTCGCAAAAGAAATGTTTTCTTACCAGATTTTCTTCATTCGAGGTGAGTGATATAATTGTTTTGTTTGTTCTTTGAATGTTGTATGCGAATGAAATGAATGTTTCAATGGATCTTGGATGTTGAATTTTATTTACTATAAAGCATGTTTAGGGTTTTGTTACCGCTGATTTCGGTGTGGGGGTAAACAGATAGAATTTGTGGGTCCGAGGAAAACCTAAACAGCTGACTCGGCCTTCTTGCTCCCGCCGCAACCTGCAGGGAAGTGCGAGACACCGGGGTTGATTCCGGCGACGCACCCTCCGACGCTCTTGTCAGTAATCAGTAAAAGATTAAGAAAGAGCTTAAGTGGTGAAAAAGTGATTAACCTGGTCTTGGTGATAGAGGGGCTGTATTTATAGTCGCCTTTGGAATGATTTGGGACCTGATTTCCTGCCTAACATTTAGGAGCAAAATCCTCCTATTCTGTTTTAGGAAAGTAGGCCTTGATTCCCTGGTGAGAGCAAATCAAGCTTATTGATTTGATCTAATCAAATCAGTGGCCTGATTCTCCCTTGGTGGACTGGGCTTGTATCGGGTCGGAACCCGCGCCCAGTTGGAGTGGATTTATTCGCGGGCGGTTGGTTTCGTAAGAAGGAGACCCAATACCCGTTTTGGATCCATCTGTATGTGAAATTACCTTTTTACCCCCGTGCTTCAAGATTCGTGCTCGATCTGGACGGTCCCGATTTAACCCCAATTTTAGCCACATCACGAGCCCCCCACTCCTAAAGGCTGAGCGTGATCAGGCTTTGAGGAGTAGTTCAGCAGTTTCAGTGGCTGATGGAGTTGTATCGGAGTCCAAATGTGGGATTTTGAATCTAGAAAAGGGGGTAGTGAGGTAACTTTTGATGCTGTGTGTTGTTCTTGAGCTGCGTCGGGTATCTGATAGCCTTTTATCCACTTTTTTCGAAGTATTTGTTTAATTCTGCGGTGTGTTTGCTAATCGTTCGGGGGCTTTAGCGGTGCGTTCTGGGTGATAATTGTTCGTTCCGGGGTTCGAAAGTGTGTCCCCGAATTTTCAATTAACTCCCAGAATTTTTAGCTAATTTTCCCGAATTTTTAGCAATTTCCTTGCAATTTTTAAACAAATAAAACGATTAAAATAAATAAAAAAACGATTTAAATACCGATTAATGACGTGGCTCAATCTGAGCCATCGATCGTGGACGGGCGCGAACTTCGGAAAGATCTGATGGCTGTTGTAGCTCGGCAGCGTTTTTCTCCATTTTCGAGCTCGGAAAGGCACTTGCTCGGCTGCCGACCGGAGACTAGGGGGGTTCGGCGTTCCGAGCGACGTGGCGCAATCTGGGCCATCGGATGGTGGCGCGTTTTTCAAGAAAATGCTATCTTGTCTTTTAGCGCACGTGGCGCAATCTGGACCATTCATCGTCAGGAGCACGAATTTCTGAGAGATCGAACGGTCGCGAATGATCGGTGGCATTTTTTCCCCATTTACGAGCTCAGAAAGGCACTTGCTCGGACGCCGACCGAAGGCAGTGGTGTTCGGCAGGTCGAGCGACGTGGCGTTCTCTGAGCCGTTGGATGTTGGCGCGTATCTCGAGACAGGCGCAGCTCCCAAGAAAACACTATCTTGTCTCTTAGCGCACGTGGCGCAATCTGGGCCGTCTGATTGAGATCGGACGCGAAAGTTGAGGGGAAATTGGTTTTTCCCCGTTTACGAGCTCGGAAAGGCACTTGCTCGGACGCCGACCGAGGACCTGTGGTTTCTGACAATCCGGGATGGTTCTATTCTCAATGGTATTAATTGTGCTATGGGACTTGCGCGGCGTTCTGCCTTCCCAATGTCATTAAGGATAAGTCCCTTAATTAATACGTGGCGTTTCAACTTCCGAGGGTCATAATGACTGGTTCTTGAAGGTTGGCTATAAGTACTCTACTTTCTTTGCCATTTCTGTCACAATCAAACACAGAGTTTCAGACCTCGGGGGCACTTAGCCTCGGGTAGTTTCTCTCTTGAGGTCCGGAGAGGTGGTCGCCCTTCTACCTGGTTTTCCCTTTGTTCCTGACGGCCCCAAAGTGGATGTCAGGAGCGAGGGGGGAATGAGGTAGTAGTGGTGACGACCGTAGTTCGGATCCGAGGGAGGATTTACTTCGGAAGGACGGGCGGTCGCCTTGTTGTCTTGTTGTTTCCCCATTCCTCACTACTCCGAATGGGGGTGTTAGGAGCGGGGAACAATAAGACAGTAAGGTCGATGGCAATAGTCCGGACCCGGGGCGTGGACCTCTTCGGAAGGACGGGTGGTCGTTCTCTCACCAAGATCTTCTGCTTTCCTTGGTTGCTCCGAAGCGAGCGTCGGGGTGAGCGGGGGGTCTTGGTGAGAGAGTGACGATCCATGTCCAATGCCGACCTCCGGGCCACCCGAGCCGAGGTGTTGCAGCTCGGGCTTTTGGACCGTTCGATCCTGTTGTTAGCAACTGTGAAGGCGCTGCGGTTAGAGCTCTCCTGGCAAGCCGCGCCTTCCAGCTGCAAACAACTGGCTCGGAACGGTGCGTGTCTCCTGATCCCTGAGTGTGGATGGGTCCCCTCTCATCTCTGTCTTCCTTCCGGGCTGATGGCTTCTGATGGGCGTCAGCCCGGGGGAGTTAGAGACGAGAGGAGTGCCGATCCGTTTCTGACCGGGGCCCGTGGGTCGGTAGGATACTGGCCGAGCCACGGGACCTGGGGGGCGCTTGCCGAAGGCGGCGCCTCAAAACTGAATCAAAATTTTACTGCCTTCTTTGGACGTAGGCGTGGCATCCGAAGGTTCGATCGTTCGAGCGGCGTGGTGTAATTAGGGTCGTTCGATGCTGGCGCGTATCTTGAGACGGGCACGTTTCTCGAGATAACACTATCTTGTCGTGTAGTGTTCTCGACGAGATCTAGGCCGTCTGATTGGGATCACGCACGAGTATTGAGGAGAAAGCAAGTTTTCTCCGTTTACGCGCTCGGAAAGGCACTTGCACGGATTCCGACCGAACCCTGTAGCCGCAATGTAGGTTTCGCTTGCAGCTCGGATTCCGATCCCCTGGTGCCGAGCTAGCTGACTTGGTGATGGGACAGCGGTTGTGGGCCTTCGCGACGTTTCGAGAGCGGCCCAAAAGTCGCTTTGGGAGTCCAAGGGACGTCCCGTTTTTACTATAAATCTTCACCCCCCTTTAGACCAAGTCTCACTTTTCGTTTTTACTCTCTCTCCTCAGTTTTCACTTTGCTGCGAAGTTTTCTGCTCTCTGGCGGTGTTGCTGGCTGTCGCGGTAGCGTTTGTAGACTCCGGTGAACTCTCCGACCGTACACGTCACTTCAAGGTCAGTTTCTATCCCTTCTCTCTTTGAAATGGTTAAGATCACTGAGACCCCCGCCTCGGAACAAACCGTTGGCCGAGGGGATAAGGGGAAGGGTGTGGCTGAGCCGAGCGAGCAGGAGGTCGTTCGCCCGGATAGAGAAGGTGATGTGGCCGAGCGGCCTAGGGAGGTTGAGGCCCCGTCCGGGATAGGCAAGGCTGTGGTCACCATTGTGGAGACGCCGAAGAGGGCAGGGGCGTTCGGTCGGCAGCCCATCGTCTTGTCGAGTGTGGGCGGCATCCGGGACTACGCTGATGACGTCCTGGAGAAAGTGACTCAGGGTACAGCCCCACTGGTGGAGGAGAATGAGCCGAGGGAAGTTTCCGAGGTGGACCATGCTATCTCGTCGCTCACCGAAGATGACCTTCGGATGATCCGAGAGGGATTCCGGATCCCGCAAGAGTATGTCCTGCTTCTCCCTGGGCCGGGTTTTCGAGCGAACACGAGCTGTTCGCCTGACGTGTGTGTCTTCCCGGTCGATTCCCTTATCGCCGGACTCCGCTTTCCCCTCCATCCGTTCGTGGTCGAGGTCTTGGTCTTCTACGGTTTGAGTCCTGCTCAGCTGGCGCCGAACACATGGAGGCATGTTACAGCCTTCGTCCTTCGATGCCAAGAGGTTGGCGCTAAGCCGAGCATGTTCCTCTTCCGTAATCTTTACCGACCCTGCCAGCCGAGGAAGGAAGAACAGAGGTTTTACCTGTCGCCCCGGCCGGGCGTGAAACTGATCGAGAATCCGGACTCGATCAAACACTGGAAGACAAAGTACTTCCTCGTCAGATCCCTGACGCCGTGGGTGATACCGGCGGTTTGGGAGACGGAGGGCCTGCCCAAGCGCACCAAGAAGGAGGTGCCACTGAATGAGGGAGAGGCCGAGGTTCGGAGGAGGCTCCTCGCTTTGCCGACCATGAGTTGGAAAGATATTACAGAGGGGGATCTGTTCCGTGGGGGTCTCAGTTCGATCGACCCTCGTACGCTTCTGGTATTTATACTTATCGTTTAAAGCTCATGAAAATTTATCTAAGTTTTTCCGTTCGGCTTTTGCAGAGACGATGAAGATGGACTACAGAGCCCTGATGGCGAAGGGTCGTTCGGAGCAGGAGAAGAAGAAGAGGTCGGCGGCGGAGACTCAGGAGAGCCGGCCAGCGAAGAAGCCTTCGGTTGCGAAGACCGCCGAGCAGCCGAAGGTCGTGGTCCCCGACCCTGCGGAGGTCCAGGTCCTCGACCCGCCCGCCCCGGATGCACCGATACCGACCCCGAAGGGGGACGCTCCTGGTCCGTCGATCGGCACGTTCGGCGTGACGGAGGTGTTGTCCCTCCAAGTTCCGCCCCTGACTGCCGAGGCGGAGAAGATCCTGACTGAGCATCACAAACAGATCTTCGTCCCCGACTGGCAAGTCATGCAGGTCGACGGCTTCTTGGGCGATGGCAACATCTGTATGGAGGCCGTGAAGCACCTGCCGACCCCGAAGGACCGAGCGACCCTGAAGGCCGGGCAAGCAGGGGACGCCGTGATGCAGATCGCTCGGAACACTATGTCAGTAAGTTGACCGGGCTCTTTCTCTTTGGCTTTTCTCTCCTTGAGTTCTTCTCCCCCTTTTTCCTTTTTATTTTGGCACCAAGTGTTTGGGTTCGGATTTTAATCCGTCGCTCTTTTCCAGACCCTCTGCCACTTCAACTTCTTGGTCGAGGAGATGGCGAGCAAGGAGCAGGAGAAGGAACGGGAGAGGGCGGAGCGCGTCAAGGTTACGCAGCGGCTTGATGCCGAGCAGCTTCTCTCGACGAAGAGGTCTGCCGAGGTGAAGGGGTTGGAGGGGCAGCTGGCCCAGTCCATTCAGCTGTCGAAGGACACGGCGGCAAAACTTGAGGTCGCGGAGAAGGAGGTCGCCGAACTGAAGGAGGCCCTGGCCACCGCTCGGTCGGAGGCGGAGAAGGCCCAGAGGAGAGCCGAGAGGACCCAGGCCAAGCACCAGAAGAAGGTGAAGCGGGTGAAGAAGGCCGTGCAGGAGGAGGCCGCTCAGCATATGCTCCAGAACATGGAGGAAGCCTACGGTCGAGCGCTGACCCACATAGCCGCCAGGAACCCGGGCTTCGACATCTCCTCCTACCACTTTTACGACCCCGTGGAAGGGGAGGAGGGCATGCCCGAGGGGATGCTCGGGCCGGTGGGAGAGACGGAAGTCGTCGAGGGTCCTGCGGGGTCCGAGGTCGAGGGGGAGAAGGTGGACGGCTCCGAGGAGGAAAGCTGGAGCGAAGGCGAAGGGGAGGACGGTGGCGAGGACAAGACCGAGGGGTCGACGGACCCGAGCGGCAAAAAGGTCGACCCCTGACTCGGTTGTCTTCTTTTTTGTATTTTTTGTTTTGTAAGCCTAACCGCGGACTGGCCACCGCTAGTGTAAAGCTTTCACTATGATTTTGAAATGAAAATATTTTGTTTGGCCAAAATTTGTCCAAGTGTTGAGCTTCGGATATGTGTGTTTCCGAGTGTTGGGTATCGGATTTATCTCTACTTTTCAGGTGAAGTTTGGTCCGGTCACGGAGCTCGTCTACCTCCGGAAGGAGTTGGCCAAAATGAAACATGAGCTCAAGGACAGCCGACAGAGGCGGTTTCTTCTGCTTGGCCAGGCGGAGGAGGTGAAGGCAGTTCTACGGAGGCAGTGCCGCGAGCTGTATCAGCTGCGGAAGCACTACCCAGCCCCTTGTCCCGAAGGGGAAGTCGAGCGGCTCCGCGGGGAACTAATCGCCGCCGAGCAGAGGAATGCCGATCTTCTGGCAGAGGTCCGACACTTGGAATTGGCGGAGAGGGAACGCTCGGCGGAAGCAGTGAAGCTGGCCTCCGAGCTGGAGAAGGCGTTGGCCGAGCGCAAGAGGCTAGTGGCCGACGTCGACAGGCTCAGAAGGATCACGATAGATAGGGGAATTGAGGTCACCCACTTCCGTCGGCTCGCTGCCGAAGGTGCTAATGCCTCCGGCTCGTCAAGGCCTTTTCGCCCGATGAGGTCGGCGAGGGACGACGTTCTTAGAGACAGGATTGTCGAATTGGAGGAGGAGATCGCGTCGCTCAAGCCCGCGCCGGAGAGGGCTAACGTTCGCAGTACTTCGTGCACCCGCGAAGAAAGTGAGAAGGGGATTTCGTTCTATGAGCTTGCGACACGCTCGCCTATGACCAGGCGGAGTCCGGCTGATGCACAGAGCAGCGCGGCTGTCTCGTCGAGCGGGGCCTTGGCAGGTGCCGTGGTCAGGGCTAGCAGCGAAGGGGGGACGTGTTTCGTTGGTTTAGGATCGAGCTCGGAGGGCAGACCTCGTCGTTCTCGCGTATCCCTAAACCGAAGCATTCCCCTTCCGAGGAGATCCTGACCTCGTTGCTTTTTACTTCCGTTGATTGTTGTAAAGTTTAATTGTAGGGTCGGTTCGGCCATTTGTAATACCATTACATCTGAATATGAATCTTGAAAGTTTCCTTAGAACGTTTTGAAAGTGTGTTGGACTTCGGCGGAGTATTGAACTTGCTTTATTCTCTTTCCCTTCTTTTCAGCTCATCGTGACGATCCACAGCTCGGACTCCAACCGTTCGAAAAGTGCCGCCGAATCCGGGGGAACCTCTGGAACGGTGGTTCTGAGCCCCAGGAGCGCCGATCTGAAGTTACGCCGAGCCGAGAGTGAGTGGGACCACCTTTCGTTGGTTCTCAGTCTCCGGGAAGCCGAGGTCCAACGCTTGGAGAATAAGATCGTCGAGCTGAGCCCCACAGGAGAGGATGACGACTCGCAGACCGCATTCGGCAACGCTCTTCGGGTCAAAAGCATTCGGCACATCCAGTCGAAGATTATTGCCGAGCGGGATGACTTGCTCTCGGAGATGCAGTACTTGCGGGCTGTAATGGCGAAGCTCCGGGGGGATGCAGAGGAGTCGTCAGCCGAGGAGAACGAGCGGTCGGCCGAAGAATTGAGTGAAGATATTTCTTTTTGAACACTAAGTGTTGTTGGTCGGAAGTGTATCTTGCTTGTGAACACTTTGTAACCATGGGACAGATGTGCTTTGTATTTCGGCCTGGCTGTTTAATAAAATATTTTTTATTGCTCTGTGCTTTTGTCTTGCTTATGACTGTGTTTTCTGCGCCGAGGTCTTTGAACCGAGCGTGTCGGTCCCGTCGGCGAGGTCGTTGGACTGAACTGGCCACTATACGTGTGTCATTCTGTCGTTTAGCGACTCTGACGTGGCACGGTACGAACTCCCAGGCGGCTCTGTCTCGAAGAAAGTGCTATATTGTCGTTCAGCGGAGGTGGCAAAATCTGAGCCGCTGATTGTAACCACGGATCTCGAGGCGGCTCAGATCCCGAGAAAACGCTATCTTGTCGTTTTGCGCAGGTGGCGAGATCCGGGCCGTCTGTTTGAGATCAAGCACGAAAGTTGAGGAGAAGGGGAATTTTCTCCGTTTACGAGCTCGGAATGGCACTTGCTCGGCTGCCGACCGAAGGCAGGGAACTTTAATGAGTCGAGCGACGTGGCGCAACGCGGACCGCTGGATGAATACGCGCACCTCGAGACGGGCGTAGCTCCCAAGAAAACACTATCTTGTCTTTTAGTGGTCTGGGCGAGATTTGGGCCGTCTGATTGAGATCAGGCGCGGAAGTTGAGGAGAAGGTAGATTTTCTCCGTTTATGGGCTCGGAATGGCACTTGCTCGGACTCCGATTGAAGGGTAGGTCCCTCCTCCTTGTTTCCCCCGTTTCCGTGACGAGGATCGAACTGAATGCGAGCCGAGCGCTCGCCACAACGTAGGGGATTTCCGGAAGGTAATCTTTAGGGCAGGAATTTAACCAAGTGTTTGCCCTCGGGGTTGTCGCGGAGTTCGACGGCTGTGGGAGCAATTCCGAACGGTGATCTACCCCTGGTTCGTCCGAAGACGAGCCGAGGAGGTAAAGTCGAGCCGAGTGTTGGACTCCGAACCATCGGTATAGTTCAACGGGTGTGGGAGCAATTCCGAACGGCGATCTACCCCTGGTTCGTCCGGAGACGAGCCGAGGAGGTAAAGTCGAGCCGAGTGTTGGACTCCGAACCATCGGTATAGTTCAACGGCTGTGGGAGCAATTCCGAACGGCGATCTACCCCTGGTTCGTCCGGAGACGAGCCGAGGAGGTAAAGTCGAGCCGAGTGTTGGACTCCGAACCATCGGTATAGTTCAACGGCTGTGGGAGCAATTCCGAACGGCGATCTACCCCTGGTTCGTCCGGAGACGAGCCGAGGAGGTAAAGTCGAGCCGAGTGTTGGACTCCGAACCATCGGTATAGTTCAACGGCTGTGGGAGCAATTCCGAACGGCGATCTACCCCTGGTTCGTCCGGAGACGAGCCGAGGAGGTAAAGTCGAGCCGAGTGTTGGACTCCGAACCATCGGTATAGTTCAACGGCTGTGGGAGCAATTCCGAACGGCAATCTACCCCTGGTTCGTCTGGAGACGAGCCGAGGAGGTAAAGTCGAGCCGAGTGTTGGACTCCGAACCATCGGTATAGTTCAACGGCTGTGGGAGCAATTCCGAACGGCGATCTACCCCAGGTTCGTCCGGAGACGAGCCGAGGAGGTAAAGTCGAGCCGAGTGTTGGACTCCGAACCATCGGTATAGTTCAACGGCTGTGGGAGCAGTTCGGAACGGCGGTCCGCCTCTAGTCCGTCCGGAGACAAACTGAGGGAAAGAAGCCGAGCCGTACGTGGACTCCGAACCATTGGTTGAGTTCGCAACATGAAATGTAGGTGATAAGAGGGAAGAGTGACATGCATATTCATAAACATAACCGAGCTTTCTTTATTGATATTTGACGGCGAACCGTTTTACATAATACAATTTGAGAAAAAATGGGTTACAAGTTGGAGGAGAGGAATGGTTCGACACCTCGGATTACTTAGAGAGGCGCCGGAGCGCTCTCTTGGTATTTCAGGAGGTGGTCGGCATTCCAGGTCCTCGGAAGCTCTCTGCCGTCCATGTCTTCGAGCCGGTATGCCCCAGGCCGGACAACCTTTGTGATTCGGTACGGCCCTTCCCAATTCGGAGCTAGCTTGCTCCTCTGACTGGGGAGGGATATGGCTAGCTTTCTTAACACCAAATCTCCTTGCTCGAGGTTGGCGGGTCGGACCTTCTTGTTGTACGCTAGCTCAACTCTCCTTCTGTAATTCTGCTGCCGAATCGATGCCCTTTCCCTCAGTTCATCTATCAGGTCCAAGTTTCCTCTGAGTTCCCTGGCATTCTGCGCTTCGTCATAGGCGATGAGCCGAGGGGAAGGAATTCCGACCTCGAGGGGTATTACGGCCTCGGCCCCATAAGTAAGGCTGAAAGGGGACTCTCCAGTGGGCGTCCGCTTGCTTGTGCGGTAGTTCCACAACACATTAGGGAGTTGGTCGACCCACAATCCTTTGGAGCACTTGTCCAACCTCTTCTTGATTCCTGCAAGGATCTGCTTATTAGCGTTCTCGGCCTGTCCGTTCGATTGAGGGTGTGAGACAGACGAGAAGCGCTGTTGAATAACGAGGTCGTCGCATAGGGCTCGGAATGCCGCGCCAGTGAACTGAGTCCCATTGTCCGTTACGAGGACGCGGGGGATGCCGAATCTGCATATGATGTTCTTCCAGAAGAACTGCACCACCTTGTTCTCGGTTATAGTGGCGAGGGGCTCGGCCTCGACCCACTTCGAGAAGTAGTCGATGGCTACGACTAAGAACCTGAGCTGACCCGGAGCTGGAGGGAAGGGCCCTAGTAAGTCCATTCCCCACATCGCGAAGGGGATAGGGCTCGATAGGGAGGTGAGGTTGGCCTGGGGGAGACGTCGGATGTTGGAGTGTCTCTGACAGGAGCTGCATTGCCGAACATGTCGCTCGGCGTCCCGAAGAAGGGTCGGCCAGAAGTACCCATAGTTCAAAGCTTTACGGGCCAAAGACCTGAATCCGGAGTGTGCCCCTCCGATGCCTTCATGAAGCTCCTGTAGGGCATATTCGGCCTGATCCGGGGAGAGGCACCTTAGGTAAGGTCGGCCATCTATTTGAGAGAAGGAGCGCTTGTATAATATGCCCTCGATCAAGACATATCGCTCGGCCCGGGTTCTGACTCGGCGTGCTTCTTTGGGATCTGAGGGCAGAACTCCATCCCTTAAGAATTCTACCAGTGGCTTCATCCAATTGTCCTGCAGCGTGACCGGCAATGACTCCACCGAGCGAGGTGTCTCGTCTTCGATGCTCGGTTTAGAGAGGACTTCAATCAGTACGGTCTGTTCGAGACCTTGTAGAGAAGACGAGGCTAACTTGGAGAGAGCATCAGCTTGTGAGTTCTCCTCCCGGGGGACCCGTTGGATGATGGCTTCTTCGAACCGGCCCATGAGGTCCCGGACCTTGGCGAGGTACTTCGCCATTCGCTCGTCCCTGGCCTCATATTCGCCCAAGACCTGGTTCACGACTAGTTGGGAGTCACTGTGAATCCGAAGGCGCTGCGCCCCAGCACTTCGTGCGAGTCCGAGGCCAGCTATAAGAGCCTCATATTCCACCTCGTTGTTCGAGGCCTTGAAGTTCATGCGGATCGCATACTGCAGGACGAAGCTATCAGGGCCGTTCAGGATAATGCCGGCGCCACTTCCTTCACTGCAAGAGGATCCGTCTACAAAGACTGTCCAAATGGGGGGCCCATTCGGGACGTGGCCGACCTCAGGGATGGTGGATTCTACAATGAAGTCGGCGAGAGCCTGTGCCTTAATTGCCGTCCGAGGCTGATAGGAGATGTCGTGCTGACTCAGCTCTATAGACCACTTCATCAGCCGGCCCGAGGTTTCGGGCTTATGGAGGACTTGCTTGAGGGGTTGATCGGTGAGGACGACGACCGAGTGAGATTGGAAGTAGGGCCGAAGTTTTCTTGCTGCCATGACCAGGGCGTAGGCTATCTTCTCTATCCTCGGATAGCGGAGCTCGGCGTCCCGAAGCACCTTGCTCACGTAGTAAATGGGCCTTTGGGTCCGGTCTTCTTCTCTTACCAAGACAACGCTCAAGGTCTGCTCGGAAGCGGCCAAGTAGATGAAGAGAGGCTCGCTCGGGACTGGCTTACTAAGCAGAGGGGGGTTCACCAGATAGGCTTTCAGCTGGTCGAACGATTCTTGCTGTGCCGGGCCCCATTCAAATCCTTTAGCGCCCCGGAGTGCTTTGAAGAAGGGGAGGCACTTCTCCCCTGACTTGGAGAGGAACCGACCGATGGCTGCGAGCCGACCGGTGAGCTTTTGCACCTCTTTGACGTTCCGAGGCGGGACCATGTCTAATATGGCTTTAATCTTTTCGGGGTTGGCTTCAATTCCCCGCTGGCTCACCATGAAACCGAGGAACTTGCCAGAGGAGACTCCGAACGCACACTTGTTCGGGTTTAGCCGCATGTTGTACTTCCTCAACACGCCGAAAGCCTCCCGGAGGTCGGCTACATGGTCGGTGCCGCGGATGCTCTTGACGAGCATGTCATCAACGTACACCTCCATGTTTCGGCCGATCTGATGCTAAAAGACCTTGTTGACGAGGCGCTGGTAGGTGGCGCCCGCGTTCTTCAAACCGAACGGCATTACTCGGTAGCAGTAGAGGCCTTGGTCGGTGACGAAGGAGGTCTTCGGGATGTCCGGAGGGAACATCCGGATTTGGTTGTACCCCGAGAAGGCATCCATGAAGCTGAGGAGCTCATGGCCCGAGGTGGCGTCGATTAGGGTGTCGATGTTCGGGAGAGGGAAGGGATCCTTCGGACACGCTTTGTTGAGGTCGGTGAAGTCGATGCATATCCTCCACGAGCCATTGGACTTCTTGACCATTACAACATTCGACAGCCACTCGGGATAATTCACCTCCTGGATGAACTTGGCCTTCAGCAGCTTATCCACTTCCTCCTTGATTGCCTGCTGTCGCTCGGGAGCGAACTTTCGCCTCTTCTGCTGAACCGGTTTGCACCCCGGTTCGACGCTTAGGCGGTGGACGAGCAAGTCTTCGGAGATGCCGGGCATATCCGCGGCCGACCAAGCAAACAGGTCGCGATTATCCCGGATGCACCTTACCAAGTCGGAGAATAGCACGGTCGGCAAGGACTTGCTGACGAGGAATTTTCGGCTCGGATCCTCGTCGGAGAAGAGTACTTCTTCTAACTCGTCCGCTGGCTCGGACGTTGGGCGAGCCTTCGGCTCGGGGATCTCGAGTGTCTTGAGCGAGAGCACTGGTCCCCCGGTGGAAGTCATGTAGCACTTCCGAGCTGTTTCTTGGCTTCCCCTGACTTCCCCTACCCCCGAACGAGTGGGGAACTTCATCTTCAAGTGGTATGCCGAGGGGACAGCCTCAAGAGCGGCTAGGCCGGGACGGCCTAGGATGACATTATATGCTGCCGGGACGTCGACGACCATGAAGTCCATCGGCTCCGTCCGGGTAGTAGGGGTGCTTCCCGCAGTAACGTCTAGGGTTATCACCCCTTCGACGGTTACCGGGACCCCCGTGAACCCGTGGAGAGTATAGCCGGCCGGCTTAAGACGGTCCCGGGACAGCTGCAGGCCCTGAAAGGCCGAGAGGAATAGGATGTTGACCAAACTCCCATTGTCCACCAAAATCCTCTGGACCTTGAAATTGGCCATGCGGAGGTCGATGACGAGGGCATCGCAATGGGGGGTTCGGACTCCTTCAAGGTCGGCATCGGAGAAAGACACAGGGACGCCGAGACCCTTCGGTGGAGGGGCACTGTGGACTGAGTTGACTTCCCGGACGAAGGCTTTTCGGGAGGAATTAGAGGAGCCCCCCATCGGGCCTCCGTGGATCAGGTGCAAAACTCGTTCTTCTTCGAACTCGGGTGTCTCCTCGCGCCGCTCGGAGCGCTTGTTAGCCCCCCGAGGGGGAGGTGAGCTCCGATCTGTTCGATCGTTACCTTTCACGAACTTGGCCAACTGCCCCCTCCGAATGAGTGCTTCGATCTCGTCTCTCAGAGCTCGGCAGTCATTTGTGTCGTGTCCATGGTCTCGGTGGTACCGACACCATTTATCTTTGTTCCTCCTCTTCGCCTGAGTGTGCATCCTCGGGGCCGGAGGGATGATTCCCTCCTTCTCTACCTCCATGAGGATAGTAGAGACATTAGTGGTGAGGGGAGTGAACTTCTCGAACCTGGGGGGAGGGCGGCGCTGACCGCCCGTGTCCTTCTGAGCTTTCTTGGACCCTTCTTCTCCCGTCGCCTTCCTCTTTGTCCCCGCGGCGGTGCCTCCGAAGCTCGGAAGGGCTTCGGCCTCCTCCGCCCGGATGTATTTCTCGCACCTCAGGAGGAGGTCGGCGAAGTCATGCGGGGGCTTCTTGGCCAGGGATGACCGGAGGTTGGCGTTAAGGACGTTCGACTGGAACGCCACGGTAGCCACGGACTGGTCTAAGGAAGCAATTGACCTGACTTCCGCGGTAAATCTTTTCACATAGTCCCGTAACTTTTCTTGCTTCTCCTGCCGCAGGTTCAGCAAGGAAAGACTCGTCTTCTCGGCTCGTCGGCTACTCACGAAGTGAGTAATGAACAGTGTCTCAAACTGTTCGAATGAGAAGATGGACGAGGGAGCGAGCCTAGAATACCATTCCCGAGCCGACCCCCGGAGGGTGGCAGGGAAGGTCCTGCAGAGCACTGCGTCGGAAGCTTGATGGATCAGCATCAGGGTCTTGAAGCTCTCGACGTGGTCGACTGGGTCTGACTCCCCAGAGTATGTTTCAAACTGTGGCGGTTTAAAATTCCTCGGTATATGGGCCTCCATGATCGACCGAGAGAAGGGGGGTCGGCTGGGACGGAAGGTTCCGGCTCGGGACTCTTCCTCCCTGTCCATGCGGCCGATGCGCCTCTCCACCTCATGGATACGGCGGATGAGGGCGTCGTCCCTTCGCTGGTAGTCGTACGACCCTCCGGACTCCTCTTCGTAGGAAGGGGAGTGTGGACTGCGGCACCGGTACTCCTGGGAGCGCCGAGGACTCTGTTGCCGTTGCTGTCGGCTGGGAGCCGGGGAAGGACTCCGGGTTCGGCGCCGGGGACTGGGATCCTTGGGCGGCGTCGGAACCCTCTGAGCGTTCTGGCCGTTCTGTTGGAGATTGAGGGCCTGCAGAACGGTTTCTTGAAACTGGAGGAACTCGGCTCGGCTGATGGGCATATCTCGGTCCCTCGGATGGCGCCGATCCCTGGGGGACCGGGACCTCCTCCTTCGGCGCTCAGGGGACGTCGCTCGGCCTCTGCGTTCCGGGGACCTTCTGCCGTCCCGACGACGTGGCGACCGCTCACCCTGATGCTGGCGGGAGGCTCCCTCTCGGGCCCGCCTCTCGTCAAGATGGGTGCGGAGGTCGTCATCCTTGTGGCGGTTTTGGAGTGTGATGCGGAGGTCGGGGTGATGAGAGGCCATCGAATCCGATGACCCATTGTGGACCGAGACGTGGCCCGGATTGACAGGCTGCTTCTCCTTCCGACCGTTGTGACCGGACGGACCGTTGTTGGGCTGCTGCTGAGGAGGAGGAGGAGGTGGGACCTGCTGGGTCAGCGGAGGGAGGTTGGACTGAAGGGTAGGATTGACCGGAGCTTCATTCGCCGGGTCGGTGGGGTTGCCCCCACGGTTCGACCCTCTGGATCTGTTCTTCTTCGGCGGCATGGCTGCAGAGGACGGCGGAGAATGGACTGAGACTGTTCGTGTGGTTTTCCCACAGACGGCGCCAATCTGTTACCGCTGATTTCGGTGTGGGGGTAAACAGATAGAATTTGTGGGTCCGAGGAAAACCTGAACAGCTGACTCGGCCTTCTTGCTCCCGCCGCAACCTGCAGGGAAGTGCGAGACACCGGGGTTGATTCCGGCGACGCACCCTCCGACGCTCTTGTCAGTAATCAGTAAAAGATTAAGAAAGAGCTTAAGTGGTGAAAAAGTGATTAACCTGGTCTTGGTGATAGAGGGGCTGTATTTATAGTCGCCTTTGGAATGATTTGGGACCTGATTTCCTGCCTAACATTTAGGAGCAAAATCCTCCTATTCTGTTTTAGGAAAGTAGGCCTTGATTCCCTGGTGAGAGCAAATCAAGCTTATTGATTTGATCTAATCAAATCAGTGGCCTGATTCTCCCTTGGTGGACTGGGCTTGTATCGGGTCGGAACCCGCGCCCAGTTGGAGTGGATTTATTCGCGGGCGGTTGGTTTCGTAAGAAGGAGACCCAATACCCGTTTTGGATCCATCTGTATGTGAAATTACCTTTTTACCCCCGTGCTTCAAGATTCGTGCTCGATCTGGACGGTCCCGATTTAACCCCAATTTTAGCCACATCAGGTTTGAATATGAATATGCACATTATGAATTGGATGGATGGATGAAAAATTGGATCTTGTGAAACCCTAGTGGTATGTGCATAAAAAATTGTATGTGGGTAATTTGAGAGACCATGGGTAGGCTATTTTCCTTTTGATTGATGTTGAATTGATCTTGATGCATGAACCTAATAAAGGTGAGACTTTTATGACTTTTGAGTATTGGTTGAATACAAATTTGATATGGCGATTATGGTTGTGAGTTGTGGTAGAAATTCAGTTTTGAGGAATTTGAATGGAAATATATGAATCAAGAGATCATGCCATGAAAATCAAAATTGGGATTTTGGTAGAGATGAGGAAATATATCCAATTTGGGGTTTTTCTTTTGATATTTGGTATGTATATGGTTTGGATCTGAATACGAAACTATTTCGGTGATCAGTAAAATTTTAAGAAACTCTATATTTGACTATATGCACAATTCATGTTTTAATCGAAAGAAATCAACAAAATCTCTATTTTATAAATTCAAGTAGTTTTGATTTAGTTTTATGCACTATTATATGTCCTACAAGTTGTATTTGGTCATATAAGAAATAAGTTTTTTGTAGAAATCGTTTTCATAAAGTAAAACTACGTATCGGTTGAAATGTGCACAACCAAAAGTATGCAGTCTGTAGGTCGACAGTCGACTGGCATGACTTCTCAGTCGACCGACAGGACCCGGCTGCTATGTTCTCTAGTTTTTCTTGAAATTTCGTCTGGACAGTCGACTGAGGACCTTAACAGTCGACTGGTGCCACTTAGAATTATTTTTCGAAGTTGTTGTATTTTTCGCTCTGGACAGTCGACCTATACCCTTTTTAGTCGACTGATATTACTTAGAATTATTTTCCCAAGTTATTGTATTCTTTCGTTCTGGACAGTCGACCTATGACCCTAGATAGTCGACTTATAACACTTAGATTATTTTCTTAAAACCATGAAATTCTCTTTCTGGACAGTCGGCTTACGCTTGTTATTAGTCGACTGATACTGATGTATCTTTATATTTTGAATGTTCTTTCAAATGATTTATTCTCTAAATGTTCTAATCTATAACTTACTATTCTATACTTTATCTTCTATTGAACATACGTTTTCAAGTGGTTTAACTGAGCAATTTATGTTGGAAGGTTGGTTTGGATATTTGAGTGTGAGTCTCTAGAGGGTGTGTGTGACCCTAGTATACCGGCAGTTGAGATATTTAGGTTTGGGCCTGTCGAGGCAATTTTAGTTGATCAGTTGTTGAGTTAAGTCCGGTAAGGTACACCAACTCTAGGAGATTCGTTAGGTAATTAAATAACCTAAAAATGATAAGGACAGACACTAGTGGTGATATGATGAACGAGACATGGGTTATGGACCTCAGTGTGGCTCGCGGTGTGAGATAATCCCCAGAATTATCCAGGTGTGAGTGAAATAGTCTCCGGAATTACCTGTGGTGTGGGATTGATCTTCGGAATTATCGGGGTCGAGGCGACGCACATGTGGTATTCGTGTGATAAGGTGCCATTGCTTGCGGTGTGGGGTATTCTCGAAGATTCCCAGGTTTGAGTGAAATAGTCTCCGGAATTATCTGTGTAACGCCCCGAATTCCAAATACACTGAATTCGAGATGTTCTACAGGATCTTTTCGCTTTTTTTAGTACAATTTTACAAGGAATTAAAACTTTTCACTATACATCTGAGTTTACATCAATATTACACTTTTCATTTGCACAGCGGAAGTAAAATTTACAACAATTAAACAAATGTACAACAACATGGTACAATCTTTAAGCATCCTTTTCTCTTTAATCTTTTAACATGCTGTTTACCTGCATATAAGACTGTGGGTACGTCAGTTTATTCAACTGACGATCATTATACACGGCCATCCTCTCTATGCCGGAAATAGTATAACTCAATTTTTCATATTTAACAAACACAAACTTGTCACATTCCAAATAAAGGGAATACCCTAATGATGTCGTGTTGTGATGGTGCACTTAATCCTTAATGTATTTATTTATGTTACATGACACTAATGCGCACTTGTTCGGATTCTATGCATCCCATACTACATAGGTCCGAGGGCAAGCCCTTAATCGTTCTTCAACTTTATAGGGTTCAATCCCTCGTTATGACTTAATCTACTACTGTAACTACGGTAAGTATCCTGGATGTCTTCTGACCTACGAACTCATGCCTAGGCACTCTGGAGGGAATCCCATCGCTGACATGACTCATCATGCAGACATCCTGTGTAATTCAGCTCTCACCGTAGACATGACACCACCCGTAGTCTTCGAACATCCCACGAGCGTCACCACCGGAACGGTACTCTGGAGCAGCATCCTCACCCAGACTCATCATGGGAATTCCTGGGATACGCTCTCGCCGCTATCCAATGGCTCTCACTCATGTTTTTCTCCTACTTTCATCACATCTCCACTATGTGCTAAATCCTTAGTTTTTATTAGAATCATGAATAAAATCAAAGCTCTAGAGTTAGCCTCTCCACTCAACCGGACTTATTCATTCATTCAACATGACCAACCTTGGTCTTTCATTCCAATTTTTCATTTCATTTCTTTCAATTGCCGGGGGAGACTTAGCTACTCTTTCATTTCAATTCAAATTCATAATTACTAAAATCTGAGCATTTCCAACTCATGAGTTCAATTCATAATCTTAATAGATTTTCTTTTCATGTCATAGCTTCCATATTCATTTAATTCTCATAATTCACAATAAATGATTCACTTCATGTACATTCATGCAAGAGCAATAGAGTTTACCAATATCCATATTCACAGTCTCTAACACAACACAAATTATAAGATTTCTGAAATATCAAAAGAACACTCTGGACAGTCGACTTGGAACTCTACCAGTCGACCCATCCAGTCAAAAATAGTTCATCAATAACGCTCGGAAGAGTCGACTGCTGCACATGGCCAGTCGGTTGTTCCGCAGTTTTCTTTCTCAAAATATCATACAGTATACAGTCGACTGTTCCAAATCAGTCGTCTGTACTGGGTGGTTCAATCATATACTTATCATGCTCGGTACAGTCGACTGCTTCAAGCATTTGGTCGACTGAACAGGTTAAAACTTCATTTACACATATCACATTATATTCGTGCCAACATAGCATGTAAGCTCTTATCTATTTATTAACATCATAATGTAGTTTCAATTGAGAGCAAAGTTCGCATAACTAATGTTTCTTTTCTCCAAAGAAAAATACTGAGCATGCACTTCATTTACTCATCATTTACTTGCATACAATAACATCACATTAAAATACGTTGTGCCATAGAATTCTGAACTATACATGTTTCATTTCAATGAGCCAGTCGACTGTTCACATTCCCAGTCGACTGTATGTATCATTTCCAGTTCCCCAATTATCACTAGTTCTTTTTCAATCATTCATATTTTCTAGATTGTATACCACATGGAGAATATTGATTTAGCAACTATTCTACCACTGTGGTTTGCATACGTATACACAAATAAATCTTTAGTCTTAATAAGGATTCTAATTTAGAAATCATGAAAAACATTCACCTTGTATCAGTCGACTTGTCCCCTTGACAGTCGACTACATAGACCATTTTCAATTCTTTTTTACAATGTCGTTTACCAGTAAAGTTGCATACAATTTCTTATCCATACATTGATCAATCAATAGATCATTTTCCAATTAAATGTGTACTCTTATTAATCATTTTTCATGCATCATTATTCGATTCAATACTAGCATATTTCCTAGTTAGAAATAAAGAAAATTGAACCCACCTTATTGACGAAAATAACCGAAATCCAGAAAACTCCTTAATGCAAAGGACGGCTCCTTGCTCCTTGCTCCACGCTGAAACCTCCAGAAAAATGATGCCCGGCCTCCACAAAACAGTCACACACAATTCTCTCACAATATACCTCTCTTACAATATGATCTCAGTTGTAAAAGAAACAATGGATGAGAGGGGGTATTTATACACCAAATGGAGTGAGATGGAGGGCTAGGATTCAATAGATGGTTATTGAATCAAAGGCTAGGATGCACTAGGGAGTTGTAAAAACCACCCACACCCTAAATAACCACCCACAACTCACCCCCACTTCTCTACCCAATCCGGCCAAGATAGTGTGCTTATGCACATGTACATGGAGTGCACGTGCAAGCACAAACCACCCTACAAGAAATTTGTACAAGTCTTTTTTTAAAAAAAATGTTACACATTACAAGTTGTAGAAAAATAAGAAAGATTAAATTCATGGGCTTAAATTAATTGGGCCAAAATAATTATTTTAGAAGAAAATAAGTAAATTAACATTTGGGCTTTAGGAAAAATACTTTATAAAAACAATGTTCTTACTCATCATGTTAAAAATACTAGCAAAAAAATATTATACGTGCACACCACGTGTAAAAGTAGATAATTTTTCATATATTTGAAAAATCAGGGTATTACAATCTGTGGATAGAAATTGACCTCCGGAATTATCGGGACATGGGCTAATACTCACAGTTTATCTTTATCTCGTAGTAGTCATCGTGTTAGGATTAGTTGCATAGCGGGGAATTAAACCCTACAATGTGGAGACGTTAAGGGCTTGCACCGGACCTATGTAGAGTGGGATGCATAGACTTCGACAAGTACGCATTAGAGAGTCAGCATATAGAATTGTGTTTTCTTGACTTGGTTTCACGCATGTGGTTTTCCTGTTTTCTACACTTGACACTTAGTCTAGTTTCACTCGTTGTGTTTTTCACGTTTGTAATTTCCGATATTCATTTACTCTTGTTATCTTCTGTTGTTGATAAATCCATGCTTTACTTATGTTGCTTGTTTATATCACTCACACCTTTATGGCTGACCCCTTTAGTTTTAGGGATTAGGGTTATCTCTAGTCTCGTATTTTACAGGTGATTTCTTAAGGCTCGGATTTGGATGCTTGAGTTCAATTGATGTAGAGACTTATGTAATTTGTAAAATAAAGTGTTGTAAAGAAAAGAGAATTTTGATTATAGGTGTATTGTATTCCGCTGTGCTATGTAAACGATTATTGTAATGAAAGTTGAAAATTTTTATTGGTGTTTGGTTGTGTTTAATATTATATTGAAGTTGATGCTGAGAATTGTGCCACGTATTTTCTAAGATATTATATTAGAAATTCGGGGCGCTACAGACCACCTGTAGTTTTTGCAGTGCAACCAATGAAACTGGAGATCACCTTTTATTGAATGTTATCGGAGTCAGACTGTCTGGACGGAAGTTCTACAAGCCCTAAGAACAAATAATTTTACACTAACCCACAAGATAATGTGAATTGGTCAATAGTTCTTTTCCGAGCGAAAGGAGATGGGAGAAGCCTGGTATGTCACAATCCCCGTAACGACCTGAGTTCTATGGCTAGTTAGGAATTACTTTTACTTTTGTGGAATTAGTAATAGTATTTTCAGTACTTTAAATCAGATCATGCATTTTATCTCCTATTGGGCCACATCAGCGTCGATAGGACCAAAAGGAAGGATAGTCAGGGCCTCTGAGATCGAGGAGTCTGACGATGAGGACATCGAGATCGACCCTACTCTCGACTGAGCAAGGTGCTACTCACTGGATCTCTTCTATTATGGTTGTACTTCGGTTATGATTTATGTTGTTTAAGATCACCTTCCCACATATGGTGGAGGCGTTATGTTTTATTTCATGTTTTGTAATCTTATTCTTATACTTTGCCCAGTTATCTGTGTTATTTTGTTAACTACTCATTAATGAAACAGAGTGACTATACTCTACATTTTTCTTTAAAAAAAACACACTTCACATCAATAACCAGCTATATCAGTCTCCTCAAACATACACGACGAACTCTCTATTATACATGACAAGATAAGAGAATCCAAACCCATTTACAAACAATTGTAGTATCACAGTTGATACTCTTTACCCATTCCACTATTCCTAAAATCCTCTTAAAAATAAATTATATATATATATATATATATATATATATATATATATATATATATATATATATATAAATGTAAAAAAGAACGACATTTGCCCTTGTTCGAATCGTAGACCCAACTACACCACAAAACCATTGCTAATAAGGCCAAGTCTAATGGTAGGAAAGTTTGTGATGTGTCTTACCACACGTCACAAGCCTTCCCACTGTACACATAATTTTGTTTTTCAAATAGGATGAGTATTTCCACGTGGGAAACCATTCTCCTATTAGAAAGTAAAAATTCTAAATATGTCAAAAGCCATTTTTCCTTTTGACATTTATTTTTGTTGTATATTTATTTCAATTGTCACCAATAAATTTTACCGTACACGTATTTTGTACGTATTGTAAAAAAAATTCATTATTAAGATATTTAAATTTCTTATATTAAAATTTTATTATTAAGATATTTGAATTTCATTTCATTAAATAAGTTTAAAATAAACAAATTACATCAGTATTTACACTAAGGGTTTATAAAACCGTCCTTAAATTGGGGATAATAAGCCTCATCTCCATCGTTTTGGTTGTAGCTGTAGCCACTGTCGTGACTACTATTGCCATTCGACTGAGTACGACCACAAATTATTTTTCGATGTTCTTCCTTCTAGAATGCGGCCTTATCGGGGATTATTACAGTGATGTCATACATCAATACTGTCTCTTGCTCGATCCTCTCTTTGCTCTTGTCTCCTACGCTTTTCCTTCTCCCATTATATTGTCTCAACAACCAAGTCATTGGTTCTCCTTGTTTCATTATTCGTTCATCCAACCAATTGTTCCGTCACGTCCGAAGTTCGACTACTCTCACCCGATATATCATTTCCTTTTTATCGAGCAGCCTCTTTTTGAGCCTTCCTCCTTGGAGGTTTTGCAGAAGTGGGTGTCGGCAATGGTACAATATTATCGTTGTAAGTCAAATCTATAGGAGCTGCTTCTGTTGGAGTTGCTCCAACTTGAAATTGTTGACTTCCTCCAAATTCAATTTCAACTGGATATTTAAATTTGTCTACAACGTGGACTATGTACCAACAAGCATCTAAGTTCCAATCTTCACTCATTTGATTTTTGTACCATGCTTTGGTAGCTACAATCTAACAAAGCGTACAATAATTAATTTAAAAATTATTATTAAGACATGGATAAGTTTGAATAAATTTATTAAATTTATTTACCTCATCAGATAAGTTTGGTTGCTCTGAGTTGTCATTCGAATACACATTAAAGCTTCATGCCACTTCGTTAGCCTCAGGGCAATATGCCTTCTCTACATACTCTGAAATTCGGCAGCGAGATGAATTTTTTCAGGAGGACCCTCCCAAATTTCTGCATTACTTGATTGAATGCGCTCGTAGAATTTCCCTTTAGGTTGTTGAGAATCAGTTTCACCGTCGAGGGTGACTTTTACCCAAGCTTTGCACATATCTACTTCTTCATCGTAACTCTATTATTTACCTCCTCCCATTCTTGTGTAAAATTTATTGAACATTTGAATGTAAATTACATCATTTTTAAATTTTTTTTTTTTTTGAAGAAATGAAAGAAGAATTGTGAAGAACTTGACAAATGTGGGTTTGTATTTATAGGAAAACTTAGAAAGAGTCGTTGGAGATTTTTTTTTTTTTTGTGTGTGTGTGGAGCCAATATAGCCATTGAAAAAAATTATTATGTTGCTGACGTCAGCAGCACATGGCCTCGCTCTCTGCCCCTCTTGGCTCTTTCCTCTTTGTATTCCGTCTATTAGAGCATCCACACCGGTTTCTCATTTCCCCCATTTTCCCCATATTTTGGCAAAATGAGCGCTGCAGTGGTTTCTCATTTTGCCAAAAATATGAGAAAGTGGGAATAATGTCTCTCAAATATGAGAAACTATTTATGGAATCTCAAATTATAGGGGAAAGAACATGTTGTTTCATCCCCCTAATTTTTCAATATTTTAATTGAGTCGGACGATTCATCTTGTTTCGTCCCATAATTTTTAATATTTTTTTATAAGACAATCGGACAGAACAACATGTTCCGTCCTAAGATTTTTATTTTATTTTAAAAACATCGGACGGTACATGTTGTCCCGTCCGACACCAATTTTTTTTTTGTTCTGTCCAATTCAAAGTTTTCTTATGTGATTGTGAAAATACGATTTCACATGGGAGGAGCACCAATATTGAGGAGGTCCAATGGCTTGTTTGTACATGGGTATATAATATCATATGGGATTGGGAGTATAGGATTTAAAGAACCAAAAAATTATTCCCTTACTTTTTTTGTATAAAAAAAACACTCAGATGGTACACTCCCGCGATTTTTTTTAATAAAAAAAGTGGGACAGAACATCATGTTTCGTCTCACCTTAAAATAAACTTCGCCAATTTTTTTTGATCATACAAAACAATATGTTCCATCTGACGATTTTTTTAAAATTGTTTTCTCATATTTTAGCAAATGACGAGTGCAAAGAAACTGACATTTTGCAAAATCTCATTTTGGAAATTTGGCAAAACAAGTGTGGATGCTCTTAGAACCATTTTTTTTTTTCAATTTTTTTCACACGTCACAAGCCGCTTACCATTAGACTTGTCCTAGCGTCTTGCTTATTTATTTATATACATGACGTCACAAATGAACTCAATAAAAGGATTTTTTTTAATATATGCCATTTTTTGAATCTGTTTGCAGAAAAAGGACACTTGCCAAACTAATTTTGCTAGGGAATTCAACAATTAAACTCGTCGTTCGCAACATCGAGGTTAGTTATTTCATGCCCGTTGTTGGGAACGTCGGGGCTGGTTTTATTTTTTAGAGAAACTCGTCGTTCACAACGACGAGTGTAGTTCAAATTTATCAAACAAGACTCACTGTTTCCAACAGTGAGGTCATTTATACTAGACTCACTGTTGGGAACGGCGAGTGTAGCGCCCCGAATCCCCACACTAGTGATTCGTGACACAAACCAGAATCTTTCCCTTAAACAATCACAATATAGGAAAATGCAAAACAATTTAAACAATTTTATTCTATGATGTACAGGTTCGAGTGTTACAATTTTACACTGACTAGGAAATTTACAAATAAGAGTTTACAAAAATAACAAAAATGTAAAGGACGAACACTCGATACTGTCACTTGGGCACACCATCTGTCTTGGCTTCCTGGACTCCCTGAGTCGGCAATCTAGCACCTAAAAGAGTGAGCACGTCAGTAATTCTATTGATGCGAGGCTGATAAAAATAGCGATCTCCAAACTGGACAATCAAGATTAAATAAAAAAGTGACAAGAAGGAAGGTGGAGGTGGATCCAAGGTATCCGTGTATGACAAAGCCCTAGTACTCTAATGCACAGGCCAAAATGTACTTACTCTAATGCAAGTGAGACCTTGGAAATGTATGCATCCCATACTACATACTTTCCAAATCAAGCCGTTGTCTCCAAACTCAGGGTTTTGAACCCTCGCCATGCATCCTACTTTCGTACTCGTTCTGTTCTTGATAGATAGATCGTGGTTGATGAGGTTGCAAATTAATCGGTCACATCCGTTTCTACAGTCACTTAGTGGTGTCTCGGTTTGCCACTAGTGCACAACTCTCGGACCCCACTCAAAAGCCATGACAAACTTAAAGATACACCGCAGCATACCTATGGCGCCGAAGATTCACAGGACCGCAACCCATATGACCCGTTCATGTCCACCAGCATAGAACTTGATGGCCTCGAAGGTCTAATTCCCCCTATCTGCCAGGAAATTCTACTCCGTTCTTACCATGGTACTTCAGGAATCAACACTGCAGGATACGCACCGCACACTACAAACCGCTAGGCCTCTAGCGGCATATCTTTCCCGGCATTTCCACAATGCGCCGCTATAGCTATAGGAGAATTTTATTTTATAAAAAACACACTCTCTGTGACGGCATTTGGAAACAACGCCGCTATAGACTCAAACAGTAATATCGTTATATATATGTTACCGCTAAATCTGGTGTGGGGGCAAACAGACAGTATTTGTGGATTCTTGGAAAACTTGAATAGCAAACCTGATACCTTTTCCGCCGGAGTTTGACCGTTGACTCCCGCCGTTCACCTGCAAAAAAGTGCGAGATACCGGGGTTGATCCCGGCGACGCACCCTCCGACGCTCAAGTCAGTAATCAGGTATGATTATGAGAGAGCGTAAATTGGCAAAAGATTGATTACCTTTTAATGATGGTGGATGGGGGGTATTTATAGTCGCCGTTAGGATCAGATTAGGAATGTAATCCC
This sequence comes from Hemerocallis citrina, assembly GCA_017893485.1. Classification (NCBI taxonomy): domain Eukaryota; kingdom Viridiplantae; phylum Streptophyta; class Magnoliopsida; order Asparagales; family Asphodelaceae; genus Hemerocallis; species Hemerocallis citrina. The sequence continues at coordinate 126,041,024 of CM030362.1, forward strand.
TGTGATCAGATTAGGAATGTAATCCCTGTGATCAGATAAGGAATGTAATCCCTAATTCCCAGTGGAAGGATAGATGTGAATCAAGGCCGTTGATTAGGACTAACTAGAAACCTTAATTCTATCCTGCTGGACCGGATTTGCTGCGGGTTAAAACTCGCACCTAGTCGAGGTAGACCCGTTCGTGGCTTATTGGATCTTTGGGGAGAAGATCCAATACCCATTTCAGACCCGTTTATAAGTGAAATTACCATTTTACCCCTAGACTTTAAGATTCGTGCCCGATTTGGATGGTTCCGATTTAATCTGGTTTTTAGCCATATCACGAGCCCCCCACTCCCGAAGACTGAGTTTGATCAGCCTTTGAGGAGTAGTTTTACTGTTTTAATGGCTGGCGGAGTTGTATCGGAGTCCAAATGGAAGGTTTCGAATCTTTGTAGGAGGCAGTATGGTGATTTTCCAAGTTGGTTGCGCTCTAAATTGCTTTTGAGCTCTTCTGGACACTTTGGTGATTTTTCATAAATTTTTATCTATTTTTTCGGAATATTTATTTAATTTTGCGAAGTGTTAATTCGTCGTTCGGGGGTCTTAATAAATCGTTCTAGGCAACAATTGTTTATTCAGGGGCTTGAAAATATGCCCCCGAATTTATAATTATTACCTAGAATTTCTAATTAATTTTCCCGAATTTTTAATAATTTTTTTGCAATTTTTAAATAAATAAAACGATTAAAATAAATAAAAACTAATTTTTAATACCAATTTATGACGTGGCGCGATCTGGGCCCTCCATCAGCTTCGAGCGCGATTTTCTGGGGGATCGGACGATCCAAGTTGGTCGGCAAGTAGTTTCTCCGTATGAGAGGGTCGGTACCTCGGCACCTCAGCTCGGCTCCTCGGCATCTCGGCTTGGATCACAGGGATCTGCCGAGCTACGTGGCACGATCCTGAGCATCCATTATGGCACAGATCCCCACAAAATGCTATCTTGTCGTTTAGTGGACGTGGCAAGATCTAAGCCGTCCATCACGTCGAGCACGTTTTTTGACAAGATCCAACGGCTGAGGAAGGTCGGCTCCATTTTTCTCCATATGTGAGGGTCGGTACCTCGTCCACTCGGCTCGGCAAATCGACCAGACACAGTTTTGCAGCTCACCCTCTGCTCTCAGCAGCTGGGTGCCCGACCAAGCTGTTCGGTAGCTCGGCTAAGTACTCCGGTGGGTCGGTAGTTCGACCTAGTAGCTCGGAGGCTCGACCAGTCCGTTCGGTAGCTCGGCTAAGCACTCCAGTGGGTCGGTAATTCGACCTCGTAGCTTGGTGGACCGGCTAAGTATTCTGGTGACTCAACTCCTCGTCCCCTGCCCTTAGTAGCTCGGTGGACCAACCAAGCTATTCGGTAGCTCGACAGAGTACTCCGGTGGCACGACAGTTCGACCTGGTAGCTCGGAGGCTCGACCAGTCCGTTCGGTAGCTCGACTAAGCACTCCGGTGGGTCGGTAATTCAACCTCGTAGCTCGGTGGATCGGCTAAGTATTCTGGTGACTAAACTCCTCGTCCCCTGCCCTTAGTAGCTCGGTGGACCAACCAAGCTGTTCGGTAGCTCGGCAGAGTACTCCGGTGGCACGGCAGCTCGGCTCGGAGCACAGGGATCTGCCGAGCTACGTGGCACGATCCTGAGCGTCTATTATGGCGCAGATCCCCACAAAATGCTATCTTGTCGTTTAGTGGACGTGACAAGATCTGAGCCGTCCATCACATCGAGCACGTTTTTTGACAAGATCCAATGGCTGAGGAGGGTCGGCTCCATTTTTCTCCATATGTGAAGGTTGGTACCTCGTCCACTCGGCTCGGCGAAGATGGTCGCTTGGACGAACATTCAGAAGTTCGGATCGAGTGTTCGGACCTCATGGTGAGATCTGAGCCGCTCATCACGGTGCGTATCACGAGGCTGGGGGTCCAGATCACGAGAAAACGTTATCTTGTCGTTTTGTGGGCGTGGCGTGATCTGAGCCACCCATCATGTTTTGACGCGACTATTGAGACGATCCGACGGTGAAATTGGCTCGGTAGAATTTTTCTCCATATGTGGAGGTCGGTACCTCGTCCCTTCAGCTCGTGAGGATGGTCGCTCAGACGAATGCTCAGAAGTTCGGATCGAGTGTTCGAACCACATGGTGAGATCTGAGCCGCTCATCACGGTGTGTATCACGAGGCTGGGGGTCCAGATCACGAGAAAACGTTATCCTGTCATTTTGTGGGCGTGGCGTGATCTGAGCCGCCCATCGTGTTTTGACGCGACTATTGAGGCGATCCGACGGTGAGATTGGCTCGGTAGAATTTTTCTCCATATATGGAGGTCGGTACCTCGTCCCTTCGGCTCGTGAGGATGGTCTCTCGGACGAATGCTCAGAAGTTCAGATCGAGTGTTCGGACCACATGGTGAGATTTGAGCTGCTCATCACGGTGTGTATCACGAGACTGGGGGTCCAGATCACGAAAAAATGTTATCTTGTCGTTTTGTGGGCGTGGCGTGATCTGAGCCACCCATCGTGTTTTGACACGACTATTGAGGCGATCCGACGGTGATATTGGCTCGGTAGAATTTTTCTCCATATGTGGAGGTCGGTACCTCGTCCCTTCGGCTCGTGAGGATTGTGGCTCGGTGGCTCGTCGAGGTGCGAGTCGCCGAATGATGGAGTTAAGCGAATCCACGAGGTCTTGCCTTGAAACGTCATAACTCTTCGTTTTGTCGTTTTTCCTACCTTTCATGGGCCTTAAATGCCTAGAAATCCCAAACGTCGCCTTTTGGTTATAAATTCTTCCCCCCCCCCTCACCCCTTAGCTCATTTCTCACTTCCACTCCCAAGTTTTTACTTTTACTCTCAATTTGCTCTGCTAGCGGCGATTTGTGCTCCAAGGTGGTTGCGCTAGCTGTCGCGTGGGCCAGGTGATTTCCAGCGAACTAATTCCGACCGTGAATGTCACTTCAAGGCTACATCACATCAAGGTCAGTGTCTTTGCCTTATACTTATTAGAGATGTCAAGGGTAAACTCGGGAAGTGAGGCATCGTCCTCGGGAGATAGTGGTGTCAAGGAGAGGAGGCAAGTAGTGAGCCGAAGAAAGGGGAAGGAGGTGGTAGGGTCGTTCGTGGCCGAGAAGAAGAAGAAGAAGGTAGTGGCCCGGTCTCCTGTAGTCGAGGAGATCGTGGAGACTGAGAGGCGAGCCCCCGAGTCGGGCCGGTACCCTGGTGTGTTGTCCGGGCACGCGGGAATTAGGCAGTACGAGGGAGATCTGCTGAAGAAGGTGATCGTTGGTCGGTCGGCAGTTTATGAGGAGAACAACCCGAGGGTGGTCACCGAGGTGGACGACCTTGCCTCGGTATTATCCGAGAGGGACCTCCTCCGGATCAGAAAGGGGTTCACCATCCCTCCGGAGTACAGGCTGATCCTCCCCGGCCCTGGGATGCGAGCGAACACCGAGCTGTCGCCGGACACGTGTGTGTTCGACTTCGACTCTTTGAGCGCTGGCTTGCGCTTTCCTCTGCATCCCTTCATGTTGAGGGTTCTTCAATGGTATTGTCTAGCACCGGTGCAGTTTATGCCGAACACCTGGCGCCACGTGCTCGCCTTCTTGCTGTAGTGCCGCATCGCCAAGGTCGAGCCAGACGTGGTGATCCTCCGGAGCCTGTATCGAATCAACCGGATGTCGAAGGCTGAGCCTCGCTACTACTTGTCACCCCGGAGAGGTGTTAGGCTAATAGAGAATCCGGATTCGATAAAAGGTTGGAAGGAGAAGTTTTTCCTGTTGAAGGGGCCCTCGACGCTGGACTTTCCGACTCGGTGGAAGGCAGAGGTGCCGAAGTTTGCAAGGGTCGACCCGGTGCTAACTGCGGCCGAGGAGGAGATGGCGACGAAGCTCATTGCTCTCCCAATGTTAAGCTGGAGAGAAATGACCGAGGAGGTGCTACACGGGTCGGGCCTTAGTCCGATCGACTCGAGTATGCTCCTGACATCTTGCCGTATATTTTTTTCTTCAAATTCCTTGTGCGTTTTTCTAACTTGTTGTTTTTTGTTTTGTTGTTTGGAACAGAGGCGCCGAAGATGGACTTCATGGGAATGCTGAGTGAGCGAGGCAAGGTTGCCGACGGTAGGAAGAGGAAAAGGCCGAGCACGGGTCTTTCGTCCGGCCGGCCCACCAAGGCCCCCTCGGTAGTCGCTGACCCTACCCCCGCTACCCAGGCTCCATCGTCGGTGGTGGCTGTCCTCGCCGACCCATCTGCTCTTGCTGCGTCCTCCCCGGCCGGTGAGACCTTCACCGTCTCGGCGGCACTGGCGCTTCAGGCTCCGCCTTTAACCGCTCAGGCCGAGGAGATCCTTATCGAGGCCCACAAAAAGCTCTTCGTCCCCGACAGGCGGGTGAAAAATCAAGACGGTTTTCTTGGGGATTCGCAGATGTGTATGCAGGCTGTCAAGCATCTCGCGACCCCAAAGGACCGAGCCGCACTGAAGGCGGGGACGACCGGCGACGACACCTACGAGGTTGCTCGGTCACTTATGTCGGTAAGTATTGAATCCTTTCTTTGAAAATTTCTTAAGTCCGCTGTTCGGTTTTTGCTTCGGCCTAACTCATATTTTTTGCAGGCCACTTGTCACTTCGGCCACCTCATCCAGGAATTCGCCGAACAGGAGAGGGAGTTGAAGGCCCTCTGTGACAAGGATAGGGCAAAAAAGGCGAGGGCGATTAAGCAGCTCGAGGCGGAGCAACGTCGCTCAGAGGGCTTGGCGGTTCGGGTCGCCGACCTTGAGACGGCCTTGGAGCGAGCGAAGGAGCAGCTCGCCGCGGAGGTTGCCAAGGTTGCTAAGGCTGCTGAAGAGCTGACCGTGTCGGTGAAGGCCCTGGAGGTGGTGAAGGCGGAGAGGGACGCCGCGACAGAAGTGGCAAGGAAGGAGGTTGAAGCCGAGGCGAAGGAGCACATGGCTAGGAACATGGAGCTGTCCTACGCGAGGGCGCTTGACCAAGTGGAGGCCCGGGTCCCTGGCTTCGAGAGGGTGGGGTACCGCCTGTGGCCCGGTGCCGAAGACGAAGGTGAAGAGGAAGAAGGAGAAGAGGAGGAGGAGGAAGGGAAGGAAGGTGAGCAGCCGGATGGCGAGGTGCCTGTCGACTCGGTGGCCGTAGTGGTCGAGCCCCAAGCCGGGGCGACGGAGGGCGATGGGCCATCTGCAGTGGCGCTTGTATCCGAGCTGTCGCCTCAGGTGGACCCTTGATTCCCTTGTTTTTTCTTCTTTTTTTTACAATGTAATGCCTTTTAGTGGACTGGCCACCGCTCTTTTGTTATGAATGAAAAACTCTCGAATTTTTTGGCCGAGTTGTTGTTGTTGTTTATTTTTTCTAAGTGTTTGGCTCGTAATTTGTCCAAGCTTTCTCCAATGTAATGCTCTGGTCTTTCAGATCGTCGACCTCGGTTCGAACACCGCAGCAACCCGGCGGCGTGCGGAGTTAATCAAGCGGTCTCGCGAAGATCGTCTCGAGGGCGAGATTGAGTTGATCAGGAGGGTGCTATTCAACGTGGAGAAGAATAACAGCGAGCTACTGGCCAAGATTCGTCACTTACAGATAGTCGAAGGAGAACTCTCGGCAAAGGAGGGTGAGTTAGCCTCGGCTCTGGTCGAGCGCGACGAGCTCGCAACGAAGGTCAAGCAGTTGAGGAGGGTCACAGTTGACAAAAGTATCGAAGTGACCAACCTTCGTCGCATCATAGCTGACAGTGCTGGCGACCCGGGTTCGGCAAAGCTCCCTCGGTTCAAGATATCGGTAAAGGACGATACTTTGAAGGATCAGATCGTCGAACTTGAAGAGGAAGTCACTCGCCTTAAACCTGAGCCCGTGAGGATTAACGTCCGGAGTACTTCGTGTAGTCGCGAGGAGAGCGAGAGGGAGATTTCTTTCTACGAGCTCGCGACCCGTTCTCCCGCCGTTAGACAGAGTCCGGCCGATGCCCAAAGTGGTGTGGCTTTTTCGTCTAGTGGGCCTCGGTTGGAGCTCTTGTTAGAGTCAGCGCCGAAGAGGCATCTCGGTTCGTCGGCCTAGAGATGAGCTCGGAGTTTAAGCGGCGCCGACCCCGCGTGTCTCTGAACCGAAACGTCCCCGTCCCGAAGAGGCGTTGAAAGAGTTGTTATACTTTTGAGTTTTTGTAGCTCCTTATTGTAGTAGCTTGGTCTTGTAATAACACCGAAGTTATTTAATAAAATTGGAGTTCGTATGCTCGAAATGTACCGGGGTTACTTTGCTTTTGAAACGAACTATAAGAACCAAAAGTTAGCTCCTTTGAGCGTTCTAGCTGTAGAATTTTCGCTCTTGCTCAGGGTATGCCGAGGTTACTTTGCTTTTCAGTAGTTCGGTAGCTCGGATTTCAGACCCGAGCTACGTGGCTCAATCTGGACGGTTGATCACGATCATGGCGCGAATCACGAGACAAGAGGCTCAAATTTCGAGAAAACATTATCTTGTCATTTTGTGGAGACATGGCGCGATCTAAACCGTTCATCATGTTCTAGCACGCTTTTTGAGACAATCTGACGGTGAAACTGGCTCGGCGGCTTTTTTCTCCATATGTAGAGGTCGGTACCTCGTCCCTTCGGCCCGATGATTCGGTAGCTTGCCCACTGCCCATAGTAGCTCGGTCGCTCGGCCATGGCGGAGCTCATTGAGGTGAGCTCGACGACGGAGGAGAGGTCGGAGCTTGACGAGAAAGGTGGTTGGCATGTGGGAGCAATTCCGAATGGCGAACCACCTCTAGCTCGCTTAAGAGGGAGCTTGCAAAGTGGAGTCGAGCCGAGTGTTGAACTTCGAACCCGTCATTTAGAGTTTGCGTCAACGGTTGTTGGAGCAATTCCGAATGGCGAACCACTTCTAGCTCGCTTAAGAGCGAGCTTGCGAAGCGGAGTCGAGCCAAGTGTTGGACTCCGAACTCGTCGTTTAGAGTTTGTTTCAGCGGTTGTGGGAGCAATTCCGAATGGCGAACCACTTCTAGCTCGCTTAAGAGTGAGCTTATGAAGCGGAGTCGAGCCAAGTGTTGGACTCCGAACTCGTCCTTTAGAGTTTGCTTCAACGGTTGTGGGAGCAATTCCGAATGGCGAACCACTTCTAGCTCGCTTAAGAGCAAGCTTGTGAAGCGGAATCGAGCCAAGTGTTGGACTCCGAACTCGTCGTTTGAGTTTGTTCAACGGTTGTGGGAGCAATTCCGAATGGCGAACCACTTCTAGCTCGCTTAAGAGCGAGCTTGTGAAGTGGAATCGAGCCAAGTGTTGGACTCCGAACTCGTCGTTTAGAGTTTGCTTCAACGGTTGTGGGAGCAATTCTGAATGGCGAACTACTTCTAGCTCGCTTAAGAGCGAGCTTGTGAAGAGGAATCGGGCCAAGTGTTGGACTCCGAACTCGTCGTTTGAGTTTGTTCAACGGTTGTGGGAGCAATTCCGAATGGCGAACCACTTCTAGCTCGCTTAAGAGCGAGCCTGTGAAGCAGAATCGAGCCAAGTGTTGGACTCCGAACTCGTCGTTTGAGTTTGTTCAATGGTTGTGGGAGCAATTCCGAATGGCGAACCACTTCTAACGAGCTTGAAAGCGAGCTTGCGAAGCGGAATCGAGCCAAGTGTTGGACTCCGAACTCATCGTTTGAGTTTGTTCAACGGTTGTGGGAGCAATTCCGAATGGCGAACCACTTCTAGCTCACTTAAGAGCGAGCTTGCGAAGCGGAATCGAGCCAAGTGTTGGACTCCAAACTCGTCGTTTGAGTTTGTTCAATGGTTGTGGGAGCAATTCTGAATGGCGAACCACTTCTAGCTCGCTTAAGAGCGAGCTTGCGAAGCGGAATCGAGCCAAGTGTTGGACTCCGAACTCGTCGTTTGAGTTTGTTCAACGGTTGTGGGAGCGATTCCGAATGGCGAACCACTTCTAGCTCGCTTAAGAGCGAGCTTGCGAAGCGGAATCGAGCCAAGTGTTGGACTCCAAACTCGTCGTTTAAAGTTTAGAAGATAAAAACAGAGAGACACAAGTAATTCATAAGCAAAGCATGAAGAAATGTTCTTTATTGAAAACTAATAGTCGGCTGCTTCTAAGTTGCGAGCCGTTATTACATTGAAAAAATAAAGAGAAAAATACAAGTAAAAGGAGAGGAACGGTTCGACATCCGAAGGTACTTAGAGAGGCCTTCAAGCGCTCTCTTGGTACTTTAGGAGATGGTCGGCATTCCAAGACCTGGGGATCTCTCTGCCTTCAAGGTCTTCTAGACGATATGTCCCAGGCCGAACTACTTGGGTGATCGTGTAGGGTCCTTCCCAATTTGGAGCTAGCTTACTATTCTGACTGGGGAAGGAGATAGCTAACTTTCTGAGGACCAAGTCCCCTTCTTTGAGGTCGGTGGGATGGACCTTCTTATTGTACGCCAACTCGATTCTCCTCCGATAGCTTTGTTGGAGAATTGACACTCTTTCCCGTAGCTCGTCAATCAAGTCTAAGTTTGCCCGAAGTTCTCTGGCATTCTGTTCTTCTTCATAAGCAGCAAGGCGAGGAGAAGGTATACCGACTTCCAAAGGGATCACAGCCTCGGACCCATAGGTGAGGTTGAATGGCGACTCTCCTTTGGGGGTCCGTTTCGTAGTGCCGTAATTCCACAGCATGTTAGGGAGCTGATCAACCCATAAGCCTTTAGTGCACTTATCCAGCCTCTTCTTAATACCGGAGAGGATCTGTCGGTTAGCATTCTCCACTTGACCATTTGACTGTGGATGGGAGACGGAGGAGAAGCGTTGTTGGATGGCAAGGTCTTCACACAGAGCTCTGAAAGCTGCTCCAGTAAATTGCATTCCATTGTCGGTTATGAGGACTCGAGGGACACCGAATCGGCAGATAACGTTCTTCCAGAAGAACTGAAGTACTTTGTTCTCGGTGAATGTAGCCAAGGGCTCGGCCTCTATCCACTTCGAGAAGTAGTCGATTGCCACGACTAAAAACTTGAGTTGGCCGGGAGCTGGTGGGAATGGCCCTAGTAAATCCATCCCCCATATTGCGAAAGGGACAGGACTTGATAGGGAGGTGAGTTGAGCTTGTGGGAGGCGACGAATGTTGGAATACTTTTGACAAGAGCTGCATTGCCGAACGTCTCGCTCGGCGTCTTGTAGGAGAGTAGGCCAGAAATATCCATAATTCAACACCTTCCGGGCTAGGGATCTGGACCCTGAATGTGCTCCGCCCATGCCTTCGTGGAGTTCTTGCAAGGCGTACGTGGCTTGTTATGGGGAGAGACACCTCAAGTATGGCCTGCCGTCCACTTGTGTGAAGGAGCGTTTGTACAAGACCCCCTCAACTAGGGTGTACCGCTCTGCTCTGGTTCTTACTCGACGAGCTTCCTTAGGGTCGTCAGGGAGGAGCCCATCCCTTAGGAATTCTATCAGCAGTTTCATCCAATTGTTCTGACGTTGGACAGGCAGCGACTCCATGGAGTCGGGAGCTTCTTCTTCTATGCTCGGCCTCAGGAGTACTTCAATCAGAACGGTCTGCTCGAGACCTTGAGGAGAGGAGGAGGCTAGCTTGGACAGGTCATCCGCTTGGGAATTTTCCTCCCTGGGAATTCGCTGAATAAGAGATTCTTCAAATAGGGCCATGAGATTTTGGACCTTAGCTAGATACTTTGCCATCCGATCATCTCGTGCTTCATACTCGCCCAAGACTTGATTTACTACTAGCTGAGAATCACTAAAGATTCGGAGGCGCTGCGCCCCTGCCTTGCGAGCCATTCCGAGGCCAGCTATGAGTGCTTCGTACTCCGCTTCATTGTTGGAGGCCTTGAAGTTGATGCGGAGGGAGTTTGGAGGACGAAATCATCTGGGCCTGCCAGAATGACCCCGGCTCCGCTTCCCTCGTTGCAAGAGGATCCATCTACGTAAACCGACCAGATAGGAGGTCCTTTTGTTGCTTGGCTGACCTCTGGGATGGTGCTCTCAACAATGAACTCTGCCAAGGCCTGAGCCTTGATTGCGGTCCAAGGCTGGTATGAGATGTCATGCTGGCTCAGCTTGATGGACCACTTCATGAGATGGCCGGAGGTCTTCGGTTTGTGAAGGACTTGCTTCAGCGGTTGGTCGGTAAGAACGACCACCGAATGGGACTGGAAATATGGGCGAAGCTTTCTTGCTGCCATGATCAAGGCGTATGCCATCTTCTCTAGCCTCGGATAACAAAGCTCGGCGTCCCGAAGTACCTTGCTTACGTAGTAGATGGGCTTTTGAGTCCTGTCTTCCTCCCTTACCAAGACGGCACTAAGGGTCTGTTCGGAAGCAGCTAAGTAGAGGTAGAGGGTTTCACCTGGAATAGGCTTGCTGAGTAGAGAGGGGTTGACTAGATAGGCCTTTAGCTGGTCGAACGACTCCTGTTGCTGTTGACCCCATTCGAAACCCTTAGCTCCCCTGAGAGCCTTGAAGAAGGGGAGGCACTTTTCTCCTGACTTCGAGAGGAAACGCCCAATGGCGGCGAGGCACCCTGTTAGCTTCTGAACCTCTTTGACGTTCTTTGGAGGAGCCATATCTAATATGGCCTTGATCTTCTCGGGGTTAGCTTCGATTCCTCTTTGGCTGACCATGAAGCCTAGGAATTTCCCTGATGAGACTCCGAACGCACACTTGTTCGGATTAAGCCTCATATTGTGCTTCCTCAGTACATCGAACGCCTCCTGCAGATCGGCCACATGATCGGCCCCACGGATGCTCTTCATAAGCATGTCATCAACATATACCTCCATATTGCGGCCGATCTGACTTTGAAAGACTTTGTTGACAAGGCGTTGGTAAGTGGCACCTGCATTCTTCAATCCGAACGGCATCACCCTGTAGCAGTATAAGCCCTGGTCGGTAACAAAGGAGGTCTTCGGGATATCCGGGGGAACCATGCGGATTTGGTTGTACCCGGAGAAAGCATCCATGAAGCTGAGGAGCTCATGGCCCGAAGTGGCGTCGATTAGGGTGTCGATGCTTGGAAGAGGGAATGGATCTTATGGACATGCTTTGTTCAGGTCGGTAAAATCAATGCAGATTCTCCAACTTTCATTGGACTTCTTTACCATAACCACATTGGAGAGTCATTCAGGGTAATTGACCTCTTGTATGAACTTAGCCTTAAGGAGCTTGTCCACTTCTTCTTTAATAGCTAGTTGGCGCTCGGGAGCAAACTTGCGCCTCTTCTGTAGGACCGGTTTGGACCCCGGTGTAACACTGAGGTGGCGGACTAGAAGCTCTTTGGAGATTCCTGGCATGTCGGCAGCAGACCAAGTAAAGAGGTCGCGGTTCCTTTGAATGCACTGGACTATGTCGGAGCATAGGGCGGATGGAAGGGTCTTGCTAATAAAGAACTTTCGGCTCGGATCCTGCTCAGAGAAGAGCACCTCCTCCAATTCACCCACTGGCTCGGACGTTGGTCGGACACCCTCTTGGGGGATTTCAAGTGTTTCGAGAGAGAGGACTGGTCCCCCAGTGGAAGTCATGTAGCATTTGCGGGCTACTTCTTGACTGCCCCTTACTTCCCCTACTCCTACTCGGGTAGGGAATTTCATCTTGAGGTGATATGCCGAAGGAACGGCTTCTAGAGCAGCTAGGCCGGGTCGGCCCAGGATCACATTATACGCAGCCGGGACATCAACGACCATAAAGTCCATCGGCTCCGTCCGGGTAGTAGGAGTTTTGCCAGCGGTTACGTCGAGGGTGATTACCCCTTCAATAGTCACTGGCACTCCTGTGAACTCGTAGAGGGTGTAGCAGGCTGGTTTGAGTCTGTCTCGGGATAGCTTGAGTCCTCGGAAAGCTGCGAGGAAGAGGATGTTAACAGAGCTTCCGTTATCCACTAGGATCCTCTCTACTTTGAAGTTCGCCATATGGAGGTTGATCACAAGGGTGTCACAATGGGGGGTCCTGACCCCTTCGAGATCTTCATCTGAGAATGTGACTGGAACTCCGAGACCTTTAGGGGAGGGGTGCCGTGAACCGAATTGACCTCTCGGATGAATGCCTTTCGAGAGGAGTTGGAGGAGCCTTCCATGGGGCCTCCATGAATAAGATGTAGGATACGTTCTTCCTCGAATTCGGGAGTTTCATTGCTTTGCTCGGGACGCTTGTTAACCCCCCGAGGCGGAGGAGAGGAGAGATCGGTTCGGTCTTTTGCTCTCATAAATTTGGCCAGTTGTCCCCTCTGGATGAGGACCTCTATCTCGTTCTTCAACGCCCGACAATCGTTAGTGTCATGGCCATGATCCCAGTGGTAACGGCACCACTTCTCTTTGTTCCTCTTCTTGGGAGGGGTGTTCATCCTCGGAGCAGGAGGTATGACTCATTCCTTCTCAACTTCCATGAGAATGGTGGAAATATTGGCGTTGAGAGGAGTAAATTTCTCGAACCTGGGAGGAGGGCAGCGCTGGCTGCCATTGTCCTTCTGAAGCTTCTTGGCCCCTTCTTCTTCAGCTGCCTTTCTTTTTGTTCCGGAGGCAGACCCTCCAAAGCCCAGGAAATTCTTGGCTTCTTCGGCTCGAATGTACTTCTCGCTCCTAAGAAGGAGGTTGGCGAAATTATGTGGGGGCTTCTTGGCAAGGGAGGAGCGAAGGTTAGAGTTGAGGACATTTGAATGGAAGGCGGCCGCTGCAACTGACTGGTCGAGGGAGGCGATGGATCTAACCTCCGCAGTGAACCTCTTCACATAGTCTCTTAGCTTCTCTCCCTTCTCCTGCCGGAGCTGGAGTAGCGAGATACTGGTCTTCTCCGTGCGTCTGCTACTCACGAAATGGGTGACGAAGAGGGTTTCAAATTGTTCAAAGGAGAATATAGAGGATGGGGCGAGGCGAGAGTACCATTCCCGAGCCGAGCCCTTAAGAGTGGCGGGAAAGGTTTTGCACAGCAGAGCATCGGAAGCTTAGTGGATTAGCATGAGGGTCTTAAAGCTTTCGATGTGGTCCACAGGGTCCGACTCCCCCGAGTAAGTCTCGAATTGTGGGGGCTTGAAACCTGCCGGGACAGGCGCCTCCATGATGGTTCGAGAGAAGGGAGGCCTACTCGGGCGGAGGGTCCTTCCTCTTAACTCTTCATCCTTGTCTATTCGGCCGATGCGCCTCTCCATCTCGTGGAGACGGCGGTAGAGAGCATCGTCCCTCCGACGGTAGTCAAATGAGCCTCTGGACTTGTCTTCATAAGAAGGGGAGCGGGGACTACGACGACGGTAGCTCTGGGAGCGGTGAGGACTAGGGATGCGTTGTTGGTTGCTAGGAGCTGGGGGAGGAGTGAGGGACCGACGGCGAGGACTTTGGACCTGTGGAGGAGTGGGAGCCCTTTGAGTATTGTTGTTGTTGGGTCGGAGGTGAGGGCCTGCAAAACAGTTGCTTGGAATTGCTGGAACTCGGTACGAGTGATGGGTGCCTCATCGTTCCTTCGAGGTTGCCGACTGACAGGGGAATGGGGTCTTCCCCTATGGTGCCCGGGGGACTCTCTCCGCCCTCTTCGAGTGGGGGACTTTCTGTAGTCTCGGCGACGAGAAGATCGCTCATCTGGACGTTGTTGGCGGGAGACTCCCTCTCGGGCCCACTTTTCATCCAAACGGCGGCGGAGATCCTCTTCCTTCTGCCGATTGAGGATGGTATTGCGAAGGTCATCGGAGGCTCGGGGATTATGGGATGCCATAGAATCGGAAAAAGGGTTGTGTATGGAGATGCGGTCCTGATGGAGAGGTTGCTTCTGAGGATTGGGACGCGAGGCCCCCTCACCGGCATTCTGAGGCCTGGGGGGAAGTTGGTTCTGCTGGAGAGGGTCCTCAGCTTGAAGAGGAAGTTGTCCCTGCTGCTGAACGGGTTGGAGGGGGCTTCCTGTTGCTGTTCGACGGGATTGCGTCCACGGTTAGATCCTCTGGATCTTACTTTTCTAGGAGGCATGGCTGGGGAAGATCTGACCAACGGGAAGAGGAAGAGTTGCTATTCATGGTGTTTCCCACAGACGGCGCCAATCTGTTATCGCTAAATCTGGTGTGGGGGCAAACAAACAGTATTTGTGGATTCTTGGAAAACTTGAATAGCAAACCTGATACCTGTTCCGCCGGAGTTTGACTGTTGACTCCCGCCGTTCACCTGCAAAAAGTGCGAGATACCGGGGTTGATCCCAGCGACGCACCCTCCGACGCTCAAGTCAGTAATCAGGTATGATTATGAGAGAGCGTAAATTGGCAAAAGATTGATTACCTCTTAATGATGGTGGATGGGGGGTATTTATAGTCGCCGTTAGGATCAGATTAGGAATGTAATCCCTGTGATCAGATTAGGAATGCAATCCCTGTGATCAGATAAGGAATGTAATCCCTAATTCCCAGTGAAAAAATAGATGTGAATCAGGGCCGTTGATTAGGACTAATCAGAAACCCTAATTCTATCCTGCTGGACCGGGTTTGCTGCAGGTTGAAACCTGCACCCAGTCGAGGTAGACCCGTTCATGGAGGGAGAAGATCCAATATCCATTTCAGACCCGTTTATAAGTGAAATTACCATTTTACCCCTAGACTTTAAGATTCGTGCCCGATTTGGATGGTTCCGATTTAACCACGTTTTTAGCCATATTAATATATATGTATAACCTATCGCGGCGGGTATATATATGTGCCGTTATATGGTGGGGGTAAATTGTGTTCTGAAAAGCTACCCCACTCTAAACCCCCGCTCCCCTTTTTACTTCCCCCCTTTTTTTACCCTAATCCCGCTCTAAACCCTCATCTCTGCTTTCTTCCCGCTCAACACACACCGCCTCACCTAATCTAATCCCCCTCTAAACCCAACTGCATTTCTCTCTCCCCTCCCCACTCACCGCCTTACCTCCCTTGGCGCACCTCCTTCGCGCGCACCACCCTCGCCGCTCCTCCGCCGCACATCCTTCGACTGCCCTTATCCATCGCCACCGCCCTTGCCGTTGCCAGCGCTCTTCAACTGCCCTTATCCATCGCCGCCGCCCGCCCTTGCCCTTGCCCTTGCCGTTGCCAGCGCCCTTATCCAAATCTGTTGCCTTTGCCGTTGCCGCCGCCTGCCCTTGCCCTTACCCATCGCCACTCCTCCTTCACCGCACATCCTTCGACTGCCCTTACCTATTGCCACCGCCCGTGTCATTGCCAGCGCTCTTCGACTGCCCTTATCCATCACCGCCGCCCGCCCTTGCCCTTGCCCTTGCTGGTACCATATACTTAAACTCAAAGTCATATGTACTTAAACTCAAATATGTTTTCCATGATTATGTGATTCGAATTTCTACTTTTATCTTGATTCTTTGTGGTGATGTTCATGTAGGTCACGGCCTTACTCAGAGCCACAATCTTGTATGACTACTTTGTTGATTAACTAGTCAGTGAAGTTTATTGTCACTCTATACTATAATAAATGATTAGTATGTGCAATACACTTGCTTTCCACTTAATATTAGTCATTAGAGCCACTTATTTTCTCAAATATCCGTTGAGTATAACAATTGGAGGTCGAAAGCATGTACAATGCGCATATGAGGCCCCACAACCAATATTCACACAGCCACAATCCCAAGTCTCTATTTATAATAGTGTAGATGTAGTATTAAAAAAGTTCACTCCCTTAATCGCATGCCTCTTTAACTTGCTTTTGTTTCAATACAGCTTTCCAACAGGCACTATTTTGATAGTTATGTATCATGCTAGGCATTGCTGTCTTTTATAGTAGCTTTAAGTACTAGATATATTTCTTTATTAATCCTAGATCTGATATTTGCAGGTTAGTCTACATTGCCCTTCTTTTCTTTCTATTTTAGTTGTATTTGTTTCAACCTCCAGATTCTGTGCAACTGTAGTAAACCTGCCAGCGGTCAGCAGCTTAATCATAGATATCTCTTAATCATAACAACCATAATAGGAATTTCCACTCATAACACAATTCAATGGTATGTTGCTTCATTATGCAAACACTTATCAAGGCTAAAAAGGCCATGAATCTAGCAATGTACGAATTCCATATATCTATGCTAAATCAATTGAATCAGACATCTTTCATAAACCTAATGTCCTTACAAATTCAATCTCAGTTGTAGTTTACTTTTCTTTTATATCTTGAATCCTTGATATAATCTGAATTGTTTGATTCTTCTAAGTCAACTGTTTCTATTCCAAAGAGCTTCTATATTGGCTGAAATGTTTATGTTCCTAGTCAAAGTCCAGAAAGCTTGACTGTTAAAGTAATAACATGTCTAAGATGCCATTACTGACCTGGCTGGTCTAAACTTTTATGCCCAGAAGCGATAAGAACGAATGTCAATTTGTAATAGGCCAAGTGAACAAAGGCTTTCATAGCCCAACACCAAAATGAATATGTCAATTTGAATAAGTCATGCTCTTAATAGGTAGTATACTAAAGGAAAAACATGTGCCTTGTATTCTAGTAATAATAACAACAGATATGGGAATATGACAGGAATAAATAATTAAAGGGGATTTTATCTATGCATTCATTCATCAAAAACAGTTTATTCGAAAGTAAATGTAAATTAAAGTTTATCACTTTGAAGTGCAAAAGCCAAGTACTATGATCGGCCTGTTTTTTTTATTCGAAACTTAACATAAATTATATATTTTAGTATTAGCATATCAAATGATTGTAGTGTAAATAATTAATTATTTGTTAAGCTTCCTTAATAAATTCTTCAACATTTTATATAGATGAAAAAGAGGTAACTAAAATTGTGATTTAAGAAAAAATGGCCTGAATTTACCAACATTTATAGGGTGAGTGAAAAGAGAGGAAGGTTGAGTCATTCCTTGTTAGTTCTTAGTATTATCTTGGTGGAAAGAGACTAAAAGCAATATGCATTTTAATTTATAAATTTTATATTTCAGGTTGAATCATATTTTTCAAAATGGATAAAAGTTGGATTAATAAGTCACGATTATCCAAGGAGTATCAGGATGGTGTGAATGATTTTATTAACTTTGCAAGAGGAATTCTCCAGACCCGAACTTAATTTTGTGTCCTTGTGTTCGGTGTTCAAATTGTGATTTGAGAACATGCGATGTAGTTGAGACACATGTGATTTGCAATGGTTTTTTACCGGGGTACAAATTGGTTTTGTCATGGAGAGTCTGCTCGGTCAATTTCAATGGTCCGGTTGTACGAGAAGACGAATCTTTATTTACAAGTAATCAAAGTGCTCTCCATGAGATGCACTCTTTAGTGCGAGATGGTATGAGATTCCATAACTTTCAAGTCCACACAAACAATCCAATCAACCAAGTTTGCGACGAGTCAGCGGAAACATTTGTTCATAATGGTGGGGTGGGAGATGAAATGTCTGGTGAAGAAACTAATAAAGAATTTGAAGCCTTTAATAAGTTGTTGAAAGATGCAAAGACTCCCTTATATCGTAATTGCACTCAGTTTACAAAGTTTTCATTCCTTGTTAGACTATTCCAGATTAAATGTCTAAATGGATGGTCTGCAAAGTCCTTCAACTTGCTTCTTGAATTATTGAATGAAACTTTTCCTGAAATCCAAATCCCAAAGTCATCCCATGCCATAAAAAATTTCTCAAGCATTTTAATTTAGGGTATGAGAAGATAGCAGCATGTCCATATGATTATATGCTGTTTAGGGGGAATAAGAAAGTTCTCGAAGAATGTGAAGTATGCAGTACTTCAAAATGGATACAAACGTCAAATGAAGATGACCAAACAAATGAGCCGTTACAACAACTAGGAGAAAGAAGCTTGCAAAAATACTGCGTTACTTCCCTTTAATTCCTCGGCTGCAAAGATTGTTCATGTCCTCTAAAACATCTTCTGATATGAGATGGCATGCGGAAGGTCGCAAAAATGATGGGATTCTTAGGCACCCGGCTGATTCTGCATCTTGGAAAAAATTTGATGAAAGATATCCCGATTTTGCTGAAGATCCTCGGAATGTGAGACTTGGATTGGCCAGTGATGGTTTTAACCCATTTAGGCAAATGAGTAGCACCTACAGCATATGGCCCATTGTATTAATTCCATATAATCTTTCCCCTTGGTTGTGCAAGAAACAATCATCATTCATTTTGTCCATGATTATTCCTGGACCAAAAAGCCCAAGAAATGATATAGATGTGTATTTGTAGCCGTTGATTGATGAATTATCCCAATTGTGGAAGGGTGTTACAACTTATGATGCAACATCTAAAGAAAGTTTCCGTCTCTGAGTTGCGTTGACTTGGACAATAAACGATTTTCCTGCATATGCAAGCTTATCTGGTTATAGCACGAAAGGACGCTATGCATGTCCACGTTGTGCTGAGCAAACGGATTCAAAGTGGTTGTATAAAGGCAAAAAGTTTTGCTACATGGGTCATAGGAGATGGTTGTCTGACACACATATTTTTAGAGCAGAAACATCGATATTTGATGGTACCGATGAGTGGAGACATGCTCCAAGAGCTTTGTCTGGGTCAGATGTGTTAAGGCGACTAGAAGGCCATCAATTTACTTTGTCAAAGGATCCAGCAATAATTAAAACATCTAAAAAGCGGGCTAGAGAAGAACAACATGAGAACACCTATCTATGTGATGCGAATGAGTGTGATAATCATGTTGATTCAGGGTCATGGAAGAAGAGGAGTATTTTTTTTTCAGTTGCCGTATTGGGAGTACACCTTACTACGTCATAACATAGATGTGATGCATCTTGGTAAAAACATCGGTGAAAATATTATAGGAACAATTATGGGGGATGATCGGAAGATGAAGGACAATCTTAAGTCTCGCCTTGATTTAGTAGAATTGGGCATAAGGCATGAGTTGCATCCTGAAGAATTACCCAATGGTAGAGTACGGCTTCCTCCTGCAATCTACTCAATGTCAAAAATGGAGTTGGAGATATTTTGCAAAGTTTTACAGCAGCTTAAAGTCCCAGATGGCTATTCATCTAATATAGCAAGATGTGTAAATTATAAGGAGAAGAAGCTGCAGGGTCCAAAGTCACACGACTACCATATATTGATCCAAGATATCCTTCCTGTGGCTCTGAGATCTTCAATGTGTGAGCCAGTCACTTCTGGCCTGAAAGATATATGCAGCATATATAAAGGACTTTGCTCTAGAGTGCTGTGTGTTGAAGATATTGACAAATTGGAACAACGTGCTGCCTTGACACTTTGTCAAATGGAAAGGATATTTCCCCCATCATTCTTCACTATAATGGTTCACTTAGTAATCCACCTTGCCGATGAAGCAAGACTTGGTGGACCAGTACATTACCGTTGGATGTATCCCATTGAGAGGTAATTCTTCATACGTCATTAAACCAATAATTTTGTTAGTTCTTTTATGCTATTCCTCCATACGTTTTGTAATCCAGATATACTTGTTTAGGTACGTTTACCGACTTAAGGGTTATGTTAAAAATAAAGCTTATCCAGAAGGCTCAATTGCAGAAGGGTATCTTTCAGAGGAGTGCTCCAATTTCTGTTCAAGGTATCTCCATGGTGTGGAGACATGTTTTAATAGACAAAGGAGAAACCCAGACACTTCAAACCTCAAAGGGGCTAAATATCTCTTCCAGATCGCTGGCACTACTTTCGGAAAAACTGATGCATTTGAGTTAGATGACTTAACATGGGAACAAGCACATCGGTATGTGTTGCATCATAGCGCATCATGTGAGCCATATCGAGTGTAAGTTGAATTTGGATTAACATGAATTTATTGCTCACAATTAGAAAGTAGTAAAAGATTTTTAAATATCCATTAATTTTATTTTGTTCCAACGAATTTATCAGGATAATGAAAAGAAGGCATAGACCAAAAACATTGAAGCCACATGAGCAACATAAGTTAATGAATGAAAAATTCCACAAGTTGTTTGAAACTCATGTAAGTCACTGTCTCGTGTCTTGGATGACTGTATTTTTTAAAGTTTAAGTTTTATGCTAATATGAATTACTTTGTAATTTTAGGTTTCTTCGTTGGGTGATGATGGGGTGACACCCAAAATAAAGATTCTTACCAATGGTCCCCATATAATGGTTAAAAGATATAATGGATACATATTCAGCGGTTTCAGATTTCGTACTGAGGATCGTGAAAGAAATTTGAAGTCTCAAAATAGTGGCATTGTAGTTACTTTAAAAACTAGAAGCTATGCCTCTAAAAATGACACGAATCCTGTAGACGGAGATGTTGACTATTATGAGGTGCTCACAGATATTATAGATTGGATTATTACGGGCATTTTCGAGTAGTTTTATTTCATGGAGATTGGGTTGGGTTAAATAACATGAAAGTGGATAAGCTTGGTTTTACAATTGTAAATTTTGCACATCTAATTCACACAGGGACACACATTAGTCATGAACCATTTGTGTTTCTGTCTCAATTGCTCCAAGTTTTCTACATTCAAGACCCAATAATGCCAAAATCATACGTGGCACTAACTATGCAACCAAGAGATTTATTTCAATTGGGGGACGATTCAAATGATGATGACGCTGATGTCATGAATAATTTTACTGCTACTGAGTTTCCTACATTTTATGTAAACATTTTTTATTATAGTAGTGCCCTACGTGGTTACGTACGGATGGAGAAGATGGTGACATATTTGACGATATTTGTTGATATAGTATCTTAAAATATTTCTTGTTTTTGTATCAGTTCAATTGAGTATTAATCATTTACAAATTATTGGTATATTGTGATAATTTGTGATTTTTATAAATTTATGTTAAATGACTTGTCTTAATTTATTGTTTCATGTATATTTCCTTAAATATTCATTGTTTCATGTATATTTCCTTAATTTTAATTTTTTGGTTTTTATAATGTTCTGTGAACAGGTGACAGATGGCTAGAAGAAAAAGGAAGGTGGTCACGATTAGGCAGGAGGAGCTGGTAGATCCTCTCAGCATGGGACCTTCGTCTGAGCACCTTACAGGAGAAAATGGAGGTGCAGCGCATACAGATGACACTACAGTCGACGTCGGTGAGGATAGCACGCCCACCACTGTGAGGAGGAGAGGACCGACCAAGATGAAGGATGTATGGAAGCTCCAGAATGATGAGAAGATATTAGTGAGCAACAATCCAGTCGGTCAGCCGACTGGAGATGGCGGGAGCAAGCTCGGTAAATTTTGCGGGGTAATACCAAGAAATTCTCGGATCCTTCCCTTATGCTACAAGACTTGGTTAAAAATTCCAAAAACCACCAAGGAGGAAGTGTTCTCTGTTATTAAGGTATTCCTAAATCATCTAATGTCTTTCCTTCAATCTATCCTTACGGGAAGCTTCTTAGATACACTAAGTTTGTGTAGGTTTTGCGCATATAGTATATTGCCATTTATGCAGTATACTGGTATATTTACCAATATATTGCCAGTATATCAGGTTTGCGATCGGTGCATGAATAAGATACAGAAAAGAACAAACTGAGGAGACCTATCCCAGGGTCATTAATGTATGCACTAATTGAATTAATTGGCTCTAGTAAGTATACAAACAATTATTTCATTTTAACCCACAAGTACAATTTGTTTATATTTGCCCTAATTAACAACTGATATTTAGTGCATAAAAAGCATTTCACTTAAGAGTGAGTTGTATACATCTATCGAGATGCACCAAAAAAGTCTATATAGTCATCAATACAGTACTCAAAAGTGTGTTACTTAGCAAAATGAGACTCAAAAGCAGTCCAAAATTGATTTATTGCTAACAGGACGAGTATTTAAAAGTGAACATATACATGTGAATTTAAATAACATTTTAATGGTAGCCGGACTTCTCTTTTGCATTTGAAGAATTTCATGAGAAGATTCTCTCCATGGCCTTGTCTTTTTTTGGAAAAAAAGGAACGATATAACAACCCAGTTATGCATAGTTACAACAGCCAGCTGAGGTTTTGATATGCACAGGTTCACAAAACTGTATATGATTTATTTCTGGATCTTTGATATGCACAGGTTTTCATATGCACAGCTGAGGTTTTGATATGCACAGGTTTTGATATACAACAGCCAGCTGATTGATTTGTCCATTACAACGAATTTCTAATGGACAAATCTGTATATGAAATCGTGAATGTCTAATTTCATATTTGACAAATCTGTAGATGATTTATTTCATGTTTTCTTTTGGCACTGCATATTTCATGATTTAATTTCATATAATCTGCAGATGATTTATTTCATATAATCTGTGAATGGCTTGATATACTGGTTTGCAATTTCATATGGGGATTTTGAAACATAAATCCCTCATTAGTGTGGGATATTACATACTGCATGTGCTAAAGCTCAATTGGGAAAATGTCTCCATTTTGCTTTGTTATTCTCCTCTATTGAATTGATAACTTTTATATTCTACTGCAAATAGGGTGGAAGTAAATTGAATACTGATTACAACTGAAGTCATTTACATGTCAATTTGTTCTATAAGGATTGAGCTAAACTAACTTACAACAAAATAACCATGGCAGAATATGTGTCTACAACAGAGTATAAGGGCATATGTTAAGATTTGTTTCTTTTATATGGATGATGAAGGTTGGCGTGACTTTCAGTAAAATTGCAACATTTAAAAAATTTACAGTTTGTAGCAATTTTTTTAGCAGAAACAGAAATAAGTAAGGAATGTCATTGTAATTTTATGTCACTTAAAGACAATATTAAAGTTCGTATATCAACTTTTTCTTCCTAGCGCTTGAACTTTCTAGCATCTCTGCCACCTTCTCCAGCATTTGCCTTTCTTCAGTAGTCTTTTAATACTGAAGTAGTAAACAAAAAAAATGTAATTGCCATATATAGGAAAGTGATGTACACCTTGTGCATGTTGTATGTTTATATCAAAAATTTGCCAATCTGCCATGGATCAGGTTTACTGTTACCCTGCTCCCTTTTATATTTTTTATATATGATATGATATATCATAGGAAATGTTTATATCATAAATAACTACATTTTTCTGTATATATATATATATATATATATATATATATCTGATTAATGTTATTTTGTAGCAAAAAAATTCTTACGCTGATGTTGTTAACTGATGGGTGGATAAATCGGTCTCTAAGAAATTGAGGGACTACAAGAGCTTCCTAAAAGGAAAGTACTATGTTCCAGAGAGGACCGAGGCTGAGAATGCGGGGACGGTTCCCGTAGGTGTGACACCACAAGATTGGCAAAATCTTGTCAATTTTTGGAGAAGTGATTCGGGAAAAGTATATACTAACGCAACTTTCGTCCTTTTGTATTTTATTGATGATATTATTCATTGATGTTGCGAATTGTAATCTTTAATAGAGAAAGGCTGCCATCGGCATAAAAAGCCGAAAGATGTTGAAACTGAGGCACACTACTGGGAGCACCAGCTTTGCGGTTGTTCGAGATGAGCTGGTAAACTACGCTTCAATTTTTTTTGAAGTCTTTTTATTATTGTTATATACAAGTCATGAAAACTCTTAAGATTAACTTAGTTTTGTTTTCTTATTGATCTAGGCATGTTCTATGAGTTGATCTATTTATTAGTAAGCGCATCAGATGATGATGTGAAGGTATAATGAAATTTTGATGGGTAGATGAACTAAAAGTTGAATCTTTTATTGAAACCATGCTATTAATGACAAAAATCCTAATTTGATGACTTGTGATTGTTGAAAACCCTAATAGAGATCATGAGTAGGATGTTTTAAATCATTCTATTGTTGTTTGAAATATATATAATGGATTGTGTGTTGTATTGTATAAAAGAATAAATAAGTAAGATATGTTTCTGCGAGATGAACACATACATACTGTTGATACCTCAAATCTATTAATTTGTCTCATAAATTGCTCATAATCATGGATTCAGTGTTGTAGATGACTGGAGCATGTATATAACAGAGTTTTTAGACTAAGACATCCAATTCATTTTGATTTTATGACTAAGACATCACATTCATTTTATTTGAAGTATTTTATTATAGTTCTAAAAACTGATCTTACTTGTATATAGGAAGCATCAAATGAGGGAGAGAAGATCGGCGATGTAGATTTTTTTGAAACTACCCACACGGGTAAGGATGGAAAATTTAGGGATGGTGTGGCAGTCGATATTGTGGTAAATAAAAAGCTTTCGAATTAATTTCAATTTGGTAGTTAATCTTTTCAATAAAATAATTTTGAAAATTATTGTCTTTGGTACCTTTTGCAGAAGGATGCCAGAAAGAAGATTGAGGAAATGTCATCTTCTTCTTCCGCCGATCCATTGACGCTACAGGGTCAAGTTCTCTCCGAATTGAGGCGACGCGAGCATCCCGATCGTGTGCGTGGGATGGGGCTAGGACCAACACCCACCAGCGTCTTCGGTTCTCGTACATGTTCTTCTAGTGGGGCTGGGCCCACACAGGAAGATGTTGATCAGCTGAAGGCAACATTGGCGTGTCTGGAGGCAGCAATGGTTCAAATGGCGATGTTAGTCGGGCAACATTCACAAGGAATTCCAACTCAAGCACCGGTTAGTATTCTACAACTAAATACCCACTTTTAATTAATTTAAATTAAATAAGAGTCAATGTCAGTATTGTACAAATTGACATTATATAGGATGTAGGACTCTAATATTCTCATGAATACCTATCTGAAATGCCGATTAGAAATCAACCACTTCAGACTAACGTTCTTAGGTTTATTTTGGTTGTTAACCTTCTTAACCCATAGTTATAATACCTACAGGTCGATGCTAGACAGAAGTAGAAACTTTAGAAACAGGGATTAGTTCTTGTCTTCTTGATGATCAAGTGATAACTTTAGGAGCAATTTAAAGAATTATGTTAGGGTGTTACATTTGTTTAGGAATTTATTTTTAATAGCATCCTAGGCATGGCAAAATCCAATTCTCATGTAGTTCACCCCAGTGATGTATCTACATAAAGGTATATCTAAATGAATATCCACTGGTCTATATGTCATCATATTAAAAAACATGGATATTTTGTCAGACCACCTTTTCTTTTATCACTTAGCCTTTTCTTTTATATGGCAAACCCAATCAAGTCAGGCTCAGTGATTTAACAGTACAGGTGATGAACTGTTATAATAATTAAGCTTAAGCATAATGTTGTTGATTTTGATTTTAATACAGTTAGGGTTGGTTGAGTATCGAACAATTGTACAATTGACCCCA
This sequence comes from Hemerocallis citrina, assembly GCA_017893485.1. Classification (NCBI taxonomy): domain Eukaryota; kingdom Viridiplantae; phylum Streptophyta; class Magnoliopsida; order Asparagales; family Asphodelaceae; genus Hemerocallis; species Hemerocallis citrina. The sequence goes on from CM030362.1 coordinate 126,066,228, forward strand.
AAATTATAGCTGTATAACCTTATCATCTGGTATTGGGTATTTGGCTTTCAGCATGCTTGAACCATCGATTCTGCAAAATTTTAAAGTTGGTTAGGGATCCGGTTCTGGGTAAATATAGGTTTGACAAAATTAGTAAATACTTATAATCCTTGCTTGACATCAGGTCGGCATGACACATTCCAAGTTAAACCAATGCAACCATTGCCCATCAGTTCCCTACTGTGATAGGAAGCATTTCTTAGGAACTCTGACGACAAAAAATTCCTTGTGTCAAAATAAAGCCCATCATCTTCATCTGTTTCCACATCTGGGCCTGGACTTTCGTTCTCCACATCAGAATCAGTTGCACTTCCTTCCGACAAAACCGAATAAACATCTGATACTTGACAAGAGAAATAAGGGACAAATGAGTGTTAATTCTTGAACTTCATATCTATCATCTGATTACTATTGATGTGTGTTATCCAGTAATTGCCATATATATGCCCAATACTACACATAGTATGTACAATTATTAAGGCATTCAATATCAAAAAGGAAAAGAAAAACAAGTGAATATAATTTCATCATATTTATGTGTGCACTTTGTAGCCTGTATAGTGCATGAATATGCTAGAGTTTATATACTTTGATGTTATTTTATTTTTTTTTGAAAAAACTACATACTTGAGCAATACTTTAATCCTATTAATAAATGAAGTCGTAGTCTCTAGCATACATAAATATATTGTCGGGTTCGTTGTTTCTTAAAAGACATCCTTATTGAAATTTCAAGATACCCAGATTACATGTGCTTTTTTTTTTTTTTGATAAAAGATGACTACAGTCCTCGTTTCATTAATAATCATTAAGGAAACATAGTAGAGCGAAATAGTAAAGTACAGATACAAGTGCTCATCCAATGCACCAACGATACAAACTCTCAGAAAAGAAAAAACAATAACTAGTAATACATAGTTCTAATAAGTGAAACAACCGAGGCCAATCGACGACAGAGAGATGTGAATGACGCCAAGGCTCATCTGATCAAAGTGAACCATGTAAAGGCCCACGCCTCGAAAATGACCTGACGGGTCATGCGTGACCCATACCCTCTTCATTGCCCTCCTCCTGATTTACTCTCCATCGGTAGCCCTGATTCCCCTGGTCGCCTCCTTTGCACCTGCCCAATCACGGATTAACACAAAGATTTTGTTCATGGAAATAGTTAATCTAAACTGAATGTTGCGGAAAATGAAATCATTTCTTTCTAGCCAAAGACTCCACATTGTTGCAGCTATAGCTAAATCCCAAGCTTTAATGTCCCCTGCTCTAATTAGTGAATCTCTAATGGTTACCCAGATGTCTATGGTAGAGTTAGGCACATGATTACACCCGAATCCCCTGCAAATAATATCCAAGATTAATCTAGCTTTATGGCATTGAAAAAGGATACGGTTAACGTCTTCATCTGCGGCTGAACACCACCCACAGGTCGTGTCGATGTTCATGTTTCTCTTTCGCAGGTTAACTTTTAATAGAATCGCATTTTTGTGGGCGAGCCAACAGAAAACTCTCACTTTGAGTGGGGCGTATGTCCCCCAGATAATCGTTTGGACGTTACATCTCATACCTGCGTCGTTGATCCATGTATACATGGATGAGACTGTGAACTCTTTAGAGGCATCTCTATCCCACCATCTTTCATCTTCTAAACTGTTAGCCATCCCACCCTCTTGAAGAACCTGTCTGTTCAATGCCTCAAATTGTGTGATACTCTCTGCATTTAAGTCCTGGACCACGTCGAATCTCAGTCTTCCGTTTTTCTGAATGTCTGCCACCATGAGATCCAGATTTTGTGTTGCTTCTGCCGCCTTCGGGAATAGTGCATGTGCTTCTTAAGTAGGAACAATTTCTTATGTGCAGGTTTTAGATTGGATAATGTGTTGAATAGGATGGATATAACAATACTAGATTTAAATGTTATATCCAATGATGTGTGCAACATCTGACCTCATTGTGATGGGGGAAAAGGATTAGACAAATGATAATGATAATAATAATGACCAATCTTTAATTTAGGGAAATAATAAAAATAATTACTTAAAGATGACTGCAAAAAAAATTGCTTGAAGATATTTTAGTCAGATCACCAGATGATATACAGCTGCAGATATAGTATATTATGCATCTTATGCACTACTAACCACTCAATCTTCCATTCAATTGTCCAGTATGTCCTTCACGCTCTTTTGTTTCATCCACAACTGTAGTTTCGAGCTCTACTTTCTCAGTCTGCAAAAAATACATAACTATAAGTTTTCCTTCAACCACCACAAGTGGCCTAGTGGTAAAGAGCGATGGGATTTGGAGTGTGCTCCTCCAAAGGTCCTGGGTTCGAACCCTATGGTAAACATTGAGTTATTTAAACACCTCTGGAGTGTGGCCAGTGGCTGCAGGCTATAGATGGGCCTGCAATCGCCTCACCACGGGACTGGGACTAGTCTGGCCCATAGAGGGGGATGGGATACCCAGTTAAATCAAAAAAAAAAAAAAAAAAATAAGTTTTCCTTCCAGTTTTAAAGGACACAAGAAAAAGAATAAAGTAGATGCAGGATCTTTTCAATAGCAATATATACTAAACTCAGAACATAGCAGAAGTTCAGCTTATTGTGAACAACCCCAGAATGGCTCCAGACCTTGCAAACATCTTAAGAGGAAAAAAAAGCCTCAAGCATGAAAAATGGCATCTGTAAAATCACAATCTTCATTTGAGCATACTTCATCCAAAGATGGGCATACATCACATGTTACACTTGCAAAAAATGAAACAGAGATGGAGATAACTCATGTTGGATCTATATGTAGCACTGCCAAAAAAGGTAGCAACATCGCATACCTTGGCCACTTCATCATACAACAGAAAATAGTGGGATGTAAGTGCAGTAAATTATGGAAACCTAATGATCTTGGGAAGTAGTAGGATATATATACAGGATATATGATATATGATAAGTATAACGACTTGACAACTATCAGAATTTCACTTAAGCTTAAAAGTGCTTCTCTTGTTTTATTGTTTAGTGTACTACAATCTTATAATTAACTTTGCTTCTTATTGATATACTTCAGATTTTTTGTATTAATTTTATGAATTGCTTTATTAATCATTCATTTTCTTTATTAAGCCTCTCTTTTGCACCATCCAAGTCCCTAATAACAACTACTTCTTTTGTTTGACAAATTGATGATGAAATAATTATGTTTTTTCTACAGGGCTAGCGTATTCCATCGATTTCCAGTCACGCACATACACTAGGACAAAATAACGATGTAATTGGAAGCACAGCGAGCCACATGAGGAGATTCCCCTGCTGTAGTTTGTCGAATTTGGACCTTTTTAAAAATGTTTTGTAGGAATTATATCTATGTTTTGTAATAAATAAGTGTTGTACAACATATACATTTGACACTCAGTGTATGACAGTTTATATGTGTTATATATTTTGTTTTCTATTGAGTTGTTTTTTGTGATGTATGACTTTTGGTTCTTGATTATGATGTTATTATAGATTTTAAGATTTAAGCATTTAAATTTAATATGATTACATGTATTTGTAATATGCGATTAATTATTGTTTTTTTCTATTCAAATTTTTATAACGAAATGCCAAAAAAAAACTATCGCGGCGTTTACCAAGAAACGCCGCAATAGGTACTACCGCTTTTGATTACCCTCTATCACGGTGCTAGACAAGCGCCGCTGCAGGGTACCAATGCTAGCTATTATTCAGGGGAGTAATCCCGGCGCTTGGAAAAAGCACCGCTATAGCTCTAATTTTTTCAAAACATTTGACACGGGAATGTTCCTGTAACGGCAGTTTGGCAACGCCGTTATAGGTGGACACCCTATAGCGGTGGCGTCGGTAAACGCCGTGATAGCCCATATAGCTATAACGACGCACGCTGTAATGACATTTTAGGCGGCGATTTCAAAAGCGCCGTTATGGGCTAGCGCCAAAAAATGTCACTATAGCCTTGTAAAAGCGCCGCTATAGCCTGTGTGTTTTGTAGTGGCAACACATATCCCTAATGACAGGAGAGTACATCACCTAATTACTAGTTTACTAGAAACTAATGCAGTTATAGGTGGCGGCAAATCTAACTAACATTAAGTCTGCCTGGATGTGTTAAGGTAGGGTTACAGTTGATCCACAGTCTAGGTTGCACCTAGTCTCAACGGTTTTCCTAACAGAACCCTAGTCCTTGTCTACCAACCGGCAGCTTCGGCGACGCGATCACCTCGCCTGCCACTTCCCCCTTTGAATCTTGCCCTCAAACTCGGCCCGCAATCATCACTCAATATTCTGTCAGTGCTCAAGTTGGCCATCTTCAATCGCTAAAGCGGAAGTCCCATGGTTGCCCTAATGGTTGATAGGTGTAGGCAACTACTAGACAAGGCCGACGACTCAATAGTCGTCAAGTCACTACCCTAGGTCTTAATCAAACGGAAGACATAAAAACAACCAAGTATTGGGGTATATAACTACCCCCTACTCTCCAATCAACACTTGAGAGTTGAGAAAAGCCATACATATGCAAATAATCGAATTCTTAAGAGTGGCTGGATCTGTCCAACGCTCTGAAAATCGTATTAATTACTACACAACTTGGAATTACAAGTTCCTGGATTTTTTGGAAAGCTTAGAGTCTTTACTCTAAATTCCTAGTTCATCACTTTGGCAAATTTTGAACGCATACATCCAGAAAATCACAGTTATACAGGTTATGCAATCAGCACTGGGTATCAAACCCAGCCTAGTCTAAAATCCATATAAAATCAACCCCTTGTCCAATGCTTATGAAATTTAAGAATCTATAACTAGACATATACCCCTACATTGTGTCCGGAAATTGTATCCAAACTCCTACCACGCAGAGAGTTATGACTCTACAAATATGACACAAAATCTCCACTGCTTTTCAGACGAGGTTTTTGCTTCTACTAACGATTTATTTTTGAAACATCGTCAAAAGTCATCTAAAAATTTTAAAATTTTGGGATCATAAAATAGACTCATAAAAAAAACTACTTACAAAATTTCATAGCAATATCAAATACACACAAGTAGATATGCATATGTGAACTTCAGTCCTTAGGCAGGAATCTTCAGCCTGGTCTGCTCAAACCAATGGGGCTTAGTAAAAATTTTTGAGGTATCAAATCACTTCAGAAAAATGTAAAATTTGGTATTATTATTTTAGACACATATAAGAACATCCACGAAAAATTTCAGCAAAAAATACCCAACCAATATTTGGTTATGAATTTTGGAAGTTGTGACAAAATTTTCCAAAAAACGACAGTTTCTACCGGGGTTGATGTCCGAATTTTGAGCTAGTGTTTGGGCTATCAAACGACTTCCAAATATTCTTTTAAAAAAAATGCAAGCTCTAGACGTATGGAAAAACAAACCCCCAAAATTTGAGTTCAAAATTTCAATCCATTTGTGAGTTAGAAATTCCCAAACCCCCTTAGTCATACATGTTTCTTTATCAAGATATCATGAAAAGAGAGTTCTACCATACAAATTATCTTTTCTTAGCATGTCCATCTTCATCTATGACAATCAAGATTTCCCTAGCTACTTTTACAAGCTAATATCACATACAAAATAAAAGACTATTCTCTTTTTAAGGTTTTAGAGTATCACCCACACTTTGAGTTGCAAGAAAAATCCTCTTGAGTGCTTTGGCTCCTAGCTCTTCAAGATTTCTCCTTGCCCCTTCTTCACTTATACTAATCTTTTCCAACTACTAAAAGATCCTCTCTCTCTCTCTCTCTCTCTCTCTCTCTCTCTCTCTCTCGGTTGTTGTTTTACTCTTTTTCTACTTTTCTTCCTTCTTTTTTTTTGAAGAAACAAGAACAAAAATGAAGAAGAGGATGAGAGAGTAAGTGAAGTGAGTACTTATAGAGTGGAGTGGGAGTTTAGGGTTTCCCCTTGAAGCCTTGGGCCGGCCAATACTAGGTGTAGGGTGGAGATGGTTTAAGGTGGAAGTGAGTGGAGGTGAAGGGTGAGATCAAATGCCAACACATAGGACTAGAAGTTTCCCAAGTCAACTAGAAGTCTTCATGAAGAACTCTTCATGTGCAATTCCAACCTTTAGATCTTCATCAAGATTTGTGATAGGGTTTGATTAGGATGAGGTTTAGCCTTAACCCTAGGTTACTATACCCTAACCCTAACCCTAGTGTATACACATGCATGGTTATTTAATTTAATAATCATGCACCAATCCATTCAAATCTTAACTTAGTTTAGAATAAATAATTTATATATAATATTTTACTTTATTCTGGGACATTACAGCGAGGTTCTTTGAATTTTCACAGAGAGTAAAATTCGCTGATGGACTTGGTGAATTTTCAAAAAAAAAAAACCATAATTTTTTTTTGAACTAAACTCGCCGTTGGGAACAACGAGTCTAGTGTAAAGCACCTTGCCGTTCCCAATGATGAGTCTTGTTTGAAAATTTTAAACTAAACTCGTCATTGAGAACAACGAGTTTTTCAACAAAAAAAACAAAATATACCACTGGCGAGTATGAAATAACTAAGCACGCCGTTGAGAACGACCAGTTTAGTTGTTAGATCCCCGAGCGCAAATATGTGGCAAGTGTCATCTTTCTGCAAAAAAATTCGAAAAAACATATATTATAAAAAAATTCCAATAAAAGGGCCTCCACTTTTTCCCGATTTTTTTGCCGTCATAGGCCAATTTTGAAAATATTTGCGATTATGGGCTAGTTTCGAAACTATTAGCGCTCGTGGGCTAACTTGTGCCACGTCAGTAGCGGTAGCTATTCTCGTTAGCGACCTAATCATTTTGAATGTCCCTATTGAGAATAACGGCCTATGTTTTAAATGTTTTTTGAATTTTTTGTTTGCTTTCGCTATTCCCACTAGTGACCTTAGTATATATGAGGTCACTGATGGGATTAGCGACCTCGAATGAATGTATTGAGACACTTAGCGATTCCTAAAGAGCTTTCCCAAAAAATTAAAAACTGAGGTCGCTATTGGGAATAACGACCTTAGCGACCTCAGTAGGAAACACAATCTCCTTGTTCTTTATAAAAATTGCAAAATAGTCTGCAACTAAGGCCTCTAATCGGAATAGCGACCTTAGTGAAATAAATGTCGCTATTCCGAATAGCGACCTTAGTTTTAAAAAATAAATTGATTGTCATTTTTCAGAGAGCAAAAGATTTATAGATTTTGCCAAGTATTAGAATGCAACTCATTAAAGGTCGCTAATCCCATTAGCGACCTCATATATACTCAGGTCGCTAGTGGGAATAGTGACAACAAACAAAAAATTCAAAAAAAAAATTAAAACATATGTCGCTATTCTCATTAGCGACGTCACTATTCCCATTAGTGACCTCGAAAATGAAGATGTCGCAATTAGGAATAGCGCTAGCTGCTGACATGGCACAAAGTAGCCCAAAATCGCTAATACTTGGGAAACTGGTCCAAAAGCGCAAATATTTTCAAAAAGTGGCCTATATAGGCAAAAAAAACCCTTTTTTTTCCCTTCTCCTGTTGGAATTTTTTGCCGTCATAGGCCACTTTTTGATAGTATTTGCGTTTTTGGGCCAGGTCCCAAACTATTAGCGTTCGTGGGCTAGCCACTGCCACGTCAGCAGCGGCCGCTATTGGGAATAGCGGCCTCTTCATTTCGAGGTCGCTAATGGGAATAGCGACCTATGTTTTAAATTTTTTTGAATTTTTTGTTTGCCGTCGCTATTCCCACTAGCGACCTTAGTATAATGAGATTGGTCGGCTCGAATGAATGTATTGAGACACTTAGCGATTTCTAAAAAGTTTCCCCAAAAATTTAAAACTGAGGTCGCTATGGGGAATAGCGACCTTAGTATACTAAGGTCGTTATTCCCAATAGCGATCTCAGTAGGAAACACAATCTACTTACTCTTTGTAAAATTTGCAAAATAGTTTTATAACTAAGGCCTCTACTGGGAATAGCGACCTTAGTTAATAAAGGCCTCTATTCCGAATAGCGACCTTAGTTTAAAAAAAAAATTGATTGTCATTTTTCAGAGAGCAAAAGCTCTCTAGATTTTGCTAAGTGATAGAATACAACTCATTAAAGCTAAGGTCGCTAGTGGGAATAGCGACCTCAGATGGGGTCGTAACGACTTAAAAGCAATTAGAGGGCCCATCTGAGGTCGCTATTGGGAATAGCGACCTCAGTTGGAGGAGGTCGCTAGTGGCATTAGCGACCTCCTTTACACATAATCAGCCCAATCCCCCCGTACTCTTCCAAGTGTGGGAGTACAAATTTGGTGGGTATGAAGAGGCCGCTATTCCCAATAGCGGCCGTTGCTGACGTGGCAGTGGCTAGCCCACGAACGCTAATAGTTTGGGACCTGCCCTAAAAACGCAAATACTATCAAAAAGTGGCCAAGTACGGCAAAATATTCCTCCTGTTGTCCTCTTTCCTACTTTCGTGCTCCCCTCCCTCCTCAGATCCCCAAATCACAAACCCTAATTCCCCAAATCTCTCCCAAAAAACCAACCATGTCCAACTCCCTCGACATGTCGCTCGACGACCTCATCAAGAACAACAAGAGATCCAACCCCAGTTCCAACACCAACACCACCTCCTCCAACCCCCGCTTCAGAGGCCGGTTCAACGGCGGATCCGGTCCCATCCGCCGCCCCAACAACCGCTCCGCCAACCTCTCCAACCCCTACGCCGCCCCCGCCGCCAAGGTAAAATTGAAAATTAGGGTTTTCTTTATTCTCGATCTGAGATTTGTTAGATCTGCGAATTTTGATGGTTTGGTTGTTGGGTTTAGGCGCCGGATTCGACGTGGAAGCATGACATGTATTCGGATCAGATGCAGGCGGCGGCGGCGCCGTTTGGCGGTGCGGGAGGTGGAAGGGCGGCGGGGATAGAGACGGGGACCAAGCTTTATATTTCGAATTTGGATTATGGTGTCTCGAATGAGGATATTAAGGTGGATACTTTATGCCGTTCCGTTAATCTGTTATGTTTTGTTTATCTTGTTTTTTAAAAAATATATATTGTTGACATAAGAATTTGAATCGTAATTATGCATGTTTGTTACTTTATTTGCTTGTATGTTGGATTAATTGGCTTGTGTTTGAATGGTATGCGTTGGTGCAGTGGATTTTAGAGTTAGGGGATTTGTTTCTGTTGTTAATATGAATCTTTTGTTTACTTTTGTATGTATATGTTGTAGAGTCACATGACGCTTTTCGCTATGTGGTAATTGGAAATTGTAGGCTGGGCAAAACGTAGAGCTGTAGAGTGATGGTGGGACCCTCTTATGTACTTCATAGTTGCTACAGTTTGGTTGAGTTTGCTAGATGTACAGAAGATATATTGGATTAGTGAAAGCTTTTTGGTCTAATGTCAATAGCTTTATGTGGTGTTTGGTCTGTTGCATGTAGTTTGCTAGTGCAATTAGAAATTTAGCTCCCTCCAGATACTTAGATTCGGTTACAAAATTATTTCTAGTTTTCTTCCTTTTTACATTTTGTATGTACTACAATCATCATTTTACTTCAGAAAGTAGACGCTATTTTAGTAATTGAGTCAAAAAAATTGGAAGGAAAATTTGAACTTCATGGACTTGCAACGAATGAAACCCCCCTTTAACAAATTTGATTATTTATGTAGGTAGAGGATATTCTTCTTACATGTGCATGTCAAAGTTGGATACTTGGATTTTTAGCTTAGTTGTGGGCCTCTCTATTTTGAGTAGTGGTTGGTTGCCACTCATATATTTCCCTACACCGTCATAGAACTAGTTTGGAAAACGGATTGCATTGGATTTGGATGCAGTGTTCTAAAAATTTCTCAAGGCAGCCGCCTAGGCACTAGGCCATCCATAGCCGACTCGCCTAGGGCCTGGGCCTTTTAAAAAATTGGTTTGGCCGCCTAGGTGGGTCTGGGGCGGGTTTTTTGTGCGTTAAGTGAATCAGTTTACATAAATCCCAACATTCTCAAAACCCCTGACCTCCGTGCTTCTCCCCCCCAACATTCTCAAAACTTTCCCATCTATATGTGACTTTCTATGTCGGGCCAGTTTCTTTTAGGTGTCATGTAATTTTAGTAAACAGGATTTGGTATAGTAGAATTTATCATGAAAACAAGCTTTCCTTAAAAGGCCCATCCCCTTTTTCATGTGCATGAATATGAAATTCTCTCTGCAAATGGCGCTATGAATGCATACATATTACACAAATGTTTCTTATGCCCAACTTGTTGTTTTCAATAAGTCTACTAGCTGCTTCTGTTTTCATTTTCCCCCTTTTTCAGCAGGGGAGGATTAATGTATTTTACAATTCCCCCCCTCTGATGTTCATTTAATTATTTACAGGAACTGTTTTCAGAGGTTGGTGATCTGAAGCGCTTCTCAATCCATTATGACAGAAGTGGACGATCAAAGGTATCTGTCTTATTCGGCTTGCTTTCCATCAAATCTTTAATTGTCATTTGATTTTAACATTTTGGACAATTTATTTTGTCAAGGGAACGGCTGAGGTTGTCTTCTCAAGGAAGCAGGATGGTTTAGCAGCTGTGAAGAGATATAACAATGTGCAACTTGATGGGAAGCCAATGAAAATAGAGATAGTGGGAACAAACATCCCAAATCCACCTGCTCCTCCATTGGCAAATTGGGGCTCTGGAATTGGGGGTTTTGGAAATTCTAATGGTGCCCCCAGAAGGTTTTTTTTTACACCATTAATCACATGAATGGTTAGTTAGGATTTAAGGTTCCTATTTATGTTACTGTATCTAATTGATATTGTAGGAAGGATAGAACTGTGAAGATTCTCTTGCCTTTTTGTCTTCATAGTGGTGCTGATTGGTTAATCATCTTTCTTGCTTTCCCCCTAATTTTTCAATAAATGATGTAGTACGAAACTAGAAAACTTTTCAAATGGAAAGTGTCATAAATTGCCGGTTCAAGTGATAGAATGGTATCCCTCCGTGTTTAGTTAGTTCCTCAAAACTCTCTCTTTTGACCTCTGTTATAAATCTACCTACCAAAAACTCAAAAAGTCTTTTTCTCCTGATCTTGCCCATTAACATGACCACCAAGGCGTCCAATGTCCATATGAAAACTGCAGAGTTCTATCCCTTGTATGATCTTAGAAAGCAATTTGGTTCCATTATCTGCTATCATTGAATTGAAGATTAGCCAAAAGCGGATGCAAATTTAGCCAACATCCCACCATCCACACTTGGTCACTCACACACAAAAAGAGAGTGATGGATGGGAGATTGTATTTAAGCTGTAGCCTCTGTAGCCTTATGTCAAACTTAAACTACAGCTCTCTGCCCCATATTTATTAAAGATCTGTTTTTTTTTTCCGTTTAAATGACTAGACGTGAGGTAAAGGTTGACAAACTAGATCTGAGATGGGCACCATAAGATAGATATCACCGTTTTCATGGTGAATAGGTGGTGGCTGTATTATATGCAGTAGACATTTCTCGATAATTTTGGCACTTAATGAGCCGTAAATTTATTGTTATTCCAACATGAAATGCTCATGAGATATGCAGTTTCTTGATGATTATGCTCTATCACCATTTTCCATTTGTTACCGATTTGTTATGATGTCCTTAGCCACTACACATTCCTTTTGCATAGTAATGTTGTGTGGGCTTTTGCTTCCTACATCCTGTAGTGTTTGGTGGGGCAAAAGAAGAAACCAAAAGAAATGTTACATGAACTTCTAGATTGTAAGGACAGACACAATGTTACCAGGTTCGTAGTACGCGTTGGTTTGTGGTATGTGTACGAGATTGCGGTACGCTGTGTGTAGAAATAAAGACAGACATAAAATTAGACTATATGTACATTTCTTGCATTGCAAAAACATAAGGGTAGTAATGAAATCAAACTCGGCCCTGAGCCGTGCACGGTACAGAGGGGATCTCTGATGAGTTGGGACACTCATTTGAGTAATACATATACATATGTATGTGTGTGCAGAAATAAAGACAAACAAAAGTTATAAATACATTATTTGCATTACAAAAACCTAGGAGTAGTAATTAAATCAAACTCTATGATGAGTTGAGGAGAGTTTGAAGAGAAATTAATGAATTAATGCATGAAGGTGTTCATCTAGGAAGCATGGATACTCTCCTGGGGATGCGTATCTCAAACCAGATACGTATCCGATGGGATAGTTGCCAGATACTTGCCGAATACGTATCCTACCAATTACTTTTTAAAAAAAGAAAAAAAATCGGATACTATGGGGATACGCTTGGATATGTCGGGATACTCTTGGATACTGTTTGGATACGCGGATATATATATATATACACACACTAGATTTGCTCGTGGCCACGTGCCTACGGCACCTCTTCAGAATGATACAACATATGAAAATTCTTGTAAACATTAAATCAACAATTATGTAGCTGAAGTTTGAATAGTATGATAATAATTAGTTGTAAATAAAAGTCCATGTTTCCATTAGTATATGGTGAAAAATAATTATAAATTGGGGTATATATATATATATATATAGAGAGAGAGAGAGAGAGAGAGAGAGAAATAATTAAATAAATGAGTTGTTTTTTTTGGGGGGGGATTTGAATTTGAGTTTTGGGGGGAAAATGTGTTTTGGGGGGTTAGATCTAGGCCTTTGATTTTGACGGGATTGAAGGAGAGCCACTTGATAGCTTTCTTTGTGTTTTATTTTATATATATATATATATATATATATATAGCTAGCTATCTTCCATTGCAAACGCTACTGTAGCGTTTGCAAACGTGCAAACCACTTAACCCGCTATTGCCAATAGCGGGTTAAGTGGTTTGCACGCGTTTGCACAACATTTGCGTTTGTAATGGAAGATAGCTCATATATATATATATATTTATTACCCTTCCGTTGTGCACTAGGCCCCCGTGCGCACTCGGCCTTCTCGCCTTCTTATTGACGACCTGAACCGTTCACATTGATCTACACATCTAAATTAGTCTAAATATGTAAAATCAAATTATTTGAAATTCATTTGTCCATCCATTGAAGTGCTACAAAATTGTATGGCTGAAAATCGTTATTTTTTAGTCACATGATGGATGGGCAAATAAATTTCAAATGATTTGATTTTATATATTTAGTCTAATTTAGATTTGTAGATCAATGTAAACGATTTGAATCGTCAATACGAAGGCGGGAAGGCCGAGTGCACGCGAGTGCCTAGTGCACAACGGAAGGGGACTCTCTCTCTCTCTCTCTCTCTCTCTATATATATATATATATATATATATTTAATTTATTATATTTCTACTAATCTCTTAGTCGTCTCCTCCAAATCCTAATTTTATTTGATTGAAAGATATTATTTTGTTTCATTTGATTAACGACATCGAAAAAATGATAGATGTATGATGTAGTTCTTGCTATTATTTTGGTTGATTGACTACTTGCTATTATTGTACAAGTTGCTGCATCTTTATTCACTTCAGTGTTTTTGAGTGTTAGATTTCTTTAAGATGATAGATGGACACTAGGATATAGTATTGAAGGGTCTTGGTTGGTTCATGGTTAGGACTTGTGAAGTTATGATAGATGTGGTTATGATATTAATTCTATTGAATATGTTTAAGACTAGCATACTTTTATTAGAACATTTCGGTCATGTAATATTGGTATCGGTGTTGTTCGAAACTTGGAATGATCTATTAGTATGTTTTATTTGACATTGGCTTGTATTAATTTTAATTACTATGTTGTTTCTTATTTTTTCATGCTCGCATTGAATTGAATATTAATATATATATATATATATATATATATATATATATATATATATATATATATATATATATAGTATAGTAAACAAGTGTAAATAACCGTATCCTAGTTTTTGAGAAATCAGCGTATCTGCGTATGGGATACGTACCATACCAGATACACGTACCCGTATGTGTGCTTTATAGGTGTTCATTTTTATACGGGGCGTTAGTTTAAGAAATGCGGATTGAGAACCCAGAATAAATCGGATCGTTAGATCCGGATTGTGGTTCAGAGGAGGGTGGGGGGGGGGGGGGGGGGTGGAAGAACCTGGTAACACTGCTGTTGGAGACACCACTACAAGTCAATTTTTGACCAGGGCACGATTTGAAATGTCGAGTATGTCAGTGCCAGACACGTATATGCGACCCATTTTGAAATGTATGTGCAACCTAGCTAGAAAATTATGTATCTCTGAAGTCACTGAGGCGTCAACTTTATTCCATGTCTTCTCTGCACCTTCATAGATAACAATCGACTAGTCAACTCTCTTGACACTTCGTTTGTAGCATTTTTTTTTTCTTTTGCTTCTTAAGTAGACATCAAATGAAATTAGTGTCATATTGTTATGGTCAATACCTACTAATATGCATTGTGATTGTTGTGTTACAGTTTTCCTGGGAGAGGTGGACATAATGGATTACCGCGCGGCGGCGGCGGTGGCCGTGGAAGGGGGAGAGGCCGTGGACGAGGGAGGGCAGCCCGTCCTGAGCCTACTGCTGCGGATCTTGATGCTGATCTCGACAAGTACCATTCAGAAGCAATGCAAACTAACTAAAAACTCTTCTTTGGATGCCTTGTGTGCTACGATTGCTTGCTTTGCTCAAGTTGATAGAATCGGATTTCTGTATTTACAACGATCTCAGTACTATAGGAAGGGAGCATGGACCTATTAAAGTGTTAAACACTGGTTTATGGTGCTGTTTTATTTATTTATGCTGCTCCTTTTTATTTGACCGTGCTACTGTGCAAAGGAGCTCCTTTGTGGCCGCTTTTCAATGCACTTTGTTCGCCTTGCTTCTCTTTTCTTCCGTATTGAAAGGAGTTCTGATGAAAATTCAATCCACAAACAATTGAGTGCTTCAAGCTTGCAGCTGTGCTATTATTTGAAGGTACATGCTCTTTTCTCAACTTTTTCTGGAGTATAGTTTCTTCGAAAAAAATTATGAACGTGCCGATCTGTGCATATTGTTTGCATAGTGTTTGAAAGTAATATTTAACATTTTTTTTCCGTTGCTTGGCTACCAGGTGAGGTTACAAGTGAATGCCATGTCATGTAGCACCTTGTGACTCTCTTCAATTTGATGGCATTGGAAGTCAAATTGATTGATTTTTGGTAAGACGCGTTTCTTTATCTTCTGCAGCGAATTTTGAGCTGCATTGCTATCTGATCGTGTTTGTAGATCTGGAGTGATATGATGATACTTATTGTTATGGTTACAGTTATGGTTTTGGTGATTCTACAGTAAAGAATTGATAATTTATGCATGAACCTTAGAAGAGCTAGCTGATGAACAAGGAACATCTTTGGGCTAGTAAGGTTAAGTAAGATCCAAATGCCGGGCTGCAAAGCATCCTTGCATTTTAGTATCCAGGTAACTAAAATACTGGAGATACATCATGTTTGCTGAATGACGTGTTTCTTTGGCCTTCGAATCTATACTGTGGGAATATGCTAACCTGTGTCATAGGTAGATAATTGCAGCTTTTGTTTACCTTTTTTTTTTTTTTTTTTTTTTTTGTAGTTATTTTTTAGGGAGGTTTGTTATATTACTGATTCAATTGAGTAAAAGTTCCCATCCCTCAACAATGCTGGCCAGTATATATAATGACTAGAGTTCTCATCCCATGTCAGAAGTTCATAAGGTGCCAAGTAGGGAAAACACATGATTAGAGTTCTTATCCTAAGTCAAGCCAAGCTGGCAAGTAGGGAAATGCTTTTAGGCTCGTTTAGCTGCCATGTGGGGGAGCAGTTTCAACGTCAGGGAGTTCTTTGAAATACCTCTGATGGTGCGGTATGTTGAAAGGTTGAAGGCATGTGGGATGTTCCTTGGCCATAATCTGCTGGGAGATTAAGTTTCAGTCGCCATCTTGGGTCTTCCACCCAACATTGTGTGGTTCAGTTTTTAGCATTAATACTATCTAATTTTTGTGTTTTGTTGCTTTTGTATTACAGTAGCTAAAAGAATATTCATGGAAGCTGCTCCTTTTATGGATGTTCTATTTGTTTTTCAGATGTTGGGTTTTTTCATATGGAACTTGTCTTTCATTTTCAACCAATATATCTTTCAAACTTCTAGCCATGTTTTATCCTAATGTTGATGCAATTTACTGTTTTGGAATATAAACTTCAGTTGGCTTTTACTCGATTCCTTTCAGCAGGATGTAGGGCTACATTCTTTCTGGTTATTGTTGTTGAATGTAGTAATTCAATCCCCAGTGCCTTCCTCCTGTAACCGGTGGCGGAGCCAGAGATTTTGAAATGGGGTCCCACTTAATTTTTGGGCAAAACAATGATTATAAGAAAAAATATCTTATGGAAAAAATAAATTTATTGGAATGGAGTTAAAACAAGCAATTCTATAAGTCATGAATTCAATGAAATACCAAAAAATATTTTGACTATTTGATTCGACTACAATTGGCAGATGGAGAAATTAGAGAAATTAGAGGTGATTGATTTATTTTTGTTTTGACCCCTTCTAGTTTTGGTATGTTCAAGATGAGTAATTAAAATATCTTATTGAGGGTAAATCTCTCTTCACTTCTGATCTTCGCTAATCATACTACATTCCTTATCAAAGGGACTTATCACTGGACTGTTAGGACTGCACCAATCTCTTATTATAAGGTGAGAGTGATTGTGGGTGGAATTACAGTTGTGTTCCAAACATATGAACATATTCCTTATTGATGCTAGAGTGGGAATTGAGAGGAAGATTAATCATCTAATTTACTGAATGAAAGAACAGAGAATGAGTGATTGATGAGTATGTAGTAAATTTTGGGTTACTTATTACCCCCTCTTAAAGATTAACAGTAGACTGACTTTTATTTTAATATTTAAAAAAGTAAAGGTTAAATTAGTAAATAAGTGCATTAAGAATAGATGTCATATTAAAAAAGTTTAGTGACCGAGATCTAAACTAAGAAATCTAAACTTTCTTAGTTGGGGGTCCCAAATTCTAACATTATTTTGTAAAAAGACTCTTATATATAAATTTTATATATAAAGGGGTGTTTTCATAAAATTTTGGGGGCCCATTTGTGCCCCCCTCCTTTGGTGGTAGCTCCGCCACTGCTCTTGTTGTGGTTGCAATAGTCTGTTGGAAGAGTCGAGTACGTGAAATTCCTTGAAGTCCTTGAGTTCTTGCTTGATGTTCAGTCATTGAGCTTTTATATATATATATATATATATAGAGAGAGAGAGAGAGAGAGAGAGAGAGAGAGAGAGAGAGAGAGAGAGAGAGAGAGAGAAAAGTGAGCCTCATATAGAGTATGAGGAAATTTTCCTCATACAAAGTGATTATACTCACTTGGTGGGGCCCTTATGGAAGATCCACTCCGTTCATCATGTTTATCATTGTAATGGATGTATGTGTCGAAAAAATCAACTGGTTTGGAGGTCATTCACCCATGCATCATGTGGTTGAAAAATGAACGATTTCAACAGTAATACAAATTGAACCACAAATTGGACCCACATGATGCATGGGTGAATGACCTCCAAACCACTTGATTTTTTCTACACATACATCTATTAGCATGATAAAAATGATGGACGGACTGGATCTTCCATAAGGGTCCCACCAAGTGAGTATAATCACTTTGTATGAGGAAAATTTTCTCATACAAATATGAGGCTCACATTATATAGAGATCTGGGCCGTTGGATCTTTCATCCAGCGGCCCACATTTTTTCCCCTAAAATTCTGTCTTGACCCGTTCTTCGGAACGACAGGTTAAGGCATTTTTTTTTAATTTAAAATATGCCTTAACTCGTCGTTCCCAAGAACGGGTTAAGGCACTCTTAATTTTTTTAGATTTGTATACAAATCATCTTCTTCAACCGAACTCTCCCCACTCTCTATCTCGTTTCTTCATTGAACCCAAACCCAAAAAAATCCTAACCTTAATCAAAACACAAACCTGTCCTCCTCCTCCGTCCGCTCCTCCTCTTCTATTCTCATAGAATCTCTCTTTCCCAATATCTACTCCAAACATTGAAACCCAACTCTCTCATCCCATCTTCGAAAGCAAATCGAAATCCTAGTTCGGCCACAACACCTTCATTGGCTAAATTCGGACTTATTTTGTAATGTATTGACTAATTCTTTACCTTAGTAGTTTTATTTGTGTTGATTTTTCAATTTTTCCATACTAAATTATTTAGAAAGTGGCCAAAAAAATCTTTGCCTTAGTAATTTGTAGATGTAGAATTGGGAAGACTTTTAATATATTCAAGTGGCCAAAAATTTTCTTTGCATTAGTAATTTGTAGAACTAGAATTGAGAAAACTTTTAATATATTCAAGTGCTCAAAAAAGTCTACATTTATGATTAATATATTCAAGTGCCCAAAGACTTAAAAAATTTGTAGATGTAGAAATCTTTGCCTTAGTATTTTAGTTTTGTTTGTGTTGTTGTTTCACGTTTGATATATACGAAATTATTTAGAAAGTTTTTAGTGTGGTTATGCTTGAAAACCCCGCAAAGGACCTTCAAAAAATAGGAAACTTTGCGAGTAGGTTGGTCTCACGTAGCACAAGCCATCCCAACTTGTAGAAGTGAGTTTCGACTTACGGTTCGAAAGATACGGCCGCGTATCGCTTTTGGTTGAAAAAAAAAATTTCAAATAAAGCGGTACACGGCCGTATCTCGCAAACCGTGACTCGAAACTCGTTTCTACAAGTTGGGGTGGCTTGTGTTACGTGAATTCGACCAAGTTGCAAAGTTTTATAAATTTTGGATGTCGTTTATGCGGTTTTTTCACGTTCATCGAAGTAGAATTAAATGACTTAGAACTTTTTTAGTGCGGTTAGACTAGAAAATCATTCAAACGAGCTCAAAAAAATACGAAACTTTGCGAGTTGGTTGGTCTCACCTAGCACAAGCCACTCCAACTTGTAGAAGTGAGTTTCGACTCACGGTTCGAGATATACGGCTGTATATCGCTTTTGGTTTAAAAAAATCAAAGAAAGCGGTACACGGCCGTATCTAGCAAACCGTGAGTCGAAATTCGCTTCTACAAGTTGGGGTGGTGTATGCTACATGAATTCGACCAAGTTGAAAAGTTTTATAAATTTTGGATGTTGTTTGTGCAATTTTGTTACGTTCATCGCATAAGAAGTAAACTAAGAACTTTTGTAGTGCGGTTAGCCTAGAAAACCCTTCAAACGACTTCAAAAAAATACGAAACTTTGCGAGTAGGTTGGTCTCACTTAGCACAAGTCACCCCAATTTGTATAAGTGAGTTTCGACTCACGGTTTGAGAGATACGACCGCATATCGCTTTTGGTTTAAAAAATAAATAAAGCGGCACACGGCCGTATCTCGCAAACCGTGACTCGAAACTCGCTTCTACAAGTTGGGGTGGCTTGTGTTACGTGAATTCGACCAAGTTGCAAAGTTTTATAAATTTTGGATGTCGTTTGTGCGGTTTTCTCACGTTCATCGAAGTATAAGTAAATGACTTAAAACTTTTTTAGTACGGTTAGACTAGAAAACCATTCAAACGATCTCCAAAAAGTACGAAACTTTGCGAGCTAGTTGGTCTCACCTAGCACAAGTCACCCCAACTTGTAGAAGTGAGTTTCGACTCACGGTTCGAGAGATACGGCCGCGTATTGCTTTTGGTATATAAAAAAACCCAAATAAAGCGGTACACGGCCGTATCTTACAAACCGTGACTCGAAACTACTTGTACAAGTTGGGGTGACTTGTGTTACGTGAATTCGACCAAGTTGTAAAGTTTTATAAATTTTGGATGCCGTTTGTACGATTTTCTCACGTTCATCGAAGTATAAGTAAATGACTTAGAAATTTTTTAGTGCGGTTAGACTAGAAAATCCTTCAAACGACCTCCAAAAAATATGAAACTTTGCGAGCTGGTTGGTCTCACATGGCACAAGTCACCCAAACTTGTAGAAGTGAGTTTCGACTCACGGTTCGAGAGATACGACCACGTATCACATTTGGTATAAAAAAATCAAATAAAGCGGTACACGGTCGTATCTTGCAAACCATGACTCGAAACTCGCTTCTACAAGTTGGGGTGACTTGTGTTACGTGAATTCGACCAAGTTGTAAAGTTTTATAAATTTTGGATGCCGTTTGTGTGGTTTTCTCGCGTTCATCGAACTATAAGTAAACGACTTAGAAATTTTTTAGTGCGGTTAGACTAGAAAACCCTTCAAATGACCTTCAAAAAATATGAAAATTTGCGAGCTAGTTGGTCTCACCTAGCACAAGCCACCCTAACTTGTAGAAGTGAGTTTCGACTCACGGTTCGAGAGATACGGCCACGTATTGCTTTTGGTATTAAAAAAACCCAAATAAAGTGGCACACGGTCGTATCTTGCAAACCATGACTCGAAACTTGCTTCTACAAGTTGGGGTGGCTTGTGTTACTTGAATTCGACCAAGTTGTAATGTTTTATAAATTTTTGATGCCGTTTGTGCGGTTTTCTCTCGTTCATCGAACTATAATTAAATGACTTGGATCTTTTTTTAGTGCGGTTAGACTAGAAAACCCTTCAAACGACCTCTAAAAAATACGAAACTTTGCGAGTAGGTTAGTCTCACCTAGCACAAGCCACCCCAACTTGTAGAAATGAGTTTCGACTCACGGTTCTAGAGATCCGGCCGTGTATCGCTTTTGGTTTAAATAAAACCAAATTAAGCGGTACACAGCCATATCTCTCCAACTGTGACTTGAAATTATCTTCTACAAGTTGGGGTGGCTTCTGTAACGTGAATTGGACCAAGTTGCATAGTATTGCTATTTTTCGTTGTCATATGTGCATTTTTTTACACATTTTTTGCTTTGTTTATTACTGATAGATAAATGGATGTAACCCGTATCAACTAAACTTAAATTTTTGGTTCACAGATAAATGGCTAGAACGAGGTGACCGAGAAACCCTTCTGGTAGTGCTAGTGGCGCACCAATGACAGAGGTAAGATTGATTATTATTCTTAGTTTTAAATAGGAGTATGTAACATTGTCTCAATGATAACAACATTTATCATTATTCGTGTAGGTTGGTGGCCGTCAATCTACATCTGCCGAGACCGGTCCATCGTCTTCGGTTTCCGTTGCACCTCCTGGACCGTTGGACTCAAGCTTACTTTCGTTGCAATCCAGACACCGATTCGAATCCGTGTGGATTGGGTCCGCAAAGAAGTGCAACTTCCGGAAGCACGCGGTTCTTTCCATGGACCCCCGTATCACTCCGTACTTAGTTGAAGCCGGTTTCTACGGAGCTCGATTTATGGGGGATGTGAAGCTTGAACGACCTTTACTTACAGCTCTGGTCGAACGATGGAGGCCGGAGACCCACACATTCCACCTACCGGTGGATGAGATGACCGTCACTCTCCAAGATGTAGCACTCATTACTGGACTATCAATAGATGGGGTCGCCGTGACAGGGAACATGGACTTTGACCGAGTAGCAGTTGTTCGTGATCTGCTCGGTATCGATGTTGAGAAGTCGTTGATCCAAAAAAGAGAGGACGTTGAAAAAGAAATCCTCAAAGATACTCCTGAAGAATATGATGAAGATCTATTAGATCAAGCCATAGAAGATGCTTAAGATAAAGCGGAAGCAGAATTTTGGGATGAAATCTTCGACGGTAAATCACTTTTACTTAGTTGGTTGAAATTCCAATTCGACGGATATTTGACGGAGAATTCAGGTGAGAAATCCATACGTTACTATGCTTGTGCGTACATATTCAGTATGATCGGGGGAGTGATCTTCCCTAACTCATCTGGCATGTACTTACAGTTGTTGGAAAATTTTGGTTTTGCAGGCCATTTCAGTTGGGAGAGTGCGACATTGGCGCTACTATATAGGAATTTGTGCGCATGTGCATTAGGTATCGTACAAATGGGTGGTCCGATAGTTCTATTGCAAATCTGGAGTAGGGAACGCATCCACATCGGATGCCCCCGTATTATTGAACCAACACCGGATTGGTTGGCCGATCCACTGGTTCCAGAGTTGTTACCTCCTTTAGGGGTATATTGTGCGGAACGGCACACGTGGGTCGATAACCCATGCCATTCTCTTACCTATTATAGAGATGAGTTAGATAACTTGCGGGATGAGTTCGTCAATTGGGTACCGTACTCGACCGCCACGTTGGAAAGGGTTCCACCCATTTGTTTGGTTGGTGCCCTTTGATTGACGGCTGCACCACTTGTTAATTTTTTTGTTGTTGAGTTCTAGTATGCGGATAGAGTGATGCGTCAATTCGGATATCAGCAGATGATTTCCGAAGTCCTGTGTTATGATAAAAAATTGCACAAGATGAGAGGAACGGGTCGAGTGCCCAACTTCGATTGGGCTGATTTCTACCGGGTTTATGTGGCCAACTGGAACACCATGTGGTATCAGATGATACCAAATATGATGTTCTTTGCTATACCGTTCGATGGCTCTTTCCAACATGTATACATGACGTGGTACAGGCACATTACACTGTTGTATGTTTCTCCACAAGCCACTGTACCAGCCGATGTGCAGATTCCGATTCCCCCAACCGAGGAAGAACCACCACCGGTATATGCCTTTTCCCTGCTGATGTATCAATCCAAGGTATCGATGTATCGGAACTTGGTTAGTAAAATTTCACGCAATTTCATACATTTAGTATGCATGTATTGTTATTTGAGGATGGGATGATACATTTAGTGTACATGTTGTTTAAATTGAAATTTTCAACCTAATGTAAATTGAAAACACATGGAAAAACGTGCAGATAGCTACTCGCTTCTTGAAGAGTAAGGTACCCGAGAGCATTAAGGAATTAATGCGGGAGATGCTAAAGCCGTGCCGCCGTAGTCTTGAAGAGGTGGGTGAAGGTCCGCAACTTGATGCATATTTAAAAGCCAACGTGGCAGTTTCTCGGCGAAAGAGCGTGACAAGGCTGGGAATTCACATCGCCGAGCCACAAAAAGTTCAACAACAGCAACCACCTGAAGAAGATGCGGAGGAGTAGTGGTCGGATAACCCTCAATCCCCCGAGACGCAAGGTAGACGACGAAATCCTCAACGAAAGAGGAACCCGCCTGATCAATTTACACCATGTGGTCGCAAACCACATGGTCGTAAAAGGTAGTATGTAACAAGATGTTCGTTATTAGTATTTTAGTGTTTGGTTGATGATTTTATTCCTCAAATAACTAATGCAAAGTTTGTTTCTATGTTGATAAATGCTGTAGATAAATACTGGGCATCCACGGAAGTCAACCATGAAGATAAATGTATTGATCCATCTAAACTACTTTAGCTTCATTGCTGAGATGAATATTTGGTAATGAATGTCATATTATCTGTCGTATCATATATATTGTTGTGATCTGAGTTTTTATTTATGTGAATGAATTGGTGATCTGAGTTTCTGAATTGTTGTGATATGAGTTTCTGAGTTGTTGTGATCTGATATATATTGTTGTATTATTGTGATCTGAGTTTCTGAATTGTTATGAATGAACTCATTTTGTGAAGTTGTATTTTCATCCACAAACAGCAAATACATTGTCAAATTCTCTCTACTTAACCCGTTATTGACGATGACGGGTTAGGTGATCTTAACCCGTCATCTCCAATAATGGGTTAAGTAGAGAGATATTGGAAAAAATTCATCATCTACAGACCAAGTATTCATACAACACTGTCAAAATCTCTCTACTTAATCCGTTATTGACGATGACGGGTTAAGTGATCTTAACCCGTCATTCCCAATAACGGATTAAGTTGAGAGATATTGGCAGAACTTCATCATCTACAGACCAAGTATTCATATAACACTATCAAAATCTCTCTACTTAACCCGTTATTGACGATGATGGGCTAAGTGATCTTAACCCGTCATTCTCAATAACGGGTTAAGTAGAAAGATATTGGCAGAACTTCATCATCTACAGACCAAGTATTCATACACTTACGCCGAAACACTGTGAAATTCTCTCTACTTAATCCATTATTAACGATGACGGGTTAAGTTCCCTAATAACGGGTTAAGTAGAGAGATATTGGCAGAACTTCATCATCTACAGACCAAGTATTCATACAGTTGTTTGTAAATCGAATAAAAATATTTAGAAAATATATTATCAAAATAAATAATATAGTTGAAAAATACTTAACAGATTATTAAAAGTTACTGTAACCCTACGAACTACTGTAACCCTACTGTAACCCTACTATAACCCTCTAACCCTAGTTGTAACCCTTTGACACTCTAACTCTTAAATCGAATTCGATGAATGTATGGAATTATGTTAAATATTTATTTATTTACTTTAAAAGATCATATGGTGTTTCCAATTTGTTTAGATAGGTGATTATATAATTTTTTCTGAATAGATTGTTTTTTTCCAAAAAAAATGACAAATTTTATGTTAAAAAAAGATATGAAATTGTTTGTAAATCTAATAAAAATATTCAGAAAATATATTATCAAAATAAATAATATAGTTGAAAAATGTAAACAGTTTATTAAAAATTACTGTAACCCTACGAACTACTCTAACCCTACTGCAACCCTACTATAACCCTCTAACCCTAGCCGTAACCCTTTGACACTCTAACTCTTAAACCGAATTCGATGAATGTAAGGAATTATATTAAATATTTATTTACTTACTTTAAAAGATCATATGGTGTTTCCAATTTGTTTAGATAGGTGATTATATAATTTTTTCTGAAGAGATTGTTTTTTTCTAAAAAATGGAGAAATTTTATGTAAAAAAAATGAAATTGTTTGTAAATCTAATAAAAATATTCAGAAAATATATTATCAAAAAAAAATATATAGTTGAAAAATGTAAACAGTTTATTAAAAATTACTGTAACCCTACAAACTTCTTTAACCCTACTGTAACCCTCTAACCCTAACCGTAACTCTTTGACACTCTAACTCTTAAACCGAATTCGATGAATGTAAGGAATTATGTTAAATATTTATTTATTTACTTTAAAAGATCATATGGTGTTTTCAATTTGTTTAGATAGGTGATTATATAATTTTTTCTGAAGAGATTGTTTTTTTTCCAAAAAATGGAGAAATTTTATGTTAAAAAAATAATATATGAAATTGTTTGTAAATCTAATAAAAATATTCAGAAAATACATTATCAAAATAAATAATATAGTTGAAAAATGTAAACAGTTTATTAAAAATTACTCTAACCCTACTATAACCCTCTAACCCTAGCCGTAACCCTTTGATACTCTAACTCTTAAACCAAATTCGATGAATGTAAGGAATTATGTTAAATATTTATTTATTTACTTTAAAAGATCATTTGGTGTTTCCAATTTTTTTAGATATGTGATTATATAATTTTTTATTTATGAAAAATGTAAACATTAAAAGTTCATGAAAAATACTCTAACCCTTGCCGTAACCCTCATAACTTCTAACCCTAGCCGTAACCTTCTAACACTCTAATTTTTAAATCGAATTCAATGTTTTTGAAAAATGATGTTAATTTTATTTTTTTTCAAAACGAACATTATATTTGGAGGAAAATTATATAAAAATAAGATATTAAAAATAAAATTTTGGAAAACCCATTTAAAAACAAATTAGTCAATTTTAGAAGTATAAACAATGAAGTTGATAAAAAAACTAAAGCCCCAAGTCGTGGCATATCTCTAAACCTACTATAACCTTTTAACGGGCTAGGGTTAGAGGGTTATAGTAGGGTTACAGTAGGGTTAGAGTAATTTTTAATAAACTGTTTACATTTTTCAACTATATTATTTAGTTTGATAATGTATTTTTAGAAAATATATTTTATTAGAATTACAAACAACTGTATGAATACTTGCTCTATAGATGATGAAATTCTGCCAATATCTCTCTACTTAACCCATTATTGGGGATAACGGGTTAAGATCACTTAACCCGTCATTGTCAATAACGGGTTAGGTAGAGAGATTTTGACAGTGTTGTATGAATACTTGGTTTGTAGATGATGAAGTTCTACCAATATCTCTCTACTTAACCCGTTATTGGATATGACAGGTTAAGATCACTTAACCCGTCATCGTCAATAACGGGTTAAGTAGAGAGATTTTGACAGTGTTGTATGAATACTTGGTCTGTAGATGTTGAAGTTCTGCCAATATCTCTCAACTTAACCCGTTATTGGAGATGATGGGTTAAGATCACTTAACCCGTCATCGTCAATAACGGGTTAAGTAGAGAGACTTTCACAGTGTATTTGCTGTTTGTGGATGAAAATAACCAAGATTGACCAACTATCTTGAGTGCTGACTCAATTCACAATAACAGGAGACAATTTTTGCCCATACTATTGGAAATGGGTGTACTGCTTCTTGTCAACTGATCCTGAGTCCATCGTCTACAAATATATTGCTCCGGTAGTGCAGTGTGTTCAGTGAACCGAAGAACCGCCAATAGATGTTTGCATGGAATGTCTATGAATTCATACATGGAGCAAGGACATTTAGCCATTTGACGGACTTTGTAAAAAGAAATCACCCTCCCCGATTCTGAATTTCTACAAATCGTTATAGAAAAAGCTGAACTATCGGGTGTATCCATACTCGGAATGAAATTCACATTAAGTAATAAGCTTTTTTTGGACTTCTTGTTGGAATTTGTAGAAAATCTTTAGTGTGTATGTTCCCGCCATTTGTGACTCCAACGCCCATTCGGTTTTCAATTTTGGCATCTCCTCGCGATTTCGATGAGTTTCTTTAAGTTCTCGTGTCTTTGTTTTGCTAAGACTCGTCAAAGATCACGGCAAATTCATGTAATGAGTACTTCTTATGGGTATGCTACTTCAAGGATGAATGTAGCAATTCGCTACGTTGGGTACTCAACATGCCGCCCCAAAATGAATCTTTTGCATAGACGGAAGCCCATTTCTCGCGAATTTCAAATTTTTCGTTCAACCATTTGTTATTCTCAAGTTTGTATCGCGAAATCAAAATTTTCCACTTCTCTTCAAATTCAGCTTTAAATTCCATCGTATAGATGATGGTCTTCAAAGCATCCCTAAACTCATCGATATTATTTGACATACACACCTCATGCGGTAACTTATCCAAAATATGCCAAATGCAATATCTATGATCGGTGTTAAAGAAAACTTTCTTCAATGCAGCACCTATTCCACGATCCTCATCTGTCACAATGCCCAACGGATCGTGACGCATTACTCCTCGCCACTTTTCAAAGAACCACTCAAATGAGGAAGTCTTCTCATTTGGAATGAACCCACAACCTAAGAATGTTGATTGCCAATGATGGTTGACTCCAACAAATGGTACGAATAACATCCCATATCGGTTTGTATTGTAGGTGGCATCAAAGCAAACTACATCTCCAAATACTTCATAATTCTTCCTACCGATACCATCCACCCAAATACAATTAAACAATCGCCCTTCGGGATCTACTTGGTAATCATAAAAAGTCAAGGATCGGTCTCCTTTTTCGATTCAAAGAACTCAATTAGCATTTGGCCGTCATGTCCTTTCAAACCTTCCAACTCGTCTCTCCTAATATTTCTAATATCAGTTTCAGTGAATCCAATTTTCTCATTCCCTCCACTTGCACCTTCGAAGAAAAGCATTTGTTTGGATATAGGGACATTGGCTTCGATAAGTTGACTAATCACTTTTTTATCTGAATTTGTCAATACATGGTTTCGAGGAAGCAAGTGACATTTACCGGGTGAAGTAAATTCGTGATTGTGTGGTTCATTAAATAAATAAATAATCTACGAATTACTTTGTGAGTTTAGTTTTACACGAACGAAAGCTTTGCAATCCGTTCTAGAAGTAGTTCCCCGTCTAGCTTCATTATGATTATTCGGTGACTCCCCGGCTTTATTACCTACATATGATTTATCTACTACATCATTTTCCTTGTATTTATTTCCACCCTTGCGCATAGCAAAACCCGTACATTTGCAATATGTGGAATAAAATTTCTCTGCTTCTTCTAAAGTGAGAAATGTCATACCAATCTTCGGTTTTATGTGCTCGTCAACATTAGGCCGAAATTCACCAATTTCTTGTGCACGAACATATTTCTCTCCGGCAACGGAATATCCTTCAAGACTGTCCATATCTAAGATTAAAAAAAAGTATAACAATTAGGGCCACGAACCCTTACGGAATGCGAGGAATAAGTTCTAACTTTATTTTGTTATAGTTCGATGAACGTGAGAAAACCGCACAAACGACATCCAAAATTTATAAAACTTTGCAACTTGGTTGAATTCACGTAGCACAAGCCACCCCAACTTGTGGAAGTGATTTTCGACCCATGGTTCAAGAGATACAGCCGTGTATCGCTTTACAAGGGTTTCTTCAATCAAAATCGATACACGCCCATATCTCTTCAACCGTGAGTCGAAATTCACTTCTACAAGTTGAGGAGGCTTGTGCTACGTGAGACCATCCTACTCGCAAAGTTTTGTATTTTTTAAGGTTGTTTGAAGGGTTTTCTAGTCTAACCGCATTAAAAGATTTCTAAGTGATTTACTTCTTATGCGAGAAACGTGAGAAAACCACACAAACGGCATCCAAAATTTATAAAACTTTGCAATTTGGTCGTATTCACGTAGTACAAGTCACCCTAACATGTAGAAGTGAGTTTCGAGTCACGGTTCGAGAGATACGGCCGTGTATCGCTTTATTTGGGTTTTTTAAAATCAAAAGTGATACATGGCCGTATCTCTCGAACCGTGACTCGAAACTCACTTCTACAAGTTGGAGTGGCTTGTGCTACGTGAGACCGTCCTACTTGCAAAGTTTCGTATTTTTTGGAGGTCATTTGAATGGTTCTCTAGTCTAACCGCACTGAAAATGTTCTAAGTCATTTACTTCTTCATGCGAGGAACGTTACAAAACGGCACAAACGGCTTCCAAAATTTATAAAATTTTGCAACTTGGTTGAATTCACGTAGCACAAGCTATCCCAACTTGTGGAAGTGAGTTGCGACCCACAGTTCGAGAGATACGATCGTGTATCGCTTTACAAGGGTTTTTTTCAACCAAAAGCGATACACGCCCGTATCTCTCCAACCGTGATTCAAAACTCACTTCTACAAGTTGGGAGGCTTGCGCTACGTGAGACCATCCTACTCGTAATGTTTTGTATTTTTTGGAGGTCGATTGAAGGGTTTTCTAGTCTAACCGCACTATAGAGGTTCTAAGTAATTAAATATATGCGGAACGATTATAAATACGACTCAATCTACAATATCGTCGAGCGACCAACAACAACTAGGACTACATTTGCACCATGTAAATTCATCAAATGACTACTTACAAATTTCTACATCTACAATTTTTTTCGTCTTTTTTATATATGGTAAATTATTGGAAAGAAACCAAAAAAAATTAAAAATCTACAAATTTTCGGCACTTGAATATATTACAGGTCTTCCCAATTTTACATCTACAAATTACTTACACAATGATTTTTTTTTGCCACTTTCTAAATAATTTACTATTGAAAGATTTAAAAATCAACACAATTAAAACTATTAAGGCAAAGAATTAGTCAATACCTTACAAAATCACTCCGAATTTTGCAAATGTAAGTATTGTGGTCGAACTACAGTTTCGATTGCCTTTCGAAGATGGGATGAGAGACTAGGGTTTGGATGTTTGGAGGAAGAGGAAAAGCGGACGGAAGAGGAGGAGGAGGAGAGGTTTCTGTTTTGATTAGGGTTACTTAGAACTTTTTGGGTTTGGGTTCGGCAGAAACGAGAAAGAGAGTGGGGAGAGATCTAGAGAATATGAGTCAAGGCAATTTTTTTACAAATTATAAGTATGCCTTAACCCGTTCTTGGGAACGACGGGTTAAGGTATATTTTTTTATAAAAAAATATGCCTTAACCCGTTGTTCCCAAGAACGGGTTAAGGCTGAATTTTAGGGGGGAAATGTGGGCCGCTGGATCAAAGATCCAGCGGCCCAGATCTCCATTCGCACGGGTCTGTGCACACAGACCCATTTGCAACGAAAGAAAGCTCTCTCTCTCTCTCTCTCTCTCTCTCTCTCTATATATATATATATATATATATATATATATATATATATGAGTTTCTTGCTCCAAACTAGTGCATGACAAAATTCTCATTAAATGTTTTTGATCCTTGATATGTTTTCTTGGATGATTGAACAAAATGATTTGAGCTGCATGCTCGCATATGTCAGAAACATTGTAGGAAATATTGCCTTCGTAATACAACAACAACAAAGCTTTTTTTTTCAATTAGTAGGGATCGGCTACATGAATTTTGGTTTTTCATTCTGCTCGGTTTATCGTAATATCTTCTGTAAGGCTACAAGCTATAATATATTTTCCCAAGGTTTCTACCCAAGTAAGTTTATGTCTTCTCCCATCACTAACTCTACCTTTAATATTTATCAAATCACATTTTTAACAGGGGCATTACTAAGTCTACGTGTGACATGTTCAAACCACCTGAGACGATTCTCTCTTAATTATCTTGGATATGAGCTACTATTACCATGTCTCGTATATGCTCATTTCGAATTCTATCTTTTATGGTTTTACCATACATCTATCTTAGTATCCTCATCTCTGTTACACTTATTTTTTGGTATGTTGTTTCTTTGTTGCCCAACACTCTACTTTATATATTATTGCTGTTATAAAAGATGTCCTATAAAAAAATTTCTTTTACTTAAAAGGTAAACGTATGTCACACAAAATACCACTGGCGTTTCTCCACTTAAGACACCTTGCTTAGATCTTATGTATAACATCTTTACAAATCTCTTCATCTCTTTATATAATCGGGCATAAATATCGAAAGTGGTATCTCTTAGATATCTCTTTTGACCATCAAGCTTCACCACTTTCTCATTTGTATTCCGAATATCACTAAATTACACTCCATAAACTTTGTTTTAGTTTTGCTTATTCTAAAGTCTTTAACTTTCAAATTTTCTTTCCACAATTTTAATTTAGCATTGATTCATACTTTAGTTTTGTTCACTAAGATGACGCCATCGTCAAAAAGCATACACCAAGGCACTTTATCTTGTAATCATTGCATCAATTCATTCATAACCAAAGCAAATAGGTTACCTTCGTAATACATCTATAAAATCATGAGTGGAGATGGAAAGACAAACTTATGAAAAGTTCAATTAGTTACATTTCGTAAGGACATGGAAACGATTAGAGGCTTCGTTCTAGACTTAAAATTGCAGACTTGTGTCATTCCGATTTGAATTCGAAACATAATTCTGGATGTTAGTGAGCACAGGTGACAATTGTTATAGAGAATAACAACAATTAAATAAAAAAAATTATTTGTCTAAACATCGTTAACAAATTTACGTATTTATCTAAACACCATCTACAAATTGAGAATTCGTTTAAACACTCTTAGCAAATTGAAGTGCATTAGTAGTTCTACTTAAGCATACTTAGATTTGACCAGTGGTTCTTGATCAAATTGTTCCTCAACATATCCTATAGTATGGAGGAACTCTCTTCAATTAGTTATGGATTAAAAGAAACCAAACCCAAAATGAAACCCATACCGATACCTTCCCTTTGTAGGTGACGTTTATGTAACACCTTGCAAAATAGTAAATAACCATTTTGCCCTTTCAGGTATGATGCATGTACATTTGTATATTACTTTTGTATAAAAATATTATCATTAATTAAGTGAAATGATGTTTGAATTAATAAATTGGATTTCTATGTCTTAATTTGTTTGTGACATTTTTACGTGTTATGTTCGTGTTGTGAGTTACATTCGTACGTTTTTGGAGCGTGATGGGAAACCAGATATTGAGGTGATGATGATGAGTGAAATCACACGTGCAGGTGACACTAAGATTTTCCTCTAAAGGTAAATTTTAGTTGGATTGATTTGGTTTTGAATTTGGAATTTCAATTTTAAACATGAAATTTCAGTCTTATATTTTAATCTAAAAACTGCAACATCTTCTTGATTTTGTCCCCCAAATTCCTCAACTTTCTTATGGGTGAGATGGGAACTCATTCCCCTCAATCTTCCCTTTGATTCAGCCCCAAATCTCATCTCAATTTGCTTTAAAACAGCCCAAAAAATAGCCATTTTTAAATCTGGAAAAATACGTATTTTCCCTCTCTTATGGCTATAAATAGACTTCATCTGAGTTCAAGAATTCTTCTGTGCTGAGCTGAGGAATTGTGAGATTGAGAGAGAGAAAGAGTCAAAGGCAATGACAAAGGGTAGAGATTTCGGATTAAGGATCATGTGTGGTCCGAGTTAGCTGCGTGGAGGTGTTCGTGGAAGAGCTCGTAGTCGTTTTTCATCCGGAAGCGAATTAAGTTGGTGATCTTCTTGTAAACTCTATGATTATTGTATGTTATGAGTTCTCATGAATGTTATAGGTACATGTTAGATTTTCCTTTTGTAAAAAAACATGTGTATGATTGGATGTTCTAATAGCATGCTAGGTTAATAATGAATGTGTCTTGAGAATGTATAAAATCTGAAACATGCTAGACACAGGGGTGGAGCTTAGTGGGGGTCCGAACGCCCCCAAAATTGTCAAAACCCATTTTCACGCTATTAAATTTTTTAAAAACCCCTTAAAAAATTATGATTTGGCCCCCTAAAATTAAGTTTTATTATTGCCCCCCCCCCCCCCCCCCCCCCAAAAAAAAAAATATGAAATAGTTCCTATATATTTATATATAGTCATAGGATTTTTTGTTAGCCCTCCCGATAATATTATTCTACCTTCACCAGTGGCTAGACGTTAGGATTTGTGATACCAAATCGACGTTGGTAATAAGAAGAAATCTATACAGTGGCGGAGCTACCACCAAAGGAGGGGGGACAAATGCTCCCCCCCCCCCCCCCCAAAATTTTATGAAAACACCCCTTTATATATAAAATTTATATATAAGAGCCTCTTTTTACAAAATAATGTTAGAATTTGGGACCCCCAACTAAGAAAGTTTAGATTTCGGTCATTAAACTTTTTCAATATGACCTCTATTCTTAATGCACTTATTTACTGATTTAACCTTTACTTTTTTAAATATTAAAATAAAACTCAGTCTACGGTTAATCTTTAAGAGGGGTAATAAGTAACCCAAAATTTACTCTATACTCATCAATCACTCATTCTTTGTTCTTTCATTCAGTGAATTGGATGATTAATCTTCCTCTCAATTCCCGCTCTAGCATCAATAAGAAATATATTCATATGTTTGGAACACAACTGTAATTCCTCCCACAACCACTCTCACCTCATAATAAGAGATTGGTGCAACCCTAGCAGTCCAGTGATAAGTCCCTTCGATAAGGAATGTAGTAAGATTAGCGAAGTTCAAAAATGAGCAGAGACTTACCCTCAATAAGATATTTTAATTGCTCATTCTAAACATATCGAAATTAGAAGGGGTAAAAATCAAAATTACTCATTCACCTCTAATTTCTCCATCTGCCGATTGTAGTTGAGTCGAATAGTCAAAACATTTTTTGGTATTTCATTGAATTCATGACTTATAGATTTGCTTGTTTTGACTTCATTCCAATAAATTTATTTTTTTTCACAAGATATTTTTTCTTATAATCAATGTTTTGCCCAAAAGTTAAGTGGGGCCCCATTTCAAAATGTCTGGCTCCGCCACTGAATCTATATAATAAAACACAAAGAAAAGCTATCAAGTGGCTCTCCTTCAATAGTAAGGAAATCAATGGTCTAGATCTAAGTTCCCAAAAGACATTTTATCCCCCAAAAATTTCCCCCCAAAGATCAAATTCAAATCCCCCCCCCCAAAACAACTCCTTTATTTATTTAATTATCTCTTTCTCTCTTTCTCTCTCTCTAACCTATTCAGATCAGTTTGCCCACTCTATTCCCCAAACCAGAGAGCTCCAATTTCTCTCTCCCCCCTAGGGGTTTTAAGCTGCTAACTCCAAATCCCTAAAACCAATTTCTTAAACCTTCGCTTCTATTCCATTGGCAAAGCCTCCATCGTCCTCTCAAGCGCGAATCTCAAAGAAAATCCAAATCCAAATCCAGTGTCGAACCCAAATCAAGAGGTCATCGCCGATATCTGATCCGCTGCTGATTTCGTATCGGCGACTCCCCTCCACCAAATTGAGCGCGAATATCAAGCGACTCCATATCGACGACTCCCCTCCACCGCATCGAGGGCCTCTACATGCGATGTGGCGACTCTAATTTCATCTCATTAACCGAATTCTCATTCTAATTTTTAATTTTGTGTGTGCAGGGAATTACTCTGTTTTTTGCTGACTCGAATTTTGTGTGTGCATGTGATCTAAGTTCAGAAAGGTATGAATGTTTTATTTTTGGGGTTAAAATTTTTTAATTTGGTGATTTAATTGATGAGTTTTTTATTGATTTTGATTTAAGGTGTACGCAAGTGAGGGATAGATTATTTGGTGGCCTCAATTTGAGCTTCCAAACCATTATATGACAGGTAAGCTGATCAGAAATTTAAAATAACTTTGCAAATATGCAACATTAATTTCTTTACTACAAGATAATATATTATCATGAAGTGTTTCCTTCACTAGTTATTAGAAACCTTGGATAACATAACATATAAGAACTTTTAGTGTATGTTTGGATATATAGGATTGAGATGACTGGAGTTTACGAGTGAAGGGTGCAAACTCTCCACTCAAGGAAGAGAGCTAAAGTAATTTTTTTTATTGATCCATTTTGATTTTTTTTTATAAAGGTGCAATGGGGAGACAAAGTTGAGGTAAAAGAAATGATTAGCTTATATTAGAGTTTTGAGAACTTCATGTATTATATTTTGGTTGAAATAATAATAAGAGGTATTTCAATTGCAAACTGAGTCTTAGGCAAACAAATATTTAGATTATTGGTATTGTAGATACCTTCACACGTGCACTTGGGTTACCATTGTATTTAGACATGCTCATAGTGGTTATGTGATTAGAGAAATCTCTATAAAACCTATATGATCATGTCCTTGCATAACTATTACAAGCATCTAAAAAACTTTATGGAGTGTTTCTAACAAACTATATGCATTCTAGGTAAGTTCAAGCTAATGATCAAGAAGGCGATGGTTGAGCTTAAAGGTAGATATGCTGCTTCCTCACATAATATGTTTCCTAATTCAATTAATTTACTAGACCTCTAAAACTATTTTATATAATCAAACTAGGTGCACCGTTACAAAGACGTGCCGTAGGCACGTGTCAACGGGCAAACCTAGTAACATGATAAGATGCAATGTACCCAAGCATGCTAAGAAACTCTAACTATTATTGTTTATAGTGTTTGGACATTGTATTATGCATGAGTAGCAATTGATGTTCGTTTGGGGAAGAGATCGTGAAGAAAATCCCCAAAACAGAAATCATATCTCGAACAGGCAATACTCGAACACCTAATTAGACTGTGAGATAATCTTTACGTATTACTGCAAGTGCACATGTTTTGTATTAGCATGTGTTAACGGCAATTGCACAGGGATTGGTGTTTGCACGTGTTATAGAAAGTGCACGTGTTTTGTGTTAGTACGTGTTACGGTAAGCGCACGTGGTTTGAGGTGTGTGCCAGTTGAGCACATGAGGTATTAGTATCCGATAGTGTGACTTGATGTGATCACCAAGGGTTCAATGCTAGCACCTAAGTGGGGTTTGTCTCCGGCAGAGTTAGTGACTCCAGTGTGGGAGTGAGGTTGTGTCAAGTGATGATAGATATATCCCTATTTATAAAGATAATTCTGGAATGGGACCATTAGGTCTAGGTCGGTATGGTTGTACACTTTACACTTAGGACAAAGCACTAGAAGGCGCAATGACAAGGACATGGTCGGGCGTGAGGTGAGGCTCATAGGTTCCGCGACTAAGGATAGACCCTAGGTGCTTTAAAGACGTGAGATAGGTGTCGGGTTCCGTAGAAGGGGGACATAACCATCAATTCCCGATGAGGGATAGGCCCATAGTGTAGTAACCCGTATTTTTAAATATTACTTTTAAAGGTTTATAAATGAATTAAAATAATTTTTCGGAGATTTAATAAATATTTTCAGAAAAATTTATCTTTTCACATGTGCGAAACACGTGCAAATATTTTCTTGAGAAGTTCAAAAGCCAAAATTATTTTATGGAAAATCATTATTTATTATTTGGGATTTAATTGTAATTTTTCTAGATTTTTCTGATATTTATTGGATCTATTTGCAAATATTAAGAAAAAGAATGATCTTTTTGCAAATTTGTCATTTTGAGAGGTGAAAGTGCAAAAAACTATTTTCTGGACTTTTGAATAGTGCCGTCTGGAAAGTAAGGTGTTTATTTTGCCTTTAAATCTCAATTTAATTGATTTTTATCAAGTTTCCAAGGATAGGGGTCCATTTATGTAAAGATATGTTTTCGAGGGGTTATTTTGCACATGTGTCTAAAAACCCTAAAACTCCTATTTCCGGCTATTTAAAAGAAGAGTGCAGCCGTCTTTCGCTGCAAAACATAAAGTTTTGTTATTTTTGGAGGATTAAGAAGAGGATATCGGATTTCGCAAAAGAAAGGCTTTCTTGTTGGATTTCTTCGTTTGAGGTGAGTGACATGTTTGTTTTTCTTTTGATTTGTGCATGTTGTATGTGAATGACTTGTTTGTTTCCTTCGATTTGTGTAAGTTTTATACGAACAATAAGAATGTTTGATTATTCTTGGATGTTGAATTTTATTTGCTAGAAAGCATGTTTAGGGTTTGAGTATGATTATGAAAATGATAGATTGGATGGATGATAAATTGGATCTTGTGAAACCCCAATGGTATGTGAATACAAATTTGATATGGTGATGTATCGATTGATTATGGTTGTGAGTTGTGGTAGAAATTCAGTTTTTGAGAAATGTGATAAAGGAAAAGTTATGAATCAAGATATCATGTCTTGAGAATTGAAAATTGTGAAATTAGTTGTTTTGAGGAAATATACCCAAATTGGGGATTTTCTTTGAGATTTGATATTTGTATGTTTTGGATCTGGATACGAACTATTTCAGTGATCGATTAATTTTAAGAAACTCTATTTTGATTATATGCACAATTTATGTTTTAATTGAAAGAACAACAAAATCTATATTGTCATAGATTCAAGTAGTTTGATCTAGTTTTATGGACTATTATATGTCCTACAAGTCATATTTGATCATATAAGGAATATGCCTTTTGTAGAAATCATTTTCATAAAGTAAAACTACGTATCGGTTGAATTGTGCACAACCAAAGTATACAGTCTGTAGGCCGACAGTCGACTTGTATAAATTCTCAGTCGACTGATACGTCCCGAATGCTATGTTCTTTAGTTTTCTTGAAATTTCCTTCTGGACAGTCGACCTAAACCTTTTTCAGTCGACTGGTACACTTAGAATTATTTTTCAAAGTTATTGTAATTTTTCTCTCTGGACAGTCGACCTATTCCTTTTTCAGTCGATTGCTATACATAGAATATTTTCTTAAAGATTATTGGATTTTCTCTGTGAACAGTCGACCTATGACTTTATAAGTCGACTTATAACACTTAGATTATTTTTCTTAAAACCATGAAATTCTCTTTCTGGACAGTCGACTTACGTTTGTTATTAGTCGATTGATACTGATGTATCTTCATATTTCCGAATGTTCTTTCAAATGATTTATTCTCCAAATGTTTTAATCTACAACTTATTATTTTATATCTTACCTTCTATTGAACATATGTTTTCAAGATGTTGAGTTGGGCAATTTATGTTGGAGGTTTGGTTTGGATATTTGAGTTTGAGTCTCTAGAGGGTGTGTGTGACCCTAGTATACCGGCAGTTGAGTTATTTATGTTTGGGCCTGTTGAGGCATTTTAGTGGTTCAGATGTTTGAGTTAAGTCCGGTAGGGTACACCAACTCTAGGAGATTCGTTGAGTAATTAAATAACCAAAATAATAAGGACAGGCACTAGTGGTGATATGATGAACGGGAACATGGGTTATGGACCTCAGTATGGCTTGCGGTGTGAGATAATCCCCGGAATTATCCAGGTGTGAGTGAAATAGTCTCCGGAATTACCTGTGGTATGGGATTGATCTCCAGAATTATCAGGGTCAAGGCGACGCACATGTGGTATTCGTGTGATGAGGTGCCATTGCTTGCGGTGTGGGGTATTCTCGAAGATTCCCAGGTATGAGTGAAATAGTCTCCGAAATTATCTATGGATAGAGATTGACCTCCGGAATTATCGGGGCATGGGCTAATACTCACAGTTTATCTTTATCTCGTAGTAGTCATCGTGTTAGGATTAGTTGCATATCGGGGATTAAACCCTATTATATGGAGACGTTAAGGGCTTGCATCGGACCTATGTACTATGGAATGCATAGACTTCGACAAGTACGCATTAGAGAGTCCGCATATAGAATTGTGTTTTCTTGACTTGGTTTTACGCATGTGGTTTTCCTGTTTTCTACACTTGACACTTAGTTTAGTTTCACTTGATGTTTACATGTTTTCTTGCTATGTCATATGTTATGTATTCTTGTTTATTACATGTTGTTTAAGAATCCATGCTTAATGTTTATTTATGTTGTTTGTTTTTGTCACTCACACCTTTATGGATGACCCCTTTAGTTTTGGGGGTTAGGGTTATCTCTAGCCGCATATTTACAGGTTGTTGCTTAGAGCTTGGGATTTGGATGCTTGAGTTCAATTTATATAGTGACTCATGTAATTGTAAATTGTTGTATAGAAAAGAGAATTGTAATTTAAGATGTATTGTATTCCGCTGTATTATGTAAATGATCATTGTAATGAAAGTTGAAAATTTTTATTGGTGTTTGGTTGTGTTTAATATTACATTGAAGATGATGCTGGGAATTGTGCCACGTATTTTCTAAGATATTATATTAGAAATTCGGGGCGCTACACATAGAATGCTCTAAACTGGGAATAAGACTTAGGTTGGTCGGCAGGGATGGGGTTGGGCCCACAGAGTCTATGCTTTGTAACACTAGTCACAAGGTTTTGTTTTACATGGCGAGGGATCTAACCTATAAATAGAGAAACGATTAGCAGCTTGCTATATTGTATGAGCGACAATTATTCAAACAAGCATTACATTAAAATATCATCCTTATGTTTGATGCATTGTAGTATAATAATGACCTGTTTCATCTCTTAAACTGTCTAGTTTCATTTTCATTATTTCATTATCACTTGTATTCTCTAATGATTGATTTGTGGGTTGGGAGCGAACAAAATTATCGTTGATTTCACCAGCCTTACGTCTGTCTCACAAGCTGACGATCTGACATATTTATGTTGTGCAGATGTAATTTGCTCGATGGAGGCGGAGACCCGGATGTGACGACACTCAAGTTGTGTACCTCTGAAGTCTATTGTCGCGTTTTTTGTTGTAAATGAGAGTGTTTCATGTATTATGTAACTTTTGTGTTGTAAAGAAACATTAATGAATAAAAGTTTTACATTTCTACTGTTTTATTTGGATTTATTTTATTACATTGAAGTATCGGTCTTGGAAAAGTTATGGTTTCCCAATGTACGGGTTCCGTGGCTTTACAGTTTAGACAAATACAAAATTATCGAGGGCAAAAATACAACATTGAAATTGTTGAGATGTTTACACAAAAAACTGTAAAGGTATTTGTACCGAACTTTTTTCCTTCTTTTTTTAAACACACACACACACACACACACACACACCCAGAATCATTCGTTTAATGATACACAACAAACCAACTGATGCCTGATGGTGCAACAGTACTACTCCTACTGTGAAAGTTTTCTGAGGAGAAACCTGCCTAGTGCTACTATAATCATGAGGTTGAACAAATTCTCAGAGGGGTGGTTTGATTGTATGTAATAATACTGTAAGGAGTTGTTTGGAAGCAATGAAATTAACTGTATGAAACAAAATCGGTTGAATGAGCACTGTTCACCCAAATGAAATTAACTGTAGGAAACAAAATCGGTTGAGTGAGCACCCGGTTTGGATTTTTGTCTTTTAGATGGATCTAACTTCGGCCATTTTTACTACTATAATCAAGAGGTTGAACAAATTCTTATAGGGGTAGTTTGATTGTATGTAATAATACTGTAAGGGGGCGTTTGGTACAAGAATTTTTTTTGGCTCACAGAAATTATAAATCCTGGGATTTATATTTCTTAGGATTTATGATTCCTAGAAATCATAAAATATGTTTGGCAGGTCTTAAACATCACTGGGAATGTTAATTGAAAACTTAATTTCCTATGTTTGGTTGAGCTACATATTTTCTGGGAATATTAATCTTATTATCCAAAAATACCCCTCTCGACGGCGGCAGCAAGCACAGAGGACGATGAGGATGATGAAGGTGGAGCGGAGTGGTCGCAGGTGCTGGCGATGAGTGGAAGGAGGAGCAAGGAGGTGAGGTTGCTGATGGCGGCTCTGTTTTCAGGAGGAAAACAGAGGAAGAGAGAACGGCCATGGCAGTGCGACGAGGGTGCAGTGGTGGCTTCGGAGGTGGATGACGTTGGTGGCGCGCGCAGCAATGGCGGAAGCCAGAGCTGTCAATGGCGGCAATGGTCACAGTTGGGGTCGCAATTGCGACGAGGAGAGGTGCAGCCGGTGGTCGAAGAGGGCGAGGGGCGGAGGGCGAGGGGCTTCGACGGTGGATTGGAGGATGAGTGGGATGGGTTATGGCGCAAGATAGTGGAGGGAGATGGAGCTTGACGACTGAGGATTAAATGAGTCATTACGGTTTAGGATTAACGTGGCCAGGAGAGAGGGTGAGTTTATGAGTTTTGGGGGGTACACTTGTATTTTCAAGTAACTAACATTTTTCCAAGTACTTGGGAATCTAAGACCCCCCCCCCCCCCACCCCCCCCCCCCCCCCCCCCCACCCCCAGGAAATTTTTGTTGGAATTATCGTAAAAAAAAAAAAAAACTCCTAGGAATCTTAGTTTCCTGAGAATCTGAATTTAAAAATTAATATACCAAACATGGGAAACTAAAATTTTAAGTTAAGATTCCCAGGAAACAAAAAATCCCCTACTAAACGCCCCCTAAGGGGCTGTTTGGAAGTAATGAAATTAACTGTAGGAAATAAAATCGGTTGAATGAGCACTGTTCACCCAAAAAAAATGGATTTTTTTTAGAATGCAAACTCCCAACTAACATAGCTTCCTAATATTTTTTGTAACTACCATACATTCACTCACAGCCATACGATTTATAATATTTATTTTAATATGTGATAAAAATTTATTAAGAAAAAAAGGGGCATTTTCGTCCTTTGAAATATTTTCTCCCTAATTTCTCTCTCACATTTATTCTCCAATAATTTCTTCTTGACATTCTCTCTCAAATTTTTCTGTACATCGACAAAACAGTCACATTTTCTTTTACCTTCTTCTTTTTCTTAATTTACTTTCATTTTTTCGTAGTTTTTCTTGTATTGCTGTTCTATAATTGCTGACAGCTTGGAAGACAGTTTGGAAATAAAAATGAGGGAATGTTATGAGATTCTATCAGTTGAATTTCAGTCTCGGATATCCATTTAGTCACTCCTTTTATAACCTATGCCGACGTTTGCCAATAAAATTGCTTGTTAAACATTCTTCTTTTTTTTAGGGTAAAGGTGCAATAACGCCACCCCATTTCATTAATAAGAAATTAATAAAACAACCCCGGCGTACCGGGAAAAAATACAAAAAGAAATAGTGCAGAAAGTATAGCATAATCCCCCAACAATACCCTGGGGGGTGGGTCCAACCAAAAGTACAAAAGTACAACCCAAGGTATAATAGATCTAAACAAAATACAAAATAGAGCTAGCTGCAGACTGTGGGCTTCCCAATTGTAACATGTTCCCTGTGAGTATCAAGGGGGCCTACCCCTCAGTCCAGTGTCGGTCCAAACTCGACATCTTCATCATCGAATTCCTCCACCTGGAAGACTCTAGCAATCCTCCATCTCGCTCCTGTAGCAGCAGCTATGGCCCAAAAGGAAATAAAGTGCATGATATGAGTAAGATTACCAGAAGTAATATTACATGAAGCACAAAAATAAAAGTTATTTCTGTCTAGTCATAACACCCAAGTAGTTGCCACAATGACTATGTACCAAGCATCCTTCATTTCGTGGCGAACAGAGGCAAATTTGGGGCCAACCCACAATTCCTTGTATTCGCTGGGGTAGTCACATGTTCCTAAGTCCTGTATAGTTGCGTTACTCCTTTGGCAATGAATGAAAAAGTGGTTCAGATTCTCCGTATGTACGTTACAGAATCCACAGTTGGTCGCGATCTGGGGTTGTCTTTTGGCAAGGTTCTCTCTGGTGAGGATTGCATTATTGAGCACTAGCGAGAGGAAGACCCTAACTTTCAGGGGCGTTTTGGCTTTCCATAACACATGTGCCCAACTGGGTCTACATCCTCGATAGTGTATGCGATGATACAGAGACCTAATAGTGAAAGCTCTTTTGGTCTCTAGTCCCCAACGCATCTGGTCTGGGCCCTGAGTGCACATTGCTCCATTCCGTGTAATGTGTGTTTGCAGTTCATTCAGTCACTGCTGTAACCCTGGGCTAAGAGGTCCTCGGAAAGGCGGTTTCCAATTGCCCCTCTTCCATGTCTTGGCCACCGATACATTCGGGCAAGTTGTTTTCTCATACAAATCTGGGACAGACTCTTTGAGGGTATGGGCACTACACCATTTGTCCCACCAGAATCTGGTGGACCGTCCATTCCCAATAGTCGATGTAACCGCTGAGTTAAAAGGCCTGCTTGCTTTGGCAATCCCTTTCCAGAAGCGAGAAACTCTAGACTCTACCCGGAAGCCTAAACTTTTCGTACCTTTTCCCCTGAGGTATGGTTGAATGAATTCCTGCCATCCTTCCCCGCTGTGGTGGAAGACCTTCCACCACCATTTTCCCAGTAAGGCAAGGTTCATGTCTCTCAAGTCGATGATGCCTAGCCCTCCATGTTTCTTCTTCATGCATGCAATACCCCACTTGATCAGGTGGTATCCCCCCCTATTCGAGTCTGCCCCTTTCCAGAAAAATTGCTTTATGATTCGGTCAATCCTTTGGATCGCCCACTTAGGCAGCTCAAAGAACGACATGTAGTAAATGGGCAAATTAGACAACACCGAGTTGATAAGGACCACTCTACCCCCGAGAGAAAGCGACTTTCCTTTCTATCCAGACAATATTTCCTCCACCCTATCTATGATAGGTAGCCAGTTTGTCTTGGTGAGCTTCCCTGGTCTGAGCGGCAGACCTAAATATTTGATTGGAAAATCGTCTTTTATACAATTCAGTATGGTGGCATGGTCCTGTGCTTCTACATCTGAAAGTGCAATCGGAATCAAAGCACTCTTGTGGAAATTAATCCTGAGACCTGACCAGGCTTCAAAATAGTAGAGGGCCCCTTTAAAGCAAACTGTTTCTGACCTGTTCCCGTTACCAAAGAAGAGGGTGTCATCAGCATACTGAAGAATCGTGCAC
The DNA here is from genome assembly GCA_017893485.1 of Hemerocallis citrina. NCBI lineage: Eukaryota > Viridiplantae > Streptophyta > Magnoliopsida > Asparagales > Asphodelaceae > Hemerocallis > Hemerocallis citrina. The sequence continues at coordinate 126,109,844 of CM030362.1, forward strand.
CCTTGGATAGAGGTGTTGCTAGCCACAGGTTTAATCCAACCTTTTCTCCGACAGTTCTCTATCATGCCCCTCAGAACGTCTACTACGATAGTGAATAGAAGAGGTGACAGTGGATCCCCCTGCCGAAGACCCTTCTTACAAGAAAACGGTAGTCTCGGCCTCCCATTAACCAAAATTGCCATTTTACTAGTGTATAAACATTGCTTGATCCACCTGATCCATTTAACCCCAAAGCCTCTCCTTCTGAGAGCTCCCAGCAAGCAATCCAGTGACTGAGTCATATGCTTTCTCGAAGTCCAGTTTGAGGAGGAAATTTTTAGAATTGCTCGTGTGGCAGTGGTGGATAACTTGTTCTGCGGTGGCCACATAGTCCAAGATACATCTGCCCTTGATGAACCCAGACTGGGCGTTGTTGATTAAACTGTCCATTATGCTTCATAGACGGATGGCCAGGACCTTTGTGATGATCTTAACCGAACAGTTTATGAGGCTGATAGGTCTAAAATCCCCCACCCGAGTAGATTCCACCCGTTTAGGTATCAGAATTACTTTCGCAAAGTTGAACATGCCCAGTCTGAGGTTGTTGTGAAAGAATTCATCCATCAAAGCCATAATATCCCCTTTTATTTCTTCCCATAAAACTTGGAAAAACATCATTGTGAAGCCGTCTGGCCCAGGCGACTTCTTTGCTCCCATTTGAGTGATGGTCTTTTCCACTTCCGTCTCCGAAAAAGGTGCTTCCAATGTGGATAGCGAATTAGCTGACTCATTTTGGTGGCCCTGCCATAAATCGTCCCTAAGTGGGATCCTGAAGTCATTCTTCTTTCCAAAGAGGCCCTTGTAGTAGTCGTGAAAGGTTTTGGAAATCACATTTTCGTCTTGGGATGTTCCGGTTTCCGTTTGTATTGACAGGACTAGATTGGATCTACGTCTTGTGTACTACTTATTGTTGAGTTTAAATCCCAACAATTGTTATATACTGAAATTTATATCTCTAATATTATAATGGGAGAGTTGGAGTTGTAATTTGTCAACATACAAACTCGTGCATTGCACATACAACTCAAACTCTTCCATTAATTATAACAAAAACAAATAAATAAACAAAATTCCACCTATTTAAAACGTGCAACGCACCTGCAAAATAAACTTTCAATATTTATTAACACCAAACATACATATATGTTGCACGTATAACTTAAATTCTACTTATTAACACGTGCATTGCACTCACAAATCGTGGATTTTTCTTCCTAATATTTTTTCCCAATTCCGTGTCCAAAACTATTTCTTAACACATATATCGCACATAAAAATTTTCTAACTCTTATCAAAATGTGTATCAAAATATGTATCGCACGTGAAAAATACTCGTGTTATTTAAATAGAAGGCTACAGTGTTTTTAAAAAAAAGGAATAGAGAAAAAGAAAGTCATGATACGCTGCATATGGGAGAATGAGAGGAGAGATAAATCATTTCAAAAAATGGCTACAGTGTTCCTCCTTCCATCTTAGGAATCAAAAAGAGGGGGGAAATGACGATAATAGCTAGTGCGCTAAAATGATTGAAAAAAAAATCCAACTCAATTCATGCTATATTTCCAAATCAGTTTGTACAGTACTCCAAAGAGAAAAAATATTAAAATGTAGCGTTCCTTATTTTTTTTGGTTTGTTTAAAAATGAAATACCAAAACTAACCGAAACTCAAAGGGCTTTCTTTTCCGGTGTACTGCGCATTTCCATTTGCGCAATATGTTCCTCATTAGTCTAAATCTTTTATTCCGCTCACCCTCGCTCTCTCCCCTATTCTAAGTTGCTTTTATCATCTTAGAGCGTTTGTAGTCGTTTGTTAAATATGCATAATATATATATTTTGTCAAAAATAACGCTGCAGTCGTTGACTAAATATGCATATTTTGCATATATCGCTACAGTATACTGCTATATGTGAGATTCGATATAAGAACTATGCATAATATAAAGGACGAAACTTGAAGTGCCGTCGCAAAATAAAATAAAATAAAATAAAATAAAATTTCGTCCGACGGCACTTGAAGTGTAGTCCCTCCAAAAACATTAAATTTTTCTAATTAATTTTTTTTTAAAAACTGGTTTATAGTATAAATGCATATAGCACATTCATCCATCAACTGATTTTGGTTGGACGGCACATCAGTCTGACCCTTTAAAAAAAAAAAAAAAAAAAAAAAAAAGAACTGTTCATCTTTTAATTTTTTTTTTTTCTCTGACGTAATGTGAAGCGCCGTCTGTTCTCCGATTTATATTATATTAAAATGGTAAAATATAGCTTTTGACGACTGCAGCAAAATGATAAATCTTTATATGCTTTTATCCATTTATGCATTTTTTAACTATCACGACTATGGATGCTCATATGAATTTACGAAAAGCTATATAAACCAAACAAGATATCCGTACCTGGCCGATGTGGGACTAAACTCCCACATGGCTTTTTGTTCTTTTTTTTTTTGTCTTGGTTGTTTTTTTTCCGGGTCTTTTTGTCTTGTTTTTTTAAAAGTTGTGGTTGTTTTTTTAAAAGTTGTGGTTGTTTTTATTAATGAGTTTCGGTTTTAATGTCTTTCGTTTTTTTTTCTTCCAGTTTTGGTTTTTTATTAATTTAATTTAATTAATATTAATTTAGTTTAATTAATTTAAACTCCAATTAATTTAGATTAATGTTAAATTAAACAAATAGTTAAAAAGTATTTTCAATTTCGGTCACTACATACAGTATTCTTGCAACTCAACCAAAGCTAATCTTCTATGAAAAACTATTCCAGCTACAATAAATCTATATTCAATCAAAACTATTTCTAAAAATGAAATCCGCAGATTTACTTTTCGCCACGGGAGAGTATTCCTCCCTCTTGATTTCTTTCACATCCAGCCAAACTACCCCTTGGCATCGAAAGAAGGTAATTAAACTAAAGTATGACTGCAAATGTACAAGACAGAACGAAGATCAACAACAGCCATCCACTCATCGCCAGTACATTCTTTCAACAATATTGACTTGCAACGAGAAAACATGAACATATTTTACTTTATGAGACAAGATTGCAGGAATCATTAGAACCGCTATATGGCAATCATCAGCAACTAACCCTACACAAGGTCTCGCAATAACTCAAACTTACAGTAGAGTTTGCAGCTAGCAACCATCGACATTTTAAATTCGGTTCCAACAACAGTTTTAACTAGGAACCCAGTGAAATATACACTAGCGCAAAAGCTTTAGCAGTTGATTACATAAGCAACGCATCTGGGCTTTATGCTAATTATCTATGCGGGCTGGATAACTTTATACAACCTCTCAAACCCACACACGTTTGGGTCTTCCATTTCTGGCAGGCAACTTCCTGGCAAGGAAAAGAGCAAGGAGCCTGAAGAGGGTCTTGTATGTAGTAAACCTGACGAGGTTACAACAACTACATCTCAGCAACTGCAGGAGCATTGAACTTTGTGTCCAAGTTGCCCTGTGTCCATCTCTTCAACATCTCCAGTGCTGCCTTGGGCTGATCCATTGGAACCATGTGGCCAGATTTGTAAACCTACAAAAGGAAAAACCACATGTCACACGAAAACTAGATCAACGGTCCAGCATAGGCTAGTAATTCATGCTATTGACCTGGCTAGAAATTTGATAAACATTCAAGGATGGTTGCTTGCTTGCTGTCAAGCTTTAGTAGGTAAAGATATTATACATGGAACTATCTCACGACTGATAGGAGATGGCTTGAGTGATGACAATTAAAGAAAGATACATTTTCTTAAAAAAAAAATAAAAAAAAAACTAAAAACCAATGATTCTTAATATATGTTTTGTCTGTGCATAGATTATTATTGGTTCCTACTTTTGCTCTTGTTTCAGGTGTTTCTGAGATCTAATTGGCAAGGAGACTGCAATCAGGATTTGCTCTATAAATCAGTGTAAAATGTAAGCACAGGAGACATAACCTTGAGGAAACTCAAAGGCCCATATGTTTTTAATGAACCCGCTTCACTACCGTCAACAGTAAATGGTGTCATTGGAGCGTCAACAAAGACTTGATGACCTGACCATTCCATGGCATTAACCCATCTGAAATTCCCTGTACAAATGAACGAAACAATTAGTTATCTTAGATAAATATGTAACCAATTTATTATTAGTTAGCTTGAATAAATAAGTAGTTGTCATTTAATTCCCAACCTCATAGATAATCATTATGTCTCGTGACCAGACAACTGAATGTATAATTCTAACTTCATATCAAGTCTGCAAAATGTTAATTTTCTAGGAATGTCAATTTAAGCATTGGTCCAGAAAGTGTGCCTCACATTTTATAGATTAAACCTTTTCGATGGTACAAAAATAACTATTTAACTCCGTTACATTAATACTAGCCTAACGAAGATATGGAGAATCCAAAAGTACTTGTTCACCCAAGCAATCAAGTGTCAAATACGTAGCGAGGCATGGTACAGAGCGAAGCTGGAAGGCAAAGGCTTTAGATTCTAATGGCTTGAGCAGAAAAAAGAGCAAGATTGCATTAAAAAACAGAAGAAGAAAAAAACGAACAATTAAAACTCAAGAAACACATAATAAAATAAAAAGAAGAAGAAATTAAAGACAATTAGCAAGAGAAATTTGAAATATAACAATAATTAAAGCAATCTAAGCAGATAATATCTAAAATCCTAAATTGAGGCCAATTTCAAATACAGGCATGGACGAAAGCAGGGGTTTTACAACTATAACTTCATTCAAATGGAGATGTGGGTTGTTGCCAAATAAAGGAAGAGTAAATCAGCCATAATACATTGGATAATATTACTGTAACAGGTGGTGTAACAGCAAAATATGATGAGCAACTAATAGTTAAACTGCACATTTGAATGCCTTTGAGAAAAATCTCACTGAAAAGAATCATCATATCACCTTATCAAAGGCTATTTGCAAGTCTTAGGTGCAGCATCAATCAGGACAAATGAAGGAAACTGAGATCAAGGTGACAAGGATAGGAGAAACCTATAATTGTCTAAATATAAAAGGATGTCAAAAATATGGAAACCTTCAAATCAAGTAAACAATTTTCCCATCTATCTAGATACAGGATTAATGCAAACCTTATTGTCTAAAGAGCACCTAAAGTAAATCTTCCACATATTCGGGCCCTACTGCTTCTGTTCAAGCTCTCTAGGAACAATAAATGAACCCAAATCGCTTCTGTTTATCTTCTCTTGGACTGTGGTGAGTTTCGTCTGGTTAGCTCGGTAATGTTTTATTTACTGTTCAATAGTAATTATAGACAGTTGGCCTTAACAACAATGATGGCCCTTTCTAGTTGGCTGTGCACCAGCCAACTTTTAGAAAAACAGTAAGCAGATTAGTTACATTAAGAAAGATTCTACACCCTGCATCTTCTTTAGGGAGGTATTCAGCCCTGGGGTTCAAAGGAAGAACCTTGAGGCAACTAGTTACATTAAGAAAGATTCTAGAAAGGAAGAAGATAAAAATTTGCAATAGCGAAGAAGGATGTGCAGTTTGGCCTCCTTATTCTATTCGTCTATTAACAAAGTTGCCCAAGACTATGACTACTATAACATAATATCTTGTGGATCATTCGTTTGTGTTTATAATATAAACATACATAATACCTTGTGGATCATTCGTTTGTGTTTATAATATAAACATACATACATCCAATATCATGTGAGGAAAGGGGACCTCATACTTCAGTCTTCAGAGGTGATTTCCACATATAGAGTAGTTGTACGCACACGACAAGACCCATAATGGACGATCAACACCATCCACTTGATTTAAATGTCATAATATCAGTGTATTAAAAACCAATTTGCTTGGATGTTTTTTTATCATGTTTCAAGTAGTCAAAATGAACAGTTATCAATAACAAACAATTGACACTATGCAATGAATGGGTAAGAAGTCTCCAACGAATTCTGTTTTTTGTACATGTGTCTTACGGCATAACAAGACATAAGGAACATGATGAACGGTGCAGATCATGTGAAACAGTCCCACCGTGTGTGTAACTACTCTATATGAGGGAAAATTTCCCCGTGGAAGTACGAGGGCCCCTTTCCTTTATAATGTACTGCTATGAAAGTATTTTCAAAAAGGACATTGAAATTTTAAAGCACTATCATTGCCTTTTCTTTATAATGGGTAAGAAGTCTCCAACGAGTTCTGTTTTTTGTACACGTGTCTTACGACATAACAAGACATAAGGAACATGATGAATGGTGCACATCATGTGATACAGTCCCACCGTGTGTGTACAACTACTCTATGAGGGAAATTTTCCTCGTGGAAGTATGAGGCTCCCTTTCCTTTATAATGTATTGCCATGAAAGTATTGACATTGAAATTTTAAAGCACTATCATTGCCTTTTATTTTCTCTTATGATCCTTTCTCGTAACGACTTCCTTGAAGTAGGGATCCTACTCGGTTTTTCTTCTTTCTATTAGTGGAATAGAAAGGGAAGTTTACTTGGAGTCCAAAGTCTTGATTGCACGAGCTAGCTATCAAATCAGTGAAAGAGGTGTTCTCCTCTTCCCGTCCTATTAGTATTAGTTTAGTAGGTAGTAACCACATTACATTCCTCTTCCCTTTGAGGGGAAGGAGCTGTTCTGGTGCTATCCCATTGGAAGTAAGGTAACTCAAGCCAAAACCAGTAGCGAGCCAAGCCCGGGAACTGATAAGCCCAATAGCAAATGCCTGTCTTCTATTCCCCCTAGCCCTGTGACTTCCCCACCCGAAGGCGAGTCCAGTAGGTCAGCTAACCAGTCTTAGGCAAGCAAGCCAATCCGAGACGGCCAAGCGAACCATGTATTTATTTCATTGAATTTTAAATTTTGCTTGAAATGTGGGATAGATCACAGATGGGAATCTAATTTGTATACCATATGAAATGTCTCCTCGTTACACCAAAACCCATAAATTATGGTGATGGTAGAGAGATTATTTTTACTACCTTTTTTGCATGTGCAAAAGTTTTATATCGGAAAATATGTTTCTGGAATTTCATTTAGCTCGACGCAAGCATAACAATGATCATCAATTCCCAACATCGCATAATGTTGCCGGGAAAGGATATGAAAAGGCACATGCACTACACATGAAAGTGCATATTTTCTGCACACTCCCATATGCAAGTGGTATTGTAATAGTAGCGATATTCTAGCAAGGAGCAAGTCTTTTTCCAAGGGAACTAACCAGCTATAACTAAAAGCTACTGATAACTTAGAAAACATGTCGGCACATTTATACATCATCAACGCGAGGATGTGCACTTACCCAACCAGTTACATATGAGGTCATATTCACCAGCATAAACCAGCATCTTGACATCATCTTCTAGCAGTGCAGGAATACCCACTTCGAAATTCTTCATCCAGTCAGTAATCATGGCCTCATAGACAAGAGTACTGCATGATATAAATTTCCTATCACCAACACCAAGAGCATCCCTGACGAGCTTCTGGTTTAGGAACTTATCCATGTTCGAAAAATCATAACATAGGCTTCCCTCACATTCCTTTCTAATATCATAATACTGATTGAAACAGGTATGCAGTAAAATTAGTAAATGAAAAACTCCGGATCGAAGAACTGACATTATCCTGGAAGATGACTTACATTTATATTTCCAGAAAGAAGAATAATAGAAGTGAAGATGGAATTGCAAACGATATAAGAAGCAGCACATGTTATAATTCCTGAAGGACCTGCCAAATAACACCCGTGTCAGCAGTCATTCCTGATGATAATTTCATATAACTGTTAAACTTTACTATTTTTTAGATATGCATGCAGGAACTAATTGATATGAATAATAGAGTGATACCACAAAGTTTTATCGCGTTTTCACACAAAGGATATATCTTGTTGATTGTGTTATGTGCAGTTTGACTAATGAGACCCATATCAAATGCATAATCAGCATATGCACCATACTGAATCGCAGGATCTGTGAGGCCATTTCCTATAGCAAAACCCTACACAAAAGACGAATTTATTGTGAGCATCAAAAATTGCATATAGACAGTCGAGAAAGAAAATCACAAAGAATTGAACACTATTAGTGCCACGTTCCAGAACACATCTCTTTGACTAACTATGTCTTTTCTACAGGTCAATGAGTATATGAACTATCTAATAGGTACCTTTAAATTTAAATGCAACCCTTGCTTTTCCTTGTTTCCTCGATGAACTCTTTCAGCGGTGGCAGGAATGTAGTGTCCAGCATATGATTCACCAGTTATGTAAAAATCATTAGTAAGGAAGTTTGGATGCTCTTTGAAGAACGCCTACCATCCATGAAGCATATATAGCAATTTTTTAGTAGGGAGTGAATTATGTACTAAGAAAAAAAGAACAGCAATAGAACAGTTCCCAGATGATAGCAAAGTTTACCTGCAAAAAGTCGTATATATCATCACTTACACCCTTCTCACCATAGCGAAAGTCACGTAAATCTGTACTATAACTAAATCCAGTACCAGTTGGCTGGTCGACATATATGAGGTTTGATGCCTGAAAACCAATAGAACATGGATTAGTATTTCCAAGAAGAAAAAAGAAATAGCATCAAGCAACTCCTGTATGTGCTTTCAGAGCATCCACAATGGTGAGCTATTTTTGCCATTTTGCCAATTTTTGAAAAAAGTGAACCACATTGGTTTCTCATTTTGCCATTTTTGAGAAAGTTGCGACAATAACCTCTCATATTTGAGAAACCTTTTGCTCATTCTCAAAATATAGAGGACGGAACAAGTTGTTCCGTCCCTATATATATTTTTTATTTTAATAGCATCGGTCTGTGATTTTATTTTATTTTATTTATTTATTTATTTATTTATTTATTTATTTATTTTTTAAGTATCGGGCGGAACATGTTCCGTCTAAAAATAAAAAAAAATAAAATAACCGAGAAATGCATCGGACTTGTCCCGTCCGAGCACAAAAAAAATTGAGAGTAAGGACAACATGTCCTCTTTGTGAAGAAACATCACTTTCATGTTATAGTAATCACCCACTTTAACCACTAATCACCCACTAATCCCTTACTTTATTCAATTTAAATATGATTTAGTATTATTTTAATTACTAATTTATTAACTAATGACTATTTAATAACTAACACTATTTTAATTTTTCTAAAAAATACAAAAATACCTCTTGGACGGAACACGAGACGGAACAACATGTTTCGTCCGATGAAAAAAAAATTAGCAATCTCAAAATTTGGCAAATGAACCAGTGTGGCGCTTTTCAAAATTGATATTTGCCATTTTGCCAAAAAATAGCAAGCACCATTGTGGATGCTCTAATGGTACAAAAAACTTGTGTGTATGCTTCGCTGATGCAAACTTAGCATTTTCTAGTAGCATAACATAGGTTTTCAAGAGCATTATATATACGAAAATCGTTCTAATTGAGGTCTCTGTGCACAACTGATAGAACTTAATAGGATAAAATGAATTTGGCTATATTACATGTTAAATATCAAAGAGCAAATTGATCTTACTTATAGTGATAATCTGAATAACATTTATATGTTAAAGAATAACAAGTAAAGAATAAGAAGCAAACAAATTTCAACATGAACAATGCAAATTGTAGAAAATTTACTTATGTATGAATTGTACCTTGTCCCATCCATAGTCATTCCAGATCAGAGACATATTATCAGTGATCTTGAAAGGACCATTTTCATAAAAAAGGGCCAACTCGCTACTGCATCCAGGACCACCAGTCAGCCAAAGAACAACAGGATCACTACTGCTGCCTCGTGATTCAAAGAAGAAGTAAAACATTCTGCAAGAAGTTGAGCATGACCCCATCATCAGAATGTAGAAGCTCTACAGTAAAGATTTGAGATATTATCTTACTATCATTATTGAGCAATGAAAGCTCCTCAACTAGCAGGAGTCAATATTCAATGGACAAACGCTCATGAAGACCATGCCATGCCAAAAAAAGGGTCTTGACGTATTAATAACAAACATACTTTATGGGATGTCCAAGGATGCAACAATCATCTTGCAAGACTTTTCAAATAGCAGCAAACAGTTAGGGGTGCAGAATTGTCCATGCAATGAACACAAGGAATTATCGTGCCAGTGCATGGTATACCAGTAAGTAATTTAAAGTATTGAGACAGGCAAGGAATTTGTGGTTAAGGAATTGTCTGGGAGTCGAAAGTGCCAAATTGGAAATCAACTGAAAAAGGCAAATATAACCTTGAAATCAAACCTCTAGTCACCTTAAGCTTTGAGCTATACTGAGTCATAGCAGAAATGGTATACCAGCAAATAATATATATATAAAGGAGGATAAAGCCTTTCGAAATGCTTTTCAGAAATATGAACTAGACGAGGAGATTCAGCAAGTCCATTGAACGCTATAAGAAAATTGATTATGCAATAACTGGGTATCTTGTATTTTGGCGTTGCAGTCTCCTGAAAATATGCATATCATTCACAGTTCATTTTTTATTACTTCACTGATAGAAAAAATTGAACCCCACCCCATAATATTCAGAAACACACAAACAACAAAAAAGGAAGAAAAGAAATGGGAAGAATTGACGCACAAATTTTGGTTTTTTATAAAAAAGAGTTTTGTGTCGGGGGTTGGATTGCGATTGGTCCTGGATCTCGCCCTTGATGGAAAAATGAGAGATTTAGGGTTTGGAGCTAAGAGAAATTGGGGAGGAAAATTCGTTGATTTTTATTGATTATCAAAAGATTATTACAGCTCAGGTTTTATAGGCGGAGAAGTGGCGGTTACGCTACATGACAAGATACAAAATACACGTGCTCAACGCAAAAAAGACCTACCCACACAAACCCATTCAAACACATTAGTGCGCAATGCACGTAATAGACTGATACAGACTCTTAACTCTGATACGAACAAAAACCAAAAAAATCAAATGCGACCATTGAAGAAGACGAATATTGTAGGACCCTCCATCGATGTAGAGCATCACGCCGTTGACCCTGACAACTCCCCCTCCCCCTCTAAAAACGAACTTGCCCCAAGTTCGAAGTCTGGAAACCTGCGCCGAAGTTCATCCACATCCACCCAGAAGGCACATTCATTTCTAGAGTTTTCCCACTTAATAAGCAGCTTAATTCCTATTCGATTTTGCTTTTTGAACACTCTTCAGGAACATCTTGGGAGTTACCTTCCACCCACCAATGAGGAAGTTCGGTTGAAATGTTGGGTAGGTGATCACCATAGCACTTTTTTAACTTCGAAACATCAAAAACTGGATGGAACACTAACCCTTCGGGTAACTACATACGATAGGCCACTCCTCCTATTTTCCCAATCACGCGATAGGGCCCAAAAAACTTCGAAGCCAACTTTTATTGAGTGGAGTTTCTTATTCATACCTGTTTGTATGGTTGAATATTCAGTAACACCAAATCGCCCACTACAAATTCCCTCTCTCCCTCTCTGCGTTTCTTATCAACAAAGAACTTCATGCGCCATTGAGCTAAAGAGATGTTATCCTTTAGTAGCTTTAGAATTGCATCTTTGGACATTAATTCCTCCTCAACTGCAGGCATGCTTGAAGTCCCTCGAACATATTGGAGCAGTGAAGGTGGAGGTCTACCATAGACCCCTTCAAAGGGTGTCAACCCAATAGAGACATGTCAGTTGCTGTTAAACCAAAACTCTGCCCACCCAAGTCACTTGAACCAGTCTGCAAATTTTTGGCTGCAAAAGCAACGCAAATACAACGATGATAGGTCGTTGATTGATTTAGCTTGCAATTTTGCAATTTGAAGAACTCTCTCCCAAACTTGCTTATAAAAATGGGGTCTCTATCACTCACGATGCTTCTTGGCATGCCGTGCGATTTATAGACATGATCAATGAACACTTGGACTATAGACTGGGCAGTATACGGGTGTGAGATCCCTATAAAGTGTGCATATTTGGTAAGACAATCAACTACCACCATGATGACCATTGCTTTTCGGTAATCCCTCTATAAAATCTATCGAAATGTCTTCCCAAATTCGATCAGGAATAGGGAGAGGGTGAAGCAACCCTGCGGGATGTAGAGACTCATGTTTGTTTTGTTGGCACACCAAGCATTCCTTGATCCTCAACTTAATATCTTTGCTCATTCCTTCTCATATGAAATCCCTTCGGATCCTCTGTAGGGTTTTATGAAACCCAGAGTGGTCTCCCACATTTGATGAATGATGATAAAAAAATATCAAATTCCTCACATCTGCTATGGGGGGCTAATTAAAACCTTCTCTTTATAATACCAAACTCCTCCCATTTGTTTGTACAGTGCAGGGTCTAACTGGCCATTGAGTAATTTCCCTTGCAGTGTGGTGAAATACTGGTTTTGCTGAACCATGAGTTTGACGTCCTCTAACCATTCAGGAACTACAAAAGTGATCTCACAACTAGTCTCCATCTCTCCTTCCCTCCTCGATAGTCCATCAGCCGCAGGATTGTCAACTTCTTTCTTATATTCAATTGTGAATGTATACCCCAACAACTTCTAGAGCCATTTTTTCTTGAATTTTAGTATTAATTCTTTGATCAAGAATGTATTTTATACTCCTCTGATCTGTTCTTATGATGAAAGAATTCCCCAAGAGATACTGCCTCCATTGCTTCACCGCTTATAAAATTGCAAAAACTTCTTTTTCATAAGTTGATAGAGCCAATAGTTTACCGTTTAAACATTTACTCATATAGGCTACGGGATAAGACTCTTGCATAAGAATCGCTTCAATTCCAGCTTGTGAAGCATCAGTCTCCACAACAAAGGATTTTGCAAAGTCAGGTGCCTTCAGGACTGGTATAGTGGTCATTGCCTTTTTGAGAGCACTGAAAGCTTATGCTGCCACTGAGGTCCATTTGAAAGAGTTTTTCTTTAGGAGTTGAGTGAGAGAAGTTGCAATGCCACCGTAATTCTTCACGAATCTCCTATAGTAGCCAGTTAAACCAAGAATTCTCTGAGTTCCTTAACTATTTGTGGCTCAGGCCAACTTTCTACAGCTTGAATTTTACTCGAGTCGATTGAAATTCCTTCTTCGCTGATGATGTGACCCAAGTATCCAACTGACTTCTAGCCAAATGTGCACTTACTGGCTTTAGCAACCAATTGATGGTTCCTCAAGACTGTTAAGGTGGCCGATACATGGAGGTGACTTTCCCAAGAAGAACTATAAACTAGGATATCGTCAAAGAAGACGAGCACAAATTTGTGGAGATACTCTTTAAAAATCTCATTCATTGAGCATTGGAAAGTTACGAGGGCATTAGTAAGCCCAAAAGACATTACTAAAAACTCAAAATGGCAGTTGTGAGTGCAAAAAGCAGTCTTGGGGATGTCAAAGTCCCCAACTCTTATTTGATGATACCCCGACCTCGAGTCAATTTTTGAAAAATATTTAGCTTCATTCAACTCATAGCTCATCGATGACGAGAATTGGGAATTTTGCTTTAATTGTTTGGTTGTTAAGAGCCCTGTAGTCAACACAAAGACGCCAACTGCCATCTGATTTTTTGACTAGAATCACCGGAGATGCACAGGGGATGTTGCTTGGCCTGATGAACCCTGACAAAAGCATTTCCTCCACTTGTTTTTCAATCTCATTTTTGTGGTAGTGGGGGTTTATAACTCCTCTTCATACAAGCTATCTTCACTTCAAATTCTCGAGCTAATCCAATAGCCTCGTTTACATTTTTTTGGTCGCTGCGATTTCACATCCTAGCGGATCTCATCCCTTAGACCACTTATAAAGGTACTCAAATAATGAGCTTCGATCCAATCTTCCACGAAGTTGAAGAGTATCGAATTCTTGAATATAAGTCTCAATGTCACCCTTTTGCTGCAGTTTTGATAAAATCTCATTAAAGTCTTGAAACTCCGTAGGCCCGAATCTGGTGAGCAACTCTTCAAGAAACCCGGACCAAGTTACTTCATGAACTCTCGGTTTTAAATGCCTTGGGCAGCTCTACTCCTCAAATTAAGTGAGGCATACCTCAACTTCTGTGTATCAGGGATTTCATAGAACTCTAGAAATTGCTCCACACCACAAATCCATTTCGTTGGATCTCCTTCTTGGAATATCGGAAATTCTACTTTAAAGGGAGTTTAATCACAATTTCACTGTCACTGTGCACTGTAAAATTGACGGAGTTGGAGTTAGGATTTGTTACCTCCCTATTGTGGATCTGATGAGAAGGATTCGGGAGTAGTGGAGGATTGGGAGGTCGTGGTTGGGATTGCTGCATCATCCCCATCATCGCTTCCATCCTAGCTTCCATCGTCGAAAATCTCTCTCCGATGCTTGTTGCGATGGCCTCTACCCTTAGTGAGGTACCCAGTCTGGAGTTGAGTTTCTGCCATTTGGCTTCTCAGATTTGCAACTTTCCCTTCAATCGCCGTACTCCCCTCATTGCGGCCATTATCATCAAAGTTATCCTACTCTGATACCAAGTTGTCAGGGGTTGGATTGCGGTTGGTCTTGGATCTCGCCATTGATGGAAGAATGAGGGATTTAGGGTTCGGAGCTAAAAGAAATTGGGAAGGAAAATTCATTGATTTTTATTGATTATCAAAAGATTATTACAGCTCAGGTTTTTTAGGCGGAGAAATGACGTTTACGCTACAGGACAAGAGACAAAACACACGTGCTCAACGCACAAAAGACCTACCCGCCAACTTCCCGCCACAAACCCATTCAACACATTAGTGCGCAATGCACGTAATAGACTGATACAAACTCTCAACTTTGATACGAACAAAAAACAGAAAAATCAACTGCGACCATTGAAGAGGACGAATACTCTAGGACCCTCCATCGATGTAGAGCATCACGACGTCGACCTTGACATATTGTGCCAAAAAGGTTCCGGTCAAAAGGTTCACTTCCATAAGTCAACATATATTTGAAGCATGAAGCTGCTAATTTCATTAAACTGAGGTCTCCCATTACAGATGATTCAACATCGTGAAGTATTTACAAATAGATTAACTAAAATTATCCGGTGCAGCGTAGTTAACGTTTTTAACTTCCATGATTTAGTGAAAAATTCAAGCTTCAGTCATTAGTTGCATAAATAATTGAAATTATAACAGCACAAAATGTATAATCACATTTTTTAAGAAAATAACATCATAATTTTCAGTTTAGAGATATCCGAGGACTCGTTTATTTGACTCTTCACGTTGTTATACCTGCCTACACGTCCAATCTTTCATCACAAATATTAAAATTTATTCCCATATCCCTTCTAGCTTTTAAATTGTATTTTTTAATTATCAAGTTCATGAACTAGAAGAACAAATCTTCAAACTCTCCAGTGTAAAAGTCTCAACCAGAACACAGTTGGCAATCCATAGTTATAATCAACTCCTAATTCTTACCTAGGAAAAATACTTAATACAGGTGTCAGGAGTTGTAGTCCTTACTTAAGCAAACAGTCATCATTATTTTCACCTCTAAACTAGTGGAATATGTTCCTACTCTTGCAATTCTCTAATTACCAACCCGCCTCATGCTGTCTTCCATTTCCAGATTTACAATTTTGTTCTTATAAAAATTATCTATCTATATATAAACCTAAAACTTAGGCTCTGTTTGGATATGGAGGTTAGTGGAGCTACCTGTAAGTATCTAAACTTTGGTCTGTTTAGATCATATTTTGAAGGTACGCTACTTCCATCCTTTTTCAACTCAAACTTAAGATAAAATTAACGGAGGTTCTCGTAGCTATATAAACTCCAATCCAACCTAATTTATTTTTTAAGCCAAAATAGAGGTACATGTATGCAACCTGCATACATACCTAACATACAGGTTGCAAACTTCTATCTACACTTAAAAATTACCTACATAAAAAACAGGGCCTTAATAATCAAATTCCAGGAGAAAATTTTATGAGCCCCTACAATCCTTGATTTTTTTCCCGAAATAGGTCGTTTTTTAAAACTAATTCCCTAGGTATGTTTCGAAACTAATTCCCAGAATAGGTCTGTCCTCATAAACCGCATTACCGAACTGCTAGGGGTGTAAAATGAACAAGACGGACTGTCGTCCGTCCGAGTCCGGCTCGAGAAATGGTCCGACCGTGGACCGTCTGAACTGTTATACGAACCGAACTCGAACAAATTATTAGGTCTGATTCTTTACTGAGCTCGAGCCGGACATAAGTCTGTCTGAGTATTATTGCGGTCCGATACTTTATCGAACCGAGTCCGGACTATAAAAATTTTGTCCGACCTAGACCGAGCCGGACATAAGCCCGTCCGAGTAGAATTTCGATCTGAGCTTGAACATATGGTTGTCCGATCCCGTCCGGTCCGATTTACAACCCTACGAACTGCGATCATACATGCCATATAATGCTAAGCTTCTAAACTTAGAAGAAAAAAAATCTAAGTGTAAAATGTGAAAAATACGAGACCATAGTTGGGTATTGCGGCCTCGATATACCATAGGCCGCAGTATCGAACTACGGCCTCTTCGATTTCTAGGCCGCAGTTCACAACTGCAGCGTAAGTACATATCATAGCAAATAGTCTCCGAGACTTAGGAAAAACTTTCCAAGTGTAAAATGTGAAAAATATGAGGCCGCAGTTGATATAACATAGGTCGTAGTCCACAGCTGCGGTCTCAGTTATATACTGAAAACTAGGTCCTACGAAGCATATAATTGAGGCTGCAGTTGTGAACTACGGACTATGTTATATAGAGACCGCAGTACCCAACTGTGACCTCGTATTTTTCACATTTTACACTTAGAAAAGTTTTTCCAAGTCTGGAAGTTTAGCATTATATGGCATGTACTACGGCCCCGTTATCGAAGAGGCCACAGTTCAGTCGTGCGGCTTATAAGTACATACCTAATTTGGGTTAGTTTCGAAGCATACCTATTTTGGGAATTAGTTTAAAAAAGAGACCTATTTTGGAAAAAATATCTATAATCCTCCCTCTTCTTCTCCACCACCTAGTACAGAATAACTACTTTTTTCAACTGCAATGAGTATGAAACTGCTGCACTGCAATTAGTACTGTTCTACGTACTCCCTCCCATCATTATCCCCCTTCATACATGTATTACTAATAACAACACGTTTCAACAAAATAACCGTTCCATCCAAAAATTAATCAAACAACTAAAAGAAGAGATAATAACAATTACTTACTTGGCAGCATGAGTGTGTTCGAGGCTGTAGTATCCGGCATGATGCCCTAGCTCCTCCACCGATACATCGGACCCGATATCTCCGAGCACTTCAAGATTCAGCCTCTTCTCAACAATTTGCCCCCTCAATGATTCCACATCTTCTTCCTTATCTTCGATCCCATCGATTCCTCGGGTTCCGGGAAACAGGTTCAGGTCCCTGATGAGATCGGCGGCGAATCGGCGAGGGGAGCGGTGGTAAGTACGAGATAAATTAGGGTTAGGGATTGCGGAAGAATGGAGGAGGAGAGTGAAGAGAATGAAAAAGAAGAAGGAAGCCATTTTTGGGGGTGGGTGTTACGAGGTGTGGGAGTATTAATTCAACTGACTTTTTTGAGTGGAATCTCAATCTAGTACAGTCGTGTGTTATAGTATTTATTTTTTTCCGTACTGATCCACTTGTTAAAATATTGAACGATCTGCCCACACTTTTGAAAATATTTACTCAGAGCATTTGCACGTTTGCCATTTATCCAATTTTTCCAAAATTTGGAAGCAAAAAACACGTTGCAGTCGTTGGCAATTTACTCAAAATTTGAATTTCACCGTTACAGTAGTCGGTTTTATCTGACAAACGAAATGATAATTGCCAAAATATAGCTAATGAAAGATAATTTTTCGTCCGTTCGATCAGCCAAAAAATTATCTTTCGTCGCTTAATTTTTTTTTTTATCGGACGATAGATTATTTACCGTCCTTGATTTATTTAATTTTTTTTTTATTAAAAAATGGTCGGACGAGGGATTATTCTCCGTCCGATCCATTGTAAAAAAGAAACCAAAATCTGAAATGTCTGGGACGAGAGATAATGCCCCATCCCATACATTTCTCAACTTTTATTTTCCATACAACCAACCTATAGATCATTTTGATCGGTTAAATGTAGGTTTAGATATTAATTAATTAATAATTAAGAAATAATTAGGATTAAATTAATAGTTTTTTTAGGAATTAATTAAACTTTAAAAAAAATAACCTCGGACGAAAAATAATCTTTCGTCTGAGATTATAAAAGACCAAAAACTCAATTTTTGGCATTCGACGACTACAACGCAAATGCATTTTTCTCATTTCTATTTGCCAAATACCCAAAATTTGGGTCTCCACGACTACAGATGCTCTCAACTGATCTAATTTGGACACGTCAGTATTAACTGTTATTAAAAATAACGGCATAGGTTAATACCATATCGTTCTTTTAAAAAACGGCATCAGTTTAAAAAAATTTAGCATCGGCATCAGTACATTTCTTATACAAGTGTGAACATTCTGAGCTAAAAAAATTCCAGGTGCTGAAAAAAGTTATAAATAATGTCGTTATCCACAAAAACGACATTAGCATTACTGATGTCGTTGTTGGAGATAACGACAATAGTTATAATACTCATTAAATTCTCTTCCTCCACAATCTTTATTCCAAATAACGGCATGAGATAAATGTTACCGTTCTTATAAACAGTGATAAAGTTCATTGAAATAGATTAGCCAAGTATAAGTAATAAAATGAATTATTACCGTTGTTCCAAACAACGACATTAGTTATCCTTAAAATATTGTAACTAATGCTATTATTCCTAACAACGACATCTGTAATGTTGTTGCCGCTATTCCAAACAACGACACCAGCTATATGATTTTTTTCACACGCATTTTTTTTTCAAGTCAGAGAAAATACATGATTAGAAATAAGTTAACTGATTTTGTTACTCCAAATAACGACATGCGATTTTTTTTTAACAGATACCACTATTGGAAACAACGGCATGGTATTAACCTATGCTGTTATTTTCAATACTGGTTAATATTGACGTGTCCAAAACTGGGTCAGTTGGGTAAATATTTTCGAAAGTGGATAAGATCGCTCAATATTTTCAAAAAGTGGGTCAGTACTGCAAAAAACTTCTGCTATATATGGATATTATGCATTTTATAGCATTTTGAGCGTTGCAGTCATGTGCTATATATATGCATATTTTACCTTTTTGCTGAAGTAGAATGTTATATTTAAGAGAAGATTTAGCAATTTACATAGCGAACAAAGCATGCCAAATAGTTTATAATATTTTTAATCCATCTCACGAAACATGAGGAGAATTGTATGGTTAGTTATGTGTTTAATTAGTTATTTAGTTTAGTTATATAATTAAATATATAATTAGTTAGATAATTAAGCTTAGCATCCTAATTAATCTATTAATTAGTGAGTTAGTGGCTAAAAGTAGGGGTGGCATTCGGGTCGGGCTGGCTCGAGACCGGCCCGGCCTACCCTAATTCGGGCCTAACCGGGGCCAGACCGGAGCTGCACTGCAGTCCAGTTCGGAAAAAGACAAAAAAAGCCCGGTAACGGCCCGGCCCGCACCAGCCCGGGATCGGGTTGAACCGGTCCGGACTGGCCCGCGGGCCGACCGTTTCTGTTATCGTTGGGATTTTTTTTCTTTTTCTCCAAAATTTGTATTTAATAATTAGGGTTTGTAAAATTACAAAAATACCCCCCAACGGATTTATACTAGCTAGTTTTTGGGGTATTTTGGGAAATTGAAAAATTTACATTTTCTATATATACAACCTCATTTCATTCAATTCTCTTCACAAATTCACTCAACTCTCTCTACTATCTCTCAACTTTCTCAACAAAAATCAACAACAATCAACAACATTCAACTACTCTCTTTCAAGATTCAACAATCAACAACATTCAACTACTCTCCTTCAAGATTCAACATCAACAATATTCAACTACTCTCTTTCAAGATTCAACAGTCAACATCAACCAACAACATAAGCATCAACACTACAAGTTCTCAACTCTCTCTACTTTCATTCTTCAACAAACATTCTATGCTCATACAGTATTTTCAAATTTTTATAATTTTTAGAATTCTAATTTTTTTTGTTATCATTTATTTCTCATAATTATATTGAGTTTTCTTGTTCTTCTTCTTTAGTTTAGATTTTTTTTGGTAAATTGGTAAACATACACTAGAATAACAATTTTATTGTTGTTCTTTTATTTGCTTTGTAGAATAATTTTCATAACATACACTACAATTAATTTTATAGTTGTTCTTTTATTTGCTTTATAGAATAATTTTCTTAACATGCACTACAATTAATTTTAAAATATACACTACAATTAATTTTCATAACATACACTAGTTTATATGGCATCTAATTGATCATGTGGTAGACATAGTAACCAAGAGTCCACTAGTAGTCGTCGCATTCCTACCATTCCTCTTCCATATGTAGATAGCGAAGAAACACTTTACAATTATGATACTATTCACGATATTCATGAAACACACACGAGACAAGTAGAAGTAGAAGTAGAAGACCTAGAACCACAACCATCAGAATAAGGCCCATCTCAATCTCGTAAATCAAGAGGGATCAAATCCGAAGTGCACAAATTTTTTGACTTTGTCCCTTCACAAAATGATAAGAATGTAGGATTAAAAATTTGTAAGAAGTGTCAAACACCGTATAAGTTTAAACTAGGATCAGGAATGGGTACACTTCAACGCCACTTAAGTAAATGTCAACCCGAATTTTCTAAAGACAGCCCCACACAACAAAAAATACATCCTAAGACAGGCCAAATAGATAGTCATAGCTACAATCACGATATCGTTTGTAGAGAAATGGCTAAGTTGGTAATTAGAGATAAATTACCTTATTCATTTGGTGGAAGTAGGAATGTAGGGACCTTTGCACAAACCGCATTAAACCCCCCATTATAAAAAAAAAATCTAGGAATGTAGTAAAGGGTGATTGTAAATTAGTTTACAATGAGGCTAAGAATTTTTTAGTAGCAACACTTACGTCACTAAACACTAGAGTTTCTTTGACATCAGATGGGTGGGTAGGAGTGAACGGCATTCCAATGATGTGTGTAACATGTCATTGGATAGATTCCGATTGGCTACTTCAAAAGATGATAATTTCATTCGGATTTGTTAGGTACCTACATAAGGGTGAGATAGTTGCCACACACATCACAGATGCATGTAAAAATTTTGGTATTTTTGATAAAGTTTTTGCTATTGGTTTTGATAATGCTTCTAATAATACTAATACAATTGCTAGTTTGCTAATTACACTTAATCCTTTTGAACTGGAAATTTTTCATGTTAGGTGTGCTTGCCATATTTTAAATCTGTGTACAAGATGCACTTAAATATGGACACGATAAAATCGAGGCAAAGAGAAATTGTGTTCATTTTATTACATTGAGTGGTCCAATATATCAAGTTTTTCATGATTTGTGTCAACTTAGGGGAATTGTATTTAAACGTTTTCCTAAAGATGTTAGATATCGTTGGAATTCAACTTTTGATTTATTAAGTGTTGTTCTTCACTATCGTTTTAATCTTAGAGAATTTTGTATTGCAATGGGTATACAAGATTGTATGTTAGATGATGATTTTTTATTTTTTGCCGATAGTTTGTACAAATTTTTGGAACCTTTTAATAATGCTATTTTACAATTTTTTAAAATATGTACATCTACATCTAGTGGTATTTTACTTGCAATTGTCACTATGATGACAACAATTAAAGATTTGGTAAATGAAGGTTTTATTGGAGAAATGGTTTATGCCGCTTATATTAAAATTTTAAAATATTTTCATCCCCTTCCTATGTTATATTGTGTATCTAGTGTAATGAATCTCATCATTAAGTTAGATGTAACCAAAAATCTAATTGAGATTTTTTATACTTATGCTCTGCATGAAGAAATAAAAGATTTTGACCATGTTGTTTTCATTACAAAATTTGAAAATATTTTGAATACTTTATATGATAGTTACGATATAATTTATTCATCTAACACTACACAAACACAAAATGATAGTTCTTCTTCTTCTTCTATGTTATCAAAGGGAAAGGGTCTTGCCACTAGTAGTGTTTTAAATCTCTTTAAAAAAAAAAAAAAAAAAAACAAGAACCAATTCACCAAATGAGTTGAATTGGTATAATGCACAACCACCCATTGATGATGTAGTAAATGTGTTTTCTCTTTGGAAAACTAATGAACATATTTTTAGTATTCTTTTTCGCATGGCTAAAGATTTGCTAACGGTACCGGTGTCAACCGTTGCATCGGAAAGTGTTTTTTTTTTCTTGGTGGCAGGATTATGAGCTCGAACAGGAATCGCTTGACGGCAAAGAATTTGGAGATGTTGGTATGCGCCGAAGATTGGATGAAAGCGGAAGAGAGAACTCAAGACATACAAGAATCACAAACGGATCAACAAGTAGCGACAAGTGAAGAAATAGTAGAATTTAATTTGTATAACGTATTGTAAATAATTGGGAAAATTTAGGGGTATGAGATTCTATATTTAGGTTAAGTAGAAGTGCACGACAATAGTCCAATGCCTTCTCTTCAATCTAAATACAGGTCATCTCGATCTCTAAATTCAAATAATTCCCTTGTTTTGTAATTTTATCTAATTTGTATGAAATTGTATTCATGAACTTGATTTTACTTAACATCATGTAATTTATCAAATCAATTAAAATTTGGTTTTAATTTCATTTATTTGTTACTCTTTTGCAATTGTTATGAAATATTGAAATTAACATTTAATACTTGATCTTTCATCTTCCTTAAAAAAATACACTAATTAAACCGGCCCGGCCCCGCCCCCACCCTAAGGGCCGGGGGCCAGGTCCGGGCCAAGGTTTTTGCAAAGAGGCCCAGCCCGACACTCATATTGGGGGATCCCGGCCCTTGTTGGCCCGGGACCGGACAAAACCCGGGCGGTCCCGGCCCAGCCGGCCCGAATGCCACCCCTAGCTAAAAGCATGCAAAAAGTTTAGACGAAACATCATGTTTCATCCGAGACTTTTGCTCATTTGCAAAAGCGATGTTTCGTCCAACACACACACACACACACAAAGTTCCGACGAAACGTCATGTTTCGTTCTTTCAAATTTTCTCCAACTTTGCTATTTTTGCCATTTCGCGACTGCAGCAAAATAATAAATTGTTATTTTTATTTATGCATTTTGCCATTTTTTAGCATGCAGAACTGTGGATGCTCCACTATCGTTGCTGCTAAAATTTGGATATCTGGCCATTAAAAAATAGCAATGAACGAGTATCGTTGCAATCGTTTAGAGCTAAATTCGGTCGAAAAAAAGTCAAAAAATATTCAGACGGAAGAACATCCGCCGTCTAATTTTTTATTTTTTTAATATTAAAAAAATGTGCGACGGAAGATCATATTCCGTTTGGCCAATTTAATTATTATTTTTAAAAAAATTGCCAAACGGAAGATGATCTTCCGTTTGGCCAATTTTTTAAAAAACTTCCTAAAATTGGTTAAATGGCATTTTGATAAATATGCGGATGGCAATTTGGTAAATATTGAAAGATTTTTGAAAGAGAAAATTGCTGGACGAAAGATGATCTTCCGTCCGAGCATTTTGTTTTCTTTTTATTAATTTATTCAAATGTCATTTTCGTAATTATTTTGATGGCATTTTAGTAATTTTTCTGAAAAACTTTATTAAAGAATTTGGCGGACGGAAGATGTGATCTTTCGTCCGTCCTCTTTTAATATTAAAAATTTACAAATGTAAGATCTTCTTCTGTCTTCTATATTTGGCGATTGCTATAATCTGCTGCTATATTTAGCGGTTCACTGTTCATTCATTTTTAAAAAAAATGAGTTTTTAAGGAATGATAGTGGATGCTCTTAGTGGGTAAAAAAATTTATGACGAGGTACTTACTGTATTTAGGATTTTCTATTCTATAGACCTGGATTGTATCTGCCTTTGGATCTCCAACTAATTTCTTCTATTGGGTCGGGCCTTTTGTTGTACATGGATTGCTGGTACCATTTTAAACATCCTACAACTATGGCAAAATTTCGAGATTGTGGTCAGGATTGAGCATTTGGTATTCATATTAATTCTACTAGGGTAATATACCGTACCGTACTATTATTGTTCTACCATCTACCGTACTGGGTTACTGTAATACCTTGATTTTCCAAATATATGAAGATCATTTATTTTGTTGCACGTGGTGTGCACGTGTAATATTTTGACTATTATTTTCAACATAATGAGTAAGAACATTGTTTTTATAAAGTATTTTCCCTAAAGCCCAAATGTTAATTTACTTGCTTTCTTCTAAAATAATTATTTTGGCCCAATTAATTTAAGCCCATGAACCTAATCTTTTCTTATTTTTTCTATAACTTGTATGTGTAACATTCCCTTTAAAGGACTTGTTATATTGATGTACAATTTCTTGTAGGGTGAGTTGTGCATACACGTGCATGTTGCATACACGGTAGAGCACACCCGTTTGGTTGGCCGGATTTGGGTGAAGTAGTGGGTGGAGTTGTGGGTAGTTTTGTAGAGTGTGGGTAGTTATTTCAACCCCCTAGTGCATCCTAGCCCTTGATCCATTAACCATCTACCGAATCCTGGCCCTCCATCTCACTCCTTTTGGTGTATAAATACCCCCCTCTCATCCATTGTTCTTTACACTAAGATTATTTTATAAAGAGAATTATTGTGAGTGAGGTGTGTGTGTTGTTTGTGGAGATCGGGCTTCATCTGGAGATCTTTGGCAAGGAGCAAGGAGCAAGGAAAAAGGAAGGTGCGTTGCATTGAGGAGCTTTTCTGGATTTCGATTATTTCGTCAATAAGGTGGGTGTTTCTCAGGACTTCTAATGTAGAAACCTGTCATGATTATGATGATTGTTACCACGCTTGTGAAAGTGAATTTAAAATGTATTAGATTGTCTTGTGTATATTTATGTTGGTGATTAAATGATGAAGTAGCGACACTTTAATTAAGAACAAATTAGTCGGTACAGTCGACTGTCACATGTACAAGTCGACTGGTACGAGACGTATCTTTTATGATTTTTAATAAATGTATGCAAAACAGAAGTAATAGTATGATTGCTAAATTCCTTTTCCCCATGTTATATATGATGGAGGAGATGCGAATAGATGAAAAAGGGCTAATGATGATTAACAAATTGAAAAGAGTCTGTACAGTCGACTGATGATATGAGCAGCCGACTGATACCTTGATTAAACTATAATTATTCCATGAATTCTATGAAACGAGATACTTACATCATATTGAATAGTGTAAATGCATGTTTACATTACATTGAAGAAAAGACAATGTTAGTTATCTTGAAATTTCATATTGTTACTGAACAGTTAAGAAAATATGTAAGTATGAATATATATAGTGTAAATTGACACTATGATGCATGTGCAAGTAATGGCAGATGGGAAGATAATCCCTTAACTTGAAAATGTACTGTTAAGACCCAGAACAGACGATTGGTCTGAGGACAGTCGACTGTCATGTGAATGATATTAAGAATATAGAAAGTTTCGGGACAGCCGACTGGCCATGTGTAGCAGTCGACTCTCCCGAGCAGTTGTGAAGAACTTGAATCGACTGGACAAGTCGACTGGACCTTCTCCAAGTCGACTGTCCAAAGTACATTTTGATGTTTCAGAATTTGATTTAATTGCCGTTTATTTTGAAGATTTTGACCTTTATGGCTGTTGTTGGATAAATTCTACTTTGTTGCTGTGCATGAAACGAATCATAGTTTTGAATCGAGAAATTGCATGAAATGAATCATAGTTTTGAATTAAGAATTAAATGAACATGATATGCTGAGGCAATGGAAAAAGATAAATGAATTCATGAGTAGGAAATGCTCAAATTGAAAGTTGTGAATTGTAAATTGAAACCAAGAGTAGCTAAGTCTCCCCTGGCAATGAAAATGAAATGAAATTGAAAAGAAGACCAAGGTTGGTCATGTGTAAATGAAATGAATAAGTCCGGTTTGGTGGAGAGGCTAACTCTAGAGCTTTGATTTGTATTCATGATTCTAATATTTAATACATAGTGGAGATGTGATGAAAGTGAGAGAAAACATAAGTATGAGAACTAGAGTTTACAGTGCGGGTGTGTGAGCCGCAGAATGCATGCTTGATGAGTCAAGACATGACGTGGGCACAACTCAGAATGATCGGACTTTAGCCACGCTTGTGGGATGTTTGGTGACTGCAAGAGGATCGTGTTCAGGGAGGATGCTGAATTGCCACAGAATGCATGCTTGATGAGTCAAGACATGGCGTGGGGTTCCCCTCCAGGGTCCAGGACACACTTGTACTCATAGATCATCTAGGATACTCACTGTAATTACAGAAGTAGATTAAGTCATGGCGAGGGATTGAACCCTACAAAAATGAAGAACGAATAAGAGGCTTGCCCTCGGACCTATGTAGTATGGGATGCATAGAATCCGAACAAGTGCGCATTAGTGTCATGTAAATTAAGAAATTGCATTAAGGATTAAGTGCACGATCACGACACGACATTATTAAGATTTTTCTCCTTACTTTAATTGTTATGTGAACAAGTTTGTGATCTGTTAAGAAATGAGATTCGTTATACTGTTTCTGGCATAGAGAGGATGGCCATGTATAATTATCGTCGGTTGAATAAACTGACGTACCCACAGTTTTGTATGCAGGATAAATTACATGTTAAAGAGGAATGGATGCATAAAGATTTTACCATGTTGTTGTACATTTATGTAAATGTTGTATATTCTTACTTTCGCTGTGCAAATGAAAAGTGTAATATGATGTAAACTCTGATGTAAAGTGAAAAGTTTAAATTCCTTGTGAAATTGTACTCAAAGAAAGTGAAAAGATTCTGTAGAACATCTCGAATTCAGTGTTTTGGGATTCGGGGCGTTACAGAGTGGTATCAGAGCCACGCTTTCTACACTTTCCTGTTGGTACAAATTTATAAGGGACGACACCCTAGATGTGGACATTAGAGTGTGTGTCTGAGTTTGGAGATTTAAATGTAAGTGACTTACATTTGTGTTGCTCTATGACTTATGCTTCTTCCTCTCTATTCTAAGATGGCTGATCACTTTGACCCTGCTGGAGACGACGACTGGCATATCATTGAGGAAGAGTATCATCCTGGACAGGCTGATTCTGAGGATGAGTATCACCCTGGGCAAGCAGATTCTGATGAGGAGGAGTGGCCTGAATCTCGAGAGATTACCCCACCTCCAGACTCGTCTGACGATTCTTCTTCCGATGAAGAAGAGGGACCAGCTCTGAGTAGCATTGTGGCTTCTCTTCAGAGGCAAGTGGAAACCTTGCGAGAGAGAGTTGGAGTATTGGAGGCTCAACTGGCGAAGCGAAAGGACGACTTTTCTGTTCTCAGTCACCGAGTATGGGAACTTGAGAAGAGAAAGAACCTGACAGATGTGCTGAAGGATGAAGTCGATGAACTACGGGATGAACTTCGAGCAGCGAAAAGGACCCGTAGGGATTAGATTGTCTTAGTTTCTACTATCTTCTATTCTGATGTCGAAAATGTTTTTAATTCGAATGTATAAACTTTGAAATTCAATGAAATGCAAGTTGATTTAAATTTTTGTCTTATACTTCGAATTTAATGGATCTTTTACATCAGAGTATGTCGAGAAGAGGAGCTAGGAGTGGGGAAGGTTTGGATCTGGAGACCGAGTTTGTAAGGGTCTACCAGACGCTGAATGCAGTGGCTATAAATCAAGGAAGGGGGGCGGTGAATCCAGTGCCCGAGGCGATTAAGCTGGTGGAATCATTCAAGAGAATGAAACCACCTGTATTCGAGGGAAAGTCAGACCCAGATGCGGCTGACAACTGGATTCGACAAGTGGAGACAATCTTTGAGGTGTTGGAGACACCGGAGGGCAGCAAGGTCAAGTTGGCGACTTTGCAACTGGAGAAGGATGCAGCTGTTTGGTGGCAGTCGATGAAGAGGACCATGGGAGGCATAGTGCTTGGCTGGGAGGAATTTCTAGAAGAATTCCGCAGTCACTATTTCCCCTCCGATGTTCAAGAGAAGAAGGCAATGGAATTTCTGTCACTTCAGCAAGGCAGCATGTCAGTGAGGGAGTATGAGACTAAGTTCACTCAGCTCTCTAGGTATGCTCCAGAACTGGTGATGGATGAGGCTAAGAAGGCTCGTAAGTTCGAGCATGGACTGAGACCAAGCTTGAGATCCCGGATGATACCTTTTGGTATCAAGCGATTTGACAAGTTGGTCAAGAGGGCGGCAGCAACGGAGGCAGATATGGAGCAATTCCATGTTGCTCAGAACCAGAGGAACAACTGGCAGTCCGGGAAGAGGCCCGCCAATTCTGGGAGTTTCAAGGGGCAACCATCTGCACAGAGGTTCAAACCGACAGGGGCGAACGCTATTGGTGTGGTTGGAGGACCTGGGAACAATGTGGTGAGAACTTCTGCAGTCACTTGCTACAACTGTGGTGAAATGGGACATTACCAATCTCGATGTCTCAAACCACGGGCTGGCAATCACAATGTGCCAATACAGCAGACTGGGAAGAGGCCGTACCAACCAGGGCGAGTATTTGCCTTGACGGAAGCTGATGCTGAGGAAGCAGATCAGGTCATCTCTGGTACGAGGGCTGATGTTTAGTGGTTTTCGTCATTTCTTCTTCCCGTTTATATTGTGAAACTGTTATGTAATGATGTGTATTATGTAACAGGAGAACTCTATCTTAATGGAATGAAAGTTGTTGTATTGTTCGATACTGGATCCTCTCATACATTTGTGTCTCCTAGATTTGCTAAAATGTTGGGAGTTGAACCGAAGATTTTTCCAGGCAAGATCTTAGCAGTAGCTACTCCATCATGGGAAACTTTGACCACTGATCGGTATTACGCTGATTGCGAGATTGTGATTGGAGATCGAATCTTTGGCATTGATCTGATCGAGCTGACTATCTTGGGAGTCGATGTTATCATTGGCATTGATTGGATGTCGGTGTACAGTGCAAGCATCGAATGCAAGACCAAGACGGTAACAGTGAAGGCTCCAGGTGGACCTGAAGTCACTTTCCGAGGGAAGCAGAAGTGTTCTAAGCTGGTGGCAACTATCCGTAAGGAAGAGACTCCTGTGGAATTGCAAGGGATTCCTGTGGTTCGGGACTATCCGACTGTGTTCTTGGAAGATTTTCCTGGGTTACCTCCACATCGTGATGTAGAGTTCAGCATCACTATTCAACCGGGAAGTGCACCAATTTCTAAGGCACTGTATCGGATGGCTCCAGTGGAACAGGATGAGGTGAAATGGCAGATTGAGGATCTGTTGGAGAAAGGCTTTATTCAACCTAGTGCGTCACCTTGGGGAGCACCAGTGCTTTTGGTAAAGAAGAAGGATGGATCGATGAGGATGTGTATCGATTACCGGGAGCTGAATAAGGTCACTGTTCAGAATAAGTATCTGATTCCTCGAATTGATGATTTGTTCGATCTTCTACAAGGAGCAGCGGTATTCTCCAAAATAGATCTTCGATCAGGATATCACCAAGTTCGAGTAAAAGTTGAAGATGTGCATAAAACTGCATTTAGAACTCGACATGGGCATTACGAATTCTTAGTTATGCCATTTGGAGTGACGAATGCACCCGCAATCTTCATGGACTTGATGAACAGAGTTCTGAGGCCGTTTATTGATTCTTTCGTCGTGGTGTTTATCGACGATATTCTCGTGTAGTCCAAGTCAGAGGCGGAGCACACCGAGCATCTGGCAGCAGTTTTGCAGAAGCTGGAAGAGCAGAAGTTGTATGCCAAGTTATCCAAGTGTGATTTCTGGAAATCTGAAGTGGCATTCCTAGGTCACATCCTTTCTAAGGAGGGAGTGGCAACTGACCCTCAGAAGATAGAGGCAGTGAGAGATTGGGCTAGGCCTACTACAGTGAAGGAAGTCAGAAGTTTTCTTGGGATGACTGGATACTACAGGAGATTCATTCAAGGTTATGCTCAAATAGCTGTACCGCTTACTGGACTGACCAAGAAGAATGTGAGCTTCAAGTGGACTGAGCCATGTGAGGCGAGCTTTCAGGAGTTGAAAGATAGGCTGACTACTGCACCTATTTTGGCTTTGCCTAGAGCAGGTGTCGAGTATGATGTTTATAGCGATGCTTCACATCGTGGGCTTGGTTGTGTCTTAATGCAAGAAGGTAGAGTAATCGCTTATGGGTCTAGGCAACTACGACCACATGAGAAGAATTACCCGACTCATGATCTGGAGTTGGCTGCGATTATCTTTGCTCTGAAGCAATGGAGGCACTACGTGTACGATGAGAAGTTGAACATGTACACGGACCACAAGAGCTTGAAGTATATATATCAGCAGAGGGATCTGAATCTGAGGCAGCGGAAATGGTTGGAAGTGCTCGAGGACATGCGACCTGAAATCAAATATCATCCTGGAAAAGGTAATGTTGTTGCTGATGCACTTAGTCGCAAGAGCAGTTTGGCCAATCTGATTACAACTCAGAGGCATCTGATTGAGGAGTTGGATCGAGTAGGTATTGAGGTTGTCTTGCAAGGATTGGAAGCATCTTTGGCTCAGTTGAGGCTTCAGCCTACTCTGAATGCAAGGATCATTGCAAGTCAAGAGGTTGATGCTGATATCTTGGAGATGAAGGAGCAGGTTGGGGCTGGCAGGTTGCCCGGATTTCAAATCAGGGATGGAGTGCTGTGGTTCAGAGATAGGCTGTGTGTTCCAAATCAGGTGGACGTGAAGGAGAGTATTCTTCAGGAGGCGCATGCTACTCTTTTGTCGGTACATCCTGGAAGTACTAAGATGTACAAAGATATCAAACAGCATTTCTGGTGGTCAGGTTTGAAGCGGGATGTGGCTGAATTTGTTGCGAAGTGTGAGGTTGTCAGCAAGTCAAAGCCGAAAATCAGAGCCCCGGAGGTCTATTACAGCCGTTACCTATTCCGGAATGGAAGTGGGATAACATCAGTATGGATTTCATCACGGGATTGCCTAAGAGTCCTAAAGGCAATGATGCGATTTGGGTTATAGTCGATCGACTAACCAAGTCCGCTCACTTTTTGGCGATGAAACTCACTGCTTCGATGGACAAGTTAGCTGAGATGTATGTTGGTGAGATTGTCCGACTTCATGGTGTTTCCTCAACTATTGTGTCTGATCGAGATGTGCGGTTTACTTCGCATTTCTGGAGGAGTCTTCAGACAGCTTTGGGGACCAAGACAGATTTCAGCACTGCTTTTCATCCGCAAACCGATGGGCAGACCGAGAGAGTCAACCGTATTCTTGAGGATATGCTTCGGTGTTGTATACTAGACTTTGGAGGCAGTTGGGAAAGGCATTTACCTTTGGTAGAGTTTGCCTACAACAACAGTTTTCAGGCTAGCATCGGGATGGCGCCGTACGAAGCTTTGTATGGCAGGAAGTGCAGAACACCTGTTTGTTGGTATGAAGTTGGGGAGCGGCAGTTGTTTGGTCCTGAGCTTGTGCAGCAAACCTCTGAGAAGATTGTTCTGATCAAGAAAAGGTTGGTGGAAGCTCAGAGCAGGCAGAAAAGCTATGCAGACAACCGGAGAAGGGACCTTGAGTTTGAGGTTGGTGACTTCTTCTTTCTGAAGGTATCACCCAGTAAAGGTGTGGTTCAATTTGGCAAAGGCGGGAAGTTAGCCCCGAGGTTTATAGGCCCGTATAACATATTGAAAAGGATCGGGAAAACTGCTTACCGGCTTGAATTACCGGAAGAGTTGTCTCAGGTGCACAATGTGTAATACCCCAGACCAGCCGACTGGTACTGCCAGCAGTCGACTGGTAGAGGACAGTCGACTGGTACTGCCAGCAGTCGACTGACTATTGAGATTTGTGAAAGGATTGAGAAATTTAGTCCCATATCGGGAATTTGCGAAGATAAATTGAGTATAAATACTATTAGCCAAGGATCAAGAGTCACCAATTCGGTTAACCACCTTTTGAGAGGTAGCCTGTGGTGGGCAGTGGAACTACATAGTATTTATGATTTGTCAGAGCATTGGGGCAGGGCGTTACAGAATGGTATCAGAGCCGACTTTCGACACACTGGGTGGGGGTGTATCTGCACGTCGAGGGTCTGTGGGGGGCCTATTCGTGAGGTACATATGTTTGCGTGTCGAGGGTCTGCGGGCCTATTCACGGAGCATGCCGGGTGCTAGAAAGGGTGGTCCTACACTTGATGTGTGCCCTGTGCTCTCAGCGAGGACGCTGATTCCTAAAGGGGGGTGTATGTAATACCCCAGACCAGCCGACTGGTACTGCCAGCAGTCGACTAGTAGAGGACAGTCAACTGGTACTGCCAGCAGTCGACTGACTATTGAGATTTGTGAAAGGATTGAGAAATTTAGTCCCATATCGGGAATTTGCGAAGATAAATTGAGTATAAATACTATTAGCCAAGGATCAAGAGTCACCAATTCGGTTAACCACCTTTTGAGAGGCAGCCTGTGGTGGGCAGTGGAACTACATAGTATTTATGATTTGTCGGAGCATTGGGGCGGGGCGTTACACAATGTCTTCCATGTGTCTATGCTAAGAGGTTATATCCCAGATCCGAGTCATCATTTGCCTGAAGTGCCGGAAGGTTTGCAGTTGGATCTGAACTACATCGAGTCTCCTGTCGAGATTGTTGACCGTAGGGAGAAAGTCTTGAGGAATAAGACGATACCAATGGTCAAGGTGGTCTGGAGAAACCATTTGGTTGAAGAGGCTACTTGGGAGTCTGAGGAGAGGATGTTGAGGGATTATCCTGAGCTTTTTGCTTGATTGTATTTTTGTATCTTTTTGTTCTTGTGTTGTGTTGTATCTTTGTTTTCTCGCTCTTGACTGTAGTTCCGGGGACGGAACTATTCTAAGGAGGGAGTGTTGTAATACCTTGATTTTCCAAATATATGAAGATCATTTATTTTGTTGCACGTGGTGTGCACGTGTAATATTTTGGCTATTATTTTCAACATAATGAGTAAGAACATTGTTTTTATAAAGTATTTTCCCTAAAGCCCAAATGTTAATTTACTTGCTTTCTTCTAAAATAATTATTTTGGCCCAATTAATTTAAGCCCATGAACCTAATCTTTTCTTATTTTTTCTATAACTTGTATGTGTAACATTCCCTTTAAAGGACTTGTTATATTGATGTACAATTTCTTGTAGGGTGAGTTGTGCATACACGTGCATGTTGCATACACGGTAGAGCACACCCGTTTGGTTGGCCGGATTTGGGTGAAGTAGTGGGTGGAGTTGTGGGTAGTTTTGTAGAGTGTGGGTAGTTATTTCAACCCCCTAGTGCATCCTAGCCCTTGATCCATTAACCATCTACCGAATCCTGGCGAATCCTGGCCCTCCATCTCACTCCTTTTGGTGTATAAATACCCCCCTCTCATCCATTGTTCTTTACACTAAGATTATTTTATAAAGAGAATTATTGTGAGTGAGGTGTGTGTGTTGTTTGTGGAGATCGGGCTTCATCTGGAGATCTTTGGCAAGGAGCAAGGAGCAAGGAAAAAGGAAGGTGCGTTGCATTGAGGAGCTTTTCTGGATTTCGATTATTTCGTCAATAAGGTGGGTGTTTCTCAGGACTTCTAATGTAGAAACCTGTCATGATTATGATGATTGTTACCACGCTTGTGAAAGTGAATTTAAAATGTATTAGATTTTCTTGTGTATATTTATGTTGGTGATTAAATGATGAAGTAGCGACACTTTAATTAAGAACAAATTAGTCGGTACAGTCGACTGTCACATGTACAAGTCGACTGGTACGAGACGTATCTTTTATGATTTTTAATAAATGTATGCAAAACAGAAGTAATAGTATGATTGCTAAATTCCTTTTCCCCATGTTATATATGATGGAGGAGATGCGAATAGATGAAAAAGGGCTAATGATGATTAACAAATTGAAAAGAGTCTGTACAGTCGACTGATGATATGAGCAGCCGACTGATACCTTGATTAAACTATAATTATTCCATGAATTCTATGAAACGAGATACTTACATCATATTGAATAGTGTAAATGCATGTTTACATTACATTGAAGAAAAGACAATGTTAGTTATCTTGAAATTTCATATTGTTACTGAACAGTTAAGAAAATATGTAAGTATGAATATATATAGTGTAAATTGACACTATGATGCATGTGCAAGTAATGGCAGATGGGAAGATAATCCCTTAACTTGAAAATGTACTGTTAAGACCCAGAACAGACGATTGGTCTGAGGACAGTCGACTGTCATGTGAATGATATTAAGAATATAGAAAGTTTCGGGACAGCCGACTGGCCATGTGTAGCAGTCGACTCTCCCGAGCAGTTGTGAAGAACTTGAATCGACTGGACAAGTCGACTGGACCTTCTCCAAGTCGACTGTCCAGAGTACATTTTGATGTTTCAGAATTTGATTTAATTGCCGTTTATTTTGAAGATTTTGACCTTTATGGCTGTTGTTGGATAAATTCTACTTTGTTGCTGTGCATGAAACGAATCATAGTTTTGAATCGAGAAATTGCATGAAATGAATCATAGTTTTGAATTAAGAATTAAATGAACATGATATGCTGAGGCAATGGAAAAAGATAAATGAATTCATGAGTAGGAAATGCTCAAATTGAAAGTTGTGAATTGTAAATTGAAACCAAGAGTAGCTAAGTCTCCCCTGGCAATGAA
This sequence comes from Hemerocallis citrina, assembly GCA_017893485.1. Classification (NCBI taxonomy): domain Eukaryota; kingdom Viridiplantae; phylum Streptophyta; class Magnoliopsida; order Asparagales; family Asphodelaceae; genus Hemerocallis; species Hemerocallis citrina. The sequence continues at coordinate 126,144,686 of CM030362.1, forward strand.
AATGAAATGAAATTGAAAAGAAGACCAAGGTTGGTCATGTGTAAATGAAATGAATAAGTCCGGTTTGGTGGAGAGGCTAACTCTAGAGCTTTGATTTGTATTCATGATTCTAATATTTAATACATAGTGGAGATGTGATGAAAGTGAGAGAAAACATAAGTATGAGAACTAGAGTTTACAGTGCGGGTGTGTGAGCCGCAGAATGCATGCTTGATGAGTCAAGACATGACGTGGGCACAACTCAGAATGATCGGACTTTAGCCACGCTTGTGGGATGTTTGGTGACTGCAAGAGGATCGTGTTCAGGGAGGATGCTGAATTGCCACAGAATGCATGCTTGATGAGTCAAGACATGGCGTGGGGTTCCCCTCCAGGGTCCAGGACACGCTTGTACTCATAGATCATCTAGGATACTCACTGTAATTACAGAAGTAGATTAAGTCATGGCGAGGGATTGAACCCTACAAAAATGAAGAACGAATAAGAGGCTTGCCCTCGGACCTATGTAGTATGGGATGCATAGAATCCGAACAAGTGCGCATTAGTGTCATGTAAATTAAGAAATTGCATTAAGGATTAAGTGCACGATCACGACACGACATTATTAAGATTTTTCTCCTTACTTTAATTGTTATGTGAACAAGTTTGTGATCTGTTAAGAAATGAGATTCGTTATACTGTTTCTGGCATAGAGAGGATGGCCATGTATAATTATCGTCGGTTGAATAAACTGACGTACCCACAGTTTTGTATGCAGGATAAATTACATGTTAAAGAGGAATGGATGCATAAAGATTTTACCATGTTGTTGTACATTTATGTAAATGTTGTATATTCTTACTTTCGCTGTGCAAATGAAAAGTGTAATATGATGTAAACTCTGATGTAAAGTGAAAAGTTTAAATTCCGTGTGAAATTGTACTCAAAGAAAGTGAAAAGATCCTGTAGAACATCTCGAATTCAGTGTTTTGGGATTCAGGGCGTTACAGTTACTCGATACACAATTTTTTCTACCATTATCGTGCCAAGATTTCGGTACTACTGAATTCGGTAATATCATAATATCGGTACGGTAATGACAGTGTCACGATAGTACCAGACCTTAAAAATAATTTTTTAAATAAAAAACTTCCCATAATTTCATATATAATTAGAAGTTAGCGAATAATACAATCTGGTGCTGTAAAAAAAATCAGAGGCCAATACAATATAATCAAAAGTCAGCAAGCAAATACAAGACCAGAAGCCAACAAAAAGATGCCACCCAAGCAATACAACATGCAGCCTCTCCTCCCTGCAGTAGCTGACAACTTCCCAAAAATGAAAAATCAGCAACCACACTACTACTGCTACAACAACAAGCATAATGACATTATCAAGTAATCAACTAACAACACGCATAATCAACTAGCATAATCAGCAATGATCACTACATTTCAAAATATAGTAATATGTCTTTATACCTTCTCTGAATGAATGAGATTGAGACACTGAACTAGGAGACTGAGCATTTTCCAACCCTAAATAAAAAATTTAAAGACCAATAAAAGATGTTTCTTGTTAGTATACATAAATATTCAAGGATGAGCTACATAAAAAAATTCACTTAAAAAACAAAAGCCTGTCTTACTTGATTCCACTTCTTCCAATTCTTTGTAGAATTCAAGGTCATCTTCTGTTCGGTCCTTGTAGAAATAGAAGCTATTAGCCCTTAATCAATTAAAAGTGCACACCAATGCCTCAACCATTTTTTGAGTCAATGATGCTCTGAAGGGATCTACAATCCTTATTCCCAAACTAAATGTACTTTACTAGCAACTGTAGAGGTGGGAATCGCAAAGATGTCCATGACAATTTTTGAGAGAATTGGTAAATCAGTTTCATTTGTTCTCCACAAACTCAAAAGATCAAAATACTTACTAAGGGAGTTTTGAAAAGGAGCAGCGAGGTACTTGTCCACTTCATTGGATATCTTTGTAAGGCATTTATCCCATCTTTCATTATTAAGTGCCAGTAGCATGCTCTTTCCCAGACCGTCATTGCCTTCACAATCCTCCTCCACCATCTCATTTGCTTGACTATTTTATTTTGATGTCTCAACCATAGGGTCCCCCTTGTACACATGATACAAGCCGAACAAGGTTTTTTTAATCGCCTTATGGATCCCATCTATCCTAATTTGGTGTCATCCAAGAATTTTGAGGCGTATTGTAATCATTTGAAGCTTGAAACAAGGATTAAGAACTTGACCAAGATAGACGAGAAGATTAACATTATCAAGACTTCCCCAATACTTGTCAAACTTCGCCTTCATTGAAGAAGCCACCCTTTGCAAAGTAGGATTGCGCATATCCCTCATTTGTTCATGAATCTCTATTTGTATCTCTACAATTGAGTTCCTAAGATGGTTGGCCGTAGAAGTCTTAGATGCATTAAGAGTAAGAGTGTAATTATAGAACTTCTTGAGAAAGTGAACAAAAGACAAAACCAAATCCCAATCTCCTTCCGTAGGAGGCCCTACATTCTTAAACATATATTTGTGGCTATCTTTTTCTTCCTCGATAAAATATAGCCGAAATTGCACATTTTCCTCCGCCATCCTTGAAAACACATTCTAAATCTTATAAGTTGAATTCCACCTCATGGAGATATCCATAGGCACGAATGACATCTTATTCATCTCCAATACGATTGTAAATTCTCTAAACTTATCCAACCTAGCACAAGAAGAGTGGATTTACTTCACACAATTCCTAACCCCCTCAATTAAGCTAGCAAGCTCCTTCAATCCATTCTTCACAATCAAATTCAATATGTGACAAGCACACCTCAAATGCATATTGTCATACCCTGCTTCCCAAAAGAGAATACGGAATACGAATACGTGACTAAGCCAGCGAATGATTTTCATCATCCATAAGTTGTTCAAGAATCTTTACAACATTTCACAAGGATAATCAGAGTCGAAAGCAAAAGAATCAACCAAGCATGGATATATGAACCAAAATACCAACAAGAATACTTGAAACCAAAATATATTAATCTCAAATAATCATGATCTGAATAAGTCAAAAATCCTGGATCACATTGCCCAAATACAAAATAATCCAAGTAAAAGATACATTATTCAAATAGCAACAGGAAATAAATAGATATAGCAAAATCTTCAGCAACTAGTATTTCATATCGCCTATTCCATCTGGCAGCTGATCACCAAAATCTGTAATTTAATAATTGCAGGAATAGGAAAAAGAAAACAAGTACCCGTCAATTGCAAGTTACGGACCGCTTGTAATGCAGGATACAAGTACATGGGAAAACTAACTAATAATATGGAATATTCATGATAACAAAATATAACAACTAGCATGGTAAGATAAACAAGTACCAGTGGCATGTATCAAGTATCAAGTGAACAAGTATCATGTAAACAAGCAACAAGTGTCAAGTATCATGTATCAAGTGTCATGTAATCAAGTATCAAGTAAGCATGTATCATGTTCAAGTATCAAGTTCAAGTATCATGTTCGAGTATTATGTATCAAGTTTTGTAGTGATTTCAATCTAGGTAGAACTTCATGCATTCCAAACCGCATGGTTGCTACAACAAATGGTTTTGCTTTAAATTTTATAGTGGACCATATAGGACAGTGTACTCGGGTATTCACAGAATCACATAACTTGGTCGGTAAACTTGATTAGTAATATGTAATTAACTTGATCAGTAAACTTAACCGGTAACTTGATCGGTAAACTTGATCGGTAACATGTAATTAACTTGATCGGTAACATGTAATTAACTTGATCGGTAAACTTAATCGGTAACTTGATCGGTAACATGTCATACAGGAAACACAAGTCTCCCTCCGAGTACATATTTCTGAATTATCCACTATTAGATCTTTCCCTTAAACCCCGGCTTGGTTAATTATTATTAATGTCAAACAAGCATGTATGTGTCACGAACCAAGCAAGTATATCATGGTATGATCAAGTAACAAGTTCAAGTTGCAAGATAAACATGTACGGGTGCAAGATAACACATAAAAGGACAAAATAACCAAATTTCTAGTTCAGGACAGCATGACCATACTGTAGTAAAACTGAGATTCCCGGTGTTATAGAAATGCAAACCTAAATCTGTTGAAAGATCTAGAAAATAGACTCCCAACCGAATCCAACGAATATAAATAAGTCATATACTAATTCACAAAAACATAACTCAAAATTGATTTGAAATTCAGGAATTAGGTTCAGCAAGAATCAAAAAATCGTATTCAAAGTCAGGAAAACAACATTAAAACACCTCAAATAAATCCAGGACAAATCTGGGGTATTCCCCTATATGTCTAGTATCAGAATATAAATTTTCATAATTTTCCAGTAAGATTACTTTGGCCAAAGAAATTCAGAAAATATTAAGCAACGATAGTTTGGCAAATCTGGAATTCCCAACACTGCTGTACGAAAACTGTAATATCTCGCAAACCGTGAAACGAAATCCAAATCCGCCAAAGGGAGATGAAAATAAACAAAATAAGATAACTTTTATATTTCATAAATATTTTTAATAAAGGAAAAGGAATTAGGATGAAAATACAAATCTTTACAGAACAGCGACCAAAATTCAGCAAGTATAGTTTTTATAAACAAACATGAAACAACATATAACTCATCAATAAAATCCACCAAAATTCTGGGTAATCCCTAATTAGATATAGAATTACTGACCAAAATTTCAGGTCAAAATAAAATGTTTAACACTAGTATCAAAATATTTTAGTCATCGAAATCATCGAGAAACAAAATCTGGAAATGAAATACACCTCTGTAGTAAAACAGTCATATCTCACACATAAAAAACGAAATTGACCAAGGTCAGAGGGGTTGAAAAGAAGACGGATTTCTCTAAAAATAATGTTTAATAATGAAATTAAGATACTGAACTTAATATGGTCTAAAATAGCAATCAAAACTGATTACTGCTAAAATACAAATTTTTCTCTTAACAACAAATCAACATACAACATACAAAACTCGTTCTAAACACAACCAAACATGTTATAGAGTCTACTAAGTGTCCAAACAACATAATATAGGGTATTTCACAAGTATTTGACAAGTATATCATGAATAACACATCAAGCACGGATATCTCAAAATAGCATGAACATACACATCAAAAGTGGTCAACCCTAGGTTGTATCATGTCATATATGTCGTAAGGCAACTATGGTCAAATAGTACTATAGAGACAATACCCATCAAAGATGACACATACACGAGTTGTCTCTAGAACTCTTCTACATTACAAGCGGTATTTATGACTTGTATCATACAAAGGAATTTGAGTACATGTTACTTGCCTTAACCGACGATGAAAACAACGATGAGCAAGAATAACGGGAATGGATTCCTGGGCACGAACTCAACGAATCCACGATCCAATCACGAACACACGGACCCAAAAACGAGCACAACTCACGAACACAAAATGAACCCCGAACACGAACCACGAATCAACGAATAACCACGAACACACCAACATGCACACACACACTTGAGAGGGAGCAAGTCGAGTGCACAAGGGACGACGGCAAGCGGCGAGGGAACGAGGCCAAGAGGGGGCAGCGACGGCCGTCCGAGTGGAACAACACAGCGTCGCGATGCTGCTTCTACAGTCGCAGCATTGGGAGGATAGGCCAGAGGGGCATCGCGACTGGCGGCTGGTCGGCTGGTTGGATGGTGCTGCTGACTGCGGAGGGAAGCACACAGTCGGCGACTGGGGCTGTGCGGTGCTACTGTGTCGCAGCTACGACGCGCTGACAGGACAGGGGACGCGACTAGCTCCGCAGTGACTGCTGCTACAGGTCGCGACACGGAAAAGGGAGACGAAGCTGCTGTTGCGGGGAGGAGCAGAGGAGGCAGCGGAGAGAGGGTGGGAGAGCAGGATGAAGGCGATGAAGAGAGAAGTCGGAAGCAGGGGAAGGGCGGCTGAGGTGACGGGAAGATGAACAGGGTGCACGTATGGGTTCTCTTTATATGGGTAGAGGGGATAAGGATATTAGGGTTAAGTAATGGTGACGGCGGAAAAGGGTAGGGTATACGGGTTGGATATTTAAACAGGGTAATGGTATTGGGTTTTGGGTCTGGGGTGTTTAGGGTTATAGGGTTTAGGCAGTTATAGGGTTGAATCCAAAGAGATGGGTATTGGGGTATTAGGATAATGGGTTTTGAGTTACGGGTTTTAAAATAGGATAAAATCCAATAGGGGAAATAAGGTAAAATAAAATATCCAAATAATAAAAATATACAATTAGGATTTTATAAAAATACTAATAATAATAATAAAAAAAACAATAACAATAACAACAATAATAATAGTATTAAAAATATCAGTAATAATAATAATACTGAGAACAATAATAATAATAACTGCATTAACAATAGAAGTAATAATAATAATAATAAGAGTAATAATAACAAAAATACGAATTGTATTACATATAAAAAATCATAGAAAATATTTACAAATAAAGTTATTGATCGAAAACAGATTTTAATAGAAGATCCAACAATACATTTTAACAAAAATAATTTGAAAACCGAAAAAAATAATTTGCGAAAATTTTAAATACAGAAAATACACAAAATTACATTTTTGGGAAAACAGAGGTTACACATATATTTCCTACTAAGCAAAAAAGTACTCATCTCATCAAATCTCTTTTTCATATAATAAATTTGATGAGGACATCAGTTTTATTTTGTTTTATTTTGAGATTTAGCCATATGTAGTTGTTTTGCAATTTACACCCTTTATTTTCTGCATTATAATATTTTGAAGATTTGTATTGAAATTTTATTTTGAGCCTATGTATAGGAATTGAGAATAATGAGAATGTATGTTATTCTTGATTAAAAAAATTATTGTGTGTTAAGTTATTGCTCTGCATTCTTTTCTTGTGTTTGTGATACCATAATAAATTATTAGGGTTTGTGAAATCCTAAGAAATAATTAGGGTTTGTGAACAGTTCTAAACTACACCCCAAATCCTAAAATTATTATCTAACCCTAAATCTAATCCCTTCCTCCCTCAGCCACCACTTCCCATCTCTTCCTCTTCATCTTCTTCCTACATTCCCACCGAAACCCCTCTCCCTCACCCCGAAGCACCTCGTCGACCACCATCTCTGACTGCCGCCATCCTCTCCCCTCTCTCCCCATCTCCCGAAACCACCACCCACGGCGCCACCCGAGTGCCCACTGTCGCATCACCGTCGTCATGGTCAGCCATAAATCCAACCTCCCTCCCCATCCCCATCGTCGACTGCCTCCCCCTGCCGTCGTCAACTGCAACCATCCTGACGCCCCCCCTCACTGCTCCTCCTTCACGTCTCGGCGCAACCCTTGCTGCCTCCATCGACGGACGCTAGCATCCCCGACCATCTTCCTCCACCGTAACACCTTATCGACAACTTCGTCTCTGTTGCTATACGTGCTTCGAACCTACGGGTGGCATTAGGGCCAGGCTGGCCCGTAACCGGCCTGCCCGAGCCTCAGCTCGGCTCGGCCCGCCCAGTACCCGAGCCTGACCCGAACCCGGCCCCTCCCAAACCCGGTCCAGACTGGGCCTGAATTTTGCCCTCGAAGCCCGCTACGGCCCGACCTGCAAAAGGCCCGACCCGGCTTGAACCGGCCCATAAGGGCCGTGCTGACCTAAGTGGATTTTTTTAATTAAATTTTTTTTGGAAGAAAATATATGCATAGAAGTGTATATATATACTACAAAATATATGTATATATGTATATATGCATATACATATACTTTAAATATTTCAAAATTTTATAAAAAAGAGTGTGGACATCAAAATTAATTAATCACAACTCATTATTCAATTTGCCAACCCCCACCCTAGCTATTTATAGCAAACTCTACATCTTCACTTCTCTCATCTCACCAATGTGGGACTACAAATTTTCTACTTCAAATGGTCTTAGTTACACACATATATGTGTGTATATATATACTATCAATTTTTTTATGAAATATAGTTTAATATTGGATTTCTTGGCTAGCACGCGCAAATTAGTGCGTTGAATTTTGGGTGGTTGTGGGTTCGATCCTGAGAGGGCTTAGATTTTATTTTTAAATGAATTAATCAAAATGATTTTTAGCTGTTGTTTTTTTTTTCTTTTATTTTTATTTTTATATTATAATTTGATAAGTGTATGAAATATTATTTATCTATATGTTCTTATAATTATTGTCTTCATTCACTATTTTCCTTTATCTTTTTAGTTTGTACTCTTAACAAAATCATAATGTAGAATATTATTTTTAAATTAATTAATCACTTTTCTTGATCAAAATAATTTTCAGCTGTTGTTCCTTTCTTTTATTTTTATTTATTTAATTTTTATGTTGTAATTTGATAAAATTTGTATGAAATATTATTTATCTATTTGATCATATTTGAAATTTTATAATTCATTAAACCAATCTAAAATATTATTTATCTATATTTAACATTTTGTAATTCATTAAATCAATTTAAAATACCTTTTACTACTTATATATATATATATATATATATATATATATATATATATATATATATATATATATATATATATATATATTGATATTGCTAAAAATGGGGATTAATCGGAACCGTCCAAATCAGGCACGAATCTTGAAGTCCAGGGGTAAAATGGAAATTTCACCTACAAATAGGGTCCGAAATGGGTACTAGGTCTCTCCGATAAAGACCCAATAACCCACAAACGGATCCGCTTCAATTGGGCGCGGGTCTCAACCAGCAGTAAAGCCCGATCAGAGGGATAGAATTAAGGCTCCTGATTAGATCCTAATCAACGGCCCCGATTCATGCCTATCCCTCCACTGGGAATTAGGGATTACATTCCTAATCTGTTTACAAGGAGAATATTCCTTATCAGATCACGGGGATTACATTCCTAATCTGTTTCCTAAGACGCCTATAAATACCCCCCATCCATCTCCATTGAGAGGTAATCAACTCTTCACCAGTTTTTGTGCTCATTCATAGTCTTCCTAGATTACTGACTTGAGCGTCGGAGGGTGCGTCGCCGGGAACAACCCCGGTGTCTCGCACTTTTTTCAGGTGCACGGCGGGAGCGACAGACGACGCCCCAGGGAACAGGTACGCAGGTCTTTCTATTCAGTTTCCCCAAGAATCCACAAGTTCTATCTGTTTGCCCCCACACCAAATTTAGCGGCAACAGATTGGCGCCGTCTGTGGGAAACTAACGAATAGAAACCTCTCCTCTTCCCCGAGAACAGGTCTTCTCCAGCCATGCCGCCTCCCAAAGTCAGGTCAAGAGGGTCTAATCGAGTGCCCAACCCTGACCAACAAGAAGTCCTTCCTGATCCCGCTCAGCAACAAGGGCAACTCCCTCCTACCATGGAAGAGCCGCTCCAACGGAACCCTCCACCTCCTGATCCAAAGGGTCCTAACCCCCAGAAACAGCCTCTTCACCAAGAGAACCTCTCCATCCACAACGCCTCCAGTGCCTCCATGGCCTCCCATCATCCCCGAGCCTCTGGTCGCCACAATGCCCCTCCCAAACGCCCGGAAGATGACGACCTCCGTCGTCATCTGGATGAAAAGCGGGCTCGGGGGGAAGCCTCCCGCCAGCAAGAGCGATCCCCCCGTCATCGAGAGCACAGGAGGTCCCCCATCCGAAGAGGGAGAAAGGACTCCCCCGATTATTACCGAAGAAGGCACTCTCCCGCAGGTCGGCAGCAGCCTAGGAACAATGAGGCACCCATCACCCGTGCCGAGTTCCAGCAGTTCCAAGCAATGGTACAACAGGCCCTCAACCTCCGTCAAAATCCCAATGAGCCGAGGGCCCCATCCCCTCCTCCGGTCCGAAGCCCTCGCCAACGGTCCCCCTCTCCTCGTCCTGCACCAACCAACTCCCGGCGCACCCCGAGTCCTCGTCGTTCCCGAAGTTACCGTCGCCGCAGCCCTCGCTCCCCCTCATACGAAGACGAGTCCCGTGGCCCGGCGGATTACCGTCGGAGGGATGACATCATGGACCGCCGTCTTAACGAGGTGGAAAAGCTCCTGGGTCAGATAAACCGAGAAGAGGAACTCAGAGGGAGGACCCTACGTCCTAGCCGGCCCCCATTCTCCCGAACCATAGTGGATGCCCCTGTGCCGTTCGGCTTCAAACCTCCCCAATTCGAGAATTACACCGGGGAGACCGATCCAGTTGATCACATCGAAAGCTTTAAGACTTTAATGCTCCTCCACCAAGCTTCCGATGCCCTCCTCTGCAAAACATTCCCCGCGACACTCAAAGGCCCGGCTCGAGAATGGTACTCTCGTCTTGCCCCGGCGTCGATATTCTCCTTCGAGCAGTTCGAAACCCTCTTCATCACCCACTTTGTCAGCAGCCGAAGGACCGAGAAAACCAGCATCTCACTATTGCACCTCCGTCAGCAAAAGGGGGAAAAACTGAGGGACTACGTGAAGAGGTTCACAGCTGAAGCTAGAACCATTGCCTCCCTCGACCAATCGGTTGCTACCGCAGCATTCCAATCCAACATTCTCAATTCCAACCTCCGCTCCTCCCTCGCCAAGAAACCCGCACATGACTTTTCCGACCTTCTCCTTCGCACCGAAAAGTACATTCGGGCCGAAGAGGCCGAGCAACAACCCAACTGGGAAGTGCCCGCCTCCGGGCTTAAAAGGAAGGGGACGGAGGAAAAAGGAGCCAGGAAGCTCCAGAAGGATAATGCCGGCCAGCGCCGACCTCCCCCTAGATTTGAGAAGTTCACTCCCCTCAACGCTAACCTCTCAGCCATCTTCATGGAGGTCGAAAAAGACGGGGTCTTGCCTCCGGCTCCCAAAATGAATACTCCCGCCAAGAGAAGAGATAAAGAGAAATGGTGCCGCTATCACTGGGACCATGGGCATGACACCAACGACTGTCGTGCTCTGAGGAACGAGATCGAAGCCCTTATCCAGAGGGGACAACTAACGAAGTTTGTAAAAAAGGACCGAGCCGAGCTCCCTCCCCCGCCTCGGGGGGCTAACAAGCGTCCGGAAAGAGAAGAGACGCCGGACTTCGAGGAAGAGCGAGTCCTCCACCTCATCCATGGGGGTCCGATGGGAGGCTCCTCGAACTCCTCCCGGAAAGCGTTTATCAGAGAGGTCAATTCAGTCTGAACCACGCCTCCTCCCAAAGGCCTCGGAGTGCCAGTTACCTTCTCCGACGAAGATCTCGAGGGAGTTCGTATCCCACATTGTGATGCTCTCGTCATCAGCCTCCACATGGCAAATTTCAAAGTGGAGAGGATCTTAGTTGACAACGGCAGCTCCGTCAACATCCTATTCCTCTCCGCTTTCAAAGGCCTAAAGCTCTCCAGAGACAGACTCAAGCCCGCCGGTTACACTCTCCATGGGTTCACGGGGGTTCCGGTAACTATAGAAGGGGTGATCACCCTCGATGTAACTGCCGGCCAAACCCCTACCACCAGGACAGAGCCGATGGACTTCATGGTAGTGGATGTTCCCGCTGCCTACAACGTCATTTTGGGCAGGCCCGGCCTCGCGGCTCTGGAAGCAGTTCCCTCGGCATACCATCTGAAGATGAAGTTTCCCACCCGATCCGGGGTCGGGGAAGTAAGGGGAAATCAAGAGCAGGCCCGGAAATGCTACATGACCTCGACCCTTGGGCCCGTCCTCTCTTTAGAGACCCTGGAGATTCCACAAGACCGACCTCCGAGCCAGCAGACGAACTGGAGGAGGTGCTCTTCTCTGAACAAGAGCCGACCCGTAAGTTCTTCGTAAGCAAGACCCTCCCGTCCGCCCTATACTCAGATATTGTGAAATGCATCCGAGCCAATCAAGACCTCTTCGCATGGTCCGCAGCTGACATGCCCGGTATCTCCGAAGAACTCCTTGTCCACCGCCTGAGTGTTGATCCGGGGTCCAAACCGGTTCAGCAGAAGAGGCGCAAGTTCGCCCCCGAGCGACAGCTCGCTATCAAAGAGGAAGTAGATAAATTGCTGAAGGCCCGATTCATACAGGAAGTAAACTATCCTGAATGGTTATCGAACGTAGTAATGGTGAAGAAGTCCAACGGAACTTGGAGAATTTGCATTGATTTCACCGACCTCAACAAAGCCTGTCCCAAAGATCCCTTCCCTCTACCGAGCATCGACACTCTGATTGACGCAACCTCGGGACATGAGCTTCTAAGCTTCATGGACGCTTTCTCGGGCTACAATCAGATAAGGATGTTCCCGCCGGATATCCCAAAGACGTCTTTTGTGACCGACCAAGGCCTTTATTGCTACAGGGTCATGCCATTCGGCCTAAAGAACGCAGGGGCAACATACCAGCGCCTCGTCAACAAAGTTTTTCAGGCTCAGATCGGCAGAAACATGGAAGTGTACGTCGATGACATGCTGGTGAAAAGCATCCGAGGTGTTGATCATGTGACCGACCTCCAAGAAGCATTTGATGTTTTAAGAAGGCACAATATGAGACTCAACCCGAACAAGTGTGCGTTCGGCGTCTCATCAGGCAAGTTCCTCGGCTTCATGGTTAGCCAACGAGGAATAGAGGCGAATCCGGAGAAGATCAAGGCCATACTGAACATGGCCCCCCCTAGAAATGTCAAAGAAGTTCAGAGGTTGACTGGTCGCCTAGCCGCCATAGGGCGCTTCCTGTCGAAGTCCGGGGAGAAGTGCCTCCCGTTCTTCAAAGCCCTCAGGGGGGCGAAAGGATTCGAGTGGGGGCAGCAGCAACAAGACTCCTTTGACCAGCTTAAAGCTTACCTCGTCAATCCCCCTCTCCTTAGCAAACCAGTACCCGGCGAACCGCTCTACCTCTACCTTGCAGCTTCCGAACAGACGCTCAGTGCGGTCTTAGTCAGAGAAGAAGAAAGGGCTCAGAAGCCCATTTACTACGTCAGCAAGGTGCTCCGGGACGCCGAACTCCGGTACCCGAAGATTGAGAAAATGGCGTATGCCCTGGTAATGGCCGCGAGAAAACTTAGACCCTACTTTCAGTCCCATTCGGTGGTCGTCCTTACCGACCAGCCGCTGAAACAGATTCTTCACAAACCCGAGACTTCCGGTCGCCTCATGAAGTGGTCGATCGAGCTGAGCCAGCACGATATAACTTATCAGCCTCGGACTGCAATCAAGGCACAGGCGCTGGCCGAATTTATAGTTGAGACTACAATCCCCGAGTCTGGCCAAGCAGCAAAGGGACCCCCCGTCTGGTCGGTCTACGTTGACGGGTCCTCTTGTAATGAGGGAAGCGGGGCAGGAGTCATCCTGGCAGGACCAGATGACTTCATCCTCCAATACTCCCTCCGGATAAATTTCAAAGCCTCGAACAACGAGGCCGAATATGAAGCACTAATAGCCGGGCTTCGAATGGCCCGAAATGCTGGGGCACAACGGCTACAGATTTTCAGCGACTCCCAGTTGATTGTTAACCAGGTCCTCGGTGAGTATGAAGCCCGCGACGATAGAATGGCTAAATACTTGTCCAAAGTAAAGAGCCTCATGGTGCTGTTTGACGAGGCTCTCATCCAAAGGATCCCTCGAGAAGAAAATGCTCAGGCCGACGCCTTATCCAAGTTAGCCTCCTCCTCCCTTCAAGGTCTGGAACAGACCGTTTTGATAGAAGTCCTCCTGAAGCCGAGCATAGAGGACGAAGTGCCAGACTCCGCTGAAGCATTGCCCGTCCTCCTCGAAGACAACTGGATGAAACCCATTGTCGAATTCTTGAGGAACGGACTCCTCCCTGAAGATCCGAGGGAAGCACGAAGAATCAGGGCCCGAGCCGAGCGTTTTACCTTAATCGAAGGCATCTTATATAAACGCTCCTTCACCCAAGCGGATGGTCGACCGTATCTAAGGTGCCTCTCCCCCGAGCAAGCCGACTATGCCCTGCAAGAGCTCCATGAGGGGATCGGCGGAGCTCATTCTGGATCCAGGGCTCTAGCGCGCAAGGTGTTGAACTATGGATATTACTGGCCCACTCTCCTACGGGACGTCGAACGACACGTTCGGCAATGCAGCTCCTGCCAAAAGTATGCAGACATCCGACGCCTTCCACAGGCACCGCTAACCTCCCTATCAAGTCCCGTTCCCTTCACTATGTGGGGGATGGATTTACTAGGACCATTTCCTCTAGCCCCCGGGCAGCTAAAGTTCCTAGTCGTGGCGGTCGACTATTTCTCTAAGTGGATAGAAGCCGAGCCCCTGGCTACGATCACCGAACATAGGGTCGTTCAATTCTTCTGGAAAAATGTGATTTGCCGGTTCGGCGTTCCCCGAGTCATAGTCACAGATAACGGGACACAGTTTACTGGAACCGCCTTCCGAGCCTTGTGTGAAGACCTCTCCATACAACACCGATTCTCCTCCGTTTCCCATCCCCAGTCGAATGGCCAGGCTGAGAATGCCAACCGACAGATTCTTGCGGGAATCAAGAAGAGGTTAGACAAGTGTTCCAAGGGACTATGGGTCGATCAGCTGCCGAACGTACTCTGGAATCACCGCACCACCAAGCGGACCCCAACAGGCGAGAGCCCATTTAATCTCACCTATGGGGCCGAAGCCATCATCCCCCTAGAAGTCGGGATACCCTCTCCTCGCCTGATCGCTTATGAAGAAGAGCAGAATGCTAGAGAACTCAGAACAAGCCTAGATCTGATAGACGAAATCCGAGAGAGAGCTGCCATACGCCAGCAAGCTTACCGAAGAAGGATCGAGCTAGCATACAACAAAAGAGTCTGCCCGACAGACCTCAGAGAAGGGGATTTAGTCCTTCGGAAGTTGGCCATCTCGTTCCCCGGGCAGAAAAGCAAGCTGGCCCCGAACTGGGAGGGACCGTACAAGATCTCGAAAGTAATCCGCCCTGGTACGTACAAACTAGAAGATCTCGAAGGCAGAGAAATTCCCAGGACGTGGAACGCCGACCATCTTTTGAAATACCAAGAGAAGGCAACTACGTCTCTCCAAGTAACTCGAGATGTCGAACCGTTCCCTTCCTTTTACTAGTAGTGGTTTGTCCTTTTGTTTTTATCATTGTAATAACGGTTAGCAACTTTAGAAGCAGCCGATCATTAGATATTAATAAATAAAGTTTCTTCATGTTTTCACTACTATTACATCCCTCTGCTTGTAACTCTTTAATATCACAATGGTTCCGGAGTCCAACACTTGGCTCGATTCTACTTCACGAGCTCGCTCCTAAGCGAGCTAGAAGTAGCTCGCCATTCGAAAATGCTCCCACAGCCGTTGAATGGTTCGGAGTCCAGCACTTGGTTCGACCCTACTCCGCAAGCTCGCTCCTAAGCGAGCTAGGGGTAGTTCGCCATTCGAAATTGCTCCCACACCCCTTAAACTGACAATGGTTCCGGAGTCCAACACTTGGCTCGATTCTACTTCACGAGCTCGCTCCTAAGCGAGCTAGAAGTAGCTCGCCATTCGAAAATGCTCCCACAGCCGTTGAATGGTTCGGAGTCCAGCACTTGGTTCGACCCTACTCCGCAAGCTCGCTCCTAAGCGAGCTAGGGGTAGTTCGCCATTCGAAATTGCTCCCACACCCCTTAAACTGACAATGGTTCCGGAGTCCAACACTTGGCTCGATTCTACTTCACGAGCTCGCTCCTAAGCGAGCTAGAAGTAGCTCGCCATTCGAAAATGCTCCCACAGCCGTTGAATGGTTCGGAGTCCAGCACTTGGTTCGACCCTACTCCGCAAGCTCGCTCCTAAGCGAGCTAGGGGTAGTTCGCCATTCGAAATTGCTCCCGCACCCTCTAAACTGACAATGGTTCCGGAGTCCAACACTTGGCTCGATTCTACTTCACGAGCTCGCTCCTAAGCGAGCTAGAAGTAGCTCGCCATTCGAAAATGCTCCCACAGCCGTTGAATGGTTCGGAGTCCAGCACTTGGTTCGACCCTACTCCGCAAGCTCGCTCCTAAGCGAGCTAGGGGTAGTTCGCCATTCGAAATTGCTCCCGCACCCTCTAAATTGACAATGGTCCCGGAGTCCAACACTCGGCTCGACTCTACTCCGCAAGCTCGATCCTAAGCGAGCCAGGGGTAGTTCGCCGCTCTAAAACGCTCCGACGTCCCTAACCTAGTAAACCAAGGACCCCGAAGTCGGACACTTGGCTCAATTCTACTTCGCGAATTCGCTCCTCAGTGAGCCGGAAGTAGCTCGCCATTCGGGGTCCGAAGCTTTAGAAGTTACGGCATGACAGACAACGATCGCGAGAACAAGGCACACAAGTTCGACAATAACGCTTTTATTAATGAAACAGATGTGGTACAAAGGCAAACACAGTAGATGCACAACTCATCAGAGAAAAGTTACAATGCCGACTTATTACACTTAGCGAAAAACAAAAAATAAGCAAAGAACTCGCAGAATCGACCACTTCAGCGCTTCTTCGGAGCTGGAGCGTTCCGCTTCAAGGACACTCGAGAGTGACGACGCTTGTCCCCGGAGCGCGACCCCAAGCCGGCAAACTGGGACGTATCCTCGGCACCGCTCCTGGCAGCTACGCCGACGGACGCCCTGCTCGAGGAGATTGCCACCGAGCTCTGCGCGTCCCCCGGGCTTGGTTGGCCGATCCGCTGACGGGTCGCCATCTCATAGAAGGTAATGCCCCGCTCACTCTCAGCGCGAGTGCATGACGTGCTTCGAACGTTGATCGGCCCTGAATGTGGCTTCAGACGGGCCACTTCCGCCTCCAACTCCGAGATCCTGTCCCGCAACGAGTCGTCTTTGACGTCGACTTCGAAACGTGGGGGTATCGCGGAGTCCGGCACTCCAGATCGACTAGCGACGAGGCGCCGAAGGTGGGTGACCTCGATGCTTTTATCCACCGTCGCCCTCTTTAGCGCTTCGACTTCGGCAGTCAACTCGACTCGTTCAGTCGTCAACTTGGCCACCTTGGCCGTCAGCCCCTCGCCCTCACTCCGGAGCTTCGCCTCTACGGACTGCAGATGCTGTATCTCGGAAAGCAACTCGTCCTTCTCCGCTGTTATTTTGGACAAGTTATGACGAATGCACTGAACTCGAATCTCATTACTGAAATCAGTTGGCAAATGTTCACCTTCGGGTATAAGCTCGGCGATTCTGCTTTCCAAACGACGAATCTCGATGTCTCGCCATCCAAGGACAAGCTGGAGATGCCTCCTCTCGCTTTCAGCTCGGCGCAATCCGAGCTCGACCTCGTAAAGTTTCTCTCTACATCTAGCCAGACACAGCCTTGTCGCCCCTAGGCCGGCCTCGGCTGGAACTTCCTCGTCCGGGCGAGCAAGCTCGACATCTTGGGCAATCACCATAAGCTGCAAAGAGATCAGAATAATCAGCACAAACGCCGAACATGGCCGAAGCGCCACACTTGGAAAAATTTTCATCTCTAGAAACAAAAGGAGACAGTTCGGCAAAAGAAAATGCGTAACACAAAAACTTCCGAACATCGACACTTGCAGAAATTTTCCTTTCATTAAACGTCACAAAAAGCGGTGGCCAGTCCGCTATTAGGCATTACAAAGTTCGAAAGGAAAGACAAAAAAAGAAAACAAAATCAAAAACAACAAAACGAAAGGCGGATTCAGTGCCCGACCTCTTTCCCCGGGCAACGAGGCGGAGTAGGAGTCGACTTCGCCGAAGGAGACGCCACCGCCAACGGAGTGGTCGTGGTGCTCGGGACCTCGCCAGTAACCTCGGCATCGGCATCAGCGTCGCCCTCCTCCTCCTCCTCCTCCTCCTCTTCCCCTTCGGACTCGGGGTCGAAGCCCTCGACGTGTCCGGGGAAGAGTCGCCATCCCGAGACGTCCACCCCGGGGTATGCCTCTCGCACCCGGTCGAGGGCAGTGGCGAAGGCCTTCGCCATGTTCTGCGCGAGGTACCCCTGGGCCTTCTTCAAGGTGGCGTCCTCCGCCTCCTTCACGGCCGCCGCCTGCTTCGCCTCGGCCTCGACCAACTGGTTGGCCGACCCCTCCTTCTCCCGACGCAGCTCGTCCTCCAGCCTCTTCACTTCGGCCTCGAGGTGCTGGATCCTCGCAGACCGACCATCATGCTCGACCCGGAGCTTGTCGAGCTAGTTCGACATCCGAGCCTTCTCGTTCCGAGCCTGGTCGGACTCCTGCTTCAGCTCCTTCTCGAGGGCGGTCAGCCTTTCGGTGAGGTGACCGAAATGGACGACGATCTACAAAGGAAAGAAGAAGAACTCCGAGAGTTAGAAAAAAAAATTTTTGATTCAAAGGGATGAAACGAACGAAGGGAACTCGGAACTTACCGATACCGCCGAACGAGCGATCTCGATCACGTCGTCGCCTTCCCTCCCCGCGTCCATGGCGGCGAGGTCCTTCGGGGTGGCGAGATGCTTGACGGCCTGCATGCTCGCCAGTGAGTTCCCGAGGAACCCATCGTGCCTCCGGACCTGCCAGTCCGGAATGTGGATCCGCTTGTGCTCCTCCGTCAGGAGCTCCTCGCCTGCTACGGTCAGCGGCGGGGTCGGCATGGCGAGCGCGGCGGCAATGGGGAAATCCCCTACAGGTGCAGGAGCCGAAGGCCCCGCCACGGTGACGACCGGGTCGTCAGCAACCTCCACCACCTGGTCGGGGGCCGCAATCCTCGGCACCTTCGAGGTCGAGGGCAGCTTCGACGCAACCCTCTTGCGCTTCCTCGGCGCCTTACTGGCGAGCCCCGCCCTGAGCGCCAACACCGCCTCGTAGTCCATGGATTCTGCATCAAAAGCAAAAAATGATTAGCACAAAAGAAAAACAAGGCAGCAAGTACGGAAAAAAGAACTTGGCAAGAAGCCGCGTACTAGGATCTACGCGGCAGAGCCCTCCCCTGTAGAGAACGTCCTCCGTCAAATCCTTCCAATCGTACTTTGGCCGGTCGAGGAGGGTCCGGACCGCCGCTTCTTCCTCTACCGTAAGCCTCGGCAGCGCCGTCGCCCTCTTGGGCACCCCTTCTGCCCAATTTGTGGGGATCGGCCATGCTTCTCGACTCCGCATGACGACCCACTTCTCTCGCCAGTGCTTGATAGAGTCGGGGCAGACGACGAGCCTGCCGCCATGCCTCGGAGTCAGATAATACCGGTACTCCGACTTGTTCCCCTGGTGGAGCCGGTATATCGTCCGAAGCACGTTCAGCTGCGGCTCGATCCCTGCGGCCTGGCAGTGGAGAACGAAGCCATTGATCACTCGCCACTCGTTCGGCATGAGCTGAATGGGGCAGACCCCGTACCAGCTCACCACGGTAACGGCGAACGCGTGGAGAGGCAGCCGAGCACCGGCGATAAAGGCATCAACCGGCCAGCAACACATGGTCACTGGCAGCGGCGAATTAGCCCTAACCCCGGGGCCCGGCAGCATGATTTCGTACTCCTCCGGGATGAAAAAAGAGTCCCGGATCGCAGCCAGTTCCTCCTCGCGCAGGATCGACGCCGCGTCGTCCGCCTCCGTCGTCTCCCTCGCTTCGTTCTCCTCGAAGGACCTCTCACTCCCATGGACGATCCGCTCGGCCTGGTCCTTCGGGAGCTCCCTGACCCTGTGCAGCCCCGTCAGCGGACCTGGTAGCTGTCCGAACTCCCCCATCCTCTTCGGATCCACGACGATGGAATCCTTGCCGAACACCTTCCCCTTGGGTGGATTCGGAGTCGAGGCCTCGACGCCTTCAAGGGAGGGCTCGGACCAAGAGACTTCATCTGAGACAGAAGCTACAGACATAATTTATAAATTACCTTGAAAAGAAAGAGCTGCCGAAAAACCTCGCCTGAGTCAAACACCGGTCACCGGAAAACTCGCCTGAGACACAAGAGAACGCCTGAGCAAATGAGGGAAGAAATGAGAAATGAGAAGGGGGGGGAGGATTTATAGAAGAGGGACACACACCACGAGGCTAATGGGCCCGTACGACCGGCCCATCTAAACCAAGCGGCGGAGCGATCCCAATCGTCACCTCGATAACTACAACGAATCATGAGTTGAATTTAATGCGCACTCCATCTGATGGAACCCCAGGGGTCACTGCAATTAATGAACGTCCCATCTGTCAGGGTTGTCAGAATTGTCAGAGTTGTCAGGGGTTCAAATGGCGCACAGAAAAGACAAACCCCCAAAAAACGACAAGTCTGGGAGTTCGGCACTCACTGCCGAGCGTTCGTGACACCGACCCTATTATAGGGAAAAAGTCACGTTCGGCACTCACTGCCGTGCGTTCGTGACACCGACCCTGTTATGGGGAAAAAGTCACGTTCGGCACTCACTGCCGTGCATTCGTGACACCGACCCTGTTATAGGGGAAAAAGTCACGTTCGGCACTCACTGCCGTGCGTTCGTGACACCGACCCTGTTATAGGGAAAATGTCACGTTCGGCACTCACTGCCGAGCGTTCGTGACACCGACCCTGTTATAGGGAAAAAGTCACGTTCGGCACTCACTGCCGAGCGTTCGTGACACCGACCCTGTTATAGGGAAAAAGTCACGTTCGGCACTCACTGCCGTGCGTTCGTGACACCGACCCTGTTATAGGGAAAAAGTCACGTTCGGCACTCACTGCCGTGCGTTCGTGACACCGACCCTGTTATAGGGAAAAAGTCACGTTCGGCACATACTGCCGTGCATTCGTGACACCGACCCTGTTATAGGGAAAAAGTCACGTTCGGCACATACTGCCGTGCGTTCGTGACACCGACCCTGTTATAGGGAAAAAGTCACGTTCGGCACTCAATGCCGAGCGTTCGTGACACCGACCCTGTTATAGGGAAAAAGTCACGTTCGGCACTCACTGCCGTGCGTTCGTGACACCGACCCTGTTATAGGGAAAAAGTCACGTTCGGCACTCACTGCCGTGCGTTCGTGACACCGACCCTGTTATAGGGAAAAAGTCACGTTCGGCACATACTGCCGTGCGTTCGTGACACCGACCCTGTTATAGGGGAAAAGTCACGTTCGGCACTCACTGCCGTGCGTTCGTGACACCAACCCTGTTATAGGGAAAAAGTCACGTTCGGCACTCACTGCCGTGCGTTCGTGACACCGACCCTGTTATAGGGAAAAAGTCACGTTCGGCACTCACTGCCGTGCGTTCGTGACACCGACCCTGTTATAGGGAAAAAGTCACGTTCGGCACATACTGCCGTGCGTTCGTGACACCGACCCTGTTATAGGGAAAAAGTCACGTTCGGCACTCACTGCCGTGCGTTCGTGACACTGACCCTGTTATAGGGAAAAAGTCACGTTCGGCACTCACTGCCGAGCGTTCGTGACACCGACCCTGTTATAGGGAAAAAGTCACGTTCGGCACTCTCTTTTTCGGCACTCACTGCCGAGCGTTCGTGACACCGACCCTGTTATAGGAAAAAATTGAGTTCGGCACCAGCTGCCGAGCGTTCGTGACACCGACCCTGTTATAGGGGAAAAAGTCACGTTCGGCACTCACTGCCGAGCGTTCGTGACACCGACCCTGTTATAGGGAAAAATTGAGTTCGGCACTCACTGCCGAGCGTTCGTGACACCGACCCTGTTATAGGGAAAAATTGAGTTCGGCACCAGCGGCCGAGCGTTCTTGGCACCGACCCTATTACGGGGGAAAGATGGGACCTCGGATCATGCCGAACTCCCTCTCGGCACTCATAACCATGCCGAACTCTCCCCCTCTTCGGAAAGATGAGCCGAACCGCATACAGACCTCGGTCCCCTAGTCAGCGAGCTGTAGAAGGGGTCGGAAGCATGATACGAGCACATGTCCCCCTCAACAAATGAAAAAGGTCGAACCATTTGCCAAGAGATCTCGAAAAAATAATTAAAAATTTGAGAAATCAAGGAAGAACTCCTGCAAAGCAATTGTGAAGATGGGAAGCACCGTCTCGTCCCCAAACAAGCAATTATTGCTGAGAGCAATCTTCTAAGAACCCCGAACGACGAATTGACACTTCGCGAAGTTAATAGGATATCCCTGCAAGAACACCACATGACCATAAGAGCTCAGGAGCGACTCATAGTTCAATCCGCTTGAAAAATCACCAAACTACCTCCTTCAAGATTCAAAACCTTCCATTTGGGCTCCGATACAACTCCGCCAGCCATTAAAACAGCTAAACTACTCCTCAAAGGCCGATCAAGCTCAGCCTTTAGGAGTGGGGGGCTCGTGATATGGCTAAAAATGGGGATTAATCGGAACCGTCCAAATCGGGCACGAATCTTGAAGTCCAGGGGTAAAATGGAAATTTCACCTACAAATAGGGTCCGAAATGGGTACTAGGTCTCTCCGATAAAGACCCAATAACCCACAAACGGATCTGCTTCAATTGGGCGCGGGTCTCAACCAGCAGTAAAGCCCGATTAGAGGGATAGAATTAAGGCTCCTGATTAGATCCTAATCAACGGCCCCGATTCATGCCTATCCCTCCACTGGGAATTAGGGATTACATTCCTAATCTGTTTACAAGGAGAATATTCCTTATCAGATCACGGGGATTACATTCCTAATCTGTTCCCTAAGACGCCTATAAATACCCCCCATCCATCTCCATTGAGAGGTAATCAACTCTTCACCAGTTTTTGTGCTCATTCATAGTCTTCCTAGATTACTGACTTGAGCGTCGGAGGGTGCGTCGCCGGGAACAACCCCGGTGTCTCGCACTTTTTTCAGGTGCACGGCGGGAGCGACAGACGACGCCCCAGGGAACAGGTACGCAGGTCTTTCTATTCAGTTTCCCCAAGAATCCACAAGTTCTATCTGTTTGCCCCCACACCAAATTTAGCGGCAACATATATATATATATATATATATATATATATATATATATATATATATATATATATATATATATATATATATATATGTTTTTTGCAATTGTTAACGAATTACCTTTTAATACTTGATCTGTTTTATTTAAAAAAATATATGCAAAACCCAGCCCGGCCCCCGAACTGGCCCGACCCCCGACCTAGGGGCCAGGGGCCAGGTCCGGGCCACCATTTCGACCACTTGGCCCGGTTCGGCCAGGCACGCGAGGCTTTCTGGCCCGACCCGCCCAGGCCCGGGCCCGGGCAAAGCCCGCCCGGTTCCGGCCCGGCCTGGCTCGTGAGGCCCGAATGCCACCCCTATTCGAACCCCAGTAACTTCTTTCCACTTCTCCATTATTTCTGTTACTGCCTATCGTCTCTATAATATTATTTGAATTATCTATCATCCTCAAATATTGAGTGTGTTTGCTTATACGTGCCAATTAGCATATGAACCGTAATTGAATATCTTACTTGCTAATAACACTTAAGTATGTTTATTGATTGTTAGGCGTGAATCTTTAATTGGGCTTGTTAAACCTATTTCAGTTATTGAAAATCTATCAAACAAATTAGTAGTTTAATTTCTGACTTAATCTGCATTACATGTTGGTAAACTTAATTTTTTAAAATTCTTGGAAATTCTCTACTTAGGATTAAGTTTACATCACAATTGCAACATCGTTGGATGAAGCATTGTCAACCGTGATAGTAAAGACCATCTTTACCCCCCAACCCTTTAAACAATCCTTTAGAATTCTTCCACTGTTTTTTCCCTTATGACTCGTGATCTTCGTGAAATTGATGATACATTCGTGCAATTTCCAATCATTATCTAAGAAGTGAGCAGTAACTACCATATAGTTTATGTTTTGCAATGAGGTCAAAGTATGAGTAGTAATACTTACCCTTTTATCGCGCATCATATTAAATAACTTAGGCCTCTCTAGTATGGACAAGTCTCATACCATAGTGGCAACCTTCCTCCCATTTGGAATTTTAAATATTTGTCCCGCTTCATTCATCATGTCAATAAAACCCACCTCAACAACATGAAATGGTTGTTCATCTTTGGTTATAAACTGCACCACTTTTAACTAATGTCTCATTTGATTAAAGGGTAAATAGAGAAAAACAACCCTCATCTATGGGGTCAAAGTAGTAAACCCCTATTCTATCAGTCAACGCGATAAACCCTCAACTACAAATCGTAGTAAACTACTATATGGAAACCCTAAAAATGTACGTGAAATGTCCAAATTGCTCTAATATTAATACACCATTTTAAAACCCAAATAATTATTTAAAAAAATTCACTTTCTCTCTCTCTCCTAAAATCTATCTTTTTTTCAAATCAAAATCAAAATCAAAATCAAAATCAAAATCAAAATCAAAATTTAGAATCCAAAATCCAAATCCAAATCCAAACCCAAATCCACTCTCTCTCTCTTTCCCAAATCCAAATCCAAATTCGAATACAAAATTCCAAATCCAAATCCAAATCCAAATCCAAGTCCAAATCCAGATTCAAATACAAAATTCCAAATCCAAATCCAAATCCAAATCCATCAAAGAATTTGTATTCCATTCCAAATGATATATTAATAAGAGAATTCTCAACAAGAATCAGAACAGAATATTACCATCACAACCCAGATGGTGATAGTTGTTCTCTCTCAGCTGTAACATCACCAAAATAACCTTCGTCAAGATCACCTCTGACAGCCCCGACCTCCACCACCATCACCATCATCTTCAACTTCAGCCATCTACAATCCTAATCCAATTCCAAATCCAAATCTTCAACCACCACTATCATCTCTTTTCAAATCCAAATCCAAATCCAAATCCAAAATCACTGCACATTCACCAGGAAGAAGATTAACAATCTCGATATAATTACTAGTCCACTATACAAATACATCTACAATGCAATTCAAGATGTCAATGATACACTCACTAATCGATAATCAATCTATTAGAAAAACACAAACAATAGCAACAAACAAAGAAGAATTCAGATCAACATTGCAGCTGGAATGAGGGTAACCATAATCGCCACCGCACCCAATCTTGCCAAGCTTGATCTGCACCACGTCGATCAGAGCCATCATCAAAAGCCCGCAACTAAAGACAGAACCCGTCATGGAGGTGAGAATGCCAACCCTAAGGAGGACCCAGTTCATGTGCATGACACGTGGGGCATGGGGAGGACTGACAATGCAAATGGCCTGCTTGAGGCAGAGGGCGACGAGGGAGGAGAAGAGGAAAGAGGAGAAGGAGTAGACATGGAAGGAGACCATGGACTCGGCGATGCTTGGGGAGGCAGAGTAGGCGGAGATTGAAAAAGAAGATGACTATTTTTTATTTAGATTTGAATTTTGGATTTTGGATTTTGGCTTTTGGATTTGGGATTTTGATTTGGGGGAGGGAGAGAGAGAGAGAGAGAAAGAATTTAAGGGTTATTTGGACATTTTATATAGTTTTTTAGGGTTCTCAAAACATAATCAAACCAGCCCTAGAATCCTAAATTATCAATTACATTAGTAAGTAATTAAATTATTAAACAACACTAGATTTGTAACATACTCTAAAATTAAAGCATAATCACTTTAAAAACCCTAGAATCATGGAATCAATAATTATCAATGAAAATATGAAACAACCCTAAGTTTCTAACAATATTCAATATTCCAGATTTCTAACAAAATCCAATAATTTATATTTCAAAATTTAAAGATAATCAAGCTAGATCTAGATTGAAGTATAAATTAATAGTCATATTTGTGTACCTTAACTGGCGAGAGCAAGAATGATTGAGTCGAACTCAAAGTTAAGGGAATGAGGGCTGAACAAGGCTGGCGAGGTCGAAGTCGAAGCAGTGAGGCTAGCCAAACTCGAAGTCGAAGCAAGTGAGGCTATGCGCACTCGAAGCCAAAGCATTGAGGGCCAATGGGGCTTAAGAAGGCCGGTAGCGGCGTGAGTTTGACTCGATTCAAAGAAGAAAAAAAAGGAAGAAGAAGATAGGGTGCCAGGGTAAAAATGGGACTGGGCCTAGGGTATAAGGTAAGGCCGTAACAGTATTCAAAATAATATTAGCTATCTTTTAAATTTAAAAATTAAATTAAATATATATTAAATATACCCTGTACGGTACGATACACCATCGGTATCAATACTAGGTATCAGTGTCATACCATATAGTATCCGTACGTTACATTACCGAGATTTCGTATGGTATTGTCATGCCCTGCTTCCCGTTATACGGAAACACAAGCACGTAACTGAGGCCCAACGAATCATATAAGTATACCAACTCATATCATCCCTCATATCATCCATGAGCTGTACAATATCAATAAGCTCAACAATACAATAATAATTACATGAACAAAAATATAATACAATAACCAATATCTGAGATACAATAACTTACAAAATGCTCAAGAATACACAATGCAATAACAATTTGTCAAGTTCTTTCAGTAACCCATCGTCTATACCTGTATAGATATTAACTCAAAAGAAAGAATGAGGGTACTTGTTAGAGCAAGCTTCGGGCAAGCAATGAAATAATAAAGGACGATATGACAATAAACAATAAACTTGAACGATATCAGAGGTCAATAAATGATAGATGATAACATGATCAAAAGGCGATAATCAATGGTTAATAAATAATAGCCAATAATCAGTAAAATAATAGTTGATAAAAAAAATAGTCAATAATAAGATCAATATTCGGTAGTCAATGATGCATTGGTCGATAATCAATGATCGGTAAATAATAGTCGATGGGGACAATAGTTGATAATAAATAATCAATAAACAATAGTAGATAAACAATAATCAATAAATCAATAGTCGATGTTTAGTGTCAATCTTTAAGTCTATCAATCTTCTATTAACCTATCTAATGCATGCAATCCTGCGTTCCATACCACAGATTTGGGTGCATACAATCAAGTGAACATTTAGACTATAGTGGTGAACTTTACAGGTCATGTACTCGGCAACAATAATCAATATTCAATAATTCATGACCAATAATCAATAATCCAATGATCAATGTCCAATAATCAATAATCAATAATCAATGACCAATAATAATAATCGGTACACAATGCATTATGCGATACAATCAGGATACTGTAGTCAGTAATCCACAATCAATCGATAAAACAATGACCTATATCAATATTTAATGTGGGAAGCACGGGCCCCTCCTCCGAGTACAGTCTCCTATATTGTCCACTGCTAAGTCGGACCCTTATTACCCCGACTTGTTATCATTTTATTACAATCAATCATGAATGTGCAATCAGTACAATCAATAGGAATGGTGGTATCAATAATTATGTAATAAATTTCAATTCATAAATGCGAATAATAAGCATGAAAATACCATTCTGGACAATACATTGCTGCACAAAAATTGACTTTTCCGCTTCTACGGGAAAACGAATCAGGTTCCGTTAGGCATTCCAGAAACTAGACTCCCTGACGGTTCCAGCAGCTATTCACAAGACATGTTATGATTACAGTATCTAGGATTATAAATTCATTCTTTACTTGTTTCGTGTATAATTTCTGTTCTTGAAATTACAACATGACAGTATTAAAACGTCAATAAGTTACAATCTATAAATCAGATTGAAAATCTGTAAGATATTCCAGATTCAAGACTAAGTGTGCTACAATTTCCATGTAAAAAGTTCTAAATTTCAGTGTTGAAAATTGGGTCGAAACCTCAGCTGAAGGTCAAGCAATTTATATTGCAGAACATTTAAGTATTCAATAACATGATGAATTAATGGTTAAGACTCGAATCAATAATATTGTACTATAAGGAAAATAATGAATCAATAATGGAATTTAATTAGATATGATATTCAATTCAATAACTACTTGCCGGATTTTAATAAATATTTTCTTGAACCAGAACAATAAACTGAGTTCAAGAGATACTTGCCTTATAAATGGTGATTATGAATGAGAGGAGAGAATCCTGGTGGCAACGATGAGCAAGAGTGAGGACAACAACATGAGTGGCAGCGACAACTGTAAGAACAACAGTAACAACAAGAACGACATTGACATCAAGAGTGGCAACAACCACAGCAAGAACGACAACAACGACAACTTGGGACGACGACACACAGCAACAACAACAACGACGATGGCAAGAATGATAATGAGTAACAACTGCAGCATGTGACGATGGCAGCAAGGCAGGAACAACAGTGAGGAGGCATCGGGGTCGAGGTGCTGTTGAAGGCAGCAAGGCGAGAGGCTCGGGATGGAGTTGGTTGTGGTCTGCGAGAGGAGTCGGGAAGTCGGTTGTCGGTGGTCGGGCTGATCAAAGGTAGCAAGCAATGGAGGTAGTAAGGCTGCGGGTGATTGCCGAAGGTGCAAGGGGGATGGCGCGAAGGTGGCTTTGATGGAGGGCAGCAATCAAGTGGAAATGAGGGAGGCGTCCGGGTAAGGCTGGCAATGGGCCGGGTTTGGGCCGGACCCATATAGGTTCGGACCCGAGCCCAAAATTTAAAACATAGGCCCAAACCCGACCCGAATTTTCTTCGGGCTTAAAAATTTAGGCTCGAGTCTGGGCTCGAAAATAAGTTCGGGCCTAGGCCCGAACTACTTATGCAAATTCTAATATATAACTTCTCCATAAAATAAAATTATATCAAGAATAATATACGATAAAAAATAACAATAATACGAATTCTACAAAAGTTTGAGTAATTCACATCAAATTTGTCTATTTTCATTTAATTTTATATACAATACATAATTTCTCTATCTATAAATTTTAACACTTATTTCAACTTACTTACATGAATATTATCTATAAAAAAAACTTATACATAAACATACGCTTGCATATATAAAAATTTGATTCCGGCCCATTGGGCCTAAGCACTTGGGCCCGAGCTCGGCCCTAAATGTGTAATTTTATTCCAAGTCCCCAAATTATCGGGTCGGACCTAGGCGGGCACGGGTCGGGTTCGGGCCAATAACCACCCTTACGTCCAGGGTGCTTGCAATGGCATGGCAGGGCTCGGTGTTGGTGCTACAGTGTTGTGGGGCATCGGGGTGCAGTGTCGAGCGCTAGAGAAGATGGGTTCAGTAGCAGTGGAAGCTCAGCGACAACGTCGGTGGGGAAGGAGGATGGCAGAGCTTCGGGATGGTGGCGAGGGGTTGCGGGGCTGCGATGGGTTTCGAAGTATGGAGCTGTAGGGGTTGCTGAGGATGGCTCGGAGCTGATCAAAAGATGCAGCAACAATGGTGGTTGGCGGTGATGCTCCGGTGCTAGGTTTAGAGGCTGCAAGAGGAGACAAGGGACTCGTTGGAGAGAGGTTGTTGGCATGCAGTCGGGTGCTTGCTGGTTGGTGCTGGCGAGGTGGCTGAGGATGGTAGGGGGGGGAGGGGACTGCGGGAACAATGGCAGCGGCGCTGTGATGGTGGAAGTCAGTGGCGGGAGCAACGGTGATAGGACTTCGGGGTTTGGTTGTTTCAGGTGTGTTGGGTTTCGGGAGAATTAGAAGAACAAGAGAAGGGATGGGGATTTAATGTGGAGATTATGGGGGAGGATTAATTTAGGAGAGATAATATGAGATTTATTAAGGATTAAATCATTGGGTAGTAAATGAGATAGGGGGGGGGGGGGGGGGGGGAGGGGGGGTTCGGTTAGAATGTGAGGTAGTGGGGATTTTGTTTGTTATGATTTTTTTTTTTTTTGGACTCTATTTGGGTTTGTATTAGGCTTGATGTTAATTAATTGAAACAATTAACAATTAGAATGGGCTTGGGCTCCATAATATAAATACATAATAACAAGAAAAGAACTTAGATTATAGGATGGAATATGAGTCTGAGCTTAGAAATAAATTATTAACTCACAATATAAAGGATTAAATAATTTAGAGAATGGGCTAGGATAAATGGAGATAGTTGCAATAATAATAGAATGAGCTTCAACATGAGATTCACAAATGAATCACACACAAAAATAGTTTAAGATAACGAAAAATCATAAAAGGAATCGAATTCAACAGAATATCAGTATTTATTTAGAAAATTGGAATTCAAGAATACGAAAAAAGAAAAATAAACACAAATCCATAAAATCAGAAACAAGAGTTATAGGTATTACCGAGGTTTCGGTAATGATCAGTACGATATCGGTACTGTACTGTATTCTGGTAATTTTTTACAGCACTAAATTCTACCATGGTCAATTTGAACTCGAATTTTGGATGCATAGTTGAATTTTTTAAGGTGATGGTTCGCATGATTGAAATTTTAAATACAAAGTTGAAATTTGGCTGTCGATTTGTTTTGTAATAGTGAAGTATGCTCGAATTTATTTTTCTTCTACAATTTTTTTTGAAGTAAACAGATAGGGCCTCGAGAGGATTCAGCCACATATATATATATATATATATATATATATATATATATATATATATATATATAATAAAAGATAGTTATATATATATATATATATAATAAAAGATAGTTACACCACATATACTAAAAGAGAGTCGAAACCGCTGATTCACACAACCAAAAACAGAGTGGAACACATAACTAAACAATGCCAAGCACCAAGGCACTCACACAACTTAGTGAGGCCAACACAGATAGAAAAGAACTTATCAAACAACATCTGAAAATATAGAGGGCTAAGATAGCAAAGGTCGAACCAACACCATCAAAATGCAACCCAAACAGAGGAGTTCAGACCAGCAGACAGAGAAGCAAGTCCACAACTCAAAACACAGGTAGGTACAAAGCAGAGGTTATCAACAAACCCCAAAACAACCAGTACACCTACGGAACAATATAGACCAATAAACAGCAGCAACTTAGAGAACCATTAGAGCCACCCAAAATAGGCAAAATCCGTAGTAGAGCACTTCCCCAAAGTGTAGCCAAAAATAGCCGCAGACAGACAAGAGCAGCAGCATCCAAAGACCCAGAGTACTCACCTAGCAAATAGACCAACAAAACTCACCATACGGTAGAACATCAAAAAGACGATCGTGCAAAGGCACCCCCAAAAAATGTCGCCTCACAAAACGGGCTCACTGCAATGAGAAGAAACTAACAACCTCATTAATCAAAACATAAAGTAATTCGAAAACCTGAAACATGAACAATAATAAAATAGTAAGATTCAAAGATACTCCCTCAATGATGAAAGCAAGATTAGAAGAACAACGACAAAAGGAATTACGACCCATGTTCAGTCCATCCTGAACAAGAGAAAGAACAAAAGAATCGGGGAAATGAAGTCGAAGAGTCTCTTTCTTTTTATGAGGTAGAATATTAGACTAGAAATGAGCAAAACAAAGAACATCTTGAATCGGTCGGTCAATGGTATTAAATCTTTTAGTAAATATATGGGAGTTCCTTTCTTTCCAAATGACCCAGATGATGGCCATCATAGTTATATCCCATGATAGCCAAAGATTTCGGTTGATATTGGAATGCCTCCAAGAACTCCACCCTAATTGCAAGGTTCTCGGCAATCCATTGATATGCCAAGTGGACTTGCAAATATACCAAATATGTTTGAGGAAAGACCAGTGAATGAAAAGATGCTTATTAGTCTCGTCTAAGTTGTTACACAAGACACACTTTTGGCCAACTACAAGATTCTTTTAATTCAGAATTTCCACAATGAGAAGTTTTTTTTGAATAGTTTGTTG
This sequence comes from Hemerocallis citrina, assembly GCA_017893485.1. NCBI lineage: Eukaryota > Viridiplantae > Streptophyta > Magnoliopsida > Asparagales > Asphodelaceae > Hemerocallis > Hemerocallis citrina. The sequence continues at coordinate 126,176,245 of CM030362.1, forward strand.
TGAATTGCAAGCCAAACAATAATCTGAACCTTAAGAGGAGCAATATTTTGCTAAACATGTTTGTAAAATGAGGAAATAACACCACCATTGTTAAGAAAGGTGTAGAACGATTTAACAGTATAGGTTCGAGTATTAGACCATCGCCAGTTAATGTCGTCTCTCGCTTGCCAGTGATAAGACCCTAGCATGACAAGGAGGCGAATATTGTCACGCCTCGCTTCCCGTTATACGAAAATACGGCCACGCAACTGAGGCCGATTGAATGATATAAGTATACCAACTCATATCATCCATAAATTGTACAATACCAGTAAGCTCGATAATACAATAATAATAATCACATGAACAAGAATATAATACAATAACCAATGGGATACAAGAACTTACAAAATGTCCGAGAATGTACAATGCAGTAAAGAGTTCGCCAAGTTCCTTCAGTATCACATCAACTATACATGTATAAACATTATCTCAAAGAAAGGAGGGGGGTTCCCGTTAGAGCAGGCTTCAGGCACAAGTAGTAGCAAGCAGTTAAACAATAAAAGGACGATATAATAATAACAAGAAATTGGAACGATATCAGAGTCGATAAACAACAATGTCACGCATCGCTTCCCAAAAAGAGAATACAGAATACAGATACGTAACTAAGCTCAGAGAATGATTTTCATCATCTATAAGCTATTCAAGAATCTTTACAACATCTCACAAGAATAATTGGAGTCGGAAGCAAAAGAATCAACCAAGTATGCATATGTGAATCAAAATACCAACAAGAATACTTGAAACCAAAATTTTATAATATCAAATAATCCAGATCTGAATAAGTCAAATATCCTAGGTCACATTGCCTAAATACAAGAATAAATCTAAGTATCAAACACAATTGTTCAAAGCAAGCAACAAGAAATAATAATAGCAAAATCCAGCACTAGTATCTCACATCACCAACACCATCTCGTACATATTCTCCAAAATCTGCAATTTAACAATTGCAGGGATAGGAAAAAGAAAACAAACTCCCGTCAATGCAAGTTACGGGCTGCTTGTAATGCAGGATGCAAGTATATGGGGAAAACTAACAAATAACATGGAATATACATGATAACAAAATAGAATACTAGCGTGGCAAGATGAACAAGTACAAATGGCATGTATCAAGTGTCAAGTGAACAAGTATCATGTAAACAAGTATCAAGTATCACGAGTCAAGAATCAAGAAATCAAGTAACAAGTAACAAGTGACAAGTAGTCAAGTACAAGTATCAAGTAGCAAGTGTCAGGTAATCATGTTCAAGTAATCAAGTATCAAGTGTCAAGTGATCATGTTCAAGTCTTGTATTATTACTATCTAGGTAGCACTTCACGCATCCATACTTTTACTACATGGTTGCTACAGTCATTGTAATTTTGTTTTAGATTTCATAATGGACCATAGAGGACAGTGTACTTAGGGACAAGCCTCAAGAAAGCAAGTATCAAGTATCAAACCTTAAGAGTGAGGTATCAAGAATCAAGTATCAAGCCTCAAGTATCAAGTATCAAGCCTTAAGTATCAAGTAACAAGCCTCAAGTGAAATATCAAGCCTCAAGTATGAAATATCAAGCCAAGTATCAAGTATCAAGTAACAAGCCTCAAGTAATCAAGTACATAGGATCAATAGATCCTCTTCCGAGTACACGTTTCTGTATTTTCCACTATTAGATTTGTCCCTTTAAACTCCGGCTTGATTATTTTATTATTAATGTCAAACAAGCATGTATGTGTCACGAGACAAGCAAGTATATCATGGTATGATCAAGTAACAAGTTCAAGTTGCAAGATAAATATGTACGGATGAAAGATAACACACCAAAGGATAACATAAGCAAATTTCTAGTTCAGGACAGCAAGACCATACTGGAGTAAAACTGAGATTCCCATTGTTACAAACATGCAAATCTAAATTCTTCGAAAGTTCTAGAAAATATACTCCCAGCCGAATCTAGCAAACATATATAAGTCATATAGTATTTCACAAAAAACATAACTCAAAACTGATTTGAATCCAGAAAACACGTTCAGCCACAAATCAGAAACTTGTATTCAAGAACAGGAAAACAACATGAAAACTTACAAAATAAATCCACAAAAAATCTGGGGTATTCCCCTATATGTATAGTAACAGAAAATCAAGTTTCATAATTTTCCAATATGAATAGAGTAGTCAAGTAAAATCAGAAAACAGCAAGACACGACAGTTTTGTAAATCTGAAATCACAAACACTGCAGTATGAAAACAAAAATATCTCGCAAACCATAAATCAAAATCCAAATCCGTAAAAATGTTAATAAAATAGATACAGTAGGCTAACTTTCATATTCAGAAATATTTTAGAAACAGCAAGTAGAAATAGGTCGAAAATCAAGTTCTTTGCTGAACAGTAGTAAAATTCTGCATGTAAACTCTTTATTTGCGAGCATGAAAAGGTTTGTAAAACATCTCAAATAAATCCACCAAAATTCTGGGAAAACCCCAATCAAGTCTAGAAATACTAAGCAAAATTTCAGATCAAAATAATAATTTTAACACTATAATAAAAATAAATTACTCTTCAGAATTCATAGAAAACGAAATCTAGAAATCTTTCGACACTACTGTAGTAAAATCGACATAACTCACAATCGTAAAACAAAACTGAGATCTGTCAAAAGGGGTTAGAAACTAGACATAATTTTATACAAATCATGTTCATAAAATATTTTCAAATACTGACCTTAATAGGGTCTAAAATACTGATCAAAACAGAAAAACTAGCAAAACTAAAATTATCTCATGTGCACAAAATCCACTAGTTCACATAGAACTCATCCAAAACACAACAAAACACGAAATAGAGTATACTAGATGTCCAAGCAACATGTTATACGGTATTTGACAAGTCCACAACAAGTCTATCACGAATAACACGAATGAGCACAAGATAACATATGAATAACACGCATACATACAACAAGAAGTGGTCAATCCTAGGTTATATCATGTCTTGTATGTCGTAAGGCAACTATGGTCAAGATAACACAATAGAGACAATATTAACAAGGGGATTCACACACAAATTGTCTCTAGAACCCAACTACACTACAAACGGTATTTAGTACTTGTAGTTGTAAAAGAATTTAATACAAGTTATTTACCTTAACCGATGACGAAAATGACTCCAAGCAAGAATAACGGGAACAGATTCACAGCAACGAACTCAACGAACACACGAACTCCAAAAGCGAGAAGAGTCCACGAACACAAAACCAACGGCAACGATCACAACCCATGAACAAACGAAATCCACACGAACCCAACTAACGAGCACCGAAGCAAGCACACCTGCACACAAGCGAGAGCGAGGCACAACGGCACGGGAGACAACCATAAGCTGCTGTCGCTGTTGGCATTGACAGCCAACAGAGAAGAGGGGGAGCACAACACTGCGGTGTCGCTGCTGCTGTTGCTGCAGTTGGCGTGCCGGAATAGGAACAGAGAGAGGGGGAACAACGGAGAGAGAGATGGAGACAGGGAGAGGGACACAGTCGGGGCTTTGGGTTTCATAACAAGAACGGGAGAGAGAGAAGCCAGGGAGAGATAGCGGCGGATGGAGGGGTACGGTGCATGGGTTTCGATATAAATAGGTGGAGTTTAGGGTTAGAGGGAGCACAATATAAGGGTTTCGGGTCGAGTATGCATGGGAAGTGGGCTCCAGGTTGGGTAATAGGAATTAATTGTAATGGGTTAAGGAGCTGGTATATATATAACAAATATATAGGTTAGGATAATAGCTTAGTGGGTAAGTTTTAAATGGTTAGTGGAAAATTAAATAGGGTAAGTGGGTTTGACTAAGTGGATATTAGAGAATATAAATGGGTATTAGGGATTTAATAGATAGGGCAAGAAGAACAAAATAATAGAAAAATAATATAGAGTGTGAACAACAATAAAGAGGATCAAAATAATCAGCTCGATCAAAAAGGAACGAACAAGAGGCGAACAAGAATCAAGAATTCAAATAAAAGAAGACAAGAATAATAAAATGAAAAATATATTGAAATAAAAATCCAATATACGGTCTAAAGAAATACAAGAGGAATACAAAGAGAGCGAAAAAAATACACCAAAACGAAAAAATACACTCAAAAATATACTAAAAAATACACAAAATGGAAAACAGGGGTTACAAACAAACAATAACATGATCAATAGTTCAAGAGTCGGTAAACAGTCGTCGATAATGCAATGATCGATAAACATTAATCAATAATGCAATGATCGATAAACAATATTCAATAATTAATGATCGATAAGAATAAACAATGATTAATAATGCAAGTGTCGATGCTCAGTGTCAATCTTAAGTCTATCAATCTTTTATTAACCTATCTAATGCACGTAATCCTGCGTCCCATACCATAGGTTCTGGTGCATAAAATCATGTGAACGTTTCGACTATTGTGATGAATTCTATAGGGTTGTGTACTCATCAACAATAATCAATAAGCAGTAATCGGTAAACGATATAGTACACGATAGTTTGGATACTGTTACCGCTAATTCTGGTGTGGGGATAAACAGATAGAATTTGTGGGTTCGTGGAAAAACCTGAATAGCAGATCCGAACCTGTTCGTCTGAGTTGGGCTGCTGACTCCTGCCGTGCACCTGCAAGGAAAGTGCGAAACACCGGGGTTGATCCCGGCGACGCACCCTCCGACGCTCTTGTCAGTAACCAGAAGAGATTAAGAAAGAGCTTAAGCAGGTAAAAGAGTGATTAACCTGGTCACAGTGGTGGGTAGGAGGTATTTATAGTCGCCATGGGGGAGTTAATTAGGGATCTGATTAGAGATTTGATTTCCTGTGATAGGAGTAAAATCCTCCTAATCAGTTTAGGAAACTGATCCCCTAATTCCCGGTGAGAGCAAATCAGGCCTGTTGATTTGGTCAAGTCAATAACCCTGATTTTCCTCTTGCTGATCTGGGTTTGTCTTGGGTCGGGACCCGTACCCAGTTGGAGTGGATCCGTTCGCAGGTTATTGGATCTGTGAGAAGGAGACCCAGTACCCGCTTCGGACCCGCTGGTAGGTGAAATTACCGTTTTACCCCTGAGCTTTGAGATTCGCGTCCGATGTGAATGGTCCCGATTTAATCCTAGTTTTAGCCATATCACGAGCCCCCCACTCCCGAAGACTGAGTTTGATCAGCCTTTGAGGAGTAGTTTTACTGTTCTAATGGCGTACGGGATTTTATCGGTGTTCTTAAAGGAGTTTGGAATCTTGCTCAGGGTGTAAAGGTGTTATTATGGGCTTGTAAAATGCCCAAAAATACTCTCAGAATTTTCTGGATTTTTTGTGATTTTTCCAGATTTTTCTGAATTTTTTCTCATTTTTTTTTGAATTTTTTATTCATTTTCCGAATTAAATAATTAATTATCGAAAAATATTAAATAATTATTCTAATTAAATAATTATATTTTTCATAATTTAAAATAATTTTTCTGAATTTATAATTATTTTTAGAATTTTTATTTAATTTTTTCCGATTTTTTAAATATTTTTTCTGATTTTTTTAAATAAAAAAAACAAATAAATAAATAAATTAATTAATTAAATTAAATAATACCTAACACGTGGCACGATCTGTGCCGTCGGATCCCGGGACACATGGCGCGATCTGTGCCGTCGGATCCCTGTGCGAATCTCGAGGAGGCGCGCTTTTCGAAAAATCGTTATCTTGTCGTTTAGCGCGCGTGGCACGATCTGGATCGTCCATCACCAGAAGTGCGAATTTCTGGAAGATCCGACGGTCGTAGTCGTTCGGCAGATATTTTCTCCGTTTGTGAAGCTCAGATAGGGGGTTGCTCGGCAGCCGACCGAGAGGTGACTTCAACCTCAGGTGTGAGGCCACGTGGAGATGCCACGTGGCAAATTATTTTTTTCTTCTTTTTTTTCTTTTTTTGCGCTCTGTTCTTCCTCTCTTCCTCTCTGCTTCGTCTCGACTTCCTTCTTTCGTCTTCTTCTCCGTGCTTCGTCAGCTCGAGTCCCCGTCAACTCTCCGTCTCCGACCTCGTTCCTCGAGTTTGCTCATCGTGACGTTGAGGCTGGTCGAGGAGTTCGGAGCTCGTCGTTTAGAGCTCGGCGAAGGAGCAGACGAGAAGAGGGGTTGAGCTCGGCGTGGGGAGAGCTCGACGAGGCCATTGGAGATGGAGCTCGAGCTTCGACGTCGGAAGAGCGGGAGTGGAGCTTGGCGAGCAAGGTGAGGAGGAGAGCTTGGCACTGCGGAGCTCGTCGAAGCATTCTCGTGAAGGATGGAGCTTGTCGACGCCATGGCGATGGGTTCGAGCTCGGGATGGGGAGACCCGTCGGAAGTGGAGGTGGTCGGCTATGGCGGAGCTTGACGCCAACGGAGGTGCTTGTGGAGGAGCAAAACTCAAGCTATGTTGGAGCTCGATGGCTTGACGATGGAGAGTTGAGGTCGGCGACGGAGGAGAGGGGGAGAGGAGCTCGGTGGGTCAGTGCTTGGCGACCTTTGACGGCAGTGGAGGGGATGTCGAGCTCGGTGAGGCTTCGAGTCGAAGGAGCTCGACGCTTTGGGATTGGAAGGCAGCTCGACGGATCTAGGCGAGGAAGGAGAGGGTCACAGTGGAGGGGAGCTATCCCCAGTGAAGTCGCTATGGAGGTTGGAGGTCGAGCGCGGCGAGTTGGCGAGTTCGACGCTCAATTTCGACGCTCGGTCCGATGTTGAAGATGGGTGTTGGGTTCGTTGAGGGAGGAGCTCGGCACGTCGGAGTGGTGGAGGCGCTGCCGTTAGAAGCTTTCGAAGGGTGGTAGGGTTTTGTTTTTGGTTTTGGCGCCAGTAGTGTTGGAGAAGAAGGGTGACGTGGCGGTGGCGGGTTCGGGTTTGAGGACCCTAACGGGTCCGAACCCGGCCCCTTGTAACCCCCCCCCTTTTTTTTGGCTTCTTGTTCGGCAAATCCGAGCACGGATTTTGAGGCAAATTTTTTGGCCATTTTGCAGGTCGGTATGGCAGTAGCTCGGATTGGAGATCCGAACTATGTGGCTTGATCTGGGCCGTTGAATGGTGGCACGAATCTCGAGACGGGCTCAATTCCCAAGAAAATGCTATCTTGTCGTTTAGCGACGTTGGCAAGATCTGGGCCGTTGGATGATGGCACGAATCTCGAGACGGCTCAGTTCCCAATAAAACGCTATCTTGTCGTTTAGCGACGCTGGCAAGATCTGGGCCGTCTGATCGAGATCTTGCACGAATGTTGAGGAGAAAGTGAGTTTTCTCCGTTTGCAGGATCAGAAAGGCACTTGCTCGGCAGTCGACCGGGCTCTTTGATGTTGGGGCTCAGATGGGAAGAGCTCGGATTCTGGATGAGAGCCATTTGGGAAACGAGTTTGAGGAACAACTCGAGGAGAGAGTTGTGAGCTCCGAATTCGTTGAGAAGAGGTCCGCTTCGGGGATGAGCGGAGCGAAGAGCTCAGCTCTGGAAGAGAGCTATTTGTGAGACGAGTGTGAGGAGGGACTCTATGAGAGAGTTGTGCTCCAAACTTGTTGATAAGGGGTCCGCTTCGGCGATGAGCGGAGGGAAGAGCTCGGCTCTGGAAGAGAGCCGTTTGTGAGATGAGTTTGAGGAGCAACTCTAGGGGAGAGCTGTAGCTCCGAACTCGTTGAGAAGAGGTCCACTTCGGCGGCGAGCGGAGGGAAGAGCTCGGCTCCGGAAGAGAGCCGTTTGTGAGATGAGTTTGAGGAGCAACTCTAAGGGAGAGCTGTAACTCCGAACTCGTTGAGAAGAGGTCCGCTTCGGCGGCGAGCGGAGAGAAGAGCTCGGCTCCGGAAGAGAGCCGTTTGTGAGATGAGTTTGAGGAGCAACTCTAGGGGAGAGCTGTAGCTCCGAACTCATCGAGAAGAGGTCCGCTTCGGCGGCGAGCGGAGGGAAGAGCTCGGCTCTGGAAGAGAGCCATTTGTGAGATGAGTTTGAGGAGCAACTCTAGGGGAGAGCTGTAGCTCCGAACACGTTGAGAAGAGGTCCGCTTCGGCGGCGAGCGGAGGGAAGAGCTCGGCTCTGGAAGAGAGCCATTTGTGAGATGAGTTTGAGGAGCAACTCTTGGAGAGAGCTGTAGCTCCGAACTCGTCGAGAAGAGGTCCACTTCGGCGGCGAGCGAAGGGAAGAGCTCGGCTCTGGAAGAGAGCCATTTGTGAGATGAGTTTGAGGAGCAACTCTAGGGGAGAGCTGTAGCTCCGAACTCTTCGAGAAGAGGTCCGCTTCGGCGGCGAGCGGAGGGAAGAGCTCGGCTCTGGAAAAGAGCCATTTGTGAGATGAGTTTGAGGAGCAACTCTAGGGGAGAGCTATAGCTCCGAACTTGTTGAGAAGAGGTCCGCTTCGGCGGCGAGCGGAGGGAAGGGCTCGGCTCCGGAAGAGAGCCGTTTGTGAGATGAGTTTGAGGAGCAACTCTAGGGGAGAGCTGTAGCTCCGAACTCGTCGAGAAGAGGTCCGCTTCGGCGGCGAGCGGAGGGAAGAGCTCGGCTCTGGAAGAGAGCCATTTGTGAGATGACTTTGAGGAGCAACTCTAGGGGAGAGCTGTAGCTCCGAACTCGTTGAGAAGAGGTCCGCTTCGGCGGCGAGCGGAGGGAAGAGCTCGGCTCTGGAAGAGAGCCATTTGTGAGATGAGTTTGACGAGCAACTCTTGGAGTGAGCTGTAGCTCCGAACTCGTCGAGAAGAGGTCCGCTTCGGCGACGAGCGGAGGGAAGAGCTCGGCTCTGGAAGAGAGCCATTTGTGAGACGAGTGTGAGGAGCAACTCTAGGGGAGAGCTGTAGCTCCGAACTCGCTGCTTATGTGAGAGAATCAACGGTTGTGGGAGCAATTCCGAATGGCGAACCACTTCTAACTCGCTGAAGAGCAAGTTATTTGAAGCAGAATCGAGCCAAGTGTTGGACTCCGAACCATCGGTAGAGGTGTTCAACGGTTGTGGGAGCAATTCCGAATAGCGAACCACTTCTAACCCGCTGAAGAGCAGGTTATTTGAAGCAGAATCGAGCCAAGTGTTGGACTCCGAACCATCGGTAGAGGTAGTCAACGGTTGTGGGAGCAATTCCGAATGGCGAACCACTTCTAACCCGCTGAAGAGCAGGTTATTTGAAGCAGAATCGAGCCAAGTGTTGGACTCCGAACCATCGGTAGAGGTAGTCAACGGTTGTGGGAGCAATTCCGAATTGCGAACCACTTCTAACCCACTGAAGAGCAGGTTATTTGAAGCAGAATCGAGCCAAGTGTTGGACTCCGAACCATCGGTAGAGGTAGTCAACAATTGTGGGAGCAATTCCGAATGGCGAACCACTTCTAACCCGCTGAAGAGCAGGTTATTTGAAGCAGAATCGAGCCAAGTGTTGGACTCCGAACCATCGGTAGAGGTAGTCAACGGTTGTGGGAGCAATTCCGAATAGCGAACCACTTCTAACCCGCTGAAGAGCAGGTTATTTGAAGCAGAATCGAGCCAAGTGTTGGACTCCGAACCATCGGTAGAGGTAGTCAACGGTTGTGGGAGCAATTCCGAATGGCGAACCACTTCTAACCCGCTGAAGAGCAGGTTACTTGAAGAGGAATTGAGCCAAGTGTTGGACTCCGAACTCGTTGTGAAGAGGTCCGCTTCGGCGGCGAGCGGAGGGAAGAGCTCGGCTCTAGAAGAGAGCCATTTGTGAGATGATTTTGAGGGGCAACTCTTGGAGAGAGTTTTGAGCTCCGAACTCGCTGAGAAGAGGTCCGCTTCGGCGGCGAGCGGAGGGAAGAGCTCGGCTCTGGAAGAGAGCCATTTGTGAGATGAGTTTGAGTAGCAACTCTTGGAGAGAGCTGTAGCTCCGAACTCGTTAATAAGGGGTCCGCTTCGGCGGTGAAGGAAGTGAAGAGCTCAGTAAGTCGCGGGAGCAGCCATGTAGAAGAAGCTGGACTCCGAACTCACCTTTTAGCGAGTCATGACTCGGAGAGGTAGAGATGAAGCAAGAGCAACAATTTCCAATGAAAAAATGTAAAGTTTTATTGAAATAAACTAAGCGGCTACTTCAATATGGTGAGCCCTTATTACATGCTATTGGCCGGATTACAAGCATCGGCCTTATTAAAAATCAAGATCCTGCTTCTATGATAAGGTGAAGACCTCTTGGGAAGAGACGGGAGGTTCTGAGTCTTAAAGCTCAGCGGGCCCTTCGGTTCGTTTGTTGGCTCCTTAGGGGGGAAGCTTGGCCCCCTCTTTCTGGACGAACTTGGTCAGGTGCCCCCGCTGTATGAGTTCTTCGATCTCCTCCTTCAGAGCCCGACAATCTTTCGTGTCGTGGCCGTGGTCCCTGTGAAAGCGGCACCACTTATCCTTGTCCCTCTTCTTGCCAGGTGTATTCATTCTCGGGGTAGCGCGGAGGAGCCCTTCCTTGTCCACCTCCATAAGAACTTCTGATATATTGGCAACGATGGGGTGAACTTCTCAAACCGAGGAGTCGGGCGGCGCTGGCCACTGCCGTCCTTCTGAAGCTTCTTAGCCTCTTCTTCTTCGGTCAACTTGCGTTTCGTCCCTGAGGTAGACCCTCCGAAGCTTGGAAGGTAGGCGGCCTCTTCAGCACGAATGTACTTGTCGCACCTGAGAAGGAGGTCGGCAAAGTTCCGTGGAGGCTTCTTAGCAAGAGAGGAGCGGAAGCTGGAATTGAAGACGTTGGATTGGAAGGCGGCTGTTGCGACGGATTGGTCGAGGGAGGCTATGGACCTGACCTCCGCAGTGAACCTCTTCACATAGTCTCTCAACTTCTCTCCCTTCTCCTGGCGGAGCTGGAGTAATGAGAGGCTGGTCTTCTCTGTGTGTCTACTACTCATGAAGTGGGTGATGAAGAGGGTCTCGAATTGCTCGAAGGAGAAGATGGAAGAGGGAGCAAGGCGGGAGTACCATTCCCTAGCCGACCCCTTCAGGGTGGCAGGGAATTTCTTGCAAAGTAAGGCGTCCGAAGCCTGGTGGATGAGCATGAGGGTCTTGAAGCTTTCGATGTGGTCCACGGGGTCCGACTCCCCCGAGTAAGTTTCGAACTTCGGGGGTTCGAAACCTCTTGGGATAGGAGCTTCCATGATGGTCCGGGAGAAAGGGGGTCTGCTCGGACGGATGGTTCTGCTGTTCGACCCCTCCCCCTCGTCTATCCGACCGATTCGCCTCTCCACCTCATGGAGACGGCGGTATAGGGCATCATCCCTCCCGCGGTAGTCGAACGAGCCTCTGGACTCGTCTTCGTAGGAGGGAGAGTCGGGGCTACGACGATGGTCGTCCCAGGAGCGGCGAGGGCTAAGATCATGCTGTCGGTGGTTAGGAGCCGGCGGAGGAGAGGCGGACCTGCGGAGAGGACTGGGAACCCGTTGGGGCAAAGGAACCCTTTGGGCCTCATTGTTGTTGGGTCAGAGGTTAAGAGCCTGCAACACCGTTGCTTGAAACTGCATGAACTCGGCGCGAGTGATGGGCGCCTCATTGTTCCTCGGCTGATGTCGACCGGTAGGAGAGTGGCGCCTCCTCCTGTAATGCCCAGGTGACTCTTTTTGCCCCCTCCTGGTAGGAGACCCTCTACGCTCGCGGTGGTGAGGATTCCGCTCATCTGGACGTTGTAGGCGGGAGGCTCCCTCTCGGGACCGCTTTTCGTCCAGACGGTGGCAGAGATCCTCATCCTTCTGCCGGTTGAGGATAGTATTTCGAAGGTCAGGGGCCTGAGGACTATGGGAGGCGTAAGAGTCTGTAGAGGCGTTGTGTACCGATATGTGGTCTCGATGGAGAGGTTGTTGGTTCGGAAGAGGAGGTGGGTCCTGCTGGACACGGTCCTCGGCCGGAGGAGGAAGTTGTCCCTGCTGCGGGGCGGGATGGACGGGGACTTCCTGCTGTTGATCAACAGGGTTGGGTCCACGGTTGGACCCCTTGGATCTTACTTTTCTGGGAGGCATGGCTGGAGAAGAGCTAAGTCGACGAGGAAGAGGCGGCGGCTATTCGTATGGTCTTCCCACAGACGGCGCCAATCTGTTACCGCTAATTCTGGTGTGGGGGTAAACAGATAGAATTTGTAGGTTCGTGGAAAAACCTGAATAGCAGATCCAAACCTGTTCGTCTGAGTTGGGCTGCTGACTCCCGCCGTGCACCTGCAAGGAAAGTGCGAAACACCGGGGTTGATCCCGGCGACGCACCCTCCGACGCTCTTGTCAGTAACCAGAAGAGATTAAGAAAGAGCTTAAGCAGGTAAAAGAGTGATTAACCTGGTCACAGTGGTGGGTAGGAGGTATTTATAGTCGCCATGGGGGAGTTAATTAGGGATCTGATTAGAGATTTGATTTCCTGTGATAGGAGTAAAATCCTTCTAATCAGTTTAGGAAACTGATCCCCTAATTCCCGGTGAGAGCAAATCAGGCCTGTTGATTTGGTCAAGTCAATAACCCTGATTTTCCTCTTGCTGATCTGGGTTTGTCTTGGGTCGGGACCCGTACCCAGTTGGAGTGGATCCGTTCGCAGGTTATTGGATCTGTGAGAAGGAGACCCAGTATCCGCTTCGGACCTGCTGGTAGGTGAAATTACCGTTTTACCCCTGAGCTTTGAGATTCGCGTCCGATGTGAACGGTCCCGATTTAATCCTATTTTTAGCCATATCAGATACTACAGTCAGTAATCCACAATCAATCGATAAAACAATATTCGATATCAGTAATCAGTACTGATATGGCTAAAAATGGGGTTAAATCGGAACCGTCCAGATTGGGCACGAATCTTGAAGCTCGGGGGTAAAAAGGTAATTTCACATACAAGCGGATCCAAAGCAGGTACCGAATCTCCTTCTCGCAGATCCAATAACCCACGAATGGATCCACACCTATTGGGTACGGGTTCCGACCCGAGACGAACCCAAACCAACAAGAGACAAATCAGGATCCATGATTTGGCCAAGTCAATGGCCCTGATTTACTCTCACCGGGAATCAAGGAAAGATTTCCTAAAACAGATTGAGGATTTTACTCCCGGCTGTTACACAGGAAATCAGGCCCTTAAACAACTCCCCTGGCGACTATAAATATCACCCCTCTACCACCATGACCAGGTTAATCACTTTTTCACCACTTTTAAGCTCTTTCTTAATCTCTTCTGATTACTGACAAGAGCGTCGAAGGGTGCGTCGCCGGAATCAATCCCGGTGTTTCGCACTTCCTTACAGGTCGCGGCAGGAGCAAGAAGGTTGAGTCAACTGTTCAGGTTTTTCTCGGACTCACAAATTCTATCTGTTTACCCCCACACCGAAATTAGCGGTAACAGATTGGCGCCGTCTGTGGGAAGAACCACACGAACAGCCTCAGCTTCTTCCTCGTCGTCCTCTGCAGCCATGCCTCCGAAGAAGGTCAGATCTAGAGGGTCGAACCGTGTGGCCAATCCCGCCGACCCTACGGAGGAAGTCCCTGTCAATCCTATTCCACAGTCCGATCTCCCTCCACCGGCCCAGCAGGTCCCACCTCCTCATCCCAAGCAGCAACCCAACAATGGCCCTTCCGGTCATAACGGCCGGAAGTAGAAGCAGCCCCTCCATCAGGACCATGTTTCGGTCCATAACGGATCCTCGGATTCGATGGCTTCCCATCATCCCGACCTCCGCAACACGCTCCTGAACCGCCAGAAGGACGACGACCTCCGCACACACCTTGACGAGAGGTGGGCCCGAGAAGGAGCCTCCCGCCAGCGTCAGGGTGAGCGGTCTCCTCGTTGCCGAGACGGTAGGAGGTCCCCGGACCGCAGGGGCCGGGCAATGTCTCCCGAACGCAGGAGGAAGAGGCCGCATTCCCCCGCGGATCGGCATCCTCGGAGGAACAATGACGCACCGATCACCCGTGCCGAGTTCCTACAGTTCCAGGACACTGTGCTACAGGCCCTCAATCTTCGGCAGAACGTCCAAAATGCTCAGAGGGCTCCGACACCACCGAGGGACCCCAGTCCTCGCCGCCGAACCCGAAGTCCTTCCCCGGCTCCCAGCCGCCAGCGGCAGCAATACAGTCCACGCCGTTCCCAGGACTACCGGCACCGCAGTCCGCGCTCCCCCTCCTATGAAGAGGAGTCCGGGGGGTCATACGACTACCAGCGGAGGGACGACGCCCTCATCCGCCGTCTCCATGAGGTGGAAAGGCGTATTGGCCGCATGGACAGGGAGGAGGAGTCCCGAGCAGGAACCGTCCGTCCCAGCCGACCCCCTTTCTCGCGGTCGATCATGGAGGCCCACATACCGAGGGGTTTCAAACCTCCGCAGTTTGAAACGTACTCAGGGGAATCCGACCCGGTCGATCACGTCGAAAGCTTCAAGACCCTGATGCTGATCCATCAAGCTTCCGACGCCATGCTCTGCAGGACCTTCCCTGCCACCCTCCGGGGGTCGGCTCGGGAATGGTATTCCAGACTCGCCCCCTCCTCCATCTTCTCGTTCGAGCAGTTTGAAACACTGTTCATAACTCACTTCGTGAGTAGCAGGCGAGCCGAGAAGACAAGTCTCTCCCTACTGAACCTGCGGCAGGAAAGGGAAGAGAAGCTGCGGGACTATGTGAAGAGATTCACCGCAGAGGTTAGGTCTATCGCCTTCTTAGACCAGTCAGTGGCGACAGTGGCGTTCCAGTCGAACGTTCTCAATGCCAACCTCCGATCGTCCCTAGCCAAGAAGCCCCCACATGACTTCGCCGACCTCCTCCTGAGGTGCGAGAAGTATATCCGAGCAGAGGAGGCCGAAGCCCTTCCGAGCTTCGGGGGGTCCTCCTCAGGGTCGAAGAGGAAGGCGACGGGGGAAGAGGGGTCCAAGAAGGCTCAGAAAGACAACGGCGGTCAGCGTCGCCCTCCCCCCAGGTTCGAGAAGTTCACTCCCCTCACCACTAACGTCTCTACCATCCTAATGGAAGTGGAGAAGGAGGGGGTCATCCCTCCAGCTCCGAGGATGCACACCCCGGCAAAGAGGAGGAACAAAGATAAATGGTGTCGTTACCATCGGGACCACAGCCACGACACGAACGACTGCCGGGCTTTAAGAGATGAGATCGAAGCCCTCATCCGGAGAGGGCAGTTGGCCAAATTCGTGAAGGCTAACGATCGGGCGGACCGAAATTCCCCTCCGCCTCGGGGGGCTAACAAGCGTTCTGAGCGACGCGAAGAGACACCCGAGTTCGAGGAGGAAAGGATTCTGCACCTGATCCATGGAGGCCCCATGGGGGGCTCCTCTAATTCCTCCCGGAAGGCCTTCGTCCGAGAGGTCAACTCGGTTCACAGTGCCCCTCCCCCCAAAGGCCTCGGCGTCCCTGTGTCTTTCTCCGATGCCGACCTCGAAGGGGTCCGAACCCCACACTGCGATGCCCTCGTCATCGACCTCCGCATGGCCAACTTCAAGGTGCAGAGGATTTTAGTAGACAATGGGAGTTCGGTCAATATTCTCTTCCTCTCGGCCTTCCGAGGCCTGCAACTGTCCCGGGACCGTCTCGAACCGGCCGGTTACACACTCCACGGGTTCACGAGGGTCCCGGTAACTGTCGAGGGGGTGATAACCCTAGACGTAACCGCAGGAAGCGCCCCTACTACCCGGACCGAGACGATGGACTTCATGGTCGTCGACGTCCCGGCGGCATATAATGTCATCCTAGGCCGACCCGGCCTAGCCACCTTGGAAGCTGTCCCCTCGGCGTACCATTTGAAAATGAAGTTCCCCACTCGGTCGGGAGTAGGGGAAGTCAGGGGAAGCCAAGAAACAGCCCGGAAGTGCTACATGACTTCCACCGGGGGACCAGTGCTCTCGCTCGAGACACTAGAAATCCCCGAGCCGAAAGCTCGACCAACGTCCGAGCCGGCGGACGAGTTAGAAGAAGTGCTCTTCTCGGACGAGGACCCGAGCCGGAAGTTCCTCATCAGCAAGTCCTTGCCGACCGCACTATGCTCGGACCTGATTCAATGCATCCGGGATAACCGTGACTTGTTCGCCTGGTCGGCCGCGGACATGCCCGGCATTTTCGAGGAGCTGCTCGTCCATCGCCTGAGTGTCGAACCGGGGTGCAAGCCGGTTCGGCAGAAGAGGCGAAAGTTCGCTCCCGAGCGACAGCAGGCCATCAAGGAGGAGGTGGATAAACTGCTGAAGGCCAAGTTCATACAGGAGGTAAATTACCCCGAGTGGCTGTCGAATGTTGTAATGGTCAAGAAGTCCAATGGCTCGTGGAGGATATGCATTGACTTCACTGACCTGAACAAGGCGTGTCCGAAGGATCCATTCCCTCTCCCGAACATCGACACCCTTATTGACGCCACCTCAGGCCATGAGCTCCTCAGCTTCATGGATGCCTTCTCGGGGTACAATCAAATCCGAATGTTCCCTCCGGACATTTCGAAGACCTCCTTCGTCACCGACCAAGGCCTCTACTGTTATCGGGTCATGCCGTTTGGTTTGAAGAACGCGGGCGCCACCTACCAGCGCCTCGTCAACAAGGTCTTCCGGAGCCAGATCAGCCGAAATATGGAGGTGTACATTGACGACATGCTCGTCAAGAGCATCCGGGGCACAGACCATGTAGCCGACCTCCAAGAGGCCTTCGGAGTGTTGAGAAGGCACAATATGCGGCTGAACCCGAACAAGTGCGCGTTTGGGGTCTCTTCGGGAAAGTTCCTCGGCTTCATGGTAAGCCAACGAGAAATCGAAGCTAATCCCGAGAAGATTAAGGCCATACTAGACATGGCCCCGCCTCGGAACATCAAGGAGGTGCAGAAGCTCACTGGTCGACTCGCTGCTATCGGTCGGTTCCTCTCGAAGTCGGGGGAAAAGTGCCTCCCCTTCTTCAAAGCACTCAGGGGGGCTAAGGGTTTTGAATGGGGCCAGCCACAACAGGAGTCGTTCGACCAACTGAAGGCATACTTGGTGAACCCCCCTCTGCTCAGCAAACCGGTCCCGGGCGAGACCCTCTTCGTCTACTTGGCTGCTTCCGAGCAGACCCTAAGTGCTGTCGTGGTAAGAGAGGAGGACCGGTTCCAAAGGCCCATCTACTACGTGAGCAAGGTGCTTCGGGACGCCGAGCTCTGCTATCGAAGATTGAGAAAATGGCCTACGCCCTAGTCACAGCGGCGAGGAAGCTTCGGCCATACTTTCAGTCCCACTCGATCGTCGTCCTCACCGACCAACCCCTAAAGCAGATCCTCTACAAGCCTGAGACCTCGGGCCGGCTGATGAAGTGGTCCATAGAGCTGAGCCAGCATAACATCACTTACCAGCCTCGAACAGCAATTAAGGCACAGGCACTCGCCGATTTCATCGTGGAGTCCACTATCCCTGAGGTCGAACACATTCCGAATGGACCCCCCATTTGGACAGTCTTCGTGGACGGATCCTCTTGTAATGAAGGAAGCGGCGCCGGCATCATTCTGAATGGCCCTGACAACTTCGTCCTCCAGTACGCGATCCGTATGAACTTCAAGGCCTCGAACAACGAGGCGGAGTACGAGGCACTCATCGCTGGTCTCGGACTTGCACGAAGTGCTGGGGCGCAGCGCCTCCGAATCCACAGCGATTCCCAGCTCGTCGTGAACCAAGTCTTGGGTGAGTACGAGGCTCGAGATGAGCGGATGGTGAAGTACCTTTCTAGGGTTCGGGACCTCATGGGCCGGTTCGAGGAGGCGCTCATCCAGCGGGTCCCTCGTGAAGAGAACTCACAGGCCGACGCCCTCTCCAAATTGGCCTCGTCCTCCCTGCAAGGTCTCGAACAGACCGTACTGATCGAAGTCCTCTCTAAGCCGAGCATCGAAGACGAGACACCTGGCTCGGCGGAATCGTTGCCGGTCATGTTACAGGATAATTGGATGAAGCCTCTTGTGGAGTTCTTGAGGGACGGGCACCTGCCCGAAGACCCCAAAGAGGCTCGCCGAGTCAGAACCCGGGCCGAGCGGTATGTCTTGATCGAGGGCATCCTATACAAACGCTCTTTCTCTCAAATAGACGGCCGACCGTACCTAAGGTGCCTCTCTCCGGATCAGGCCGAATATGCCCTACAAGAGCTCCACGAAGGCATCGGAGGGGCACACTCAGGATTTAGGTCCTTGGCCCGGAAAGCTTTGAATTATGGGTACTTCTGGCCGACCCTCCTTCAAGACGCCGAGCGACACGTTTGGCAATGCAGCTCTTGTCAGAGACACTCCAGCATCCGACGCCTCCCTCAGGCCAACCTCGCCTCCCTATCAAGTCCCGTCCCCTTTGCAATGTGGGGGATGGATTTACTAGGGCCCTTCCCTCCGGCTCCGGGTCAGTTCAAGTTCTTGGTCGTAGCCATCGACTACTTCTCAAAGTGGGTCGAGGCCGAGCCCCTCGCCACAATAACCGAGAACAAGGTGGTACAGTTCGTCTGGAAGAGTATCATTTGTAGGTTCGGTGTTCCCTGGGTCCTCGTGACGGACAACGGGACTCAGTTCACTGGCGCAGCATTCCGAGCTCTGTGCGACGACCTGGCCATCCAGCAGCTTCTCGTCCGTCTCCCACCCTCAGTCGAACGGACAGGCAGAAAATGCTAACCGGCAGATCCTCGCAGGCATCAAGAAAAGGCTAGACAAAAGTTCCAAGGGCCTATGGGTCGACCAACTCCCCAACGTCCTATGGAACTACCGCACGAGCAAGCGGACCCCCATAGGCGAGTCCCCTTTCAACCTCACCTATGGGTCCGAGGCCGTGATACCTCTTGAGGTCGGAATACCTTCCCCTCGGCTCACAGCCTATGACGAAGCACAGAATGCCAGGGACCTCAGAGCAGACATGGACCTGATAGACGAGCTGAGGGAAAGGGCGTCGATTCGGCAGCAGATTTACCGAAGAAGGGTTGAACTTGCGTACAACAAAAAGGTCCGATCCGCCAACCTTAAGCAAGGGGATTTGGTCTTGAGAAAGCTAGCCATATCCTTCCCCAGTCAGAAGAGCAAGCTGGCTCCGAACTGGGAAGGGCCGTACAGGATCACGAGGGTAGTTCGGTCCGGAACATATCGTCTTGAAGACCTAGAGGGCAGAGAGCTTCCGAGGACCTGGAATGCCGACCACCTCCTAAAATACCAAGAGAGCGCTCCGGCGCCACTCTAAGTATCATAGGATATCGAGCCATTCCAGTCCTCCGACTTGTAACCTATTTTCATAAATTGTACTATATAAAACGGTTCGCCGTCGATTATTAATAAAGAAAGCTCTTTCGTGTTTTTAAATTCGCATGCTTCTCTCCCCTCTTATCAACGCTTGTTTAAACTGAGATTTCAACCAACGATTCGGAGTCCACGTTCGGCTCGACTTTACCTCCTCGGCTCGCCTCCGAGCGAGCCAGGGGTAGATCGCCGTTCGGAATTGCTCCCACAGCCGTTGAACTACACCGATGGTTAACACTCGGCTCGACTTTACCTCCTCGGCTCGCCTCCGAGCGAGCCAGGGGTAGATCGCCGTTCGGAATTACTCCCACAATCGTTGAACTACACCGATGGTTCGGAGTCCAACACTCGGCTCGACTTTACCTCCTCGGCTCGCCTCCGAGCGAGCCAGGGGTAGATCGCCGTTCGGAATTGCTCCCACAACCGTTGAACTACCCCGATGGTTCGGAGTCCAACACTCGGCTCGACTTTACCTCCTCGGCTCGACTCCGAGCGAGCCAGGGGTAGATCGCCGTTCGGAATTGCTCCCACAACCGTTGGACTACAACGATGGACCCGGAGTCCAAACTTAGCTCCCAGTCCCCCCAAGCTCGCTTCGCGGCGAACCGGGAGTGGTCCGCCCCTCTGCTCCGTCAGCGGAGGGACGCCGAAGCTACGTTCGGCCACATAATCCGAGCTCTCCTGCCTAATAACCGAAGCCCGAAGCCCTACGCCTTCGGTCGGCTACCGAGCAAGTGCCTTCCCGAGCTCGCAAACGGAGAAAAGTCACTTTCTCCTCAACTTTCGCGCATGATCTCAATCAGACGGCCCAGATCTCGCCGAGGACACTAAACGACAAGATAGTGTTTTCTTGAGAAATGTGCCCGTCTTGAGATGCGCGTCGTCATCTAATGGCTCAAACTGCGCCACGTCGCTTGTCCTGCTGAGACCCCCTATCTCCGGACGGATTTCGAGCAAGTGCCTTTCCGAGCTCGCAAACGGAGAAAACACACTTTCTCCTCAACTTTCGCGCCTGATCTCGATCAGACGGCTCAGATCTTGCCACCTGCGCTAAACGACAAGATAACATTTTCTTGGGAACTGAGCCGCCTCGAGATTCGTGCCTACGTTCAACGGCTCAGATCTTGCCACCCACGCTAAACGACAAGATAGCGCTTTCTTGGGGACTGAGCCGCCTAGGGATTCGTGTCGTACCTAATCAGAGTCGCTAAGCGACGAAATACTGAACTCATAGGTACCCCGTTCGGTTCAACACTCTCGCCAACGGAACTAACACGCTCGGTTCGAGGATCTCGGCGCAACCAACACAGTTATAAGCAAGATAAATATGCAGAACAACGAAAGATATTTTATTAAACAACCAGACCGAAATACAAAGCACATCTTTTTCATGGTTACAAAGTGTTGGCAAACAAAATACACGCCGCCGACCCACTATACTTGGCCCTCATATGGAAATATCTTCACTAGACTGTTCGGCCGACTCTTCGTCCTCCTCGGCTGGTAGCTCCCCTACATCGTCCCGGAGCTTCGCTACCACAGTCTGCAAATGTCGAATCTCCGAGAGCAAATCGTCCCGCTCGGCTATAATCTTCGACTGGTTGTGCCGAATACACTTGACCCGAAGAGCGTTGCTAAAAGCAGTTTGCGAATCTTCGTCCCCTTCTGCAGGAGTCAACTCGGTGATCCTGTTCTCCAGGTGTTGGATCTCGGTTTCCCGTAGGTCGAGGACGGACAAGAGGTGGGCCCGCTCACTCTCAGCTCGGCGTAACTCCAGCTCGACACTCCTAGGACTCAGAGCCGCCGTCCCAGAAGTGGCCTCGGATTCAGAGTCACCATCCGAGCCGTGGAGATCAGCATATGGGTCGGCCGCCTCGAGCTGAAAAAAGGGAAAAACAAATAGCAAGACTTCAAAACATCGCCGAGGCCCAACACTTAAAATTTTTCCAAATCACAAATCCGGATTCATATTCAGACATATTAATTCTACATACAACGAGACCGACCCTACAACAACGTTTTACAACAAATCAGAAGGGACATGAAGCGACATGATCAGGTCCTCTTCGGAAGGGGAACGCTTCGGTTTAAGGAAACGCGAGGACGACGAGGCTTACCCTCTGAGCTCGATCCTAAACCAACGAAGCGCGACCCCCCTTCGCTGCTGGCCCTGACTGCGACGCCGACCGAGGCCCCGCTCGACGAGATGGCCGCACTGCTCTGAGCGTCGGCTGGACTCCGTCCGGTCATAGGCGAACGTGTCGCAAGTTCGTAAAAGGAAATCCCTCTCTCGCTCTCTTCACGAGTACATGACGTACTGCGAACGTTAGTCCTCTCCGGCACAGGCTTGAGCGACGCGACCTCTTCCTCCAGTTCAATGATCCTGTCTCTCAGAGCGTCATCCTTTGCCAACTTCTTCGGACGAGAAGGCCTCGACGAGCCAGAGACGTTGGCACTATCTGTCGCGAGCCGTCGGAAGTGGGTGACTTCGATCCCCCTATCTATCGTGATCCTTTTGAGCTTGTCAACTTCGGCCAATAGCCTCTTGTGCTCAGCCAATGCCTTCTCCAGCTCCGAAGTCAGCTTCCCTTCCGCCGCCGAGTGTTATTTCCCCTCTAATTCCATGTGTTGGACCTCGGCCAAAAGATCGCCATTCTTCTGCTCGGCGGCGGTGAGCTCTCTACGGAGCCGCTCGACCTCGCCCTCAAGAGCAGAGACCGGGGGTCGCTTTCGTAGCTGTGCCAACTCGCGACACTTCGCCCTGGCCAGCGTCTTTACCTCCCCCAGTTCCAAAAATAAGTGAAAGCGCTTATCATGGCTCGATGACAGCTCTTGCTTCATCTTGACCAACTCCTTACGGAGGTACGAAACCTCCATGATCGGACCGAACTTCACCTGAAAAGCGGAGATGAGTCCGAGGGGACAATACATGGAAACATCTACAACTAGTCACACACAAATCCGAGACTCAACACTTGGACAAATTTTGGCCAAACAAAATGTTTCCATTCAAAACCAAGGAGAAAAGTTTTACAAAAGCGGTGGCCAGTCCGCAGTTAGGCTTACAAAAGAAAAAAGACTAAAAAAGACAACCGAGTCAGGGGTCGACCTTTTTGTCGTTAGGGTCCGTCGACCCCCCGGCCTTGTCCTCGCCACCGCCCTCGCCTCCGTCCTCGCTCCAGCTCTCCTCCTCGGAGTCGTCCTCCTCCTCGTCTTCGGCTTCGGTCTCCCCTGGGCCTTCGACGCGCTCTGTCTCTCCCTCGGGGCCGAGCAACCCCTCGGGAACACCCTCCTCCCCTTCCACGAAGTCGTAAAAGTGGTAGGAGGACGTGTCGAAGCCCGGGTTCTTGGCGGCAACATGGAGCAGGGCTCGACCGTAGGCTTCCTCCATGCTCTGGAGCATGTGCTGCACGGCCTCCTCATGCATGGCCTTCCTCACCTTCTTCACCTTCTTCTGATGCTTGGCCGTGATTCTCTCGGCCCTCTTCCGAGCCTTCTCCGCCTCCGACCGGGCGTTGGCCAGCTCCTCCTTCAGCTCGGCTGCCAACTTCTCCGACGCCTCAAGCTTGGCCGCCTTGTCCTTCGACTACTGAATGGCGTCGGCCAGCTGTTTCTCCAACCCCGCCACTTCGGCAGCCCTCTTTGTCGAGAGGAGCTGCTCGGCATCAAGCCGCTGCGTGGCCTTGACGCGCTCCGCCCTCTCCCGCTCCTTCTCCTGCTCCTTGTTCGCAAACTCCTCGACCAGGAAATTGAAGTGGCAGAGGGTCTGAAAAAGAACAGCGGATTAAAATCCGAGTCCAAAGACTTAGAAAAAAAATTCTAAAGAAGAAATTTTGATAAGGGAGACCTCGGCCAACTTACCGACATAGTATTCCGAGCGATCTGCATCACGGCGTCCCCTGCTTGCCCGGCCTTCAGGGTCGCTCGGTCTTTTGGGGTCGGCAGGTGCCTCACCGCCTCCATGCAGATGTTGCCGTCACCCAGGAATCCGTCGACGTTCATCACCTGCCAGTCGGGCACGAAGATCTGCTTGTGACGCTTGGTCAGGATCTTCTCCGCATCGGCAGTGAGGGGTGGAACTTGGAGGGACAGCACCTCCTTCACGCCGAACATACCGCTCGACGAACCGGGAGCATCCACCTTCGGGGTCGGAGCCGGCACCTCCGAAGCAAGGGAGTCGAGAACCCTGATCTCCCCCTGCTCGAGGACCACGACCTTCGGTTGGTCGGCAGTCTTCTCGACCGAAGGCTTCTTCGAGGCTCGGCTGTCCTGAGGCCCTGCCGAAGGCCTCTTCTTCTTCGCCTCCTGCTCCGACCGGCCCTTCGCCACCAGAGCTTTGTAATCCAGCTTCATCGTCTCTGCAAAAGCCGAATGAAAAAACTTAGAAAAATTTTCATGAACTCTAAACAAAGAGTATAAATACCAGAAGCATACTAGGGTCGATCGGACTGAGACCCCCACGGAACAGATCCTCCTCGGTAATTTCCTTCCAGCTCAGCACTGGCAGGGCAAGGAGCTTCTTCTGAACCTCTGCCTCCTCATCACTCAGCGCCACCTCCTTCTTGGTTCGCTTGGGCAGACCCTCCTTTGCCCAAACCGTCGGTATCACCCACGGCGCCGGAGCTCGGATGAGGAAGTACTTCTCCTTTCAATGTTTGATCGAGTCCGGATTCTCGATCAGCTTCACGCCCGTCCGGGGCGTAAGATAGAACCTCTGTTCGTCTCGCCTTGGCTGACAGGATCGGAAGAGACTCCGAAAGAGGAACATACTCGGCTTACCGCTGACCTCTTGGCATCGGAGGACGAACGCCATGATGTGCCTCCATGTGTTCGGCATCAGCTGGGCGGGGCTCAGACCGTACCATGTCAAAACATCAACCGCGAACGGGTGGAGGGGAAAGCGGAGTCCGGCAATAAGGGAGTCGACCGGAAAGACGCACACGTCCGACGAGGACTTTGTGTTGGCTCGGAAACCCGGCCCGGGGAGAAGCAGTCCATAGTCGGCAGGGATCCGGAAGCCCTCTCGGATCAGATGAAGGTCACCCTCGGTGAGAGACGAAATGGTATGATCCACCTCGGACAGCTCCCTGGGCTCGTTCTCCTCCACCAACTTAGCCGTGCCTTGGGTTACTCTCTCCAAGGTGTCCTCGGCGTAATCCCGTACGCCCCCCACGCTCGACAGAGAAATGGGCTGCTGATCGAACGCTCCCGCCGTCTTCGGCGTTTCCACGATCGTA
The DNA here is from genome assembly GCA_017893485.1 of Hemerocallis citrina. Lineage (NCBI taxonomy): Eukaryota > Viridiplantae > Streptophyta > Magnoliopsida > Asparagales > Asphodelaceae > Hemerocallis > Hemerocallis citrina. Next base: position 126,200,680 of record CM030362.1, read on the forward strand.
ACCACAACCTTCCCCTCCCGGGACACCGCCACAACCTCTTTAGGTAGCTCGGCCACTTTGCCCTCTCTGTCCGGACGAACGACATTCTGATCGCTCGGCTCCACTACCTCCTTCCCTTTATCCCCTCGGCCAACGGCTTGCTCCGAGGCGGGGGTCTCATCCGTGATCTTAACCATTTTTTCTAAAAAGAAGGGAAAGAGACTGACCTTGAAGTGATAGGTACGGTCGGAAAGTTCGCCGGAGACAAGGAACGCTACTGCGACAGCTAGCAACGCCACCAGAGAGCTGAAAACTTCGAAGGCAAAGTAAAAACTGAAGAGAGAGAGTAAAAGTGAAAAATGAGACTTGGTCTAAGGGGGGGTGAAGATTTATAGTAAAAATGGAACGTCCCTTGGACTTCCAAACGAATAAGTGCGACTTTTGGGCTGCTCTCGAAACGTTGCGAAGGCCCAACACAACTGCCTTCCTCACCAAGTCAACCAGCTCGGTGCAATGGGATCTGAATCCGAGCCGCACGCAATCCGAGCCAGATTGCGCAGACTCCGGTCGGCCTCCGAGCAAGTGCCTTCCCGAGCCTGCAAATGGAGAAAACTCACTTTCTCTTCAAACTTCGCGTAAAATCTCGATCAGACGGCCCAGATCTCGCCGAGAACACTAGACGACAAGATAGTGTTTTCTTGAGGAATGTGCCCGTCTCGAGATGCGCGCTGTCATCCAACGGCTCAGATTGCGCCACGTCGCTCGGACGATCGAACCTTCGGACGCCCCACCAATGCCTAGAGAAGCCAGAAAAAGTTTTGATTCAAAGTTTTAAGGCACCACCCTCGGCGGGCCCCCCGGGCCCCACGTCTCGGTCGACATTTCGCAACCCGTGAGGCCCGGTTGAAAGCAGATGAACACTCAGAGATCGGGAGAAGCGCACCATTCTGAGCTAGTTGATTGTAACTGGAAGGCTCGGCCCGGCAGAGGACTCTGGCAACAGAGCCTTCACAGTTGCAAACAACAAGATCGGAACGCCCTTTATTTCTCCCCCCTCAATCTCACCGATGGACAGGAAGTGAAAGAGCGATCACCCATCCTTCCGAACAAGCTCACCCCTCGGATTCGGACATGGATCATCACCTCTCCCACCCTGATCTCTGCCGACCCTGACACCCGCTGCGGAGCAAACAGAGTAGGCAGAAGATCTTGGTGGGAGAACGACCACCCGTCCCTCCGAAGCAGCTCACACCCCGGGTCCGGACTACGGTTGTTGCCACTACTGCCTCATTCTCTCCCGCTCCTGACATCCCCTTCGGAACCGTGAGGAACGGGAGAAGAACAAGGCAACAGGGCAACCACCCGTCCTTCCGAAGTAACTCATCTCTCGGGTCCGGACTATGGTCGTCACCACTACTGCCTCGTTCCCCCCCCCCCCGCTCCTGACATCCACTTTGGGGCCGTCAGGAACGGGAGAAGAAAAAGGAAAGAGAGCGACAACCCCCTCGGACCTCGAAAGACAAGTTACCCAAGCCCAATACCTCCGAGGTTTGAAACTCTACATTTGTTGCGATTGAAATGACAGAGAGAGTGGAGTACTTATAAGCTCCCCTCCAAGGTCCAGCCATTATGACCCTCGGAATTTGAAACGCCACGCATTAATTGAAGGAGTTATCCTTAATGAACTTGGGAAAGTGGAACGCCGCGCAAACCCCGAAGCACCATTAATGCTCTTGGGAACAGGATCGTCTCGAGACAGAGTGCGCCACATCGCTCCACCTGCCGAGACCCCACGCCTTCGGTCGGCTACCGAGCAAGTGCCTTTCCGAGCTCGTAAACGGAGAAAACACACTTTCTCCTCAACTTTCGCACATGATCTCAATCAGACGGCCTAGATCTCGCCGAGGACACTAAACGACAAGATAGTGTTTTCTAGGGAAATGTGCCCGTCTCGAGATACGCATCGTCATCCAACGGCTCAGATTGCGCCACGTCGACTCGGAACGCCGAACCCCTAGTCTCCGGTCGGCAGCCGAGCAAGTGCCATTCCGAGCTCGTAAACGGAGAAAAAAGACACCGAGCTACTACGACCGTTGGATCCCTCAGAAATTCGTGCTTCTGATGATGAACGGTCCAGATTGCGCCACGTGCGCTAAAAGACAAGATAGCGTTTTCTTGGGAAACGCGCCACCATCCGATGGCTCAGATTGCGCCACGTCGCTCGGAACGCCTAACCCCTAGTCTCCGGTCGGCAGCCGAGCAAGTGCCATTCCGAGCTCGTAAACGGAGAAAAAAGACGCCGAGCTACGGAGACCGTCAGATCTCTCAGAAAATCATGCTCGACTATGATCAGAGGTCCAGATTGTGCCACGCCATAAATCAGTATTAAAAATCATTTTTTATCTATTTAAATCACTTTATTTATTTAAAAATTGCGAAAAATTGCTAAAAATTCGGGAAATTTAACTAAAAAATCTAGAAAATAATTGAAAATTCGGGGGTATATTTTTGGGCCCCTGAACGCACAATTATTGCCCAGAATGCACTGTTAAGGCCCCCCGAACGATTAGTAAACACATCGCAAAATTAAATAAATAATCCGAAAAAAATAGATGAAAGACGCCAAATACTCGATATGGCTAGAGAACAACACATGGCGTCAAAAAGTTACCTCACTACCCCCTTCGAGATTCTAAGTCCTCCATATGGACTCCGATACAACTCCGCTAGCCAACAAAACAGTCAAACTACTCCTCAAAGGCTGATCACGCTCAGCCTTTAGGAGTGGGAGGCTCGTGATATGGCTAAAAATGGAGTTAAATCGGAACCGTCCAGATTGGGCACGAATCTTGAAGCTCGGGGGTAAAAAGGTAATTTCACATACAAGCGGATCCAAAGCGGGTACTGAATCTCCTTCTCACAGATCCAATAACCCACGAGTGGATCCACACCAGTTGGGTACGGGTTCCGACCCGAGACGAACCCAAACCATCAAGAGACAAATCAGGATCCATGATTTGGGCAAGTCAATGGCCCTGATTTGCTCTCACCGGGAATCAAGGGAAGATTTCCTAAAACAGACTGAGGATTTTGCTCCCGGCTGTTACACAGGAGATCAGATCCTTAAACGGCTCCCCTGGCGACTATAAATATCACCCCTCTACCACCATGACCAGGTTAATCACTTTTTCACCACTTTTAAGTTCTTTCTTAATCTCTTCTGATTACTGACAAGAGCGTCGGAGGGTGCGTCGCCGGAATCAATCCCGGTGTTTCGCACTTCCTTGCAGGTCGCGGCAGGAGCAAGAAGGTTGAGTCAACTGTTCAGATTTTTCTCGGACTCACAAATTCTATCTGTTACCCCCACACCGAAATCAGCGGTAACACAAATATACACTCTATTCTTTTTCTTCTTTTCTGCTTGTTTCTTGTTCTTATCTTGCTTATTTTTTTCTTCTTCCTAAACCTCTCATTTATAGAAATGAGAGATGAGTAACTGACAAATTATTCATTCTTGTTTCTCCCATTTTTCTTTGCGGCACCTATCTTGCCACAATTTTTCAACATTGTCTGGTGGGTGGGGCCCACTTTACCAAATCAGTTTGACAACCAATATCTTCGTGTTACCAATCTCTTAATTCTGCTCAATTCGTCGATCGCTATCACTTGAAGCATCACCATCAGAGTGGCGCAGCGAAAGCGTGGCAGAGTCCCTTATTGATTCATGGAATGAATTTTAAAGTAAAACTTCATCGTCATCAACAACTCAAGGTTCGATGTTATGTTTAGAATGGATAGGGAACAAAGTGCAAATATGGGCCATAGACTGGTTATAGGGGGCAGTGCATTAATGAAGAAAAGACAAAAAGAAGAAGAAATAAAAAGAAGAGAAATGAGGAGAGAAGTCAAAGAAAGAAGAAAGAAAAAGAGAAGAAAGAAAAAGAGAAGAAAGAAAAAGAGAAAGAAAGAGGAAGAAGAAAGAGAGGGAAGTCGGAGAAGAAAGAAAGAGAGAGAAGCTAGAGAAGAAAGGGGTGAAGAGAAAGAAGAAGACAACTCGGGAGCAAGCTTCGGAGAAGAGAGAAAGTGAGAAGCCGATAGCAGAGGCGGGAGCAAGAAAGAAAGAGAGAGTAGGATCTCGGATTTTCTTGGCAAATGGAAAGAAGAGATCAAGAATCGGTAGCGGGGATGAAGAGAAAATCGGTGGAAGAAGAAAGTGAAGCAGGGAAGAAGATGAAACTTTCTTCATCTTCATCGAGATTTGGTAGGATTTGTGTATTTTGTGTCAGTAGCTCTGGCAAAAGAGCTAGCTACCAAGAAGCCGCGATCGAGCTCGGCAAGGAGCTTGTAGAAAGGAATATCGATCTCGTCTATGGCGGTGGGAGCATAGGATTAATGGGCCTAGTTTCCGACGATGTTCGTGCTGGTGGCCGACACGTTTTGGGAGTGATTCCCAAGTCCCTGATGCCGAAAGAGATTACTGGGGGAACTGTGGGAGATGTTAGAGTTGTCTCTAACATGCACGAGAGGAAGGCTGAAATGGCTCGAGCTGCTGATGCTTTCATAGCCTTGCCCGGAGATTATGGAACACTTGAGGAATTGTTCGAGGTGATCACTTGGGCTCAACTGGGGATCCACAGCAAACCGGTAGGTCTTTTAAATATTGATGGATATTACGACTCACTGCTATTCTTCATAGATTCAGTTATGGCTGAGGAGTTTATATCCAGTAAAGTCAGACGCATCTTGATTTCAGCTTCATCGCCTAAGGAGTTACTAAGAAAATTGGAGGAGTATGTGCCAGAGCGAGATCAGCTTGTGACTCAGCTGAACTGGGATGCTAGCAATGTCGGTGGTTCAGATTCTGAGCCTAGACATTAAATTGTTGATTCCTCCAGTTGAGGATGCACAATTTGTCTTTAGTTGTATTCGTGCCTTTGTACTCCTTGTTTCTTTATCTTTTGTTGTACTCTCGATTGAAGAGTATTGCATTCTTAGCTATCCTATATCTAGCCTAAGTAAATTTCGAGGACGAAATTTTTTTTTGTAAGGTGGGTTGGATTGTAACTCCCTATTCCAGTTGAAAGTATTTTATTACGTGAATTTTTGTACTTCAATTTTCAGATCAGTTTTATTTTTCTCTTTGGACTCTTTATCTAAAGCCAGAATATTTTTCTGATCAATTCTATAATTTTGTGATTTTTCGATCGGAGTTTAAGTACAAATTTTAAATCCTGATTAATCCTAATCATAATCCTAATCCTAATCCTGCCTAATTCTACGCCTAACTTCTCATTTTCTCTCTCCCCCCCCCCCCCCACATTTTCTCCTTCTACGCCTAACTCTCATTTTTCCATACATCCTTTGATTTTTCTACACCCCTCCTATCCCTTCCTTTCTATATATACACACACACACACATGCAGAGCTCCTACCTCTTTCTCTTCTCTTATCTACATTCTTCATTTTCCCTTCTTCTCTTCCTCTGCCTTCTTCACACCCTCTGCCTTCTTCACACCCGAGAGCTTAAGCAACACCCAAGCTCCACTTTACCTTCCACCTTCGAGCCAACGACTCCGCTTCTACGATCCCGTGAACCCCGAAAAACAACCCGACGCCGCGCCACCTTGTTGTTGTCGTCGCTCACCGTTGTTACCGTTAGCTACCGTCTTGCCGCCATTCTTACCGTCGTTGTGCCGCCGTCCGTTGCCGACATCGCTTCTTTGCGTGGTTAACATCACCACCAAAATCGTCACGTTATAAGGCAAGTACCTTGTACACTCTTTTTGTTCTCGTACAAGCATTTTCCTTTGACTCGTGGCAATTAGTCTAGTAATCATCATGTTTTATTGTCAAACTCCGTTCTAGTCACTTGTTCCATGCTATATCAACTCAAGAGTGAACCGTTAACACATTTCGAATCGTGTTATCGAATATCAAATATTCAACCTTACTATCTCTAAAATTTCTTGACCTTGCACTAAGAATTCGACCATGTTTCCGATACTGGATTGAAAAGTTTCTACATGGAAATTGTAGCCCATCGAGTCCCAAATCCGGAACATCTTACGGTTTCTCAATCGGATGTATAGATTGTGAGATATCGCGATTTTAGTACTGTCATATTGTGAATTTCTGAACCTGCACGGGATTACTAACCGGCATCTCGTACTGAGAATTCGACCATGTTCCCGACACTGGATCGAAGAACTTTCTACATGAAAATCGTAGCCCTTCGAGTCTAGATATCCGAAACATCCTACAGTTTCTCAACCCAATGTATAGATTGTGAGATATCGCAGTTTTAGTATTGTGACTCCGAATTTCCAGAATGCGCGCGAAACATCGAAACCAGCGAAGAATGAATTTGTACGCATCGCTACTATCTTTAGAAAGTATCGTGTGAATATGAGTTGGAACCGGAAGAGAGTCTACTTTCTAGAATCTCTGACGGAATCGAATTTGCTTTTCTGTAACAACGGGAAAGTGAGTTTGAGTACAGATATGTCAAGTTGTCTAAAAATTCATCTATATATTTTTGCATATAAACCCGTTATTTTTCATATTTAATGAACTGAATGTTTTATTGTTCTTGTAATAATAACTTGCATAGATATAATAGGTTGATAAAATGTATTTTATACCACTTGATAATTCTATAATAACTACTCTCGATACATGTACTCGTTTTACGTCTCATGTCCATGATTACTGCCCTTGATATTTTTCTTGACTAAACAATTTGATTACACCGTTCCACTAGTCGTACCAATTGTATGTTCATAATTAATTATAAAAGAATAATAAGCCGGGATTATAAGGGTACGACTTAATAGTGGACAATATAGGAGAGTATACTCGGAAGGGGCCCGTGTTTCCCGAAATAGTGATTCTTGATTCTTGATTCTCGATTACACAATTCTTGATTACACAATTTTTGATTACACAATTCTTGATTACATAATTCTCGATTACATGATTCATGATTACATGTCTTTATACTATCACTGGAAGACCCGAGTACATAATCCTATAGAATTCACTACTTAAGTTTAAACGTCACATGATTGATATACACCGAACTTGTGGTATGGGACACAGGATTACGTGCATTAGATAGGTTAATAAAACAGATAAACTCGAGATTTTTACTAAGCATGATTCTTGATTACATGACTCTTCATTACATGACTCTTGATTCTTGATTACATGACTCTTGATTACATGACTCTCGATCCTTGATTACATAATAATCGATTAACTGCGCCTAGGTTATCAATTGCTTATACCTTGAAGTCTAGAATACACTAGCTACAGTTATTACTTACATGATCATATTGTTCCAGTTATTTGCTTACTTCCATATTGTATTTGTACTTCTACTTCTTGTTTCTTCCATGTTATATCTTGTTATATTACCCCTTTTACTGCTTGTTGCTACTTGCTGCCCGAAACTTGCTCTAACGGGAACTTTTCTATTTTTTTTGAGTTAATATTTATACAGGTACTGATGGACCCGACGAGCAGACTCTCTAGACGATCGCTGCTGCTTCCTTACTACTTCATGTTGTTTTTCTTTCAGTCGCTATTTATCTAGTTGTTATAGCAAACTGTTTATCGTACTATTTTAATTAGGGCACAATGTATTTCCGGGCAACTTGACCCGATGTTTATGTATTATATGGATGATGGTTATTCTATTTTCAGCTCATGTGATTATTATATTTGCCTGCGTGAATGTGTTATAAAGATCTTATTGAGCTTATAATTGTACAACTTATGGATGATGTATATCATTCGCTAGGCCTCAGTTGCGTGCATGTATTTCTGTATAGTGGGAAGCGGGGCGTGACACGCATGGTTACCCCGACGCTCATGAACGAATCTAGTGACATTAAAATCCCCACAGAAAACCCACAGACCATTAATGAGCCCAAGAAATGAGTTGAATTCATCCCGAAAGGCAGAACGGAGTTAGGCCTTGGAAGGCCCATAAACTAAAAACTGTCAGAAGCTGGTTGAATTCCACCCAATGAAGATTGACAATTAGGAAAATTTTCAATCTAGAAACCGAAACTAGGTATAAAAAAAACCACTTGGACCTAAGAAAGGGCCATAGCCAGCCTAGAAAGGAAAAACAAAAGCCCAATAGGGACAAAGAGACAAATAAGAAGGCCACAGGATAGCCCAAGCAAACACCCAGTCAACCAACAATAACTGTAGCGATCAAGCAAAAGAAACACTGCCAGCAAAAATACCCAGAAAATACCCCAAAAAGATGAAAATCAGAGCGGTGAGATAATATAGGACAAAAATTCAATCTGAATAAGTAAACTAAATCAGAGGGCATAAACCAAAAAACCCAAGCTACCAGTAAAGAATCACAACAATAAAAGAGCTAAGAAACAAATATTCGATCAGAATAAGTAGATTAAATTAGAGTGCTTAAACCAAAATACCTAAGCTACCAGTAAAGAAACACAACAGTAAAAGAGCTAAGAAACAACAATCACCAACATCTGAGAATGAGAGGAGGAGTTCCCAAAACAATGCACGTCAAGAGGAGACTCAGAACTTGGAGTGAATTACAGCACTAAATGCCAGATTTAGATCAAGAAGAGGGGAAAGTAGCCGAGGGGCGGACCAACATCTAAAAAACCTCCAGAGGCACGGGACGAAGGAGAAAGAAGAAGGGAACAGAGATAATATCGATGAGGAGGCTGAGGAGAAGGAAGAGGAGAGAGAGGAATAGGGAAGGAGAAGCAAGAATAAATGACTGGGGAGAGGAGGAAGGAAGCAAGGAGGGGAGGAGAGCACGAGGGGGAGCTAGATCTAGAGTTTGAAGGAGTCTAGGAAGAGAAAGCCATTATCTATTTGTCATGCTCCGCTTCTCAAAAAATACGGAATACGAGCACGTAACACAAGCCCAGCGAATGATTATTGTCATCCTTAAGCTGTTTCAGAAATCTTTGCAACACATCACAGAATTTATCAGAGCCGGAAGCAAAAGTTGAACCAACATGCAACATCGAATCAAATTTATCAACAGAAATTACTTGAAATCAAATACCATGTTCTCAAATAAAACAGAGTCTGGAAAAACAATATTTTGGGTCACATCGCCCAGTTACAAAATAACATCCAAGTCTCAAGATACAAATATTGTTCTAGCAACTACAAGAAATAATGATAGTAAAATCTCAGTCTCTAGACCCTCATCTTGCCAATACTTTCAGGAATCTGTCCTCCAAAATCTGCAATTCAACGAATGCAGGAAAGAGAAAAGAGAAAACACAAGTACCCATTAATTGCAAGTCCGGGTCACAAATAGAGTAGGATACAAGCACATGGAAACTAACTAATGAACATGGTACTACTAACAGGTAAGGGTACATATGTCAAGTGTCAGGTAAACAGGTAAACAGGTAAACATGTATAATTATCAGGTAATCAAGTAACAGGAATATCAGGTAATCAGGTAACAGGAATATCATGATAATCAGGTAACAGGAATATCAGGATAATCAGGTAATAGGAATATCAGGTAAACAGGTAATCATGTCTAATCTTTTTATTTACTATCTAGGTAGCACGACATGCATCCCATACTACATGGTTGCTACAACACAACAGTTTCTTTTTAGATTTCATAGTGGACCATAGAGGGCAGTATACTCAGGAATCAGAACAGAAACAGATATCAAGCACGAGTCACGTAATCGTGAACAAGTGGCAACAAGTATCAAGCACGAGTCATGTAGTCATGATCACGTGGCAACAAGTAGTATCTAGCACGAGTCATGTAGTCATGATCACGTGACAACAAGTAGTATCTAGCACGAGTCATGTAGTCATGATCACGTGGCAACAAGTAGTATCTAGCACGAGTTATGTAGTCATGATCACGTGGCAACAGGTAATGGGAAACATGGACTCCCTTCCGAGTACACTTTTCTGAATTATCCACTATTAGATCTTTCCCTTAAACCCCGGCTTAGTTACTTTTATTATTAGGGTCATCAACAGTCATGAGAGGGTATTAATTAATGTCAAACTAACCAGGTATGATCAGGTTTAGGTTCATAAAATCAAATCATCAAGCATAGGTAATATACATTCACATATATGAGCAAAATAGTATATGTTTGCAATCAGGACAGCAAGACCTGTCTGTACTAAAATAGAGATTCTGAGAGCTACAGGCATGCAAATCATGATCCGTCAAAGGATCTGGAAACTAGAAATCCACAAGGTTCTAACGGGTATAATAAAGATATATACTAGTTCACAACATCTAAGTTTAAAATGCATTTCAACATAGATTTCATGCACAGCCAGAAAACAGGGGAATGACTTCCAACACATAAAAACAGCATGTAAAGTCATCAAATAAATCCACAAAAAATCTGGGGTATTCCCCTATAGATATATACTCAAGATAATAAGTTTTATAATATTCCAGAAAGTATAGTTAAGGCATCAAAAATGGAAAGCAACACAAAATACGGTTTTGACGAGTCTGGAATTTCTCAACACTGCTGTACGAAATCAAACATATCTTGCAAACAGCAAATCAAAATCCAGTTCCGCCAAAACGGCGTGAAAATAGGTAAAATTATACAACTTTCATATCTCACATAAAATTTTCATACAGTAAATATAAATATGATGAAAGCGGCATTCAACATAAAACAACACGCAGTTTACAGCAAAAGTAGGTTATAGAAAATGATATGAAACATCGTGCAAAACTCATCTTTAAAATACGAAAAAAATCTGGGAATACCCTAACATCATGATGAAACACTGAGTAAAATATTATGGCATGATATTAAGTATAACCTAGATCTTGAAAATAAATAGTTTACCAAAATCTACCCCGAACTGAATCTGGAAACTACCGACATACATTCACCAAAATTATCATATCTAATTCATAAAAACTCTAAACTCAGTGAAACCAGTGTGGTTAGAAAATATATTCAATCCTCTACAATTTACTCAGAAATGTTCACATTGAGATTCGGACCCTAACCCAGGTAAAAACAGTAAACAACACCGCACAGCCCGAATTTCCAGATTTCACGCATCATCTTAGAATCGTCATAACTTCTTCCAAAATGAACCAAACTCAACCAAATTCGAAACACAGCCTACCCATTATCTAAAACTCATAATGGAGGGTTTCTAACATGTCAAAACCTAATATTTTTCATATAGGCAATCAAACAAACACATGGTATGCAATATGTCACATACGCGATCAAAATCGCTTTTGGGCGAAACCTAGGGCATTAACCTATCAATTCTCATGTTCTAAGTCATCTATGGCCTGATTTACACAATAGAGACAAAACTCACAAATAAAAACATAATCTTTGGCCGTCTCTAGTCTCAACTACTCTATATGTGAACTTTTTGACTTGTATCAACCTAATGAAATTATGTACAAGTTACTTGCCTCTTAATGACAATGAACACGACGAAACCAAGCCTAGCAACGAAACCCACGAGCGAGAAGCCTTCTCACGCGATTCCAAGCAAACCCACGAACCGAAACGCGCCTACGATCGAACTCCTTGATGCACGAACTAAAGTGGGTGATGCCCACTTCTCAAATCAGTGAGGGGGAAGTTGTGTGCTGACTTGGGATGAAGGTGGTGCTGGTTTGGTAATGCCGGCCACCAAAGGAGGGGAAAAAGTGGAGTTTTGGTGTATCGGGGTTGTGTAGATGGATGAGGGGGTGTGCTAGGTGCAAGGGAGGCCGGATTTGAGGGTGGAGAGGGCCGGCCAGATGAGGGGGAAGGAGCAGCCGGATGCAAGGTTTGAGAGGAGAGGGAGGCCGGTTTGATTTAGAGAGGAAATATGATTAGAATTAGGGTTAGGGGATATTAGGGGACATTTATATGGGTTAGATGTGGGTTAATGGGTAGTGGATATTAATAGGAATTAATAGGTATACAATTGGGTAATGGTTATTGAGTAATTTTCAAATGGGGATATAAAATACAATGAATTCTATGACTCCTAAAAATCTCCTTAAGGGCCAAAAACTACAAATTGGCCAAAACTCCTCTAAAAATTCACCACAACCCCAAAATAAATAATAAACATGAACGAGACCAAGAAAATGAGAAAAAAAAACTCAAAATGGCGAAAAACGAACAACCGACGCACAATCAGCACAAGGAGGTCAAAAATGCAAGAAAAATAATATATAATGAAAGTAATCCCATATATGGTTCCGGAAAAATATAAGATATATAAAAATACATTTTGAAAAAAGAAATTTGAAAATCGGCAAGAAAAAAAAAATTTGCGAAAATTTTTAAAATACACAAAAATACAATTTTGGGAAAACAGGGGTTACACTATTGGTTTTCGAAAAAACTCCTCCGAATGAGGCGTAGTTGTCCCGTCTTGTTGCTTATTACAAAATTTAAAATTCTACATGTTAACTATGTGCTAACCTAAAAAAGATACAATTTACTAAGTGGATATATGTTTAACTCAAGTTGACCAGTTAGTTCCCCATTGCTTTGCGGTATCCTTCATTTTCGGAACGACCTTGATTCCTTAGAGGGTTACGTGATAGAGGGATATCAAAATTTGGTGAGGTATTGGGGGACCATGTTTTCGTGGTTTCTTCGAATTTTGAGTGGAGGCATGGGGGACTCCTACTTATATGATACACCATAGGAACATCTTACCGCCGTCTCTCACTTCACTCTCTTCCCTCTATACCTGATTTATTTTCTTAGTAGGAAGAAGAGTAGTACTAATGGGGAAAATGGGCTGATTTTGAGTTTTATTTTGCAGGTTCAAAGAAGAGTAGAAGTTTTTTAGTTACCTTTAAATATAAAAAACCCGGAATTAAAAAATAATTATGACAAAAATATCAATTTAACACATATCTAAATAATAATAAAAATGTTATTCCTAAGGGTGCCAATTGGTCCAAACCCGACCTAGACCCGACTAGGTTTGACCCAGTTATTTACAGGCTTGCACTAATTATTTATTAATTTGGGCCGGGCTCAGGCTCAACTTTTTAGGCCCAATGAAAATTTGGGACGACCCCGGCTCAAGTATCTAGGCCTGAGGGATCCAGATCAAATTTGTGCACCTAAATGTCCATGTATATATATGACTACATACATATATGTATGCATATGCTCATTTATGTTAATATTTTGCATAGTCATAGTTACTAAAAAAAATCATGCTTATTCATTTACATAATATTTTTTGTTTTTCCGATGGCCATTCATTTGTATAGGTTGAAAATTGATTTCCGCAAAGCCTTCAACACTGTCAGCTGGGATTTCATTGAGCAAATGCTTTTCAGCCAGAGGGATTGGTCCAAGGTGGTGCAAGTGGATTAGCAATATCCTAAGATCAGCAAAATCCTCTATTCTTGTTAATGGTGTGGGGGAAAAATCATCACCTCCAAGAGAGATCCCAAGCAAGGAGAACCTCTCTCGCCTATGCTCTTCATTCTTGCAGTCGATGTCCTTGCCCAAATGTTGCAATGTGGTAGGCAGTGTGGTACTTTCTCACCACTTCAGCTTCAGGGCCTCTCCTCTTTGTCTACACTCAAAATTGTTGACAACACTCTCATCTTCTGCAATGGTGATGAGCAAGAAGTTGAACACCTGAAGCTGCTCCTTCACCTATTTGCCAATGTATCAAGGTTGGACATCAATTTCTCAAAATCCTCCCTTATTTACTTTGATAAGTCAAGGGCCAAACTCCTTGCTTTCTCTAATATATTGAGTTGTAAACATGACACTCTGCCCATCAAGTATCTCGGTATGCCTCTGATAAAGGGCAAGCTGAAAAAAAAAAAATGGCAGCCCCTTATTTTAAGAATAAAGGTGAGACTATCAACTTGGAAGGAAAGAATTCTCTCTAGGGGTGGCAGACTTGTTCTCATCAACTCTGTTCTCAGTGCTCTTCCTACTTATTTTGCATCTTTCTTTAACATGCCACGTTGGGTGATTGCAAGAATTGATCAGATCCACAACAATTATTTTTAGGTGGGAGCTGATACTAAGGCTTCAAGAGTTGCCTACACAGATTAGAAGAGAATCTGCCGACCCAATGAGAAAGGTGGCTTAGGGGTTTTAAACCTACAATAGTTCAACCAGGCATTGCTGATGAAATGGAGGTGGAAGCTGGTGGCAAACAAGTCTCTTGATTCTCAAACTCTTCTGTCATTATACTTCAATAGAGGTTCAAATAGCTTCTCTTGTTCTATGCATGCCTCTCAGTTCTGGAAAGAAATTTATAAGCTAAGAGAGAAATTTCATCAGGGGATTCATTGGCAGTTAGGTGATGGACAATTCATCAAGTTCTGGACTTCTAAGTGGATTGGAGGGCAAAGCATTTCTCATCTCTTCCCAGATCTATACAATGCTGCTTGGAATAAGGATGCAACCCTTCAATCCCTGAGATTTTTTGAAGAAGACAGGAGGATTTGGAGACCCTGCCTTAACAGTAGCTCTTCTTCTATCCTGTGCTCTGAGAAAGAAGAACTTTTAAATCTTATAGACAGTCTACAACCTTCTATCTATGCTAACATCCCCAAATGGAGCTACTCTGCCTCAGGAGTATACAGTGTCAAATATGCTTATTCCTTCTTCAGCGTCTTTGACCTTCGGTCTCCATTCTACAAGGCTTGTTGGAAAAGCATAGCTCCATTAAAATGCAAGATATTCATTTGGCTGTTGAGTTAGGAGAAACTCAAATCCAAAGATAGACTCCAAGCTAGAGGATGGGATGGTAATCTAACATGCAGATTGAAACCACCTTCCATATTTTCTTTGAGTTCCCGGTGGCTATCAGTATCTGGTCATACTTTATGCCTTTATTCCATATTCCACAGTTGCCTTCATCCACATTTGAATGCTTTTCACAATGGTGCTTTGATTCACACCACCTCAAATCTTCACACTCTTGGCACTTATTATTTCTATATGCTGGAGTCTTTGGGGGTGCAAGTAATGGTTCATGCTTCAATAATATTCATCAATCAATTGATCGTATTATAGCTAATGTCAAGATGGTTGCGGCAGCTCGAAGCAGGAATCAAAGATCATACAGAAAGTGGAAGTTGCATGGGCTACTGATCTCCTCAAGAGCGATGCAACAACTTTGTTTTGCAGTCAGAACAACAACGAAGAATAGCTATTCATGGGGGTTCTGCTAAGGATTTTTTGGGGACTTATGATGTCCCAATTTTTGTTTTCCTCTTCCACATCTGCTGCTGTGTACTCTTATTTTTAAACTTATGTTGTATGTTTTGATTTAGAGAGGAGGGGGGGTCATATTGTGTTTGTATGCTTTCTCATGGTGCTTGTGAGAGGGATGAGATCATCAGTTTGATACTAGTAGAGGAGTACGACAATAGTCCAATGCCCTCTCTACGTTTCAATCATATGTCATCTCAAACTTGAACAACACCGTGAGAAATGTTTTTTTGTTAAGATCCACACACCTAGTTTGTATTAGACTTTAACTATTTCTAATATATCATACTTATGTAAGGAATGTTTTCCCTACTTTTTGCTAGTCAAAAAAAGAAATGAGTACAATAGTTTATATTGAGAGAAATGATATTGTTAGAAATATAATGTTTGAATGGAAATAAATAAAATTATATAATTTTACCAAAATTAAACTGTGTTTTTTTTTAATTATGTGGTTCTCAAGAATCAAGATGCTTGTATTTTTAAAGAAATATTTTAGGTATTGTTATGTTAACATTAGAAAGTTATGTTCTTGGCACTTCGGGGAGCGTTTTTTATCTCCTTTCGAAGCTGTCTACCTCTACGGGGTGGAGGCGCTGTTGGCTGCCCTGACTGGTCATGGCCGGGTTCCCTCGAGCGAGGGTAAACCGCATGTCGCGCGGGTTGCTCTGTCTATCTCTTGTTGGGCTTTTCATCCTCTGGCGGAGGCAACAGAGGCCGGGGTCGACGCGTCTGGCGGCTCTTCAGTACTCCCCTTGCGGTTGGCGGCTTTTCAGTATTCCCCTCTGTCCACTCTCTACTGTTGATTGTATATGTATTGGAGAACTTAGGTCTGTTTTATTCAGTTTTACATATCGTAAAACCCTCGATGTACATTATTATTATTATTAATATATTTTTGCTGTGGCTGGAGTCTGATAGACTCTATCCGTTCACATCAAAAAAAAACATTAGAAAGTTATATGTTGAAAGCGTATAGATAGGCCCAACCCATTTATCTAGTCTAATTCGGGTCTGGGCTTGAGATCAAGCTTTTAAGCCCGAAGATAAATCAGGGCCTTCTAATATGGGTTAGGCCCAAACTGGCCATTTCCAGCCTTAGTACTTATTCCTATCTTTCTTTAGCTTAGTATCCGGGTTGTTTAGTGCAAGTATCCGGGTTGTTTATTAGTAAGTTTTTTTTTGTTAGTGAGCAAGAAGTCAGGAGTTCGAACTCCCAACCTACGCAATTCCTCTATTGTGGGAATGGCAGTGCGTTCATCTGTGTGAAACGGGTGTGCGGCTACAACCCTTTTCAAAAAAGAAATAAAATAAATTTATGATCGCCAATGTTACCAGTTCTGTTAAAATAGTGTACAACTGTTTTGCAATCCAAAGAGAAAAAATTTCTCTACAGTTATGGTGGCTTCACTGCGTTCCTTTAAACACCAAATACTCTATGAGTACCCAATACCAACCCAAATTTGCTGCAGTGAAAAGATTTGTGTAATAACCACTTTCTCATGTCATAACTGCAAATGCAATCACACATTTTGAATGACTTTTCAAAAAATTATATTACTTATGAAACACCAAGGTCTCAAGCCACAATGATAACGAGCAAAAAACATTCATAACTTATGCCTTATCAAATTTGTGACGGTTACTGAATTGTTTCTTTCACTTATTTAAAACTGTATCATCATTCATGGTTCAATTATGGATTCATTTTTAAGATATTGGTGGAAACTATTATTTCGTAAAACAATTGAACTATGAATTTACTCAATTTGTTGTGAATTCAAACTAGAATTCACTTTAATGATGTTGGGTTTCTTTGCACCATCTCAATCACAATGCATCCAAACCCAATACACATCTAGACACACATCCACCCTAGTCTTCTGCTCCTTACACCAGAAGCATACTATGTGCTCAACCACGACTTTAATGCATGTTTAGCAGCCATTCTTGAATCATGGTCATGGATGACAAAATTAAGTTGTTTAAAAACAAAACTGAAAAATCTAAGATATATAAAATTATAATGTTATTTTATTTGTGTTGTTAATATTGTTGTATAGAAATTTCTGTAGAGTATCATGTGGTTTAAGTAGAATGGTTATCATTGAGTTTAATTTATTGAAGTTTAGTTGACTGTTCTGATTTGATCTACAATAGTGTCAATGTATTTGTCTCCTTTCTTGCTTTTTCCCAACTCAATTCACCAAACTAGTATATGCAATATATTGTACTAAAAGAGAAATAATCGAAACATATATGTAACTTGCATCATAATCAAGATGGTGGCCAAAATAGAAACAGTAAATTTAATTAGGGTTTGTCCACTTTAACTAAGAATGGGCAATACGGATTGTATACTTCTCACAACTTTTAGTGAGCTAATTTGATCATTTCCAAACTACAGTAGACAAACATCAAGCACAATTGTGAACCTACTATAATCAAGAAGGCATGGTATCATCCCTATGTTATATTTTAAAGAATAACCATACAAGATGTAGGAAAATCAGAAAAGACCATATGCTATATGCCCCAAAAGTGAATTCCAGTTTGAACTTCTAGTCTGGGCATGAAATTGACATTTTGACTCTCAACAACAACTATGAAAGAGAACGAGGAATAAGCTTTGGCATCAATCACATCGGAATCCTGTGTTCTTTTTCCACATTCCTGCTTGTCATTCCAATTCTATTACAGCCAGAAACAAATCCATCATGCTAAACACAAAATAAAACAAGAAAAACTGACTTGAACAAATTAAGTCAAAGTTGCAAGTAAAGATTTTTCATTTGCCACTGCCAAGGGTATATCATTTGCACAAATAATACCAGATTCCGAGATGATATCTTACAGACAGAAGTATGGAACAGCCAGTAGTTTCATGAACATGGCAATTCAGGTATCAAAGTGTATCAACACCAAAGGCAAAGACTCATCAGGCAATAGTAATTAAGCTTAAAGTTTGAACACAATTTGTTGACTATTAATAAAAAAATATAATTTCAGCAAACTAGTTTACGAGAAAATCATTGGCAGCATGAAGTGGTCATCCATTCACTAGTGGCATTCCAGCAAGACCCTGTGAAAAGATAAAAGAGAAAATTATGATTGACCACAACACAACATAAAGAGTAAAAGAAACATTTTGGTGATATTATCAACTGCAAGATACCATACAACGATAGATTCAATATGAAGATTTGGAAATTGACAGGTCAACAAATACATTATGCTTCCAAAAGGTCAAGAGCCAGATCAAGTATCCATCTAACTAGACATGTACATTTGCATAACAGAGTGGGTTTCAAATTCAATCTAACTTTCTCGCTCTTCAACTTCAGATCGCAACCAAAGAATCTTGAAAAGGCATCTCCAAAATCATTTCCTTGATTGTCATTGGCAGTGTGCTCAATGGTTCAATTTGGCATATATTTATCACCACAAGTAATTTTCTGACAAATTTAAAAGTGGAACAAGGTTGCTACAACGTACTTGACAGTGATGTCACAGGACATTGTCGTGGAAGCTAATTTCTACCATTAAATTATGATTCTGCCCACATGTATTGATGCAACCGGAGAATCATGTAATAAGAGATTAAAATAAGGAGATGGACTAAACTTTTATAGTTATCAATTTCTCTTCTAGATAATCACAATTTCCTTCACTCACAAATGTTTGAAATCATATTTCTTATAGGAAAAGATTGTGTTCGTAGTGACCAAGTGAATGATGAAAAAACACTCAAAAGTTTGCTTAACCATAAAAAGGTATATATCATAAAAAAACAAAAGAAAATTACGTGAAAATGAGTTGTAGATATTAGCCTACCATCAGAAACCAAAGTGATCAACCTCCTCATCTTCACCTTCGTCCTCATCCTCATCCTCATCCGAATACCTCACATAATCCTCAGCCTCTTCCTCTTCCTCTTCCTCATCCTCTTCCATCATAGCTTCATTAGACTCCTTGTCCTTCAAGCCTGTGCTCAAAACAACTGTTTGCCCTTTGGTTTTCTCCATGTCCTTTCGCAATCTATCCATGCTCTCTTTTCTACGCTCTGCCTCCAATCGTTCCTTCTCAGCCCGCCGTTTATCAAGATCAGCCCTGAGAAAAATATTCTAGATGATTCTAGTGATTCACATTCAAATTTGATACTAAGTAATGAAGTTGATAAATACCTGTAGTTCTCCATGTACTCTTTAGCACTTTCTTCGATTGCATTAAAGAAGGCTTCCATTCCAACACCAGAAACAGCAGAAACACCCACAGAGCGCAAATTTTTATAAAACTCGTCAAGCACTAGAGAGAGGCTTCTTGTTAAAGATGATGTGTACGAAGAATCAGTCTCCAGTGCATCTTGGAATGCTTCGAAATCTTGCATCCACTATTTCCAAGATGAAACAAAAATCAGTTTGTGGATGTGCGTGTTTTAAGATGCAATATAAAATTAAAAAGGTAAGCAAGCATGGCAAGTTGCATCATTGAAAATAAAAAATTCAAAAATTCAAAATAAAAACAATCCAGTTACCTGCAATGGCCTATTTATCAGAATAATAGAACTTATTGAGATTCAGTGCCAATGCGGTGTTTGATAAATAATTCTATGTGCGAGTCTTACAGCTAAAAATATGACCAGTGTAATCAGTGAGGAACAAGTAATCCTCTAAAACACAAAGGAACAACTTTAAAGCAATAACAAGGTTATTTTCAATTTAAATTTGTTCAATTAAAATTTGATACATTGGCCAAATTATTCTCAATTTAAAATTACTCAACTATTGACGAATATGCAATCATGCATAAACAATCATGACTTATGAACATATCACACAGCTGTAGATATTAATCAATTCTTGACACTAACAGTGCTATAATTTCCATATAACATTACTCTTCTGATTGACTAGATAGACGAGACGTAGCAATTCAGAGTATGAGTGCCTAAAGCCCAAAGTATACTAGTCAGGTTTTAACTAATTTTTAAGTGTGTTTGAGCTTTGGGGCTTAACAGACCATCATTCTAACGATGGAACCAACAGATTTAGGCTTTGTTTGGTATTGCTATGAAGGAAAACTGAAAAGTGCTTTTGCTGAAAAGCGCTGGTAGATAGAAAGAATTATGTTTAATTCAAAAGTTTCCTAGTAAGTAAAAGCACCTTTTGAAAAGATAACTACACCAATTTAGGTGCTTCGAGAAAAATACTAAATATAGTAGGTTTATACTTTTGATTAAACACACTTTTAATTAAGTATTACAAACACCAATTTTGGGCCTAAAACAGCATTCAGACCCAAAGCACCCTCCAAAAGCAATGCCAAACGGAGCCTTAGCCTATTTCAATTACTCAGTAACAAGATTTTTAATGAAACTGTCAAAGGGAAATCTACGAAAAAAAGATCAGAAATAATAAACATGTGCAAATTGCATTCAAGATAGAAAAGCAAAAAAAAAAAGAAAAAAAGCCTGGAATAAACTAAAAGCACATCAATTTATAGTCCCTTATTTGTAACTCAATAAGATTCTCCTTAAATCAAGAAGTCCACAATGAAAAGAACCATATCTTAAACGTGAGCAGCAACCCATGAATAATGAATATACAACAATGACCACAAGCTAAATGGGTAAAGATAGACCCGGCATCAAAAGGGCAAACGACAATTAACGAATAAGTTATCACTACTGTACATGGGAATGCTCCGTGATACTGATGAAATTTAGAAAAAAATAGTTGCATCTAAGGCCTCCGACAAAGACCACGCTTTACATTCAGCCCTTATCAACCTTTATAATATATCTATTAACAGTAACGAACAATAGTCAGAACTTTAAAAGGCGAGCACCTTGGCACCTCAAGCCCTCAAGTGATGCAGAATCCAGGATCCTCGCATGTGTATTTGATCAGGCAGCAAGTTCAATAAGACGAGGGTCAGGCACCAAAAAGGTGCTTACACAGATGCATCAGCGAGAGGCGAGGCACGTAAAAAGGCATCGCTTCTTTAACTTTTTTGGTTTTATTTTTTTAGTGTTGACAACATCTGAGTCTTATTTATCTGTATGTGAAGATACAACAATTATAGCTGCAGCCTTGCAGGTAAGGATATCAAACATTCAATGTAATATGAAGTCTCAACGAGATACCGTTCTCCTCTCATCTCTTTGTTCTATTGGTCCCCACATGACCTTCCCAACCCTCCGGCGTCTGCTCTTCTTTTCCTTAGGACTTGATTAATTAAGTTTGTGAAATGAGTAGTAGCTGGAGTATACTTGAGGTAATATGAACTTCTAAAGATCATTATACAATTCTTTATGAGTGGTTATGTGCAATTGTGGATTCTTTTATGCTTGATAAGTAGATAAATTTTAAGTTAGAAAATTATATATCATACCAAAATAGTCCATAATCTGAACATACTTTTGCATTACATTTTGCCGGTATTTGTATACTTGTTTGCACAATTATCTTCGTAATGTGTTTGTCCCCTAATTAAAATGAGTAGATTACTATATATGCTACAAATAACATATTGTTTATTTATTGTTTCATTACATGGCAACTGTTTCACTCAGGCGACTACCTTTTTGGGTGCCTGACTACACCTTTTGCATTTAAAACTTTGACAATAGCATCACATAAATCAATGTAAGAATGGTATATATGGTTTGAGACATAGGCTGGGACTTAGACAATACTCCAAAATCGTCTTGGTGATTGCCTGATCGGTCTAACCTATATGATACTTGCTAAAAACTCAGTATCAGGGAATACTCAACTTGTATAGGCATAAAAGGTAAAATATTCGAATCATACAATCATATTTATAATGTCAGCAAAAATATTCCAAAGTACAATTTCAGAACCATCCAGACGAATCGGGACTACATGCATGAGAGAATGATCTAGACAAATATTTTAAGCAAGAAAGTGTGATAGACAAATACTTTTACCATATGCATACTTGTATAGTTTATATTTTCAAATATATTCTTTATAACATAAAAAAGTGAAAACCTGTAGAATATATTTTAGCTTAAAACATGTAATTTTATAAGAAAAAAAAATATTTTTATGGCTGACAGATATACACCAATTTAATGCTGAAAAGGGTTTTTTGAAAAATAATTTTAATCAACCATTTAATCCCTTAAAGATTCTGATACCAAAAATTATGGTACCATCTACCAATGAGCCAGCGATTTTGAGAAAGACAAAACTGATACCAATATAAGAAGGTCAATACCAAACCTGACACCAAGTTTGTGAACATGATAAGGTATCAAGAGATATTCTATAACATCAAAGTTATGTACAATCTTATAAAGGAGATAGGATTAAAAGTTTAAAACGGTGATGCACAATCACATTTGCAAGCTCGGCATCATAGAGATTATATTGGCTATAACCTCTTTCTTTGTTAACAGGATAAATAATTTTCCTCTAATGATGCTCGGTAAACCAAATAGTTATGGAAATAGAGACACATAACAAACACAATATTGACATCGAGATAAGAAATTCGAATTAAGAGCAGGACAATCAGATACATGAAAGAATAACAAAATTTACATGTTGAGCATAGTAACTATATTGCATGGTAACTATATATGAAGATGCACATATGAATGGCTCTTAAGAGTAAATTAATACAAGATATTTGGACGGGATGTAACTTAGCCAGTCATTTAATGTAATCCATAGTTCCATACACTTTATAACTTGGCATATGGTCTGCATACTTGTATTGAATAGTACACTCTTATCAGTTTCCTTATCTTGTAAGCTATTTAAATATAATAGTTTCATACAAGTCACTGCATAAGCATCCTTTTCTACTGAAATATAGTTTTACCATACATATGATAACAACTTTATATGTCAATATGTAATGAATAAGAAATCTCATGGATGATGTGTCCAAATAGTGTTGATAAAGTGTTAAATAAGTGTATAAATTAAAATATTACAAACATAGTACGCATTAGAAGCTCAGGATATGTGTCCAAGGAGCACCGTGATGTGTCCAAAGTGTGACTGTCCAACACACGTGTGACTTAATGATTAAGAGTCTATGCTACATAGCGAACAGTGTGGACCACCAATTTACCCTCTTTAACTTACATGCAAAACTGAATATTACATTATTACTACAAGGAAGTTTTCACATCAGTATTTGCTACAAACAATTAACGAGTCTGACTAATTTGTTTAATTTTGCTATAGATAACAAATGGCTCTTGACTGATTTGTTTAATTCATATTTAAAGACAATGATGAACTAAATTTCTCTCTCAAGAAGTCAAACAGAAAAGATCCTATAGGAAATATGTTAACTCAAGATATTTCCTAGCAGATCTATCATTTAATTTTTAATTATAAAGTGTGAGAATTAAACCATCTTGAACCTTGATTAGTTTCAACTATAGAACGACAGCTTAAATATACCAAAGACAAAGTGGGATAACTTTTATATTTCAATTTAATGGAAATGAAAAACTGAAGCCTCCTAGAATAGCACATTAAATGCAACTCATCATTCAAATATGCATTCTGCACAGAAGAAGTAGAAATCACAATTTATTATCTTCTACTAAACCTTCACATTCCACTCTTAATTCTTATTCATACCATATACAGACTTAAATCCATCATGAATTTTTCCAGTTATGTAGTTCAGCATTATAAATCAGAACAATTTGTTGCATTACCTAGTTATCTCAAAAAAATTGTTGCGTAACAACCACAATAGTTACCCCCAAATAATCCTTTTAAATTAAACTGAAAACAGATCTCAGTCTGTACATAGTTTTAGATTCAACTATCCTTTTGTGAATTAATCTCAAACCACATGTCACACTTAACTTCCTCATTTTAGATTCAACACAATACAAGTCTATTTTCTCAAAATACTTATCCTCGAGACATTTTTGCAAATGAAATATTGTCAACTGAATATCAACAACAAATTCCATATCCAGAGCAACAACAGCCTATGCTTTCTGAAATTATGCAATTGACCAAATCTAAACATACTCTTCCAGTAGCAACAACTTTTACATAGTTAAAACGCATTCAGGATAGATAGTCTCACATGCAAAGCTTGAAAATTTTTTTCAGTCCTGACTGAAACAAAAAAAAAAAAAATCAATAACCCAATTACATCCACCTCATGAACATTGCAGATTGCATGCTCTGCAATGTTTTTCAATTTACTGGTGTAAATGAGATATTGCACATAATTAGTCTTGTTGAGCATATGAAGAACCACATAATAGCCTATACTCCCTCCCTCCCTCCCTCCCTCCCTCCTCAATCAACTATGTCTTCATGTAGTAACTTTCTTTAGATTTTAAAATAATATTATATTAATCATGCTAAGTTATCATGCTTTATTCTCCAGATTCCCGGATAAATTGTAAGTTTTGAACAGTGATTTAAGAATTTTCAACAATTGCTTGCGCAATTTTATTAGATTAGTATGTCAAAAACTCATAAATATAGTGTAGCTCATCTTTCAAGTACTAGTACTGGCTTAAATCGATGAAGCTTATCTATATCCAGCGCTTACCAGTAACATTTCGATAATTATTGATGATAACACTCAAGCAATGCATTAATTGCAATGCATGATAAAAATGAAAATTTGAGAAAAACAACAAAGAAGTACACGAACGTTAATTTTCCCAAGTACCTCCAGTGCAAACTCATGCTTCGTAACGTCAACCTTGTTGAATGTCAGAACCAAGGGTAACCTCGTCTTGTACAGTATACTACATGCATAAAGCATATTGCTCATAAAAGTCACGGGACTCCCTGACCTAGGAGTATCAACCACATAAGCTATAACTGTCGGGAATGTCGATGCAAAAGCTTCAGTAATAATTGCTCCGGAAGCCGACCATGTAAAGATCTCAATCTGACCCGGTGTGTCCACCAAAACATAGTCCAATTGATCTGCTCTATTTTCAATCAGAGATACAACCTAGCCAAAAAAAAAACCCACATTCATATTCATTAGAGCATCTGTAGTTGTTTGCTATTTATCCATAATATGCATTTTTTGTTAAAAAAACTGCTGCAGTCGTTTGTTATTTATCCATATTATCGATAAATTGCTACACTAGATTGCTATATTTGAGAATCCGCATAAGTTATATGCATATATGAGTGACGGCACATCATGTGTCGTCCCACAAAAAAAATTAATTTTTTTTCGTCGGACGGCACATCATGTGCCGTCTGTTGATTTTTTTTTTTTTTCAATTAAAATAATCCCGGCGCTCCCCAAATCCTCGGAAGGCACATGATGTGCCGTCCAGTGGGTTTTGTAATTTTTTATTTTTTTTTGCAATTTTTAAAAATGTTTTTATAATTTTTTGATTTTTTTTGCAATTTTTGAAATGTTTTTGCAATTTTTATAATTTTTTTGTAATAACTGAAATGTTTTTGTAATTTCTAAAAAATGGAAAATGACAAAAACAATTAATCCCCAAATCCTTGGACGGCACATCATGTGCCGTCCGGGATTTCCGGTGGATTTTTTTATTTTTTTTTCTTTTCTTCTCCGTGCTTTCTCCGTGCTTTCGCGTATATTTTTTTATTTTTTTTTCTCAGACGGCACATGATGTGCCGTCCCTTAATATTTTAATCTAGAAAGCTAAAAAATAGCTTTCCACGAGTGCAGCAAAAGTGGGATTTCTATTTCTATTTATCCATATATGGATATTTTACATTGCAACGACTACAGATGCTCTTACATGTCTTAATTAAAAGGAAAATTTTGACTAAACCCTAGGTGCCCAAAAAGTACATAACCTCCTTGTAGTTCACTTTGTACCAACAAAAGCCCTTGTCACTTGTATCCTTCCATAATAACTAACGAGTTTTACATGACTAAGTTTACCTTATGTAGAGGATACAAGTCAATCCTCCATTAACCAAAAAAGAAAAAGTCCTTTTCTTTGCCATATCTAACAATGTTTTCACTCAAGGTTAAAAGCCTATATACTAAAAAAGGTGATGTTACGGGAGTTTATTGGTACGAAGTTAAACAAAAGGGAGTTACATGACTTTGGGCCCAGTAAAAATTGTACCACAGAATAAGTTACACGTAACTTTTTCTTCAAAACAAAACCACTATATTTCCCCCCCTCACCTCATCAAACTTCGTCGCGAAGAGATTCAACGAGGTAAGAATCCCACCATTCGGGCCGAGATTGTACTCCTTCATGACCTCCTTGTATCGAACCGTGTCCCTAATGTCAATATTAGCCCCAAACGGCAGCGTCATGACTGCCGGGTCAAGGTTGAGAACGTAGCCCCTAATGTTGGAAGCTTGAGTATGACAAACCAATCTATGCATAAAGGTGGTCTTCCCACTACCTATAAAAAAAAAAACTAACCAATCCCATTTTAAAAAAACAAAAAAAAAATCCAACCAAACCCATGAAATGAAACTTGGAGATCAAGGACTTGCCTGCCATGCCGATGACGAGGATGATGACGGGCTTCTTCTTGAACCCAGATGAAGAAGACCCGGATATGTTCATCTTTTCGATGGAGTCTAAGACTCCATCTTCTTTAGCATTAGGGTTAACCTAACAAGTAGAGAACAGTAATAACAGTAAATAGAGGGACCCAATTGCAAAAAGTGCAAGCGAAGAGAGAAATTGGGGGAGATTGTAGGTACCTCGTCGGAGATGTATATGGGCTCGTCGACGACTTCCATTTGAGTTGACTGGAGAAGTGGGGGGAGATTAGGGTTTTGGGGAAGAAGAAGTTAATTTTTTTTTTAGGGAAAGAACTAAGAAGGGACTGAGAGGTTCAGGGTTTCGGGTCTAATAGCAGCTTCGGGGATGCTGTCGAGGTCGCGAAGTGGAGGCTAAGGTTTCGGTAGGGGGTCGGGGCCGGAATTTGGAGGAAGAAGAAGAAGAGCAAGGGATTAGGATTTTGGGTAATTATATTTGAAAATTTTGCCATACTAGGCTACTTTTTGATAGTATTTGCGTTTTTGGGTCAAGTCCCAAACTATTAGCGTTGGTGGGCTAGTCTCTGCCACGTCAGCAACGGCCGCTATTGGGAATAATAGCGGAATAGCAGCCTCTTCATAGATAGGAATTTTGTGCCTCCACACTTGGCTATGTACGAAGGTGATGAAGGCTGAAGGGTTATTGAAGTGGTCGCTAGTGCCACTAGCGACCTTGTCTAACTGAGGTCACTAGTGGCAATCGCGACCTCAGGTGGGTCCCCCCGAAGGCTTCTAACTTACGAATACCCATTGTTTCCCTATTTCTTTTATTACTTTATCTCTTCTTCACCCCTTCTTCCCCAATAGCGGCCGAACGCACTCGCGGAAACCCTAAACCCTAAACCCTAGTTTCTCTCCCCAAAATCAAGTAATCCAAGTATCCTTCTTCCCCACCGATCTCCCTCCTCACAGATCTTCTAATCGCCAAATCTCCGCCATTCGTAAAGAATTTGGAAATCTCCATATCAACTGGAATCATATTCACTGGAATACTGTCATCAGGTAAGCCCTAGTGTAGCATTCAATATCATATTCACTGGAATCATTGGTTAGGAAATTTTTAAATGTTCTCTTCAACCAACTTAGTCGCATTGAGACCCCATCAAATGTGCTGTCATCCGGCACCCGACCAAGGAAGTCCTCCATAAGTTGTTCCTTGTTGAAAGCCATTGTTCCCGTCACCGCGAATCCATCAACTGGTAGTCCAGATATAACCGCGATATCCTGGAGTGTGACGGTCGTCTCCCCAACGCCAAGATGAAATGTATGTGTTTCCGGCCTCCATCGCTCGAGTAAGGCTGTGAGTAGTTGTCTGTCGAGCTTGGTTTTTTCTATTAGACCTAAACCATAGAAGCCGGTCTGAACAAGGAGTTGGTGTGTCAGTGGATGCATAGGTAATGTCTCGTGCGTGCGGAAACTACACTCTCGGGATGTACCGTCCCACACCCGTTGGGATCTATGTGTCCGCTGCAACGTCAACAACGTCGGGTCATGAGGGCCTGGTCCCACAAGTGCAGCACGAGAAGAACTAGCTTCACCGGTCGGTGCAGACGTAGACGGGACATTGCCTTGGCCACCCTGAGGATAAAATATACGATGTTTAGTGAACACTCCATATGTTGGCATATAGTATTTAAACATTACAAAATAATAGTTCATACCTCAGACCTAGCACTCCTTGATCCCGCTCCCATCGTCCTGACCATATTTGAGTAGATCACCTATCAAAGTATAAGCAAACAAGTAAGTATGATAGGTACTCACTTAACACAAAGAACTAAATTTGATTGTGATGGTTCTATACTGTGTGTTCTTGATTACAGACTCAATTTTGTACTTTGTAAGATCATATAGAGCACATATATCAATGTTGTTAAGTTGTACAAAGCTCTGAACCAAGTTCAATATTTTGACAAACAATATACAATATAGCACAAGCTGAAGTAGTGCATTTATAAAGTATGCAATATGTTCTGTTCCACATCCTAATAGGCCACATTTTAGAATTGAGGGATTGATATTATCACCCAAAAAAACAGAAGAATTGAGGGACTAAAATGATTTCATGCATGCTATTCATGTGTCCAACGTTCATAACCAAGTCGACAGAGAAATTTTATTTCATAAAGAAATTGATACTAGAACAAATGGTGACTACACAGCCTAATCACACCCGAACAAATTTAATCTAAGGAAACAGATACATGACTAAGATAGGGGACCAACATATGTTCATTAACAAAGAAGTATCCTAGCGGTTATTCAAAACTCAACTCGACATGGTAAGCCTACAGAAAATTTCAATTTCCCTTGGCGAAGTTCTTAGTAAAATAAGAAGTAAATAGTCAAATAAGAGACATATATAATTTTAGTTATGCTGATAACTTGAGAATCGTAACTAGAACCAAAGGCAAGTCTATAGATCATGGTAGACACAATTCAGTTATTTCGAAGAGTAACCCTAGGTTAACAGTTGTTTTCATTCACAACAGCCAATGTGTTCTATGTGCTCTATATTCCTAAAAAGATATCCAATTCCTCAAAATAGCTCAATAAACAAACAACCTATTTGGGTCACATTATTAACAACAAGTGCAAAAAAAATGTAATCAAGACCAACAATCAACCATCACTATACTATACTAGGCATACCTCGTTAGGATTTGGAGTTTGGAGTTGATATGGAGATTTCCAAATTCTTTACGAATGGCGGAGATTTGGCGATTAGAAGATCTGTGAGGAGGGAGATCGGTTGGGGAAGAAGGATACTTGGATTAATTGATTTTGGGGAGAGAAACTAGGGTTTAGGGTTTAGGGTTTCCGCGAGTGCGTTCGGCCGCTATTGGGGAAGAAGGGGAGAAGAAGAGATAGAGTAATAAAAGAAATAGGGAAACAGTGGGTATTCGTAAGTTAGAAGCCTTCGGGGGGACCCACCTGAGGTCGCGATTGCCACTAGCGACCTCAGTTAGACAAGGTCGCTAGTGGCACTAGCGACCACTTCGATAACCCTTCAGCCTTCATCACCTTCGTACACAGCCAAGTGTGGAGGCACAAAATTCCTATCTATGAAGAGGTTGCTATTCCCAATAGCGGCCGTTGCTGACGTGGCAGAGGCTAGCCCACCAACGCTAATAGTTTGGGACTTGACCCAAAAATGCAAATACTATCAAAAAGTAGCCTAGTACGGCAAAATTTTCATTATATTTGGGGATTAGGGGGGGGGCTAACGGGTCGGGTTCTGTAAAGATTGATTCATGTATCCTTTGTATTGTTTTGGGCCGGCCCGGTCTTGGGTTGGATTCACAAAAGCTTGCCTCAATAAAACGAATTTCAAGTCCAAATCCTAAAACTAGTTTCTTTTATTGGGCCAGGCCCTTTCAAGTGCTTGACACAATCTGTCCAACCCAAAGAAAGAAAGAAAAAAATATATATAAAAAACAAAAAAAAATTTTAAAAAATCATGTTTTTCCAAGCAAATCAGCCAATTGCTTTCTGATCATTGTTCAGGTTCTAATTTTTTGTTTCTTCCCTCTTATATTTGATAGAATCAGGTTAGGTTTAACTCCAAAAGGCCGATTTATATAGGTAGGTCCGGGTTTACATATTTTGTTGGGCTGGAAAAATATTAAGTATACCAAATTCAGCCTTTAAATGCTTTCCAAATATAAGTATTTGTGCTTGAAAAGTTTTTTTTTTGTTTTTTTGAAGAAATGTGGAGTATGGCCACTCTGCTTCATTAATAAGCAATTAACCAAATAAATACAGCGTACTGGGCCAAATTACAAACTACAAACAGAAAAATAGAACATGAAGCGACATGACCGGTACATACAATTAGAGCACACTCCAACACATAGGGTGGGCCGACAAAAACAACCAAAAAGCATCAACTAGTTGTATGTACGTCAAATAAGCTTCGTGCACTACCTCTCCGGCACGCACACGCACACCTGAAGCGAATCACGCGGGATTTAGAAATTCGCCACTCCCATCCTTCTCCTCCCCAACTCCCATAAACTCTCCAAAACGCTCTCACATTCGGCCCAATCGAAGTCACAACCAAAAAGAGAGCCGTGGAAATGATACCTTCACCTCTCTCACGCTTTAGCTCTTTCAAGCGATTTCTTACCAAATAAAACTCTCACTCACCCTAACCATGGGCACCGTCAGAAAGAGAGCCGTGAAGAGGATACCTTCCCCTCTTCCACACTTTTACTCTCTCAAGTGATTTCTCACAAACGCCAACACACACCTGCATAGATTAGTGAGAAGCAACATCTTCATACACACACTTTCTCTCTCACACACACAAAAACCCCCTAACAAATCACAACTAAACTGAAGCATCATCTTCCCTTCCCGCCCCTGCGGGCGGTGGACGTTGTTGATTTTTAGGTTCACTGATGAGGGCCGTAGTGGCGGTGCTGTCGCGGAGCTTGTGGCAGTCGGTTAAAGGAGATCAAGTTCAGAGCGTGACTTACACACTGACAACCAAAAATTCCTAACACCTCCAATTCTACATTTCCACTCAGCTCACCTTATGAGGGGACCCATCTGTGGGCCCAAGCCCCACAACTGTGCTGCAACGAGTGGGGGGACCCCGTCATCGGGTCCAAGCCCCACAACCGTGTTGCACATCATACTTCCCAGCGAAAGAAGACCCTAGCCGCGTGCTCCACGACAAAGGAGGCGTGAGCAACATGAAGTTGGGTGGCAACAACCCCTAGCCGCGGGTTCCACCGTAGCGCTACACCGGGCGACTAGGGGAGTTGGGTGAGTGGGTGTGGAGTCGTGCGAGGAAGGAGGGACGATTGGGGGGGGGGGCCTTGGGCAGCGAGCGACCACACACCCTGTCGACGAAACCCCTAAAAACGACCAGAGATCCCCCGTCAACGTCACAAACCCCGACCTCATCTTCACTGGCCGTCGACAACACACCTCGATCCCCGCGTCGTAGCCCTCGCCTTCACTTTGCTCGACCTCAGCCGGCGCCGAAGAGGGGGGCGAGCATATCTCTGGGGAGGCGGCGACGGCATCTTTCTAAACGATCGACGACGGGAAACAGGACCCGCTACCCTCGACGACTTTTCGTCCATCGTCGCTTTGTCGGTGGAGCGCTAGGAAGGCAGAGTTCGTTGGGTGGAGCAGCGGCGGGGTAGGATGAGGCTTGAGAGACGGCGGAAGGGGGGCCCTAGCCCCCGCCCCCAAGCTCAGATCTCAGAACTAGGTTTCTCTTGGGTTTTTTTTGGATTAGTTTCTCTCTCTATACTTTTCTAGAGAGAGAAAAACGAGAACGTCGAAAAGTTTAACATACCATGTGTCCTATTAAAGAGTCTAGTAATTTGCACACGTGCGATGCACACCCTTTTTTTAGTTCACACTCTTTACAGATTATCTTTAGGGGCATCAACATTTAATTTATATTAATGGCATTTTCGTAAATAATTGTGTCGTAAAAAAATTAGAACTTGAAGGGTATGATTGTAACTTGCAACAAAACTCAATTTAGTTCTCTCTCACGTTCCTGTCTACGTTGAATCCCCTCGCCAATTTCATAAAAGCAGTGAATGATCGAAAGGAACTTTCCTCCGTCCTCATCCTGACCAATGTCACACTCCTAATACAATAAATTCTATCAATTGATAATGCAATTTAATTTTAAGATATAGTGCATACGGTTCTAAAGCTATGCAATCAATGCATTAACAGAGAAATGTGATTGAGTGAGGGGTTGGACCTGAGAAGTCACGCTTTTGATAGCAATCCTCCCCCGACTTTCCTCACATTAACCAATATCAGTGAAAGGAATGAACGACAGAAAAAGAATTTATCTTTGACATAATCTTAACCATTATCAAACTCCAAATACGTTCAATCAATTAATAATGCAATTTAATTTTGATAATATAGTCCTAAAACTATGCATATATTGAGAAACATAGTAATAGAGAAGCATTTAAAAGACTGAGTAAGGAAACGAATCTGACAACTCGAGATTCTGACATCAGTACCAATTTTGAGTGGAGGCATGGGGGACTCCTACTTATATGATACACCATAGGAACATCTTACCGCCGTCTCTCACTTCACTCTCTTCCCTCTATACCTGATTAATTTTCTTAGTAGGAAGAAGAGTAGTACTAATGGGGAAAATGGGCTGAATTTTGAGTTTTATTTTGCAGGTTCAAAGAAGAGTAGAAGTTTTTTAGTTACCTTTAAATATAAAAAACCCGGAATTTCAAAATAATTATGACAAAAATATCAATTTAACACATATCTAAATAATAATAATAATGTTATTCCTAAGGGTGCCAATTGGTCCAAACCCGACCTAGACCCGACTAGGTTTGACCCAGTTATTTACAGGCTTGCACTAATTATTTATTAATTTGGGCCAGCTCAGGCTCAACTTTTTAGGCCCAAAGAAAATTTGGGACGACCCCGGCTCAAGTATCTAGGCCTGAAGGATCCAGATCAAATTTGTGCACCTAAATGTCCATGTATATATATGACTACATACATATATGTATGCATATGCTCATTTATGTTAATATTTTGCATAGTCATAGTTACTAAAAAAAATCATGCTTATTCATTTACATAATATTTTTTGTTTTTCCGATGGCCATTCATTTGTATAGGTTGAAAATTGATTTCCGCAAAGCCTTCAACACTGTCAGCTGGGATTTCATTGAGCAAATGCTTTTCAGCCAGAGGGATTGGTCCAAGGTGGTGCAAGTGGATTAGCAATATCCTAAGATCAGCAAAATCCTCTATTCTTGTTAATGGTGTGGGGGAAAAATCATCACCTCCAAGAGAGATCCCAAGCAAGGAGAACCTCTCTCGCCTATGCTCTTCATTCTTGCAGTCGATGTCCTTGCCCAAATGTTGCAATGTGGTAGGCAGTGTGGTACTTTCTCACCACTTCAGCTTCAGGGCCTCTCCTCTTTGTCTACACTCAAAATTGTTGACAACACTCTCATCTTCTGCAATGGTGATGAGCAAGAAGTTGAACACCTGAAGCTGCTCCTTCACCTATTTGCCAATGTATCAAGGTTGGACATCAATTTCTCAAAATCCTCCCTTATTTACTTTGATAAGTCAAGTGCCAAACTCCATGCTTTCTCTAATATCTTGAGTTGTAAACATGACACTCTGCCCATCAAGTATCTCGGTATGCCTCTGATAAAGGGCAAGCTGAAGAAGAGAGAATGGCAGCCCCTTATTTTAAGAATAAAGATGAGACTATCAACTTGGAAGGAAAGAATGCTCTCTAGGGGTGGCAGACTTGTTCTCATCAACTCTATTCTCAGTGCTCTTCCTACTTATTTTGCATCTTTCTTTAACATGCCACGTTGGGTGATTGCAAGAATTGATCAGATCCACAACAATTATTTTTAGGTGGGAGCTGATACTTTCAAGAGTTGCCTACACAGATTAGAAGAGAATCTGCCAACCCAATGAGAAAGGTGGCTTAGGGGTTTTAAACCTACAATAGTTCAACCAGGCATTGCTGATGAAATGGTGGTGGAAGCTGGTGGCAAACAAGTCTCTTGATTCTCAAACTCTTCTGTCATTATACTTCAATAGAGGTTCAAATAGCTTCTCTTGTCCTATGCATGCCTCTCAGTTATGGAAAGAAATTTATAAGCTAAGAGCGAAATTTCATCAGGGGATTCATTGGCAGTTAGATGATGGACAATTCATCAAGTTCTGGACTTCTAAGTGGATTGGAGGGCAAAGCATTTCTCATCTCTTCCCAGCTCTATACAATGCTGCTTGGAATAAGGATGCAACCCTTCAATCCCTGAGATTTTTTGAACAAGACGGGAGGATTTGGAGACCCTGCCTTAACAGTAGCTCTTCTTCTATCCTGTGCTCAGAGAAAGAAGAACTTTTAAATCTTATAGACAATCTACAACCTTCTATCTATGCTAACATCCCCAAATGGAGCTACTCTGCCTCAGGAGTATACAATGTCAAATATGCTTATTCCTTCTTCAGCATCTTTGACCTTCGGTCTCCATTCTACAAGGCTTGTTGGAAAAGCATAGCTCCATTAAAATGCAAGATATTCATTTGGCTGTTGAGTTAGGAGAAACTCAAATCCAAAGATAGACTCCAAGCTAGAGGATGGGATGGTAATCTAACATGCAGATTGAAACCACCTTCCATATTTTCTTTGAGTGCCCGGTGGCTATCAGTATCTGGTCATACTTTATGCCTTTATTCCATATTCCACAGTTGCCTTCATCCACATTTGAATGCTTTTCACAATGGTGCTTTGATTCACACCACCTCAAATCTTCACACTCTTGGCACTTATTATTTCTATATGCTGGAGTCTTTGGGGGTGCAAGTAATGGTTCATGCTTCAATAATATTCATCAATCAATTGATCGTATTATAGCTAATGTCATTTTCTGGTTCTCTCTTTGGCAAGATGGTTGCGGCAGCTCGAAGCAGGAATCAAAGATCATACAGAAAGTGGAAGTTGCATGGGCTACTGATCTCCTCAAGAGCAATGCAACAACTTTGTTTTGCAGTCAGAACAACAACGAAGAATAGCTATTCATGGGGGTTTTGCTAAGGATTTTTTGGGGACTTATGATGTCCCAATTTTTGTTTTCCTCTTCCACATCTGCTGCTGTGTACTCTTATTTTTAAACTTATGTTGTATGTTTTGATTTAGAGGGGGGGGGTCATATTGTGTTTGTATGCTTTCTCATGGTGCTTGTGAGAGGGATGAGATCATCAGTTTGATACTAGTAGAGGAGTACGACAATAGTCCAATGCCCTCTCTACGTTCCAATCATATGTCATCTCAAACTTGAACAACACCGTGAGAAATGTTTTTTGTTAAGATCCACACACCTAGTTTGTATTAGACTTTAACTATTTCTAATATATCATACTTATGTAAGGAATGTTTTCCCTACTTTTTGCTAGTCAAAAAAAGAAATGAGTTCAATAGTTTATATTGAGAGAAATGATATTGGTAGAAATATAATGTTTGAATGGAAATAAATAAAATTATATAATTTTACCAAAATTAAACTGTGTTTTTTTTTAATTATGTGGTTCTCAAGAATCAAGATGCTTGTATTTTTAAAGAAATATTTTAGGTATTGTTATGTTAACATTAGAAAGTTATATATTGAAAGTGTATAGATAGGCCCAACCCATTTATCTAGTCTAATTCGGGTCTGGGCTTGAGATAAAGCTTTTAAGCCCGAAGATAAATCAGGGCCTTCTAATATGGGTTAGGCCCAAACTGGCCATTTCCAGCCTTAGTACTTATTCCTATCTTTCTTTAGCTTAGTCTTTAGAATTTTGGTTGTATTTTCTATGGCATGTATCGCTATTTAACTTGTAGATTTCCGTATTAGTCCCCTGGTGTTACGTATCAGTCCCTCAGGTATTTTAGTTATTGGAAGGAGTTTTCTGTAAAAGAGCAGGAGGAAATGCAAATAAATCCCTCTCTTTGTCTTCATGGGGTGCACACGTGTTTTTGTAGCATATTATGAATGGTGGGTTGCATGGGTGGTGGGGCCAGCTACAATGTAGGTATTTATTTTGAGTTTTGCTTATATTTTTAATTACGGACACTACACATGTCACGTTGCAGTATCTGATAGGTTGATGTAAAGCAATGGGCGAGCGTTGCTCTTAAAACCTTAGTTGTAATTTCTTTTCTTTTAGCTAAGAATATGAATTGAGTTTTTGAGTTTCTCTTGTTCCTTCTTCTAGTTTGGTCTTGATCAATCTCATCCACTCCAATGGTGGTCGCAATGCGTAGTAACAGGGAGCCCCCGCTGATTCGATTTTGGGACGTAACAATGGTATAAAATCAGGAGGTTCCTGTGAGACGAACAGATCTGATCAAGCGCTCATTGATCTTTAAGTTAGGATCTCACTATAGACTCGAATCTCAGAGCTAGTAGACACGAGTATCCACCCCTGGTGGTGTTGATCCTCACAAGTTGACCGATATTAAGAATAGGATGGAAGGAATCAAAATATCGATGGGAAACATCACTAATGAAGTTAAGGCGTAGGGTACTAGGATGCAAACCCTTATCGATCAAATCCAGATCCTTATGGAGAGTTTGGTGCCGAGAGTTGAGTGGGGAGGCGGGAACTGGGTGGGATCAACCACTAACCCACCAAAAGCGCACTCACCACCACCTGTGCCGCATCAAGATCGAAACCCAAATCGACGATGGGAGAGGTCGGAGGATAGGAAATAGGGCAGAAGAGAAGAAGATGAGTATGAGAGGTATAACTTCATCTACCTTAAGCACACTAAGCTGAAGATTCCCACTTTTGATGGAATTGGGGATATATCTAATTGGTTCTTCCATTTGGAGCACTACTCCGATACTCAAAGGATCGATGCAAGGCATTAGTTGATTTTAGCATGAATTTTCTGAGAGAGGAGGCACTGATGTGGTGGAGATGGTTTAAGAGGCGGTATGGGATGGAGTTGTGCTGGAAATCTCTCAAGACAGTGATGTTGCTACAATTTGGGCCTGCAGAACTCCACAACCCCACCCAACCCTATTGAAATTATACCAAACTTGTATTGTCCCTGACTACCACTAGTAATTTTGTAACACCCCGAATTCCAAAATACACTGAATTCGAGATTCCACGGGATCTTTACGCTTCATTTAGTACAATTTTATAAGGAAATAAAAACTTTTCACTTTACATCAGAGTTACATGGAATCTTTACACTTTACATTTTACAGCGGAAGCATATATCACAATAATTTACATGAAATGACAGCGGAAGCAAATTACAACATTTATATAAGGGTACAACGTTGAATAATCTCTAAGCATCAATTCTCCTTTAATCTTTATCAAGTCATTTACCCTGCATACAAAACTGTGGGTACGTCAGTTTATTCAACCGACGAAAATTATACACGGCCATCCTCTCTATGCCGGAAAAAGTATAACGATTCTCAATTCTTAACAAACCACAAACTTGTTCACAAACAAAGCTAAAAGGGACTATCCTGTTGATGTCGTGTTGTGATTGCGCACTTAGTCCTTAATGCAATTATTATGTTGTATAACACTAATACGCACTTGTTCGAATTCTATGCATCCCATACTACATAGGTCCGAGGGCAAGCCCTTAATCGTACTTCATTTTATAAGGTTCAATCCCTCGCCATGATTTAAACTACTACGGTAACTACGGTAAGTATCCTAGATGTTCTATGATCTACGAGCCCATGTCCAGGCAGTCTGGAGGGGAATCCCACGCACTGACACGACACATTGAGCAGGCAGACTATGGACAATTCAGCCGCCGCCATGGCACAATGGCACCACCCGTAGCCACCGAAACACCCCATAAGCGTCGCCACCGGGACGATAATTCTTGAGTAGTGCCCACGCCATGTCATGACGCATCAAGCAGGCAGTCTGTGGATCACTCTCACACCGCCAATCCGATGGCCCTCATACTCGTGTTTTTCTCTTACTTTCATCACATCTTCACTATGTATCTAGTCCTTAGTTATTAGAATCATGAACAAAATTAAATTTCTAGAGTCAGCCTTTCCACTATACCGGTCTTAATCATTCATTCAACGTGACCCAAATCTTGGTCTTTTCATTTCAAATTTTCATTTCAATTCATTTCTTTCCAATGCCGGTATGGGACTTAGCTACCCTCTAGTTCTCAATTTCAACTCACAATTACACAAGAATCGAGTCTTTCAAACTCATAAGTTCATTTTTCACAATCACATCAGATTTTTCTTGTCATGTTCATAGCATTCATAATCGCAACATTTTTCATAAATAGAATATTTCGTTTCACTTCATGTACAATATCATGCAAGGACAAATAAAATTTATTTTCCTAATTTGTCACAACAAAACTTCATTCATCTCTTTCAACAGTGTATACATTTATATATCATAAAAAAAATCTAGAAATCTGAGATGTTGAAAAAGACTCTGGACAGTCGACTCAGAACATATTCAGTCGACTGTTCAGCAGAGGAAAATTATTCAAAAAATTGCTCGGAAAAGTCGACTGCTGCACATGACCAGTCGGCTGTTCCGCAGTGTTTAAAGTTCTAAATTATCAATTGCGGGGCAGTCGACTGTTACTCAGACCAGTCGGCTGTTCTGCAGAGTTTTGTTTCGAAAACTTTTAATACTCAGGTCAGTCGACTACTACATCAATTCAGTCGGCTGATCGATTAAAAAAATTCGAAATAAGGAAATGTTTCTTCCTTCCTTTTTCTCGATTAGCACGCAACATTTTTTGTTAAACTACAGTATGTTCAATTATCAATATAACATGCAACCTTATCCGACTATCATCATCACAAGCCTGGTTTACGATTTAATGTAGAAATTCTCACAACTAGTATTTTCTTTCACACAAATCACGATTTCTAACAACACATTTTTCCCTTACTCATTGTTTGTCTACGGAGATGAATATTAACTCCGAATTAGCATGCTAGATTAAAAATCAAGATAATAACACACATTAATCATTTCATGGAGTTTCGAACTGTATATATTTCATTTCATTAGACCAGTCGACTGTTCGACATGATCGGTCGACTGTACAGATAAATTCCAATTGCTCAAAATGTCTTTAGTTCTTTCCATTCCTTCGAATTTCACATGATATATATAGCATGGAAAGTTTCATCACATCTATTAACAGTCATTCATTCAATCTAATTTTATCACACACATAGAAACAATTCAATTTCAATCCTAGCATGATTTCTACTTTAGAAGTCATGAGAAACGCCCACCTTTTGAAGATACAAAGAGAAATCCCTTAGAGCTTCCTAGTTGCGATGTACGTCTCCTCCTCCTTGCTCCTTGTCAGAATCGAAACTTCTAATTTGGGGTAATGGTGGCCGGCCTCCAAAAGAACACACTTAACTCTCAATCTTTTTCTCACTCTAATCTTTTCTCTCTTATCAAATTTTCTATTGTGCTAAGATGAGAAAAGACTAAGGGGGGTATTTATACATAATTTGGAGTGGATTGGAGGGCTAGGATCAAATAAATGGTTATAGAATAGAGGGTTAGGATGAGAGTAGGAGTTATAGTAACTACCCACACATTCAAGTAACTACCCACACACTCATCTCCAAAACCGGCCCACTTTAGGTGCTCCATGCACATGTACGTGCAATGCACGTGCATTTACTAGTTCCCCATAATAAAAGTTGCACATTTTATTTTTTATAAAAATAATCTTATAAAAATATTCTACATTACAAGTTGTAATAAAAAGAGAAATAGCTCATGGGCTTTATTTAATGGGCCAGATAATAGTTTACAAAATAAATTAGATTTGGGCTAAAAAGAAGGCTTTTGTTTATTTGAAGAAAATGGACCTTTATAAAAACAATTAGAGAACACACACACACATATATATATATACACATTATCCATAATGAAAATAATTATAAGATTTTTATACTACAAAAATTTCACGTGCACAAATTAATAATTTTCATAAATGAAAATAGGGGTATTACAAGTTTATTAAGTATCGTCATCTTAATATGTGCTAGTCGATTGCTTTGTATTAGGCCTCAAGGAGGAGATACTGCAGGAGGTGCTACTTGAGCACCCTCTGATTGTTACTACTTCATATAGAGAGGCTCAAGTCCATCTTGATGTGCCAAAGGAAGGCAGCTGAGCATCGGGGGTAGCCAACAAATGAGGGTACTCACCCATGTTGAACTCAGCAGCGGGGGGTACTTAGGCACCATTAGTTGATGCCAATGGAGCTGATAACCCCAAGGAGACACAATTTGACAAGTTTTTTTATAGATAGGAATGCTAAGGGATTATGCTTTAGATGCAATGAAAAGTGGATGAGGGGTCATAGGTGTAGGGGTAGAATACTAATGCAAACTGAAGGAGAACTAGAGGAGTTTGAGGCAGAGGAGATGTAAACTGAAGAAGTACAAGGTGCTGAGATTTACTTGGATGTTGATCTTAATCGGATACAAACTCACATGGGAGCCAGCCTTCATCCCACTATCTCCTTACAGGCCATCACTGGTTCTTCTGCTCCCCAAACCCTTAGATTCTAAGGTACTATTGCAAAGAAGAGGTGCATCCTTGTTTGATACAGGCTCAACACATAATTTTTTAATTCAGTACTGGTTAAGAGGGTAAGACTACCTATAGTTAAGGGTATCCCCTTTGAAGTTATTGTTACTTGGAGAGAGAAGCTTTAATGTGAGAGACTCTATGAAGGGGTGGAATTTATAT
Organism: Hemerocallis citrina; assembly: GCA_017893485.1. NCBI lineage: Eukaryota > Viridiplantae > Streptophyta > Magnoliopsida > Asparagales > Asphodelaceae > Hemerocallis > Hemerocallis citrina. Next base: position 126,241,722 of record CM030362.1, read on the forward strand.
GCCAAGGAGTTAAAATTGTAGTTGATTTCCATGTGCTCTCATTGGGAACTAGTCAACTGATCTTAGGGGCACAATGGAGGATTTCTCAAGTGTTGCAGGACTGTTTAGCGAGTGGCATGGATGCAAGCTAGTGACGAGGGATATTGCAAGATTGGGGATTTATGATGATATGAGTTGTGTTATATATGTAATTCCCGCTGCTTATTATAAAAAATATTGTTGTAATGAAAAAGTTTTAAATTCCCTATATTTTTGTACGAAATCGAAGTAAAGATTATGGATGTGCTATGAATTACCTGTGTTTGGAATTCGAGTCATTACAGAGTAGTATCAGAGCTGACTTCAATAAGTAGTAAAAATATAATAAGTGAACTAAATTAAGGTGGACATTAGATGTGTGAGTTTCAGTTTTGAGTCATGAATGTTATAGTTATTGAGCTGCATTCATGATACTATCTTAGTATACATTGATGTGATATTGTATGCGAGTATGTTTTCCTTTTGTATCACGAGTGCTATGGTTGGTTTGAACTTGTATTTGTGATATTTTTCCTTTTTCTCATTTCATGTGATAGCGGATGGCCAAAATCCTATGGAAGACTTGGAAGAAAAGTAACTTCTGTGGATTCTGAGGAAGATATTGAGGAGGATCCTAAAAATGTGAACCTCGAAGGAGTTATTTAGATGACTCAATTGTTTTTCTCTAACCATGTGCAGATATCAGCACAAGATGGCCGCATTTCGACGTCAGCTCATCAGGTATCATTGGAGGATGAACCAGCTTGAGGAACGACAGTTGGAAGATCATAGTGGCGTAGCGGAAGTGTGGATGCAATCATTGGTGTAGATTGGATGGCAATCTATAATGCAAGTATCGAATGTAAATACAAGATGGTAGTGGTGAAGACACTAGGGAGACCTGCAGTAACATTCCAAGGGAAGAATAAATGCAAAGGGTTAGTAGCAGCTATATCGGAAAAGAAGATTCCTGAAGAAGTTAAGGAAATTCCAGTGGTCTGAAACTTTCCAACAGTATTTTTGGGTGACCTACCAGGATTACTACATCATCAAGATGTGGAATTCAGTATTGACATTCAGTAGAAAAATGCACCAACGTCCAAGACGCCTTATAGGATGGCACCAATGGAACACGATGAAATGAAGAAGCAGATAGAAGAATTATTGCACAAGGGTTTCATCAAACCTAGTCTTCGCTTTGGAGAGCACCAGTTTTGTTAGTGAAGAAGAAGAACGGATCAATGAGCATATGCATTGATTACTGTAAGCTGAACAAGGTAACGATTCAGAACAAGTATCCAATTCCTAGTATCGATGACTTATTTGATCAACTTCAAGGAGCAGTTGTTTTCTCCAAGATTGATCTAAAGTCGGGTTATCATCAAGTCTGTGTTAAGGAGAAGGATGTGTAAATGAAAACTTTTTGAACTCGTCATGGGCATTACAAATTTTTAGTTATGCCATTTGGAGTGACTAATTTACCGGCCATAGTTATGGACATGATGAATAGAGTTCTCTTACCGTTCATTGGTTCCTTCGTCGTGGTGTTCATCAACGACATCCTTGTATATTCGAAGACAGAAGAAGATCATGTCCAACGCCTAGCAGAAGTGTTGAAGAAGCTGCAAGAGGAGAAGCTATACGCCAAGTTATCCAAATATGATTTTTGGAAGTCCGAAGTTGCCTTTTTGGGTCATATCATTTCTAAGGAAGGAGTAGCCAGTGATCCATATAAGGTTGAGGTAGTGAAAGGATGGCCATGACCCATGACTTTGAAAGAAATCAGGAGTTTCTTTGGGTTGACGGGTTATTATCGTTCATTCAGGGGTACGCGCAGATTGAATTCCACTGAGAAGACTTACGAAGAAAAATGTGAGTTTCAATTGGACTGATCTGTATGACGCAAGCTTCCATGAGTTGAAAGAGAAGTTGACGATCGCGCCAATATTGGTTTTTCCACACGCAGGAAATGACTATGACATCTACAGCAATGCTTCACATTTAGGTTTGGATTGTGTGCTTATGCAAGAGGAAAAGGTAATAATTTACGGGTCCAGGAAATTGCGACCACATCAGAAAAATTACCCAACCCACGAATTGGAGTTGGCGGCAATTATTTTTGCCTTGAAGCAATGGAGGCATTATGTGTATGGAGAGAAAGTCAACATGTACACCAACCAAAAGAGCTTGAAATATATCTTCCAACAGAAAGACCTGAATCTACGGTAGAGAAGGTGGTTGGAGATATTAGAAGATATTGGCCAAGAAGTCAAGTTTCACCTGGAAAAGGCAAATGTAGTAGCAGATGCACTCAGCTGAAATAGCAGTTTGTCATGTCTGATTCAACTCAGAAGGAACTAACACAAGAGTTTGATCGAGCTGGAGTCGAAGTGGTAATGCATGGACTGGGAGCAACACTGGCATAGTTAAGACTTCAACCTACATTGAGAGAGCAGATTATCGATGGTCAGAAGTCTAATTCAGAGATCCAGAAGATGAAGGAACAAGTCAATGCAGATAAACTGTCAGAATTTCGAGTAAAGGACAAAGTACTTTGGTTCGGCGAGAGGTTATGTGTGCCTGATAGAGCAGATTTGAAGGAGAGTATTCTACAGAAAGCACACACCATGCTGTTATCGGTACATCCTGGAAGTACCAAGATGTATAAAGATGTTAAGCAACACTTTTGTTGGTCAGGAATGAAGAGAGACATAGTAGATTTCGTAGCTAGATGCATTACTTTTCAGCAGATCAAGGCGGAGAATCAGCGACCTGGAGGTCTATTGCAACCTTTGCCTATTCCGGAGTGGAAGTGGGAAAACATCAGCATGGATTTTATCATATACTTGCCTAGAATTTTGAAAGGAAATGATGCGATATGGGTAATAGTGGATCGATTAACCAAATTGTCTCATTTCTTGGCGATGAAGATCACTTGGTCGCTGGAGAAATTGGCAGAATTGTACATTGAGGAGGTAGTTACATTGCATGTGATTCCCGTATCGATTGTTTTGGTTCGAGATGCACAATTTACGTCACACTTTTGGAAGAGTCTTCAGGCAGCTATGGGAAGCATAACTGATTTTCAATACTGCTTTCCATCCTCAAATAGATGGGCGGACTGAGAGGGTGAATCGTGTACTGGAAGACATGTTGAGATCTTGTATAATGGATTTTAGAGGAAGCTGGGAAAGGTACTTGTCTTTAGCAGAGTTTGCTTACAATAATAGCTTTCAGACTAGTATTGGCATGGTGCCGTATGAGGCCTTGTATGGGAGGAAGTGCAGAACACCTATGTAGGTATGAAGTCGGAGAAAGGCAAATGTATGGACCATAAATTGTGCAACAAACATCATAGAAGATCGAGTTGATCCGGAAGAGATTGGTCGAGGCTCAGAGCAGGCAGAAAAGCTATGTAGATATTTGGAGAATGGACTTAGAGTTTGAAGAAGGAGATTTCGTTTTCTTGAAAGTATCTCCGACGAAGGGAGTGATCTGTTTTGGAAGAGGAGGAAAACGAGATTCAAGATATATGGGACCGTACAAAGTACTAAAGAGGATTGGGAAAATAGCATATCGATTGGAGTTACCCAAAGAACTAGCACAGGTACATAATGTATTTCATATATTTATGCTGAGGAGGTATGTCTTGGATCCAAACCATCAATTGTCTAAAGTACCAGAAGGTCTACAATTGAACTTGAGGTACAAGGAACGGGAAGTGTAAATCTTGGATCGGTAGGAAAGGGTGTTAAGAAACAAAGTAATACCCATGGTCAAAGTGTTGTGGAGGAACCAAATGATCGAGAAAGCAACCTGAGAATCGGAAAAGCGAATGAAGAACGACTTCCCCGAACTTTTTGTTTAACTACGTTCTTCTTGCTTCCCCTTACTAAGTGTAGTTTGTAACATCCGCCAAAATATCAAAAGAATATTTTAATATTTTGTTAATACGCGCAATGCACGTGTTTGCAATGCACGTGTTAATTGTATCTACTTCAATATAAATTAATGGAGTTATGTATATTTATTTTTACTCGCCAAATATAAAGGCACGGTGAAATTTTCAGCTACGCTAACCTGACTCAACCCCTATTAATTCGTATGGTATATGGAGCTACATTAGTTAGCCAATTCATAACACCTAACGTGCAACTTCTTTGCACACAAATCATGACTTGAACCTGTGCTTGTACCATACATTTGGCCGGCCACATTCCAAACAAATGAGAGGAATTTTTTTTATTAGTCTTAAGGCTTTCAATTAGTGGGTGAGTGGGGTAGTTAATAGGAGATCATGGGTGGTTGTGTAACTCTCCATCACTAACCTTGTTTATAATCTAGCCGGCCATCCTAGGAGAGGAGATTTTCATTTGTGTGTAAAACAAAATATTTTGGTTGGAGCTCTGACTTGGAGGGGAAAAAGCTTTGGGGTTCTGTTGCAAGGAATACATCTAACAATGGGTGTTCTCCAACTTTCTAAATTTTGTGTAGTAGTATTCATGCGTAGATTGTGTGTAAAATGTGTGTAGATTGTGTGAGTGAAATATATATGTGTGGGTGTTTCTTCAATTTTCTATAGTTTCATTGGTAGAATCTTCCTAATATTATGCAATGAAAACAATAATGATATTGTATATATGTGACTCTTTTTAATATTGCTAATTATTCTTCCACTAGAACTTGAATGTATGCTAGACGATGCAAGTATATTTAGGTTATGGTAAAATTCAATATCATGTTTAAATTCATAACTATTGTTAATTGTAATGGTGTGAGAATATCCTTGTATTGTTAGCAATTTTAAAGCGGAGTGGAATATATTTTATTGTGAAATTGCATGTAATATAGCCATAGAATTGCTTCATTTATATCGGTATGAGGAGATTTAATTGAGTTCTGTCTATGTAAATGTAGGTATGAATGGTATAAACATCAAAACTTCATGTTGTTAATTTTCTGTAATGGGTTTGAGTCCCCGTAACTGCAAAACACAAGAGTTAACGAGTTAAAGAGTTAGTATTTGTTTCGAATTTTAATGTAGTGAAAATTAGCCATGGACATTGAGCAACGTGGTCATTCCTGGAGAGGAATTCTACACAAGCAGAGGCTTGAGAGTCTGGTTTGTGGGTGCGGTTTAGAGTACAGTATGTGTGCTTGGGTTTCGTATCGGCGAGAGTTCAAATCTTTTGACTGTTTTTTCTGAAAGTAATCATGAGCCAGTAAGCAATATCTTAATTTTTAGAGAGGGTCTCTATAGAATTAGAGCCTGGTTTGGGGTGAGGTTTAGAGCACTGTTTGTGCCCTGGTTCAAATTTGAGGGCGTTCACTTTCTTTGTTTAAAATTGTACTCTTAATTGTATTCTATTTTAAGTATGAACTTTAAGTAGATTAAAATCATATTATCTAGAGGTATTATCTAGACTAAATTCTACAATTTTAAATTGGTAAGTTAAATGAAGAGACACAATAATTTGTGGAGTATCAACGCTTTATTAAAATTGAGTTTGATCCTGTGGGGTTCGAATTATGATTTAAATTTCATAAATTTAGTACTTTAAATATAAAAAACCTATTTTGGGGGTTTTGTATAAACAGAAATTGGTATAAATATTTTGGGAATTAATTTCCACAATTAGTTAAATAGTTAACTACAGTTTGATAATTAAATTGATGATTTTTTTTTTTAAGTTGAGGCTTTGTGAAGTCCACTTGTAATGGTTTGGAAATTTCATCTAGTTAATTGAGGATGACTAGTTGGAGGGAATGAATAAGAGATGAATAGGGTGTATGAATGTATGACATTGTAATGATTATAAAAGAGGCTAAGACCTACAAAGTTATGAATTTTGGGAGTTGTGGACTATAGAAGGTGAGCGAGACCCAGGGTGCCGGCAATCTTTGATCTATGAAAATTCGATAATTGTCCAATGTGGGCTAGTGTTCTTGATGTGTTGGTTGAAGTCTAGCAGGGTAAGCCATCTTTAGGTGATTTTACTGAAGTTCTAAATGTAAGGAGAGGCACTAGCCAGGAGATGTGATGAAACATGAGAAAACGTGAGTAGGTAGCTCTATATAGTCGGGTGGTGGATTCCGAGACTATAGTTACAATCGGGCGGTGGATTTTGGGACTGCATTTGCTGTACAGAGCGAGACGAGTCTCAATTACTTCTGGAACTATGAATGATCAGGCGGTGGATTTCGGGATTATGAATAGTCGAGCGGAAGGGAGGTGGATCTCCAGTATTCCGATCTAGAGCGGCACTTGCGGGATGTTTGCACGGTGAGGGTTCTGTATAGTTAGGCGGAGAATTTCGGAACTGGAGCCAATACTCGTGGAAAGTTTAAACCTTGTATTTTGTCACCGTAATAGAATTACATGGCGAGAGATATAACCCCTGCAATGAGGAGTACGCTATGGAGTTGCCCTCGGACTTATGTTGCATGGGCGGCATAAAATCCGAACAAGTGTACATTAGAAGGGCATCGTGTGCATTGATGTTTTGCATTAGTTACTAGGTTCATGATATAAACCGCCATACTTAGGATAGTCACTTTCCATATTTTCCGTCTGCAATCAAGTTTGTGTGTTGTAAAGTTGAGGATCGCTTTTATTTTAGCATTGTGTCAGTTGTATTCAACTGACGTGCCCGTAGTTCTCAAGTATTGTAAGACTCTGTTTAGCGAGTGGCATGGATGCGAGCCAGTGACAAGAGATGTTGCAAGATTGAGGATTTATGATGATATGAGTTTTGTTTTATATGTAATTTCCGCTACGTACTGTAAAGAATACCGTTGTAATGAAGAAAAAAATTTAAATTCCCTATATTTTTGTACGAATTGAAGTAAAGATTCTAGATGTGCTACGAATTACCTGTGTTTAAATTTGAGGCGTTACAGTATCCTCGATCCCATATTCAACTCTGTCTTTGGACAACAACATAATAGTCTTGCCAATAATCATATAAATTCCAATACTTATCAGAAAAAATGGATTTCTTAGTTTTGTATGAAACCTAAATGAGTCCACTAAAACATTGTAGTTAAGAATATCTAAATTTAACCACAATTATTTTGTTTAAATCCTAGAAAACAGTAGGTTCAGATTCCAGAAAACTACAGCTCTTGCTATTTATAAATATCACCGAAAATCCTAGACTTAATGGAAATTTGATTTCTTAGACTCGAAAGAAAGATTAACAAATATACTTCAAGTTCTTAGTTTTGAGTTTCCCCAATATACTGCATACAAGAGGTTAAAATGGTCAGAAACCAGAAGGTGTACAAATTTCCAGAAGCAAGTAAAAACTATCAAGCATCTTAAGTTCGAATTTGTTAAAATACTAAATGATATTCAAACCTCATGATATTTGTTGAACATATTTTAAACATATACTAGATTCACATATAAAAATTCCAGCACAAAATTTCATATATTTGGAGAGAAATAATTTTTGGAAGTAAGCATGATATTCAATAGAGAATTATAGAAAAGGTAATTTTTCAATTTTTAACCAGGAATGATTCAGATTTATTTAAAATACCAAATAACATCCAAAAATTATGAAATTTTGAGGAGATGTTATAGATATATACGGGTATACATATAAAAAAATCCAGATTTATACTCCATCTAGTTAAAATAACTGATTTTCGGAAGTAAGTCCAAAATTCAGAAAAGAATCTATAAAATGTTTACAAGTTAACATTATCGTAATTTCACCTAATTAATTGACAACAATTACACATGAATCAATCAATCTAAGCATAAATATCCATCCAATACAACTGTAACCCCTGTTTTTCGCTTTTTGGTATTTTGAGGATATTCTTCATTTTTTGTGAATTATTATTTTTCCATTGTATTTTTTTTCGGAATAATAAAATTTAATTATTTTTATTCTATAATATTTTTCTGGCAGTTTTGACTTCCTTTTTGCTGTTGTGCGCCGTTTGGCCATTTTCGACATTTTGAGCTCTTTTACTCAATTTCTTGATCTCGTTCATGTATAAATATTATTTTAGGGTCATGGTGAATTTTTAGGGGAGTTTTGACCAATTTGAGATTTTTGGCCCTTAAGGAGATTTTTAGGAGCTATAGGATTCATTGTATTTTGTATCCCCATTTGAAATCTACCCAATATTCATTACCCAATTGTATACCTATTGTTTCCTATTGATATCCACTACCCATTAACCCACATTTGATCTCCTATATATACCCCTAATACTAATTAATCCCTAACCCTAATATTTTTCTCTCTCCCTCTCCTATTCCAAACCTCCTTCTTCTACCCTAGGCCGACCTTCCCCTGCCCTCTCTTGCCTTGGCCGACCAACCATATCTCCCTTCTCGCTATTTTATACTACTTCGCCTCGATTCTACCTCGTCTCTCCTCTTTTTGTGACCGGCCAAGCATCAAATCTGCACTCAACCACTCCAAAACAGCACCTTAACACCTTCCCTCGCTGTTTTGAGTTGTGGGTATCTCCCACTTCGGTTCGTGTGTCGAAGGGACCAACCGTTGGCGCATCTTGTTCGTGGGTTTCGCTCGAAATCGCGCTAGAAGGCGTCTTGCTCGTGGGTTTTCTTTGAAAGGCTTGGATTCGTCGCGTTCGTCATCACAAAAAGGCAAGTAACTTGTACTTAAATTTCTTAGGTTGATACAAGTAGAAAGTTCACACATAGGATAGTTTGAGACTAGAGACGGACAAAGATCATGTTTTTAATTGTGGGTTTCGTCTCTATTGTTCAAAACAGGCCATAGACGACTTAGGACATGAATTTTGATAGGGTTATGCCTTAGGATTCACCCTAACGCGATTTTAATCGCGTATGTGACATATTGTGTAACCGATGTTTGATTGAACGCCCATATGAGAAATACTAGATTTTGACATGTTAGTTACCCTCTTTTATGATAATTAGACATTGGGTATACAGCGATTCGAATTTGGAAGAGTTTGGATTACTTTTGTAGAAGTTACGACGTTTTGAAGTTTAGTTGAGAAATCTGGAAATTTGGATGTAACTGGATTGATTGCTGTTTTTACCTGAATTAGAGTCCGAATCTCAACATGACTATTTCTGAGAAATTCGTAGATAACTGAATCTATTTTCTAACCCCACTGATTTCACCCTGTTTGGACTTCGTATGAATTAGTTATGATTATTTTAGTGCCTGTGTATCGGTAGTTTCCAGATTCAGTTCGGAGTAATTTTTGTGGACAAACTATTTTCAAGACCAAAGTTAGACATAATTTCATGCCACAAGATTTTGTCCTGTATTTCACCATGATGTTAGGTAGTTCTCTGATTTTTGTGATAATTAAAAGATGAGTTTTGAGTGATGCCTTACATCCTTTTCTAGATGTCACTTTTGCTGTAAACTGCGTGTGATTGTACGTTGAATGCCGTGTTCACCTTGTTTTTAATTACTGTATGAATATTTTGTGTGAGATATGAAAGTTGGGTAATTGTATCTACTTTCATTCCGTTTTGGCGGAAGTGGATTTTGATGCGTTGTGTGCAAGATATGTATGATTTTGTACAGCGGTATTAAAGAATTCCAGATCCATCAAAACTGTGTTATGTGTTATTTTCTATTTTTGAAAACATATCTATACTTTCTGTAAAAATATGAAAATCTATATTTTGAGACTATACATATAGGGGATTACCCCAGAATTTTCGTGGATTTAACTAACAACTTTGTATACTGTTTTCATGTGGTTTAAGTTCTTCCCCTGTTTTCTGGCTGTACATGAAAACTGTGTTGAATTTTGTTTTAAGTCGAGACGTTGTGAAATAGCATATGGATTTATTATACCCGTTAGAAGCGTGAGGAAGTCTAGTTTCCAGATCCTTCGACGGATCATGATTTGAATGCCTGTAGATCTTTGGATCACTGTTTTTGTACAGACTGGTCTTGCTGTCCTGTTTATAAATCTATACCATTTTGCTCGTATTTGTGAATGTTTTGTACCTATACTTACTGATCTAATTCCCTGAGTCTAAACCTGAGTATAACCTGTTAGTTTGACATTATTTAGCACACTCTCATGCCTGTTGATGATATTATTAATAAAAGTAACTAAGCCGGGGTTTAAGGGAAGATTCTATTAGTGGAAGAAATAGAAACGTGTACTTGGAAGAGGACTAGTGTCCTACCTGCCTGTTTACTTGTTACTGACCCTGTATACATTGCTTCTTATGTAAGAAGGTGTAGAGTAGAAGAGAGCCACTGGGTTCTGCCTGTTTCCTGTACCCAAGTACATTGCCCTATGGACTCCATTATGAAAATCTTACTAAGCGAAATTGTTTGTTGTAGCAACCATGTGATATAATTTGGGGCACATGTCGTGCTACCTAGATAGTTAATAAAAGATTAGACTTAACATAACCTGATGAACCTGTTTACCTGATTCATGATTTCCTGTTACATGATTACCTGATTATCCTGTTACCTGTTTTTCCTGATACTTGATACTTATTTACCTGATTACCTGAATTCCTGATAATCATACATGTTACCTGTTACCTGTTGACACTAGACATAGGTTTATCCATACCTGTTAGTATATCCTGTGGTTAGATAGTGTCCATGTGCTTGTATCCTATTCTATTTGTGACCCGGACTTGCCATTGACGGGTACTGTGTTTTCTTCTTTTCCTTTTTCCTGCATTCGATGATTGCAGATTATGGTGGACAGATTCAAGATGGTACTGGTGGCTCGCAGTATTAGATGCTGATATTATTATTTCTGTTTCCTGTTATAACATTATTCTGTATTCCTGAGACTTGATTCATTTCTGTATTTGAGACACGTGTCTTATTTATTTTGTTTTGGGCGATATGGCCCAGAATATTTGTTTTCCAGACTCTGTTTTATTTGAGAACAAGATATTTGATTTCAATTAATTCCTGTTGGTGAAATTATCTCGATGTTGCATGTTGGTCCCACTCTTTGCTTCCGACTGCGATATTTTGACTCTGATATATGTTGACTCTGATATACTGCCTGAGATATGTTGTAAGATTTCTGAAACAGCTTAAGGATGATTATATTCATTCGCTGGGCTTGTGTTACGTGCCCGTATTCTGTATTTTTGGGAAGGGGGGCATGACAACAACATATACAGCTTCTCTAATATGCATACACCCTACAATATAATTGAAATTACAGTAGTAAAGTTGTTATCCATCTATAATTTCTGAGGTTGATTGCTTCCAAGCTCCACGAAGCGTTCCAACATCAAACCCGATGAACTTAACATTATAAGAATTGCAACTCCAAAGATCTCTAGTTTAGGTGGAAGAGAAAAGAAGAATGATGGAATGATGAGGCATTCTTGGCTTTTATATATAAACACTCACAAGCTCTTCTTTCCTTCTTCATTTAACCACATCTTCCTACATTATTTAACTACCTCTTCTAAACCTTCCCTATGTCACTAACTAGCAAGAATCATACATGATAAGAATAATAATAATAATTTCATTAAGGCTAAATGTGAAAAAACGTCACTCAAATACTGCCGAATTTTAAAAACCACGCACAATTTTTTAAAAAAATAAAAAACCTCCCTTAACTATGTTTTCAACACAATTTAAAAAAAAACATTTCTCACCCATGCCTTGAAAATATAGTTAAGGGCGGTTTTTTAATATTAAAAAAAAAAGTTGTGTGGTTTTTTGAGAATCGACAATACTTGAGTGAGGTTTTTACACGTTTAGCCTTTCATTAAGGCCTTTTTTCATGACACTTATTCCCTAGAAGCCCCTAGTCTCCAACTCAATTGCTCTCCCGTCCTTAAATTCACAAAATAGTATATTAAATATGCATATGGGTCATTCTCAAATATTTATATTCCACAAACTAACATCTAAACATATTCAAGATATTACATAAGACATTATACACAATTGTAAAAAGGGTAAATTGCGAAAAACACTCCTCAACTATGAGGTCAAAGCGCTAAACCCCCTAATCTATCCATCAACGCGTTAAACCCTCCCATCTAAGAATCGCGTTCAAACCCTGTACGGAAACCCTAAAAGGGAGTGTGAAATGACCAAAATACCCCTTATATCAAAAAATAAAGTTTAATCAAAATATTAAAAAACCAAAAATTAAAAAAAAAATCAAATCCTTAATAAAATCCAAATCCAAATCCAAATCCGAAATTAAAATCAAAATCTCAAATCCGAATTCGAAATCAAAATCTCAAATCCAATTACAAATCAAAGCCAATAGATTTTGATTTCAAAATCAAATCCAAGCCAAGAGATTTTGGAATTCGAAATCAAAATCTCAAATCCAAAATCAAAATCAAAATCAAATTCTCAATTCTATTGATAGCATTTTAGAATTTTTTTTGTATGATCAAAGTCCAAATCCAAATATGTGTTCTTTCTCTCCCAAAATCTGTGTTTTTTTCCAAATCAAATCCAAATTCTTTTTTTTAACAAAAAAAAGTGGGCAAAACAGTTGATGGGTTGTAGAGGTCGAGGTCGAGGTCGATGGTGGTTGAGGCTGGGGTTGGGGTCGGAGGTCGGGGTCAGAGGTCGGAAGATGATGAAGATGATAATGGTGGGGAAGATGATGAAGATGATAATTGATGGGTTTAATTTTGATTTGGATTTGATTTTAATTTTAGATTTGGAAGATGATGACGATAATTTAGAAGATGATGATGGTTGTGGAGGTCCGAGTCGATTTGGTTGAGGTCAAGGTTGGAGGTCGAAAGATGATGAAGATGTTGATGGTGGGGAAGATGATGAAGTACTGTTGGTGGGGAAGATGATGAAGTACTGATGGTGGGGAAGACGATAAAGATGATAATTGATGGATTTAATTTTTATTTGGATTTGGATTTTGATTTTGATTTTGGATTTTGTAATTTTGATTTTATTAAGGATCTGATTTTTTTTCAATTTTTTGGTTTTTTTTAAATTTTGGTTAAACTTTATTTTTTTATATAAGGGGCATTTTGGTTAGTTCATTCTCCCTTTTAGGTTTTTCGTACAAGGTTTGACCATGATTCAGATATGATGGGGTTTAACGCATTGACGGATAGAATAGGGGGTTTAGCGTTTGACCTCATAGTTGAGGGGTGTTTTTCGCAATTTATCCTTGTAAAAAATAGGCGTGTAAGGGCAAAATGTCATAAGTAAATTTTACGGGGTGTTACATAAGCTTACTTTAACAGCATGCATTGCTCCTACACCCCCTCATGCAAGATCAAAGGATACCAAATTCTTACAGTACATGAAAGAAGAAGAAAAGAAGGGTTTGCGCATCCATTGTGATGAAAAAATTGTAAATGGGCATAAGTGTGTGGGGAAAACTTTCGTTCACGTGTTGGTAGCTTATAAGGAAGTACTTTTATGCAAATATTAGGGACTATTATTGGTTCTGCATCTGAATATGAAGCTAGTTCAGAAGAGGATCAAGGTGAGGATGGCACAGAGGAGGTGTTAGTGAACTCCTAAGGTTGTAAAAATCCATGATTCGGCAGCGATATCTTTACATACTGTCACTGGCAGTAATACAACTATAACATTTAGGGTACATGAGCAATTAAGTCCACTCCTGTGTGTACACTCTTGGATACAGGGGCCACGCATAACTTCATTGATGAGAAGTTTGTAAGAAAATCTTAGTTGAAAGTAAACAAAAACATGTAGCTTGAGGTAATTGTTATTGGCGGAAGGCAGTTGAGCAGTCCTAGGTTGTGTGAGGGTGTCTCTTTTTTGTGTCAAGAAGTGCCCATAGTTGTTGATTTCTATGTTATCTCCATGGATACTAGCCAATTTGTGTTAGGTTCACAGTGAATTGAGACTCTTGATGATGTAATTTGGAACACGAAGGAGAAAAGGATCTGATTCCAGCTAGATGAGCAACAAAGAAAATTGAGGGAAATTTTTGCCAAAAGATCAGGAGTTATCTAATGCTAAATCAATGACCAAGTTCCTCAATTCCATGAAGAGGGGTTTATTGTTGCAGATGGTTGGATGTGCACAAGAGATAGCAATGTCTAATATTGATATACTCACTAATGTATGCACTGTCCTGCAAAGTCATGAGCTGGGGTTTAGAGAAGACATTGGTCTCCCTCCTCAAAGATCATGTGACTTGTGCATTACTCTCATACCTGGAGGTAAACCCATCAGCCAGAGACCCTACAAACATCCATGCAACCAAAAGAATAAAATTGAATAGCTGGTGCAAGACATAGTTAAATCAGGTGTTATTAGGAATAGTTACAGCTTTTTCTCTTCACCAATTGCTATGGTCAAGAAGTCTGATGAGAGCTAGAGAATGTGCATTGACTATATTAAATGAGATTACTGTGAAATATAAATACCCTATACCAGTGATTAATGAGATGTTAGATGAATTGTATGGGGCAGTGTTTTTCGCAAGCTGGATCTGCGAAGTGGATATCATCATATCAGGATGAGGATTGTGGATGTCTACAATACTGCATTTAGGACTCATGAGGGCCATTATGTGTTCTTGGTCATGACATCTGGTCTTACAAATGCCCCCTCCACCTTCCAGTCTCTCATGAACAACATTTTTAAACCTTACTTGAGAAAATTTGTTTTGGTGTTTTTTGATGATATTCTGGTATATAGCACAAGCTTTGAGGCTCATATCCAGCAATTAGGAATGGTTTTACAGGTGCTAGAAGATAATCAGTTATATGCTAAGTTTAGCAAATGCTTATTTGGGGTGGACCAAGTTGAGTATTTGGGGAATGTGGTCTCTGCTAAAAGGGTAGTTGTGGATCCGGGAAAAAATTCAACTATACAAGATTGGCCTCCTCCAAAGTGAGGGGTTTTTTGGGCGTGACTGGGTATTATATGAAGTTTATTGCTAGTTATAGTTCATTAACTTGGCCATTGGTAAAATTAACAAAAAAAGGGGGGCTTTTGTATGATCAAAAGAGGCTCAACAAACATTCATCAGGATTAAGTATCTATTAGTCTCTCCACCAATGCTCCAGCTGCCTAATTTCACACAGCCCTTTATGCTGGAGTGTGATGCATATGGATCTGGTCTCGATGTTGTTTTGATGCAAGACAACCACCATATAGCTTATCTCAATCGGGAGTTGAAGGGAAAGAAGAAAATTTTGTGTACCTATAAGAAAGAAATGCTAGCTATTTTATTGGTTGTGCAAAAATGGAAGCAATACTTGCTGGGGAGACAATTCATCATCAAAACATATCATAAGAACCTCAAGCATCTCTTACAGCAGAGATTATACATAGAAGGGATTATACACAGAAGCTCAGCATGAGTGGCTATTAAGCTTCATGGGTACCAATTTGTGGTGGAATATAAGAAAGGAAGGGATATGTTATTGTTCATGGGTTATCAAAGACAATTTGAAGAGTATTCATCCTCTTTATCTGTCATAACAATTGTTAAACCCAATTGGTTGTTGCATGTACAAGAAGATGTAGCCAGCAATCTCTTTTATGATCATATTATGTTGACAGTCACTATGGGTATG
The DNA here is from genome assembly GCA_017893485.1 of Hemerocallis citrina. Classification (NCBI taxonomy): domain Eukaryota; kingdom Viridiplantae; phylum Streptophyta; class Magnoliopsida; order Asparagales; family Asphodelaceae; genus Hemerocallis; species Hemerocallis citrina. Next base: position 126,257,269 of record CM030362.1, read on the forward strand.
TCAAAAAAGTATATTTCAACAAGGGTAAGGTGTTGTTAAGCCCCGATTCACCTCTCAAGCAATGGTTTTTGGAAGAGTTTCATTCTTCACCTCAGGAAGGACACTGTGGAATGGATAAACCTTGGCAGTGTCTCAAGAGAGTGGTGTATTGACAGGGATGAAGAGAGATCATAAAGAATTTATCAGATCTTGTAACATTTGTTAAAGAAACAAGTACCTCAACATTTCTCCTACTAGTTTATTATAGTTGTCACGCCCCGCTTTCCGTTATATGAAAACACAGACAAGTAACTGAGGCACATCGAATGATATAGGTATTGTAATACCCCGTATTTTCTGAAAAATATATATAGTTTGAAATAATAAATGAATTTGAGCTTGTCCTATAGAATGACTCTATAGGAGGGCTTGTATATGAATAATTTGATTTGAAAGTGGGATTGTTTGAATCCATCCGGATTGTATGAATGGTGGGGGGGACCCACCGGGTATGAATGGAGAAGCACAGCAAGTGTGCTGTGCTTGTATGCTTCTTTGTAAGCCACGTGGCATCTAGGAGGTATTATTCTCCTGGGTGTACACGGGTGGGGAAAAAGGATTTGTTAAAGGATTTATCCCATATCAAATATTTCCAAGTATAAAATATAGTATAAATAATAATTGCCAATGATCATTAGTCACCAATTCGGTTAACCACCTTTTGAGAGGCAGCCTGTGGTGGGCAGTTGTACTACATAGTATCTAATTTGTCTAAAAAATTGTATAAATTGTCCGAGCCCGGGGCAGGGGTATTACAAATGGTATCAGAGCCGACTTTCGACGCCGAGGGTGTGAGAGCAGTGAGTTATGGACTCCAGGATGATCGGCGGAGAGAGACAGACAATCCCCAGTAGTCTGGGACGATGGATAGAGGTCTATCCACAGAATGATCCGCAGAGTGGGATTGGTCTCCAGAATTCCAAAGACGAGAGTGACGCTCACTGATTTCTGAAGGGGGGGTGTATGTAATACCCCGTATTTTCTGAAAAATATATATAGTTTGAAATAATAAATGAATTTGAGCTTGTCCTATAGAATGACTCTATAGGAGGGCTTGTATATGAATAATTTGATTTGAAAGTGGGATTGTTTGAATCCATCCGGATTGTATGAATGGTGGGGGGGACCCACCGGGTATGAATGGAGAAGCACAGCAAGTGTGCTGTGCTTGTATGCTTCTTTGTAAGCCACGTGGCATCTAGGAGGTATTATTCTCCTGGGTGTACACGGGTGGGGAAAAAGGATTTGTTAAAGGATTTATCCCATATCGAATATTTCCAAGTATAAAATATAGTATAAATAATAATTGCCAATGATCATTAGTCACCAATTCGGTTAACCACCTTTTGAGAGGCAGCCTGTGGTGGGCAGTTGTACTACATAGTATCTAATTTGTCTAAAAAATTGTATAAATTGTCCGAGCCCGGGGCAGGGGTGTTACAGGTATACCAACTTATATCATCCATAAGTTGTATAATACCAGTAAGATCAACAATACAGGTAACAATAATAATCACATGAACAATGATAGAATCAATAACCAATATCTGAAATACAAGAACTTTGAATCAAAATGCTCGAGAATATACAATGCAATATACAATTCTCTACAACTAGTAGCGATAGGAAAGTATAGCAATAACAATAGCAATTCCATCACAGCCGTCTAGAAAGTCTGCTCATCAAATTCCTTCGATATCTCATCGTTTGAACCTGCATAAACATTAATTTTAGTGGTGGGGAGGTGTCCGTTAGAGCAAGCTTCAGACGGAAAGTAGTAATATGCAGTGAAATAATAAAATACGATATAACGAGAAACAAGATACTGGAACGATATCATGGGTCAATAAATGATAGTCGTTAATATGATCAATAGTCGATAATCAATGATGCAATGGTCGATAAACAATAGTTAATAATCAATGGTTGATAAACAATAATCGATAATCAATAATCAATAATCGATAATCAGTGGTCGATAAACAATAGTCGATAATCAATAGTGCCAATCTTAGGTTTATTAGTCTTTTATTAATATATTTAATGCATGCATCCTGCATCCCATACCACGGGTTCGGGTGTATACAATCAAGTGAACATTTAGACTTAAGTGGTAAATTCTATAAGATCATGTACTCAGGTCTTTCAATAATAATAAATAATAACCGATACAATACACAACAATCAGGATACTGTAGTCAGTAATCTGCAATCAATCGATAAACAATAAACGATAACAATGTTCAATAACAATAACCAATACGGGAAACACGGACCCCCTTCCGATTATACTCTTCTGTATTGTCAACTACTAAGTCGTACCCTTATTACCCCGGCTTGTTATTCTTTTGCTATGATCAATCATGAACATTAAATCGGTACTTTAGTATTAATAGCTATGCAATACATGATATCAAGTTATTCTATCGATATATGATATCAGTTCAATTTATTAAATGCAGAAAATAACATGTTTACATATAAAAACATAACGATGCAATTCTGGGCAGTAGTACGCTACCGTACAGAAATTCACTTTCCCGCCTCCACGGAAAAGCAAATCCGATTCCATTAGAGATTCTAGAAAGTAGAAACTTTGCTGAATCCAATGTATATTCATATGAAAAATTATAAATTCATTAAAAATACGCGTAAAATTGTTCTTTTACGGGTTCGTGAATAGGTAGTTTTCTGGAAATTTAGACTTTACAGTACTAAAACATCAATATCTCTCAATCTATTAATCGAATTGCAAAACCATAAGATGTTCTGGATTCTACACTCGAAGAGCTACAATATCTATATAATAAATCACAAGGAAATTTGAAAAAAAGCTATCAAGTGGCTCTCCTTCAATTGAAACAAAATCAATGGCTCACATTCACCATTCCAAAAGACATTTTTCCCCAAAACTAATTTTTTCCCTCCAAAACATAAATCATTCCTACTTTATTACTATATCTGTCTTTCCTCTCTTCACTTTTTCATCACACACTCTCTCTCTACTCAGAAATTTAGATTTTTAGATTTTAGGTTTATAAATTTCAGATTTTTCTAATTTTTTATGCTGCTTTTGTTGCTTATGTAAAAAAATTCACTAAGTTAATTGATTGATTTCAAATGCAATGGAATATTTAAATGGATATCACATACATGATTGCATATATTTTACTGTTTAAAGGCTTTTCATATACTGCATCATTTGGAATGCATGTCGTGGGCACGTGCCCATTGGAAAAACTAGTGCATTTATAAAACACTAACTTTTGTTAAGGAAAACTAGGTCAAATCTGTCTGTTCTTTACGTGTTCGTGCACAGGAAGCATTATGGAAATTAGACATTACAGTACTAAAATATCGAAATCTCATAATTTGTAAATCGGATTGTGAAACAGAGATTTTCTGGATTCTTCACTTAAAGGGATATGATTTTCATTTAAAGTTCTAAATTATATTACATGGAACTGGTTCAAATTCTCAGTACAAGTTTTGGTAATTGACAGGGCACAAATCTGAATATTCGATAACCTGGTGAATTAATGGTTCAAGACTTGAATCAATAACATAGCACGATAAGGAAAACTGTGAACCAGATTCATGGATGAATTAATAATAGAATTCAATGATATACGATACTCAGTATAAATAACTACTTTCGAGAGTTCAAGAAAAGAGATTGCTTGCTTAGACATGAACAATAAACGGGGTTCAAGATACGCTTGCCTTATACGATGCTTATGACGGAAAATGAGAAGAGCGGCAATGGCAACGTGCAATAGAAGCGACAAGCAAGAACGAGAAAGCATTAACATGGAAATAATAGCAACGACGACTGCAAATGCAGCAACGAGATGACGGTAGCACTATGACAATGAGGCAATGACTTCGGCAGCAGCAAGCAAGTGTGACGACGGCAATGAGCAAATACGCTAGCGAGTAACAACGGAGAGGACCAAATAACATCAAGGATTTGATGCTTGGTTGATTGGGTGTTGATGATGGCCGTCAGGAGTGCACGGAATGTGGCAGTAAGGAAATAAGGGAGAGGTGGTGTTGAGTGGAGGAGATGGTCGGGGTTGCAAGGTGATGGAGAGCTCGAGAGATTTAGGAAGAAGAAGAAAGGATTAGTTGATGAGGTGGTACTGCAGTGGGTTGGGAGGAAGAGGCAATAGATAAGAAGAAGAAGAAGAAGAAGAAGAAGAAGAAAGGAGGCTCGGGTGTAGGACTTTAAAATGTGAAGAAGAAGAAGGATGTGTGTATATCTATACAATATATTATGCTAAAACACTTTTGGTTCAAGGATTTTTGTAATTTTTCCTTTTTAAAACAGAAAAAAATTAAATTTAAGAGGCAACCCCCCACTCTTTCTTCATCCAAATTTTAAGTGCAATCATATTCCTGAATCAAACCTTAAAAAGCGTGCAATATTGTATAGATGTTATTAGAGATTTTTTTCAAAAATAGTTTTGTTATCTTCTCTTTTTAAAAAAATTATGTGCAATATATATATATATATATATATATATATATATATATATATATATATATATATATATATATATATATATATATATATATATATATATATATATATATATATATAGAAACCTTCCATTGCAAATGCTATATATATATATATATATAGAAACCTTCCATTGCAAATGCTACTGTAACATTTGCAAACATGCAAACCAATTAACTCATCATTGGCAACGACGGGTTAAGACATATTAAAAATTAACCCGTTGTTTTCAAACAACAGGTTCATTATAACTTAAACCGTCATTGCCAATGACGGGTTAAGTGGTTTGCACGTTCTCTCTCTCTCTCTCTAGCCTACCTTACTATATATAGTGAATGAGGAGAGAGAGAGAGAGAGACGTTCTCTCTCTCTCTCTCTAGCCTACCTTACTATATATAGTGAATGAGGAGAGAGAGAGAGAGAGATAGGAAATTGGTTGCTCTCTCTCTCTCCCTCCTCATTCACTCTTCAGCCTACCCTACTACCTTTCCTAACTCACTATCTCCCTTTATGTGTGTGTGTGTAGGAGATTAAGAAGAAGAAAAAGAGAAAAGGAAGGACGCAGAAGAGTGAAGGATTAGTATAGACAAAAATGAATTGGTTGGAGATTAGTGGAGGAGTTAGGAGAACATTAGGGGCGGTTGTCGGAGGTGAAAATTGGAGATGTTGGATATAATTGGGATTATAGGTAGGGAGTATATTTATGTATATGTATGTGTGTGTATAGTAATTGAAATGATATGGAGGTAGAGATAAAAGAGTTGATACAAATGTGCGTATGAAAATACGTACAGATGGATCATAAAATATTTTTGTTGGGCTCAAATAGGAGAAATGAATTTCTCTCAAAATAAATTTGAGATAACGGGAAAATTTTATAAAGAATTCGATAATACAAAAAAACGTAGAATATTCCATATGATCGGAAATGGAAGTTACAATAGCCATTGCCAATACGTAAGAATGTATGAGAAGACCTCAGGATTAGGTGAACTGGTTACCATGGGCTGAGTACTATTGCAATACCCACATTCATACCCTGTAGTACCCCGTATTTTTAAATATTATTTTAAAGGTTTATAGATGAATTAAAATAATTTTTGGGGAATTTAATAAATATTTTCAGAAAATTTATCTTTTTACACGTGCGAAAGACATGCGAATATTTTCTTGAGAAGTTCAAAAGCCAAAATTTCTTTATGGAAAATCATTATTTATTATTTGGGATTTATTTGTAATTTTTCTAGATTTTTCTGATATTTATTGGATCTATTTGCAAATATTAAGAAAAGAATGATCTTTTTGCAAATTTGTCATTTTGAGGGGTAAAAGTGCAAAAAACTATTTTCTGGACTTTAAACAGTGCCGGCTGGAAAACAAAGGGTTATTTTGCTTTTAAATCTCAATTTAATCGATTTTATCAAGTTTCCAAGTATAGGAATCTAATTATGTAAAGATATGTTTTCAAGAGATTATTTTGCAAATGTGTCTAAAAACCCTAAAACTCCTATTTCCGGCTTATTTAAAAAAAAAACGCAGCCATCATTGACTGCACAACATAAGGATTTATTATTATTTTTGGAGGATTAAGAGGAGGATCTTAGATTTCGCAAAAGAAAGACTTTCTCGTTGGATATCTTCGTTTGAGGTGAGTGACATGTTTGTTTTTCTTTTATTTTGTGTATGTTGTATGTGAGTGATTTGTTTTGTTTTGCTTGTATATGTTGTTTTGTTGTTTTATGTATGTGAATGATTTGTTGTCTTCTTTTATTTTTGAATGTTGTTTGAGTATGACTATGAAAATGATAGATTGGATGGATGAAAAATTGGATCTTGTGAAATCCTAGTGGTATGTGAACACAAATTTGATATGGTGATGTTACCAATTGATTATGGTTGTGAGTTGGGTTAGAAATTCAGTTTTTGAGAAATGTGAAAGGAAAAGTTATGAATCAAGAGATCATGTCTTGAGAATTGAAATTTGAGAAATTGGTTGTTTTGAGGAAATATACCCAAAGTGGGGATTCTTTGAGATTTTGATATTGTTATGTTTTGGATCTGAATACGAACTATTTCAGTGATCGATGAATTTTTAAGAAACTCTAATTTTGATTATATGCACAATCCATGTATTAATTGAAAGAATCAACAAAATCTCTATTTTTCAACCACCACCAGACCGAGGCGTGCTAGCAACAAGAAGGGGAGACAGAGAGTTATATACTCTCTGTTCGGGTTTGGGATATTTTTCAACCCGCACGCAAAAAGAAGGTGGACACAGGGTATCGAACCAGCGACCACAGAGCCACACGCCACGCTACAGTAGCGCCAGAGAGGCTCACCGACCACTAGAGCTATGAGCTCAAGTTGTCACAAACACAACTTAAGTCTAATTAACCTGGTTCTCTATTTTATTAAAACATTTCGATGTTCAAAAATCTTTATCTTTATTTTGCTTGCACAAAAAGCCATGTAAAACTCCAGAATACATATTTTAACTTAAATTAACACCCCAGTATTTTTAAAATAATTTTTCAGTAATTTAATATACATTTCTCATACAATAATTTAAATTCCATACTACTCTCACCATATTTTAACTTGACAATTCTCAAACAACATTTTGATATTATAAACCACAAAAAGAAATTATAACTCCCTGTTTTTCCCTCTTTCATTAACTTAATGCATAGGACAAATTTTAATTCACTAGAACCAATACTACAATAGTTCATTTAGTGTATAAAACAATAATTTCATCTATTAGAAATCCATACTCAATTTCTACATTATTGATGTGTCTAATTTATATACAAATATTTGTACTCATTTACCGATTAAAATGGCTTGTTTTCGCTGATATTGTCTATAATTCATCTTATTTCTATAGGATTTCATTTAATTATTTATTTTTGAAGAAATAATATTTTTGATGCCAAAAGTAAAGAATTGTGGAAAAAAAATCAACAAACAAAGTAAAATAATTGATTTATCGATTTTATTGTTTTGTTGAGTTAAAAGTGCGACAAATAATTTTTAAAAGGATTTTTATACGCTAATATGATTTATAGTTAGTTTAATTAATTTTAAACTAATTAATTTTATTTTATTTAAAAATTCTAATTTCAGATATTATTTTGTGCATGCAGAAGCACGTGGTTGGCAGAAAAGGAGGAAAAGAAAGAAAGAGAAAGAAATAAAATTCAGATTGAAATAAAGAAAAAGAGTGGGGTTTTCTGCAAAAGTGCAAACCCTAATGGTTCTCCCCGTTCTCTATAAATACAAAGCAAAGAAGAGATAAGAAATCAAGAGGTGACGGCTCATCATTATTAATTAAAAAAAAAGGAGAGAGAGAATAGTCAGAGAGAGAGAGAGAAGATTCCTCTTCTTCTCTTCTCTCTGTTGACGCGCACAGAACCAAAGGGAGAGAGAGAAGCAAAGGCAGCACGTGAGGCGTTCGGTGACAGCGAATTGTTCCACCAGACGTGCGACTCATTCTTCTTCTTCCTTCTGTGACGTGGCCCCACACTACAAGACTGCAGCACCTGGCTTCTGAGGCGACAGCAGGCATGCAGGCCCCCATGTGACAGGTGGCGGCTCGGCTTACGAAGGCGACAGGACGGTTGACTAGGCTTCTGTTTTTTCCACCCGACGCGTTGATGTGGCACGCGGATTGAGGACGACATCAGCGATTTTTTGCGATTCAATTTCAACGAGACAAAAAGGGGTTTGAATTAAATTTGTATTCTTTTTGTATCTCCTCTTTTTCTCTATATGTTTTTAGATGCAATCCAAACATTTTTATAAATTGCAAATTTGATATGAACTAAATTCAAATGTTCTAGAGGCTAAGATGTAGCCGAGTTTTGTAGAACACAAATTTTAAATCCTTATTATTACTCTATTTTTCCTAGTTGTGTTTTAATTTTTATTATTTATGCGTACAGCATGGTGGATAGACATTTGTATGATTTTTCAAATCATAAAGAGACCGAATAGGTTATTTGTGATTAATAAAAATTAACACTGTATATTGGAGGACGTGATCGTTAAGAAATCCAATTTCTCAATTAATAATTTGATGAATAGGCGAATAATTAGTTGAGAATAATTTTTAGACTACGTTGATAGAGTGGTTAATATCTTTAGGATTTTGGTCGACAATTTGGGAAAGATAATATTTTTATTTATAAGGAATTATAATTTGTGTGTGTGATAAACGAGGTGATCCAAGAGCCCTAGAACTAATTTTGCCATTAAACAAAGTACAAGAGCTTCAAAGTTTCACAGCCCTCTCCCTCTTCACCAATTTAGTTAGATAATTAGATTAAATTAATTTAGTTGTTTTATTATTTATAAAATTCGATCTTCCAAATAGTGATTAATCTAGTGATATCGGTACTCAGTAAAATATCTAGTCCCTGTGGGTTCGACACTCTCCTCACCTATCTATATTACTTGTGCGATTTTGTACACTTGCAAAAATTCACATCAAGTTTTTGGTGCCGTTGCCGGGGACTAGTTATTCTCTTATTGATATTGAAAATTGCTAGATTATTGCTAATTTGGATTTTTTTTGTAATTATTTTTATTTTATTATCATTTTACATCTTTATTTTCTTTTGACTAACTCTAACTTTTATTTATTTTTCTTATTTTTTTTTTTTTTTAGTTTTTCTATTTTTTTTCTTTCTTTTTTCTTTTTCGATACTTACATTTCAGGACATACAGTGCATTACATGGCAAACAATGAGAATAGGCCTTTGAGAGACTACGCTATGCCCTCAATTTATGAATCAAGCATAAAGAAGCCGGTTATTGAAGCTAACGATTTTGAGATTAAACCGGCGATGATTCTAATGATTCAATAGACTGTTCAATTTTGGGGACTACCACACGAGGATCCTTATGCTCACATTGCAGATTTTCTAGAAATTTGTGACATTTTCAAGTACAACGGTGCATCAGACGATGCAATTAGATTAAGACTCTTTTCTTTTTCACTACGAGATAAGGCAAAGGCTTGGCTACATTATCTACCACCCGGTAGTATTACTACTTGGGAGGTTCTTGCACAAAAATTTTTAGCCAAATATTTTCCTCCAGCAAAGACAGCAAAACTAAGGAATGATATTGTCACATTTACTCAATTTGAGACTGAGTCTTTGTATGATGCATGGGAAAGGTTTAAAGAGTTATTGAGAAAGTGTCCTAATCATGAACTACCGAATTGGCTGCAAATGCAAACATTCTATAATGGTTTGGGAGTTATACATAGATCTATGGTTGATGCAGCAGCTGGTGGTGCACTCATGAGCAGAACTTACAAAGCAGCCTATGAGATTTTAGAGGAGATGACATCAAATAATTACCAGTGGTCTTCAGAGAGAGCAATGCCAAGAAAAGTGGCTGGAGTTTTTGAACTTGATTCTTTTTCTACTTTAAATGCAAAAAATGATATTTTATCTAAACAAGTAGAAAATATGAATTTTACTGCTATTCAATCTAACATGATTTGTCATCTTTGTGCAGGAAATCATGCAAGTTCAGATTGTCAAGTGGGGAACCCTTTTGCTCCATCAAATGCCGAACATGAAAATTTTGTGTCAAACTTTCAAATGCAAAACAATCATTATGGAAACACATACGATTCAGGATGGAGAAACACCCCCAATTATCCATGGAACTACAATCAAGGAGCAGTTATACCACCTCAAATTTTTCCACAGCAAGAAAAGAAGCCGACGCTTGAAGATATGTTTGAGCACTACATGCAAAGGGCAGAACAATACATCCAAAAGACAAATTTGGAAATCCAAAATGTTACAAATTCAACTTCGGCTTCCGTCCAAAATCTTGAGGTACAAATTAGTCAATTTTCAAATATTCTTATCGAAAAAACTGCAGGATCATTACCAAGCAACACAGTTGTCAATCCTAAGGAGCATGTTGAGGCTATAACACTAAGCAGCGGGAGAACAATTGAGCAACCACAAGAAGAAAATGACGAACATACTATGGTTGAAAAGCAAAGTGAGATTGAACAAATTGTGGAGGAACAAATTCAGCATGAGCAAGTAATGTATGATATTTTTAATTCCAAAAATCTTCCTCCTAAAGAACAGTCATCTTTCCAAGTAAAATTGATTTAATTGTGGGCAAAAAACATAAGGCTAAATTTGAAAAATCACCAATTGAAGTATGTCCAACAAATTCAACAACTTTTGAGATCGTTAAAGAAAATATTTTTGAAAATGTTATGTACTTGGATGCTGCACCTTCTATTTATTCATTTTTGCAGCATAAATTCAAAGAGGTGGGAGAATCAAGGACATCATCATCACGAAGGAAACGCCTCAAATTGGAGCTTGAACCAGATCCACATCTGAAGGGAAAAATTAGAAAAGATGTGTTAATGTTGTTGGATCTAGGCGTTACATAACCATCTCACCCCGAAGTCTGGCTGAAGACTTAAAACTGAGCGCTTCTTAGGAGGCAACCCATGTTTTATTTTATTGCATTTAGTTTTGATTTACCTTTTATTTTATTTTATTTTAAATTTAATTTTTGATTTTATTTTGTAGGATTGCATAAATTTTGAAAGTCGCCGGGCGGAGCTGTTTTGAACACATGCATTGATGGCTGTTTTTGAGCAGTTTGGAGTCAAAATCTGGAAAACAGATTCAAAGAGAAGTTGTAGCCTATCGTCTTAGCTTTCTAGCAAAAAAAAATTCAGCCCATTTGGACATCTACAGCTCCAGATATCGCCAAAATACTGAACGCTGCGCGTGCATAAAGTTAAGGACGAATCAGGGGAGAAATTCTGAACTTTTGCATTCTATTTGTTTTTCTTTTTCTTTCCCATTGAGGACAATGTGATATTCAAGTTTGGGGGGAAGGTTTACAAATTTATTTTTATTATTTTTGAAAAGAAAAACAAAAAATTGAAAGGATTATAATTAAGCTTACCTCTACACTTTTGAGTTCTTTATTGTGATAAGCATTGAAACAATTTTTTTGGGATAAACAATTTTTTTTATAACGCAATATTAAGCATACTTATTTACTTTAGGATTATTGAGTTTCAAAATTCCTTACAAAATTGTGTGGGTCATGCCATTATACATAAAAGACAAATGTGATGCTTTTTCTCGTGATTATCCCCTTTGATCTAGTCCTAAACAGAGTTTAAGTAAATAGAGTAATAATGAAAGGAAAAAAAAATTGAATAAAGTCAATCTACTCCAATGTTTTGAGTTGCGTAGTAACTAGAGGTATTCATCACAAATGTTTACACTTACGTAGAACGGCAACTTGAAATATGAGTATGCAAAGCACTTTAAGTTTGTGACTTGTTGAGTAACCGGGTGAATTCCTCACAAATGTTTTGCATTCGCGTCAAAAGGCAAGTGACAACTTAGAGAAGAGACGAAAAAAAAAAAAAAAAAAAAACTCTAGTTTGCTACTCGGTTTGTAGTAGTGAGAAGGGATAATCACAGATTAAGTTGTTGCATACTACAATTACATTAATTGCATGACAAATGCGATTGGGTTGGGAATTATGAATAAATAATTGCACTGGAGAAAGTGGGTATGCTTAGTTTTACTTTATTTGCAATTGTTTATATTTTTAATTGCAATTTTGATGCTCGCATGATGAGAATTCTTGGTGTGATGGGTTGAGTCTACTATTATTATTCCCTTGTTCATGATTCTACTTTTTGCTCGAGGACAAGCAAAATCTTAAGTTTGGGGGTATTTGATGTGTCTAATTTATATACAAATATTTGTACTCATTTACCTATTAAAATGGCTTGTTTTCGCTGATATTGTCTATAATTCATCTTATTTCTATAGGATTTCATTTAATTAATTATTTTTGAAGAAATAATATTTTTGATGCAAAAAGTAAAGAATTGTGGAAAAAAATCAACAAACAAAGTAAAATAATTGATTTATCAATTTTATTGTTTTGTTGAGTTAAAAGTGCGACAAATAATTTTTAAAAGGATTTTTATACGCTAATATGATTTATAGTTAGTTTAATTAATTTTAAACAAATTAATTTTATTTTATTTAAAAATTCTAATTTCAGATATTATTTTGTGCAAGCAGAAGCACGTGGTTGGCAGAAAAGGAAGAAAAGAAAGAAAGAGAAAGAAATAAAATTCAGATTGAAATAAAGAAAAAGAGTGGGGTTTTCTGCAAAAGTGCAAACCCTAATGGTTCTCCCCGTTCTCTATAAATACAAAGCAAAGGAGAGATAAGAAATCAAGAGGTGACGGCTCATCATTATTAATTAAAAAAAAAGGAGAGAGAGAATAGTCAGAGAGAGAGAGAAGATTCTTCTTCTTCTCTTCTCTCTGTTGACGCGCACAGAACCAAAGGGAGAGAGAGAAGCAAAGGCAGCACGTGAGGCGTTAGGTGACAGCGAATTGTTCCACCAGACGTGCGACTCATTCTTCTTCTTTCCTTCTGTGACGTGGCCCCACACTACAAGACTGCAGCACCTGGCTTCTGAGGCGACAGCAGGCATGCAGGCCCCCATGTGACAGGTGGCGGCTCGGCTTACGAAGGCGACAGGACGGCTGACTAGGCTGCTGTTTTTTCCACCCGACGCGTTGACGTGGCACGCGGATTGAGGACGACATCAGCGATTTTTTGCGATTCAATTTCAACGAGACAAAAAGGGGTTTGAATTAAATTTTGTATTCTTTTTGTATCTCCTCTTTTTCTCTATATGTTTTTAGATGCAATCCAAACATTTTTATAAATTGCAAATTTGATATGAACTAAATTCAAATGTTCTAGAGGCTAAGATGTAGCCGAGTTTTGTAGAACACAAATTTTAAATCCTTATTATTACTCTATTTTTCCTAGTTGTGTTTTAATTTTTATTATTTATGCGTACAACATGGTGGATAGACATTTGTATGATTTTTCAAATCATAAAGAGACCGAATAGGTTATTTGTGATTAATAAAAATTAGCACTGTATATTGGAGGACGTGATCGTTAAGAAATCCAATTTCTCAATTAATAATTTGATGGATAGGCGAAGAATTAGTTGAGAATAATTTTTAGACTACGTTGATAGAGTGGTTAATATCTTTAGGATTTTGGTCAACAATTTGGGAAAGATAATATTTTTATTTATAAGGAATTATAATTTGTGTGTGTGATAAACGAGGTGAACCAAGAGCCCTAGAACTAATTTTACCATTAAACAAAGTAGAAGAGCTTCAAAGTTTCACAGCCCTCTCCCTCTTCACCAATTTAGTTAGATAATTAGATTAAAGTAATTTAGTTGTTTTATTATTTATAAAATTCGATCTTCCAAATAGTGATTAATCTAGTGATATCGGTACTCAGTAAAATATCTAGTCCCTGTGGGTTCGACACTCTCCTTACCTATCTATATTACTTGTGCGATTTTGTACACTTGCAAAAATTCACATCAATTATCACAATCCCAATTTAACATTTCCATAACTACAAGCAATTTGCACAATAATATTAATAATCATGACAATTTAACATACAATCTACCAATATTAATTTAATCATCTAGCAATCCTTTTTCAAATTAGAATGTACTCTTATTAGTTTCTTTAATGCAAATTTTGTTATCATTCCTAGCATGGTAACTAGAGTTAGAAGTAAGAAAACCACCTACCTAAATTGGAGAGAAAATCACACAACAACTCCTAAACGAAATAGCCATTGTCTTCCTAGATTGAGCTTGCCAAAAGAATGCGTCTTCTCCTTGTTTGAGTGCAACCCGAGCCTCCAAGGGTGATGCCGGCCTCCTTGAATGCAACACACTCAACTCTCAATCTTTACTCTCATTTCCTACCACTACAACATCTACTACTATCAATTGTATTCTTTCACTATAGGTTTGGAGAATGAAAAGTGTAAGGATAACTAGGCAGGGGGGGGGTATTTATACAAAAATTTGGGGCAAATAGAAGGCTAGGATTGATCTAGGAGTTAAGAAACAAGGGCTAGGATTCAATGAGAAGTTGTAGTAACCAACCATGATCCCAAAAACTACCTCCCACAACTCCACTCTCTCTTTTCCCTCCCATGCCTAATCCGGCCATTTAGTGCATGCACAAGGACACGTGCTAGTGCAATGCACGTGTCTCCATAGTCCCCCCATTTTAAAAAGTTGTACATTTATTTTTTTGTAAAAAGTCTACACACTACAAAACAGACTCGATTTACCGGCGTTTCTTTACGTCTTTACCGGCAATTTTTTACGCCGGTGAAACCTTCACCGGCGTTTATAATTCCGCCGGTGCAAATGCCGCCGAAGCGAGCGTCGCGGAAAGGTAGGGGTATACACCGGCGGTTTTACCGGACGCCGGAAAATTTAAAACTACACCGGCGGTCAACGAACACCGGTGTATGGGGATCTCTGAGTGCCGTTCTTTTCCCCAATATACATTCACTGGCGGTCGTAAACCGCCGGTATTTATCCTTTCACCGGCGTTTCTATAAACGCCGGTGTATATTGAAAGAATACCAGCGGTCGTACACCGCCGGTGTATGTGCGTTTATGAGTGCCCGATTTTCCCTACTTACAGGCACCGGCGTGACGAACAAACGCCGGTGTAGTTAGGTTCACCGGCGTTTTATAAAACGCCGGTGTTCCTTGGTGCCGTTTCAGCTGACGGCATACACCGGCGTGTGTGGGAACGCCTCTCTATCGCACACTGCAACTAATTCATTAGATAGACCGGCGTTTTATAAAACACCGGTCTATCTATGCCCGTTTTATTTTCGTGCTCCAGTTTTCCGTTCGATTTCAATTCACAATTTCATTTATAAAACCTATAAACTAATTCACAACTGATTCAACCAATTTCGTTGCATATTAATGCGCAAATCACAACCAAACACAAGAATAATTAAAGATAATAAAGTTTCACATATTATCGTCCAAATTCACCGCAAAATTAACAGTGTCATAATTAACAAACTAATATAGTAACGAACATCCCAAATATCCCAACAAACCAGTCTGACAACAATGCAAGACATAACAACAGCAAGGAGGACATAAGAACAACAACCAGACTAGGCCGACCACAGATTCATACCCCTCGAGTAGCTTCAGTTCTGATCAGCAGAATTTCCTTCATCTGGGCGACTGCTCTGTGAAGAAAAAACAATAATTTAGTTCAACAGTAGACCACAATACAGAATATACATATTTTTTGAACTTGCAAAACGATCTACCTGTATCTTAAATTATAAGATCAAAGTGCCAATTGCAAATGGAATTGTTAATGATATATAGAGAGGTAAAATAATTACATTACAATGCTAAAAATCTAGTACTTAATTTTGTTTTTAAATATATCTAAAACAACAAAACAAATGAAAATTCAGTATCTAACTTGAAACCTTTATATTCTCCTCTGATTAGGAATATCCAGTATCTAAAATAGTAAAACAAATGAAAATCCAGTATCTAAGCATGTCTTTCATGGATTGTTCAGACAATCCATGAAACTGTCATCGTGGAAGGAAACCAAATATAAGAAAAATAAGAAAAATAAGAAATAGCTCATATCAAGTGTAGTTTTAGGGAACTGTCATTGTGGAAGGAAACCAAATATAGAAGCCAGAAATGGAAACAGAAAGAGGAATGGTAGAGACTTTGGATACACCAGGCTAACATAGCGGCATTTTCCTCATCTCTCTCTCATCCCTTCTTTCCCTCCAGCACACGAACACAAAGAGACATCAGCAACAACAGCAAGAGCGACAAGAATAACAATAATAATAAATTATTATAAATGAGATGTCTCTATATGGGTTTCCAGATCTCCACTCGAGCCCTCTCTTTCTAATTACAGCCCAATTAAGAACATAGACAACAGCCACTAAACAATCCAATCACAGCCCAATCAAAATTTGCCATCCTGGATCTTAAATCTTCAGATGCATGAATTCTTTAACAACATCCTTAGTTTGGAAGTGAACCCATTTTTTGTTAAAAATCATGCCAAAGATGGCAATCAGCTTCTTTAACAGTATCTAAAAATGAAAATTTCCATTCTCTGAGCATATATGTTTCTCTACTAATTCTTCAGCCCAACTAAAAAAGAACATGGCAATCAGCTTCTTTAACATGACAATCAGAATTAGATCATGCCAAAGATGGCAATCAGCTTCTTTAACAGTATCCAAAAATGAAAATTTCCATTCTCTGAGCATATATGTTTCTCTACTAATTCTTCAGCCCAACTACTAGTTCTCAGTGAACCCAATTTGGTCAAAAAAACATGCCAAGATGACAATCAGATGCATGAAATAAGCTTCTTTAACAGTAAAAGAAAATGAAAATTTCCAGCATCTAATCATTTATGTTTTTCTATTAATTCTTCATTGATGTTTGTGGCTCCAAAACAAATCTCCACAAGGTTGGTTCAGCCCAATTCTTGTACAGTTTTTTGGTATACATACAGCATCCTTAGTTTGGAAGTGAACCCATTTTTTGTTAAAAAATCATGCCAAAGATGGCAATCAGCTTCTTTAACAGTATCTAAAAATGAAAATTTCAATTCTCTGAGCATATATGTTTCTCTACTAATTCTTCAGCCCAACTAAAAATGAACATGGCAATCAGCTTCTTTAACATGGCAATCAGAATTAAAAAATCATGCCAAAGATGGCAATCAGCTTCTTTAACAGTATCTAAAAATGAAAATTTCCATTCTCTGAGCATATATGTTTCTCTACTAATTCTTCAGCCCAACTACTAGTTCTCAGTGAACCCAATTTGGTCAAAAAAACATGCCAAGATGACAATCAGATGCATGAAATAAGCTTCTTTAACAGTAAAAGAAAATAAAAATTTCCAGCATCTAATTATTTATGTTTCTTTATTAATTCTTCATTGATGTTTGTGGCTCCAAAACAAACCTCCACAAGGTTGGTTCAGCCCAACTCTTGTACAGTTTTTTGGTATACATACAGCATCCTTAGTTTGGAAGTGAACCCATTTTTTGTTAAAATATCATGCCAAAGATGGCAATCAGCTTCTTTAACAGTATCTAAAAATGAAAATTTCCATTCTCTGAGCATATATGTTTCTCTACTAATTCTTCAGCCCAACTAAAAAAGAACATGGCAATCAGAATTAAAAAATCATGCCAAAGATGGCAATCAGCTTCTTTAACAGTATCTAAAAATGAAAATTTCCATTCTCTGAGCATATATGTTTCTCTACTAATTCTTCAGCCCAACTAAAAAAGAACATGGCAATCAGCTTCTTTAACATGGCAATCAGAATTAAAAAATCATGCCAAAGATGGAAATCAGCTTCTTTAACAGTATCTAAAAATGAAAATTTTCATTCTCTGAACATATATGTTTCTCTACTAATTCTTCAGCCCAACTACTAGTTCTCAGTGAACCCAATTTGGTCAAGAAAACATGCCAAGATGACAATCAGATGCATGAAATAAGCTTCTTTAACAATAAATGAAAATGAAAATTTCCAGCATCTAATCATTTATGTTTCTCTATTAATTCTTCATTGATGTTTGTGGCTCCAAAACAAACCTCCACAAGGTTGGTTCAGCCCAATTCTTGTACAGTTTTTTGGTATACATACAGCATCCTTAGTTTGGAAGTGAACCCATTTTTTGTTAAAATATCATGCCAAAGATGGCAATCAGCTTCTTTAACAGTATCTAAAAATGAAAATTTCCATTCTCTGAGCATATATGTTTCTCTACTAATTCTTCAGCCCAACTAAAAAAGAACATGGCAATCAACTTCTTTAACATGGCAATCAGAATTAAAAAATCATGCCAAAGATGGCAATCAGCTTCTTTAACAGTATCTAAAAATGAAAATTTCCATTCTCTGAGCATATATGTTTCTCTACTAATTCTTCAGCCCAACTAATTCATGATGTTTGTGGCTCCAAAGAAGATTTCAGATTCAGGATGACAAATTTTGATTGGGCTTTGAATGGAGATTCTAGTCATAGATCAATTCTTCATTGAAGAAAAATACGAATAGGGCTCATATCAAGTGTAGTTTTAAGGAACTGTCATCGTGGAAGGAAACCAAATATAGAAGCCAGAAAGAGGAATGGTAGAGAATGAGGATACACCAGGCTAACATAGCGGCATTTTCCTCATCTCTCTCTCATCCCTGCTTTCTCTTAATCAAACGCACATAAAGAGACATCAGCAACAACAGCAAGAGCGACAAGAACAACAATAATAATAAATTATTATGAACGAGATGTCTCTATATGGGTTTCCAAACCTCCACTCCAACTCGTCTCTTTCTAATCACAGCCCAATTAAGAACAATTGTTCACAGTCACTAAACAATCCAATCACAGTTCGCCCTCAAAATTTGTGATCCTGGATCTAAAAACATAAAGAATTCCCAAAATCTGTACAAGAATTGGGATGAAGAATTAATAGAGAAACATATATGCTTAGATACTGGAAATTTTCATTTTTAGATACTGTTAAAGAAGCTGATTGCCATCTTTGGCATGATTTATTAATTCTGATTGCCATGTTAAAGAAGCTGATTGCCATGTTCTTTTTTAGTTGGGCTGAAGAATTAATAGAGAAACATATATGCTCAGAGACTGGAAATTTTCATTTTTAGATACTGTTAAAGAAGCTGATTTCATGCATCTGATTGCCATCTTTGGCATGATTTTTTAACCAAAAATGGGTTCACTGTCAACTAAGGATACTGTATGCATACCAAAATCCTCCAAATCAGTACAACAACACGGCTGAACAAACCTTGTTTGCAGGTCATACAATGTCATCTAAGCATGTTATATGCCAAAGTGGGGTTGGTCATACAATGCATGAACGACACGTATTAGTTGTTTGTGAGTATGCAGTAGGGTGCAGCTATGAACATGGCTCATATCAAGTGTAGTATTACGGACTGTCATCGTGGAAGGAAACCAATTTAATATAGAAGCCATATATGGAGCCAGAAAGAGTAATGGTAGAGAATGAGGATACACCAGGCTAACATAGCGGCATTTTTCTCAACTCTCTCTCATCCCTTCTTTCTCTTCAACACACGCACACAAAGAGACATCAGCAACAACAACAAGAGGGGGTTGGTCCAACAATAAGTATAGATTATAATAAACGAGATGTCTCTATTTGGGTTTCCAGATCTCCACTCCAGCCCTTTCTTTCTACTCACAGCCCACTTAAGAAACATAGACGAAATGCTTATAGACAACAGCCACAATGCAGACTCACAAACACTAATACGTGTCTTTCATGCATTCAAGACCATAATCTCTTTAAAAATACCAATTTAAAGACTTACCGAGGGTGGGACTTGGGATTGCTGCCCTATTAAATGGGCCATTTGTTCTTGTAGAAGTGCAATTTGTGCCTTTAATGAAGTCACATCCTCGTCCCGATTGGCACTTGAATTAGATTCACTCCGTCCGAATAGCCGCGAGGGGGTTGGTCCTAGCCCCATACCACGGACACGTCCATGCCTCTCCTTTCCCTTAACCTTGGTCAAGGCAACTCTCTGCCGGGTATGGAAATCTGTGGATGCCGCCGTAGGGTCAGAATCTGAAGCGGAAGAGATTTCATCAAACCTTTTCCGAGCGTTAGTCTGTAAAAGGACATAACAATCAGAGTTAAAAGTAGATGAGATTTCGACTACTCAATAGATATTAGTTAACAAATTACCAGAATCCGTGCTGCCTCAGGGCTCGCATACGTCCCATCCATCGACTTGTGGGTGGCATCGAAAAAGTCAATGTCGCCAAACTCCGTAGGAGCCCCCAAATCTTCTTCCTATATATTAGTAAGATGAAATGGTTATAAATAAATAACTGTAAGTCAAAAATGTTCAATACGATTGCGCCTACCAATTCTTCCCGAACCAGAGCAAAGCTCTGTGTACCAGCGGTGTGCAACACTAGCTGCTTTGACCGACTGGCAACACCCACATCTGCCCTTTTCTGTACATGCCACAATGAAGTTAGCAAAAAAATTCATTAGAGTAGCCATACAACCACATACTCATTAGATTTTTTTAGTAATGTAAATACCTGACCGATCGCCGAACTCCAGTAGTGCACAAGGAATTTCCAATCTGAAGGCTCTACATCCGGTGGCACATCCCTTGCATTATCCGCCTCTGACTGGTCTTTGTCAAAATACCTAGCCTTCAAGTCACTCTTGTAGTCCCTCCACTTTTTGGAGAGTGACTTTTCAACCCAAGGCGTAAGGGAGTCGGCGAACGAGAAGTATTGCTGCAAAATTTATTACCCATCAATAAAAATACATATTTCAATAACATATTTGCGCCTACCAATTATTTGATGGAAAATACCTTGATTGTTGTAATTGCAGTGACCTTTGTCGTGGTTGGCACCTTCGGCCAACTTTCGTATGACAAAGGAACTATCCGTGGGTTCCTTTCTATAACCTCAATAAAGGAAGAAAATTTGCTGGCATTATCGCCAACCGGTTGCCCAACACCGTTTACCTCCACCACAATCCTTTCGTCATTCTTAAGTTTCCAAATATCCGTCATCTTAGTTCGCCCACGATGTTTTTTGACAGTGGGCGGCGTGCTACCCCCCCCCCCCCCTCATCTGTTTGACTGCCACTATTATGTAGTGGCTGCTCATCCCCATGGCTCTCGTTGCCATCATTTATGTTTATCCTTTTTCCATGCCTCGGCATGTTGTACCTGTCAAGGATTCAATAACTTCATTAGAAGAGCAAATTTAATTAATAACATGTTTATAATAACTATCATAAAATTTGTACTTTAGTAAGATTAACAAACCAACATAATTATAAAAAAATTAAAAAAAAGAGATTTGTAACAAATTCAATTACAATGATAGTTTGATTCAAATGACACTAAGCATAGTTTAATGTAAATAACACCAAGCAGTGGAAAATAGAAAGTTAATTAAACCGGTGTATTCAATTCACATTCAACATGTTCGGAATTACAGACATAATATTACAACAAGATTTAAGACACGAAAATTACAGACATATCTTATTGAGATTGAAAATCAAGTAAACTACAATACGACATCTTCCAATACATCGCCCTCTTCTCCATCCTTACGGAGCCAAGTCCCGCAAATTCCACCGTCGGTTGTGTTTACATCAAACATAGGAAACCCAGAAGCAATGTAACTGTTCATGACTTCACCGTCTTCATCTTCTGAAGTATCGCCCAGTTGGAATACATCTCTTGGTTGCATAGCGAGAGCCACATACGATTTTGGCAGGGTTGGATCTTCAATGTAGAACACTTGTTGCACTTGGGATGGAAAGACAAATGGCTCATGGCTAATGTGTGTACCGATGTGAATCAATTTTGAGAAGTTTACAACTGTGAAGCCTAACTTATCCTTGTTGTTAGCAAAATTCCTATCAAACTCAGCCCAATCCTTACGAAATAAGACAACACGAAAATGATCAAAATAATTCAACTCAATGATATCCGTGAGCACTCCATAGTAGTCGAGATCTCCATCTACAGGCCTCGTGTCCGATTTGGAAGTATAACTACTAGTCTTAGACGTCACTACCATTCCACTATTTTGAGACTTCAAATTACATTCACGATCCTTAGAACGAAATTTAAAACCATTGAATATGTATCCTCCGTATCTTTTGACCATCTTATAGGGACCTTTGGCAAGTACTTGTATTTCAGATGACACACCTTCAGGACCCAAAGAATGTACCTATTAATTTTGCGCAAATCGTATCAGCACCATAGAAAATGTAGATATAATGAAGATTAACTTGCATAACTGTAATTCGCCTACATGAGATTCAAACCACTTATGAAATTTTTCATTCATCAACTTGTTTTGTTCACGTGGTGGTAGTCTTCTTGGTCTAGCCCTTCGTTTGATGTCCCTGACAAATTCGTTAAAAAACAAGCAATTGAAATAAGGAATAACAAAAGTAAGTTAATATCGAACTCTGCGGTTTTCACTATATTCGATTTAAATTCAAAAGCAACTTACTTTCGAAATGGTTCCACTGATGCATGGTGGTCTAGCACATATCGATGTGCCTATTCCCACGTTAAGTAATCTAGCTCAAATGCATCAACTTTACCAACAGTAGTGCCAGCGGTATCGAAAAGATATTGAGCACCATCAAGGTTGAAAATGTCTGGATTTCTCCGTGGTCTACTCAAAGATGTCTCTACACCCGGCAAATACCTGGAACAAAAATGTGAACACTCCTCTGATAGATATCCCTGAACAATTGACCCTTCAGGATATGCTCTATTTTTAACATAACCGTTTAACCGGTATAGGTACCTGAACATGTACAATTAATGAATTAGAGCGGATTAGGGGATTAAAAGAAATGAGCTTTTGAAAATTCAATTTTGTAAGATGAATGAATTCTTTTACCTCTCAATGGGGTACATCCACCGATAGTGAACAGGACCGCCGATTCTGGCTTCACCAGCAAGGTGGATTATCAAGTGAATCATTATAGTGAAGAACGATGGAGGAAATATCATCTCCATTTTACTAAGTGTCAATGCCGCCCGCTGCTCCAATTGGTCAATATCTTCAACACGAAGCATTCTTGAGCAAATACCTTTATATATGCTACAAAGATCTTTCAGGACAGTAGTGATTTGCTCACACATTGAAGACCTTAGGGCCACAGGAAGGAGATCCTGCATTAGAATGTGGTAGTCGTGTGACTTTAGACCCTGAAGCCTCTTCTCTTTAAAGTTGACACATCTTGCTATGTTAGAAGAATAGCCATCAGGAACTTTAAGATCCAGTAGAACTTTGCAAAACAATTCCAACTCCGATTTTGACATTGAATAGATTGCAGGAGGTAGGAGTACTTTCCCGTTCGGTAATTCTTCTGGGTACAACTCATGTCGGATGCCCATTGACTTCAAATCAAGTCGGCTCTTGAGATTGTCTTTTGTCTTCCGGTCATCTCCCATAACTGTTCCTATACAATTTTTACCAATATTTTTTCCGATATGCATCACATCTAAATTATCGCAATAGGTTGAATTCCCAATACGGCAACTTGAAGAAAATACTCTTCTTCTTCCATGAACCTAAACTCGTCATGTTTTGATCCTCATCTTCGCCACATAGATCGGTCTCCTCACCTTGCTCCGGCCTTGCCCTTTTCTTGCCCTTTGTCCTGATTTGTGGTTCTTTTCCATATTTGAATTGATGACCATCTACCCGCCTCAAAATATCTGAACCAGAACAAGATCCAGGAGCATGTTCCCACTCGTCGGTACCATCAAATGTCGCTGTCTCTGCCCGAAATATATGTGTGTCAGGCAACCATCTCCTATGACCCATATAGCAAAACTTTCTGCCATTGTACAACCACCTTGAACTAGTTTGGTCAGCACAACATGGACATGCATAACGTCCTTTAGTGCTATATCCAGATAAATTTGCATATACTGGAAAATCATTGATTGTCCAAGACAACACGGCCCGAAGAAAAAATATTTCTTTAGCCACAGCATCATAGGTTGGAACACCCACCTACAATTTCTGAAGTTCATCTATTAATGGTTGTAGGTACACATCTATATCATTTTCAGGACCTTTCGGTCCAGGAACTATCGTGGACAAAATAAATGAGGACTGCTTCATGCATTTCCAAGGCGGCAAATTGTATGGTATTAACACAACAGGCCATATGCTGTATGTACTACTCATTTGCCTGAAAGGATTGAAACCATCACTAGCTAGTCCAAGTCTCACATTCCGAGAATCTTTCGCAAAATCAGGATATCTTTCATCAAATTTTTTCCAAGATTGAGAATCAGCAGGATGTCTAAGAATCCCATCATTAGTGCGACCTTCAGCATGCCATTTCATATCAGAAGAAGTTTTCGTAGACATAAACAACCTTTGTAGCCTAGGAATCAGAGGAAAGTAACGCAGTATTTTGACAGGCTTCTTTCTCCTACTTCGCTTAGTAAATACACTGGCTCCCTCGTCTTGATTTGGTCTTTCTATCCATTTCGAAGAACCACACACTTCGCAATTCTCCAGACTTTTCTTACCTCTCGTGAAAAGCACACAGTCATTTGGACATGCTGCTATCTTCTCATACCGTAGATCGAAAGAACTTAGGAATTTTTTTATTTTATAGGCCGAGTTTGGAATACAGATTTCAGGAAATGCTTCATTCAACAATTCAAGTAGCATAGTGAAGGACTTAGCAGACCATCCGTTTAAATATTTAATCTGAAATAGTCTGACAATGAATGAGAATTTAGAGAATTTGGTGCAATCGCGGTACAACGGAGTACTAGCATCTTCATGTAACTTAGCGAAGGATTCTTGCTGCTTATTATTTTCAGGGGCGGGGTCAGGCATTTCCTCGTCCACCCCACCACCAATGTGTGATGTTTCTGTTGACTCATTGTGAACTTGGGTTGTTGGATTATTGGTGTGAAAAGGAACATTATGAATCCCCATGGCATCTTGCAACAAAGCATGCATCTCATCGGGAACGCTTAAGTCTTCGTTCACTAAGGGCTCATCTTCATTTTCTAATACAACCGGACGAACAGAAGCTGACGTATGATCCTCTCCATGACAAAACCACCTTGTGTACCCTTGAAGAAAACCGCTGACAACCAAGTGTGTATGTACTACGTCACATGTCCTCAAATTACAATTTGTACACCGGAGGCATGGACAAAGGATTAGGTTGGGATCACGGGAATGTCGTTTGGCAAAGATAATAAAATCTTTAATACCATCACGGTACTCCTTGAATAATCGTGGTTTACTAATCCAACTTCTATCCATTATAACAATAGCACACAATCTGAAATTAAAATTTGATATATTAAATAGTATTAACAGTAAAAGGCATTTTGTATATTTAATTTCACATTTTTTAAAACCATCCCTAGCTGCAAATAAATAAATAATATAACAATTAACTGTAAAATAAAGAAATCGTGGTTCCAAAAATGTATAAAAAACAATTAAATCTTAATACAATATACTCTATTCACATAACCCTAAACTACCTTTGTGAAAATTATCACAACCACCTTAGTGACATTTTATCGCACACCTTGTATTCGAGTGTAATATCGATTCGACTATAGTCTCCCCTGTATTTGGCTTTCCGTTCAAGGAGATGATGATGGTAAAGGGTATTTGCTGAGGAAAAGGAATCAGACGAATAACGAGTGCGTCGTGCTGTAAATACGGTAACAAGAAGATCTGATGACTCATGAACTATTCTGTTCATGGCTACTAATAATCAGTTACTTATCCCTAAATAATAATAATAATAATAATAATAATAATAATAATCTCTATACCTCATCTACATTTGTTCTTATTTAACCTTAATTAAAGTGGTCCACTTTGATTATGTATAGCATCCTTAATTTCCCCATCACGGTGAATGATTGATCCTAAATAACAAAAATGGTTACTCCTACATATCTTGATCCTCAGTGCACACTGCACTAATTATTTCTCTTAGTATAGCAAAACTTACAATAAATATACTCGGTATTAGTCCTTAGAAAAACGCATATAAACTTGTAAATATACATGAGACGAGAGATTTGGACCAAATATGGACCACAGAGAAAAGATATAATGAAGAATAATGGACCGAACTTATTCATCTCAAATTTTCTTACACCAAACTTTTAAACCACATTGTATAAGATATAATGAATCATAAGGTACAGAACTTATTCATCTCAATTTTTCTTACAATAACTAATATATTTCAACCTCCACTTTTAAAGATTGCTCCGACATATTCTACTTATACCTTTCAAACAACTAACATTGTAGATGATTACTCACTATCCTCGAGGTATAGACAACACAAAAATCAAACAGCATTATACCATGGAATACGTAAATAAAAGACATGATAAAATAAAGATGTCAACCGACAAAATGGGTAATTATCACACTACCATATAACTAAAGAAAATTGCATATTTCTCAAATGTATGCCTCTTCTATGAAATTTTAATTGTTACATGCGAGGAAATATTGATCTAGAACGGGAACGACCAGGCCTACGAATGGGAGAACGGCTGCGGCGGCGAGGTGGAGGTGACCGTGTCAGTGGGGACTGGGGCTGTCAGGCCAAAAGGGGACTGGGGCTGTCGGAGGAGTTGTTCACGGTGGGGGGGTTGGGGCTGTCAGAGATGGCGACGATGGAGGATATGGAGACGATGATGGTGGGGCTGTCGGAGGCTCCTTTCGAATGCCTCTCGGATCAGGTGTTTTGGGAACTCCAAAATTGATGGTGAGAGAGAGAGAGAGAGGGAAGACGGGGGAAGGAGGGAGTTTTGATCGAGTATGGGAACTCCAAAATCGACGAAGGAGAAGGAGGGAAAACGAAGGGCTTCGCGCGAAAAAATTGGATTTGGAAAAAAAGGGTGCGAAATGTTAGGGTTCGCGGGGATTTATCCCAATTAATTCACCGGCGTTTTAAAAAACAAACGCCGGTGAATGGGAGTAGATTTCTGGTCACATTTTAACTGTATATTCGCCGGCATGTTTTATTAAAACGCCGGTGAATATTACCCTTCACCGGCGTTTTATCACAAAATGCCGGTGAATATCATAATTCCCCGGCGTTTTATGGAGGCCGCCGGCGTATAGCCATCCAATCTGACGCCCCTTTCCTGGTCTCTTCCTACCCTGGCGCGAATGGTAAAACGCCGGGGTAGATACGCCGGTAAATTCATCATGTGTTGTAGTGACAAAATTTGTCTACACTACAAGTTGTAAGAAAAGAGAAAATAAATTTGATGGGCTTTCATTTAATGGGCCAAAATAACTTACTTTTAAAAAATAAATTAGATTTGGGCTCAAAATAAAGGAATACTTATGTTTGTTTAAAAATAGGCTTTAATAAAAAAACAGTAGAAAGGATATATATATATCTATATGTATACTCAATTTGTTTATGTAATGAAAATAATTATTTACACCGCAAAATTGAATGTGCACAACATGTACAAATGAATAAAAATAATAATTCTCATAAATGAAAATTCAGGGTATTACAGTGTATGGAAAAGCTCCTCCAACCTTAGTTACTATGCTCCTCACACTGCAAGGGTGCAAGCTATTGAAGAAACTTTGCTTAGTAGGAATGTAGTTTTGTGGCTGTTGGAAGATAACTTGTCCTTGTATTATGTCATTTATCCCATCACTGAGAAGTTGGGTTCACCCTTGCAGACTCAAGCTCTCTGATGAAGCCAAAATCCACAGTGTGTTTCATGTTTCTCAGCTCAAGTCTCATGTTGGCCAAGCTCCTGTGCATTCATCATCTTGGTAATTTTTCAAAAAACATGAGAAAATTAGGGATTGGATAGTGAGGGGAGAATTTCGAAGATGAAACAGATAGATGAGAGAATGGGAGAGGTGAGCTGAAGGGAGGTATTTATAAATGGGGTTGGGGTTTTGGTCACCGGACAGTGAAGGTACTGGACACTTGAGGAGAGTGATTTTGGAGGGGAGTGGTACAGCTGTAACGGACCGCGGATTCGGGGTTGAGAGGAATGGAGGGTTGGGATTTATTTGAGACGGATAAGTTTGGTGTAGCCCAAATTTCGATAGATTACGGTAGTGTACAATTGAGATGAGACATGCGGCGGCAGAGGAGATGACACGTGGAGAGATGAAGACCGTTGGATTGGGAGTTTGGACGGTGATCCTGGAGAGCACGTGAGGGGTGTGGGGGTATTTTGAGTTGGGTGTGAATTTTAATGCGATGGCACATGAGCATTCACTCTACGTAACGCGCAACTAGAGACTATTGTAACCTCAATTTAGGATTTTATTGTATTTTATTTTTTTCCTTAATTATTGTATCTGAATTCTTTTTATAGTATTAATTTTTGCCTTTCTTAGAGTGTCTGTAGTCGTTGAAAGAAAAAATATGCATATATGGATAAATGGAAATAGGAATCAAAGTTTTGCTACAGTCATTTAAAGCTATTTTTAGCAATCTATTGTAAAATAATAAGCGACGACACATGAAGTGCCGTCGGAGAAAAAAATATATTAAAAATACAACAAATTTTGTGGGACGGCACTCGAAGCTCCGTCGGAGCGAAAAAAAATAAAAAATAATGATAATTGGAGCGACGACACTCGAAGTGCTGTCGGAGGAATAAAAAAAAATAGCAGAGGAAAGGAGGGACAGCACATGAAGTGCCGTCCTACAGAGAATTAGTCCATTCTCAAACAAATTATTCTAAATCTTTAGTCAATGCCTAATTAAACACGGTAAGACTTAATTAAGAGCTCCAATGTCTAACTATGCTGTATGTACAAGCTAGTATATATAATTAAGCATTACATACTATAATAAAAAATACATGACTCTCGTCGGAAATCTAGGAATAACACCCACATTTTCATCCACCCAATATACCCGAACTCACAGCCGTCCAAATATTTTTTAAAAAAAAATACCAAGGGACGGCACATGAAGTGCCATCCGAGAACTAGGGAAGGTGTGGGACGGCACACGAAGTGCCGTCCGAGGATATTTTCTTTTTGGGTTTTTTTAATTCTTTTTGGGCGTTTTTTAATTGAAAAAATTTATTTATTTTTCAAGGGACAGCACTTGAAGTGTCGTCCAACGAAAAAAATATTAGTTTTTTTTGGGACGACACTTCGAGTGTCGTCGCTCATATATGGATAAATCTCAAATCCATTCCCATTAATAGCTGACGACTGTAGCGAAATATGGATAATATGGATATTTGGCAAACGAGTGCAGCTCGTTTTTTAGCAAAATATGCATATTATCGATATTTAGCAAACGACTACAGATGCTCTTAGGCTCTTTTATTCTCTTTTGATCATTCTGTGCTCTTTTGGTTGAATTCTGCTATCTTTGGCTCATTACAAAATTTTGCTCTTTCTGTTTTGAGTTTGAATTGTTCCACTATATGTCAATCTCATTGAGTTATATCCATTTTTCTCTTTTTGGAGCCAAAATCTGTACCCTAACCCCATTAAACCACAACCCAAAACCCCACATCTTGATTCCCTATTTAAATACACCTAAACCCTAATATTTTAATCTACTCTCTCTCTTCCGCTGCTACTTTCTCTCTCCCCCATCCCGCTCTCCCCTGTTTTCGTCTTTAGCCGAACCCAAGCCACCTACGTCGCCCTTCCCGTCCTCTCTAACTGCCACCTTCGACCCCTCTCATCTCCTCGTCATCCCCTCGTCACCGTCATCGCTGCCATCCCATCCCCGTCATCATCCCCGTCCTCGCCCAAGCTTCAACTCCCGCTCGAACCCATCTTCATCATCGCCATTAACCCATCGCCGCTCCTCCTATCCGTCCTCGACCCTCCGTTCACCCCGCAACCATCGCAGACCCCCTCGCCACCTCGTCATCGTCGTCCAAGCCCCAAACCCCGCCGTTTTTGCCTCCCCTATTTTCGGAGCGAAATAGAGCTCGCTCGAGCACCGTCGTCCTTGGTCGCTGCTTTGCTTCTCGACCACAGCGCCGCCGTCAGTCACCCCGAGCGCTCTCACCGCTGTCGTCGCTCCTCGACCACATTCGCCGTCGAAGTCTCCCGCCGTCTCTCTCCCTCTCTGTCGCAGTTGAGAAGGAAGAAGCATAGTGAAGCTTTTGGTGTTTGTTGTTTTGTCTAGTAGGGGATCCGATCTGATGGTGTTTTGCAATTTGGTTTTGCACGTGGCTCGCACGTGTTCGTGTTTCCGTTCTCGTGGTTCGTCGCCCGGAATTCTCATCCTGTTATTCTAAATATTCGAATCTACTAATTAACAGACAAGTCTCTTCTTGAACTAGTATATTGTTTTTTTCAATTCCCTTGATCTCTGCAAGTAGATCCAATTCCTTTTTACCATATTGCTATTTGAAATTCCGTTAACTATATTGAGGGTTTACTCGAGCTAACCGGATATATTTTTAACATCGTGTCGCTATCCTTGATCTAAAACCTAGTCCTCCTTGTACACTGCATATGCACAATTATATGAAAAATAACTAGATCATATATAGAATTGTTTGATGAATTGGACATGTTAGATTGAATGTGATTTAATGAATTGATTACCATGTAACGCCCCGAATTTCAAATAAGGATAAATTCGAGATTTCACAGGATCTTTACTTCACTTCGTACAATTTTACAAGGAAAATTTAAAACTTTTTCACTAATACATCAGAGTTCAATTACAACTTGGTTTTACACAGCGGAAGAATGAAATTTACAATAAAACATTTACAACATCTTTAAAATAAAACAGCACCAGCATATCCACTTTATAGCTTCATGAATAGTCCATTACCTGCATGTCAATCTGTGGGCACGTCAGTTACTTACAACTGACGAAATGTTATACACGGCTATCCTCTCTATGCCGGAAATAGTATAACGATCTCATACTTTAACAAATCACAAAAAGATTGAATGAACATATAAAGTGTCAAAAGTGATTCTTCTAAACATAAGTGTATGTCATGCCTTAATGCCTAATGCACATATTTCTATACTAGGATGACACTAATGCACACTTGTTCGGATTCTATGCATCCCATACTACATAGGTCCGAGGGCAAGCGCCTACGTTCTTCACAATACAGGGCTCGATCCCTCGCCATGAAAACTACCCGGTAGCAAAACAAAGTTCAGACTATTCCACGAATGTGAATCCCAGCCTTGGAGTCCACCGCCAGCTGTTATAACAGATTCCACATCGTACGAACCGTCCCGTATGTGACCCTCTAGCCCAGTATATATATATATACATTGGAGACGGTAAACACAAAAATCCATCCGTCCGACTACTCAAGATCCCGGAGTCCACCGCTGACCCGTCCTCATAGTCCCGGACTAAAATATAATAATCCGTCTCCCACAGGGCAACCTCAGTCCACCAACTGGGTCTATAGTCTTGGAGTCCACCGCCGACTATATAGAGCACCCCACTTACGTTTCCCTAAGTTTACTACATCTTCACTTATGTGCCTAAATTTTCCTAAGTTCAAGACATGAATAATCTCCACATGTAGAATTAGTTGTTACCTCCTACCGGACTTAGTCAACAAATACGAGATGGCTCCATAACCACATCACAACTCAACATTCTTTTATTTCAATAATGCCGGTAATGAGGATTTCACTAATTCTAAATCTCAGTTTTCATGTATAAGCAACATGGGTATTCACACCCATTCTTAATCATGTCTTAAACTTATATAATTTCATCTTTCAATTCATTTCACAAAAATAATCAAATCTTGTCATCATCCATGATCTAGTCATTTATTCAAGATCTTTATAGAACAACAGTAATTCCTTTCATATATACAATTTCTATCATAACCCAAGCTCTTGCAATGTCTCATTTAGCATTATATATGAATCTCTTATCATATATATTTTATTCACAAATCAACAACAATAATTCTTCACTCACACTTTCATTTGTAATTTAAAACTCATGTAATAATTCCAATAATCAAGTACAAGAACAATTAATTTCACATACCATATTTCTTTTATTCTTCTAAAATAGTATCATACCTTTTTAATAATAAATCTTAAAACTTTACTTACTTTCTATCTCAATCTTTCTTTATAAAGTCATAAAAATCTTAGAACAAATTTTAGTAAGTTCTAAATCATTTATAGGATTAATAGTATTTCTTTCCAAAATTTTAACTTGCTTTTAAAACTCATTAATTCAATAAAATATCAAAAAATAAAATAAAAGTGCACCCCTGTATGTGACCCTCTAGCACATCGTACGAACCGTCCCGTATGTGACCCTCTAGCCCAGTATATATATATATATATATATATATATATATATATATATATATATACATTGGAGACGGTAAACACAAAAATCCATCTGTCCGACTACTCAAGATCCCGGAGTCCACCGCTGACCCGTCCTCATAGTCCCGGACTAAAATATAATAATCCGTCTCCCACAGGGCAACCTCAGTCCACCAACTGGGTCTATAGTCTTGGAGTCCACCGCCGACTATATAGAGCACCCCACTTACGTTTCCCTAAGTTTACTACATCTTCACTTATGTGCCTAAATTTTCCTAAGTTCAAGACATGAATAATCTCCACATGTAGAATTAGTTGTTACCTCCTACCGGAACAAATACGAGATGGCTCCATAACCACATCACAACTCAACATTCTTTTATTTCAATAATGCCGGTAATGAGGGTTTCACTAATTCTAAATCTCAGTTTTCATGTATAAGCAACATGGGTATTCACACCCTTTCTTAATCATGTCTTAAACTTATATAATTTCATCTTTCAATTCATTTCACAAAAATAATCAAATCTTGTCATCATCCATGATCTAGTCATTTATTCAAGATCTTTATAGAACAACAGTAATTCCTTTCATATATACAATTTCTATCATAACCCAAGCTCTTGCAATGTCTCATTTAGCATTATATATGAATCTCTTATCATATATATTTTATTCACAAATCAACAACAATAATTCTTCACTCACACTTTCATTTGTAATTTAAAACTCATGTAATAATTCCAATAATCAAGTACAAGAACAATTAATTTCACATACCATATTTCTTTTATTCTTCTAAAATAGTATCATACCTTTTTAATAATAAATCTTAAAACTTTACTTACTTTCTATCTCAATCTTTCTTTTTAAAGTCATAAAAATCTTAGAACAAATTTTAGTAAGTTCTAAATCATTTATAGGATTAATAGTATTTCTTTCCAAAATTTTAACTTGCTTTTAAAACTCATTAATTCAATAAAATATCAAAAAAAAAAAAAAAGTGCACCCCTGAGCATCGAACCCGTGCGCGCCCAGACATAGCCCAATCATTCGCCGCAAGCCACTAGCCCAAGTGGGCTTGGTGTCACATGTTCAAACAAAACCCCATATGCATCGAATTTCGGCAGTAGATGATTTTAATCAAAATTCAAAAAAAAGTGGGTTCATAGGTTTCGAACCCAAGCACAGCCGGCCGAAGGTGTCAGAGCCCTATGGTTAACCCATTAACCAAGAAGTCCATGTGTGTTTGCTGTTTAGAAACTATATTAATCTACTTTTGTTCAAACCCTCTGTCTTTCTTTTTTTTTTTTGTTCATAAAACTCGATTCTTCTAATCGTTTATCAAACTGAAAGTAAAAATTCTCATGTACTGAGTTTATTTTCTAACAGTACTTAACTGATTTTCAATCCATAAATCTAACTCTCAATTCATTTCTTCCTTTTAATAAATATGATATTGTATTACTTTAAATTTAACTCAAAAATAATTTTGTATCCTTCATAAACAATCAAATGAGTTTAGTAGAATCAGAATTATCTTAAAAGATTCTTTTGCTTAACTAAAGGGAGCATTCTCAACATTTTTCATACGATCAATTATTTCTTCATTCATGCGTGGCAAAAATCAATCTTTTCTTTTCTCATTTACCAATTAACAAGTTGTAATTAAAAATTACATGATTCACTACTATTTTCACCTCACCCAATAGTATAAATTGTTCTACTTTATTACATCAAAATTTTCATACAAAATATACATTTAGCACACAAGCATTCTAACATGATCATGGTATTAACTCTTTAGTCAAAAATTTCTATTATTTGTTTAATCATAACAATATTGTTTTCATTCATAGCATGTAACACTAACATGAAATTTTAGCTACATATCAAAACAAAATGCTCATATCTTGTCACTAGCATGCATAGTTCTAAATTAGAAAGCATGAGAACCCACCTTGATTGAAGCTTGAAAACTACACGAGAATGGTTCCTTCTTGCTCCTAGCTTCACAAGCACCTCCTAGTCCTCTTCTCCTCCTAGCAAAAGCTCCAAGCAAGAGAACACTTCTTTTTCTTACTCTCTTTCTTTTTCCTTTTCCTCTTTTCTTTCTCTTACACTTATTTCTTTTTCTTCTTTCAATAATGTTTTTGGTGTGAAAAGAGAAGGAGAAATGGGGTGCTATTTATAGGAAAATGGGAGGGTCTAATTTGCAAAATTCTCAACCTAATAAATTACTCTCTTAATTTACCAACTCTTCATTTTCTTAACTTCTCCCTCAAACTCTCCAAATACTCTAACTCCCAAAACTCCCAACCTCTCATCTCCCCACTCTTCCAAAGCACTAACTCACATTCAATCTTTCTCTTTCTCTCTTCATGAAAATCGGCCCCCCCCTTCAATAAAAAACCGGTCAACAATTTTCAAATGTACAAGCACACATTCGCTTCATAAATCTTTCACTATTGCTACTCCGAATTTTATTAATCAGATGGTTACAGATAAGCCCACGTATATTTTGTTTGCATATGAAGCATTGAGGATAAAATCATAGTGTTAATATTCTAAAACCCGGGATCAATACAAGTGTGCTGTGTTGAATTTCCAACGTGGGCCCCCACCTCCATAATCACACCATTCAATTACTCCATTATTATACCATCACCACATATATAATCCTATCATTATGCTTTCCAACCCAAAACATAATAGCCCACTTTATGCATTCAACTTTATACACAAACAAACAGCCCACTTATATATTATATATATATAATACACTATATATTATATACTACTATCTTTCTATATATATAATACACTACATATATTATACTCCATATACCATAATATTAAGTAAAAATTAGTTTAACTAAAATTTATAATGCAAAAATACATGTGCATACATTTTATAAAATTCATTTCGAGAAAGGATACGCTCAAACGCGTTTGCCGAAAACAAACACGTGCGTCGCACGTGAAAACATGAAAATGCGAAAATCGACTTTATTGATGAAAATTTATTAAATATAATCGAAAACAATATAAGAAAAATATATTTACTAATTTTATGCATTTCATGATGAAATCACAGCACATAGAAAACACGTGTATTATACGTGCGGAAAATCGAAAAATGCATTTTAATCAAAACAAGGGGAAAATAAATTTTCGTTTTATAGATTTAAATACATAAAAATAAATAATTTAAACTTATAGAAAATATTATACGTAGTGGTGGAAACACATGCATCAAAACACGTAAAAAGCACGTAAATTCCAGGGATTGAAATATTATATTTTAGTTGACTGAAATCAATACGGAAAATGTATAAATAGTACGAATCCAAAATATGTAATGAAATACATTATAAAATATACGTGCGTAACACCCAGGGGCAAAATTGTAATTTTCAATTTTGCGGGGTGTTACACACCATGCCTGTGAAATTGCATCTTAAAACTGAAATTATGTATGTTAAACATCTAGCATCACTTTGACTATTAATTAGCATGAATATATGGTTGTATGATTTAATTGTTGCCTTTTTCATCAAAATAATTAAATTCTGGACTGCTGTTTGTTTATTTTTGAATCAGATTTTCGACCATGTTGCTGTTGTAATTTGAAATAACTTTCTGAACAAGAAATTTAGTCCCCGGTGTCCACTTTACTACCCTTTTGACGGATTTGAATTTCAATGTGTAATCTGTTATATATCAGTATTTTAGTACAGCTAGGTTGGAATTTCTAGATTCACAAATTCATACCTATCTTGCTGTTTCACAATTAAATAGAACATGTTAACAGTAAAATAAAAATCTGAAATAAATTTGGCTGAAAGTAGACATGCGTATGAACTACCCTGAATTTTTGTAGAATTAATTAATGAGTTTTTTTTACCTAAAACATATATGTGAACACAATTTGCAACTTGCTTCCTGAACATAAGATCTGAAAACAATAGGGACTTTCACCCTAATTTCTGTAACTTTTATATGTCGTGTATATATTTGTTGGAACTGACAGAGAGTCTAGTTTCTAGAATTTCTGACGGATCCATATTTGCTTTTCGTTAGTAGCGGTAATCTGTGTTTTAGTACAGCAGCATCATGCTGTCCAGATTGTGTGAATTATGCTTAATTAATATGTATGCATCTTGCTTTGTCTGTAACAAGAAGAATTAGTCACACCTAGCATGATACAACATTGACACCTTCTTGCATGCTCACATAGGATGAAATGAAATGACAACAAGCCGGGGTATTATGGGATGACTTGGTAGTGATCAATTGGAAACTGTACTCGGTCGGGCCCTACTACTTGACATGTACTGATGGCTATAAAACACTGATTGATAACCACTGTCACTGAACATTAAACACTGATTACTGGCCCGAGTACACGAACCGTGAATTCACCATCAGTCTAAAGCGTACATTGTGTGCTTACACCGAACTTGTGGAATGAGACGCAGTAGTACGTGCACTAGATAGATTAATAATATGAATAACAACCTGCATTTGACATTCCATGCTTGATCGTACACTGTCATCAATATTGAACTTGACTTGACATTATCCATTATTGCCTCTCTTTGAATTTGTTATTGACTTTGAGCATGCCCCTTTCCTTTGATACACCATGTTCCAATTATTCTATGCTTTTCTCTACTTGCTGTCCACGACTTGCTCTAAGGACATTATTTTCTCTCTTTTTAGATCAAGAATTTACAGGTACTGAATGAACAATCCCTGAAGGAATTGGTGAGTAACGATTCTAAATATGGAACTAGATTGTGCTGCTTAATTTTCTTTATTGCTAGATTATTTCTTTTGAATATTGTTATGACCTTGTACTTTGTTTTAGGCTTTATGACCCTGAGTTTGTTTTTATCCCAGATGTTGGATATTACTATTGTTGGATTATTTCATTTATTATTGAAGTTTATCTTTGATTCATGTGATTATATCTCTCTTGTGTGGCTGTGTTTTTGTTCATATTGTTGAGTTAGTCTGGTACAGCTTATGGATGGTGTTTACATCATTCGCTAGGCCTACGTTATGTACTCGTATTTCGTATTTTAGGAAGCGGGGCGTGAAAACTATTATGCTCCTACCTTCCCCAACCTAACCCTTTCCTCCACTCCCTCACCTAAACATCACCACGGAGAACCAGCTCCTCCCACAACCTAACCCCTCTCCCCCCTCGCCTGAACCTATTCATCCCCCTCATCTTTAAAACCCAATATACCACAACACCCTTACCCCAAAAAAGTAAAATTAAGAGTTATCTTTAACCAAACCCGAAGATTGAAGATGGATCTATTAGAGTTAGAGATGCGGGTTTGGGGGGCCTATTGAAGAGGTCCGCCGACCAAGTTTTCACCACCAACTTTCCCCGCCATGCGACCACTTCAACGCAGCTTGAGGAGGATTAGCTATGATAACCATCGCCTAAGAGGGAAAAGGAAGATCTCAAAAAGTGTCATTCATCATCGACTAGATATCACCACAACATCATCTCTTTCCCTCACTAGAACATAGAGGACGGGCCCTAAGAGATGGTCCGACTACTAGCCACCAACAACATAAAAGGAAACCTCGCAGGGACTGCTGGAAAACTCCTACGCCACTGAGAGAATAGAGAAGGAGTAGGTTTTCAGGGGGACGGTCGAAGAAAGTTGACATCAGAAGAAAGAAGATGGAGGTGGAAGGGGACCAAAGTCGGGTTCTTTAACAACAACAACAACAACAAAAACATCATCATCATCATCATCATCATTCACATCACCCAGTCCAACTCAAACACCACCTTTTCACCACCACCACCAACCACAACAATCAACCCATCCCTCCACCACCAAATGACTAACCAAATACAACACTACCGGACCCCCCCTCTCACTCTCACCAACCAGAAGACCAACAACTCCTACACCAACATGATTCTCACCTCATCCAAAACAACCACAATGCCAACCCCTATCCAATGCAATCTCACCCTACCAACCTCCAACCCCCATCCCAAATTAGTAAAATGGGTTACTAAGAACCATCAGAAGATAGCCAGGGTGCCAGAGGGGAGTCCGGTTAGATTGAGTGAGGCTCAAGAGCTAGAAGGAAGGAATTAGAGGGAGCTTTTAAGGAGGGAAGAACCCTGGGTGAAGGTGGAGAGTAAAGCAACGAGAAGTAGAACATTCACCATAATGATGAATGGAAACAAGAAGAAGTACCGGAAAGGAAAACAAAAACTGATTTCCTGTTTCAGTTGTGGCGATATTGGACATATTCGTGAGGGCATATGTCATACGTTTGTACGAACATGGTCATTAACTCCAATGAAAAAAAGTGAGCGGTGCAAAGGGGGAGATCACCGGAGAATCCAATTCATATTAAATCGGCAAGCATCATTGCCATCATTATAAAAAAAGGAGCTCTGACTCAGGAAATGGTGCGCAATTTCTAAGATAAAAATAGGTCGACCATCGAAAAACCAATTCCTGGAGGAGCTTAATGGGCAGTGCCCAATGTCACCAGGACTAGATTGTAAAAAAATTTGCCACATGCACTTCCTAATCTCATTACCCTCACCGAATAAGATGAATGATGTAACAATGATGGGTGTACTGAATTTCAGGCACTTTACGATGAACTTCGCTTAATATACGCTACAGTTTGAGGCCGAGCAGCCATAAGGAGACACATTTTTTATTTGGATCCACAACATCTCGCTGCACTGTTGGAAGAAAGAAACACTACATGAGAACATCTCTAATTTTGGGACATTGATGGTTATAGATCCCAATTCAGTGGATATCAGAGGTGGTGTCGACAAGGGTGTAAATTTTAACACCCGGCATCAATCTAATGCCCAAATTCGCCAAAATTTTCACCTATGAGGATGCCTACCTCATTCGATTCATTCTCGAAGCGAAGGTGGAGTACGTGGTAGAGCAACTGGCGACAAGCCCAAAACTAGTCACCTCATTATCTTAAAGACACGAGATTTCGTACAGGCAAGTAACATCACCGAAGTTGGTTTTGATGGTCGACAGAGCCCACGAAATAAAGAGAAATCATCAAGAGTTGACACGAGCAGAAAAGAAGATGGAGGAGCGTCGAATGCTGCCACTGATAACTAGAACAACCCAAGAATTCAACGGCTCAGGTCAGAGATTGGTGAGATAATCGACAATCAAGATGGATCGGAAAAGGGGGCTTAAAAGATGGATATTTTTGTTCAGACAGAGGCAGATACAGATTTGAAAAAAAAAGAGAAGATGAAAGAATAGCAAAGAGCAGATTGGAGTAGCTAGGGATCTGGTTTTGGAGCAGAGAAAAAAGAAATAAAAAGAGGAAAAAGAAAAAGAAAATGAGAAAGAAAAGAAGAAGACCTGAGAAGATGAAGCAACCTGCCCAAGTAAATTACCAAAAAACCCCGTGGTGATGTCATCGATGATATTACCAATCTTTTCGGTCTATGTGCCCTCACGCGCACCAGAAATCCCACCATAAACATCTAGGTCCAATACGTGTGAAGCACGTGCAGAAGCTGATAATATCCGAGCTCGGATGGAGGTGGCTGTTGATCCCAATGAATGGTCCAATATAGTAAAGAAATACAAAGATTTTCCTACTAGGCTGCAAATATTAAATGTGCTGCAAATGGTTGTTAATAATTTGGCGAATATTTTTGGAATTCCTAATGAGCTCATCTTGGGGCCCAATAAAGAATTAGGGGGAAATACATTGATAATTAATTCCACAGGGTCGAAGAATGGGTCATGTGGGGCTCCCTCATTAGCGATCCCAAGCTCAATTACAATGTCAATTGTACCACACATTTCTAACAACACTTGCTCAGTCTTGTTTGAAGAAGACGGTGAGGTGTGTCTTAATCTAGAAGATAATGATCTGTACTCGGAAGATGGCTAAGAATTTTTCAGAAGAGATGGTCGAAGATACACGGCGAGTTCTTGCTAGGCAATAAATAGTGGGCGTGGCCCACACTGCGGATGTTGTCCCATTCACTTATCTAGTGTTTGACTCTCAGACCAGCTCCGGCTTGCAATGTAAGACTACGGGCTTTAAAATGCGAAAGGTATTTAAGAGGGCTCATGAGGAGTCCTTGGGTGACTATCTGGAGATAGCAGTCGCCACCAAAGCAGTAAAGACAAATGGGGGAGGTAAGTGTAATCTTTTAGCATCTATTTTCAATTTCATGTCTGATATCGGTCGACTGCCCAGAGAGAAATAGTCTAAGTGTTATAAGTCGAATATTAAGACCATCGGTCGACTGTCCAGAGAGATAAATCCAATATCTTTAAGAAAATAAATTCTAAGTATAGCAGTCGACTGTAAAATGTATAAGTCGACTGTCCAGAGAGAAAAATTACAATAACTTTAAAAATAATTCTAAGTGTACCAGTCGACTGTAAAAGGTATAGGTCGACTGTCCAGAAAGAAATTTCAAGAAAACTAAAGAACATAGCAGTCAGGTCGTATCGGTCGACTGAGAATTCACAACAGTCGACTGTCGGCCTACAGTCTGCAGAATTTTGGTTATGCACATTTCAACCGATACATAGTTTTACTTTATGAAAACGATTTCTACGAAAAGCATATTTCTCATATGTTCAATTATGACTTGTTGGACACATAATAGTCCATAAAACTAAAACAACTACTTGAATTTATAAAAATAGAGATTTATCGATTTCTTTCGATTAAAACATAGATTGTGCATATAATCAAAATAGAGTTTCTTAAAAATTTCGTCGATTACTGAAATAGTTCGTATTCAGATCCAAAACATATAAATAGAAAATCTCAAGGAAAATCCCCGATTTTGGGTTTATTTCCTCAACTCAACTAAATTCTCAAATTTCGACTTTCATGTCATTCTCTTGATTCATAACTTTTCCATTCAAATTTCTCAAAACTGAATCTCTACCACAACTCACAGCCATAATCAATTGATAACATTACCATATCAAATTTGTATTCACATGCCACTAGGGTTTCACAAGATCTAATTTTTCATCCATCCAATCCATCCAAACTCATAATGTGCATATTCATATCCAAACTCTAAACATGCTTTCTAGCAAATATAATTCAATATCCAAGATCCATGAGGACATTCATTTCATTCACATACATAAACAACCAACAAACAATTTACATCACTCACATACAAAATACACAAGGCAAAACAAACAAGTCACTCACCTTGATATGAAGAAATTTGACAAGAAAGCTTCTTCTTTTGCGAAATCCAAGATCTTCTTCTTAATCCTCCAAAACAATAATAAATCTTGTGTTGTGCATCGAATGACGGCTGCGTTTCTCTTTTGAATACACGGGATAAGAGTTTTTAGGGTTTTTAGTCAAATTTTTAAAATAATCCCTTTAAATATAACTTTACATAAATAGTTCCCTATACTTGGAAACTTGATAAAATCAATTAAATTGATATTTAAAAGCAAAATAAACACCTTATTTCCATCCGGTACTGTTTGAAAAGTCCAGAAAATAGTTTTGCACTTTCACCCCTCAAAATGACAATTTCGCAAAAAGATCATTTTTTTCTTAATATTTGCAAATAGATCCAATAAATATTAGAAAAATCTAGAAAAATTACAAATAAATCCCAAATAATAAATAATGATTTTCCATGAAGAAATTTTTAATTTTGAACTTTTCAAGAAAATATTTGCACGTGTTTCGCACGTGTAAAAAAATAAATTTTTCTGAAAATATTTATTACATCTCCAAAAATCATTTTAATTCATTTATAAACCTTTAAAAATAATATTTAAAAATACGGGGTATTACACTTCTCATGACTTTTAGAGTAGAAATCATGCTAGGGAATGATAATTGAATTATTATTATAAACTACTAGTTGAAATGAAAGACATGCTTGTCTAATTAAAAGAAAATTTGTTAAATAGCAAATGTGTGTGGATTGATTACTAGGGTTATTGCCTATGAGTAAAAGTGTATGTTTCTCATTGTTATAAACATAAGAATGCATGTTAGTTATGGTTAAATTGCAATTATGAGAAATTCACTAGTAAAGAATTGAGTCATGCTTATGGATTGAAAATGCTAAATTTTAGAATAGTGTGGTTTGTTAATAGATGTAACGAATTTCTCTATTGCGATATCTATCATGTGGAAAGTTTGAATAATGATAAAGAATGTCCCTTTGCATATAAATAAATGAATGCACTATGTGTAGATAAATTAATGAAAATGGAAGTTTTACTCACTTATAAAGTTGATTTTTGTGCTCGAAAAATATCTCAGTTATCACTGTATAAGCAAACATCATTGTGGTGAATTATGTGTGAGAAACCATCTTTGGTCATGAACAAATGTGTATTTGGTTTTCAAATGTCGAAATGGTAGTCATAAAATGCAAACCATGGCTAATTACATGTTTTAAAAGAGTGAAAAACACTTTTAAAAATATTGGTTACGGTGGAATTGAATGTAGTTTTAATCTGGAAAGTTATGTTTCAAAAAGGGAAGAAAAGGGGACTGAAAACATTTTTGAGAATTGAAAAACTCAGTAGCACAGTCGACCGATCATGTCGAAACAGCCGACTGATCTGAGAAAATGAAAAATTTATAGTTCAAATCTTTTTCGGAACAGTCGACCGACTATTGTAACAGTCGACTGCCCTGAACGTGTTTATTTTGAGTTTAAAAATCATAGCGGAACAGCCGACTGGCCATATGAGACAGTCGACTTCTCTGATCATTCACGAGCTTTAGAACCTTGCAGAACAGCCGACTGGTCAGAGTTATCAGTCGACTGTCCTGAGGTTTCAAATAAAATCTATTTTTGGGAGAAAATCTCTATAACCTGAGGCTTTGTATAAGTGAGACTGTTTTACAAAAGGAACACTTTTTATTCGTTAACTTAAATTGTTTCTTTAAGGAAATCAAATGGATTGTTTAAGAAGTCTT
Source organism: Hemerocallis citrina (assembly GCA_017893485.1). Lineage (NCBI taxonomy): Eukaryota > Viridiplantae > Streptophyta > Magnoliopsida > Asparagales > Asphodelaceae > Hemerocallis > Hemerocallis citrina. The sequence continues at coordinate 126,300,690 of CM030362.1, forward strand.
AATTTTGAAATTTTTGGTAATGAGAAATTTGAAAGGTGCGAATTTATGAAACCGATTGAAATTGTGAACTGTGGAATTGGAATGGATTGAAATAGAATTATGTGAGCTTATGAACTAGTGAATATGACATGTTAGAAGAATTTCAGTTTCCAGTTATCCATGCATCGAATTATTGATGAATTATGAAAGAAGTGAATACATGAATACTATGCTTCTGAAACATGAATTATGATTAATCATGAAAAGATCTTATGAGTATGACATTGTAATTATGAGTTGAAATTGAGAATTAGGGTATAGCTAAGCCTCATACCGGCAATGAAAGAAATTGTGAAATGATATTTTGAAATGAGAAGACCAAGGTTGGTCATGTGAAATTAAATGAAAAAGACCGGTATAGTGGAAGTGCTACATTCTAAGAGATTGATTTTATTCATGATTCAATTAAATTAAGGATTAGATACATAATGAAGATGTGATGAAAGTAAGAGAAAAATATTGAGTATGAGGGCCATTGGATTTGTAACGCCCTGAATCCCAAATACACTGAATTCGAGATGTTCTACAGGATCTTTCCGCTTCCTTTAGTCCAATTTTACAAGGAAATTTGAACTTTCACTTTACATCAGAGTTTACATAAATATTACACTTTACATTTGCATAGTGGAAGTAAAATTTACAACAATTTAAATAAATGTACAACAACATGGTATAATCTTTAGGCATCCATTCATCTTTAATCTTTAACATGTCATACACCTGCATATAAGACTGTGGGTACGTCAGTTTATTCAACCGACGAACATTATACAGGGCCATCCCCTCTATGCCGGAAATAGTATAACTCGATTTTCCATATTTAGCAAACACAAACTTGTCACATTTCAAAGTAAAGGGACTACCCTAATGATGTCGTATTGTGATTGTGCACTTAGTCCTTAATGCATTTATTTATGTGACATGACACTAATGCACACTTGTTCGGATTCTATGCATCCCATTCTACATAGGTCCGAGGGCAAGCCTCTTAATCGTTCTTCATCTTTGTAGGGTTAAATCCCTCGCCATGACTTAATCTACTCCTGTAACTACGGTGAGTATCCTAGATGATCTATGAGTACAAGCACGTGCACTGGACCCTGGAGGGGAATCCCACGCCATGTCTTGACTCATCAAGCATGCATTCTGTGGTAATTCAACCTCCTCCCTGAACACGATCCTCTTGCAGTCACCAAAGCATCCCACAAGCGTTGCTAAAGTCCGATCATTACTGAGTTGTGCCCACGCCATGTCTTGACTCATCAAGCATGCATTCTGTGGCTCACACACCCGCACCGTAAACTCTAACTCTCATACTTGTGTTTTCTCTCACTTTCATCACATCTTCACTATGTACTAGTTTTTATTTAATAGAATCATGAATAAAATCAAATCTCTAGAGTTAGCCTCTCCACTAAACCGGACTTACTCTTTTATTCAACCTGACCAACCTTGGTCTTTCATTTCAATATTTCATTTCATTTCATTTCAAATGCCGGGGGAGACTTAGCTACTCCTTAGTTTCAATTCCAATTCACAATTTCTAAAGTTGAGCATTTCCAGCTCATGATTTCATTTTCATAATCTCAACATAATCCTGTTTCATGTTCCTAGTTTTCATGTTCATACAATCTCCACAATTCTGATAAATGATTCACTTCATGTAAATTCATGCAAGGAAAATAGAGTTCACTGTCATGATCAATATCCATCATAAGAATTCACGATCTTTACCACAAACAAAATATAAGATTTCTGATATATCAAAAATTACTCTGGACAGTCGACTTGGAGCAGTCCAGTCGACTTGTTCAGTCAAATAAAGTTTTTCATAACTGCTCGGAAGAGTCGACTGCTGTACATGGCCAGTCGGCTGTTCCGTAGTTTTCACATCAAAATATCGTTAACTGAACAGTCGACTGTCATCCAAATCAGTCGGCTGTTCTGGGTAATTCCACTACGCAAATCTCATGCTCAGTACAGTCGACTGCTAAACGCATTCGGTCGACTGTACAGGCTAAAATTCTCATATTAAGGAATCATCTTTCCCTTCTGTAATTCATACACATCGTTTTGGTCACATTACTATGTGTTCATACCAACATAAATATGTAATTTCTTATCTGTTCATTAACATCATAACATGGTTTCGATTAGAACATAAATTTCACACCACTCATGTTTTCTATTCTCAAAAGAAATGCTAAATATGCATTTTCATTAACTCATCATCTACTTATAGAGAGGAATCAATTTAACATACTAGAGCATCAAGTTAATAGTTTACATAAAAATACCTCGCTTCATAGAATTCCAAACTGTACATACTTTTATTTCAATAAGCCAGTCGACTTATCACATTACAGGTCGACTGTATATGCTATTTCCAATTCTCTAATTGTCACTAGTTCCTTCTCATCCATTCATGTTTTCTAAATTGTATACTGCATAGAGGATAATGATTTAGCAATCATCCTATCACTTCAGTTTGTATATACATATACAAAATCTTTAGTCTCAATATAATTTTAATTTAGAAATCATGAGAAAACATTTGCCTCGTACCAGTCGACTTATCTTCTCGACGGTCGACTGCACAGGTTAGTTTCAGTCCTTTTTAAAATGTCATTACTAATAGAACCACATACAATTTGCACACTCATACATCAATCACTTAGTAGGTCTTTTTCCAATTAAATGTGTACTCTTATTAATCGTTTTCATGCTTCATTCTTTCTAATTAAACTAGCATGCATTCCTACTTTAGAAATAAGGAAAATTAACCCACTCCAATCTAGTATATATTCCTATCTAGAAATATAGAAAATTTACCCACCTTGTATGGAGAGAACCAACACAATTAGCAACAAAAATCCTTTGCGACAAGATGCACCTCCTCTTAGATGATGCGCGCACAAGCTCCACAAGCATCAACCCGAGCTCCTCTTCTTGGAATAGCCGGCCTCTCCTCCTTGGAAAAATGCAAGCACAATCCACTCACACTCAATCTTTTCAACTCACAACTACTACTAGATAATGCTCTTAGACTATAGATTTGGAAGGATTAAAAGGCACAAAAATAACTAGCCATGGAAAGGGGGTATTTATACTAGAAATCAAATAGAATGAAGGGCTAGGATCAATTGGTTGGTTGTAAGATGGAGGGCCAAGATGAGAGTAGGAGTTGTGAAAACTACCCACATCCCAATAACCACCACACCATGATCTCCATTCAAACTTTGAGTTTCCCTCCAAAGATGCAAACCGGCCTACTAGGAGAAGTGTACATTGCACGTGTACGTGTAGTGCACGTGCATGCAACTAGTCCCAAACTTGTGCATTTTTATTCTATACAAAAATAAACTTTAAATTGTGTTCTACATTACAAGTCATATTTAAAATAAATTAACTAATGGGCTCTAATTTTTAAATGGGCCAAAATAATTATTTTGAAATTACATTTTGGGCTTTTTAAAAGAAAAGCATTTTTCACCTATTAAAAGAAGGCTTTTGTATAAAATAGTTTGAAAGCACATATTTAAATATTTATACTCATCACAATAAAAATAATTATAAGATTTAATTCAATCAAAAATACTGCACGTGTACACTACGTGCAAAAATAAATAATTTTTCATTAAATGAAAAATCAGGGCATTACAATATTCCCTCCTTAGAATAGTTCCGTCCCCGGAACTACAGTCAAGAGCGAGAAAAACAAACACTCACAAAAAAAGAAAAATACAAAGATACAATCAAGCAAAAAGCTCAAGATAGTCCTTCAACATCCTCTCCTCAGACTCCCAAGTAGCCTCTTCAACCAAATGGTTCCTCCAGACTACCTTGACCATCGGTATCGTCTTATTTCTCAAGACTTTCTCTCGACGATCAACAATCTCAGCGGGAGACTCGATGTAATTCAGGTCCAACTGCAAACCTTCCGGCACTTCAGGCAAATGATGACTCGGATCTGGAATGTAACCTCTCAGCATAGACACATGAAAGGCGTTGTGCACCTGAGATAACTCTTCCGGTAGTTCAAGCTGGTAAGTAGTTTTCCCGATCCTTTTCAATATCTTGTACGGGCCTATAAACCTCGGGGCTAACTTCCCGCCTTTGCCAAATCGAACAACACCTTTACTGGGCGATACTTTCAGAAAGACTAAGTCACCTTCCTCAAACTCAAGGTCCCTTCTCCGGTTGTCTGCATAGCTTTTCTGCCTGCTTTGAGCTTCCACTAACCTTCTCCTGATCAGATCAATCTTCTCAGAAGTTTGCTGTACAAGCTCAGGACCAAACAACTGATGCTCCCCAACTTCAAACCAACAAACGGGTGTTCTGCACTTCCTGCCATACAAAGCTTCGTACGGCGCCATCCCGATGCTAGTCTGAAAATTGTTGTTGTAGGAAAACTCTACCAAAGGTAAATGCCTTTCCCAACTGCTCCCAAAGTGTAGTATACAACACCGAAGCATATCCTCAAGAATACGGTTGACTCTCTCGGTCTGCCCATCGGTTTGCGGATGAAAAGCAGTGCTGAAATCTGTCTTGGTACCCAAAGCTATCTGAAGACTTCTCCAGAAATGCGAAGTAAACCGTGCATCTCGATCAGACACAATAGTTGACGGAACACCATGAAGCCTGACGATCTCGCCAACATACAACTCAGCTAACTTGTCCATCGAAGCAGTGAGTTTCATTGCCAAAAAGTGAGTGGATTTGGTTAGTCGATCGACTATAACCCAAATTGCATCATTGCCTTTAGAACTCTTAGGCAATCTCGTGATGAAATCCATACTGATGTTATCCCACTTCCATTCCGAAATAGGTAACAGCTGTAATAGACCTCCGGGTCTCTAATTTTCGGCTTTGACTTGCTGACAAACCTCACACTTCGCCACAAATTCAGCCACATCCCGCTTCAAACCTGACCACCAGAAATGCTGTTTGATGTCTTTGTACATCTTAGTACTCCCAGAATGTACCGACAAAAGAGTAGCATGCTCCTCCTGAAGAATACTTTCTTTCAGGTCTGCCTGATTTGGGACACATAGCCTATCTCCGAACCACAGCACTCCATCCCTGATTTGAAATCCGGGCAACCTGCCAACACTAACCTGCTCCTTCATCTCCAAGATATCAGCATCAACCTCCTGACTTGCAATGATCCTCCCATTCAGTGTAGGCTGGAGCCTCAACTGAGCTAAAGATGTTCCCAATCCTTGCAAGACAACTTCAATACCTGCTCGGTCTAATTCCTAGATCAGATGCTTCTGAGTTGTAATCAAACTGGCTAAACTGCTGTTGCGACTAAGTGCATCAGCAACAACATTAGCTTTCCCAGGATGATACTTGATCTCAGGTCGCATGTCCTCAAGCACTTCCAACCATCTCTGCTGCCTCAAATTTAGATCCCTCTGCTGATATATGTACTTCAAACTCTTGTGGTCCGTGTATATGTTCAATTTCTCACCGTACACGTAGTGCCTCCATTGCTTCAGGGCAAAGATAATCGCCGCCAACTCCAGATCATGAGTCGGGTAATTCTTCTCATGCGGTCGTAGTTGCCTAGACCCATAAGCGATTACTCTTCCTTCTTGCATTAGGACACAACCAAGCCCACGATGTGAAGCATCGCTATAAACATCATACTCAACACCTGCTCTAGGCAAAGCCAAAATAGGTGCAGTAGTCAGCCTATCTTTCAACTCCTGAAAACTCACCTCACATTGCTCAGTCCATTTGAAGTTCACATTCTTCTTGGTCAAACCAGTAAGCGGTACGGCTAACTGAGCATAACCTTGAATGAATCTCCTGTAGTATCCAGTCATTCCAAGGAAACTTCTGACTTCCTTCACTGTAGTAGGCCTAGCCCAATCTCTCACTGCCTCTATCTTCTGAGGGTCAGTTGCCACTCCCTCCTTAGAAAGGATGTGACCTAGGAATGCCACTTCAGATTTCCAGAAATCACACTTGGATAGCTTGGCATACAACTCCTGCTCTTCCAGCTTCTTCAAACCTGCTGCCAGATGCTCGGTGTGCTCCTCCTCTGACTTGGAGTACACAAGGATATCGTCGATAAACACCACGACGAAAGAATCAATGAACGGCCTCAGAACTCTGTTTATCAAATCCATGAAGATTGCGGGTGCATTCGTCACTCCAAATGGCATAACTAAGAATTCGTAATGCCCATGTCGAGTTCTAAATGTAGTTTTGTACACATCTTCGGCTTTCACTCGCACTTGGTGATAACCCGATAGAAGATCTATTTTGGAGAAAACAGCTGCTCCTTGTAGACGATCGAACAAATCATCAATTCGAGGAATAGGATACTTATTCTGAACAGTGACCTTATTCAGCTCCCGGTATTCGATACACATTCTCATCGATCCATCCTTCTTCTTTACCAAAAGCACTAGTGCTCCCCAAGGTGACGCACTAGGTTGAATAAAGCCCTTCTCCAACAGTTCCTTAATCTGCCGTTTCACCTCATCCTGTTCCACTGGAGCCATCCTATACGGTGCCTTTGAAATAGGTGCGCTTCCCCGTTGAACAGTGGTGCTGAACTCTACACCACGATGCGGGGGTAACCCAGGAAAATCTTCCAAGAACACAGTCGGATAGTTCCGAACCACAGGAATCCCTTGCACTTCCACAGGAGTCTCTTCCTTGCGGATAGCTACCACCAGCCTAGAACACTTCTTCTTCCCTTGGAAAATGACTTCAGGTCCACCTGGAGCCTTCACTGTTACCGTCTTGGTCTTGCACTCGATGCTTGCACTGTACACCGACATCCAATCAATGCCAATGATAACATCGACTCCCAAGATAGTCAGCTCGATCAGATCAATGCCAAAGATTCGATCTCCAATTACAATCTCGCAATCAGCATAGTACCGATCAGTGGTTAAAGTTTTCCCTGATGGAGTAGCTACTGCTAAGACCTTGCCTACAAAAATCTTCGGTTCAACTCCCAACACTTTAGCAAACTTAGGAGACACAAATGTATGAGAGGATCCAGTATCGAACAACACAACAGCTTTCATTCCATTAAGATAAAGCTCGCCTGTTACATAATACACACCATTACGTAATAGTTTCACAATATAAGCGGGAAAAGAGATGAAAGAAAACTTCTAAACATCAGACCTCGTACCCGTGATGACGTGATCAACCTCATCAGCATCAGCTTCCGTCAAGGCAAATACTCGCCCTGGTTGGTACGATCTCTTTCCAGTCTGCTGCGTTGGCACATTGCGATTCTCTCTCCGTGGTTTGAGACATTGAGATTGGTAATGTCCCGTTTCACCACAGTTGAAGCAAGTAACAGCAGAAGGTCTCACCACATTGTTTTCAGGTCCTCCAGCCACACCAATAGCGTTTGCCCCTATCGGTTTGAACCTTTGTGCAGATGGTTGTCCCTTGAAATTCCCAGAATGTGCAGGCCTCTTTCCAGACTGTCAGTTGTTCCTCCGATTCTGAACAACTTGGAACTGCTCTATATCCGCCTCCGTCGCTGCTGCCCTCTTGACCAGCTTGTCGAATCTCCTGATACCAAGAGGTATCATCCGGGACCTCAAGCTCGGCCTCAATCCATGCTCGAACTTTCGAGCCTTCTTCGCTTCGTCCATCACTAGTTCCGGTGCATACCTAGAGAGCTGAGTAAACTTAGTCTCGTACTCTCTAACAGACATGCCACCTTACTGTAGTGACAGAAACTCCATCGCCTTCTTCTCTTGGACGTCGAAGGGGAAATAGTGACTGCGGAATTCTTCCAGAAATTCCTCCCAGCCAAGCACTATGCCTCCCATGGTCCTCTTCATGGATTGCCACCAAACTGCCGCATCCTTCTCCAGTTGCAAAGTCGCTAACTTGACCTTGCTGCCTTCAGGGGTCTCTAGCACTTCGAAGATCGTTTCCACTTGACGGATCCAGTTGTCAGCCGCATCTGGGTCTGACTTCCCTTCGAAAACGGGTGGTTTCATTCGTTTGAATGATTCCACTAGTTTAATCGCTTCGGGCACTGGATTCACCGGCCCCCTTCCTTGGTTTTGGTTCATAGCCACGGCGTTGAGCGTCTGATAGACTCTCGCAAGTTCCATTTCTAGATCCAAACCTTCCCCGTTTCTAGCTCCTCTTCTCGACATATTCTGATGCAAAAGATCCATTAAATTCGAAGTATAAGACATGAATTTTAAACCAACTTGCATTTTATTGAATTCCAAAGTTTATACATTCGAATTAAAAAAAACATTTTTGACATCAGAATAAAATAGTAGAAGCTAAAACAGTCTAACTCCTACGGTTCCTCTTCGCTTCTCGAAGTTCTTCCCGTAGTTCCTCAACTTCATCCTTCAACACATCAGCCAGGTTCTTCCTCTTCTCGAGTTCCCAAACTCGATGACTGAGAAAAGAAAAGTCTTCCTTTCGCTTTGCCAACTGCTCTTCCAATAATCCAACTCTTTCTCGCAGCGACTCAACCTTCCTCTGAAGAGATGCTACAAGACTACTAGAAACTGGTCTCTCTTCTTCATCAGAAGAAGAATCGTCAGATGAATCCGGAGGTGGGGTGATCTCTCGGGATTCAGGAAATTCTTCTCCATCAGAATCTGCTTGCCCTGGATAGTACTCGTCCTCGGAATTAGCTTGTCCAGGATGGTACTCTTCCTCAATGATATGCCAGTCGTCGCCTCCAGCAGGGTCGAAATGATCAGCCATCTTAGAAATAGAGAGGAGGAAACATAAATCTTAGAGTAACACAAATGTAAGTCACTTACATTTAAATCTCTAGACTCAAACACACACTCTAATGTCCACTACTAGGGTGTCGTTCCTTATAAATTTGTACAAGTGTGGAAATGTGGAAAAGCATGGCTCTGATACCACTCTGTAACGCCCCGAATCCCAAATACACTGAATTCGAGATGTTCTACAGGATCTTTCCGCTCTGTAACGCCCCGAATCCCAAATACACTGAATTCGAGATGTTCTACAGGATCTTTCCGCTTCCTTTAGTACAATTTTACAAGGAAATTTAAACATTCACTTTACATCAGAGTTTACATAAATATTACACTTTACATTTGCACAGCGGAAGTAAAATTTACAACAATTTAAATAAATGTACAACAACATGGTATAATCTTTAGGCATCCATTCCTCTTTAATCTTTAACATGTCATACACCTGCATATAAGACTGTGGGTACGTCAGTTTATTCAACCGACGAACATTATACACGGCCATCCTCTCTATGCCGGAAATAGTATAACTCAATTTTCCATATTTAGCAAACACAAACTTGTCACATTTCAAAGTAAAGGGACTACCCTAATGATGTCGTGTTATGATTGTGCACTTAGTCCTTAATGCATTTATTTATGTGACATGACACTAATGCACACTTGTTCGGATTCTATGCATCCCATTCTACATAGGTCCGAGGGCAAGCCTCTTAATCGTTCTTCATCTTTGTAGGGTTAAATCCCTCGCCATGACTTAATCTACTCCTATAACTACGGTGAGTATCCTAGATGATCTATGAGTACAAGCACGTGCACTGGACCCTGGAGGGGAATCCCACGCCATGTCTTGACTCATCAAGCATGCATTCTGTGGTAATTCAGCCTCCTCCCTGAACACGATCCTCTTGCAGTCACCAAAGCATCCTACAAGCGTTGCTAAAGTCCGATCATTACTGAGTTGTGCCCACGCCATGTCTTGACTCATCAAGCATGCATTCTGTGGCTCACACACCCGCACCGTAAACTCTAACTCTCATACTTGTGTTTTCTCTCACTTTCATCACATCTTCACTATGTACTAGTTTTTATTTAATAGAATCATGAATAAAATCAAAGCTCTAGAGTTAGCCTCTCCACTAAACCGGACTTACTCTTTTATTCAACCTGACCAACCTTGGTCTTTCATTTCAATATTTTATTTCATTTCATTTCAAATGCCGGGGGAGACTTAGCTACTCCTTAGTTTCAATTCCAATTCACAATTTTTAAAGTTGAGCATTTCCAGCTCATGATTTCATTTTCATAATCTCAACATAATCCTGTTTCATGTTCCTAGTTTTCATGTTCATACAATCTCCACAATTCTGATAAATGATTCACTTCATGTAAATTCATGCAAGGAAAATAGAGTTCGCTGTCATGATCAATATCCATCATAAGAATTCACGATCTTTACCACAAACAAAATATAAGATTTCTGATATATTAAAAATTACTCTGGACAGTCGACTTGGAGCTAGTCCAGTCGACTTGTTCAGTCAAATAAAGTTTTTCATAACTGCTCGGAAGAGTCGACTGCTGCACATGGCCAGTCGGCTGTTCCGTAGTTTTCACATCAAAATATCGTTAACTGAACAGTCGACTGTCATCCAAATCAGTCGGCTGTTCTGGGTAATTCCACTACGCAAATCTCATGCTCAGTACAGTCGACTGCTAAACGCATTCGGTCGACTGAACAGGCTAAAATTCTCATATTAAGGAATCATCTTTCCCTTCTGTAATTCATACACATCATTTTGGTCACATTACTATGTGTTCATACCAACATAAATATGTAATTTCTTATCTGTTCATTAACATCATAACATGGTTTCGATTAGAACATAAATTTCACACCACTAATGTTTTCTATTCTCAAAAGAAATGCTAAATATGCATTTTCATTAACTCATCATCTACTTATAGAGAGGAATCAATTTAACATACTAGAGCATCAAGTTAATAGTTTACATAAAAATACCTCGCTTCATAGAATTCCAAACTGTACATACTTTTATTTCAATAAGCCAGTCGACTTATCACATTACAGGTCGACTGTATATGCTATTTCCAATTCTCTAATTGTCACTAGTTCCTTCTCATCCATTCATGTTTTCTAAATTGTATACTGCATAGAGGATAATGATTTAGCAATCATCCTATCACTTCAGTTTGTATATACATACACAAAATCTTTAGTCTCAATATAATTTTAATTTAGAAATCATGAGAAAACATTTGCCTCGTACCAGTCGACTTATCTTCTCGACGGTCGACTGCACAAGTTAGTTTCAGTCCTTTTTAAAATGTCATTACTAATAGAACCACATACAATTTGCATACTCATACATCAATCAATTAGTAGGTCATTTTCCAATTAAATGTGTACTCTTATTAATCGTTTTCATGCTTCATTCTTTCTAATTAAACTAGCATGCATTCCTACTTTAGAAATAAGGAAAATTAACCCACTCCAATCTAGTATATATTCCTATCTAGAAATACAGAAAATTTACCCACCTTGTATGGAGAGAACCAACACAATTAGCAACAAAAATCCTTTGCGACAAGATGCACCTCCTCCTAGATGATGCGCGCACAAGCTCCACAAGCATCAACCCGAGCTCCTCTTCTTGGAATAGCCGGCCTCTCCTCCTTGGAAAAATGCAAGCACAATCCACTCACACTCAATCTTTTCAACTCACAACTACTACTAGATAATGCTCTTAGACTATAGATTTGGAAGGATTAAAAGGCACAAAAATAACTAGCCATGGAAAGGGGGTATTTATACTAGAAATCAAATAGAATGAAGGGCTAGGATCAATTGGTTGGTTGTAAGATGGAGGGCCAAGATGAGAGTAGGAGTTGTGAAAACTACCCACATCCCAATAACCACCACACCATGATCTCCATTCAAACTTTGAGTTTCCCTCCAAAGATGCAAACCGGCCTACTAGGAGAAGTGTACATTGCACGTGTACGTGTAGTGCACGTGCATGCAACTAGTCCCAAACTTGTGCATTTTTATTCTATACAAAAATAAACTTTAAATTGTGTTCTACATTACAAGTCATATTTAAAATAAATTAACTAATGGGCTCTAATTTTTAAATGGGCCAAAATAATTATTTTGAAATTACATATTGGGCTTTTTAAAAGAAAAGCATTTTTCACCTATTAAAAGAAGGCTTTTGTATAAAATAGTTTGAAAGCACATATTTAAATATTTATACTCATCACAATAAAAATAATTATAAGATTTAATTCAATCAAAAATACTGCACGTGTACACTACGTGCAAAAATAAATAATTTTTTATTAAATGAAAAATCAGGGCATTACAGGATTGGCGGCGTGAGAGTATTCACAGGATGTCCCATGATGAGTCATGATAGGGCGTGGATACTGCTCCAGAGTACCGTCCCGGTGATGATGCTCGTGGGGTGTTTGACGACTGCAGGTGGTGTCATGTCTATGGTAGAAGCTGAATTACCACAAGATGCCTGCATGATGAGTCATGTGTCAGTGCGTTGGGATTCCCTCCAGGATGCCTAGACATGAGTTCGTAGGTCAGAAAACATCTAGGATACTTACCGTATTTACAGTAGTAGATTAAGTCATGGCGAGGGATTGAACCCAACAAGATGAAGAGCGGTTAAGGGCTTGCCCTCGGACCTATGTAGTATGGGCTGCATAGACTCTGAACAAGTGCGCATTAGTATCATATAATATAAATAATTGCATTAAGTATTAAGTGCACATTCACAACACGACATCAATAGGATAGTCTCTTTAGTTCTGTCTGTGACAAGTTTGTGATTTGTTAAGAACTGAGAATCGTTATACTGTTTCCAGCATAGAGAGGATGGCCGTGTATAATATTTCGTCAGTTGAATGAACTGACGCGCCCACAGTTTTATATACAGGGTAAAGATGCTTGACAATTGAAGTATACATGCTGCGCAAGATTGATTTAAATGTTGTTTCATGTAAATTTATTGTAATATTGCTTCCGCTGTGATAATGTACAAGTGTAAATGTAACTCTGATAAAAGAAAAGTTTTTATTTCCTTGTAAAATTGTACGAAAGAAGTGTAAAGATCCTGTGGAACTCGAATTCAGTTGTATTTTGAAATTCGGGGTGTTACAGAGTGGTATCAGAGCCACGCTTCACACTAGTACAAGTTTATAAGGAAGTCACCCTAGAAGTGGATATTAGAGTGTGTGTTGAGTCTAGAGATTTAAATGTAAGTCACTTACATTTGTGTTGCTCTATGATTTATGCTTCTTCCTCTCTATTTCTAAGATGGCTGATCACTTCGACCCTGCTGGAGACGACAATTGGCATATCATAGAGGAAGATTATTATCCTGGACAAGCAGATTCCGAGGAAGAGTACTACCCAGGGCAAGTAGACTCCGATGAGAGGAATGTCCTGAGTCCCGAGAGATCACTCCACCTCCGGACTCATCTGATGACTCTTCTGACGAAGAAGAAGAACCAATTCCAAGTAGTCTTGTGATATCTCTTCAGAGGCAGGTAGAAACACTGCAGGAGAGAGTCGGACTATTGGAGGCTCAGTTGGAAAAGCCTAAGGATGATTTTGCAGTCCTCAGTCAACGTGTATGGGAACTCGAGAAGAGGAAAAACATGACCGATGTACTGAAGGAGGAAGTTGAGGAACTACGGGGAGAGCTTCGTGAAGCGAAGAGGAACCGTAGGAGTTAGACCATTGTACCTTTTTACTGCTTTCATTTTGATGTCAGAAATGTTTTAAATTCGAATGTATAAAGTTTGAAACTCAATGAAATGGAAAGTTGATTTAAAATTCATGTCTTATACTTCAAATTTAATGGATCTTTTGCATCAGAACATGGCTAGAAGAGAAGCTCGAAATGGTGAAGGTCTGGACTTAGAAATGGAGCTAGCGAGGGTCTATCAGACGCTCATTGCCGTTGCCATGAATCAGAACCAAGGAAGGGGACCTGCGAATCTAGTACCCGAAGCAATCAAACTCGTAGAATCATTCAAGCGGATGAAACCGCCGGTTTTTTAGGGGAAGTCAGACCCTGACACGGCTGACAATTGGATCCGTCAGGTAGAGACTATCTTCGAAGTCCTGGAGACCCCAGAAGGTAGTAAGGTGAAGTTGGCGACTCTACAACTCGAGAAGGATGCGATTGTGTGGTGGCAGTCGATGAAGCGGACGATGGGAGGCTTGGTTCTTGGCTGGGTGGAATTTTTGGAGGAATTCCGCAGTCATTATTTTCCCTCCGACGTCCATGAGAAGAAGGCTATGGAGTTTCTGTCACTGTAGCAAGGTGGCATGTCGGTTAGGGAGTATGAGACCAAATTTACTCAGCTCTCAAGGTATGCTCCCAAATTGGTGATGGATGAGGCGAAGAAGGCTCCTAAGTTCGAGCATGGGTTGAGGTCGAGTTTGAGGTCCAGGATGATACCCCTCGGTATCAGGAGGTTTGACAAGCTGGTCAAACGAGCGGCAGCCACAGAGGCAGACATGGAGCAGTTCCACGCTGTTCAAAATAGGAGGAACAACTGGAGTGCGGGGAAGAGGCCCGCAGTTGCTGGAAATGTCAGGGGACAGCCACCGGCTCAAAGATTCAAGCCTACGGGGGCGAACGCTGTTCAAGTGGCAGGAAGACGGAATAGATGGGCGAGACCTCCAGTGACTTGTTTCAACTGTGGAGAGACAGACCACTACAAGTCTCATTGCCCTAAACTGCAGGATGTCATCCGAAATGGACCAACTTAGTAGACCGAGAAGAAGCCGTACCAGCTGGGGCGAGTATTTGCCTTAACTGAAGCTGATGTTGATGAGGTGGATCATGTCATTACTGGTACGAGGGAGGATGTTTAGAGGTTCATGTTGTTTCTTTTCCCGTTTATTTAGTGAACTATTACGTAATGAGTGTGTATTATGTAACAGGAGAACTTTATTTGAATGGAAAGAAAGCTGTTGTTTTGTTCGACACTGGATCCTCTCATACTTTTTTTGTCACCTAAATTTGCTAAAGTGTTGGGAGTCAAACCGAAGATATTTCCAGGCAAGATTTTAGCGGTAGCTACTCCGTCAGGGGAGACTCTAACCACTGATCGGTACTATGCTGACTGCGAGATCGTGATTGGAGATCGAATTTTTGGGATCGATCTGATCGAGCTGAATGTTTTGGGAGTTGATGTTATCATTGGCAATAATTGGATGTCGGTGTACAGTGCAAGCATCGAGTGCAAGACCAAGACAGTAACAGTGAAGACTCTAGGTGGACCTGAAGTCACTTTCCAAGGGAAGAGAAGGTATTCAGATTTGGTTGCTGCTATCAGTCAGAAGAGAGGGATTCCTGCAGAGGTGCAGCAGATTCCTGTGGTTCGGGATTATCCGATTGTGTTCTTGGAAGATTTGCCTGGATTACCCCCGCATCGTGATGTGGAGTTCAACATCACTATTCAGCCAGGGAGTGCACCTATTTTCAAGGCACCGTATAGGATGGCACTTGTGGAACAGGATGAGATCAAATGGCAGATTGAGGAACTGTTGGAGAAAGGCTTTATTCAACCGAGTGCGTCACCTTGGGGAGCGCCGGAGCTTTTGGTAAAGAAGAAAGATGGTTCGATGAGGATGTGCATCGATTACCGAGAGCTGAATAAGGTCACTGTACAGAATAAATATCCGATTCCACGAATAGATGACTTATTCGATCGTCTTCAAGGAGCTGCTGTTTTCTCCAAAATAGATCTTCGATCGGGATATCATCAAGTTCGAGTGAAATCTGAAGACGTGCATAAGACTGCATTCAGAACTCGACACGGGCATTACGAATTCTTAGTTATGTCGTTTGGAGTGACGAATGCGCCTGCAATCTTCATGGACATGATGAACAGAGTTCTGAGGCCGTTCATTGATTCTTTCGTCGTGGTGTTTATCGACGATATTCTTGTGTGCTCCAAGTCGGAGGAAAAGCACACGGAGCATCTGGCAGCAGTTTTGAGGAAGCTTCAGGAGCAAGAGTTGTATGCCAAGTTGTCCAAGTGCGATTTCTGGAAATCTGAAGTGGCATTCCTAGGTCACAATTTTTTCTAAGGAGGGAGTGGCAACTGATCCTCAAAAGATAGAGGCAGTGAGAGATTGGGCAAGGCCTACTACAGTGAAGAAAGTCAGAAGTTTTCTTGGATTGACTGGATACTACAGGAGATTCATTCAAGGTTATGCTCAGTTAGCCGTGCCGCTTACTAGTTTGACCAAGAAGAATGTGAACTTCAAGTGGACTGAGCAATGTGAGGCAAGCTTTCAGGAGTTGAAAAGAGAAGCTGACTACTGCACCTATTTTGGCTTTGCCTAGAGCAGGCGTTGAGTATGATGTTTACAGCGATGCTTCACATCGTGGGCTTGGTTGTGTCTTAATGCAAGAAGGAAGAGTGATCGCTTATGGGTCTAGGCAACTACGACCACATGAGAAGAATTATCCGACTCATGATCTAGAGTTTGCTGCGATTATCTTCGCCTTAAAGCAATGGAGGCACTACGTGTATGGTGAGAAATTGAACATGTACACGGACCACAAGAGTTTGAAGTACATATACTAGCAGAAGGATCTGAATTTGAGGCAGCGGAGATGGTTGGAAGTGCTTGAGGACATGCGACCTGAGATCAAGTATCATCCTGGGAAAGCTAATGTTGTTGCTGATGCACTTAGTTGCAAGAGTAGTTTATCCAGTTTGATTACAACTCAGAAGCATCTGGTGGAAGAATTGGATCGAGCAGGTATTGAAGTTGTCTTGCAAGGATTGGGAGCATCCTTAGCTCAGTTGAGACTTCAGCCTACACTGAATGGAAAGATTATTGCAAGTCAGGAGGTTGATGCTGATGTCTTGGAGATGAAGGAGCAGATTGGTGCTGGCAAGTTGCCCGGATTTCAAATCAGGGAGGAAATGTTGTGGTTTGGAGAGAGGCTGTGTGTTCCGGATCAGTCGAACTTGAAAGAGAGTATTCTTCAGGAGACACATGCTACTCTTTTGTCTATATATCCTGTGAGTACTAAGATGTATAAGGACATTATGCAGCATTTCTGGTGGTCAGGTTTGAAACGGGATGTGGCTGAATTTGTGTCGAGGTGTGAGATTTGTCAACAAGTCAAAGCCGAGAATCAGAAACCTGGAGGTGTATTGCAACCGTTACCTATTCCGGAATGGAAGTGGGATAACATCAGTATGGATTTCATCACGGGTTTGCCTAAGAGTTCAAAGGGCAATGATGTGATTTGGGTTATAGTCGATCGACTAACCAAATCCGCTTACTTTTTGGCGATGAAACTCACTGCTTCGATGGACAAGTTAGCTGAATTCTATGTTGGAGAGATCGTCAGGCTCCATGGTGTTCCGTCAACTATTGTGTCTGATCGAGATGCACGGTTTACTTCGCATTTTTAGAGGAGTCTTCAGACAGCTTTGGGTACCAAGACAGATTTTTGCACTGCTTTTTATCCCCAGACCGATGGGCAGACCGAGAGAGTCAATCGTACTCTTGAGGATATGCTTCAGTGTTGTGTACTAGACTTTGGGGGCAGTTGGGAAAGGCATTTACCTTTGGTGGAGTTTGCCTACAACAACAGTTTTCAGACTAGCATCAGGATGACATCGTACGAAGCTTTGTATGGCAGGAAGTGTAGAACGCCTGTCTGTTGGTTTGAAGTTGGGGAGCGTCAGATGTTTGGGCCTGAGATTGTGCAGCAGACCTCTGAAAAGATTGATCTGATCAGGAAGAGGTTGGTGGATGCTCAGAGTAGGCAGAAGAGCTATGCAGACAACCGGAGAAGGGACCTTGAGTTTGAGGTTGGTGACTTTGTCTTTCTGAAGGTATCGCCCAGCAAAGGCGTGATCCGATTCAGCAAAGGTGAAAAGTTAGCCCCGAGGTTTATAGGCCCATATAAGATATTGAAAAGGATCGGGAAAACTGCTTACCGGCTTGAGTTACCGGAAGAGTTGTCTCAGGTGCACAATGTCTTTCATGTGTCTATGCTGAGAGGATACATTCCAGATCCAAGTCACCATTTGCCCGAAGTGCCAGAGGGTATGCAGTTGGATCTGAGTTACATTGAGCTCCCAGTTGAGATTGTTGATCGTCAGGCAAAAGTCTTGAGGAATAAGACGATACCGATGGTCAAGGTAGTCTGGAGAAACCAGTTGGTTGAAGAGGCTACTTGGGAATCCGAGGAGAGGATGATGAAGGATCATCCGATCTTTTTGCTTGATTGTATTTTCTTATTGTGTTTTGTTTCCTCGCTCTTTAATTGTAGTTCCGGGGACGGAACTATTCTAAGGAGTGAGTGTTGTAATACCCTAAACTTTCATTTTTAATAAAAATACTATTTTTCACGTGTTGTGCACGTGCAAATTTCATGTGCATGTTATTTATTTATTTTTATATGAAATCTCATTTTAGTATGAACAATTATTTTCCTCTATTTTTCTAAAAGCCTAAAACACTAATTAATTTTTTTAGCCCACTTTAATTAATTATTAATTTGTTGTCTTAGCCCACAAGCCTAAGCCCACAAATTGTGAAGCCCACTAATTTAGTGAACAATTTGATTTATTAAAATTGTACAACTTTTAAATATGGGTACTAAGTGGCACGTGCAAAGCACGTAGTGTGCAATGCACACAAAATTTTTGGGGCCGGTTGTGCATGGAGAATGGGAGTGTGAGTTTGTGTACATGGGTAGTTATTTTGTGTGTGGGTGGTTGCCATAACTCCTACTCCCACCCTAACCCTCCATTTTATAACCATCCATTGAATCCTATCCCTCCAATCTACTTCAAAATTAGTATAAATACCCCTCCCATTTATTTGTATTTTACACTAGTAATCTATTGAAAGAAGAGACAATTATATAAGATATATATATATATATATTAGTGTGAGTTGAGTGTGAGTGTTCCCATTGGAGACCGGCCATCATCACTTGAAGCTTTCGGTTTTGGCAAGAAGGCGAGGAGGAGAAGTTCGTGCAGTGCAATCTAGGAGGAGAAGGCACCCGCTCGCAATCTAGGAAGCTCTAGGAGATTTCTCATTGATTTTCTTCAAAAGTTGGGTGTTTCTTGTAGCGCCCCGAATTTCTAATATAATATCTTAGAAAATATGTGGCACAATTCCTAGCATCAACTTCAATGTAATATTAAATACAACCAAACACCAATAAAATTTTCAACTTTCATTACAACAATCATTTACATAGCACAGCGGAATACAATACACCTTAAATCACAAATTCTCTTTTCTTTACAATACTTTACAAATTACATAAGTCACTATATCAATTGAACTCAAGCATCCAAATCTGAGCCTTAAGAAATCACCTGTAAAATATGACGCTAGAGATAACCCTAACCCCCAAAACTAAAAGGGTCAGCCATAAAGGTGTGAGTGGCATAAAACAAACAACATAAGTTAAGCATAGATTCATAGATAACATGTAATAAACAAGAATACATAAAATATGACATAGCAAGGAAACATGTAAACATTAAGTGTAGCTAACTAAGTGTCAAGTGTAGAAAACAGGAAACCACATGCATATAACCAAGTCAAGAAAAACACAAGTCTATATACTAACTCTCTAATGCGTACTTGTCGAAGTCTATGCATTCCATAGTACATAGATCCGGTGCAAGCCCTTAACGTATCCACATTGTAGGGTTTAATCCCCGCTATGCAACTAATCCTAATACGATGACTACTACGATATAAAGATAAACTGTGAGTATTAGCCCATGCCCCGATAATTCCGGAGGTCAAACTCTATCCACAGATAATTTCGGAGACTATTTCACTCACACCAGGAAATCTTCAAGAATACCCCACACCGCAAGCAATGGCACCTCATTACACGAATACCACATGTGCGTCGCCCCAACCCTGATAATTCCGGAGATCAATCCCACACCACATGTAATTCCGGAGACTATTTCACTCACACCTGGATAATTCCGGGGATTATCTCACACCGCAAGCCATACTGAGGTCCATAACCCATGTTCTCGTTCATCATATCACCACTAGTGTCTGTCCTTATCATTTTGGTTATTTAATTACTTAACAAATCTCCTAGAGTTGGTGTACCCTACCGGACATAACTCAACAACTGATCAACTAAAATGCCTCAACAGGTCCAAACATAAATAACTAAACTGCCGGTATACTAGGATCAAACCCAACCTCAAGAGACTCACACTCAAATATCCAAACCAACCTTCCAACATAAATTGCTCAGTTAAACCACTTGAAAACATATGCTCAATAGAAAAGAAAGTATAGAATAATACGCTATATATTAAAACATTTAAAGAATAAATTATTTGAAAGAACATTCAAAAATATAGAGATACATCAGTTTCAGTTGACTAATAACAAGCGTAAGTCGACTGTCCAGAAAGAGAGTTCTATGGTTTTAAGAAAAATAGTCTAAGTGTTATAAGTCGACTATTAAGACCATCGGTCGACTGTCCAGAGAGATAAATCCAATATCTTTAAGAAAATAAATTCTAAGTATAGCAGTCGACTGTAAAAGGTATAGGTCGACTGTCCAGAGAGAAAAATTACAATAACTTTAAAAATAATTCTAAGTGTACCAGTCGACTGTAAAAGGTATAGGTCGACTTTCCAGAAAGAAATTTCAAGAAAACTAAAGAACATAGCAGTCGGGTCGTATCGGTCTACTGAGTATTCACAACAGTCGACTGTCGGCCTACAGTCTGCAGAATTTTGGTTGTGCACATTTCAACCGATACATAGTTTTACTTTATGAAAAAGATTTCTACGAAAAGCATATTTCTTATATGTTCAATTATGACTTGTTGGACACATAATAGTCCATAAAACTAAAACAACTACTTGAATTTATAAAAATAGAGATTTATCGATTTCTTTCGATTAAAACATAGATTGTGCATATAATCAAAATAGAGTTACTTAAAAATTTCGTCGATCACTGAAATAGTTCGTATTCAGATCCAAAACATATAAATATCAAATCTCAAGGAAAATCCCCGATTTTGGGTATATTTCCTCAACTCAACTAAATTCTCAAATTTCGACTTTCATGTCATTCTCTTGATTCATAACTTTTCCATTCAAATTTCTCAAAACTGAATCTCTACCACAACTCACAGCCATAATCAATTGATAACATTACCATATCAAATTTGTATTCACATGCCACTAGGGTTTCACAAGATCTAATTTTTCATCCATCCAATCCATCCAAACTCATAATGTGCATATTCATATCCAAACTCTAAACATGCTTTCTAGCAAATATAATTCAATATCCAAGATCCATGAGGACATTCATTTCATTCACATACATAAACAATCAACAAACAATTTACATCACTCACATACAAAATACACAAGGCAAAACAAACAAGTCACTCACCTTGAAATGAAGAAATTTGACAAGAAAGCCTCTTCTTTTGCGAAATCCAAGATCTTCTTCTTAATCCTCCAAAACAATAATAAATCTTGTGTTGTGCATCGAATGACGGCTGCATTTCTCTTTTGAATACACGGGATAAGAGTTTTTAGGGTTTTTAGTCACATTTTCAAAATAATCCCTTTAAATATAACTTTACATAAATAGTTCCCTATACTTGGAAACTTGATGAAATCAATTAAATTGAGATTTAAAAGCAAAATAAACACCTTATTTCCATCCGGTACTGTTTGAAAAGTCCAGAAAATAGTTTTGCACTTTCACCCCTCAAAATGACAATTTCGCAAAAAGATCATTTTTTTCTTAATATTTGCAAATAGATCCACTAAATATCAGAAAAATCTAGAAAAATTACAATTAAATCCCAAATAATAAATAATGATTTTCCATGAAGAAATTTTTAATTTTGAACTTTTCAAGAAAATATTTGCACGTGTTTCGCACGTGTAAAAAAATAAATTTTTCTGAAAATATTTATTACATCTCCAAAAATCATTTTAATTCATTTATAAACCTTTAAAAATAATATTTAAAAATATGGGGTATTACACTTCTCATGACTTTTAGAGTAGAAATCATGCTAGGGAATGATAATTGAATTATTATTATAAACTACTAGTTGAAATGAAAGACATGCTTGTCTAATTAAAAGAAAATTTGTTAAATAGCAAATGTGTGTGGATTGATTACTAGGATTATTGCCTATGAGTAAAAGTGTATGTTTCTCATTGTTATAAACATAAGAATGCATGTTAGTTATGGTTAAATTGCAATTATGAGAAATTCACTAGTAAAGAATTGAGTCATGCTTATGGATTGAAAATGCTAAATTTTAGAATAGTGTGGTTTGTTAATAGATGTAACGAATCTTCCTATTGGGATATTTATCATGTGGAAAGTTTGAATAATGATAAAGAATGTCCCTTTGCATATAAATAAATGAATGCACTATGTGTAGATAAATTAATGAAAATGGAAGTTTTACTCACTTATAAAGTTGATTTTTGTGCTCGAAAAATATCTCAGTTATCACTGTATAAGCAAACATCATTGTGGTGAATTATGCGTGAGAAACCATCTTTGGTCATGAAAAAATGTGTATTTGGTTTTCAAATGTCGAAATGGTAGTCATAAAATGCAAACCATGGCTAATTACATGTTTTAAAAGAGTGAAAAACACTTTTAAAAATATTGGTTACGGTGGAATTGAATGTAGTTTTAATCTGGAAAGTTATGTTTCAAAAAGGGAAGAAAAGGGGACTGGAAACATTTTTGAGAATTGAAAAACTCATTAGCACAGTCGACCGATCATGTCGAAACAGCCGACTGATCTGAGAAAATGAAAAATTTATAGTTCAAATCTTTTTCGGAACAGTCGACCGACTATTGTAACAGTCGACTGTCCTGAACGTGTTTATTTTGAGTTTAAAAATCATAGCGGAACAGCCAACTGGCCATATGAGACAGTCGACTTCTCTGATCATTCACGAGCTTTCGAACCTTACAGAATAGCCGACTGGTCAGGGTTATCAGTCGACTGTCCTGAGGTTTCAAATAATATCTATTTTTGGGAGAAAATCTCTATAACCTGAGGCTTTATGTAAGTGAGACTGTTTTACAAAAGGAACACTTTTTATTCGTTAACTTAAATTGTTTCTTTAGGGAAATCGAATGGATTGTTTAAGAAGTCTTAATTTTGAAATTTTTGGTAATGAGAAATTTGAAAGGTGGGAATTTATGAAACCGATTGAAATTGTGAACTGTGGAATTGGAATGGATTGAAATAGAATTATGTGAGCTTATGAACTAGTGAATATGACATGTTAGAAGAATTTCAGTTTTCAGTTATCCATGCATCGAATTATTGATGAATTATGAAAGATGTGAATACATGAATACTATGCTTTTAAAACATGAATTATGATTAATCATGAAAAGATCTTATGAGTATGATATTGTAATTATGAGTTGAAATTGAGAATTAGGGTATAGCCAAGCCTCATACCGGCAATGAAAGAAATTATGAAATGATATTTTGAAATGAGAAGACCAAGGTTGGTCATGTGAAATTAAATGAAAAAGACCGGTATAGTGGAAGTGCTACATTCTAAGAGATTGATTTTATTCATTATTCAATTAAATTAAGGATTAGATACAGAGTGAAGATGTGATAAAAGTAATAGAAAAACATTGTGTATGAGGGCCATTGGATTGGCGGCGTGAGAGTATTCACCGGATGTCCCATGATGAGTCATGATAGGCCGTGGATACTGCTCCAGAGTACCGTCCCGGTGGCGACGCTCGTGGGGTGTTTGACGACTGTGGGTGGTGTCATGTCTATGGTAGGAGCTAAATTACCACAGGATGCATGCATGATGAATCATGTGTCAGTGCGTTGGAATATTCTCCAGGGCACCTAGACATGACTTCGTAGGTCAGAAAACATCTATGATACTTACCGTAGTTACAGTAGTAGATTAAGTCATGGCGAGGGATTGAACCCTACAAGATGAAGAACGGTTAAGGTCTTTGCCCTCGGACCTTTGTAGTATGGGCTACATAGACTCTGAACAAGTGCGCATTAGTGTCATATAATATAAATAATTGCATTAAGGATTAAGTGCACATTCACGACACGACATCAATAGGATAGTCCCTTTAGTTCTGTCTGTGACATGTTTGTGATTTGTTAAGAAATGAGAATCGTTATACTGTTTCCGGTATAAAGAGGATGGCCGTGTATAATATTTCGTCAGTTGAATGAACTGACGCGCCCACAGTTTTATATGCAGGGTAAAGATGCTTGACAATTGAAGTATACATGCTGCGCAAGATTGATTTAAATGTTGTTTCATGTAAATTTATTGTAATATTGCTTCTGCTATGATAATGTACAAGTGTAAATGTAACTATGATAAAAGAAAAGTTTTTATTTCCTTGTAAAATTGTACGAAAGAAGTGTAAAGATCCTGTGGAACTCGAATTCAGTTGTATTTTGGAATTCGGGGTGTTACACCTCACCTCTACACTGCTGATGACCTGTAACAGTAGGAGATCTAGGATAGTCCTGGGACTCCTTTAACCCCCCCCAAACACTAAGGGATTAGCCATTTCTGGTGTGAGTATAATTTAATGATTAAGCAAATAGATTAAACTTTATAAATAAAGTAAAATAAACTTACGAATACCAAGATACTAAAATTCCATCTGAACTCTGAACATATAAACACCATAAATGTAGCTTTTCATCAAGTACTCTTTAGATCATCACCTGTTTATATAAATACATATATGCACATGCTCCAAACCTACTTCTCATAGTTTTGAAATCAATCGCAAATTAATCGTTTAACACTCAATACTTGAAGCATTATACTAATATCACCTATAATTTTACTTTCCCGTATAGTTTTACATTCACACAGACTTTATTTTATAACCAACGACATAACACAGTAATACTGTACATATATAATTCTTCTACTTTTCATTCTTAATCATGTAATGCCACTTCCTCGTTTTCTTCATACTTATTCAATCACGTACTTTATTTACCAATCATTTTCATTTACAAGCTCACGGCTCATATTCCTTCCTACTTCTTAATTCATAAACTTTTCTTTCTCATTCTCATATTATATACATCACATTCGTACAAGCAATATGTTGATTCTTGATTTTGATGATCACAACACAGTGCAACATGTGTCTATGTTATACAGCTAACATTGCAGTGTACATACCAAAGACAATTCTAGCTGAACAAATGAACAAGCTCAAAAAGATACAGATGAAGACTTCACTCAGACAAGATCCAAGATTTCACTCAAGACAAGACTCAAGACTCAAGACCTTAGCTCAATTGTGTCTAATTATAATGTCTTGTAAAAACAATTGTATTTTACTTTCTGTTGAGTCTTAGTCTTATGTAAAGCCTTGTCACACACACACACTCAAAATATTTCATAATGTGTGTCTCTTAAAAATCCCCAAAAAGAGTCAAAACAGTTTGAAGAATTTTAACTCTTGAGTACCAGTCGACTTAAGCTTCTGCCAGTCGACTGATAGTACAAAACTGTTTTAAAATTATTCAAACTCTGATCAGTCGACTCATATGGCAACCCAGTCGACTGTTCGAGAGCTTTTGACCGTTTTCTGTTTTTCAAAATCGAATCTTTTCAAACTCAAAAGCTCAGATCCGTTGGTTGACAGTTGAGTAACTGTCTCCCAACGTTCAGGAGATCAAACTCTTTAAGTAGAGTTCAGATCTCACTGAAAAGATCTATAGATTTTACTTTTGCAATCCGAGCACTCTTGAAAGAAATTCAGTGACATTTTTTGAGAAACAAAGCTTTCAAGTTCTACTCTTTGGTTCTCTACATTCAGTCCAGTATAGCATTGAATTCGCTTTGGACTGAGTATAGAAGTCGACCTATTCTTTTAGCCACGTGCATCAACACATACAACAACAAGGCTATAGGTTGACTGTAAAATATTCTTGTTCTCTTGCTCTCGGTTGGAGAGTGTTTTTGACTCTTGGTTGTAGAGTCGGTGTCTTTTCACTCTTGGTAGTAGAGTGGGTTGCTTTATCTGGTTGAGAGAAAGGACTACGGGTTAGACAAGGTTGTTGTCGTAACGCCGTAGGGTATTCTTGTAATTTTTCAAGAATAGTGGAAATCTCAAGTTGGTTGCTTGGGGACTGGATGTAGGTCGGGAGGACCGAACCAGGATATATCTTGTGTACTCTGTGATTTATTATCTTGTGTTTGCATTCACTTCTGTTTATTTTAATTCTGCAAAAAGTTTCTGGACAGTCGACTTCTTGCACCATCAGTCGACTGGTCAGTGCCGTTTGTAGTTGTAATTTCATTGTGCCTTTAGTCGTCTGTCTCATTCAGCAGTCGACTGCACAGAGCTATTGTTTTCATTTATTTTGGACAAATCAGTCGACTGGTTCATATCTCAGTCGACTGCACCGAGAAAATTTCTGCAGTTTTTTATTAAACACTATTCACCCCCCCTCTAATGTTTGTTGTCTTGCCTACAGGATCCAACACTTGGTATCAGAGCGAGGTTACAGGCTATGGCAACTACTTCAAATACAAATCAGTACCATGAAGGCCAATCTACACAACGGCCACCACTATTTGATAGAACGAACTACAATTATTGGAAGTGCCGAATGCGAATCTATCTCTAATCAATCAACTACGAGATATGGCAAATGACAGAGACGGAATACACTGCCCCTACCATTCCATATGCACAATGGAATGATGATCAAAAGAATCAGACTATGAACAATGCCAAAGCAATGAATGCCTTATTTTGTGCACTTACGAAGGAAGAATTCAACCGTGTATCCAATGCTACAACCGCACATCAAATTTGGCATACACTCGAGGTAACACATGAAGGAACGAATAAAGTAAAAGAGTCTAAAATTTCTGTTCTTGTCCACAGGTTTGAGATGTTCAGAATGAAGGACAATGAGACTGTGTCCGAGATGATTACCAGATTCACAGACATCACAAATTCTCTTGTGGCGCTCGGAAAGATTTACACTCAAGCAGAGATGGTTAGAAAAGTCTTGCATGCACTCACTCCAGAATGGGAGAAGAAGACCACAGCAATAGAGGAAGCGAATGACTTGTCAACACTTTCTCTCGAGAATCTTGTTGGCAATCTCATGGCATATGAAGTCCAACTTAAAGATCGAAAGAAAGATACAGAATCACACCAAGCAAAGAAGAAATCATTGGCTTTTAAAGCCATGACAGACTCAGAAGATGAGGAAGAAGATGAAGAAGAAATAGCAATGTTCACTCGGAGATTCAAGAAGTTCTTAAAGAAGGGTAAGTTTCATTCTAAAGTTAGAGATTCTAATGACCCTCCTACATGTTTCAGGTGCAATAAAATAGGTCACATTAAGAAGGATTGTCCCTTAGAGAATGCAAAGAACAAGGGAAAATCATCCAACTTCAAGAAGGACAAATATCCAAAGAACAAATTTGCCAAGAACAAGAAGGCTTATCAAGCTACATGGGATGATAGTGATTCATCTTCCGAAGAAGAAACGGATGAAAATAACGAAGTGGCAAATGTGTGTTTCATGGCTGCACAAGAACAGGTAAGTAATGATTATGATTCCGAAGATCTTCTTGATGCTTTTAATGAAATATTCCAAGAGTTAAAGAAAGAAAAGATTAGAGTTAAGAATCTTGAGAAAGTGAATCAAACACTTAATCAAGCAAAAATTAACCTTGATAAGGAAGTAAAATCCCTAAATTCTCGCATTGCAAGTTTAGATACTGATCTTGAAACTCTCAAAAAGAATTATGAAGAGATTTCAAAGAATGTATCTAAGTTTAACAAAGGCAAAGAGAATTTAAATGATATGCTTCATCATCAAGTTACATCTAGTCAAAAATATGGACTTGGTTTTAAAAAATCCTCTGTAAAAGAATCACCTGTTGTAAACACTAGTAAGACTAAATCAGCATCTATTTCTAGTGTTACACACAAGTTGTATGATTTCTTTGCAAAGCCTAAGGTTGTTAATTTTAGTGATAAAAGCAAAACTAACGTTCGGTTAAGTCGACTGAACCATACAACCAGTCGTCTGTCCAGAGAAAGTAGATCTTATTCGATGAGATCAAAACCTCTTATAAGTCGACCTAGTGTATCAACCAGTCGACTGATTTACACCAACAGTCGACTGAAAAACACTGGTAAGTCGACTGGACAGAACAAGTTAGTATGGGTTCCAGTCAGTCTAAATCAGAATGATAGAATTGCTTATATTAATTCATATATGTTAAATGTGTGTAATTCTATTTATTATATTCCTGCTTATGGAGGAAGGTCAAACTCTTCATGGGTTTGGTTTCCCCCAAACTAATGTGTTTTTGGACCCAATAAAAAGGGTACCATATTTACCTTAAAATTTTTATAGGTACCCAAGAAAGAACGCTGGATATTAGACAGCGGATGTTCAAAACACATGACAGGACATGCCAACCTACTATCCACCATTCAAAGTATAGATGGAGGAACCGTCACCTTTGGAGATAACAACAAAGGCAAAGTCATCGGTATTGGCATGGTCGGTAAAATATCTAACCCAATTATAGAAAATGTGCTATTGGTTAATGGTTTAAAGCATAATCTTTTAAGCATTAGTCAATTGTGTGATAAAGGATATAAAATAGTTTTTGAAAAAGATGCATGCTTGATTTATGATTCTACTATGCAAAATGTTGTTTTTCAAGGTTTTCGTAAAAACAATATTTATGAATTGTGTTTGAATGCAATTGATTTTTCGAATGACTTTTGTTTAATAGCCTCTAACAATGAATCTTGGTTATGGCATAGAAGATTTGGACATGTGAACATGAAAAATCTCTCAAAATTATCTAAATATAACCTAGTTAAAGGACTGCCAAAACTATCCTTTAAAAAGGATAAGTTATGTGATGCATGTCAACTAGGAAAACAAATCAAATCCACTTTTAAAACAAAAGAAGTAATTTCTACTAGTAGGCCGCTCGAATTAATTCATATGAATTTATTTAGCCCTACTAGAGTTGCTTCTTTAAATAAAAGTAGATATGTGTTTGTTTTAGTAGATGATTTTTCAAGATTCACTTGGACATTCTTTTTAAAACATAAAAATGATGCTTTTGAGGAATTTGCACATTTCTGTAAACGTGTCCAAAATCAAAGATCTTTAACCATAGTCACTATTAAAAGTGATCATGGTGGAGAATTTGAAAATGAAACATTTACAGAATATTGCAACAAGAATGGTATAACACATTCATTTGCATTTCCTAGAGCTTCACCACAAAATGGAGTGGTTGAAAGGAAAAATAGGACTTTGCAAGAATGCGCACGTACTATGCTTGTTGAAAGCAATCTACCAAAGCATTTTTGGGCTGAAGCTGTTGCTACAGCTTGTTATGTTTTAAATAGAATTCTTCTAAGACCTAAACTAAAGAAGACTTGTTACGAGTTGTTTTTTAATAAAATTCCTAAAGTCTCTTACTTTAAGACATTTGGTTGCAAGTGTTTTATTCTAAACACAAAAGATAATTTAGACAAATTTGATCCTAGATCTAATGAGGGTATCTTTTTAGGGTACTCAAATAGGAGTAAAGCATATAGAATTTTCAATAAGTCTACAATGACTATTGAAGAATCAATGCATGTTACATTCGATGAATCTTTACCTTCATCAACTTTAAATAAAGATGATGAAACTGATTTATCACCTTTAGATAATGTGATTAAATCCTTAGAGCAAACTAATCTGTTTGATAAGTCGACTGATAAGGTCTCCCAGTCGACTGACGTAAAGCAGTCGACTGAAGAACAAGTCAAGTCGACTGATCCGATTGTGATATCTTCAACTTTACCAAAGTCATTTGTTGAAGTTAAAGATCATCCTCATGACTTAATAATTGGTGACATCTCCCATGGTATTCAGACACGTTCACATGTTAATATGATCTCTCATACAGCATTCTTGTCAGATTTCGAACCGAAAAATATACAAGAAGCTTGTGAAAATGAATATTGGATGAATGCCATGCAAGATGAACTAAACCAATTTATAAGGAATAATGTATGGGATTTAGTTCCTAGACCTCCTGATCAGACTATCATTGGTACCAAATGGGTATTCAAGAATAAGTTAGATGAATCAGGACAAGTTGTAAGGAACAAGGCTAGATTAGTCGCTCAAGGATATAATCAAGAAGAAGGTATAGATTTTGATGAAACATATGCTCCTGTTGCTAGACTAGAATCTATTCGTATTTTATTATCTTTTGCTTGTTTTATGAATTTTATACTTTATCAAATGGATGTGAAAAGTGATTTTCTTAATGGGTTTATTAAGGAAAATGTTTATGTTAAACAACCACCAGGTTTTGAACATGAACAATTTCCAGATCATGTTTATAAATTGAAAAAGGCTTTATACGGTCTTAAACAAGCACCTCGTGCTTGGTATGATCGTTTAAAAACTTTTCTTTTAGAAACAGGATTTGAAATAGGTAAAGTAGACACTACTTTGTTTATCAAAAGAGTTAAGAATGATATCTTAATCATACAAATATATGTTGATGATATAATTTTTGGTTCTACGAATAATAATCTATGTCAAGAATTTGCTAATACCATGAAAAATGAATTTGAGATGAGTCACATGGGTGAACTCAATTATTTCCTTGGATTGCAAATTAAACAGTCCTCAAATGGCATATTTATCATTCAAGGCAAATATGCAAAGGAATTACTCAAACGTTTTAACATGGATGGTACTAGTAGTAAATCCACACCTATGGCTACTACTACTACTCTTGACAAAGACTTATTAGGTAAGAGTGTTGATCAAAAACTCTATCGAGGTATGATTGGTTCACTCTTATATATTACTGCAAGTAGACCAGATATTATGTTCAGCGTATGTTTATGTGCTAGATATCAATCTAGTCCTAAAGAGTCTCATTTAAAAGCAGTGAAACGAATTTTAAGATATATTAAAGGCACATCTGAATATGGTTTATTTTATCCACGCACCGATAATTTTTAACTTTTGTCTTATAGCGATGCCGATTTTGCTGGAAGCAAAACTGATCGCAAGAGTACTAGTGGTACATGTCACTTTTTGGGACATTCCCTAGTCTCTTGGTGCAGTAAAAAGCAAAACTCCGTATCCCTATCTACCACGGAAGCTGAATATATCGCTGCAAGTTTGGCATGTGCACAAATTTTATGGATGAAACAAACCTTGTTAGATTATGGTATTTCATTTGAGAAACCCTCAATTATGTGTGATAATACCAGTGCAATTAATTTATCTAAAAATCCGATTCAACATTCACGTACGAAACATATTGATATTCGACATCATTTTCTACGTGATCATGTTTTAAAAGGAGATATATCTTTAGACTTTATCTCTACTGATAAACAAGTAGCAGATATATTTACCAAGCCCCTTAAAGAAGATACTTTCATTAAATTAAGGAGAGAACTTGGAATTTGTGATTTTATTGATATTTGCTGAAAATTGTTACTGTTAAGTCGACCATACTTTTGAGTAAGTCGACTGTACTGGCTTTTTACAACATACCAATTTATTTATCTGACCAGTCGCCTGGTTCCTATACCAGTCGACTGATTAGTAGACATAAAACTTTTATTTTCTTCTCGAGCCAGTCGACTGATCTCCCTACCAGTCGACTGTCGCGAGCTAAATCATCTTCAGCGACTATTCATCGCGTCTTTTGAGATGGAATTCATTTATCTTTTCACCCGTTCTCTTTAATCTTCACCGTCGATTTCACCTCTCCTTGATCTCAGCCGTTCCCTCGCTGTTAAAACCCCTTTACCAGCCGTTTTAACTCCTTACCGTTCTCAAGTTTTTACCCCCAATTTCAAAACCCTAGCTTTTGGAGAAGAAGGTGATTTACTCTCTCAGTGCTGCTTGTGCTTGCCCCTGATCGAATCTCTCTTTTTCTTAGGTAAAATCCTTTCCATTTTCTTTTCATGGCACCCAAACGATCTAAACGATCTCATGAGGGTAGTTCTTCTTCCCAAGAATACACTCAATATCTCTTGAGTTTCGATCTTCTTGATCGTTGGTATGTCTTTTGTACCATTCAAATCTTCCCTGGAAGATTTGTAAACTTTAATGATCTAGATCGTTTCAATCTCATCCCTTTATTCCAAAACTGCAGTCTTTATGATTTTTTATCATTGTCAAACCAACCTAATTACTATCCCCAACTCATCTATTTGTTTTATACAAATATGAGAGTAGTCCAAAAACCAGATGGGGATGTCCTAATCCGGTCGTCTGTGAAGAATATTAAAATGACACTCACACCGACTAGGATGAATGAAATTTTGGGTATTGATGATGTGGGATTACCTCTTGATGAAATTCTTTTAGATAATCCTTCTATTTTATCTAGAATTTTCCTACCTAATTCTGGCCCTCCAATGACAAGCAAAAATATCAAACCAATTGCTAAGCTTGTAGGTAGAATATTAGCCTATAACATCCTTCCTAAAAAGGGTAGTTATGACCAATATTCTATTGAATTACAAAAAGCTATATATGCAATTTTTGGTAGAATTGCTGTTAATTGGGGTCAAGTTATCTTTTCTAAACTTAATCAAGACCACACTCACTTTCTACCTTTTGAAGGTCTTCTTACTAGAGTCTTTATCGCTTTTGGTGTTGATCTAGATTCGGAGACAAATGTTGTTACTTGTTATGAGTGTTTCGATCGTGCTAGTTTGGCACGTATGAAACTCCTTGATGCTCCTACTCGATCACCCCCTAGGTCTCCTCCTCTCTCCCAAGCTCCTTTAGGTTCTACTTCTAGACCCAGACCCTTTCAACCTTCTACATCTGATGATCCACCTATTCTTCAAGCCAATTTTGATGACCCACGTACTCTCTACGACTGTGTTTCCTACCTAATGAAGCACTCAGTCTCTGTAGATACCCAACTCCATACCCTCGACTCCAAACTAGACAACCTAACTCATCTCTTCACCTCTCAATTTCATCCTCCTTCTCAAGATGTCGATGAAGACTCCGATGAAGAAGATTGAAGATTACTTATTTTCTTTTTTATTATGTAATTTTCTTTTTAATGCATTTGTTTTTATGTATTAGACTTTATCTTCGTTTTCTCTTTAATGCAAAAGCTTGTTACTTTGTGCTTTTTGATGATTCCAAAGGGGGAGAGAAATATCTGAGTTATAATATCTGAGTTATATTTTATCTATCTGTGTTATGTGTTGCTTATGTTTTGATTTGTTAACATTGTTACACTATTCTGGGTATTGAAATATCTCTGGTCAGTCGACTTCCCCAATGGATACAGTCGACTGCTTCTAACTGCTGCATCTGTGATACTTATGTTAACTGCATTTGTTATATTTTCATATTCTGTTCAGTTGCCTGATCTATTGTTCAGTCGACTGATACATTCCTTATGATAATACATCTATTTTATGTATGCATATTGTGTTTTTAATAGGGGGAGCTTTTAAAACCTATGCTTGTATGTTTCTATATAAATTGTTATCAGCTATTGTGTTGTCATCATCAAAAAGGGGGAGAATGTTGATTCTTGATTTTGATGATCACAACACAGTGCAACATGTGTCTATGTTATACAGCTAACATTGCAGTGTACATACCAAAGACAATTCTAGCTGAACAAATGAACAAGCTCAAAAAGATACAGATGAAGACTTCACTCAGACAAGATCCAAGATTTCACTCAAGACAAGACTCAAGACTCAAGACCTTAGCTCAATTGTGTCAAATTATAATGTCTTGTAAAAACAATTGTATTTTACTTTCTGTTGAGTCTTAGTCTTATGTAAAGCCTTGTCACACACACACACTCAAAATATTTCATAATGTGTGTCTCTTAAAAACCCCCAAAAAGAGTCAAAACAGTTTGAAGAATTTTAACTCTTGAGTACCAGTCGACTTAAGCTTCTGCCAGTCGACTGATAGTACAAAACTGTTTTAAAATTATTCAAACTCTGATCAGTCGACTCATATGGCAACCCAGTCGACTGTTCGAGAGCTTTTGACCGTTTTCTGTTTTTCAAAATCGAATTTTTTGAAACTCAAAAGCTCAGATCCGTTGGTTGACAGTTGAGTAACTGTCTCCCAACGTTCAGGAGATCAAACTCTTTAAGTAGAGTTCAGATCTCACTGAAAAGATCTACAGATTTTACTTTTGCAATCCGAGCACTCTTGAAAGAAATTCAGTGACATTTTTTGAGAAACAAAGCTTTCAAGTTCTACTCTTTGGTTCTCTACATTCAGTCCAGTATAGCATTGAATTCGCTCTGGACTGAGTATAGAAGTCGACCTATTCTTTTAGCCACGTGCATCAACACATACAATAACAAGGCTATAGGTTGACTGTAAAATATTCTTGTTCTCTTGCTCTCGGTAGGAGAGTGTTTTTGACTCTTGGTTGTAGAGTCGGTGTCTTTTCACTCTTGGTAGTAGAGTGGGTTGCTTTCTCTGGTTGAGAGAAAGGACTACGGGTTAGACAAGGTTGTTGTCGGAACGCCGTAGGGTATTCTTGTAATTTTTCAAGAATAGTGGAAATCTCAAGTGGGTTGCTTGGGGACTGGATGTAGGGCGGGAGGACCGAACCAGGATATATCTTGTGTACTCTGTGATTTATTATCTTGTGTTTGCATTCACTTCTGTTTATTTTAATTCTGCAAAAAGTTTCTGGACAGTCGACTTCTTGCACCATCAGTCGACTGGTCAGTGCCGTTTGTAGTTGTAATTTCATTGTGCCTTCAGTCGTCTGTCTCATTCAGCAGTCGACTGCACAGAGCTATTGTTTTCATTTATTTTGGACAAATCAGTCGACTGGTTCATATCTCAGTCGACTGCACCGAGAAAATTTCCGCAGTTTTTTATTAAACACTATTCACCCCCCCTCTAGTGTTTGTTGTCTTGCCTACAGGATCCAACACAATAATATCACCTTCATCTCCATAATATCTCACTACGGGTATTTATTTTTACTGCGATTCCTCCCATATATTTAATCTCATGATATGACATTCACAACACATGTTATCGCATTCATTCAATCTCATAATATCATTTGTATCCATATCTTATAACACATATTTCAATTTACTTCACCCTTTTATTTTCAACCCGCAATATTGGTATCATATCAATAACTCACCCATTCATCCTAAAAGTTGTGCCAAGGCAGATAGTTCCCACCATTTCCACGGAGTAGTTCCTTGACACACTTCCAACGTGCATTAACTCATAACATATCGTATTTTACTTTAATAACCATTCTCATAATATCATTACTTCATGCTATCTATATTAGCACATACCCCCTTTACTTGTTCATTTGTATAACTCAACCACATTTTCTTTTACTTCTCATATTCATTTACATACATACTCTATATAATTGCTCACCTCCTTTCTTTACTTTCTCATTTTCCTCTGTTCATGTTCATTCATTTTGCCAATATAGCTTCATAAGCATAGCCATAAGCCAATATACACACGTATATATATCTCCCGTAGTATGTTCATATCTCCCATAATATAAATAGTCTCCGTAAGATATCATATCACCAATATCTTTACATATACATATAATCTTTCAATACACATATACACATATATATTTTTCTCCTTTTTAGTGCCCACACAACTGACCTCCTCGTACAACACAGGGATCTCTGTGCCTCCCCCCCTCTCCCATACATTTCAATCCCGCAAACCCACCAATTCACCTAGATCCAGGTGTCCTACATCTATTATTTGTGTGCTGGATTGAAAGTACGGTTGCGCGCTTGTCCAACCAAGACTAAAGCTAGAAGGCTAGTTAACAAAATAATATATAACACGTGGATCGATGCTCACACAGAGTCTTACACGTCTGAGGCTACGTCTTCCTCCTGGACCTATACCAGCGAGGGAAACTCCTGATCCCCAAATATAATTTGGGGCAATATATAACTCCTAATCCCCAAATATAAAATTTGGGGCACACCCGGGCCTGTGGGGTCTAGCCCAAATCCCTGTGAGATTGTGTGGCACTGCAATATTTAATTCTTCTTTATATCTCCGTATATAAATATATATCTCCAGATATCTTCTTTATAATATAACTCCTTTATAATATATCTCCGTATATCTCCTTTACAATATAACTCCTTTATAAAATATCTCCATAAATTTATTTATAATATATCTCCTTTATAGTATTTCTCCATATATATATATCTCCTTTATAATATAACTCCATATATAAATATATCTCCATTATAACATAACTCCTTTATAATATATCTCGGTATACACCTTTATAATATAACATGAATGCATATAACTCCATTAAATTCATAAGCATACACAAACCATTAATCTCATCGATTATCGTATAAAATTCTCATTTATCACTCACACGGCACACACACGCACATCATGCCAATTTTTACCTCACGTTATCACATAAACTTTTCAATTTATCACACGCCTCACACATTCACCATATCATTCACTCAATCAAGTTATCGCATCACACTATCATATCATACACACCATATACATAAAATAAAAGAGATCATACTCACTTGAGATCCCGTGACGACTCGAAACACCCCGTTACGCTTCCGAAATTGCTAACATCACCTATTACCAAATTTCAAAGCAATTAAGGTTCAAAACATCCAAACCAGCCACACAAAAATAATAACACCAATCCTAATATCACACAGGCATTTTATTGAACGTCTGGGATGCACACGTGCGATGCACGTAATAGTCAAATTTCTACGAGGTTTCTATTTTCAAACAATTACTAAAATCACTCCCAAATTATTCTAATGGCTTAACAAGAATTTCTACTATCATACCTTATATATAAAATTCCTTTTTAGAAACCCAAAACCCTAATTTATGTGCAACTTACAAATTCTCCAATAACTTGCTAATTTCTCACCTCTACTATTCCTAACATCTCCTAATCTCCCTACCATAATATTTCTATTCAATAGAAATTAACCACACTTAATTTCATACAAATAAAGTAGAATAGGGTATACCGTTCTGTGGTTGTTTCTCCAAATTGACTGCACCACGAGCTAGAGCACCCTTCAATCAGTCATCCCCTCAATTTAATTCAAAAACCATGGAGAAATGTAGTAGATATGGGCGGGGAAAAGATCAGCCGAAATGGTTTCGGTGGGTTCTTTTGTGGTCGGGAAAAACCGGAAGAAGGAGGAGGATGAAGGGAAGGGGGGGGGGGTGGAAATAATAGAATTATATATATATTTAATAAAGAATATTTACATATAAGCCCTCAATCTCCCAAAATATTTCAAATAAACCCCAACTCTATTATTTAATAATACGAATAGTACAAAATACACTAAATTTATCGCATAATAATCTTCCAAAATTATAAAATAAAAATAAATAATATCTCTTTACATAAAATTTCAACTCATAGCTCCAATGTATCAATAACTCCAATCTAATGCAAATATAGACTCCAATATCAATATTTAAAATAAAAATACACCAAAAATAATTTTCACCACTCCAGATATATAAAAACAGGTATTTTCGGTATTTTACAAATTCGAGGTGTTACAATCGCTAAACTTTAACTCTGATATATTCACTTGTTTGGATGAATTCCTTGGGGAATTCTTATTATCGGTTATGCTCCAACGTCGGGCTGATAACTGGAGTCAAATGGTAGTTTACGGCCCAAACCTTTCATCTTCCACAGTAGCGTTTTTTAACATAATTCTACTCAATCCAAACATATTGGAAGAACCCATGGTTAGTAGGTAGGGACTTTAATATCACGAGGTTTGTGTTTAAGCATCGTGGTGGAAAAATTTCGATAGGTATTGATTTGCGTCTCAAAGAAGGGATTTTCGAAAATTCCCGGTTGCAATGCAAAGCCTGTTAATAGATCAAATCCTTTATGTGATAGGTAAAACATCTCCTCCTACTCCGTAGAGGTTCCAGCGACACAGACAGGGAGAAATTCAATCGGCTTATCACGGAATTGGAACTGGTTGACATCTCAGTCCCAAATAGGCTCTTCACCTGGTCTAATATGCAAACAACCCCCATAATGGAGAAACTAGATAAAGTGCTAGTCCCATTAGACTGGGAGACTAAATTCCCTCTAACATGTGCGAAGTCTCTCCTGAGACCAACATCAGATCATATCCCCATCGTTCTCACGTATGGCAAACTGAACTGTAGAAAGTTGAATAAATTCATGTTTGAGAAGACTAGACTGGAAATTCAGGATTCCCCCATATGATAATGAAAAATTGGGCTCTTCCGACCCGGGGAGCAGAGGCGGCAACAGTCTGGTGTGAAAAGATTCGCATACTTCGTTCCATGCTCAGAAAATGCACTAGATTAGCAATGATATTGAGAGATAATCTGAAGAGTATTGATGAGCTGGAAAGAATAGAGGAGACTAGAGACCTCACTCAAGATGACAGAAATCAAATGCTAAAGCTAAGGGATGATTTGCCCAGATGTACAAACTCAAATCAGTCAAATGGCAACAAAGATCCAAAATTTTATGGCTCAAAGAGAAAAATACGAATACTACTTTCTTTCAACGAGTGGCCAAGTGCACCTGAGATCTAACCTAATCCTCTCGGCCCAGACAAAGACTGGTGTGGTACAAGAAAATGAGGAAGTTAAACAGGTTTTAAAGTCTTACAACAATAATATATTCGTTCATAAAACAGATTTTAGAACTCCACACGGAGAGGATTTTTTGCATGACAGATCAAAAGACCTTGTCCAGGCACTGAGGTCCATCGAAGCCTTGTTTAGGAATGGGGAGGTCAATGAGGCAATCTCTTAGATGGGTAGGAGAGAGCGCCTAGTCTTGATGGGTTTCCAATTTATTTCTATCATACCTTCTAGGAGAACATTAAAGATAATCTTATAACAGTCTTGATCGAATTTTACAATCATAAACTTAAACTGAGTCGATTTAACTATTTTGGATAGAGAATAACAACCCAAATTATTATTATCTAAAAGTAGTACAAAATATTGTTTTAACTTGATCAATTTGAGCAGCATTCGGATTCCAACAGGTGGAGATTCGCATCCATTAGAGATAGCTCCGTTTTGACTTGGTTGATGCTTAAAGTCACCGAAATACGGACCCAATAGTCCACTCAATTTAAAAAGTGTATTCTGCTAGTTGGACCCACAACATAACAAATTGGTCACGTTGGGTTTAAAATAATTGAGGGTGTCGGATTTTAGATAACGTGAGAATTTTATTTTTTTACTTGGCTGGACTTTGGATTATTCTTATTTTTATTTTGAAAGGAAATGTGAAATATGGCCACCATATTTCATTAATAAGAAGTTAATCAAACATACAGACTACGAACAGGAAATAAAATATGAAGTAATATGATCCTTACAGACAACAGATCCCTCCAACAACCCTGGAGGATGGGCCGACAAACCGATAGTCACCACATACTATCGAAGAGGGCAAGGGCAGACCTACTCCTCAAATATTGTATTGGACCCCATCTTGGGCCCAAACACAAAGCTCGGCCCAGCAAAATTGCATGTACGTCAATTTAGCTTCGTGCACTACCTCCACGGTACGTGCACCCCCCCTGAAACTAGTCATGCGGGATTTTATCAACCGCCGAATCATGTCGTCTCATCGATGGGGGGACCCCTTCTCGAGCCCAAGCCCCGCATATGTCGAACCCAACCTCCTCCTCCTCTCCTCGTGCACCGCTTCCAAAGAGATAGCCGCAACCAAATAGAGAGCCGTGAAGAGGATACCTTTACCTCTTTTACGTTCTTACTCTCTCGGGTGATTTCTCACCAAACTACACTCTCATTCACCCCACCCAAATACCACACCCAAAGAGAGAGTCGTGGAGAAGATACCTTTACCTCTCTCACGTTCTAGTTCTCTCGGGCGATTTCTCACCCACACAGACACACACCAAGAGACTCTCATACTCAATCAGAAAAACCCAAAACAAACAAAACAACAACAAATTCCTCATGCCACGAAGGACGGTGGCGTTGTCACTGTCAGGGATGTTGATGAAGGGAAGAATAGGTGTTGTCAAGAAGGCAGTGACCTTTGTTGGAGGAAAATCAAGTGCATAGTAGGTAGCGGCGGCCATAGCGGCGAGCGGTAGTCGCCGCACTAGCGGTAGTCGAGCACATAGAGTCAAATAGTCGCCGCACCAGTGACATGTGGCAGCGGACCACTCGAGCTCCACCCCGTTCGTCGTCGACGCACGCACCATCCCGTTCGTCGCGAGTCTCCGTCTGGGACAAGATGGAAGCTCGACGTCGGAGCCTCGAAGTGGTGAGGTGGGAGGGGCGACGGGATGAGATGGAAGAGGGTGCGAAGAGGGAGGGACGACAGGGAGTAAATCGACGGTGGGCGAAGAGGGGGGGTGACGGCGACGAACCCTAGCCACCGCCCCCAAGCTCAGATTTAGGGTTTGAGACCTTTTTGGGGTTTTTTTGGGGGAGAATTTCTATCTCTAGATTTCCAAAGAGAGAAACTCTATTTTAATACTAAAATTTGTAGGTGTAGTGACTTTGGATTATTGATAAGTCCAAATGATCAATGACACAGTCTTCTGATTTTTTTTTTAATATGCCACTTTTCGAAAATATTTGAAAGAGGACAGTTGCCAAAGTAGTTGTGTTCATGAAGACTCGTCGTTCCCAAAAACGAGGACATTTACACTAGACTCACTGTTAGGAACGGTGAGTTTAGTATTTTTTTTTGGAAGACTCGCTGTTCCCAACAGCAAGAACATTTACATTAGATTTGCTGTTGGGAATGGCGAGTCTTTTTTTTTTTGAACACTCGCCATTTCCAACGGCGAAGACATTTACACTAAACTCGTTATTGGGAATAGCGAGTTTAGTTCAAAAATTTCAATAAAGACTCGCCGTTTCCAACGACGATGACATTTATACTAGGCTCGTTGTTGGGAATGACGAGGATGTAGGAAATTTCACGGAGAGTGAAACACTCTGTTGGACTTAGTGAATTATAAAAAAAAACTCTTTAGAAATTTTTTTTGAACTAAACTCGTCGTTCCCAACAGCGAGTCTAGTGTAAATGTCCTCGTCGTTAGGAACGACGAGTATTCAAAAATATATATATATATTTTGTCGTGTTGGAACGGCGAGCATGAAACAACTAAACTCGCCGTTGAGAATAACGAGTTAGGTTGTTGAGTCCACAAGCGCAAATACTTTGACAATTGTCATCTTTCTGTAAATATTTTCGAAAAGTAGCATATTTAAATTAAAAAATCAGTTTTCTACACGAAAAAATTTAAAATATTACCAATTAAACAATGAAAATTTGCAAACAAGGACCTAAAGGAAGAAACATTAGTCACATTAGTGTTGACTATTATGAGAAATCTTGCCCTTCTTGTATGGATTTTACTAGCATTTAATATAATTGGATTCGAATCTAAGTAGCTATGGTACTATTGTATTATACTACCCGAAACTATCTAAGGGGACTACTTTATACATTTTTTAATCAGAGTGTACATGTATTCGATGCAAGAGGACACATATCTGTAAAGGCTGGTGTCACA
This sequence comes from Hemerocallis citrina, assembly GCA_017893485.1. NCBI lineage: Eukaryota > Viridiplantae > Streptophyta > Magnoliopsida > Asparagales > Asphodelaceae > Hemerocallis > Hemerocallis citrina. The sequence goes on from CM030362.1 coordinate 126,342,241, forward strand.
ATTTCTTGAAATGAGAACAAATTATACGTAAGATAAAGTATGCATCGCAGATTCACAAATCCAATAAACATTTTTATTTTTACCAAGCTATATGAATCTTCACATTTTCTCTTCTGAAAGTATACCTTTTTCAAAGAATAAGGAGCTGTTTTGATGTATGCAAAATGTTAGAAATATGTGGAATACTAGTTTTCATATCTATTTTCGTGTTGGATAGAAATAAAATTGGTGAATATTTTTTCTACCATATAACCTGGCATTTCTTTTTTGATTAAAATATTATTTTCTACAAAATGTCGAATGCGGTAGAAAACTCATGAAAACTCATTTAAACGTACTTTAAATTATTATTGTTTATTTTTCTTCATTGTTTTTTCTTTATGAACTTTTTCAATAAATTTTCTTTCCAACTCAACAATGTTTTTTAGAAAAATATTTTTTCAATAAAAGTAATCAAATAAAATTTATGAAAATATATTTTTCTAGAAATTATTTTAAATAAAGATTTTCTAAATATCTCAACTTTTGCATCGTTCCAAATGCCCCCTAAGTTTGTCTATTTGAAAATACAATACATCTTCCTCACATTGATCTAATAGAAGTGCACCGCCTAAGATAGTGAAGAAAATGGTAGTGAGATTGGAAGTGAGTATTGCATTAGTATTATAATGCATATAATCCATCTATCTAAAAATTAAGTTCGCTCAAATAAATCAAACTAGGGGCTCAAAATAATATTACACTAGCTAAGATTCTCAAATATTCCATATTTGAGTAATGCTACACCTACTATCAATCTTACTTTCTTCTTCTTTACTATCTTAGGTGACATACTACTAGTGGTAACCAAAGACACACTACTAGTGGTGTGTCACCTAAGGTAGTAGTAAAGAAAAAAAGGTAGTAAGATTGGTTGTAGATGTAGAATTACTCTTCATATTTACACTCTAACTTTTACTATTTACAGAAATGCCCCTCAAAACATAATAACCCTCGTATATCAGTCCTTCCTCAGTATTATTCTCCATTCGCATCCCAATGAGATTCCCCACCTGGGTTTTCAACGAAACTGAAAACCAACTCTTACCAATACTCAAACAATGCACGAATTTCAAAGCTTTGAAGAAGATTCATGCCCACATTCTTGTTTCTTCATTGTCTCAGAGCACCTATCTCGCAACCCAAATCATCAATGTTTGCAATTCTTGTCGAGAAATAGACTATGCTACTTCAATATTCAACCAATTTACGCACCCAAACATCTTTCTTTACAATGCACTGGTGAAATCCTATACCCAGAATCACCATTTCGTTGGATCCATAAAGCTCTACAAGCAAATGCTGAGATGCCCACAAGCCCGAATCGATTTATTTGCTGATAGATTTACTTACCCTTTTGTGATCAAAGCTTGTTCTGGTAGTTTGAGTGTAGATCTAGGTAGGCAGGTTCATACCCATGTTTTGAAATCTGGGTTAGAGTCCAATTACATAATTCAAAATTCTCTCTTGGAGATGTATGCAAAATGCGACGATTTAGTGTTTGCGCACAAGTTGTTTGATGAAATGAGTGAGAGAGATGTGGTTGCCTATAATATTCTTCTGTTGGCTTTTGCTAAATTGGGGCAGATGAGGAAGGCGAGAGCGGTATTCAACACAATGCCGAATAGAACAGTGATCTCTTGGACTACTCTGATTTGTGGATATACATTGGCTGGTCAGAATGCCGAAGCAATAGAGGCTTTTCAACAAATGCAGATGGAGGGGATTGAGCCGGATGAGATTAGCATCACCTCGATTCTACCAGCCTGCGCTCACCTTGGAGCTCTTGAGCTTGGGAAATGGATACATGCGTATTCAGACAAGCACCGGCTCACTAGTAAGATATTTGTGTGCAATGCTCTTATTGAGATGTACTCCAAATGTGGCAGCATTGGTCAAGCAAGGCAAATATTCGATGAAATGCTTGAGAGGGATGTGATAACTTGGAGTTCTATTATTGGAGGTCTGGCAAATCACGGGAGGGCTCGTGAAGCGATTGGATTGTTTGTTGCGATGGAGAATGAGAAGGAAGTAAGGCCAAACAAAATCACATTCATCGGAGTGTTAACAGCTTGTGCTCATGGAGGGTTGCTAGATGAAGGAATGTACTATTTCAACTCAATGAAGAATATTTACGGTATTGAACCTGAAGTGGAGCACTATGGTTGCCTTATCGATCTTCTTGGTCGATCCGGGAACATTGGTAAAGCATTGGAGATTATCGACATAATGCCAGTGCCAGCAGATGCAGCGATATGGGGTTCTTTACTAAGTGCTAGTAAGATTCATGGGGACACTACCACAGCTGTTAAATCAATGGGGCATCTTGTTGAGCTCGAGCCTGAGGAATCAGGGAACTACGTGCTTCTTGCAAATGTTCATGCATCGGCGAGGAACTGGGAGGGGGTGGCAAAGATGAGGAAGGTGATGAGAAGTAGGAGGTTAAGGAGGACACCAGGGTGTAGCTCCATAGAGGTGAATAATTTGGTTCAGGAATTTGTTGCTGGTGATTGTAAGAATTGGAGATTTGGTGAGATATCTGGGATGCTTGATCTACTGCTAGGTTTAACTGATAGAGAATCCGAGGAACGGGTTAAGAAGCCGATGGATTTGAGTTCTGATTATAGTGATGATTATTTGCTTGCCGAAGAATGTTGCTGATGTTGAAGTCATTTTATTTAACTTGTAAATTACTGATTGAATTGGTAAACAGTGAATAAAGCATGACCAATTTCTTCTTGTGTACGGTGTTTAAAAGGTGTAAAGGGTCTTTGGTTTGATTAGAAGTATGTCGGTTTTAAGGTGTATTACATGTATTAAATAAAAGGGTTAATTCCACATGGGTCACATGGGTCACTAACAAATGTAAGGCGGGCTATGCATTCTTACCACATAAGAAAAGCATAATCTGATTACATTTTCACAAGCGCAATTACTAAATGACAAGCTTGTAGTCTAGGTAAAAAATGGTTTGCTGGAAAGGTAAAACATGAAAGCACTTGGATATAATAAAAAGTTAAAATTCACATGGACCTGCAGAGCAAATGTCATCGTTGTTTGGCAAATGCAACTTAGAATCTAGCATATAAACATCAACTAGATCTTGACTGAATTGGAGAACATACCAAAATTTCTACTAGTGCCACAATCTGCATCGTACCTTGGTATCTCACTGTGAAGTAAGGGAAAAAAAGTAACTCACTGTGAAGTAATGGATATAAGCTTTGTAGACAATAAGAGCCAAGTAAAGCACAAAACCTAATGCAGCAGGCTCACGCCTCTCACGTAGTGAAAGATGCTCATACATGATACAGTAACCATGCAATATGAGCAGAAATGATACTACATAAGCTGTTTGAAACAGGATTCCAATTACATAAATTCAGATAAATTGATATCAATTGGCATGATTGCTCCACTGTTCATAATTGTTAAGATCTAGAAGGGTGCAAGAGATATCACTTATTTTCATCTCTGTGGTGTCCCAAGTGTTACATCTGTTAGTAAAATGTTGCTTTCTACAAGCCTAATGTTTCATACTTTGCCCTCGATTCCAAGATCGGATTACTAGGTTAGCATACGAGGGCACAAAGTTTGATAGCAACTAATGCAAAGGAAGAAATACTATACAATCCTGATACAGAAATTAAGAAAAGAATAAAAATTAAATAAAATATTTATGATTCTAATTTAACACGTGAAAACACCTAAGGAAAACAAATCAAGGATGTGTATACAAAAACTTCAAACATGACTACCATTGCTACTTTAATCAAGGTCGGTCTGAAATATAACGCTTATAAATTCAGGTTTGAACCCTAACAATTTGACTTTGATTGAAATATTCAGTATATAACTATATATATTTATTAAATAAATATATTATAAATTAAGCGGATATCTGTATCCGAATCCATTTTTTTTAGGGATATCCGTATCCGTATCCGTATCAAAAAAAATTTATTTGGATATCTGAATCTGTATCTGTATCTGCCAGGATACGAATTTTTCATATCCGTATCCGTAAAATTTTTGGATTCGGATACAGATCGAATAAGATATATTCTTATCCGAGAGCATCCCAAAGAAAAACCTTAAATCAAATAGCATAAATAGTTACAATGTATGTTATTTTTCTTTTGGTAGAAACACAGAAAGTGTATGACACATATACACAACAAGTTTATGATATTATATAATACTAGTAATTTACACGTGCGATGCATGTTTTAATAATTTCAAAAATAAAAATAAAAACTCTGACGTAGGGAGGATTTGAACCGGAAACCTCCTTTATATTAGTTATGTACGTGCGTTGCAAATGTTGGTAGAATGACACAATGACAAATGACACTAAGGCCTTCTCCCAGTATAATATTAGAGATATAACTAATCTTGTTATCATTATTTAGAAAGTAACTTCTTAAAATATATTTTTTCCCCTCATATATTCATTCTATTAATCACCTACTGTTAGAAAAGTTATGGACAGAAATTACCTCACAACTAAATTAAAATTAAGAAAGTAAAGATAAAGTAGACACAGATATTTTTACGTGGAAAACCTCCTCCAAAGGAGATGGGGTAAAACTATGGACAAGTGTAGTATGATTTTACTATTGAAAGTAGGGATTACAATACCTTCTTTTAAATATAAGGAGTGAATAATTTCACTCTCTCTTAAAGTAGGAGAAACAAATCTCTCTCATAAATTTGAGAAAAATACAAAGCAGACAAACTATCTCTAAGGAGATACAATATTATCTCTTTTGAGAAAACTCTTGTAATACTCTGTTTTCTCTTAATCCCTCTTTCTTCTTCTTCCTCACTTCTGCCTCTTATTACCTTTTCGGATCTCAATTTATAGTCAAAGGGGAGGAGGATTAAGGACTTGTTGCCTCCATCCCGCAGCTCAAACAGCCGCACACCGCACCCCGAAGCCCTCCTACACTGCATTTCACGACTACCAACTCCGCTCATCCTCACATCGACTGCACCCTCACCTACGCCTTGCCACCACCATTGTTGCTGCCCCAATGCAACCCCGAGCACACCATCGAAGAACACCCCTCGTTGCCTCCCCTATTGTTGTTGTTGTACATTGTTGTTCGTGCCATTGTTGTTGTCCATAGTGCGTCGCATCATTCGTTCTACTGTTGTACTGCTATCCACTTACTACGTCGTTGTTGTTGTCTCCACTCGATGCGTGTTGTTGTTTGCTATATTGCTGTCGTAGCTCTTGCTCACTGTCGCTACCGTAGTGCTCGTACACTCGTACTCATCGAATTTAAGGCAAGCTTCTCTTGAACCCATTTTTTAGTCATGTTCAAGAAATATTTATTGAACTCCTGCAAGTAGTTCTTTGTATTGATTATCATATATCAAGGAATTCTATTATTGATTCATTGACGAGTCGGAATAATAGTTTTCGTTATTGTGCCATATCATAGATTCAAATATTTAACTATTAACACACTTCACATCGTGTTATCGAATACTTGAAAGTTCTACCCTATCATTTTCCCAAAATTGTACTGATTATTTGACATATTTCCTGATACTGAAATTCAGAACTTTATATATGAAAGTTGTAGCCCTCTGTGTCTGAAATCCAAATCATCTGACGGTTTCACAATCCGATTTGTAGATTGCAAAATATTCATATTTTTGTACTGTAACATCTTAATTCCATAACATTGTTTTAAAAATACATCGTCATGTTTAATTAATTGAAACGATAGTTACCATAGGAATTAAGACCTGAGAATAATCAGAATGTTACTGAACAATGTTAACAGCTAGTTTATGATTTTTGTAAGAAATTTTAATGAATTTTTAGTCGAAATATATATAATAGAACTTGACCCTGACTTGCTGCATGAACACTGGACCTATAAATAACTGGCTGGTAGACATAGCTTTTATAATTGGAATGTTAGGGTTAGTGGATCCATATACACTATAATGGGGTTGGAGAAGACAGACGAGAAGAAGAGTTGAAGATGGAGCAAGTAGCTCAGAGCAGCTAGTTGCGGTCGACTGCACTTGGCCAGTCGACCACACATGTACAAGAAAACGTATAATCAACCATTCAGTGACTATCTCTCTCTCACTATTGGACCCTGTAGTCTTGAAGGAATGACCGTTCGACTGGGCAGTCGACCGACCCACTTTCTGTTAGACCCTGGATAGTCAAAGGCATGAACCGGTCGACTGTCACTGTGTTGCGGTTGACTGTCGCGAAACTGATTGATGAGTGGCTGAAATTAGAAATTGTGTAAACCAATATATATTGTATTGTGTACGATTTTAGGATTAAGTAAAAAGAAAAGAAAGTTTTAACAACCGTCATTAAGAGAGAGGGAGATAGAGAGAAATCCTACACCTTGGTGGTGAGTTCTTGAGAGATTTGTAAACTTGTTCTTCATATTTCTAGTGAAAATCACAGGAATGCCTCTGCGCGGGGAAGTAGCCAATGCATTGGGTGAACCTCGAAAAAATCTCGTGTGTTCTTGTGTGTTGCTTTTGGTTGTTCTTTGTTCTCTTATTTTTGATTATATTATTTTTGCATCTTTTGTTGGTGAGTTATTCCGCAGTTAAAACTCAACAAAGTGGTATCAGAGCACTAGGTTGGTAGCGCTGATTGAGATGAGAGACAAGAGTAGAGTCAAGGAGTTCGATGGAACAGATTTTACAATATGGAAGATCCAAATGATTGCATATCTCTGACAAAATGATTTAAACGATCCATTGTTTGGCGTGAAGCCAGAAGGGGCGGAGGTTAATCTGGTTGCATTAATGCCTTTGAATAGATTGGATTAGAAAGCACTTTAACAGATTCAGTTGTCACTGAGTAGGAAGTTGCTATTTCACATTGAGAAGACAAAGACCACAAAGGAGGTAATGGAGATCTTGACAGCTATGTTTGAGAAACCGAATGCAGCGAACCAGATCCTACATCTACAGAAGTTAGTCAACTTGAAGTTTTCGGAAAAGGGTTCGGTTGTAGAGCACATCAACAATTTCTGTATGATTTACAATTAGATGGAATTGTCGGGTTTAAAGTTTGAGGAAAGGGCACAATTGTGTTGCTATCCAGTCTTTCCGATAGTTACGACACAGTAGAACAGACTGTTACAAGCACCATGACTGATACGAAAACTCTAAAGAATGTTATAAGCAGCATTATGAATGAAAATGCAAGGAAGAAGAGATATGGAGAGATTTCGGTGTCATATCCTAGCAATGCCACACTATCAGTTGATAACCATGGTAGAAGTAACAATAGAGGAAGGTTGCAAAGCAGGAATCACAGGTCCAAGTCAAGAACCGGACATCGCAAAGGTGAGTGTTGGTACTACAAGAGGTCGAGACACAGAAGAGACCAATGCGAGGAGTATAAGAAAGCACAAGCAGGGACACAGGTAGCCAACATGGTAAGTATTGAACTCCGTCTAGATGAATTGTGTTTATTTGCTGGATTTAATATTATGCAATATGATTGGTGTATAGACTCAAGTGCTTCTTATCATTGTACACTCATGATAAATGTTTTTTAGGACTACAGGACAGGTAATTTTAGTGCAGTTTCAGTTGGCAATGGACAAATATGTCCAATTATAGGTAGAGACACTGTGAGAGTGAAGGCTTGCAATAGTGGGCAATTGGTCTTGAATGACACAAGACATATTCTAAGTTTGAAGAATAACTTAATCTCAACTAGTAAACTAGACAAAGAAGGATTCACAATAACTTTTAGGCATGGAGAATGGAAGGTGACTACAGGTGCCGGTTGGTGGCAAAAGAAAAGCGTGGTGACACGTTGTACTTACTCAGAGGAGGTGATTTAGGTGATATCATTTCTACAGCATCAGCAGGTAGTTTCTCTTCAATTATATGGCCTGCCAGGTTATGGCACCTTGGTAAAAAGGGTATCAAGCAACTTTGTTCTAGGAATCTTTTGCCGGGGCTTAAGAAGGTTGAGATGGATTTCTATGAGAATTGCATGATGGGCAAACAGAAGAAAATTAGTTTTCAGTTGAGTGGACATGAAAAGAAGCTTAGGAAGCTAGAGTTGGTGCGTACAGATGTGTGGGGTTCAGCTCAGGAATACTCTTATGGTGGTAAGAGATACTTCGTTACATTCATTGATGATGCTACTAGAAAAGTTTGGGCTCAAGCAATTCGCGAGAAATCCGAGGTGTTTGATGCATTCAAAGCTTGGAAGGCCAGAGTTGAGAATGAGATGGGTTGCAAAGTGAAAGCAATAAAGCCAGACAATGGAGGTGAGTACATAAGAAAAGAGTTTGTTGACTATCTGGCAACGGAAGAAATCAAAGGAATCAAGACAGTTCATAAGACTCCACAGGATAATGGTATAGTAGAAAGAATAAACAGCATGATACTCTAAAGGGTGAAATGCATGAGACTTCATGCAGATCTTTTGGTCCATCTTTGGGCCGCTACAGTGGATATAACTGTGTACTTGATTAACCGTTTTCCGTCTAGTGCCCTTGATGGGACCATTCCGCAAGAACTATGGTCAGATAAAACTGTCAATTATTCGCATTTGAAAGTTTATGGTTGTATTGCATATTCACTAATTGATAGGGAAGAAAGAAAGAAACTGGATTCTAAGTCCAGAAGGTGTGTATTCAATGGCTACGGTGGCGATCAGTATGACTTTGAGGTTTTGTGGATAACAAGGTCATTCATAGCAGAAATATAGTATTCAATGAAGAGGTCCTATACAAGGACAAGCACACAGGTCAAGACAGTACAACCAGTTTAGAGTCAGATTGTGGTTCAGACTCAGATTCAGATTTAGATTCAGAAGGTGGTCCTAATGGTGGGGGACCTACAGTGCAGTAGCAGGTACAAGTACCATATGCAGCAGAAGAGGCTCATGGTGAGCCTATGGGGAATGAGCAGGTTATCCAAGACGAACAGATACAGCTAGAGTAGTTTGGGAAACTTAAACCAGTTGGTGAACCGGTACCCACATTAAGGAGATCGACACAAGAGAGAAGGTCAACCATGATATTTGATCCATCAGCTAGTATTGTTCACGAGCATGTTCTGTACACGATTTCAGGAGAGCCAGAGACTCATGAGAAGGCTTTGACGGATGAGGCTCAAATTCAGTGGGAGTTATCCATGAGAGACGAGATGAACTCTTTGGAACAAAATCAAACTTGAGAGTTGACCAAGTTACCTGTAGGGAAACAATCTCTTATGAACAAATGGATCTTTATAGTCAAGGATAAGGCAGATGGCAGTAAGAGGTATAAGGCGAGGCTTGTTATGAAAGGATTCTCTCAAAGAGAAGGTGTTGATTACACTGAGATCTTTGCACCGGTTGTGAAGATGGTTTCAATTAGGGTTCTGCTTAGTATTGTGGTAGTTGAAGACTTGCACTTAGAGCAGTTGGATGTGAAAATAGAATTTCTCCATGGTGATGTCGAAGAAGAGCTGTACATGAAACAACCCACAGGTTTTGAAGCTAAAGGAAAAGAAGACATGGTGTGTAGACTGAGGAAGAGTCTTTATGGGCTCAAATAAGCACCGCAACTATGGTACTTGAAGATTGATTACTTTATGAGAGGAAAAGGTTTCGATAGATGCGAAACAGATCATTGTGTGTCTGTTGGTAGATATGAGGACAATGATATAGTTACATTGGCATTGTATGTGGACGATATGTTGTTAGCAGGTTCATGTATGGAGAAGATCAAGAAAGTGAAGAAGATTCTAGCATCAGAAATTTCTATAAAGGACTTGGGTAAAGCAAAGCAAATCCTCGGCATGAAGATTAGTAGAGACAGGAAAAGCAAGAATCTTTGGTTATCTCAAGCGTACTATGTGAAGAAGGTGTTGAAGAGATTCAACATGGATGGCACAAGGCCAGTCACTTATCCCTTGACTACTCACTTCAAGTTATCGATGGATTTCTATCCTAAGACAGAGGCAAAGATGGAGGTAATGACTGATATTCCTTATGCCTCAGCCGTTGGGAGTTTGATGTATGCGATGGTGTCTACAAGACTAAATATCGCACAAGCAATGGGAGTTGTCAGTCGTTACATGAAGAATCTAGGTAAACACCATTGGGATGTAGTAAAGTGGATTCTTAGATATCTAGCAGGTACTTTAGATTTTTCTCTTTGTTTTGGGAGAGATTCTTTGCAAATACATGGTTATGTGGATGCAGATTTTCGGACAATCGTGAGGGTTGCAGAAGTACTACAGGATATGTGTTTACAGTTGGAGGAACAACTATCAGTTGGGCTTCACAGTTACAAAAGGTTATAGCATATTCAACCACAAAATCAGAGTATATGGCACTTGCAGAAGCAACAAAAGACATGTTGTGGATTTTTCGGAGCTTATGAAATAGTTGGGCAGGGAGCAACTCATAGGAGAGCTATGGTGTGACAGTCAAAGTGCAGTTTTTTTGGCAAAAAACTCGACATATTCAAATGAGGTATCATTTTATTAGAATGACGGTTGAGAAAAAATGGTTGAAGCTATCTAAGATTCTTTGCACTAAGAATCCGGTGGATATGCTCACAAAAGTAGTAAATAGCAGGAAACATCAGTTTTGCTATACTGCTGTTGGATTATCTCCAGGTTAATTGATGAGGAGACTCGCAGAGGCACATGCCTAGACTAGGCCAATGGAAGAATGAAGAAGAGGTTAGAGACTTCGTGTATATGTCTCCAAGTGGGAGATTGTTAGGGTTTGTGGATCCAAATACACGATAATGGTGTTGGAGAAGACAGACGAGAAGAAGATTCGAAGATGGAGCAAGCAACTCAGAGCAGCCAGCAACTGCAGACTAGTTGCGGTCGACCGCACATGTACAGGCAAACGTACAGTCAACCGTCTCTTTCTCTATTGGACCCTGCAGTCTTGAAGGAATGACCATTCGATCGGGCAATCGACCGACCCACTCTCTGTTGGACCCTGGATAGTCGAAGGCATGAACAAGTCGACCGTCATCGTGTTGCGTTTGACCGTCGCGACGTTGATTGATGAGCGATTGCGATTAGAAGTTGTGTAAACTTATATATATTGTATTGTGTACGATTTTAGGGTTAAGTAAAAAGAAAAGAAAGATCTAACAGTCGTCATTAAGAGAGAGAGAGATAGAGAGAAACCCTACATCTTGGTGGTGAGTTCTTGAGAGATTTGTAAACTTGTTCTTCATATTTCTAGTGGAAACCGCAGGAGTGCCTCTGCACGGGGAAGGAGCCATTGCATTGGGTGAACCTCGAAAAAATCTTGTGTGTTCTTGTGTGTTGCTTTTGGTTGTTTTATGTTCTCTTGCTTTTGATTCTATTGTTCTTGCATCTTTTGTTGGTGAGTTATTCTGTCGTTAAAACTCAACATGGAATACATTATGTGAATATGAGTTGGAATCGGCAAAGAGTCTAGTCTCTGGAACCCTTGAAGGAACCTGATTTGCTTTCCCATAACAGCGGAAAAGTTAGTTTTTGTACAACAAAGTATTGCTATCCAGTATTATATTTTTCATGTTTTTAAATGTAAATATGATTAATTTTGCATCTAATGAATTCAACTAGTACATCATACATTGCATAACTCTTGATAGATCCTTGATATTGTTCTCGACACCCGTTTCCATCGATTGCATGTTCATGTTTAATTATAATAAAACAATGACAAGTCGGGATAATAAATGGTAAGATTTAGTAGTGTACAATATAGGAGAGTGTACTTGGAAGGGAGTCTGTGTTTTCCGTATTGGTTATTGTTATCGGACATGTTATTGTTTATTTTTTATTGATTGATTGTGGATTATTAACTACAGTATCTCAATTATTGTATATTGGTCATTGGTCATTGGTCATTGCTGTTGCAAGACCCGAGTACATGACCATGTAGGGTCCACCACTAGTCTAAACGTTCATATGACTGTATGCACCCAGACCTGTGGTATGTGACACATGATTGCATGCATTAGATATGTTAATAAGAGATTGATAGACTTAAGATTTAAACCGAACATCGACACTTGCATTGTTGACATTGATTATTGTTTACTGACAATTGTATTATTGATCATCGACCATTGATTATCGGCTATTGATCCTGTCACCGAATATTTCTTATTGACCTTTCCATACCGATTGATTAAACCTCACAGTTACGATTGCATTTTATCGTCCTTATTTGTATTGTACAAGATCATATCGTTCCAGTTCATTGTTTCTTGCTATATCATATTTTATTATTTCACTGTTTGTTACTACTTGCCGTCCGTAGCTTTCTCTAATGGACCTCCCCCCCCCCCCCCCCCCCCACAACACACACACACACACACACACACACACCTCTAGATGATTAAGCTTGATCAAATCTTCTAGATGGTGGAGCCTGATTTTTAGCCTGCATTTATTATCCTGTTTTATGCTTTCCTTGTTACCATCATTACCATTTCGTACATTTTATTTCCAGACATTTTGACCCGAAGTTTATGTATTTTCCAGATGATGGTTATTGTTGTGGATTATTCATAATGTTTCTTGTTTGTGTGATTATTTATTATCTGCGTGGATGTGTTTATACTTGTTGAGATTATATATGTGTACAGCTTATGAATGATGTGAATTGGAATACTTATATCATTAGCTGGGCTTTGGTTACGTGCCTGTAGTTTCGTATTTTGGAAAGTGGGTCATGACAAGCTGTCCTCAAGCACTTTATCTTCTTTCCCGATTCAATTTCTACCTGCGCTTTGAAGTCTTTGAACACTGGAAACACATTTGACTTCTTCTTAATCGGATACACCTACAATCTTCTGGAGTAATCATCAATAAAAGACACAAAGTAATTTTCTCCTCCTAGGGACATTTTTGGTGATTCCCAGATATGAGAATGAGTCAAGTCTAGAATACATTTACTCATGGCTTCAGGTCTATTGAACAACAATCCATGCTGCTTACTTGTAACACAATGCTCATCGCCAATTTGAGCCCGGGAAGCAGCTTCCGGTCAAAGAGAATCTTTAAACCGCGTTCAGACATATGACCTAGTTTTAGATGCCACATCATTGTTGACTCTTCTCCCTTGCGGTCGATGTGACACACACATCAGTTTCCTGTAGTATTTCTCCTTTAAGCATGAATAGATTTGCTACAATATTTTCTGCCTTCATGACCACAAGCGCGCCTCTGGCAAATTTCATGACCCCATTTTTTACATAGGTCTTGCATCCAAGAATATTTATTTTTCCCAAAGACAATAAAGTCTTCCTCAAGCCCTTCACGTGTCGTACCTCCTGGATGGTGCGAACCATACCATCAAACATTTTTAGCTTGATAATACTCAGGGGCAGAGCTACATCAAGCCCAGGGTGAGCGGGCGCTCCCCCTGGGCTTGTGCAGCCCCTCTGTATAGGTCCGAATATTGTTTATATTTTTTATTTCAATATAAGCCCATGAGCTGCTCCCTCTGAGCTAGGCCCACATATAGAAGCCCACTGACCTGCTCTTCTCTCGGCCTACAATCACACTGAGCCAGCCGCTCCTCTTCTTTCCATTGCTCTCTTCTTCTTCTTCCTTTTAATTTTATTTCTTCCCGATCTTTGAAACCTAGCTCCAAATTCAAACCCTTAATCCCTCTCTGAAATTAACCCCCCCAACCTCTCACTGTCATTCTGCCATCTCCTCAATGTCGTCGTCATCATCTCCGTAGGTGTTGAAGTCGGAAGTCACTCATCTCTCAAGGCAACAACGTTGTCTTCTTCTCCGAAAAATCTTGCAAGGAGTTCGGTCGTCATCTTCACAGATCACAGGGAGTTCAGTCAGGTATATATACTTCATATTTACTTTGCCCTCCGAAATATTGTTACTTTTCACTGAATTAGGATTTTTTTTTTCAATAAAAAATTGAGGTAGCGGATGAGTTAGATTAATTTGAAGGTATTAGTTTTTCATCAAATTGTTGTGGAGAATATAAGTAAGTAGATGTTGAGATTGATGCTAATTAACAGAGAGCTAGAATGGAAATTAGGATTTCTTGTTGTTGTTGTTGTTGTTATTGTTGTTTCTTTCCTATGTCAATTGGTTGGTAAAATGTCGTAGTTATTGGATTAGGGCCATTGGCCTAATTTTGGTGAAGGATAAACTAAAGTTCCTATCTTAAGTGTTGATAGATTTAGCCTAGTTAGGTATTTGCTAGCTACTAATTTCAGCTTTTCATGTTCTCTGTTGTGGTCTTGATAGTGTTAGATTTCATATACTTGCCTGCATTCAACTAGATCTATTTTTAAAAACATTATAGTCAATATCTCCTAGTTTTTTGTTAGGATTAATTAGTCTCAAATATCTTTTAGATTTATGACATTATTTGTTAATTCTGTATAAAAAAAATTGTGTTTTCCATCATTTTCTGAATTCAGTATTAGTTTTCAGACAAAGACTACTGGTGAGCTGTAATTCAACTGTTAGTAGCGCTGCATTGTAACAACTACATGCGGAAGCCAAAGCATAGAGCGTGCACTAGAAGTTGGTGCAGAACAACCAGTTGATGATATGACCAAGGTACTAATATTTTGAGCCATTTTGTTGTATAAGTTACTGTCTTGAATCATTCACTAGTTATCTTATATATAAGTTTTCGATTTTTTCACTATGAAAATGTTTTACTATCTCATTGCTAATTCAAAAATTATACATATATTTAGATATTACACACACAAATGTTCCAAGAATGCTTGTGTAGTCAGTATTTGAAATATATATATATATATATATATATATATATATATATATATATATATATATATATATAGTTGACACCTCGTATGATTTTCATCATTTTGTTTATATCAATTGGCAATTTGGCATCAGTTCTAATGTGATTTCGCTTCCAGTTGATGAAAATCCTGGCTCCGCCACTGATAGTACCAATACCAGCTATTCCCAAAGCATCACCCATGTGTACAAAACTTTCTGAGATTGGTTCATAGGTGTAGAACCACACTCTCTGAGAAGTCATGTGCCATGTTGCTCATGAGTCTAGTAACTAGACGTCAGAAAACTGTTTTCTGTCTCCAACCACCGTTGTTCCCCTGCGGTATAGAACTTCACCATCATACTAGGTACTTGCCACATTCCCTTGAGTATTTGATGACTCAATGTCTCCACTCTTCCTCTTGTACCGACAATCTTTCTTGAAGTGCCATTTCTGCCATAGTTGTGACACTTGTAACTCTTCTTACTTTTTTATTTTGATCTACCATGATTCTAACTCCTACTGGGGCCACATTCCGTTGATCTCCCTCTCATCACCATTAAGGCTTCGCGAACTTGCATGTCTGTCTTCCTTGTTTTTGCACCTGGTTTCTTTTTCTAAAACAGCAGCGCAACTTCGTCGAAGACTAGATCGTCTGTCAGGATGTTGTCCATCAGGTTGATGATGAGTTGAACTATGAGTCAGGTAGACCTTGAAGTAGAAGCTCCACACATTCAGTTGTCTATATTTTGTAACTCATTGATGTAAGTTACAAAAATAGATTATTCAGGGTGTTGATGTGGTTTGTCACCGATGTCGATTCCACCATTCGAAGAGTGTACAATCTCATCTTTAAGAAGATCTTGTTGTGAATTGAGTTGGCCTTGTATAATTTTGTCCGAGTGTCCCAAATCTCCTTTGTCGTATTCTTTTCCGCCACATTAGATAACACTCCATCGGCTAGTGCCAAGTGCAGGTCGGCAATTGCATTGCCGTCGGTGATCTTCGCGGGTTTATCTCAAATTGTTTCCAAGCAATTGTCCTTCCTCATGATTGCCTTGATCTTCATTTTTCACAATGAGAAATTACTCCCGTTGAATTTCTCAACATCCAACTTTGTTGTTGTTGACATTTCTGCTTCACATTTCGTAACCAAAGCTCTGATACCACTGTTAGGAAAGTTATGGGCATAAGCTACCCCACACCTAAAGTGAAATTGAGAAAGTGAAGATAAAGTAAACACATATATTTTACGAGAAAAACCCCCCAACAGAGATGGTGCAAAAACCACGGACAAGTGTAATAGGATTTCACTATTGAAAATATGGATTACAATACATTCTCTTTAAATATAAGGTTAAAACAATTTCACTCTCTTATTGTAGGAGAAACAACTCTCTCTCACAAATTTCAGGAAAATACAAAATAAACAAACTAACTCTAAGAATATACAATATTATCTCTTTTGAGAAAACTATTGTAACTATATTTTCTCTTAATCCATCTTTCTTCTCCTTCCTCACTTTTGCACCTTACTCCTTTTTCGGATCTCAATTTATAGTCAAAGGGGAGAACTTTTCTGACTTTTTTATTTATTTATTTTATTTATTTTCCTTTTTATCAATATTGCGGCACCGAATTTGATGCCCATCTCTTGGCCCTTTTGTTTTTTTATCAAATATGATTGGTGTGGTGGGGCCCCTACTTCTACTGCAAACACCTATTAACTCTCAAATGAGATATATGTTGGAGAAAATTAAACGTATCTTTTGTGTTTTGGCCAAATCATGTTGCCTTACATAATTTCCATGACATTAAATGAAAAACTCTTTTATGTCAAGCAAAAAAGCGAACACTGGGAAAATACAACTAACAAATGCCCATTTAGGGTAACATGTTTCTGGAACGGGCAATGGCTCCTACCAACTCCCTCAACTCCCCCTCTCCACTCCCCGTACTCACTAAACTCCTCCGACGACCTCTCCCCCCCTCCTAAAACCTCTGTGCCCTGATCCTCCCGTCTCCGGTCCACTTCCTGCTCCGACCCTGCTCCTATTCCCCCTCCCCCCTGGTTTGCTACAGCATTGCCACCACCCCCCCCCCCCCAACCCCCCCCCTCTTCTGTGCTCCGATCCTATCAGTATGCTTTCTCTCCTGGAAATGAGTGGGTGCGGGCCCAATGAGAGGGTCCGCCACCCACCATCTCCCAACCCTTCTCCTGCCCAGGCGTTGACAGCCCCCCCCCCCCCCCCCCCCCCGCTTCTGCGGTTCACACTGTCCCTGAGATACCCTTGCTTGCGCAACATCCCGTTACCTACCTTGACGCGGTGATTACTCCGGCTGCGACGTCACTGGGTTCCCCCCAGTTGGTCTCTCACTCCGGTGAGGGAGGAGGTCGTGAACTCAGTGGAGTTTACTCCCCGACGCGTGCTAATCATGGTGCGCATCATCGTCGTCTAGGGAGGAAGCTCACTCATCATCGTTCTCATGAGGAACTCAGGGGCCAGGGCCACCATCGAGGCAACACGGGTGGCTACGAGGGGAGGGCCCAACGAGGGGGTCCCCCTTCGGGCCACGTGACCCGAAAGAGATCCTTCCCTAGTGAGCCTTACGTCCCCAAGTACAAGGAAGTATCTAGAGGTAAGGTGAGGGAGACTGATCACAAGTTTGTTCATCCTCACAGTCCTTCTGTGGTACCCGACAAAAGTCCCAACCCACCTTCATACAAACATCACCATTCTCCCCCAAAGTACATTCCCAAGAGTTCTGGGACCCAATTTCCCCCTTCCTACTCAAGGGACAAACCATACATTCACCCCAACAGCACTTCCCACAAACATCCACCACACTCTTACCCTAAGAACCAATACAACAGTGCCCCCCAAAGTTTCCCCCAAGCCAACTCTGACTCCATCTCCAATCCGGCTACACACCACTCCCCCCATTATGATCGCAACGACCATCCTAAATCCACCACCTGTCAGCTCGACAATCCGCCCCCCCTGCAAAACCCGGCACCCAAAGCTCCAGTCGAGCGTACCACTCTAGGGGTTATTCTCGACGGGAGTGTAGGCGACAGGGAGACTGGAGAGGTGGATGGCGAGGGGCAGTGGACCCAGGTGGGCCGTAAAAATCACAAGAAAGATGGGAACATTACTTACAGTGACTTGGACCTCTCGACACGCAAGAGGAAGCATAGGAAGGGCAAACGGCAACCTGTGGCATGCTTCAATTGCGGCGACCTTGGGCATTTCAAAAGTGAATGCACCAAAGAGCCTCGCTGCTTAAAATGCATGAAATGGGGACATTTATCATACGTGTGTACCAATGTCATCGATACCCAGAGTGATGCGGAAAGGTCAGTCAGCCGTGGGAGATCTCCAGACTCGCCGTCGGTGATACGACTGAATAGAAGTTTGGGCATCATAAAAAATGAGGAAAGGTGGCTCCGTCAGTGGTGTGCGGTGGCCACCGTCAGGAAGGGTAGACCATCGGAAGCTCACGTCATGCATGCGCTTACAGAGAGATGGCCGATGCACGCTCACGGCAATTGGGTGGCAAAGAAGTTATGCCATTTGCAATTTCTCATATCATTCCCAACGCCGGAGAAAGTTATCGATGTGGTCAGGATGGGTAAGGTCGAGTTCGGACACTTTCACCTTGAGTTCACGGCGTGGTCGCCAACGTTTGGTGCTGAGCTCCCCCAAGGCGAGATGTTTTGGATTTGGATCCACAATGTACCCTTACACTTTTGGAAGCACGAGGCCCTTCAAGAGATTGTTGCTGACTTTGGGTCGGTAGTTGAAATTGACGAGAAAACGGTGAGGCGATCGGAGATTGTGTCGGCAAGGCTCTTAGTCAGGAGTGCTGATATCACACTCATGCCGCGATTCGCCAAGGTTCACTCCTTCGACGAAGCTTATCTTATAAGATTCGTCCTTGACAGGAAGGTAGAAGCTCCAAAGGCAACGTTGGGAGTCACCCTCCCGTCACCGTCCTCAGCACTTCGGGACGACAGATCCTATAGCCAGGTGGTATCGCCGAGTAAGGAACTCACGATTGATGGCTCCCACGAAGTTGCACGGGCCCATAGGGAGATTATCGAAGCGGCTAAGGGCAAGGGAAAGGGGCGTCACCGAGAAGCGGTGGCGGTTGGTTCATCTCGAACTCCGATCAGGCTAGGTGACGGAGCGGATCGTCCCGAGGTATCCAACGGTCAGGAGCTCAAGAGAACCCCCAACGCACCAGATCCAACGGTGAACCACTCCCTCTTGCCTGATTTGGAAAGTGCTGAGATCACCAACTCTGGCAGAGACAGAAGCTTTGCTGAGAAAGGTAGCAAGGCCATCCCGCTTTCGCATGTGGTGGGTACAAGGGTTCAGAGGGGTGCTGTTGGGCCCACACACACCTCTGATGGCTACGACCAACACTGCCATAGTTTGCAGCCTTTGGGAGGGAGGGTGGTTGAGGACTCTTCCGTTTTGAGAAAAAATACAAACGAGAGACCGCTGTCCACCAAAGAATGGGTTTCACTTAGATGGTTCTCCTCAGACAGAGAGAAAGAAACTGCTGAAAAGGTGGAAGAAAGAGGAAAAGGGATAGCTGTGAGAGGCGAGGCACAGAGCCTTTTGGGGAAAGCAACGACAGTTGGTAGCTTCAACCAGAGTGGAAAGAGCGATGCTGAAAAAGCTCTCTTCTCTGGCGAAGTTGGTACAAAAGTCTCTTTGTTGAAGAGAGGAGATGATAGTAGAAACAACTGCGTAGTTGGAGAGCAGTTGAGAAGCTCTGAGCAAGGGATAGAGAAAGGCGCTGCATTGGGTGTATCGAAAGAGCAGGGAGACGTGGAGAAGAGTGCACCCACCGCTGTACCCACCAGTGAATGGGTGACAGCTGGCTCTGCTTGCTCTGGCGGACCACAACCCGAGGGATTGCTGCGCTCGAGGATAGCGGCACCTTTGGGCGACACACTTGAGATCACACCCACCGCCCCACCCACCAATGAGGGGGTGATAGCTGGCGGAGGCTGTTTGAATTCGAACTCAGCACAACGCTCGAGGAGCGCGAAGCCTGAGGCAGGTGGTACGTTACTCCGCGGGGAGATCTTAACGTCCACGGCCTCTGACTGGGTTGATAAGGGGATGAATTGTGGGCTTTTAAATGGCAACTGTGGGCCTAATGAGGGGTCCACACTGCCTTGTACTGTTTCTCGAGCCTGTTTTACTACGGAATCGCACCACCTGATTCAGCAACAGATTGGGATCGGGCCCAATGAGGGGTCCGCGACTCACTATGGGCCCAGTGAGGGGTCCACATTACCCGTCATTGTATCTGGTTTTCCTAAGAATTTGAACCACCTGGCGAAGTATCAGACTGGGGGCGGGCCCAATGAGGGGTCCACGGGTGTTGTTGATCCTACCATCGATAGGAAGGCGCAGACTCTTACTGTTGAGATTACTCATGAAGACAGTGATGATGATGTTGAGGGGCGGCTGAATCTGGATGAAGAGTTTTCTATCTCTGAGGACGAGTCAGAGGATGCTGAGTTCATTGCTAACACCCAGAGGGAGATATCGCCGGATATTGTCCTAGCCACGATCCCAGACTCAGCCCCGGTAGATAGCTCGAGACAGGTTGGAGTTGGAGTCAGAGTTCGGTGATCCCCCAAGAGGGCTCATGGGGAGTCCCTGGACGACTATCTTGAGATCACCGCGTCAGCAAAGGCAGCTAAGTTCGACAATGGAGGTACAATTACTTATTTAGCTTCTATTTTAAATTGCTTGTCAGACTCTGATGTTTTATATCTAGCTATTACTTGTGGGTTAGAGGTAGGGGATACAGATCGTATTGCCCTCCTCCTCAATAAAATCCGGGGTTGGGAAACACAAAGGGTTAGGGCTTTTGATGAGTACGCTTCCGGAGGCGGCACAGGGCCGACTACCATCCTTGAGGATGTAGCTGGCCCTACCCCTTCCTCAACGATCTCCCATCACAATTTCCCCCAATGAATACACTATTTTGGAATGTTAGGGGATTGGGGGATAGGGGTAAGAGGGGTATGGTGCGAGATGTCATCTGCAATTCCAAGGCGGACATTGTTGGACTGCAGGAGACCAAACTCCAACATGGGCTCAAACTCAAAAGAGTGGGTGGTAACAGAATCAAGGACTGGTTGATACGTCCCTCGGCCGGTGCATCGGGGGGGATTGCTATAGGGTTTAACTCTGATCTTCTCGCCTGTGAAGAGGAGCATTGTGGAACGTTCTCTTTGACGGCCCGACTTAAGAGACGGTCCGATGACTGGATGCAGACGGTGACTGTTGTCTACGGCCCGAACGTGGCCACTGACAGAGAGGCCTTCTGGCATGAACTGTCCGACATCCGTCAGAGGTGGTCGGGGCCTTGGATTGTGGGTGGGGATTTCAACATCACTAGATTTTCTTTTGAGCACAAGGGGAGAGGTGCTAGCGACAGGCAACGTGAGGACTTCAATAGTCTTATCACGGAACTTGAACTGATTGATATCCCTATCAATGATAGACTATTTACCTGGTCTAATTTGTAAGCGGATCCAGTTATGGCCAAGCTGGACAGGATTCTAGTCTCTATGGATTGGGAAGCTTTATTTCCTCTCGCTTCGGCCAGAACGATCCCTAGACCTACCTCCGACCACACCCCAATCCTCCTCGATGTGGGGATTCGGGCGGACCGCAGGCCTAGGAAATTCAGATTTGAAAAGGCCTGGCTGGAGATTCAGGGATTCCACCACTTGGTCATGGAGAACTGGGCTCTTCCGATGGCTGGCAGGGATGCGGCTTCCCGATGGTGTGGGAAAATTCGTAGGCTTAGGAAAAGGCTTTGTAGATGGAATCGGTCTAGATTTTCCAACATCTGGCGTGATAAGGAGGCCTACTTGGAAGTAATTGATGAACTAGAGAGGGTGGAAGAAACTAGAATCCTTACGCAGGAAGAGCGGAACAGGCTTTTAGAAAGTCGTGACAACATTGCCAATCTATATCGGCTGGAAGAAATCAAATGGCAACAGAGGTCCAGGATTTCGTGGCTCAAAGAGGGAGACGCGAATACGGCCTACTTCCATCGGGTTGCTAGCGCAAGAAGGAGATCCAACCTTATCCTATCTATTCAGACAGATGCAGGAACTTCGCAGGATGAGAAGGTGATTTCGTCTTCCTTCCAGTCTTTCTATAAGGGTCTCTTTGGGAAGAAGAATGACTTTAGGATCCCTTTGGGTGAGGACTTCTGGCAAGAGTCTCCTGTTGCCCCGGGTCATATTGTGTCTTCCTTGGAGGAACCCTTCTCGGAGTCAGAGGTCAAAACGGCCATCGACCAGATGGGGGATGACAAGTCGCCTGGGCCAGATGGCTTCCCTATGTTGTTCTACCAAGTGTTCTGGGAAGAGATTAAGGGAGAATTTATGGATGTAATGATGGAGTTCTTCAACAATACCCTGAGACTGGGGATGTTCAACTTCTCAGAAGTTGTGCTGATCCCCAAACGGGAGGACTCAAAGTGCGTTGGGGATTTTAGACCAATTAGTCTGATAAACTGTTCGGCTAAGATCATTACTAAGGTCCTAGCTATCCGATTGGGTGGCATTATGGACAGCCTTATCGGTAGAACTCAGACGGGGTTCATTAAGGGCAGATGTATCCTTGACTGCGTGGCCACTGCTGAGCAAGTTATCCACCACTGCTACAAGAGCAACTCCAAGAACTTCCTCCTTAAGCTGGACTTTGAGAAAGCTTACGACTCAGTGGACTGGGAGTGTTTGCTGGAGGCCCTCAGGGGAAGAGGTTTTGGGGACAAATGGATTAGATGGATCAAACATTGTTTACTCTCTAGCAAAACGGCAATTTCAGTGAATGGGAAACCCGGCCCGTCGTTCCCGTGCAAGAAGGGACTCCGGCAGGGGGACCCACTGTCCCCACTTTTATTCACTATTGTAGCGGATGTGCTCAGAGGAATGCTCGAAAATTGCCGTAAAAAAGGGTGGATATCGCCTGTGGCCAGCAGCGCTGCCAATCAGGGATGCACGATCCTCCAATATGCTGACGACACCCTCATGTTTGGTAATGGATCTAGAGCGGAAACTATTTGTTTTAAAGGGATCCTTTACTGCTTTGAAGCCTGGTCAGGCCTCAGAATTAATTTCCACAAGAGTGCGTTGGTTCCTATTTCCCTGTCAGGAGCTGAAACTCGGGAGCATGCCACCATTCTCAACTGCGCGATAGAAGAATTCCCAATCAAATATCTTGGGCTTCCGCTCCGCCCAGGGAGGCTAACTAAAGCCGACTGGTTACCTATTATTGACAGGGTGGAGGAAAGGCTGTCTGGTTGGAAAGGCAAATCACTGTCCCTGGGTGGCAGAGTGGTGCTCATCAACTCTGTGTTATCCAATCTGCCCATATATTATATGTCCTTTTTGAACTCCCAAAGTGGGTGATCCAACGGATCGATCGGTGTAGGAAAAGGTTCCTTTGGAAAGGGGCAGACTTTAATAAGGGTGGCTACCACCTTATTAAGTGGAAGATCGCTTGCATGAAAAAGAGGCACGGAGGGCTAGGCATCGTCGACCTTAGAGATATGAATTTGGCACTCCTAGGAAAGTGGTGGTGGAAGGTGTTTCACCATGGCGGGGAAGGATGGCAGGACTTTATCCAGCCTTACCTCCGAGGGAAAGGTACAAGAAGCTTAGGCTTTCGAGTCGGAGCCAAAGTCTCCCGCTTCTGGAAAGGAGTGGTTAAAGCCAGCGGACCTTTCAATTCAGCGACTTCTGCCCTGATCGGCAATGGTCGATCCACTAGATTTTGGTGGGACAAGTGGTGCGGTCATCATTCGCTTAAGGATGATTTCCCAGAGCTGTTTGCTATAGCAAGCCGACCGAATATCTCGGTGGCGGAGACTTGGAAAAGGGGGACTTGGCGACCGCCGGTCCAGGGAATCCTTTCTCCAAGGTTGCTACAGCAACTGCATGAATTACAATCGCGAATAGCCCAATCTGGGGTGATATGTGTCCAAGGCCCAGATCACAAGCGGTGGGATCTGGAGAACAAGGGTGTGTTCTCAGTTAGGTCACTTTACCACCGGATTCACTACCGAGGGTGCAGGCCCAACTGGGCAGCTGTACTTTGGAAGACTAAGGCTCCTCTGAAGATTAGAGTCTTCCTCTGGCTTGTTCTCAACAAGGCCATCCTCACTAGAGAGAACCTAGCCAAGAGGCAACCTCACATTGCGACCAATTGCGGGTTCTGCAACGTTCATGTAGAAGATTTGAACCATCTGTTTCTTCATTGCACCAGAAGCAAGGCCATCATGATAGAGGTGTTGAGAGCACTAGGAACAAGTGACTACCCAAGTGACTATGATGAACTGTGGGTCGGCCCCAGATTCGCGTCATCCCGCCAAGATATGAAAGATGCCTGGTTTATTGCTATTGCAGCAACCACTTGGGTGTTATGGCTAGATAGGAACAATTTTTACTTCCGTGCTTCATGTAAATCTATTTCTAGTAATCTTACTCATATCATGCATCTAATCTCCTTTTGGGCTGCAGCGGCTGCTTTAGGAGCAAGAGGGAGAATTGCAAGGGTCTTCCAGGTGGATGAGTATGACGACGAGGAGATTGAGTTCGGGCCAACTCTGGACGGATGAGTGGACACTTGCCTCTCTTCTACTTGTGTATCAGACCTTTTGTCTTTTGGTTGCCTTGGTATTTTGTAGCTGGCCTTGTAGTTTGTATTTTGCTTTGGTTGCCTTAGGCTGGATGATGTAGCCCACCCCCCAGGGCTTTGTTGGGGGTTATGTTTTTATTTCCTGCACTGTTCTTTTCTTTTCCCGAGACTTCGGGGTTGTTTATTAATCTCTTATTAATGAAACAGGGTGGCGTTATCCCACCTTTTCCTCAAAAAAAAAAAAAAAAAAAAAAGCGAACACTGAAAGAGAGGGAACTATGACTTGAATAGAGAGCTCTCTTCTCAAAAGCCAAAGACGGACAATGAAAGAGAGAGGGAGCATAATTAATTGCCCATTAAAAAAAGAAAAATAATAAAATTAGTTACAAAAATATAAAGGAAGATAACATAATACGAAAATAAAGATTGAATTAAACTGAGAATCGACGTTGTCCAGTGATGCTACATTGAATTTAAGATTAATGAGTTTATATAGATATAGAAACTGCTAAGGAAACTACATATGGTATTAATCCGTCACCGCGAATTCATGAATGCCGCTAGAGAAGTTGAAGTCGGTTGTCTGTAATTACCATGCCATCTTCAACATAAAGGAATCAATTTGTGTCCTATTAAGGTTACTAGTATCATGCACGTGCGATGCACGTGGAGGAAGAAGGAAAAAGACAAAAGAAAACCTACCAACACGTACGCTGCACGTGTTGACTAACATAAAAAAAACAATAGAATATTGTTTATTTGTTTGGAACCCCATCTCTCCCATTATAATAGTTATAGATTCGTTCACGTTCTAATCAGGAATGTTACAAGGATGATTCCATAGGAGAGTGTGCCTCATTCTCATCTCATGAACAACCTTCTTTAAAAACAACAAGATAGATTCTATATAGTATGTATTAATCAATTGTGGTTTTGTTTCTTTGTTTTTCCTCTTTTTCTTTTTCTTTCTTCTGCATAAAATAAACCACAATCTTACAATTTTTAAAATTAAAAAAAAAATCTATTTTTTGAATGAAAATAAAGCAAAAAAGTAGTGGAGAGTTTAATTTAAGGGGTTTTGTAATTTGGTCTCTTCTTAATTGGATATTTTCAATTTAGTTTTCTAAATCAAGATGTTTGTTATTTTGGTTCTCTTTTTTAATTTGAATAACTAAACATTCAAAATAAAAATCTCTAATATCTAATCTCTAGTCTCTAATCTCTAATATTATGATGTGAGAGTTGAGTTTGTCATTTGTAGACAACCTGTAATTTATATACATTCAACCATCTAATCTCAACAATTTATTTTTAAGTGGGAGTTATATTAACCAGTTATTTACTCAATTGTTGTTAGTTATCTTTATATTCTCAAAGTTCAAATTTATTTACGACATAATTATTTACAAAAGTGTCAATCATATTTTAAAAAAAAAATTGTACCATTAGGGATAATTTGTAAAAAGCATGTGATGAGTAAAGGAAGGTTTCAGATTCGAGACCAGATTACGTCTTATTATTTACTATATTAAAAATTTTTAATTAAAACGTGCATCGCATGTGCATATTACTAGTAAAAATTAAAGGAAAGGAACACCTTTTAGATGTAGATTCAACTCCTTCCAACAAGCTTCGCACCAGATTCAACTCCTACCTAGACCTGGCAAACGGGCCGGGTCGGGTACCCGTGGGTACGGGTTGCTTGACCCACGTGTCCAACGGGCCGGGTCGAAAAGTAACCGCAATTTTTTTAAAAGTTTTTTTCCAACCCGGACCCGGCCCGCGGGTACCTACAAGTACCCATGGGTACCCGCCAATATTTTACTGTTTCGTTTGAGTTTGTTTTGGGGTTTTTAAAAAAAAAATTAAAATTTTATTTTAATTGAATAATTGATTAAAAACATTAGCAGCATGCTATCATTTTTTTAAAAATGTAAAATATAAAATTGAATAACTGAAACAACAACAAATGTAATCAGGAATCAAGAACGATAATTTAATAAGTTGTTGTTTGTTGTTTTTTTATGCTCCTTGTTCAAATAAATATATGTATCAACATTCAAAATCCAACTAGCATTTCAATTTATCATTTCATCAACAAAGACAAAAGAGCAATAATTTGTCCAATCATGAAAAGAAAGAGCAATTATTTTTCAAAGTATACAGACATAATTGAGTCTAAACAAAATTTAAACATAATCAAAAATACAATTGCAAAATCAAAACAGTGAAACCATATGACAAGTTTCTAAAGTTTTGAAATTAATTACATTAAAAACAATGAAACCAAATAAAATTCAAACTCAACACACTCAAATAAATTACAACTCAAGTTGATGAGTATTTAATTTAATTTAATTTATTTAAATATATGGGTACCCACGGGTATCTGTGGGTAAAACCGACCCGACCCGCGGGTTAACGGGCCGGATAAAAAAGTAACTGTTCAATTTTTTTTCAAAATTTTCCTTACCCGTACCCGGCCCGTACAGGTACACCCGTGGGTACCCACGGGTCACAGGTCAAGATTGCCAGGTCTACTCCTACCACTCCTGCATAGCTAGTGATTGTTCAAATTTAGGACTAAATAAATAATGGTTCTCCATTTCTAAACCAACTTTTCATATAAATTAAGATTTTTGAGAGATTATGTTGAAATAAGTATTAATCTTCGGGTAGCTCCCCTCAATTGATGCTTATTTGTTTTTGAGTTCTCCGAATCATTGTATTTGTTATTAGGTCCCTGAATTTGCTTAACATAACTAATTCAGTTACTCTATTTACCTATCACAAGTTGGTTCTTCTAACACTCTCTTTACATAAATAACTTATATCACAGTCAGAAACCCCCTACTTTTCTCCTATTTACTCCCTCAGTCCCCAATAGAGGCAACAACTATTTAGAGGGGAGGAGTCGTTGAACAAGGATTTCTACCAAATCCACCACTCAAGAAATTTTAATGAAACGAGCATCGAGTTCTAATGCGGCCAGCCCTACCAGGCCCGATATTAGAAGTCAGGACTAGGGCTTAGTCCTACAGACTTTGGGACCGACATGGCAAACATGGCCTGACTAACCGACTAGTACACGACATTGTCATTAACTAGTTGTCGACTACCAAAGCTTTGGGGGCCAAATTTCTTACAGGAATATCTTAGATCATAGTGCCAGTGCCTACTGCCTGGGACCAGGGCTACACGAGCCCAAAAAATGATCATTTTCACCGTGACAGCAGCAACTGATATCTTTACGTAACCAAGTATGATGAAGCAGAAGCCCATTGAGATTCATACTCGTTCCCATGCTATGGCTTATTTATTCCTCATAAAGTGTGATGATATTTCTTTGGAATTTTGTGCACAACTTGGTGCCAACTATTATTCTAAAACAGTAAGTTAACAAAGATATTAATCCTAAGTTTATGCTTCATGGTATTGGATTGACAACAAAAACTAAACACACTTCACTCATTACAGAAAAACTAGATCGCCAACAGCAATTTCAGCTTTGGTAATAGAAACTGAATAGTTGAAGTAGGAATTCAGAGAGACAAAAGGAAACACCTTCAGAAGCTTCATTCAATTAAAACATGATACACTGATTACATCTACTGCATCAAGAGGTAGCAGAAAGATTACATAATGTTTGGAACAGTTGACAACATCTGAACATCGTTCAATTAGCACAACAAAGTTATCTAACACATTGGGCTTGACAAATTGAGTACATTGAAAACAAGAGCGTTTCATACATTGTTTACAGACCTAGTTGAAGAGCTGAATACTGTATTCGTAAGCAGTCAAATTATCGGACTTTGTTTTGCACGATGATTTAAAGGAAAGGCTGGGTTGAACAATGGGGAATGCCATTGGCTTAACATACAATATTTACATGATAGATGACAGTCTGAGACTATAGCTACCTACCAAAAAACCTGTGGGTATAGAACTGGTTGAAAGACAACCTAAAAGCTGCACAAGTAATAAGCATTCATTAGCTTCAAAATTTTGAAAGACCAAGTGCCTGATAGTTTCATAATAATTTGGCAAACCTGGATTCACGCACAAAAGCCGTCTGCACATATCAACAGAGTCAGGATGCAAGCTGGGAAGGATTTGTTGTGAAAATGGTAAAGAATTACTCTTCTTTATGTTTTGCAGCAACTGTGTTTATTAGAAGATGTCATTCAAAGGCCAGATAGTATCAACCTAAGAGATGCTTTGTTTAAACAGAAAAACCTGAAAATTGTTTCTGCCATGAAAAGGTGCGTAGCCATTCAGAAGCTCAAAGCAAATAGCTCCAATGCTCCACATATCAGCCTGTATATACATGAACATCAGGATCTTAACTGTATATTGTGCAAAGGGATTTCTGCTCAAACTTTACCTTGTCATCATACTTCTCAAACCGCATAACTTCTGGAGCCATGTATAAGGGCGTACCACAGAGCGTGTCTGCATATTCACCAGGTTGAACAACTCTGTTGAACACAATAAGAAGCAACTTTGGAGATACAGTTTGAAAATAAAGAAGTAGTTTGTGCTATTCTTCAAAGCTTAACAACAAAATACGTGCTGGAAAATGTTGGAACTTAGTAGCTCATATGGAATATCATGTTCTATGTTTATAATGGGCCCACAGTTCAAATTCACCATTTATTCTTTTTTGGAGCTTCATTCTTACAAGCATGTTATCATATTGACTCACTTTCTTCATAAAAAGTGATTGGGAAGATGGTGACAATTACCACCCACATAATTTGGCAAATAATTACCAGATGTAAGTACCTTGATAGGCCAAAGTCAGCTATCTTCAGTACTGCATTGCTGCTCCGAGTAGAGAGTAGAATATTCTGCTCCACTGAATATATATTATCAAATGCATATATCTAGAACAAAATCTATGAAAATTCCTACCTCAGGTTTTAAGTCCCGATGAATGATGTGGTGAGCATGTAGCACCGCCAGTCCCTCTCCTGCAAAATGAAAATACATGTGATCTCCAATTAGATGATCCTTACATATGACCTAAAACTATCTAAATTTGTTTCGGATTATTGCAAGGATCAAATTCTCACTAGAAAAATCGGTAATACAAGGCAAATATAGGGTGAATAGTTAGCAGCTTACATTGTCTAATAAAAAGATGACAATAAGATGAAAATAAGATGATGAATGTCCAAAATACTAAACTCTTTAAGTCAATCCCTAGTTCAGCGAGAGAGAAAATAGTAAAGCATAAGGAGATATGTAATGAATAAAATTTATTTTAGAGAAAAGGGAAATTTTGTACTTATATGAGGTGATTTTAGAGGGCATTTGGATATTTATTTTTTGGGGAAATTTTGTAATTTTGCAATTGTAGCAAATTTACGGATCCTTCTTGCCATGCCAACCCTATAGCAGTTGCAAGGTGCAATCGCAAATTTTCTGTGGTGGGACCCAGGGAGTGATAAGGAATGAAAGTGAGGAAACCCACCCTATCTCCCCCCCCCCCCCCCCCCCCATTCTCCCTGTTTACATCTATCTTCCATCCTCTTCAGCCGGCACTCTCTCTCCAGATTTGATCTTATTTTGTTGGTTATTTTGAGGGGGTAAATGGGTTTTCTTGTTTCGATTTTTTATTTTATTTTTTGGCACTTGGATGTGGGTTGTTTCAATTGTCCTGGTCTCATGCTGCTTATGTCTGACTATTTTTGTAGTGGATATTTAGTCTTCTTTTTTGCTCCAATGCACAATTGTTCTTGGAGTAAATTATATTTTAAAATAGTGATAAATGTTTAATCATTGTCTAGTTAAGGAGCAATCTTTTGGTTATTTTCGGTTAATTACCTTGGAATACTGGAGAGTTTTGTTGTGTAGTTAACTCATTATCATAGTATGGAATACTAATATATTAATCAGAACTATGTAATCTCTCCAAAAACGTTATAAGAGGCTGTTTGGAATTGCAAAATTTGGGAAAATTCCGCAATATTTCATATTTGGCAAAATTAAGTGTGCAAAAGTATCACTGCTTTGATGTTTTTATACCTTTAATCTATACTATATCAAGTAACTTTCCATGATAATATATGTGGGCAATGATGAAAATAGATGTCATTAAGTTGTAAGATGTATACCATCAGGTGCTAGCTGTTGTAGCCAAACGGTAACTGCATAACAGTTTTGAGGTCTGGAAGCTTACTACTGCGCTTCCCCTCATTGATCTAGCTGTAGTTACCTATGCTGGTGAGGCAAGGATCCTTGGCATGAATCTTTTGCATAAATGAAAGGATCTAACTGCATTTTCTGAGCCCTATTCTTCAAATTGCATTCAGTTATTATTGTCCACTACCTCCAATATGCAATAACTCTTGCACAATTAACTTATTCCTACTTTCATTCATACTTGATAAGGAAGAATGAGAAGTATTCACGCACCCTACACATACTATCTGGATAACTTTGAGTAAGTTGTTACTTTTATTCCATTAATTTTATGGTTCCATCACAGGGTTTTATAATTGCAATAAAGTGTATGTTAACAAATTTTCAATAATTAACTTTCAAATAATTTTGTTTGAATTATATTGCAAGCTCCTCTTTCTTATAGAATTATTGGAATTGCAAGAAAAAGCCATTTTGCAAGAAGAATTAACTGTTTAAGTATGGAGTCAAGTGATTGTTGTGAAGAGGTAAAGGAAACAAGTGGAAAATGGGACTGACTGAAGAATAAGGAAGAACTTTCGTTTGAGATAATTAGTTCTTTACACGGGGTTTTTTCAGCAAATTCAATGCCTATTTATAGGCTCGTACAGCAAGTTTCCAGGTTCATTTGTTGTTAAAGTGGCTGATATTGGTATGCTCTAGTGGTGGCATTCGGGTTGGGTGGTCTGGGCCGGGCCAAAACCTGCAGGGCAGTCCCGGGCCAGGCCACCCGTGGGACCAGTGCCGAAAATGACAACTACCAGCCCGAACCAGGGCCTGGGTCCCGGCTTCCGGGCTAGTCCGGGCCGGGCCGATGATTTTTTAAAAATTTTCCTCAAGTTAAAATTTTAAATAGAAAAATATATATATAATTGTATAAAAAATGATGTACAAGAACTAATCATGTAAAAAAAATTATGTATTATTTTTCTCAATTGTTGAAGTCTAGAATGAATTACAAAGGTAAAAATTTAAATTAAATAAACATTGTAATAATACAAAGTTACAAATTTAAAAAATACAAGTCAAGGAGACGATCATGATCTAGAGTTCAAGATAGCCTAGGGTTAGATTGAAGAACGGACATTGAACTACAGTCGTCGCCCTAAATTTCCTAGTGAGCGTCCGCTATACTACAATAATCTTCAATCTCCATTGTTGGCTTCTGGTGGTAAATAGGTCTTCAATATTCAATCTTCATTTGTCACTCCTTGTTGAGTCTTGTAATCCTTGAGTCATGTCCTCCGCTTTCATCCAATCTTCACTGCACACGAGCATCTCCAAACACTTTGGCCACCAAGAGAGAAAAACACTTTCTGATGCAACCAAGAGAGAAAAACATTTTCTGATGCAACGGTGGACGCCAGGGGAGTTTGTATATTTTTTGCCGCATGAGAAAGAATAGGATATGATGTTTCATTATGTTTTTACCATTATAACACATCAATATTATGTTCAATCGAATATTGTGTATAATACCAATGTAATTCATTGGGTGCAATAGTCCTAGATTTTTTCTATCCAATCAAATTCAATACATCACTTGCTGCATTAGAAATCAAGACCCTTACCTCTGGCGCTGGAAGAAGATGAACTTGTAACCTTGTGTACGTGTAGCATATGCAAAAGTTCTATCATAACTATCATATAAACTATTTATTACTGACT
Source organism: Hemerocallis citrina (assembly GCA_017893485.1). Taxonomy (NCBI): domain Eukaryota; kingdom Viridiplantae; phylum Streptophyta; class Magnoliopsida; order Asparagales; family Asphodelaceae; genus Hemerocallis; species Hemerocallis citrina. The sequence goes on from CM030362.1 coordinate 126,374,587, forward strand.
CAAATTTATCTACAAATGCATACTGATCAAGTTATCAATACTATCTCCAACGTATGTATAAAATATTTCTATCAAATTCTTCGTATCCTCTGTAATATCCCGCAAAATAGTATATGACTACTTTGCCTCGCAATCTGTGTGCAATTGCGAATTGCACGTGGTTATGTATTTTTCTAGTAACAATTGATTTTTTTTTTTAACTAAGAAATATTAGATTTATTGTCTGCTTTATTTTATAATATTGAAGGATTATTACGAGGTAGTTTTAATGTATTTTGTATTGTTTATAATCTTAAAGTAGAGATTTTTGGGTTTATTTGAAATATATTTCAACTTGAGGGGCTCATATGAAATTTTCCCTTACCTTATTTATTTTTCCTTTTTATAAAACCCCCACCTTCTCCTTCCTTCTCCATACTTCTTTTCTCTCCCGTTTCCTTCCCAGCCGAAACCGAATGAAACCCATTCGGCTCCCCCTCTCCCCACCTCAAATCCCTTCCATTTCTCCACCGTTTCCAAATTAAATTTGGGGGTAGACTAATAGAAGGGTTCTCTACGTCGTGGCGGTGTCCGTTTTTCGAAAGGATTTCGGGAAGGTAAACCCTATTTTATTTTATTGTATAAAATTAAGTCTTTTTTCAATTCCTATTAAGTAGAAATTGGTAGTAGGGAGATTATGAGGGGTTGGGTATTATAGATACGAGAAATTAGCAAATTGATAGAGGATTTGCAAGTGTTAATAAATTAGGGTTTTGGGTTTGTAAAAGGGAATTATATATGTAAGAATTAGTCCTCGTATGGTAGTAGAAATTGTAGTAGGACTATTAGAAGAATTTTGAAGTGCTTTTAGTAATTGTTCGAAAATAAGAATCTTGTCGGTATTCGAATAATTACGTGCAAAGCACGTGTGCATCCTAGGCATTCAGTAGAATGCCTATGTGATATTGGAATTAGTATTATTATTTTCCTGTAACTGGCTTGGATTGCTTGAGCCTTGATTGCTTTGAATTTTGATGATAGGAAATACTGGCGACTTCGGATGCGTGGTGGTGCTTCGAGTCTTCGCGGGACAATTTGTGAGTATGATATCTTTTATTTTTACGCACATGGTGCGTTGTGAAAATTTTAATTTACGATTTGCTGTGTATTTCCGTTTTCGTATCTTAGTGTAGCACGAGTGTTTTGAGCTAAGAAATTGTGTGGACACTCTTGTATGTGTCCACACTATAGGTTAAATTTCATAAATTATCGAGGTTGGTTGATACCTCAAAATAAATTGTGGAGTGCAGCTGGTCTGAAAGGACAGAGCTGAAGCCGATTGCTTTTGGACTGAAGTCTAAAAGGTCATAACCAATTGTATACGTATGATCTTGTTATGTAATTGTTTTCTATGGGCCGGATAAGGGCCAAGTGGGGTCACTAATTGAGAAATTAAAATAGGATAATTGGTAAGGACAGGCACTAGTTGGGCGTTGTACTCTCCTGTCAAGGGGACACGTGCGGTGTGGTCTCGTCTGGGACACGTGCGGCGTGGTCTCGTCTGTTAATTTCTGGGATTTAGTGATAAGGACTGTATGGTGGAAATTAGGGAATGGACCCTCCAAATCCACCTAAGGTTCTATGTTGTTCAATACGAATAAGGAGCAAGAGTGTAACTTTAAGTCTCTAGGCGGAGTAGGGGTGGCCCTATCGATTCGCCTTATGTTCATAATAACTTTGGTAGGGGCAGGAGTGGAGAAGGACCATGATTCCTTTAGAGCTGATGATCACCGGCCTGACCGGGAGTGGAGAGGGACCACGATCCTGTCGGAGTGGAGAAGGACCATGATCTGAACGAACAGGGTGATCACTGCCGTTCAGAGTGGAGAAGGACCACGATCCGACTGCAGGAGCGGAAATGGACCGCAGGTACTGCAGACTCTACCAGTCACTAGATGAATGTCAGAAATAGGAATGAGTATAAGAGTAGGATGCATGGCAAGGGATTAAACCCGATTATCTGGAGAATACGAACTCGGTTTGGGGAGTATGTAGTATGGGATGCATACGTTTCCAAATCAAGTTTGCATTAGATTAAGAGCATGGTGTGCATATGAGATGTGCATTAGAATCTAGATCATGACATACACGAACACTAGGAAATCAGGATACACATTTATTTTCCATTCAAGCTGATTTGTAAGTGTGATAGTTGAACTGTATAATGAATGTGAAAGTGACGTATTGCGAAACATGATGTATGTTGTAAGAAATAAGTGAATGCGATGTTATGAGATATGAGATTGGGAAAGATTATAAGTCGTGAGTTCGTTCTGTTCTTACTTGTAAGTTTAATTTATTTACTTAGTTAATAAATTATACTCACACCAGAAATGGCTAACCCCTTAAGTGTTTGGGGGTTAGGGAGTCTCTGGACTACCCTAGGCCCCTACTGTTACAGGTTCTCAGCGGTGCAGAGGTGAGGTGTAGATTCATGTTTCTGTGGTATGTATTATAAGTTATTTTCTAAAAACCTTACGTCGTCTTCAAAGAAATTTATGGTTTTATTTGATATTCGTAATTATTGATGTATTAACTCTGATGGCAGTAAAAGTGTTTTAAATTTCCGTACTATTTACTGTGTTGAGATGCATTTGAAGGCAAAGATTCTGGTTGTGTCACGGATGTCCGATGACGAGGATCCAGGGCGCTACACCCTCTGATTTTATCACATGATCCATTACACTAGCAATACAATATAATATAGGATTACTATTAAAATATTTCAAAATTTTAATGTAAGCGGGAGGAACAATTGCTCCAATCGAAAGGTCACCCATCATTTCATGAAAAGTTTTTATCATAGTAACTATTGCAAGTAAAATACTGGAAGAAGTGGAAGAATAAGATTTTGAAAATTGCAAAGTTGCAATTTGAAAAGGTTATAAAAATCTGCACAAATTGTTTGTGTTTGTAGAAATTTCGGAACACTATCAAACTCTCTAATACTATTGCTTTCCAATAGTAAATGTGGACTTGAAACAAAATGTGTGCGAGATGTATTAGACCTACTATTGGTGGATTCTTATCCACTATGGCTACATGATCCTGATGATACCATTTGTGATTTGTGTATGAAACTTTAAAATTTTATATGGAAAATTATATAACAAATTACAACTTACAAGCAACAAATGAACAACTAAGTAATATTGAACTATAAATAATTAAAATTGATATCGTAACCACACTAGAAGAATAGCAAGCGAAAACTGGGAAGCTTCTTAATTGGTTCTTCATTTGAATCGCTTCTTTTCTTTTTAAGATTGCAAGAGAGTTAAGAACTTGAGACTTGATTTGATTTAGAAAGAACCGTAGGTTGTTAGAAACTTTTTGGAATGAATAAAGAGAGTTAAGAGAATTATTTGGAGATTTTTGGGTGAAGATAATGGAATGGGAGGGTGGGGCGGCTATTTATAGATTTTATTTATTTTTGGGTTTCCAATTTTGCCCTAAAAAAATAGTCGTTTATAGCCTTTTTGGGGGGCAAAAACATAAGCACAGAACATCAACAACAACAAAAAATTAACCCAACGGTGGGCCCGTGCAGGCCGACCGTTGGGCCCACCTGTGCTTAACCGACCATGACTGTTTCGGTTCGGGTCCAGCCAGGTTTTAACGGTTCCGGGCCCAAAGTGGTCCGGTTCAAACCAGGCCACTTTGGGCCATTCTGTGAACCAGCTCTGAGCCCGACCCCGAGACGGGTCGGTCCGAGAGGGCCTACCCGGCCCAGTTGCCACCCCTAGTATGCCCATTGAAATCTTTAATATCTTGGGTGCTATGAGTGTAGTAAGAGGTATCCTAAAGTTACCATGATTTATATAAAACAACAACAAAATTTTAAAGCATCCATTGTACTTTTCCTCTACTGTAGACGTGCATCATTTGGCAATTGCACACTTTTGGTTGGGTTAAAAATATTGCTGTTATAGTAGATTTGCATTTACATTCTTGCAAATCCAAACGCCCTTTAGTAGTTGTACACACACGATAGGACCCAGTCCACAATGGATGATTGGTACCAGTGTTTGTCAGAACCGGACCAGACAGGCTGGTCTGACCGGGTTCGACAGAAACCGACAACCCATCCGGTTTGGTTCAACATTAGACCACCAAATCACTAGAAACCAGACAAACCGGAATAAACTGACCGGGTTTTCAAAGAACTGGGTGAACCGGTCTCAACAACCGCTGCTTCAAAAGATTTTATAATTTTTTAAAGAAAAATAAACTGCTGAAACCAAGATTTGACCATGGGGCACTAGGTGTGTTCGCGGGCCGGGTTGAGCGGGTTTTAGGGTAAAACTCAACCCTAACCTGCTTTGATCATACGGGTCTTTATAGCAGGATGAACCTGCCCTCGTATAGAGGTGCTTGATCCTACTGTTTTAAATTTCCTCCGATACGGCCAAAATTTCGGCTGAAATTTCATTTCGGCAAGCTTGCCGATACGAAATCACATATTTTATACTCTACATCGTTTTGGACCGAAATGTGTAGATTTCAGCTGAAATTACCGAAATATCTGCCGAAATATCGCCGAAATTGGCAAAATATCAGCCGAAATAGACACAAATGTTATTGTGAATATATTTTAAAAATTTGTTTTGCTTTTTGCATATATGTCATTCAATAATGGACCTTAAGCTAAAATAATGTGAGGATTTCGTATCGCTGTTGTTTTTATATATGCAAAGTCAAGTTTATTAACTAATACATTTTTTCTAATCAATGCAAATTCAATTTAGTTATATACTTATATTTCATTCTCTTCTATATTATTGTTAAATTATACAAAGATTTACCGTAATTGATTCATGTCATTAGTTACATTATACAATATTTTATATGCTAATTGACATGTAAGACACATAATATCTTTAGTAACAAAAAAAAATATTTATCGAGTATAGGAAATGAACTTCCGATATTATCACATTTTTCCGACATCTCCTCCGATATCTCCAATCCGAGACAAAACACCCCTTGCCGAGACAAGTCTGAAATCTGAGATTTAAAACCATGCTTGAACCCTAACCCGAACCCATCAACTTCGGGCGAACTTCAGGTTCGGGTCGGGTTTGGTTTATGTGGGCAGACAAGATTTATCTAACCTTGAGGGGTTTAACTTAGAAACATGACAATACAAAAATCAATATAATATCCACAAATTCTTCGATATTTCTCACAACAATCAACAAGTAGTAAAACATAATCATTGAATAGCGCACATGTAATTTTATTTTATAATCACAAAATAGTTAAAAAATTATTGCATAGTAAAAAAAACTCACTGAATAGAATAACCACAGTCAAAAAGTAACTCATGTTATTCATGAAACATACATGAAAATGTATTTTGTTTTAAAATCATAATCAATAACAAACATTTATCTATGCTACAAGTTATGAGCTGAAAGTTTATAATTTAAGTACTAGCGACTTTTATACAAAATGGAACATAAGAGTTATACATACAAATAGAAATTTGTGTTCATGTATATCGAGATCGGGCGAGTCTCGGGCGAGCTCAGGTCTGGGTTACGGTGGGTTTCTAGAATTATTTAACCCACCCTCAAAAAAAGGGAAAAAATTGATAGTAGCCAGTTTGTTTTCGGGCGGGTTTTCAAGTAAGGTAAAACCCGAAAAAATCGGGTTGGGTTCGGGCTTGAGCCCGCCCGATGAACACCCCTATGGGCACCTATATTCCTACCTAAATAGGCTAACCAGAATGCTCTTGAACCACTTTTGATGTAAGACAAAATTTTATATAAACTATAATTTATGATACATTATATAAGTAAATAAAGACTCCTCTTATATTGAACCTGGTTCAATCAAAGAAAATGGTTGAACCTAAAAAAACCGAACTAGCCCACAGTTCAATGGCCGGTTCAGTTTTGAGTCTTTTGACGACACTGATTGGTATTGTTCAAATTAATTTACATGTCATGATATCTATGTGTATAAAAAATCAACTTGTTCGTATGCTTTTTAATCATGATCAAATGGTCACAAAATGAATGGTTTTTTTAATAGCAATTGGCACCATGGATTGAATGGGTAAGAAGCGTCCTGACAATTCAAATTTTATACATATGCATCTTACGACATAAGGAGCATGAACGGTGCAGATAGTTCATATAGATCCCCACCATGTGACAGTTACTCTATATGAGGAAAATTTCCTCCTATAAGGGGGTGTTTGGATGATGGTAACTCTACTGTTGGAAAAGAAATCCGACGGATGAGCATTGTTCACGTGGTTTGGATGGCTTGAACTGAGTTAGCTTTATTTTCCAACCTTTTCACACTATAGCCATTATTCCCTTCTTTTTCGCTTTTTGAAATCCCAGTTGAGTTGATAGAGTGGAAGTGTGTGGAGAACACCATGAGTTTAACTACTTTCTTTCTCATATCCTTTTCCAAAAATGGGAAAAGGCATCCCCCATCTCAATGACATGCTCACCTCCTTTCCCTCCTTGACATCTCCTTTCCCTCCATCCTCTCTCCATCCACCCAATCACCATCTTTTGTTGCTCCCACTACCAATCTCATCATTCCTTTTGTAGCTCTCCGGCATGCTCTCGAGCATGCATCTTGATCTCTATAACCCATCGTCCACAGATTTCTAGTTGGGAGCAATTAGGGTTGGACTGTTTTGTTACTAGGGAAAATTGGGTATTCCTTTATTTGAAGGTTGTTAGTCTCTTAACCTATTGATTTGGTATCCATTTTTGGCAATGTAGGCTATTTTTCTTTGTTTGAGAGATATTTTCACTAATTTTTTAAAAGACTTTGTATGCTTGGGCTTTGCAATATATCATTCAAATTGACATGTCACTCTCACATCTGTTATTGACAAACTAAGTGTTAATGCTATCAAGGTCACCATGATAATGTTCATATTTTGTCGAAAATTCATATTGAGGCTTACTTATTTTGATAATCTCTATTCATTACATTGCACTTTGAAACTTTTAGGTTTGATTCAGCAATATTTAAAGTTAAATTAGGTTCTTAATGATCTATTACTGATGTGCAATGTTGATGTAGTTTTTATTCATATGCATTAGTATCACCAATCCTTTATGCTTGGATTTTCTTATCTTTGCCAATCTCTTATCTATAACTCACACAAAGTATTCTATCTATATCAAATGATGTACATTATTTCGAATCAAGGTTCCTATTTGGATTTCATATAGAACAAAATTCTTCTATAAACTTAATTCATACAAGGTTATTGGTTATGTATAGTTATTATTCTACATCTATAATGCTTACCGTCTATATGAAATGTTATAATTGTGAAGCCTTTTGTTAGTACCAAATGGTAGTTATAACTTCAACAATGTGATTAATTATGAGTATGCACGGACCTGCGTGCAAGATCCATCTTTTCTACAAATTTACAAATTTCTAATTCTAATTACTTCCTTCCTCTAATTATAATCATTATATAAGTGGTCCAATTTATGACTAAATCCTGTTATTATTATGAGGTTCTTTGACCCATTTTTTCCGTGATTACACGGTTGACATTTCATATTGGCCAATAAGACATATCAGAGCTTAGTGGTGGTTATGGATTATTGAAGTAACATTGACTTTAATTTGAAGTGGTTTAGAGTCACTACTTCAGCTTATATCCTAGAGATCTGTGGTCACGGGAACTATATGTCAGCCATAGATTTATTGCAGGGTTGGAAATGAATGATGTAATTCATTGTTATTCGATATATTTTATCTTTGTTCTGTTGTTTGTTATGAGCATATTTATCTTTAACTTTATTTGTGAAATATCCATAAGTTATATCACAGTGTTCAGGAGGATAACATATTTCTAACAATCTTTCATTCTTGTTGCATATTATGTGGAAGTCAGACAAACCTTGTTTCAAACGGACGGTTTTATCTGGAACAATACATATATATTCATGCACGAGCGTGTGTGTGGCAGTGACTTGGTTCATCAAGTACTATAGTTATATATTCATGCTCTTATTTCAGCTCAAATATATTGTTAGATTCTATTCTTTGTTTGCAGGCAATTTTCATGCCTTCATAAGGCTTAAACCCTTGCCTATTTCAGTTGATATAATGGGGCCCGTTTATTTATATAGATGAATTATGAGGTGTTGGAATTGGCAATTTTTTAGTGTGGTAACCTCACTCATTGAGCCAGAGGTGCCCAGATCTATGCTACCGCCCCTTTCCTACTTCCAAACAAACTGAAAAGTGTTTTTAACTATTTCCTTTTCCAAACAATGCTTTTCCAACCAAACAAATTGAAAAGAGAGGAAGAATATTGCTCTAGGTACATTGACATGGCAGCCAAACAAACCAACTTATCACAATTAGTTTTAATAGATTTATTTTTCCAAACAGTGCTCTTCCAGCGTAGGATTTCTTTTCGTAGCTTCCAGATATCCCCCAAGACTCTCTTAGGTATTGTTTGTTTGGTATTGTTGTGAACGATAAGGGGCATTCGCTCAAAAGTGTTGTTACTCAAAAGTCAAAAGTTTTGTTTGAAAGATATATGTTTAACTTCAAATTTTACTTGGTAATTAAAAGAACTTTTTGAAAAGCTAAAAGCAACATTTTAGGTGCTTTAAGGAAAAGGCTAAATATATCAGTTTTAGTAAAGGACTTTTGCCTAAACACACATTTAATTAAGTTTCTCAAACACCTACTTTGAGACAAACGGTTTTAGAACCAAAGTACTCCCTAAAAGCAAAGCCAAATAGAGCCTAAGTATGAGCTCCCTCCCTAAGTATTTCATTTTGCTAGCAAAAGTTGGAATAGTAGCATTTGTTAACTAAAATAACATTCAAATTGGACAATAAAAGTAGTCTAAAGAAATTTACAAGTGGCTACTAACCAGTGGCCACCATTACATGCTCTGCTGTGGTATGAGAATTCCACGAGAACCATAATTCTATTACCACCTAGATTCAATGCCCAAACTTTTGGCAGAATCTCTTCCACTTCGCCCCTAACCTTATTTGAAACAAGATCCCTCCATGACCTCTAATTTAAAGGATTATCTTTCCTTGTATAGCTAGTAATGACAAATGGGTTATATATATGACTACCAGAAGAATTAATAGCTTATCAAATTTGAGTCTCATTGACGAGACTGTGATGATACATTAGTGTTGTACCTTCCCTTCATGCTGTAAACAAAAACTTACTCCCATTCAAACTTATCATTTTTATGTTTCTTAGTGACACTATAAAGCTCCAATTTTTTTTTTTTTCTTTCTTTTTTTGAGTTGATAAATAGCATAAACAACGAAATCAAGAAAACATAATCATACATACCTATCTGCATCATGAATTTTCGGACAACTGATTCGGGCAATCTCCCATTCAGCTGTATGTAAGCAGCCAAGTCCCCACCCTCACAGAACTCCAATACAAGATATATGCATCCATCACCCTAAAAAATAAACAAATTAAACATTAGTAACATTCCTACTTTAATTTTTTTTAAAAATTTATTAATAAACGATTAAGAGAGATTAATTAGTGACCTTGACGACGTCGAGGAGTTGATTGATGTTAGGATGGTGGATTTGGGGGAGGAATTTTAGCTGGAGCTCCAACGACTGCCGCAAATTTGTGGTGAGGCCGGAGAGGAGGACCTGCTTCAAGACGACATCCTGGCCGTTGGATTGGTTGACAGCCTTCCAAATGAACGACTGAGATCTTCCGACTCCGATCCTCCCTTTGATCTCGTAGTCTCCGATCATCTTCATCTTAGTTCCATTTCCCTTTATCTTTCTCCTTCTTTCAGTAACTTTCTAGTGATTTTGTTCGAGACAGACTCCTGAGTCCTGATCTTTTCTTCTACAAACCGAATTAAAATTCAGGGCTGGGCTTTCGGCCCATAGCTTTACCCAATCTTGGGCTGTAGCCCAGATTGTTATTATCTTACTAGAATTTTAGAACTTGAGACGTTCTTCCTTTTTTAGTTTTTTCCCCCTTCATCGAGGCGAGTTATTTTGCCTACATAGGCCACTTTCTAAAAATATTTGTGTTTTTTGACCAATTTCCTAACTATTAGCGTTTTTGGGCTACTTTGTGCCACGTCAGCAGCGGCCGCTATTTTCAATAGCAGCCTCTTCATTTCGAGGTCGCTAATGAGAATAACGACCTATGTTTTAATTTTTTTTTGAATTTTTTAGTTTGCCGTCGCTATTCCCACTAGCAACCTTAGTATATATGAGGACGCTAGTGAGATTATCGGCCTTTAATGAGCTGTATTCTAACACTTAGTAAAATCTAGAGAGCGTTTGCTCTCTGAAAAATGACAATCAATTTATTTTTAAAACTAAGGTTGCTATTCGGAATAGAGGTCTTTATTGTACTAAGGTCGCTATTCCAAATAGAAACCTTAGTTGTATGACTATTTTGCAAATTTTACAAAGAATAATGAGATTGTGTTTCCTACTGAGGTCGCTATTGGGAATAGCGACCTTAGTATACTAATGCAGTTTTAAAATTTTGGGAAAAGCTCTTTATGAATCGCTAAGTGTCTCAATACATTCATTCGAAATCGTTAATCCTAACGTCGTTAGTGGGAATAGCGTCGGCAAACAAAAAATTCAAAAAAATTAAAACATAGGTCGCTATTCACATTAGCGACCTCGAAATGAGGCGGCCGCTGACGTGACACAAAGTAGTCCAAAAACGCTAATAGTTGAGAAACTGGTCCAAAATTACAAATATTTTCAAAAAGTGACCTATGACGGCAAAAAATTCCATGGAGGCCTACATGCAATAATCGAGATGCACGCAACGGTGGATTTAAAGCCAACAAGAAAACTTTAGTACACAATAGTTGAAAGGCAGGATTCCATCCCTACACATTATCTCAACAAGTAATGACCCTCAGTAATTCTCAATGGTTCTTGTTGTTAATACTAGATTTGTCCGTGGACACGTGCCTACGGTACGTCTTCGGAACGATACAAAACATGAAAAGCCTATAAACAGTAAAACAACAATTATGTAGCTCAAGTTTGAATAGTATGACAATAATTAGTTGTAAATAAAAGTCCATGTTTCCATTAGTATATGTTGAAAAATAATTATAAATTGGGGTATAAAATCTAACTTCTTAGAACTTTAGGTGTGAAGTTGAAGAGATATTTATTATTTACAATATTACATGTGAAAAAAAAAATTAAAATTCTTAAAATCTAAATTTGTAAGTAAATATAGAAAGAATGGGAGAGAGAGATAGGGAGAGAGAGAAAGAGAGAAATATGAAAAAGTGAAGAGAGAAGAGAGAAATAGTAATAAAGTAATAAGTTTTTTAGTTTTGGGGGGAAATTTTGATTTTGGGATTTGAAATTTTGGAGGAAAAATATGTTTTGTGAGGTTTGATCTAGGCCTTTGATTTTAGGAGGGATTGATTGTGAGCCACTTGATAGCTTTCTTTGTAATTTATTATATAGATAGGTAAACACTACAGAGATTCAAAAAAGAGTTCAACAAAACACACCATTTTGCCATTATATAGTCGCATATATTTGAGGACAACAAACCTAGCTAGGTTAAGAGTTGATTAAAGAATAAAATGTACGATATTTTAACAAAGGCACCCTAAGAATTCGAAAGAAATCATTGCATACAAAATAGCTCCACAAACTCGTACTACTTGGGACTTTAATCGATCAACAACAAAGTTACAGATGGAACTGTGGATATCTATTATCTGGCCGGAGGTAAAGTGTACTACAGATTATTATACCAACAATTCTGTTGGTAACTATTATTGTTTGAATTTGTGTGGGTGGTTTGGAGGAGTTGGTTGGGTTCGATTTTTTTCTTCAGTATGAAGTATGTTGTGTTGCACGACTGTGGGGCTTGGGCCCGAAGACGGGGTCCCTCCATGAGGTGCGTTCACTTGTCGCAGCACAGTTGTGGGGCTTGGGCCTGCAGAGGGGTCCCCCCATGAGGAGCGCTAAGTGAAAATATTGAGTTGGAGTTGTTTGGGATGTTTGGTTGTCAGTGTGTGAGTCACACCCTGAATTCGATCTCTTTTAACCAATTGCCACAGGCTTCACGACAGCACTGCCACTACACCCTCATCATTGAACCTAAAATCTATAACGTCCACCACCCGTAGGGGCGAGAGGAGAAGGTGATACTTCAGTTAGTTGGGATTTGTTTTGGGTTTTTGCGTGAGAGAGAGTGAGAGAGAGTGAAGATGTTGCTTATCACTACTCGATGCAGGTGTATGATTATGTTTGTGAGAAATCACTTGAGAGAGTAAAAGCGTGAGAGAGGCGAATGTATCCTCTTCACAGCTCTCTCTTTGACTGTGTTTGTGGTTAGGGTGAGTGAGAATTTTGTGTGGTGAGAAATCGCTTGAGAGAGCTAAAGCGTGAGAGAGGTGAAGCCACGACTCTTCTTTTGGCTGTGACTTTGACTGGGCCAAGTGTAAGAGTGTTTTGGTGAGTGAGTGGGAGCTAGAAAGAAGGATGGGAGCGGCGAATATCTAAATTCCGCGTGATATGCGTCAGGTGGGTGTGCGCATGCCGTGGAAGCGGTGCACGAAGCTTATTTGACGTACATACAATTAGTTGGTCCTTACTTCATGACTGGGCCCAAGACGGGGTCGAATAATATTATTGGAGGTAGGGGCCAGGCTGTGGCCGGTTAAATCTAGCAGATTGTGGGTTGTTGGTTCGTCGGCCCACCCCTATGGGTGCTGGAGTGAAATATGATTGTATGTACTGGTCATGTCGCTTCATGTTCTATTTATATGTTGTAGTTTGTAATTTGGCCCAGTACGCTGGGTTTGTTTGGTTAATTTCTTATTAATGAAATAGAGTGGCCATATTCCACATTTTCCTTCAAAAAAAAAACAATAACCTACATGCAATCCCCAAAAGAAGGCAAAATATAAAAAAATGACACAAAGTTTTGGGCCAGTTTAAAAAAAGGACACTAAGATTTTTTTTGTTTAAAAAAAGGACAAAGTTTCAAAAAACTCCACTGGGTTAGTTAGGGTTAGGGTTGGGTTTAAAAAACCACTTTCATTTTTCATTTGTGTTTAAAAAAACCACATTCATCTTTTGTTTGTGTTTAAAAAAACATCACTTAACTAATCAGATATTTAAATAAACCCCCCTGAACTAACCCTAACCCTAACCCTAACTAACCCAGTGGAGTTTTTTGAAACTTTGTGTCCTTTTTTAAACAAAAAAAACCTTAGTGTCCTCTTTTTAAACTGGCCCAAAACTTTGTGTCATTTTTTTATATTTAACCCTAATATAAAATAAAAACTACGATGTAAGAAAAGAAAAAAAACCAAATTACAGAGTTTATATCTATGGAAACAACACTGCAAACAATCTCAAACACCTTAGCGATGTATATACTTGACTCAGCCTCGATTAGCAATCATTTCTTGAGTAGTTCCTTTACTATCTTTGGAGGTTCCCTTTTTTTTGTTGCCAGTATCTTTTTCTCTATTTGACCGTGCATGTAAAGACGAGACACACAGTAAGCGTCACTAACATGAAGGAAGAAAAAAATCATTGACTTGTTAGAACTTGAATTTCATAAAAAAGGAAAATGCTAACAATATTTGTGAAGAATTACAATTACAGGAAATGAAGAAATAAACAATACAGTACAATATAGAGTCGAGATTTAAGATCTCTGCCCTTAAAGCAAAATTTACCCAGTAGTGTGACAGTGGTTGACGAATTGCCTCCCAGGGTACAACTGTATTACCTTTCCATGAAGAGCAGCACCCTAACTTCAGATATCTCAGCGAACGAATTTGAAAAGCCTCAACAGTAACTGGAGAAAAATTTGGAGCAGGGCAAAAAAAATGTAGGCCATAACCAAAGCCAAAGCCAAACCAAACCAAGCCGAGTCCGAAGCCGGAGCCGGGCGCAAGCGTGTGTTTGTTATTTTGGCTAGGTCCTCTCCCCACTACACTACACGTTAGTGGTAACCTCAGGGATACGCCCATTAGTCCATTTCTTTAGCTTATATACTAGAGAAAATCTTTTCCATCTTCCGATGTGGGATTATTCATTCCAACTGTCCAAGTTAGTACATTTCGAGTACCCAACTTTGGACCTACATTTCTCATTCATACGGAAACCGTTTTTGGCAAGTGAGTACATTACGGAATAGTACTCGACGAGAGGAACATGATCCAATCAATTTCCAGCACCACCGGTGGCCGGAGCCCATCGGAATCCGGCCCAGAAAATATGCAAAAAACTTTTTCCAACAATCCCCCATATGAATGGAAATGACCTGACCATGTAATCCAAACACGACAGAAAAACACATGACAGAAGAAGACATGACAAACAAGACTCTGAGAATACAATCGGAAAATCACTGCATCAGGAATGGCAGTTGCTACCGCTAAATCTGGTGTGGGGGTAAACAGATAGTATTTGTGGATTCGTGAAAAACCTGAATAGCAAGCCTCTAACCTGTTCTGCCGGAGTTTGACCGTTGACTCCCGCCGTTAACCTGCAAAAAGTGCGAGACACCGAGGTTGATCCTGGCGACGCACCCTCCGACGCTCAAGTCAGTAATCAGAAATGATTAAGAAAGAGCGTAAATTGAGAAAATACTGATTACCTCTTAATGGAGATGGATGGGGGGTATTTATAGGCGTCTTAGGGATCAAATTAGGAATGTAATCCTCGTGATCTGATAAGGAATAGTCTCCTAGTAAACAGATTAGGAATGTAATCCCTAATTCCCGGTGAAAAGATAGATGTGAATCAGGGCCGTTGATTAGGATTAATCAGAAACCCTAATTCTATCTTTTCTGGACTGGGTGTGTTTCGGGTTGGGACCCGTACCCAGTTGAGGTGGATCCGTTCGTGGGTTATTGGGTTGTGAAGAAAGACCCAGTTCCCATTTCAGACCCGTTAATAGGTGGAATTACCGTTTTATCCCTGAGCTTTAAGATTCGTGTCCGATGTGAACGGTCCCGATTTAATCCAATTTTTAGCCATATCACGAGCCCCCCACTCCTAGAGACTGAGTTTTTCAGTCTTTGAGGAGTAGTTTTGTTGTTCTAATGGCGTACGGGATTTTATCGGTGTTCTTAAGGGAGTTTGGATCTTGCTCGGGGGTGTAACGGTGTCATTCTAGGCTTGTAAAATACCCAAAAATATCCTCAGAATTTTCTGGATTTTTGATGATTTTTCCAGATTTTTCTGATTTTTTTCTCATTTTTTTGAATTTTTTATTCATTTTCCGAATTAAATAATTAATTATCGAAAATATTAAATAATTATTCTAATTAAATAATTATATTTTTCAGAATTTTTAAATAATTTTTCTGAATTTATAATTATTTTTTAGAATTTTTATTTAATTTTTTTCGATTTTTAAATATTTTTTCGGATTTTTTTAAATAATTAAAACAAATAAATAAATAAATAAATAAATAAAATATTACCTGGACACGTGGCGCGATCGTGTGCATTGATCACGATCAAGCGAGCGCGCATCGGGAGGAGGAAGAAGAGGCCATTTTTTTGGTGTAACAAGGTCGGTTCCATGAATGCTCGGAAAAGGTGGCCGAAGTCCACGTGGTAGACACGTGGCAGTCAAAGTTTGACTTTTTTTTTTTTTCACGCTGGCTTTCTCTTCTTCTTCGTTCTTTCTCGTTCTCCTCCTCTTCGCTCATTCTATCTTCTTCGACTGGTTCATCCGACCTCGATCCTCCGACGTCGACTTCGAAGCTCGACTGAGGTGGCAGAGGCGAGGAGCTCTTCGAACTGGAGGTGGGGTCGAGCTCTTCGGAGGACCACTCGAGCTCGGTGATGGCGTGAGCTGGCCACGGCGGGAGACGAACATGGAGTTTGGCAGCGAAGGGGAAGCTCGTCGACGGTGGTCATCGAATGGAGCTCGGGGCTTCGTCGAGGAAGTGAGCTCGATGGAGGAGCTAGTCGGCGAGGTCGAGTTCGCGCGAAGATGGGTTCGACTTAGCCCGGGGTTGAAAAAGAGGCGGCTCGAGCGTGGGGGTCGGCGAGGTTGGAGCTCGGCGACGGAGTGAGGGAGCTCGATGATGACGAGGGTGACGGAGTCCTCGAGCTTGGCCATGGAGTTCTCGAACTCGGAGGAGGCGGTGATCATTGAGCTCGACGGAGGAGGAGAGCTTGGCGGAGCTCGTCGGAGCCATGGTGATGGGCGGCGATGGAGAAGCTTCGCGAAGGAGGTGGCGAGCTCGTCGTTGAGGAGGTTGACGACGTTGGAGCTCGATGCGGTGGAGAACTCGGCAACTGAGCTTCGGCAGAGCTCAGTGAAGCTTCGACGAGGAAGAAGGGCAGGAGCTCGCCGGAGCCATGGTGATGGGCGGCGACGGCGAAGCTTCGCGAAGGAGGTGGCGAGCTCGTCGTTGAGGAGGTTGACGACGTTGGAGCTCGATGCGGTGGAGAACTCGGCAACTGGGTTTTTCTGTTCTTTTTTGGTTTTGGCGCCGAATCGTTGGAGAAGGAGATGGGAAGGTGGGTTCGGGTTTGGATCCTTAATGGGTCCGAACCTGGCCCCCCCCTTTTTTTTTTTTATGAAGCTCCGATGGCAGATTGCTTCCAAATGTGTCGGCGAGTCTTTGCGAAGTGCTGGGTAAGTTTTTTCCATGTAACGCTCGGAGGCTGGTGCCGAGCTCAAGCCCGCAAAACGGTCGGTTCAACTGGTGCCGAACTCAAGCCCGTAAAACGGTCGGTGGCAAGAACGCTCGGCAGCGGGTGCCGAACTCAACTGGTGCCGAACTCAAGCCCGTAAAACGGTCGGTAGCAAGAACGCTCGGCAGCGGGTGCCGAACTCAAATGTAGCCGAACTCAAGCCCGTAAAACGGTCGGTGGCAAGAACGCTCGGCAGCGGGTGCCGAACTCAACTGGTGCTGAACTCAAGCCCGTAAAACGGTCGGTGGCAAGAATGCTCGGCAGCGGGTGCCGAACTCAAATGTAGCCGAACTCAAGCCCGTAAAACGGTCGGTAGCCAGAATGCTCAGCAGCGGGTGCCGAACTCAACTGGTGCCGAACTCAAGCCCGTAAAACGGTCGGTGGCAAGAATGCTCAGCAGCGGGTGCCGAACTCAACTGTAGCCGAACTCAAGCCCGTAAAACGGTCGGTGGCAAGAACGCTCGGCAGCGGGTGCCGAACTCAACTGGTGCCGTAAAACGGTCGGTGGCAAGAACGCTCGGCAGCGGGTGCCGAACTCAACTGGTGCCGAACTCAAGCCCGTAAAATGGTCGGTGGCAAGAACGCTCGGCAGCGGGTGCCGACTCAACTGGTGCCGAACTCAAGCCCGTAAAACGGTCGGTGGCAAGAACGCTCGGCAGCGGGTGCCGAACTCAACTGGTGCCGAACTCAAGCCCGTAAAACGGTCGGTGGCAAGAACGCTCGGCAGCGGGTGCCGAACTCAACTTTTTCCCCGTAACAAGGTCGGTTCCACGAACGCTTGGCAGTGGGTGCCGAACTTGATTTTTTCCCCCGTAACGAAGTCGGTTCCACGAACGCTCGGCAGTGGGTGCCGAACTTGATTTTTCCCCCGTAACGAGGTCGGTTCCGAGAACGCTCGGCAGCTTGTGCCGAACTCCAATTTTTTCCTACAGAGTTCTTCTTGATGTTCCCGGTGCTACGGAGGTCGGCTCGGGGCGTGCGACCCCTTGTTTCAAAGCTAATTCGAAGATCTACGACTTCTCTTTAGGAGTGAGACGAGGATTCACCCTTTTTCATGGTCAAAATAGCCCGGCAACATCCTTGTCTTCATGAAGTTGAGGAGTGTTTTGGTCGTGGGGATTTTGGAAGAGGAGCTCCACTCCTAGGGGAGAAGCTGTGCTGGGAAAACCCTTGTGCCAGGAAGACCCTTGTAAGAGCCGTGGGAAGACCCATCCTTTGAGGTGAGCAAAACGAAGAGCTTGGCTTTAGGAGAGAGCCATTTGGAAGACAAGTTTGAGGAGCAACTCTAGGAGAGAGTTGTGAGCTCCGATCTTGTTGAGAAGAGGTCCGCTTCGGAGGCGAGCGGAGCAAAGAGCTCGGATCTGGAAGAGAGCTATTTGTGAGGCAAGTGTGAGGGGGAACTCTAGGAGAGAGTTGTGCTCCAAACTTGTTCGAGGAGAGGTCCGCTTTTGGAGGCGAGCGGAGCGAGGAGCTTTGGCTCTAAGAGAGAGCCATTTGTGAGACGAGTTTGAGGAGCAACTCTAGGAGAGAGTGGTGAGCTCCGAACTCGTTGTTTAAGTGAGGGAATCAACGGTTGTGGGAGCAATTCCGAATGGCGAACCACTTCTAGCTCGCTTAACAGCGAACTTGCGAAGTAGAATCGAGCCAAGTGTTGGACTCCGGAACCATCGTTAGAAAAGTTCAACGGCTGTGGGAGCAATTCCGAATGGCGAACCACTTCTAACCCGCTTAAGAGCAAGTTATTCGAAGCAGAATCAAACCAAGTGTTGGACTCCGGAACCATCGTTAGAGTTATTCAACGGCTGTGGAAGCAATTCCGAATGGCGAACCACTTCTAACCTGCTTAAGAGCAAGTTATTCGAAGCAGAATCGAACCAAGTGTTGGACTCCGAACCATCGGTAGAGTTGTTCAACGGTTGTGGGAGCAATTCCGAATGGTGAACCACTTCTAACCCGCTTAAGAGCAAGTTATTCGAAGCAGAATCGAACCAAGTGTTGGACTCCGGAACCATCGTTAGAGTTATTCAACGGTTGTAGGAGCAATTCCGAATGGCGAACCACTTCTAACCCGCTTAAGAGCAAGTTATTCGAAGCAGAATCGAACCAAGTGTTGGACTCCAGAACCATCGGTAGAGTTGTTCAACGGTTGTGGGAGCAATTCCGAATGGCGAACCACTTCTAACCCGCTTAAGAGCAAGTTATTCGAAGCAGAATCGAACCAAGTGTTGGATTCCGGAACCATCGGTAGAGTTTAGTGAGTTGCGGGAGGAGCCATGTAGAAGAAGCTGGACTCCGAAATCACCATTTAACGAGTCGTGACTCGGAGAGATTGAGATGAAGCAAGAGCAACAATTTCCAATGAAAAAATGTAAAGTTTTATTGAAATAAACTAAGTGGCTGCTTCAACAGGACGAGCCATTATCACATGCTATTGGCCGGGTTACAAGCATCGGCCTTATTGAAAATCAAAATCCTACTTCTACGATATGGTGAAGACCTCTTGGGAGGAGCTGGGAGGTTCTGAGTCTTGAAGCTCGGCGAGCCTTTATGTTCGTTTGTTGGTTCCTCAAAGGGGGGAAGCTAGGCCCCATCTTTTTGGATGAACTTGGTCAGGTGTCCCCGCTGTACGAGTTCTTCGATCTCCTCCTTCAGAGCCCGACAATCATCCGTGTCGTGGCCGTGGTCCCTGTGAAAGCGGCACCACTTATCTTTGTCCCTCTTCTTGCCAGGGGTATTCATTCTAGGGGGAGCACGGAGTAGTCCTTCCTTGTCCACCTCCATAAGGACTTCTGATATATTAGCAATGAGGGGGGTGAACTTCTCAAAACGTGGAGTCGAACGGCGCTGGCCATTACTGTCCTTCTGGGATTTTTAAGACCCCTCTTCACTTGTATTCTTCCGTTTGTTCCCGGAAGATGTCTCCTCCAGAGTAAGGGGGTCGAGGGCTTCTTCGGCCCGAATGTACTTTTCACACTTGAGAAGGAGGTCGGCAAAGTTCTGTGGAGGCTTCTTAGCAAGAGAGGAATGGAGGCTGGAATTGAAGACATTGGATTGGAAGGCGGCCGTTGCGACGGATTGGTCGAGGGAAGCTATAGACCTGGCTTCAGCTGTGAACCTCTTCGCATAGTCTCTCAACTTCTCACCCTTCTTCTGGTTAAGGTAGAGTAGCGAAATGCTGGTCTTTTCAGTTCGGCGACTACTCACGAAGTGGGTGACGAAGAGGGTCTCGAACTTTTCAAATGAGAATATCGAGGATGGGGCAAGGCGAGAGTACCATTCTCAAGCCGGACCCTTGAGAGTTGCGGGGAAGGTCTTGCATAGCAGGGCATCGGAAGCTTGATGGATGAGCATGAGAGTCTTGAAGCTCTCAATGTGGTCAACGGGGTCAGTTTCCCCGGAGTAGGTCTCGAATTGAGGAGTTTTAAAGCCGATTGGCACTGGCGCATCCATTATGGTTCGGGAAAAAGGAGGTCGGCTTGGACAGAGGGTCCTGCCCCGCTGTTCCTCTCCCCGGTTGATCCGGCCAATGCGCCTCTCCATCTCGTGGAGACGGCGGTAGAGGGCATCGTCCCTCCGACTGTAGTCGAACGAGCCTCTGGACTCGTGTTCGTAGGAGGGGGAGCGAGGACTGTGGCGATGGTAACCCTGGGAACGGCGAGGGCTAGGAGTATGCTGCCGGTGGTGAGGACTCTGGACCCGCGGGGGTGTAGGATCCCGTTGGGCGTTGTAGTTATGAGGACGGAGGTTGAGAGCCTGTTGTACCATTGCTTGGAATTGTTGGAACTCGGCACGGGTGATGGGTGCCTCATCGTTCCTTGGGTGTTGCCGATCGGCGGGGGAACGATGTCTTCTTCTGTAGTGCTCGGGGGACTCCCTCCTTCCCCTTCGGACAGGGGATCTTCTGTAGTCTCGGCGGTGAGGGGATCGCTCACCCGGACGTTGTTGGTGGGAGGCTCCCTCTCGGGCCCGCTTCTCGTCCAGACGGTGGCGTAAGTCCTCCACCTTCTGCCGGTTTTGAGGATTGTGAGAGGCCATGGAATCCGTAGAGGCTTTGTGTATGGAGACGCGGTCTTGATGGAGAGGTTGCTTCATGCGGGAGCCCCCCGCACCGGCGTTCTGAGGACCGGTGGGACCCTTGGGGGGTTGCTGATTCTGAAGAGGAGGCTGATCTTGTTGAAGAGGGTCCTCCACTTGAAGCGGGGGTTGTCCCTGTTGCGGAGCGGGTTGGACGGGGACTACTTCTTGCTGATCGGCGGGGTTGGGCCCGCGGTTAGACCCTCTGGACCTGACTTTTCTCAGAGGCATGGCTGGAGAAGATCGGACCAACAGGAAGAGGGGCTGCTATTTGTTTGGTTTTCCCACAGACGGCGCCAATCTGTTACCGCTAAATCTGGTGTGGGGGTAAACAGATAGTATTTGTGGATTCGTGAAAAACCTGAATAGCAAGCCTCTAACCTGTTCCGCCGGAGTTTGACCGTTGACTCCCGCCGTTAACCTGCAAAAAGTGCGAGACACCGGGGTTGATCCCGACGACACACCCTCCGACCCTCAAGTCAGTAATCAGAAATGATTAAGAAAGAGCGTAAATTGAGAAAATACTGATTACCTCTTAATGGAGATGGATGGGGGGTATTTATAGGCGTCTTAGGGATCAAATTAGGAATGTAATCCTCGTGATCTGATAAGGAATATTCTCCTAGTAAACAGATTAGGAATGTAATCCCTAATTCCCGGTGAAA
Organism: Hemerocallis citrina; assembly: GCA_017893485.1. NCBI lineage: Eukaryota > Viridiplantae > Streptophyta > Magnoliopsida > Asparagales > Asphodelaceae > Hemerocallis > Hemerocallis citrina. Next base: position 126,396,056 of record CM030362.1, read on the forward strand.
AGATAGATGTGAATCATGGCCGTTGATTAGGATTAATCAGAAACCCTAATTCTATCTTTTCTGGACTGGGTGTGTTTCGGGTTGGGACCCGTACCCAGTTGAGGTGGATCCGTTCGTGGGTTATTGGGTCGTGAAGAAAGACCCAGTTCCCATTTCAGACCCATTAGTAGGTGGAATTACCGTTTTATCCCTGAGCTTTAAGATTCGTGTCCGATGTGAACGGTCCCGATTTAATCCTATTTTTAGCCATATCAGCAGTAATTTTTCAACTTTGAACCACCCTTAGTGAGTAGCCATCGGATTCACTTGACCAGGTAGTGAACATGATGTCTTGAACTACCCGGACTTTGAAGTGAACCTGGACAATAACTATCACACAGTTTCATCTCCTCACGGAACTAGGTTCTCTTGTTGTGTTCATTTTAGCCTTGAACAACCCTGGTTAATCGTGTGTGAACTTGGAGAATGTAGCCTCTCTTCATTCTCCTAGAAACGGCACCATTTTATACTCACAAGGTGATTGCCCATAAAGAGTATCCTGTCATACCCCACTTTTATTGAAAGCCAAGCTTATCCTAACTCTTTGCAGGCAGCACTGTTTTATCATCCTAAGAGTGGGTATGAGATTTTAATCTCTCAGTGCTCCCATCGATTCAACAAGATTTAGTTGTCCCCTTGAACCTAGATCTTGGGATCTCCAATTCCTAGGTAGGGTTTCCATCAAGTATCCTCTTTCGTCATAGGATTTAAACCCATTCCTCTTTATGATCTCACAACTTGCTCTCATGACAAACCTTTAGTAAATAGATCCGCTAGGTTGTCGGCCGATTTTATATACTCTATAGAGATTATTCTGTTAGAGAGCAGTTGTCTAATGGTTTTGTGTTGCCTTGCTATAGCCAATTGGTTGTCATAATGTACACATATAGCAGGCACTGGTTTTTCCCACATAGAAATATCCTCTAAAAAGTTTCGAAGCCACTCTGCTTCCTCTGCCGCTTGGTCTAAAGCAACAAACTTAGATTCCATGGTGGATCTGGCTAGTAATGTTTATTTAGAGGATTTCCATGACACACCTGCACCACCAAGAGTGAAGACGTACCCACTTGTGGATTTCGAGTTCTTGGAGTCCGATATCCAGTTGGCATCACTGTAGCCTTCTAGTACTGCTAGATATCTGGTGTAATGCAGCCCATAACTCTGAGTATGTCGCAAGTAGTTTAATACTTTAGTTATTCCTTTATAGTGACTTCGTCCTGGATTACTTGTGTAGCGACTCAGTACATTTACTGAATGTGCCAGGTCCGGTCATGTACAATTTATTAAGTACATCAGACTGCCGATTACATGTGCATATTCCAATTGTGATATGTTGTCACCCGTATTTTTGAACAAGTGAAGAATGGGATCCACAGGACTTTTGGCAGTCCCATTAGAGTAATTCTTGAATCTTTCAAGTACTTTCTCAGCATAATGAGCTTGAGACAAAGTAATTCCCTCAGACGTCCTGAAAACTTTGATTCCTAGTATGACGTCTGCAACTCTCAAATCTTTCATATCAAACTTGCCACTGAGCATGCTCTTAGTTTGTTTGATAATGTCATTATTGCTCTCAATAATGGGCATGTCATCTACATACAGACACACCAGAATGTATTCATTTGGAGTATCTTTGATGTAGATACACTTATCACATTCATTTATTTTGAAACCATTTGATATCATAACATTGTCAAATTTTACATGCCACTGCTTTGGAGCTTGTTTCAGTCCGTACAAGGATTTTACAAGCCTGCACACCTTGTTTTCCTGTCCAGGAACTACGTAACCCTCAGGTTGTTTCATGTATATTTCTTCCTCTAAATCCCCATTTAGAAATGCGGTTTTGACATCCATTTGATATATTTCCTGGTTACGTAGAGCTGCAATAGCTATTAGCATTCTTATGAAAGTTATTCTTGTAACCGGGGAATATGTATAAAAAAAGTCTAGGCTTTTCTTTTGCCTAAATCCTTGTACCACAAGTCTCGCCTTATGTTTCTCTATTGAACCATCTGGTTTCAATTTTTGTTTGAAAATCCATTTGCATCCTAGAGCTTTACACCCAGAAGGCAAATCGGCCAACTCCCATGTATAATTTTGCATAATGGAGTCTATTTCACTTTTGATTGCTTCCTTCCACATAGGAGCATCAGTCGTAGACATAGCTTCCTTGAATGTTCTGGACTCATTCTTTAACAGAAAAGTCGTTACAAAATCAGGACCAAATAACTTTGATGTTCTAGCCCTTTTACTTTGTATATGCTCATCATTATTATGTCCTAGTTCATCAACCGAAGTGTTTGCATTCCCTTGTTCAGGTGTATGTTTGGGGTACGTAGCATCCTTGCACGGAAACACGTGTTCAAAGAAGGAAACATTCCTTGATTCCATTATTTTATTCACATGGATGTCCGGTATATCCGATTTATATACCATGAACTGATATTCACTACTGTTGTGTGCATAGTCTATGAATATGCAATCAATAGTCTTAGGTCCTATTGTGACCTGTTTTGGATTAGGTACTGCCACTTTTGCTAAACACCCCCACACTTTGAGATATTTATACGAAGGTACATTACCCTTCCACAGTTCGTATGATGTCTTGCCAGTTTTTTTGTGAGAAATTTTATTGAGAATGTAGTTGGCAGTCAGCAACGCTTCCCCCAACATATTTTGGGGTAACCCAAAATTCAACAACAAGACATTCATCATCTCCTTTAGAGTTCAGTTCTTGCGCTCGGCAGTACCGTTTGATTCAGGTGAGTACGGAGCAGTTGTCTGATAAACTATTCCATGTTCAGAGAAGAACATATTAAATGGTGCATCATATTCCCCTCCTCTATCACTTCTAACGATTTTAATCGTTTTGCCAAGTTGATTCTCAACCTCAAACTTATATTCTTTGAATTTATCCAAAGCCTTATTTTTGCTATGTAACAAGTATACATAACAGAATTTTGTGCAATCGTCTATGAATGTCACAAAGTACTTTTTGCCGCCTCTGGTCTATATGTATTTTAAATCACATAGATCCGTGTGAATTAGACCTAGAGTTTCTATATTTCTTTGTACAGAAGTGATGGAGTTTTAGTGAGTTTGGCCACTGTGCAAACTTCACATTTTTCGCAGTTGTCTACCTTAAATTTTGGTAGCAAATTTATGTTAATTAATCTATGCATAGAATTGAAATTAACATGGCCTAGTCTTTCATGTCAAACAGAAGAAGACCCAACATAAGCAACAGGAGTAATTTCATTAACTTTGGGAACAACAGGAACAATAGGTTTAGGGATGACTGTCATTACATTAAATTTGAACAGTCCATCCTTTACATATCCTTTACCCAAGTACATCCCATTCTTAGACAATACAAAATTATCAGAAGCAAGAACAACCTTAAATCCATTCTTGCTTAGCAAAGATCCTGATATCAAGTTCTTTCTAATATCTGGAACATGCAACACATCTGTGAGTGTTAGTTCCTTGCCTGAAGTCATCTTCAGCACTATCTTCCCTGTTCCAGCAATTTTAGAGGTGAAAGAATTACCCATGAACAGTTGTTCATCCTTGTTGCACTTCTGGTATGAAGTGAACGTTTCCATTTCCGAGCAAATGTGTTTGGTGGCCCCAGTGTCGTACCACCACTCTCGATGATTACTCCCCACCAGATTCACCTCTGATACAACAGCACAGAGGTCCAGGTCAGAGAGACCAGTGGACAAGTTCTCAGCTATGTGTGCATGGGATCTGTCATTCCCTTTTTTCTGTCCAGTTCCAGCACGGTTATTGTCCTTGCTACCACAGTTAGAAATTTTGTGGCCCAGCTTACCACACTTGTAGCATTTTCCAGCAAACCTCTTTGCTGCAAGTTTTTTATTCGAGGCTTGTGGAAAGAACTTTCTCTTTTTGCCCTTCTGTTCATGCTCCACCATGTTTGTCCTTTCTATGGACTGATTTCCATAGGACCTGTCAGCCTTGCGATTCTCTTCTTCGATCTGCAACCTGACAATAAGGTCTTCAAGAGACATCTCCTTTTGCTTGTGCTTGAGGTAGTTCTTGAAGTCCTTCTATCCAGGTGGAAGCTTCTCGATGAACATTGCAACCTGGAATGGTTCACGCAGCGTCATGTGTCTCTGCAGTGATTTCATGCATTATCACCTGCAGTTCCTGGATTTGACTCACAACTATCTTAGAGTCAACCATCTTGTAGTCCAGAAATTTGCCAACTACAGACTTCTTGGAGCCGGCGTCTTCTGTTTTGTACTTCTTCTCCAAAGACCCCCACAGAAGTTTGGAAGTCTTGAAGACACAGTAGACATTGTACAGTGGGTTTACCAAGCCGTTCAGGATGTAATTTCTACAGAGATAATCACCCTAAGTCCATGCATCAACCGCAGCAATGGAGTGCGCATCTATAGGTGCCAGCATAGGGGCAGTTTCAGTGAGAAACCTGTCCAGCTTCAAGGTGGTCAGGTAGAACTGCATCTTCTCTTGCCACTTCTTGAATCCAGTTCCATTGAACTTATCTGGTTTTTCTCCCACAGTTATATGTGTGGGCAGAACGACCGTTTGTTCTGCAACCGATTGTACAGTGACATTTTGGGTCACTTGTGTTTGTTCACTGATAAGTCCACTGACATTATCGTTCTATGTGTTTTCCATGTTCTGAAACAGTTGAAATAGAACTATTAGTTGTTTTGTTTTTTCCAAAATGATAACAATACCTATAAATAATCTTCACAAAAACTGTTAGAATAGAGAAAAAAATTTGCTTTAAGATTGTTAGAACTTGAATTTCATAAAACAGGAAAATGCTAACAATATTTGTGAAGAATTACAATTACAGGAAATGAAGGAACAAACCATACAGCACAATACAGAGTCGAGATTTAAGATCTCTGCTCTTAAAGCAAAATTCGCCCCGTAGTGTAACGGTGATTGATGAATTACCTCCCAAGATACAACTGTATTACCTTTCCCTAAAGAGCAGCACCCTAACTTCAGATATGTCAGCGAACCGGTGCTGTGTTGTATTCTCAGACTGTGACTCAGAGGAAGAAGATGAAGAAGGAGATTCGAAATGTTTGGAAAAAAAACTGTGTCCACTGGCAGACAAAAGTTGCTGGTCTTATAGGAGAAGGGGAGTAACTGAAGGGTCCATTACTCTGTAACAGCAGAGTAATGGCCCATTACTTTGTAACAGTAGAGTAATGGTTCAAAAACGTAACTGATGAGCCATTACTCTGTAACAGCAGAGTAATAGCGCCAGCAGTTACAAAATTTGAAAAGCCTCAAAGTAACTGGAGAAAAATTTAGAGCGGGACAAAAAAAAATGTAGGCCAGAGCCAGACCAAACCAAGTCGGGGCCGGGGCCGGGCCGGGCAAGCGCTGGTGCGTGGGGAACCCCAGGACTGTGCCCTTTAGTCCATTTCTTTAGCTTGAGAAAATCTTTCCCAACTTCCGATGTGGGATTATTCATTCCAACTGTTCAAGTTAGTACATTTCGAGTACCCAACTTTGAACCTACATTTCTCATTCATACGGAAACCGTTTTTGATAAGTGAGTACATTACGGAATAGTACTCGACGAGAGAAACATGATCCAATCAATTTCTGGCACCACCAGTGGCCGGAGCCCACCGGAATCCGGCCCGGAAAACATGCAAAAACTTTTTCCAACATGACTTTGGAAGTTTATGAAGTACCTCAACTTCTCTTGATAGTTCTTCAAGCTCAGCTATAATCTCTGAAAAAGACGGCCTTTTTAGCAGGTTCTGCTTCCCAGCATCTCTGCATCAAGTATAACATTTTGGGGTGCATATCCTTCGGAACTTCGGGACGCAAACCCTAGTGCACCACCCAATAGAAAGTATTAGGGACTCAAAAAAGTAATATGAATCCCATTAGTAAAACAGTAGTATAAACAGTAGTACTGACTATTGAATAGATCTAACAGAGCGAAAATAGGACTTGGGAGGAGATTCGAATTGCATCAACACATTTTAAAGAATGTTATTTTCCCTTATTATTTTGCCTTTTTCATGCGTAATCTGGTACAATTGCAATAAAGTTGTACATATCTTACAAAAATACAGAGAGTTCACATTTGCTGGTGTTGGGATTTGATGGATCCAATAGATCAAAGAAGGTGTACAGCAGTAGTAGCAGCGTGAAGCAACAGGAAGCAATTGACTACTTTGTATTATAGTTGAGTGCAACTTGTTGCCTTCCACTCAACCAAGAGTCGTACTCGACTGCCAGGAGGGGCAGTTGACTACCTTAGCGGAGCTATCTAACTTTCTCAAGTCTCAAAGCAATTGCAGCAACTTTGTGCAGTCGCCGCAACGGCGCCAGATCGGAAATTTGATCTACGACTGTGATCTAATCATGTTTAATTATATATATATATATATATATATATATATATATATATATATATATATATATATATATATATATATATATATATATGTATTTATGTATGTATGGTGTATGACTATTAGGGTTATTCCAACATTGTGAGAGTACAAGCATTCTTGAGATATTAGAGATGAGATAAACCCTATAGCTTGAGGGTGAGATCTTGAGTGATTGTAAACCTGTTTTTCTTCATATTCCAGAGTGGAAATCGCTGGTGCGTGGGGAAGTAGCTATTGCACTAGGTAAACCTCGATAAAATCTCGTGTGTTTGCGTGTGGTTGGCTGCATTTTGTGTTTCTTTGATTTTGATTACGTGTTGCATCTCACTTTTGAGTATTTGACTCATCAAAGTGGTATCGGAGCACCGAGTTGGTTTGAGTTGGAAAACAATGGGGAAATTGAAAGATTCGAGGGAACATAGTTCTCAATGTGGAAGACTCAGATGATAACGTATCTCCGAAAGATCTAGATGATCCATTATTTAGCACGAACCCAGAAGGAGTGGAGGTAAATCCGGTTGCGTTGGCAGCTTGGAATCGTTTGGTTCAGAAGGGGCTTGGGCAAATTTAGTTGGCGTTAAGTAAGAAAACGTTACTCCATGTTGAGAAGGCAAAGACGGTGAAGGAGACAATGGATATTCACACGGATATGTATGAGAAGCCATCCGCATCAAACCAAATTCTTTACTTAAAGAAGTTAGTCAACATGAAGTTGTCACAGAGGAGTTCAGTAAAAGAGCATGTGAATAATTTCTGCATGGCATACAATCAATTGGAATCGTCAGGGTTGAAGTTTGTGGAGAGAGCATAGGTATTGTTATACTAATCTCCCCGATTGTTACGGTCTGGTAGAACAAACTACCACAAGTTCTATGGCTGAAGGATGTTGTGAGCGGCATCATAAACGATATGAGAAGAGAAATGGAGATTTCGTCATCTTCTAGCATACTCCAAGTAAACAAACCGGGGAGGTTTCGTGCATACTCCAATTAAACTAACAACATTCCTGTGTTGGACTTCCCTTCCAGAGAAAATAGAAGGTCAAGCATTAATATTAAACAGAATCAAAAGTGTTGACCCTAAGTTTGGTGTGCACAAAACGTATCATTTACTACTAATATCTTCAAATTAGATTTGCAGGAAAAATAGGGAAAGGAAAATTAATATAAAATATTCAAAAGACTCAAAAACAAACAAAAGATGTATGAATAAGAAAAGATTGGAAAATCAAAGAAGAGTACTCCTCAATAAACATGTTCTTCAAAGCCAGCAAATCAAAATATTTATTTCTGTTTATGAGAGAAACATATATGTAAAGTAGTATTGATTGATAAATTAGTTTTGGAAAGAATACAAAGTGAAATCACCAATTGAAAGTCGAATCTGCATCGAATCTGCACGACTGCGGTCGACGGCACAGTCGACCGCTCATCTATGTTGAAAAGATGAGTCCGTCGACTGTTCATCGCTCGACTTACGAGTTAAAAGATGAACGGTCGACTGTCCATTATTGCGGTCGACCATCCAAGTGTAGATTTGACGATTTCGGAAATATCTTTTTCTTTTTCGGAAAGATACATTTCTCTTCTCTATAAATTGTGGCGAATTCACAATGTATTCTTTATCCCTTGTTATTATAACTCTTCTGAACTAATCATTCAATCAATAGTCCAAGTGTAAGAGATTTTTATTTTCTTCACTCAAGGTCTTTTCTAGATCTTGAGAGTTTTACTTTCTTTTCCACCTCTCTGAGTATTGCGAGACTTGTTGTAGAAGCCCTGCGAGTATAATAGGTCTCTCAGCCTGAATTTCGAGAATCATTGTACAAGAATTTAAAGTATAATGAAACGCTTGTGGCGGAGAATTGCCACAAGTAGGTGATGTGGACATAGACCTGGGAGTCAAACCACGTTATATCGCTGTGTCTTGTCTGTTGCTCTATTTGCTTTCTCTTGCTCTGTCTCTTTATTTTAATTTTTTAATTTCCACACGACCACCCTATTCAACACCCCGGGGGGAGGGCGATTTACAACAAAGGAATACCCTGCAAACATAAAGATATAGTGTAGCGTTAATAAGTCAAATATTAACTACTGATAGAATTCATTATTGAACAAACCAGCTGAGAACTGATTACCAGAGGAGACAATAATATTCAAAATGTTCACCTCAATATCATTACTTCTTGAGCAAATTCTATCCGATGTGCTTCATTTAGATGCTCAGATCTAACAACTTTAATAGCAACATCTTGACCCATGTAGGTTCCACAATGCCTGTAGCTAAGGATGGGGATCAGATCAGATATATAACTAAATTTGGATATATGATTAGCACAAATAAAACTATGTGGGAGGTCCTAACTCACAATTCTCCATAGGAGCCAGATGTGATCTTCTCCCCCATTTTTAAAAATCTTTTGTCAATTTCCCTGTATGAAATTTTTGTATGCACTGCCAGTATCTTCTCTGCGGCAGAAGAACGAGGAAGAGCGAGACCATGAACCCTACAATTTTCCAAGAAATTTTATACAGAATGGATTGCTGAATTCTTCAGAATTATATTGTGGAAAACCTAATGGTTTACTCGCCTGATTATGGTGTTTTGTATGAATGTATCTGTAGGAACATACAAAATAAATAGTTCCAAAATTGAAACCAAGTGCATCCATGAAAACGGTTTAGAATCCTTTGTTCTGAGAAAAGGATAAAGGTTTTACTGTTGTTGCTGCTGTTGTAGGAAACAAATGTTATGGATAGCTAAAGGAGTGCTATGAACAAGGCTAAGAACAAGCCAACTAATGCTGCTTGTTTTTGGGTGTGGGGGCAACAGGTGTGAGTTCTTGTAATTTGTGAAGCGGAAGGGACGGCACTGGCATTGGCAGGGGCGATCTAGTATTGAAAAGTGAGGGGGCTGGAAAAAAAACAATTCGCATAAGGTAATATGCAAAACATATATAAAGTTGTTATAGATACTAGATGGAATACATCTCACACTAATATTCCAAACAAACAAAAAAAATACAAAGAAAGGCCAAAATGTTTGGGGGGGGGGGGGGGGGGGGGTTGTAGCATACCCCAGCCCCCTAGATCCGCCCCTGGGCGTTGGTCTAATTCTTGGGTTGTACGTTTAGCTCGGGGGTAGCAGGAGAGAGGTAGAGGCTGGGAGCTCAGCTCGGCTCAGATTTTAGTGGCTCGGCTTAAATCTTGATACCTGCATAATGCCTAGAAACACCGCAAGAGATCCCGGTAACAGGCCCTCCGACGATCTAATCAGTCACTGGAGTAGCAACAGTAGCTAGGGTTCGGATGGGAAAAAGTTTATTACCTGCTGCAATGTGGAGGGGATCTAGTATTTATAGGCAGGGATAAACAGGTCTGGGATCGTAACGGACTGGGTTGAACCCATTTGCCAGTAGGCCTGAGATGGCAGAAGCCCGTTGGACTTTGTTGACTTGATGATCTGGGATGAGCGAAATCTGAGGAGATCTGATGGCCCTAATTGGGCCACGTCATCTATACCACATCATAAGCCCCCACTCCTAGAGGGCTGTGTAAACCAGTCGCGGAGTAGTTGTCTCTGTGGGAAGAGCGGAGTTGCGTATTTGGCAAAGATTAGTTGTTGAGTCCCTGAGGAGTGACTGGAGTTGGCACTGAGTTGATCACTATATAGTCCATTCCGGGAGTCGGGCTCGAGGGGTCGATGCCGAGCGTCGAACCTGGAGGGTCGGTGCCGAGCGTGGAGCCTGGATGATCGGCGCCAAGCGCTTTGAACGAGGAACCCGAGAGGAGCTGTGTGGAGGCTCAAGGCCCATGCCGAGCTCTGAGCTCCAAGAGTCAGCGACATGCATCTCAAACGAGGAATTTACTAAGAAGCCACGTTGATGCTTGAAGTCCGTGCCGAGCATCGAGCTCTGAGGGTCGGCTCCGAGCATCTCGAGTGAGGCAATTCATGAGAAAGCTGCGTTGGTGCTTGAAGTCCATGCCGAGCGTCGAGCTCTGAGGGTCAGCTCCGATTGCCTCGAGTGAGGCAATTCATGAGAGAAGCAATGTCGGTGCTCAAAGTCCATGCCGAGCGTCGAGTTCTGAGAGTTGGCTCCAAGCGTCTCAAGTGAGGCAATTCATGAGAAGCTACGTTGGTGCTCGAAGTTCATGCCGAGCATCGAGCTCTGAAGGTCAGCTCCGAGCCCCTCGAGTGAGGCAATTCATGAGAGAAGCTACGTTGGTGCTCGAAGTCCATGCTGAGCGTTGAGCTCTGAGGGTCGGCTCCGAGTGCCTTGAGTGAGGCAATTCATGAGAGAAAGCTACGTTGGTGCTCGAAGTCCATGCCGAGCGTCGAGCTCTGAGGGTCAGCTCCGAGCGCCTTGAACGAGGAATTTTAATGAGAAAAGCTGGGGTGACGCTCGTGGTGCATGCCGAGCGTCGAGCCAAAAAGCTTTGAGATTTGAGGCAATTTTTGTGGAAAAGATAGGGTAACTCTCTATGTGCATGCCGAACGTTGAGCCAGAAAGCCTTGAGCTTTGAGGCAATTTTATGGAAAAGCTAGGGTGACGCTCGCGATGCATGCCGAGCGTCGAGCCAGAAAGCCTTGAGCTTTGAAGAAATTTTGTGGAAAAGCTAGGGTGACGCTCGCGGTGCATGCCAAGTGTCGAGCCAGAAAGCATTGAGCATTGAGGAAATTTTGTGGAAAAGCTAGGGTGACGCTCGTTATGCATGCTAATCATATATCCACGCTTGAAGCTCAAAATCACCGACAACTCTCTCAAGGAGAGACTTGTTGAATTAGAGGCGGAGAATCTTTGCTTGGAGCGACTCTTCGAAGGGAGCACCTCTGCCCACGGGGGGAGTATGCACAGGGAAGACTGTTCCATGAGTTAGCACTCCGTACGTCCCCTGCCCCACGAAATCCTGGGGACGCGCAAAGCGGCATGGCGGGCTCGTCGAGCGGGGCGTTTGTCGGAGCTACCATTAGGACCTTGGGTGCCGATGGCTCGACTCGTCTCACTGGCCTAGAGACTTCTGTGGAGACGAGAAGTGAACCACATGACGCTCACCGTCCCCGCGTATCGCTTAATCGGAGCGTCCCCCTTCTTAGGAGGAGCTAGGGTGAAATTTTGTAATTTTGTAGTTTGTCTTGCATGAGTTTTTGATCTTGAATAAGACTTGTATCCCCAATTTTGATGAAATAATATATCGCATCTTTCGAGCTTCTTTTAAGAGTAAGTGCTTTGCTAACTTTTGCAAGAGAATTTCAACAGTCGTGAGAGCAATTTCGAATGGTGAGCAACTTTGTATATGCTTGTTCGCAAGTAGCTAAAGCAGCATCGAACAAAGTGTTGGACTCCGAACTTGTCGCTAAGATAGTTTCAACAGTTGTGGGAGCAATTTCGAATGGTGAGCTACTTGTACATGCTTGTTCGCAAGTAGCTAAAGTAGCATCGAACCAAGTGTTGGACTCCGAACTTTTCGTTAAGATAGTTTCAACAGCTGTGGGAGCAATTTCGAATGGTGAGCTACTTTGTACATGCTTGTTCGCAAGTAGCTAAAGTAGCATCGAACCAAATGTTGGACTCCAAACTTGTCGTTAAGATAGTTTCAACAATTGTGGGAGAAATTTCGAATGGTGAGCTACTTTGTACATGCTTGTTCGCAAGTAGCTAAAGTAGCATCGAACCAAGTGTTGGACTCCGAACTTGTTGTTAAAAGAGTTTTTATACTTAGTGTACGTTTCGGGGTAAGACAACCAGAACATTTAGACAATAGGTTTTTTGAGAAAGGAAATTACTTTTATTAAAGAAGACTAAGTGGCTACTTCTGAGTTGCAAGCCATTATTACATTAGAAAAATTAACTAAACAAAAAACAAACTCAGGAATGCTCTAGGATTAGAAGTTGCTTGGAGCGGTGTTCAAACACCCTCTTGGTACTTCATCAAGTGTTCCGCATTCCATGTTCTTGGCACTCTCTTGCACCCCGGGTCTTCAAGTTGATAAGCACCAGAGCGGACAATTTTGGAGATCCTATACGGCCCTTCCCAATTAGCTGATAGTTGCCTTTCTTGCTTTGAAAAGAAATTGATAGCTTTTGAATCACCAAATCACCTTTTTTGAGATTAGTAGGGCGGACTCTCTTGTTGTAGGACTGCTCAATCCTACGTCAATAAATCTTCTAACGGATGGAGAATCTTTCTCGTATCTCGTTGATAAGGTCCAAGTTGCCCCGAAGCTGGTTTGAGTTTTGTTCTTTATTGAAGGCAACCAAGCGGGGCGAAGGTAGGCCAACCTCCAGCAGGATGACGGCTTCGGAGCCGTAAGTGAGGTTGAAGGAAGATTCTCCTGTGGGGATCCTCTTAGTAGTGCGATAGCTTCAGAGCACATTGGGGAGTTGTTTGACCCATAAACCCTTAGCAAACTTGTCCAGTCTCTTTTTCAGGCCGAAGAGAATTTGCCGATTGGCGTTCTCTGCTTGACCGTTGTATTGCGGGTGGGATATCGAGGAGAATCGTTGCTGGATACCAAGGTCTGTATAAAAATTATGAAAGGCTGCCCCCGTAAATTGGGTCCGATTGTCCGTTACCAAGATTCGAGGTACACCGAATCGGCAGGCAACATTCTTCCAAAAGAAACGTTGGACTCTGTTCTCTCTGATCGTCGCTAAAGGCTCGGCATCGATCCATTTAGAGAAGTAGTCGATTGCAACGATAAGGAACTTCAGTTGGCCCGGCGCTGGAGGTAAAGGCCCGAGCAAGTCCATTCCCCACATTGCAAAAGGGGTGGGACTGGATAAGGAGGAAAGCTGGGCTTGTGGTAAGCGGCAGATTGTTGAGAACTTTTGGCAGGGGACGCATTGGCGAACGTATTGTTCGGCGTCGCTAAGAAGTGTGGGCCAGCAGTATCCATAATTCAAGATTTTGCGGGTAGGGGACCTTGCTCCCAGGTGAGCACCACACATCCTTTCATGGACCTCCTTTAGAGCATACTGGGCTTCCTCGGGGGAGAGGCATCTCAAGTAGGGTCTGCCGTCCCCTTGAGTGTAAGAGCATTTGTACATGACTCCCTCGATAAGCGTGTATCGCTCGGCTCTGGTTCTGATTTTTTGAGCCTCTTTAGGGTCTGGAGGGAGGATCTCATCTTTGAGGAACTTGAGCAAGGACCTCATCAAATTCTCCCCGAGCACCAGGGACAGCGTTTCCATCAGTTCGGGACCATCTTCTTCGATGCTCGGCCTCATGAGGACTTCTATCAAGACGGTTTGTTCTAGGCCCTGGAGGGAAGAAAAGGCCAGTTTTGAGAGGGCATCTGCTTGTGCATTCTCTTCTCGGGGGATTCATTGGAGTTTGCATCTTCGAAAGAGGCCAGTAGCTCTTACACCTTGGCCAAAAATTTTGCCATACGACCATCTCTTGCCTCGTACTCCCCCGATACTTTGTTCACTAACAGTTGTGAGTCGTTGAATATTTTAACTCATCGGGCCCCGGCCTTGCGTGCCATACATAATCTACCTATGTGAGCCTCATATTCAGCCTTATTGTTTGATGCCCGAAAGTAAATACAGAGTGAGTATTGGAGAAAGAAGTCATCGGGGCTGGTCAAAATGACCCCAGCCCTATTCCCGTCAGCGCACAAGGAACCATCAACATACATGATCCAAATCGGGGGTTCCTCTATTGCCATGCTGATGTCGGGGTTAGTGCTTTCTACAATGAATTCTGCCAGGGCTTGTGCTTTGATAGCAGTTGGGGGTTGATAGTTGATATCATGTTGACTCAACTCTATAGACCACTTCATGAGGTGCCCCGAGGTTTCGGGTTTGTAGAGGACTTTCTTGAGTGGATGGTCGGTAAGAACGACCACCGAGTGAGACTGAAAGTAGGGGCAGAGATTTCGTCCTGCCATGACTAACGCATAAGCCATCTTTTCTATCTTTGGATAACGGAGTTCAGTGTCCCTGAGGACCTTACTCACATAGTATATTGGCTTTTGCGTCTTATCTTCTTCCCTTACCAGAACAGTGCTGAGAGCCTGTTCCGAAGTGGCGAGGTATATACAGAGGACTTCCCCGGGCTTCGACTTGCTTAAGAGCGGAGGGTTGACCAAATAGGCCTTGAGCTGATCAAAGGACTCCTGCTGTTGTTGCCCTCACTCGAAGCCTGCCTTGAAGAATGAGAGACATTTTTCTCCTGACTTGGAGAGAAAATGCCCTATGGCCGTCAGGCGTCTTGTGAGTCTCTGTACGTCTTTGACACTTGAACGGGAGCTGTCACGCCCCGCTTCCCAAAAAGAATATGGAATACGGATACGTAACAAAAGCCCAGCGAAGGATTTTCATCATCCATAAGCTGTTCAAGAATTTTTACAACATATCACAATATAATTAGAGTCGGAAGCCAGAAAAGTCAACCACATGCACATATGAACCAAATACCAACAAGAATACTTGAAATAAAATATATTAATCTCAAATAGTCATGATCTGAATAAAACAAATATCCTGAGTCATACTGCCCAAACACAAAGAATACAAGTAACAGATATATTGTTCAAAATGAGCAACAAGAAATAAATGAAGATAGCAAAAGCTCCAGCCAACTAGAAATTTAGATCACATACTCCATCGGGTAGCTGAACACCAAAATCTGTAGTTAGACAATTTACAGGAGAAGGAAAGAGAAAACAAGTACCCGTCAATTAAAAGTTACGGGCCACTTATAATGTAGGATACAAGTACATAGGGAAAAACTAAACAAATCTAATTAACAGCAGAAACAGATCTAGCATGGTATACTAACATGTGTCAAGTGTCAAAGTCAAAAGGCATGCAGACAGATATACAGATAGTATCAAATATGGTGTCAAGTGATAATGTCAGACAGATAACATGTAATCAGATGATCAAATAACAGATAGCCAAATACATATAACAGATTCAGATTCAGGTTTCAGATACAAATACAGATTTTTATAAGTCTTGTATTAATTACTAACTAGGTAGCACTTCATGTGCCATCCTTTTATCACATGATTGCTACATTCAAATCAGTTACGTTTGTAGATTTCGTAGGGGATCATATAGGGCCGTGTACTCAGGGTACAGACAGATATCAGATCATCAGATCAGACAGATAGAACCTATAATTCTCTTCTTCTCTACACCTTCTATAGAAAGTAATGTAGACAGGGTCAGATAACAGATCCATACAGACAGATAGAACCTAGTGGTTCTCTCTCCTCTAAACCTTCATATAAGAAGTAATGTAGACAGGGTCAGATAACAGATAACAGATAATCATATGGAAAATATGGGCCCCCTTCTAAGTACACATTTCTATGCTTTCCCACTACTAGATCTTTTCCATAAACCCTGGCTTGATTACTTTTATTATGGTCATCAAACAGGCATAAATGTGTACGGAATAATGTCAAATTAACATGGTATAATCAGTATTAGGTTCAGGGAAACAAATAAACATGCATAGATAATTTACAATCACTTAAACGAGCAAAACAATGTATGTTCATATTCAGGACAGCAAGACAGTAAAGTACTAAAACAGTGAATCTCGTCGCTACAAGAATGCAAATCTGGATCCGTCGAAGGATCTGAAAACTAGACATCAAACACGAATCCAGCGAATATAATTAAGTCATATAGTGTTTCAGAAGATCATAACTCAAAACTGATTTGAAAACAGAAAATACGTTTAGCCAGGAATCAGGAAAACGAATTCAAAGTCAGGAAAACAGCATCAAATCTCATCAAATAAATCCACGAAAAATCTGGGGTATTCCCCTATATGTCTAGAATCAAAATATAAAGTTTCATAATATTCCAGTCAAAATTTGTTCAGTCATCAAAAATAAGAAAACATCAAGAAACAATAGTTAGGCAAATCTGGAGTTCCCAACACTGCTGTACGAAAACTGAAATATCTCGTAAGCCGTGAAACGAAATCCAAATCCGCCAAAGGGAGGTGAAAATAGATAAATTATATTGACTCTCATATTTCACAAATATTTTTCATTCAGTAAAAGGAATCATAGTGAAAATAACTTCTTTACAGATCAGCGAGCAAAATACAGCAAGTATAGATTTCATAAACGAGCATGAAAAAACACATCAAAATCATCAATAAATTTCACCAAAATTCTGGGTAATCCCTAAATAGGTAAAGAAATACTGACTAAGGTTTTGGATCAAAGTAATATATGTAGCATAGTTCTTTAAAATGATTTGTCATCAAAATTACCCTAAAGCAGAATCTGGAAAAGATCGACACCTCTATAGTAAAACAGTCATAACTCACTCATACTAAAACAAAACCAAGCAAGGTCAGAGGGGTTTGAAAATAGATGAAATTCTCTAAAACTAATATTTTATACCGAAAATAAGATACCGACTTCAAGATAGTCCAAAAACAGCAAACAAAATAAAACAGCGACAAAATACAGATTTTTCACTTAAAAACAAAATCAACATAGATTCAAGAAAATTGATCCAAATACATCCAAACATGAAATCGAGTCTACCAAGTGTCTAAACATCATGAATTAGGATATCTAACATGTCCACACCAAATATAACACATGGGTCTCAACAAAATCACGAATTCTCACAACTAGTCTCACATACATGAACAAAATCAAGAATGGGTAAACCTAAGTTAATTCATGTCAAGATTTGTGTCGTGAGTCATCTATGGTCAAGTTTTCAAAATTGAGACAAAACTCATCAAGGAAAATACAAACAAGAGTCGTCTCTAGACCCAACTACACTATAGGTGAACTTTTTAACTTGTATCAAACAAATGAATTGGAGTACAAATTACTTACCTGTGAGATGACGAAAACAACGATCCAACAAAGAAGAATAACAGGAATAGATTCCCGAGGCACAAGCACGATCGAACAATCACGAGTCAAGAATGAACGACGGAATAACCTAAACTCCACGTGCACACACGTGCACTAAAAATCAAACGAACAGGAACCCAATAATGAACACAAATGACCGAACAACGAAACCACGAACCAACTCAAGAACACATGAACCAAGAACGATACTCACGCACCACTAAGATAACGCGTGCACGGATGAGCACGCGCACACCACCACAAGACCAGTTGGCAAGAACACAAAGGAAGGGATGGCACGGCAAAGAACTACGACCTCAAGCATGCAAACACCACGAATACCCATGATCAAACACACGCACACCAACACACTCGCACACACCCTCAACCCCGAAAGCACGAGGAAGAGAGGGAGAGAGAGTTCGGCTGCGGCGGGAAGTGCCGCAGTCACTGCGTCGCTGGCTGAATGAGACCAAGGCGCATTGGCCTTGTTGCGGCACACAGGAAGCGGCTGTACTGCGCAGGGTAGCTGCACAGTGGGAGCGATGGCTGCGGTGGCTAAGAGCCGGGTAGGGGACTGTCGGCGATCGCTGCAGTCGCGCATGCAGTCGGCGTCACCCAGGGAAGGCACGAGGCGCTGCACTGGGCTGAGGCGACTGCTGATGCGGTGCGGCGCTGCAGTCGTGGCTGTCATCAAGGGTGCAGGGTAAGGGCACGTGCAAGGTGGACGGCTAGGGCGGGGGTTAGTGCGCTGCAGTCGTGCGGCGCGTCGCTCAGGAGGAGCCGGGTTGCGATGGGGAGTCGCAGAGGGAGAGAAGGAGAAGGCGGCTGGGTGTTGGGTGACGGGGTAGATGAACAGATTGTGGGTAAATATATAGGAGTAGGGTTTAGGTTTAGATGAAATGGTTTGGGTTTCGGGTGGGTTTTGGTAACGGGTAGGGTCATAGAGTATAAACAGGGAATGGGTAGTTAAATATAGGGTAATGGGTATTTTAATGGGTTTAGGGATTAATCTAATGGGTTTTGGGTATTAGGGTATTAAAATTAAATAGGAAAATTAAATAACAAATAAAAATATTGTTTACAAAAAAAATGTAATTTGCATTACAAAATAGTATTTATTTAAAATAGATACAGTATAATTAGCACATAGAAATGGATTTTCAATAACCCGCCAAAATTAGTAATAATAATAACAATAATAACAGTAATAATAATAAGAGAAATAATAACAAAACTAGGAATTGTATTTCAATATAAAATTATAGAAAATAGTTACAATTTAAAATTATTGATCGAAAACAGATTTAAAAATAGAAGATCCAAAAAAATACATTTTGACAAAAGAATTTGAAAACCGGAAAAATAATTTGCGAAAATTTTTAAAATACAGAAAATACACAAAGATTCATTTTTGGAAAAACAGGGGTTACAGGAGCCATGTTCAGTATGGCCTGAATCTTTTCCGGATTGGCCTCTATTTCCCTTTGGCTAACCATGAACCCAAGAAATTTTCCGGATGAGACGCCGAAGAGGCACACTTGTTCGAGTTTAGTCTCATGTTGTGTCTTCTCAACACATCAAAGGCTTCCTGAAGATCGGAGACATGATCCAGTTTGCTGATGCTTTTTACCAACATGTCGTCTACGTAGACCTCCATGTTCCAGCCGATCTGTTCTTTGAAGACCTTGTTAACACGGCACTGATAAGTGGCACCGACGTTCTTTAGCCCAAAGGGCATGACCCGATAGCAATATAGACCCTGGTCGGTTACGAATGGGGTCTTCAGAATATTCTGAGGAAACATCCAAATCTGGTTGTACCCGAAACAGGAATCCATGAAACTTAGGAGTTCGTTTTCGGAGGTTGCATCAATCAGGGCATCAATGCTCGGGAGCGAGAACGGATCCTTTGGGCAAGCTTTGTTCGAATTCGTGAAATCAATGCAAATTCTCCAGCTCCTATTGAATTTTTTTAACCATCACAACGTTGGACAGCCATTCGGAATAGTTGACCCCCTGTATGAACCAGGCATTCAAAAGTTTCTCCACTTCTTCTTTGATTGCCTGCTGGCATTCTAGAGCGAATTTGCATCGCTTTTGTTGGTCGAGTTTGGCCCCAGAAGCAACACTAAGATGATGCATGACAAGTTCTTCGGAGATTCCAGGCATATCGGTTGCGGTCCAAGCAAACATGTCGCGATTCCCACTTATACATCGGATAATGTCGGTTTTGACGGGAGGAGGAAGGACTTTACTAATCTGGAATGTCCTGGTTGGATCTCCTTCTGAGAATGCCACTTCTTCCAACTCGTCGACCGGCTCTAATATAGATTGGTTACTCCCTTGGGGGAGTTCAAGGGCTTCAAGGAAGAGGACCGGCCCTCCAACCGAAGTCATATAACATTTGCGAGCTGTCTCCTGGCTCCCTCTCACTTCTCCCACTCATGCTGTGGTAGGGAACTTCATATTCATGTGGTAGGCTGAGGGTATGGTGGAAAGCAGCTAGGCCGGGTCGGCCCAGAATGACATTGTAAGCAGCCTTCACATCCACCACCATGAAATCCATCGGCTCCGTTCGATTGATCGGGGTTTTACCAGCGGTTACGTTGAGACTTATCACTCCCTCGATCGTCACTGGCACCCCGGAAAACCCATGGAGAGTATAGCCGGTGGGCTTGAGTCGATCTTTGGACAGCTTAAGACCTTGGAAGGCTTCTAAAAAAAGGATGTTTACCGAACTGCAGTTGTCGACCAGGACTAGACGTACATCGAAGTTGGCCATATGGAGGTTCATTACAAGAGCATCACAATGGGGCGTTCGGACGCCTTCCAAATTCTTGTCTGAAAAGGTAACAAGGACCCCAAGGCCCTTAGCGGGTGGATGGTTCTACACGGAGTTCACCTCTCAGACGAAGGCTTTTCGGGAGGAGTTCGAATCTCCCTCCATTGGGCCTCCGTGTATGAGATGTAGGATAGCTTCAGCTTCAAAATTTGGGGTCTCGACGTGTCGCTCAGTTCGCTTATTAGCCCCACTGGGGGAGGAGGAGGATCTGCTCTGTCCTTCCTCACGAACCTAGAAAGTTGCCCCCTCTGAATAAGGGCTTCGATCTCATCTTTGAGGGCCCAAAAGTCATCTGTGTCGTTTTCGTGATCCCTATGGAAGCGACACCATTTATCCCTATTTCTCTTCTTGCCTAGTGTATTCATCTTCGGAGATGATGGGAGCATACCTTCTTTCTCGACCTCCATCAGGATGGCTAAAACACTGGCGTTAAGTGGAGTAAACTTCTCAAAACGGGGAGGAGGGCGGCGTTGACCGCCATTGTCTTTCTGGAGCTTCTTAGCTCCCTCATCTTTAGTGCCATTCCGTTTGTTCCCGGACATGGGATCTTTCTGGTTATGTAGGAAGAGGGCCTCTTCTGTCCTAATGTATTTCTCGCTTCTCAGCAAGAGTTCCGAGAAGTCTCGAGGGGGCTTCTTAGCGAGAGACGCCTTCAAGTCTGCATGGTTGATGTTGGATTGGAAGACAACAGAAGATATCGACTAGTCTAGGGAGGCGATGTACCGGGCCTCGGAGGTGAAACGCTTAACATAGTTCCTTAGCCGCTCACCCTTCCTTTGACTGAGTAACAATAAAGAGGTGCTTGTCTTTTTAGTGCGACGGCTACTCACGAAATGAGTAAGGAAAAGCCCTTTGAACTAATTGAAGGAGAAAATGGAGGCAGAGGAAAGTCGGGAATACCATTCTCTTGTTGGCCCCTTCAACGTGGCCGGGAAGGTTTTGGAAAGAAGTGCGTCCGACGCCTGGTGGATCATCATGAGAGTTTTAAAACCATCGATGTGGTCAGCGGGGTTTGACTCCCTGTTGTATGACTCAAAGTGAGGGGGCTTGAAGTTTTCCAGAACCGGTGCTTCCATGATAGTTCGGGAAAACGGAGGTCTGCTTGGGTAGAAATTCCCAGCCCGTTGTTCCTCTTCTCTGTCAAGTCTGCCAAGGTGCCTCTCCATCTCGTGGAGACGGCGATAGACCGAGTTCTCCCTCCGGTCATATCTTGCTGATCCCCGGGACTCATCCTCCCATGGAAGAGGATTAGGAGTGTGATGGTGATGGCTTGTGGTAGGTTGAGGACTAGGCACCCATTGACTGTGGTCAGGAGCAACATTGAGAGCCCACAAAACTGCATCTTGAAAATCCTAGAACTCCGCCCTTGTGACAGGTGCCTCCCGAACTCGGTGGTCCCTTGGAGTGGACCGACCGGTCGGGGTGCGGCTCCTCCTCTGACGACGCGGGGGTGACTCCCTCTGCCTCCTGGGAAAGTTAGATCTTCTGCATTCTGGTCTACGGGGGGATCGGACTCTAGGGGACCGAATCGCTGAACCCTTTTAATGTTCACGGTGGGGAATTCCGTCATGGGTCCGCCTCTCATCCAAGTGGGTCCGAAGATCTATCCCATGTTGCTGATTGATAATAATGTGTTAGAGATCCTTGGGCATCGGGGGACTGTGAGAGGCAATGGAGTCGCATGAGGGGTTATGGACTGAGACGTGGTCGTGAAGAGGAGGTTGCCTTTGACGGCTTTGACGGGATGACCCCTCAACTACCCTTTGAGGCCCTTGAGGGGCCTGCTGGGGGTGAGGTTGTTGAGGAAGAAGCTGTCCACGCTATGGCTGCTGGACAGGTTGAGGAAGAGGCTGTCCAGGCTGTGGTTGCTGGACTTGCTGGACGGGTTGAGGGAGGACATCATGGAGGGGAGGATGAGAAGGAACGGGAGTGGCTCTGCGGCTGAAGACTGGTGCCTTTCCCTTCTTCGGAGGCATAGCTTAGGAAACAACTTCACCAATGTTGTAAGGTTGGACTGCTTTTTTGTGTTTCCACAGACGGCGCCAATCTGTTGCTGCTGATTTTGGTGTGGCAGCAAACAGATGAATTTGTAGATTCTTTGAGGAAACGAAAAAGGCAAACCTGTTGACTTTCACCGGTGTTTGAATGGTTTCTCGCCGCTGCCGTGAACCTGCAAAAAGTTCGATACACCGAGATGGATCCCGAAGACGAACCCTCCAATGCTCTTGTCAGTAATCAGGAAGATTAAGAAAGAGCTTTATATGGAAAAAGATTGATCACCTTGTTACGGTGGGGGGAGGGGTATTTATAGTTGCCTTAAGAGACAGTTTAGAGATAATCAATTATCTCTATGTCCAGGTATTTTTGGATAAGATATGGAGTTTAAACTCGTTTCATGATAAGAAATTTGGTTTAAACTGTCTCTTAGAGATAATCATGAATTTGAATTACTCTTTAAATATCTGAATTGGTTTGTAACCGGTTGCTACCCATACCCAATAGGACAGATCCGTTTTTGGATTATTGGGATTTGAAGAAAGACCCGGTTCCTATTTTGGACCCGTTTGTAGGTGAAATTACCATTTTACCTCTGAGAGCTTTAAGATTCATGCCCGATTTGAACGGTCCCGATTTGATTCTATTTTTATCCATATCAGATATAAACTCTTGAATGTGTCATATATTTACCACAATTCGGCTAGATCAACTGCATAAAGGAACATGTTACAAATAATGAAATGTGTTAGAATTAGGGATAGGAAGGAAAACTTTATTGATTATTGAATGATTAAACTGAGTACAATATGTCTCCTATATATAGGAGAGAAGGGAAGACTAAACCAATATATTATTCGATATGGGACTAAGCTAATCTCTCTCATAATATAATATCTAATATAATGTCTAACACCCCATCTCAAACTCAAGTTGGTTCAAGCACATGAGTTTGGAATATTGACGATGTTAATGTGGCAAGGACGGCAAACTGTGATACTTGGAACGGCGCTCTATGGCGCATGTGTTGGGATCTCACCCCGGACTTGAGAATAGTAGTAGGAGTATTAGAAGGAAGTAGTGGTGGAAGGATGTAGTGGTGCGCACTGTAGGAATCTCCATATCCCAAACTGTGGCAGGATCTCCATATCCCGATCTGTTAGGATCTCACCCCAAACTGAGAAGTAGTGAAAGGATGTGGCACACTATTTGCACATATTGGGATCTCACCCCTGACTTGAGAATTGTCGTATGTTGTGGAAGGAAGTGGCACAGTATTGGCGCATGTTGAGATCTCACCCCTGACTTGAGAATTGTAGTATGTTGTGAGAACTAGATGTGGAAGATGGTGGACGTCGACAGAGGCACATATTGGGATCTCACCCCTGACTTGAGAATTGTAGTATGCTGTGAGAACTAGATGTGGAAGATGGTGGACGTCGACAGAAGGTGAGGGAGATGGCAACTGTGATGATGTTGATATCTCCCCCTCTCAAACTCGGCGTGAGTTTGTTAACGAAGACTGTAGAGGCTGAATAACCTGCAAGATTATTTTTTGTTGTTGATAGAAACAGAAAAGGGCTTTGCGGGTAAGGGGGTTTTAGGGCGTGGATTTGGTTCGGGTTTCGGGTATAGTGGGTTAGGGTTTGGAGTATTAGGTTCGGGTAGTAGCTAAACGGGTGGGTCGGGTATTAGAATAGGGATAATAGGTGAGGGTTTAGATTGTAGATCTGAAGAAAAAGAAGAAGGAAAATGACTGCTTTGAATGGTATAGGCTAGGGTTTAGGTTGTGGGAGGTGAATTGCGGGGACCAAGGCAGCTTCGGGGTTTGGGTACAACAGCAGTAGCTTGGGGATCAAGGTGTTGTCGATTTTGGACATGGAGGCCGGGATTCGGGGATGCTGAATTTTCTTCTTCGATGGGTTTGGGAGTTCGGAGATGAAGACATAAGGGTGGTCGGGGATGAAGACGGTGGTGGCGAGAATTGACGGTGACGGAGTTGGAGCCGATGGGTTTCGAAGTCGGAGTGGATTTGGTGCTGACGATCGGTTCTTCGGGATGTGATGTCGATTGGAGTTGATGAAGGTGTTGTTGAGGGTAAGGGAGGTGGTGGTTGAGATCGATGGCGGCGTGCAGAGAGCGGGAGTGGAGGCTAGTTTATTTGGATCTGGAAGGATTTCGAAGATAGGGACCCAGAGGAGAGGGTCGTCGTCGAGTTCGTCGAGGCAGAGAGTTCTTGAGGGATGATGCGACAGGCGATGGTGGAGATAGAATTGGAGGAGGAGCCCCCGACGACGGAGACAATGTTGCCAAGGTTGGGGTTCTGGTGGACATCAGAATGAGAAGTTGTTGTCGCTGCTGTTGTTGTTGCTTCTTGCTGCTGTTGTTGAAGGTAGCCGGAGTTAGAGTTGAGCATTTGATCAGGAGAGGGATGTCGGGAGGTGGAGTGATTCCAATGAAGATGAGAACCACTACATCTCAATAATGAGGTTCAAATTACTACAGGCCTTATAGGAATAGAGGCTCTGTCTACATCTTCGAATTTTTAGTTTAGTAGCATGGACTTTCACAAAATGAAAAGGCAGCCTGGATATAAAGAATAGTTCAGGTTTAAGTAGGGCTGCAATCGAGCCCAGCCGAATACCTTTAGGCTCGAGCTCAGCTCGTTTAGGAAACGAGCTCATTTTTTAGCTCGAGCTCGGCTCGAGCTCGGTTCGAGCCGAGCTTTGACTGTATTCGAGCCGAATAGCTCGCCAGCTTAAGCCTTAAAAAAAAAACCAAGCTCGAGCTCGGCTCTTTAAGGAAACGAGCTCAGTTTTGAGCTTGAGCTCGGTTCGAGCCGAGTTTTAACCGAGATCGAACCGAATAGCTCGATTCGTTTACAACCCTATGTTTAAGGTGATAATATATGGATATCTATGAGCTAAACTAAACAATGCACAATTAGGATGGAAATCATTGAGAAGAAATCCCAGACTAAAAATCAGATAATTCATGAACTAGTTAAGATAGCAAACAATTATTCATGACAGTCAATCAATCACGGCCAATATCTCTTCCAAGTTATCATGATAGAAGAGACAATTCAAACTAATCACAGAAGACATAGCTTAAGTAACTAACACAAACTTGTGTAAAATTCCATTAACATTAGTTTGTTAATAAAATTGAACTTGAATGTTGTAGAACATGGGCATTTTTCTTTCTCATCTTGATAATAAAACACAAAGAAAGCTATCAAGTGGTTCTCTTTCAATTTCCTCAAAATCAAAGGCCCAGATCTAATCTCGCAAAACACATTTTTCCCCAAAAGTTTTTCCCCAAAACTCAAATTCAAATCCCCCCACGCAAAACAACTCCTTTATTTTTTTAATTATCTCTCTCCCTCTCTCTCTTTCTTCTATTCAAAAAAAATTAAGAAAATAAAAGTTTTAAAAATTTTTAAAAAATAAAAAACTAAAAACTTTAATAAATTTAAAAATAATTCAAAAAAATCAAAAAAAAATAAATCTTATAAAAAAAATTAAAAAAATTCTAAAAAATAATTTTTAAAAATATTTTAAAATTTAAAAATTTTGAAAATTTAAAAATTTTGAAAATTTAAAAATTTTGAAAATTAAAAAAAAAATTAAAATTTAAAATTTTGAAAATTTGAAATTCTCAAAGCAAATACAAATCCAAATCTAAATCCAATGTCGAACCCCAATCAAGAGGTCGTCGCCGATATCTGATCCGCTGCTGATTCCGTATCGGTGACTCCCTTCCAACAAATCGAGCTCGAATATCAAGCAACTCCGTATCGGCGACTTCCGTATCGGCGACTCCCCTCCACCGAATCGAGAGCCTCTATATGCGATGCGGCTACTCTAATTTCATCTCATTAACTGAATTCTTATTCTAATTTTTAATTTTTTTTGTGCAGGAAATTACTCAGTTTTTTGTTGACTCGAATTTTGTGTCTGGATGGGATTTAAGTTCTGAGAGGTATGATTGTTTTTAATTATTGTTTAAAAAAATTTAATTTGGTGATTTATTTGATAAGTTTTTTTTATTAGTTTTGATTTAAGGTGTACGCAAGTGAGAGATGAATTATTTGGTAGCCTCAATTTGGACTTCCAAATCATTGCAGAACAGGTAAGATGACTAGCAACCTAAAATAACTTGGCAAATATGTAACATTAATTTCTTTACTACAAGAGAAAATACTATCTTGAAGTGTTCCCTTCACTGGTTATTAGAAACCATAGATAACATAACATATCAGAACTTTTAGTGTATGTTTGGATATATAGGATTGGGATGAGTGGAGTTTACCAGTGAAGGGTGCAAACTCTCCACTCAAAAAAGACAACTAAAGTAAAAATTTTATTTATCCATTTTGATTTTTTTTTTATAAAGGTGCAATGGGGAGACAAAGTGGAGATAAAAGAAATGATTAGTTTGGATTAGAGTTTTGAGAACTTCATGTATTTCATTTTGGTTTAAATAATAATAAGAGGTATTTCAATTGCAAATTGAGTCTTAGACAAACAAATGTTTAAATTATTGGTATTATAGCTACCTTCACACATGCACTTGCGTTACTATTGTATTTAGACATGCTCATAGTGGTTATGGGATTAGAGTAAGCTCTATAAAATCTATATGATAATGTCCTTGCATACTGAAGTTAAAAAAAATGATACTGAAGTTAAAAAAAACTCTATGCAGTATTTCTAACAAACTATATGCATTCCAGATAAGTTCAAGCAAATGATCAAGAAAGCAATGGTTGAGCTAAAAGGTAGATATACTGATTTCTCATATAATATGTTTGCTACTTCAATTAATTTGCTAGAACTCCAAAACTATTTTATATAATTAAACCAGGCGTACCGTTCCGAAAACGTGCCGTAGGCACGTGTCAACGGGAAAACCTAGTAAGTGAATAAATATCAATGACTATCAATATCAATTCCAAGCTATCATCTCTAATATTATAATGGGAGAGTTGGAGTTGTCATTTGTCAACATACTAACCCGTGCATTGCACATGCAATTCCAACTGTTCCATTAATTACAACAAAAATAAACAAATAAAAAATCACCTATTAAAACATGCAACGCACGTGCAAAACAATTTTATAATATTTTTTTAACACTAAACATACACTTATGTTGCACATACAACTCAAATTCTACTTATAAATACGTGCATTACATATACAAATTGTAGCTTTTCCTTCAAAATATTTTTCCAATTATGTGCAACGCACGTCCAACTCCAAAACAATTTCTTAAAACATATATCGCACGTGAAAACAGGGGGGGATCGGGGGGGGGGGGGGGGGGGGGGGGCTGAGGTATGCTACAGCCCCCCTACATTTAGAGATTTACTTATTTTTTTATTTTTTTTTTTGAAATTTTTTTGGGCTTTTTCTTTAGCCCCCCCAATTAAAATTAAAAGCCCAGTAGCTCACTCAACTCTCACTCACCTCTCTGAGCCCCCTTCAGCCTTCTAGCTTCTTCTTCTTTTCTTCTTCTTCTTGTAATATTTTTACGGTGGCAAAAGAGAAAAGACCCAAACCCTAGCCCTAGATCAGCTCAACTCAGCTAGCGGCGACGGCCACTCAGTCTATCTCCCTCTCTCTGCTACTTCGACCGACGATGCCTATGGCCTACCTCGACGATCGACGATGCCTACATCGACGAGTACGACGCGTTGCTGTCTCTCTCTCTCTCTCTCTCTCTTTGGTATTCTTTTTTCCTTCCTTTTCTTTTGTTCTTATTTAAACCCTGTTTGTTTCCCAAGAAATTCCAGCACCACTCACAAATTAAAATCCAAATTATAAATTTAAAAAAATTTAAATATTTATAACAGGAATAAATTTTGGAGATTGATCAAGTCATCAAGCTTCTGTTCTAATCTGGAAGGTACCTACTTTTTGTTTATACTTCTCTTCAATTTATTGATAAAAGTTTTAGATGTATAAGAATTAAGATGCGGGTACTACTAGAATAAATTTGATAATACAAAATTGTTAAAGTAGTCTTAGTTAGTCGCACATCGAAATTAAATTTAGATTACTCTCTGTACTCTTTTATATATATGAGGCAATGTATTCAGTTATTTATTTTATTTGTTTCAAGTTCACCGAGTGTTCTTGGAGTTTTATTTGTTTAAGTAAAGCTTCTTGAAAGTAGGATTAATATTTTCATATTATCATATTTACAGGAATTAAACTTTTGCAATTTGATAATATGAATAGTGCAAAAAGGAAACAAACTACACCTTCCCTTTTCAACTTTTTTAGTAAAAAAAGTGTTGGTCAATCATCAAGTGCCCAAGTTCCAATTTTAGATGATGTTTCAACATCGAATAATGTTCCAATTTCTATTCAACAAGAACCATCTATAGATGTGGATCTCAATTCTCTTGAGCGTGACCCGACATTGCATCGTCCAATATGGTCTTATCCAATCAATCAACAAGACAATATTCGGCGATCATATATAGATATGGGACCATGCCAACCGAAATTAGTTGAATATCCATGCTCATTAGATGGAAAATAATATCGGCGATTTCAATATCAATGGTTCACTCAATTCTCTTGGCTCGAGTATTCAGAATCAGAAGATAAAGCATTTTGCTTTTAATGCTATTTTTTTGACATTAATCCATCGAAATTTTCGACATTTACCGTTGAAGGATTCCGAATTGGAAGAGGGTTAACAATGGAGATAAATGTAGATTTATGCATCATGTAGGCGGACCTTCTTCTGCACACAATTTTTCTATGCGCAAATGGGATAACTTGAAGACTCCTACTGAACATATTGATGAAGTCTTGAATGCTATGTCTTCTGAACAAGTTAGGCAAAATCGATTGAGACTAAAAACTACAATAAGGAGTGTTATGTGGCTTGCATTGCAAGGATGTCCTTTTAGAGGCCATGATGAATCTGTTGAGTCTTCAAATTGTGGGAATTTCATTACAATGATGAAGGCTTTTGGTGAGGTGAATGAAGATATTGGCAAAGTAGTGTTGGAAAATGCTCTTGGAAATGCGAAATATATAGCACCAAATATCCAAAAAGAGATCTTACACATTATTGCCAATATTGTGAAGAGGAGGATACGAGAAGAAGTAGGGGATGAAAAATTTTGTATTCTTGTTGATGAAGCTGTTGATGAATCTGGTAAGGAGCAAATGGCTGTGGTTTTAAGGTTTGTTGATTCTACCGGATTTATTCGAGAAAGATTTTTTGAGGTTGCCAGTGTTTGTGATACTTCGGCGTTAACACTCAAATAACTATTTATTATGTTCTTGCTCGTTACAATCTTCAAATTGAAAATCTGCGTGGTCAAGGATACGATGGTGCTAGCAATATGCGTGGGGTGTGGAATGGACTGCAAGCATTGTTTCTTAGAGACTGCCCTTATGCATATTTCGTACATTGTTTTGCTTATAGGTTGCAACTAGCATTACTTGTAGGGGCTCAGCAAGTACATGATGTTTGGTTATTTTTCTCAAGTTTAGGTGCAATTATTAACTTCGTTGGTGTTTCTGCTAAACGCCATATGGAATTAAAATTGGTTCGAGAAGCAGAGATAGCAGATAAACTAGCATCCGGGGAACTTGGTTTTGGAAGAGGTGCTAATCAGAAATGTATTTTGCAACGCGCTGGAACAACCCGTTGGGGCTCCCACTTTGCTTCAGTGAGTAGCTTGATTGATATGTTTGATGCAACTTCTATAGTTCTTGGTAACATTATTCATAATGGAAACGGTTTTAAAATTAAAGGTGAAGCTAAATGTCTATTTAAGGCAGTAAGGTCATTTGAATTTTATTTTATCTTGCATTTGATGTTTAAAGTGATGGGTATTACCAACACTCTTTGTTTGGAATTGCAGCACAAATCTTTAGACATCTTAAATGCAATGGATTTAGTCTCATCAACAAAAGCAGTACTTCAGAAGTTGAGGGAAAATGGTTGGGAGACTTTTATCCAGGATTTGATTTCATTTTGTGAAAAACATGGTATTTTAATACCTGATATGAATGCTCCTTACATGGATGGTACTGGTCGCTCTTGTCAACAACGAGATAATATCACATTTCAACATTACTATCATGTTGATATCTTCAATGCAGTAATAGATTTTCATATTTCGGAGTTGTGTAGCAGGTTTCCTGAGTCGACAGTTGAACTACTTATTCTCATTACAGCTTTAGATCCTATTGATGAGTTCAAATCATTCAAGATAGATGATATTTGTACTCTTGCAAATAAGTTCTATCCTGAAGATTTTACCACAACTGAGTTGTATGCTTTGAGAGTGGAGTTACAACATTATGAGGTCGATGTGATTCGTCATCCTTTGTTTCAGAATATGTCTTCACTTTCTGAATTATGTCAGAAGTTGGTGGAAACAAAAAAATCAAGGATCTATTTTTTGATTGATAGACTCATTCGCTTGGTGTTGACTCTTCCTGTTTCAACGGCAACAACAGAGCGTGCATTCTCCGCTATGAAACTTGTTAAAACGCCAATTCGGAGCAAGATGGAAGATGATTTTCTTACAGATTGTTTGACAATCTTTATTGAGAGAGATTTTGTTGAAGACATTGATTTTGATGTGATTGGTGATGAATTTTACTCTATCAAACATCGTCGGGTGCAACTAAAATGATTTAAGAATGTATATTTTGAAAGATGTGGAGAATTTGGTATATCCCTCTAGTATTTATAAGAGTTTTATATATTTTTTGAATTTTGAATGTTACTGTATGGAAAAAAAATTACCAGTCCCCCTCACTTTTCAATCCTGGATCTGCCCTGCGTGAAAATTCTCAAAATCTTGTCAAAAGGTACATTGCACCTGAAAAATACTAGTGACAAATAAAGTCTCTTCAAGCTAATCACAGAAGACATAGCTTACGTAACTAAGACAAATTTGTGTACGAAAAATTCATTTACATTAGTTTGTTAATAAAATTGAACTGGAATTTCATGCACATTTTTCTTTCCAATCTGTGAATAAAATGTCAACCACACTGCTTGGTATAATCTGTATAGTGAAAATTAGATTCCTCGGCATAGTGCGGGCAGGCGCGCAAAACACACAATCATACAAATAGAGCTGTTCTAACCTGGCTAAGGAGCTTGGGTTTGTCAAGAGTTGAAATGATAATCTCATGAATGGGAATACATGCAACATCCTGCCTGCACATCATCAGATGGAAGGATTTAGATAACACTATAGCGAATCACAGCAGTCAACTTTTTCCAATTAAAGATGCTACTATCTAAACAAGCAAAAGGAACGTGTATTTCCATGAAAGGAAAAACTCATAAGTGGCAGGAGATCAAATAAAGTGAAAACTGATAGTGGTCATAATGCCACCAAAATTAAATAATGACATACATAAGAATCTGTAAGGATTGTGACATCAAATACACATAGGCACGGCGTGCTTGAAGTTGAATAAGAAAAAGAGGAGACAAAAACAGCAAGAAAAGATAACAAGTAGAAGAAGTGCGGCTGAAGAGTTGCGGTCGACCGACCGGGTGTGCGGTCAACCGACCCAAGCTGCTGAGAGTTCTTCGAGTGTAAAGGACTTAACAGAGAGGGACAGTCGACCGGTCAAGAGTTCAGGAGTTGGCTTTATACATTGCGGTCTACCGATCTGGGGTGCGGTCGACCGACAGTGGCGCTGTATGTTATTTGGGCTGATGGGTTTCAGGCCCAATAAGCTCGATTTGTGTTTATCTTTTATGGATTACTTGGGGGCTATATATATAGTTGTAGACTCTGGGGTTTGTATCTTTTAGATCACTGAGAGATCAAGAGGTGAGCCGTTATCATTGTTCAACTTCAAGAGGGGATTGTGTCAAGTGTTTCAAAGGTGAGGTAGAGAGACTGAATGTTGTAATCTCTTTTGTAATCTTTGTATTTCTTGAGGAATAAGAAGTATTGGTTATCTTTGCATATTGATTGTGTTTTTGTAAGATCTTGCATATATCGTGGTGACTTGCTCTTGGTTCATCTAAGTCTTGGCAGTTTTTATTGCTTGTGGTGTACTTCCGCTATTAGTATTACGAGTTGTGGTAGATTCTTCAACAAGTGGTATCAGAGCTCTAGGTTCGAGATGGTCGATAGCAAGCCGAAGATCGAGAGGTTGGATGGGAGTGACGTTGCGATGTGGAAGATTCAGATGATAGCGTATCTTCGTTAGAAAGATCTTAATGGTTCGTTATTTGATGAGAAGCCGAAAGGTGGAGACAAGAATGCGAAGGTCTTGACGGATTGGAATCGCTTGGATTAGAAGGCACTAAGGCAGATTCAGTTGGGGCTGAGTAGAAATGCATTATTTCATATCTCGAAGGAAAAGACCACAAAGAAGACTATGGATATTCTCACGGATATATATGAGAAACCGTCGGCATCTAATCAAATTCTTCATCTAAAGAAATTAGTTAATATGAAGTTGCAGGAAGATGGGTTCAGTAGCAGAACATGTGAACAATTACTGTATGGTTTATAACAAGATGGAAGCTGCAGGTTTGAAGTTTTCAGAGAGGGGGTAGTCATTGTTACTTCTATCTACTATACTCGATAGTTATTGTACGGTGGAACAGACTATTACGGGCAATATGACGGATTCGACGACTCTACAGGATGTGGTGAGTAGCATTCTGAATGAGGTGAGAAGGGTGAAAAATGAGAGATATCCATCATCATCTTTTAGAGATTCCACAATGTCTGTTGAGAGGAGACGTAGGAGATCGAAGAGCAGTCGAAAAAAAGGATCATAGTAGTTCTTCTGAGAGTGAGTCTGATGATAGCGATGGGGAGCATGAGCCTGAGTGCTGGTATTGTCACAAGAAGGATCACATAATACGCAGTTGCAAGACTTATATGAATAATAAGCAGGAAAAACCGAAGAGAGATATCCCAAAGGAAGCTCAAGTAAGACTTGTTGAAGAGTTATGCTTATCAGCTCGGAAGGAGTTGAGCACTTAAGATTGGTGTATTGATTCGGAAGCTTCTTTTCATTTCACCCAGAAAAGAGAGGTGTTTGATGACTACAAGGAGGGTTCTTTTGAAAATGTGATTGTAGGGAATGGTTACCGGTGTCCTATACGTGGAGTTGGTACTGTTCGCGTGAAAGCCAAAGATGATCAGTGTGTTGTCTTGCGGGAGACAATGCATGATCCAGACTTGTAGAAAATTTTTATCTCGATTGGAAGGCTAGACAAAGAGGGTTGTCTACTACAGTTGCTAGTGGGGAGTGGCGTATAGCTGCAGGTTCAAGAGTGATTGCAAAATAAAAGCGTGAGGGAATGTTGTATTTGCTTAGAAACGTGAGGGGTGTTTCTCTTGTACTTGACTCTCAGCCGGAATTGAGTAGTAGGTTGTGTGGGGTGCAACCGAGTTCTTTCAGTTGTGGAGGGAAGGTTACAATTTAGTGGGAGCTGTTGGCCATGAAAGTGATCCTAGAGGGTAAGACGTTGCTGCGGTGATGGTGCTTTGTGATATGGCAGTTGAAGCTTCAAGTCGTTCTTGTGAGGTACAGAGCACTGGTATCGATATGCGGAGTGATGTCGATGAGGGTAACAGAAATGGAACTGTAGGGGTTGAACAGTCTGCGGATATTGTAGAGGTGTCGTCCACGAAGACTTCTAGTGCACAGGGTGCATTGAGTGTAGCGCCCCGAATTTCTAATATAATATCTTAGAAAATACGTGACACAATCCCAGCATCAACTTCAATGTAATAGTACACATAGCCCAAAAATATAAATAATTTTATTCCAAACTTTTATTACAACAATCTTTACAAACACAGCGGAATACAAAACACCTTGAATTACAACTTTCTTTTTACAACACTTCTTTTTACAAAATTTTACACAAAGCTCTATTCCATCAATTTATCTCCAAAACTATCTCAAGCATCCCAACCTCCAAACTCTAAGCAACAACCTGTAACACATGAGGCTAGAGATGATCCCTAACCGCCAAAACTAAAGGGGTCAGCCATAAATGGTGTGAGTGACATAAAAACATACAACATAATTGAATCATAAAACATAAAGTCATCCACAGCATGTATTAACAACAAGGATAAATGAATGAGAAATAACAAAGATGTAAAGCATGAAAACATCATGAAATATGAACAACAAGTGAAGCTAGACTAAGTGTCAAGTGTAGAAAAACAGGAAAACCGCATGCATAAAACCAAGTCAACAAAACACAAATTCTATATGCGGACTCTCTAATGCGTACTTGTCGAAGTCTATGCATCCCATTCTACATAGGTCCGGTGCAAGCCCTTAACGATCTCTACGACATAGGGATAACCCCTCATTATGCAACTAATCCTACTACGGTGAAGGGAAACAAGTTTCAGAATACTCCGCGAATAGGCGTCACTGCCCTCGACGCGCAAGCATCAGATACAATAGCTCAAAAACAACAACTGGAGAATCATCTCCCTGCCGTGTACCCCACGAATAGGCCTTCAAGACCCTCAACGTGCAGATACACCCGGTACATTCTGTGAATAGGTCTGCCGACCCTCAACACACAAATGCACCCTGCATGTTCCGTGAATAGGCCCGTAGACCCTCAACACGCGAACATCTAAATACCATGTACCGCCCGAATAGGCCTTCATGACCCTCAACGTGCAGATACACACGGTACATTCTGTGAATAGGTCTGCCGACCCTCAACACACAAATGCACCCTGCATGTTCCGTGAATAGGCCCGTAGACCCTCAACACTCGAACATCTAAATACCATGTACCCCACGAATAGGCCTTCATGACCCTCAACGTGCAGATACACCCGGTACATTCTGTGAATAGGTCTGATGACCCTCAACACACGAATGCACCCTGCATGTTCCGTGAATAGGCTCGTAGACCCTCGACACGCGAACATATCCGGAGAATCATCTCCCTGTTGTGTACCCCACGAATAGGCCTTCAAGACCCTTAACGTGCAGATACACCCGGTACATACAATGTACCCTACCTGCTCCGTGAATAGGCCCATAGACCATCGACACGCGAACATCTAAATGGCTCTAGTTGGACTAACAAACCATGAGCCTATACTTACGTTGATTATTATTAAACCACCAAAATTCTCATCTCTAGAGCTAGTGCATCCTACCGGACTTAAATACTCAACAACAACTAAACCAAGACCCCTCAGGCCTAACTCAACAAATCTCAACTGCCGGTTTACAGGACTCCCACTCAACTCCTAGAGACCTCAACAAAACGACAATCTACAAATCCATCGTCAAAACGATCATAAAGAGAAACCTCTCCAACAAAACCCAAATCTTTATATAATTCCAGAATCCAAATATAACTATAAAATATCTTGAAAATATATGTTTTGTAGAAACAATAACCTTTAGAATAATAAGTTATAGATTAAAGCATTTAGAGTAAAAATCATTTGAAAGAACATTCATAGATATAAGGATACTTCAGTATCAGCCGACTATAGAAAACATAAGTCGACTGTCCAGAAAGAAAATTTCATGGTTTTAAGAAAATAAGCTAAGTGTTATAAGTTGACTTATAAAAGTCATAAGTCGACTTACCAGAGAATATAAGTTGACTTATAAAAGTCATAAGTCGACTTACCAGAAAATGTAAGTTGACTTACAAAAGTCATAAGTCGACTTACCAGAAAATATAAGTTGACTTACAAAAGACATAAGTCGACTTACCAGAAAATATAAGTCGACTTAAAAAGTCATAAGTCGACTTACCAGAGAGAAACTCCAGAAATCATTAAGAAAATATTCTAAGTGTGCCAGTCAACTGAAAAGGGTCTCAGTCGACTGTCCAGAACGGATTTTCAAGAAAACTAATGATCATAGCAGCCGGGTCGTACCAGTCGACTGAAAGGTCATGCCAGTCGACTATCGGCCTACAGACTGCATAGTTTTGGTTGTGCATATGTCAAAACTAGGGATTTTAGGAATCAGTCATATAACAAAATAACTTTGTATTATTTTCCAAATCTTAATACCAAAATAATTAGATTTAAGCTTTGCATTTGAGAAATCCAAGTTCAAACAACATATTTTACAACAATCGCAAATCCCCAATTTAACTTCTCATAACCCAAATCCTCAAAACCTGGTCCTCTAGACCATTTATCATTCACAAAATTCCTCAACTAAATCTCAACTATTCTCTGTAGTTGATTCATGAACAAAACCAATTTATCCTCAACGTGGTCAAGTTGTTTTTATCCAACTCACCAATAGTCCAAAAATCTCATCTTTAATTTAATTAATGCATGGCATCTATCAAACTCAATCAAATTAACGATAATCCAATATTTTAAGAAAATATGATCTAAGCAGTAGCAGTCGACTGTTTCGAGTCACCAGTCGACTGTTCACCACGGAAATCTAATATTATTAGCCCACTAACAATTTATTTAGGTTCTCAACAGATCTAAAATCATTCATATGCAGGTATCTAGAGTTCTTCTCGGAGATCCAATTTTTCATCCGTTCATACATATACATATTCATCATCCAATCAATCTAAACATTCATATTGTTCTCATATGACGTACACAAATCAAAGAGAAACAAACAAAACAACCAAACGATTATATCTACTCATCTACAACATACACAAACAAAATAAACAAAACAATGTCACCTTAGGAATGAAGAGATTCAACAAAAAAGCCTCTCTTTTTGTGAGATCCAAAATCCTCCTCTTTGCAAAGAATCCAAGACTCCTCTTCAATCACCAAGAAAATAAAAATATAATAAAACTTGTGTTGTGCCGCGAATGATGGCTGCACACTCTCTTTTATATAGGCCGGAAATAAGGAATTAGGGTTTTAGAAATACATTTGCAAAATTGTCCTTTTTCAATTTATTACTTTACATATATAACCTTTCTTAGTTAAAATAAGTTAACTAAATCAAAACCAAATCAAATATTCTTATCACTGAGTTGTCCAGCAATCCAGTACAGCTCAGTAAATAAGAAAAATCCAGATTTACAACTCAGGGTGGCGATTTTGCACAAAAGCCCTCCCTTTTGTAATATTTGCAAGTACATCATAAAATATTCATAAAAATCCAGAAAAATCCGAAATAATATCTAATAATACATATTATATTTTTCAATAAAAAAATTTGACTTTTACTTTCCAGAAAAATATTTGCACAAGATTCTACATAAATTCCATATTTGCAAAAACATCCTTTTTGTTTAAATCTTCACCAAATCGACTTTAAATCAAATCTAGATATATTTAAATTTAAATGCTAACCATGGGAAACCAAAATATCAGTAAAAACGAATTTTCATAACTGATTTCAGATCCAAACGGTTTTTTACATAAAAGCCCCTCTCTTTCGAGGTATTTATAAAAATAGTTTCTTTATTCAGAAAAATTCCAAAATTTAGAATATACTCCATTATAATTAGGAAAATTTACTAAAAATATAAAATTGGTTATAAAATAATATTTGAAAATACGGGGTTCTACATCACTCCCTCCTTAGAAGAGTTATGTCCTCAGAACTACTGCTAATGGGGTCCAAACAAACACACCAACAAGGAATGAAAACTCATGGATAGAAACATATTTTAAGGAAATACAATCACACGAAAGAATGCATTCCAACAAAAGAAATAGAAACATTCAGAAGAAACACAATCATGCAAAGAATTCAGAAAAACAAACTTCCGCTACGCAACTCTGATAACTTGCCATCGGAAGCCAACTGTAACAACCTCTGAACTCCTGCATCCAACTCCGACCTCCCACAATCTACTTCATCCTCCCAAGAATCAGTGGCCACTCCCTCCTTAGAAAGGACATGACTAAGGAAAACTACCACAACACAATCCACATTCATATCAATACCCTATGGCAAAACCTCAACCATACCCCAAACCAAAACATCATGTTTCAGCTCTATGTGATACTCGTACTCTAACGTCCACACCTAGGTACTCACTCTCTAGTGTCTACACCTAGGTTGGTTTTCATACTATGTCTATTATTATTATTGAAGCATACTCTGATACCAATCTGTAGCGCCCCAAATTTCTAATATAATATTTTAGAAAATACGTGGCACAATTCCAGCATCAACTTCAATGTAATAGTACACATAGCCCAAAAACACAAATAATTTTATTCCAAACTTTTATTACAACAATCTTACAAACACAGCGGAATACAAAACACCTTGAATTACAACTTTCTTTTTACAACACTTCTTTTTACAAAATTTTACACAAAGCTCTATTCAATCAATTTATCTCCAAAACTATCTCAAGCATCCAAACCTCCAAACTCTAAGCAACAACCTGTAACACATGAGGTTAGAGATGATCCCTAACTCCCAAAACTAAAGGGGTCAGCCATAAATGGTGTGAGTGACATAAAAACATACAACATAATTGAATCATAAAACATAAAGTCATCCACAGCATGTATTAACAACAAGGATAAATGAATGAGAAATAACAAAGATGTAAAGCATGAAAACATCAAGAAATATGAACAACAAGTAAAGCTAGACTAAGTGTCAAGTGTAGGAACACAGGAAAACCACATGCATAAAACCAAGTCAACAAAACACAAATTCTACATGCGGACTCTCTAATGCGTACTTGTCGAAGTCTATACATCCCATTCTACATAGGTCCGGTGCAAGCCCTTAACGATCTCTATGACATAGGGATAACCCTCGTTATGCAAATAATCCTACTCCGGTGAAGGGAAACAAGTTTCAGAATACTCCGCGAATAGGCGTCACCGCCCTCGACGCGCAAGCATCAGGTACAATAGCTCAAAAACAACAACCGAAGAATCTTCTCCCTACCGTGTACCCCACGAATAGGCCTTCAAGACCCTCAACGTGCAGATACACCCGGTACAGTCTGTGAATAGGTCTGCCGACCCTCAACACACAAATGCACCCTGCATGTTCCGTGAATAGGCCCGTAGACCCTCAACACGCGAACATCTAAATACCATGTACCCCACGAATAGGCCTTCATGACCCTCAACGTGCAGATACACCCTGTACATTCTGTGAATAGGTCTGCCGACCCTTAACACACAAACGCACCCTGCATATTCCGTGAATAGGCCCGTAGACCCTCAACATGCGAACATCTAAATACCATGTATCCCACGAATAGGCCTTCATGACCCTCAACGTGCAGATACACCCGGTACATTCTGTGAATAGGTCTGCCGACCCTCAACACACAAATGCACCCTGTATGTTCGGTGAATAGGCCCGTAGACCCTCGACACGCGAACATACCCGGAGAATCATCTCCCTGCCGTGTACCCCACGAATAGGCCTTCAAGACCCTTAACGTACAGATACACCCGGTACATACAATGCACCCTGCTTGCTCCGTGAATAGGCCCATAGACCCTCAACACGCAAACATTTAAATGGCTCTAGTTGGACTAACAAACCATGAGCCTATACTTACGTTGATTATTATTAAACCACCAAAATCCTCATCTCTAGAGCTAGTGCATCCTATCGGACTTAAATACTCAACAACAACTAAACCAAGACCCCTCAGGCCTAACTCAACAAATCTCAACTGCCGGTTTACAGGACTCCCACTCAACTCCTAGAGATCTCAACAAAACCACAATCCACAAATCCATCGTCAAAACGATCATAAGGAGAAACCTCTCCAACAAAACCCAAATCTTTATATAATTTCAGAATCCAAATATAACTATAAAATATCTTGAAAATATATGTTTTGTAGATACAGTAACCTTTAGAATAATAAGTTATAGATTACAGCATTTAGAGTAAAAATCATTTGAAAGAACATTCATAGATATAAGGATACTTCAGTATCAGTCGACTATAGAAAATATAAGTCGACTGTCCAGAAAGAAAATTTCATGGTTTTAAGAAAATAAGCTAAGTGTTATAAGTTGACTTATAAAAGTCATAAGTCGACTTACCAGAGAATATAAGTTGACTTATAAAAGTCATAAGTCGACTTACCAGAAAATGTAAGTTGACTTACAAAAGTCATAAGTCGACTTATCAGAAAATATAAGTTGACTTACTAAAGTCATAAGTCGACTTACCAGAAAATATAAGTCAACTTAAAAAGTCATAAGTCGACTTACCAGAGAGAAACTCCAGAAATCTTTAAGAAAATATTCTAAGTGTGCCAGTCGACTGAAAAGGGTCTAAGTCGACTGTCCAGAACGGATTTTCAAGAAAACTAATGATCATAGCAGCCGGGTCGTACCAGTCGACTGAAAGGTCATGCCAGTCGACTGTCGGCCTACAGACTGCATAGTTTTGGTTGTGCATATGTCAAAACTAGGATTTTTAGGAATCAGTCATATAACAAAATAACTTTGTATTATTTTCCAAATCTTATTAATACCAAAATAATTAGATTTAAGTTTTGCATTTGAGAAATCCAGGTTCAAACAATATATTTTACAACAATCGCAAATCCCCAATTTAACTCCTCATAACCCAAATCCTCAAAACCTGGTCCTCTAGACCATTTATCATTCACAAAATTCCTCAACTAAATCTCAACTATTCTCTATAGTTGATTCATGAACAAAACCAATTTATCCTTAACGTGGTCAAGTTGTTTTTATCCCACTCACCAATAGTCCAAAAATCTCATCTTTAATATAATTAATGCATGGCATCTATCAAACTCAATCAAATCAACGATAATCCAACATTTTAAGAAAATATGATCTAAGCAGTAGCAGTCGACAGTTTCGAGTCACCAGTCTACTGTTCACCACGGAAATCTAACATTATTAGCCCACTAACAATTTATTTAGGTTCTCAACAGATCTAACATCATTCATATGCAGATATCTAGAGTTCTTCTCGGAGATCCAATTTTTCATCCGTTCATACATATACATATTCATCATCCAATCAATCTAAACATTCATATTGTTCTCATATGACGTACACAAATCAAAGAGAAACAAACAAAACAACCGAACGATTATATCTACACATCTACAACATACACAAATAAAATAAACAAAACAATGTCACTCATCTTAGGAATGAAGAGATCCAATAAGAATGCCTCTCTTTTTGTGAGATCCAAAATCCTCCTCTTTGCAAAGAATCCAAGATCTCCTCTTCAATCACCAAGAAAATAAAAATATAATAAAACTTGTGTTGTGCCGTGAATGAAGGCTGCACACACTCTTTTATATAGGCCGGAAATAAGGAATTAGGGTTTTAGAAATACATTTGCAAAATAGTCCTTTTTCAATTTATTACTTTACATATATAACATTTCTTAGTTAAAATAAGTTAACTAAATCAAAAACAAATCAAATCTTCTTATCACTGAGTTGTCCAGAAATCCAGCACATCCCAGTAAATAAGAAAAATCCGGATTTACAACTCAGGGTGGCGATTTTGCACAAAAGCCCTCCATTTTGTAATATTTGCAAGTACATCATAAAATATTCATAAAAATTCCGAAAAATCAGAAATAATATCTAATAATACATATTATATTTTCCAATCAAAATATTTGACTTTTACTTTCTAGAAAAATATTTGTACAAGATTCTACATAAATTCCATATTTGCAAAAACACCCTTTTTGTTTAAATCTTCACCAAATCGACTTTAAATCAAATCTAGATTTATTTAAATTTAAAAGATAACCATGGGAAATCAAAATATCAGTAAAAATGAATTTTCATAACTGATTTCAGATCCAAACGGTTTTTTACATAAAAGCCCCTCTCTTTCGAGGAATTTATAAAAATAGTTTATTTATTCAGAAAAATACCAAAATTTAGAATAAACTCCATTATAATTAGGAGAATTTACTAAAAATATAAAATTGGTTATTTATACCAAAAATATTTGTACGGGTTTCGCACGTGTAAAAGATAAATCTTTAGAAAATATTTATTAAATCTCCAGAAAATTATTTTAATTCATTTTCAAATATTTAAAATAATATTTAAAAATACGGGGTTCTACATTGAGAGGCTTTGAACCATGTTCGGTATTAATGGAGATTCGGTGAGTTGGGAAGTCGTGTAACACGGAATCCGATAGAGGTTGTTTCTCTGGTTTTCGTGCTCTATGCAATTGGTGGAGCACATCCTTCATGAAGCAAGGGGTGGTTGGTGCACTCCACGTGGTGGAGTGGCGAAGGTGCTCCTTATGGGAGTGGGAGTACTTAGGTCTTCCATGAAAGTGGGAGATTGACATAGATAATGTGAGGTAAAGATTACAGTAACTTTGAAGCGTGGTGTATTTGGTCCAAGTGGGAGCTTGTTAGGATTGTGGCCTCAAATACACGTAGGCACGGAGTACTTGAAGTTGGAGAAAAAAAGGAGACAAAGACAGCAAGAGAAGACAACAAGATGTAGAAGAAGTGCGGCTGAAGAGTTACGGTCGACCGACTGGGTGTGCGGTCGACCGACCCAAGCTGCTGAGAGTTCTTCGAGTGTACAAGTTCAACAGAGAGCGGGATAGACGACGTGCGGTTGACCGGTCAAGAGTTCAGGAGTTGGCTTTACACGTTGCAGACCTGGGGGTGCGGTCGACAGACAGCGGCGCTGCGTGTTATTTGGGCTGACGGGTTTCAAGCTCAATAATCTGGATTTGTGTTTATCTTTTAGGGATTACTTGGGGACTATATATATGGTTATAGACTTTAGGGTTTGTATCTTTGAGATCACTGAGAGATCAAGAGGTGAGCCGTTATCATTGTTCAACTTCAAGAAGGGATTATGCCGAGTATTTCGAAGGTGAGGGAGAAAAATTGAGAGTTGTAATTTCTTTTGTAATCTTGTATTTCTTGAGGAATAAAAAGTATTGATTATTTCTACATATTGATTGTGTTCTTGTGAGATCTTGCATATATCGTGGTGGTTTGTTCTTGATTGATCTAAGTCTTGATAGTTTCTATTGTTTGTGGTGTACTTCCGCTATAGCACTACGAGTTATTGTAGATTCTTCAACAGAATCAATATGGTCACAGGTGTAGCTACTAGTATAGGTTCTATTTAAGGTTCGATTCTATAAAAAGCTACAGGAGCCTGATATGGAAACCTGTTCATAACCTTTCTCCAACCTCAGTAAAACAAATTCATGTTCAAGCACCTCTTCTCTTCAGCATTTTAAAATTTAAACTCACAATTAAAATGTTGATGCACACATGTTTCTAGTTCTTATATGGTCAGTGTCCAGGGAACACTGTCTCTGACTCTTCCTTGTGTTTTTGAAGAAGCAAAAGACATAATCGTTGCAACCTAAGAGTACATATAGCTAGCATCAAGGAAAATTATCTCCTCCCACTTATTTAGAGAAACATTATTGGTTCAAGTAGACCAATTTCTT
This sequence comes from Hemerocallis citrina, assembly GCA_017893485.1. Taxonomy (NCBI): domain Eukaryota; kingdom Viridiplantae; phylum Streptophyta; class Magnoliopsida; order Asparagales; family Asphodelaceae; genus Hemerocallis; species Hemerocallis citrina. The sequence goes on from CM030362.1 coordinate 126,439,626, forward strand.
TTTGTTTCATTCTTCCTCCATATCGTGATTTTCAAGAATAATCTATCCTCTGCCAATTTAATTTGTAGAAAATTACATCACAACATTCCTACACTTGCAGCTCCCACAAATAAACCTCAATCATAACAGACTTTATTTTAAGTCAAGACAGCCTCACTGAAGGGTCGACCAAATTTTTAACCACCCATCCCTAGGGTTGCAAATGAGCCGAGTTGAGCCGAGTATCTTGAAGCTCGAGTTCGGCTCGTTAAAGAATCGAGCTCAGTTTCGAGCTCAAGCTCGTCTCGAGCCGAGCTTTGACCGAGTTCGAGCCAAGTAGCTCGCGAGCTTAGCCTACAATCACAAAAAGCCCAAGCTGAAGCTCAGCTCCGTAAGCTATCGAGCTCGAGCTCGTCTCGAATCGAGCTTTGACCGATCCTTTGTTGGAAATAGTTTTTGCATTTTTTCCGGGCCGGATTTCGGTGGGCTTCGGCCACCGACGGCGCCGGAAGTTGATTGGATTACGTTTCTCTCGTCGAGTACTATTCCGTAATGTACTCACTTGCCAAAAACGATTTTCCGTATGAATGAGAAATGTAGGTCCAAAGTTGGGTACTCGAAATGTACTAATTTGGGCCGTTGGAATGGATAGTCCCACATCAGAAGATAGGAAAGATTTTCTCTAGTATATAAGCTAAAAAAATAGACTAAAGGGCGTAGCCCTGGGGTTACCACTAACGTGTAGTAGAGAGAGGACCTAGCCAAAATAATAAACACACACGCGCGCGCCCGGCCCTGGCCAATTTTTTTTCTCAGTTACTGTTGAGGCTTTTCAAATTCTGTAACTGGTACCATTACTCTGTAACAGCAGCCTAACAGCTCATTAGTTACATTTTTGAACCATTACTCTGCTGTTACAGAGTAATGGACCCTTCAGTTACTCCCCTTCTCCTATAAGACCAGTACTTTTTGTCTGCCAGTACACAGAGTTATTCAAAATTCTGAATCTCCTTCTTCTTCTTCTTCTTCCTCTGAGTCAGAGTCTGAGAGTACAACACAGCTACCGGTTCGTTGAGATCTCTGAAGCTAGGGTACTGCTCTTCAGGGAAAGGTAGTTCAGTTGTATCCTGAGAGGCAATTCGTCAACCACAGTCACACTACGGGGCGAATTTTGCTTTAAGGACTGAGATCTTAATCTCGACTCTGTATTAAAGTTCTGGTTTGTTCTTTTATTTCCTGTAATTGTATTTCTTCACAAATATTGTTAGCAATTTCCTTCTTTATGAAATTCAAGTTCTAACAATCTTAAAGGAAAATTTTACCTCTATTCTAACAATTTTTGTGAAGATTATTTACAGGTATTGTTATCATTTTGGAAGAACAAAACAACTAACAGTTCTATTTCAACTGTTTCAGAACATAGAAAACACATAAAACGATAATTTCAGTGAACTTATCAGTGAACAAACACCAGTGACCCAAAATGTGACTGAACAATCGGTTGCAGCACAAACGGTCATTCTGTCCACACATATAACTGTGGGAGAAAAATCAGAAAAGTTCAATGGAACTGGATTCAAGAAGTGGCAAGGGAAGATGCGGTTTTACCTGACCACCTTGAAACTAGACAGGTTTTGTAACGCCCCGAATTCCAAAATACACTGGATTCGAGATTTCACAGGATCTTTACACTTCATTTAGTACAATTTTACAAGGAAATTTGAACTTTTCACTTTACAACAGAGTTACATGAGAAACTTTACTCTTTACATTGCACAGCGGAAGTAAATTTACAACATTTAAATAAATGTACAACAATATTGGATAATCTCTAGGCATCTGTTCCTCTTTAACCTTTATCATGTCATTTACCCTGCATACAAAACTGTGGGTACGTTAGTTTATTCAACCACCGAACATTATACACGGCCATCCTCTCTATGCCGGAAATAGTATAACTGATTTTCCATATTTAACAAACACAAACTTGTCACATATCAACCTAAAGGGAATACTCTATTGATGTATTGTGATTGTGCACTTAGTCCTTAATGCAATTATTTATATTACATGACACTAATGCACACTTGTTCGGATTCTATGCATTCCATACTACATAGGTCCGAGGGTAAGCCTCTTAATCGTTCTTCATCTTTGTAAGGTTCAATCCCTCGTCATGACTTAATCTACTACTGTAACTGCGGTAGGTATCCTAGATGATCTATGAGTACAAGCTCATGTACAGAAAACCTGGAGGGAAATTCCACGCCATGTCTTGACGCATCAAGCATGCATTCTGTGTTAATTCAGCCTCCTTCATGGCACACGATCCTCTTGCAGTCACCAAACATCCCACAAGCGTTGCTAAAGTCCGATCATTACTGAGTAATGCCCACGCCATGTCTTGACTCATCAGGCATGCATTCTGTGGCTCACCCCCGCATCGTAAACTCTTTCATACTTGTGTTTTTCTCTCACTTTCATCACATCTCCACTATGTACTAATTCCTTAAATTTAATGAAATCATGAACAAAACCAATCTTTTAGAGTTAGTCCTATCACTACTACCGGTCTTATTACTTTCATTTCACAATGACCCAACCTGGTCTTTTCAATTTCAATAATCATAATTATTCATCACTTTCACTTGCCGGTGTGAGTTTGACTACACTCTAATTTTCAATTTCAATTCATAATCCATATGTTTGAGTTTTCATGCTCAATAACATTCTCTTTTCCAATAACATGATTTCTAATTTATTCATGAGTCCATAGCCATACATGAAATTCAATTATTCCTTATGTATTCCATCAAATATCATTTCCACATTAAAATCACATCACTAAATGAATATTCATATTTCATAATTTTCACACTATTCTCCAATGAGAATAATTCACATCACATCACTACATATAATTTCTTTCTTTATTATATTTCTTTTTTAACATTTTATTTCAAGTCCTTTTGCAAAGTGCAACTTTCATAACATACAAGTGTAGAACCATAGTTCTAAATTATACTTTTGTTCTCAAAAATATACTCTACTTCACTTAAATAATTCCCAATTTATTTTTCATAAGTCCCACATAATTTTAGGATAATACTCATATTTTTTCTAATTTTGTTAATCATCAAAAATCACTAAAAAATTATTTCTTCCCCCAATTTAATACTGGCCGAGCCCAGTATTCGAACCCACAACCAGAGGGAAACAAGTCACAGGCACAGGCCGCTAGGCCACTTGCGCCAGCGGTATACAAGAGTGCTGAGAGCATTAAGTGCTCTCGGCTGCAGTTCATTTAATCTTTTAAAAACACGAAACAAAAATATGTGGTGCTACTGGGAATCGAACCATCGACCCCTGAGGAAGCCGCACAATACTGTAGCAAATAAGAGCATCTCGACCACTTGAGCTATATGCTCAAGTTGTCTCAAAACAACTCGAACTCTAATTAGATCAATTCTCTCTGTTTAGTAGAACATTTCGATGTTCAACAAGCTCTCATTTAATTTTGCTTTTACTAAACTTACTGTAAATTTTCAGATTGACTATTCCCATCATAAATTATACTCCAGTATATTAAAAATAATTTTTTTCAATAATTAACACATATTTATCATACAATTAATTCGAATTTACAAGCTACTACTAATATGTTTCTTTTTCGACATTTCTTATCAAATTTTAACACCACTAATCTCTTTATTAACAATCTTGATATCAATTCTCTGTTTTTAATCATTTTACAAACCCCCAAATTATATTTTTAAGTCATTCACACAACATTATCACAATAGTCTATTTAAGCACATAAAGCGACATTGTCAATCTACTAATTTTGCATATAATTCTTGATGTTAATAATGAAGTTTTCTTCAAACAATCCATAGCCATAATCAATTTACACGCAACTTAAATTAAATGATGGAAGCACAAACAAGTTATTCATTAACATTCCACTCAATTAATAGGCCAATTTTCCAATTAAAATGCACTCTTATTAATCTTTTTCATACATCATCATTCAATTTAATACTAGCATGCTTCCTAATTAGAAATACGGAAAATTACCCACCTTGATTGGAGAGAAGTACAATTAGCAACACCTCCTAAACAAATGTCCTTGCCAAAAGAGCGATCCTCCTACTCGTCGTCGTGCACACGAGCTCCAAGAATGTCAAACCCGAGCCTCCCTTGTTGATGCCGGCCTCTCCTCTTCTTAATGCAAGCACAAACTCCTCACACAACTCTCAATCTTTTAACTCACTTGCTATACTACTTAATAATGTATTTTAAACTATAGGTTTGGAGGAATAATTAGCACAAGAATAACTAGGCTAGGGGGGGGGGGGAGGGTATTTATACTAAAAATTTAGGAAAATGAAAGGCTAGGATTAACTTAGGAGTTAGAAACAAAGGGCTAGGATTCAAGGAGGAGTTACAATAACCAACCATGATCAAGTAACGACCACCCATGACTCCATTTGAAAATTTCATTTTTCCCTCCTAAGCTAAAAACCGGCCATGCACATGTGGATTCAATTGCACGTGTACGTGCAATGCACGTGCATGCATTTGTCTCCAAAAATTTGTACATTATATTTTACATAAAAATAATCTTTAAAATGTATTCTACACCACAAGTTGTATTTAAAATAAAAATAGTTCATGGGCTTTAGTTTATGGGCCAAAATAATAATTATAAAAATAATGAATTTAATTAAATTTGGGCTTTTAAAAAGAAAGGCTTTTGTCTATTTGAAAAAAGGGCTTTATATAAAAATAATTAAAGAGCACACATATATAAATATCTATACTCATCATAATGAAAATGATTACCAAAAATATTGCACGTGTACACTACGTGCAAAATAAATAAAATAATTTTCATTAAATGAAAAATCGGGGCATTACAGGTTTCTCACTAAAACTGCCCCTTTGCTGGCACCTATGGATGCGCACTCCGTTGCTGTGGTAGATGCATGGACTCAGAGTGATTATCTCTGCAGAAACTACATCCTGAACGGCTTGGTAGACTCACTGTACAATGTCTACTGTGTCTTCAAGACTTCCAAACTTCTGTGTGGGTCTTTGGAGAAAAAGTACAAAACAGAAGACGCCGGCTCCAAAAAGTTTGTAGTTGGCAAATTTCTGGACTACAAGATGGTTGACTCCAAGATAGTTGTAAATCAAATTCAGGAACTGCAGGTGATAATGCACGAAATCGCTATAAAGAACATGATGCTGTGTGAACCATTCCAGGTTGCAGCGTTCATCGAGAAGCTTTCACCTGGATGGAAGGACTTCAAGAACTACCTCAAGTACAAGCGAAAGGAGATGTCTCTTGAAGACCTAATAGTCAGGTTGAGAATTGAAGAAGAAAATCACAAGGCTGACAGATCCTATGGAAATCAGTCCATAGAAAAGGCCAACATGATAGAACACAAACAGAAGGACAAAAAGAGGAAGTTCTTGCCACATGCCTCGAAAAAAAAACCTGCAGCAAAGAGGTTTGCTGGAAAATGCTACATGTGTGGTAAGCTGGGGCACAAAATTTCTGACTGCTGCAACAGGGAAAACAACCATGCTGGAACTGGACAGGCAAAAGGGAATGACAAATTCCATGCACACATAGCTGAGAACTTGTCCACTGGTCTCACTTGGACCTCTGTGTTGTTGTATCAGAGGTGAATCTGGTGGGGAGCAATCCTCGTGAGTGGTGGTACAACACTGGGGCCACCAAGCACATCTGTTGGGACAAGAAGATGTTTGCTTCATACCAGAAGTGCAACAAGGATGAACAGTTAGTCATGGGGAATTCTTCCACCTCCAAAATTGCAGGAACAAGGAAGATAGTACTGAAGATGACTTCAGGCAAGGAACTAACACTCAACTTTGTGTTGCACGTTCCAGATATTAGAAAGAACCTGGTCTCGGGATCTTTGCTAAGCAAGAATGGATTTAGGGTTGTTCATGCTTCTGATAATTTTGTACTTTCTAAGAATATGGTGTACTTGGGAAAAGGGAATATAAAGGATGGACTGTTCAAATTCAATGTAATGACAATCATCCCAAAATCTATTGTTCCTGTTGTTCCCAAAGTTAATGAAATTAATCCTGTTGCTTATGTTGTTGTGTTTTCTTCTATTTGGCATGAAAGACTAGGCCATATTAATTTCAATTCTCTGCGTAGATTAATTAACATGAATTTACTACCAAAATTTAAGGTAAACAACTGTGCAAAATGTGATGTTTGCACAGAGGCCAAACTCACTACAACTTCATCCCGTTCTGTAGAAAGAAACACTGAAACTCTAGGTCTAATTCACACGGATCTGTGTGATTTGAAATATGTGCAGACCAGAGACGGCAAAAAGTATTTTGCGACATTCATATACGATTGTACAAAGTTCTGTTATGTATACTTGTTACATAGCAAAAATGAGGCCTTAGATAAATTTAAGGAATATAAGCTTGAGGTTGAGAATCAACTGAAAAAATGATTAAAATCGTTAGGAGTGATAGAGGAGGGGAATATGATGCACCATTTAATATGTTCTGCTCCGAACATGGAATAGTTCATCAGACAATTGCTCCTTACTTACCTAAATCAAAATGTACTGCTGAGCGCAAGAACTGAACTCTAAAGGAGACGATGAATGCCTTGTTGTTGAATTCTGGGTTACCCCAAAATATGTGGGAGAAAGCGTTGCTGACTGCCAACTATATTCTCAATAAAATATCTCACAAGAAAACTGGCAAGACATCATACGAACTGTGGAAAGGTAATGTATCTTCGTATAAATACCTCAAAGTGTGGGGATGTCTAGCAAAAGTGATAGTACCTAATTCAAAACAGGTCATAATAGGATCTAAGACCATTGATTGCATATTCATAGACTATGTACACAATAGTAGTGCATATCGGTTCTTGGTATATAAATCGGATATACAGGACATCCATGTGAATACAATAATGGAATCAAGGAATGCTTCCTTCTTTGAACAAGTATTTCCGTGCAAGGATACTACGTATTCCAAACGTACACGTCAGCAAGAGAGTACAAGTACCTCGGTTGATCAACCAGGAGATGATAATGATGAACCTAGACGAAGTAAAAGGGCTAGAATATCAAAGTCATTTGGTCCTGACTTTGTAATGGCATTTCTGTTAGAGAATGAGCCCAGAACATTCAAGGAAGCTATGTCTACGCCTGATGCTCCTATGTGGAAGGAAGCAATCAAAAGTGAAATAGACTTCATTATGCAAAATCATACATGGGAGTTGGTCGATTTGCCTTCTGGGTGTAAAACTCTAGGATGCAAATGAATTTTCAAACAAAAATTGAAAAGAGAAACATAAGGCGAGACTTATGGTACAAGGATTTAGGGAAAAGGAAGACCTAGACTTTTTTGATACATATTCTCCGGTTACAAGAATAACTTCCATAAGAATGCTGATAGCTATTGCAGCTCTACGTAACCTGGAAATACATCAAATGGATGTCAAAACTGCATTTCTAAATGGAGATTTAGAGGAAGAAATATACATGAAACAACCTGAGGGTTACGTAGTTCCTAGACAGGAAAGCAAGGTGTGCAGGCTTGTAAAATCCTTGTACGGACTGAAACAAGCTCCAAAGAAGTGGCATGCAAAATTTGACAATGTTATGATGTTAAATGGTTTTAAAATAAATGAATGTGATAAGTGTATCTACATCAAAGATACTACAAATGGATATATTCTGGTGTGTCTATATGTAGATGACATCCTCATTATTGGTAGCAATAATGACATTATTAAACAAAATAAGAACATGCTTAGTGGCAAGTTTGTATGAAAGATTTGGGAGTTGCAGACGTCATACTAGAAATCAAAGTTTCTAGAACGTATGAGGGAATTACTTTGTCTCAAGCTCATTATGCTGAGAAAGTACTTGAAAGATTCAAGAATTACTCTAATGGGACTGCCAAAAGTCCTGTGGATCTCAGTCTTCACTTGTTCAAAAATACGGGTGACAGCATATCACAATTGGAATATGTATATATAATCGGTAGTCTGATGTACTTAACAAATTGTACAAGACCGGACTTGGCACATTCAGTTATGTACTGAGCCGCTACACAAGTAATCCAGGATGAAGTCACTGGAAAGGAATAACTAGAGTATTGAACTACTTGCGGCATACTCAGAGTTATGGATCGCATTACACCAGATATCCAGCAGTACTAGAAGGTTACAGTGATGTCAACTGGATATCGAACTCCAAGAACTTGAAATTCACAAGTGGGTATGTCTTCACTCTTGGTGGTGCAGCTGTGTCATGAAAATCCTCTAAACAAACGTTAGTGGCCAGATCCACCATGGAATCTGAGTTTATTGCTTTAGACAAAGCGGCAAAGGAAGCAGAGTGGCTTCGAAACTTTTTAGAGGATATTTCCATGAGGAAAAAATCAGTGTTTGCTATATGTGTACACTGTGACAGCCAATCGGCTACAGCAAGGACACTGAGTTGTATGTATAATGGTAAGTCTCGTCATATCAAAAGGCGACACAAAACTATTAGACAACTGTTTTCTAATGGAATAATCTCTATAGAGTATATAAAATTGGCCGATAACCTAGCAGATCCATTTACTAAAGATTTGTCACGAGAGAAAATTGTGAGATCATCGAGAGGAATAAGTTTAAAGCCTATGACGAAAGAGGATACTTGATGGAAATCCTACATAGAAATTAGAGATCCCAAGATCTAGGTTGAAGGGGACAACTAAATCTTGTTGAACCGACGTGCGCACTGAGAGATTAAAATCTCGTACCCACTCTTAGGATGATAAAACCGCTGCCTGCAAGGGGTTAGGATAAGCTTGGCTTTTAATGATTCCCATAGCTTTGAAATAAAAGTGGGGTATGGCAGGATACTCTTTATGGGTAATCACCTTGTGAGTGTGAAATAAGGTCGTTTCTAAGAGAATGAAGGGAGACTACATTCTTCAAGTTCACTCACGATTAATCAAGGTTGTTCAAGGCCAAAATGAACACAACAAGAGAACCTAGTTCTGTGAGGAGATGAAACTGTGTAATAGTTATTGTCTAGGTTCACATCAAAGCCCGGGTAGTTCAAGACATCATGTTCACTACCTGGTCAAGTGAATCCGATGGCTACTCACTAAGGGTGGTTCAAAGTTGAAAAATTTCTACCATTCCTGATGCAGTGATTTTCTGATTGTACTCTCAGAATCTTGTTTGTCATGTCTTTTTCTGTCGTGTCTGGATTACATGGTCTAGTCATTTTCATTCATGTGGGGGATTGTTGGAAATAGTTTTTGCATTTTTTCTGGACCGGATTCCAGTGGGCTCCAGCCACCGGCAGCGCCGGAAGTTGATTGGATTACGTTCCTCTCGTCGAGTACTATTCCGTAATGTACTCACTTGCCAAAAATGGTTTCCATATGAATGAGAAATGTCGGTCCAAAGTTGGGTACTCGAAATATACTAACATGGGCAGTTGGAATGGATAGTCCCACATCAGAAGATGGAAAAGATTTTCTCTAGTATATAAGCTAAAGAAATGGACTAAAGGGCGTAGCTCTGGGGTTACCACTAACGTGTAGTGGAGAGAGGACCTAACCAAAATAACAAACACACACGTGTGCGCAGGGCCCAGTCCCGGCCCCTGCCCCGGCTTCTGCTCGGCTTGGCTCTGGCCTATATTTCTTTTTTTGCTCCGCTCCAAAAAATTTTCCCAATTACTGTTGAGGCTTTTCAAATTCTGTAACTGGTACCATCACTCTATAACAGCAGAGTAATGGCTCATTAGTTACGTTTTTGAACCATTACTCTGCTGTTACAGAGTAATGGACCCTTCAGTTACTCCCCTTCTTCTATAAGACCAGTACTTTTTGTCTGCCAGTACACAGAGTTATTCAAAATTCCGAATCTCCTTCTTCTTATTCCTCTGAGTCAGAGTCTGAGAGTACAACACAGTTACCGGTTTGCTGAGATCTCTGAAGCTAGGGTGCTGCTCTTCAGGGAAAGGTAATACAGCTGTATCCTGGGAGGCAATTCGTCAACCACCGTCACACTACGGAGCGAATTTTGCTTTAAGGACCGAGATCTTAATCTCGACTTTGTATTAAAGTTTTGGTTTGTTCTTTTATTTCCTGTAATTGTATTTCTTCACAAATATTGTTAGCAATTTCCTACTTTATGAAATTCAAGTTCTAACAGCTTTGACCGAGCTCGAGCCGAGTAGCTCGCGAGTTTGCATCCCTACCCATCCCTATAAAAATTAATATGAAATTGATCACCGAGAATGAGTGCTAAAGAAGCCCAGTTAGGCAAAGAAAAATTAAAGTTTGTCCTGCCATTTCTAAACTCTTACACTCCAGATAAAGTAAGCTAATAATCCATTGAGTTCATATTCCCAAATCAATGTCACGAGCTAATAAGTAATATTTAAGAGTAACGCTACATCCGCTATCAATTTTACTATATTTTTCTTCACTACTTAGAGAGCACACTCTAATAGGTGAGAGAAGAGAGAGCGAATAGGTGAGGAAAGAGAGGGTAGACTCTCCAATAGAAATATATCACCTAAGGTAGTAAAAAAAATGGTAGTGAAATTGATAGTGGGTGAAGCATTACTTAAATAATCAATATTTAAAGAACACACTGAACCCTATACAGTAAAAGCTGACATCTGATATTCAGTTCAGGATAAGTGCACAACTGTTGTCCACGCAATATTAAATAATCTGGCGTGTAAGTACAGGGTAAATTTATCTGTGGTAAGAAGCGGTTCACTTTAAGTATATTTGTATATATCAATATATGCATACCACTTAAGACATAAATTAACACATATGATATAAGATGTGAGGGTTTGAAGCATAAATACCTTCCACAAGAGTTCTCCACAAGATATCTTCGACCTTTCATGTCATTAGCACTCTTTCTAACACCCAAGTTTAAGTCCTCAAGCTTTGAGCAGGGTTCAAAGTGTACCTAACAATCCTTGATTCTACTCAAGAAAGTACAATCAATAATCAAGGAAGAGAATATACTTATCCCACAAATCAACAAATTAAAGAACAAGAAACACAGGAGAAAAGGAACTATATGGATAAGTTGTGAGCAGTGATACAAAGAAGTAGCCAAAAACAGAGACTTTCAAGAAATAGAAACCTGAAATTCGACTGAATATTTCCTTCATCTTCTGTATCCTTGCATCTTCCTGACGTGGAACAGACTCTTGCCGATTGTTGCAGATCGCTACCAATATCAACTGTACCTTGAATAAACTAAAACATTGAAGCAGAGAGAGAGAGTTTCAGGAGACAGGAAATCTAAATGATGATGTTTGGTCACCAACAGAAGAAAAAAAAGAGGCGACAATATGCATGAATCCTTAAGTACAAAGTTGATATTGAAGAAATATTGGCTATCAAAAACATTCCCGTTTGCAAGGAACTCTTGCAAACGAGGATCTCTTTGATATGTGGACGTAGAGTTGGCATTCGGGTCGAACGGGCCGGGCCGGGCCGGGCCGGACCCGCCCGGGTTGGATGTTGACTTGGGCGGGTTCGGGCCGGGTTGGTGACTTAACCGGGCCGGGCCGTACCGGGTCGAAAAGTGGTTATGGCGACCCGCCCAACCCGTGAACCCATTCGAGTCCAACCCGGGTCGGGTCGAGTCGGTTCGCGGGTTGGCCCGTTTAGATAGGTTTTTATTTTTTGAACTTAAAATAATAATAATAATAATAAACATTAAAAATTGTAATAATAATAATAAGATTGAAAGAGTGAAATTGGCAAAAAATATTGAAATATTATTCATATAATTTTAAGTTATACAAGTTTCACAATTTCTAATGAAATAAAGAATTCAATTCACAAATATGTTTTATACACTAACATATTTCTTATATACAATTTTAATTTACTTCAATTTTTCTAAAATAAAATAACAAGCACAGATATAATACAATTTTTTTTTATCTATTTACAATTGTCTTCAAGTTGATGGCATTGAATTTGCTATTGTTGATCTTGAATTCTTCTTTTTGGTTGTTATTGTTGTTGTTGTTCTTCTTCTTCTTCTTCTTCTTCTGACGAGTTGCTCCCACTTGTGGACGTAGATAATGCTTTCCCTTGTGTCCTATCTTCAGCCTTCAGTCAGTCTTCTGTGCAAACGAGCATCTCTAACGTGTCGGGTTTCAAGCGATTCCTGTAATCAGTTAGAACTCTGCCACTCGAAGAAAATGCACTTTCAGAAGCAACTGTAGAGACAGGAGGAGTTAGTAAATCTTTAGCCATAATTGACAGAATACTATAAATGTGTTCATGGTCTTTCCACTATTGTAAAATATCTAGTGGAGAAGAAGAAGACTCAGAATCTTGTTGGTTATACCAATTTAATTCATTTAGTTGATTAGTCCTAGGTTTTTTGGATTGAATTTTTGCAAGTAAATTAAATATTCTATCATCAAATTTACTCTTACCCTTACCTTTAGAAGTAACAGAAGAAGAACTAACTACTGAAGTTGTACTACTAAAAGCAAAACATCTATCATAATAATCATATAAGTTATTTAATGTAGATTCAAATTTAACAAAAAAAGTAGCGCAATCAATTACTATTTCTACATTTTCCCCAAGTAATGCAAAAAACATTTCAATCAAACTCTTCGTACTTTCTAATTTGATCGAGGATCCATAACGGTAGCAACACAAATCAAGATAGGTGGAAAATAATACTTCAAAAATTTTGTGTATGCAGGTTTTATAATATCACCAACATAAGTATCATTTAATATTTCGTTAAATGTTTGCATCATGCTAACTAATGAAATAAAAATGCTACTAGAAGTAGATTCATATATTTTTGAAAATTTTAAAGTTGCGGTTTTAAAAGGTTCTAAAATTTTCAGCAAATGTTCGGCACAAAACCAATCGATGGGAGTCATTTTCAAAATTGTGCATATTTTTTGCGATACAAAAATCATTTACAACTGCTTTATATTCGGTAACAACATGTAGTAAATCAAAAGTAGAGTTCCATCGGTGTTTAACATCTTTTGGAAATCTTCTAAAAGGTACATTTGAAATCCTACACCAATTTTTCCATTCTTGAAATACGCTGGAACTTAATGCAATGAAATGTACACAATTTCTAATTTTAAGTATATATGGATCAGCTATTTTTAATGCATTTTGAACACATAAATTTAAAATATGACATGCACATCTAATGTGAAAAATATTGTCAGATGGAGGGTTTAATGAAGATTTTAAAGTAGTAATTGTTGCACTGTTGTTAGATGCATTATCAAAACTAATACACATAATTTTATCGCGAATATGAAAAACATCACAAATTTCTAAAATACGGTTTGCTATTTCAGCACCACTATGGGGATACGGCAACGCGGCAAGTGATATGATTCTTTTTTGAAGAATCCAACCATTGTCGATCCAATGACAGGTTATTCCCATCGTTGGAATATTGTTGACACCCGTCCAACAATCCGAAGTTAAACTAACTCTACAAGTTAAACTCCATAAAATTGCAATCAAAGCGTTCTTCATTACATTGTACACTTTAAAACAATCCGATTTGCAAGTATTTCTCGGAATTCTTCTAGAATAAGGGTTTAAGGCTGTTTGATTAAAATTTTCCAAGTCCCTACTTTCGGGATAGGAAAATGGTAACTCTTTCTTTATTACTAATCGGGCCATTTCCCGACGAACAAGATCGGGATCATAAGGGTGGCTATCAACTAGACCGGTCCTAAGGTTAATATTTTGTTGGCCGGGTAGGTCAACAAGAAGTTCTTTATGGTTATTTTGGATGTGTCTACTAATTATACCGGTGCCATCACCCCTCTTGAATTTGTATGCCTTAGAACATGTTTTACAAATTTTCAAACCTATATCTGGAGTTTCTTCGTCCGGGATATAATCGTAAAACTTATGCCAATCACTACTTTCTCCTCTACTTTTCCTACTACTACGGGGTTGTGTGGTTTCGGTTGGTTGTTGTTGTTGTTCTTCTTCTTCTAATTGTATGTCACCTACAATCTCGTCGTGTGTACTTCATTGTTGGGTAGGAGGATCATGGTACTCTTCGGCGGGCTCACTAATTGGGACAATTGATGGCCTACGGAAAGTGCCGGTGGAATCTTGTCCACTTTGGCTACGACCGCTACCGCGTGATCTAGATATAATGTAGTAATGTATGTTAAAAAAAACTACACAATGCAGGAGCGATGAGTTATAAAAAAAAATCTAGAAAACAAGAGGGTTGAGATAAAGAAGATCAAAAAACCAACAAAAATTATAACTACAACAAAAATTAAATAAGAAGAGAGGTATGGAATTTTGATACCCTTCACCGTGGATACACGTATATAAAAAAATCCGTGAAAATAAGAATAGAAGTAGAAGTAGAAAGCGATTCCGGAATTGAAGAGTTTAGGAGGGCTTGAAGGAGAGTTGAAGACTTGATCACTTGGAGTTGGACGAGAGTTGAAGAGTTGAAAACGACGTTGAATTTTGATTTCAATACGATCGGAATTTGATCGTGTATATGCCTTGAAGACTTGCTTATTGAATACTTCAATTGTTCACAAATTGCTTAGAAATGAGTTATAATTGTAGAGAGAGTAAGAGAGTTTTTTGTGAATTTTTTGATAGGGTTTTGGGGGTTATTTATAGGGTTAAAATAACAACAAAAAAAAACCAAAAAACCAAAAAAACTCACAAAAATTGCTTTAAGAGCCGTTTAGGCTCTCTGTTCTACAATACCCAGGCCAACGGCCATTTTCCGACCCGTTGGACCCGTTCGGGTCAACGGTCGACCCGGGGGGGGGGGGGGGGTCGAACGTTTGACCCGTTCGGATCGAACGAACGGTTCGCAACCCGCGGGTTGGCGGGTGGGTTTGGCGAAATTAACCGGGTTCACGGGTCGGGTTGGGCGGGTTGGATCCGATAAATTTGCGACCCGGGTCGACCCGTTACTGTATATATATATATGTGTGTATATATATATATACACACACACACATATGTGTGTGTGTGTGTGTGTGTGTGTGTGTGTGTGTATTTGTATATGTATATATATTTGTATATGTGTGTGTGTGTGTGTGTGTGTGTGTGTGTGTGTGTGTGTGTGTGTGTACTAGATTTGCCCGTGGGCACGTGCCTACGACACGTCTTCGGAACGATACAAAACACGAAAAACCTGTAAACAGTAAAATAACAATTATGTAGCTCAAGTTTGAATAGTATGACAATAATTAGTTGTAAATAAAAGTCCATGTTTCCATTAGTATATGTTGAAAAATAATTATAAATGGGAGTATAAAATCTAACTTTTTAGAACTTTAAGTGTGGAGTTGAAGAGATATTTACTATTTTCAATATATGACAATAATTATGTAAAACAACAATTATATAGCTCAAGTTTGAATAGTATGACAATAATTAGTTGTAAATAAAAGTCCATGTTTCCATTAGTATATGTTGAAAAATAATTATAAATGGGAGTATAAAATCTAACTTCTTAGAACTTTAAGTGTGGAGTTGAAGAGATATTTACTATTTTCAATATAACATGTGCAAAAAAAAACATTAAAATTCTGAAAATCTAAATTTCTAAGTAAAATATAGAAAGAATGAGAGAGAGAGAGATAGGGAGAGAGAGAAAGAGAGAAATATGAAAAAGTGAAGAGAGAAAAGAGATATAAGAATAAAGTAATAAGTTTTTTAGTTTTGGGGGGGAAAATTTGGTTTTGGGGTTTGAAATTTTGGAGGGAAAATATGTTTTGTGAGATTTGATATAGACCTTTGATTTTAGGGGGGACTGATTGTGAGCCACTTGATAGTTTTCTTTGTAATTTATTATATAGATATCTATATAATAAAACACAAAGAAAGCTATCAAGTGGCTCTCCTTCAATCCCTTCAAAAATCAAAGGCTCAGCTCTAACATCACAAAACATATTTTCCCCCCAAAAGTTCCCCCCCAAAACTCAAATTCAAATCCCCCACTCAAAATAACTCCTATATTTATTTAATTGTTTTTTTTCTCTCTCTCCCTCCCTCTTCTATTCAAAAAATTAAGAAAATAAAAAATTTTAAAATTTTAAAAAATAAGAAAACTAAAAAATTAAAAACTTTTAAAATAATTCAAAAAAAAATTTAAAAAATCATATAATATGTTTTTTGCTCTATGTTTGCTACTTCAATTAATTTGCTGGACATCGCAAACTATTTTATATGATCAAATAAGGTGTACCGTTTCGAAGACGTGCCATAGGCACGTGTCAACGGGCAAACCTAGTATATATATATATATATATATCAGTGTGTGTGTGTGTGTATATATATATATATATATATATATATTTATATATGTGTGTGTGTGTGTGTGTGTGTGTGTGTGTGTGTGTGTGTGTATACTATTTCATATATACTATTTTATATATACTATTATAATAATATATTATTATTATAATATATTATTATTATTATTATTATTATTATATATTACTATTATATATTATTATATATATTATATATAATTTATTATTATTATAATAAATTGTTTAATATATAATTTGAATATACTATTATTACACATATATTATTATAATTATTATATATTATTATATATATGTATATTATTAAATATGTTTATTGTAATAAAATATTTTATATTATTATATATCAGTATGTATGTATATGTATACAACATGTATGTATCAGAGTATATATACTATATACAGTATATACATACAACCAAACCTATACATACATTATACTCTCAATTTAAAAAAACTGTTTTCATTAAAAATGATTACCAAATAGCTTTTACACTCTCATTTTCAGAAAACTCTTTTTAGAAAACTATTTTCAGAAAACTGTTTACAAAACAACAAACCAAACGCAAATAACACATCTTCTTGTTATGCCTATGATAAGGATGCATCATCTGTAATGCCCCGAATCCCAAATACACTGAATCCGAGATGTTCTACAGAATCTTTCTGCTTCATTTAGTACAATTTTACAAGGAAATTTGAACTTTTCACTTTACATCAGAGTTTACATAAATTCATTACAATTTACACTGCACAGCAGAAGTAAATTTACAACAATTAAATGGATGTACAACAACACTGAATAATCTTTAAGCATATGTTCCTCTTTAATCTTTATCATGCCACTTACCTGCATATAAGACTGTGGGCACGTCAGTTTATTCAACCGACGAATATTATACACGACCATCCTCTCTATGCCGGAAATAGTATAACTTATTTTCCATATTTTGCAAACACAAACTTGTCACATATCAAACTAACGGGACTATCCTATTGATGTCGTGTTTTGATTGTGCACTTAGTCCTTAATACAGTTATTTATGTTACATGACACTAATGCACACTTGTTCGGATTCTATGCATCCCATACTACATAGGTCCGAGGGCAAGCCTCTTAATCGTTCTTCATTTTGTAGGGTTCAATCCCTCGCCATGGCTTAATGTACTACTGTAATTACGGTAGGTATCCTAGATGATCCATGAGTACAAGCACGTGTACAGAAAACCTGGAGGGGAATCCCACGTCATGTCACGACGCATCGTGAAGACAGCCTGTGGCAATTCAGCCTCCTTCATGGCACACGATCCTCATGCAGTCACCAACCATCGTACAAGCGTCACCACCGGGACGGTACTCTGGAGCAGTATCCACGTCATGTCACGACGCATCGTGAAGACAGCCTGTGAAATACTCTCACGCCGCCAATCCGATGGTCCTCAACTCATGTTTTTCACCTACTTTGATCACGTCTTCACTAGAGTTAGCCTCTCCACTAAACCGGACTTATTCATTCATTCATATATGACCAACCATGGTCTTTCTTTTCAATTTTTATTTCATTTCTTTCCAAATGCCGGGGGAGACTTAGCTACTCTTTTGTTTCAATTTCAATTCAAATTTCCAACATTGTGCATTTCCACTCATAAGTTCATATGTTGAGTTATCATACTCAAAGAGTATTTCTCTTTTCCAATCATGATTTCTAAATCGTTCAATAGTCCATAATTATACATTAAATTCAACTATTCATCATGTAACTCATGAAATGTTACTTTCACATTAAAGAAAAAACCACATCACTATATACTTAATCAAAGATAAATATTTATACATCATGAATTGTCACACCATTCTCCATTGAGAATAATTCACATCACTTCATATAATTCACATCTTATTCGTATTTTTCTTTTTCTAATATTCCATTTTAAATCTTTTGTAAAATACCACTTTATACAAATGCAAGTGTGGAACTTATAGTTCTAAATTATACTTTTATTCCTTAAACATACTCCACTTCATACGAATAATCCTCAAATTATTTTTCGTAAACTCCACATATTTTTAAAATAATAAATATATTTTTTCCCACATTTTTTGATCACTAAAACACCCCAAAAAAATGTTTTTTCCACAACATAAACACAGCCGAAGACCACGGATCGAACCAGCGACCACTAGGAGAAACAACCAAAGCACAGACCACTAGGCCGAGTGCTGCCCACGCATAGAAGAGGGCGCGAGAGCATTAAGTGCTCTCGGCCGCACTGTTTTATTTAAAATGTTCGAAACTAAAAAGAATGGTGTCAACGGGATTCGATCCCTCAACCTCAGAGAGCCGCATATATACTGTAGCGATTAAGAGTGATCTGACCACTCGAGCTATGGGCTCGGGTTGTCACTAGTACAAATCGAATTTTATTTAACCAATTATTCTCTATTTATTTAGAATACATCGATGTTCATCAACATCTTACTTCAATTTGCTCTTACTAATATACTGTAAAAATTCCAGATTTATCATTTCCATCATGAATCCTACTCCAGTATATAAAAATAATTTTCTCAAATAATTAAACATATTTTTCCCAATAAATAACACATTTCTACCATACAAATTGGTTAATTTGATATACTACCTCTAATACATTTCTTTTTCGACATTAAAATTTCATTAATCTCTATACTAATTTTCTGGCCTTATTCATCTCATAAACATAATGACTGCATCTTAATTTATTCGTTACAACGTCATAACAAAATTTCCAAAGCGACATAGTCAATATACTAATCTTGCACATAATTTTCATGCTACTAACGAAGGTTCATTTACACAATTCATAACCACATTCATATTGCACCCAACTTGAATTTTAATAGTAGAAACACACACAATTTGCATATCAACAATTCAATCAATTATAAATCATTTTTCCAATTAAATGTGCATTCTTATTAATCATTTTCATGCATCATTTTTCTAATTAAATCTAGCATGCATTCTTATTTAGAAATAGGAAAAATTTACCCACCTCAAATGGAGAGACAAACACAATTAGCAACTTCCTAAACAAAAGTTCTTGCACACGAACGTTCCTCCTCCTAGAAGCGCGCACTCGAGCCTCCAAGAACACCAAAATCGAGCACCTCCACAAGCCAACCGAGAGCTCTCCCTATACCGACCTCCTCTCCTTCTTGATTGATGCACAAACCCACACAATCTCTCAATCTTTTAACTCACTAAAACAACTACTAGATAAGGTATTTTGAACTATAGGTTGGAGAAAATAATTTGCACAAGACTAACTAGCCAGGGGGGGGGGGGGGGGTATTTATACTAAAAATCAAGGAGAATGGATGGCCAAGATTGAAGTAGGAGTTAGGAACAAGTGGCTATGATTTGATGAGGAGTTATACTAACCACCCATAATCAAGTAACCACCACACCATGATCCCACTCAAATTTTCCCATTCCCTCCAAAAAGAAGCAATCCGGCCTACCCCACTTTGTGCACATTGCACGTGTACGTGCAATACACGTGCATGCAACTAGGTCCAAAAAATTGTACATTAAATTTTGTATAAAAATAAACTTTAAATTGTATCCTACATGACAAGTTGTAATTAAAAGTAAATTAACTCATGGACTTTAGTTTATGGGCCAAAATACTTATTATAAAATAATGAATTAAATTAACTTTGGGCTTTTAAAAGGAAAGGCTTTTTGTCTAATTGAAAGAAGGCTTTATAGAAAAATAATCAAAGGCACATATTTAAATATCTATACTCATTATGATGAAAATATTTACCAAAAATATTGCACGTGCACACTACGTGCAAATAAATAATTTTTTTTATTAAATGAAAAATCGGGGCATTACATCATCGAACATAGATTTAACCACATCTACCTTCAAGAATCGCACGAGAAAAAACGGCGTTTTGCTTGGATCCTTCGCCTCCGCTAGAATCTCCTGATGCAACACCACATCGTCCGCTTTATCAACACTCACATCCAATCCATAACTGCAACATCAAAGAAATCATCTTTCTTCATATAACCTAGAACATAAAGCAACTGATGTAAAGATTCTGATACCTAGGCGGCAAGCGACCGAAATGAGCATCGAGAAGTTGGAAGAAGTCGGGATTCGTCACCGCCTCATAGTTCCCAATCTCTACGAGCCTCGCATAGATTGCGCTCTTCGTATCGCCCCCGCCGCCGCCCGACGGCGATGTGCTCTCGCCGAATCCTTCTTCCACGAGCTCAGAATCTGTTTTGGGACATGAAGACGGATTTTGGAGTTTGAGTGAGAGTAGAGTGATCTTTCTTAGCATATGTGATCGAGTCAAATTTTGAGTATTTGGCAAATTAAAATGGCAAAAATTGCTTTGCCCGCAGTCGTTGATTGCCAAAAAAATGGGTATGTCAAATTTTCAAAATTTTAGACGAAAAACGAATTTTTGTATGAAGTTTTTTTTTTTTTTTAAAGAAACATTGGAACGGACGAGAATTCTTTTCCCGTCCATCCAAATTTAAAAAATAAAAATAAAAAGTGAAGAGACAGTAGAAACATTGGAACGGACGGGAATTCTTTTCTCGTCCATCCAAATTAAAAAAAAAATTTAAAAAGTGAAGAGACAGTAAACCTTCTACCGTCCCACCAAATTTTTAGAAAAACAAAAATATAAAATGAAGAGACAGTAAAACCCTTCTTTCGTCCCATGAATTGGTGATTTTTTTTTCCCGGTCGGACGGGAATTTCTTTCCCGTTCATTGATTTAATTAAAAATTAATGTTTTGGGACGGAAAATTAATTTTCGTCCGATACTTTTCAGAAAAGTGAAAATCTCTCCGACGAAATTTTTTTTTTCGACCGGTGCAATAGACGATAAATCATCTTCCGATTGCTATATTTTCCAAAATCCCAAATCTTCTGCCATATTTGGCAGTCTCCTGTTCACCGACTGGAGTACTTTTTGGCCAATGACTGCAGTACTTTTTTTCTAAAAATTGGAAAAATAGCCAACGACTACAGATGCTCTAGTGGAGAAGAGTGACGTTGGTTTGAGAATTGAGAAATTTTTTTGCCGTACTAACCCACTTTTTGAAAATATTTGGCGCTCTGACCGACTTTTGAAAATATTTAGCAATCTGACTCAGTTTTGGACACGTCAGCATAAAACGTTATTGGGAACAGCGAAATAGGTTGTTTAGATGTCGTTGTTTCTAATAGCGGCATCTTTTATAAAAAAAACTATCATGCCGCTATTTGGAGTAACGGCATCAGTTATTTTTATTCTCAATCGCTTGCACTCTCACTTGTGAAAAAAAATTACAAGTGTGAAAAGCCTATAACATATGCCACTATTTCCAACAACGGCAATCTCATAACATATGTCATTGTTTGGAATAACGGCATCAGTTATAAGATTTTATGCATATAAATAGTGGTTCCCTCTTCTCCTTCCCCTTTCACTTTAGATCTGTTTTTTCTCTCTCTCACTCCTGAAACCCATAAACCCTAGTACCCTAAAATCCACAATCCCAATTATTGGAGTGCTCTCAAACTTCATATATCCTACCTCCTCACTCTCACTCCCATTTCATTCCTTATCCACGACGTATTTTCAAGCTATCCAAGGTACGGTCTTATTTGAAGGTATTATTATAACCATATATTTGATATGTATTCATAGGTTATGTTTATCAGTAGTTAATGACTTGAATATGTTTGAATCTTTATGTTTAGGTATAGAATATGATATCCCTATTTGGTTATATTTTGGGGGTGAAATAATTAGAAGTCTGAAGATTGGATATTGTTATAACGATGTTGAACCGGTCATTATTTGGACTCCCCGCAACTTTATATACTCACAACTAATAGATAAGATATTTGAAGTCACTAATTGGGATATAGGTGAATTCAGTATCAAAATCAAAGCCTGTTATGCTGCCGATAAAGGGGAAGGGCAATATTTTATGGTGGTTCCCGTAGATAATGATAATTCTTTGAGGTCCATGATTACTAGGACACTTAATCCAAATTGTAGTTGGAATGCATTGGAGTTATATATTGAGCAAATGAGGCTTTCGAACACTAGGCCAGTTGTTATTCAAAGTCCAAGTCGAGCTCCGACGTGGAAACGATCTGCCAAGTCACATGCAAGAATACCAAATACAGAAGATATTAGCACAACTCCAACAGAAAATATTACCACTGAATATGAGCAGGTACATCCGTTCACCATGACACAAAATATTGTCCACATCGACATGGTAATGCAAGACTTTGACAACGCCATTGTAAATAACGATTTGGTAGAAGAGAAAAAAGATGAGGATCACGGTCTTGAAGTTGAAGAGGAGAAGGATGCCGATGAAGCTCCGGTTAATGATGTCAACATTCATGTGTCGGTTAACAATGTGGTGTTGCCAAATCAGTCTATTAGTGCAACTGTACATGAGGTTCAATCGAGCGAATGGATTTCTTGTGTGACCATACATGAACATGCACAGTTTTCCATCGACTTTTCCAACACGGATGAACACTCCATAGGCCAAAGATTTCCAACTAAAGATTTACAACATCAAGTGAAGATGTACTCCATGAAGAATCATCGAGACTTCGTGACGGTAAAATCAACCCCTAGTTTATACTATGTCAAATGTAAATACGCACCCTTCAAACATTCAGCCGAGGACATTGCAGAAAATCCGGCACTTGTAAATATAGTGGGTTGTCCTTGGCGATTGCATGCAATTGTTCCAAAAGGCCATACTTATTTCATGGTAAAGAAGATTGAAGGTCCGCACACATGTGTGAATTCGACATTGAATCAAGATCACAGGAAAATTGATTCTACGTTTGTATCAACGATCATATTGAATGTTGTGACGGCACAACTAGGAGTAACACCAAGAGCCATAATTGAGATAGTCAATCTTCAGTTCAATTACACAATTTCATACTGGAAAGCTTGGAAGGCGAAACATAAAGCAATTGAGCAATTATATGGTTCCTTTCAAAAAAGCTTACACTAAATTACCCTATCTTCTCAATGCAATTCAAGCATCAAATCTGGGAACGACCGTCCATTGGGCCAATATTGTGTCTGGTCCAGCCGAAGAAAATTTTAAGGGGGTCTTTTGGGCATTCGGACCTTCAATTGAGGGGTTTAAGGGATGTAGACCAGTTATAAGTGTTGATAGAACACATTTGTATGAAAAATACAAAGATTGTTTGTTGATAGCTGTTTCACCGGATGTAAACAGTAGGGTTGTGTCCATTTGCATTTGTAATAGTTGATGGAGAGAGCATAGAAACCTGGACATGGTTCATGAACTGTATTCGGTGCTTTGTCATGGACTGTGCAGGTCTATGTGTCATTTCTGATCGTCATGCAGGAATGTTATCGGTAATGGATAATGAGTTCAGAACATGGAAGGAACCACTTTCTTATCATCGTTATTGTATGCGGCATTTTTCTAGTAATTTTCATTAAAAAATTGGTTGCATGTTTTTTATGAATAAGCTCAAGGTGATCGCGTGTCAAAATCAGTTTAAGAAGTTTGAGAAAAAGATTGCACAGCTTGAAGCCACTAATGTTGATGGGGCTAATTGGTTGAAGGACAAGCCGATTGAGAAGTGGACACTTTCCGCTGATGGAGACCATCGATATGGTATAATGAC
Source organism: Hemerocallis citrina (assembly GCA_017893485.1). Taxonomy (NCBI): domain Eukaryota; kingdom Viridiplantae; phylum Streptophyta; class Magnoliopsida; order Asparagales; family Asphodelaceae; genus Hemerocallis; species Hemerocallis citrina. The sequence continues at coordinate 126,463,697 of CM030362.1, forward strand.
TACAAATCTATCAAAAGTATTCAATTCGATTTTAAAAGGTGTTCGTAGCTTACCCGTCACGGCAATTGTGGAAATGATATTTTTCGTCTCAACATTTACTTCACTGACCGCCGTGAAGCGGTGCAGACCCTAATCAGTGAAGGGAAATTATGGGCACCAGGTGTTCGAGAGATTATTGATTTACGGCGTGAGAAATCAAATTTGCATGAGGCAATAATGTTTAATAACCGGCCCGGTGTTTTTGGAGTTAAAACTAGCATTAGAATGGATAATGGACATCAAAATGTGGACATTGGCACACAGTTGACATCGGGAGCCGTACTTGTACTTGTGGAAAATTCCAGTTCTATCACATTTCATGTTCTCATGTATTGGCCGCTTGTGCCTCCCGTGCAATTGATTGTCAACCTTACATTGATGCATTTTATTCTAAAAGTTCATTAGCACTAACGTGGGCACCAACTTTTAATCCTATTCCAGACGAACCTTATTGGCCGACACAGAGTGGATCGATACTCATAGATGATGCGAGTCTACGTAGGTTGAAAGGTCGCCCTAGGAGTACTCGTATTCGCAACGATATGGATGCTCGAGAGGGTGGGAGCACCGGCAAAATTTGTTTTAAATGCGGATTAAGTGGACACAATAGGCGCAGATGTAAGAAGGTACCCAATGTAGGCACATCCTAAACGAGCCATATTTGAAGTTGTATCCCAATGTAGGCCTTATAATGTAATATAAAATTTGTTTGTATCCTATCCTAATATGCGTAACTCTCATGAGTTACAAATTTTGTAATTTGTATCTGTAAGATATTATGATTTAGAGAATTTGGATCTGATGAACATTTGTTGTAATATATGATAATGTTATCAATTGAGTATGAGATATATGATTGTGATAAATGAAAATTGGATATGTGAATGGTTGTGCATGTTTTGGAAGCAAATTAAAAGTAACAGATGTCGTTACTGTAAATAACGATATCTGTTACCTGTAAAGTTATTCGCAACAACGGCAATAATTCAAAACATGCACAACTTGTTTTAAATTATATTCTTACTTGTTGCCGTTATTGAGAACAACGACACCAGTTAAACTAATGCCGTTATTCAGAATAACGACATCACTTAAAGGATTCTTAGATTAAAGAAAGAATATATCATTATTTGGAACAGCTTCAAATATGTAACTTACCAAAATTATGTAATAAATTTTTTCAACCTATGTCATTCTCTCAGACAACGTCTGTTGAGGCAGAGAGTTTGGCAGCCAATTTGGTCCATCCAAAAAATAGATTTAACTGATGTCGTTATTCTGATCAACGACATCAGTTTAACTGGTGTCATTGTTCTGAATAACGACAACAAGTAAGAATATAATTTTAAACAAGTTGTGCATGTTTTGAAGTGTTGTCGTTATTGTGAATAACTTTACAAGTAACAGATGCCGTTATTTACAGTAATGGCATCTGTTACTTTTAATTTGCATCCACAACATGCACAACCATTCACACATCTAATTTTTAAGTATTTTAAAACTTCAACTTTAATATGATCAACAAATGCAATTACGAACACCAGATAATATATATAATAAGTAACACCAACAAGGAATTCACTTGACTAATACATAGGATTAAGTTTTCAATTTGCATCACAATATGAAAGGCCAAAAATTGACATTCAACAAGTACTTCACAAAATAACAAAATGTAGTAAAATTCCACATTTAAAAGGTTTCTCAATGATTGGGCAATTAAAAGGTTACAAAATAACACTTTTTAGCATTTAACCTAACTAGGCGTATAGTGTTGCGTCTGCCTCCTCTTCCGAGCTGGGACTTTCCTCCTACGTTCTACAATATCTTGTGTCCCAGGTACACGAGGGCCAACCTCTTCTTCATGCTCCGCTTCTTCTTCTACAATCTCTTGTGATGCTAATTGAGAAGCCGCAGGAGGAAAACGGACACTCTTCCGTCGTGGCCCTTGTGAAGATGTCACGCCATGCTTCCCAAAATAAATACAGAATACGAGTACGTGACAAAGCCCAGCGAATAATTTTCATCATTAATAAACTATAGGATCGACTCAACATCATAACAGAAAATATAACAAAATATACTCAACCATGCATGCATGAATAAATTATTAATCAACAGAAATTATTTGAAACAAATATAATTTTCCCAAATAAATACAAGATCTGGATCAAAAGTAAAACTTCGGGACAATAAGCCCGTTACAAGTTTCAAGTAGCAACAAGAATTTATTAAACTCAAAACATATAAAACTAAAGCATTATTTCCCAGGCGCAGCTTAAGATGCCTGCTCACTTACTTCCGCAGGTAGTTGATCTCCAAAACCTTTATATATCATGAGGAAGAAAATAGAGAAACAATAGACAAACGCCCGTTAGTGCAAGTGTAACCCCTGTTTCCCCAAATACATATTTTCTGAAGATTTTCCGTATTTTGATTATTTATGAATTCGTTATTATTTTAAACTCAATTTGGGCCTTCTATTAAAATCTTTTCAAACCGGAAATTGTATTTTCTTCGAATAGTAGTACATTCTAACTTTAATGTTTATTTTCTAAGTGATCAGCTATTTGTATCTTATTTTCTCCGAATACTATTTGGATTTTAATAAACTTGTTTATCTCAAATCTTATTTTGATATGTATATCAAAATTATTATTGTTTTTATTAATATTATTATCTTGATTGTTGATTTAAAAATCTATTTCTATTGATTTTTGTATTTGTAGTGATTTCAAATAATTTTCATATTGTAGTACAATATATGTCTTGATATATAATCCTACATTTTATTGGTTATTTTGTTTTCCTATTGTATTTTTAAACCCAAATACCCATTTGACTAAATCATATTCCTATTGGTTTTTATAAACCCCTAACCTACTGCATGCTGACTGAACATTCATGTGATTATTTAATTGTTCAAGATTAACCCAACTAGAATTTTTGTAGATTTTATTAATGAGTTTTCTGACCTGAAACAATTAGTAGAACACAACCTACTGCATGCTGACTGAACATAAAACCTGAATGGAATAGAGTTTTCACCCTAGATTTGGTATCTTTTATATGCCTTAATTATACTTGTTGGAACCATGTGGAAGTCTACTTTCTAGATCTTCCGGCGGATTCAGATTTACTATTTTGTAGTGACGGTAATCAGCAATTTAGTACAGCAAGGTCATGCTATCCTGATTTGGTGATTGGTCTGTAAATGACCAGTTCGCTTCTTGATTTGTCTGTAACACATAGAATTAGATACACTTAGTATTATAAAATATTGACACCCTCTTGCATGCTCACATAGGATGAAAATGACTTAATAACAAGCCAGGTTATTATGGGTAGGACTCGGTAGTGAACGATCGGAAAATGTACTCGGCAAGACCTTATCGTTATATCGTATTGGAAGGAGGATAAATATTGATTGGAAGAAGTATTGATTGTTAATTATTGATTGTAAAACTATAGTCATCGACGCCAAGTACACACTCCGTGAATTCACCATCAGTCTAAAACAATCACTGTGCTTACGCGGAACCTGTGGAATGGGACGTAGTAGTACGTGCACTAGATAGATTAATAAAATGAATAATAACCTGCATACTTGATTCTGTATTGAACTTGACTTGACATCACGCAGTACATGTGTGATTATTGTAACCCTTTGATATTACTGCCTGTCTTTGCTTTGCTCTTTGACTTTGACCCTGTCCGCTCTCTTTGATATACATGCTTTCCTTTATCCTCTGTTTTTTTTACTTGCTGCCCACGACTTACCCTAAGGGCACTCTTTTTCTTCTTTTTAGATCAAGTATTAACAGGTACCGAAGAAGCAGTAGAAGAAGGAATTGGTGAGCAAACTCTTTGAAGATCGAAGCTGGACTATTAGACCTCTTAGCTATCTTTTGTTATTTGCTTATTGTATTTCTTTTTATCATACTTAGTATTCTTGTGATTTATAACCCGAAGTTTGTTTTTTCCCAGATGTTGGATTATTATTTGGTGAATTTATTTCATGATTATCTTTGAGTTTATTCATTGTTTATGTGATTATATTCTTTGCCTGCGTGGTTGTTTCTCTTGTATATTGTTGAGTTAGACTGGTACAGCTTATAGATGATGTAGAATCATTCGTTGGGCCTTCGTTACGTGCTTGTATTCCCGTATTTTGGGAAGCAGGGCATGACAAATTTTTAGTGGTATCAGAGCCCAGGGTTGAGTAATATATCAATCAAACATGACTATCTTTACGGAAGTTGGCTTTGATTAATATATTAGTCGAGTTTGGCTCTAGCTAAGTTAACTCAATAATATGCGAACCACGTTGATCACATAAACATGTAATAACTTTAATATAATCTGGATATTAATCCTATTCAATCCATGTCTGACTCCTTTGCATTCAATCCTTTGATTCCTTGTATCCTTCCGTCCCTTGCATTCATTATCAATTGTCAATCTACCCGCATATGTCTGGGTACCCACCAACTGAATGGTTTTGCAGACTATGGCTCGTGAAGATTTTTTGACTCCTCCGCCCAAGGCTGAAACATCAGAGAATTTCGCCATTCTCCAGGCGATGCAATGAATGATGGAGCTACAGCGAGAGCATAATGAGCTGATGAGAGCTAGTCTGGAAAGAGCCCAGGAGAACACACAGCTCACCCGACTATGTGTATTTGTGCACCAGCATCATGCCCTCGCTATCATGGGGCAGACCCAAAGAAGGAAGGGCTCGACATGTAACTTTTTCCGCAAGATTGGCCACTTACGCAAGGATTACCGGATGGCCAACCGCCTATATTTTGAATGCAGAGCGAGTGACCACAAGGTTTGGAATTGCCCAAAGAACAGGAGAAGTGCGCCAACTGGAGGATCAGTTCCCAGTGGAGGACAGGATGGAGAATGTGGTCTGGCCTACAACCAGACTGCAGAAGAAGCAGAGACTGCCGAAGGTGCGACCGCAGGTATTTTGCTATTTTGTTGCATTTCAGTTCTTGCGCCTTTTGATTCTTCTGTGCTTGCATCTGTCATATTTTGTCAATTCAATATTGATTATCATGTTAGTTATTTCTTCCTTGTTATATTCTCTTCAATTCTGATTTTGCCCCTTGTTCCTCTTCCTTCATATTCAATTCTTTGATTTCTTATTTTCTTTTGTCCCTTCTAGCCATCCTCTTCTTTTGCTTTTTACTGGGTATGAATTTATTTTCTCCTACCTATTTTTCTCTTTATAATTATTTTTCCCGAATACTTTCTATATTTCGATTATTATTTGTTATATTTATTTTGGATCTTCTATAAAAAATGTTTTTCAACAAAGATTTTGTTATTTCGAATTATGGTGTATTTTAACTTCACTTTTCATTTTTGATCGACTATATATTTCTATTGGATTATTTTGATAAGACAAATTCTTATTTTTTTTGTATAATTCTATTATTGCTACTATTATTATTATTGCTATTGTTTTCATTATTATTAATAGTATTATTATTATTATTGATACTACTATTGCTATTGTTATTGTTGTTTTCATTATTTTATTATTATTAATATTGAATTACTCTCACAAAAAAAATGTTGAAGCCAAAACTATATTCTGTCTTGCATTATTACTCTTACCTTTCTACTATTTTTATATCACGAATTTCAAAACATAACATCATACTTAAATTAAATGTGCCCTATCTCTGTGCATATGGAAGGCTACATCTTCCATTTCACCATTTCGGTTCAACCTAATATCGAGATGGCAAATATGCAACTCGATATCAATGGAGGCAAATTGCAACTGGATGTCGGGAAGGCAAAATGTGGTACCGAATATCCAGACGGCAACCTGCAACCTGATGTCGTGAAGGCAAACATACAACTTGATGTTAAGGAGGCAAGATTTTCTACCTACTTGCTAAATGATATTTCAAGACTCTTTACTTATATAATGAAACTAATGGTAAAGAAATATTTTCTTTATGACTTTTGTTATACAATTACACTTCATGTTTCCATACAATTTGAACTAGTGTAGAATTGATTTATTTATGGAGTTGATAAGCCAAATTCTTACTTTGTTTCATAATGCTATTTTTATTATTGCTATTGTTTTCGTTATTATTATTGGTATTATTATTATTATTGTCATTTCTATTGCTGTTATTATTATTGTTTTCATTATTTTTATTGCCGTTATTATTTTTATTATTATTATTACTTTTACTTTATTATTATTGATATTATTATTATTATTATTGTTATTAGCATCATTATTATTATCATTATTGTTATTATTTTTAATGCTATTATTATTATTATTGCATTATTTCCATGAATGTGTTGAATCCCATTCTGTCATGTATGTATTGTTAATATTTTATTTTATTATATTATTATTACCTGTATGATTATGATGATTTTGATTACTGTTATTATTATTGTTATTATTATTTTGTTATTATTATTTTATTGTTATGGTTATTATTACTTGTATCATTATTGTTGCTATTATTTTTCTATTGTTATTATTATTATTATTGATATTATTGTCTTTATTATTAATATGTGTTGTTATTATTATTGTTATTATTATTTTTATTATTGTCATTATTATTTTATTATTATTGATATTATTATCATTGATATTTTTTGTTATTATTATATTTGTTAAAGCCATTAGTTTTGATCTATATTATATCTTTTAATTATTTAAATTGAAGCTCAATCTTTTATTGTTTTGCATTATTTGCTTATATCTATCTTGAGCTCATACTCTCTTTGATCCTAGTGTCTCATTCTCGTCTTCCTGCTCGGTTCGTCGATTGGTGTCATATGGCCTACAACGACATGTATGTTGCTTGGGACATCACCATCGGAGTAGCACAGCAGAAGCATGGTGGGCCCATAACCCACAGGTCCTAGGATTCTCCAATTGTTTCTCCTTTCCTGCATTTGTTGTTTGTTTCACTTTATCCCTTGCATTCATCCTCACCTGTTGACTCATTTGCTTGGTCTAACTCTTCCTTGTCCATCCTTTCTTCGACTCCAGCTCTGTCTATTTTTTTTATCTCTTTGTTTGCTATCTTGCAAGTCTTGTGTTGTTTCTTCTTCAATTTTTATACCGGCTACTTCTTTCTTGCATCCCATTTGATCTCATTGTTATCCACTCCCCTTTTTCTGGGGTTGCCACTGCTTTGTTCTTTTCCATTAACTCCCTATTTTGTTACCCCCAGTTTGCTTTTGCCTTGTCCTATGTACCGCCTAAGCAAATTTCGAGGACAAAATTTTGTTGTCAGGTGAGTAGGATTTGTAACCCCTGTTTACCCAAATACATATTTTCTGAATATTTTCAGTATTTTGATTATTTATGAATTCGTTATTATTTTAAACTCGATTTGGGCCTTCTATTAAAATCTTTTCAAACCGGAAATTGTATTTTCTTCGAATAGTAGTACATTCTAACTTTAATGTTTATTTTCTAAGTGATCGGCTATTTGTATCTTATTTTATTACTATTTGGATTTTAATAAACTTGTTTATTTCAAATCTCATTTTGATATGTATATCAAAATTATTATTGTTATTATTAATATTATTATCTTGAATGTTGATTTAAAAATCTATTTCTACTGATTTTTGTATTTGTAGTGATTTCAAATAATTTTCATATTGTAGTACAATATATATCTTGACATATAATCCTACATTTTATTGGTTATTTTATTTTCCTATTGTATTTTTAAATCCAAATACCCATTTGACTAAATCCTATTCCTAATGGTTTTTATAAACCCCAAACCCAATTCTATACCCTGTTAACTTAGCCCAATACCCAATTCCCTATTTAACCCAACCCATTATATTAACCCAAACCCGTTTAACCTATACCCACACCCGTTTACACCCTTTATATGTTTACCCTGCTTTTCCCCTAACCCTAACGCCTGTACACCTTCTTCCTATTCTCCCCCAGCCGCCTGCATCCAAACCCATCATCTTCTGATCTTCTTCATCACTGTGCCACCACCATGGCTGCCTCCTTCTTATCCCGACCTCCCACTATGTCCCTGCTCCCGCTCTCCCCCTTTCCTCTCCTCGTCATTCGCCAGTCGGGGTGCCACCTCTCCTTCGCGATGCAGCCACCGCGGCGAGAGCAGCGACTACAGCAACGTCTCTGTGTCGCACCCTTGTGCGCCCTGTTCTCTTGTGCGATGCTAGCGAGGCAACCAGCACCTCCTCCTCTTGACCGCAGTCCACAGCGATGCACCGTACTACCAGTGAAGTCGCCCCCTCGGCCTGTCCTTCCGACACTGACGCAGCGCCGCCCAACACCCCGGTGTTCCTCCGGAATGCCAGCCACTGCAGTGCACCCCGTTTCTCCCTGCCGTCCACCGCTGCCGTGTCCCCTGGCCTCCGCCCCGTCCCAGCCGTCGCAGTCGCTGCCAACCCCCGCACTCTCTCTCTCTCTACCAAAGTGAGGAAGAAGAAGAGTGGTGAATGGTTGGTTACGGTGTTTGGTGTTTTGGTATAGGAGATCCGTGACCGCTGTTTGGTGTTCCGCCTTGGATCCAGTGTGAAGTTGTGGTGTGATTGGTGGGATTCGTTGTTTTGTGTTTTGGCGCGATGGATCTGATCTCGCTGTTCTGTGTTGGTCCCGATCTGGTGTATGGAGTTTCACCCGAGAGCTACTGTTGCTGTTGCTGTTGTTACTTGGGTTTCTTCGCACGTATTTTGCATGTGCCATTGGTGTTTTCGCTCGGGATTCCAATCCCGTTATTCTAAATTATTCGAATTAACCAAGTAACAGGCAAATCTCTTCTTGAAACCTTTTTATTGTTTGTGTTCTAGATTATTTGATCTCCTGCAAGTAGATCCATCCATTTCATTATCAAAAACTGCTTTTGACAATTTCGTTAAGATTATCGAGGGTTTACACAAGCTAACCCGACGTACTCTTAATATCGTGCAATCTCTTTGATCTTAAACCTAGTCCCCATTGTTTCATGCATATGCACAATTAAATAACTAGGTTCATGCATAGGACTGCTTGATAAATTGGACATTGAAATTGTATATGCTAAATTGAAGTTGCTCGATGAATTGACACCATGCATGTGATAATTGTATCTTAAACTTTGAAATTTGCATATTGACACCTAGGATTGCTTTGATTCCCAATTTGCATGCTATATGTGATCGTATGATTTATTTGTTACCTTTTTATGTTAAGTTGATTTCTGGACTGCTGTAAGTTTCACTTTTAATCAGATTTTTAGCCATGCTAATGACATAATCTGAAAGAACTTACTGAACATAAAACGTAGCCCTTGATGTCTAGATAATTTTTCCCTGGTCTGGATTTAAATTTCAATTTGTTATCTGTTAGATATCAACACTTTACTGCAACTGTGTTAGTAATTCCAGACTCATAATTTCATGCGTATCCTGCTGTTTCTTATTTTATTTGACCATTTTAATAGTAAAAGAAAAATCTGAAATAAATTAGGCTGGACCTAGACATGTATAGATACTTCCCTGAATTTTTGTAGATTTTATTAATGAGTTCTCTGACCTGAAACAGTTAGTAGAATACAACCTACTGCATGCTGACTGAACATAAAACTTGAATAGAATAGAGTTTTCACCCTAGGTTCGGTATATTTCATATGCCTTAATTATACTCGCTGGAACCGTGTGGAAGTCTACTTTCTAGACCTTCCATCGGATTCAGATTTACTATTTTGTAGTGACGGTAATCAGCATTTTAGCACAACAAGGACATGCTGTCCTGATTTGGTGATTGGTGTGTAAATGACCAGTTCGCTTCATGATTTGTCTGTAACGCTTAGAATTAGACACACTTAGTATTATAAAACATTGACACCCTCTTGCATGCTTACATAGGATGAAAATGACTTAATAACAAGCTGGGGTATTATGGGTAGGACTCGGTAGTGAACGATCGGAAAATGTACTCGATAAGGCCTTATCGTTATATCGTATTGGAAACAAGAGAAATATTGATTGGAAGAAGTATTGATTGTTAATTATTGATTGTAAAACTATCGTTATCGACGCCAAGTACACACTCCGTGAATTCACCATCAGTCTAAAACGATCACTGTGCTTGCACGGAACCTGTGGAATGGGACGCAGTAGTACGTGCACTAGATAGATTAATAAAATGAATAATAACCTACATACTTGATTCTGTATTGAACTTAACTTGACATCACGCAGTACATGTGTGATTATTGTAACCCTAGGATATTACTGCCTGTCTTTGCTTTGCTCTTTGACTTTGAGCCTGTCCCTTCTCTTTGATATACATGCCTTTCTTTATCCTCCATTTTCTCTACTTGCTGCCCACGACTTGCTCTAAGGGCACACTTTTTCTTCTTTTTAGATCAAGTATTAACAGGTACTGAAGGAGCAGTACAAGAAGGAATTGGTGAGCAAACTCTTTGAAGATCGGAGCTGAACTATTAGACCTCTTAGCTATCTTTTGTTATTTGCTTATTGTATTTCTTTTTATCATACTTCGTATTCTTGGTCTTTATGATCCGAAGTTTGTTTTATCCCAGATGTTGGATTATTATTTGGTGAATTTATTTCATGATTATCTTTGAGTTTATTCATTGTTTATGTGATTATATTCTTTGCCTGCGTGGTTGTTTCTCTTGTATATTGTTGAGTTAGACTGGTACAGCTTATGGATGATGCATAATCATTTGCTGGGCCTTCGTTATGTGCTCGTATTCCCGTATTTTGGAAAGCGGGGCGTGACAGCAAGTTACGGGCCGCAAGTAGTACAAGCAACGGGTATATGAACAAGTGCAATAAAGTATGAAACAAAGATTTGGAATCAAGAATATACAACATGATATGACAGGGATGCAATAAGTAACCAAGTTCAAAGAGGCTAGCAAGCAAGTAAAACAAATCGAGTAATAGAATCAAGTGACAAGTAACAAGTAAATTTGTAACAGGTATCAAGTGAGCATGTAATTTGTATCAAGTATCAAGTAACAAATTTCAAGCGAGGCAGGTGTCAAGTGTGTACAAGTAACAATTCATTCTTAAGTCTATTGTTTAATTCAATCTAGGTAGCACTTCATGCGTCCCAATTATTTATCACATGGTTGCTACTTACAAACAAGTTACGTTTAGGCCTAGTGGTGAAATTTAAAGGGCAGTATACTCAGGCATCAAGTATCAAGCAAGCAGGTTCATGAATGCAAAAATAATTTAACAAGTTCACGAACTAAGTAGCCAGTTCGTGGATGCACTAATAATATAACAAGTTCATGAACCAAGCAATCAGTTCATGAATGCACTAATGGTACAACAAGTTCATGAATCAAGCAATGGGTTCATGAATACACTAAAGATACAACAAGTTCATGAACCAAGTAATGGGAAACACAGGCCCCCTTCTGAGTACACTTACCTATATTGTCCACTACTGCGGTATTTTCCTTAACCCCGACTTATTATTTATTATTATCTTCTAGATAAGCATGAAAGTATGCGAAACAGGGCAAGTAAACATGGTCAAGATCATGGAACAAGTTTAGGCTAGGTAGAAAGCATATTCGAGGGTCAAAACAAATTAAAATGATAAAAAACGACGAGAATTCCAATTCTGGACAGCAGGACGTTGCTGCACCAAAACTGAGATTCCTGTTGCTACAGGGATGTAAATCTAGATCCATCAGAAAATCTAGAAACTAGAGTCTCTTCCGGTTCCAATGCATATAAACAAGATACATAAAAGTTGTAGCAACTAGTGTCAAAACAGCAAACTACACAGAATTCATGTTCAGCCAGAATTTGTAAAATTGTGTTTAGAAACATGAACCAGGTCTGAAACTTCATCAATTAATTCCAAGAAAATTAGGGAAGGTTCTCTAATATGTCTAGTCTCATCATGCAAAGTTTCAAGTCATTATCTTAAAGTTAGCATAGTTAATTTAACTTGTAAAACAAAGTGACGCAGCAATTTGTGAATCTCAAATTTCAGACACATCAGCACTAAAACAATGATAATTCACAAACTATAAATCGAAATTCAATTCTGTCAAAAGGGTATTAAACTAGACATCTGGGGCTACATTTCATGTTTAGAACTCATGTCCAGATTCTGACATTATCAGGGTCGAAACAGCAGGCCAAAAATAAGAACAACAACATAAGTGGGTTCTTTTATATAAAAAGTGACATGATTAGTAACTATTATGAGTCTAACTTAATATGCGATACAAATCAGGGACTGACAATAATTCAATCAGCACCCATGGTTATTCTCAACTCAAAAGAGAGCAAAAACAACACATGCATCATACAAACATACATCTACAAGTCAAGGTAATTCTTAATTTCATGTGTTCAAATAATTAGATAATAAATAAATCTAACTAGTTGTGAAATGAGTGAATCAACGAAAGGTTGTGACTCTTATGATTGTGGAGTTGATAAAGACGGCAACGAGTAAAAATGAGATAATCAATGATAAACCAAAGGTGAGTCACAACTACAATCTACTTGCTTTATTTTTAAATAAAAGCTTGTACTTGAACAACGAATTGTACAAGAAGATATTTGCCTTGATTGGATGAGGACGTTGCTCGACGATCGAGATCGGATGGATCGGATCGGCACAGATCTTGATGATGATCAAGATCGAGAAAGATCGACGGCTGGGATTCAACGATTAAGATCAAAGATGATCGACAGCTCAGATCAGATTTGGAGCGGATGGTGAAGATGATCTGACTTGATGATGATGATGACGATCCAAATCATGAGGAGATTGGAAGGCCAGGATCTGATCTAATCTGATGATTAGGATGATCAGAGATCGGACGGTCCAGATTGCGGTGCCCTGATGATGATATTCTGATGATGATCTAAATCACGAGGGAGATCGGGAGGCCAAGATCGTTCTGATCTGATGATGGTGACGATCGCGAGGAGATCGAACGGATGAGATTTGAAGTTCAATCTCCCCTCGATCAAACTGTGGTGATGGTGATGGGAGGCTTCGACTGTGGCTATGGCAGCGAGGCAGTGGCAGCGTCGAGGGCTCGACTGGGGAGCAGTTGACGGAGGGCAGCGACGGTGGTGGGAGGAAGACGAAGGCACTCTATTTTTAGAAGAAAAATAGAGGAGGTGATGGTGGTGGCAAATTTTTGCGGAGGACTGATGGTGCTGTTGGCGGCTCGGGATGCAGGTGGAGTGCAGTCGAGGAGGGATACAGGGTGGTTTCGGTGGTGGAGAACAGGGACGGGGGACTACCGGAGGAGGAGGAGGATGGGTTCGAGGATGAGTGGTCGACGAGGGGGGTCAATCAATGATGACGACGAGGGGAAGAGGATGAGGGGGAATGTGGGGGTTCGACGACGAGGTAATGTAGCGCCCCGAATTTCCAATATGATATCTTAGAAATATGTGGCACAATTCCCAACATCAACTTCAATTGCAATATTAAACACAGTCCAAAAACACAGATAATTTTTATTCCAAACTTTTTATTACAATAATCATTTACATAACACAGCGGAATACAAAACACCTTGAATTACAAACTTTTTTCTTTTACAACACTTTCTATAACATTTTACACAAGCTCTATTATCTCAATCTATCTCAACCATCCAAACTCCAAGCTCTAAGCAACAACCTGTAAAATATGAGGCTAGAGATGATCCCTAACCTCCAAAACTAAAGGGATCAACCATAACGGTATGAGTGACATAAAAATAAAGCAGCATAATTAAATCATAAAACATAGAGTCATCCACAACATGTATCATCAGCAATAATAAAGGAATGAGAAATAATAAATAAGTAAAGCATGAAAACATCAAAGAATATAAGATAGTAGATAGTAATACATGAAAACATCAAGTGAATCTAGACTAAGTGTCAAGTGTAGAAAAACAAGAAAACACAAGCATAAAACCAAGTCAAGAAAACACATTTCTATATGCTGACTCTCTAATGCGTACTTCTCAAATTCTATGCATTCCATAGTACATAGGTCCGGTGCAAGCTCTTAACAATCTCCACTTTATAGGGATAACCCATCGTTATGCAACTAATCCTACTACGGTGATGGACAACAAGATCCAGAATACTCCGCGAATAGGTACTATAGCCCTCGACGCGTAAGCATCATGTAAGATAGCTCAAAAACAACCGGAGATTCATCTCCCAAACCCGTGTACCCCACGAATAGGCTTGCAAGGTCTTCGACGTGCAGATACACCAGGTACATTCCGTAAATAGGCCTGCCGACCCTTGACACGCGAATGCACCCTACATGCTCCGTGAATAGGTCTGCAGACCCACGACACGCGAACATACAAATGTCCTCTCGGGACAGAACAACAAACAGTCGTGGACCGCATCCGTTGGACTAATAAAATCATGAGCCTATACTTACGTTTCCCAAGTTCCATCACATCCCCACTAGTGCCTGTCCTTAAGTTGGTTATTATTAAAACACAAAATCCGCATCTCTAGAGTTAATGTATCCTGCCGGACTTAAATACTCAACAACAACCAAACTAAGACCCCCAGGTCTAACTCAACAAATCTCAACTGCCGGTTCCAGGACTCCCACTCAACTCCTAGAGATATCAACAAGACCAAAACTCACTAATCCATCGTCAAAACGATCAAAGGGAGAAACCTCTCCAATCAACAAAATCCAAATCTTTATAAATTTAAGAATCCAAATCCAATAATAAAATATCTTGAAAACATATGTTCTGTAGAAAGAATAATATTTAGAATAGTAAGTTATAAATCCAAAAACTTTTAAAGAATCGATCATTTAAAGAACATCTGGAAAACTCAAGAAACATCAGTAACAATTGACTGCAAACTAGAGTCGGTCGACTGTCCAGAGCGAAAATCCAACATTTTTAAGAAAATAATTCTAAGTGTTGACGGTCGACTGTAAAAATCACCAGTCGACTGTCCAGAGCAAAAATCCAACACCTCGAGAAAATATCAAAAACAGAGCAGAGACAGTCGACTGGAGAAATGGTTCAGTCGACTATTCCACACGAGATTTCAAGAAACAAGAAAAACACAGCAGCCAGGTAGCGACGGTCGACTGTCGAAACATACCGGTCGAGTGTCACACCTACAGACTGCAGTTTGTGTTGTGCATATTTCAACCGATACGAAGATTTACTTTACAAAAATGAAATCTATAAAAAATATATTTCTGATATGATCAAATACAACTTATAGGATATACAAAGATCCATAAAAACTAATCAAAAACAACTTGAATTGATAAAATAGTTTTTTGATGAACTTCTTCAAAATAAAAACATGAATGTGTTTATATATTAAAATTAGAGTTTTTAAGAATCAATCATACATCAAAATAACTCTGTTTTATATTCCAAAACATATCAATACCAAAATAAGTTGAGATATAGTCAAATCCTTCGAAAACGCATAAAACTCAATTTCTTCTAAAACAACAAAATACAATACTACTGAAAAACGTTTGTGCATGTTTGTGTACCAAAAGAACTTCACAAATCCATAATTTAAAAATAACGAAATATTCAGATTAAAACTTAGTATTTGAGTAAATACAAATGCAAGTAAAATCTTTCACAAAATCGCGAATCCCCAAATTTAGTCAAAAGGTATCAAACTTAAATCTAGTCATCACAACTCAAATCCTCAAGACATGGTCTTTTAATCCATTACTCATTCTCAAAATTCCTCAAACTCAATTACAATTATTTTCAATAGTTGATTCATAAACAAATTTATCATTAATATGGCCAAGTTGCTTTCACCCAACTCACCAATAGTCCTAAAAAAATCTCATCTTTAATCAATTAATGCATAACTTTCACCATACTCAATCGAATCAACAATAATCCAAAGAAATAGCCTACTCTCAATTTATATTAGGTTCTCCAACAAACTAAAATAATCCACATGCAACTCTACTCACAAATAACTAGGGTTCTTCTCAAAAGATCCAATTTTAACTTATCCATCCATTAAATCCACCATAACTATTCATATCAAAACCCTAGCATGCTTTCTAATAGATGAAACACCACATATAACATTCACAAAACAAAATAAAATAAAACAAGTTACTCGCCTTGTCGAAGAGATCAAACGAATATAACAAAGTAAGACGAAAAATCCCTCCTATGCAAAGAATCTAAGATCTCCTCTTTGAATCTCCAAGAAAATAAAAACAATAATAAAACCTTGTGTTGTACAGCGAAAGACGACTTCACTCTACCTTTTAAATAGGCCGGAATTAGAAGAATTAGGGTTTTAAACACATTTGCAAAATAATACTTTTAAAATATATCTTTACATAAATAGATCTCTATACTTGGAAACTTGATAAAACCAATTTAATTGGAATTTCAAAACAAAATGAACAATTTATTTCCAACCGGCACTGTTTGAAAATTCCAGAAAAACAGTTTTGCACTTTCATCCCTCAAAATGACAATTTTTTGCAAAAAAATCCTTCTTTTTGAATTATTTGCAACTCAGTTCAATAAATATAAAAAAAATCTAGAAAAATCAAAAATAATATCAAATAATAAATAATCATTTTTCACAAAATAATTTTGGCATTTGAACTTTTTAAGAAAATATTTGCACGTGTTTTGCACGTGTAAAAAGATAAATTTTCAGAAAAATATTTATTAAATCTCCAAAAATCATTTTAATTTATTTTCAGATCTCAAAAATAGTATTTAAAAATACGGGGTACTACAGGTAGGGACGTCGATGGGATGAGAGCAGATGGGTTTTGGCTGCGGGGAGAGAGAAAGGAGAGTGGGAGAGAGAATACCGGGGGGGGGGGGGTTTCAACATGAGTTTAGGTAGTATATGTTAGGTTTATATAGGGTGGGGTTGCGGGTTTGGGTTTTAAAATCCAATAGGAGATAATTCAAATAGAACAAGCTTTATAAAATATACATAAACTAGGTTTGCCGGTTGACACGTGCCTACGGCACGTCTTCGGAACGGTGCACCTTGTTTGATCATATAAAATAGTTTTGGAGGTCCAGTAAATTAATTAAAGTAGCAAACATATTATATGGAAAACTTTTGGGGATCCAGCAAAAAACATATTATATAATTTTTTTGAATTATTTTTTAAGTTTTTAATTTTTTAATTTTTTTAATTTTCATTTTCTTAATTTTTTGAATAGAAGAGGGAGAGAGGGAGAGAGAGAGTGAGAGAGAGAGAGAGAGAGAGAGAGAGATAGAGAAAATAATTAAATAAATATATGAGTTGTTTTGGGTGGGGGGTTTGAATTTGAGTTTTGGGGGGAAAACTTTTGGGGGAAAAATATGTTTTGTGAGGTTAGATCTGGGCCTTTGATTTTTTAGGAGATTGAAGGTGAGCCACTTGATAGTTTTCTTTGTGTTTTATTATATAGATATATATACATTAAATAATAATAATAATAATAATTTAGGGGATTGATGGTTAGATCTGGGCCTTTGATTTTTTAGGGGATTGAAGGTGAGCCACTTGATAGTTTTCTTTGTGTTTTATTATATAGATATATATAATAATAATAATAATAATAATAATAATAGTTGCAATGTCATATACAAAATAAGATTATATTACAATATGAAAGTCATTCGAAAATAATAATAATAATAATAATAATAATAATAATAATAATAATAATAATAACAGTTGCAATGTCATATACAAAATAAGATTATATTACAATATGAAAGTCATTCGAAAATAACTACAAATGCGACTAATGAATAGAATGAATAAATAATAAACAATCAACAAAATAACAACAATAATAATAATAGTTAATAAAATTACATAATAAACTAGGATTTGGTTTTAGCAATTTATTAAAATAATCTAAATAGTAACATTACATTTGATTTGGGCTAGAATATAATTGTTGATCAATTAGAAATAGGAGTTAAAGTTAAGATGCATTATTATTCGGAATAAATATAATTTTCGATTATAAAAGAATTTAATATAAAAATCCAAAACCAAATTTGACATTAATGAATTTATAAAAATTGAAATACAGAAAATACTCAGGAAATACACATTTACGGGAACGGGGGTTACAGAAGATGAAGACTCCGTATGTGTAGATGGTGGTGGTGGAGATTGACCTTGTCTTTGTGCAGGTGCGGGAGGTTGAACTTGTCTTGTTGGTGGTGGTGGAGGTTGAGCTCGTCTAGAACTTGGTCGGGACGGTTGAGTTGGAAACTAAATAGTTTTGTATGCGAGGGTGCATCGACAATATGGTGTGCATTCGAAAACTCATTTTCCCGGTATCTCCATTCCACACCGCCTGAGGCCTATGATCTTCTTGCAAATATAGTACGGTTGGGTCTAATGGACCTGGAATTCCTTGTTGTGCGTGCGAAGATGAAGCACCCACATCATGGGAAGAAGATGGTTGTGTAGCATCCATTTCTCTTGAACATCAAAAAAACATGTGTCAAGAACAATATTAATAAACAATGTATGGAAATAACCAAAATTTGTAAGCCATGTTTCTTCAACAAAAGTAATAATCAATGTGTGAAGATAACAACAATTTCTCAATACTCGTATCGAAATACTACTTATAACAATCCCCACCACAACATCTCCACACACTGCATATCTATCTATATATACAAATCTCATATCAATATCCATTCATACATACCCAACTATGAATATGATGATTAGAAATATAGCAATTCTAATATATAACCATTTTTTCTTACTTGTCTAATATACAACATTGTCAGTTGTGGACTACATCATTGACAACAATCCTTAGATACCAATATAGCTCATCTACATCTCATATAGATGAATCTCATATCACATATATAATACTTAGATGAATCTCATATACATCTATTATACTATACTACCATTATAGCTCTCATTCATCAAAATGAACATTTCACACATCATCGACAACAATCCTTAAGTACATTTCACATATCTAATACTTAGATGCATCTAATCTACATCTCTTATACTATACTACCAATATATATAGCTCTCATTCATCAAAATGAACATTTTAAAATAAATTTAGGAATTCTGAATACTTACCACAATTTCGGATTTTAGAAGAGTTGTAAAAGAAATGAGTGTCAATATCAACATCAAGGGAGATAGGAGGAAATCACAATTAGAGTTTATGTATGGGTATTTAATGGTTTTGTTTGGGATGTAAAAGCGCACTCAAATAATTGGGATTTTGGGTTTTAGGGTACTAGGATTTATGGGTTTCGGGAGTGAAAGAGAGAGAAAGCAGATCGATTGAGAAAGGGGAAGGAGAAGAATGGGCCACTATTTATATGCAAAAAATCTTATAACAGATGCCGTTATTCCGAACAACGACATCCGTTATGAGAATGCCGTTGTTGAAAATAGCGGCATCTGTTATAAGCTTTTCACACTTGCAATTTTTTCCACAAGTGAGTGCAAGCGATTAAGAATAAAAATAACTGATGTCGTTACTCCAAATAGCGACACGATATTTAAAAAAAAGATGCCGCTATTGGAAACAACGACATCTAAATAACCTATGCCGTTGTTCCCAATAACGTTTTATGCTGACGTGTCCAAAACTGAATCAGATTGCTAGATATTTTCAAAAGTGAGTCAGAACGCCAAATATTTTCAAAAAGTGGTTCAGTACGGCAAAAAATTCAAATTGAGAGT
This sequence comes from Hemerocallis citrina, assembly GCA_017893485.1. Lineage (NCBI taxonomy): Eukaryota > Viridiplantae > Streptophyta > Magnoliopsida > Asparagales > Asphodelaceae > Hemerocallis > Hemerocallis citrina. The sequence goes on from CM030362.1 coordinate 126,483,477, forward strand.
GGATTCTCGAAATTGGAATTTTTTCTGTACTCCCCAACTTTTTGAAATTATTTACCAAACTAACTCACTTTCCAAACTATTTTCCATTTTGACTGACTTACCTTCGAATACTTGAGCATAATGCATTGTCAGGAACAGCAGCTTCTTCGAAACTGAAGCCGCATTCTCAATACCAGCTTCTTCAATAGTTTTTTGTCGAAGCTGCTGTTGGGGATAGCGTCTCAGTTCATTTCACATATAAGTGACAGCTTGAAGACTTTGAAAAAAAATTCTAAGTGTAAAATATGTTTAAATTGAAGCCACTATCCCCAATTTTTTTTCCAAGTCTTGAAAATTTTCTTTAAATTTGGTGTAAAATTGAGAATAGCGGTATTAGTTATATATAAAAAAAAAAATTCAAGTCTTGAAGCTCTCACCTAGAGATGAAATGAACTGAGGCCATTATCCCCAACAGGGACTTCGACAAAAAAAACTATTGAAGAAGTCGCTGTTGTGAACAACGGCTTCATATTTCAAGAAGTCGTTCTTGACAGTGCGTTATACTAACGTGTCCAAAGTGAGCCAGTTTGGTAAATAATTTCAGAAAATTGAAAGGTGTTTAATCGTTTATGGAATGGCACGTTCCAAGATTGATGGATTTTTTGCCCAAAAGTGTTGCCAACTTGCACAAATATAGCAAGCCAAAAGGTGTCTTTTTAATAATTTTTTCCTTTTTTGATGTCTCTTTTGTTTGAAGAATTTTTTTGAGATTTCTTTACAAAAATCTGTAATTATTAATAATAACAAAATTCTTACAAAGATTGACATCTGGCGAATTTTGGCAAATGCATGTAATGCAGTGGCTCGTCCAGTTTATACGTGGCAAAATTGATTCTTACCTTTTGCTCGGCTATTCCATATCTCACATGCAACTTATTTGGACGTTTACAACAAACAATTAAATGTTCGTACAAACTTTCAACTTTCTCACTTTTAAATCGTTTCTCTCTCCAGAAAATTTCTAGAGAGAGAAACTTACCCCCTCCAAACAAAACCTAGGAAACCCTAAATCTGAAAACCTTGGGGGCGGCCTCTCCTCCACGGCGCGACCCCTCCACTCTTCCTTTCCCCCCGTCGCGACCCCAGACCTGGGCGCCCATGGGGACCACCAGCCGGTTCATTTCCGTCGGTGACCTCTCCAAAGCGTCGATGGCTACAGCCGGTTCATTTCTGTCGGCGACCTCTCCTGAGCGTCCGGCGCAGGGCGTTCTCCATCGTGGCGACCTCCATCGTCAGCCGAAGCCGTTGACGTGGCGGCGCATCCTTGCCGGTGGAGACGCGGTGAGGTATAGGGCCAGCTTGCTGTGCCCCCCCCCCCCCCTCTAATGACCCAAATCTGATTTGTTTGCTAATGTTGGGGGTGTGAAGCATGTAGTTTTGTGCGATTGTGGGGTTGGACTCGAGATGGGGTCCCTCCATGATTTGCTAGATGTTTGTCCGGATGTTCTGCGCGCTTGCTACCATGTCCACACTCTCGGGGCCAATCATGGCGATCTACGTGGGTTGGTAGTGCGTGTGAAGATGCCGGGAGTTAGGTTGTCTTGCATGTTTATGGAGCTTGGGCCCAAAGATGGGGTCCCTCCGTGATGTGCACTCACTTGTCTCAACTTCCGGAGTGTTTGTCTCAACTGTCGCGGAGCGACTATGTCGCGCCAGAGCATCCTCCCGCACCTGTTGTCTCGAACACCATGGATTTGAGGTTCAAGTGTGTGAGGTCGGTGTTTTGGTTTGGGGCCCGTGGGGCCAGGCCAGTAGTGGGTTGGTGTTGGGGGTGAGGGGGTGTGGGGTTTGAGTATGGTTGGTCTGGAGTGTACAACGATGTTACCTGCGCAACCTTCACATGCCTACTGTCAGGCTATTGAGCTTCCTCCAGTTTAGGCCACTGGCACGTGACAGCGTCGTCTCTTCCCTCCGATTGGAAGTTTGAGTCGAGATAAGTCTGTGTGGCGAGAAATCACCGAAGAGAGCTTGTGCGTGAGAGAGGTGAATGTATCCTCTCCACGGCTCTCTCCTGGAGCGTGGTGTTTGGTGGGGTGAGCGAGATAGTTATTTGGTGAGAAATCGACTGAGAAAGTGCAATCGTGTGAGAGGTGAAGGTATCCTCTTCATGGCTATCTCTTTGGTAGCGGTTGTGGGAGCGACTGGCACGTTTGTAGGATGAGTGGTGGAGATGGTGGGAGGATGCGATCGTTGTGCATGTGCCGTGGGGTCGGTTTTTTTATCTGCAAAGCTTGGGCCCAAAGATGGGGTCCCCCCAGCGAGGTGAAGGTAGGGATCGACGGGTGATAAAATCCTGCCAGATTTATTTCAGGTGGGTGTGCATGTGTCGTGGATGTACTGTACGAAGCTAAACTGACGTACTTAATTACATTTTGCTGGACCGAGCTGGTTTGTCGGCCCACCCTCCAAGGTTGTTAGAGGGATTTCTTGTTTGTACGCGTCATGTTGCTTCATGTATTTTTTATTTTCTGTCTGTAGGTTGTACTTGGGCCTAGTACTCTGTGTTTGTTTCGTTAAAATCTCATTAATGAAATAGGGTGGCCAGATTCCATCTTTTCCCTAATAAAAAAAAAACAACCAATTAAATGAAGAATATATTTTTTATAGTGTTAGTGAGTCTCATTTTTGACAATCTAAAATTAAGGTCGAATTGGATTAAGATGCGGATAACTATAAGTATAGCGGCCAAGTCCATATGGACTAGTTGGCTAGCGGGTTGGGCCTTTGGGCGGCTACTGTAGGTGACGTGGGGGTCTGGGTTCGAAACCTATTGGTTTCAACTATATTTTTTCCTTCAAATAAAAAACTATAAGTATAGCGAATCTTTTAGAGTCGACCAATGATATATAGGCAATCTCAATGTGCATTTAGGGGATATTTGGTTAGCTATATAAGGACTGTAGCAACAAGAAATACATGGATGAGCATTGTTCACGTGGTTTGTTTAGTTATTTTTTTGCTTGAATTTAGATTCCTATTATAGCGCTATTTGAAACCCAGAAAAAAAACACTTGTATTTCCGTGGATGAATACTGTAGCGCTTTATTTAATTGTTTCTATCTCCTCTCATTTACACTACCCAATAAAATGTTTCCACATACTCCTCTACATTAATATTTTTACTACTTTTTTTTAAAAAAAATCTATCTCATCTCCATATTATACTACAATAAAACTACATCAAAATAAACTATTTTTTTAGAACTCATTTCTAAAGATTTTTTTTCCCTATAATAATCTTCATGGTTTGAAAATATTTTACAATCAACCAAACACTCCCTTACTGACCGTAAATGATGATTGTAAGAAAGGACTTGACTAAATTTCCTCGGTGATTAGAAAAAAAAGGTATGAATCAATATTTCTTCATTTATTTTTACCTAATAGTCAGTAGTCTGCATGCACGTTAACCCGAATTTTTTTTCCAAAATGACACTTCTCAAAAATAAAATTTTTAAACTTACCCACTTTCGAAATTAATTACCAAACTGACTCACTCGTTGTTTCAAATAGCGAGTTATTTGATAATGAGTACGTTGTTTGAAACAACGAGTTTAGTTGTAGGAATTTCTTCAACACTTGGAGAAATCTCGCCAATTCTCAAAATAGAATAGCTTGACTCGTTGTTTCGAACGACCCTAGTTGAACTAAACTCGCTAATCGAAACAACAAGTTTAGTTTGGTTTTTTTTTTTAATATCTAAAACCAAGTCCTTCTCTCACCCATTCACTTCATCTCTCTCCACTCTGACTCCTAACCCCGAAACCTAGAACCCTAGCAATCAAATTTGACCTCTCACCCACAGAATCCCTCCAGATTTTCTTCCACTTTACTTCATCCCTCCCAACCCTCTCTTCTCCCACTCTCGAAACCCGAAACCCATCTTTCAAAACCCCCAAAATTCTGAAATCGAGAAATCGAGCATCATTTCCAACATCATCTCCAGTCATCTCATACGTTCTATACACTGTCTTCCTCATGCTCATAATTGCTCAATCTTCTAGCTTGTTTTGAAGGTATTATTTGTTGAACCCTTTCTGGTGTACAGTCACGTAGGTTTTGTTTGTGATTAGATAATGACTCGTATATTCGTAAATTTATGTATAAGTATGGATTACAATATTCCTATTTGGTTATATTCTGGTGGTGAAATAATTCGTGACCCAAAGCTAGGTTATTGTTATAGTGGCGTTGATCCTAAAATAATTTGGGCACCTCGTAATATTACAATGGCAGCGCTAGTCGAGAAAGTCTAACGTTATTAATTGGGATAAAGTTGGATTGAGTGTTAAAAATTGTAGCTTGCTATGCAGCGAAAAAAGGAGAATGAAAATATTTATGACAGTGCCCATAGCTAATGAAAACGTTATAAAGTCCATGATTGCTAGGACACTTGATCCCACTTTTAGTTGGTCTGCATTGAAGTTATATATTCAGCAAATTAGAATTACTAATGTTTAGCAACATGTTAATCCTAGTTCAAGCTTCGTACGTGAAGTGCCAACACATGAGATGAGTTTCAACCCAGTTCATAAATCACATGCAATCCCACCATCCCCACAAGAAGAAACGTTCACAAATTCACTAGCACAGATCCCACAAAATATGGGCAAGGTGGTGTTAGCCGGAAAGTGCACTCCTTCGATTATCCATCACACACGAGTTTTGAACGGTGTTGCGCTTTCAAGGTCAAGAGTCTTGGGTCGAGAGGACATGGACCTTTATGTGCAATGGAAGACAATGAAGATGGGCCCGACTCGGTTGGCGAAGAAAACGGATTAGGTGATACCTACACCAACAAGTACATATCATCGGAAGAGTCATTATAATGTGAGAACTCAAAATCATCGAGAAAACATTACTTAATCATACATTTGTAAGTCTGGTTCCACCACAACGACCACCACTACTAACCGAAGGTCGTCTACAGCGAGTTCGTGGTCGTCTTCATAAATAATTAATCTTTTTTAATTGCATGACAAACAACATATTCATAATACAACTAAATAAGAAATACAAACATATGGTCTACTAGCGATGCTTCCTGAAGATTACCCTGCGCTCATGCCATATGTATAATGTTTGGTACATTGTAAATGTGATTGTTTTTCAGTAAATTTTAATACTTTAAAAAGCAAAATTACATAACAAATCCAAAGTCTCAATGTTTTCCACATCAACCCCACTCAATTTACATATATTTGAGCAATGACGTAAAACAAAATACAAATATAACATATACATATAGTTTGAGAAGTTGAATAAGCACATATCATTATCAACAATTCATTATCAACGATTCAACACCACTTGACAAACAAATCAACTCATTCAACACCGCTTGACAAACTAAAGATAGATAAACAAAAACTAATTACCAACAATTCAAGCAAGAATGAAGAATTATCAACAACCCAATTATCAAAAATTCAATGAACAATATATCCATCCCACAAATGCAATCCAAGAACTTCAATCAAACAACCCCATTTATAAACATTACAATCTAACAACAGAATTAACAAGAATTTAATGAACAACCCATTCATCCCACAAACACAATCCAACCACCCCATTTCGACAACACCACTCTGAAAACCAAAAATCCAACAACATCATTTATCAACATTACAATCTAACAAACAAATTCTCAAAATTATTCTAGAAACAAATGAATGAAGACATACCGTACAATATTTGGGTGTTGTCGGATGTGATGGCCTCAATGATGTAGGAGATGTGGTAGGGTATGCACTTGATTCAGGGATACCTCTTTACATTTCTCAATTTCAAAATTTTGGAGGTTTTGAAAGATCGGGTTTTGAGAGAGGAGGGAGAGAGGGTTGGGAGGGATGAAGTGAAGTAGAAGAAAATTTGGAGGGATTTTGTGGGTGAGAGGTCAAATATGGGAGCTAGAGTTTTGGGTTTCGGAGTTAGGGATCGGAGTGAAGAGAGATGAAGTGAAGGGGTGAGAGAAGAGGGACTTGGTTTTAGAAAGGAAAAAAAAACCCAAACTAAACTCGTCGTTTTAAACAACAAGTCTAGTTCAACTATGGTTGTTGTTCGAAATAGCGAATCTAGCTTTATTGTTTTCAGACTTGGCGAGATTTCTTCAAGTGTTGGAGAAATTTTACCACTAAACTCGTTGTTTCAAAAAACGAGCTCATATCAAATAACTCGCAGCGAATGGGTCAGTTTAGTAATTAGTTTTGAAAGTGGGTCAATTTGGTATTTAAATTCAGTTAACCCATAGGTGCAGGTCATAATTATTTTTCTTAGTAAAAGGTTTGTGGATATACCAACAATATTGTCAAATTGAACGAGCTTCTCTCATTCCTGCTACAAAAGTCTGAGAGGGTTTCTCAAATTACTTTCTAACTAAGAAAACTAGTATAGTCATGTGTAATATTGCACCAACTTTAAAATAATGGTGATAAAAATAATAAAAATTGCTCTAAAATATTATACATAACTAACAGCTAAAAAAGAAACATTAAAAACTATTTTATTTTTACACCATCTTAGTTTTAAAGATAGTATAAAACTATATAAATCTTGTATAGATGGTACATTTTGTTTAGGACAACATTTATGAATCAGTATAAATAAGTCACTAATATAATCCTGTAAAACAAAGCAAATGTTTATAAATTTATGAAAAACTTATAAGATTTTCTATAAATTGGAGAAAATTACTTTCCATACAAACAGATAATAAAAAAAGAATTGCTTTTGCAACTGATGACGCATTCTGTTTACATCGAATAAAAAAAATCTATTTCGGTCTAACAAACCAGTATGTTACGTATCATACAAACTATGCAATATATATTGGCTTAATACAGACCTAAGGTAGGATGACTTTTGCTGCCAATGAATCTCATGGTTTTTGTTAGTTTTATTCTAGGTAGTTTTCTTTTAAGAAATTCACCGGTTACAAAAAATAATCAAGGATTTTTAGAATTTTATTTAGAGATCGGTGATACTTCATGAAGAAAGTAATTCAAGTTTACTTTTAAGACTTGATGATATTTTAAGAAAATATCTATAAAACTTAGAACTTAAAAGAAAATTTTCTTGATTATTGCAATATATAACCTCACAAAAAGAATAGTTAATTTAGAAAAATAAATATTTGGCGTTATCTTCAATCAATATTTAGAATAAAATTTTAAATATAACAATCAAATAGAAGTATCTAGACAAAAAGAATATTTGACAATTGAACAATTAACAATTCAACCAATAAGTAGTTAGGAAGAGTAAGGGTCGATAAGTTGAAACTCTGTACTCATGAATTATAAAAATATGATTGATGATCACACAAATATTTTCCATGATGTAAAAAATTCTTGAAGGTGAATTATGCTCTCTTTTTTCACTTATCTCCATAAACATAATCATTCGTCACTATATATCTTATTTGTAGATAATATAAAACTGTTAACATGTCTTGCCAAATAACCAGCGGTTCTGCAAGTCCAACAATGTTGGATTTCACTTGCACAGCTTAACAAAAATACCTTACTTATCCCGGTTCCTCACCTATGCAATAGTAGCTGTATTTTTAGGATATTATAGGCCGTGAAAAGTGGTGACACCAGTCAAGCTTTTGGTAACATGATTTTAAATGTGCTTTAGCGGTGCGTAACTTAATAAAATAATTCAATAACAGCATAAATATGTTTTTAGATTGGTTTTTAAATAAAATAAGTCAATAACTATGTTAATGTGTTTCTAGATAGGTTTTTTGAATTTTAAAATTTGAAAATATTTTAAATTGAAATTCACAGAGATTTTTTTAAATGACGAGAGAGAAATGAGTGATGGCTTGCGTCCTACTTTTCCTCTCCGTTTTGCTTTTAAAATGGAGAAAGGAGAAAAATTCTAGTAAAAAAGTGGCTTTAGCATAATACTAGTAATTTACTCGTGCGATGCACATCTTAATAAATATATCTCTAATCTCTAATTTCTAATACTATAATGGAAGAGTTGGGGTTGTTATTTGTAGACAACTTGTAATTTGTAGACAATCAACTTTATAATCTCAACCATTCATTTTTAAGTGGAAGTTATATTAACAATTCATTTACTCAACTGTTGTTAGTTACCATAATACCCTCAAAGTTTAAATTTATTTACGACAAAATTATTTACAAAAGTGTCACTCATATAAAATAAAAGTTTTTGCCACTAGGACTAATTTGTAAAGAGTAAGTACGAGTAAAAGGGAGATCTCAGGTTTGTGGCCAGATTACGTCTTATTATTTACTCTATAATTTTTTTTTATTAGAGTGTGCATCACACATGCAGATTACTAGTATTTATTAAAATAAAAATTTTGATGTAGTCGGGCTTCGAACCTGAGACGTCTTTTATATTAGTTATGCACAGGCAATGCACGTAAGTTAGTAGATTTACAAACGATAACTCCAACTGTCCCATTGTAATATAGTCATAGATAGTTATAGATATGTTGAATTATTGATCTCCACCAATTCCACGTATACACTCCATCGTTTCCTCTTCTTGTCCTCCACCATATCCTCAAATATATATAAATAAAGGGTTTGTATGTTGTAAAAAAATGAGAAACTAAAATGTAGTATTTTCAATTTCAAATTTCAACAAGGTCTCAGAGCCGACCATTTTGAAAAATTCAAATCAAATTTTCAACATGATAACAACCATGTTGAACAATCCAAAATCCAAATTTCAACATGGTAAACCATGTTGAAAAATCCAAAAAACCCAAATCAGATCCCAAACAAAATCTAAATCCAAAATCTAAATCCAAATTCGAATCCAAACAAAATCCCAGACAAATTCCAGCAAACAAATCAAAAAATAAAATAAAATCATACCTTCAATCTTCCCGTCGAAGCCACCACGTCGCCCTTCGTTGCCTTCCGTCGGTATCCGCTGCTGTCTTCCAACAACTAGGTCATCTCCGTTGAATAACTTCTTCCAGTCTCCGCTCTCTCCATCTTTCAGTTGAAAAAAAAAATTCTACAAATCTCCAAATCTCCAAATCTCCCCTATTCTTTTTGGGTTTCTTTGACTTCTTTCCTCTCATGTTCAGAAGAGAGAGAGAAGAGAGAGAGAGAGATTTGGGTTGTTTATTAACTGGGTTTGGTTATTTATTAAGTGAAGCCCAAGCCCACAAAGGAAAAGAAATCAATATCCACTAAATCCCAAGCCAACATGAGGGGAAAAAATAGTGTGTTGGGAAACACATAAACAAAGAAGGAAAAAAATTGTTAGGAAAAACTTCAAAAAAAAAGAAAAAAAATTAAGTATTGTTACCGCTGATTTCGGTGTGGGGGTAAACAGATAGAATTTGTGAGTCCGAGAAAAACCTGAACAGCTGATTCAAGCCTTCTTGCTCCTGTCGCAACCTGCAAGGAAGTGCGAGACACCGGAGTTGATTCCGGCGACGCATCCTCCGACGCTCTTGTCAGTAATCAGAAGAGATTAAGAAAGAGCTTAAAGTGGTGAAAAAGTCATTAACCCGGTCACAGTGGCAGAGGGGAGGTATTTATAGTCGCCAGGGGAGTGATTAGAGGCCTGGTTCCCTGTGTAACTGCTAGGAGGAAAATCCTCACAGTCTGTTTAGGAAACTAACCCCTTGATTCCCGGTGAGAGCAAATCAGGCCCGTTGACTTGGTCAAATCAGTGGCCCTGATTTGTCTCTTGCTGGTCTGGGCTCGCTTCGGGTCGGGACCCGTGCCCAATTGGAGCGGATCCATTCGTGGGTTATTGAGTCTGTGAGAAGGAGATCCAGTACCCGCTTTGGATCCGCTTGTATGTGAAATTACCTTTTTACCCCCGAGCTTCAAGATTCGTGCCCAATCTGGACGGTTCCGATTTAACCCCATTTTTAGCCATATCACGAGCCCCCCACTCTTAAAGACTGAGCATGATCAGCCTTTGAGGAGTAGTTTGACTGTTTTGGTGGCTAGCGGAGTTGTATCGGAGTCCATATGGAGGACTTAGAATCTCGAAGGGGGTAGTGAGGTAACTTTTTGATGCCATGTGCTGTTTCCTAGCCATATCGAGTATCTGACAGCTTTTATTTATTTTTTCGGATTATTTACTTAAATTTGCGATGTGTTTACTAATCGTTCGGGGGCCTTAACAGTGCATTCTAGGCGATAATTGTCCGTTCAGGGGTTCAAAAATATACCCCCCGAATTTTCAATTATTTTCTAGAATTTTTAGTTAATTTTTCCGAATTTTTAGCACTTTTTTCGCAATTTTTAAATAAATAAAACGATTTAGATAAATAAAAAAATGATTTTTAATACTGATTTGTGACGTGGCTCGATCTGAGCCGTTGATCATGGTCGAGCTCGAATTTCTGAGAGATCCATTGGCTGTTATCGCTCGGAAGCTTTTTTCTACGTTTGCGAGCTCGGAAAGGCACTTGCTCGGCCGCCGACCGTAGACAGGGGGTCTCGGCAGGCCGAGCAACGTGGCGTAATCTGAGCCGTCGGATGATGGTGTGAATCTCAAGAAAATGCTATCTTGTCTTTTAGCTCACGCGACACAATCTGGACCGTTCATCATCAAGAGCACGAATTTTTAGGAGATCCAGCGGTTGTAGGAGCTCGGTGTCTTTTTTCTCCGTTTGCGAGCTCGGAAAGGCACTTGCTCGGCCGCCGACCGAAGACAGGGGGTCTCGGCAGGCCGATCGACTTGGCGCAATCTGAGCCGTCAGATGGCGACGCGCATCTCGAGACGGGCACATTCCTCAAGAAAACACTATCTTGTCGTTTAGTGTCCTCGGCGAGATCTGGGCCGTCTGATCGAGATCAGGCGCGATTTTTGAGGAGAAAGTGAGTTTTCCCCATTTGCGAGCTCGGAAAGGCACTTGCTTGGCCGCTGACCGAAGACAGGGGGTCTCGGTAGGCCGATCGACGTGGCGCGATCTGAGCCCTTGGATGTCGATGCGCATCTCCAGACGGGCACATTTCTCAAGAAAACACTATCTTGTCGTTTAGCGCAGGTGGCAAGATCTGAGTCGTTGATTGTAGGCACGAATCTCGAGGCGGCTCAGTTCCCAAGAAAATGCTATCTTGTCATTTAGCGTCGGTGGCAAGATTTGAGCCGTCTGATCGAGATCATGCACGAAAGTTGAGGAGAAAGTGAGTTTTCTCCGTTTGCGAGCTCGGAAAGGCACTTGCTCGGACACCGACCGAAGACAGGGGGTCTCGGCAAGTCGGGCGAAGTGGCGCGAACTATCTCGAGATGATTCTGTTCCCAAGGACATTAATGGTGCCCCGGGGTTTGTGCGGCGTTCCACCTTCCCCAGGTCATTAAGGATAATTCCTCCAATTAATGCGTGGCGTTTCAACTTCCGAGGGTCATAATGGTCAGGCCTTGGACGGGAGCTTATAAGTATCCCACTCCCTTTGTTATTTCAATCGCAACAAAGTAGAGTTTCAAACCTTGGAGGCATTGGCCTTGGGTAACTTATCTTTCGAGGTCCGAAGGGGTGGTTGCTCTTTTGCCTTTTTCTTCTCCCGTTCCGGACGGCCCCAAAGTGGATGTCAGGAGCGGGGGGGAATGATGCAATAGTGGTGACGACCGTAGTTCGGACCCGAGGGATGAGTTTCTTCGGAGGGACGGGTGGTCCCTCTGTTGCCTTGTTCTTCTCTCGTTCCTCACGGCTCGAAAGGGGATGTCAGGAGCAGGAGAGAATAAGGCAATAGAGGCGACGACTATAGTCCGGACCCGAGGGGCGAGGTGCCTCGGAAGGACGGGTGGTCGCTCTTCCACCAAGATCTTCTGCCGACTCTGGTTGCCCTTCGGTGGGTGTCAGGGTCGGCGGAGATCATGGTGGAAGAGGTGATGATCCATGTCCGAGAGGGGTGAGCTGCATCTGAAGGACGGGTGGTTACCCTTCCGCCATGATCATCACCCGATTTTGACCGGCCCGATCCGGGTGTCAAGATCGGGGGTGATCCTGGTAGAAGGGGTGACTACCAGAGTCTGGATTTGTGGGATGAGCCTCAGTTGGACGGGTGGTCGTTCTCCTACCGTGATCTTCTCCCGATTCTGACGGCCTCGGCTTGGGTGTTAGAATCGGAGGGTCACGGTAGGAGAAGTGATGACCCTAGTCCGGTCCGAGGGGAGTGTTTGCTTCGGGACGACTGGTGGTTGTTCTCCCGCCCAAATCTTCTCCTAACTCTGACGGCCCGGATGGAGGTGTCAGGGTCGGGGGAGATTTGGGCCGAAGGGTAGACCGCCGAAGTCAGGATCTGAAGGGGGCGATCTGTCTCGGTAGGACGGGTGGTCGTTCTTCCACAATGATCTTCTCCCGATTCTGAGGGCCCCATCATGGGTGTCAGGGTCGGGGAAGGTCATCGTAGAAGAGGTGATGACCCTAGTCCGGAGCCGAGAGACGACTTTGCTCAGGTAGGACGGGTGGTCGTTCTTCCACCAAGATCTTCACCCGATTCTGAGGGCCCTAACGTGGGTGTCAGGGTTGGGGAAGATCATGGTAGAAGAGGTGATGACCCTAGTCCGGAACCGAGGGACTGCAGCAGCTTCGGAAAGATGGGCCTCCTCCCATCTCTGTCTTCCTTCCGGACCGACGGCTTCCGATGGTTGTCGGCTCGAAGGGGTTAGAGATGGGGGGTGTGCCGATCTGTTTTTGACCGGGCCTCGTGGGTTGGCGGAATGCCGACCGAGACATGGGGCCTGGGGGGCCCGCCGAAGGCGGTGCCTTAAAACTTTAAATTAAAATTTTTTCTGGTTTCTTCAGACAGAGGTGGGGTATGGAGGAAGTGTAGGCCATCCGAGCTACTTGATGCAATTTGTACCATTGGATGGCGTTGTTCATCTCGAGACGGGCACATCTCTCGAGAAAACACTATCTTGTCGTCTAGTGTTTTCGGCGAGATCTGGGCCGTCTGATTGAGATTTTACGCGAAGTCTGAGGGGAAAGGGAGTTTTCCCCGTTTGCCAGCATGGATAGGTACTTGCTCGGTAGCCGACCGGTCTCTTTGCTGGCGTGGTCGGATGGCGTATGGTTCGGCTCCCGGTCTCGATATACCGGGCTAGTTTCCTTGGTGAAGAAGGTAGCTGTGTTGGGCCTTCGCGACATTTCGAGAGCGGCCCAAGAGTCGCGCTTTTTCGTTTGGAAGTCCAAGGGACGTTCCTTTTTACTATAAATCTTCACCCCCCCTCAGACCAAGTCTCACTTTTTACTTTTGCTCTCTCTCTTCAGTTTTTACTTTTCGCCTTCGAAGTTTTTAGCTCCTTGGTGGTGGTGCTAGCTGACGCGGCAAGGCGTTTCTTGTTTCCGGCGAACTTTCCGACCGTACCTATCACTTCAAGGTCAGTCTCTTTCCCTTCTCTCTTAGAAAAATGGTTAAGGTTACGCTCTCGGATGAGACCCCCGCCTCGGAGCAAGCAGTAGGCCGAGGGGGCGAAGGGAAGGAGGTAGTGGAGCCGAGCGATCAGAATGTCGTTCGTCCAGATAGAGACGGCGAAGTGGCCGAGCTGCCTAAGGAGGTTGCGGCGGTGTCCCGGGAGGGCAAGGCCGTGGTCACGATCGTGGAAACGCCGAAGACGGCGGGAGCGTTCGGTCGGCAACTCATTGCTCTGTCGAGCGTGGGAGGTGTACGGGATTACGCCGAGGACACCTTGGAGAGAGTGACACAAGGTACGGCTAAGTTGGTGGAGGAGAACGAGCCAAGAGAGCTGTCCGAGGTGGACCATACCATCTCGTCTCTTACCGAGGCTGACCTTCACCTGATCCGAGAGGGTTTCCGGATCCCTACCGACTACGGACTGCTCCTTCCCGGGCTGGGTTTCCGAGCCAATACAAAGTCTTCGTCAGACGTGTGCGTCTTTCCGGTCGACTCTCTTATTGCCGGACTCCGTTTTCCACTCCACCCGTTCGTGGTCGATGTCCTGACATGGTACGGTTTGAGCCCCGCCCAGCTGATGCCGAACACATGGAGGCACGTCATGGCATTCGTCCTCCGATGCCAAGAGGTTGGTGCCAAGCCGAGTATGTTCCTCTTTCGGAGCCTCTACCGACCTTGTCAGCCAAGGCGAGACGAACAGAGGTTCTATCTTTCGCCCCGGACGGGCGTGAAGCTGATCGAGAATCCGGACTCGATCAAACATTGGAAGGAGAAGTACTTCCTCATCCGAGCCCCTGCGCCGTGGGTGATACCGACGGTTTGGGCAAAGGATGGTCTGCCCAAGCGGACCAAGAAGGAGGCGGCACTGAGTGATGAGGAGGCGGAGGTCCAGAAGAAGCTCCTCGCCCTGCCAGCGCTAAGCTGGAAAGAAATTACCGAGGGGGATCTGTTCCGAGGGGGTCTCAGTCCGATCGACCCTAGTATGCTTCTGGTATTTATACTCTTTGCTTAAAGTTCATGAAAATTTTCCTAAGTTTTTCATTCGGCTTGTGCAGAGACGATGAAGCTGGATTACAAAGCTTTGGTGGCGAAGGGCAGGTCGGAGCAGGAGGTGAAGAAGAAGAGGTCTTCGGCAGGGCCTCAGGACGTCCGAGCCTCGAAGAAGCCTTCGGTCGCGAGGGCTGCCGACCAGCCGAAGGTCATGGTCCTCGAGCAGGGGGAGGTCATGGTCCTCGACCCTCCCGCCTCGGGTGTGCCGACACCGACCCCGAAGGGGGATGCTCCCGGTTTGTCGAGCGGTGCGTTCGACGTGAAGGAGGTGTTGTCCCTCCAAGTTCCGTTCCTCACTACCGAGGCGGAGAAGATCTTGACCGAGCATCATAAGCAGATCTTCATCCCTGACTGGCAGGTGATGAACGTCGACGGCTTCTTGGGCGACGGCAACATCTGCATGGAGGCGGTGCGGCACCTGCCGACCCCAAAGGATCGAGCGACCCTGAAGGCCGGGCTAGCAGGGGACGCCGTGATGCAGATTGCTCAGAATACTATGTCGGTAAGTAGGCCGAGCCCTCCCTCGTCAAAATTTCTTTCTTAGAATTTTTCCAAGTCCTTGGGTTCGGATTTTAATGTGCTGTTCTTTTTCAGACCCTCTGCCACTTCAATTTCCTGCTCGAGGAGTTTGCGAACAAGGAGCAGGAGAACGAGCGGGAGAGGGCGGAGCGCGTCAAGGCCACGCAGCTGCTTGATGCCGAGCAGCTCCTCTCGGTGAAGAGGGGTGCTGAAGTGAAGGGGCTGGAGCAGCAGCTGGCCGACGCCATTCAGCTGTCGAAGGACGCGGCGGCCAAACTTGAGGCCTCGGAGAAGGAGGCTGCCGAGCTGAAGGAGGCGTTGGCCAACGCTCGGTCGGAGGCGGAGAAGGCTCGGAAGAGGGCCGAGAAGATCATGGCCAAACACCAGAAGAAGGTGAAGAAGGTGAAGAAGGCCGTGCAGGAGGAGGCCGCGCAGCACATGCTCCAGAACATGGAGGATGCCTACGGTCGAGCCTTGCTCCATGTAGCCACCAAGAACCTTGGCTTCGACACGTCCTCCTACCGTTTTTACGACCCCGTGGAAGGGGAGGAGGAGGTTCCCGAGGGGCTGCTCGACCCCGAGGGAGAAACGGAGGGTGTCGAAGGCCCAGGGGAGACCGAGGCCGAGGGCGAGCAGGAGGATGACTCCGAGGAGGAGAGCGGGAGCGAAGGCAAAGGCGAGGGCGATGGCGAGGGCAAAACCGGGGGGTCGACGGACCCGAGCGGCAAAAAGGTCGACCCCTGACTCGGTTGTCTATTTTTTTTGTTTTATCTCTTTTTGTAAGCCGAACTGTGGACTGGCCACCGCTTTTGTAAAACTTTCTCCTCGGTTTTGAATGAAAACATTTTGTTTGGCCAAAATTTATCCAAGTGTTGAGCCTCGGATTTGCATGTGATTAGTTGTAGATGTTTCCATGTATCGCCCCATCGGATTTATCTCTGCTTTTCAGGTGAAGTTCGGTCCGATCACGGAGGTTTCGTACCTCCGTAAAGAGTTGGTCAAGACAAAGCGAGAGCTGTCAGCGAGCCGTGATAAGCGCTTTTACTTATTTTTGGAACTGGGGAAGGTAAAGGCACTATCCAGGGCGAAGTGTCGCGAGTTGGCGCAGCTGCGAAAACGTCCCCCGATCTCTGCTCTCGAGGGCGAGGTCGAACGGCTTCGTAGAGAGCTCACTGCTGCCGAGCAAAAGAATGGCGAGCTTTTGGCCGAGGTCCAACACATGGAATTAGCAGAGAAAGAACGCTCGGCGGCAGAGGGGAAGCTATCCTCCGAGCTAGAGAAGGCGTCGGCCGAGCGTAAGAGATTGTTGGCCGAGGTCGACAGGCTCAGAAGGATTACGATAGATAGGGGGATCGAGGTCACTCACTTCCGACGGCTCGCGACTGATGGCGCCACCGTCTCTGGCTCGTCAAGACCTTCTCGTCCGAAGAAGTTGGCGAAGGACGAAGCTCTGAGAGACAGAATCATTGAACTGGAGGAAGAGGTCGCGTCGCTCAAGCCTACGCCGGAGAGGGCTAACGTCCGCAGTACGTCGTGCACTCGTGAAGAGAGCGAGAGAGGGATTTCTTTTTACGAACTTGCGACACGCTCGCCTATGACCGGGCGGAGTCCAGCCGACGCTCAGAGCAGTGCGGCCGTCTCGTCGAGCGGGGTCTCGGTCGGCGCCGCAGTTAGAGCCAGCAGCGAAGGGGGGTCGCGCTTCGTTGGTTTAGGATCGAGCTCGGAGGGCAGGCCTCGTCGTCCTTGCGTTTCCTTAAACCGAAGCGTTCCCCTTCCGAAGAGGCCCTGACCATATCGCTTTATGTCCCTTCTGATTTGTTGTAAAACGTTGTAGTAGGGTCGGTCTCGTTGTATGTAGAATTAATATGTCTGAATATGAATCCGGATTTGTGATTTGGAAAAATTTTAAGTGTTGGGCCTCGGCGATGTTTTGAAGTCTTGCTATTTGTTTTTTTTTTCTTTTTTCAGCTCGAGGCGGCCGACCCATATGCTGATCTCCACGGCTCGGATGATGACTCTAAATCCGAGGCCAATTCTGGGATGGCGGCTCTGAGTCCTAGGAGCGTCGAGCTGGAGTTACGCCTGAGAGTGAGCAGGCCCACCTTTTGTCCGTCCTCGACCTACGGGAAACCGAGATCCGACGCCTGGAGAATAGGATCGCCGAGTTGAGCCCTGCAGAAGGGGACGAAGATTCGCAAACCGCTTTCAGCAACGCTCTTCGGGTCAAGTGTATTCGGCACAACTAGTCGAAGATTATAGCCGAGCGGGACGATTTGCTCTCGGAGATTCGACACTTGCAGACTGTGGTAGCAAAGCTCCGGAAGGATGCAGGGGAGCTATCAGCCGATGAGGATGAACAGGCGACCGAACAGTCTAGTGAAGATATTTCCATATGAGGGCCAAGTGTAGTGGGTCGGCGATGTGTATTTTGTTTGCCAACACCTTGTAACCATGGAAAAGATGTGTTTTGTATTCTGGTCTGGTTGTTTAATAAAATATCTTTCGTTGCTCTGCATATTTATCTTGCTTATAACTGTGTTGGTCGCGCCGAGATCCTCGAACCGTGCGTGTTAAATCCGTCGGCGAGATTGTTTAACCGAACGGGTACCTACGAGTACAGTATTTCGTCGCTTAGCGACTCTGACAAAGTACGGCACGAATCCCTAGGCGGCTCAGTCCCCAAGAAAACGCTATCTTGTCGTTTAGTGCAGGTGGCAAGATCTGAGCCGTTGAACGTAGGCACGAATCTCGAGGCGGCTCAGTTCCCAAGAAAACGCTATCTTGTCGTTTAGCATCGGTGGCAAGATCTGGGCCGTTTGATCGAGATCATGTGCGAAAGTTGAGGAGAAAGTGTGTTTTCTCCGTTTGCGAGCTCGGGAAGGCACTTGCTCGGTAGCCGACCGAAGGCGTAGGCTTCGTGCTTCGGCTGCTAGGCAAGATTCCTCGGATTATGTGGCCGAATGGAGCTTCGGTATCCCTCCACTGGCGAAGCGGAGTGGGGGTCCACTCCCAGTCTGCCGCGAAGCAAGCTTGGGGGGACTGGGAGCCAAGTGTTGGACCCCGGGACCATCGTTGTAGTTCAACGGTTGTGGGAGCAATTTCGAACGGCGATCTACCCCTGGCTTGCCCGGAGGCGAGCCGAGGAGGTAAAGTCGAGCCGAGTGTTGGACTCCGAACCATCGGTGTAGTTCAACGGTTGTGGGAGCAATTCCGAACGGCGATCTACCCCTGGCTCGTCCGGAGGCGAGCCGAGGAGGTAAAGTCGAGCCGAGTGTTGGACTCCGAACCATCGGTGTAGTTCAACGGTTGTGGGAGCAATTCCAAACGGCGATCTATCCCTGGCTCGTCCGGAGGCAAGCCGAGGAGGTAAAGTCGAGCCGAGTGTTGGACTCCGAACCATCGGTGTAGTTCAACGGTTGTGGGAGCAGTTATGAACGACGGTCTACCCCTGGTTCGTCTGGGGACGAGCCGAGGAGGTGAGGTCGAGCCGAACGTGGACTCCGAACCATTGGTTGAAATCACGATTTAGAAAGCAGGTGATAAGAGGGGAGAGAAACATGCGAATTCACAAACACGAAAGAGCTTTCTTTATTGATAATCGACGGCGAACCGTTTTACATAGTACAATTTATGAAAATAGGTTACAAGTTAGAGGACTGGAATGGCTCGATATCCTATGATACTTAGAGTGGCGCCGGAGCGCTTTTTTGGTATTTTAGGAGGTGGTCAGCATTCCAGGTCCTCGGAAGCTCTCTGCCCTCTAGGTCTTCAAGACGATATGTTCTGGGCCGAACTACACTTGTAATCCTGTACGGCCCTTCCCAGTTCGGAGCCAGCTTGCTCTTCTGATTGGGGAAGGATATGGCCAATTTTCTCAAGACTAAGTCTCCTTGCATAAGGTTGGCGGGTCGGACCTTTTTGTTGTACGCCAGTTCAACCCTTCTTCGGTAATTCTGCTGCCGAATCGACGCCCTTTCCCTCAGTTCATCTATCAGGTCTAAGTCTGCTCTGAGGTCCCTGGCATTCTATGCTTCGTCATAGGCTGTGAGCCGAGGGGAAGGTATTCCGATCTCGAGAGGTATCACGGCCTCGGACCCATAGGTGAGGTTGAAAGGGGACTCGCCTGTGGGGGTCCGCTTGCTCGTGCGGTAGTTCCATAGGACGTTGGGGAGTTGGTCGACCCATAAGCCCTTGGAACTTTTGTCCAGCCTTTTCTTGATGCCTGCGAGGACCTGCCGATTAGCATTTTCTGCTTGTCCGTTCGACTGAGGGTGGGAGACGGACGAGAAGCGTTGCTGGATGGCCAGGTCGTCGCATAGAGCTCAGAATGCTGCGCCAGTGAACTGAGTCCCGTTGTCCGTCACGAGGACACGGGGGACACCGAACCTGCAGATGATGCTCTTCCAGAAGAACTGTACCACCTTGTTCGGCTATAGTGGCGAGGGGTTCGGCCTCGACCCACTTCGAGAAGTAGTCGATGGCTACGACCAAGAACCTGAACTGGCCCGGAGCCGGAGGGAAAGGCCCTAGTAAATCCATCCCCCACATTGCAAAGGGGATGGGACTCGATAGGGAGGCGAGGTTGGCCTGAGGGAGACGACGGATGCTGGAGTGTCTCTGACAAGAGCTGCATTGCCGAACGTGTCGCTCGGCATCCTGAAGGAGGGTTGGCCAGAAGTATCCATAATTCAAAGCTTTTCGGGCCAAGGACCTAAATCCTGAGTGTGCCCCTCCGATGCCTTCGTGGAGCTCTTGTAGGGCATATTCGGCCTGCTCCGGAGAGAGGCACCTTAAGTATGGTCGGCCGTCTATTTGAGAGAAAGAGCGTTTGTATAAGATGCCCTCGATCAAGACATACCGCTCGGCCCGGGTTCTGACTCGGCGCGCCTCTTTGGGGTCTTCAGGTAGGAGCCCGTCCCTTAAGAACTCCACTAAAGGCTTCATCCAATTATCTTGTAACATGACCGGCAACGATTCCGCCGAGCCAGGTGTCTCGTCTTCGATGCTCGGCTTAGAGAGGACTTCGATCAGTACGGTCTGTTCGAGACCCTGCAGAGAGGACGAGGCCAATTTGGAGAGGGCATCGGCCTGTGAGTTCTCTTCACGAGGGACCCGCTGAATGAGCGCCTCCTCGAACCGGTTCATGAGGGCTCGAACCTTAGCGAGGTACTTTGCCATCCGCTCGTCTCGGGCCTCATACTCGCCCAAGACTTGGTTCACGACGAGCTGGGAATTGCTGTGGATTCGGAGGCGCTGCGCCCCAGCACTTCATGCAAGTCCGAGACCAGCAATGAGTGCCTCGTACTCCGCCTCATTGTTCGAGGCCTTGAAGTTCATACGGATCGCGTATTGGAGGACGAAGTCGTCAGGGCCGTTCAGGATGATGCCGGCGCTGCTTCCTTCGTTACAGGAGGATCCATCCACAAAGACTGTCCAAATGGGGGGTCCATTCGGGACGTGGCCGACCTCGGGGATAGTGGACTCTACGATGAAGTCGGCGAGGGCCTGTGCCTTAATTGCCGTCCGAGGCTGGTAAGAGATGTCATGCTGGCTCAGTTCTATCGACCACTTCATCAGTCGGCCCGAGGTCTCAGGCTTGTAGAGGATCTGCTTTAGGGGTTGGTCGGTGAGGACAACGATCGAGTGGGACTGAAAGTATGGCCGGAGTTTCCTCGCCGCGGTGACCAGGGCGTAGGCCATCTTCTCTATCTTCGGATAGCGGAGCTCGACGTCCCGAAGCACTTTGCTCACGTAGTAAATAGGCCTTTGGGACCGGTCCTCCTCCCTTACCAAGACAGCGCTTAGGTTCTGCTCGGAAGCAGCCAAGTAGACGAAGAGGGTCTCGCCCGGGACCGGTTTGCTGAGCAGAGGGGGGTTCACCAAGTATGCCTTCAGTTGGTCGAACGATTCCTGCTGTGGTTGGCCCCATTCAAAACCCTTAGCCCCCCTGAGCGCTTTGAAGAAGGGGAGGCACTTTTCCCCCGACTTCGAAAGGAACCGGCCGATTGCAGCGAGCCGACCAGTAAGCTTCTGCACCTCTTTGATGTTCCGAGGCGGGGCCATGTCTAAGATGGCCTTAATCTTCTCGGGATTAGCTTCGATTCCTCGTTGGCTTACCATGAAGCCGAGGAATTTTCCCGAAGAGACCCCGAACGCACACTTGTTTGGGTTCAGCCGCAAGCTGTGCCTTCTCAACACATCGAAGGCCTCCTGGAGGTCGGCTACATGATCAGTGCCTCGGACGCTTTTGACGAGCATGTCGTCAACGTACACCTCCATGTTCCGGCCTATCTGGCTTTGGAAGACCTTGTTGACGAGGCACTGGTAGGTGGCACCCGCATTCTTCAACCCGAACGGCATGATCCGGTAGCAGTAGAGGCCTTGATCGGTGATGAAGGAGGTCTTCGGAATGTCCAGAGGAAACATTCGAATTTGATTATAGCCTGAGAAGGCATCCATGAAGCTGAGGAGCTCATGGCCCGAGGTGGCATCAATGAGGGTGTCGATGTTCGGAAGAGGGAATGGGTCCTTCGGACACGCCTTATTTAGGTCGGTGAAGTCAATGCATATTCTCCAGGAGCCGTTCGACTTCTTGACCATTACAACATTGGAGAGCCACTCGGGGTAGTTTACCTCCTGTATGAACTTGGCCTTCAGCAGTTTATCCACCTCCTCCTTGATGGCATGCTGTCGCTCGGGAGCGAACTTTCACCTCTTCTGCTGAACCGGTTTGCACCCCGGCTCGACACTTAGGCGATGGACGAGCAACTCCTCGGAAATGCCGGGCATGTCCGCGGCCGACCATGCAAACAAGTCACGGTTATCCCGGATGCATTTAATCAGGTCCGAGCACAGTGCGGTCGGCAAGGACTTGCTGATGAGGAACTTCCAGCTCGGGTCCTCGTCCGAGAAGAGCACTTCTTCTAATTCGTCTGCCGGCTCGGACGTTAGCCGAGCATTCGGCTCGGGGATTTCTAGTGTCTCGAGCGAGAGCACTGGTCCCCCCGTGGAAGTCATATAGCACTTCCGGGCTGTTTCTTGGCTTCCCCTGACTTCCCCTACTCCCGACCGAGTGGGGAACTTCATTTTCAAATGGTACGCCGAGGGGACAGCTTCCAAGGCGGCTAGGCCGGGTCGGCCCAGAATGACATTATACGCTGCCCCCTCCGGATGAAGGCTTCTATCTCATCTCTCAATGCCCGGCAGTCGTTCGTGTCGTGGCTGTGATCCCGATGGTAATGACACCATTTATCTTTGTTCCTCCTCTTTGCCGGGGTGTGCATCCTCGGAGCTGGAGGGATGACTCCCTCCTTTTCCACTTCCATCAGGATGGTGGAGACGTTAGTGGTGAGGGGAGTGAACTTCTCGAACCTGGGGGGAGGGCGACGCTGACCGCCGTTGTCCTTCTGCGCTTTCTTGGACCCCTCTTTCCCCGTCGCCTTCCTCTTCGACCCTGAGGAGGACCCCCCGAAGCTCGGGAGGGCTTCAGCCTCCTCTGCTCGGATATACTTCTCGCACCTCAGGAGGAGGTCGGCGAAGTCATGCGGGGGCTTCTTGGCTAGGGACGATCGGAGGTTGGCGTTGAGGAAGTTCGATTGGAACGCCACGGTCGCCACTGACTGGTCTAAGGAGGCGATAGACCTGACCTCTGCGGTGAATCTCTTCACATAGTCCTGCAGCTTCTCTTCCCTTTCCTGCCGCAGGTTCAGTAGGGAGAGGCTTGTCTTCTCAGCCCGCCTGCTACTCACGAAGTGAGTTATGAACAGTGTTTCAAACTGCTCGAACGAGAAGATGGAGGAGGGAGCGAGTCTGGAATACCATTCCCGAGCCGACCCCCTGAGGGTGGCGGGGAAGGTCCTGCAGAGCACGGCGTCGGAAGCTTGATGGATCAGCATCAGGGTCTTGAAGCTTTCGACGTGATCAACTGGGTCGGATTCCCCTGAGTACGTTTCAAACTGCGGAGGTTTGAAACCCCTCGGTATGTGGGCCTCCATGATCGACCGAGAGAAAGGGGGTCTGCTGGGACGGACTGTTCCTGCTCGGGACTCCTCCTCCCTGTCCATGCGGCCAATACGCCTTTCCACCTCATGGAGACGGCAAATGAGGGCGTCGTCCCTCCGCTGGTAATCATATGACCCCCCGGACTCCTCTTCATAGGAAGGGGAGCGCGGACTGCGGCGCCGGTAGTCCTGGGATCGGCGAGGACTGTAGTGCTGCGGCTGGCGGCTGGGAGCCGGGGAAGGACTTCGGGTTCGGCGACGAGGACTGGGATCCCTCGGGGGCGTTGGAGCCCTCTGGGCATTTTGGACGTTCTGCCGAAGGTTGAGAGCCTGCAGTACGGTGTCCTGGAATTGTAGGAACTCGGCACGGGTGATGGGTGCGTCATTGTTCCTGCGATGATGCCGATCCACGGGGGACTGTGGCCTCCTCCTTCGGCGCTCGGGCGAGGCCACTCGGCCCCTTCGGTCCGAAGACCGCCTGCCGTCTCGGCGGTGAGGCGAGCGCTCACCATGATGCTGGCGGGAGGCTCCCTCTCGGGCCCGCCTCTCATCAAGGTAAGTGCGAAGGTCCTCGTCTTTCTGGCGGTTCAGCATCGTGTGGCGGAGGTCGGGGTGATGAGAAGCCATTGAGTCCGAGGACCCATTATGGACCGAGACATGGTCCGGGTTGAGGGGCTGCTTCTGCTTCCGACCGTTATGGCCGGAAGGGCCATTGTTGGGTTGCTGCCTGGGAAGAGGAGGTTGGCCCTGCTGGGCCGGCGGAGGAAGATCGGACTGAGGAATAGGATTGAAAGGGGCTTCCTCTGTAGGGTCGGCGGGATTAGCCCCGCGGTTTGACCCTCTAGATCTGACCTTCTTTGGAGGCATGGTTGGAGAGGACGACAGAGAAGGGGCTGAGGCTGTTCGTGTGGTTGTTTCCCACAGACGGCGCCAATCTGTTACCGTTGATTTCGGTGTGGGGGTAAACAGATAGAATTTGTGAGTCCGAGAAAAACCTGAACAGCTGATTCAAGCCTTCTTGCTCCTGTCGCAACCTGCAAGGAAGTGCGAGACACCGGGGTTGATTCCGGCGACGCACCCTCCGACGCTCTTGTCAGTAATCAGAAGAGATTAATAAAGAGCTTAAAGTGGTGAAAAAGTCATTAACCCGGTCACAGTGGCAGAGGGGAGGTATTTATAGTCGCCAGGGGAGTGATTAGAGGCCTGGTTCCCTGTGTAACTTCTAGGAGGAAAATCCTCACAGTCTGTTTAGGAAACTAACCCCTTGATTCCCGGTGAGAGCAAATCAAGCCCGTTGACTTGGTCAAATCAGTGGCCCTGATTTGTCTCTTGCTGGTATGGGCTCGCTTCGGGTCGGGACCCGTGCCCAATTGGAGCGGACCCATTCGCGGGTTATTGGGTCTGTGAGAAGGAGATCCAGTACCCGCTTTGGATTCGCTTGTATGTGAAATTACCTTTTTACCCCCGAGCTTCAAGATTCGTGCCCAATCTGGACGGTTCCGATTTAACCCCATTTTTAGCCATATCAAGTATCTTTCTTTCAAAGCCTATACGCATCAAAGCATGTTCCAACTTTAAAAATAAAAAAATTTTAAAAAATGAGTGAAGAAAAATGCTTCAACTTGCTGTCTTTAGTTGTAAAGTTGGATTGATCATTACAAAAATTTAATGTGAAGAATGTTTTTCTACATGGTGGAATCCGAGTCGCACAAAGAAGAATCCCAACGGATATTCCACTGCGGCAGTTGTTCAAACAGAGACCGACGATGAAGTTATTGACAAAACCTCGACATTGGTAATAGCTGCAGACACCCATTGACTTGGAACCAAAATAGTCTCAAATCGAGTGTTCTTAAGTTTTTTTGGACAAGTTGGGCAGGTATGCACCAACTTGAGAGGGAGCGTTGAATTATTGATCTCCACCATTTCCACTTCTACACCCCGCCGCTTCCTCTTCTTGTCCTTTACCAAATCCTCAAATATGTATAAATAGAGGGTTTGTATGTTGTAACAAAAATGAGAAACTAAAATGTAGTTTCTTCAATTTCAAATTTCAACAAGATATTGTACCAGTACTGTTATTTATTTATTTTTTGAAAAGTAATTATACTATATCTTAAGCTAATAGACCGACCCCTCTCTCCTTTCTCCATTCTGATATGGAGAAATGAGAGAAAAAGTAGAAAATCACACCTACCTTAACACGTACACACCACATTTTTCATTTCACAAAACAAAATACAAAAACAAATACAAAAACAAAAAAAAAACTCTTCCTCTCCCAATCCCCCCTCCCCCAAAATCCCGCTAACCCTCCTCCCCAAAATCTCAGCGGTCGTCATCCGCCAACCCACTCAAATCCTTGACATCGACGGTCGCTGGTTCGCCATGGGTGATGACACCATCGGTAAGAATTCTCCTATGAGAAATTAGGGTTTTTGAATTCCTAATTTATTTTGTAATATTGTATTCATGAAACCCTAATTTACCACCCATTTTTACTCTTGATTTCTAATTAGGGCATTTTAATTATTAAAATTTCCGAATCCAACCCCTAATTATGGATTCAAAAATAAAGATTGGTTATTTTTAGACCAAATCCTAACTAATGTTCTATTCTTGATTCTTTGTTTCTTCAGATTCAAATAAATTAGATTTTAGAGGCCATGGTAGAAATTAGGATTTCGGAAAGTGAAGAGATGAAGGAAAGAATAAACTGTGGGAAAATAAGAGGTAATGTAAGTATTTATTATATGTTTGTTTTTGTTTTTTCACTGATTTACACTATTCTCTCCAATGTGTACACGCAGAGATTACGGAGATGACAGTTTGGCCTGTATGTCATGCCGTCGCTGCAATTGGCCCGGATGTAGGTTACCTGAAGATCAACTTTTATTCTTCAATTTAATGGTAATTGTGTTCACTATTTCTCATAATTATTTCTCATGAAAAATTACTTTTGCTAAGTTCTTGAGCTTTTCATTTATTTTTAGCAATCTCTCATAATTATTTTAGCAATCTTTCATCAATTAGAATTGTTGTTTCAGTTTTTCTATCCTTTTTTGGGTAATATTTAATTTGTTTGTGTCCGAGTATTTTTCTGCTTTTTTATGATAGTATGGTCAAGTTTTGAAATTCGGGATCAGATGCAACCTAATAATGTAGGATTTCAGATTAGAAGAAGGGGGATTGTCAGGTGTGAGATTGGAACGAACTGACTTGCATATGTGGGTTTTTTCTTCTAATTGTTATCTAATTTTATTCGGACTTTTTCATTCTAAGTAATATTATCATTAAATTTTCAATTACGAAGAATGATGGATTGTAGATGATGGTAAAAAACATGAAAGTTGAATAGTTTGATCCATTTTATCATTATTGTATTTTATTATTTTTTATTTTCTTAGGGTAAAAGTGAACAAATGAGTGAATATATAAGAAAGCCAAGGGCTTGCATCAAATGGTTGATGAAATGAGAAGATGAAAATTTGATGAAGCAAGAGAAGCTTCGGAATATGCTAGAATCAGAAGTAAAACAACATGCAGATAGTGGTATATTTTCTATATCTTTTGTTTTGTTTGAAAAGTTTTGGTGAATTGTAGTTTGTATACGTATTTTATAATTTGATCATTTTATAGAGACACAATTAAGGAGTAATATAGAGCAGTTGGAGGTAAATATTGAGAGACTTCGCAGACAATATGAGTATTTGCAATCAAGCTTTAGAATGGAGGAATCTGACAAGATTGTGGGTCTCTTTTTTGTCATCTCTAAATTTCAGTAATTATTCGACTATTTTTTATTTATTTAATTGAATAGAAATATAGAATGATGTTGGTTGGTTTGAAAGTGTGAATTAGATAATTTGTAGATTTGTTATCTTTTCATTATATTGTGATTGAAATAGCTAAGAGGCATTCCTGAATTTTTAAGTACCATACAATTGTATGAGTCCCTCAAAATTATTTTAGTCTGTGCAATTTGCACAGGGTAACACTAGTTATTGAAATATAATAAGTGCTAATGTGTATATTATGTTTCCTAATCTATAGGAAACAGATTCCCCAAATCTTTCACCCCTCAATCTTTTCTTAATCTCTTTTCTTCTCCTCCAGGAATGTAATCCTTATATATAGATGTATACAGTAAAGAATAAAGATGAATAAGAAAATTATTATTTCCCCAAATCTGATTTCAACATGGTAATGGCGGTAAGTACCATGTTATTTGATGAAGTCAAAAAGTGAAGTTAGTGGCTTGTTTCAGAAATTTCACAAGAAGCATGTTATGACTCAGTATAAAGTACAGATTCAAGTTCTTAGGAGTGATAATGGTGGTGAGTACCTGAGTTTGAATCTGAAAAAATATTTGGTGGAACATGGGATTGTTTACCAGACTACATACACATATACACCTCAACAGAATGGCGTTGCAGAAAAAAAGACAGACATTTGCTCGAGGTGTTCTGTGCTTCTCTTATCCATGGAAATATGCCACTCATTTATTGGGGGGAAGCCCTTGCTTCCGCTGCATACTTAATCAACCGAGTTTCCTCTAGTATCCTAAACTTCCTCACGCCATTTCAAGCATTAACTGAAGCTGTGAATGCACCAAAATTCCTTAACTTTCCACCTCGTGTATTTGGATGTGTTGCATTTGTTCATCAACATGAACGTAATAAGTTAACTCCTTGAAGTGTCCGATGTGTGTTTGTGGGATATGCACAGGATAAGAAAGGGTGTCGGTGCTATCACCCACCAACTCAAAAGATGTTTGTGACTATGGATGTTGTGTTCCATGAAGATGAGTTGTATTTTTCCTCTGAGGTTGAACTTCAGAGGGAGTACCGAAGTGAAGTTCAAACTCTTGCCTATGATGAAGTGGTTACCATTCAGACTGAACAATCGGATATAAGGGGAGAAAATCAAGATGTAAGTAGTGACGATCACTCGAATGAAGACTTGGTTGAGGAAGAAAATCTCCATGAAGATCTGCAATCAGTGCCAAACCTCCATGAAGATGAGCCATCTCCACCATCAGCACCATCTGAACCATCTCCACCGCAAGTACCACCAGATCTATCTCTACCCCCAGCAGAATCCCAAAACTAATTGTCATCGCTGTCCGAAGCTCTAAGAAGAGAACTCACAAACCGTACTACTAGAGGTATCCCAAAACCCACTTATGAGCCTAATACCACTAGTAAAGTCAAGTATCCCATGAGTCATTATGTGTCCACTCACCGATTGTCTGAATCAAATCAGTCATTTGTGAATCAATTATCTATTGTATCTATTCCTAACAGTATGCAGGAAGCCTTAGCCGATCCAAGGTGGAAAGCAGCTATGGATGAGGAGATGAAGTCCTTGAAGAAGAATGAGACTTAGGAGATAGTCGAGCTGCCAGTAGGGAAGAAGCCGGTAGGATACAGATGGATTTATACAGTGAAATATAAGTGGGATGGTTCGATAGAGCAGTACAAGGCAAGGCTAGTTGCCAAAGGGTACACTCAAACTTATGGAATTGATTATGATGAAACATTTGCACCTGTGGCAAAGTTCAACACTGTTCGAGTTCTACTGTCACTTGTTGCAAATCTTGACTGGTCGTTGGAGCAATTTGATGTGAAAAATGTATTTCTACATAGGGAATTGGCAGAAGAGGTTTATATGGATCTACTGCCAGGATCAAATAGACCAGTCCAACACAGTAATAAAGTGTGTCGGTTGAGGAACGTGCTATATGGTCTCAAACAGTCGCCAAGAGCTTGGTTTGTGAGGTTTACAAAATCAATGAGGACATTCGAATATTGTCAGAGCAATTCATATCATACCCTATTCCTGAAAAGGAAAGAAGGTAAGATTACTGCTCTCATTATATATGTGGATGACATGATAGTAACTGGGAATGATCCTGAGGAAAGAATGACATTGAAGAGCTACTTGTCACAAAAGTTCGAAATGAAGGATCTTGCCTCTTTGAGATATTTCCTTGGTATTGAAGTTTCTCGCTCGAGAAATGGTATATTTCTATCTCAAAGAAAGTATGCTCTCGATTTATTGAAGGAAACTGGAATGTCTGCTTGTCAACCGATTAGTACACCATTAGAAGAAGGACTAAAACTTTGCAATGAATCTAATCATGCGCTTGTGATAAGAAAAAATATCAGAGATTGGTTGGACGACTGATGTATCTTGCTCATACACGGCCAGATTTATCATATGCTTTAAGTGTGGAATTCAGTTTATGCATGCACCTCAGGAACATCACATGGATACAGTGATGAGAATTCTGAGATATATTATGTCTGCTCTAGGAAAATGGGTCATATTTGCTAAACATGGTCACTTGAAGGTTGAGGCATATACTGATGCTGATTGGGCAGTGATATGATTAAAAATGGGATCAAATCGGGACCGTTCAAATCGAACACGGATCTTAAAGCCTACATGGGGAAAACGGTAATTTCACCTACAAAACGGGTCCGAAATGGGAACCGGGTCTCCTCCCCAGGGCTCGATAACCCATAAACGGATCTGTTCAGTTCTATATGGGTCTAAACCCGTTACGAGCCAGTTCAGAAGGATATAGAGAAATCCAGATTCGTTCCTATCCCTAGGAGGTGGTTCTAACCGCTTTTATCCATCCACACCGGGAAGAAGAGATTTGTTCTTATATCGAAACAGATCCCCACGACGACTATAAACACCCCCTCCTCCTACCGTTACAAGGAGATCACTATTTGCCAACCTAAAGCTCTTTGATATTATTTTCTGAGTACTGACAAGAGCACCAGAGGGTTCATCGTCGGGATCAACCCCGGTGTTTCGAACTTTGTGCAGGTCAAAGGGAGTAGCGAGAAGCCAACCAAACAACGGTGGAAGTGTTCAGGTTTGACCCATTCGATTCCTCACGAGCCCACAAATTCATCTTATTGCCCCCACACCAAAATCAGCGGCAACAGATTGGCGCTGTCTGTGGGAAATTGAATAGCTATCCGACCCTACTCCATCAGCAAAAGCAGCTCCTAGGTATGCCTCCGAAGAAAGGGAAGTTTGCGGTCTCCAACCGTAGAACAACTTCCATCCCTCCTCCGCCTCCAGAGGGTCTCCCTCCGCCCGTCCAGTCGGCCAGCAACTCGAACAATCGATCCCTCAACCCGTTCAACAACCTCAAGGGCCTCAAGTGGCTGTTGGATAACCCTTTCACCGAAGTTGCCAAAAGCAACTCCTTCATCAGGTCCATGTCTCCATACACAACCCTTCCTTCGACTCCATGGCCTCCCATAGCCCTCCAACACCGAGAGATCTACGAGATGTTCTCAACAACCGACAGAACGAGCCAGATCTTCGGATCCGCTTGGACGAGAGGCGGACCCAGGATGGGAACCCTTGTCAGGAGCATCAGAGGGACCGTTCACCCTGCAGAACAGATCGCAGAGGGTCCAACTCTCCCAGGAGGTGGAGAGAGTCGCCCCAGCATTGCTAGAGAAGAAGCCGCTCTTCGGTCGGCTGTCCTGCCCCTTGAGCCCATCGGGAGCAGGAGGCCCCCGTCACGAGGGCAGAGTTCCAACAATTCAAGGAGGCAGTTCTGCGGGCACTCAACGTCGCCCCTAAAAACGACCAACAGGCTCCCAGTCCTCGGCCAGTTCCTAACCATCGCCGCTGCTTTCCCAATCCTCGGCCGGCTCCGAGCCATCGCCGTTGCTCTCCCAGTCCTCGGCCGGCTCTGAGACATCGCCGTCGTATCCCCAGTCCACGACCTACTCAAAGATACCGCCGCCACAGCCCCAGCCTCCTCTACATGAAGACGAGTCTCGGGGCTCAGCGAGGCATGACCGAAGGGAGGACTCGATCTACCGCCGTCTCCATGAGATGGAGAGGCGTCTCGGTCAACTCGATAGAGATGAGGAACAATGGGCGAGGAACCTCAGCCTGAGCAAACCCCCTTTCTCCCGTACTATCATGGAGGCCCCCGTCCCAGATAACTTCAACACTCCGCATTTTGAGTCTTATACCGAGGAGTCGGACCCCGCTGATCACATTGAGAGTTTCAAAACTCTCATAATGATCCATCATGCCTCCGACGCCGTTCTTTGGAAAATATTCCCAGCCACGCTCAAGGCCCTCGCTCGGGAGTGGTATTCCAGACTTGCTCCAGCCTCCATTTTCTCCTTCGACCAGTTCGAAGGTCCACCGCTTCGAAAAGACAAGCACCTCTTTGCTCTTCCTCAGTCAAAGGACGAGCGAGCGGCTGAGGGACTACGTCAAGCGGTTCACAATGGAGGCCATATCTATCACCTCTCTGGACCAGTCCGTGGCCTCGGCTATTTTCCAGTCCAATGTCATTAACCCCGATCTCCTGGAGTCCCTAGCCAAGAAGCCTCCTCGGGACTTCTCAAAACTCCTTCTCAAGAGTGAGAAGTACATCCGGGCTGAAGAAGATCTCAACCGCCCCACTCTTGAAGGATCGTCTTCCGGGAACAAACGGAAGACTGCTGAAGAAGAAGGAGCTAAGAAGTTCCAAAAAGACAATGGGGGTCAACGTCGCCCTCTTCCCCGCTTCGAAAAGTTCACTCCGCTCAATGCGAGTGTCTCAGCCATCTTGATGGAAGTTGGGAAGGAGGGTCTTCTACCACCACCTCCAAAGATGAACACCCCCCAGAAAGAAAAGAAACTGGGATAAGTGATGCCGCTTCCACAGGGACCACGGCCATGACACAGATGACCGTCGGGCCCTAAAGGACGAGATCGAGGCCCTCATTCAGAGAGGGCAACTCTCTAGATTTGTGAGGAAGGACAGGGCCGATCCTCCTCTGCCCCCCAGGGGGGCTAACAGATGAGCCGAACAATGTGCAGAGACCCCGAATGTTGAAGCCGAGGCCGTCCTGCACCTCATACACGAAGGCCCAATGGGGGAGATTCCAACTCCTCCCGAAAAGCCTTCGTCTGAGAGGTGAATGTCGTACAGAGCCATCCTCCTCCTAAGGGCCTCGGGTTACATTTTCTGATAGGGACTTGGAGGGCGTCCGGACACCCCATTGTGATGCCCTTGTTATAAACCTTCGGATAGCTAATTTCGACGTACACCGGATCCTAGTAGACAATGGCAGTTCAATCAAAATTATGTTCTTGGAGGCATTCCAGGGCCTTCAACTGTCAAGAGATCGGCTCAAGCCAGCTGGTTACACTCTTCACGGATTCACCAGGGTGCCGGTGACGATCGAGGGAGTAATAACCCTTGACGTGACCGCTGGCAAAACCCCGATCACCAGGAGCGAGCTGATGGACTTCATGGTGTTAGACGCCAAGGCCACCTACAATGTCATCTTAGGTCAACCGGGTTTGGCTGCTCTTCAGGCCATACCATCGGCATATCATATGAAAATGAAGTTTCCCACCTCGGCAGGAGTGGGAGAAGGAAGAGGAGCCAGGAGACAGCTCGTAAATGTTACATGACCTCGATGGGAGGACCGTTCCTCTCCCTTGAAGCCCTCGAACTCCCACAAGGAAGTAGCCAGACTATCTCCGAGCCGGTGGACGAGCTGAAAGAAGTTGCCTTCTCAAAAGAAGTTGCCACCAAGTCATTTCAGATCAGCAAGGCCCTTTCCCCCTCCATCAAAGAAGACGAACCGCAATCTTTTTGCCTGGACCGCAGATTACATGTCCGGAATCTCAGAAGAGCTCCTGATGCACCACCTCAGCGTTGCTCCGGGGGTTAAACCCGTCCAGCAGAAGCGACGTAAATTTGCTCCTGGGAGCCAGCAAGCGATCAAAGAAGAGGTTGAGAAGCTCTTGAACGCTCGGTTCATCTAGAAGGTGAATTACCCCGAATGGCTATCCAATGTGGTAATGGTTAAAAAGACCAACGGGAGCTGGAGAATATGCATCGACTTCACCGACCTCACCAAAGCGTGTCCGAAGGATCCATTCCCCCTCCCGAGCATCGATGCTCTAATCGATGCGACCTCCGACCACGAGCTCCTCGGCTTCATGGATGCCTTCTCGGGGTATAACCAAATCCGAATTTTCCCTCCTGACATTCCGAAGACCTCGTTTGTAACCGACCAAGGCTTGTATTGCTACTGGGTAATGCCCTTCGGGCTGAAGAATGCCGGAGCTACGTACCAATGCCTTATTAACAAGGTCTTTTGAGACCAGATAGGCCGCAACATGGAAGTCTATGTGGACGACATGTTGGTCAAAAGCGTCAGCGGGCAAAAGCATGTCCGTGACCTCCAGGAAGCCTTCGGGGTGTTGAGAAGGCACAACATGAGATTGAATCTAAGCAAGTGCACCTTCAGCATCTCGTCCGAAAAATTCTTCGAATTCATGGTGAGCCAGAGGGGCATAGAAGCCAATCCTGAGAAGATCAAATCCATACTCAATATGGCTCCTCCCTCCAATGTTAAAGAAGTGCAGAGGCTCACGGGATGCCTCGCAGATATAGGGCATTTTCTCTCTAAGTCAGGGGAGAAATGCCTCCCATTCTTCAAAGCCCTGAGAGGAGCAAAAGGTTTTGAGTGGGGGCAACAACAAAAAGAGTCTTTCGTTCAACTGAAAGCTTACCTGGTAAACCCCCCCACTCTTGAGCAAACCGAAGCCTGGCGAAACCCTCTACATATACCTTGCAACTTCGGAGCATACCCTTAGTGCCGTCCTGGTAAGAGAGGAGGATAAGATGCAACGCCCCATCTACTACGTGAGTAAGGTCCTTAGGGATGCAGAATTCCGCTACCCGAAGGTAGAAAAGATGGCATACACGTTGATCATGGCGGCAAGGAAACTTCGTCCCTATTTTCAGTCTCACTCAGTGGTCGTTCTTACCGACCAGCCGTTGAAACAAGTTCTCCACAAGCCTGAGACATTGGGACGTCTAATGAAATGGTCCATAGAGCTGAGCCAGCATGAAATTAGATACCAACCCTGAACCGTTATCAAGGCACAAGTCCTAGCGGAGTTCATTGTGAAAAGCACCATCGACCCCTTTGAGTCAGTTGAAGAACCCCAGCTATGGACCGTGTATGTTGACGGGTCCTCGTGCACCGACGGAAGTGGGGCAAGGGTCATCTTGACCGGCCCAGATGGTTTTGTTCTGCAATACTCCCTCTGTATAAGCTTCTGCGCGTCGAACAACGAGGCTGAATACGAGGCCCTTATAGCAGGGCTCTGCATGGCCCGCAAAGCAGGGACGAAATGTGTCAAGGTATTCAGTGATTCACTGCTAGTCATGAACCAAGTGTCTGGGGTGTACGAAGCAAGAGATGAGTGCATGGCCAAGTACTTGGCAAAGGTGAAGGGGCTACTGGCTTTATTTGAAGATGTTCAACTCCAATGAGTCCCCCGAGAGGAAAACGCACAGGCGGATGCCCTCTCGAAGCTCGCCACCTCTTCCTTCCAAGGTTTGGAGTGGACCATCTTGATAGAGATCCTCCTGAGACCCAGCATCGAGGAAGACAGCCCGGAACCAATGGAAGCCCTACCCCTAATACTTGGGGAGACCTAGATGAAACCTCTACTCAAATACCTCGGAGACGGAGTTCTTCCAGCTGACCCTGGAGAGGCAAGAAGATTCAGGACCAGAGCCGAGCGGTACACACTCATTGAAGGAGTCATGTACAAATGCTCATATACTCAGATAGACGGCAGACCCTACCTAAAATGTCTCTCCCCCGAAGAAGTGCACTATGCCTTGAAAGAGGCTCATGACGGGATGTGTGGCGCGAACCTGGGAGCAAGATCCCTAGCCCGTAAAATTTTAAATTACGATTACTTTTGGCCCACGGTTCTTAGCGACTCTGAACAGTACGTCCGCCAATGTGGATCCTGCCAAAGATTTTCTCCGATCCGTTGCCTACCACAAGCTCAGCTCTCCTCCTTAGCCAGTCCGATCCCTTTCGCAATGTGGGGGATGGACTTGCTCGGATCGTTTCTCCCAACGCCAGGCCAGCTGAAGTTCCTCGTCGTGGCAATAGATTACTTCTCCAAGTGGATCAAGACCGCGCCCCTTGCAACTATTACAGAGAACAAGGTTCAGAAGTTCTTCTGGAAGACATTATTTTTCGGTTTGGCGTACCTCATATCCTCGTAACCGACAACAGAACCCAGTTCGCAGGGGCAACTTTTCGTAACTTCTGCACCGACCTCAGCATCCAACAGCGGTTCTCCTCAATATCCCACCCTCAATCCAACGGCCAAGCGGAGAATGCTAATCGAAAAATACTCTTCGGCCTAAAGAAGAGGCTCGATAAATCTACCAAGGGGTTATGGGTCGAACAGCTTCCCCTGTTGGATCCTGTAGGCAAGGCAAGAAACACTAGAGGGGGGTGAATAGTGTTTTATAAAAAATAATTGCGGAATTGAACTTTTTCTTCTGTCCAGTCGACTTGAAAAGAGAAACCAGTCGACTGGGGCGATAATTTAGAAGAGTATTTTAAGACGAGTCTGATCAGTCGACTTATAGAAAAACCAGTCGACTTTCCAGACAAGTTTTCAGAGAGTATGTAGTACAAGTCTGACCAGTCGACTTAAAAGGAGACGCAGTCGACTGTCCAGACAAGTTTCACAGAGAACTTTAAAAGCAAGTAAATGAAATGCAAGTTCAAAAAATACAACCACAGAGTACACACGATGTATCCTGGTTCGGTCTTCCCGACCTACATCCAGTACCCAAGCAACCCACTTGAGATTTTTCACTATTCTTGAAAAAGTACAAGAATACCCTATGGCATTAGACAACAACCTTGTCCAACCTGTAGTCCTCTCTCACAACTAGAGAGAAAAACCCACTCTTCCACCAAGGGTGAAAACTTGACTCTAAAACCTAGAGTCCTACTCTCCAACACAGAGGACCACTCTCACAACCGAGAGTGAAAAGAAAAAAATAAAAATGTTTACAATCAACCTATAGCCTTGTTGTGAATGTGATTTTGTACGTGGCTATTCGGTCAACTTCTTAATTCAGTCCAAAACGAATTCGATGTTATGCTGGACTGAAAACAGAGAACAAAGACATAGAAATTTTGGAGTGCAAGTTAGAATGCTTGTTCTTTTGAAAGTAAGAGTCTTAAACTTTTTAAGCAAAAATCTTGGAACCTTTCAATGTTGATTCACAGACTCTTTATATAGACTGGAATCCATTGAAACGTTATAAAAACAGTTTATAAAACTGATTTAAAATGGATATAAACTTTTGAATTCAAAAAAAATCAAGTTTTGGAATCAGTAAACTATCGAAACAACTTGAACAGTCGACTGGGTAGCCATGATGAGTCGACTGTTCAGAGTTTGAAAGAGTTCAGACAGTTTCGTACTGAACAGTCGACTGATGCCATAAGGCAGTCGACTGGTACTCAATAGCTGATCTAAATCAAACTGTTTCGACCTTTTAATCTTTTGAAAAAGCAACACTCAGTTATAAAATAAGTGTGAGTGTGTGTTGGTGACAAGGTTGTTACATGAATCTAAGACTCAAAGAAAGGAAAAAAATACAAATTGTTTACAAGACATATAAGATAGCATATTTTAGCATTGGTCTTGTCTTGTGTCTTGAGTCTTGAAATGGAGCTTTAGCCTTTGTCTTTGACTTTGAATGCTTGATCACACTTGAGCTTTAGAACCTTGTAGAGTTTGATCAATTTGCTTTGAGCTTGATCAATTTGCTTTGAGCTTGTTTGAACATTTTAGCGTTGTGTACATCCTGTAATATATAAGAAGTAGCACAACAACTTTGCATTGTGGTGTAATCATCAAAATTAAGAATCAACATCCCCATGTGCTATGGAGCTATCACACCACCAAGAGAACTCCGATAGGAGAGTCCCCCTTCAATCTCACTTATGGCTCTGAAGCCATCATCCCCTTAAAGGTCGGCCTACCTTCGTCTTGATTGATCGCCTACAATGAAGAGCAGAATGTGAATCAGCTTCGCATCAGTTTGGACCTCATTGATGAGATCCGTAAAAGAGCTTCCATCCGGCAAGAGACTTACCGACGTAGGATAACCCAGTCTTACAATAAGAAAGTCCGCCCCACCAATCTTAAAGAGGGGGACCTAGTGCTCCAGAAGATGTCAATCTCTCTTCCAAGCAAGAAGGGCAAGCTAACGCCTAACTGGGAAGGTCCATATGGGTCTCCAGAGTTATCTGCCTAGGCGTGTACCAACTCGAAGACCCGAGGGGCAAGAGGGTACTGAGGACTTGGAATGCCGACCACTTATTGAAGTACCAAGAGGGTATTTGAACACCGCTCCAAGCAACTTCAACCCCCTTCTGAGCCGAGCAATTTCTATTTGATGTCTTTTTATCTACCTTGTTAATTTTTTCAAAATGTAAAAGTGGCTTGCAACTCAGAAGCAGCCACTTAGCCATTTTTAATAAAGGCATGATTACTTGTTAGGAATTCCCTGTCTAAAACAACATAGTTGCTTTGCTTTGAGATGTACGATACTCTAAAAATGACATGTTCGGAGTCCAACACTTGGTTCAATTCCGCTTTAACTACTTGCTCATAAGCAAGTACGAAGTGGTTCACCATTCGGAATTGCTCCCACAACTGTTGATATTCTCTAAACAACATGTTCGAAGTCCAACACTTGGTTCGATTCTGCTTTAACTACTTGCGTATAAGCGAGTACGTAGCGGTTCACCATTCGGAATTGCTCCCACAGCTATTGATATCTTTTAAAAGACAAGTTCGGAGTCCAACACTTGGTTCAATTCCACTTTAACTACTAGCTCATAAGCGAGTACGAAGCGAGTCACCATTCAGAATTGCTCCTACAACTGTTGAAACGCTAGCAAAACACACACAAGTTCGAGAAATGAGTATACTATTTTATTAAAATTTGAAGTACAAGTCTAATTATAGACCAACAACTCATCTTTACATCAAGATACAAGACTCAGGGACTACAAAATTACAAAGATCAGCCCTAACCCCTCCAAGGGAGTGAGATACTTCTATTAAGAGATAAACAGGGTCGGCGAGCACTGTGCTGCTGCCTCATTTCTGCAGAAGTCTCCAACCCGACGAGCCGAGTAGCGTCTTCACCGCCTAAGAGCCTGAGTGTCACCCAGACAGATGCTCTGCTCAATAAGCCAACCACTCCGCTCTGTGCATCCCCAGGATGCCTCAAGACAGGGGGCGAGTATAGCACCAACTCATGGAATGATCTTCCTTGTGCGTACTCACCTCGGGGGCAAGAAGTGCTCCTGACGTTACTCCATTCGGAAAGCCGTCGTAGCCGATGGTTCTCTGCCTCTAGCTCCACGACCCGTTCCTTCAACGAGTCGTCCGTCACTCTGAGGCATTCAGCAAGAGCTGGCCCCACGAGAAGCCTCAGAGATAGCCCTCTGAAGGTGCGCCACTTCAAAGCTCTTCTTGAGCACCACGTTCTTTAACCCCTCTCTTTCAGCCCTGACATCGAACAGAGATTGACGGAGGTACTTGAGTCTCAAGCCTTGGATGAATGCCATCGAGGGGCACGTCTCCTCTCCTTCGGGGGGCACTTCACGATCCTTCTCCTCTAAGCATTTCAGCTTAGAGTCTCGAAAGGCCAACGTCAGCTTAAGATGGTTTAGCTTCGACTCGGTTTTGTAAAGTCTCTCTCTGGTTCGAGCGAGGCCCAACCTCGCGACCCCTAGACCAAATTGGAGGTGTGATACTTCAGCAATCTGCGATGCTTCGACAATCTGAAAAGGCGAGAACATGAAGATACTAAGTTTAAATAGATCCTACGGGGCAACTCAGATGCAAAGTATAACGCAAGATTCAACCCTTAGTCAAAAGTTTTTTTTCATTAAGAATTCGACAAGTACACAGAGCGGTGGCCAGTCTACTATAAGGCTTTCATACAAAAAAAGGGCTAAAAGTGCAACGAAGGTAGGAAGAAGATCAGGGGACCACCTTAGTGGGTGCCACCGACGATGCGGCCGCTCCCCGGACGTCTCCCTCGGTGGTCTCCACGATCAGGGCGTCACCCTCCCCTTCTTCATCTTCTTCTTCCTCTTCCTTTACATCGGTGGCCCCCTCAGTAATCGGAGCAACCTCGCCCTCGAGGTAGTCATATAAGTTGTACCTTGTTCCATCAAAACCAGGGACGCGCGCCTCTACATGCTTCAGGGCCCGAGCATAAGATTTCTCCATGTTGGTGCGCATGTGTGCCTTCGCCTCGGCCCTGACTGCCTCGGCAGCTGCCTCCACGGCAACCTCCCTCTCCCTCGTGACGTCTTCGGCTGCCCTTGCCACCACCTCCTTCTCCTTCGCTGCTCGTTCCGCTTCTCTGTCCGCCCTCTCTTTCTCGAGAGACAACTGCTCCTGAGCCTTGGCCAATGCGGCTTCGAGGACCTGGATCTGAGCCGCCTGCGACTCAGCCAAACGCTTCTCTACCTCGTACTTCTTGATCGCCTTAGCACGCTCGGTCCGGTCTCGGTCGCTCACCGCCTTGAGCTCTTTTTCTTGCTCGGCAATTTTCTCCATCATGTGGCTGAAGTGGAAAGTCATTTGCGTAAACAAGTACGACACTTTAAACTATAATGATAACTGAAGGGGAGACATAGGGGTCGAGACCAAACTTACCGACATGGTCGCCTTAGCAATCTCAAGCTCATCAACACCGACCGTCCCTTCCTTCAGCACTACCCGATCCTTAGGGGTCGACAGGTGCCGAATGGCCTGCATGCAACTGATGGCATCCCTGAGGAAGCCATCGTGCCTCATCACTCTCCAGTCCGGGACAAACAGTCGTTTGTGCTCCTCGGTGAGGATCTCCTCCGCCGCCGCTATTAAAGGGGGAGCTTCGAGTGCCAATATTTGCCCCACAGAAGTCCCTTCAGCAGTCAAGGCAGGGGAACCCGGGTTGGGGGGAGGGGGGGAGCAGGCGACTCCGACTCCAGGTTGATGGTCGGTGTCACAACCACCGGGGCCTTCGCTGCTTTGGCTGCCGAAGGACCTCCGGTCGTCCTCTTCCTCTTCTTACCATTGGGTGCCTTGTAAGCCACCCCGATTTGGTCAGCCAGCATCGCCTTGAAGTCCATACCTACAGCCTCTGCATAAAGAGAACGGAAAGCGTCACATGAAGAGATTAGACTTAAACTAAGAGTGCTAAAAAATAAAACACGAAGTGTACTAAGGTCGATTGGGCTGAGATCCCCACCGAAGAGGACCTCCTCGGTCAACTCCTTCCAGCCCAAGGGTTCAGGAGCCATAAGCTTAGCCACTATGCCCTCTTCCTCCGGGGTCAGCACCAGCTCGGTCATTGCCCACTTCGGTACCTCCTCCCTCCACTGGGTCGGGATGTTCCACAGAGCTTCCCCTCGGATCAGGAAGTACTTCTCCTTCCAAAACTTGATGGACTCCGGGTTCTCAACCAGCTTAACGCCTTGCCTTGGAGACAAGTAGTACCGGTACTCCGTTTTAGTTTTTCGGTAAATACGGTACATGCTCTGGAGAATAATAAGTTGGGGCTCTACCCCTATCGCCTGACACTAGAGAATAAAACTGATGATGTGCCGCCACATGTTCAGCATATATTGCACCGGACTCAAGTCATACCATTGCAGTACTTCGGCTATGAACGGAGGCATAGGCAAACGTAGTCCGGCAAAGAAAGAATCGAATAGGAATAGGCACGTGTCGGGAGACGGCGACGTACAAGCTCGGATGCCCAGACCTGGAAGAAGAAGCTTGAACTCCTTTGGAATCTTGAAGCTACGTCTGATCTGAATCAGATCCTTCTCCGACAACATGTAGGGAATGTCCCTAACCTCGGTGTGATCCCTCACCCTGCCTTCTTCATACGAGGTCGACCTCCCGTACACGACTTTCGGAATATCTCGAGGAGAACCAAACGCCTTGCCGCAACTATGGGTGTAAAATGAACAGGACGGTCCATCGTCCGTCCGAGTCCGGCTCGAGAAATGGTCCGACCGTGGACCGTCCGAACTATTATACGAACCGAACTCGAACAAATTATTAGGTCTGACTCTTTACATAGCTCGAGCAGGACATAAGTCCGTCTGAGTATTATTGCGGTCCGATACTTTATCGAACCGTGTCCGAACTATAAAAATTTTGTCCGACCTAGATCGAGCCGGACATAAGCCCATCCGAGTAGAATTTTGGTCTGAGCTTGAACATATGGTTGTCCGATCCTGTTCGGCCCGATTTACAACCCTAGCCGCAACCGCTAGTAGAGCCGCTCGAGAGTAAAAAAAATTCTCCAAGAGTAAAACGTGAAGAGTGTAAAAAAGGTGAGGGGGGAGACTTATAGTATGTAGAGATTGCCGCTTGGGCTTCTGGGACAATTGGTCCCCCAAAACAGCAAAGGCCCAAGAATGCTAAACGACAGAAGGCGTGAAGTCAGAGTTTCTGACAGACTGCTGCCTCAACATTCGCGCTCGATCCAGATCAAGCAGCTCACGATGACCCACGTCCCTCGGAATCAATACCGAGCAAACGTGGCTCCGAGCGTGGAATTGGCCAAAATGCTGCCTCAACTTTCGTGCTCGATCCAGATCAAGCGGCTCTCAGCGAGCCACGTCCCTCGGAATCAACACCGAGCAAATGTGGCTCCGAGCGGGGAATTGGCCAAAACGCTGCCTCAACATTCGCGCTCGATCCAGATCAAGCGGCTCACAACAAGCCACGTCCCTCGGAATCAACACCAAGCAAACATGGCTCCGAGCACGAAATTGGCCAAAATGCCGCCTCAACATTCACACTCGCCCTAGATCAAGCGGCTCAGATCGAGCCACATCCCTCGGAATCCA
Organism: Hemerocallis citrina; assembly: GCA_017893485.1. Taxonomy (NCBI): domain Eukaryota; kingdom Viridiplantae; phylum Streptophyta; class Magnoliopsida; order Asparagales; family Asphodelaceae; genus Hemerocallis; species Hemerocallis citrina. Next base: position 126,525,234 of record CM030362.1, read on the forward strand.
CACCGAGCAAACGTGGCTCAGAGTGTGCAATTGGCAAAAAACAACGCCTCCACATTCACCTCGGAGCAAGATCTAGGGCCCAGATTGCGCCACATCCCTCGGAATCTACACCGAGCAAACGTGGCCTCGAGTGTGCAGTTGGCAAAAAACAGCGCCTCAACTTTTGCCTCGGAGCAAGATCTGGGGCTCAATTGTGCCACGTCTCTCGGAATATACACCGAGCAAACGTGGTCCCGAGCGTGCAATTGGCAAAAAACAGCGCCTCAACTTTTACCTCGGAGCAAGATCTAGGGCTCAGATCGAGCCACGTCCCTCGGAATCCACACCGAGCAAACGTGGCTCCGAGCGTGCAATTGGCAAAAAACAACGCCTCAAAATTTGCCTTGGAGCAAGATCCAGGGCTCAGATTGTGCCACGTGCTTCAGAATCTACACCGAGCAAACGTGGCCCCGAGCGTGCAATTGGCAAAAAACAGCGCCTCAACATTCGCCACGGAGCAAAATCTAGGGCTCAGATCAAGCCACGTCCCTCGGAATCCACACCGTGCAAACGTGGCTCCGAGCGTGCAATTGGCGAAAAATAGTGCCTCAACTTTTGCCTCGGTGCAAGATATAAGGCTCAGATTAAGCCACGTCCCTCGGTGTCTACACCAAGCAAACATGGCTCCGAACGTGCAATTGGCGAAAAATAGTGCCCCAACTTTTGCCTTGGTGCAAGATGTAAGGTTCAGATTGAGCCACGTCCCTCGGTGTCTACACCGAGCAAACGTGACACCAAACGCGTAATAGAGGAAAGCGCCTGTGCGCCAGAGGAGCCGTCCGATCGTTCAGAAATTCACACCAAAGGTTGATGGACGTCCCAGATCATGCCACGTCATAAATACCATGATTAAATCCTTTTCTTATTTATTAATTCGAATTAAATATTTAACAATTGCAAAAAATGATTAAAAATTCGAGAAAATTAATTAAAAATTATAAAAAATAATTATAAATTCGAAAAAATATTTTTGAGCCCCTGGGTAAATATTTATTAATTAGAATGGTTAATTAGTGCTCTTTTAAAATAGATCAGCACTTTGCAAAATTAAATAAATGATTCAAATAATAGTTAAAATCGGGAAAAAATCACCAAAGGTCCAGAAGGGCCTAAGAATGATTTTGGGCATGTCGCCCGCTCAGAAAAACACTGTTACCTGCCAAATAAGATCCGAACTCCCTTTAGGAACTCCGATAAAGTCCTATACACCATCGAAACAGCAAAACTACTCCCCAAAGGCCGTAACACACAGTCTTTGGGAGTGGGGGCTCGTGATATGGCTAAAAATGGGATCAAATCGGGACCGTTCAAATCGGGACCGTTCAAATCGGGCACAGATCTTAAAGCCTACAGGGGCAAAACAGTAATTTCACCTACAAAACGGGTCCAAAATGGGAACCGGGTCTCCTCCCCAGGGCCCGATAACCCATAAACGGATCTGTTCAGTTCGATAAGGGTCCAAACCTGTTACGAGCCAGTTCGGAAGGATATAGAGAAATCCAGATTCGTCCTTATCCCTAGGAGGTGGTTCTAACCGCTTCTATCCATCCACACCGGAAAGTAGAGATTTGTTCTTATCTCGAAACAGATCCCCACAGTGACTATAAATACCCCCCCTCCTCCTACCGTTACAAGGTGATCACTCTTTGCCAACCTAAAGCTCTTCGATATTCTTTTCTGAGTACTGACAAGAGCGTCGGAGTATTCGTCGCCGGGATTAACCCCAGTGTTTTGAACTTTGTGCAGGTTAAAGCAGCAGCGAGAAGCCAGCCAAACAACGGTGGATGTGTTCAGGTTTGACCCATTCTATTCTTCACCAACCCACAAATTCATTTGATTGCCCCCACACCAAAATCAGCGACAACTGGCAGGATCTATAATTGATAGGTGCTCCACTTCAGGATACTTCACATTTGTTGGAAAAAATCTAGTTACATGGAGAAGCAAGAAGCAAAATATTGTTGCACGCTCTAGTGCAGATGCTGAGTATCGCGGAGTAGCTCTAAGTATAGCGGAAGCTTTGTGCCTGAAACTCTTATTGTAGGACTTAGGCTGTGGTCCGAATGAACCTATGAAAGTGTATTGTGACAGTCAAGCAGCATGTGATATTGCCGCCAATCCAGTTCAACATGATAGGATGAAACATGTAGAGGTGGATAGATTCTTCATCAAGGGAAAATTAAATGAGAAAGTCATTGAGATATCTAAAGTGAAGTTAGAAGATCAGCTCGCAGATATCCTGACCAAGGCAGTTTCGACTCGGCTCTTCTTGAAATATATTGACAAGTTGGGTATGTTCAATATCTATGCACCAACTTGAGGGAGAGTATTGAAATATAGTAAGTGCTAATGTGTATATTCTGTTTTCTAATCTATAAGAAACAGATTGCTCAAATATCTCACCCCTCAATCTTCTCTCAATTTCCTTTTTTCTTCTCCAAGAATGTAATCCTTATATATAGATGTACACAGTAATGAATACAGATGAATAAAAAAATTATTATTTTCCCAAATCTGATTTCAACACTAGTTATAATAAAGAAAACTAAACAAAATATACACTAGATATACATCGACCTAGCAGTGAAGAGTGTCTTAGAGAGAGGGCCTAGCCATCATCAAGGGTCATGCTGGGTTTCAGCTCACTAACGAACATCCCAAATATCTTCCCCGTCCACATCCCAGTTACAGTTACGCATCCCAATTACAGTTACGCATAAGAATTCTAATAGATTCATAGAGCTCGTTGAACAACAAAATTTTGTGCTTTTCTTTTGCTCTAAATGTTTGAGCATTTTGCTCTATCCATAGGTGCCATACCGTGGATTGCAGGCACTGTTTAGCTAGGCATTACACCCTGGTCCTAGCTCTGAAGTGGAGCTGTAGTTTGCCTGCCTCCTCACGTAGACTACCTAGCGGCTGACCAACACCCCACTGAAGCTTAGTATTTCAAAGGCTCCAAATATAAGTTGAATATTGGAATGAAAAAATAGATGATCGATAATATTGTTATATATTATCCTATTATAATATTAAAAAAAGATGTAATTATTCTGTTATCTCTTATTAATCAAACATGCACGGTAGTGATTGTCATTGTTGAGACAAAATATATAATAGAAAAGGACCAAACTTTACAAGATTTTAACAAGGTTTACCTGAAACTAAAACAAGTTAGAGTGGAAGGATCAACCGTCTGTTGTCTTTGTAGACTTTGGACTTCTCGAACACAAGATATTCAACTTCAGCCAAATTTCCAAACAAAGAGCTGGGCTTCAAACAGCCAACAAAAGCCCTACATCTCTACTCAGATGCAACGATGGAGGTTGACTCACATTTTGATGCAAGACATTTGAACATAATGAGGAAGGAAAAGGGGAAGAGAAAAGAATCTGTCAAGATCGGTAGTGATAGGTACAGAGAAGAATTTGATGTTTTATGAACGAATAATTGTTTAAGTATAATCTTTTGTTCTTTGATTCCCCATTGTTTTATCTGTTGAGTTTTACCCCAATGCAGGAACAATAGAATCAAAAGTTGCAAGAACAATAGAATTAAAAGCAAGAGAACAAAGAATAACCAAAAGCAACACACAAGAACACACGATATTTTTTCGAAGTTCACCCAATGCAATGACTACTTCCTCGTGCAGAGGCACTCCTGCGATTTCCACTAGAAATATGAAGAACAATACAAATCTCTCGAGAATTCACCACCAAGGTGTAGGGTTTCTCTCTATCTCCCTATTTCTCAATGACGGCTGTTAGATCTTTCTTTTCTTTTTCACTTTACCCTAAAATTGTACACAATACAATATATATAGGTTTACACAACTTGTAATCTCAACCGCTCATCAATCAGCGTCGCGACGGTCGACCGCAACACAAGTACGGTAGACCAGTCACTACAAATGAAAAGGTCATTCCCGGCGCTTTTTTTGGGCTTCTCCGGCATTTATAAACGCTGGGGAATAACCTACCAGCGTTTGGAAAAATGGCACAACAAGCGTCGGGGTAGTGCGTGCCGGGAATTGTTTGGTGGCCTACACCGGCACTTTTGAAAACGCCAGTGTTGGTGTAATATACCCCGGCGTTCGGAAAATGCCCAAACGCCGGTATATACTTATTAATTTTTTTTTAATTTATTCTTTTTTTCCTGGAAAAAAAGATACCCCGGCGTTGCTAAAAACGCCGGGGTAGGTATACTTTTTTTTTTTAAAAAAAATTGCACAAAAAATCAAAAAAAAAATAATTTAAAAAAAAAAATTAATATGGCCATCGTAGAAAGATTACAAAGATTTCCATGTTCATGAGTTCACGAAAGGATAGTAAATAAACAAATCAAAATTACTACTACATAACTCAAAAGCAGCACTACAAAGGATAGATATCCCTGTTCCTGAGTTTCTTGAACATAATGGGCCTTGGATAACTGCACTGGAAAAGCTTCTCCTCATTTTGAAGTATGTAGTGGTTGAGCTCCTTATCACATGAAACTATTGTTGGACTGCAGAACAAGTGAGACTTGAATACCTTCCCATACCTGCAAATACCACCCAATAAAGAAAAAGAAAAAAAAAGGAAAAGAAAAGAAATGTTATATTTATAATTAAACTTCAATACTTGAGATAATTAGGAGAATATATATACAATACCTACATTACTTCTATAGTAATTGTTTGCCATCCTGCATGATTACAGGCATATTAACAAGAAGAAGCTCAGGATCAATACACTCTTAATCCAAGCAAAGTGACCCTGGTTTCAAGCACCATGCACCTTGTATTTATTGTCTTTGATATAATATAATATAAATAATAATAAATTGTCTGAATGCCAAATTAGAAAACAAAATTAATGAATTTGGCAAGAAGAAACTTTACTGTTATCTTTATCTATACAATTACTACTTAAGATCAAATATAACTAATATCCTGTCTCTGAAGTTGTGGCCTTTTGTGTAACGTGTTATACACTTGCATTACAGATGCTCCTGATGAACTTCAAAAAGAGTCTGCTTGGATACCTGACTCCCTGATGGTGGATGATTATTGACCTTGATCACACTTGCAAATGAGCAAGAAAAACTTTGATACCCTTCTCATTATCAAAAATCTTACTCAAATTTAATTTCCTTTCTTCAGAGAATATAAGAACCTAGTAAACAGCGGTTCAACAATACACAAATGAGATTTCTCAAACGAGTTCCAATTTTGCAATGTATTTGACTATTTCTTTGTCATACCTTATTTTCTCTGTGAACAAAAGTTTATTTACCTATCAAATAAGAAAACAACCTTATTCCAATCCTGATATGAAGCTGTCATCATTCAATCCCTGGCCTCTTTATCTATTTTATCCTATACAACAAAATGATTCAAATAATTATAAATCCAACTAAGAGGGGAAACGTATTGCTGAAATTTTGAAAATGGATCCAGCTTTCCCGGGAAATGGGGAAGGACAAATAAATAAAGGGCAATTTGCCCTTCTGCAGGTATAGTCTCAAACAAGTGAATGCAAAGGGATAGCTCCACTAAAATCAAAAACTAATTGGTTACCATGCATTATATGTAGTGCATCAAGGATTGTTATGTCCAGCGTTGCACATTCAGGATTTGCAGTCATTACCTTGAAATGGGAACAAAATAATTTAAGAATGCATAACTTAATATTAATCAAACTTTAAAATGTGTGGTTGAAATTCATAAGTTGATGGCTTACTTCACACATTCCCCTGACTTTCTAGCTATAATAGCAGAGATTAAGCCTGCGAACTAATAACAGTTTGCAACAAAATTGAGACTATTACCATGATGATGAGTCTTTAGGTGATTATTACTAAGTATAAGTAAAGAAAAATTCCATACACAGGTATAATTTTCTATCAACAGAAGCACCTGATAAATGTTCTCGACCTGCAGAATTATTATGAAAACTATTCACAGAAACAATGTGAAACTTACATTAAATCCTCGATCTGCTTCTGGTATTTGAATGATTTGATTGTCCGCGATCTATGATGTAGTTGTCCTCGATCTGCTTCTAGTATTCTGATAGCTCCTTCCTTCTTGCAGTCTTCCAGTCCTCAAAAACCTGTGTGAAAGCCATGCTTAATCAGAATTTGAATGATTTGATTGTAAAATGCAAGTGAAAGTGATGCATGCTTAATCAGTATTTAAATTATCTGAGCACAAGATGCAAGAAAGATATAGATAACTTCTTCTTTGTCACTTGCCAACCGGCCAGGGGCGGAGGCAGATGGTTGCCTGGGGGGACAAATGGGACCCCAGAAATTTTTAAAAACCCCTCTTCTTATACTTAATTTTCTAATTTGCCCCCCCCAAATAAATAATTTTTGGGACCCCAAAAATAATCCATCCAAGCCCAGTCAAAAGCCCAAATGAAAACAACCATTCAGCACATCATCCCCCCCCCCATTTACTTCTCTCACATTTTACCCATTTATCAATTAACCCTAAACCTCTTACCTCATGGTCCTCATCAGCGCGACGGCGGCTGAACTGAAGGCTTGCTCTTGCTCTGTTGCTCATCCTCAATCTCCTCTCTTTTAGTCATTCTCTCTGGATAGACTGGATTTGCACACATCCAGAGTCGACGAGGGCTGCCGGCTGCCGCATTTGTGGGTGGCGTCCGTCGTGGGCTGAGCCGCTGAGGGCTGCCGGTAAGCTCTCTCTCGAATCTCGATGACAATTAGTTGTGTAACTTGTGTTTTCATTAGTATTTGGTAGATGATTTCTTGCTTTGTTAGTTTTTTAGTTCAGCTACTGTCTACTGAACTCAGAAGTGAACTTAGACATAGTAAAGTAAACGAGCAGTAATTAAGGACCTTCTCATATATATAGATTGAAGAGATTCAGACGAATCAGACTTCAGAGAGCAGAATGCATTGATTGATAAGTATGGGGGTAGTCTAGAGGAATTTGCTCAAGGTTAACTACTTAACTAGTTGTGTTATCTTTGCCTTTTTTTTTTAATTATTATTATCATTTGTAGTTGTCCCTTTAGTGCCGAATGTATCTTTTGCTTAAAGTAACTAAGACTCTAAGAGTCCTGTTGGTTACATGTTCCTTGTCTCAAGTAAAGGCTATTAGGCAGTGAAAGAGGAGTGTGATTCAACTCTCGTTTGCATCAGCTTACGGTTTATTCGTCCAAAAAAGAACTTGGGTAGGGTAATGCTTCTCTTAATAGAAGAACAACATTCTCTATTTCGTCCAATGGTATTTGAGATTGCAAAATCAGAGCATTGAGAGCAGGGAGAGTAATATAAGAAATAGAGAATTTCGACAATATGTGTAAAATAGACAAAATTGATACCCAAATTTCAATATTTTTTTCTTTTTTATTATAAATTTGATATGACACTACAGCATCCAAGATTCTAAATTAAGTGATTCCCAATCCTAGAATCTGTAGTTAAGAAAGCATTGAGAACTCTCAACTCTTCTACTGCACTTCATAATATGCTGAGTCAATAAATATGATTTCTTGCTTTAATTTTAGTCTTTTAAATTCTAGACTTCTAGTTATTGTCTTATTGATTTTGAATTTTGTTTGTGTTTAGGGTTCCTGGTTCCATCTATTAAGGCCACCGAAGCTCTCTGATTCTCTTTCATTTCATTCTCTCAATCCACAATTAGGTAACCTTCTAAGTTCTAAATTCTTCTTTCTTTTTTTTTGTAGAATTGGGTCATCAATTTATAAGAGTGATTTTCATACGCGCATCAATTTATAAGAGTGATTTGTGCAAGGAAAACTGTGATTTTCATATAAACCCATTAAGAGAGTACTAAAGAGGTGCACTCATGTTTAGGATTTTCATGAGTACTAAAGGGACTTGTTAACAACCATTTATTTCATATCTTTGATACATATGCATCAAAGATAAGGTTAAATTATTTTTCTCGCAATTATGGATTAGTAATATTGTATTGTTATACTTTGTAGATATTATGAGCAAACCAAAAAGAAATCTCGATTTCTTTTTCGGGAAAAGAGATAGAGCCGTTAGTATTAGTGCATCATCTCTTACTCCAATTTCCGAAGAAGTACCACTAATTGTTGAAGAAGAGGTGCCCCCTATTGGTGAAGAAGTATTGTTAGATGTTGAACACGTACCATGTGCAAATGAGGATCAACAATTTAGTGCTGGTAACGTTAATCCCTCAAGCTCCAAGCGTCTAAGGTTAATTGATCCTGAAAAGATGGATGCGTCTTCTTTAGTACGTGATCCAGGATTACGTCCAAGCATATGGGAAATTCCACCTAACAAGAGGGACGAAATTCGACGGGCTTATATAGATGCCGGGCCGTATCAACCAAAGCTTTCACATTATAAGCCTTCAGGTCCAGATAATCGTCGACGATTTCGATCATCTTGGTATGAAAATCATCGAAGTTGGTTGGAGTATTCGGTGGAAAAGAATGCTGTATTCTGTCTTCCATGTTATCTTTTTTCAAAGAAGCCAACCGGGCGATTCGGAGAGGATGCATTTACTACGAAGGGGTTTGATAACTGAAAAAAAGTGGGAATCAAAGATAAATGTAAGTTGTTATTACATGAAGGAAAAGTTCCGAATTCGCCTCATAAAATGGCAGTGAAGAAATGTGAGGATTTGATGCATTATTCTGGACATATTGATAATTTGATTGATAAAAAGACAGAGAAGCAGAAGAGTGATAGTCATTTACGCCTCATAGCCACCATAGATTGTGTAAGGTTTTTGCTTTATCAAGCTCAACCTTTTAGAGGACATGATGAAAGTGAGGAATCCGACAACCGTGAAAATTTCATTGAATTGTTAACACTTCTATCACATTATAATCATGATGTAGCTCAAGTTGTGTTAGAGAATGCCCCAAAGAATCAGAAGTATACATCTCCAGCAATTCAAAAAGATATTATACGTATCTTTGCCAACAAGGTTCGGAATGCAATACTTGAAGAAGTTGGGGATGCTAAGTTTTGCATCATTGTTGATGAAGCCCGGGATGAGTCAAAAAGGGAGCAAATGGCTATCATATTAAGGTTTGTTGATAAAATGGGATGTATAAGAGAGCGTTTCTTTGCAATCGTGCATGTCAAGGACACACGCGCATCAACTCTCAAAGATAGTATATGTGATGTGCTCACTCATAATAACCTACAAGTTGAAAACATACGAGGTCAAGGCTATGATGGAGCAAGTAATATGCGTGGAGTGTGGAATGGACTTCAAGCTCTAATTTGTAGAGAATGTCCTTATGCATATTATGTGCATTGCTTTGCTCACAGATTGCAGTTAGCCTTAGTTACAGCATCGAGGGAAGTACATGCTGTACATGAATTCTTTGGGCAGATGACTTATATTATTAATGTTGTTGTAGGCTCTACAAAACGTCACGATGAGTTGCGAGATGCTCAAGCTATTGAACTTGAAAAGCTGGTTGCTGCTAATGAAATTCAGACAGGAAGAGGAAAAAATCAAATTGGTACATTACTAAGGGCTGGAGATACTCGATGGAGTTCTCATTATCGGTGTATTTGTAGCTTGATCAAAATGTACAATGCCTCGTTGACTGTTCTCTTGAATATGAAAAATGAAGGGAGAGATTATGAAGTGCGTGGTGATGCGGCAGTGGCTATGAAGATGATGGGAACGTTTGAGTTTATTCTTTGCTTGCATCTAATGGAAGAAATTATGGGAATAACAAATATTCTTTCTCAAGCCTTACAACTACAAACTCAAGACATCTTAAATGCTGTAGATTTGGTTACTACATGCAAATCACTTCTTCAGAAGATGAGAGATGTTGGTTGGGAACCTTTACTAGCCAAAGTTCTATCATTTTGTGAACGGAATAATATAGATATTCCCGATTTATCCAATCTTTGCTCTAATCTGCGAGGTCTCCCCCATAGAAGAAATCAAAATTCTATCACATTGGAACATCATTTGAGGATTGATTTGTTTATAGCTTCAGTCGACTTCCAATTGCGAGAATTGAATAGCAGGTTTTCTGATTCTTCTTTAGAGATCCTTGTCCTTAGCTCCGCATTAAATCCAAGGGATGGGTTTAAGTCATTTGAAGTTAACAAGCTATGCATGTTGGCGGATAAGTTTTATCCCGAAGATTTCAGTGAACAAGAGAGGGTGCAATTAAGATTGCAATTGGAGTATTATGGTCTTGATGTCATAAAGCATCCAGAATTCTTGAATTTGTCTTCAACCTCTGATTTATGCCAAAAATTATATATGACAAAAAAATCAGTTAACTATCATCTAATTGATAGGTTGATCCGTTTGGTGCTAACTTTACCAGTTTCTACAGCAACTACTGAACGAGCATTTTCGGCTATGAAACTTGTGAAGACGAAACTCCGCAATAGAATGGAAGATGATTATTTAGCTGATAGCCTCATTGTTTACATTGAAAAAAATATTTGTCGTACTTTTACTAGTGAGATGATCATGTCAGAGTTTTATTCTATGAAACCTCGACGGTAGGGATAAATTTGTTGATTGTAATTTTTGAAAACTTGGGTCATATTATTGACGTATTTTGTCGTTTGGTTATAAATTTATGGGTTTTATGAATATATGTGATCCAATTATTTTGGAATTTTTTTGGCAACACTGATGATGAATGTCGAAAAGAATGGGACCCCCATTTTGAATAGTCTGGCTCCGCCACTGCAACCGGCTCATTAGATTCTATGACAAACCCTAGTAACCCTACTGTCATAGTTTGCAAAGAAAAAAATGAGGAGAGGCCTCATTTCCACTCAGAAACAACAGAACTTAGTACTTGTAATTTTGTTTAAACGGTAGAATGTGAAATGAGTTAAAACCAGTAATAATTATAAAATACCTGTTCTTTACGCTGCGCAACAATAGCTGCATCATCAACTAATGGCCTGGCGGGCATATAGCATATCGGAGGTTTTGCTTTTGTCCTAGAAAATAACCAGGGTAAAGTAAATTAAACTTGAGATAATACTTAAAAATAAATTTGATTAAGGTGTCAAACCAAGCATTAGGAAAATTGCCAATTGCATCGAGCATCAATGCTATGCATAAAAACAAAAACTTATCTGTCTCAACTAAAATTAAAAGTTAAATATTAATGCCATAACATTACAACTGTGGTATTAAATATCAGCCAAGACCGATACTACAAGTTCGTCTAGGTTTCCGGTGTAACCACATACACTATTAACTTGAAATACTTGACGACATTTGATATCCTTATGGGAAATGTGAATTATTGGAAACTCAAACTCAAACAAACTCACTTTGAGAAACTGATAATGAAACACATATTGGAAACTCAAACAAACCACATTGTCCACATAGGAAATTTCAGTGATGGGACCCAAGCTAACAAGCTGCTCAAAACATCTACTTTAAAAAAATATGCATAAGAACCCGGTATTTGAAAGGGTAATTGTATCCACATACTGATACACATTATGGATTGTATTAATACTACTGTGACTTTGAGGGCTATGCATCTTTGAAGGAGAAGTAAACAAAGTACACTTCAAAGTCATATGAATGTATTAGTAAATAATACAATATATTACCGGCCAGAAAGTGAAATTAGCGCTTATTGTTTGTTGCACAGTTTCATTTGACCATGTATCCCTGTTAAGCTGCATAAAAGATACCCATTAGTATCTACTCATCAACTAGGCAACGTAATATCAAAATGTTCATAATGTGTTACCATGGATGACGCGAATTCTTTAGCTGACGCAGATTAACTATTAGCCACTTATTATGAAAAGAAGCCTCCGCTTTTTCCTGAAAATACATATAAAAGGCAGTTACATTAGTATGTGAATATTCAGGAAAGGATAACATCCACAAATTTTAATATTTTGAATTTACTTTAATTTCATTTTGATCAGGTGAGTATTCACATTATTATGCCGATAACTTTTTCTTAAACTAATAAGAACATAGTTTTCAACATCAATCTTATATTAAGTAGTATATACATGGCAGTTGATTTACACATTTCCCATAAGGATCTCACTGTCTTCTAAATAATTCACTTTTGAGTAAAAGAAAAGCACAACTAGAACACCGGAACTAGAACCACTTCCAACCATGGATGATTTGGGAAAATTAATTTCTGATATAGCTTGAAATATCAAGATCCCTTAATTATCGACAATTAGAACATTGAAGGGAACTTATCTAGAATGCCAATAATTAATCAGTTGGTATTATTGGGGTAGAGAGATCTAAGACTATGAATGGTTGTCATCCAGTACTAGTTCTAAGTTAAATTGAAAAAATTAAAATGATCAAATACACAAATTAACAGACACCACAAATCCTAATTATTCCACAACCCCAAACCCTAATTATTCTTCTCCCAATCAAATCTACAAATTAAATTCATACCTAGGGTTTGAAAAGGGAGGAAGATGATGGTAATCAGAGTGATGGCACGGGAACATCGACGGGAACTGCAACGGCAACGACAACGGCCAGGTGGGGGCACGGTGGTCGAGGGCAAGGTTTTGTGTGTGCTAGGACGTGGTGGTCGGGGGCACGGCATCGTGAGGGGGTGACGAAGGCTGGAGGTTGACGACAGCGGTGGAGAAGGGGTTGGGTTCGTGAGAGAGAGAGAGAGAGTGGAAAAGGGACAAATTAAAGTGAAATTTGGGGTACAAGTTATTTAAGTCTATTCCCCGACATTTCTTAGAAAAATGCCAGGGTACATAATTATACCCCGGCATTGTACACGAAATGCCGGGGTAAATATGTCTTTTTTGTTATCTTCATAAATTTTATATTCTACCCCGACATTTTGGAAAAGCGCCGGAGTAAAAATGCCGGAGAAGACTTAATTTATTATAGTGAGTTCATACCTTTGACTATCCAGGGTCCAACAGAGAGTGGGTCGGTCAACTGCCCGGTCGACCGGACATTCCTTCAAGTATGCAGGGTTCAACAGAGAGAAACGGTCGACTACACGGCCGACCGTACATTTGCATGTACGTGTGTGGTCGACTATCCAATTGTGGTCGACCGCAACTTGCCTGCAGTCGCCTGTTGCTCTGAGCTGCTTGCTCCATCTTCATCTCTTCTTCTCGACTGTCTTCTCCAACTCCATTATCGTGTATTTGGATCAACAAATCCTAACAATCTCCCACTTGGAGACATATACATGAAGTTACTAACCTGTTCTTCATTTTTCCATTGGCCTAGTCTAGGCATGTGCCTCGGCGAGTCTCCTCATCAATTAACCTGGAGACAAACCAATAGCAGTATAGCAGAACTGATGTTTCCTGCTATCCACTACCTTTGTGAGCATGTCCGTCGGATTCTTAGTGCCAAGAATCTTAGATAGCTTCAACCATTTCTTCTCAACCGCCATTCTGATAAAATGAAACCTCATTTGAATGTGCCGAGTCCTAGAGTGATATGCCGAGTTTTTTGCCAAGAAAACTGCACTTTCACTGTCACACTATAGCTCTCCTATCGGTTGCTCCATGCCCAGCTATTTCATAAGCTCCAAATTCCACAACATGTCTTTCGTTGCTTCTATAAGTGCCATATACTCTCACTCCGTGGTTGACTGTGCTATAACCTTTTATAACTGTAAAGCCCAATTGACAGCTGTTCCTCCAACTGTAAACACATATCCTGTAGTACTTCTATAACCATCACGATCACTCAAAAAATCTGCATCCACATAACCATGTATTTGCAAAGAATCTCTCCCAAAACAAAGAGAAAAATCTGAAGTACCTGCTAGATATCTAAGAATCCACTTTACTGCATCCCAATGTTGTTTACCTAGATTATTCATTTAACGGCTGAAAACTCCCACTGCTTATGCGATGTCTGGTCTTGTAGACATCATCGCATACATCAAACTCCTAACGGCTGAGGCATAAGGAATATCAGCCATTTCCTCCATCTCTGCCTCTATCTTAGGACACAAGTCCATCGATAACTTGAAGTGAGAAGCCAAGGGACAAGTGGCTGGCCTCACGCCATCTGTAACGTCCCAAATTCCAAAACACAGTAATTCGTAGCACAACAGGATCTTTTTACTTCATTTCGTACAATTTTACAAGAAATTTAAAAACTTTTCTTTGTACAACACTGTTCATTTTACATCAACGCAGCGAAAAAATAAAGATTACAATATAACACATGTACAATTTTGAACATCAACATTAAAATAGTCTATAGCTTCAAATTCATCTTTAAGTCTTTGCCAATCCAAACCCTGTATTGAACACTGTGGGCACGTCAGTTACATACAACTGACGCAATACTATACACGGCGATTCTCGCTATGCCATAATATAGCGACTCACTTACTTTAGCAACCACACACTTGAATGCATATTAAAGTGTAAAAGAGTGACTATCCTAAATATGTCGGTGTATACAATGCCTTAATGCTTAATGCATATGTTTGCGCTATGATGACACTAATGCATACCTGTTCGGATTCTATGCATCCCATACTACGTAGTACCTAGGGCAAGCACCTACGTACTCCACATTAAAGGGTTGAATCTCTTGCCACGAGTTAATACTAAGGTGACTAAGGTAAGGTTTAGATGTTTTTTGAGTATTAAGCCCACGCCTTGATAATTCTGGAGATGATCCCACACCGCCGATGAGTTGGGGACAACTCCCAATCACACCTCGATAATTCCGGGGAAACCATCTTACACCGCAAGCTATGACGTTTCCATAGTCCCAAAACACCCCATATGTGTCGCCTCGATCCCGATAATTCCGAAGATGAATCCCACACCGCCGATGAGTTGGAGACAACTCCCAATCACACCTCAATAATTCTGGGAAAACCATCTTATACCGCAGACCAACTGAGACCGTCGTACCCATGTTTACCCTTACTTCATCACGTCTCCTTTTAGTGAATGTCCTTAAGTTTTTAGTTTTAGAAGAGTCATCACAACCTAGAGCTAGCTTACCTTACCGAACTTAAACCAACTCGAGAGACAGTCAGCCCAACCTGGCTACTTCTCAAGAGATGCTCAACCCACACTGGTTAGCTCTCAAATTTCATTAATCATAAATGCCAGTTTCTAAGGGTTTCGCCTAGCCTCTAAATTCCAACAACCATCCCTAACTAGAGATCAATTAGGTTATATCTAACCTCAACATAAACATCTTTATCATCATTTCTTCTTTATCACATTTGACTTCTTATTCACCAAACTTCTTTTATTCAATCTCTTGCCAAAATATTTCATCTCTTATATTCACATTCTATATCAATTTCCAAATTAAATTTCTCATAAACAATACTCTTTAATTGATCAATCAACTAATCACTTTCATGATACTAGATCTACACAATATTTTCTCACACTAGACTTCAGTCTTATTAAATTTCTTTGATTAAAATCATCACTTTTTAATGCACACATTTTACTTAGCAATTCATTACTAATTTTCCTCATTCTCAACTCCAATTTTGATCTTTATGAAAATCTTTAATTCTATATATTTCCTTTATTTTCAAATTGAATTGAACTCAATATATAGATGAAAAATGACATTAAAACCCCCAAATATAAACTAAAACAGTAAAAAATATTTTTAGATGTTTCCATAATATTTTAAAATATTTCTACAATTTTTCTGAATTTTTTAAAACCCAAAAAACCCAAAAATACAAAAAAAAAATACACTTTTTTTGCCGAAGAGGTTTCGAACCCGAGACCCCAACCAAACCCAGCGGCGCCATGTGGCAGCGCATGGTGCTTTGGTGCCCGCACTAGCCACTAAGGCCAAGCGAGTCTTTTGTTATAAAAGGAGTTTAAATCCTTAACTACCAACTATCGGGTAAATCACATTTTTCTCTCTTTCAACAATCTTTAGTTTCTATTTCTTTCCCCAAAATTAATACTATACAAATAGAGTTCTAAACTTCAAGAATTTCTCTTTTACTTATTTTAATCATAATTAAGATGAATTATCCCCACTTTATTCACATATTCATTTTTAGAAACTCAAAAACATATAAATTTATTTATTAACAAAACTACCTCTTTTCTTTCAATTTTTTTTTTGATAACGAGGATAGAATCGTGAGATTCCAGCCAAATATAAATAAAAGGAGAGAAGTATACAAAGATTACAAAATTTTTACCAGCAGTAAAACTAAAAACAAACAACAAATAGCAGTACATAAATGAAACACTAGCAACAGAGAATGTTGCCGGGATCAGCAAGAGACCAAATCAAGACAACTAAAAGGACAACAACAATCCGGAGACTTGGATCCGGCCGAATACAGACACAGAAGCAACTGCCTGCGAGCACCACAGCGGCTCTCAGGAGCAAATTAGACCTGCAGCACCCACCCGGCAAAGGGAATAAGACCAAACAGAGGCAACCAAAAAAACTGCCCAGGCCAAAAACCGCCAACACCGAGAAGAGAACATGGATCTGGACCAGACCCTGTAGACAGACCAGGGAAGAACACCGCCACGGAGGGATCACCCGGAAGGCCGCAAGAAGGGGGATCTGGAGAACAATCCGAGACCACACTCCGAGCCTACGCGGTGCGGACGACACCTACAAGATGTAGCTCTGCCACTCCCAACGAAACAACAGTAGCGGGCGCTCCATAAAAGGAAACAAACGCAAAGAAGAAGAAACGGAGACACACCTTAGAGTGCTAGCCAATAAGCGAACTTACAATGGGAGAGATCACACCGCACTCGAGAAAATTGCGCGGGAAGAACCCGACTCAAAAGCACACGAAGCAGCACACACAGGGCACAAAAAAAGAAAAGCAGAATATGCAGAAATGGCAAGGTAGCGACTCTCTGGCCAGGAATGGCTCTAGGGACCGAACCCAAAGAACACCCACCAAATGCCAATCATAGTCAAAACAAACACTGACAGAAAGCACCACTTAATAAAGGAAACAACCTCAACCAACACTATACCAGAAACAAAGCCAACCCAAACCACACTACTAAAACCTGATCACCATGAGCGAAAGGCAATAGACCGACAAGAACAAAAAACCAATGTAACAAGCCAACTAATACCAAAAACTTCGAACAAGAGGATGCCATCGCTTGACACAGTAAGCAAGACCATAAAGGGCATAAAGAAAAGAGCAGGTGCCTCAAAACGACAAAATACCATCCATAGGATGGTAAAAACTCATATCCGAACAATCTCAGCCACCTGTCTGAGCCGACAGTCACCGCCCAGACAAAGCGCAAGACCACGATAAAACCTCCAGCCATCACACAGAAGCCAGAACAAACACAGTCAAAAGAGCAACACAACTGCAAACATGAGCAGATAAATAAAGTACAAGGTCTGAGCCTTTACCAGGGATAACCCCTGGCTCAAAATAAAGTGGTCAGAAAGAAATAGAAAATGAGAAATAACCAAAGGCCATAATTACAATAGCATCCACTGCCGAAGCAGCAAAAGAACCTGAAAACACCAGGACTAGGAGAAGTCCCTAATGCAACTAAGTAAGCAAAAACCAGAACGAAGGAGAGGCGCAGTGCCATACTAGGCACTGAGGTAGCAAAGCCCAAAATACGTACGAAAGAATCCTAAGATGGAGTGGAGGATGGTAGCCTGCACTTCAGATCTGTAAAGAAGCAGAAAAAAGGGAGTTAGTTAGAACTGACAAAATTTAAGATGCATTCAATAAATTAGAGCGGTAAAAAAGGGTCGTGTCATCCAGGCGACCTAAGTGCAATGAGGCAACTTTATCTTGCGATAAAGTAGAAGAACAGAATTTGGCGAAGAAAATAAAATCATCAATTAACGTATCAATAGAGGAGGAGTTATGATTGAAGATGCGATTGTTTCTTTCCGCCCAAATAACCCAAATGATGGCCGAAATCGAAAGGAAACAGGATTTATGAAACTCTTTCCTAATTGGTAGAGACGTCCAGCAAGTTGAAAAATAGATGGGGATCGCAGGAGCTTGCCAAGCCAGAACGGTAATCAACCACAAGGGATAAAGCTGCATCGGAGAAAAAGATTATCTGCATCCTCATGCTCGGTAGAACACAACGAACAGAGTTGACCAAGAGCCAGATTCATTTTGTTAAGGATCTCTACAGTGAGAAGTTTGTTGTTAAGAGCCAGCCAGGTTAGAATTTTGGATTTCAGAGGGGCACAGGTACTCCATAACGGTTTAGCAAGCTGGGAGAGGGTCCCCACAAAATTAAGGAAATCGTATTACAATTTTACAGAATAAGAACCCAAATTGGTCCATTGCCAAATGAAATTATCGGAGGGATGCTAGGAATAGCGGTTATTGCTGAAAAGCTCATTAAGTTCAATCTCCACCGAAGGAGGCAGAGCAGTAATGAACTGTAAAGTCTAGAACTTTTGGTTATTGAGGATAGTCACCGAATCCGCCACCGAAGCGGCGGGGTTGGATGCCAATTGAAAGATGGATGGGAATGCCACGGCCAGCTTAATATTACCGAACCATAAATCGTCCCAGAACTTGGTCTTAGAGCCATCGGCACAGATGTGGTAAATACCACATCGGAACGGGCTGGCAGCTTTCCAAACCCCTTTCCCAAAAGGGAGAGGCCTTACGAGAAAGATTGGGAGAAAATTCCCAAATCTTATGCCGAGAGAAACATTTAAGAGTAATAAAACGAGCCCAGGGCAAATCATTTTGAGTAAGGATTCTCCATAACCATTTACCGAGGAGGGCTAAATTTTGGTGCCTGAGATTAAGAACCCCTAAGCCCCCCACAGCCTTGGAAGTACAGATCCTCTTCCAGCTACAGAGGTGGTTGCCAGCTTTGTAATAGTCATAACCTGACGAGAAGAAATTCCTTCTGATTTGGTCAATCCTTTTGATCACCCAAGCCGGGACGTAAAAGAATGACATCATATATAAGGGAATAGAAGAAAGGACGGAGTTGACCAGAACAAGTCTGCCTCCTCGAGAGAGGTGCTTTCCGGACCATATGTTAAGTCTCGATTCCACTTTTTTAATCATAGGCATCCAATCAGATTTATGCAGCTTCCCCCAACGTAAGGGAATACCAAGATATTGGATGGGAAAGGCTGCAGAAGCACAGTTAAAAAAATTGGCAATTTCCACTTGCCGGTTGGGGGACCCTCCAAGCCATAAGACAGAAGATTTTTGAAAGTTAATGGATAACCCATAGGTGCTTTCAAAAATATAGAGCAGTAACTTCAAATTCCGTAAAGTTCTCCCGCTAGGTTTGGCAAAGATGATGGTGTCATCGGCGTATTGGAGGTTCAGCACTCCACAGTAACTATGATAACCTCCCAACCCTTCGATGACACCCGCATCCGAAGCGTTGCGGAGCAACTTACTGAACATATCGGTAAAAAGAGAAAATAAAAGGGAGGAAATAGGACCACCCTGGCGAAGGCCACACTTACACTTGAATTTGTGACCTTCCGCCCCATTAATGATAATGGACGAAGTACCAGCAAACAGGCTGGATTTAATCCAGGCAATCCATTTAGAACCGAAACCTCGATGAAGAAGGATATCGAAAAGGAAGTCCCAACTCACGTTATCATAAGCTTTTTGAAAGTCTAATTTTAACAGAATACCCTTGGAGTCGGATCTGTGGCAATCAGTAATAACTTCTTGAGCTGAAGCCATGCTATCCAGAATAAAACGATCTTTAATGAAGCCCAATTGAACAGGGTCGATCAAAGGCGAGATAATGCCGCTAAGGCGGTTGGAAAGAACTTTCATAATGATCTTGAAGGAGGTATTGATAAGGCTAATCGGCCTAAAGTTAGAGACCGAGTTGGCTCCCATGACCTTAGGGATGAGAACGATATGCGCATAATTAATACGATCAAAAGAGAATGACCCTTGGTGAAGGTCAGAGAACATTTTGAAAAGATCGTCCTTCAACTAATCCCAAAATCTTTGGTAGAAGAAGGCTGGGAAGCCATCCGGCCCAATGGCCGAATCACCTTTTAAGGTGAAAACAGCAAGTTTGATCTCTTCTAAAGAAAAGGGAGCTTCGAGACCGGATAGGTCATGAGACTGCTGACCATATAATTGGTGCCAGTCCAGCTGGAAAACACGTTGTTTAGGAGATCCCAACAGATCTCTAAAGAAACGAAGGAAAGTTCCGTGGATATCAGAATTAGAAGTGAATTCATTTCCATTGTCAACAATAGAGGTAATGTGGTTGCAACGCTGACGATGCGAAGCAAAGTTGTGGAAGAAGGCGGTGTTACCGTCTCCCTCCTTAAGCACACGAAACTTCGCTCATTGGACCCATTTAATGTGATCGTTGTGGAGAATGCAAGCGAACTCACTCTTACAAGAAACACGTTCTGAACGAAGGGCTTTCGAAATTGGGCCAAATTCCTCAAGTCTATCAATCGATGCAATGGAAGAGAGTAAGACATGTTTAAGGAAATTAGCATTAGAAAACCTCTCTTTACTCCATATTTTACATCCGTATTTGATAGCATGAAGCTTAAGTAGTATCCGACCAAGACTGGAAGATCCCGTAATAGAGGCTGGACACTCTATAATAAGGTTGACGAAGATTTGGTCTTGCAACCAGAATTTTTCAAAGCGGAATTTGAAAGGTTTGGCAAAATTAAAGTTAGAGTTCAAAAAGATCGGCACATGGTCCGAGGACGGATTGGGCAGAGCCAAGACAAGAGAATTGTGGAAAAAGTTGATCCACTCAAAAGAAACGAGGAAACGATCGAGCTTAGCCATGGTCGGCGAGGACCGCATATTGGACCAAGTAAAGGATCTACCATTAAGGGATAACTCAGACAGGTGAAGGGAACGGATACAAGCGTTAAAGCGGGAGGAATCTAAGGGATGCACCACGATTCCGGATCTCTCCACAGCGAATCTGGTGACATTAAAATCACCACAGAAGAAACATAAGCCTTGAATGAAGTTATGACAGGAATAGAATTCATTCCAAAATTCAACGCGCCTATCCAATGTGGATGGTCCGTAAACCGAAACCACCGTTAGGTCACGGTTGAATTCGGCCCAGCGAAGACGAACAATAAGAAAGAAAGTTAATCTGTGAGTTGAAATGAGGGAGAACCTGGATCTTTTAAAACCAAAAAGGATACCTCCCCTTGATCCTACAACGTCAAGAGAGATCTAATTTGATATTAAAGATTCACCGATTGCTCTTAAGATAGAGGGAGAGGGTGATACAAGTTTTGATTCTTGAATGGAGATCAAATCACAATGGGAGGAAGAAATCAATTGGAAAACAACTTGTTGCTTGAACGCACACCGAATACCCCTAATATTCTATGAGATGCTAATCATACTGAAACTTAGCCTCACAAGCTCTAGAAAATTCGCGTTGGCGGATCGACTCAAAGTCAACCAAATTATCCATGAGACAATGAAACCCATAACCTTAGAAAGGTGCAGCATATCTAAATTAGACAAGGTGTCGAAGTGCACCTGATAAATTGGAGCCTAGATGCTCCTACCCAAATGGGCTAGGTGAAGGTAGGGGGATATCCATGTTGCGAAGCTGAGCCGCAATAGATTGGATAGGATCGGTCAGTCGAAACCCCGCTCTATGCGCCTTAATCCGGGCGCTAGAGAGAATAACAGAAAAGGGGGGTTTCTGCGGACACTCAGTCTGTTGTCCCCCGATTAGACTAAAACAGCTGAGTGAAACTTTGCCTCAGGAGGTAATGGCGAAGGGTTGGGTATTAAGGGTAGTATTAAGGGTACCCGATAACATGAGACATGGGGAGAGAATGAGGATTGAAAAGAAGGAGGAGCGTGGTCAGAGTAATTGTAGTAACCCTACATGAGCTATTTGCAACGTCGGTGATCAAGGGAGCCCACACCGAACGTTGCAGGTGCCCCTAGCCGAGTGTTAAACTGACAATAAATATCAAGATGGTACTCTAGAGAGTGACCAGCAGAGAAGGAGACGTGGAGACCAAAACGAAAAAAAAGTAATAGCACTTGAAAGAACCCAATTTAGAAGAACATAACTTAATAAAAACTGCGAAGAAGGGTAAAAGAACCTGATTTTGAGAAAGGGAGGGGTCCAAGTTCGTTACTTCTTTGTCTAAAAGGTCATCTTGCTCAGTCCATGCTTTAGCTTTCTGCAGTGGCGGAGCCAGACTATTCAAAATGGGGGTCCCATTCTTTTCGACATTCATCATCAGTGTTGCCAAAAAAATTCCAAAATAATTGGATCACATATATTCATAAAACCCATAAATTTATAACCAAACGACAAAATACGTCAATAATATGACCCAAGTTTTCAAAAATTACAATCAACAAATTTATCCCTACCGTCGAGGTTTCATAGAATAAAACTCTGACATGATCATCTCACTAGTAAAAGTACTACAAATATTTTTTTCAATGTAAACAATGAGGCTATCAGCTAAATAATCATCTTCCATTCTATTGCGGAGTTTCGTCTTCACAAGTTTCATAGCCGAAAATGCTCGTTCAGTAGTTGCTGTAGAAACTGGTAAAGTTAGCACCAAACGGATCAACCTATCAATTAGATGATAGTTAACTGATTTTTTTGTCATATATAATTTTTGGCATAAATCAGAGGTTGAAGACAAATTCAAGAATTCTGGATGCTTTATGACATCAAGACCATAATACTCCAATTGCAATCTTAATTGCACCCTCTCTTGTTCACTGAAATCTTCGGGATAAAACTTATCCGCCAACATGCATAGCTTGTTAACTTCAAATGACTTAAACCCATCCCTTGGATTTAATGCGGAGCTAAGGACAAGGATCTCTAAAGAAGAATCAGAAAACCTGCTATTCAATTCTCGCAATTGGAAGTCGACTGAAGCTATAAACAAATCAATCCTCAAATGATGTTCCAATGTGATAGAATTTTGATTTCTTCTATGGGGGAGACCTCGCAGATTAGAGCAAAGATTGGATAAATCGGGAATATCTATATTATTCCGTTCACAAAATGATAGAACTTTGGCTAGTAAAGGTTCCCAACCAACATCTCTCATCTTCTGAAGAAGTGATTTGCATGTAGTAACCAAATCTACAGCATTTAAGATGTCTTGAGTTTGTAGTTGTAAGGCTTGAGAAAGAATATTTGTTATTCCCATAATTTCTTCCATTAGATGCAAGCAAAGAATAAACTCAAACGTTCCCATCATCTTCATAGCCACTGCCGCATCACCACGCACTTCATAATCTCTCCCTTCATTTTTCATATTCAAGAGAACAGTCAACGAGGCATTGTACATTTTGATCAAGCTACAAATACACCGATAATGAGAACTCCATCGAGTATCTCCAGCCCTTAGTAATGTACCAATTTGATTTTTTCCTCTTCCTGTCTGAATTTCATTAGCAGCAACCAGCTTTTCAAGTTCAATAGCTTGAGCATCTCGCAACTCATCGTGACGTTTTGTAGAGCCTACAACAACATTAATAATATAAGTCATCTGCCCAAAGAATTCATGTACAGCATGTACTTCCCTCGATGCTGTAACTAAGGCTAACTGCAATCTGTGAGCAAAGCAATGCACATAATATGCATAAGGACATTCTCTACAAATTAGAGCTTGAAGTCCATTCCACACTCCACGCATATTACTTGCTCCATCATAGCCTTGACCTCGTATGTTTTCAACTTGTAGGTTATTATGAGTGAGCACATCACATATACTATCTTTGAGAGTTGATGCGCGTGTGTCCTTGACATGCACGATTGCAAAGAAACGCTCTCTTATACATCCCATTTTATCAACAAACCTTAATATGATAGCCATTTGCTCCCTTTTTGACTCATCCGGGGCTTCATCAACAATGATGCAAAACTTAGCATCCCCAACTTCTTCAAGTATTGCATTCCGAACCTTGTTGGCAAAGATACGTATAATATCTTTTTGAATTGCTGGAGATGTATACTTCTGATTCTTTGGGGCATTCTCTAACACAACTTGAGCTACATCATGATTATAATGTGATAGAAGTGTTAACAATTCAATGAAATTTCCACGGTTGTCGGATTCCTCACTTTCATCATGTCCTCTAAAAGGTTGAGCTTGATAAAGCAAAAACCTTACACAATCTATGGTGGCTATGAGGCGTAAATGACTATCACTCTTCTGCTTCTCTGTCTTTTTATCAATCAAATTATCAATATGTCCAGAATAATGCATCAAATCCTCACATTTCTTCACTGCCATTTTATGAGGCGAATTCGGAACTTTTCCTTCATGTAATAACAACTTACATTTATCTTTGATTCCCACTTTTTTCCAGTTATCAAACCCCTTCGTAGTAAATGCATCCTCTCCGAATCGCCCGGTTGGCTTCTTTGAAAAAAGATAACATGGAAGACAGAATACAGCATTCTTTTCCACCGAATACTCCAACCAACTTCGATGATTTTCATACCAAGATGATCGAAATCGTCGACGATTATCTGGACCTGAAGGCTTATAATGTGAAAGCTTTGGTTGATACGGCCCGGCATCTATATAAGCCCGTCGAATTTCGTCCCTCTTGTTAGGTGGAATTTCCCATATGCTTGGACGTAATCCTGGATCACGTACTAAAGAAGACGCATCCATATTTTCAGGATCAATTAACCTTAGACGCTTGGAGCTTGAGGGATTAACGTTACCAGCACTAAATTGTTGATCCTCATTTGCACATGGTACGTGTTCAACATCTAACAATACTTCTTCACCAATAGGGGGCACATCTTCTTCAACAATTAGTGGTACTTCTTCGGAAATTGGAGTAAGAGATGATGCACTAATACTAACGGCTCTATCTCTTTTCCCGAAAAAGAAATCGAGATTTCTTTTTGGTTTGCTCATAATATCTACAAAGTATAACAATACAATATTACTAATCCATAATTGCGAGAAAAATAATTTAACCTTATCTTTGATGCATATGTATCAAAGATATGAAATAAATGGTTGTTAACAAGTCCCTTTAGTACTCATGAAAATCCTAAACATGAGTGCACCTCTTTAGTACTCTCTTAATGGGTTTATATGAAAATCACAGTTTTCCTTGCACAAATCACTCTTATAAATTGATGCGCGTATGAAAATCACTCTTATAAATTGATGACCCAATTCTACAAAAAAAAAGAAAGAAGAATTTAGAACTTAGAAGGTTACCTAATTGTGGATTGAGAGAATGAAATGAAAGAGAATCAGAGAGCTTCGGTGGCCTTAATAGATGGAACCAGGAACCCTAAACACAAACAAAATTCAAAATCAATAAGACAATAACTAGAAGTCTAGAATTTAAAAGACTAAAATTAAAGCAAGAAATCATATTTATTGACTCAGCATATTATGAAGTGCAGTAGAAGAGTTGAGAGTTCTCAATGCTTTCTTAACTACAGATTCCAGGATTGGGAATCACTTAATTTAGAATCTTGGATGCTGTAGTGTCATATCAAATTTATAATAAAAAAGAAAAAAATATTGAAATTTGGGTATCAATTTTGTCTATTTTACACATATTGTCGAAATTCTCTATTTCTTATATTACTCTCCCTGCTCTCAATGCTCTGATTTTGCAATCTCAAATACCATTGGACGAAATAGAGAATGTTGTTCTTCTATTAAGAGAAGCATTACCCTACCCAAGTTCTTTTTTGGACGAATAAACCGTAAGCTGATGCAAACGAGAGTTGAATCACACTCCTCTTTCACTGCCTAATAGCCTTTACTTGAGACAAGGAACATGTAACCAACAGGACTCTTAGAGTCTTAGTTACTTTAAGCAAAAGATACATTCGGCACTAAAGGGACAACTACAAATGATAATAATAATTAAAAAAAAAAGGCAAAGATAACACAACTAGTTAAGTAGTTAACCTTGAGCAAATTCCTCTAGACTACCCCCATACTTATCAATCAATGCATTCTGCTCTCTGAAGTCTGATTCGTCTGAATCTCTTCAATCTATATATATATGAGAAGGTCCTTAATTACTGCTCGTTTACTTTACTATGTCTAAGTTCACTTCTGAGTTCAGTAGACAGTAGCTGAACTAAAAAACTAACAAAGCAAGAAATCATCTACCAAATACTAATGAAAACACAAGTTACACAACTAATTGTCATCGAGATTCGAGAGAGAGCTTACCGGCAGCCCTCAGCGGCTCAGCCCACGACGGACGCCACCCACAAATGCGGCAGCCGGCAGCCCTCGTCGACTCTGGATGTGTGCAAATCCAGTCTATCCAGAGAGAATGACTAAAAGAGAGGAGATTGAGGATGAGCAACAGAGCAAGAGCAAGCCTTCAGTTCAGCCGCCGTCGCGCTGATGAGGACCATGAGGTAAGAGGTTTAGGGTTAATTGATAAATGGGTAAAATGTGAGAGAAGTAAATGGGGGGGATGATGTGCTGAATGGTTGTTTTCATTTGGGCTTTTGACTGGGCTTGGATGGATTATTTTTGGGGGTCCCAAAAATTATTTATTTGGGGGGGCAAATTAGAAAATTAAGTATAAGAAGAGGGGTTTTTAAAAATTTCTGGGGTCCCATTTGTCCCCCCAGGCAACCATCTGCCTCCGCCCCTGGCTTTCTGAGAGGAAGCTTTTAAAGAAGCTGAATTGTAATTGGAACCAGAGGAGGGAGTGCCTTGCACCGCATTCTTGTAATGATCCCAATCAGAGGAGAAGAGCAGATTGATTTCCCAAGCAGGCCACTTCTCGTCGCCCTCGATCAGTTTGGGCAACGTCGGCACGGCGCTAGGGGGAGCCAAGGATGTAGAAGCCACTAAATAGTGCAGATTAGATGAAGATTGCAAGGGGAGTTTAGGGGGGAGTTCGCTAGAACCAGATTGAGTGGAGAGGGTGTTCTTCCCCGCGGCAGTGACCGGGTTGATCCACACCAAGTTGGGGGCTTTCGAAGTAGAAATTTTGGGGATGGATGGCGAGAACACGGCTTTACGCTGAAAAGGGGTGTTCTTTTTAGCCGGGGTTCTGTGAGAAGCCTTCCATTTGGACGATGAAGCAGGAGCTGGAGATGAAACTCCAACGGAGAAAGTTTTGGGAAGAGTGGGGGCAACCGCCGGGGTAGAAGTTCCAGTGATCAACTTAGCTGGAGCAAAGACTCCCTTAGAAATGTCTTGATAATTGACCGAGATGGGGAAATTAGACTTGTTGTTTCTCAAAGAAAAGGCCATAATCCTGTCAGTCACCGGTGGGCAGAAGAATTCTGCCTCCACCTGAAAGGAGCCAGACGCCAACATCTAAGAAGAGGAAATGTGAATCAACTCGCCCATGCATTTGGTCATATCTGCAACTACTTGATTCAAGTCGCAGAAAAGTGGAAGACCTAAGAGAGTTGCTTTGACAGGGGATTGAATCGGGGTTGGGGGGGAAGGCCCAAATGCACCCATTTGCGAACCACAATCTTGATAGAGCCTATAGACAGAGAACTAAGAGAACAAAGATCTTCTAGGATTTTAATGGAGGGGTAGTTGATGACCACCTCACCATTCGAACAAATGTTGATAGCCCAAACCCAATCTTGCACATTACAAGAATTGCAAAGGAAAGAGTCTAAAGTAAAGTTAGTAACCGAATCTCCGCTGAAAGAAATAGCACCATAGCATTCAAAAAAACTTCATTTTATCAGAGAGTTCAACCGAGGGGATGAACACCATGGTAATTGGAAGCTTAGACAGCATGGGAGAAGGCTGTGAAGGTACGGGGAGAGCCAGCGGCATATCCCCATCGGTGATATGCTGAGAGACCAGAGGAGTAGGGAGAAGAGGAAGGGTTGTTGCCAATTTTGCTCTCTTAGTCTTTTGGGATTGGATCCCCTAAAGCTTAGATTGAAGGGAGGGGAGATCGAGGGCGGCCAGAACTTGGTCGGCGATGGGCACCCCCAGGGAGAGACCCAAAATTTGTTGCAGGGAGAAGCAGCGATTGCGCGAGTGGCCAGATTTAAGGCAGAACAAACACCTCATATTGGCAGTGCAAAATGATTTTATGTGCCTCGGTTGGAGACAGCGATAGCACACAGGGGGAAGTGAAGGAGAGGATGAGGACGAGAGCTTAGAGAGAGACTTATGAGGGGAAACGAGAAGGCGGTAAAAGGACGAGGTGGAGTGCCCTAGAAGCTTCCGATAAGTGAGTCTAACAGACGAAAAGGGAAGTGGGCCAGGGGAAAGGTGAGCCTGAGTTTTTTGTTTTTTTTACAACTTCAACCCAAGTCGAGCCGATAGTGGCCCAAGCCCAACGCCCAACGGGAAAATAAGCGGAGACAAAAGGCCCACAACTCAAACAGCAACTGTAGCGATCAGTGAGACTGATCGACTCAGAGGAAAAATGTTGAACCAAATGAAAATGTGAGCGACTAAGATCTGCTCGATCTTATCCCAATGGCGAGCGGAGAAGAAGAACAAGAAAGTGGGGATCGGAACAGACTAAACGAAACAATCAAGCAACCGCCCTACAATGAGGTCAGGCTCGATGCTTGTACTAATAGAACTTGGTGTAAGCCTCAGAAGAAGAAAGAACGTAGGTTAGGATACAGCAAGGGAAAAAAAGAAGAAAACGAGATCCAGAATTGTCTCAATCACAAGTATAAATAGAACAACCAGAAAACGAAAAACAGAAGGGCGATCTGGAAAAACTCTAAATAAACAAAAAACAACTTACAGTGATAGGCTAGAGGAGCAAAACCTAGGCGCAACCACGATAAAGGACCTGCTGGCGGCGGTGCAAGAGGAGAGGGAGAACACGCACCGCAAGGGGCAATCTCGGCAGTAGGGAGAGGCCTTGAGAACAGGCCCCCGTCAGAGGAAGGAGAAGGCGAAAAGAAGGGCGGCCTCAACAATGAAATGCTGAAGTGCTCCGCGAAAGGGAAGCTCTGGATCTAGGAGGGACGCCACGAAAAGCCGGACTCCAGGACACCAGAAAGAGAGGAGGGAGGAAAAAGGGGAGAAACAAGGCTCAGGAGGGAAACTAGGCAAAGGCGAGATGGGTCAGAAGGAAACGATGAGCCCAGCAACTTTAATGAAAGACGCCGGTGAAATGGGATTCAGGGTGACGAGATCTGGGGAGAGAAGAAGCCGGAAGCTCTAAGCTTTTTTCGAGAGGAGGATGTTGCAAAAAAATTTATCTCTTTTCTTTCAATTTAATACCATTATTCTGTATCTATAAACCCCCAAAATTATAATCTTACTGACTTTATTCATATTATTGAAAAATTAACTTCAATTTTCCCAAATTAATCATTTCTTTCTCTTATAAAAATTGAAACACATCTTACAACTCGATAAATGTTCTACCAACATTAATGCACTTTTCTTTTGTTCAACTTTAACCATTTCGTTCCCCAAAATGTTTTCCCTAGTTTTTCTTTGCTATTTATTCACATTTTCAACCAATTTGTAAGAGACATAAAATTTCATGCAATTTAATCAAATTGAGTGTTTGTGCCTAACATCCCTACACATGCCTCTAATTAAATTACTCAAGCATAATCTACCAATTAAAAGACGTAACTTTTCATTAACATACAATGAATTCTACAATTTTCTACCATTAACAATCTTTATCACTACAACATGCATCAAAATAATTAGTAGAACTTCATTAAACTAGCAAAACAATTCACCAAAACACCTAAACATGATTTCTACATTATCTAGAAAGTAAGAATAAACAACCTTTTTTTATGCGAATTGAAATAGAAAACTCCTAGAAAGAAAGTTGCTCCAAACTTCCTCGAAATTCGTGCTCCAAAGAGAAGGAACACCCCAGCCAAGGTATTCGGCAGCACCGCACATGAACAGCACACATTTTACTTCATGATTTGGTTTTGTTTAATCTGTTTGTTAATGAAGGCTAAAGAAAATGGGGTAGTTTTATAAAGAGTGATTAATTAGTGGATGGTTAGAATAACTAATTGCCCACTAACCCACTACTCTCTCCCCACTTCATCCAATGACAGCCGGCCATTTTAATTTGGGATGTGCACATTGCACGTGTGCACGTGCACGTGCTTTGCGTACGGCTCACCTATTTAATTAATTATTTATTTTTTGAATAAAAATATGTGTGTGTATTATACATGACAACTAGTGTGGGCTTTCATTTAAATAATTTTTGTGGCTTCAAAAATAATTTTGGGCCCATGAGTTTTTATAAAAATAATACAAAATGTAATAAATAAAGTGCGTAGAAAAATGTGCATTACTTCTTAGAAAATTTTAGAGACAACCATGCATATAAAACTTTACGTGCAATGCACATGCAAAACATTAAAATTTATTTTGAGAGAACGAAAAACAGTCAAAATACAAAACATGTATATTTAATAATGTTACGGATATTTCACGTAACGAAAAATATACGTAATCGACACGTGTATTGAAAGCACATGTAATGTACGTAAAACGTAAAGATTAGAATAAATGTTTAAGTTGGCTAAGATAGGATGAAAAATGAGTTTTGAGGAGCTAAAAAATGTACAAATAATTGAAATACAGAAATACGTAGGAAAATACGTTACGACCATTACTCGTAATAGTACGAAATACACATGCGTAACACACGTGGAGCAAAATTGTCATAACTCAATTTTGCAGGGTGTTACACCATCCATATTGAAACTTTTCAACACCTTCACGTAGTCTGCTTGAGATAACCAAAACTTCTTGCTTTCTCTATCTCTACTAATCTTCATGCCGATGATTTGCTTTGCTTCACCCAAGTCCTTCATAGAAAATTCCGAAGCTAGAATCTTCTTCACTTCCTTGATCTTCTCCATACATGAACCTGCTAACAACATGTCGTCCACATACAATGTCAAAGTAACTATATCATTATCCACATATCTACGAACATACACACAATGATCTGTTTCGCATCTATCAAAACCTTTTCCTCTCATAAAGCAATCAAACTTCAAGTACCATTACCACGGTGCTTGCTAGAGCCCATAAAGACTCTTCCTCAGTCGAAACACCATGTCTTCTTTTCCTTTAGCTTCAAAACCTATGGGTTGTTTTATGTACAAATCTTCTTCGACATCACCATGGAGCAATACTGTTTTCACATCCAACTGCTCTAAGTGCAAGCCTTCAACTGCCACAATACTAAGCAGAACCCTAATTGAAGCCATCTTCACAACCGGTGCACAGATCTCACTGTAATCAACACCTTCTTTTTTAGAGAGTTATTACACAACAAGCCTCGCCTTGTACCTCTTACTGCCATCTGCCTCATCCTTGACTCTAAAAATCTATTTGTTCATAAGAGTCCGTTTCCCTGCAGGTAATTTGGTCAACTCCTAAGTTTGGTTATGTTCCAAAGAGTTCATCTCTCCCTCATGGCTAACTCCCACTGAATTGGAGCTTCATCCTTCAAAGCTTCCTCATGAGTCTCTGGCTCTCCCGAATCTGGGTACAGAACATGCTCGTGAACAATACTACCTGATGGATCATATATCTTGGTTGGTCTTCTTTCTCGTATCGATCTCCTCAATGTGGGTATCGGATCACCAACCGGTTCAGGTTCCCCAAACTAATTTGACTGTACATGTTCGTCTTGGATAACCTGCTCATTCCCAATAGGCTCACCATGAGCTGCTGTGTTGTCTTTGGTACCAGTACCTGCTGCTGCACTGTAGGAACTCTCCCATTAGGACCACCTTCAGAATCTGAATCTGAATCTGACTCTGAACCACACTCTGACTCTGAACTGGTTGTACTATCTTGACCTGTGTGTCTATCCTTGTATATGACATCTTCATTGAACACTACATTCCTGCTGCGAATGACCTTGTTATCCACAAAATCCCAAAGTCTGTAAGCATATTGATCGCCGCCATAGTCAATGAATACACACCTTCTGGACTTAGAATCCAGATTCTTTCTTTCTTCCCTGTCAATTAATGAATATGCAATACAACCATAAACTTTCAAATGTGAATAATTGATAGTTTAACCTAACTATAGTTCTTACGGAATGGCCCCATCAAGGGCACTAGACAGACAACGATTAATCAAGTACACTGCTGTATCTACTGTAGCGGCCCAAATATGGACCAGAAGACCCACATGAAGTCTCATGCATCTCGCCCTTTCGAGTATCGTGCGGTTCATTCTTTCTGCTACACCATTCTTCTATGGAGTCTTAGGAACTGTCTTGATTCCTCTGATGCCTTCTTTTGCCAGATAGTCAACAAACTCTTTGCTTGTGTACTCACCTCCATTATTTTATTGCTTTTACTTTGCAATCCGTCTCATTCTTAACGCTGGCCTTCCAATCTTTGAATGCTTCAAACACCTCTGATTTCTCATGAATTGCTTGAACTCAAACTTTTCTTGTAGCATCATCTATGAATGTAACGAAGTATCTCTTACCACCATAAGAGAATTTCTGAGCTGGATGCCACACATCTATATGTTCCAACTCTAGCTTCCCAAGCTTCTTCTCATGCCCACTCAACTTAAAGTTAATTGTCTTCTGTTTGCCCATCACGCAATTCTTACAGAAATCCATCTCAACCTTCTTAAGGCCTAACAAAAGATCCTTTTAACAAAGCAGCTTGACACCCTTTTCACCAAGGTGCCCCAACCTGGTATGTCATAGAATTGACGAGGAACTACCTGCTGATGTTGTAGCAATGATATCATCAGAATCACCTCCTCTGAGTAAATACAACGTGTCACCACGCTTTCCTTTTGCCACCAACCTGGCACCTGTAGTCACCTTGCATTCTTAATGCCCAAAAATTATTGTGAATCCTTCTTTGTCTAGTTTACTAGTTAAGATTAGGTTCTTCTTCAAACTTGGAATATGTCTTGTGTCATTCAAGACCAATTGCCCACCATTGCGAGCCTCCACTATCACTGTGCTTCTACCTACAACTGGACATATTTGCCCATTTTCAACTGAAAATGCACCAAAGTCACCTATCCTGTAATCCTCAAAAACATCCCTCATGGGGATACAATGATAAAAAGCACCTGAGTCTATACACTAATCATCTTGCATAATATTAAATCTAGCAGATAAACACAATTCATCTAGACGGGGTTCAATACTTACCACATTGGCTACCTATGACCCTGCTTATGCTTTCTTATACTCTTCGCATTGGTCTCTCCTATGTCATGGCTTCTTGCAGTACCAACACTCACCTTTGCGATGTCCGGTTCTTGACTTGGACCTGTAATTCCTGCTTTGCGATCTTCCTCTATTGTTACTTCTACCACGATTATCAACTGACAGCGCGACATTGCTAGGATAAGACACCGAAGTATCTCCATGTCTCTTCCTCCTTGCATCCTCATTCATAATGTTGCTAATAACATCCTTTAGAGTTGTCGTATCAGTCATGGTGCTTGTAACAGTCTGCTCTACTGTGCCATAACTATCAGAAAGACTGGATAGCAACAACAATGATTGTGCCCTCTCCTCAAACTTTAAACCCAACGATTCCATCATATTGTAAACCATAAAGAAATTGTTGATGTGCTCTGCAACCGAACCCCTTTTCGACAGCTTCAAGTT
Organism: Hemerocallis citrina; assembly: GCA_017893485.1. Lineage (NCBI taxonomy): Eukaryota > Viridiplantae > Streptophyta > Magnoliopsida > Asparagales > Asphodelaceae > Hemerocallis > Hemerocallis citrina. Next base: position 126,558,809 of record CM030362.1, read on the forward strand.
AACCAACTTCTTTAGGTATAGGATTTGGTTCGCTACATTCGGTTTCTCAAACATATCTGTCAAAATCTTCATTGCCTCCTTCGAAGTCTTTACTTTCTCAATGTGAAATAGCGACTTCCTACTCCACGACAACTGAATCTGTCCAAGTGCTTTCTGATCCAATCTATTCCAAGCTGCCAATGCAACCGGATCGACCTTTGCCCCTTCTGGCTTCAAACCAAACAATAGATCATCTAGATCCTTATGTCAGAGATACACAATTATTTGGATCTTCCACATTGTGAAATCTATTCCATCGAACTCCTTGACTCTACTCTTGTCCCTCATCTTAATCAACGTTACCAACCTGGTGCTCTAATACCATTTTGTTGAGTTTTAACTGCGGAATAACTCACCAACAAAGATGCAAGAATAATAGAATCCAAAGCAAGAAAACAAAGAACAATCAAAATCAACACACAAGAATACACGAGATTTTTTCGAGGTTCACCCAATGCAATGACTACTTCCCCCCGCAGAGGCACTCCTGCGATTTCCACTAGAAATATGAAGAACAAGTTTACAAATCTCTCAAGAACTCACCACCAAGGTGTAGGGTTTCTCTCTATCTTCCTCTCTCTCAATGACTGCTGTTAGATCTTTCTTTTCTTTTTCACTTTACCCTAAAACCGTACACAATACAATATATATAGGTTTACACAACTTCTAATTTCAGCCGCTCATCAATCAGCGTCGCGACGGTCGACCGCAACACAAGTACAGTCGATCAGTTACCTTCGACTGTCCAGGGTCCAACAGAGAGTGGGTCGGTCGACCGCCCGGTCGACCGGTCGTTTCTTCAAGCCTACAGGGTCCAACAGAGAGAGAGATGGTCGACTGCACGGTCGACCGTACATTTGCTTGTACATGTGCGGTCGACTTTCCAACTGCGGTCGACGCAACTTGCCTGCAGTTGCTGGCTGCTCTGAGCTGCTTGCTCCATCTTCTATTCTTCTTCTCGTCTGTCTTCTCCAACCCCATTATCATGTATTTGGATCCACAAATCCTAACATTACCCCCCTATTTTGTTACCATGTTTTTTATCGGAATTGTTAAGACACAGTTGAACAACCTCTTAATAAAAATTTCATGAGATTTAGCTATTGATGTGTATTTCTGAATTTTGATTTCATCTCTGTTTCGGACTCATTATGTTATTCTTTTCTTTCTTCTGAAATGATTGATAATTGTATCTACCTCTTTTCCCTCAAAAAAACAAAAAAAAAACAAAAAACAAAAAACAAAAAAAAAAGAAAAGAAAAAAAAACTGCATTACCCCCATATAATCGTCTGGATTAATTATCTAGTAAAAAATTTGCTATCGGTACTATGTATTAGTTCCTAAACCATTTTTCCTGCATTAATCAGTGCTAATATTCTTACGAGAAAATGGAAGTTGCATCTCTCGTTTGCTGTGAAAAGTACATTATTTCAAAGAGGACTTATTTTGCAATGAGGATAACTAAACCTTTTAATTACTAGATTATAAAGGATACAACACAAACTGAGTGTTAATGGGTGTATTTCAAGCGAAAATTTAGCGAAATTTATTTTGTCGTGATGATAACTATTGGTGTTATACAATTTGTAAGAAAATCTTTTGATGGAGATGCACAAAACTAGAGAAAGTGAAGAAGAGAATCGAAAACCGTACAAATTGAAAACCGTACAAATATAAAGAAAAATAAACGAACAAGAAATAAAACCGAACCGAGTAGTAACCGAGTTCTGTGTATCACACAGGATCCTTAAAATAGATTCGCCGCCTTACCGGTGCTGGAGGAACGTAGTAGCGTCTGTCTCCTAGGATGAAACGGTCGTTTAGTGTCAACGACAGCACAATGTTACACTTCCGAACTGATTGATGTGTTGAAAATCTATCACTGACACAACTGAACAGAAGAACCGAGTATGGCAGGGAAGAGGAGAATTTCTGGTGTGTAGAAAGTGGATAGAGGGGTCTCAATTTATAGAGTGGATGAGGTAGATAGGTGAATGAATGCAGAGGTTGTAACGGCAGACAGAACTGTTTCTCGGTTTTAAAACGTGCAAATAAATACATCATACAAAATGTTTCTACATTGATCCGTCCGTTACAAATCAGAAAAATAAAAAATGGTGCCACAAGAATCCCTGCACGGGGTGGGGATCAAGTTGGTTCGGCATTCGTGTCCGCATGACGTGCGGTTGCACGCAAGCCGCATAAATCCAGTCAAAGATTTGCACCCCTGCGCACGTGAGATGAGAGAGCCTTCAGGCTTGCTTTCTTACAATGTCAAGAAAATGTTTATTATATATACCCTTCTAATATTTTTTATTTTTCCTATATGGAACTAAAGTCTCTCAACCCATTTTCAAAAATCAAGTGTCTCACTGTGGGAGACAATTTCTCATTCACATCATAACCATTTTGAGCAAGTAAATATATGATTTTGATGTACTCACGAAGGAAATGTTAGATTGAGTCTTCGACACAATCAACACTAACCACCAAAAAAACTAGATTGCACCAATCACACAAAGCACACAAGAATTATCTCGGCTGGAGCTTTCACCTTAATCTAGGGAAAGAAGAACCGAGATGTTATTTCAACTAGAGAAGATACAAGAATGTTACAATTCTCACCACGATCCTCTCAAGAGCCTAACTGGAATTTGGTTGCTACTTACAATGAAGAAACTCTCTCACCCTCTTAGATGAAGTACCATCTTCTTCTATTTGGCACTCAATAGAATCATATCGTTATAGGAGTCGTTTACATTGTATTTATAGATATAGAGAAATCCTAGTTTAATACACTTGATACATTAACCATACGATTACTACTGAAGAGATAACCCTGCATTGAGAGCCGTACGATCTCACTTGAAGATGAAGTTAGGCTTCTCACGAATCTCCAAGACCCGACCCAAATAACCCATTAGCGCCGCAGGCGATCGACCATACACAACAGACGGTCGACCATTCCCCTCTCAAGAACCCTGTACAGCTAGGGCGGTCGACCGACCCCAAGTGCGTTCGACCGCAACTCCACTGTTTGCTTCTGCTGGTTGCTTTCCTTCTTCGATTCATCTCAACGCTTCATCGTTTTTTTCATCGGACATGTGTATGCAAGACATACAAACCCAACAATCTCCACCTTGGATTGCATACTCATGAATCCATACCTGTGTGATTTAAAACTCTTCTAGATCTTTCTTCTTCGCTTTGTAAACAACACGTTCTTATGACTTCTTCTGCTAGTTGAAATCTAACTCCACATATTTTCCTCTAGTTGTATGCCCCCTCAAGGGCACACCTCAGTAGATGTTATCATGGAGGTGCCACCCTCCACACGAACTCCACCCACTTCAAGGCTCTCTCCACCTTCCAACGGTATTCGAACGTTGCAGTCTCGATTCGGCAATTCTAATGAAAGTATACTAGATAATGCTTTAGGAACAATGAGCTTCCATACACTCAAACGAGTTTTCCTGCTCCCACAAAACAGGTAGAGGTTGTGCTAACCTTGCTAAATTCCTTCATACCCTTCATTATCGTAAAGTTGACTATCCCAAACTGTCAAAACTCCACCTCGAGTTGTGTACCTGCAGCCATGAGCATCAAAAGTTCCCAAGGATATTAGATTCTGTTGTATTGAAGGAATATGAATGACCTCTTCTAGTGTGAACCATTTTACCATTTGGCATCTCTAATTCAACTGGTCCTTCACCCACTACTTCACAAATCTCCCCTCTAGCCATTCTCACACTACGACATGTTGACAACTTGTAGGTAGAAAACATCTCCCTCTTGGAGCAAATATAAGAAGAACTTTCCGAATCAAGATACCAACTTGAATCTTCATCTGAAGAACTTTAAATAAAAAAACATAGATCGAAATTCTCAGATTTACCTGAACCAGTTGCGTTGACCACATTACCTAGATCACCTCCTTTAACAACACTCTTCTGACTCAACCACTTACGATAGTCTCTTTTATAATACCCAACTCCTTTACAATAGTGGCAACGAATCTTACCCTTGTATGTCACATCCCTTCAAATTGAAGTATCACCATCCACCGCAAAACACCCTGCAGAAATAGACCCTCCATTATGAGTCTCCTTTCTTAGTTCATCTTCCTTCAGACTCTTAATCACCCCAGCTACTATAAGTGTCTCATTGGCGGATTTTCCATGTAGCATGGTAGTTATCAAGTGATCATAAGAAGTTGGCAGTGAATAACTCAAGTTGAAAGCTTTATCCACTTCGCTAAGATTATCAACGTTAATCGCCTTCAGTTCAGATTTTACCTTATTGATCTCCACAATATGATTTTGAAGATGAGTATCTTCCTTCATTGAGAATATAAACAACTTTCTCTTTCCGTACATCCGATCTAGCAACGACGATCCCGAGTAGACAGATTTGAGTCTCACCTACAGACTCGCCGTACTTTTCTCCTTATGAATATTACACTTGCCTTAGTCCGCCAATTGAACCCGGATTAAACTCGAGGTCTTCAAACAAATCTCATCCCACTTCTCTTTCTTCATATTGGTTGGCTTCTTCTCTTTTAAGGCAATGTGCAAGTTCTTCTGAACCAAAACATCATACATGTCCACCTTCCATAGATTGAAGTTGACCTTACCATCAAACCGCTTGATCTTTGTCTTTTGATATGTCATTTTCTCCTAGAAACCCGAACAAACCCACGAACCTGATTGCTTTAATACCACTTGTTAGGAAAACTGAGGATCTTGTTGAGTCTTCGACACAATCGGCAGAAACCACCAAGCAAACTAGATCGCACCAATCACACAAAGCACACAAGAATTGTCCCGATTGGGGCTTTCGCCTTAATCTGGGTGAGGAAGAACTGAGATATTATTTCAACTAGAGAAGATACAGGAATGTTATAATGCTCACCACGACCCTATCCCAAGCCTAACTGGAACTTGGTTGCTGTTTACAATGGAGAAACTCTCTCACCCCCTCATATGAAGTACTATCTTCTTCTATTTGGCACTCAATAGAATCATATCATTCTAAGAGCCGTTTATATTGTATTTATAGATCTAGAGAAACCCTAGTTTGATACACTTGATACATTAACCATCCCATTACTATTGAAGTGATAACCCTGCATTGAGAGCCGTACGATCTGACTTGAAGACGAAGTTGGGCTTCTCACGAATCTCCAAGACCCGACCCAAATAACCCATCAGTGCCGCGTGTGGTCTATCGTACACAACAGACGGTCGACCATTCCCCTCTCGAGAACCCTGTACAGTCGGGGCGGTCGACCGGCCCCAAGTGCGTTCGACCAACCCCAAGTGCGGTCGACCGCAACTCTACCTGTTTGCTTCTGTTAATTGCTTTCCTTCTTCTTCGATGCCTTGCTTCGATCCATCTCAACGTTTCATCGTCTTCTTCATCGGACATGTGTATGTAAGACATACATACCCAACGGGAGAACAAAAATTCATAAGATCTCTCACTAATTCATAGTGGGTCTTACTCAAAAAGTTGCCTCAAAACTGGTTCGTAAAATGGTATTAAAACACCAATTTTCTAACAATGGGTATATCAGTTTCGGTCATCTCAGTTCTCTGTAGCTGATGAAAGACAATTACACGTCAAATAATTTTTCAAAAAAAGTTTCATGGGATTTTTAACATATGATATAATCGATCGATCCACGGTTCCTAGATATTTTATTGAACAATAAACATTTTTGTATGATTATGTAGACGGGATGATATGATAAAGGCGATGGATACCTTAGTCATGCATGAACACATACAACATATGCATATGCTTTTGATAATCGTACAGTATTATGCATAAATATGATATCATGCCAGATTTCGGTTATCTTACTTTAATCTGCAAAGTGCAAAAGCACTAAGTCACTAACCATATACACATACTAGTCTGGTCTGAATATTTAAGGACCGACAGCCCTCTGATAATGCAAGAAGCAGGATATATAATAAGAACCCACTAGCATGCATATCCCTTCCTTCATGTCTAAAATAAAGCTAACTGATCCTGAATTTTCGAATTCGCTTCAATTTATTATCTGCAAACAAGAATAATACATTTTGGTACCAAACATGACTGGACATCAACAAGAATGAACCAAAAAGAAACACACTGATTGAGTTGTAGATATATTCGTAAAATTCAGTTCATTTGTAAAATTTATTCAAATACACCAGTTAGCACTTTGGCCTACTGTCTTGTACTCTGTTGGAATGTCAATCCGAACACTCGTAGACTGCTGCAATGCAAGACCATTTTGTAGGAATCAAAGATGAGAAAATGCTTATGAAGGAAATGTAGGAAAATTTTCAAAAAAACTTTGATGGAGAGGCATAAAATCAGAGAATGAGAAGAAGAGGTTGAAAACTGTACGAAAATGTAAAGAATATAAAGTAACAAGAAGAGAGTACCAAACCGACAGAGAAGGATGGAGGCGAGGTGAGATTCAAGTTGGTTCGGCATTCGTGTCTACAGGAAGTGGGCGCACATAAGCTGTATATAATCCCGGTCCAAGATTTGCACCCTGCATGCGGGAGAGAGAACCTTCCAATTTGCTATCTTACCAAGCTAAGAAATGTGAAATTATCTATACCATTCTAGTTCTTATGATTTTGCCGATATGTAAAGTTTCTTAACTCATTTTCTCTCATCAAGTATCTCACTTTGGGAAACGATTTCTCATTCACCCAATAACTGTTTTGAGCAAATAAATATATGATTTTGATGTAATTCATGATGGATAACACAAATTCATAAATATCTCTCACTAATATATAGTAGCTTACTCAAATTTTGTTTTAAAACTGGTTCGTAAAATGGTGTTAAAATACCCATTTTCTAACAGAAAACATGTAAGTGGTCTGTAATGGCTAAGTTTCACAATAAATCCTTGGTTAAGATCGATGTCTAGAAACATTCGAATTTCAATGTCCGCAACTCTAATTTTCATTTTCCATGTGATTAATCTTTGATTTGTCTTTGCATAAAGGTTGGAATTCCGTGCTTATCTTTTTCATTATCTTAAACTTCCCCCCATTATGAGAAAGCCACCAGATTATACATGAAAGCGAGGAACAAGCAACCCCACCATGATCTCTTTGAATATGTAGGCATAAGCCACACTCATGGGCATTAAAAAGCAGAGAAGAAGCACAAAGAAGACTACAAATGATTGGATATCCCAATTCCTAATGTTTCTTTAGGTATATATAGGATTGTATAAGTGGGTGATCGTGGTAGTCGTGTGGAATGCATACTCCATTCCCATTATACTAATGCTAGCTTTCTTTTCTCCCCACCAAGTGCTCATCCATTCACCCATCCATTATCACTCATATAGTACTATAGTAGCAATATCTCAATGTATTTCACTAATCATTCTTTAATTTAACCACGAATTTAATCAACTGCTCTATAATTTGCTCAACTGTCTTGAAAAATCAGGAAATCCTTGACTTTTTTGTCATCCAATATACTTGGAATAATCTTGGTTTAGAAAGATATATGTGGAAGTATACCAAAATGATGAGAATTAAATAAACTGAACTAGGATTAGAAAAATATATGGTAGTTGTTTTAGCAGGGCCGGCCCTCAGCTCATGGGGGCCGAGGCAAACTACCGAAATGGGGCCAATACATAATGTGAGAAAAAAACTTTGGTAACTTTTTTTTTGGCAATGAAAGAGCTACAAGTTGGTTGACGGGGATTCTTCCCGGTGGTTGGTGCCGACAACTACAAGATAGTAATAGCAGCGTGTGGCAACAATAGTGACTACGGTTACAAAGCGGAGGCTCATGATTGGAGTTTGGAGTCAGGTTCGGGTTCGTGTGGAAGTTAGAGATGAGTTTTTAATGGAGGTCGGATTGGCGGTTGGGGCTATCAATGAGGTCGATGGTAATGGAGTTGGAGATGAGTTTCAAATGGAGGTTAGGAGGACTGAGGAGGCAGAGAATGAAGTTTAGTGGTGTTAAGATAAATCAGAGAGATGAAAACAATACTGAATATTGAATTAAGAAATAACTGAGTACAATATCTCCTATATATAGGAGGAACCAAATACAAAACTAGCCAAATACCCAATGTGGGACTATAATCTCTAACACCCCCTTCAAACTCACAGAGGGTCAAACAATGTGAGTTTGCCTACTAAATATCGGAATCTCTGAACAGTATGAGATTTGGTGAAAAAGTCTGCTGTCTGCTGCGACGAGGTAGTTAAATGAAGTGAAATTGTCCCTACTTCAAAGCACTCATGAACATAATGACAATCAACCTCTATATACTTCGTTCGCTCATGGAAGATCGGGTTACTTGCAATGTGTAGTGCACTCCGATTATCACAATGAAGAGGAGTAGCTCCTAAAAGAGTGACACCCATGTCTGATAACTGCCAACGAACATGAACAATCTCTCTAGTAGTAGCTATCATTGCTCTGTACTCAGCTTCGATCGAAAAACATGCAACAACTTCCTGTTTCGTACTTCGCCATGAGATCAGCGAATCACCAAGAAATAGACAGAAACCTGTGGTAGGCTGTCTGGTAGTAGGATCACCTGCCCAATCTGAATTAAAATATGCACTCAACTCTAGTTTGGATATAGCAGGCATGAATAATGAGCAAGTAATAGTGCCCCGAAGAAATCTGAGAATCCGAAGAAGTGCCCCGTAGTGAACTGACGCAGGAGCGAAAACAAATTGACTAACAACACTGACTACGTGAGCAATATCGGTTCTAGTCATGCATAAGTATACAAGCTTTCCAACAATTTGTCAGTATCTAGTGGGATCAGGAAATAGCTCACAATCAGTAGGACGAAGCTTCACATGAAGCTCTAAGGGGGTATCGATTGATCGACTGTCAGAGAGGCATGCAGCGGAAATAATATCTGATGTGTATTTCTATTGAGAAATGAGTATCCTCCAATATCCATGAGCAATCTCTAGACCCAGAAAATAACGTAGTCTGCCAAGGTCTTTCATATGGAACTGCTGGTGAAGATATTTCTGGGTGGACATAATGCCTGCGGAGTCACCCCCAGTAATGATCATATCATCAACATAGAGTAGTAGAAGTACCCTCCCCTGCGGTGATGACCGCATGAACATAGAATGGTCCTAAGAACTCTCACTAAAACCAACCTTGGTGATGACAAGGCGAAAACACTCAAACCATATATAGCCCGACGCAGTCGGTAAACATGACGAGGAGGAGGAAGGACGCCAAGAGGAGGATCCATATAAGAGCATCTGTAGTCGTTGAATGGTAAAATATGGATATATGGATAAATAGATATAGATATCCTAGTTTTGCTGCAGTCGTTCTAAGCTATATTTTAGCTTTCTATTAATATTAAAATAAGCGACGGCACATGATGTGCCGTCTGACGATAAAAATATACTAAAAAAATAACAAATTGCGTAGGACGGCACTTGAAGTGCCGTCCGAACGCTAAAATAAAAAATTAATTTTTTTTATGGGTGGGACGGCACATCATGTGCCGTCCGAGCAGAAAAAAAAATTTAATTATTATTTTAATATATTTTTAATCGATCCGTTAAAGTAACTTTTAATTAAATTAGTTATTATAGTTTAGTTAAATAAATAAATAATTAATTAGTGATAGTTAAATTAAAACTGATATAGTTAAAGTGTTAGTAAAGTGTTAGTTAATTAAGGGTTAGTTTAAGTGTTAGTTAAATTAAAACTGCTATAGTTAATTAAGTGTTAGGATATTAAGTGTTAGTGTAAGTGCTAAATTAAGAAACCCATGGGACGGCACATCATGTGCCGTCCGAGATTTGGGGGGGGGGGGGGGCGGGGGATGGCACATTATGTGCCGTCCGGTGGGGGGGGGGGGGGGGGATTTTTCGGATTTTTTAATTCGTTTTGGCGATTTAAAATTCAATAAACTAATTAGTTTATAAATGGGACGGCACATAATGTGCCGTCCGACAAAAAAAATATTAATTTTTTTTTGGGACGGCACATCATGTGCCGTTACTCATATATGCATATAACTTATGCGGATTCTCAAATATAGCAATCTACTGTAGCGATTTATCCATAATATGGATAAATAGCAAACGACTGCAGCGGGTTTTTTATCAAAAAATGCATATTATGGATAAATAGCAAACGACTACAGATGCTCTAAACAACCTCAAATAAAGTACCATGAAGAAAAGCATTCTTCACATCCATTTGATATAACGGTCACTGACGGATAGCTGCAACAGCAAGAAGAGTGCGAACAATAGTTATCTGTGCAACGGGAGCAAATGTATCATCATAATCAATGCCATGCTCCTGAGTAAATCCTCGGGCTACAAGATGAGCCTTGTGCCGCTCAATAGATCCATCAGGTAGATATTCGACCTTGAAGACCCACTTGCAGATAATAGACTGAACACCCTCTGGCAGAGGAACGACATCCCAAGTGCCAGTCTGATCAAATGCACTGAATTCCTCTACAATAGCTTTCTGTAGAACCTCGTATTTTCAAATATTATTTTTATATTTGAAAATGAATTTAAATTTATTTTTGGAGATTTAATGAATATTTTCAGAAAAATTTATCTTTTGTATACGTGCAAAACACGTGCAAGTACCTTTGAGAAGTTTGAAAAATTAAGTTTTATTCATGGAAAATCATTATTTAATATTTGGGATTTATTTAGTATTTTTCCAGATTTTTCTGAAATTAATTGGAACTATTTGCAATTTTTGAGAAAAGAAGGACCTTTTTGCAAAATTGACATTTTTAGGGGTTAAAGTGCAAAATGTACATTCTGGACGTTTTGCACAGTATTGGTTGAGATTTAGAATGTATATTTTCTTTTAAATCCAAATTTTAACGAGTTTTGATGGAATTTCCAAGGATAGAACTGTATATGTAAATTGTATTTTGGAAAGGATTGTTTTGCAAAAGTGTGGGTAAAACCCTAATATTCAATCCCGGATATTTAAGAGAATTTCTCCAGCCATCATTTCAGAAATACAGAATTTTGTGGAGATTTATTTTGGTGGAGAAAGGAGTTTTTGGATCTAGCAAAAGGGAGACTTTTCGTGGACTTTTCTCAATTCAATGTGAGAGATATAAAAATTGTTTTTGTTGTTTGATTCATGTGAAAGATATAAAAATTGTTTTTGTTGTTTGATTCATGTGAGTGATATAAAAATTTGTTTTGTTGTTTGATTTGATGTTATGAATGAAAGGAATTTGTCTTGTTGTTGATCTATGTGTGCAAGTATCATTGATGTATTGATTTGATGTTGTGAATGATATAGATCTTGTATTATGGTATGAATCATGTGAATAATTGTGGATGAAATATTAAATCTTTATTATTAAAATTGTGTTGCTAAAGGCATGTTAAGATTTGAGTATGAACACCTGGACATTAGATTTATAAATCAAATTTGATTTAGATTTATGAAAGAAATTTAGATCTTGTAAAACCCTAATGAAAGAATTTGTGATTTAGAACATGAGAACTTGAATTTTGACATATTGATGTTTTGAGTAATATATACATATACGTGATGAGGATTTGTTGAGATTTATCATTTTTCCTGAATATGAACTATTTTCATAAACATTGAATCATTAGAAAAACTCCAGATTCGATTTTGTAATCAGACCAAATTTTGAAATCTGTAGGCCGACAGTCGACTGGCCTACTGTACAGTCGACTGGTACGAGCCTGATACTGTATTTTAGAATCTTTGAAAAAGTCGTTCTGGACAGTCGACCTAGCTCATAGGCAGTCGACTGGTTCGCTGAGGAAATTATTTTGGTAAAAATTATTAGTTCTTCTGGACAGTCGACCTACGATTCCTTTAAGTCGACTTGTATACTTAGAATAATTTTGAGAAGACTATTGGAATTTACCACGGGTAAGTCGACTGATTCCTTTTCTTAAGTCGACTTATATGACTTAGTTTATTTTTGTAAATTTTGGATAATTGTCCTCTGGACAGTCGACTTACTAAAGTATAAGTCGACTGGTACTGAAGGATCTTAGTAAACTTTAGTGCTATTTCGAATGGTTGGTTTTTCAGATAATTCAGTATATACTTGACATTCAGTTCAGTATTTGATTAAGCATTTGACTTTGAGATATTCAATTAAGTATTTCACTTGAGACATTTAGTTGAGCCACTTTGTTTAGTGGAACTTTGTTTTGACGTTTGAGTTGAGTCTCTAGAGGTGTGTGACCCTAGTATACCGGTGTTGAGTATTTTGTTGAGGCCCATTGAGGCATTTTAGTTACTTAGATTTGAATTTAGGCCGGTAGGGTATACCACTCTAGGAGATTCGTTAAGTAATCAAACAACCCAAAATGATAAGGACAGGCACTAGTGGTGATATGATGAATGGGAACATGAGTCCTCAGTATGGCTTTCGGTGTGGGATTTAATCTCCAGAATTATCACAGTAGATTATTAGTGGTGTGGGATATGTCTCCGGAATTATCACAGTCTTGTGGTGTGGGACAATCTCCGGAATTATCACGGTAACTACTTGTGGTGTGGGATTGATCTCTGGAATTATCGGAGTCGAGGTGAAGCACATGTGGTATTCGTGTGGTGACGTGTCAATGTTTCGGTGTGGGATGATCTCCGGAATTATTCAAGTAAAATATCTTGGGTGTGGGATCCATCTCCGGAATTATCGGGCATGAGATACTAACCATAGTTTATCTTTATCTCGTAGTAGTCATCGTGTTAGGATTAGTTCATAACGCGGGGATTGAACCCTATGAAGTGAAGACGTTAAGGGCTTGCACCGAACCTATGTAGTATGGGATGCATAGACTTCGACAAGTACGCATTAGAGAGTCTGCATATAGAATATGTGTTTCTAGGCTTGGTTTTATGCATGTGATTTCTTGTTTTCTACACCTGACACTTAGCTTAGTGCCACTTGATGTTTTAAGTTACCTGTCATTTCGTACTTTCCATATTCTTTTAGTACTTGTTGTTTAAAAATTTATGAGGTATGATCTTTTATGTTGTTTGTTTGTTTTTATGTTTCTCACACCATTTATGGCTGACCCCTTTAGTTTTGGGGGTTAGGGATCATCTCTAGCCTCATATGTTGCAGGTAGTTTCTTAGAGTTGGAGATTGGATGCTTGAGTGGTTTTGAGATATAATTGACTCATAAGAGATTTGTGTAAATTTGTAATAACAGTTTCGAGATAAATTGGTGTTGTAAATAAAGAAAATATTGAGTTGAGTTTGCTTCGAATTCCGCTGTGATTTGTAAAAGATTCGTTGTAATAAAAGTTTGAAAATTTTAGTGGTGTTGGTTGTGTTTGATATTATATTGAAGTGGATCACTGGGAATGTGCCACATATTTTCTAAGATATCTTATTAGAAATTTAGGGCGCTACACTTTCCTCCACTTCGGATATTGAATTGCGTCCTTATAGGTTCTGGGCTCATGTATAGAGTGTATAGCAGTGAGATATGCATGAAACTGTGGTGAGTATGAAGCTAGGGTGGCAAAACCAAACTGGTCAGAAGGACCAATGGCATCAGGTGTATAACATGCCGGAGAAATACCAAAAGTGGAACGTGTAGACTGACGGAGCGGTGGTGGACTGATAGGGTATGGGGGTGCATGTGTCGGTAGGGAAGTAGGTGGGGTGGGAGCTGGTAGTTGTGGGGATGCAGGTGGTATTTCAGTAGGGGGAACAATAGGTGTAAGGACTGCAGGAGATGTGAATGGAGCCAGAGGAGTGGGATCAAAAGGAATGTGGGAAGATGAAGTCGGTGAGCTAGTAACAACTGGGGAATCAAGAAATCTAGCATCATCGGGGGGAGTCAGGTAGTAAGGAGAGTCTTCCACAAAGGATACATGTCGAGAAATGCGAACACGACCCACAAATGGATCAAAACAACGATAACCTTTGTGTTCGGGATTGAGACGTAGGTGAACACACTTAGCAGCACGAGCGGAAAGCTTCGTACGCTCAGTAGGAGGGAGAAGGACGTAACAGATGCACCCAAAAGTACGGAGCATACTGTAGTCAGGAGGTGAGTGATAAAGAGCCTCATAAGGTATCGTACCAGCTTTGGCAGACGAGGGTGTAATGTTAATGAGACTAACAGAGGTCATGATAGCTTCAGCCCAGAAAAAACAAGGAGCGGAAGAGGAGAGTAAAAAGAGTGCGAGCCGTCTCAAGGATGTGACGATGCTTGCGTTCAGCTACACCATTCTGCTCATGTGTGTGAGGACATGATTGTTGAAAAAGGGTGCTGTGAGATTGATGGATCGATCTCATAGTGGTGGAAGTGTACTCACGAGCACCGTCCGATTAGAAATTCTTAATACGCACACCGAATTGAGTGTGAATTATATTCGTAAAGAATCGATAAATATCAGGTATCTCAGATCGCTAACGCAAAAGAAAAGCCCAAGTATGTCTAGTGAAGTCATCGATGAAGGCAAAATAATAGAGATAGCCTTTCCACGAAGGTACAGGAGAGGGTCCCCATATGTCAGAATGGATAAGTTGAAAAGGATGGGTGGTTTGAGAAGTACTTTTGTGACTAAAGGATAGTGCGATATGTTTGGCCAAATGAAAATCCTGACAATCAGATAAAAATTTAAAAGTAAGAGAACCAAGGACACCACTACGAGCTAAAGTCTAGAGACGAGACGTACTAATATGACCTAAATATCTGTGCCATAGATTAGCATCAGAGAAAACAATACCGGCCAAACTAGAAGGAGAGTGATGTGCACGAAGAAAATCTAGATGATATAGACAATCCTGACAACTAGCACACCCAAACTCCTCACCGGTGCATGAATCAGTAATAGAACAACCGAAAGAGTCAAAAGTAATGACAAGACCACTATCGTATAACGCACTAATAGAAATAAGGTTTATGGATAAATGAGGAGCATAAAGAACATATGGTAATGTGAGAGTGGGAGAACTAATTGCCCCTGAGTGTGTAACGAGAAGTGGTGAGCCATCAGCTATGTGTAGAGATGGATAGTGAGAGGGAAGTGCAGTGCAGGTGGTGAACAGTGTCTGATTACTAGTGAGATGATGTGATGCACCAGAATATAAAATCCAGAACGAATTCATACCGGGAGTGGCAGAGAAAGCAGGAGCAGAGGAGCTAGCATTGATAGACTGACCCATGAGCTATAGTTCCAGCTGAGTGAGGCATTGCTGAAGATTATCCCAATCAGCAGGAGACAGCAAGGCTGGAGTAACGGGCATGGCCGAGGATGTAAGGGAAGAAGCACTGCGAAGAGGAAGATGACTAATGTTGCTTTAACTGAGAGCACAATGAGGAGGGAGATGTTGCTGGTGTCTGGATCGGGGTAGGGGGCAGGATGGTGCTACCGGGGTCGGAAGTAGAGGTGGGGTAGGGTGAGGAATGATGCTGGGAGAAGGTAGGAGGTCGGAGGCAGACTGAATCTGGCACTGTTGCTGTTTGAATCTGAAGGAGGAATGAGATGGGAGGGAGAGGGAACGAGAGGCAGTTGCAGCTGGGAAGTCGGTGGAAGCGGAAATATGTGGGAGGAACTAAGATTCCATCAAGTAGTGGTACCTGTATTTTTTATTTTTATTTTTTGTGTGAAGTTCAGAAAAAAGAAGAAAATAACGGTATTTGGGTTTCGGGTATGAGGAGTTTGGGTTGAGATGATTTTGGAGTATAGGGTTTAGGGGAGTAAACAGATGGCGGCTAGGTTTGCGGCTAGGGTTTGTTAGGATTGGAGAGGAAAACGAAGACGATGAACAAAGTAGAGGGCGGCGCGAGAAGGAAAGGAAGGTTAGGGTTTCTAGGGGAGTAACGTATGCTGGACATGTGGTCGTTTCTATGGGAAGTTGGGTTTGATGGTAGAGCGACGGGGCAGTATGGCGAATGTGGTTCGGGGTGGACCCAAACTCCTCAACGGAAGAACTTGATGGCGGAGGAAGGTTGGGAGTAGGAGAGTTTGAGGACGGATTGTTGACGAGGATGATGATGTTTCGGGGATGTTGACAAAGATGTTTCGGGGATTGGGGATGTTGACGAAGGACGATGATGCTGACGAGGAGGACGATGATGTTTCGGGGATGTTGACGAAGATGTTTCGGGGATTGGGGATGTTGACGAAGGACGATGATGCTGACGAGGACGAGGATGCTGATGTTGAGGACGATGATTTTTTTTTTGGCTATTGGAATTCTAGGGTTTTAGGAAGAACGAAAAATTTGTATATCTTGTCTCTGATACCATGTTAAGATAAATCAAAGAGATGAAAATAATACTGAATATTGAATTGAGAAATAACTGAGTACAATATCTCCTATATATAGGAGGAACCAAATACCAAACTAGCCAAATACCCAATGTGGGACTATAATCTCTAACAAGTGGATTTAGAGAAAGATGGGAAGCAGGCTACTTGATTTTGGGATCATATTCAGGTTCGGGTTCGGATGATCAAGTTTGGGGAGCGGGTGCAGGTGACTCGGGTCGGATGACTCGGATCCATTAATGATCCAGTGATCCACTTCCCCTTCAATTTCTTATTCTGTGGGCCGGCCCATTAATGACTGTCATTTTAAAAAAAAATAGCCCCCCCCCCCCAAAAAAAAAATTTTGAGTGCCCCTTAAAAATATGCCCAAATTGTATTTAGGAGCACGCACAAAATACGTAATATATAGGTTATATATAAAAAAAAGTGTGGAGACTCTAAAAATGCGCAAAAATGGGGGCTCGAGGTGGCTGCCTTTCTCACCTCTATTATAGGACCAACCTGTGTTTTAGGCAAGGTCATTAACTGCTTGCTGAGGTGTATAGGAAAGATAAATCCTGGATTGCAACATGTTTATATCAGCATATGTTGCATTAATAAAGATGGTAAGATATTCAAGTTTTTTTAAATTCTATTATGAGAGCATTCAATGAGATGGCTTTGGTCGTGATTGATCTCTCCATTTTTCTTGAGAGTGGTGTTTATGGAAGCATTCTTGATGATGCTTTTTTGGGTGTGGGAACAACCCGATAATGAATTCTTTGATAAATGGGGAAAGCTTAGATCTCATCCATTGATTAAATCTGATGTGAGGCTGGTATTTGTAGAAGAATTTAGAGTGGATGGCCCAGATACTGCCAGAAACTTGCAAGAAAATCCTGAAATACAGAGGGTTTTATCGGCGATAGGCCCTCCGACGATCAAGTCAGTAACTCAGCAGCAGTGTGCAGCTGGGTTTTAGTGTTGATTACCTAGTGTGTGTGTGTGTGTGTGTGTGTGTGTGTGTGTGTGTGTGTAGAGGGGGGGTTGTATTTATAGGCATGAGATGGAATAGTTTTAGGAAGATTTCTGTCACGCCCCGCTTCCCAAAAATACGGAATACGAGTACATGACAAAAGCCCAGCGAATGACTAACATCACCCATAAGCGGTTTATCCGATTAACTCAACAATAGAAACAATACAGAACAATTGCGCAGGCAATAACAATAATCTCATGAACAATAATACTTGGAATTAAGCAATAAAAATATCCAAATACAATAATAATAATCCAACGTCTGGAAACAAATAGCAATATTCAGATCATAAGCCCAATACAACGAAATGACAATAGTTCAATAATTAAGTCTTCATAACAAGGAAATAAATATTTATTAAGCGACGAAGCAATCAATTCCTTCACCAGTATTGTTCTCCCAATCCATCAGGTAATTCTCCATCAACACCTGTAAACACTTCATCTAAAAAGAAGAGAAAAATTGTCCTTAGAGCAAGTCATGGATAGCAAGTAGAGAAAGTATGGAACAATGAAATAATGGTATAACAATGAGTCAATAAATCAATTGGAATCAATAACATGGCACGATAGTAATGGTCAATAACATGGTAATCAATGCAACGGTGTAACAATGGTTCAATATTCGGTAACTAGTAAACAACGGTTAATCAATAATACTTGAACAATATTGGATACAAATAGGACCAATGTTGAGCAATATGCAATGTCGGTGATGTGTCAATCTTTATGTCTATTAATCTTTTAATCCTAACTAATGTAGCACTTCATGCATCCATCCTTTTACTACATGGTTGCTACATACAAACAAGTTACGTTTTAGACTTAGAAGCGGGCTTTATAGTTCATGTACTCAGCACGATAACAATGTTCCATCCATAATGGTAATTTATCTATAAGATGCTACAAGATCACAAGATCACAAGAACACAAGATCACAAGATAACGGTATAGGGAACCACGAGCCCCTAATCTGAGTACAGTTCTTATATTGTCCACTACTTGAGTCAACCCTTAAACCCCGGCTTGATTAACAATCTTATTAATGCAACAATACAATATACAATGTAGAAACATTAGATGAATAATAGTAATAATAGAGGGACAATAAGGTAATAACATGAAGTAGGGCAATTAGGATGATGATAATAGGACACTAGGATCATGCAATGCAATATAAACGCATTAATTCATGCAATACTACTATATAGGAACAATTAATCTATTAAAAAGTGGAATCTAAAATTCTGGACAGCATGCACAGCCTGTACAAAAATGCAGTTTCATGCTGACTCAATAGTCAAAAGTTGAATCTGTCAGAAAATCTGGAAACTAGACTTCCACACGGTTCCAACGCATTAAAATTCAATTTCCGACAATAGTAGCTAGGTCAAACACATATTTCTTTATAGGTTTTATGTTTAGGCAGAAATTCGACATCTTGTTAATTAAATTTTCAGAAACAGCAAAACTCATTATTAAATTCAGTAAAAATATAATCTAGACTCCTAAACATGTCAAACATCAATCTGGAAATTTTCATAGCAAAATTTTATCATTTAATAAGTCTTTTTACTGTTTAAACATGAAAGGTACGAGAATCTGAAAATCTGAAAGTAAAAACACAGTTGTAGTAAAACGGATATAACTTTTGCTACAGAACTCGGAATTCAAAAATTCTAGATGATATTGGCAACTAGACATTTGGGGCTATATTTCATATTCAGAAAGTATTTTATTTTAAGGTCATTTACTGGTTTGAAAACAGCGATCAAAGTTCAGGTCAGCATGCATGTACAGTTTCTAGGGTATTTTTCTTGAGCATAAATTAATTACACATGATGGGTTCCGATTCTATAGTCAATAAATTGTGTATTTAGCATGATAGGTGTCCAAACATGATAAATAAAATTTAGATCACATACACATACAAGTCTAACATCAATCAATCATCAAACGATCAAACGACATACAACCTAACGATTGTCTCTACAGTAATTTATTTGTGTTGACAAAGGATGATACGATAACATAGAAATCTACTTGCAAGAATTTCAATAACACTTGAATTTGATACAATTAGCAATTCAAGATAACGGTGACTTGCCTGTTAATCGGTGAAAACGAATACCAAGAATAATGGGATAAGAATCCCGAAGCAACGAACTCACGAAATAGCACAATTAACACGTGCACAACACGTGTATAAAGAGAAACAACAACAGCCCAAGAGAGAGACAGCAGCAACTATAGTCGATGGCCAGCCAAGGGGCAACGGCGCTAGCGACCAGGGCGAGGTCGACGTCGCCGGAGGAGGCGCACGGGGGAGGCGTCGCAGGCGAGCGGCTTCGGCGTGGTCGGAGAAGAAGGACGGAAGGGGGAATCGGGATTTTTGGGTTTTGGGTGTAGCTGGTGATCGGAAACAGGGCAAGACGAGGTTGGGGGTGCTCTGGTGGCGGCGACGTGCAGCGGAGTGCATCGAAGGGGGTCGCCGGAGGTGGGGGCTCGCCGGGGAAGGAGGCCGGAAAATGGGAAGGTCGGGACAGGGTTCAAACGGGGAGAGAGAAAGAGTAGAGAGGAGAGAGAAACTCGAGGAGAGAGAATAGACGGCTAGGGTTTCGATTTGTGCAATTTTTTTAGGGTTTGCAATAGAGTTGTATTTATAGGGTACAATTTGGATATTGGGTTAGTGGTTTAGGGTTCAATAAAAGCGGTTTTAGGTCAAGAACAAATCAAATTGGATTTTAGGGTTCAATTAAGAGATAGATCGAAATCAATAGGGTTCAAATAAAAATACCCAAAATTAAATAAAAGATAATAGAATCAACAAGAATGACCCGATCAAGAAGAACGGAGAATTTCATGAACAAATATTTAAATCCCAATAAATACATAAATAATACAAATAAGAAATATATATATATATATATATAAATTGGGCTTGGAAAATAAATTAGATATCATCAACAAAATTAGATCAAGTACAATAATAAAATAATTTAATAGATGGATTTTAAATAAATAATCAAGAATAACAATTAATTAAAATAACACATCATACAACAAAATAATATTCGGGTTTAACAATTTTTATTAAAATCATCTAATAATAATAATATATTTGTTTTAAACTCAAATATAAATAGTTGATCAATAAGACATAGAAAGTAGATTAAAATACATAATTATTCGAAATAAATATAATTATCGATTAGAAAAACACTTTAATACAAAATCCAAAATGATTTTAACAAATAATAAATTTATAATATCGAAATACAGAAAATATTCAGAAAATATGTATTTACGGGAATGGGGGTTACAATGTCCTAGCTGGTTTGGAATATTTCTCTAATCAGGGGACCCAATCAATTAATATCTCCATATTTTATGGGATTTGATTGCCCTGATTTGGTTGTCAATCATCCTCACTTGTGTGTTGAGCAGAGATTGTGAGCCTGTAAGCGGCCCATATTCTGGTCGTGGACCAATAATTCCTGTAAAATTACTATTTTGCCCTTAGGAACCTTGAGATTCGTCCAAGAATAGTTGGACTTGATTAGCCACAATCTTTTTCCCATATCATAAGCCAAACCCCCCCCCCCCCCCCCTCTCTGGAAGCTTAGTGTCGCAGTCTTCAAGGAGTAGCTCTCTTCTGAGAACGTTTGGGACTACATCTGGAGTTTCTGAGGGCAATAACTATCTTTAAGAATTTTAGTTATTTTTTGAGTTTTTAAATTAATTTCCGGAATTTATAATTACTTATTGGAATTTTAATTACATTTTCTAAACTCATAATTATTATTTTGGAATTTTTTTAATCAACTTCCCGAATTTATAATTATTTTTAGAAATTTTAATTATTATCTGAAATTTTAACTTTTTTTTTGAATTTTCGCGAAGTAGTTAAGCGAGTCGAGGTGCGAAGGTGTAATATCCTGATTCTTTATTTTTGATTAAATGAAAGGTTTGTGAATTTTTACTTTTGTAACATGAACAAATATTTTCTCTCTCTCTTTTTATTTTTGAAAGCCTAATTAAATTCTAAAGCCGAATTGTTTATTTTAAGCCCATCCTAATTATTTAATTATTTTAATTAGCCCATGGAGTTTTAGCCCACTAATTGAAAGCCCACTAGTTTATTTCTTTTTTATTTAACATGACTTGTAGTGTAGACAAACTTTGTAGACAATTAATTAATTTATCATGTACAATTAGTAACTAGGGATGCTACATTTGACATGTGCATTGCACTAGCACGTGTCTTAAGCCATTAAAGGAGTAGGCCGGAAATGGGAGAGAGAGATGCGGTGAGTTGGCTTAGAGGATAGGTGGTTACTTGTTCATGGGTGGTTGCTACAACTTCCCAATGCATCCTAGCCATTTATCTTCAACCATCTAGATTAATCCTAGCCCTCCATTTCACTCAAAAATTAGTATAAATACCACCCCCCCCCTTCTATGCATATAGTACACTAAAATTTTGTAAAGAAAAGAAAGAAAGAAAACACAAAAGTGAGTAAAAAGATTGAGAGAGTTAGAAAAAGATTGAGAAGTGTTCTAATTGTGTGTTCATCACATAGGAGGCCGGCCATTCATCTAGGGGGAAAGAGAGCTCGGGTTTCATTAGGCAAGGAGGAGGAGGCATTCGTGGTGGCACAAACTAGGAGGAGAAGGACCGCTCGTGTGTTCAAGGAGATTCTAGGAGCTTTGTAGTTATTTTTCTTCAAATAAGTGGGTGGTTTTCTCTACTTCTAATTTAGACACCATGCTAGGAGTTTTTGATTAATGAGAATGCTAAAGAAACTAATAAGATAACCATATGTTGGCTCTAAAAAGGACTTGGTAAATGATTGAATAAATGCTTGATAAATTGCATGCTATTTGCTATAAGTTAAGTTTATTGTAATATAATTACTTTATTGCTATGAAAATGTGAAATTGGAACCATGCTAATTGAAGAATATGATTGTGAATGATTAGTGGTTAAAAATAGTGAATTTGTGCTTATTAAACTATTGTGACACTAGTTTAATGAATGAGACCATGATATTGAGTATTGTGGAAATAAAGAAGGAAGAAAAGCAAGAATAAATATTTCTAATGTAGTTGTAATGCAAAATTTGGTATAGAATTTGCTAAATTGAGTTATTGCAATTGTAGGCATAGAACACAAATTAAAATGAGAAATTCATGTTTTAATGTCAAAAAAATGTTTTTAAAACACTAGTTCGTTAATTATACATAAACTTAGTATTCTGGAAATTTTTATGACTTTATGTGAAAAAGAAACTAAGTTAAGAGCTTTTGAAAAACGAAATAATTTTGATAAACAGATATTCGAAACAAACCTAATTTGACTCGATCTCATATCAGTTAACCCCTAAGGTCATACTGATTAGAGTGGGGCGCCATTAGCTCTCTACTGTAGCTCGGTGGCACTCTTTGTGTGTGCGTTCGAGTCTCGGCAAAGGCTTTTATTTTCCAAATTTTGATTTTTCTCTAAAACCCGAGAACAGAGCTTAACCATATTAAAGCTCTCCTTTAGACAGTTGGGCACTGTGTCCCTTTTGGCTAGCATGTGAGGGTTAGTATGGTGACTGTTCACCTTGGGGCTTATGTGTGCGGGTTCGAAACTAGCTGAGGCACTTCTTTTGAAAAATCTGATTTTTTTAATACATTTGATATTTTTTTGAGTTTTAAAATGTAATAAAAATTGAGAAAAATATTAGGAAATTTTCTGAAAATACATAGACTTCATAAAATTATTTTTTAAAAATATGTGAACTTTTAAATGAGAAATAAGAGTAAAAAGAAAATTGGGAGTGAAGAATTCATCTTAGATTTGATTCTTTTGAAATTCCAAAACAAACTAATGAATTTTTTTTTTTTGAACATAGAAAGAATTGGAAAGAGATTAATTGATATTTTCTACTTATAATTATTGAGTATAGTTAAATGAGAAATTGGTTCAAGAATATGCAAGTTGTGCATAGAAATGTGTTGAATAAGAGAACTTGATGAAATGTGAAATTTTGTGAATTGAACAAGTATGCTATCTTCTATGAACATGAAAAGATGACTTAGACTAGAATTTTAGCTAAGACTTTACATCGGCAAGAATGAAAAGTATTGAAAAGAGAAATGCAATATTTTGACCAAGTTTGGGTCGTTGATAATGATTTATGTTGGAAAGACCGATGTAGGAGTAATGCTAGATTCTAGAATATTGACCTTCATTTATACATAAGGATTAGATACATAGTGGAGATGTGATGAACGTAAGAGAAAAATATGAGTATGGAGGTCATTGGATTGGCGGCGTGAGAGTATTCACAGGATGTCCCATGATGCGTCATGAATAGGGCGTGGATACTACTCCAGAGTACCGTCCTGGTGGCGACGGTTATGGGACGTTCTAATGACTACGGGTGGTGCCATGTCTATGGTAGGAGGTGAATTGACCATAGGATGCCTGCATGATGAGTCATGTGTCAGTGCGTGGGGTTCTCTCCATGGCGTCTAGACGTGGGCTTGTAACTCATAGAACACCTAGAATACTTACCGTAGTTACCGTAGTAGATTAAGTCATGGCGAGGGATCGAACCCTACAAGAAGAAGAACGGTTAAGGGCTTGCCCTCGGACCTATGTAGTATGGGCTGCATAAACTCTGAACAAGTGCGCATTAGTGTCATATAATGTAAACAACTGTGTTAAGGACTAAGTGCACAACACAACACGACATCAATAAGATAGTCCCTCTATAGCTTTGTCTGTGATCGAGTTTGTGGTTTGTTTAAGTATTGAAAATCATTATATTGTTCGGCATAGTGAGGATGGTCGTGTATAATATTTCGTCGGTTGTAAGCAACTGACGTGCCCACAGTTTCTATGCAGGATAAAGTGACTGGCAAGATTAAAGTATGCATGCTGCTTGAAGATTGATTCAAATGTTGTATATTTTTATTCATGTAATTATTGTAAATTGCTTCTGCTATATAAGTGTAATGTAAATGTAATTCTGATGTAACAAAAGTTTTTAATTCCTTGTAAAATTGTACGAAAAGAAGTGTAAAGATTTTGTGAAACTTCGAATTCAGACTGGTTTGGAATTCGGGGTGTTACAGAAGGTCGGATGACTCGTCGATTGACTCAGACGACATGCCGAGGGACGCGGGACGAGGCAAGCGGATTTGGTAATTTCACGCGATTGGCTCGGATACCACGGCGAGGGACGAGTCAAGCAAAAATTGGGAGTTTTTTTAGAGTGCTTCTGATACCTTGCCGAGGGATGAGCCAAACAAAAATTGGGAGCTTTTCACGAGTGGCTCAGATACCGTTCCTACGGATGAGCCATGTGAAAATTGGAAGCTTTTCTCGCAAGTGGCTCGAATTTCATGCTGAAAAACTAGCCATGCGAAAATTCAGAGTTTTTTCGTGAGTGACTCAAATACCATGCCAAGGGACGAGCCAAGTGAAAATTAGGAGTTTTTGTGAGTGGCTCGAATACCATGCCGATGGACAAGCCATGCGAAAATTATGAGCTTTTCCGCCAATGGCACGGATACCATGTCGAGGGACAAGCCATGCTGGTTGAATGGGATTTTCCCCTGAGATCGCATTGCTACATGGGTGTAGAATCTTGACCATTGGATGAGTTGACATGTGGAGGGCTAGGATCGGGTCAATGTAACGTGACCTTCGTTGTTAATGAGGAGTAACATCACGTGACCTTTGCGGTTAACGAGTAGTCTCCCCCCACTTGATATATCCCCTATCATCTTCTCATTTTACTCTTTGCTTTCTCTCTCTATCACCAAAGCTACTCTCTCTAATACGTCAAAAAATCTTTCCATTGATCTTCTTGCTTTCCATCCACCTTTTAATTGGTAAATTATTAGTTTATTTATGTCTATGGTTCAGCCCAGCGTCTTGTCCTCCACTTCTGGCCGTGTTGATCTTCCCTCACCGTCAACATCTTGGTCCACTCATGAAGATAATGAGGAATCGGGGGTATCTTCGAGGAAGCAAAGGGAAGAAGTTGAAGTTTCTGAGGCTATTGTTATTCCCCTTAATGAAGAGGAGGAGAGGGAAGAGGAAGTGGAGGAGGTTCCTTCGGGCCCGAGAGGTTGACGAATCCTCCTCCTCTGGTACTGTAATTGTGATCGATCCCCCTTGTGCTCCTCAATTGCCATGGAGAAACGAGAAGTTTGTTTTCCCCAAGGATCCGGAGTATGAGCCGATGGACTACAATGTGGAGGGGGTGCATGGAACGTCCCTTCCTTATGGACTCCCTGATAATCAGAATGTACCCTGATGCCATGAAGGACCTAAGTCAAGTTCAGAATACAATCATCATCCCCGGGTCGTCCAAAGAAAGAGGCGGATAGAACAATGAACACCTTAGAGAAAGTGGATATCCCCTTAATTTAGACTACCTACTTCATCCCCCGAGAGATCGAGCTGTTAATTCCAAACTGGGGGGGGATCTGTCGGACCGAGAACCTCGCCCGGCGGTTCAGTATGTTCTCGCTCGATGAGTTCGTCTCGAGCCTCCACCTCCCCATATACCCATTCGTCAAGGAGGGGCTGAATTGGGCCATGTTGAGTTCGATGCAGTACGGGCCCAACTCCTGGAAGCAACTCATCAGGTTCATCATGCTATGTAGAAAGAAGGAGGGGTCGCAGAAGCTCAAGTATTTCTAAATGTGCTTGGGAATATGCACCGCTTGAATGTATGAGGGACAATGCTTATTTTCCCCTAGCATTGGAAGAAATGTGGTACACAACCATCCGGACTTCATAATAGGGTGGAAGTCAAAGTACTTCATCGCCTGGAATCCCGAGCCCTGGGACATTCCCATCAAGTTGGTGTACGATATTCTGAAACTTAAAGCTTCGAGGGAAAAGGAGTTCACTTCAGAGGAGGTGGAGGAGTTCGAGAGCATCTTTGAGGGGAGGAATGTATATTGGTTGAGGGTGACCGAGAAGTGCCTAGCTAGGTGCGGCTTGAGTCCGACCGACCCTTGTATTTTCTTAATTTCTTTTCACAGTCAACTTTATTACCTCGTTTTAACATTATTTTTTTTCTTGTTACAGCCATGTTTTAACTTTTTTTCCCTAACCATCTTCAAGGCGCCCGACTCTCCGACGGTCGAACCAAGCTTGGCTGCACTCAAGATCACCAAGCTCACCAGGTCCTCCCTTCATCCAATCCATCCTCAGGCCAATAGCATCCTCGAGGGGAAGACCAAGGAGACCTCGAAGCCGGACTGGGTAGTCAAGGTGGCAAACTCCATAATGGAAGGCCCAGTTGCCCTCGAGGTTGTGAACAATCTCGCCCCGCCTCTAAACAGGAAGTCTCTTGCCCATGATACGTACAACTCGAACTACCTCAAATGGAATCAAGCCAATGTTGTGGTATGTATCCGACCCCTGATGAGTTTGTTTTTGTATTCATGCTTTTAAATTCTCTAAGTGTTTGACACTCCTTTTGCAGGTGACTCTCCAAGAGGCGGAGATTAAATAGCAGCACGAGCACGAGCACAAGCTCAAGTGCACCAACCGAAGGGCCGCAAATTGAGAAAGAGTATAAGGACTTCAATCTGAGGTTCGACGACCTAGAGAAGGGAGATAGGGCATTGAAGGTGGAGCTCTCGTCCATGGCCCTCTAACCGGAAAAAGCTGGAGAAGGAGAAGGCAGGATGGGAGGAGAGGGAGAAGGAGTTAGAGGGTGACCGGGAGAGGGCCATTGACATGGTCGTCAATGCTTAGGACCAGGGTTATAACCGAGCTCTGGAGCACGTCGAGCACAAATACCCCAACCTTGACCATGAGGGCTTCTCCTTTTCAATGAAGTTCGACAACACCCCCTCGACTCCTAGAGAGATCCCCTCAGGTGGTGAGGAGGGTCCCCCTCTCTTTAGAGGTAGTGGTTCAGACTGTCGGCGCCGAGGTTGCCCCCGTCGATGTCCAAGAGGTGCTCCCCTATCCTAATCAGTAGGATTTGTATTTTTGGTTTCGTTTTTGTATTACTACCGAATGTGGACTGGCCTCCACTCAAAGTTTATCGAAATGAATGAAAGTTATTTTGGGCAAAACTTTGTGACTTGAAAATTTTTGGTTGTTGAATTGCTTCCGTTGTGTTGTTGCCAAACTAGCATTTGTAGAATCTATTGTCTTCGAGCCCTGGTATAATGTGGCTTTTCTCCTTCTCTTACTGGACCGTCGGGTATATTGGGATCGACTTTTGAGATGCCGAGCTTTCCTACCTTCGAATAGACTGCGCATAGCAAAGTCGAGTTTGGCCCATCACCGCAAGGAATCGAAAGATATGGAGGCATCGTTTCTTGTCATATTCGTGGTGTGATCTTCTAGCTCGCTCATCTCAAAGAGGCGATGATTGAAAGAGACTTGGACTTAGCCGGAGCCTAAGTGGCTATCCCCGGTGGGCCATCCAGCCTGCCAAGGGGCTATTCAAACGGCAGACTTTTTCCTTCAGGAAATGATTGTAAAGAAGGAGCTTGAGATTTATCGATTGAAGTTATAGTTCTGAGTGGCTGGATCGAGGGTCACCCTTTTTCCTAGTGGTTGGACTTCTGTTCAAGGCCCGTCTTAGGGACTCTGGATGGAACCGATGAACCTAGGGGTGGCTAGAAATTCCATCATGGCTAGCATTCGAGAGGGACCAAATCGGCAAACCGAAGAGTAGACCAGGTCGGTCATTCTGGACATTGTCCGTGTGAGTAGGTCACCTAGACGTATCTCGTTCCTTGGTTTCTTGCTTGTACCATTAGAGTACCTCGGTTATACCGAATGTATAACTTTGTATTTGACCATATGGAGAGTACCTCGGCTATGTCTACTGTATCAGTATATATTTTACCACTTGGCTTTCTAACTATATAATGGTTTCAGAAATAAAACACTCAAATTTTTAAGCTCGTATTCTAGCTCGAATTCTGTAATGACTCATTTTGACCGACTCTTAAACATATTTTTCTCGTATCTGGGTTGACCGAGACGAGCCTATGCAAAAATTAGGAGTTTTTTTGTGAGTGGCTGAGGTACTATGTTGAGAGGCGAGCCATTCTGGCCGAAGATTGAGCTTAGATTGTTGGCCTTTCCCCGAAGTTAGTGCATGCCGAACCTACAGACTTGAGTTTTTTTGGATATTTAAAAAGTTGTAAGACAACACAGAGCATCGATCCTATCCTTTAAATTCGTAGGTTCACAAGTCGGGGACTTGGCTTTAAGCCGCGAGTTGGACTCCTAATCTGTCGTATCGTTGGGGGGCTAACAGGCGGTGGGAGCAATTTCGAATGGTGAGCTTTGTTATGCGGATGCTTTTTTCTAGCTGCTAGCTGCGATAGAAGCATTGAACCTTGGGTTGTACTCCAAACTTTTTAGAAAGGTAATGGGTTTTTGGAGCAGTTCTGAATGGTGAGCCCCATTTGCGCAAGTTGTGACAGGTACATCGTACCATGGATTCAACTCCAAACCCATTATTGAAAATTTTTGATTGGTCGGGCTCGGTTCCTAATGGTGAGCCTTATTCTTAACTCGTTGGTTAATGAATTGTAGGGGAAGCTACGAGCCATGGTCTGAATGTTAGGCCAGCTATTCGGGAGACACACCGAGGGGCTCGTCGAGGGATGAATTCTATGAAATTTAAAAGCTTTTTCGCGAGTGGCTCAGATACCACACCGAGGGATGAGCCTGTGAAATAATTCGGAGTTATTTGCGAGTGGCTCGGATGCCATGCTGAGGGATGAGCCAAGCAAAAAAAGTTCAAGTTTGGAAACTGAATTAGAAGATGATGCTAAAGGGAAAAACATGTTAAATTTCTATAAATTTTATGCATATATGATAATAAACTTAAGTGGTTGCCTTTTGGTGAGCGTTTATTACATTCACTGGCCTTCAAGAACTAATTACAATTTTGTCGAAGCTTGTGGAGTTTTAGACACTCTCACTAAACTTCATTAGGTATTCTGTATTCCATGTCCTCGATATTTCCTTTGCCCCCTAGATCTTCAGGTCGCTAAGTCTCGGGGTAGACCACTTTTGAGACCTTATAGGGCCCTTTCCAATTTGGAGCCAACTTCCCTCTTCTACGGGAGTTAGAAATTTCAAGCATTCTCAGGGTCAGATCTTCTTATGTGATATTGGCAGGCCGAATCTTCTTGTTGTAGAACATCTCCACCCTCTGCTGATAGATCTTCCTTCTGATGGTGGATTTTTGTGCATTTCCTCGACTAGGTCGAGGTTGCCCCAGAGGCCTTCGGAGTTGCGTTCTTCATCAGTGGTCAACAATCAAGATGAAGGGATTCCGACTTCCAGATGAATTATTTCCTCATATTCGTATTTGATTGAACGAATATTCTCCTGTCGGGATCCATTCAGTGGTTCTATATGACCAAAGCAGCTTAGCAGTTCCTCCACCCATAACCTTTTGGGCGACTCATCATGCTACCTTTTGAGACCGTCAAGGTTCTGGAGGTTTCCATTCCCGGCCTGACATTTGACTGAGGGTGGGAGATGGAGGAGAATCTTTGTTGAATCCATAAGTCTGCTCAAACCTTGCAGAACCCCCTTGCTGTGTCGTTGTGTCCTTGCAGAACCCCCTTGATGGAGGAGAATCTTTGTTGAATCCATAATTCGAATTATGTGTCGTTGTCGGTGACCAGTATTTGGGGAACTCCGAACCTACAGATGATACGTTTCTAGAAGAACTATTGGATTTTGTGTTCGGTTATGGACACTAATGGTTCAGCTTTGACCCATTCGTAAAATAATTTATAGCTTGCTGGAGGGAAAGGTCCGAATAGATCCATCCCCCACACCGCGAAGGGGGATGGGCTCAACATGGTCTTGAGCTCTGCCTGGGGGTTGTGCTTGATTGAGGAGAATCTCTAGCAGGGGGCACATCGGCGGATATGTTCCAGCGCATCGAGGAGCAGGGTTGGCCAATAATATTTGTGGTTAAGGATCATTCTGGTGAGAGATTTGGCTCCCATGTGGCAACCGCCTACCCCCCCCCCCCCCCTTGTGCATTTCATAATTGTGGTCGTCAACTACGTTATGAAATAGGTCAAAGCAGAACCCTTGGCTACTATCACCGAGTACCATGCCCAACAATTCTTTTGGAAATACATTGTCGGTCGGTGTAGGCTCGTCATCGACAATGGCACCCAGTTCACTGGCAAAAACATTCGCAGGTTCTATGAAGACCTGGGAATTCAATAGAGGTTCTCCTCAATCTCCCACCCCCGGTCTAAATGGCCAAGCTGAGAACTCTAACCGGCAGATCCTCAATGGTCTCAAGAAGTGATTGGACCAGTCCCCCAAGAGGTGGTGGGTGTAACACCCCGAATTCCAAATACAACTGAATTGGAGTTCCACGGGATCTTTTCACTTCACTTCGTACAATTTTACAAGAAAATAAAACTTTACTTTACATCAGAGTTACATTTATATTTAAACTTTAAAAACGGCGGAAGCAATGTTACAGTTATTACATGAAAGAAATACAATAACACTTGAATAATCTTTAAGCATCAATTCCTCTTTATTCTTTTTCATGTACTTTTATCCTGCATAAGAACTGTGGGCACGTCAGTTCATTCAACTGACAAAATATTATACACGGTCATCCTCTCTATGCCAGAAACAGTATAACGATTCTCAAAACTTAAACAATCACAAACTTTTTCACAAACAAAGCTAAAGGGGCTACCATATTGATGTCGTGTTCTGAATGTGCACTTAGTCCTTAATGCAATTATTTATGTTATATGACACTAATGCGCACTTGTTCGGATTCTATGCATCCCATACTACATAGGTCCGAGGGCAAGCCCTTGATCGTTCTTCATCTTGTAGGGTTCAATCCCTCGTTATGACTTAATCTACTTCTGTAACTACGGTAAGTATCCTAGATGTTCTACGCACTACGAACTCATGTCTAGGCACCGTGGAGAGAATCCCAACGCACTGACACATGACTCATCATGTAGGCATCTTGTGGTAATTCACCTCCTACCATAGACATGACACCACCCGCAGTCGCCAAACACCCCACGAGCGTCGCCACCGGGACGGTACTCTGGAGCAGTATCCACGTCCTACTCATGACTCATCATGAGACATCCTGTGGATACTCTCATGCCGCCAATCCAATGGCCCTCATACTAAATGTTTTTCTCTTACTTTCATCACATCTTCACTATGTAACTAGTTCTTAAATTAATTGAATCATGAACAAAATCAATTCCTTAGGGTTAGCACTCCCACTATACCGGTTTTATTCATTTATTTCATGTTGACCCAAACTTGGTCTATTCATTTCATATATCATCTCAATATTTTTTTCATTTGCTGGTATGAGGCTTAGCTACACCCTAGTTCTTAATTTCACTCATAATAATAACGTTGAGTTTTCATACTCATAAAGCCTTTTCATGATTAATCATAATTCACATTTCATGTTCATAGTATTCATGTATTCATATTCGCATTTCTTCATAGCTCATCATGTCAATTATTTCAATTTCATACACAATATCACGCATAAACAATTTAATTCAATCCTTCTAACATATCACAATTAATAGTTCATATCTCCCACATAATGCTCTTAATCTCTTTTTATCAATACCAAATTCACAATCACAATTTCATTTGATTTCACCAATTCATACTAAATTTTATTTTTACAAAAATCTCATTTTAAACTCCCAAAATAATCCTTTTTTTTCATCAAAAGAGACAGTTTAATTTAATAATTAAACACAAGTTCATTCTTGAAATTTAGTCTCAAATTCTCTGTTACTTTTCATCAAAAGTCATATAAATTTATTTCATGAAGACTAAATAATTAAAAGTAATTTCCCCATTTTTTTCCCAATTTATAACTCATTCTTTTTATAACCCAATTTCATTAATACACTCTTAAAAAAACATTTTTTTAAAGTCAAAGCCCACACCCAGCCTTGAACCCACAACCAGCGCCCCAAAGACAGCGCCCAAGACCGCTGCACCAACCCGCTAGAGCGATAGAGAATGGGTTTTAACTCTTTTATATTCAGTCTCGGCAATTTGGGTTTTATCTTTTTTTTCAAAATAAAAACAAAGTGCCCCTACTCAGGATCGAACCCGAGACCAGAGACCAAGCCCCATCGCTACTGTAAAGACTGAGACCAACCTGACCAACTAGTCTAAGTGACCATATCGTTTCAAAGTGAATTAGAATCCTTTTGATCCGATTTTCTGTTCATTACTAGTTTTCAAAATTTCCAAAAACGTTTTTAATTCTTTTTCTTCTCTTTTTGAACTCAAAATTTTCAGAATGTAAATTATATGAAAATACAGTCAACCAGTATTCTTATAGTCATTATTTGCTTTATAAAAACATATATTTGAGTCATATTTTGTGTTTTATATCCATAATTTCCACATTGAGAACACTTTCCATTTCTACATAATTTATAAATCTAGTTTCCCAAAATTCACTTTATGTCTCTTTTTAATACTTCATTAACCCATTACCATGATTAGAGCACTAGATCTTGTTCTCTACAATTGAATTGTTCTAATTCTACAAGATGCATTTAGTCAATTTGTGTCTCATAAGTACAAATTTGTTTCACATAGCACAATTTGTAAACATAAAGCATGATGATAAGATAGATTCTAGCATTTCAATTTTGCATCTTTATCCATTAACAATCATATTAACAATCATTCTTTAAACTACTATTTTATCTCTAAACAACCAACCATGGGACTACAATTTATCAGTTTCTTCTCAACTATTTTATCAAACATCCCTAGCATGGCATCTATATCTAGAAGCATGAGAAACACCCACCTATTGGAGAAAACGAATTGAAAGCTCCTAGAATGCAAGAAAAGTGGCCTTCTCCTCCTAGATTGTGTAGCAAATTGTCTCCTCCTCCTTGTGTTTGATGGTACCCGAACTTCTTGCTTCCTTGGCTAGTTGGCCGGCCTCCTCTTGTTGGAACACACACAAAAGTTTCACCCTTTAATCTTTTACTCACTATTTCTACTCAATCTTTTCCCCCTCTTATCTTTTCTTTTAATAAAAGTTTAGTGCACTAATGAGAAGAATAGCTAGGGGTATTTATACATATTTAGGATGAGAATAGAAGGCTATGATTCAATCAAGGAGTTAGAGATTAAGGAACAGGATGAATTGGAAAGTTGTAGTAACTTCCATGATCACATAATCACTCCCCTCAACTCCATTCACTCTCCCTCTCTCTTTGCTCAAAAATCGGCCAACTCTAGGGTGTGCATTGCACACTCTAGTGTGTGCACGTGCCCCTTCTAGTACTCTCCTATTAAAAGTTGTACAAATTTAATTAATCAATTGTCCACTAATTGTGTCTACATGACAAGTTGTGACAATTAAAAGATTAATTAAGTTGTGGGTTTCAAAAATAGTGGGCTTTAGGCTCATGGGCTATTTAATAAAATGTTTAATTTATTAGGGTGGGCTTAAAAATAAGAAAACAAGTTTAGGCTTTATAAAATGGGCTTTTTAGAAAAATAAGGAGAAAGAAAGAAATAATTGCCCATGTTATAAAAGATAATTTTATAAGAAAATATGCATACAAAATTTGTACGTGCACAACACGTAAAAATCAACACATTTCTCATTAAATGAAAATTCAAGATATTATAGTGGGTTGATGAGCTACCTAGTGTGTTGTGGTCCTATCGAACCACCAAGAGGATTTCGAAGGGTGACCCTTCTAACCTTCAAAATCAAAGCCGTCATCCCCTTGGAGGTCAGATTACCTTCACCTCGGATTTTGAGTTTCAGCGAGGACTTAAACTCAGATGACCTCAGGGCTAACTTAGACCTACTCGATGAAGTCTGTGAAAGATCAATCATTCCGAGGAATGTGTACCAACAGCGAGTAGAGTGCTTCTACAACAAGAAGATCTGACCAGCCAATTTTAAAGAGGGTGACCTAGTGCTACGCAAGCTCAAGATCTCCGAACCTAACAAAAGGGAAAAGCTGGCTCCCAATTAGGAAGGCCCATATAAGGTCTCCAAAGTGGTACATCCTAACATGTACCGACTTCAAACCCGCACGGGGGGGGGGGGGGGGGGGGGGGGGGGGGGGGGGGGGCGTCAAGATGACTTGGAATGCAGAACACTTGATCACTTGATGAAGTTCCATGAAGGCCCTTAGCAGTCTGTACTTGTAATGAGGCCCTATAAGCTGATAAATGTAATAAGCGCTCGCCTTTCGACGAGCGACGAATAAACATAAATTTATTTTCAAATTCATAAAAGTTTGGTTAATGCCTCGTGTCTTTCTTCTCGAAATGGTGCTCTGACTCTGAGACCATCACGGACTTCTCCGCAAACATGGCTCTAGCTTTTGCACATTGAGATGGCACCCCCACTCCGAGACCATCACATACTTCTTTGCAAACATGGCTCTCGCATTCACGTCTTGAAATGGCACTCCAACTTCAAGACCATCGCGGACTCCTTCGTAAACAAGGATCTCGCCTTCGTGCCTCAAAATGGCACTCTGACTTCGATACCATCACGAAATTCTCCACAAACATGGCTCTCGCCTTCACGATGCAAAATGACGCTCCGACTTTGAGACCATTGCAGACTTCTCTGCAAACATGGTTCTTGCCAACGTGCCTCAAAATGGTGCTCCGACTCTGAGACCATCATGGAATTCTCTGCAAACATGGTTCTTGCGTTCGAGCCTTGAAGTTTCGTTCTGACCCAAAATCGATTGTGGAGATTTCCTTCAAGAGCAACCCCTTGGGCCCCGCCCCTTGACAAGGCCCTCCAACTCTAACCCTGCAGCAGGATTTCATGATACATTCTATTAGCAATAAGTCAGATCAACTCTCCCCATGAGAAAATTATTCATTCAGTAAACAGACTATCAAGGAAAGATACTTTTTATTGAAATAAAGGTAATTACTGTAACACCATGAATTCCAAAAACAGCAGAATTCAAGATTTCCACAGTATCTTTAAACTTCTATCGTACAATTTTACAAGGAATTTAAAACTTTATTTCAACAATAATTACATAAGAGTCTTTTACATCAATATGCAGCGGAATTAATAAAATACAACAATAATAAATGTACAATTGTTATAACTTTAACATTTAAGTAATCAACAGCATCAATTCTCTTTATATCTTCATGTAACTCCAAATCCTGCATATAAAACTGTGGGCACGTCAGTTGTTTGCAACTGACGAAATATTATACACGGTCATCCTCTCTATGCCGGAAACAGTATAACGATTCTTAAATACTTTAGCAAACACAAACTTGATTACAAACAAAGTTACAAAGGGACTATCCTATTGATGTCGTGTTGTGCGGTGCGCTTAGTCCTTAATGCAGTTATTTATATTACATGACACTAATGCACACTTGTTCGGATTCTATGCATCCCATACTACATAGGTCCGAGAGCAAGCCTCTTAATCGTTCTTCATCTTGCAGGGTTCAATCCCTCGCCATGACTTAATCTACAACTGTAATTATGGTAACTACTTGTGGTGTGGGATTGATCTCCGGAATTATCGGGGTCGAGGTGAAGCACATGTGGTATTCGTGTGGTGACGTGTCAATGTTTCGGTGTGGGATTTAATCTCCGAAATTATCACAGTAGATTATTAGTGGTGTGGGATATGTCTCCGGAATTATCACAGTCTTGTGGTGTGGGACAATCTCCGGAATTATCACGGTAACTACTTGTGGTGTGGGATTGATCTCCGGAATTATCGGGCATGAGATACTATCCATAGTTTATCTTTATCTCGTAGTAGTCATCGTGTTAGGATTAGTTCATAACGCGGGGATTGAACCCTATGAAGTGAAGACGTTAAGGGCTTGCACCGAACCTATGTAGTATGAAATGCATAGACTTCGACAAGTACGCATTAGAGAGTCTGCATATAGAATATGTGTTTCTAGGCTTGGTTTTATGCATGTGGTTTCCTGTTTTCTACACCTGACACTTAGCTTAGTGCCATTTGATGTTTTATGTTACCTGTCATTTCGTACTTTCCATATTCTTTTAGTACTTGTTGTTTAAGAATTTATGAGGTATTATCTTTTATGTTGTTTGTTTATTTTTATATTTCTCACACCATTTATGGCTGACCCCTTTAGTTTTGGGGGTTAGGGATCATCTCTAGCCTCACATGTTGCAGGTAGTTGCTTAGAGTTGGAGATGGGATGCTTGAGTGGTTTTGAGATATAATTGACTCATAAGAGATTTGTGTAAATTTGTAATAACAGTTTTGAGATAAATTTGTGTTGTAAATAAAGAAAATATTGAGTTGAGTTTGTTTCGAATTCCGCTGTGATTTGTAAAATATTCGTTGTAATAAAAGTTTGAAAATTTTAGTGGTGTTGGTTGTGTTTGATATTATATTGAAGTGGATCACTGGGAATGTGCCACGTATTTTCTAAGATATCTTATTAGAAATTCGGGGTGCTACAGAGATTGGTATCAGCGCACGCTTCAATAGTAATACTAAACATGACATAAAAAATAACCTAGGTATGGACACTAGAGTGTGAGTACCTAGGTGTGGACACTAGAGTGTGAGTACCTAGGTGTGGACATTAAAGAGTGAGTATCACATAGAACTGAATATGATGTTTTACCTTTGGGGATTCAATTGAGATTTTGCCAAAGGATATTGATGTGAGTTTGAATTGTGTGTGTGATGCTCTAACTTTTCCCTCGTTTTGCAGTATTCAAAATGGTTGCACCCAGGGGCAGAAATGGTGGCAACAATGAGGATGGGTCTGGTAGATCTCGAGGAACAGGAATTGACCTTGAGGCTGAATTCGCCAAGGTGTACCAGACGCTGAACACGCTGATCGCATTCAATGTGGTGCAAGCTCAGAATCAGCAGCAGAATCAGCAGCCAAATCATGGAGTTAGACAGGGTTTGGTGAACGCCGACCCTATCAAGCAGATTGAATCCTTTAAAAGGATGAGGCCGCTAGTCTTTGAGGGGCAAGCTGATCCGACCGTAGCTGATGATTGGATTCGGAAGATGCAGATGATCTTCGAGGTATCGGAGACTCCAGCAGCCAGCAAGGTGAAGTTGGCTACGATGCAGCTAGAGAAGGACGCTGGTGTCTGGTGGGAGTCACTGAAAAGGACTTTGGAAGATTAGCAGTTGACTTGGGAAGCTTTTTTGGAGGAGTTCAGAGATCGCTTCTTTCCCCTAGATGTCCAGGAGAAGAAGGCGACCGAGTTCTTGAACCTTCAGCAGGGCAGCATGACCGTGCGGGAGTATGAGACCAAGTTTGCTCAGCTTTCGAGGTATGCACCAGAATTGGTCGTTGACGAGGCAAAGAAGGCCAAAAAGTTTGAGCAAGGCTTGAGGCCAAGCTTGAGGTCGAGGATGATCCCGTTGGGCATCAGAAGATTCGACAAGCTGGTCAGGAGAGCAGCTATGACTGAGGAGGATATGGACCAGTTCCAGAAGAAGTAAGATACATGGAACCGGAACAAGAGGCCAGCATCAGGCCAGAGTGGGAAGAGATTCCCCGCGAAGCAAGCCAAGTTCAGTGATCCGGTGCAGAAGGCACCTGCAGCTCAAGGGGTGACCTGTTATTAATGCAAGGCGGCAGGACATTACAGGTCAGCATGTCCGAAGTTGGCGAAGAAGATTTGTTCCCAGTGTGGGCAGGCAGGACATTCTCAGCCCCATTGTCCACAACTGAAGAATGATGGATCTGATGGGAGCAAATTTCAGAAGAGGCAAGGGCGAGTATTTGCATTAACCGAGGAAGACGCTGGTAACTCGGAAGATGTAATACAGGGTATGCAAGAATTCTGATTTTTATTCAATGTAATAAGTAAAACTTTTATTTGAGAACAATTTAAGATTGAGTATCATTCTTATTGTAACAGGAGTTGTTTTAATTAATGGAATAAAGGAAAAGGTTTTATTTGACACTAGTTCATCGCATACTTTTGTATCGCCAAGTTTTGCAAAGATCTTAGGTGTGGAACCTAAGTTATTTCCAGGCAGGGTTTTGTCGGTGGCAACGCCGTCAGGTGAAGAGTTGATTACGGATCGATATTACGAGGGCTGTGATATCGAGATTGGTAGGAGGTTGTTCGGCAGTGATTTGATCGAGCTGAAAGTATTGGGTGTGGATGTCATCGTGGACATTGATTGGATGGCAATATATGATGCAACAATTGAATGCAAGCAGAAGGAGGTATTGGTGAAAGCACCAGGTGGACCTGCAGTGACTTTCCAAGGGAAGAAGAAGATTCCGAAGGTGGCTGCAATGGTAACTAAGATGGCTATTCCAGATGAAGTCAAGGGCATTCCGGTTGTCAGAGATTTTCCTAAGGTGTTCTTGGATGATTTCCCAGGATTACCTCCACAGAGAGATGTAGAGTTTTGCATTAATGTTCAGCCGGGGAGTGCGCCAATTTCCAAGGCTCCGTACAAGATGGCACCTGTAGAGCAAGATGAAGTGAAGAAGCAGATTGAGGAGCTGTTGAGCAAAGGGCTTATTAGGCGGAGTTCTTCTCCGTGGGGAGCGCCAGTGTTGTTGGTCAAGAAGAAGGATGGGTCAATGAGGATGTGCATTGACTATCAGGAGTTGAATAGGGTGACTATTCAGAACAAGCCACTGCCGCGGATTGATGATTTGTTCGACAGGCTTCGAGGAGCAGCTGTATTTTCGAAGATTGATTTGAGGTCAGGGTATCATCAGGTTCGAGTCAAGGAGGAAGATGTGAGTAAGACAGCTTTCAGGACTCGTCATGGACTCTATGAGTTTTTGGTAATGCCATTCGGGTTGACGAATGCGCCAGCAGTGTTCATGGATATGATGAATCGGGTTTTGAGGCCATTTATTGACTCCTTCGTGGTGGTTTTCATCGACGACATTTTGGTGTATTCGAAGTCGGACGAGGATCATTCTACGCACTTGACAGCGGTATTACAGAAATTGCAGGAGCATAGCTTGTATGCCAAGTTGTCGAATTGTGAGTTCTGGAAATCTGAGGTAGCTTTCCTTGGTCATATTCTTTCTAAGGAGGGAGTAGCTACTGATCCTCAGAAAGTTGAAGCAGTGAAGGATTGGCCCAGGCCAACATCTGTGAAGGAAGTCAGAAGTTTCTTGGGTTTAGCTGGTTACTACAGGAGATTTATCCAGGGTTATTCTCAGATTGCAGTTCCTTTGACAGGTTTGACCCGGAAGAGTGTGGCATTTGTATGGACTGATAAGTGTGAGGAGAGTTTCCTTGAGTTAAAGGAAAGGTTGACTACTGCACCTATCTTAGCCTTGCCGCAAGCTGGGAAGGATTATGATATCTACAGTGATGCGTCTCTCAGAGGTTTGGGTTGTGTCTTGATGCAAGAAGGCAAGGTTATTGCTTATGGTTCGAGGCTATTGCGTCCGCATGAGAAGAATTATCCGATGCATGATTTGGAGCTAGCAGCTATCATTTATGCCTTGAAGCTGTGGAGGCATTATGTCTATGGTGAGAAGGTTAATATGTACACCGACCACAAGAGCCTGAAGTACATTTATCAGCAGAAGGATCTTAATCTTCGGCAGAGAAGGTGGTTGGAAGTATTGAAAGACATTCGTCCCGAGATCAAGTATCATCCGGGCAAGGCGAATGTGGTGGCTGATGGACTTAGCAGGGAGAGTAGTTTATCAAGTTTGATCACTACTCGCAGTGAGTTGGCAGCAGAGATCGATCAGGCAGGTATCGAGGTGGTACTGCAAGGTTTAGGGGCATCTTTGGCTCAGTTGAGGCTGCAGCCGTCCTTGAGAGAGAGGATTGTGGAAGGTCAGAGATCAGACTCAGAGATTCAGAAGATGCTGCAACAGGTTTCAGAAGGCAAGCTATCAGAGTTTCGGGTCCAAGATGGAGTTCTTTGGTTGGGTGAGAGGTTGTGTGTTCCGAATAATGCAGATTTGAGAGATAGTATCTTGCAAGAAGCATACAGTACCTTGTTGTCAGTTCATCCAGGAGGCACAAAGATGTACAGGGACATCAAACAGCACTTTTGGTGGTCTGGTATGAAGCGGGATGTAGCAGATTTTGTGGCAAGGTGTCTGACTTGTCAGCAGATCAAAGCAGAAAATCAGAGACCTAGAGATTTGTTACAACCATTGCCCATTCCGGAGTGGAAGTGGGAGAATATCAGTATGGATTTCATCACGGGTTCGCCGAGGAGTTCGAAGGGCAATGACTCGATTTGGGTTGTTGTGGACCGTTTGACTAAGTCGGCTCACTTTCTAGCCATGAAGATTACTTGGTCGATGGAGAAATTGGCTGAGTTGTACATTCGGGAAATTGTGAGACTTCATGGAGTTCCTGTGTCGATTGTTTCCGACAGAGATGCAAGGTTTACTTCGAGATTTTGGAAGAGCCTACAAGCAGCTTTAGGCACCAGAACTGATTTCAGTACTGCATTTCATCCACAGACAGATGGTCAGACGGAGAGGGTGAATCGAGTGCTGGAAGATATGTTGAGGGCTTGTGTTATGGATTTTGGTGGTAGTTGGGAGAGATACTTGGCATTGGTTGAGTTTGCTTATAACAACAGTTACCATGCAAGTATTGGGATGGCACCGTATGAGGCTTTGTACGGGAGGAGGTGCAGGACACCTGTTTGTTGGTATGAGGTTGGCAAAAGGCAGATGTATGGTCCCGAGATCGTACAGCAGACATCCGAGAAGATTGAGCTGATTCGCAAGAGATTGGTTGAGGCTCAGAGTCGGCAGAAGAGTTATGCTGATACTCGACGAAGAGACTTGGAGTTTGAGATTGGGGATGCAGTTTTTCTCAAGGTTTCTCCGACCAAAGGAGTGATCAGGTTTGGTAAGGGAAGCAAGTTGGCGCCAAGGTATATTGGTCCATACAGGATCATGGAGCGGATTGGCAAGACCACATATAGATTGAAGCTTCCAGAGGAGTTGGCACAGGTGCATGACGTATTTCATGTGTCATTGTTGAGGAAGTATGTGCCAGATTAGAATCATCAGTTGGTAGAGATTCCTGAAGATTTACAGGTGAACTTGAGTTACAAGGAACGGCCTGTTGAGATCGTTGATCGTAGGGAGAAAGTTCTCAGGCGCAAGCTGATACCTATGGTCAAGGTGTTGTGGAGGAATCAGCAGTTCGAGGAGGCTACTTGGGAGCCTGAGGATCGCATGCAGAAGGATTTTCCTGAACTTTTTGCATGAGTGTATTTTTGTTATGTGATTGTAATTCTTTGAATGATAGTACTTTGATTTGAGTTGTATTTCTTCTATTTTGATTGATTTGTCTTATACAATTGTTTGAATTATGTTTCCATTTATGGGATGTTGACTTCTTTGATGATATGTTGTTTGGACTCATTAGTAGTAGTTCTTAGGACAGAACTCTTCTAAGGAGGGAGTGATGTAGAACCCCGTATTTTTAAATATTATTTTTATATTTGAAAATGAATTTAAATTTATTTTTGGAGATTTAATGAATATTTTTAGAAAAATTTATCTTTCGTACACGTGCAAAACACGTGCAAGTACTTTTGAGAAGTTTGAAAATTTAAGTTTTATTCATGGAAAATCATTATTTAATATTTGGGATTTATTTAGTATTTTTCCAGATTTTTCTGAAATTAATTG
This sequence comes from Hemerocallis citrina, assembly GCA_017893485.1. Lineage (NCBI taxonomy): Eukaryota > Viridiplantae > Streptophyta > Magnoliopsida > Asparagales > Asphodelaceae > Hemerocallis > Hemerocallis citrina. Next base: position 126,600,872 of record CM030362.1, read on the forward strand.
GAACTATTTGCAATTTTTGAGAAAAGATTAGATTTATAAATCAGATTTGATTTAGATTTATGAAAGAAATTTAGATCTTGTAAAACCCTAATGACAGAATTTGTGATTTAGAACATGAGAACTTGAATTTTGACATATTGATGTTTTGAGTAATATATACATATACGTGATGAGGAATTGTTGAGATTTATCATTTTTCCTGAATACGAACTATTTTCATAACCATTGAATCATTAGAAAAACTCCAGATTCGATTTTGTAATCAGACCAAATTTTGAAATCTGTAGGCCGACAGTCGACTGGCCTACTGTAAAGTCGACTGGTACGAGCCTGATACTGTATTTTAGAATCTTTGAAAAAGCCGTTCTGGACAGTCGACCTAGCTCATAGGCAGTCGACTGGTTCGCTGAGGAAATTATTTTTGTAAAATTTGGAAATTCGTCTTCTGGACAATCGACCTATAATCCTTTAAGTCGACTTATATACATAGAATAATTTTGAGAAGATTATTGGAATTTACCTCGGGTAAGTCGACTGGTTCCTTTTCTTAAGTCGACTTATATGACTTAGTTTATTTTTGTAAAAATTTTGGATAATTGTCCTCTGGACAGTCGACTTACTACAGTATAAGTCGACTGATACTGAAGGATCTTTGTAAACTTTAGTGCTATTTCGAATGGTTGGTTTTTCAGATAATTCAGTATATACTTGACATTCAGTTCAGTATTTGATTAAGCATTTGACTTTGAGATATTCAGTTAAGTATTTCACTTGAGACATTTAGTTGAGCCACTTTGTTTAGTGGAACTTTGTTTAGACATTTGAGTTGAGTCTCTAGAGGCGTGTGACCCTAGTATACCGGTGTTGAGTTATTTTGTTGAGGCCCATTGAGGCATTTCAGCTATTTAGATTTGAATTTAGGCCGGTAGGGTATACCACTCTAGGAGATTCGTTAAGTAATCAATTAACCCAAAATGATAAGGACAGACACTAGTGGTGATATGATGAACGGGAACATGAGTCAAGAACCTCAGTATGGCTTTCGGTGTGGGATTTAATCTCCGGAATTATCACAGTAGATTATTAGTGGTGTGGGATATGTCTCCGGAATTATCACAGTCTTGTGGTGTGGGACAATCTCCGGAATTATCACGGTAACTACTTGTGGTGTGGGATTGATCTCCGGAATTATCGGAGTCGAGGTGAAGCACATGTGGTATTCGTGTGGTGACGTGTCAATGTTTCGGTGTGGGATTTAATCTCCGGAATTATCACAGTAGATTATTAGTGGTGTGGGATATGTCTCCGGAATTATCACAATCTTGTGGTGTGGGACAATCTCCGGAATTATCACGGTAACTACTTGTGGTGTGGGATTGATCTCCGGAATTATCGGGCATGAGATACTATCCATAGTTTATCTTTATCTCGTAGTAGTCATCGTGTTAGGATTAGTTCATAACGCGGGGATTGAACCCTATGAAGTGAAGACGTTAAGGGCTTGCACCGAACCTATATATGTAGTATGAAATGCATAGACTTCGACAAGTACGCATTAGAGAGTCTGCATATAGAATATGTGTTTCTAGGCTTGGTTTTATGCATGTGGTTTCCTGTTTTCTACACCTGACACTTAGCTTAGTGCCATTTGATGTTTTATGTTACCTGTCATTTCGTACTTTCCATATTCTTTTAGTACTTGTTGTTTAAGAATTTATGAGGTATGATCTTTTATGTTGTTTGTTTGTTTTTATATTTCTCACACCATTTATGGCTGACCCCTTTAGTTTTGGGGGTTAGGGATCATCTCTAGCCTCACATGTTGCAGGTAGTTGCTTAGAGTTGGAGATGGGATGCTTGAGTGGTTTTGAGATATAATTGACTCATAAGAGATTTGTGTAAATTTGTAATAACAGTTTTGAGATAAATTTGTGTTGTAAATAAAGAAAATATTGAGTTGAGTTTGTTTCGAATTCCGCTGTGATTTGTAAAAGATTCGTTATAATAAAAGTTTGAAAATTTTAGTGGTGTTGGTTATGTTTGATATTATATTGAAGTGGATCACTGGGAATGTGCCACGTATTTTCTAAGATATCTTATTAGAAATTCGGGGCGCTACATAGTCAATGGATAATCTATAAATAGATTTCGTAGTCAAAAGTTATCAAAGTAATAAGTGGTAGAAAGTCGCAAACCAAATTGATACTGTATGACAAAACTAGCAATTTTAACAGTTTGAGAAATATATGAGAAGGGAATATAGTAAAAGTATAGACAACATAAAAAAATGATTTTGTATATAAATTGATATCATAAGGTAAGTTGTAAGGTAAATACAATAATCATGTGTATGATAAAATGAAAAGGCAGAAATCCAAATAATTTCTATTTATCAAGTGGACCAAGAAAACCAGTATGCGAAATTATATACGTACATAGGCGAAAAAATTATAGGGGTAAAACAATTATCATGATATGAAAATCATAAATGATTTGTAGCAGTAAAACAAGATATTATAGTTGAAAAACAATGACGCGTCACAAAACCGGGGATATAAAAGAAAATTTATGAATCATAAACAAAATATATAAATAACAAGAGATATGTTTTTGTTAGGTGAGTAGCCACCAAATCTAAAATAGCAAAATACGATAAAGTGGTATGAGATACTACCTCACATAAAATACAAAGTACTACGAAGAAGAGGGCAAGATAGTTGAGATTAAGCAGTAAATACACAAGTTTGATAAATAATGAAATTAGTATAAACACTATAATGCTAGGTTGCAAAATATTATAAAATAGTATAAGCTAGTACCAAAAATGGAATAGTTGTAAGTGAATACCACAGGAAAACAAGGTAGGGGTCATCTAAGTATAATATTTCCTTCTGGTGTTGGCTTGTCTCGCTAGTATCCAACAGCAGACTTGTCTGTTTCAATCTCAAGTTGCATAATTGTTTCTACGATATTCGGTTGCAGTTTGCCTTCTGGAAATTCGGTTGCAAACCTTGCCTCACCGACCTCCAGTTGCAGTTTGCATCCAATGATGTCTAGTTACATATTTGCCCTCTCGACATTAAGTTGCACCAAAGCGGAAGATGGAAAGATGTAATCTTCTATGTATACTTAGATTAGATATGGGATGTTTAATAAAGTATGGTGTTATGTTTGAAATTCAATGATACAGAAAAAGATTTTACACAATGAAATATCAAAATAGGTGTATAGGATATATCAAACATAGGCGGTACTAATTAGTAGTAATGAAAAATTATTTATAACACTAAAATAATATAAAATATATGCACATGTCGGAATTGAACACAATAATGATGTAGTGTAGCAATTTAATACATTTGACACAAACAATTATGCATAAAAATAGTACTGTAATAATTGGAGGATGGTGAAATTATATGTATAGTAAGTATCTCGAAGTACATGACACATATAAAAATTCAATGAAAAACATATGTAGTAATCAAGAATGTAAAGACAATTTAAAATTAGAGGATAGAGTAAAGTATGAATAGCGAGTATATGCATTATATTAAGGAAACGTAAATTACAGAATTAATGAATATAACAAACAAATTAGTAGATAATATGTACTAACAATAATATTGAATGCAGACAATAAATCAAATTAGTATGTTGTATTTATACGGATAAAATATTTCAATCTTGTTAAAATATATTGAAGTATATAAGACAATACGAGATAACGAAAGAATATCGTATCACACAATCAAATCATGTAAAATGAATGCACATAAGCAAAATTCCCAAGCAAAATTCAAAATGTAATAGTAAATGAAAATAATGGTTGTAGTATAAATTTAACAGAATACGTAAAGTAATAGCACATATGGACGGATGAACATAAGGTGACATAAAACACGAAAGACAAAACTTTAAGATTAAGAGACAATTAAAATAAGTTCAACAAGATCAAGACTAAGGAAAATAGACAAAATACTAGGCATTAATATGATTTAATAGTATAGGAAAATATTTATTTGGAAAATATTAAATGTCGAAAAGTACTATGATGAAAATCCACAGAAAATAATTTGAGGGGAAAGTGTGTCTATGTATAAGGTATCATAAATGACGGTTCAAACGAACCACGCTTCCACTGCGTCACTCTGATACCCAGGGAAAATGAGCTCGCATACAATTTCACATAAATGCATACGAGGAGAGCATCATGAATGAGGTTGAACGCAAATTTGATAACAATTTCCATTCATGACTCCAGCCATCCAATAGGAAAAGGGAAGAGAAAAACATCAGCCTATAGAGCAACACAAATGTAAATCACTTACATTTAAATCTCTATAAACTGAACTCACACTCTAATGTCCACTTCTAAGATGTCGTTCCTTATAAATTTGTACCACTTTGAAGCGTAGCTCTGATACCACTCTGTAACACCCCGAATTCCAAAAACAGCTGAATTTGAGATTCCCACAGGATCTTTACACTTCTTTCGTACAATTTTACAAGGAATTTAAAACTTTATTTCAACAATAATTACATCAGAGTCTTTTACATCAATACGCAGCGGAATTAATAAAATACAACAATAATGAATGTACAATTGTTACAACTTTAACATTTAAGTAATCAACAGCATCAATTCTCTTTATATCTTCATGTAACTCCAAACCCTGCATATAAAACTGTGGGCACGTCAGTTGCTTACAACTGACGAAATATTATACACGGCCATCCTCTCTATGCCGGAAACAGTATAACGATTCTTAAATACTTTAGCAAACACAAACTTGATCACAAACAAAGTTACAAAGGGACTATCCTATTGATGTCGTGCTGTGCGGTGCGCTTAGTCCTTAATGTAGTTATTTATATTACATGACACTAATGCACACTTGTTCGGATTCTATGCATCCCATACTACATAGGTCCGAGGGCAAGCCTCTTAATCGTTCTTCATCTTGTAGGGTTCAATCCCTCGCCATGACTTAATCTACTACTGTAACTATGGTAAGTATCCTAGATGATCTATGAGTACAAGCTCGTGCACAGAAAACCTGGAGGGGAATCCCGCGCCATGTCTTGACTCATCAAGCATGCATTCTACGGTAATTCAGCCTCCTTCATGGCACACGATCCTCTTGCAGTCACCAAACATCCCACAAGCGTGGCTAAAGTCCGATCATTACTGAGTAGTGCCCACGTCATGTTTTGACTCATCAAGCATGCATTCTGTGGCACACCCCCGCACCGTAAACTCTAGCTCTCATACTTGTGTTTTTCTCTCACTTTCATCACATCTTCACTATGTATCTCTCTGTAATTTCGGTAAGTATCATAGATATTCTATGATTACAAACACATGTACAGAAAACCTGAAGGAGAATCCCGCGCCATGTCTTGACTCATCAAGCATGCATTCTGCGGTAATTCAGCCTCCTTCATGGCACACGATCCTCTTGCAGTCACCAAACATCCCACAAGCATTGCTACCGGGATGGTACTCTGGAGTAGAATCCATGTTATGTCACGACGCATCGTGAAGACAGCCGGTGCATACCCTCACAACACCCATCCAATGGCCCTCATACTCATATTTTTCTCTTACTTTCATTACATCCCTACAATGTTTGTTTTAAAAGAAAATCATCACAACCTAGAGCTAGCTTACCCTACCGGATTTAAATCAAAACAACAGAGACAGTAAGCCTACCTGGCTACTTCTCAAGAGACGCTCAACCCTCAACGGTTAGCTCTCAAAATCATAAATAAAGCTGCCGATCACTAGGGTCTCGCCTAGCCTCTAGATTCCAACAACTATCTCTTCTAAAGATCAACAATATTTCATAATCAATCACAAATAATATTTCCATTTTCTTTTGTTCACAACTCTTTCTCAAAACATTTTTTTTATAATCTCATAATATGAGAACAATTCAATTCGATATCAATTTCACCATTCATATCCTGGTGTGCATTTCAAAATAAACTCAATCAAATATTAATAATCATAAAATCTCGTATTCAAACTTATTTAACTTTCATTTGTCAAAATCAAATCCAAACTCAAGAACCTAAAACCAGTTCGGTTCAGTCGACTGGTGACAGTATCAGTCGACTGTTCTGCAAATATCGAAACATCACAGTCGGTTCAGTCGACTGCTGACAAGGAACCAGTCGGCTGTTCCACTAATACTTTGAAAGCTCAAACACCAAAATTCAGGATAGCAGCAGTCGACTGTGAACGTAGACAGTCGGCTGTTCTGCGAAACTTTGAAACACCAAAAACAACAGTCAGTTCGGTTTAGTCGACTGTGAAAGAAGATAGTCGACTGTTCTGCCGACGAAAACAATTTCTTATACTTGTCAGTCGACTGTGGAAGGTAGACAGTCGACTGTCAATTACACCAATTTCAGCTTGCATATTTTTTCGACCTTTTAATTGATTTGTACTTCCATATACAGAATATAAATCATTTCCAGAATGTATTCCTTTTAAAAACAATATCTTATATGTTTTCAAATTCACCTGTTTCTCATTTTTCAATGAAATCCTTAAAATGTATCAAAACATATATCCAATCGATTTTCCAAATAAACTGTTGTCTTTTATCAAAATTCACTTTATAAAATCTCTATGCTCACAAAATAGATATTTTGAGGTTAGAACCGCACTTCTTTGCCATATTAACAACAAACAATTCTTTTATACACAATTACATTATTTCAATTACTACTTTGACCATGCATCATACAATGAAAACTTGCCAAATGGCACATATTCTTGCATGCAAATATTCTAACAATCATCATAACACATTTTGGACCATAAATTTAACAATTCACATCTATCCCAATAATTAAAATTTAGCAATCAATCTCTACAACAACTAGCATGTAGTATCATCATACCAATTCAAATTCAACAAATCAATTGTATATCATCTATCATGTAAATTCTACTCCTAAATTAGAAAGCATTCAAGAAACACCCACCTAAAGTTGAAGAAATGTACTCAAATGAACTCCTAAATTTAGAAGCTCCTAAAGAAAACTCCAATTGCAACCTCTTCGAAATCTGTGCACCAAAGCTAGCCCCACACTCCATCTCCAATTTCGGCAGCATCCAAGAAAGAAAAACCACTTCATTTGCATCTTCAAATATGTACATACTATATATATATATCACATGTTTACACACACATATATATATGCACACATTGAATTGTATGGTGGATAAACAAAAATGCAATGAGGGATTTGTTGATTTTTTGGTTTCGGAATGGGCAGGAGAGAGGGAAGAGAAGAGATGAGAGAATGAGAGACTAAGGGGATATATTTATAGATTAACTATTGGGTAGTTAGGATAACCACCTCTCACATGAACACCACTAACCCCATTATTTAAACTTGTAACTTGCTTTCCCTCCCACTTTCAAAATCAAATGTTCAGATTTTTCCCTCCTCTCTAAACATCCCGGTCTCCAAAATTGTGTGCACATCGCACGTGTGCACATGCACGTGCTTTGTGTACAAAATAATTTATTTATTTAATCTCTTTAAAATAATTTATTTATATATGAAATAAATATATAAAATTAACTTAAAAATTATACTTTTTATGCACTATAAAATAGACACACACAATTCATGAAATTTATTTTGAAAGAATAATACGCTTAACACGTGCACCAAAACACGTGCGCCACACGTAAAATCTCAAAAATACAAAATTGACTTTATGAACCAAAAAATATTTATAATTAATTGGAATGAAACATAAAGTATATTTAATGTACATATTCGATAATGTACTCAAATGTACAGAAAACACGTATATTGCACGTAAAAATTTATTTTAATTAAAATAGACAAAAATTGAATTCTATTTACAAAAATGAATTTAAACATGTTTATAAAAATAAATAATTGAAACTCATCAAAAACTTTACACGTAACGGTGAAATACTCGAAATCGACACGTGCATCAAAAACACGCACAAAGCACGTAAAACTCAAGGATTGAACTTTTTTGCGTTTGAGTTGTCTCAAATGGGATTTTAAGAATACGGGATTGCATAAATAATCGAAATTCAAAATGCATATCAAAATGTGTTAATCAATAACAGTACAAAATGCACGTGCGTAACACCCGAGGGCAAAATTGTCATTTAAATTTTGCGGGGTGTTAAATTACAAAAGGAGAGGTAGCCAGTCTGCAGTTGGCAAATCAAACACAAAACAAAGATAACTACACCTAAAACACTTTCTATGGTCGCCTTGTATCTCGGAACGCCTGTCACCACGGACATCTCACGTGCAGAAGAGGCATCATAGGCGTGCTCCAGCGACAAAGGTCAGCTGACCCAAGCATGAGATTATCACTCCGCCCGAGGGCAAGTCCTACGTTCTGGAAACCACATTAGTGTAAGAGAAGTATGAGGATGAACAGACCTCCATGAGGAATAAGTACCCGACCTCTGCCTCCTGGACCACCGAAGTGTAGAAGAGGCATCATAGGTCAGCATCAGCATGGTAGATAATTAGCCCGCCGGAGCAGACCAACGATCTCTGCAAGGATAGTCTATTCGGCCTCGGTCTTCCGGATATGGAGACGAACATTAGATCTTGGAACCCGGGACAAAACTAGATATGTTCATCTTAGATATCCCGATCCTCTCCGGGTCCCTCTGGATCAGTGCTGTCAGCACCAGAAGCCCCAACCAAACAAAATGCAATCAAGTCCTGTGGAAGAGACACAAGCAAGGGAGACCACATCCCTCGGAACTCGGCACAATTTTTAGATCTTGAAACTCGGGACCAAGCTAACAGGACCTTTCGCCGATACGTCGATCCCCTTTAGGTCGAATACACAGATGGCTTGTCGAGGGTCCCCCGACTCGACTCTCCAAAACTTATGCCTTCCGCTGCTCCGCCGCTCGGATCACCACTCGAGGCACTTCAAAGCCCTTTGAAAGCACATTCATTCAAGAGAAACAAAGCGACAAATTTGTGATCCGACTGGCGGAGAACGAAAGAATTTATAAGCATTGTAATGGACACTTCACGGGCTCCGTCATTTATTACGTCCAACAAGACAATGCTTTAACTTCCAAGGTCTGCAGTCACCTCGATTTCTGCAAAGGGTGACGTAAGCAAGCACACATGGTCACTCACACGATCATTTGAAAGTAAGAGCCAAAACAGATGCCCCAAACCAACATCTTTGAAAGAAGGGTCCGAAGTACTCAACCCCCCGGTTCGGAAGCTCGAAGCAAGACATACAACCCCAATTCTGAAGAAGAAAAGGCAAAGGGGTTCATACATTTTATTCATTAACAACAACCACGTTCAAGCACGGTGGCCAATCCGCGAGAAGGCAAAGAACAGGAACAACCTAAGTCTACTATTTTGAAGAAGACCCCTTTTCCAAGGTAGGAGCGGAAGGGGCATACCCTACCCCAGGAGCAACGTCGGTTGGCTCGTCGTTAGCCAGAGCCTTTCCCTTAGCAGTTTGGGCGAGCTCCCCTATCTTCACCTCGAAAGATAAGCTCGTGAGGTCGAGGTTCGGATATTGAGCTTTAACGTGCTCAAGGGCACGGTCATACCCTTTTTCTTGAGCCCAGATCACACACATCATGGTCTCGTCATCTCCTCCTCCTTCGCCACCACACCAATTTATCCTCAACCAGCTTCCTTTTTTCTGCCAATAGCTCCCCTAGGCCTTCCTCTCACTCACCAAGTCCTCCTTCAACCCCTTTATTGTCTGTCGGAGGTCACCTGTTTGGCCTAACAACTCCTTCTCGCCTGCCTCGGTCGCCTGAGCGCACTTAAGAAACGCATCGAGCCTTCACCTCAATTCTTCCCTGTCGATGGCTGCTTTTAGCCAAGAAAATGAGAACACTTTTAGCCAAGAAAAAAAAAACGTGTGTCAAGAAACTGACAATGGACAGGTCCCTCACCAGGACGGAAGCCTGAGCCCGGCAAGTGTAAACCATGTCCTCTAACTCTTTCGCCAGAGCCTTCCTATCATGGGGAGTGGCGAGGTGGTCGATCACTTGCAGCGCATTAGGGCGGTCAGTCTACAAATCCGCCTCTGTGACAGACCAGGAAGGCTCACATACCTTCGATGGTAGGGTGTTTTCGGAGTCACCACGTCCTCCTTCAAGGATGCAGCCTTAGGCACTGGGGCCTCCATCTTACCATCCTTGGCCGCTTGGTTCCTTGGGTGGTCGACGTCTTTGGTTTTCCTCTTCCTCGAATATCCCTCAGGAATGATGACGTATCTGCCTAAGAGCTTTGGCCTCGGCAACAACCTCTGCCTCCACCTCCACCTCCGCCTCCGCCTCCGCCTCAGCCTTCTCTTCGGCTTTTAGAGCCGCACGTTTAGCCCCCAAAAATTCATCAGAAACCATAGTTGTTTGCTATAGGAGAATGGAGTTGAGGAAGCCACGGTGCTAAAGATAACGATGAAGAAAGTCAAGCCAATAAGAAACAAAGGATAAGGGAGACTATATATAGCAGCAAAGAGACATTGAACACCGTGCGGGCACGTGACATCACGTGAGCACGCACGTGGAGCATGCAAGTGCAATTTCGTGAGTCCTTCTTGGACACGCCCTCTGCAAATGTGGCTTTCGTCTTGATGCCTCGAAATTGTGCTCCAACTCCAAGCTCGTCGCGGAATTCTCTGCTAACAAGGTCATGCCTCAGAACTAGTTCTTCGGAAAGGCACTCTGACTCCAAAAGGGTAGCAGATTTCCCCGCTGACAAAGCATAAGCCTCGGACCTGGCACTTCGAAATGGTACCCCAACTTCGAGCTCGTTGCGAAATTCTCCGCTAACAAGGCTCAGGCCTCGGATCTAGCAACTCGAAATGGCGCTCTGACTTCGAGTCCATTGCGGAAATCGCACTCACTCTACCTTAGTATCATCGACTAGCAACAAAAAACCAAGAAGTGAACAAAATATTCTTCATTTCTAATGAGTATATTGCATTATCAGGATTACAAACTCAGGCCACGAGGCACTGACCATTGGGATCCCCTTCGGCAGGCCCTGATCGCAGGTCATCCACATCTCTCCCCAAAGGATGGGTCCCTAACCGCAACAATTCAGGATCTCCCCATATGCTAGCAACACTAGAGAACCGGCTACTCCACTTTGGACATCCCCGGGCACTCCCATTCGGGAATGGGTCCCCAGGTACGAGTCCCGTCTCTAGAACGGACTCCAAACGTTAAAGGTCGGGCTCACCTCTCCGAGCTTAACCCTCAACAGATGTATCTCCAAGTCTTTCTCCACGAGCATCCGTCTGAAGACCAGGTTCGAAGACTGCCCTCCAAGGAGGCCAGTGAGCATACTCCCCTCGCTTGAGCGAGAATCAAATTGACTTCTAGGATATATGCTTTTAAGCGAACCAACTTTTTTGCCACCTCCTGTGACCTCTGAATGTGATACCTGAACGAATCTTCTCTATCGCTTCCCTCTTTCGAAGACGGACGATGACGTCCTCGGCTCAACTCAACTAGCCTCGGATTTCTTCCCCATACCCACTTTCCCGAGGCTCGTACATTGTGATATGATCAACAAAATAACCACCTTGAGACTCAGAGGAATACACAATGCAAGTAAAAAATTTGTATGATTTCTCATTAAATGAAATGATTACCAAAGGCGATGATGGCCAGTCCGCGATCGGCGTCGATACAAAAATAATGAAAAGAAGAACTAGGGTGAATGGGAAACCTCCAGGGAGGACAGGTGAGTATCCTCGTCTCTCGATCACGCTTCTAACAATCACTAGCATCATCCAAAGGCAGTTCCTTTCCTTCATGAGTTAAAGGTATCTCCCCTAGAGTCCGAGGGGTCCTGCCAAGATCCGACTCAAAAGATAGGCCACTGAGATCAATGTCGAGATACCTCTCACTTACATGCTTGAGGGCCCGCTTATAGCCTCGGCCATCTCCTGTAATGATATGGTCTGTGGAACCCATAAGCTCTGCCCTCAATTTCTCCAACTCCTCCTCCAAGGCCTCCTTCTCGTCCATCACAATTCCTTGGTCCAAGTTCCCTACCACAATGTCGCCCTCCAGCTCCTTCACCTTCTTTTCGAGCACCTCATCACAACTCTTCTCTTCCTACCACTTCCGATCGAGCCGTTTGGCCCTCCGATTCATGCACTTGAGAAGATGCTCATACCGACGCTTCACCTCCGCTCCTTGGAGTATGGCTTACGAGAAGGAGGAAGATCATTAAGGAAGTTGCAATGGCAAAAAAAGGGGGAACTAAACATTTATTCAAGACCAAACCATTACCATGACGGAAGTCTGGGCATAACAGAGGTAGCTCGATTCAATGGTCTCATGAGCAAGACCCTCTTGTCCCTCGGCGGGGCTAAGTTATCCACAACATTGATGGGAACACGGGACTCCATCATGGAGTCGCCACTTTCACTGCCCAATCAGGATGACAGGTCTCTTTGAGTTTGTTAGGGATGAGGGTCGTAAACATTGGGTGGAATAGGGGAAAAGGTGACCTGGCCAGCTCGGCAGCTAGGAGAGATTGCTTGCTTGGAGGGGCCCTCGAGGAATCTAACCGAGGCTAAGGCCATCTCCTTTTCCTTTCCATTCGGATCCTCCGCTGCCCTCTTCTCCTCTCGTTCAGCTTGTATGATGGTAGGATCGACTTCATCCACACCTGTAAGAAAGTTGAAGCATTAAGATATTATCGAAGTATACTCAAGGGAGACTTTGGCTAGAGAAAGCTTACAAGGAACATCAGAACTCCAGCCTCAAGTCACTAGCTTCGACTCCGTCATCTTTGCCCAATCTATGTTGATTCTACCGTCGAGCAGCCGCTTATATTCTGTAGCGCCCCGAATTTTCAATATAATATCTCAGAAATACGTGGCACAATTCCCAGCATCTACCTCAATTTAATAGTAAACATAGCCAAGCATAGAAAAAAAAAATTCAACATTTATTACACCAATTCTTTACAAAGCACAACGGAAAATTAAATACCTTAAATTACAATTTCTTTCTTTTACAACACATTCTTTTACAATTTACATAAGCCACATTATCATTCTACCACATGCATCTAAATTCCAATGCTATAAGTACCTACCTGTAAAACATGAGGCTAGAGATAACCCTAATCCCCAATATTATGGGGTCAGCCATAACAGTGTGAGTGACATCAAAAGAAATACAATATAAATAAAACATGTGGAATAAATTATGAACAACACATACCAACAGTAGTAAAAATGGATAATGAAATAACGATAAATAAAATATGAAAACATCAAGTGAGACTAAGCTAAGTGTCGAGTGCAGGGAAAACAAAAAACAAATATGCATAAAATCAAGTCAAGAAAACACAAATGCAGTATGATGACTCTCTAAGACTCTAATGCATACTTGTCGGATTCTATGCATTCCATACTACATAGGTCGATCCAAGCCCTTATCGTTCTCCACTTTATAGGGTTAGGTCCCTCATCATGCAACTAATCCTACTATGGTGATAGAAACAAGATCCAGAATACTCCGCGAATAGGCATCACAACCTTTGACGTGCAAGCATCATGTAAGCATAGCTCAAAAACCGGAGAATCACCTCTCTGCCGTGTACCCTACGAATAGGCCTGTCAACCTCATAAATTTCTAAAACTGAAATAAAGTATTAAATCCATTAATTAAGTGAGAATCATATTTTGAAGTTGTAGAAAATCACAAAACATTCACATCTTGAAATCCATATATATATTTGCTTCGTAAAGTCATAGATATACAAATTTAAAATCTATTAAAATCAAAATATAACTCTCTATAAAATACTGTAATCTATAGCAAAAATATCATCTAAAACAGTAGATCAAAATCCATAAGTGTAAAGAAATAACCGTTCAAGAAAAACAGCAAAAACTCAACAAAAACACTCAATGCATCAGCTATCGGAATATTGTCAAAGACAGTTCAAAAAGCGACGATCGACCGACATACCAAAATTCCAAAATCCACTAGATGACAGTCAACCGTCAATTCATGTGTCAAATCTGGATGGTCGACCGACATATTCAAAAATTGACAGTTCTAATATTCGTGCACATTTCGACTGATACCTCGTTAGATCTTTGTAAAATCATAAATTTGTAAAATAATATTCCTGAGATGATAAAATACAACTTGTCTAACATACTAGAGTTTATAAAATTAATCAACACCACATCAAAATCATGAAAGAGCAATTTTTATCAAAACTCTTCAAAACATCAGAACTATATATATGCATATGTACATATGTCTATATATGTGTGTTTAAGCATCAAGAATCAGCGCATATGGATGTTAGATTGTTCAATTAAGTCTCAGTATCGATACAAATCAGAATTCCAATCCAAACTTCTCAAAAACACAAAAAGTCAAGTTTCGGCTGAACATCCATCAGACCGAAATCAAATACTTAACTCCAATTTCAAAACTTGATTCTTTTTTATCCAAAACCCCTATTGTAATTAATTAAACACATACCAATCACATATATCAGTTTACCCATGAATATATACAATTATAACAACCATTCATCATGTTTCATTCAACAAAATTCTCAATCAGTGTGTATATATATATGTTCAACAGTAAAAGAACTCATTTTTATTCAAATTGTGCATCTCCATCATATAATCTCCATATATACAATCAAAACAGCAAGAATAGAAAAGAAAACATCATACCCATGATTTCTATGAGGTTCTTAACAATCTCAAGTCATCCATATAGAATTTCAATCATCAATAACATAGTTTTCATGAAAAGATTCAATTTTTATTCATCCATCCATCAATAATTCATTGTATCATCATCTAACATGCTTTCTAATAGACAAATCATCACATAAAACATGCATAGAATAGTAAGAAACAAATATATGTCACTTACCTTATTGAAGAATCAACCGAATAATAAAGGGAATAAGAAAAGTCCTTCCTTTTGCAAGAAATCCAAGATCCTCGCTTCGAAACTCCAAGAAATCAATAATAAAGAAAACCATTTGTGTAGTGCAGCAAAGAGACGGCTGTACCTCTCTTATATTAGGCTGAAAATTAGTCTCTAGGGTTTTGAGTAGATTTTGCAAAATATCCCTTTTTAATATATCTTTACATATATAAATCTTTATACTTGAAAATTAGATTAACTAATCCAATTTAGATTTAAAATAAAAAATAACTGATCTGATATGGCCGGAACCAATTTCAAATCCAGAAAAACAAATTTTGTAATTTTGGCCTCTAAGTGGCAATTTTACAAAAAGACCCTTCTTTAACAAATTTGCGAAATAAACCAAATCTATTAAAACAAAAGTAAAATTTTTACCTCTGAGTTGGCTAGACATCATGCTCAGCCCAGAAAAACAAAATTCTGGAGTTTTTACTCCAAGTGGTAATTTTGCACAAAATCCCTCTTTTTGTAATATTTGCAAATATGTCAAATAAATATCATAAAAATCCAGAAAACTCATAAATAATACCTACTAATAATTATTAGGTTTCCCCAAAATAGTTTATGACTTTGAACTTTCCAAGAAAATATTTGCACGTGTTTTGCACGTGTAAAAAGATAAATTTCAGAAAAATATTTATTAAATCACCAAAAATTATTTTAATTCGTTTATTAATCTCAAAAACATTATTTAAAAATCTAGGGTGTTACATATTCATCATCCTCTTCCTTAGTGAATTTTTTCGACTTCGGAGACTTCTTATCCGGGATGTCATACGACGACCTGGTGGGGATGTCCCAGGGGTCAAGACTGTAGACAATGAAGCAATCCGACTTCCACTCCTTTATAGAGTCGAGATGATTATGCACCACCCCGTACTTTCTATGGTGAGAGAGGTACCACTGATGCTGATTCCTTGGAAGGGCGTTTAGCCCCAAACACGTCTGGATGTACTTCAGCTTCAAGGGAATGTTCTTCGTCAAGCACAGCTTAATGAAGCTCGTTAGCTGCTTTCAGGAATTGGGCTCGTATTTCATAGGGCTAATCCCCACCCAATTCAAGACCTCCTTGATGAAAGGAGAATAGGGAGGCGCAAGCCCGGAGCGAATGCATCAGGTGGGAACATACAAAACCACATCGAGAGGTTATCTGTTGGCCGGTCCCCAGGACTCGGAAGCATCAACACGTACTTTCTAGGGATATGGTATGCTTCCCAGATGTCATCAAGGTTGCCCCCCACCAGAGTGTTATGGGTTTTGTCTGCCTCAATCTTTGGTTTGTTCAGGGTCGATGGTTGCATGCCAAAGCGAATAATGTCCTTCAAATCTTATGGGTACATCCGAACAGGCTTGCGGAGCATCGCTCGGGATATGCCATCCTCAGGCTCGTACTCCATCCACTCATGTTCCCAATCGGGCAAAAGGATCTTCCTCTTCTTCTTCGTCGAACGATGAATGCGAGGAGGGGCGATAACAACTATAATGTCAAGAAATGAAGATTCCGCTTCCTGGACCTTGGGACCGCATCTTCCTCCCTCGCTCCTCCTCGACTCCCCTCATCTTCCTCTTCCTCCGCCTTAACATGCCTCTCCGTCTCCTCCTCAGCTTTAGGGTCTCTCCTCTCTTAGTTGGACCCAACCCTCGAGACGATCAGGCTTCGAACCCTCCGGGTTCGAAAGTGCTTCAATCTCCACATCCTCATACCCATCAGATGAAGATGGCACAGGGATAGGTCCCTCCCTTTTGGGCTCTCCCCTCGATGAGGGTGCGAAAGGAATCTGAGGATAACCTGTCCTCGTCGGATGACGAAGAACAATGGGTTGAGTTCCATACATGTTTAAAGTGACGAATTTGTTTCTAGAGAAAGAACCTTTGGATGTATAAAGAGAAAGAAACCCGAGAAAATGAGAGAGTCAAGGAGATTTACAGAAAAGGGAGGAACTTTCTGAATGACCATTGTCACGTGTCGCCTTCTCGATTTCTACAAAATCAT
Source organism: Hemerocallis citrina (assembly GCA_017893485.1). NCBI lineage: Eukaryota > Viridiplantae > Streptophyta > Magnoliopsida > Asparagales > Asphodelaceae > Hemerocallis > Hemerocallis citrina. Next base: position 126,617,876 of record CM030362.1, read on the forward strand.
GAAACGGCCATCCAAAGATTGCGCAAAGTCACATGCGCAACGGTTCATCGTCACTCGTCCTATTTCAACGGGATTCCAAATAAATGTATCCCCTCGGAACGTGTGCCTCGAAATGGTGCTCCGACTCCGAGCTCGTCGTGGTTTTCTCCACTAACAAATTTCAAGCCTCGGATCAAGCGCCTCGAAATGGTGCTCCGACTCCGAGCTCGTCGTGAATTTTTCTACTAATAAAGCTTAAGCCTCGGATCTATCGCCTCAAAATGGTGTTTCGACTCCGAGCTCGTCACGAAATTCTCCCTAACCAGGCTCACGTCGCATATCAAGCACCTCGAAATGGCATTCCAACTCCAAGCTCATCGTGGAATTCTTCGCTAACCAGGCTCACGCCTTGGATCAAGCGCCTCAAAATGGTGCTCCGACTCTGAGCTCGTATCGGATTTTTCCGCTAACAAAGCTTAAGCCTTGGATCTATCGCCTCGAAATGGCGTTCCAACTCCGAGCTCATCACGGAATTCTCCGCAAACAAAGCCAAAGCTTCGGAACTATCACCTCGAAACGGTGTCCTGACTCTGAGCTCGTCGCAGAATTCTCTGCTAACCAGGCTCATGCCTCGGATCAAGCACCTCGAAATGGCGTTCCGACCCCAAGCTTGTCGCAGAATTCTCCGCTAACCAAGCCCAAGCCTTGAATCTATATCCTTTGAATGGTGTTCTCACTCCAAGCTCGTCTCGGAATTCTCCGCTAACCAGGCTCACGCCTCGGATCAAGCGCCTCGAAATGGTGCTCCGACTCTGAGCTTGTAGCGGATTTCTCTGCTAACAAAGCTCAAGCCTTGGAATTCTCTGCTAATAAAGCTCAAGCCTCAGTTCTATCGCCTCGAAATGGCGTTCTGACTCCGAGCTTAGTGCAAAGTTCTCAACAAACACTGCTCACACCTCGAACGAGGTGCCCCGACAAGGTGCTCCGAGCCCGAGCTCGTATGCTAGCTATAATCCCCTCGAGGTTCGAACACCGATCCTCGGCTTCGGCAGCTCGGAAGGAGCCCGACATTGTCGCAACAGACTAGTTCTTATGCCAGCACATTTTCTCACTACGAGTTACCTACTCCTCGAAGATGATCGAGAGCTTGCCTCCGAGAGTGGGGTGCTGGTGATACTGGTAAAAATCATGGCTAAGCTTCACCGTTCGATCCCAGCATGGATCACAAGGCAGACAAAGACAAGATGACAATTTCATCAAAACCTAAAGCCCGAAGATAGTTAGTGGGCCTCCTACTGGCCCACCAACTCAGTTCAGCCCGCCAAGGAGGGTTGATCAATTATGGAATAATCAAATCCCCTAAGATCGAGGGAGTTAACTTCTCTATCAAATTCCAAATCAGCGAAATCCAATTAGGCAACAGGGAATCTCTCCATAGCAAATTCTCACTAGCCTATAAATACAGTCCCACCTCCACTATTACTAGGTTATCACAATTTTACCACATAATCTCACTTTAAACTCCGGTTTACTGACTTAATCATCGGAGGGCCTGTCGTCGGGAATACTCTCAGTGTTTCAGGCTTTTTGCAGGTGTTCAGCAGTGGTCAACCACCACCAGATCCACAACATCCAACCACATATTAACCTCTCATTAGGACCAGATCGTCAGATCTGCTTTCCCTCCTCGACAAAAGAACTCACTATCTATTTCTCCCACACTCAAAAGCAGCAGCATCACGTGGCATCCATCAAATCACAAGTAAAATTTATTTCCAATATTCATGAATGAAGGTTCAGAAACCATCTTCAATCTTATTAAGATGATAATAAACTGAGGTGTTTGCTGAAGTCTCATGGGGTCTCATGACGAAATAGTGAAACCTATTCCATGAAGCCATCCAGTGTACACATAAGACCCACCATTTCGGAAGCCTTCTTCATGAAACTCGGCTTTTACACAGTTCCATAGCTTCACCTCGATTTTCATACATATATATAGCCGAAGACTCATAACCTTACCATCACACTCATTCTTCCATCAAATCCCAACCTTCTCATCATTAACAGTTTCACCTTTTCTTGTTTTGAATAAAGGCTACATCGTAATGATGGGTATCAAACTTGAGACCTCTCTTTCTCATCTGAGCTATGACTTAGTGGTTAACATTATCGCCAATGGTTAGTACTAAATACATTGAAAAATGATAGAATTATTGGATTTATTATTGATTATTGAATTTATTGAATAAACTGAGTACAATGTGTCTCTTATATATAGGACAGAAGGAAATACTAAACTGATACATAATCAATGTGGGACTAAACTAATCTATCTCATAATATAATACCTAATATAATATCTAACACCCCCTCTCAAACTCAAGTTGGTTCAAGCAACATGAGTTTGGAATATTGACGATATTGATGTGGCAGGAACGGCAAACAGTGATGCATGAATTTGGAATATTAGCTCAGTTGATGTGACAGGGATGGCAAACAGTGATGCAGGAACGAAGCTCAAGTAAATGGTGCAGGGAAGGCGCTTGATGGAATAAGGAAGGTGCACTATTGGCACATGTTAGGGTCTCACCCCTGACTTGAGAATTGTCGTAAGTTGTGGAAGGAAGTGGCGCACTATTGACGCATGTTGGGATCTCACCCCTGACTTGAGAATTGTCGTATGTTGTGGAAGGAAGTCGCACCCCTGACTTGAGAATTGTCTCTGAACTGAAAACTGTGATGATGATGATATCTCTCCCTCTCAAACTCGATGTGAGTTTGCTGACGAAGACTATAGAGGAGCGGAATGACCTGCAAGGTGGTTTTTTTTTTTTTTTTTTTTTGGAAACAGAAAATGGGTTGGGGTTTCGGGTTGTGGGTATTTGGATTCGAGTTGGGGTTTAGGGTGTGGATTTAGATATTTTGGTTTGGGTAATAGGGAAAGTGGGTTTGAAGTATAGGGTAAGAGGGTTTTGGGTTGGAATTGGAGCGGGTCGGGTTAGAAGTGGGATTGGGGTTTGGCTGTGAAACAAATGAGGGATAGCAGCAATGGAGGAGGAAGTCGATTCACCGAAGTATGTTTAGGCGAGTGTCTTCATGGTTGATTTTGGGAGGGAAGTGTTCGATTCCGAATTCTTCGATGGCTTCGAGGCGCTTGATGGGGAGCTTGTCGAGATCGATCTTCAGAGTTCCATCCATGGCGGACTACTTCCTCACCTCTCTCCCTTCCACCCCCCTCCAATCCCTCGGCAACCGCCACCAATCCACCCCAAACCCCAGTTTCCCATATGGGTTCCACTTCGTTGCCTAGATGGGGGAATTGCAGTGCAAGGTTGGAGCTTTCTGATCAGGGAAGGGGAATGGTGGGATTTCGATGGGGTTTTGAAGAAAATGGAGTGGAAGTGGATGGGTTTTGAAGTCGGAGAAGATGGGTTTCGGAGATTGCAATGTCGACGATGGGTACGGTTGAGGGTTGATGATGTTGGGTTTGGTTGAGGGTGAATCCTTGTGCTCGGGTGTTTGAGGCAATGAAGAGGAGGTAGTGGCTGAGGTGGTCGCTGATATGTTGCCGCTTGTTGTAGATGATGGCGGGGAGAGGAAGAATTTTGGGGATTTTGGTGATGATGCAGTAGTCGGTGAGGGCGAGGAGGATGGCGCCGGAGATGATGAGGGTGAGCAAGCCGATGATCTGGGTCATCGGAGTTGTTGGATATAATGCCACTGTTGGAGTTGTTGTTGTTGGAGTTGTTGATGAAGGAGGTTTCCGCCGAAGTTGTTGTTGTAGCCACTTGCTGTGGTGGCTAGGGTTTGTGTTTGAGAAGAGTTTTTTTTTTTTTTTTTTGAGATTTGGGATTAGGGTTTTAGAGAGAGGAGATGACGGCTAGGGTTTTAGGATTTGATCGGGAGAGTGATGTCGGAAGCTGGAGTGATTCCGATGAAGACGAGAATCACTCTACCTCGATAATGAGGATCAAATTAGTATAGGCCTTTATAGAAATACAGGCTCTGATACCATGATAGAATTATTAGATTTATTATTGATTATTGAATTTATTGAATAAACTAAGTACACTGTGAAGGGAATACTAAATTAATACATAATCAATATGAGACTAAACTAATTTCTCTCATAATATAATACCTAATATAATATCTAACAGCAAAACTTCTTCAATACTACTACTCTACCTACTACGTACTACTACTGCTCTACAAAACTTCTCCAATACTACTACGTACCACAACATGGTTATAGAATGAAACAAGAACAAAAGGCAAAGAATACAAAGATCCAAATACACAAAGAAACTGAAGGCCTTGCTCACCACATTCTCCTTTACTTGATATATTCATATCATAAACAAGCTAAGGTAAAGTGGCCTCCACCTCTATGCACTCGCTCACTGTACCACAAACCTCCCTCGCCTCTCCAACTTCTATAAGTAGTCTACACTGGCGTGTGTTATCCTCATTCATCTCTCTCTCAATCCCATATACAATACCATACCATATCCTCTACATGGCTCTCAGGGGCAACAAGATTACGGTTGATGGCATTGACTCAGTGCACTCCGAGCAGCAGCTGGAGGACTACTCTCAGCGCTCGCAGTGGCTCCGCGCTGCCATTCTCGGCGCCAACGATGGACTTCTGTCCACTGCTTCCATCATGATGGGCGTTGGCGCTGTTAAGGATGATCCAAAGGCCATGATCCTGTCGGGGTTTGCTGCGCTCGTGGGCGGGGCTTGCAGCATGGCTATTGGGGAGTTTGTGTCTGTTTACTCCCAGTATGACATCGAGCTGGCCCAGATCAAGAGAGACCGTGATCAGCTGAGCGCATTGGAAAGTAGTAAGATTCTGGAGGAGACTGCCGAGCTTCCTAGCCCGCTGCAGGCTGCAGCTGCGTCAGCTGTGGCATTCTCCGTTGGGGCGATGGTGCCACTGCTGGCAGCAGGGTTTATAAAGAGGTATATATATACTGTTAGAATATAAATATTAAAACCCTCATCCTTACCACAACTTCGAAGTTTTGATCCATTGGTAGGGTCATTAATATGGTATCAGAGCATTCCAAATTCGAATCTCGCTGGCTGCGCAATTTAAATGCGGATTAAAAAAAATAATACCGCTACGTATAGTCCAGGTATTGGCCCAAAAAAGATGGCCCTCAACCTGTGAGGGCGTGTTAGAATATAAATATTAAAATCCTCATCCTTACCGCAACTTCGAAGTTTTGGTCCATTGGTAGGATCATTAATATATATAATATTAGATTTAATGTTCTTTGTACTAGATTTCATAGGGCAGTGTTTCATACATGACTTATTTTTAACGCATTTTTCTATTATGTATATGTTTTTTTACAGATACGACGTCCGGGTGGGAGTGGTGGTGGCAGCAGTGAGCATGGCGTTGGTGGTATTCGGAGGAGTAGGGGCGGTTCTTGGAAAAGCACCGGTGTGGAGGTCATGTGTGAGGGTGGTGGGAGGTGGGTGGCTTGCCATGGCTCTCACTTTCGGGATCATGAAGTTGTTTGGGATGAAAGGTGCACTATGAGGATTCAGTTGTTAACTGTAGTTGTCTTCTACTTCCTAGTTTAGCTAAGACAGTGGTGCACTCTGTGTAGTGTAACAAGTTTGTTGTCATTTTTTTTCCCCTACTACTTTTTTGTAGTTTAAGGTGGATGTGATGTTTCTTTGTGGAATAATGTTGGAGGATATTGGAATACTTGTATGGTCATGGTGTCAATGTGAGAAGAATATAATGGAAAAGTGTTGTGTTGTGTTGTGTTGTGGGTACAAAGATCAAACAGACTTTGTTCATGCTAATGATGTGAACCCATCTCTTTTCTTTTCTTTTCTTTTCTTTCCTCCTTCCTTTGGGTGTATTTATAAATATTTTGGCATGCATTGTGTGATGATGACAGTGCATAGGTTATAAAATTTCCAAGTTCAGCATAGATACATTGAACATGTATGTGGAGATCGAGTTTGAAATCCAAAACCTCCTACCAAGAGAGTGAGTTCGTGTAGCAGGAGTTAACTCGGCCATGAGAGAGTGTTTCTGAGAAGCTAAACTCGATTGTTATCATAAGTCGCAGGATGTGCGGAGCTCAATGCTTGCTCGTTCATACCTAAGGTTACGTTACAAAGAGAATTCACTCTTTGACAACCCATTTCCTAGCAGTATCACTTTTATCTGTATTTATCAGTTTTTCTTTTCTTTTCTTTTCTTTTCTTTTCTTTTCTTTTCTTTTCTTTCTTTTTTGGTAAGATCTATAATTATCACTTGGTATTATGTTATGTAGAGTATGCACAACTATATCACATTTTAATTGGTCATATAAATTCTTTCATCTTTTCCTTTCATTTTATTCATTAAAGAGAACACAACAAAACAAACCTTACTAATTTGAGAGAGAACCTCCAAAATTTCGAAGAGCAAGAAAGATTACACGGTTTACACTCTTTTTGACTTTGCAAACGTTGTAATTGTCTAAAGAACAAACATCAACTCATACTTGTATAACTTACAACCTTGTTTTGCAACTTCCCCTAGGGTCCAATGGTCAGTATGTATGCTAATAAGCTAGAGGTCGAAAAAATTCTGCTGGCATAATTTTCATTTATAATCAAGAAGAAAAGCGTACACAGGGGTGAGCAATGGCGTTATGGTAAAACAACCTACCTCAGACTAGAATTCAGCAGCAGGAACTTCATACAACTACGAAAAGTAATCAAACTGACACCAAATAAGGAACTCCAAAATGCCTTACTAGATAAAATACTACTATAGTACCATCATTCTGCTCCATAAAAGCTGTAAGACAATCTTATAACCTCACACAACAGCTAATAAACCCGATGTCCTAAAATTACAGGTACTTCAGGAATCATGTCTATATGATTAAAAATAATTGAATTCAATATCAATGTAGGCAAGCGGTCAGTAGAGAGGAAAAGCTAAGGAAAAGAAATGCTAAGAAAGAAAGAAATAAGCTTTTAACAGCTTACCAAGATTCAAAAAGACATTGGTTAAGAACAAAAAGTAACAAGACTGCTTGCAACAAAAGTTCTTGCACAAAATACAGACACCGATGGCAGATTTCAGTTTCATAAACTGCAACTTCAGCCAAACTTTTCTTATAGTGCAATTTGGCAATCAATCCACAACTTTCAAATTTTGGGAAAGAAAATAAAATAAATTTTACAAAATGATACAGATCTCAATCACAGTTCACCTATCAAGTAGAGCACAGAAAGGTCATTGTGATAATTATGCTAACACTGATATCTCCAAAAAAACAAAACAAAAAAAAACAAAAAAAAAAAAAAAAAAACTTGTGTTTATTTACAATTCACAAGCAAACTAAAGGGTAAAGCCGAAGGAGACCCACACAACGGTTCCCTGATCAAACCACTAGGGCTTGAAAGGCAAGAAGAACGACAACTGAGAATATCTCGTGCACATAACAATTTAAAACTTTTCAAAGACATTCACACAAAAACCAAAGAAAATGTTATCATATAAGAAATAATGGTTCATTCGATAACTTATGCTGCTACAAGCAAAACCAACATGAAAATTTTAATGAAGTTGACGCATGAAACGCTAAAAGGAAACAGAAAACTCGGACTACTAAGAATATCACATGCTTTACATTATATACAGAAAAGAATATCTCACACAAAAATAAGGGAAAACAAAATTCCGGACAATGAAGGGATCTTATGATCTTAAACGCATATGTCAACAAAAGTTAGTGTTATGACCTGTAGCCATTCATCAAAATTTCAGAATACCATACAAGATAGTCAAAAGGTCATCGTGCAAGATATAATTAGAAGGCCAGTAAAGTACCTGCAACATTCTTAATCAAGTGTTTCCACTCACAGGATTACGACCAAGTTGAGCTGGCATGCATTCTCTATTTCTATCTACATATCTATTCAACGAATATCAAGGTGTCACTCGAGGAAACAAAACCAGGAAGGAGCTCCAAGAACCAAAATGAACAACTACCAAATACGAACCCCAAAAATTTTAATTCGCAGTGTCAACCTCCATCCAAAACTCAGTACCAGTAGGTAGTAACAAGAAACACACTTACGGAACCAGGGTCTACGACAACTTGGTCATCAAATTATTTGAACAGAACACGGAACCATAACCTCGGTGGTGGGAAACAAATCTCCTCAGGTAACAAGTCAAAGGAACTGTTAACTCTAAGACAAGGCCAACCAAAGCCTGCCAAAAGGTGAAAGCAATTAATATCATTCAAAAAATTATGAAAAAATACCCACGGATCGAATTAAAACTTTACCAGGTTTTCTCCTGCCAAATTTTTAAGGATTTAAAACTGTTTTTTTTGGGGGGGAAATCTGCAAGCCAAACGGGCCCCTGCTTGGATACTATATTTTGCAGCAGATCTCATGTGGTCAAAATTCAAAGACAGCCAAAACCACACCCACTAGATTTTTGATGCACCGAACTATACGACATTTCAAGAACCCAAGACCACAATAACCATTGGTAGCAAAATCATCCAGAATCCAGTACCACGAGTATGTGGAGATTAACAGAACAAAATCCCAGTGTAGCAAGTCAAGCAAGCAAAGAGACAAGGGTTTAATTATCACAAAAGTCTGAGAAGATAGCTAAAAGCTGAACCAGTGGCATCCACCCAGTACAAAGCATGGCCAGCGTAGCGAAACCAGACTCGGGAAAGGTGAACATAGTCCAACACAAGCGACAAGCTTCAGAATCTCTCGCTCTAGTCCCAGATGGCTGCACAGTCAATAAAAAGAGCGCTGATCACACTTGCATAATAGCCATCAAACATTACCACTAAAGTAGTAGAGGTTGCATACCTGAAGAGCGAACTGAGAATCAACGGCGGTCATAAGGCCCGGAGCGGTCACGAGCATATCTATCACTTCCTGATCCACCACGGCTTCCCCCATCTCTGCTTCGTCCACCACCACTGTACCGGTCCCCACTACGATCAGGTCCATAACGACTACCACCCTCTCCACCACCCCCATACCTATCATCCCTTCCACCATACCTATCTCCCCTCCCCCCATCACCTGAAGGGCACTCCCTAGCAAAATGGCCAGGCTTGCCACATTTGAAGCAATCACCGCCACCACCGGAACCTCTACCACCACCACCACCACCATAGTCACGGCCACGGTCGCGATCACGAACATAACCACGGTCCCTATCACGATCTCTACCAGATCCTTGAGGCTGAGCCTTGTCTACAGTGATAGCACGTCCATCAAGATCTATTCCATTCATTGCATCAATAGCTTCTTCCATTGCCTTCTTATCATTAAAAGTGACAAAGCCAAATCCTCGGGAACGACCAGAATCTCTGTCAACAACCACCTGTAATGTACCAAACGGTATGTAGAGAGGGTTGAACTAATAGCTACAATGATTTATCGAAGATTACAAGCAAACACCACACAGATATTGATGTGCCAATGAAATTAAGAAATTTACTGATTCTCCAACAGGGAAAGATTGTGAATATTTTGGACGAAGTTTCTAGTGTTAATGTTATTTTTCATTAAAATATAGCATAGTAAAAATTTATAAAAATAAGAAATAAAACTGGCAACAAGAGCAATAAAACACTCAAAAGAAAAGGAGGAAAAAGAAAGTGGGAGCACCTCAAATAAACAAGCAAAAGCAACAAAAAAAAAAAAAAAAGATGACCACAATTGGTTTAGGGTGGCTAATTTATGGCAAAAAATAAATAAAACATTGAAGTGTTATATGTCCTAGAAAAAAAGGAAGGACTCAAGAAAATGTAAAGAATTAGTTTTAGAGAGTACAGTAGGAGCAAATTTCTATTTCCATCCCACATTGTCAACATAAACTATATCTATATCCCTGTGGACAAAAAAGAAGGTGGTTCTTACTTCCACCACTGAATCTATTTTACTACCAAATAACGGCAACATCAAAATGCCAGAGCTCAGTAATTGTAGTGCGTTAGTATTAAAACAATCATAAACTAGGAGATCAATCTTTACTTAATATATGGCTGACAGATTACTTTTAAGATAAGTGAAAGAGATTAGAGTTACCTTTGCCTCACTGAGGCGGCCAAACTTTTCAAATGCATCTCGCAAGTCATCATCCTTGGTTGACCATGAAAGGCCCCCAATGAAACAGCAGTACTCCACTTCTGACATGCTAAATAATTGATTGAACTGCAAAAGGGAGTAAGAACTGCGAGAATTAGACTCTCATTCAAGGAGGAAGATGCACAGAGAACTCAAAAGTAAGTCATTAATTCAATTCCTAGGTTGAGATTGTTGAACAGACTACCTCTATACTAGTTACAAATCGACTGGAAAGGTTAAATCATCCAATTCACAAATACACAGGGAATGAAGAAGTATAGCAAAATGATTTAATCACACAAACTGAATGCCCAAATTTTTCATTAAATATCAATATCATACGAAATATATTGCATCCATTGGAAAATTCAGGTTGAATATTTCACTAGTAGTTTCAAAAACAAAGTGAACATATAACTGGAAGAACATCTACCTACATAAAGACGGCATTCAAGGAACATGGAAAAAGTATCTCATAATTTACCTTATAGTGAAGGAAAATGTTTCCCTTACCTGTTAGTGATGTAAACTTAACCCTAAATAGAAAATTTCCAAGAATTCTAAAGGATTAAATTTACCAACACGTAATGCAGATTAAGTTAAAAATTATAACTATTAATTAGTTTGATGGATTTTCAAGAATTGAATTAAGTTTAACAAGCCCAATTAACGATTCAGTTCTAACAATCAATAATTATATACCTACGTGTTCTTAGCAAGTAAAAGATGCAATAATGATGTATACTCTAATAGGCAAGTAGAAATGCTCACTTTCAATAATTGTGGACGATAGATAAATCAAATAATATAATAGAGATGATAAAGCAGTAACACAAATATTTGAGAAGTGAAAAGAGTCTACCGGGGTTGCAGATAGGAATAGTATACAGCGAGGGTGGCTACAGCAAAGCGACAATGGATGCGGCGATTGGCAGCAAGGGGCGTCGACAGCAAGTGGGACTTCGGGGATGGCGGTGCTGGGGTTTTCCGACGACGACGAGGGGCTTCGTCGACCAGGGGAAAGGAGGACAAGGTGAGAGTGAGGGTGAAGTCGAGGGGAATAAGGGAGGGGTGTTGGGTTTCAGGAGTTCAGAGGTGCACGGCTATGGGGTTGGGTTGACGATGGCGGACGGGAAGAGGAAAGGGGGAGTCAGGGTAGGGGAAGAAGGCAAGGCCGTCGGGGTGTTTTCAGAATTGGGCGATGGCGGGGTGGGGCTTCAACGGCGGCGAGCGGTTGACGAGATGGAGGGTTTCGGGATATCAGGAGAGGGAGAAGGAGAGAGTAGGGTGTTAAGTAATTTGGGATTAGGGTTTGGGATTTTAATTTGGAAATATTGGGGTAGTTTTAGAGTTTATCACAAACCCTAAAATTATATCTCAATGTCACACACAAAAAAAAATTAATGGAGCAAAACTCGATCACAATAATTTTTTTTAATCAATAATAGCATAACTTCTCATTAATCTCAAGGCCTATATATAGGATCAAAACAAATCTTGAACAAATCTCAAAATATTCTAAAATCTCAAAAAATATTCTAATGCATAAAAGAAAATGTGCAAATCGTAAAACTACTACATATGACTATAATTGCCAAAAACAAATATGACTACTGAATAAAATACTAAATTAATGAAGCAACTGTCCTAGACGATGTCTGCGCTGATAGAAACGTCTGAATCGTCTTAAACCGATGTCCTCATCATTCTCCCCGGATAGGAGAGGGCTCGACCCAATCGAATCAAAAACAGTCCTCCTGTCATAGTGCTCCAAAAGGTCTGGATCCCAACGCTGGAGCTCTTCACGATCTATCCAAGTATTCTCCGACTCCGGCTTGTTTTTCCATCTTACCAAATACCTATGAATACCATCATCTCTAGTAGAGATTATCAGATCATCTAAAATATTATCCAATTTTTCTGTCGGTGGATAAGTAGTATCAGGTAGTGGGGTAATGTGGGAATCTCACCATTAAGCTGCATGATAGTCTCATCTATAAGAGAATTTATAGGGTTAAATTCAGGGGCTTCATAAGGTACTATATCCTCAATATTGAAAGTCTTACTTATATCAAAACCTTCAGGAGGTTAACGACATAGGCATTATCATTGACTTTATGAAGAATTTTAAATGGGCCTGCAGCACGAGTATTCAACTTCTTAACGAATCCAGCTGGAAACCGTTCCGGACGAATCTGAACTATCACTTCGTCACCCACATTAAAAATTTTAAATTTCCTTCTAATATCTGCTCTTAACTTGTAGTTGAAATTATTCTCATTAATTTTCTTGAAAATTTCTCTATACAGGTCATGAATGCGGGATGCAAACTCTGAGACTCGGTGATGTTCTAACATGGGGACAAGATCTATAGGCTGCCTAGGACGATAATCATGTACAACTTCATGTGGACTCATGCCAGTGGTTCTATTCTTAGATGTGTTATAGGCAAATTCAGCAACCGTTAATTTTAAGTCCTAAGTTTCCAAGTTCTCTCCCACAAGAGTGTGCAAGAGATTATCAAGACTCCGATTGACAACCTCAGTCTGCCCATCAGTCTGTGAGTGGAAGGCTAAATAGAACTTCAATTTCGTACTCATCTTGTGCCATAAGGTCTTCCAAAAATAACTCATGAATTTCACATCCCTATCGGATACAATAATTTTTGACAACCCATGTAGCTTCACAATGTTATCAAAGAAGATCTGAACTACACAAGATGCATCGAAAGTTCTCGAGCATAGGAGGAAGTGGGCAATTTTAGAAAAACGGTCCACAACGACAAGAATGAAATCGTATTTCTTTTGTGTTTACAGTAAGCCTAACACAAAATCCACACATCTTCCTAAGGGCGACTGGAAACAGGTAACGGAGTATACAGGCCTGTGTTCTATTTTTGTTGCTTGGCGAGTTGACAAGTATGACATCGGTTAACAAAACTCGCAACGTCTCTCTTTAGCTTCGGCCTGTAAAACCTATGTTCCACAGCATCAATGGTCTTGCTATGCCCAAAGTGTCCAGCAAGGCCACCAACGTGTAATTCCCAAACAAGATACTCTCGTAATGATGTACTAGGAATGCACAATTTGGAGCGATAGAAGAGATAATCATCTTTCAAGAAATAATCATATATTACTCGAGTGATGTCATCCTTCAAAGAGGTGTAGATCTTGTGAAAATCTGGGCAGGAGGCATACTCATCTTTCAATCTCTCAAAACCAATAATTTCGGTGCGCAGTGTAGATAAGATCATGTGACAACGACTGAGAGCATCCGCGGCCTTATTATCAATCTCTTTTGTATGTCTAATGGTATACGAATATTCTTGTAGGAACTCTACCTATCGGGCATGTCTCGGATTCAATTTTTGTTGAGAATTAAGGAATCTTAAGGCCTCATGGTCTGAGAAAATGACAAATTCTTACGGTAGGAGATAGTGTCGCCAATAGCGAAGTGACTGAATTACCGCATAGAATTCCTTGTCATAAGTGGAGTATTTTTGTTTTGCTTCGTTCAGCTTTACGTTAAAATAAGCAACATGATGACTCTCTTGACTGAGGACTCCACCTATACCAATACCAGAAGCATCACACGTTACTTCGAAGACTAGTGAAATCAGGCAACCTCATGACAGGTGTCTGAGTCATTCTTTTCTTGATCTCTTCGAAGGCTTTCGTGGCTTCTTTCGACCAGACGAATTCACCTTTCTTCAAACTGTCGGTTATCAAAGCCATGATTATGCTAAATTCTTGCACAAACCGACGATAGAAGTTGGCAAGATCATGAAAACTCCGCACATCACGAATATTGCGGGGCTAAGGCCACTCAGTAATAGCTCGTATCTTTTTAGGTCAGTGGATACTCCTCGGGCAAAAACAATAAATCTCAGAAAGATAGTCTGATCAGAGAGGAAGATACATTTGGTAGGATTAGCATAAAGTTGTTCCTTCTTCAAAATACCGCAGACCTGTCTCAAATGGTCAAAATGTTGTCCAACGGATCAGCTGTAAATGAGAATATCATCAAAGTACACCACAAGGAACTTTCCCATAAAGGGACAGAATACTTGCATCATGATTCTCATAAACGTTCATTCCAAACGGCATGACCATCCATTTGTACAGGTCATCCTTCGTCTTGAAGGCGGTCTTCCATTCATCACCAGGACGAACAAATATTTGGTGGTAGCCACTTTTAAGATCAATCTTAGAAAAAAATTGTGGCACCCGACATCATGTCCAACATGTCATCCAAACGGGAAACGAGAAAACGGTACTTTACCATGATCTTGTTTATGGCAGGGTTGTCCACACATACGTCAGGTTCTATCTTTCTTTGGCGTCAATAAAGTGGGAACAGCGCAAGGACTTAAACGTTCTCTGATGAGGCCCTTTACTAATAACTCATCAACTTGCCTTTTCAACTCAGCATGTTCTGTCGGGTTCATCCGATAATGTGGCAAGTTAGGTAGACTCGCTCCCGAAACCAAATCAATAGCATGTTGGATGTCACGCGATGGGGACAACTGGATGGGGAGGACAGCAGGAAACACATCTGCAAATTCTTGTAGGACAGGAGTAACTTGAGGCGGGATGAGTAACTCAGGATCTTTAGGGACTACTCTTGCTGCGAGTAAAAGAATTGTAGCCTCTTTGTCAATTTCTTTCGTGAGTTCCTTTTCACCCATATACGTTACTTCATTTCCCTTTTTCGAGGGACCTGGTGTTGTTTCAGCCGGAACAATTCGTGATCTCATGGATATTAGCTTTATTTTTAGTTCGTCGTGCTGAAACACACATTGGTTGGATCGACCATATATGGTCACATCGTGGTCGTATAACCAAGGTCTCCCTAAAATGACTTGACCAACATCCATTTTGAGCACATCACACCAAATTTGCTCTTTGTAAGCTTTGAAGCCCACAGAGACCAAATATCGATGTGTTACTTGGAGGGCTGTTGCATCAATCCAAGATACTTTGTATGGGCGTGAATGAGGTTCAGCCTTAAGTCCGGTCTTAGCAAAGACCGCAGAAGAGACAGCACTGACGCAGCTCCCACTGTCAATAATCACCTTACAGTTTTTGCCACCTATAGTCGTAAAGGTGTGAAATATAGCAATGCGCTTCCAATCATTTTCTTCTTTTGGCTGTGACAAAGCACATCTGGCTACATTCAAGTGAGGTGATTGGATAGACCGAATACAGTGGAGATACTGGTCATCCTCTTCTTCGCCGAAGTCATCGCTTTCAATAGGCTCATAGAAAAACTCATTGTCAGAATCCTCAGCAAAGACAGCGGTACCATCTACTATATTGATCCTACTTGGGCTGGAACAATTGTCGGCAACATGGTCGTATCCCTTACATTTATAGCACTTAGTGAGAGGATCAACCTTAGATTTGTCTTTTTCGGTGTTCTTACCCTTATTGTCATTTCTAGGTGGATAGAAATTTGAATTAGGCTTGCTGGGGGAAGATTTATTGGGGTACTAAAACGAGGAGGGCTTAAACCTAGGAGTGCCAGTGGAAGTCATTCTAGAGGAATGATATCTCAAATCGCTATATTTATAATGAGGACTTGTTCTAAGAAAATTCATCGAGAACAAGGGCATAAGCTGCCGCTAATGAATCCACATTTCTATGAATTAGCTTGTTCCTCAGATCGGCTCGTAATCCAGCCCTGAACCTAAAGAGAGTTTGTTTTTCGCTCTCTTTACCTAAGGTATTGCACCGAATAAGGAAGTCATCAAACTTATCAATATACTCTTGGGTGAATTTGCTTCTTTGATAGAGTTGGTTCCACGAATCTAGCAATCGGGTGTGGAACGATAACGGTACATATCTCTTAGTGAGCTTCTTTTCTATGGCTTCTCAAGTGACTATGGGTGCTAGGCCTCGGCCTCTACGGACATGTTCAAGATTGATCCAGTGTTATTGAGCTTTTCCAGTCAATTTCATCGTGGCAAATTTGACCTTCAGGGCTTCGCTCATGTCAAACCACACGAAGTGGTGGTCCATGGCACGGATCCAATCTAGAAAAGCCTGGAGTCCATGTGGCCTTCAAAATGGGGAATGTCAGCCTTAACATTCTGTATTGTTCGTTAGGATCACGATCTTGATGTCGGCCGTCACGATCATTCCTTTGAGGGATCTAACGATTAGCATGAAGCCCAGGGGCAACAGTTTGATTTAATTCCACTCTCAAGGCTCTGATTGATATTGACAAGAGTTTCTTGAATGGCAGCTAGGGTAGCGAAAATATCAGAGTTGTCCATCTCAGTTCAAGAAGGGCTCGCAGAAGTCTAGGGTTCCTAATTGAGTGGTTTGGGAAGGACACAAAAGGCTCTTCAGGATCTGCGATGGTGCTACGAAGACACATTCACCAACGGTGGAAAACTAGGAGTCGTGTGTTTTGTGAAATTTGAAAAAATGTGTCCTAAATGCACCTTTTTTAAAATAATCTGAAGTGATCTAAAAGAACGAACGAAAAAATAAAATAAAAAGACTCTAAACGATGTAAACTTAACCCTAAATAGAGAATTTCGAAGGATTAAATTTACCAACACGTAATGCAGCTTAAGTTAGAAATTATAACTATTAATTGGTTTGATGAATTTTAAAGAATTAAATTAAGTTTAACAAGCGCAATTAACGATTCAGTTCTAACAACCAATAATTATACACTTACACGTTCTTAGCAAGTAAAAGATGCAATAATGATGTGTACTCTAATAGGCAAGTAGAAACGCTCACTCTCAATATTTGTGGACGACTGATAAATCAAATAATATAATAGAGATGATAAAGCAGTAACACAAATATTTGAGAAGTGGAAAGAGTTTACCGGGGTTGCAGATAGGAATAGTAGACAGTGAGGGTGGCTGCGGCAAAGCGACGATGGATGCGGCGATTGGCAGCAAGGGGCGTCAACATCAAGTGGGACTTCAGGGATGGCGGTGCTGGGGTTTTCCAACAACAGGAAGGGCAGTGTAGTTGAAGGCTCACCTCAGGCTCAAGGCTCAGGCTTAACAGCAGTTTGAGCCTCAAGCCTTGGTTAAGGCTCCCCCTTTGTTCGAAGCTTCAGTCAGGCTTGTGCATGGACGCGCCTTAGCAAAGGCTCGAGGCTTGCGCCTCAAGCAAAAGGCGCGTCTGAACATAACAGAACCAACCCAACCCGTCTTCACTACCCGACCCATCTTCAACCTTTCTCATATCCCGTAACTCCCTCAATTCTCTCTCACCTTCTCATTCCCAATTCCAAACTCTAACCCCAATCTCCACCTCCCTAACTCCTCAATTTGCACTCCTCTTCATCAATTTCCTCCCCCTCCCAACAACATCAGAGGTGACAGTGAAGCAGCTCGCCGGCAACACATCAACATAGAGCAGATCAGCGGCTACAGCGAAAGCAGATCGGCTGTGCCAGCAGCCCTCTTACTCCTCAGTCTCCAGACTCTCCACTCCTATTTTGGTTTCTTTCCTTTCTGATTTTACGCTTTTATGGTTTCTTTCTTGGGTTTTCGTCTATCTTTGATTATGATGTTTTTACAAGTTACTTTGAAACAAAATTGTGAAGCTAGTTCATTTCATAATTTACTATAATCATGAAATCATGCCTTACTTAAACAATTGCAAAATAACTCAGTGTAGAGCATGACCGAATTTTATGGTCGGCTAACTTTATGTATTGCTGTAATATTTCAAAATAACTTACCATTTACTAAGACTGTAATACTGTAATATTGTATGCCCGTTAATGCAATATTTAATTTGATACTATTGTAATTTTACTGTATGCTCATTACTATAATATTGTAATATTGTATATTGTATGGTAAGTATCTTCATTACGGTAATACAGTAATATTGTATGCTTATTACTATATGAAACTATAAATTGAAGGTTAACATAATATTATTATAGTTTTACTCACATCATATAACTTTTTCTTTGGGGGCAAGAAACACATTGTAATTATACATTACAAAGGAACACATTGTAGTTATACAAAAATGATAACTTACACAGTTATATTGGTCATTGTATGATATATTTTGTTGCTATGATGTTATCTTGTTTATATAATCTTATTTAAAATTTTAAAAACCCCAAAAAGTAATAATGAGCCTCGGTTAAGTGAGGCTTACGCCTCAAATTGCGCCCTGCGCCTCAGGCTTTTTATGGGGTAGTAAAATTGCGTTGCGCCTTACGCCTTTGACTACACTGGGGAAGGGGCTTCGTTGACCAGGGGAAAGGAGGACGAGGTGAGGGTGAGGGTGAAGTCGAAGGGTGAGGGTGAAGTCGAAGGGAATGAGGGAGGGGAGTTGGGTTTCGGGAGTTCAGAGGTGCGCGGCTGCAGGGTGGGATTGATGATGGCGGACGGGAAGAGGAAAGGGGGAGTCGGGATAGGGGAAGAAGAAGGCGAGGCCGTCGGGGTGTTTTTGGAGTTGGGGCGTCGGCGATGTGGGGCTTCGACGGCAACAAGGGGTCGACGAGATGGAGGGTTTCGGGATCACAGGTGAGGGAGGAGGAAAGAGAGAGAGTAGGTGTTAAGTAATTTGGGATTAGAGTTTGGGATTTTAATTTTGGGATTTGGGGGTAATTTTAGAATTTATCACAAACCATAAAATTGTATCTCAATGTCTCACACAAAAAGATTAATGAAGTGCAGAACTCGATCACAATAAATTTTTTTAATCAATAATAACATAATTTCTCATTAATCTCAAGGCCTATATATAGGTTCAAAACAAATCTTGATACAAATCTCAAAATATTCTAAAATCTCAAAAAATATTCTAATGCATAAAAGAAAATGTGCAAATCGTAAAACTACTACATATGGCTATAATTGCCAAAAACAAATATGACAACTGAATAAAATATTAAACTAATGAAGCAGCTGTCTTAGACGATGTCTGCGCTGATAGAAACGCCTGAATCGTATTGAACCGATGTCCTCATCAGTTAGGATTGATTATCTTTACTGGATGAGCATTTTCTTACTTAGGAAGAGGTAAAGCCTTACCCTACCTACCTGCCAATACGACTTTACTCCTTAATTGCACAGATCAAAGTTGCTGATCGCGTAGATTTAGTTTACCATATTGCCACAATCCTTTAAAATAAATAATGAAAAGAATATTATGTAATAAACTAAAGGGTATACTGTAAGCTACCATGAACTTGTTTTGATTTTTTACTTCACTACAACAAACTTGTTTTGCTTTTTTACCATGAACCATGGTAAAAAAGTAAAAAAAAGAAAACATGTACGTCTATGGCAGTATAAATAAAAAAGAAAACAAGTTCATAACTAACCACAATAAAGGAAGTTCATGGTAGTAAAGTAAGGTCGTGGTAGTTTACTGTAATTTACCCCAGTAATTTACCCCAGGCTAAACATGTATTCTTGTAAAATTAAAAGTCATGGCTGGTATAAACTACCAAATGATAAAACACAAAGAAAGGATAAGAGAGAAGAATTTTTTGTTTTCCTTCATTTGCTTTATCCAAGCAATATCTTCAAACAAACCAAAATTTAACAATCCTTCTAGCATCCTCCACCTATTACTACTAACTCTTCAGCCTATTACAACCCACACCACAATCCCATTTCGACCACACTGATTCGAAAACCCGTCTTTCTTAATTGCCAACATTCTAACCAATCTTTGAAAAAAATCATAAAATCCATAATTCTTCAAAGTAGAAAACAATTACTTGCTGTATTTCTCTATATCAAACAAATCTACGCAAATTTTAAACACACATCAAATGTAACATCTACCCTCAAACCTACTTCTTTTACACAAGATGTTATATCATGCCCAAATTTAGCAAATTTTATCAAAGAACAAATTAATGTAAACTAGCATGTAGTTATCTAACTTTTTTACCAAGAACCAGAGTAGTACAGTAAAATAGCAAAACAAGTTCATTGTAGGCACAAGCAATAAAGCAAGTTCATGGTAGTAAAGTAAAAAAGATCAAAATAAGTTAATGGTGGTTTACTGGTTACCCTGAACTAAACATATGGTCATGGAAAACCTAGAACTTATGATTGATACAAACTACCAATATGATAACACACATAGAAAGGGAAGAATTGAGAAAAAAGAAATTCTCGTTCAATTTACTTTATCCATAGTAATCTCTTCAAACAAACCAAAGATTACCTATCCCTTTGGAATCCTCCACCTATGTTCTCTTAACCAAACTTCTAACTCCTGATCCTATTACAACTCACATCATGATTCCATTTCGACGACATTAATTCCAAGAACTTATTTTTCAATCATCTACCCATTTTGGCCGCAAAAACCTATCCTTTTTGCATCCCCCACCTATGTTATCGTAAACAAACTACTAACTCTCCATCCTAATACAACCCGCATCACAATCTCATTTCAACCACAACAATTCCAAAACCCATTCTTTCTCAATTACCAAAACTCTAACCAATCTTATAACATCAAAGCATCTGTAGTTGTTGGCTATTTTGCCAAATTTTGCAAAATTTGGAAAAAACTGTCTTGCAGTCATTAGCCAAATACCCAAATTTTGGGTTTGAGAGGTACAGTAGTCGGCTATATATTAGAAGAGAAATAGCATTTTGCAAAATATAGCTAATGAAAGATCATCTTTCGTCCGTTCAACTTTTTACCCCCAAAAAGTATCGAATGAAAGATGATCTTTCGTCTCTACTTTTTTATTATTAAAAATCTACCAGACGAAAAATGATTTTCCGGCCAGAACATTTTTTAAATAAAAAAAATTTGATTGGATGGGAAATCATTTCCCATCAGTGATCTTTCTTTCCAAACGTTCATTAAAATTCTATGGAATTAGGACTATAGAATTATTATGCATACATATTAGGATTTAATTAAAATTTAATTAAGATTTCTTAATAAAAAAGCCCTCGGACTTTTTTTTTAAATTTAAAAAAAAGTAATAAGACGGAAAATGATTTCTCGTCCGATACTTTTTTAATTAAAAAAATACGGTTTGAGACTTCATTTATCGTCCGTCTATTTTTTTAAATCAAAATCCAAAAAATTTGGTTCAAACGACTAAAGTTTCTAACCCAAATTTCCTATTTCTAAATGTCAAATACCCAAAATTGCTTTTTTTTTATTAAAAAAATTTTAATTGAACAGGTAATGATTTCTCATCCGATACTTTTTTAATTTTAAAAAAAAAATACGGGACGAGACTTCATTTACCGCCCGTCTATTTTTTTAAATCACAACCCAAAAAAATTGGTTCAAACGACTACAGCTCTGACCCAAATTTCCTATTTCTAAATGTCAAATACCCAAATTTTGGATTCAAACTACTACAGAAGCTCTCATAAGACCAATCCTTTTTGCATCCTCTACCTACGTTCTCTTAAACAAGAATCTAGCTCTTCATCCTAGTACGACCTGCATCGCAATCTCATGTCTGACCACATCAATTCCAAAACCCATTCCTTGAGTTTTTCTCTATTACTAACCATCGCATGAAATCACAACAGCCATATTTCTTCAATGTACAAACAGAACTCGCCTTATCTCTCTATATCAACCAAATCAACATCTGCCCTCGAACCCACTTCTTTCCACACCATAATTTAGCATATTTTCATCAAAGAACAAATTACTGACTAAGAGAATCAAAACCATAATCTAGCCTTAGCTTCTAAAAAAGGTTTTAAAAAATTCCAAAAAATTATGGAAAACAACGCCCGAATTATCAAGAAAGCATCGTACCCAAGAAGATGAACAGATCAATAT
This sequence comes from Hemerocallis citrina, assembly GCA_017893485.1. Classification (NCBI taxonomy): domain Eukaryota; kingdom Viridiplantae; phylum Streptophyta; class Magnoliopsida; order Asparagales; family Asphodelaceae; genus Hemerocallis; species Hemerocallis citrina. The sequence continues at coordinate 126,639,778 of CM030362.1, forward strand.
CAGAAAAGAGAAAGTAAATATGAAGAGATGAGGAGATTGAGAGATTAGGATAGAAAGACCGAACCTTGAGAACGGAGAAGGATTGGCGGGTTTTGATTGGTTGATTCTGAGAAACAAAACCCTAGGAGAAGAGAGATGAAGAGGTCTTCTTGGAAAATGGATATTATGTCCAGACTGGAATTTTTTACCAAACTATCCCACTTTTTGTAAGTATGTACCAACCTATCCCTGTTTGAAAATTTAATATCAAAACATTCCTGTCGCTAACTGAGTTAGCATGCCTAGTAATTTTTTTTGAGCTAACTCAGTTAGCGTGCTGCAGGGATACAACTTCCTCCTCTTATTTGGATGTGGCAAAAAACTTACCCAATATAGACACGCTAACCATGTTAGCGAACCTCTTTATACCAAGGCCGTTAACTGGGTTAGCATGTGTCGATTATTAGTCTGTTTGTGAAGATAGGCATACACCTTGGCACGTTAACGGAGTTAACGTGTGTGAGTATCTCCAATTTTCAGAAAGTTTTAACTTTCTGGAAACTTAAAATCTTCACAGTCGTTAACTCAGTTAACGGCCTTGGTAAGAATAGGCACATTAACTGAGTTAACATGTGTGAGTATTTCGAATTTTCAGAAAGTTTCAACTTTCTGAAAACTTGAAATCTTCACAGTCGTTAACTCAGTTAACAGCCTTGGTAATAATAGGCACGTTAACTGAGTTAACGTGTCTATACTAAGTGATTTTTTACCCACACCCTTCTTTGAGGTAGTGCTCCATACTGTCCCATTTACGAACGTTAACCCCGTTAGTTAGTGCGAGTGGTTTAAACACGCATGCTAACGGAGTTAGCATATCTGTATTGGGTGAGTTTTTTGCACACCCAAACTAGAGGGGAAAAGTTGTATCCCCTAAAGCACGCTAACTGAGTTAGCGCGAAGAAAATTACTAGGCGCGCTAACTCAGTTAGTATCAGGAATGTTTTGGTATTAAATTTTCAAAGAGGGATAGTTTCGTACATACTTACAAAAAGTGGGATAGTTTGGTAAAAAATTCTCCAGACTGAGAAGATGAAACCGGGTTAGTTTATTATACACCCGCCCGGTTCACATTTTGCTAGCCAAAAACTATTTTTATCCGAACTTCGCTTTAATCTAATTTTATCTTTAACTCTGAAGATAATTTTATGTTGGAGGTAAAGTTAGAATAAACAAAACTAGCATACTTATATCTCTAAAGTTAAGATAACCAAAATATTTTATCTTTATTTAATGTAAGTGTTTTTTTGCATTGTAATATTTAATTATAAAGTTGATGCTACTGTCATTAGTTTTTGAAGAGTGAAGGAAGAAGAGAAGAAAAGCATGTCGAGTACATGACTTAAGCCACATATTCGGTATCGAGACTTTACACAACCACAATCCAACTTTCCAGTTATAAATCAGCTTATGTCATACTTATTCTCATTAGCCACTATCGGTATCGAGACTTTACACAACCACAATCCAACTTTCCAGTTATAAATCAGCTTATGTCATACTTATTCTCATTAGCCACTATCAAATGAGCACAACGATTTGCAGTGGTAGATAATTTACAATTAGGGGTACAACTGAAAATTTATTTCATTAAAATAAAAAAAAACAGTTCGAAAATAATTATATGTCAGGTTGCAATATTATTTTGAATTAAAAATTACAATGACTTTTTCCCAACATTTGCTACCACCAGCTAACATTGCAACCTAACTACTTGGGTATTATTCTTTCACAAGCAACTACAATTGTATATGCAACCAACCAATTGCAAACGTTGGGATAATGCATCACTAAGACCTATGAACTCTTCAGTAGTTGTGTGAAGTCAGCTATTGGTAACGGCAGACTCACCAGATTTTGGTGGGATAAGTGCTGTGCTGATCATACACTCAGAATCCTGTTCTCCGATTTATATGAGCAGGCAACACAACCACACTGCATGGTGGCTGCAGCCTGGAAAAGAGGCGCTTGGAAGCCACCTTTCAAACAATCGCTTGACCTAGGTTCTCAGCTTAGACTAACGGAACTTCAGGCATACATCACCAACGCTGGAATTGGTTGCTCTTAGGGTCCCGATAAGAAATCCTAGGGATTAGAGAAGAACAGCAAGTTCACGGTTCGCTCCATGTACAACAGCATCCATTTAAGGTGATGTATCCCAAAGTGGTCAGCCGTCATCTAGAGAACGAAAGCCCCGCTAAAAATCAAATCTTTCTTATGGTTGGTACTAAATGATGCGATCCTGACTACGGAAAACCTCGCTAAGCGCCAACCGAGTGTGGACTCTCAGTGCGGGTTCTGCCACGCTGCCCTGGAGACTATAGACCATCTTTTTCTACAGTGTCCTTGGAGCAAAGCAGTACTCGTAGAGGAACTCAGCGCCCTAGGGACAACTCAATATCCTAGTACATACGAGGACCTGTGGGTAGGTCCAAAGTTCGCGTCGGAGAGGGGTTCTATGAGAGAAGCGTGGTATATCGTTGTCGCCACAATGACCTGGGTTCTTTGGCTAGACATAAATAATCTTTACTTTCGTAGAACTTGTAATAGTATTTTCGGCAATTTGACTCACATTATGCATTTTATTTTATTTTGGGCTACTGTAGCCGCAGCAGGTCCCAGAAAAAGGATTGCAAGCGTATTCCAGGTTGAGAAGTTTGATGATGAGGAGATCGAGATCAGGCCGACGATCGATTGATAGCCAGCACGGCCTACTCTGATCATAGATACCCATCACCCCAGGATTTGTTGGGGGGATATGATGTATTTCTTTGTGGCTACTCTATGTTTCTTTTGTTTCACCCATCATATTCGGGATGGAGTTTATGTACTTTTGTTTTGATTGTAGGACTTTGTAGTGAGTTCAATACTCTAAATTTGTTTTATTAATCCCTTATTAATAAAACAGTGTGGCCAGACTCCACATTTTCTTTAAAAAAAAACAAAAACAAAAACCAATTGCAAACGTTGTCAATGCCTTGCACTGAATTAGAACTTATAATTTCCTGTTGATCTCATTCGTATATCCAAAAATCAAGGGAGAGCGAATACAAGACTACAAAACTTATTCTTTTTTTTGATGATACGGATAGAGTCTAAAGACTCCAGCCATGCATTAATAATAATCAGTTACAATAGGAAGGTCTTACAAGCTGTAAAACAATAAAGATAAACGTCGCTATATCTAACTCAAAATCGTAATATACAGAATAAAATACAAAGGCAAACCATAACAACGTCTGAATCACAATGACAGCATCCAAACAAACCCAACGCCCCTGTACGCGAAACCGCACTGGTGAGAGTGGGAGCGCTGCGAATACCTCCGAGAGGCCCTCCCAGGCAGAGCAGCACAACCCCGAGAATAGATAACGGAGCGCACAATAATACTCCGCACCAGGGAACCGCTGGCGGGACAAACACAAAAACAACACGCAGCAAAAGGCATTGCAAGCTAAATGGAGAACACAAATATAAAGGCCATCTCCCAAAGCTCCAAACACAAGAACAAATAAGCAGAAAGATGATAAACAAAGAAACAGTGAATACAAAAACCCCTTATCAGGATAGAGTTAAATCCAAACAAAAAAGAGCAGTAGGAGATAACATTGATTCAAAGCATTGGCAGCCAGGAAAATAACACATACAATGGAGGATCCCCAACACATGCCCAACTTACCACAACTTCTATCGAACGTAACAAAAAGACTACACAGATCCATTCCATACCGAGCATAAACCACGAAGATAACGTGGAACATAAGCTACGCAGATTAGATGAAACTAACAAACAAGAGAGAACAGGTCTAAACAGCTCAAAACTGAAGCCAATAAGAACTGGAGAGAGATAGCATGGATTGCTGCATCGTAGACCATCGGCCTGCCCACGACCGAAACAAAAAGCGGAATAACCCATCCAGAACTGGGAACAAAAACCATCAAAATGGAGGGTATAGTTACCCTTCAATCCTGCAAAGCAAAAGTTCCAGCAAGAGTAAGAAAAGAATGTTGAAGTACCACCGTACTAAATCCGAAACATATTATACAGTAAAGCAAGCAGTTTGAAATATTAGTGAAAATAAAGAAAAGCACAATGCAGAACAGAGTAACATGAGCGAAAAAAACGTCCATTAGCGTTAAACAAACTAAATCGCGTTGAGGTTAATAAGGCAAACTGATGCATTCTCAAGACGCTCAGCCAACATAGCTTCTCTAACTTCTAATTTTAACGGAGCAATCCAATACTTGAATAGGTCCAAGTACTCGTTAGCTAAAGAACGAGCAGGGGAGTAACATTGACGAAATATTCTGTTGTTTCTTTCCCTCCAAACTAACCATATAATGATTTGCAGGGATAGGATCCAAGAATTGTGAAAAGCCCGATTAGGGGGGCGCTTCGTCCAGCACTCAAACAGACTGAGAGGAACGTTGGATGCTTCCCATGCAAGGACAGCAATTTTCCAAAGAGAGCGCGAGTAGTCACACTCTACAAACAAATGATTGCCATTCTCGGGCAATGCGACACACAAGGGGCATAGTTGCCCCCATGCGATGTTTCTCTTATTGAGGTTATCGACTGTAAGAAGTTTATTGTTGAGGGCTAACCAAACCACGATTTTAACTTTCAAAGGAGCGCACGACTTCCAGACCAAGTCGTAGAAAGGAGAAAGAATACCTCTGAAGTTAAGAAAATGATAAAAGGAGTTGACAGTGAAAATCTTGGACGAGTTCCAACGCCAATAGATTTCCTCTTTCTCTAACCACACCGCTTTGTTAAGAGTGTCGATCAGACAATCCCAATCCGGGGCCAATAGTGGAGGAAGATTGACAGAAAGAGGAATCGACCATTCCCTAAGACCATCATTGATACTAAGGTAGTCAGACACCATAGCCGTAGGGTTGGAAGCCAAATGGAAAATAGTAGGGAAAGCAGAGGCTAAAGAAGAATGGTCGATCCAGATATCGGTCCAGAACCTAGTCCTGGATCCATCGGCGCAACCGTGGCTTAAGCCACAAAAGAAGGCCGCGGACGCTTTCCAAATGCCTCTCCAAAAAGGGGAAGCCAGTCTATGAGGTTGATCTGGAAAGATCCACCAATCATTGTTACCAAAGTAAAAGGATTTGACACATTTGATCCAAGGGAGGTCCTCAATATTGAGGAATCTCCAAATCCATTTACCAAGTAAAGCAATGTTTTGGTGTCTAAGGTCTAAGACCCCCAGACCTCCCGCTTTTTTCGAAGAGCATATGAGTTTCCAATTACAAAGATGTGATCCAGGGTTGTAATTGGAAGAACCCGACCAGAGGAAATTACTTCTAATCTGGTCAATCCTTTTAATTACCCAGGCTGGGAGGAAGTAGAACGACATCATATATAGTGGAATGGAAGATAGAACAGAATTGAGCAATATTAATCTGCCGCCACGGGAAAGTTGCCTTCCTGACCAAACCGATAGCCTGGACTCAACTTTATCAATCATTGGGGACCAGTCTGATTTATGAAGTTTACCCCACCTCAGAGGAATTCCCAAGTAGGTAACAGGGAACGAAGCGACCGGACAATTAAAAAATTCAGATACTTCGGTCTGTCTGTTGGGAGAACCTCCCAACCAGACAACCGATGATTTATGAAAATTGATAGAGAGGCCAGAGGCAAGCTCAAAGCAATATAGAAGAAGTTTCAGATTTCTGAGGGTTTGTGTGGTAGGTTTGGCCAGGATGATAGTATCGTCGGCATACTGGAGATTCAGAACACCATTGAAATGGCGGGATTCACCCAGTCCTTCGATAACCTTGGCTTCCCAAGCATTGCGAAGAAGCTTGCTGAATACATCTGCTACTAAAGAGAAGAGAAGGGAAGAAAGAGGGTCACCCTGCCTGAGGCCACATTTGATCTTAAATTTGTGACCCTCCGATCCGTTAATAAGGATGGAAGAAGACCCCGCAAAAAGGCTGGATTTGATCCAAGCAATCCACTTGGGGCCGAAACCCCTGTGGATAAGAATATCAAGAAGGAAATCCCAACAAACGTTATCGTAAGCTTTTTGAAAGTCCAGTTTGAGGAGAATACCTTCAGACTTGGAATTATGACAAAATGATATGACTTCTTGGGCCGCAGCCACACTATCAAGAATGAATCTATCCTTAATGAAACCTGATTGGGCCGGATCGATCAGAGGGGAAATAGCTGCTCCGAGCCTAGTCGCAAGGACCTTCATAATAATTTTGAACGAAGTATTGATGAGACTAATCGGCCTGAAATTGGCCACCGTGTTAGCTCCTAAAATTTTCGGGATGAGAACAATATGCGCATAGTTGATGCGATCGAAAGAGAAAGCGCCCGAATGTAGGTCAGCGAACATCCGGAAAAGGTCATCTTTCAACCAAAACCAAAACTTTTGGAAGAAAAGAGCAGGAAAACCGTCCGGCCCAGGAACAGCATCGCTTTTTAAGGCGAAAACCACGGATTTGATTTCGTCCATAGAAAATGGAGATTCAAGAGGAGAAAGATCGTGAGACACTACGCCATAAAGTTGATCTCAATCCAGACTCAGTGAACGGGGTTTGGTGGTGCCATTGAGATTTTTATAGAAGAGAAGGAAAGAATGGTGAATATCCTCGATAGAAGAGAGGTCCATGCCATCTTAAGAAATAGAAGAGATGTGGTTACATCTCTGTCTATGGGAGGCAAAATTATGAAAGAAAGCTGTATTGCAATCTCCCTCCTTGAGCCATCGAAATTTGGCTCTTTGAGCCCATTTGAGATGGTCTTGATGAAGGAGATTCGAGTATTCCGATTTACACGATTGGCGTTCATTGAACAAATCAATCGAGATAGGACCACGTTCCTCCATTTTATCAATAGACTCAATGGTGGAGAGGAAAAAGTTTTTCAGAAAGTTTGTATTGAATTGCCTATTGTTGCGCCATATCTTACAACCGAATTTGATCGCATGAAGTTTGAGAAGGATGGCTCCCAAACCTGATGATCCTGAAATCGCCGATAGGCATTCAATGACCAGGTTAACAAAAACTTGGTCTTGAAGCCAGAATTTTTCAAATCTGAACTGGTGTTGTCGCGGGAAATGAAAATCAGAGTGAAGCGCAATAGGGACATGGTCAGAGGAAGGGTTAGGTAATGCCTGAGCGAAAGTGTTGTGAAAACGGTCAATCCAAACATTGGATACCAAGAAACGATCGAGCTTCGCCATCGAGAGTTGATGGCGAAGGTTAGACCACGTGAAAGATCTACCCGATAAGGGAATATCATGCAATTGTAAAGATCTAATGCAATCGTTGAACCAATGATTGCCCAAAGACGAAGAATTGGACCTATCCGCTGCGAATCTAGTAACATTAAAATCACCACAAAACAAACACAACCCGTTCGAGAAAGGGAGAAGTGATTGGAATTCTGTCCAGAAAAGGGGCCGACCCACTGAAGAAGATGGGCCGTAAACTGAAATGACTGTCAGAACGGAGTTAATAGGAATCCACAATAGTTGAACAACAAGGAAATAATTGAGGCGTTTAATAGAGATAAGCGAGAAAACGGATTCTTTATCACCAAAGAGGATACCTCCCCTCGCCCCTAAGGCGTCTAAAGAGATCCACTTCGAAATAAAGTTACCTCCTATAGATCTTATGATCGAAGGGGAAGGGGACTCAAGTTTAGTTTCTTGAATGGAAATGAGATCACAGTGAGACGAGGAAATCAATTGGTAGATTGATCTTTGTTTATCGGGACAATTAAGTCCCCTAATGTTCCATGAGAGCGTAATCATCTAACAATGTTTGAACTCTCTAACTCTGGAAGCTTCCTTTTCTCTAATGGAAATGGCTAGATAGGAGGGAGAAGAAAGAGGTCTAAAACCCAAAGCTAACGAGTTGGACAATAGTTCACTGTCAGAACTATGTTCGAATTGAAGTTGAAAAATCGAGCCTAGGGGTGGGCTCTCAGCCTCACACCCTGAAACTGGCGGATCAGAATAAGATAAAGGTTGGAGGCAACAACCAACAGATTTGGCTCTTAATCGAGCACTAGAACGGATGACACGGGGATTGGAATATGAAGTCAACTACAAAACTTATTCTAAATTAGAAAAATCATTTGCTTATTTATGAATTAACTAATTCAACTTGATTTACAAGCTCTTATTAAAGATTGAAAAAAACAGTAGTCACATCACAGAAACTATTGTATCAATTAAAAAACCATAGCATTAGTACACAAATCCCAAAATTGAATCCAGTTTTCCATCATCCTAAGAATGCATTTGTTTCAGGTTTTAAGCACAGTTTCCAGTTTTTAAAATTTGCAAAATTCATTTTAAAATTTCACACTCAAAATCTATGTTTAAAATGATTTTTTTTTAAAACAGGAAAAACATGTTTTCTGAGATACGTTTTTTCATTTCTCAACCAACATACTGTATATATATATATATATATATATATATATATATATATATATATATATATATATAGAGAGAGAGAGAGAGAGAGAGAGAGAGAGAGAGAGAGAGAGAGAGAGAGAGAGAGAGAGAGAGAGAGAGAGATAAATGTTCCATTGTGCACTAGGTCTCCGTGTGCACTCGTTTGCACTCGGCATTCCTGCCTAAGTATCGACGATCCGAATCGTTCACATTGATTTACACATATAAATTAGTCTAAATATGTAAAATCAAATTATTTGAAATTTATTTGCCCATGCATCATGTGACTATAAAAAACAACATTTTCAACCATACAATTTTGTAACACTTCAATGGATGGGCAAATGATTTTCAAATGATTTGATTTTACATATTTAAACTAATTTATATGTGTAGATCAATATGAACGGTTCGGATCGTCGATACGAAGGCGGGAAGGCCAAGTGCACATGGGTGCACATGGAGGCATAGTGCACAATGGAACATTAATATATGGGAAAAAGGGATATGAGCAACTTGCTCATTTAGTAAATGAGTAATTGATTATGTGGCATGCATATGATACATTGGACAACTAACCTTTTAAAGATTGTCCAATCACATGTATGTCACATCATCAATGGCTTATTTACTAAATGAGCAAGTTGCTCATACCCCTTTTTACCTTTATATATATATATATATATATATATATATATATATATATATATATATATATATATATATATATATAGAGAGAGAGAGAGAGAGAGAGAGAGAGAGAGAGAGAGAGAGAGAGAGAGAGAGATAAATGTTCCGTTGTGCACTTGGCCTTCTCGCCTTCATATCGACGATCCGAACCATTCACATTGATTTACACGTCTAAATTAGTCTAAATATGTAAAATCAAATCATTTGAAATTCATTTTTCCATCCATCATGTGACTATAAAAAACAACGATTTTCAGCCATACGATTTTGTAACGCTTCAATGGATGAATTTCAAATGATTTGATTTTACATATTTAGACTAATTTAGATGTGTAGATCAATGTGAAGGGTTCGGATCGTCGATACGAATGTGGAAAGGTCGTGTGCAAACGAGTGCACACGGAAGCCCAGTGCACAACGAAAGGGGACTCTATATACACTGGGCCTCTGTGTGCACTCGTGTGCACACGGCCTTCCCGCCTTCGTATCGACAATCTGAACCGTTCAAATTGATCTACACATCTAAATTAGCCTAAATATGTAAAATCAAATCATCTAAAATTCATCCATTCAAGTGTTACAAAATTATATGGCTGGAAATCGTTGTTTTTTATAGTCACATGATGGATGGAAAAATGAATTTCAAATGATTTGATTTTACATATTTAGACTAATTTAGACGTGTAGATCAATGTGAATGGTTCGGATTGTCGATATAAAGGCGGGAAGGCCGAGTGCACACGGAGGCCTAGTGCACAACGGAAGGGGACTATATATATATAGGGAAAGCTTTGCTTGTGCACTCCTCTAGTGCACATGCACTAGGCCTTCGGGCATTCATATCGACGATCTGAACCGTTCACATTGATCTACACATCTAAATTAGTCTAAATATGTAAAATCAAATCATTTGAAATTCATTTGTCCATCCATCATGTGACTATAAAAAACAATGATTTTCAGCCATACAATTTTGTAACAATTCAATGGATGGGTAAATGAATTTCAAATGATTTGATTTTATATATTTAGACTAATTTAGATGTGTAGATCAATGTAAACGGTTCGGATCGTCGATATGAACACCCAAAGGCCACCGTGTGCACTAAAGGTAGTGCACAACCGAAGCTTTCCTTTTATATATATATATATATATATATATATATATATATATATATATATATATATATATATATATATATATATATATATATATAGTGAGTCTATTATGAGATGGTGAGAAGAAACCCTTATCGTGAGCAAAAGATCTCAACCGTTGGATCGAGATCCAACGGCTGAGATCTTCTCTACCCAAACTCTGGAGATTTGTCTTAATGTTGAGACATTTTAGGGATTCATCTCATGCTCATTCCTCTTCTTCTCTTGTTCCTCTCATTTCGAAATCGATTTCAAACTCTCCCCCAAATCAAAAACCCTAGATCATCGCCATTGAATTCCCCTAAATCCCGATGCTCCTCCCCATTGATTCTTCTAACCTGCCGCTCTAAACCCACCCCGTCACCATTGAATTCCCCCAAACCCCGTCGCCATTGAATTCCCCCAAATCCCAACGCTCGAACAACCCCCAAATCGAACACCCCTCATCTCGCAGTGGGTTTGGCTGACGCTTGACGCCCTCAGTCTTGGATGCCTAAGTCCACCCCCCTCTTATTTCCCTACCCCTCTCACTTCATTTCCAAACTACCATTTCAGGCTCGGATTTGGGTTCTTCATCTTCAAACTGCCATTTTACAATATTTTGGAGGGAAGTGTTTGATTCGCATACATGCATTTATGATTTATGTTCAATTTCTTATATTTTATTTTTGTTGTGTGCGTAGACAATGATGAGTTACATTTTGATATAAGTTGGTTATTTATATTAGATGAGTGAGTTGCTATAATTTGATAATGGGCAATGCTTATTATAATTATTGTTCTGAAGCATATTTGGTTGTGTGCCATGATAATTATACAAAGTTGAATAGAGTTCGGGAATGATAGTGAGAGAAGAAGGGGGAGAAATGAATGAGTGTTGTGAAATCCCCTAAATGCCCTCAACACTTACCTTACATTTAAGTTATCTGAGCCCAGCCAAATTCATCTGATATTTGGGCAGTGATGATAATCACCGATTGAACATTTCACTATATTTTTGTGATGGTTGGATACTTATGCTTTAGCTACTGTAACAAGATGGACACCTATAATATGTTAGGATAGTATTTGATACTCATTTAAGCATTCTGGGGTTTGATTCTCTCTTTCGGTGTGTTGGTGTAGGCAGTGATGGCAAACACCTTATGATCTGATTTTTTTTAAAGCTTGTTGTATTTATTCTTGATTATTTATCCGTCGTATTCTAGTTGGCATGGCACTTCAATGCAGCCCCAGTGAGAATAGTGTGTTCAAAAATACAGGAAGTGCTTGATTCTTACTGATTCAGCTCTGTTTATGTTGTTTATGAGAATTTTTAGCTCGGTTTATGGTGTTTCCAGTCTGATTGAGCTCTGTTTATTTTGTTTCTGAGCATACAGTTTTTGTGTTTGTGTTGTTTCCAAGCATTTTGAGCTTCAAATGAATATATCATGATTAAGTCTATTATGAGATGATGAGAAAAGCTCCTTATCGTGAGCTAGAGCTTCTTCTCACCCTTTTCTCGATACAACATAAATATAGCTTAAAGATGAATTAGTTGTTACTTTTTTTTAAAAAAGATTGTGTGTGTGTATGTGTGTGTGTGTTGGGGGGGGGGGGGGGGGGGGGTGTGAAACTACTTGGCATGGCATAATAATGCAGCCCTAGCAATACAAGTATACTTGATTGGAACAAACAGTGAAATACAAGTGTGTTCTGAGCCCACAACTACTTTAATTCATGATTTTGTTGTTTATGAAATACTTTGTAGTTTGTAATGGTATTTCAGTTCATGAATACATGTTTGCAATTGTTGTTTGAATTTTTTCAGGAGCAACAACGGTATCACAAGCAAGCAACAGCAGATCTTCAAGTTTGATCATTTTGAGCACAAGCAAGCAGCAACAACAGCTCTGTTTATGTTGTTTCCATTATAATTGAGCTCTGATTATGTTGTTTATGAGCAATGCAAATCTATGTTCATTTTGTTTCCATACTGATTGAGCTCTGTTTATGTTGTTTGTGATATTTTGAGCACTATTTATGTTGGTTTACATGTTGTTTATGAGCATTTTTAGCTCTTTATATGTTGTTTCCAGGCAGATTGTACTCTGTTTATGTTGTTTATTTGAGTTGATTGAACTTTGTTTATGTTGTTTCCAGGCAGATTGTACTCTGTCTATGTTGTTTATGAGCTGATTGAGAGATGTTTATGTTGTATCCAGGCTGATTGGGCTCTTTTTTATGTTGTTTATGAGCTGATTGAGAGAAGTTTATGTTGTATCCAGGCTGATTGAGCTCTTTTTTATGTTGTTTATAGCTGATTGAGAGATGTTTATGTTGTATCTCGGTTGATTGAGCTCTTCTTTATATTGTTTATGAGATGATTGAGAATTGTTCATGTTGTTTCTAGGCTGACTGATCTCTTTTTATGTTGTTTATGAACTGATTGAGAGTCGTTTATGTTGTTTCTAGGCTGATTGTGCTATTTTTTATTTTGTTTATGATATGATTGAGCTTTATTTATGTTGTTTCCAGGATGATTGAGCCCTTTTTATGATGTTTAGAGCATCTGTAGTCGTTATCTATATATCGATAATATCGATATATAGCTTAAAAAGTAGCTGCAGTCGTTTGCTATATATCGATATTATCGATAAATCGCTACAGTCGATTGCTATATATGAGAGACGAAATAGCTTTATCGATAAGTCAGCGACGGTGGTCGAAGAGCCGTCCGTTTCGTGCAAAATACTGTTGTGGGCGTCGGACGGCATTCGATATGCCGTCCGTTTCAATTTTGGAGGCCGTGGAGGAGTGGCCACGTTTCCCGGACGGCACTCGATGTGCCGTCCGTTGGGATTTCACTAAAAAACAAAAAAATTGCTTAGTGTTAATTAGCTATTAATTAGATTATGTTAGTGGAAAGTTGCTGTTAAGTATAGTCTTCTTCAATTAGATTAATTAGCTGTTAAGTATAGTGCAATTAATGCAGCTATTACGTGTCGCGCCGGCACTTGGTATGCAATTAAGTGCAATTAATGCTCTTAATGCTGAGTGCACTATACTTAATTGCTGGGATAAAATTAATTGCACTATACTTAATTGCTGAGCATTAAGTGACGGGTGTCGGACGGCACTTCGTGTGCCGTCCTAGACATTCGGCGGCACAAACGGCACTTGGTATGCCGTCCGACAAGATCGCCAGCCGTTTTCCGTGCTTTTGCCTCCGACGGTATTTCGTATGCCGTCTCTGAATATTTTATAGTTGTTTGCTATAATATAGCTTACGACGAGTGCAGCGGAAACGTAATATCTATTTTTATTTATCGATATATGGATAAATTTATAGATAACGACTACAGATGCTCTTATGAGCTGATTGAGCTCTTTTTATGTTGTTTATGAGCAATTTGAGCTATGTTTATGTTGTTTCCAAGCTATTTGAGCTCTGTTTATGTTGATTATGAGCAATTTGAACTCTGTTAATTTTGTTTCCAGACTGATATTGTACAAATAAAAGAGGGAGAGATTCGAATACCATCACATGTATAGTCTTGTATCAGCGTGGTGAAAAAATTGTAGTCTTGTAAATTATGCAATTCAAATTCTTCTTACAAATAAACTGAAACAAGGCACACAAGCACTATATTGATCTTCTTCATTTTCACCTCACAAATAAACATGTACAAAATTACTTCAATTCATGAATATTTTCTCATTCACATATATTGATTACACATTCGAGTTTCTATAAACATGTACAAAATTGAATGTCATAAAAGTTATGCTGCTACTACTTTCCTGCTGTTCTTCTCTTCATGCTGCTGCCGTTCTAGTTCTTCTCCTCCTGCTGTTGTTCTTTTTATACCGCTCATGCTTGAGCTACTGCTGATGCTTTACAAACTTGAGCTGCTACTACTAACAGTAGATCATCTACTACTGATGCTTCAAAAAAAAAAAAAAAAAATTGATAAAAAATGTGATCTTAAGATCATGATTTCACTACTAACAAAGAGCATGACTTAACAAAAGTTAACATACTCAAAAAAGTATAGGCTCAGAACTTAAGTGCATGGTTATGCCAATTTTGAATGAAGGATGTGTATCAAATGCATAAAACTAAGTAGCATTATGGGAACCTGATTGCTTATTGCTTTGTCCTGAAATTGAAAGTGATAAGTGACAACATCATTCTTTGACTTCAACCTAAAACAAGAAATTGTGAAACAATAAGAAATCAAACAAATAGTTATAAACAAAAATACTTGAACAACAAAGAAATGAATAGAGAAGGTTCTATTGGAAAGTAGACACAAAAGACCACAACAGACAACTGGGGTGGTGCATGTCAAGTTGATTTAAAAGTGTGCAAGCAAAATAACTTTCACTGGTAAATTGTACTTCTGCAATCTCTCCATCTTACTCATATCACAACAAAAACAAATATACTGGTTAACAAAGTATGAGAAAAATTAGGATTTGTGACAACAATGTACTGCTGAAGAAATTAATATCTGCACGAAACACAAACACACTACACAATTCCATAAAATTGACCGTCACCAAACTGAGTTAAGCCTATAATGCAGTTGTTTATCTCCCTTTCATGCATTATGATGAGCTAGTTAACATCATAACATCCCTCAAATAATAGTGATCAACCCCCTTTAATAGTCAATGCTTTGCAACAATCGAATATACAGGGGTTTTTTTCATGTAATTTTTTTTATAAATAAAGAGATTTAAAAACCATTATCTACTTCTATTAAATTAATCTTCCTATAACTATTTGTTTCTATTAAATATCAAAGTTCTCAACCAAATATGAAAAGATTTGTTCTTACAAGCAATTAAAAGAATATTACGAATATAGTTTTAATACTCTTAACCAATGAACTAGATTCGATAGCTAGCTGCATGTCAACAAAGCTCTCTTAAGTCTTAATAACTTACACCAGAGCACGTTAAGTACCACATCTGGACTTCTCCATATACATTGATTTATATTAACACTAGACAGTAGTGACATTCAACACAACTGTGGGAAGGATAAAAACAAAGACTATTCTATAAACTAGGATTGCCAAATAACCTGATTGCTTTGTCCTGAAGTGTGAAGAGAAGACCTGGACTTACCTCCAGAGTGATGGTTGTTGCGGTTGGAAGAGTTGTTTGAGGCCATCCTACAATATCTCGGTCATCAAGTTAGGGTTAGTAATGATGGGTTCAAGTTTGACAAGCTAATTTATAAAGTTCGAATGAGTCTTATTCATAAAGTTCAAATGATAATTGGTTTGACAAATTCATAAAATTAACCTAAAACCCATTTCTAGCAAGATAACCTAAGTAAGCATAATGCAATTGAATTAACCTAAAACCCATTTCAAATAAAAGTTGAAGGGAGCTTTTTGCAACTAACCAAGAATGTTAACATAGACACACCCACATTCATTCAAGCCTAGTCACAACATAATTGAACAAAATTTTACCCTAAAAATAGAAGACCAGTACTGCAATTTTTTTAAAATTGGAACGACTAAAAAATTACAAGTGTAGATAACCCAATTAACCATACATATCTCATTTACAATCACTTAACACATCAAACAACTAACCACAAATACAGAAATTGATTCAAAATAATAATAATAATTGAGCTCGGGTTCTCAGTTCTGTAATATGGTTTGGATTTGGGTGGGGAAATTGAACTCGGGTTTGGATGAAGTTCCAGAAATTATCAATGAAAGCTAAACAAATGTATTTAATTAAAAAAAGTCAAATAAAGAACAAGAATTAACTCACTGTGAAGATGGGGAAGTGTGGAGGTCGTTGCGAATCACTACGGTGGAGAGGGGTGTCGGGGGCCTGAGATTTCGACGGCAAAGAGGGACGTCGGAGACGTCGGGATTGGGGATTCTACGACAGCAGAGAGGGGCGTCGGGGGCGTGGGATGAAGGCGTAGGAAGAGTTTCAGAGGTTAGGGATTAGGGATTTGGGGTGGACTTAGAGCTAGGATTTGGAGATTTTGGGGGAAATTGGACTCAGAGCTAGGGTCTGGGAGGAGATTCAAAGGCATTTGATTTACTTGCGGCGGGGAGGAGGAGCGACAGCATATTCGATTTGGGGATTTGGGGAGGAAGAAGGATGTAGGGTTTTCGATTTGGGGGTGAATAGAGTGCGCGAATGAGTGTGAGAGAAGAAGGGGAGAAAATCTAATATTTTTTTGTGAAATCCCCAAAATGACCTCCATAACTTAGACAGATCCAACATTTGGGCGGAACAGATCTTAGCCATCGGATCGGCTGAGATCTTTTGCTCACCGATCTTTTGCTCACGATAAGAGGGCATATATATATATATATATATATATATATATATATCTACTATTATAATGGGAGAGATGGGGTTCCAAACAAATAAACAATATTTTATTGTTTTTTTTTGTATGTGTGCAAACACATGCAGTGCACGTATTGGTAGGTTTTTTTTGTCCTTTTCCTTCCTCCTCTACTTGCATCGCACGTGCATCATACTAGATTGTTTCTTTTTTGTCCTTTTCCTTCCTCCTTCACGCGCATCGCACGTGCATCATACTAGTATATATATATATATATATATATATATATGTATAATGGGAGAGTTGGGGTTTGTAAACAAACAAACCCTAATTTGTGTGTGAGTCAACCAGTGCATCGCACGTGTTGGCTCAATTACAAATTAGGGTTTGTTTGTTAACCCGTGCATCGCACGTGCATTATACTAGTGTATATATATATATATGAGTCTTCTTCCGTTGCAAATGGATCTGTGTGCGTAGACCCGTGCGAACTTTGATCTGGATCCATATATTTTTTTATTAAAATTTTCCTTAACCCGTCATTGGGAAGGACGGGTTAAGGCTAAATTTTATTTAAAAAAATAGCCTTAACCCGTCCTTCCCAAGAACGGGTTAAGGCAATCTATATTCATTTGTATTTGCATTCAGATCGTCTTCTTCGACGATTTCTCTCTCGCTCTTTCTTCTTTCTTCGACGAACCCAAAACGAAAAAAACCCTAATCCTTCGTCTAAACCCAAATTAGCCTTCCTCCGTCCGCTCCCCCTCCTCTCTCCCAATATCTACTCCAAGGCTTGAAACCCTACTCTCTCATCCCCTCTTCGAAACGAAATCGAAACCCTAGTTCTCCTCCAAATTGATTCTTTGGTTTCATTTGGACCTATTTCGTAAGGTATAGACTATTTCTTGACCTCAGTAATCTATATTTGTGTTTATTTTTCAATTTGTGTATACTAAATAATTTAGAAAGTGGGAAAAAAT
The DNA here is from genome assembly GCA_017893485.1 of Hemerocallis citrina. Lineage (NCBI taxonomy): Eukaryota > Viridiplantae > Streptophyta > Magnoliopsida > Asparagales > Asphodelaceae > Hemerocallis > Hemerocallis citrina. The sequence continues at coordinate 126,657,396 of CM030362.1, forward strand.
TAATTTGCCTTAGTACATTTTAGATGTAGAATTGGGTTGACTTTAACTATCTTCAATTGCCGAATTTTTTTGTTTGCGTTAGTAATTTGTAGAACTAGAATTGTATATACGAAATTAGTTAGAAAATTTTCAGTGCAGTTATGGTTGAAAACCCTACAAACGACCGTAAAAAATACAAAACTTTGCGAGTAGGTTGGTCTCACGTAGTACAAGCCACCCCAAGTTGTAGAAGTGAGTTTCGACTCACGGTTCGAGAGATACGGCCGCGTATCGCTTTCAGTTGGAAAAAACCAAGTAAAGCGGTACATGGCCGTATCTCGCAAACCGTAACTCGAAACTCGCTTCTACAAGTTCGGATGGCTTGCGCTACGTGAATTCGACCAAGTCGGAAAGTTTCATAATTTTCGGATGCCGTTTGTGCGGTTTTCTGAAGTTCCTCGCATGAGAAGTTTTTGACTTAGAATTTTGTAAGTGCGGTTAGAGTTGAAAACCCTTCAAACGATATCCAAAAAATTTGAAACTTTGCGAGTTGGTTGGTGTCTCCTATGAGAAGCCAACCCAACTTGTAGAAGTGAGTTTCGACTCACGGTTCGAGAGATATGACCGCGTATCGCTTTCGGTTGAAAAAACCAAGTAAAGCGGTACACGGCCGTATCTCGCAAACAATGACTCGAAACTCGTTTCTACAAGTTCGGGTGGCTTTCACTACGTTAATTCGACCAAATCGGAAAGTTTTATAATTTTTGGATGTCATTTGTGCGGTTTTGTCAAGTTCCTCGCATGAGAATTTTTTGACTTAGAATTTTGTAAGTGCGATTAGAGTTGAAAACCCTTCAAACGATATTCAAAAAATTTGAAACTTTGCGAGTTAGTTGGTGTCCCCTATGAGAAGCCAACCCAACTTGTAGAAGTGAGTTTCGACTCACGGTTCGAGAGATACGGCCGCGTATCGCTTTCGGTTCAAAAAACCAAGTAAAGCGGTATACGGTCGTATCTCGCAAACCGTGACTCGAAACTCACTTCTACAAGTTCGGGTCGCTTGCACTACGTGAATTCGACCAAGTCGAAAGGTTTTATAATTTTCGGATGTCGTTTGTGCGGTTTTCTCAAGTTCCTCGCATGAGAAGTTTTTGACTTAGAATTTTGTAAGTGCGGTTTGAGTTGAAAACCCTTCAAACGATATCCAAAAAATTTGAAACTTTGCTATTTGGTTGGTGTCCCCTATGAAAAGTCAACCCACCTTGTAGAAGTGAGTTTCGACTCATGATTCGAGAGATACGGCCGCGTATTGCTTTCGGTTAAAAAAAACTAAGTAAAGTGGTACACGGCCGTATCTCGCAAACCGTGACTCAAAACTCGCTTCTACAAGTTCGGGTGGCTTGCGCTACGTGAATTCGACCAAGTTGGAAAGTTTTATAATTTTCGGATGCCGTTTGTGCGGTTTTCTGAAGTTCCTCGCATGAGACATTTTTTACTTAGAATTGTATAAGTGCGGTTAGAGTTGAAAACCCTTCAAACGATATCCAAAAAATTTGAAACTTTGCGAGTTGGTTGGTGTCCCCTATGAGAAACCAACCCAACTTGTAGAAGTGAGTTTCGACTCACGGTTCGAGAGATACGGCCGCGTATCGCTTTCGGTTGAAAAAAACCAAGTCAAGCGGTACACGGCCGTATCTCGCAAACCGTGACTCAAAACTCGCTTCTATAAGTTCGGGTGGCTTGTGTTACTTGAATTCGACCAAGTTGCATAGTGTTGCTATTTTTCGTTGTGTTTTGTGCATTTTTTGCCACATTTTCGCTTTATTTATTGTTAATAGATAAATGGATGTAATCCGTATCAACTAATCTTAAATTTTTTATTCACAGATAAATGGCTAGAACAAGGCGACCGAGAAGCCCTTCTAGTAGTGCTAGTGGCACACCTATGATGGAGGTAAGATTGATTATTATTATCGGTTTTAAATACAAATATGAGTTTTATTGTCTCATTAATAATAATATTTCTCTTTGTTCGTGTAGGTTGGTGGGTCTACACCTGCCGAGGCATGTCCCTCGTCTTCGGTATCCATTGCTCCTCCTGGACCAGTGGACTCCAGCTTACTTTCGTTGCAATCCAGACACCGATCGGAATCTGTGTGGACTGGGTCCGCAAAGAAGTGCAACTTCCGGAAGCACGAACTTCTTCCATTCGACCCCCGTATCACTCCCTTCTTAGTTGAAGCCGGTTTCTACGGAGCTCGCTTTATGGGGGATGTGAAGCTTAACCGACCTCTACTAACAGCTCTGGTCGAACGATGGAGGCCGGAGACCCACACTTTCCACCTACCGGTGGGTGAGATAACCGTCACTCTTCAAGATGTAGCGATCATTACTGGGTTACCAATAGATGGGGTCGCCGTGACGGGGAACATGGATTTTGACCGAGTAGAAGTTGTTCGTGATTTGCTCGGTATCGATATTGAGGAGTCTTTGATAAAAAAAAGGACGTTGAAAGAGAAATCATCAGAGATACTCCTACTGATTTTGATGCTGATCTATTAGATCAAGCCTTAGACGATGCGAAAGATAAGGCCGAAGCTAAATTCTGGACCGAAATCTTCGATGGGAAATCACTTCTACTTAGTTAGTTGAAATATCAATTCGACGGATTTTTGATGGAGAATTCGGACGATGAATCGATACGTTACTATGCCCATGCGTATATTTTCAGCATGATTGGGGGAGTGATTTTCCCTAACTCATCTAGTGCGAGTGTGCCACTGATGTATTTACGCTTTTTGGAAAATTTTGCTTTCGCCGGCCGTTTCAGTTGGGGCAGTGCCGCATTGGCATCTCTATATAGGAATATGTGCTCATGTGCATTAGGTGTCGTACAAATGGGTGGCCCGATAGTTCTTTTGCAGATCTGGAGTTGGGAACGCATCCACATCGGACGTCCCCGTATAATTGAACCAATGCCGGCTTGGTTGGCCGACCCACCAGCTGTAGAATTGTTACCCCCTTTAGGGGTATATTGGGCGGGGCGGCACACCTGAGTCGATAACCCACGGCAATCACTGATCTATTATAGAGATGAGTTACATAACTTACGGGACGAGTTCGTCAATTGGGTTCCACCGGTTTGTTTGGCCGATGCCCTTTGGTTAACGGTTGCACCACTAGTCAATTTTTCTGTTTTTGAGTTCCAGTACCCGGACAGAGTGATGCGGCAATTTGGATATCAGCAGAAGATTCCCAAAGTCCGGTCTTATGATAAAAAATTACACGAGGTGAGAGGAACCGGTCGAGTGCCTAACTTTGATTGGGCTGATTTTCACTGAGTCCATGTGGCAAACTGGAACACCATGCGGTATCAGATGACACCGAATATGCTTACTTTCGCTATACCGTTCGATGGCTCGTTCCAGCATGTATACATGACGTGGTACAGGCGCATTACACGGTTGTATGTTTCTCCACAAGCCGCTGTACCACCCGGTGTGCAAATTCCGATTCCCCCTGCCGAGGAAGAACCAGTCGCCGCATATTCCTCTTCCTAGCCGACGTATCAACCAAAGGCGTCGACGTATCGGAACTTGGTTAGTACTTTTTTACGCAATTTCATACATTTAGTATGCATGTATTGTTAAGATATAAGGATAGAATGATAAATTATTGTACATGTTGTTTAAATTGAAATTTTCAACCATATGTAGATTGAAAACACATGGGAGACCATTCGGGTAGCTACTCGTGTCTTGAAGAGTAAGGTACCCGAGAACGTTAAGGAAATCATGCGGGAGATTCTAAAGCCGTGCCGCCGTAGTCTCGAAGAGGTCAGTGAAGGTCCATAACTTGATGCATATTTAAAATTCAACGTGCCACTTCCTCGGCAAAAACAAACTGTGACTAGGCCGGGAATTCGCATCACCGAGCCATAACAGGTTCAACAACAACAACCACCTGAAGAAGATGAGGAGGAGCAATAGGAAGATGACCCTCAATCTCCCGAAACTGAAGGTAGACGACGGAATCCTCAATGAAAGAGGAACCCACCCGATCAATTACACCAAGTAGTCGCAAACTACGTGGTCGTAAAAGGTAGTATCTAACAATAGGTTGGTTAGTGGTATTTTATTGTTTGGTTTTTGATTTTATTCCGTTCAAATAACTAAGAACTACTGTTTGTTTCTATGTTTGTAAATATTGTAGATAAATACCGGGCATCCACGGAAGTCAACCATGAAGATAGCTGAATCGATCCATGTACAGGACTTCATTGTTGAGATGAAATTTTTTGTAGTGAATGTCTTGTAATAGATAGTTGAAAAAAATACAGAAATGAAGTTGAATGAATTGTTGAGATTAGTATTTGCTAATGAATGTCCTATTTTATGTGTTAACATATATATTGTTGCGAACATGGATTTCTGAGTTGTTGTGGTATGATATATATATGTTGTTGTATTGTTGTAAACTGAGTTTCTCAATTCTTGTGCTATGAATTGTTGTTGTGAGATTGTATTTTCACCAAGACACCTGTACTGATTTTCTTCCGAAATATCTCTACCTAACCCGTCATTGGTGATGACAAGTTACCCACACCTAACTCGTCATCGACAATAACGGGTTAAGTAGACATATATAGGCCGAAGATTTTTAATCTCAGGTCTGTAGATGATAAAGTTCTGCCAAAATATCTTTACTTAACCTGTTATTGTAAATAACGGGTTAAGATCACCTAACCCGTTATCCACAATGACGGGTTAAGTAGACATATAATGGCAGAAGATTTTTAATCTCAGGTCTGTAGATGATAAAGTTCTGGCAAAATATCTCTACTTAACCTGTTATTGTGAATAACGAGTTAAGATCACTTAACCCGTTATCCACAATGACGGGTTAAGTAGACATATATTGGCCGAAGAATTTTTGACTCAGCTCTGTAGATGATAAAGTTCTGCCATAATATCCCTACTTAACCCGTTATTGTGAATAACGGGTTAAGTGATCTTAACCCGTTATTCACAATAACGGGTTAAGTAAAAAGGTATTTTTATGCTTTCTACAAATTTCTCTTCACTCTTTGCAAGCATTGTCTCCTGAACTCTGCAAAGTGACATTAATATGCCCATAATTGTTTATATTTTTTATTAATTTCCATTTATTGCCACGTAACTAACCACTATAAATTCGTTAACATTATAGGTGGTGTAAAAGTTCAAAAAATAAAATATGATAACTAACCTAGGGTAAGGGTTAGGTTAAGATAGGGTTAGTGTAGGGTTAGGGTTAGGGTTAGGGTAAGGTAGAGTTAGGGTAAGGTAGGGTTAATAGTGAGTGTTGGTTTTTGTTTTGATTAATTAGGTTAATATTTGTAGATCCCCACATTTAAATTTCACTTTGCAACATGTGGAACCACATGTGCAACATGTCAATAATCCTAACTTGTAGTACAAGTCGTTAACTTGCTTTTACAAAAAACAAGGGTTAGGCTTTTCCAATACTTTTTCTGTTATGGTTTTCCAATACATGATGGTCCCTATTTTGACCGTTTTTTCCAAAAATAATCAGATCCAGTTCTTAATGGCCAAGTAATTGGATCTGATGGCATGGCGCTCTAAAGCAAACTTAGGCTTTTCCAATAGGGATATCATCATCATCACAGCGTCTCGAAGAACTGCACAAAATTACTTCACGACGAGATTCCACTTCCGTATTGGTCTTCTTGTACATGCATGTGGGGATGTACATATGGTTTTTCCCATATGTAGGCTGCATGTGGGGATCTACATGTGGTTTTTCCCATATATAGGCTACATGTGGGGAAAAAGCACAAGGACCGAGGATATAAAAGAAGAACCAGATAAATGTCCTATCACATTACTCTGAGCTACATTACAAATGTGCCTAGTCTTGCATTGTACTAACGTCACGCAGCTATCCCATTAATTCTTCTTCTTCATCTCTATCCTAATCTTTCCATAATGAACTTGTTCTACTACATGTGATTAGATCCATTTCTTGATGGCCAAGTAATTGGATCCAGGAAGTTCACACCTCTTCTTCCCAGTTGTATATCTGGAAAATGTCTTTAGGAACATTTTCATTGTAAACAATGTACGAGGATTTTGAAGATTATACATTCTTATTCAAGCCAGACATAGAAGAATTATTCTCTTATCTTATTGGGTTATACATGTGGGGATGTAAATGTGTATTTCTACTTGTGGTTTTTTCCATATTATTCTTGTTGTACATGTAGGGATGTACATATGGTTTTCCCTATATATAGGCTACATGTGGGGATCTACATGTGGTTTTTCACATATGTAGACTATATGTGGGGATCTACATGTGGTTATGTACTTTAGGTTTTTCCCATATTGAACTTGTTCTACTACATGTGGTGCCCAATTTGAAGAGAAAAAGCACAACGATCGAGGGTATAAAAGAAGAACTAGATGATTCAAGCTAACTTAGGTTGTTGAATATGTCCATGTATATATGATATTTATACTTTTTAGAAATTTCTCTTCGCTCTTTGCAAACATTATCTCCTGAACTGTGCAAAGTGACATTAATTTGCCCATAATTGTTTATATTTTTTATTAATTTCTATTTATTACCACGTAACTAACCAATATAAAATCATTAACATTAAAGGTGGTGTAAAAGTTGAAAAAAATAAAATTTGATAACTAACCTAGGGTTAGGGTTAGGGTAAGGTAGGGTTAGTGTAAGGTTAGGGTTGGGGTAAGGTAGGGTTAAGGGTTAGTAGTTTGTGTTTGTTATTTGTTTTGATTAATTAGGTTAATATTTGTAGATCCCTACATTTGGATTTTACTTTACAACATGTGGAACCACATGTACAACATGGCAATAATCCTAACATGTAGTACAAGTCGTTAACTTGCTTTTACAAAAACAGAGTTACGGCTTGGCAGCACCTTAGGGTTACAGCTAGGGTTAGAAATCTAACACTCTAACCTACGGGTTGACTACTCTAACCTACGGGTTAAGAAGTGTTAAGAAGTTAGATTTTACAGAACCTGTAATCCTATTTTTACCGTAAGAACTACCTAAACCCTACCCTAACCCTACAATAACCCTGTAACCCTAGCTGCAACCTTACAAGTTCATAGGGTTACAATAGGGTTAGAAAGTTCGTAGGGTTATTTACAATTTGTCATAATTTTTTTCATATTTTCAACTATATTAATTAATTTCATAATATTTAAAATTATTCTAACCCTACTTTAACTATCCAAATCTACTGTAACCCTACTCTAACCCTACAAACTACCCTAACCTACTCTAACCTTATCTCTAACGTTCTCTAACCTTATCTCTAACCTTATCTCTAACCTTTTCTAAACCTACAACCTTATCCTAACCCTGCTCTAACCTTGTCTGCATCCTAATTCTAAACCTGACTCTAACCCTACCGTAGGGTTACGACTTGGGTGAGAGTAGTTCGTAGGGTTAGATTCATTTGTAATAAACCTTTTACGATTTTCAACCCTATTATTTATTTTCATAATGTTTAAAATTACTTTAACCCTATTTTCATAATATCTCTACTTAACCCTACCGTAACAAACAATAAGCCCGTTACCCTAGTCATTACCTGTTGACACTGTAAGTTTTAAACCGAATTCGTTGAATGAACGTAAATGTTTTAAAAATTTATTGGTTTACTTTAAAAGTTGAAATCGTGTAACGAACTTCTCTGGATAAGTGATTATATAAAATTTTATGAATAGATTTTTTGTAGCGAACTTTAGTAGGGTTAAAGTAGTGTTTGAATAATTTATAATAAATTGTTCTCATTAATTGAACTACATTATATGTTATATTTACAAACTTTTTTACAATTTTTTTTCCAAGCAATGCCAATATATGTTAACTTAACCCGTTATTCAGGATAACGAGTTAACTGTACTTAACCCGTTATCCTCAATAACGGGTTAAGTTAACATATATTGACAGAACTTCACCATCTACAGACCAAGTATTCATAAACTTCGGCCAATATAAGTGTGCTTCACCCGTTTTTGTCGATGACGGGGTACGTAAACTTAACCCGTTATCCATAATAACGGGTTAAGTTGACAAATTTTGGCAGTGCTTCATCATGTACAGACCAGTATTGGCATAAAGGACTGCATATATTTGTCTACTTAACCCGTTGTTAGTGATGACGGCTTAAGTGTACTTAACCCGTTATCACCAATAACGAGTTAAGTAGACAAATATATGCAGAAGTTTATGAATACTTGGTCTGTACATTTTGAGATGTGTATCAAATTGCTGTTCATGCTTGCTGTCCTTGTTGCTGCATTTTGAGAAGTGTATCACAGTTTTGAGAATTGTATCAATGTATTGAGAAGTGTATCACCATTTACTTCTTGTCTTCATCTTCTTCTTGTTTACTTGCCTTCTTGTTTGCTGTGCATTTTGATGCATGCTTGTTGTCCTGAACCCCTCCTTCTTCATTTCCCTATAACTAAGCCTATTGAGTTCATGCCTCTTGAGTTCAATGTAGAGAAGAAAGAGGAAAAAAGAGGGAGGAGACACTTCAAATAACTATAAGTTACAAAAATGTAGGAGGAGCCAATCTTTTCTTCTTCTCTTCATTATAATCTTTTCTTCTTGAAGGGGGAAGAAGTTTGAGTTATAAAAAAAATGAGTTCAAAGAGTCTCCTTCAATTGTTGTTCTTCAATACATTGTTTCAAAAAGAAGTTGAAGATGCAAGAGTAGAGAGACATGTGCATGCCTGATTTAGTGTACAAGTGCATGCTGGGTTTCTCTCAAGGGGTAGGAAGGACTCCCGACTCTGCCTTTTTTTTCTTCTTTCCCCTTAGCCTTTTTTTTGGAGCTTTTTGAGTGTATGCATAAGTAGCAATTCTCCTCCTTTCATACAAATTCGTTCCCTATTGTTACACAGATTGCAATAATTCTCTGGTTTCATAGGACGGAGTAGTGGTGGGTGTCACAATATATTCATGGTACTTTTCAACTTCTTGGCATGCACACCTCACAATCGTGCAACAAATAGTACGAATATGAGGAGTGCGTGTCAAGAAGTTGTCAAGTAATTTGAATATATGGTTACACCCAATACTACTCTATCCCACGAACCGGAGAATTGTTGCATCTGTGTAATTGTAGTGAACTAAATTGTATGCATGGGGGATAACTGCTACTTATGCATTCAAAAAAAGGCAGAGTCGGCAGTCCTTCCTACCTCTTTGAGAAGAAACCCAGCATGTACTTGTATACTAAATTAATTTCAAATTTGGATGAAAGTGTCAAAGAATGACTTTGTAATATGAATTCGCTTGAGTTATGTATGTATTCTATGTATCTTCAAATAACATGTTTTTGTCAGATTGTAATGTTTGATGTACAACACTGTTATAAGATATAACCCGTATCCCTATATTCTCCGAACTTTATCTTGGAAATTTGATGAGTGAATTGCTAAGTAAACAAATTATCATCTGTACGGCTTGTTGTGAATGAACAAATTTGTATATGTATCAACAAAAGCAGATATAGCCTACACAGACGAAAGTTCTGTAAAAAATTCTCTACTTAACCCGTTATTATAGATGACGGGTTAGGTTATCTTAACCCGTCATTGACAATAACGGATTAAGTAGACATATTGGGTTCGAAGATTTTTAATCTCAGGTCTGCAGATGATAAAGTTCTGCCAAAATATCCATACTTAACCCATTTTTGTGAATAACGGGTTAAGATCACTTTACCCGTTATTCTCAATAACGGGTTAAGTAGGGATATCTTGGCAGAAGAATTTTAATCTCAGGTCTGTAGATGAAAAAGTTCTGCCAAAATATCCCTACCTAACCCGTTATTGTGAATAACAGGTTAAGATCACTTTACCCGTTATTCTCAATAACGGGTTAAGTAGACATATATTGGCAGAAGATTTTTAATCTGAAGTCTGTAGATGAAAAAGTAGACATATATTTGCATACATTTTCACAATTTTCCACAACATAGATATATCATCCAGAAATACACAATCTGCAACACAAATAATAAATCTGTACACATCAGCATCCAAATTGCACACATCTTCAAAATTCACATTTTTCAAAAAAAAATAAACAATCGCTACCCAATTACAACATCAAAACCCACAACAATATTTGTAGTTCACAAATACACAAAATGCACACATACAGAGATTAAACTATGATTAAATACATCAGTTATTTAATTGTACCAAATAGATACGTTCAATTAACCACATATATACAATCAAAAGTAAGGAATTTTTCAACGCATTCATTCTTTCCATGGCCGCGATTTTGTTTCATTCCGGACCTGTATGTAGCGCCACGAATTTCTAATAAGATATCTTAGAAAATACGTGACACATTCCCAGTGATCCACTTCAATATAATATCAAACACAACCAACACCACTAAAATTTTCAAATTTTTATTACAACGAATCTTTTACAAATCACAGCGGAATTCGAAACAAACTCAACTCAATATTTTCTTTATTTACAACACCAATTTATCTCGAAACTGTTATTACAAATTTACACAAATCTCTTATGAGTCAGTTATATCTCAAAATCACTCAAGCATCCAATCTCCAACTCTAAGCAACTACCTGCAACATGTGAGGCTAGAGATGATCCCTAACCCCAAAAACTAAAGGGGTCAGCCATAAATGGTGTGAGAAATATAAAAACAAACAAACAACATAAAAGATCATACCTCATAAATTCTTAAACAACAAGTACTAAAAGAATATGGAAAGTACGAAATGACAGGTAACATAAAACATCAAATGGCACTAAGCTAAGTGTCAGGTGTAGAAAACAGGAAACCACATGCATAAAACCAAGCCTAGAAACACATATTCTATATGCAGACTCTCTAATGCGTACTTGTCGAAGTCTATGCATTTCATACTACATAGGTTCGGTGCAAGCCCTTAACATCTTCACTTCATAGGGTTTAATCCTCGCGTTATGAACTAATCCTAACACGATGACTACTACGAGATAAAGATAAACTATGGATAGTATCTCATGCCCGATAATTCCGGAGATGGATCCCACACCCAAGATATTTTACTTGAATAATTCTGGAGATCATCCCACACCGAAACATTGACACGTCACCACACGAATACCACATGTGCTTCACCTCGACTCCGATAATTCCGGAGATCAATCCCACACCACAAGTAGTTACCGTGATAATTCCGGAGATTGTCCCACACCACAAGACTGTGATAATTCCGGAGACATATCCCACACCACTAATAATCTACTGTGATAATTCCGGAGATTAAATCCCACACCGAAAGCCATACTGAGATTCTTGACTCATGTTCCCGTTCATCATATCACCACTAGTGCCTATCCTTATCATTTTGGGTTGTTTGATTACTTAACGAATCTCCTAGAGTGGTATACCCTACCGACCTGAATTCAAATCTAAATAACTAAAATGCCTCAATGGGCCTCAACAAAATACTCAACACCGGTATACTAGGGTCACACACCTCTAGAGACTCAACTCAAACGTCAAAACAAAGTTCCACTAAACAAAGTGGCTCAACTGAATGTCTCAAATTAAATACTTAACTGAATAATTCAAAGTCAAATGCTTAATCAAATACTGAACTGAATGTCAAGTATATACTGAATTATCTGAAAAACCAACCATTCGAAATAGCACTAAAGTTTACTAAGATCCTTCAGTACCAGTCGACTTATACTTTAGTAAGTCGACTGTTCAGAGGACAATTATCCAAAATTTACAAAAATAAACTAAGTCATATAAGTCGACTTAAGAAAAGGAATCAGTCGACTTACCCGTGGTAAATTCTAATAGTCTTCTCAAAATTATTCTAAGTATACAAGTCGACTTAAAGGAATCGTAGGTCGACTGTCCAGAAGAACTAATAATTTTTACCAAAATAATTTCCCCAGCGCACCAGTCGACTGCCTATGAGCTAGGTCGACTGTTCAGAACGACTTTTTCAAAGATTCTAAAATACAGTATCAGGCTCGTACCAGTCGACTGTACAGTAGGCCAGTTGACTGTCGGCCTACAGATTTCAAAATTTGGTCTGATTACAAAATCGAATCTGGAGTTTTTCTAATGATTCAATGGTTATGAAAATAGTTCGTATTGAGGAAAAATGATAAATCTCAACAATTCCTCATCACGTATATGTATATATTACTCAAAACATCAATATGTCAAAATTCAAGTTCTCATGTTCTAAATCACAAATTCTGTCATTAGGGTTTTACAAGATCTAAATTTCTTTCATAAATCTAAATCAAATCTGATTTATAAATCTAATGTCCAGGTGTTCATACTCAAATCTTAACATGCCTTTAGCAACACAATTTTAATAATAAAGATTTACTATTTCATCCACAATTATTCACATGATTCATACCACAATACAAGATCTATATCATTCACAACATCAAATCAATACATCAATGATACTTGCACACATAGATCAACAACAAGACAAATTCCTTTCATTCATAACATCAAATCAAACAACAAAACAAATTTTTATATCACTCACATGAATCAAACAACAAAAACAATTTTTATATCTCTCACCTTGAATTGAGAAAAGTCCACGAAAAAGAATCCTCCTTTTGCTAGATCCAAAACTCCTTTCTCCACCAAAATAAATCTCCACAAAATTCTGTATTTTTGTGATGACGGCTGGAGAAAAATCCTTTAAATATTCGGGATTGAATATTAGGGTTTTACCCACACTTTTGCAAAACAATCCTTTCCAAAATACAATTTACATATATAGTTCTATCATTGGAAATTCCATCAAAACTCGTTTAAATTTGGATTTAAAAGAAAATACACATTCTAAATCTCAATCAATACTGTGCAAAACGTCCAGAATGTACATTTTGCACTTTAACCCCTAAAAATGTCAATTTTGCAAAAAGGTCCTTCTTTTCTCAAAAATTACAAATAGTTCCAATTAATTTCAGAAAAATCTGGAAAAATACTAAATAAATCCCAAATATTAAATAATGATTTTCCATGAATAAAAATTAATTTTTCAAACTTCTCAAAAGTACTTGCACGTGTTTTGCACGTGTACGAAAGATAAATTTTTCTGAAAATATTCATTAAATCTCCAAAAATAAATTTAAATTCATTTTCAAATATAAAAATAATATTTGAAAATACGGGGTTCTACACTGTAATACCCCGATTTTCATTTATGCAAATTATTTATATCTTGCACGTAGTGTGCACGTGCAATATTTTTGTAGTTTTAAATTTTATAATTATTTTCTTCATGATGAGTATATGTAAGTAAATATGTGCTCTTTAATTATTTTTATATAAAGGCCTTTTTAAAAATAAACAGAAGCCTTTCTTTTTAAAGCCCAAATTAATTTTATTTATTACCTTTTTATAAACTATTATTTTGGCCCACAAACTAAAGCCCATGAATATTTTTATTTTAAATACAACTTGTAATGTAGAACACATTTTAAAGATTATTTTTATGAAAATATGATGTACAATTTTTGTTAAATGGAGGACAAGTGCATGCACGTGCATTGCACGTACACGTGCAATTGCACATGGGGTAGGCCGGTTTTGGCATTGGAGGGAAATGAAAATTTGAGTGGAGTCATGGGTGGTGGTTACTTGAACATGGTTGGTTATTGTAACTCTTCCTTGAATCCTAGCCTTTTGTTTCTAACTCCTAGTTTAATCCTAGCCTTCCATTTACCCAAATTTTTAGTATAAATACCCCCCTTAGCCTACTTATTTTTGTACTAATTATTCTCCAAAGACCTATAGTATAATATATTATAGCAAGTGAGTTAAAGATTGAGAGTTGTGTGTGGGGAGTTTGTGCTTGCATCAACAAGGAAGGCCGGCATCAAAGGAGCTCGGGTTCGGCATCTTGGAGGCTTGTGTGCGCATCGATGAGAAGGAAGATCGCTCTCTTGGCGAGGACTTTTGTTTAGGAGGTGTTGCAAATTGTGTTTCTCTCCATTTAAGGTGGGTTATTTTCCACATTTCTAATTAGGAAGCATGCTAGAATTAAATTGAAGTGATGATGCATGAAAAAGATTAATAAGAGTACATTTTAATTGGAAAAATGGCTTATTAATTGATTGGAATGTTAATAAATGGCTTGTATGTGTTACCATCATTTAATTTAAGTTGTGTGTAAATTAATTATAGATACGGATTGCTTGAAGAAAAATTCATTATTATCATCAAGAACCATATGCAAAAGTTAGTAGACGACAATGTTGTTTTATATGCTTAAATGGACCTTGTGTGATAATGTTGTAATGAATGACCAAAAATATAAATTGTGGGTTTGTGAATTGAATAAAAACAGAGAATTGATATAGAGATTATTGAAATCAAAATTTGATAAGAGATGTCGAAAAAGAAATGTGGTAGTAGTAGCATATAATTTGAGCTAATTATATAAAAATATGTGTTTAATTATTGAAAAAAAATTATTTTTATATACTGGAGTATAAATTATTAGGGGGATAAGTAATCTGGAAATTTACAGTAAGTTTAGTAAAAGCAAAATCAAATGAGAGATGTTTAGAACATCGAAATGTTCTATTAAACAGAGAGAATTGATTCAAGTAGACTTTGAGTTGTATCTGAGACAACCCGAGCCTATAGCTCGAGTGGTCGGGATGCTCTTAGTTGCTACAGTGCGCGGGGTTCCTCACCGATCGATGGTTCGATTCCCGTTAGCACCATATATTTGTTTTGTACATTAAAAATAAATTAACTGCAGCCGAGAGCATGTATAGCTCTCAGCCCTCCTTTATACTGCTTGGCGCGATCGGCCTAGTGGTCTGTGCCTGCGACTTGTTTCCCTGTGGTTGTTGGTTCGAAACCCGGTCTCGGCCTGGGTTTACTTTGTGGAAAAAGTATTTTTTTGGGGATTTTTTTGTGATTAAAATTATGGAAAAAATATGATTGTTATCCTAAAAATATGTGGGACTTATGAAAAGTAATTTGGTGGTTATCAAAATAAAACAGAGTATATTTTTTAGAACAAATGTATAAATAGAACTATGGTTCTACACTTATAATTTGTGGAGGTTATAATTTGCAAAAGAACTCGAAATAAAGTGCTAGAATGGAAATATAATAAAGAAAGAAATTATATGATGAAGTGAAGTGATGTGAATTATTCTCATTGGAGAATAGTGTGACAATTATGAGTTGTGAATATTCTTTTGACCATATAATTAGTGACGTGACCTTTAATGTGGAAATAATATTTGATGAAATACATAAGAAATAATTGAATTCTATGTATGTATATGGACTCATGAATAATTTAGAAATCATGATTGGAAAAGAGAAATGTTATTGAGTATGAAAACTCAAACATATGAATTGTGAATTGAAATAGAAATTAGAGTGTAGCCAAAACTCACACCGGCAAGTGGAAGTGATGAATAATTATGATTATTGATATTGAAAAGACCAGTTTGGGTCATTGTGAAATGAAAGAAATAAGACCGGTAGTAGTGAGAGGGCTAACTCTAAGAGATTGATTTTATTCATGATTTCATTAAATTTAAGGATTTAGTACATAGTGAAGAGGTGATGAAAGTGAGAGAAAAACATAAGTATGAGAGCCTCGAGTTTATGATGCGGGTGTGAGCCACAGAATGCATGCTTGATGCGTCAAGACATGGCGTGGGCACTACTCAGAATGATCGGACCTTGGCGACGCTTGTGGGATGTTTGGTGACTGCAAGAGGATCGTGTGCCATGAAGGAGGCTGAATTGCCACAGAATGCATGCTTGATGAGTCAAGACATGGCGTGGGATTCCCCTCCAGGTTTTCTGTACACGAGCTTGTACTCATAGATCATCTAGTATACTTACCGTAGTTACAGTAGTAGATTAAGTCATGACGAGGGATTGAACCCTACAAAGATGAAGAACGAATAAGAGGCTTGCCCTCAGACCTATGTAGTATGGGATGCATAGAATCCGAACAAATGTGCATTAGTGTCATGTAATATGAATAATTGCATTAAGGACTAAGTGCACAATCACAACACGACATCAATAGGGTATTCCCTTTAGTTTGATATGTGACAAGTTTGTGTTTGTTAAATATGGAAAATGAGTTATACTATTTCCGGCATAGAGAGGTGGCCGTGCATAATGTTCGTCGGTTGAATAAACTGACATACCCACAGTTTTGTATGCAGGGTAAATGACATGATAAAGATTAAAGAAGCACAGATGCTTAGAGATTATTCAAATGTTGGTGTACATTTATTTAAATGTTGTAAATTTGCTTCCGCTGTAAAATGTAAAGTGTAAAGTTTCATGTAACTCTGATGTAAAGTGAAAAGTTTTAATTTCCTTATAAAATTGTACGAAAGAAGTGTAAAGATCCTGTGGAATCTCGAATTCAGTGTATTTTGGAATTCGGGGCGTTACAGGACCTACACCAAAAAAAAAAAAATTTTAGTTAATAATCGAGTCGAAATTAGTAATTATCTTCACGACAAAATAAAAAAGTAAGCAATTATTCGGTGTTTATCTTAAAAGTTTGATATGACATACATAACATGAAAAACTCCTTAGCACGAACCTTCACCTTCATCATCATCACTCTCCCCAGCGTTTGGAGCTTCTTCAAACCCTACCGATCCACTAAACAAGGAAGAAGAATGGGTTAGTATCGACTACAACAAGTTTAGATTCATTGAGTACAATTAACAAATACTTAGTCTCTGATATATTACTTTGCTATATTTTTTGGGCAATTCCGTGAATCATGACCTATGATACGAAGGCATGTCCTGCAGAGTCTTGGCATCTTCATTTTTTGGCATTCTCTGATAGACTTCAACCTTTTTCCTTTAGGCCTCCCCTTTGTGGTGCACTGCACGGGGTCACCTACGTGTGGTGTGCGGTTCACTGATTCAATGTTAGCAAAGCCTTCGATTCCCTTGAGCATGTGGTCGAGCATGTACTTGTATCCTCGCTCTGAAGAACAACCAAGATCGACCAAATGTTTTGAGTGCATAGTTAGTTCACAATAACGAGAGGGAAAATTGTCGCCCATACTATTCGAAACCAGTATACTGCTTCTTCTTAGTTGATCCCTGGTCCATCGCCTACAAATATATTGCTCGGGTAGTGCGGTGTGATCTGTGAATCGAATAACTACCAATAGATGTTTGCAGGGAATGCCTACGAAGCTGTACATGGCACAAGGGCATTTAGCAATTTGAGTGATTTTACAATAAGAAATCACCCTCTCCGGTTCTGCATTTTCACAAACTGTTACAAAATAAGCTACACTATCCGGTGTATCCATACTCGCAATTAAACTCACAATAAGTAATAAGCTTTTTACAACTTCTTGTTGGAATTTGTAGAAAATCTTCAGTGTGTATGTTCCCGCTATTTGTGACTCCAACGCCCATGCGGTCTTCAATTTTGGCCTCTCCTCGCGATTACGATGTGTTTCTTTAAGTTCATCATGTTTTTGTTTTACTAAGAGTCGGTCAAAGATGACGGCAAATTCATGTAATGAGTACTTCTTATGAGTATGGTGCTTCAAGGATGAATGTAGCGATTTGCTACGTTGGGTACTCAACATGCCACCCCAAAATGAGTCTCTTGCGTACACAGGAGCCCATTTTTTGCAGATCTCAAATTTTTCCTTCAACCATTTGTTATTCTCAAGTTTGTACTGGGAGATCAAATTTTTCCACTTCTGTTCAAATTCTGTTTTAAATTTCACCGTATAAATGATAGTCTTTAAAGCATCCCTGAACTCGTCAACGTTATTCTGCATACGCACTTCATGCGGTAACTTATCCAAAATATGCCAAATGCAATATCTATGTGACGTGGCTGGGAAAACTTTAGAAACTGCAGAAATTATTCCACGATCCTCATCTGTCACGATGTTCATCAGATCGAATGCCATTGTTTCTCGCCACTTTTCAAAGAACCACTCAAATGAGGATGCCTTCTCATTGGAGATGAACCCACAACCTAGGAATATTGATTGCCAATGATGGTTGAATCCAACAAATGGTACGAACAACATCCCGTATCGGTTTGTGTTGTAGGTAGCATCAAAGCAGAGAACATCCCCAAATACTTCATAATTCTTTCTACCGATATCATCTACCCAGACACAATGGGACAATCGCCCTTCGAGATCACATTGGCAATCAAAATAGAATAAAGGATCGGTCTCCATTTTGGATTTAAAGAACTCAAGTAGCATTTTCCCGTCGTGTCCTTTTAAACCCTCCATCTCGTCTCTTCTGAGATTTCTAACATCGGTTTCAGTGAAACCAATTTTCTCATTACCTCCACTTGCACCTTTGAAGAATAGCATTTATTTGCATACAGGGACATTAACTTCGGTAAGTTGACCAATTACTTTTTTATCTGTCTTAGTCAATTCACGGTTTCGAGGTAGCAAGTGACGTCTACCGGGTGAAATAAATTTGTGATTGTGTGCTTCATTTAACGAATAAAGAATCCACAAATTACTTTGTGAATTACTTTGTGGGTTTAGTTTGACACGAACGAAAGATTTGCAACCCGTTTTAGAAGTTGTTCCTTGTCTAGCTTCATTATGATTATTCGGTGACTCACCGGCTTTATTACAAACATATGATTTATCCACTACATCGTTTTCCTTGTATTTATTTCCACCCTTACGCATAGAGAATCCCGCACATTTGCAATATGATGAATAAAAATTTTCCGCTTCCTCTAGAGTGGGAAATGTCATACCAATCTTCGGTTTTAGGTGCTCGTCAACATGAGGAAGAAACTCGCCAATTTGTTGTGCACGAACAAATTTCTCTCCGGCAACAGAACTTCCTTCAAAACTGTCCATACCTAGGAAACCGTGAAAAGGAGAACAGTTAGGGGTACTAAACCGTTGTATTTGGTGTTTTTATAACCAAAAGCGACACACGATTGTAGCTCTCGGACCGTTAATCGAAACTCACTTTTACAAATTGAGGTTGCTTGTGCTACATGAGATCATCCTAATTGCAAAGTTTCGTATTTTTTGAGGCCGTTTGAAGGGTTTTCTAATCTAACTACACTTAAAAAATTCTAAGTCACTAACTTCTAATGCGAGGAACGTGACAGAACGGCACAAACGGCATCCAAAATTAATAAAACTTTGCACCTTACTTGAATTCACGTAGCGCAAGTCACCACAACTTGTACAAGTCAGTTTCGACTAACGGTTCGAGAAATTCGACCGTGTATCACTTTATTTGGGTTTTTTTCAACCGAAAGAAATACACGGCCGTATCTCTCTAACCGTGAGTCCAAATTCACTTATACAAGTGCGGGTTGCTTGTGCTACATGAAATCATCCTACTCGCAAAATTTCTTATTTTTTGGAGGTCGTTTGAAGGGTTTTCAAATCTAACCGCAATTAAAAATTTCTAAGTCACTATCTTCTAATGTTAGGAACGTCACAAAACCGCACAAACGGCATCTAAAATTAATACATCAGTGCACCTTGCTTGAATTCACACAGCGCAAGCCACCCCAACTTGTACAAGTGAGTTTCGACTCACGGTTAGAGAGATACGGCCGTGTATCACTTTATTTGGCTTCTTATCAACTGAAAGCGATACACAGCCGTATCTCTCTAACCGTGAGTTGAAATTGACTTATACAAGTTCTGGTTGCTTGTGCTACATGAGATCATCCAACTCGCAAAGTTTCAAATTTTTTGGATATCGTTTGAAGGGTTTTCTAATCTAATCTAACCGCACTTACAAAATTCTAAGTCAAAAACTTCTTATGCGAGGAACTCGACAAAACTGTACAAACGACATCCGAAAATTATAAAACTTTTCGACTTGGTCGAATTTACGTAGTGCAAGCCATCCGAACTTGTAGAAGCGAGTTTCGAGTCACGGTTTGCGAGATACGGCCGTGTACCGCTTTACTTTGTTTTTTTCAACCGAAAGCGATACGTGGCCATATCTCTCAAACCGTGAGTCGAAACTTACTTCTACAAGTTGGGTTGGCTTCTCTTAGGGGACACCAACCAACTCGCAAAGTTTCAAATTTTTTGGAAATCGTTTGAAGGGTTTTCAACTCTAACCGTACTTACAAAATTCTAAGTCAAAAACTTCTCATGCGAGGAACTTCAGAAAACCGCACAAACGGCATCTGAAAATTATAAAACTTTTCGACTTAGTCGAATTCACGTAGCGCAAGCCACCCGAACTTGTAAAAGCGAGTTTCGAGTCACGGTTTGAGAGATACGGCCGTGTACCACTTTACTTGTTTTTTTCCAACCGAAAGCGACACACGGCCGTATCTCTCGAACCGTGAGTCGAAACTCACTTCTAAAACTTGGGGTGGCTTGTACTACGTGAGACCAACCTACTCGCAAAGTTTCATACTTTTTTACGGCCGTTTGCAGGGTTTTCAACCATAACCGCACTGAAAATTTTCTAACTAATTTCGTATATACAATTCTAGTTCTACAAATTACTAACGCAAGCAAAAAAATTCGGCAATTGAATATAGTTAAAGTCAACACAATTCTACATCTAAAATCTACTAAGGCAAATTAATTTTTTCCTACTTTCTAAATTATTTAGTATACACAAATTGAAAAATAAACACAAATATAGGTTACTGAGGTCAAGAAATAGTCTATACCTTACAAAATAGGTCCAAATGAAGCCAAAGAATCAATTTGGAGGAGAACTAGGGTTTCGATTTCGTTTCGAAGAGGGAATGAGAGAGTAGGGTTTCAAACATTGGAGTAGATATTGGGAGAGAGGAGGGGCAGCAGACGGAGGAGGGCTAATTTGGGTTTAGACGAAGGATTAAGGTTTTTTTCGTTTTGGGTTCGTCGAAGAAAGAAGAAAGAGCGAGAGAGAAATCATCGAAGAAGACGATCTGAATGCAAATACAAATGAATATAGATTGCCTTAACCCGTTCTTGGGAAGGACGGGTTAAGGCTATTTTTTAAAATAAAATTTAGCCTTAACCCGTCCTTCCCAATGACGGGTTAAGGCAAATTTTAATAAAAAAATATATGGAAGATCCAACGGTCCAGATCAAAGTTCGCACAGGTTTGTGCACACAGACCCGTTTGCAACGGAAGAAGACTCTCTCTCTCTCTCTCTCTCTATATATATATATATATATATATATATATATATATATATATATATATATATATATATATATATATAAGGAAAAAGGGGTATGAGCAACTTGCTCATTTAGTAAATAAGCAATTGATGATGTGACATACATGTGATTGGAAAATCCTTAAAAGAGTTAGTTGTCCAATGTATCAAATGCATGCCACATAATCAATTGCTCATTTACTAAATGAGCAAGTTGCTCATATCCCTTTTACCCATATATATATATATATATATATATATATATATATATATATATAGAGAGAGAGAGAGAGAGAGAGAGAGAGAGAGAGAGAGAGCAATGCTCCATTCCAAACGGGTCCGTTTGCACAAACCCGTGCAAACAGATCCGCTGGCCGTTGGATCAAGTTCGATCAAGATCCAACGGCCGTGATCGAGCCCTCCAGTCACCCCATCACACTTAAGTTGTGAGGGATAATTTGGGAATTTTTTCCCAACCTCATTCGCTATAAAATGTTGCTCACAAATTTGAACATATCCCGTTGTTTGAAACAACAACCTAGGTTATAAAAAGTTGAATGAACCTAGGCCTTTGTTTGAAACAGCGACCTTTTATAACCTAACAACGGCCTAGGCTATAAAATCTCGTTTTGTTCCAAACACCGGCTGAGATTCATTCAATGGGCGGGGCTCGATCTCTACCGTTGGATCTTGATCTATCTGATCCAACGGCCAGCGGGCCTGTTTGCACGGGTCTGTGCAAACAACCCGTTTGCAATGGAGCATTGCTCATATATATATATATGAGATGGTGAGATGGGCTCCTTATATATATAGTTAGTCTATTATGAGATGGTGAGATGGGCTCCTTATATATATAGTTAGTCTATTATGAGATGGTGAGATGGGCTCCTTATCGTGAGCAGGAGATCTCAACTGTGCGATCGCATTTGATGGCGGTCAAACGGCTCTCAATCCATCCCGCACATCTTCTGACTTGCTGAGGGGCAAAATGGTCAGATTTGAGCGCCATTTCCTTCTTTCTAGCTCAAATCACTCCCCTCTCTCTCCCGCTCTTCCTCTTTCGTTGTCGATAAAGAAAACCCTAATCGCGAGCGCCATTTCCTTCTTTCTGGCTCAAATCACACCCCTCTTTCTCCCGTTCTTCCTCTTTCGTTGTCGATAAAGAAAACCCTAATCGCACAGCTGATCAGCTCACGCCTTTTCCCTCCTGCTCTCACTCTTTCGTTGTCGACAAAACCTTAATCGTCAGCTGTTCTCTCTCTCCTCGACGACAAACCATCCTCTCTCTATTTTAGAGGAGAAACCCAAATTGCTGTTAGGCTTTCGATTTCTACTCTCAGTGGATTCTGCCTCACTCTTCGACGACAAACCCAAATCGCGAGGTGGGTTTCAATTTTGATTTCTACTCTCAGTGGTCTCTTTCTCTCTCTCTGCGATGAAAAACCTAAATCGCAATTAGGGTTTCGAGGCTCTCTCTCTCTCTCTTCGACGTCAAACCCAAAGTGCGATTAGGGTTTCGATTCCTGAGCAATTCGAAGAGAAACCCTAGCCCCCAATCATTCTTATCAGGTAATCTCAATTTCAAATTACATTTCGTTTTCTTCTTTCAAGTTTCATTATGAAAAATTGAGTCTCTCCCTGCATGATTAGAATTTTATGTAGATAAAAGGGTACAAAATAGGTGACTGTATGAGATGTTCAGAATTGAAGATCCTTCCTGTAGAGTAGTTTATAAGTATTCCACCATTTCGATTTTCAGCATTGTATCAGAATTCTAAAGAAGCAGATGTGTGTACTCATAACTCATGTGTGTACTCATATTTATTAGGTCTGTTAAAATGTTATTACTGGGGTTTGATTTGCCATTATGTAGTGTATAATAGTGTGTTTGCATGTCATATTGGCTTTTTTAGTTTATTCCCCTATTTCGTTTATTAGAAGAGGCGCGAGGTGGCCTCTACTATATATATATTGTACCTTGTATTTTTATCAGTCAATATGATCTCTTCTCATGATAAGGAGAGGTATTCACAGCTATTTTTGGTATATCAGAAGAGGCCCCATGGCCGTTTTTGTGTGTTGGTCTAGGCAATGATGATATGCACTACCTAACAAGCTAATAAGTTACAACTAGTTGGCACGACATAATAATGCAGCCCTAGACTAATCTTAATGCTTGATTTGCAAAATGGATATATAGAAGTGTGTTCTGAGCCTACGACTAATTCAGTTCATATGTTGAAGACAACTATGATGATGAAAAATATTCCGAATAAGCTTGAGTAAGCCTGCATTTATTTAATTAATTTTGAGTCGATTAAGACCTTTTAAAAAAAAGTAAAATTATGTATTAATTTTTTCCCCATAAATTTGTTTAGCAGCAAGATGGGGATTTTGAAGATGTTGGATGACCACTGCTTTGAGGTCAACAAGAAGCTTATGGCTGATGAATCTCTTTCGGAATTTGATGCTTACAGGCAGTGTGCATGGACGCATGGACGCATGTTTGTGCCCTATGATGGTTATAAGGGTGCATTAACAGGAAGTGCTTGATTCTCACTCATTTTAAATTTACCCAATGTCCTTTTTTTGTGTGCTGGTCTAGGCAATGATGATAACCACTACTTAACAAGCTATTTATTTTGAATGTGTCTCCCCCCTCTACCTAGTATTGTTGTGTCTTGGGCGGAGCAGATTTAAGCCCTCGGATCGCGATCCAACGGCTGAGATCTTCAGCTCATGCTAAGGAGCTCAGCTTACCATCTCATAATAGATTCACTCATATATATTACAATTTAACGGTGGTTTAGTCCAATTTGTTGGCTTGGGGTGATTATCACTGCCCTTCATGTAACTCTTTTTAAGTACATTATATGAATTTTTAATTATTTCACGAATTCCAGACTTATTTCATGTTTTTCCTTTAAAAAAAAATTTCTTTAAAAGATTTTTCTGCCATTTCGTTTTTATTGCCCAAACTATATACAACCCATATTTGAAGTCCCACATACTGCTTTTTGAATTTCCTAGTAAGACTACCTCTAAAAAATGGAAACAGGATTAGAACTTTAGAAACATGGCTCCAGCGTGCAATAAAAAGTGAAAGAAATCCAGACCAAACTTTGACAAAATGCAAGCTATCAGTCAGATGTAAAATAAATGTAGACCATAAGTACGCATATTAAGCTTGGACAATAAGGATGAAAAGAATAAACCTTGAGCAAAGTGTCCTGGACTTCTTTGGATCTGCTGGGTAGTAAGCGCGACAGTATTTCCTGCTGTCTTGAACCAGTCAAGATACGAAGCCTAAAAAACCACTTTCTGCTTCTCATCTTTCGACACTCAACCCATCTATGGTGGGCATCAGATCTAAAGAATTTTCCATAGTAGAAGGACAATATATCACTCATCTCTTTACTCTCAACAAATTTTTGTACCTGAACAAGATTTTTCCCAAATATGTAGAGGCCAAGAAGAAAACTTTCTAATTCAGCATCGTTCCAAAAAGATACCAGTAATTCAGGCAATGGGACATAAGCTTGAGGAAGCGTCTGATTACTGTCTGAAATATCAAGTGATTCTCTAGGTACTGTACTGTATTTTGAGTCTAGAAATTTATTGGCATCTACACAGTGAAGCCACATAACTGGGATTGCAAACTCTTCCCTAGTGTAGGCATTAAAATCAATGATGTTCACATTGTTAATTGCCACATTTTGTAGGTGAAGTGGCTCATGATAAGGAGCAGATTTAAGCCGTCGGATCGCGATCCAACGACTGAGATCTTCAGCTCATGATATGGAGCTCAACTTACCATCTCATAATAGACTCACTCGTATAGAGCTGGTTGAGAGTTGTTTATGTTTTTCCGAGGCTGATTGAGCTCTTTTTTAGTTTTGTTTCTGAGCATTCTTAGTTTTGGGGGGGGGGGGGGGGGGGGGGGGGGGGCAGAAGTGAAACTAGTTGGCATGGCATAATAATGCAGCCCTAGGGAAATAAGTATGGTTGATTTAAATAAACAGTGAAATATAAGTGTGTTCTGAGCCTACGATTACTTCAATTCATGATTTTGTTGATTAGTACTACTTGGCTTTTTGTAGTGGTATTTTATTTCACGAATACATGTTTAAGATAGTTGTATTAACTATTTTCAGGAGCAGCAACAACCGTTCAAGCAAGCAGCAGTAGCAGCTCAAGCAAGCAGTGAAATTTTGAGCTGATTGAGCTCTTTTTTATGTAGTGTATGAGCGGATTGAGGGATGTGTATGTTGTATCTTGGATGATTGAGCTATTTTTTATGTTTATGAGCTGTTTGAGATATGTTTATGTTATTTCTTAGGCTGATTGAGCTCTTTTTTATGCTGTATATGAGCTGATTGAGCTATTTTTTTATGTTGTATCTTAGCTGTTTGAGCCTTTTTTAATGTTGTTTATGAACTAATTGAAGGATGTTTATGTTGTATCTTGGCTGACTGAGCTATTATTTATATTGTTTATGAGCTGTTTGAGGGATGTTGATGTTGTATCTTGGCTGATTGAGCTCTTTTTTATGTTTATAAGCTGTTTGAGATATGTTTTATGTTATTTCTTAGGCTGATTGAGCACTTTTTTATACTGTATATGAGCTGATTGAGCTATTTTTTATGTTGTATCTTGGTTGTTTGAGCCTTTTTTAATGTTGTTTATGAACTAATTGAAGGATGTTTATGTTGTATCTTGGGTGATTGAGCTATTATTTATGTTATTTATGAGCTGTTTGAGGGATGTTTATGTTGTATCTAGGCTGATTGAGCTCTTTTTTATGTTGTTCATGAGCTGATTGAGCTCTGTTTATGTTGTAACTTGGCTGATTGAGCTATAATTTATGTTGTAACTTGGCTGATTGGCTGATGCACAGCAAGGGAATTGCAACAATATGTGGCCAACTAAAATATGCACAGCAAGGGAATTGCAACAGATCAAAGATTCTTAGAAGGCCAGTTGATCTGATGATTAACCATGTAAGTCATTTACGGAACAGAAGAACAAACACTGATACTTCAGATGCCACTTTGTTTCTACTGATACAATCAACTAAAAAAAGAAGCTAATACTAATACAATCAGATCCCTGAGTGAGCTCATATCTTCACAGCAGCTGCAGCAACTCTGACAACTCCCCTTCCCTTCAAACCGATAGATACACCCAAGCTCGAAATCAGGGAAACTCTTGCGCAGGTCATCGACATCAACCCAAGAAGCTTGGTCAGGAGTGAACCCTTTCCACTGCATTAAAAAAAAACTCAATCAACCAAAGATGCAACATAAAAAAAAGAAGGATCAGGGAAACTCTTGCGCAGCTCATATACAGCATAAAAAAAAGAAGGATCAAGGAAATAAAATTGCTAGCCAACTTTATTGCTTGAAATATTCCTTTAAAAAAAAAATTTACTGCTTGAAATAAGAACACATCTATCAAATCATGCCATTCTGTACCCAAAACCAATACACTTTGCAAATTTGAAAGTAGCAAGGCTGGTTACAAGTGGTAATAAGGCATTCAGGCTGGGAAAATAAATTTAACTGGAAAACTAAAAGCTGTCTCCAGATTGAATCCGACCTCACATAAAAAAGTTCTCAGTTCAATGCAAACCTACAGATAAATATAAGCTCCCTGTCAATAGCATTAATAAAAGTTGAAACACATCTTTTGCAATTTCATACCAATGACAGCTTACCAGCAGGAATGGATCTTTTGACTAATTTAGCCCACGCTTCATTTGCCTTGTTGATGACCTCCAGAGCACAATCCTACTCACCAAGAGAAATGTTATAGCTAAATCAGAAAGCGTGCCATTAGAGGGAGATGAATGGGCTACGGGAGGCCACAATTAGACGTGAATAACAAGGTTACAAAAATGGGAAAAAAAATGAAAAAATGTCATATATTAATGATTTCACATCTGATATATCATATGCAGAAATAAGAATAAGCCAGTTGTTTTTAAGTTCATTGTAAAATTAAGGAAACATTCAAAGTGTAAACGGTCGGGTTCATTACATGGTTACAAGTGGGTTTAAATAGAATTATTTGATAAAAGTTCAAATCCAAGCCCAAAAAGAGTGTACGAATAAAACTCTTTAAAACCCCGTAGCCCGTTTTTACACTAAAACAGAAAGATCTGTTTTTAACCACCGTTTAACCCATAAATGAAACAGTAGGCTCATAATCTGTTTAAAGATTTTTTACCCTTTTTTGGAACACTAAAGAATAAATATCAACAATGACACCAGAACAACCAATCTATTAAAGGATTTTACATTCAAGACAATGCATTTTCAGGAGATGCTAAAGCTTATGCTAAGAAAAGAAACTATATACTGCTGGGTCTGAGAGTAGTGGTAACAGCTAACACTAGCTACCTAGCATTTGCAGTAGTACTACAAAATCTGTTTCATTATAGTTCTATTGATCTCTCTTTTCAAAAATAATGTGCGCATGACAAATTCCTCGAAGTAATTTCAATGCCCAATATCTTCCCTTATGAGTAATATTATATCCAGGCACAAGATCCTCAAGCAAAATAAAGAACCAATGTATAGCAATCCATAAAGGTCAATCTTCACTTAGTTAACCACTTTCCAACTAAAGCATAAATGCTAAATCCTTATTTGCCCAATTGAAACAATTAACAGAGCTGGTGCAAACAAGACAAAAATTATATATAGGTAACATAGAAGAAGTACAAGTACAACTAACCATGTGAAGCATGATAAGATCATTAAAAACACAGATTTACCCAATAAGAAATATATTAGTACAAAAGAATTAGAAATATATGTGAGGGGGAATGTGGGCCTAAACTGAGATCAACAAGCTTCGTAAAACATGTGAAAGGTGAAATCATAAACTTAGGGAAGAAAAATTATGCAAAAGTTTACCTTGTTTGCTACCTTGTTACCGAGACCAAATCTATTAGCAGGTTTCCCATCTGGAATCTTGTAATCTCTAAACCAGTCCCTTATTGCAG
The DNA here is from genome assembly GCA_017893485.1 of Hemerocallis citrina. Taxonomy (NCBI): domain Eukaryota; kingdom Viridiplantae; phylum Streptophyta; class Magnoliopsida; order Asparagales; family Asphodelaceae; genus Hemerocallis; species Hemerocallis citrina. Next base: position 126,685,621 of record CM030362.1, read on the forward strand.
TATGAGTGCCCTAATTGCAACAACAAGCATCCAGTTTAAGCAAAAATTAGCCTAACTACAGATCCCAAAATTAGTATTTCTTACTGCTGTATTCCTCTTTCTGCTTACCTCCTATTCTTTACTAAATAATCTTTGAAATTGATTGATTTTCAATCAGATCAATAACTTAAACATTAAAAATCTTTAACACATTCTCTCAGTTTGGCATTGTTTCTGGAGAATGCATTTGGTTCAAAAAGAACTTTGACTCAAAATAGGTGTTTGGAAACTTAATTAAAAGTGTGTTTAACCAAAAGTACTTTGACTCAAAATAGCTCAAGCAAGCAGTGAAATTTTGTAGGCTCAGAACAACAACAACTGCAACAAAACTTGAAGGCTTAGAACAACAACAGCAAAACAAATGTGTAGGCTCAGAACAATAACACCACCAAAAAATGTGTAAGCTCAGAACAACAATAACCTGTACGACCGTACACAAGTGCTGGAAATATTTCCAATAAATCAAGTATAAGTGAGTCAAATGCAGAAATTTGAGTTTGTCACTAGGGTTGCTAAACTAAGCCATGCCTACTAGTTCCAACCAAATTGTTGTTTTGCATCTCCATCTCTTCCAAGTCAATCACTTCAACACCAAATGAGTGCACAACGGAACTCAATAAACAGAGGAAAATGCTTGACAAAACACATTAAAGCATAAAGTTTGGTTGAGAGATGAGATCGATAATGCCAAAATATATGGAGACATAAATGACCAATTTACCCTCAACAAAAGAGCTGAGAGAACGGGATCAAATCGGACTCGTTCTATCGCTAGCAAACGAGATCGGAGATCTGGTAACTCCCGCTCACGATAAGGAGCCCATCTCACCATCTCATAATAGACTAACTCATAAACATAGTAAACAAAATTCATGTTCTTGGGTGACTTTTAGTTGCGCACTAACTAGGTACAAAAGCACAAAATTATGAAAATCGTTTTACTTGTCTTGTATAAAGTTTTCATCACTGCCTACACACTCCAATAGAGAAAACTCAGGATTAAAGAAAATCATGCATAAACAAAATCATTCATAAACTTTTCATCATTGCCTACTAACTTGGTATTATTTGTATAAACAAAATCATTTTACCAACTTTTCGAAGATGGCGAAAAATCATTCATTTCTGTTATATCCATCATCAATTTGCCTGCAAACAGTCAAGACATAACGATCAATTTAACACATGAACATATTTGGAATTAAAGAACAATAATTACAAATATGGCAAAAAATTATTTATAATCATGTAAGACGCTTACCTACAAAATCCACAGACATAAACTACTAAAGTTCATGCAATATTTGGAGCATCTTCTGTTATGGGTTCCATTCTTGAAAAAGTAGTTGAAGTTTGTGACTCATTCAAATTAGAACTACTCGAATGATAAGCACAAATTAAAGAAAAGATTATATTATATATGACAAAAGTTGAAATAAATTATGTATGAAAATACCAACCTTTCCTTCAAAGGGCAAGTCCGACTGTCATGATTAACAAGCTTCTTGCATAAACGACACTTCCTTAATGGCTTCACGACCTTTTCCATGGCTTTCTCCTTCCCTCCTTTAATTCGCTTCCCACTTCCTTTGGTCTTTGCAATATCCGGTACATGAATGTTTACTGATTTAGGTAAGGAAGTGCTTCTTGCTTGTAATTCTTGGGGCATATCTTGTTGCAATTTTGCAATATCGGCAACTACTAATGTTTTGGCCTTTTGGCACATCTCATTGGATGTGCGAGCAATCCTCATCAACTTGTGGATTTCATTTGACAACTCCACCATATCCAAATCTTGTGGACTACCGTAGCTACCAATAATTTCTTCGCCACCATCATCATACACAATCTCGGTTGTTACTGAGGTGGTCCACCTCTTTAAGATATAAGATTGAGGTAGGTAATCAACAAACTCATTCCTCAAAACAACAAGGATGTGTCTACAAGGAATTCCATCAACTTCAAATTTTCTACATGTACAGGACCTAGCATCATCCATTCCTTTATAGAACACATATCTTGTTTTGTCTGATTTTTGTGACATTCCCATTCTCCGCACAATATAGTGCCGCACACTCACATTAGCATCTTTCATTAAAGATGTAACTCCCTGTTCCAGTAATACGTATTTTACTACGTAAATTTTTGTACTTCAATTTTCAGATCAGTTTTATTTTTCTCTTTGGACTCTTTATCTAAAGCCAGAATATTTTTCTGATCAATTCTATAATTTTGTGAATTTTTCGATCGGAGTTTAAATACAAATTTTAAACCCTGATTAATCCTAATCCTAATCCTAATCCTAATCCTACGCCTAACTTTCTCATTTTTTCCTCCTACAACCTAACTTCTACTGACTTCTCCTCCTTATTCCTATTTTCTAACCTAATCCCCACTAACCCCTCATTTTTCCACACCTAGGCTTATATTTTTCTACACCTCCACCACCCTACACTCTCATTTTCCTAACCTCCTTTGATTTTTCTACACCCCATCTACACCCCTACACATGCATGCACAATTGCAACCAGCCAACTCTCTCTCCCTCTCTCCTTGTTTAAATCTATATATATGCATACACACACACATGCATAACACATCAACCCCCCACCTCTACGTCTCATTTTTCATTTTTGCCTTCTTCACACCCCCTGCCTTCTTCATACCGAGAGCAAGCAATGCCCAAGCTCCACTTCACATTCCACCTTCGAGCCAACGACTCCGCTTCTACGATCCCGTGAATCCCGAAAAATAACCCGACACCGCGCCACCTTGTTGTTGCCGACGTCGCTTCTTTCCGTGGTTAACACTACATTATAAGGCAAGTACCTTGTACACTCTTTTTGTTCTCGTACAAGCATTTTCCTTTGACTCGTGGCAAGTAGTCTAATTATCATCATATTTTATTGTCAAACTCTGTTCTAGTCACTTGTTCCATGTTATATCAACTCAAGAGTGAACCGTTAACACATTTCGAATCGTGTTATCGAATATTCAATTTTACTATCTCTAAAATTTCTTGACCTTGCACTAAGAATTCGACCATGTTCCCAATACTGGATTGAAGGTTTTCTACATGGAAATCGTAGCCCATCGAGTCCCGAATCCAGAACATCTGACGGTTTCTCAATCGGATGTATAGATTGTGAGATATCGCGATTTTAGTACTATCATATTGTGAATTTCTGAACCTGCACGGGATTACTAACCGGCATCTTGTACTGAGAATTCGACCATGTTCCCGACACTGGATCGAAAAACTTTCTACATGAAAATCATAGCCCTTCGAGTCTAGATATCCGAAACATCCTACAGTTTCTCAATCGGATGTATAGATTGTGAGATATCGCAGTTTTAGTATTGTGACTCCGAATTTTCAGAATGCGCGCGAGACATCGAAACCAGCGAAGAATGAATTTGTACGCATCGCTACTGTCCTTAGAATGTATCGTGTGAATATGCGTTGGAACCGGGAGAGAGTCTAATTTCTAGAATCTCTGACGGAATTGGATTTGGTTTTCTGTAACAACGAGAAAGTGAATTTGAATGCAGATATGTCAAGTTATCTAAAAATTCATCTATACATTTTTGCATATAAACCCATTACTTTTCATATTTAATGAACTGAGTGTATTATTGTTCTTATAATAATAACTTGTATAGATATAATATGTTGATATAATGTATTTTATACCACTTGATAAATCTATAATAATTACTATCGATATATGTACTCGTTTCACACCTCATACCATGATTACTGCCCTTGACATTTTTCCAGATTAACTGTCTTGATTACACCGTTCCACTAGTCGTACCAATTGCATGTTCATAATTAATTATAAAAGAATAACAAGCCGGGGTTATAAGGGTACGACTTAATAGTGGACAATATAGGGGAGTATACTCAGAAGGGGGCCCGTGTTTCCCGAAATAGTGATTCTTGATTCTTGATTCTTGATTATACAATTCTTGATTACATAATTCTCGATTACATGATTCATGATTACATGTCTTGATACTATCACTGGAAGACCCGAGTATATGATCCTATAGAATTCACTACTTAAGTCTAAACGTCACATGATTGATATGCACCGAACTTGTGGTATGGGACACAGGATTGCGTGCATTAGATAAGTTAATAACACAGATAAACTTGAGATTTCCACTAAGCAAGACTCTTGATTACATGACTCTTGATTACATGACTCTTGATTACAAGACTCTTGATTACATGACTCTTGATTACATGACTATTGATTACAAGACTCTTGATTACATGATTCTTAATTACATGACTCTTGATCCTTGATTACATGATTATCGATTAACTGAGCCTAGGTTATCAATTGCTTATATCTTGAAGTCTAGAATACACTAGTTATCGTTATTACTTACATGATCATATTGTCCCTGTTCCTTGCTTACTTTCATATTGTATTTGTACTTCTACTTCTTGTTTCTTCCATGTTATATCTTGTTATATTACCCCTTTTTCTGCTTGTTGCTACTTGCTGCCCGAAACTTGCTCTAACGGGAACTTTTCTATTTTTCTTTGAGTTAATAATTACACAGGTACTGATGGATCCGACGAGCAGACTCTCTAGGCGATCGTTGCTGCTTCCTTACTACTTCATGTTGTTTTTCTTTCAGTCGCTATTTTATCTAGTTGTTATAGCGAACTGCTTATCATATTATTTTAATTCTGGCACCTTGTACTCCCGGGCATCTTGACCCGATGTTGATGTATTATCCAAATGATGGTTATTCTATTTTCAGCTCATGTGATTATTATATTTGCCTGCGTGAATGTGTTATAAAGATCTTGTTGAGCTTATAATTGTACAGCTTATGGATGATGTACATCATTCGCTGGACCTCAGTTGCGTGCCTGTATTTCCGTATAGTAGGAAGCGGGGCGTGACAGGTTTTTAGTGGTATCAGAGCCTAGGCTCAAACCATGCTAAGCTCAACAATATACACATCACGTGGATCACATGAATGTTAATAACCAACTTGCCATCTGGAGATTTACCCCATTCGAATATACATTTCAGACTATGGTTCACGGAGGATCTTCGACTTCTACGCCCAGGGATGAACTATCGGAGATCGTCGCCATTCTCCAGGAGATGCAACGAATGATGGAGCTATAGCACTCTATTCCTTTTCTTCTTTTCTGCTTGTTTCTTGTTCTTATCTTGCTTAAATTTTTTTCTTCTTCCTAAACCTCTCATTTATAGGAATGAGAAATGAGTAACTGACAAATTATTCATTCCTGTTTCTCCCATTTTTCTTTGCGGCACCAATCTTGCCATAATTTTTCAACATTGTTTGGTGGTGTGGCCCACTTTACCAAATAAGTTTGACAACCAATATCTTCGTGTTACAAATTTCTTAATTCTTCTCAATTCATCGATCGCTATCACTTGGTATCAGCAGCGAGAAGCATCACCATCAGAGTGGCGCAGCGGAAGCGTAGTAGAGTCCTTTATTGATTCGTGGAATGAATATCAAAGTAAACTTCAACGTCATCAACAACTCAAGGTTCGATGTTATATTTGGAATGGATAGGGGCCAAAGTGCAAATATTGGCCATAGGCCGGTTATAGGGTGCGGTGCATTAATGAAGAAAAAGACAAGATGAAGAAGAAATAAAAAGAAGAGAAAGAGAGAGAGAGAGAAGTCAAAGAAAGAAGAAAGAAAAAGAGAAAGAAGAAAAAGAGAAAGAAAGAGGAAGAAGAAAGAAAGAGAAGTCGGAGAAGAAAGAAAGAGAGAGAGAGGTCGGGGAAGAAAGAAGAGAAAGAAGAAGGCAACTCGGGAGCAAGCTTCGGTGAAGAGAAAGAGTGAGAATCCGATAGCAGAGGCGGGAGCAAGAAAGAAAGAGAGAGTAGGAGCTCGGATTTTCTTGGCAAATGGAAAGAAGAGATCAAGAATCGGTAGCGGGGATGAAGAGGAAATCGGTGGAAGAAGAAAGTGAAGCAGGGAAGAAGATGAAGCTTTCTTCATCTTTATCGAGATTCGGCAGGATTTGTGTATTTTGTGGCAGTAGCTCTGGCAAAAGAGCTAGCTATCAGGAAGCCGCGATCGAGCTCGGTAAGGAGCTTGTAGAGAGAAATATCGATCTCGTCTACGGTGGTGGGAGCATAGGATTGATGGGCCTGGTTTCTGACGCTGTTCGTGCTGGTGGCCGACACGTTTTGGGAGTGATTCCCAAGTCCCTGATGCCGAAAGAGATTACTGGGGGAACTGTGGGAGATGTTAGAGTTGTCTCTAACATGCACGAGAGGAAGGCTGAAATGGCTCGAGCTGCTGATGCTTTTATAGCCTTGCCCAGAGGTTATGGAACACTTGAGGAATTGTTCGAAGTGATCACTTGGGCTCAACTGGGGATCCACAGCAAACCGGTGGGTCTTTTAAATGTTGATGGATATTACGACTCACTTCTGTCTTTCATAGATTCAGCTATGGCTGAGGAGTTTATATCTAGTAAGGCCAGACGCATCTTGATTTCAGCTTCATCGCCCCAGGAATTACTCAGAAAATTGGAGGAGTATGTGCTGGAGAGAGATGAGCTTGTGACTCAGCTGAACTGGGATGTTAGCGATGTCGGTGGTTCAGATTCTGAGCCTAGACATTAAATTGTTGAGTCCTCCAGTTGAGGGTACACAATTTATCTTTAGTTATTTTCGTGCCTTTGTACTCTTTGTTTCTTTTATCTTTTGTTGTACTCTCGATTGAAGAGTATTGCATTCGTAGCTATCCTATATCTCGCCTAAGTAAATTTCGAGGACGAAATTTTTTTGTAAGGTGGGTAGGATTGTAACTCCCTGTTCCAGTAATACGTATTTTACTACGTAAATTTTTGTACTTCAATTTTCAGATCAGTTTTATTTTTCTCTTTGGACTCTTTATCTAAAGCCAGAATATTTTTCTGATCAATTCTATAATTTTGTGAATTTTTCGATCGGAGTTTAAATACAAATTTTAAACCCTGATTAATCCTAATCCTAATCCTAATCCTAATCCTACGCCTAACTTTCTCATTTTTTCCTCCTACAACCTAACTTCTACTGACTTCTCCTCCTTATTCCTATTTTCTAACCTAATCCCCACTAACCCCTCATTTTTCCACACCTAGGCTTATATTTTTCTACACCTCCACCACCCTACACTCTCATTTTCCTAACCTCCTTTGATTTTTCTACACCCCATCTACACCCCTACACATGCATGCACAATTGCAACCAGCCAACTCTCTCTCCCTCTCTCCTTGTTTAAATCTATATATATGCATACACACACACATGCATAACACATCAACCCCCCACCTCTACGTCTCATTTTTCATTTTTGCCTTCTTCACACCCCCTGCCTTCTTCATACCGAGAGCAAGCAATGCCCAAGCTCCACTTCACATTCCACCTTCGAGCCAACGACTCCGCTTCTACGATCCCGTGAATCCCGAAAAATAACCCGACACCGCGCCACCTTGTTGTTGCCGACGTCGCTTCTTTCCGTGGTTAACACTACATTATAAGGCAAGTACCTTGTACACTATTTTTGTTCTCGTACAAGCATTTTCCTTTGACTCGTGGCAAGTAGTCTAGTTATCATCATATTTTATTGTCAAACTCTGTTCTAGTCACTTGTTCCATGTTATATCAACTCAAGAGTGAACCGTTAACACATTTCGAATCGTGTTATCGAATATTCAATCTTACTATCTCTAAAATTTCTTGACCTTGCACTAAGAATTCGACCATGTTCCCAATACTGGATTGAAGGTTTTCTACATGGAAATCGTAGCCCATCGAGTCCCGAATCCAGAACATCTGACGGTTTCTCAATCGGATGTATAGATTGTGAGATATCGCGATTTTAGTACTGTCATATTGTGAATTTCTGAACCTGCACGGGATTACTAACCGGCATCTTGTACTGAGAATTCGACCATGTTCCCGACACTGGATCGAAAAACTTTCTACATGAAAATCATAGCCCTTCGAGTCTAGATATCCGAAACATCCTACAGTTTCTCAATCGGATGTATAGATTGTGAGATATCGCAGTTTTAGTATTGTGACTCCGAATTTTCAGAATGCGCGCGAGATATCGAAACCAGCGAAGAATGAATTTGTACGCATCGCTACTGTCCTTAGAATGTATCGTGTGAATATGCGTTGGAACCGGGAGAGAGTCTAATTTCTAGAATCTCTGACGGAATTGGATTTGGTTTTCTGTAACAACGAGAAAGTGAATTTGAATGCAGATATGTCAAGTTATCTAAAAATTCATCTATACATTTTTGCATATAAACCCATTACTTTTCATATTTAATGAACTGAGTGTATTATTGTTCTTATAATAATAACTTGTATAGATATAATATGTTGATATAATGTATTTTATACCACTTGATAAATCTATAATAATTACTATCGATATATGTACTCGTTTCACACCTCATACCATGATTACTGCCCTTGACATTTTTCCAGATTAACTGTCTTGATTACACCGTTCCACTAGTCGTACCAATTGCATGTTCATAATTAATTATAAAAGAATAACAAGCCGGGGTTATAAGGGTACGACTTAATAGTGGACAATATAGGGGAGTATACTCGGAAGGGGGCCCGTGTTTCCCGAAATAGTGATTCTTGATTCTTGATTCTTGATTATACAATTCTTGATTACATAATTCTCGATTACATGATTCATGATTACATGTCTTGATACTATCACTGGAAGACCCGAGTATATGATCCTATAGAATTCACTACTTAAGTCTAAACGTCACATGATTGATATGCACCGAACTTGTGGTATGGGACACAGGATTGCGTGCATTAGATAAGTTAATAACACAGATAAACTTGAGATTTCCACTAAGCAAGACTCTTGATTACATGACTCTTGATTACATGACTCTTGATTACATGACTATTGATTACAAGACTCTTGATTACATGACTCTTGATTACATGACTATTGATTACAAGACTCTTGATTACATGATTCTTAATTACATGACTCTTGATCCTTGATTACATGATTATCGATTAACTGAGCCTAGGTTATCAATTGCTTATATCTTGAAGTCTAGAATACACTAGTTATCGTTATTACTTACATGATCATATTGTCCCAGTTCCTTGCTTACTTTCATATTGTATTTGTACTTCTACTTCTTGTTTCTTCCATGTTATATCTTGTTATATTACCCCTTTTTCTGCTTGTTGCTACTTGCTGCCCGAAACTTGCTCTAACGGGAACTTTTCTATTTTTCTTTGAGTTAATAATTATACAGGTACTGATGGATCCGACGAGCAGACTCTCTAGGCGATCGTTGCTGCTTCCTTACTACTTCATGTTGTTTTTCTTTCAGTCGCTATTTTATCTAGTTGTTATAGCGAACTGCTTATCATATTATTTTAATTCTGGCACCTTGTACTCCCGGGCATCTTGACCCGATGTTGATGTATTATCCAAATGATGGTTATTCTATTTTCAGCTCATGTGATTATTATATTTGCCTGCGTGAATGTGTTATAAAGATCTTGTTGAGCTTATAATTGTACAGCTTATGGATGATGTACATCATTCGCTGGACCTCAGTTGCGTGCCTGTATTTCCGTATAGTAGGAAGCGGGGCGTGACAAAAGAGGCGTAATTCAGGCTTTGAACTAATTCATCTTGAAATACATGAAATTTCTCTCTCGTATACACCTCAGACATTTGTTTCTCAATTTCTAAATCTGTTTGCAGCTTTGGTTTTGTATGAAGAGTTATGTAGTCTGCTGCTAACTGATTTTGTCTTTGTTTCCTTATCGCCCTTTCAAACCTCATAATAAATTCGTGTAAAGAATTTTTACTATTAACATACTTATCCACAAAAGCATTCATACTTTTTTATCTTTGAGTTGTGCGAATTCCAGCAGTGAAAATATGCTTAGCATAAGCTGGTATCCATTTTTCACGAAGCTCATAAATATCAAAAAGCCAAGGATTACCTGCAATTTCAATATTTATCAAGTATTAAGACTACTAAAAATTAGTTAAATGACAATAAAAATCATTAAATCAAGGGTTACCTGAAATAGACAAATTAGCGTTCATAACTTCATTCCATCTCATCTCAAACTCTTCCGGTGTCTCTAAATCCCAAATGCTACTATGAAATGGAATTCTAAAATCACTATTGAGGCTCGGACCACCAAGCTTATCTGGAAGCTTTTTAAGAATGTGCCACATACATAGCCTGTGACTGGAACCAGGAAAACATAGTCGGATAGCATTTTCCATTGCGGGATCTTGATCTGTAATAATAACTTTAGGTGGAGGCACACACATTGTTTTACCCCATTTTTCAAACAACCAAAGAAACGACTCGGTTATTTCTTTATTTATGAAAGCTGCACCAAAATTGACAGATTGACCATGGTTATTAACTCCAGTAAATGGAGCAAAAACCAATTTGTACTAATTTGTGTCATATGTAATATAAAAAATTAGCACATCACCAAAATGCTTGTAAGCTTTCCTGGCTAGAGCATCAGCCCAAAAGACATGAGTTAATTTGTTGTCTTCATCCACCTTATAATGAAAACAAAAAGAAGGATTCATTTCTTTTTCCTCTTGCAAGTGCTCCATCAATAGATCAACATCATAAGCTCTACTCCGATCCTTGTCTCTTTGCATCGAATTCCTAATGTCCTTTTCAGGACAATGAATATTACTGAAACCCTCATTTTCTATCTCCATGTAGGACATAGACTCCGAAGTTCTTATGTTAGCTTCTTTGAACGAACTAAGTAAACTTTTTTGTGCTTCGGAAACAGTTCTATTACTTATTAAGAACTGTTGCTTTCTCGGTGTAACACAAGAATGAGTGCGCTCCTCAACAAACCTTCGGATTGACTATCTCCCTTCATCGTCTTTTTGAATTCGTATTTGAGCCATACACTCTTCTCTAGTCACAGCCCTTCTCCTTCTCTTGATGACATTTGAAGAAGATGGTTCTTCAATACCGACAACATTCACCCCTTCCTCTAAAGTTGTCGGCTTACCTTGCTTATAGCATACAAATAGTTGTGAATACCTCTCCTTTGTAGTAGTATCCATCATTGTAGCAGATTTGCGAACAGAAAAACCAACTAATTTTGTATATTTTTTATAAAATTCATAACCTTCCTCTAAACTAGCAAATACTAAACCAACATTTGGTTTAGAATCATCATCAACGCCTCTCCAACCCTTATGAACATCTTGGCTTAGTAACTCTCCAAACTCCATTCTACATAGAAAAAAATATAATAAACATATATAATAAACAAATAGAAGAGGTCATCCAACATCTCCGAAATCCCCATCTTGTTGCTAAACAAATTTGTGGGAAAAAAATTAATACATAATTTTACTTTTCTTAAAAGGTCTTAATCGACTCAAAATTAATTAAATAAATGCAGGCTTACTCAAGCTTATTCGGAATATTTTTCATCATCATAGTTGTCTTCAACACATGAACTGAATTAGTCGTAGGCTCAGAACACACTTCTATATATTCATTTTGCAAATCAAGCCATTAAGATTAGTCTAGGGCTGCATTATTATGCTGTGCCAACTAGTTGTAACTTATTAGCTTGTTAGGTAGTGCATATCATCATTGCCTAGACCAACACACAAAAACGGCCATGGGGCCTCTTCTGACATACCAAAAATAGCTGTGAATACCTCTCCTTATCATGAGAAGAGATCATATTGACTGATAACAATACAAGGTACAATATATATACAGTAGAGGCCACCTCGCGCCTCTTCTAATAAACGAAACAGGGGAATAAACTAAAAAAGCCAATATGACACTCAAACACACTATTATACACTATATAATGGCAAACCAAACCCCAGTAATAACATTTTAACAGACCTAACAAATATGAGTACACACATGAGTTATGAGTACACACATCTGCTTCTTTAGAATTCTGATACAATGCTGAAAATTGAAATGGTGGAATACTTATAAACTACTCTACAAGAAGGATCTTCAATTCTGAACATCTCATACAGTCACCTATTTTGTACACTTTTATCTACATAAAATTCTAATCATGCAGGTAGAGACTCAATTTTTCTTAGTGAAACTTGAAAGAAGAAAACGAAATGTAATTAGAAATTGAGATTACCTGATAAGAATGATTGGGGGCTAGGGTTTCTCTTCGAATCGCTCAGGAATTGAAACCCTAATCGCACTTTGGGTTTGACGTCGAAGAGAGAGAGAGCCTCGAAACCCTAATTGCGATTTGGGTTTTTCATCGCAGAGAGAGAGAAAGAGACCACTGAGAGTAGAAATCGAAATCGAAACCCACCTCGCAATTTGGGTTTGTCCTCGAAGAGTGAGGCAGAACCCAATGAGAGTAGAAATCGAAAGCCTAACAGCAATTTGGGTTTCTCATCGAAGATAGAGAGAGGACGGCTTATCGTCGAGGAGAGAGAGAACAGCTGACGATTAGGGTTTTGTCGACAACGAAAGAGTGAGAGCGGGAGGGAAAGGGCGTGAGCTGATCAGCTATGCGATTAGGGTTTTCTTTATCGACAACGAAAGAGGAAGAGCTGGAGAGAGAGGGGTGTGATTTGAGCCAGAAAGAAGGAAATGGCGCTCGCGATTAGGGTATTGTTTATCGACAACGAAAGAGGAAGAGCGGGAAAGAGAGGGGTGTGATTTGAGCCAGAAAGAAGGAAATGGCGCTCAAATCTGACCATTTTGCCCTTCAACAAGTCAGAAGATGTGCGGGATGGATTGAGAGCCGTTTGATCGCCATCAAATGCGATCGCACAGCTGAGATCTCCCGCTCACAATAAGGAGCCCATCTCACCATCTCATAATAGACTCTCTCTCTCTCTCTCTCTCTCTCTCTCTCTCTCTATATATATATATATATATATATATATATATATATATATATATGAGAGGGTTGGGGTTGTGTGACCAAACAAACAAGTGCATTGTAACTAAACAAACACATGTAATGCACGTGCATAATTAATATATATGGGAAATATTGAGCTTATTCAAGAAGTTTCCTACTAGCTTACTAAGGACGTTTCATGTATGTTATGTAAGTATGTATGTTGGTATCCTAAGCCTTAGTATCCTAAGCCTTTCTCCCCCTATATAAGGAGAGGCCTTGGGTTGGTGTGAAGGCATAAGAATTCCTAGCAAGAATTAAAGAAAGAGTTTATTTATCTAATAAATAAAATCCTTCATCCTCTTATGTTCAATCTCTACTTCCACTGATTTTCTACATCCACTATAAAACTGGTATCAAAGCTTGGTAAATAATTCAGAGTTCTTCTCTTTCAATCAGGTATATATTCTCTAAATTAGGATGGAGGAGTAATCTCCTTCATGTTGGTTAAGCTAGATATGAAAATAAACTCTTATTTTTAGGCTTGTTTAATTAGGCCATGTGGTAATTAATCTTTAGGTTGTGTGAGCAAAAGCCATGTTTTAGGTATATGTTCTTAAAACTTTAATTTTTTATGTGAGTTGTGCTCTTCATCTCCAATGTTGTCATATTTTTTTAGTGAGTTGTGTTCTTCATCTTTAATGCATTCATATAAGCTTGTGGTGCTAGTTGCCCGCAGGGACTTGCTTGTGTGTTGTTTATTGCCCGTTGTGGCTTAGCTTGTTGTGGCTTAGCTTGAGACTGAATCTCGCTATAAATCCACAGTGCGAGAGTATGATGCCAGAGATGTTAGAATAGTCAAAACAAAAAAAATAGTATGACACCGGTGATGTCAGAGATAGTCAAAGCACAAAAAGTGTTAAAGAAATCTTTTTACTAACTATTATAGTAAGAACTTAGTCATATCAGAAATCACTTACAATGATTACTACAGTAAGTACTTATTAAAATAAGAAATCTTTGGAAGACAGTTTATTATAGCTTAGCTAAACCAACATGAATCTTTCAAATATATGGATGACTTCTTATTCTACCATGTTGTAAAACCAACAATATTATATGGAACAAAAAAAATAAAAAAAGAAGAAAATGATCAACCATCTCCTACAATCCTTTTTAGCAAGAAACAAAAAATAAATCTTCAAAACAAAATAGAAAGTGAACCCTTTCTTTCCAATAAAAGTGGATATGATTTTACAGAATTAAAGTCAGAGTTAACAAACTCTAGTAATTTTGGAGGCTCTACTGAGCAAAAGAACTCTAGCTCTACTGAGAAAAAATACTCCATCTCTACTGAGCTAAAAGTGTAGCGCCCCGAATTTTCAATATGATATCTCAGAAATATGTGACACAATTCCCAGTATTAATTTCAATTATAATACTAAACATAGCCAAAAATACAAATAATTTTTTTCTTCTTCAATCTTTATTACATTAGTCCATTACAAAACACAGTGGAAAGACATACACCTTGAATTACAATCTTTTCTTTACAACATATCTTTTACAATTTTACATAAGCCATAACTTCATTCTAACTCAGGCATCCAAATCCAAAGCTACAAGCAACTACTTGTAAAATATGAGGCTAGAGATAACCCTAACCCCCAAAACTACAGGGGTCAGCCATAACGGTGTGAGTGACACAAAATAAAAATAAATGCGACATAAGTAAAACACGAAATATAGTATCACAAACAACATGTATCAATAGCAAGAGTAAATGAAATAAGATACAACAATAATTAAAACATCGAGTGAAACTAGACTAGGTGTCAAGTGTAGAAAACAGGAAAAATAATATGCATAAAACCAAGTCAAGAAAACATCAATGCTATATGCTGACTCTTTAATGCATACTTGTCGATTCTATGCATCCCACTCTATATAGGTCTGGTGCAAGCCCTTATCGTTCTTCACTTGATAGGGTTTAATCCCCCGCGTATGCAACTAATCCTACTACTATGACTACTATGAGATTTAGACATCCTGCAAGTATTGGTTCTCACCCTTGGAATACTGGAGCCTAATCCCACTCTGCGGATCATCCTGTGGCCCATACGTCCATCGTCCCAGAATACTGTGGCGATTACCTCACTCTTCGCAGGTCATCCTGGAACCCTCATTGCACAAACATCCCATGAGCGTTGCTCTCATCCTCGGAATACTGGAGATCAATCCCACTCCGTAGATCATTCTGTGGCCCATACGTCCATCGTCCCGGAATACTGGAGAATATCTCACTCCTTGGATCATCCTGGAGTCTATAACTCATGTTTGCACTCATTTAATCATATCTCCATCTTGTGCTTGTCCTTATCTTTGTTAGGTTAATTAATTAATTTACGAATCTCCTAGAGTTGGTGTACCCTACTGGACTTAACAACTGATCAACAATGTGCCTCAACAGGCCAAAACACAATATCTCAACTGCCGGTATACTAGGGTCCCACACACCATCTAGATACTCACACTCAACCATCCGCACTCAACTTTCATTAATCAAAACTTTTAATAAAACAACTTGAAAACATATGTTCTGTAGAAAAATAGTGTTTAGAGTAGTAAGTTATAGATCCAAAACATTTAAAGAATCAACCGTTTAAAAGAACATCGGAATAACTCAAGAAAACATCAGTTAGAGCTGTAACAGTCGACTATAAACAATATTCGGTCGACTGTCCAGAGCGAAAACCCAACACATTAAGAAAAATAATTCTAAGCAATGGCAGTTGACTGTAAAAGTCATCGGTCGACTGTCTAGAGCGAAAATCCAAAACTTTGAGGAAAATAATTCTAAGTAATGGTAGTCGACTGTAAAAAGTCATCGGTCGATTGTCCAGAGCAAAAATCCAAAACTTCAAGAAAACATCAAAACAGAGCAGAGTCAGTCGACTGCAAAAATGGGTCAGTCGACTGTTCTGCGTGAAATTTTAAAACTTCAAGAAAATATAGCAGCCAGGTAGCAACGGACGACTGTATAAATTAGCCGGTCGACTGTCGACCTGTAGACAGCAGTTTTGAGTTGTGCACATTTCAACCGATACGGAGTTTTACTTTATAAAAACGAATTCTGTAAAAAGCATATTTCCGATATGATCAAATACGACTTGTAGGATATATAAGAGTCCAAAAAACAATCAAAACCACTTTGAATTAATAAAAATCACAATTTGTTGATTTACTCCAAATAGAACATGAATTTGTGCAGATATCCAAAATAGAGTTTTTAAGAATCGATCATATATCAAATTAACTTCATATTATGTTCCAAACCGTATCAATACAAAAATAAGTTGAGATATAGTCAAATCATCCGAAAACACACAAAGACTTAATTTCTTCAAAAGCAATGAAATACGATATTCATGTAAAATGTTCGTGCATGTTCGTGTACCAAAGAAACTTCACAATCCCATCAATTAGAAATAAAAAAATATTCAGATTTAATCTTAGTATTTAGGAAATCCAAATTCAAGTAAAATCTTTCACAAAATCACAAATCCCCAAATTTATCATATTACATCAAACCCAATTCAATTATCACAAATCCAATTCTGAAGACATGATCTCTTAATTCATTAGCCCTTCCCAAAAAATTCCTCAAACTCAATCACCATTTTTAACTCATGAACATAAATAAATTTAACATTACATGGCCAAATCATATTCATCCAAACTCATCAATAGCCAAAGTCTCATTTTAAAATCAAGTTGTGCATAACATTCACCATACATAATCAAATTAGTAATAATTCAACAGAAATAGCCTACTCATAATTTATAATAGATTCTTTAACAATTTCAAATCATCTATATGCAATTCTACTCATAAATGACTAGGTTTTCATAAAAGATCAATTTTAATTCATCAATTCATCCAATCCATCATATATTTATTCATACCCAAACCCTAGCATGCTTTCTATTAGATGAACCACTATATACAACATTCAAGGAACAAAACAAAATAAATGTATCTCTCATCTTGTTGAAGAAATCGAATGAAGACACCTAGAAAATAAGAAAAGCTCTTCCTTCGCAAGAAATCCAAGATCTTCTCTTTAGAACTCCAAAATAATAAGAAATAAGAAATCCCTTGTATTGTGCAGCAAAGAGACGGCTGCACTACACCCTAAATAGGCCGGGCTAGGGATCTATGGTTTTTGAAGACATTTGTAAAATACTCCTTTAAAGTACATCTTTACATATATGGATCCCCATACTAGGAAATTAGATAAAACCAATTTAATTGAGACTAAAAATCAAAATTGCCTCTTCTAATATTAGCGAGCACTGTTTGAAAAACCCAGAATTACGAATCTGCATTTTCACCCCTTTAAAAGGAAATTTTGCAAAAAGATCCTCTTTTATCCAAACTTGTAAAATAAATCAAATTTATTAAAACAAAATGTAAACTCTTTTCTCCTGAGTTGACTAGGCATCAAACCCAGCCCAAAAATTCAAAAATCTGGAGTTTTCACCCCCATTTGGTAATTTTGCACAAAAGCCGTTCTTTTTGAAATATTTGCAAATAAGTCCAATAATTATCAGAAAATTTTAGAAAATTCACAAATAATTTCTAATAATAAATAATGAGTTTCCCCAAAATAAATTTTGACTTTGAACTCTTCAAGAAGATATTTGCATGTGTAAAGATAAATTTTCAGAAAATGTTCATTATAAACCCAAAAATTATTTTAATTCATTTATAAATCTTAAAAACACTATTTAGAAAATCTGGGGTATTACATAACTTCCTCCTTATAATTGTTCTGTCCGCAGAACTACTACTAATATGATCCAAACAGAATAAGCAAAAGGAAATGAAATTTCATAAATGGAAAAATTACTTAAGAAATACAAGTACACAAGAGAATATAATCTGACAAAAGAAATACATCTCAATTCAAAGAGTACCATCATACAAAAGAATACAATCATAAAAAAAGCTCAAGAAAATCCTTCTGCATGCGATCCTCCGGCTCCCAAGTAGCCTCCTCGAACTACTGGTTTCTCTACAACACCTTGACCATAGGTATCACCTTGCTCCTCAAAACTTTCTCCCTGCGATCAACAATTTCCACAGGTTGTTCCTTGTAACTCAAGTTCACCTGTAAACCTTCAGGCACTTCCACTAGCCGATGACTCTGATCCGGCACATACTTCCTCAATAGTGACATATGGAACACATCATGCACTTGCGCCAACTCCTCTAGAAGCTCCAACCTATATGCCGTCTTACCAATCCACCCCAAAATCCGGTATGGCCTAATATACCTTGGCACCAACTTGCCTCCCTTACCAAACCTGATCACTCATTCAGTCGGTGTAATGCCCCGATTTTCATTTAATGAAAATTATTTTATTTTTGCACGTAGTGTGCACGTGCAATATTTTTGGTTGAATTAAATGTTATGATTATTTTTATCATGATGAGTATAGATTTTTAAATATGTGCTTTTATATGAAGCCTTCTTTCAAATAGATAAAAGCCTTTTCTTTTTAAAAGCCCAAAATGTAATTCATTTATTTTATTTTAAAATAATTAGTTTGGCCCATAAACTAAAGCCCATGAGTTAATTTATTTTTAATACAACTTGTCATGTAGAATACAATTTAAAGTTTATTTTTATATAAAATTTAAAGTATAATTTTTGGACCTAGTTGCTTGCACGTGCATTGCACGTACACGTGCAAAATGCACATTCCTACACTAGGCCGGATTGCATCTTGGAGGGAAATGAAAATTTGAGTGGGAATCATGGTGTGGTGGTTACTTGATTATGGGTGCTTAGTATAACTCCTCCTTAAATCTAAACCATTTGTTCCTAACTCCTACTTCAATCTTAGCCATCCATTCTCCTTCATTTTTAGTATAAATACCCCCCTCCCAAGGCTACTATTCTTGTGCAAATCAATTCTTCCCAAACCTATAGTTCAATTACATTATCTAGTAGTTATTTTAGTGAGTTAAAAGATTGAGTTGTGTGTGGGAGTTGTGCTTGCATCAACTAGAAGAAGGAGAGGCCGGCTACCACAAGAAGAGGGAGCTCTCGGTTTTGGGTGCTTGGAGATTCGTGTGCGCGCTTCAAGGAGGAGGAGCACTCTCGTTGCAAGGATATTCGTTTAGGAGGTTGCTAAATTGTATTTTTCTCTCCAAATTAAGGTGGGTAAATTTTCTATATTTCTAATTATGAATGCATGCTAGATTGAAGTGAATGAATGATGCATGAAAATGATTAATAAGAATGCACATTTAATTGGAAAGATGATCTATAATTGATTGAAATGTTGATATGCAAATGTATGGGGTTCTATTATTAAAATTCGAGTTGTGTGCGAATTGATTATAATCATGGATTATGTGAAGAAAACTTCACTATTAACACCAAGAATTATATGCAAGAGTTAGTAGATTGACAATATTACTTTATGTGCTTAAATGGACTTTTGTGATAATGTTGTGATGGATGAATTAAGATATAGATTGTATGTTTGGGAAATGATTAAAAACAGAGAAATAATATGAAGATCGCTAATAAAGAGATTAGTGATGTTAATTTGTTAAGAAATGTCGAAAAAAAGAAGAAATGTGGTAGTAATAGAATGATTACTAAATTGATATCTTCCATGCTGTATATAGTGTAGAAAGTATGAACGAATGAAAAAGGACTATAATGATTAGAGAATTGGAAATGACCTGTACAGTCGACTGGTCGGATGAGCAGTCGACTGGTATATTAAAATAAAATATGTACAGTTCAGATTTCTATGGAACGATGCATTTTAATATGAATTGTTAATTTGATGTTCTAGCATGCTAAATTGGGATCAATATTCATCTCCGTAAGTAAATGATGAGTAAAAGAAAAATGTATGTTTGTCATTTCTTTTGAGAAAAGAAAACACTAGTTATGTGAAAGTTACATTCATTCGAAAACTATGTTGTGATGTTAATAAACAGATAAGAATTACATGTTTAGGTTGGCATGAGCATATTGTAGTGTGACAAAGAAAGATGTGTGAATAGAATGAAGGAATGATTCCTTAATTTGAGATTTTAACCTGTTCAGTCGACCGAATGTGTATAACAGTCGACTGTGCTGAACTTGAAAAATTACATAATTGCACTCTGCAGAACAGCCGACTGGGTTGAATGACAGTCAATTGCCCTGTAAATGATATTTGAATGTTGAACGCTGCGGAATAGCCGACTGGCCATGTGCAGCAGTCGACTCTTCTGAGCAGTTTATTGAAAGACTTTGTTTGGCTGAACAAGTCGACTGGATAAGCTCTAAGTCGACTGTCCAGATTACTTTTTTGGCATATCAGGAATTCTATGCTTTTATTTTATGATAAAGATTGCGAATCTTATGTTGAATGATTATTGGATGTGACAGTTTAAGTAAACTCTGTTTGTCTTTGCATGAATTTTTATACCAGAAATGAAGTGAATCATTTATTTGAATTTATGAAAGTTTACATGATTATGGAAACTATGAACATCGTGATTATGAAAAATGAACTCATGAGCTGGAAGTGCTCAGATTATTTTAGTAATTGTGAATTGGAATTGAAATGAAAGAGTATCTAAGTCTCCCCCGGCAATTGTAAAGAAATTGAAATGAAAGACCAAGGTTGGTCATGTTGAATGAATGATTAAGTCCGGTTTAGTGGAGAGGCTAACTCTAGAGCTTTGATTTTGTTCATGATTCTGATAAAACTAAGGACTAGCACATAGTGAAGACGTGATGAAAGTAAGAGAAAAACATTGAGTATGAGGGCCATTGGATAGCGGCGAGAGCGTATCCCAGGATGTCCCATGATGAGTCTGGGCGAGGATACTGCTCCAGAGTACCGTCCCGGTGGCGACGCTCGTGGGATGTTTGAAGACTATGGGTGGTGTCATGTCTATGGTAGGAGCTGAATTACCACAGGATGCCTGCATGATGAGTCATGTGTCAGTGCGTTGGGATTCCCTCCAGGGCGCCTAGACATGAGTTCGTAGGTCAGAAAACATCTAGGATACTTAACGTAGTTACAGTAGTAGATTAAGTCAAGGCGAGGGATTGAACCCTACAAAGATGAAGAACGATTAAGGGCTTGCCCTCTGACCTATGTAGTATGGGATGCATAGAATCCGAACAAGTGCGCATTAGTGTCATGTAATATAAATAAATGCATTAAGGACTAAGTGCACAATCACAACACGACATCATTAGGGTATTCCCTTTAGTTTGACATGAGACAAGTTTGTATTTGCTAAATATGAAAAATAAGTTATACTATTTCCGGCATAGAGAGGATGGCCGTGTATAATGTTCGTCGGTTGAATAAACTGACGTACCCACAGTCTTATATGCAGGTAAATGGCATGATAAAGATTAAAGAAAAACAAATGCTTAAAGATTATTCAATGTTGTTGTACATTTACTTCATTATTGTAAAGTTTACTTCCGCTGTGCAGTGTAAATTGTACTGTTTTACTTGTAACTCTGATGTAAAGTGAAAGTTCAAATTTCCTTGTAAAATTGTACTAAATGAAGCGGAAAGATCCTGTAGAACATCTCGAATTCAGTGTATTTGGGACTCGGGGCGTTACAGTCGGAGATACCTTGAGGAAAACTGCATTTCCAACCTCAAACTCCAGTCCCTTCTCCGAGTGTCTGCATAACTCTTCTGCCGACTCTGAGCCTCGACCAACCTCTTGCGAATCAACGCAATCTTCTCCGATGTTTGCTGCACAATCTCGGGCCCAAACATCTGCCTCTCGCCAACCTCATACCAACAAATAGGCGTCTGCACTTCCTCCTGTACAGTGCCTCATACGGAGCCATCCCAATACTCGCATGGTAACTATTGTTATAAGCAAACTCAACCAATGCCAAGTACCTCTCTCAACTACCGCCGAAATCCATAACACAAGCCCTCAGCATATCTTCCAATATCCGATTCACCCTTTCAGTCTGATCATCAGTCTGCGGATAAAAAGCGGTACTGAAATCAGTTCTGGTACCCAAAGCCTCTTGCAGACTCTTCCAAAACCTCGAAGTGAACCTCACATCCCTATCAGACACAATCGACACAGGAACTCCATGAAGTCTCACAATCTCATCTATATACAGTTCTTCCAACTTCTCCAACAACCAAGTAATCTTCATGGACAGAAAGTGAGCTAACTTGGTCAAACGGTTAACAACAACCCAAATCGAGTCATTGCCCTTCGCACTTCTTGGCAAACCTGTAATGAAATCCATGCTGATATTCTCCCACTTCCATTCTGGAATGGACAAAGGCTACAACAAACCTCCAGGTCTCTGATTTTCTGCTTTGATCTGCTGACAAGTCAGACACCTTGCCACAAAATCTGCCACATCCCTCTTCATACCAGACCACCAAAAGTGCTGTTTGACGTCCTTGTACATCTTTGTGCCTCCAGGATGTACTATCAACAAAGTACTGTGTGCCTCCTACAAGATACTCTCCCTCAAGTCTACATTCTTCGGAACACACAACCTCTCACCCATCCATAGCACTCCGTCTTGGACACGGAACTCTCACAACTTGCCATCGGAAACTTGTTGCAACATCTTCTTGTTCTCCGCATCTGATTTCTGACCTTCCACAATCTGCTCTCTCAAAGAAGGCTGCATCCTCAACTGAGCCAAAGACGCTCCCAAACCCTGCAGTACCACCTCAATACCTGCCCAATCCATCTCTGCTGCCAATTCACTCTGAATAGTGATCAAGCTTGCCAAACTGCTCTTTTGACTAAGCCCATCAGCCACCACATTCGCCTTGCCCAGATGATACTTGATCTCGGGACGAATATCTTCCAACACTTCCAACCACCTTCTCTGCCAAAGATTTAGATCATTCTGTTGATAAATGTACTTTAGGCTCTCGTGGTCAGTATACATGTTGACCTTCTCACCATACACATAATGCCTCCACGCTTCAAGGCAAAGATAATAGCTGCTAACTTCAGATCATGCGTTGGATAATTCTTCTTATGCGGACACAACTGCCTCGAACCATAGGCAATAACCTTGCCTTCCTGCATCAAGACACACCCCAAACCTCCGAGAGATGCATCACTGAAGATATCATATTCCTTACCAGCTTGTGGCAAAGCTAAGATAGGTGCAGTCGTCAACCTCTCCTTTAGCTCAAGGAAACTTGCCTCACACTTATCAGTCCATGTGAATGCCACATTCTTCCGAGTTAACCCTGTCAAAGAAACTGCAATCTGTGCATAGCCCTGAATGAATCTCCTGTAGTACCCAGCCAAACCCAAGAAACTCCGGACTTCCTTCACTGACATTGGCCTGGTTCAATCTCTTACTGCCTCAACCTTCTGAGGATCAGTGGCCACTCCCTCCTTAGAAAGGACATGACCAAGAAAATCTGCCTCAACCTTCTGCGGATCAGTGCATAGAACTTCCAGAACTCACACTTCCAGAACTCACACTTCGACAGCTTGGCATACAAGTTATGCTCCTGTAACTTCTGTAACACCTCTGTCAAGTGCATAGAATGCTCTTCCTCCAACTTCAAATACACCAAAATATCATCAATAAAAACCACCACGAAGGAATCAATAAAGGGCCACAAAATCCGATTCATCGTATCCATGAATACTGCCAGTGCATTCGTCACTCCGAATGACATTACCAAAAACTCTTAGAGTCCATGACGAGTCCTGAAAGCTGTTTTACTCACATCTTCCTCCTTGACTCGAACTTGATGATATCCCGGTCTCAAATCAATCTTCGAAAACACAACAACTCCCCGAAGCCTATCGAACAGATCATCAATCCGTGGAAGCCGATACTTATTCTGAATGGTCACCCTTTCAACTCCTGATGTCAATGTACATCCTTATTGACCCATCCTTCTTCTTGACCAACAACATTGGAGCACCCCATGGTGAAGAAATCGGCCTGATAAAACCCTTGCTGAGCAGTTCCTCAGTCTGCTTCTTAACTTCTTCCTGCTCTACAGGTGCCATCCTGTACGGAGCCTTAGAAATTGGAGCACTCCCCGGTTGAACATTAATACAAAACTCCACGTCTCGCCGTGGCTGCAATCCTGGCAAATCCTCCAAGAACACTGTAGGAAAATCCCTAACAACTGGAATGCCTCTGACTTCATCTGGAATCATCAACTTAGAGACTACTGCAGCCACCTTCGGACCCTTCATATTTCCCTGAAAAGTTACTGCGGGACCATCTGGTGCCTTCACCAACACCTCTTTCTTCTTGCATTCAATCGTGGCATCATAAATTGCCATCCAATCAATGCCCACAATCACATCCACACCTAGAAATTGCAGCTCAATGAGATCAATGCCAAATAATCTCCCGCCAATCTCGATATCACAGCTTTCGTAATACCAATTAGCAATCAATTCTTCTCCTGACGGCGTTGCCTGCACCGACAAGACCCTGCTTGAAAACAACTTAGGCTCCACACCTAAGACCTTTGCAAAATTGGGCGATACAAAAGTATGCGAAGAACCAGTATCAAATAAAATTTTTGATTTAATTCCATTTACCAAAACAAATCCTGTTACATGAAGAATGATACTCAAATCTCCAATTTATTTTCAAACAAAGTTTTACTTAATACATTGAATAAAATAAAATTCAAAATTCTTGCATACCCTGAATCACATCCTCTGAGTTGCCCGCATCCTCTTCAGTTAATGCGAACACTTGCTCTTGCCTCTGAAATTTGCCTTCTCCTGAACCACCCTTCCTCAACTGTGGACAGAAAGGCTTAGAATGCCCCACTTGCCCACACTGAAAACAAGTCTGCTTCGCCAGCTTAGGACATGCTGACTTGAAATGACCTACCTCCTTACAGTAGTAACAAGTCACCTCCAGAGTTACAGGTGCCCTCTGCTCTGGCCTACTGAACTTGCCCTGCTTCACTGGGAACTTCTTCCCACTCTGACTAGCTGCTGGCCTCTTGTTCCTGTTCCAGGTCTCTTGCTTCTTCTGGAACAGATCCATATCCTCTTCTGTCATAGCTGCTCTCCTGACCAGCTTATCAAACCTCCTTATGCCCAGAGGAATTATCCTTGACCTCAAATTCAGCCTCAAGCCCTGCTCGAATTTCTTGGCCTTCTTCACTTCATCAACAATCAGCTCCGGTGCATACCTTGACAGCTGAGCGAACTTAGTCTCATATTCACGCACTGTCATGCTTCCCTGCTGCAGATTCAAGAATTCTGTTGTCTTCTTCTCCTGAATATCTAGAAGGAAGAAATGATCCCTGAACTCATCCATAAAAGCTTCCCAAGTCACTTGCTGATCTCCAAAGGTCCTCTTTACTGACTGCCACCAGATGCCAGCATCCTTCTTTAATTGCATAGCAGCCAATTTCACCTTATTGATTTCTGGGGTCTCCAAGACTTCGAATACCATCTCCATCTGCCTAATCCAATCGTCAGCCTCATTCGGATTAGACTTCCCCTCAAACACTGGCGGCTTCATCCGCTTGAAGGACTTAACCTGCTTGTGTAGCGCCCCGAATTTCTAATATAATAACTTAGAAAATACGTGGCACAATCCCAGCATCAACTTCAATGTAATAGTACACATAGCTCAAAACACAAATAATTTTATTCCAAACTTTTATTACAACAATCTTTTTTTTTCCAAACACAGCGGAATTACATACACCTTGAATTACAATTTTCTTTTCACAACACTTCTTTTACTAAAATTTTACACAAAGCTCTATTACATCAGTTTGTCTCCAAAACTATCTCAAGCATCCAACCTCCAAACTCTAAGCAACAACCTGTAACATATGAGGCTAGAGATGATCTCTACCCCCCAAAACTAAAGGGATCAGCCATTAATGGTGTGAGTGACATAAAAACAAACAACATAATTCAATCGTAAAATATAAAGTCATCAACAACATGTATTAACCACAATGATAAATGACTGAGGAATGACAAAGATGTAAAGCATGAAATCATCATAGAATGAAAACAACAAGTGCATCTAGTCTAAGTGTCAAGTGCAGGAAAATTGGAAAACACATGCATAAAACCAAGTCAAGACAACACAACGTCTATATGCGGACTCTCTAATGCATACTTGTCGAAGTCTATGCATCCCATTCTACATAGGTTCGGTGCAAGCCCTTAACGTCTTCACATTATAGGGTTCAATCCCCGCTATGCAACTATCCCTAACACGATGACTACTACGAGATAAAGATAAACTGTGAGTAATAGCCATTGCCCCGATAATTCCGGAGATCAATCCCACACCGCAAGTAATTTACTTGGATAATTCCGGAGATATATCTCACACCACAGGTATTTTACCTGGATAATTTCGGAGATAAATCCCACACCTCAAGTAATTCACTTGGATAATTCCGGAGATTAAATCCCACACCGAAACAATGACCCTCATCACATGAATACCCCATGTGCGTCGCCTCGACTTTGATAATTCCGGAGATCAATCCCACACCGCAAGTAACTACCTGGATAATTCCGGAGATATATCTCACATCGCAGGTAATTTACTTGGATAATTCTGGAGATAAATCCCACACCTCAAGTAAGTTACTTGGATAATTCTGGAGATTAAATCCCACATCTAAAGCCATACTGAGGTGCATAACCCATGTTCCCGTTCATCATATCACCACTAGTGCCTATCCTTATCATTTTTGGGTTATTTAATTACTTAACGAATCTCCTAGAGTTGGTGTACCCTACTGGCCTAAATTCAAAACTGACTAACTGAAATGCCTCACGGGCTTCAACGAAATAACTCAACACCGGTATACTAGGGTCACTCACCTCTAGAGACTCAAACTCAAAAGTCTTAATCAACTTTCCACTAAACAAAATTAGCTCAACTGAATATCTCAAATCAAATGCTTAACTGAAGACAAAGTATAGACTGAATTATCTGAAAGCCAATCATTCGAAAGAACACTCAAGTTATAAAAATCCATCAGTACTAGTTGACTCATACTGTGGTAAGTCGACTGTCCAGAGGACAATATCCAAGATTTTAAAGAAAATTAACTAAGTCATATAAGTCGACTTACCCGAGACAAGTTCCAATAATTTTCACTAAAATATTTTAAGTACATAAGTCGACTTAAAGAGGTCATGGTCGACTATCCAGAAAGGACTGAAATAATTTTACAAAAATAAAGATCTCAGGACACCAGTCGACTGCATAAGAGTCTAGTCGACTGTCCAGAGGGGATTTCAAAAGAACTGAAGAAACAACAGCAGGGTCGTACCAGTCGACTGAATAGTAGACCAGTCGACTGTCGGCCTACAGTTTTCATAATTTAGGTCTGAATACAAAGATCAAAACTGGAGTTTTCTAAAGATTTTTTGTTCATGAAATAATTCATATTCAGGAAAAATGACAAATCTCAACAATTCCTCATTATGGATACATTACTCCAAACATCAAATATGTCCAAACTCAAGTTCTCATGTTCTAAATTACTAATTCTTCCATTAGGGTTACTCAAAACTAAATTTCTTTCACAACTCTTAATCAAAATCTGATTTATAAACTCAATGTCCAGATGTTCAACCATCCGTTCATAACCATACTCAAATCTTAACATGCCTTTCAGCAATACAATTTTATAAATCAAGATCTACTAGTCATTCATAGATTTCACATACATGGTCCAAACAACAACAATTGTTCACATGAATCATACCACAATATAAGATTCATATCATTCTCAAATCAAAACAACATTGTCACTCGCATACATAGATCAAAACAACAAAACAATTTTATATCACTCACAAAATCAAAACAAAACAAAAATAATGTCACTCACCTTTGAATTAAGAAAATTCACGAAAAAGCCTTCCTTTTGCTAGATCAAAACTTCCTCTTGATCACCAAGAAAATAATAATATAATAAATCTTGAGTTGTGCAGCGAATGACGGCTGCACGTCCTCTTTTATACAGGCCGGGATTGAAAGGAATTAGGGTTTTGAAGTACTTTTGCAAAATAGTCCTTTTCAATTTATTACTTCACATATATAACCTTCCTTAGTTAAAATAAGTTAAATAAATCAAAACTAAACAAAATCATTTTACCACTAAGTTTTCCAACAACCCAGCACAGCCCAGAGATAAGAAAATTCCGGATTTACACTCAGGGTGGCGATTTTGCACAAAAGCCCTCCCTCTTGTAATATTTGCAATTACGTCATAAAATATTCATAAAAATCAAGAAAAATCCGAAATAATATCTAATAATACATATTATATTTTCCAATCAAAATATTTGACTTTTACTTTCCAGAAAAATATTTGCACAAAATTCTACATGAATTCCTTATTTGCAAAAACACCCTTCTTGACTAAATCTTCACCAAATCGACTTTAAATAAAATCTAAATATATTTAAATTTAAATGCTAACCATGGGAAACAAAAATATCAGCAAAAACGAATTTTTATAGTTTATTTAAGATCCAAACGACTTTTTACATAAAAGCCCATCTCTTTCGAGATATTTGTAAAAATAGTTTCTCTACTCAGAAAAATCCCAAATTTTAGAATATACCCCATAATAAGTATGAGAACTTATTAAAAATATAAAATTATATATTTACACCAAAATTATTTGCACGTTGTTACCGCTGATTCTGGTGTGGGGGTAAATAGATGAGATTTGTGAGTTCGTGAAAAAACCTGAATAGCGGATCCAAGCCTGTTCGTCAGAATTGGGCTGCTGACTCCCGCTGCTCACCTGCAAGGAAGTGCGATACACCGGGGTTGATCCCGGTGACGCACGCTCCGATGCTCTTTTTAGTAACCAGTGATGATTAAGAAAGAGCTTAAGTTGGCCAAAGAGTGATTACCCGGTAACAGTGGTAGGTAGGAGGTATTTATAGCCGTCAAGGGAGTTTGATTAGGGACCTAATTTCCTGTGATACCGTTAGGATTAAAATCCTCATAATTAGTTTAGGAAACTGATCCCTGATTCCCGGTGAGAGGATAACCGCAAATTAGGCCCGTTGATTTAGTCAAATCAGTGACCCTGATTTTCTCTTGCTGGTCTGGGTTTGTCTTGGGTAGGGACCCGTACCCAGCTGGAGTGGATCCGTTTCGCGGGTTATTGGATCTGTGAAGGGGAGGTCCAGCGCCCGCTTCGGGCCCATCTATATGCGAAATTACCGTTTTACCCCTCAGCTTCAAGATTCGTTCCCAATCTGGATGGTTCCGATTTAACCCTATTTTTAGCCATATCACGAGCCCCCCACTCCTAAAGACTGAGTGTGATCAGCCTTTGAGGAGTAGTTTAACTGTTTTAGTGGCTAGTGAAGTTGTATCAGAGTCCGAATGGAGGGTTTTGAATCTCGAAGGGGGTAGTGAGGTGATTTTTGAAGCTGTAAGCTGTTCCGAAGCCTTGTTGAATATTCGACGGTTTTCATCTATTTTTCAGATTATTTATTTAATTTTGCGATGTGTTAACCAGTCGTTCGGGGGCCTTAACAATACATTCTAGGCAATAATTGTTCGTTCAGGGGCTCAAAAATATTCCCCCGAATTTATAATTATTTTCTAGAATTTTTTGTTAATTTTTCTGAATTTTTAGCAATTTTTTCACAATTTTTAAATAAATAAAACGATTAAAATAAATACAAAATGATTTTTAATACCGATTTATGGAGTGGCTTGATCTGGGTGATCCTGTGAGAGTGCGAATATCTGAAAGATCTGATGGTTGTAGTCGCTCGGTAGTCATTTTCTCACTTTGTGAGCTCGGATGGGCACTTGCTCGGTTAGCCGACCGGGGGTATAAGGGTTCGGCTATCCGAGCAATGTGGTGCGATCTGAGCCGTTGGATGGTGGCGCGAATCTCGAGACGGGCTCAGTTCCAAAGAAAGTGCTATCTTGTCGTTTAGCGCACATGGCACGATCTGGACCGTTCATCATCAGAAGCACGGATTTCTGGAAGATCCAACGGTCGTGGTCGTTCGGCGGCTTTTTTCACTATTTTGGAGCTCAGATGGGCACTTGCTCGGTTAGCTGACCGGGGGTATAAGGGTTCGGCTGTTCGAGCGACGTGGCGCGATCTGAGCCGTTGGATGGTGGTGCGAATCTCGAGACGGGCTCAGTTCCCAAGAAAGCGCTATCTTGTCGTTTAGCACACGTGGCACGATCTGGACCGTTCATCATCAGAAGCACGAATTTCTTTAAGATCCAATGGTTGTGGTCGTTCGGCGGCTTTTTTCTCTATTTTGGAGCTCGGATGGGCACTTGCTCGGTTAGCCGACCGGGGGTATAAGGGTTCGGCTATTCGAGCGACGTGGCACGATCTGAGCCGTTGGATGACAGCACAAATCTCGAGACGGGACCAGTTCCCAAGAAAATGCTATCTTGTCGTTTAGCGACGCTGGCAAGATCTGGGCCGTCTGATCGAGATCTTACACGAATGTTGAGGAGAAAGTGAATTTTCTCCGTTTTGGGGCTCGGATGGGCACTTGCTCGGTTAGCCGACCGAAGGTCTAAGGGTTCGGCTGTTCGAGCGACGTGGCGCGATCTGAGCCGTTGGATGATGGCATGAATCTCGAGACGGGCCTAGTTCCCAAGAAAACGCTATCTTGTCATTTAGCGACGCTGGCAAGATCTGGGCTGTCTGATCGAGATCTTACACGAATGTTGAGGAGAAAGTGAATTTTCTCCATTTTGGGGCTCGGATGGGCACTTGCTCGGTTAGCCGACCGGAGGTCTAAGGGTTCGGCTGTTCGAGCGACGTGGCGCGATCTGAGCCGTTGGATGATGGCACGAATCTCGAGATGGGCCCAGTTCCCAAGAAAATGCTATCTTGTCGTTTAGCGACGCTGGCAAGATCTGGGCCGTCTGATCGAGATCTTACACGAATGTTGAGGAGAAAGTGAATTTTCTCCGTTTTGGGGCTCGGATGGTCACTTGCTCGGTTAGCCGACCGGGCCATTCGATGTTGGGGTCGGATCATACGTCGCTACAGGCTGCCCTCAGGGAGCGTTAATTGCGCTTCAGGATTTGCACGGCGTTCCAACTTCCCGGGGTAATTAAGATGGCGTCCTCTAATTAATGCGTGGCGCTTCAGCTTCCTAGGTGTGACCGCTGAGCTTCCGTCGCTTGGCCTCGCGAGGGTCATAATGGCTGGTCCTTGGGGGGAGGTTATAAATACCCCGCTCCCCTTGTAGTTTCAGTCACAGCAATGTTGATTTTTAGCCATCGGAGGTGTCTGCCTTGGGAGGATGCCTATTTTTTAAAAAATTCTAACCCCAAGAGCGTCGGATGGGTGGTCACTCTTCCGCCGTGATCTTCTCCTGATTCTGACGGCCCGGTGCGGATGTCAGGGTCAGGGGGGATCAGGGCCGAAGTGATGACGACCGGAGTCCGGACCCGGGGGACAAGGTGCTTCGGAAAAATGGGTCTCCTTCGATCTCTGTCTTCCTTCCAGGCTGACAGCTTCTGATGGTTGTTAGCCCGAAGGAGCTAGAGATGGGAGGTGTGCCGATTTGCTTTCTGACCAGGCCCCACGCGATGGTGGTTTTTCTCCCGCCCTTGAACGATTCGTGGTTTCGGCTTTCGAGGCCGTAAGCCTCGAGTTGCTCACGGGTGAGAGGGGAACCGACCGAGTCCTGGGGGCCGGGGGGCTCGTCGAGGGCGGTGCCTTAAAACTTTTAATCCAAATTTTCTCTTGCTTCCTGGGACAGATGCGGGGTGTCCGGGTCCGAAGTACTTCGTCCGGGCGATGTGGCACGATCTGAGCCATTGGATGGTGGCACGAATCTTGAGACGAGCCCAGTTCCCAAGAAAACGCTATCTTGTCGTTTAGGACGCTGGCAAGATCTGGGCCGTTGGATGGTGGCACGAATCTTGAGACGGGCCCAGTTCCCAAGAAAACACTATCTTGTCGTTTAGCGACGCTGGCAAGATCTGGGCTGTCTGATCGAGATCTTACACGAATGTTGAGGGAAAAGTGAATTTTCTCCGTTTTGGGGCTCGGATGGGCACTTGCTCGGTTAGCCATCCGGGCCCTCTGATGTTGGAGTCGGATCGCACGTCGCTCGGATTTTGATCCCGTGTGTGCCGAGCTACTTGACTTATATCGAAATGTTTTGTCTTTTCGCCAACAGTTGCTGCTCGGTCACAAAGTCGTTTGGGCTTTCGTAACGTTTCAAGAGCAGGCCAAGAGTCGCGCCCTTATTCTTGCTGCTTAGGAAGCCCAAGAGACTTTTTCTTTTAGTATAAATCTTCACTCCCCCACCTCAAATCTCATTATTCACTTTTACTTTCTCTCTCAAGTTTTTACTTTTCACCATCGAAGTTTTTAGCTCCTGGGTGGTGCTGCTAGATGTCGCGGCAAGGCATTTCTTTGCTATGGCGAACTTTTCCAACCATAACAGTCACTTCAAGGTCAGTCTCTTTCCCTTCTCTTTAGAAAAAAAATGGTTAAGATTACTTCTTCGGATGAGACCCCCGCCTCGGACCAAGTCGTCAGCCGAGCGGGTAAAGGAAAGGAGGTGGTGGAGCCGACCGAGCAGGCCGTTGTTCGGCCGAGCAAGAGTGGCGAGGCCGTCGAGCCACTCTAGGAGGTTGTGGCGAAGTCCCAGAAGGGTAAGGGAGTGGTTACGATCATAGAGCAGCCGAAGATGGCAGGGGAGTTCGGCCGGCAGCCAATCGTTCTGTCGAGCGTGGGGGGTGTTCGGAGCTATTCCGAAGAGATGCTGGAGAAGGTGACCCAGGGCACCGCCAAGTCGGTAGAGGAGAACGAGCTGAGAGAGTTGTCCGAGGTGGACCATATCATTTCGGTTCTTACGGAGGCTGATTTGCATCGGATCCGGACTGGATTCCAGATCCCTACCGAGTATGGGCTGCTTCTCCCGGGGCCTGCTTTCCGAGCCTGCACCTCGTCTTTGGCTAACGCGTGCATTTTTCCGGACGACTCCTTGGCCGCCGGGCTTCGCTTTCCTCTGCATCCGTTCATTGCCGAGGTCCTCAATTGGTACGGCCTGTGCCCCGCCCAGCTGATGCCGAACACTTGGAGGCATGTTTTGGCGTTTGTTCTTCAGTGTCAAGAGATCGGCGCCGAGCCAAGTCTGTTCCTCCTTCGGAGCCTCTACCGCCCTTGTCAGCCGAACAGGAATGAGGAGAGGTTCTACCTTTCGCCGCGGACAGGCGTGAAGTTGATCAAGAACCCGGACTCGATTAAGCATTGGAAGGAGAAGTACTTCATTGTCCGAGCTCCCGAACCCTGGGCAATTCCGATAGCTTGGTCGAGAGAGGGCCTGCCTAAGTGAGCGAAGAAGGAGCCAGTGCTTAGTGATGGGGAGACGAAAGTCCTCAAGAAACTCCTCGGCCTGCTGACGCTTAGTTGGAAGGATATCACCGAGGAGGCTCTTTTCCAAGGGGGTCTCAGTCCGATCGACCCCAGTATGCCTCTGGTATTTTTACTTTTTGCTTAAAGTTCTTGAAAATTTTTCTAAGTTTTTTCATTCGGTTTGCGCAGAGTCTTCCAAGATGGACTATAGGGCGTTGATGGCGAAGGCCAAGGGGGATAGGGAGCGGGAGGTGAAGAAGAAGAGACCCGCGATAGGGCCTCAGGCGGCCAAGCGCCGAAGATACCTTCGGTCCCAAAGACCGCCGACCTGCAGGTGGTCGTGCTTCCGGATGCCGATCCCGAGCAAGACAAGGTCACGGGCTCCGATCCTCCTGTCTTGGATGTGCCGACTCAACCGGCGACGACGGATGCTCCCGGCTCGTCGAGCGGCACGTTCAACGTGAGCAAGGTGTTATCCCTCCAAGTTCCGCCCCTCACTGCCGAAGCGGAGAAGATTTTGACCGAGGAGCACAAGCAGATCTTCGTTCCCGACTGGCAAGTAATGAAGGTCGACGGTTTCTTGGGGGATGGCAACATTTGCATGCAGGCGGTGAAGCACCTGCCGACCCCGAAGGACCGAGCGGTGCTTAAGTCCAGGGAAGTCGGGGATGCCACAATGCAGATTGCTCGGAACACAATGTCGGTAAGTAGACCGGACACTTCCTTCTTGAAGCATTTATTCGAAAGTTTCTAAGTTGTTAAGTCCGGATTCTAACTGTTTGTTCTCTTTTCAGACCCTCTGCCACTTCAACTTTTTGCTCGAGGAGTTCGTGAGCAAAGAACAAGAGCTGACGGCGCTGAGCGACCGGGAGAGGTCGGAGTGCGCGAAAGCTGTGAAGCTGTTAGAAGCTGAGCAACTCCTCTTGGCAAAGCGCGGTGCCGAGGTGGCAGGGTTGGAGGCAAAGCTGGCCGAAGCTATGCAGCGGACGACGGACGAGACAGCCAAGCTCGAGGCCTCGGAGAAGGAGAATGCCGAGCTGAAGGAGGAGCTGGCCAAGGCTCGGTCGGAGGCGGAGAGAGCTCGGAAGAAGACCGAGAAGATCATGGCCAAGCACCAATCGAAGGTGGCGAAGGCGGAGAGGGCTGTCCAGCAAGAGGCCAAGCAGCACATGTTTAAGAACATGGAGGACGCGTACGACCGAGCCCTGCATCATATCGCCGCTCGGAACCCGGGGTTCGACACATCCTCTTACCACTTCTACGATCCCGTGGAGGGGGAGGAGGGGCTTCCCTCGGCAATGCTCAACCCCGAGGGACCGGCCGATGGTGTTGAGGGCATGGGCGAGACCGAGGCCGAGGATGAAGAGGAGGACAGCTCCGAGGACGGCGATGAGGACGAGGACATAGGAGTCGTCGAGGGGTCGGAGGTTCCGAGCGACAAAAAGGTCAACCCCTGACTTGGTTGCGTCTTTAGTCTTCTTTTTTTTGTGTAAGCCTAACTGCAGACTGGCCACCGCTCTTGTAACGCTTTTTTGAGTTTTGAATGAAAACACTTTTTGTTTGGCCAAAAATTCTCCAAGTGTTAGGCCCCGGATTTTGTGTTTGATTAGTCGTAAAATTTCTCCAAGTGTTGGGCGTCGGATTTATCTCTGCTTTTCAGGTGAAGTTTGGTCCGATCACAGAGGTTTCGCACCTTCGTAAGGAGCTGACCAAAACGAAGCGAGAGCTTTTCCATTGCCGAGAGAGGCGGTTTTATATGTTCTTGAAGCTGGAGGAGATAAAGGCAGCTGCGAGGGGGTATTGTCGCGAGTTGAATCAACTACGGAAGCAAACCCAAGCTCCTTGTCCCGAAGGAGAGATTGAGCGGCTTCGTAGGGAGCTTTCCGTCGTCGAGCAAAAGAATAACAAGCTCTTGGCCGAGATCCGTCACTTGGAGTTAATGGAGAAAGAACACTCGGCGGAAGAAGAGAAGCTAGCTTCTGAGTTGGAGAAGTTGTCATCCGAGCGCCAAAAGTTGTTGGCCGAGGTCGACAAGCTTAGGAGGATTACGATAGACAGGGGGATCGAGGTCACCCGTTATCGATTTCTTGCGACCGATAGTGCCAATGTCGCGGGCTCGTCAAGACCTCCTCGTTTGAAGATGTCGACAAAGGATGATGCTCTGAGAGATAGGATTATCGAGCTGGAGGAAGAGGTCGTGTCGCTCAAGCCTCTGCTTGAGAGGGCCAACTTTCATAGTACATCGTGTACTCGCGAAGAGAGTGAGAGAGGGATTACTTTCTACGAACTTGCGACACGTTTGCCTGCGGCAAGGCAGAGTCCTGCTGACGCTCAGAGTAGTGTAGCTGTCTCGTCTAGTGGTGCCTCGGTCGGCGCCACAGTTGGAGTTAGCGGTGAAGGGGGATCTCGCTTCGCTGGTTTGGAATCGAGCTCGGAGGTTAGGCGTTGCCGCCCCCACGTTTCCTCGAACCGAAGCGTACCCCTTCCGAAGAGGCACTAAACAAGTTGTCTTATGTTCCTTTAAGTTATTGTAAAACTCTGTTGTAGCGTCGGTCTAGTTGTATGTAGAGCTACTTTATTTGAATAAAAGTCTGAAAGTTTGTTTTGAAAATTCTTGAAGTGTCGGACTTCGGCAATGTTTGAAATTTTGTTGTTCGTCTCTTTCTCTTTTCAGCTCGTGGTGGTAGCTCAAGACGCCGACCCCAATCGCTCGGATGACCACGCTCGAACCGAGGCTGGCTCGGGGGTGACGAGGTTGTGCTTGGCGAGGTGCCGAGAGCGGCTCTATGAAGTCGAGCTGGGATTGTGCCGAGCCGAAAGCGAGCGGGACCACCTTCAGCTCATCCTAGGTCAGCGAGACATCGAGATCCGGCGTCTGGAGAGCAAGATCGCCGAGATGACCCCTATAGGAGAGGACAAAGATTCGCCGACCGCCTTTAGCAACGCCCTTCGGATCCATTGCGTTCGGCACAATTTGTCGAAAATAATAGCCGAAAGGGACGATCTGCTCTCTGAGATCCGTCACTTGCAGACTGTAGAGGCGGAGCTTCGGATGGAGGGAGAGGGACTGGCGGCCGAGGTGGCCAAATTGACGACCGAGCGGGACGAGCTAACGGCCGAGGTTGACGTACCGAAGTGTAGTGGGTCGGCATTGTAATTTTTGTACTTTAAGGCCTTGTGACCTTGTTGTACGGGAGAGTCGCTTTGTACCGTATCCCAATTATTAATAACATTTCTTTCTTGAATTTGCATGTTCTTTGTAACTTTATGTAGTCATTTTGTTTGTGACTGTGTTCATCGCGCCGAGGTCTCTGAGCCGACCTCTTGCTCGTTCGGCCCGTGGTGCCGAGCTGCGCTTTGGTCTCCTAATCTTGCGAACTTGTGAGATGGGCCGAGCCTTACCTAATCATGGGCTCGTTGGCCATCGTAAGAGTTGTTCGATGGTTGTGGGAGCAATTCCGAATGGCGGCCCACTCCTAGCCCGCTTAGAAGCGCGCTTGCGGAGTAGAATCGAGCAAAGTGTTGGACTCCGGAACCATCGTTAAAGTTCAACGGTCGTGGGAGCAATTCCAAATGGCGACCCACTCCTAGCTCGCTTAGAAGTGCGCTTGCGGAGTAGAATCGAGCCGAGTGTTAGACTTCGGAACCATCGTTAGAGTTCAACGGTCATGGGAGCAATTCCGAATGGCGACCCACTCCTAGCTCGCTTAGAAGCGCGCTTGCGGAGTAGAATCGAGCCAAGTGTTGGACTCCGGAACCATCGTTAGAGTTCAACGGTCGTGGGAGCAATTCCGAATGGCGACCCACTCCTAGCTTGCTTAGAAGCGCGCTTGCGGAGTGGAGTCGAGCCAGGTATTGGACTCCGAACCATTGATTGAATAAAGAATAAAGGTGGAGAGATACAAGCAATTTTATAAGTACGAAAAAGCATTCTTTATTAATAACTGACGGCGAGCCATTTTTACATATGACAACTTAAGAGAGGAATTACAAGTTAGAGGAGAGGAACGGTTCGAAACCCCGTGATACTCAGAGAGGCGCCGGGGCGCTTTCTTGGTATTTTAAAAGGTGGTCGGCATTCCAGGTCCTCGGAATCTCCCTGCCTTCAAGGTCTTCTAGATGATAAGCTCCGGGCCGAACTACCCTTGCGATCTTGTAAGGTCCTTTCCAATTTGGAGCTAGTTTGCTCTTCTGATTGGGGAAGGAGATGGCTAGTTTTCTGAGGACCAAGTTGCCCTCCTTGAGATCGGTGGGTCGGATTTTCTTGTTGTACGCCAACTCAATCCTCCTCCGGTAGTTCTGTTGGCGGATCGACGCTCTTTCCCTCAGTTCGTCCACCAGGTCTAAGTTCGCCCGGAGTTCTCTGGCGTTCTGTTCCTCGTTGTAGGCTGCGAGGCGAGGAGAAGGTATTCCGACTTCGAGAGGTATCACTGCCTCGGACCCATAGGTGAGGTTGAACGGGGACTCTCCTGTGGGGGTCCGTTTGTTGGTGCGGTAGTTCCACAGCACGTTGGGGAGCTGGTCGACCCATAAGCCTTTAGAACACCTGTCCAGTCTCTTCTTGATACCAGAGAGGATCTTCCGGTTAGCGTTCTCTGCCTGACCATTCGACTGCGGGTGGGAGACGGAGGAGAAGCGTTGTTGGATGGCAAGATCTTCACATAGAGCTCGGAACGCGGCCCCGGTAAACTGAGTTCGTTGTCTGTTACGAGGACACGGGGGACGC
Source organism: Hemerocallis citrina (assembly GCA_017893485.1). Classification (NCBI taxonomy): domain Eukaryota; kingdom Viridiplantae; phylum Streptophyta; class Magnoliopsida; order Asparagales; family Asphodelaceae; genus Hemerocallis; species Hemerocallis citrina. The sequence continues at coordinate 126,723,712 of CM030362.1, forward strand.
CGAATTGGCAGATGACGTTCCTCCAAAAGAATTGAAGCACCTTGCTCTCGGTGATAGTGGCTAGGGGCTTGGCCTCAATCCACTTCGAAAAGTAGTCGATGGCTACGACCAAGAACTTGAACTGGCCCGGAGCTGGAGGAAATGGCCCAAGTAAATCCATCCCCCACATTGCGAAGGGGATAGGACTTGATAGGGAGGCGAGGTTAGCTTGGGGGAGGCAACGAATGTTGGAATCTCTCTGGCAAGAGCCACACTGCCGAACGTGTCGCTCGGCGTCTTGGAGGAGAGACGGCCAGAAGTATCCGTAATTCAGAGCTTTCCGAGCTAAGGACCTAGACCCTGAATGTGCCCCGCCGATGCCTTCATGGAGCTCTCGTAAGGCATAGTCGGCTTGCTCCGGGGAAAGGCATCTCAGGTATGGTCGGCCGTCTATCTGTGAGAAGGAGCGCTTGTACAATATCCTCTCAACCAGGATGTACCGCTCGGCCCTGGTTCTTACTCGGCGCGCTTCCTTCGGGTCCTCGGGGAGGAGCCCGTCCCTTAGGAATTCCAATAACGGTTTCATCCAATTATCTTGTAGTAGGACCGGCAATGACTCCACTGAGTCGAGGGTCTCATCTTCTATGCTCGGTTTCAAGAGGACCTCGATCAAGACGGTCTGCTCGAGACCTTGGAGGGAGGATGAGGCCAACTTGGAGAGGGCGTCGTCTTGTGAATTCTCTTCTCGAGGGATTCGTTGGATGAGTGCCTCTTCGAACCGGGTTATAAGGGTTCGAACTTTGGCGAGGTACTTCGCCATCCGTTCGTCTCGTGCCTCGTAATCGCCCAAGACTTGGTTCATAACCAGCTGAGAGTCACTATGGATTCGGAGGCGCTGCGCCCCGGCACTTCGGGCAAGTCCGAGGCCAGCGATTAGTGCCTCATACTCTGCTTCGTTGTTTGAGGCCTTGAAATTCATGCGGAGGGCATACTGGAGGAAGAAGTCATCTGGGCCTGTCAGGATGATACCAGCGCCGCTTCCCTCGTTGCAGGAGGAACCGTCCACAAAAACCGTCCAAATAGGTGGTCCGTTCGGGACATGGCTGACGTCGGGAATGGTGGTCTCGACGATGAAGTCCGCGAGGGCTTGAGCTTTGATCGCAGTCCGGGGCTGGTAGGAGATGTCGTGTTGGCTCAGCTCGACGGACCATTTCATAAGCCAGCCCAAGGTTTCTGGCTTGTGGAGGACCTGCTTCAGCGGTTGGTCGGTGAGGACCACAACCGAGTGGGACTGAAAGTATGGGCGGAGCTTCCTTGCCGCCATAACCAGGGCGTAGACCATCTTTTCTATCTTCGGGTAGCGGAGCTCGGCGTCCCGAAGCACCTTGCTCACATAGTAAATGGGCCTCTGAGCCCGGTCTTCTTCCCTCACTAAAATAGCACTTAGGGTCTGCTCGGAAGCTGCTAAGTAGATGAAGAGGGTTTCCCCTGGAACGGGCTTGCTGAGTAGGGGAGGGTTCACCAAGTAGGCCTTCAGTTGGTTGAACGACTCCTGTTGCAGTTGGCCCCATTCGAAATCCTTGCCCCCCCTGAGAGCCTTGAAGAAGAGGAGGCACTTTTCCCCAGACTTCGAAAGGAATCGCCCAATAGCGGCGAGGCGACCCATAAGCCTCTGCACTTCCTTGACGTTCCGGGGTGGGGCCATGTCCAGTATGGCTTTAATTTTTTCAGGATTTGCTTCGATCCCTCGCTGGCTGACCATGAAGCCGAGGAACTTTCCTGACGAGACCCCGAACGCACACTTGTTCGGATTAAGCCTCATGTTGTGTCTTCTCAGTACGCCGAATGCCTCCTGGAGGTCGGCCACGTGGTCGGTACCTCGGATGCTCTTCACGAGCATGTCGTCGACGTATACTTCCATGTTGCGGCCTATCTGGCTTTGGAAGACTTTATTGACGAGGTGCTGGTAGGTGGCTCCAGCATTCTTCAATCCGAATGGCATAACTCTATAACAGTAGAGGCCCTGGTTGGTAATGAGGGAAGTCTTCGGAATGTCCGGGAGGAACATTCGGATCTGGTTGTAGCCGGAGAAGGCGTCCATGAAGCTGAGGAACTCATGGCCCGAGGTGGCATCGATGAGGGTGTTGATATTCGGGAGAGGGAACGGATCCTTCGGACATGCCTTATTCAGGTCTGTGAAGTCGATGCATATCCTCTAGGAACCATTGGACTTCTTAACCATGACGACATTGGAGAGCTACTCGGGGTAGTTCACCTCCTGTATGAACCGAGCTTTTAGGAGCTTGTCCACCTCCTCCTTGATGGCTTGTTGTCGCTCGGGAGCAAATTTACGCCTCTTCTGCTGAACCGGTCTGCACCCCGGTTCGACGCTGAGGCGGTGCTAGAAGCTCCTCGGAAATCCCGGGCATATCCGCGGCATACCAAGCAAATAGGTCGCGGTTCTTCCGGATGCACTGCACCAAGTCAGAACATGGGGCAGTAGGCAGGGACTTGCTGATGAGGAACTTTCGACTCGGGTCCTCGTCCGAGAAGAGCACTTCTTCCAATTTGTCTGCCGGCTCGGACATGGGTCGGACGTTCGGCTCGGGGATCTCTAAAGTCTCGAGGGAGAGCACCGGACCCCCAGTGGAAGTCATGTAGCACTTCCGAGCCGTCTCTTGGTTGCCCCTGACTTCTCCCACTCCCGCCCGGGTGGGGAACTTCATATTGAGGTGGTACGCCGAAGGAACGACTTCCAGGGCAGCTAGGCGAGGTCGGCCCAAGATGACATTGTATGCAGCCGGGACATCGACGACCATAAAGTCCATCGGCTCTGTCCGGGTGGTAGGGGTTTTACCAGCAGTTACGTCCAAGGTGATAACCCCTTCGACAGTTACTGGTACCCCCGTGAACCCGTGGAGCATGTAGCCGGCTGGTTTGAGGCGATCCCGGGATAGTTGCAGCCCTCGGAAGGCCGAGAGGAAGAGGATGTTCACGGAGCTCCCGTTGTCTACCAGGATCCTCTGCACTTTGAAGTTCGCCATGCGGAGGTCGATAACAAGTGCGTCGCAGTGGGGAGTTCGGACCCCCTCGAGGTCTTCATCAGAGAAGGTTACTGGAACGCCGAGGCCTTTGGGGGGAGGGGCACCGTGAACTGAATTGACCTCTCGGACGAAGGCCTTCCGAGAGGAGTTGGAAGAGCCCCCCATGGGGCCTCCGTGGATAAGGTGCAGAAAATGTTCTTCCACGAACTCGGGGGTTTCATCGCGTCGCTCGGAGCGCTTGTTAGCCCCCCGAGGCGGAGGAGTGGTGCGATCTTCTCGATTATTTGTTCTTACAAACTTAGCCAACTTCCCCCTCTGGATGAGGGCCTCTATTTCGTTCTTCAGTGCCCGGCAGTCGTTGGTGTCGTGGCCATGATCCCGGTGGTAACGGCACCACTTCTCCTTGTTCCTCTTCTTGGCCGGGGTGTTCATCCTCGGAGCGGGAGGTATAACTCCCTCCTTCTCGACTTCCATCAGGATGGTGGAGACGTTTGTAGTCAGGGGAGTAAATTTCTCGAACCTGGGAGGAGGACGGCGCTGACCGCTATTATCCTTCTGTAGCTTCTTGGCCCATTCCTCTTTCGTTGTCTTTCTCTTTAACCCGGATGCAGATCCTCCGAAACCCGGGAGGCACTCAGCCTCCGCCGCGCGGATATATTTCTCGTATCTAAGGAGAAGGTCGGCGAAGTTGTGCGGGGGCTTTTTGGCGAGGGACGAACGAAGGTTGGAGTTGAGGACGTTGGATTGGAATGTGACGGTCGCCACAGACTGGTCAAGGGAGGCGATGGACCTGACCTCCACAGTAAATCTCCTCACATAGTCCCTCAACTTTTCTCCCCTCTCCTGTCGGAGGTGGAGTAGAGAGAGGCTGGTCTTCTCCATTCGTCTGCTGCTCACAAAGTGGGTTATGAAGAGCGTTTCGAACTGCTCAAAAGAGAAGATGGAAGAGAGAGCGAGCCGGGAGTACCATTCCCGAGCCGAACCCTTGAGAGTGGCAGGGAAGGTTTTGCAAAGCATGGCGTCGGAAGCTTGGTGGATTAGCATCAAGGTCTTGAAGCTTTCGACATGGTCAACGGGATCCGACTCTCCCGAGTAAGTTTCAAACTGTGGAGGCTTGAAGCCCCTCGGGATAGGAGCCTCCATTATGGTCCGAGAGAAGGGGGTCTGCTGGGGCGGATGGTCCTTCCTCTTGACTCCTCCTCCGTGTCCATTCGACCAATGCGCCTCTCCATCTCGTGGAGACGACGGTAGAGGGCATCGTCCCTCCGGTGGTAGTCAAACGATCCCCTGGACTCGTCTTCATAGGAAGGGGAGCGGGGACTACGGCGTCGATAGTCCTGGGATCGGTGAGGACTATGATGGTGTTGCTGGTGACTAGGAGCCGGGGGAGGACCTATGGATCGGTGGCGAGGACTTGGGACCCATGGGGGTGTTGGAACCCTTTGGGCATTATTGTTGTTGGGGCGAAGGTTGAGGGCCTGCAACACCGTTGCCTGGAATTGTTGGAACTCGGCACGAGTGATGGGTGCCTCATCGTTCCTCGGATGATGTCGACCGGCGGGGGAATGTGGCCTCCTCCTACGACGCTCGGGAGATTCCTCCCGTCCTCTTCGGTCCGGAGACCTCCTGCCATCTCGGCGATGAGGAGATCGCTCACCTTGATGTTGTTGGGAGACTCCCTCTCGGGCCCGCTTCTCATCTAGGCGGTTGCGAAGGTCCTCATCCTTCTGCCGATTTAGAACGGTGTTGCGGAGGTCGGAAGCTCGGGGATTATGGGAGGCCATAGAATCCGAGGAGACATTGTGTACTGAGACATGGTCTGGGTGGAGAGGTTGCTTCTGCCTCCGCTGGTTCGGACCAGTGGGACCATTAGGGGGTTGTTGATTCAGAAGAGGGGGCTGGCCCTGTTGGAAATGGTCTTGGACCGGGGGAGGAAGTTGTTCGGGCTGCGGAGCAGGATGCACGGGGACTTCCTCTTGTTGATCGGTGGGATTGGGTCCACAGTTGGACCCCCACACCTGACCTTTCTGGGAGGCATGGCTGGAGAAGAGCTAGTCGACGGGAAGAGGAGAGACTGCTATTTTCCCACAGACGGTGCCAATCTGTTACCGCTGATTTTGGTGTGGGGATAAACAGATGAGATTTGTGAGTTCGTTGAAAAACCTGAATAGCGGATCCAAGCCTGTTCGTCAGAATTGGGCTGCTGACTCCCGCCGCTCACCTGCAAGGAAGTGCGATACACCGGGGTTGATCCCGGCGACGCACCCTTCGACGCTCTTGTCAGTAACCAGTGATGATTAAGAAAGAGCTTAAGTTGGCCAAAGAGTGATTACCTGGTAACAGTGGTAGGTAGGAAGTATTTATAGCCGCCATGGGAGTTTGATTAGGGACCTGATTTCCTGTGATACCGTTAGGAGTAAAATCCTCATAATTAGTTTAGGAAACTGATCCTTGATTCCCGGTGAGAGGATAACCGCAAATCAGGCCCGTTGATTTAGTCAAATCAGTGACCCTGATTTCCTCTTGCTGGTCTGGGTTTGTCTTGGGTCGGGACCCGTACCCAGCTGGAGTGGAACCGTTTCGCGGGTTATTGGATCTGTGAAGGGGAGGTCCAGCGCCCGCTTCGGGCCCATCTATATGCGAAATTACCGTTTTACCCCTGAGCTTCAAGATTCGTTCCCAATCTGGACGGTTCCGATTTAACCCCATTTTTAGCCATATCACACGTGTTTCGCACGTGTAAAGAAAAGATAGATCTTTAGAAAATATTTATTAAATCTCTAGAAAATCATTTTAATTCATTTTCAAATCTTTAAATTAATATTTGAAAATACGGGGTTCTACATCACTCCCTCCTTAGAAGAGTTCTGTCCTCAGAACTACTGCTAATGGGGTCCAAACAAACACATCAAGAAGGAATGAAAACTTATGGATAGAAACATAATTTAAAGGAATACAATCACACAAGGGAATGCATTTCAACAAAAGATGTACAACATACAGACGAAACACAATCATGCAAAGAATTCAGAAAACCAAACTTCCGCTGCGCAACTCTGATAACTGCCACCGGAAGCCATGCTGCAACAACTACTGAACTCCTGCATCCAACTCTGACCTTCCACATTTGTTCCAAGAATCAGTGGCCACTCCCTCCCTAGAAAGGACATGACTAAGGATAGCCACCTCAAGACCTTGCTTGGAAACACCTAAGCTCCACACTTAAGACTATCAATAAATGACGACACAATTGCATGCAAGAAATCAGTATCAAATAAAACTTTTGTTTTTATTCCATTAATCCAAATAAATCTTGTTACATGAAGAAAAATACTCAATCTTTAATTATTCCCCAAATAAAAGTTTTACTTAATACAAAAGAATGAATTTCCAAGTTCTTGCACACACGAGTCATAATCCTGAGTATCCTCATCAGTCAATGCAGACTCTCGCCCCTCTTCAGATCCTTGCCCTTCCCGGCACCATCTTTCTTCAGCTGCGGACAGTTCGGTCGAATATGCCCTTCACGACCACAATGATGACATGCCTTCCGAGGTTCGGTGCATGCTGCTCGATCATGTCCTGTCTCTCCACAATTGAAACAGGTTTGCTTCACCAACTTCGGACATGTTGACCGGTAATAACTTGCCTCCTTGCAGAAATAACAAGTCACTTTCTGAGTTGCAGGTGTCTCCTGCACTGGATTCCTGAACTTGATTTGCTTCGCTGGGGATTCCTTCCCTTCCTGATCTGATGTCGGCCTCTTCCTCTTGAGAGACTCGTCCTTCTTGATGGGATCAGCGTTAATAAACACTGGTCCAGTCCTATAGTTCCGATTCTGGTTCCGAATCTGCGCCAAATTAGCTGCCATCAGCGCATTCAGAGTCTGATACACCTTGGCGAACTCAGCCTCAAGATCAATTCCAGTTCCTCGAGAACTACCAGATCCAACGCCATTGTTGTCCCCGTTGCTGGGTCTGGATGCAACCATACTGATCACTACAAAATGAGGGTAAAGTTGGAGCATCACACACACATTTCACATTCACATCCATACCCTATGGCAAAACCATAACCATACCCCAAACCAAAACATCATGTTTCAAACGGAATGAAATATATGCCTAAGCACAAATACAAATGTGAATGAGAAAATACATATGTAGTATAGCTAATTTACATAATGAATATATCATAAAATATACAATAATGTAGGAATTAAACAAATGTAAAATGACATGCATAGTAAGTATGTTGAAATATGTGATACATATATATAGGAATTTGTAGGAAGTACATGTAGTAATCAAGAATGTAATGATAATAAAATTTAAGTAAAATATAAGTAGTGGGTGCACATAGTACATTCGAAAGTATGAAGCAACATATTTAATAAGTAGCTTTTTAATAGTGGAAAGAAATTATAACAAAAGCGGTCAACTGTAAGTAATAATAGGGGTATCGAATATAAGGTGCAAAAACATAATTAATAATAAAGATTTAAATGTGCAGAAACATATCATATTTATATGAGTAAAATTTTGCAATCAAGTTTAAATGCTCCAAAATAAATAAGACAATACAAAATAATGGAAAATATAGTATTGAAAAATCCAAGTACATATAATAAAATGGAACTAAATATGCAAAACAAAATTTATAGTATAGCAAAACAATAATGAAAGGAAATAAAAGTAGCAACAATAACTTAACGCGTAGTAATTCAAAACTTTAATGTAATATGTAAAAGTAATATCAAAGTATACGAGTAACAAAAATGCACATGAAAGTAAGATATATAAGACGTCAAGAAAGAAATGGGTAAGAGTCGCAAAATAAAATGAGCATGTGATATGCTAAAGGATGCACTATTGAATTACAGTAAAAATTGCCAAATAATAACTTGGACAAAAGAATAAGAAGTAAAAACCAATAGTAAAGTCAAGGAAACAGTTTTAAAAGAAAACAAGATGATTAGTAAAAGTTTAATGTTTGCACTCATGAATAGAAATAATATAAGCTCGGTTGGAGATATAGAAAAAAAAGAAATAAATTCAGTTGCTGACAATAAAAGAAACCGAATAAAAGTAAAATAAGTTGATTTCACAAAAGTTATTTAGTAAGTAAACAAATATAAAACGGTAAGAGTGATAGGATACAAGAGTGAGCAAAAAATTGAGGTGTACAAAATATACAAGAGAGCAAATAATTAAAAGAATCTGACGAAAGATAATTAAATTTTATAACTAGGAATAAATAAATAAATGAAAATTACTTTGGCGAAAATCATATAATCCAGAAATTATATGCAGTGGGTAAGATAGCAAAACATATAGTAGATCATGAATAAGTAAATAGAAATTATATAAGTTGAAAGGGTAACACCTCACATGAATAAATATCGAATACACAAAGCGAACAAAGATTTCAAAAATATCTAGTGAGAAAATATTTGCTTTATGCAAAAATAATCAATTCCCTTGCGATAAAGAGATTTCTTTCAATCTGAGCATACAAACAGCCTAAATCTCATTACAGGTCTTCATGACTAAACAATCAAATCACACACATCAGATGTCCACCAGGGTACTCACACTTCTAATGTCCACCTAGGTTGTATTTAATGTCCACTTGTGTATTTACACTTCTAATGTTCACACCTAGGTACTCACGCTCTAGTGTCCACGCCTAGGTTGGTTTTCATACTATGTCTATTATTACTATTGAAGCATGCTCTGATACCAATCTGTAATGCCCCGCACCAATACTCAGACAATTTTAATATTTTTAGAAATACAAATTAGATACTATGTAGTACAACTGCCCACCACAGGCTGCCTCTCAAAAGGTGGTTAACCGGATTGGTGACTCTTGATCATAGGAAAATAATATTTATACTCAAATTAGTTTTTGTCCCATGTGGGACTATATTTCTCAAATCCTTCTCAAATCCATCTCAAATATCGCGCAGACCAGTCGACTGCTCAAACCACCAGTCGACTGTTCGCTCAAGATCTGGGGTATTACAGCTTGATAGGATATGTAACACCCTGAATTTCAAAACACACTGAATTCGAAGTTCTATAGGATCTTTACACTTCTTTCATACAATTTTACAAGGAAATTGAAACATTTCTTACATCAGAGTTACATTATATCTTTACATTATTACAGTGGAAGCAATTTTACAGTAATTACATAAAACAACAATTGAATCAATCCTTGAGCAGCATGTATACTTCAATTTGTCAAGCATCTTTACCCTGCATGTAAAACTGTGGGCGCGTCAGTTCATTCACTGACGAAATATTATACACGGCCATTCTCTCTATGCCAGAAATAGTATAACGATTCTCAATACTTAGAAAACCACAAACTTGTTCACAAACAAAGCTAAAGGGACTATCCTGTTGATGTCGTGTTGTGAATGTGCACTTAGTCCTTAATGCAGTTATTATGTTATATGATACTAATGCGCACTTGTTCAGATTCTATGCATCCCATACTACATAGGTCCGAGGGCAAGCCCTTAATCGTACTTCATCTTATAGGGTTCGATCCCTCTCCATGACTTAAACTACTACGGTAACTACGGTAAGTATCCTAGATGTTCTATGATCTACGAGCCCATGTCCAGGCAGTCTGGAGGGGAATCCCACACACTAACATGACGCATCAAGCAGGCAGACTATGGACAATTCAGCCTCTGCCATGGAATAATGGCACCACCCGCAGTCACCAAACACCCCACAAGCGTCGCCACCGGGACGATAATTTCGGAGTAGTGCTCACGCCATGTCATGACGCATCAAGCAGGCAGTCTATGAATCACTCTCACATCGCCAATCTGATGGTCCTCATACTCGTGTTTTTCTCTCACTTTCGTCACATCACCACTATGTATCTAAATCCTTAGTTTATTTGAATCATGAACAAAATCAATTCTCTAGAGTTAGCCTTTCCACTATACCGATCTTAACCATTTATTCAACATGACCCAAATCTTGGTCTTTTCATTTCAAATTTCGTTTCAATTCATTTCTTTTCAATGCCGGTAGGAGGCTTAGCTACATTTTAGTTCTCAATTTCAATTCACAATCACACAAAATTGAGCCTTTCAAACTCATAAGTTCTCTTTTCATGATTAACAATAGTTTTTTTTTCTTTTTCATGTTCATAGCATTCATATTCATAAAACCTTTTATAATTCATCAGGATATTTCATTTCACTTTCCTATACAATTTCACGCAAAAAGACAAATAAAGTTCACTTTTCTAATTTGTCACATTCAATCTTCATTCTTTCCATTATCGAATCTCTTTTTCAAACTATTTCAAACAGTATATTTATTTTTATCACGAGGCAATTTAAAATCTGAGAAGCCAAAATAGTCTGGACAGTCGACTCTTGGAGCACAGTCGGTCGACTGTTTAGCAAGGATTTAAAAGACTCAAGAAAAATGGTCGGGACAGTCGATTGCTAAACTTGGCCAGTCGGCTGTTCTGTAAAGTTTTAAAAACTCGAAAAGGATCAGGGCATTCGACTGTTAACAAGACCAGTCGGCTGTTCTATGATGTTTTAAGACTTAAAAATAAAATGGACGGGGCAGTCGACTGTTAAATATATACGGTCGACTGTTCTGCGAGAATTACAACTCGAAGAACTAAATATTTAGGACAGTCGACTGTCTATGCCTATTCGGTCGACTGATCAGCAACAAAATCGAAAGTTGGTATCATTTCTTCTTTCTTTTTGATTAACACACAAAAATTTGGTTTAGATTACAATATGTCCATTTCCTCGAAAACTAACGCACAACTTTAGAATTCATTTAACATCAATCACAACATGCATAATTTACTAACTAATCTTAATAATATAGAGATTCTTACGATTAGTATTTTTCACATGAACACAACTTCTAAAATTTGCACTTTTTCCATAACCACAATTCTTCTACATGGATAAACATTTATTCTAATTTAGCATGCTAGATTAATATCGAAATATCACAACAACAATCATATCATTCAATCATGTTCACCCATTCATTTCATGCAATTTCACTTGTGTTCCATTTTCACTTTAATCATCGTATTATCAAAGAGTAATATTTTCACTTATTTATTCTTGCATGATTAGCACAAAACCTAGCATGGTATATAGATTAGAAGTCATGAGAAACATCCACCTATTTGAAGAAACAAAGAAAGAACTTCTATAAATCTCCTTGAACAAAGAGCGATCCTTCTCCTCCTAGATCTAGCCGCAATTTACCTTCGCCTCCTTCTACTTGATGGAACTCGAGCACTACTTATTCCTGTCGATTTGGCCGGCCTCCAAAGATGCACATACACTAGCACACACTCAATCTTTCTCTAATTCTCAATCTTTTACTCTCTATTATAAGTCTCTCTTATAATGAAAAATAGGTGCAAGAGTAACTTAGGAAAAAAGGGGGTATTTATACAAGATTTTAGGTGGATTGAATGGCTAGGATTAGATCGACTAGTTAGAGATTAAGAGCTAGGATTAGTTTGGAAGTTGCCATAACCACCCATGAATAAGTTAACCACCTCACCACTACTCCCATCTCTCCCTCTCTCTTGATTCCATCCGGCCACTCCCAAGGGTGTGTTTTGCACACTCTTGTGCATGCACGTGCAAGTGCAATGCAAACTAGTATCCCTACAAAATTTTGTTCATGCACTTATAATTAATTGTTTATTAAATTAGTCTACCACACAAGTTGGGTTAATTAAAAGAGAATTTAAACTAAATGGGCTTATTATTGGGCCAAAAGACCATGGGCTCAAATAATTAAAATAATTTATTAATACAGTGGGCTAAAAAAACAATTTTGGGCTTTAGATTTCAATAAGGCTTTAAAAGAAAATAATTTTTTGGAAAATTAAGGGAGAACAAATACTATAAAAATATTTTATACGAAAAATTATACAAATGAAATCATACGTAAAAACACGTAAAATCACAAAAATATCTCATAAATAAAAACTAGAGTGTTACAGGATCAACATTAACAAACACTGGTCAGCCCCTTGATTCTGATTCTGATTCTGATTCTGATTCTGTGCCATATTAGCTGCCATGAATGCGTTCAAGGTCTGATACACCCTGGCAATCTCAGTCTCAAGATCAAGTCCAGCCCCATGGGAACTACCAGCCCCATTACCATTTGCACCATTCCTAGTCCTGGGTCCTGCCATTTTTCTGATTACTGGAAAACGAGGGTAAAGTTAGAGCATCATAACACAATTCATATTCACATTAATACCCCATGGCAAAACTACAACCATACCCCCAAAACATGACATCATGTTTTAACTCTATATGATACTCACACTCTTATGTCCACACCTAGGTACTCACACTCTAGTGTCCATACTTAGGTTTATTTTTATACCATGTTTATCATTATTATTGAAGCGTGCGCTGATACCAATCTCTGTATTGCCCCGAATTTTCAATATGATATCTCAGAAATACGTGGCACAATTCCCAGTATCAACTTCAATTATAATAGTGAACATAGCCTAAAATACAGATAATTTTTTCTTCTTCAACCTTTATTACATTAGTCCATTACAAAACACAGCGGAAAGACATGCACCTTGAATTACAATCTTTTCTTTACAACACATCTTTTACAATTTTACATAAGCCATAACTTCATTCTAACTCAGGCATCCAAATCCAAAGCTACAGCAACTACATGTAAAACATGAAGCTAGAGAAAACCCTAACCCCCAAAACTACAAGGGTCAGCGATAACGGTGTAAGTGACACAAAATAAAAATAAATGCGACATAAGTAAAACACGTAACATAGTATCACAAACAACATGTATCAACAGCAAGAGTAAATGAAATAAGATACAACAATAATTAAAACATCAAGTGAAACTAGACTAAGTGTCAAGTGTAGAAAACAGAAAAAACAATATGCATAAAACCAAGTCAAGAAAACATCAATGCTATATGCTAACTCTCAAATGCATACTTGTCGGATTCTACGCATCCCACTCTACATAGGTCTGGTGCAAGCCCTTATCGTTCTTCACTTGATAGGGTTTAATCCCCGCTTATGCAACTAATCCTACTACTATGACTACTATGAGATTTAGACATCCTGCAAGTATTTGTTCTCGCCCTTGGAATACTTGAGCACAATCCCACTCCGTGGATCATCCTGTGGCCTATACGTCCATCATCCCGGAATATTGTGGCGATTGCCTCACTCCGCAGGTCATCCTGGAACCCTCATTGCACAAACATCCCATGAGCGTCGCTCTCGTCCTCGGAATACTGGAGATCAATCCCACTCCGCAGATCATTCTGTGGCCCATACGTCCATCGTCCCGGAATACTGGAGAATATCTCACTCCTTGGATCATCCTGGAGTCCATAACTCACGTTTGCACTCATTTCGTCATATCTCCATCTAGTGCCTGTCCTTATCTATGTTAGGTTAATTAATTAATTTACGAATCTCTTAGAGTTTGTGTACCCTACCAGACTTAACTCAACAACTGATCAACAATGTGCCTCAAAAGGCCAAAACATAATATCTCAACTGCCGGTATACTAGGGTCCCACACACCCTCTAGAGACTCACACTCAACCATCCACACTCAACTTTCATTAATCAAAACTTTTAATAAAACAACTTGAAAACATATGTTCTGTAGAAAAATAGTGTTTAGAATAGTAAGTTATAGATCCAAAATATTTAAAGAATCAACCGTTTAAAAGAACATCAAAATAACTCAGGAAAACATCAGTCAGAGCTGTAACAGTCGACTATAAACAATATTCGGTCGACTGTCCAGAGCGAAAACCCAACACATCAAGAAAAATAATTCTAAGTAATGGCAGTCGACTGTAAAAGTCATCGATCGATTGTCTAGAGCGAAAATCCAAAACTTCGAGGAAAATAATTCTAAGTAATGGCACTCGACTGTAAAAAGTCATCGGTCGACTGTCCAGAGCAAAAATCCAAAACTTCGAGAAAACATCGAAACAAAGCAGTCAGTCGACTGTAAAAATGAGTCAGTCGACTGTTCCGCGTGAAATTTTAAAACTTCAAGAAAACACAATAGCCAGGTAGCAACGGTCGACTATATAAATTAACCGGTCGACTGTCTACCTGCAATCTGCAGTTTTTAGTTGTGCACATTTCAACCGATACAGAGTTTTACCTTATAAAAACGGATTCTGTGAAAAGCATATTTCCGATATGATCAAATACGATTTGAGGATATATAAGAGTCCAAAAAAAAATCAAAACAACTTTGAATTATTAAAAATCACAATTTGTTGATTTACTCCAAATAGAACATGAATTTGTGCACATATCCAAAATAAAGTTTTTAAGAATCAATCATAGATCAAATTAACTTCATATTATGTTCTAAACCGTATCAATACAAAAATAAGTTGAGATAATTTCTTCAAAAGTAATGAAATACGATATTCATGTAAAATGTTCATGCATGTTTGTGTACCAAAGAAACTTCACGATCCCATCAATTAGAAATAACAAAATATTCAGACTTAATTTTAGTATTTGAGAAATCCAAATTCAAGTAAAATCTTTCACAAAATCACAACTCCCCAAATTTATCACATTGCATCAAACCCAATTCAATAATCACAAATCCAATTCTCAAGACATGGTCTCTTAATTTATTAGTCCTTCTCAAAAAATTCCTTAAACTCAATCACCATTTTAAATTCATGAACATAAACAAATTTAACATTACCCTGGCCAAATTATATTCATCCAAACTCATCAATAGCCAAAGTCTCATTTTTTAATCAAGTTGTGCATAACATTCACCATACATAATCAAATCAGTAATAATTCAAAAGAAATAGCCTACTCATGATTTATAATAGGTTCTTTAACAATCTCAAATCATTTATATGCAATTCTACTCATAAATGACTTGGTTTTCATAAAAGATCAATTTTGATTCATCAATTCATCCAATCCATCATATATATATTCATACCCAAATCCTAGCATGCTTTCCAGTAGATGAACCACCATATACTACATTCAAGGAACAAAACAAAACAAATGTATCACTCACCTTGTTGAAAAAATCGAATGAAGACAAATAGAAAATAAGAAAAGCTCCTCATTCGCAAGAAATCCAAGATCTTCTCTTTAGAACTCCAAAATAATAAGAAATAAGAAATCCCTTGTATTGTGCAGCAAAGAGATGGCTGCACTACACCCTAAATAGGTCGGGCTAGGGATCTAGGGTTTTCGAAGACATTTGCAAATTACTCCTTTAAAGTACATCTTTACATATATGGATCCCCATACTAGGAAATTAGATAAAAAAAATTTAATTGAGACTAAAAATCAAAATGGACTCTTCTAATATCAGCCGATAGTGTTTGAAAAACCCAGAATTATGAATTTGCATTTTCACCCCTCTAAAAGGCAATTTTGCATGAAGATCATCTTTTATCAAAACTTGTAAAATAAATCAAATTTATTAAAACAAAAAGAAGACTATTTACTCCTAAGTTGACTAGGCGTCAAAACCAGCCCAAAAATCTGAAAATCTAGAGTTTTCACCGCCATTTGGTAATTTTGCACAAAAGCCTTTCTTTTTGAAATATTTGAAAATAAGTCCAATAATTACCAAAAAAGTTCTAGAAAATTCACAAATAATTTCTAATAATAAATAATGATTTTCCCTAAAATAAAATTTGACTTTGAACTCCTCAAGAAGATATTTGCACGTATTTCGCATGTGTAAAAAGATAAATTTTCAGAAATGTTCATTAAATACCCAAAAATTATTTTAATTCATTTATAAATCTTCAAAACACTATTTGGAAAATCTGGGGTATTACAAAAAGATCCTAGCCCTATTGAGCAAAAAATTTCAGTGTCTACTGACTCAAGAAACTTGATTGAGCAAGAAAACTCCATCTGTGTTGAGAAAAATAACTTTAAAGGCTCAACCGAGATAGAAAATATTGAGTTAACAAACTCAAAAATTGACGCTGAATTAATTAACTCTAAAGTTGACAATGAGACAACCCACTCTCATGTTAATAAAGAGCTAGCAAATTCGATGGTCTTCAAGCAAAGTTCTGAAAAAGAACCTCTACACATCAATGTAGTTAATCTTAGCCGAAATAATGAATTACAAATCTATATTCCTATAACACATAGTTCTCCTGAATACAAGAAAATTACAATACACACATTAATTGATACTGTTGCACAAATCAGTATAATACACTCATGTTTTATACCAAAACAACATAGATTAGAATTAACCCATAAAGCCTCTATAAGAAGTATTAATGGTTCTAATTCTATAGTTACTCATAATGTAAAAAACCTCCAAATATCCATAGAAGACTCACAACGAAATAAACACAATTGCAAGGACATGACATTTGCTTTGATTAGTGACTTTGTTGAAGATTGTATTATTGGTATGGATAATTTAAACAAACTATTGTCACTTCAAATTGAGAAACATTTTTTCTCACTTAAACATATTCATATCTCTCGAGTTCCTTTTACAATTACTACTCATAACTTCTTTGACCTAAACGCAGTACAGCGAGGAGAAATAGAAAATCCCTTAGTGGAAAAAAGTCATTGGCAACCATATACAACAAAACACTATACTTATAGTCTCAAAAATATTAATACCATAGAACAAATTATACATAATATATTAGAACCATTGTATAGCAATGATCCTCTAAAACTTTTTGAGAAAGCTTCATGATTTTGCGAACTCGAACTACTACCTGAATATACAAAAAAGAATATTAGGACACCAAGCATAATGATAAATCAAGAGGATAAATTGGAGTTTGCTAAACAAATAAAATAATTATTAGATCTAGTTATAGCAACCATAGTTCTCATGCCTTCTTAGTCAGGAATCATGTAGAGAAAAAAAGAGGAAAAGCAAGAACGGTAGTTAACTATCGAAAAGTTAATGATGCTGGCAAATTTGATGGGTATTACATCCTAACCGCTGAACAATTATTAAACTTAGTACAAGGTTCCAAAATATATTTTAAGTTTGATGCTAAAGCAGGATTTTGGAAAATCAAATTAAAAGATGATCTATCCAGAAGTCTTATAGCTTTCAGTAGTCCTCAAGGAAATTTTGAATGGATGATAATGTCATTTGGACTAAAAAATGCATAACAATTTTTTCATAAATGGATGGACAGTATGTTTGGCCATTTGCCATTGTTACTGTTTATATTGATGATATACTTGTTTTATCTTCTTGTCTAGAGGAACATAAAGATCATCTACTACAAGTAGCAAAAACATTGTTAGAAAATGGAGTTATTTTAAGCCCAAAAAAGATTGAATTATTCAAGGGAGAATTTGATTTTCTTGGAAAAAAGATACTAATAGGAAAAATTGGGCTACAAGCTCATATCTATGAAAAAAATAAACTATTTTCTGAGGAAATCGGTACACTAAAACAATTACAGGATTTCCTACGAATTCTTAATTACAGAAGAAAATTCATTCCTAGACTTTCTAATAAAATTAAATATTTACAGCAAAAGCTCCAAAAAATACAAAAACAATACAAAGAAAGCCTGATACAAGAAGGAAAAGATCCCGAAATTCCACGAAGATGGAACACTAAAACAAAGAAAGAAGAGATAAAGAAGATTAAAAATATTATCTCAGAACAAAAAATACTTTACTATAGAAAAAAAATGATAAAATTATATTACAAACATATGCTTCAGATACTCATTGGGCGGGTATTCTTTTTTGCACATATAGACTAAATACATTATGATCTGGTAGCCTATACATCAAGAACCTTTTCCACAACTGAGAAAAAGTATTCTACCTTTGACAAAGAGTTACTTTCCATAAAATTCTCGGTTAAATCTTTAAAGGTTTATTTACTTAGCAGAAAATTCCTTATACAGTCTGATAATATTGTAGTAGTACAATTTCAAAAGAAAAAATTTGTACATAATCCAGAAGAAAATTTGAGACGTGTTAGATTAGCAGTATATCTTGAAATTTATCAATATGATATTGAACATATTCATGGTCATACTAATATTACTACTGATTTTTTAATCAGGTATTATGGAGAAGAAAAAAGATAAAAGACCGATGGAATCTGAAGTACTCAAAAAAATCAAAGATCTTGAAGAAGTTCTTGGTATGAAAACAGGAGAATGGACCACTATCCTAAACAATAAAAAAGTAGCTACTGCTACAACATCCACTTATACTATTGTATCAAAAAATACAGGAACGACTGTTCCACAAACATCTTCTTTAAATAGAAAGAAAGATAATCTGACTAGAGGAAACACACTTGTTGACAAACAACTACAAGCTATAATGTCTCAAATAGACATTTGTGACCATGTAGTTTGCAAAACTCTTTAAGTTCAAAGATGAGAAATTAGGAAGAATAGAAGGTGACCTTCATCTCCTTGAATGTTTGGATTTATACCAAATAGGTGTATTCCCTACAGAAAGATTCATTGAATTTCTCCGAAAAAACAGGAAAAAATGATTTAGAAGATCTGCTAAAAAATTCTGACCAACTAGTGAAAAATAAATATAACGGATATAGAATTTTGGCATGGTTCGAGCAAATACGACAATTCGAAAGAGCAGTTCACGCCGGGATCGTTCATGAACTCTACATCAACCTCTCCAGACCAGAAGACTTTTCCAGAACTACTCCCAAAATATGTGCAAAAACTGCCTTATCAAAGAAAAACAAAGTTTCACACAATCTACAAGTTTCAAATATGGAGCATCTGGGAAGAGAAGCAGTATATTCGCCAGTTCAAGTCTATCCAATTTTAGGAATTAGACATAGTACAAGCCGAGCCAACACTCCAAATAGAAAAAGGAAATAATAAAGCAGTTGAATCCGAAAAAATCAAGTATGAAGCTACAGAAGAATTTTTTCTAGAGTTATGGGGAAAATATAATTCTGCAAAAATATACAGGTTCAAGATAATATCATCCTCATTGATTGGACAGGTGAAGATAATCCCAAAGAAGAAAAAGAACAGTTTTTCAAGGACTGAAGGAATCCTGGAACTATGACCCATTGGAACAGATGTCATGTATTCTTTCTATGAAGAAAATGGCCTATAGGAAGATCTTGCAATGGTTTTCCCAGCCCATATAGATCTGGCAATGGTTTTCCCAGCCCATACAGTCAACAGTGATTTCATGCAAGAAGGAACCAGCACTATCTAGAAGCATGGTGGGCAAATCCAACAAAAGGTGGACAGACAGAAGCATGGTGATGTGAAATATTTAGCTTATTCAAAAAGTTTCCTTATTCAAGAAGTTTCCTACTAGCTTACTAAGGAAGCTTCATGTTATATATGTATGTATGTTGGTATCCTAAGCCTTTCTCCACCTATATAAGGAGAGGCCTTGGGTTGGTGTCATGGCAGAAGGTTTCCTAGCAAGAATAAAAGAGAGAGTGTATGTGTGCTACTACTATCCAATAAATAAAATCTTTCCTTTGGTTTTCTACCTCCGCTACAAAAACTTGGGAAATAATTCATGTTGGTTATGCTAGCTATTATTATTATTATTATTATTATTATTACAGAGAGAGAGAGAGAAAGAGAGAGAGAGAGAGAGAGAGAGAGAGAGAGAGAGAGTAATGTTCTGTTGTGCACTAGGCCTCCTTGTGCACTCTTGTGCACTCGGCCTTCCCACCTTCGCATCGACAATCCAAACTGTTCACATTGATCTACACATTTAAATTAGTCTAAATATATAAAATCAAATCTTTTAAAATTCATTTGCCCATCCATTGAAGTATTACAAAATTGTATGGCTGAAAATCATTGTTTTTAATAGTCACATGATGGATCAAATAAATTTCAAATAATTTTATTCTTACATATTTTGACTAATTTATATGTGTAGATCAATGTGAGTGGTTCTGATCGTCAATATGAAGGTGAGAAGGTCGAGTGCACACGGAGGCCTAGTGCACAACATAACACTTCTCTCTCTCTCTCTCTCTTTATATGTGTGTGTGTGTGTGTGTGTGTGTGTGTGTGTAGATCAATGTGAGTGGTTCTGATTGTCAATACGAAGGCGGGAAGGTCGAGTGCACACGAAGGCCTAGTGCACAACAGAACACTTCTCTCCCTCTCTCTCTCTCTCTATATATATATATATTATTATTATTATTATTATATATATATATTATTATATATTATAATATATTATTATTAATATTTACTAGCTTACTAAGGAATTTCCTAAGAATAAGCTTATTAAGGAAGCTTCATGTATGCTATGTATTTTACAATAATCATGTATGCATGTATAATGGTATCCTAAGCATTTTCCCACCTATATAAGGAGAAGCCATGAGTTGGTGTTAAGGCATAAGGTTTCTTGGTAAGAATAAAAGAAATAGCGTATGTATGTGTGCTACTACTATCCAATAAATAAAACTCTTTTCTATTTTATGTTCTATCTCGTTTACTTGGATTGATTTTCTTCATCCGCTCTCAAACTGGTATCAGAGCTTGACAAATAATTCAAAGATCTTTCAATCAGGTATATTCTCTAAACTACTCTTTGTATAGTTCAGGATAGGATTGAAGAGTAATCTCCTTCATGCTGGTTAAGTTAGCTATGAAAATAAACACATGTTCATAGGCTTGTTTAATTAGGCCATGTAGTAAACATTTTATCTTTAGGCTGAAGTCATTTTTTAGGTATATGTTCTTAAACATTAATTATTTTTGTGAGTTGTGCTCTTCATCTCTAAAGCAATCATATAAGCTTGTGGTGCTAGTTACCCGTAGGGCTTGCTTATGTGTTTCTTATTACACGTTGGGGCTTAGCTCAATGCTAAACCCCGCTATAAATCCACGGTGTGGGAGTATGATGCTAGAGAAGTTCGAAATAGTCAACGCACAAAAACAGTTAAAGAAATCTTTTTAATACCTATTACAGTAATAACTTAGCCATATTAGAAATCCCTTACGATGATTACTATAGTAAGTGCTTTATTAAAACAAGAAATCTTTTGAAGATAGTTTAGTATAGCTTAGCTAAACCAACATGAACTCTTCCTTCCATGGAAAATCACCAAAATTATATCTACGAAGAAGAAGAGTGCACACTTGCACTAAAAATTAGTGTCATTTTGCGCATATTCCTAACACTTTGAAAACTGCCAATTCCAATCACATAATTGGTATGTTAAATACTTTGGTTGATAAGGTGTCAAATAATCAGTTGAGCCTACTTGGAATAGAATGCAATATCGAAAAGAAAATAGATAATATAAAAATTCCTGAACTCAACAGTATTGATATAAATATCCAATCTAAACAACTTTTAAAATCTATTACTAGACCAGAAGTTGAACTATCTTCTCCAACGGAAGAAAAAATTAACTTTCATTTTATGAATAATATGGTTAAATATTCCTCTCTAAAAGAAAATACTATTTCAGTTGATGAAATAGAAAAAACATATTATAATTGTTTCCTTGAGTTAGGAAAAAAAGGACTAGAAGGAACCATTCATTACAATGATGTTCAATCATATTTTGAAAAACATGAATATGCAATAAAATACTTTATGTCTAAAGAATCTAATTCTAGTTCAGAAATAGAATTTACAAATTCCAATAGCACTATTGAGCAAGAATATTCAGAGTCTATTGACTCAAAGGGCTCTATTGAGCAAGAATATTCATAGTCTACTGACTCAAAAGCTCTACTGTTCTAGAAATTTCTAGCTCTACTGAGTAAAAAAATATTGAGTTAATAAACACAATAACAAAAACAGAAACAAAAAAACTTTTATAAAGTATAAGTTGATCAAGAAACTTTGATTTTCCAACAAATGACAGAAGTTGGTGAAAATTCTCAAGTAGAGGGTGGAGGAAAAAGAACTTTAGAACATGAAGAAAATTCATTACTTTATTTTCAGCTTTCCAATATAGAAGAATTTCTAAGATATGGTAGAACATCTGAAAGATTATTTTACCATAATAATATCTTGAATTGGAGAGATGATCATGCTAGAATAATACAAGGAGCATATGATAAACGAAATGCTCATATGTGTACATATTTCAACACTGATTAAATACCCTATAGATATCTAAAAAATAAATTTAAAGATTGGGGCCAACATATGCGCGATATAAGATATTTCCTAAAAAGGATGACTCACGTAGATTTTTTTTTCAAATACACATGTTCCTTATGGGAAGGGTACTCAGCCGATTGGCTAAGAAGCTTATAAGTTACAAATGCGGTTGAAAAAGCCAATATTGAATCTCAAAAAACTACTGATAGAATGATTTTTCGATTAATATCATCGTTCTATAGTGATTTAACAGGTGAAACACTACAAAGGACTATTGATGGAGAAAAAAGTTATTAATGATGAAATTATTTGATATATGTGAATAAGAAATATTTTTCATAGATTATACTGGGCAAATTTTCAAACTTGAAGACCCTAATAAAAAATATTTTGGTTAGAAAGATTTTTTCTAAAAATCCCAGAACCATGGGGAGACTTAATAAAAAATCATTATAATAAATTAATGGCAGTTAATTCTGCTTGTCTTATTGGATATACACTCAGAGGTCAAAGTACATGATATTTAAAACAAGCATGTATGGAAACCATTAAAGGATTTTGTCAAAGTGCTAAAACACATAAACAAATCCAAAATAGAGTTAAAAACTCAAAGCTAGGGATACAATGTTGTCCTAGATATGATCCAGATATAAATTTAGAATATGGATGTGAACCTAAATATGGATCTTATAATAAGCCTTCCAAAAAATTTAAAATTACAAAAAAAATGTAAAAGCCAGAATTCAAGAAAAAGTGGCAAAAAAAAAATTATTCTAAACCCAAAAGGTTTATAAAAAATAAATTTCCTAAATATTGAAAGGGATGCAAATGCTTCAAAGTGAAAGAATGACATTATGCAAATGAATGCACTGAAAAAATTCATAATGTCACAATAAATAATCTACAAGAGTATGTTATTCATACCCAAACCCTTGAAGAAGTTCCTACTGATGAAGAAACTTCTGTTTATGAATTATCCTCTATTAATGAAAGCAATTATAACTCTGATTCTTCCTTGGAAATGGAATCATTTAAGATAAATATGATAACGATTAATAAAATAGCTAATACTATATGGGTAAAAACGCTTTCTTCAAAAGCTTCTTTACTTATAAGAGACAATACATGCTCTCCTGCCCTAAATTTACGAGCAGCTAAAAACATGATAATTGAAAGATATTTAGTATTAGATGTCCCACTGGACTTACGAATAATAATCCCTAGGGATTTTATGGGCAAATAATTAACACTACTGCGGTATCGAAAAAGCAACTATTTGTTATAAATAGAATAATAACTTCTGAACACAGGAATAGAATTTCAGTATTCTTCAAAAGTTTGAATCACTTTGCTATAAAAATACATCAAGGTGATATTATTGCACAATTATCAATACTCAAATATGAAGAACTTTCGATAGAAAGAATTCGAGAAATAGAAGAAACTGGTTGTACTAGTACACAAATATCCAATACTAAATACAGAGTAAATATGAATTTTTAAGAGAAGATACCACCAATATTGATATCGATAATAGTATCGGAGAAATCTATGATATATCCGATGATGAACTAACAAAACTATTAGAAATGATTCCTCATCCAGATAAAAAGGATGTGTATAAAACTGATAAATCTATTATATAAAGGTTTAGTTCTAAAAGTACTTACATTTTTGAAAAAAATGTAAGGAAATATAGAATTAAAAGGAATTCAAGGTATTTCATCAATAAAGCTTATAAATGATGAGAAGGTAAAAAGAATAAAACAAAAATATCCAAAGATGAATTATCTTCATCTAGGATTGATACAAATAAAAATTATTGCATAATTTCGTGCAAGAACAAATACACCAATTTTGATGATAGTAAGAGACGAAAGGATCAACGATCCTTTAAATTCTATAATTGGGGAAATTAAATCAAATCTAGCGAACAAAATATTTGCTTTCAATATACATCCCACCTTTTCTGTTGCATTAATAGATGAAAACATTACTGATATTTGTACTCTGTCAATTAATTTGAAAGGAATAGAAATGAAACCCGAATAAAAAATCCTAAGTATTCAGAGAGAAAGTTGCATAGCCCTTAATGAAGTTGCTACTTTCAAAGCAAAAACATCTTAAGATTACATACAACTATTTGATGTAGGAACATGAAGGGTTATTCAACCTAAGATAATTGAACAAAAACACAATGATATGACATTATTCTCAAATGAACTAAAGCCTAAACAAGCAAAAATTCCAAAAGAGACATTTATAGTGTCTACTATATACAAAAATACAGAAGAAGAAAATTCTTCTTCAAAACAAACACCTCTTCTTAATAGATCTAGTTATTGCTCTATAAGAAGAGATAATAGCTTATTTCTTGATAATGAGGCATCTATAATACTAACTTCTAATATGCTAAAAGATATACACAGAAAAAGCTTGAGCTTTGGAAAGATTCAGCCTATTGAAGGAATGACTATTCAGATGATAGAAAAACTACATGATACTGAATCAAAAGAAGATTTTGATAACCTTAGAAACATGATTATCAAACTCCCTATAAAAAAATATCAAAATCTAAAAAATAATATTTACACTACTGTGTTTTAATTTTTTTTGCAGATATATCTATGGAAGCAACAAATTTAAAGTTTGTCTATATCAAAAAGGGAATAAGTACAAAGCTTCGTACAAGAACAAAAAAAATATTTTACACCAAAAAAAACTGGCCACTTCCGATAGCAGGAAGATTAGTTGCAGCGACTCGGAGAAATCTAGCATTTAATCTAGAAGATGATTATTACATATGTGTGAGATGTTATGAAGTATACAATGTAATTGAAGAATATCTAGAAGAACATGACTCAATTTCTTGTGATGGTCAGTATAGAATGCCACCAACACAATTTTTCACCCCAAAACTAGAAGGAATGAATGATTCTGAAGAACCTAATCAGCAGATACTCCACAACGACGCCTAGTAAGAACAACGACAGAGAAAGCATGGTCGACAACAGTAACAGCATAGTGGACCAGAACATCGGAATACAACAGACCAATGATATCAATTAACTAAAAAATGATACCAAACAACTAAAACTTGACAATTATAAAATGGTAACATACATAAGAGATGTGTAACCTCCATTCCCGTAAATACGTATTTTCTGAATATTTTCTGTATTTCGATATGGTAAATTCATTATTGTTAAAAACATTTTGGATTTCATATTAAAGTGTTTTTCTAATTGAAAATTTATTCATTTCAAATAATGATGTGTTTTGATCTTATTTTCTAGATCTTATTGATCAACTACTTGTATTTGAGTCCAAATTATATATATATATATATATATATATATATATATATATATATATATATATATATATATATATATATATATATATATATATATATTGGGTCATTTTAGTAAATTGTTAAACCCAGATATTATTTTATTGTATGATTTTATTATTATAATAATTAATTGTCGTTTCTTGATTATTTAATTAAAATTCATCTATTGAATTATTTTATTATTGAACTAGACCTAGTTTTCTTGACGAATTCCAATTTATTTTCAAACCCAGATTATATTCAATTCATTTGTAATATATATTTATTTATTTGAATTTAAATTCTTGTTCATGAAACTCTTTGATCTTCTTGATGAATAATTTTCTTGTTAATCATATTTCTTCTTTTTTTTATTGTGAGTATTTTTTATTTGAACCCTATTGATTTGGATCTACTACTTAATTGAACCCTAAACCCAATTTCATTTGTCCTTGACCCAAATCCACTTTTATTGGACCCTAAACCACTAACCCACTACCCTAATCGTACCCTATAAATACAACTTTACTGCAAACCCTAGAATTGTACAATTCTGAACCCTAGCCGTATACTCTCTCTCTCTCTCTCCCCGATTAAGTTTCCCGCCCAAATCATTTGAACCCATTACTGTTCCCTACCTCTTCCGACCAAATTCTGGTGACCACCCCTCTCTTCGTCAACCCCCCTTGATGCGCGCCGCCCATCACCACCCTCACTGCAGACCCACATTGAAACCCCACCTCTTCCCGATCGAAGCAGCCGCCCAAACCGCCGCCCCTCTGTTCTGCTCGACGCTGCGACCACCCGGTCGCCGCATCCCTTCGCTCCACCACCTGCGACGCCGACCACCACCGTCGACGTCAGATCCGAGCCCCTTTTTGCCGCCATTGATGCTCTTTGCTGTTTTTGTTGTTAATTGCTGAGTTCTCCTTTTCTCTTGTTGTTATTGCTCTTGGAATCTGTACGTATATTGCACGTGCTATTGGTGAATTGATTACTTCGTGGGTTCATTGCTTCGAGATTCTCGTCCCGTTATTCTTGGTATTCAAACTCACCGTTTATAAGGCAAGTAACTTGTATTAAATTCCTTTGCAAATACAAGTACAAAATACCGCTTGTAGTGTAGTTGGATTCTAGAGAAAATTCGTGTGTGAAACCCCTTGTTGATATTGTCTCTATTGTGATGACTTGACCATAGTTGCCTCACGACATAATGACATGAATTAACCTAGGGTTGACCACTTTTGATGTATATGATCATGCAACTTCGGATATCTGTGCTTGATGTGCTATGCGTGATATACTTGTCGAATACTTGCAAAATACCTATACCATGTTGCTTGGACATCTAGTACACCACATTCCATATTATCATCCTATTGTTTCCCTATTGTTATTATTGTTCATGTCATGTTATAAATTGCATATTGTATTGTTGCATTGATAAATAATTAACAAGCCGGGGTTTAAGGGTTGACCTAAGTAGTGGACAATATAGAGACTGTACTTGGAAGGGAGCTCCTGGTTTCCCTACAATTACTGAATGACTGAATAACTGGAAAACTGCATATTGTTCCATGGATATTGATACTGAATAACTGAATGACTGAATAACTAAATAACAAAATACTGAAAAGAATCGTTTATACCATTTCCCGAGTACATGAACTATAGAGTCTACCACTATAATCTAAACAAAATTGATTGTATGCATCGAACCTGTAGTGCGGCACACATGGGATACAGTAGTACATGCAAACATCGAACCTGTGATACCATTATACATGCATACATGATTATTGTAAAATACATAGCATACATGAAGCTTCCTTAGTAAACTTCTTCTTAGGAAACTTCCTTAGTAAGATTCTTCTTAGCAAACTTCCTTAGTAAGCTAATAAATATTTCACATCACCACACTTTTGTCTGTCCACCTTTTGTTGGGTTGGCCCACCATGCTTCTAGATAGTGTTGGCTCCTTCTTGCATGAAATCGCTATTGACTGTACGAGTCGGGAAAATCATTTCTAGATCTTCCTGTAGGCCTTTTTCTTTGTAGAAAGAGTACATGACATCTGTTCCAATGGGTCCTAGTTTCTAGGATTCCTTCAGTCGTAGAAAAAACTGTTCTTTTTCTACTTTGGGATTATCTTCACCTGTCCAATCAATAAGGATGATATGAGCTTGAATCTTTATATTTTTGCAGAAAGTATATTTTTCCTATAACTCTAAAAAAATTCTTCTGTAGCATCATACTTGCTTTTTTCGGATTCAATGTTTTATTATTTCCTTTTTCTATCTGGAGTGTTGGCTCGGCTTGTACTATGTCTAATTCCCGGAATTGGATAGAATTGAACTGGAGAATATACTGCTTCTCTTCTCAGATGCTCCATATTTGAAACTTGTAGATTGTGTGAAACTTATTTTTCTTTGATAGGACATTTTTTGCACATATTTTGGGAACAGTTCTGGAAAAGTCGTATGGTCTGGAGGTTGATGTAGAGTTCATGAATGATCCCAGCATGAATTGCACTTTCAAATTGTGGTATTTGCTCGAACTATGTCAAAATTTTATATCTGTTATATTCATTTTTGACCAGCTGATCGAAATTTTTTAGTAAATCTTCCAAATTATTTTCATTTTTTGTGTGGAGAAGTTCAATGAATCTTTCTGTAAGGAATACACATATTTGGTATAAATCTAAACATTCAAGGAGATGAAGGTCTCCTTCTATTCTTCCTAGTTTCTCATCTTTGAACTTAAAGAGTTTTGCAAACAATGTAAATTCCTTGTTTCTAATGTTTACATGGTCACAAATGTCTATTTAAGACATTATAGCTTGTAGTTGTTTGTCAGCAGGTATGTTTCCTTTGATCAGATTATCTTTCCTTCTATTTAAAGAATATGAGGTAGAAGTATTACTGAATATGATCATGTTACTGACAATGTGTTTTGTCTTTTCAAATACTTCGTTCTGCTCTTGTGTTTTTTTCTTTAACTAAAGGATTATCTTTTCTATTTTTGATAAGCGGTATGCCCCTGTTTTATCACTTGGGTGTAATGCCCTCCAAACATTGTTTATATGATTGTAAATATCTGGATTCCCATGTTTTAATTCTTTGTTATACCAATCTTTTTTTAGGATATGATTATAGAAATCTGCTTCCATGCTGTTTGAGTGGGTGGCCTCAAAAGGATATATTTTGTCTGTGACTAGTGGTTCCTGTATTTTTTGATACGGTAATATCAGTGGATGTTGTAGCAGTAGCTATTTTTTTATTATTGAGGACAGTATTCCATTCTCCTGTTTTCATTCCAAGAACTTCTTCAAGCTCTTTGATTTTTTTTGAGTACTTCAGATTCCATTGGTCTTTTATCTTTTTTCTTCTCCATAATACCTGGTTAGAAAGTCAACAGTAATATTAGCATGACCATGAATATGTTCAATATCATATTGATAAATTTCAAGATATACTGCTAAGTTTAACACGTCTCAAATTTTCTTCTGGATTATGTACAAATTTTTTCTTTAGAAATTGTACTACTGCAATATTATTATACTGTATAAGGAATTTTCTGCTAAATAAATAAACCTTTGAAGAATTAACCGAAAATTTATGGAAAGTAACTCTTTGTCAATAGTAGAATACTTTTTCTCAGTCATGGAAAAGGTTCCTGATGTATAGGCTACCAACTCATAATGTACCAACTCATAATGTCTTTTGTCTATTTGTGCGAAAAGAATACCTGCCCAATGAGTATCTGAAGCATCTGTCTGTAATATAACATTATCATTTTCTTTTGGATAGTAAAGTATTTTTTGTTCTGAGATGATATTTTTAATCTTCTTTATCTCTTCCTTCTCTGTTTCAGAAAGATATATTTTTATTATCAGTGTTCCATCTCCGTGGAATTTCGCAATCTTTTCCTTCTTTTATCAAGCTTTCTTTGCATTGTTTTTGTATTATTTGGAGCTTTTGCTGTAAATGTTTAATTTTATTAGAAAGTTTAGGAATAAATTTTCTTTCATAATTAAGAATTCCTAGGAAAGCCTATATTTGTTTTAGTGTACTAATTTCTTCAGGAAACAGTTTAATCGTTTCATAGATATGAGATTGTAGCTTAATTTTTCCTTTTAGTATATTTTTTCCAAGAAAATCAAATTTTTCCTTAAATAATTCAATCTTTTTTGGGCTTAAAATAACTCCATTTTCTAACAATATTTTTGCTACTTGTAGTAGATGATCTTTATCTTCCTCTAGACAAGAAGAGAAAACAAGTATCATGAATATAAACAGTAACAAATGGAAAATGGCCAAACATACTGTCTATCCATTTCCGAAAAATTTGTGGTGCATTTTTTAGTCCAAATGGTATTACCATCCATTCAAAATGCCCCTGAGGACTACTGAAAGCTGTAAGACTTCTGGATAGATCATCTTTTAATTTGATTTGCCAAAATCCTCATTTAGCATCAGACTTAGAATATATTTTGGAACCTTGTACTAAGTTTAATAATTGTTCAGCAGTTGAGATGTAATACCCATCAAATTTGTAGGCATCATTAATTTTTCGATAGTTAACTACCATTCTTTCTTTTCCTCTTTTTTTTTCTCTGCATGATTCATGACTAAGAAGGCAGGATAATTATGGTTTCTATAACTGGATCTAATAAGTTTTAGATCTAATAATTCTTTTATGTGTTTAGCAAACTCCAATTTATCCTATTGATTTATCATTATACTTGGAGTTCTAATATTCTTTTTTGTATATTCATGTGGTAGTTCGAGTTTTTAAAATCATGGAGCTTTCTCAAAAAGTTTTAGAGGATCATTGCTATATAATGTCTCTAATATATTATGTATAATTTGTTCTGTGGTGTCAATATTTTTGAAGATATAAGTATAGTGTTTTTTTGTATTTAGTTGTTGCCAATGTTTTTTTTTCCATTAAGGGATTTTCAATTTCTTCTCTCTGTACTGCGTGTAGGTCAAAGAAGTTATAATAGTAATTGTAAAATGTACTCAAGGGATATTGTTGCCTCTAAATCTGGCGTGGGGACAATAGATAGAATTTGTGGATTCTTGAAAAAACGAACGAGGCAAAACTGTTGACCTTCACCAAATTGTTGACCAGTTTCTTGCTGCTGCCGCGAACCTGCAAAATGTGCGATACACCGGGATGGATCCCGGCGACGCACCTTCCGATGCTCTTGTCAATAATCAGAATGATTAAGAAAGAGCTTTTACTGGAAAAAGATTCATTACCTTGCAACGATGGGAGGAGAGGGGTTTTTATAGTCGCCTTAGGGATCCGTTTTGAGATAAGAACAAATCTCTACTTCCCGGTGTGAATGGATAGAAGAGGTTAAAACCACATTTTAGGGATAATTATGAATCTGGATTCTTCTTTATCCTTCTGAATTGGTTTGTAATGGGTTGGGACCCGTACCCAGTAGGACAGATCCGTTCATGGGTTATTGGGCTTTGAAGAAAGACCCGGATTCCATTTCAGACCTGTATGTAGGTGAAATTACCGTTTTACTCCTGAGAGCTTTAAGATTTGTGCCCGATTTGAACGGTCCCGATTTAATCTCATTTTTAGCCATATCAGATATGAATATTGTTTAGCGAGAAAAATGTTTCTCAATTTGAAGTGGCAAAAGTTTGCTTAGATTATCCATGCCAATAATACAATCTTCAGCAAGGTCACTAAAGCAAAGCAAAGGTCATATCCTTGCAATTGTGTTTATTTCCTTGTGAGTCTTCTAAGGATATTTGGAGATTTTTTATATTATGAGTAACCATAGAATTAGAACAATTAAAACTTCCTACAGAGACTTTATGAGTTAATTTTGATCTATATTGTTTTGGTATAAAACATGAGTGTATTATACTAATTTGCACGCCAGTATCAATTAATTTATGTATTGCAGTTTTCTTTCCTTGTACTCAGGAAAACTAAGTGTAATAGGAATATAGATTTGTAATTCAGCATTTCGGCTAAGATTAACTACATCAATGTTTAGACGTTCTATTTCAGAACTTTGTTTGAAGACCCTTGAATTTGCTAACTTTTTATTAATATGAGAGTGAGTTGTCTCATTTTCAATATTTGAGTTAATTAATTCAAAGTCAATTTTTGAGTTTGTCAACTCAATATTTTTTTGCTCAGTAGAGCTGGAGTATTTTTGCTCAGTAGAGCTTCCAAAATTACTAGAGTTTATTAACTCGGGCTTTAATTCTGGAAAATCATATCCACTTTTATTGGAAAGAAATGGTTCACTTTCTGTTTTGAAGATTAATTTTTTGTTTCTTGCTAAAAATGATTGTAGGAGATGGTTGATCATCTTCTTATTTTGATATTTTTTTTATTCCATATAATAGGTTTTACAAGAGGGTAGAATAAGAAGTCATCCAAGATATATAAAAGATTCATGTTGGTTTAGCTAAGCTATAATGAACTACCTTTTTTCAAAAGATTTCTTGTTTAATGAAACACTTAATGTAGTAATCATTTAAAGGATTTCTGATATGCCTAAGTTCTTATTGTAATAAGTACTAAAAAAATTTCTTTAACTATTTTTTGTGCTTTGACTATTTCTAACATCTCTAGCATCATACTCCCACACCGTGGATTTATAGTGGG
The DNA here is from genome assembly GCA_017893485.1 of Hemerocallis citrina. Lineage (NCBI taxonomy): Eukaryota > Viridiplantae > Streptophyta > Magnoliopsida > Asparagales > Asphodelaceae > Hemerocallis > Hemerocallis citrina. The sequence continues at coordinate 126,755,882 of CM030362.1, forward strand.
GTTCAGCATCAAGCTAAGACTCAACGGGTAATAAGCAACGCATAAGCAAGCCCTATGGGCAACTAGCACCACAAGCTTATATGATTGCTTCAGAGATGAAGAGCACAACTCACAAAAATAATTGAAGTTTAAGAATATATACCATGGCTTTTGCTCATACAACCTAAAGATAAAATGTTTTACTATGTGACCTAATTAAACAAGCCTAAGAACAAACGTTTACTTTCATAGCTAGCTTAACCTAAACTAGCCATCTCATCCATCCTATCCTAAACTACACAAAGAGTAGTTTAGAGAATATACCTGATAAAAAGAGAAGAACTCTGAATTATTTGTCAAGCTCTAATACGAGTTTGATAGCGGATGCAAAAAACTAATGGAAGTAAAGATCGAACATAAAAGGAAAGATTTTATTTATTAGATGAAAACACATACATACACCATTTCCTTTATTCTTACCAAGAAACCTTATGCCTTAACACCAATTCATGACTTCTCCTTATATAGCTGGAGAGAGGCTTAGAATACCATTATACATGCATACATGATTATTGTAAAATACATAGCATACATAAAGGTTTCTTAGTAAGCTTCTTCTTAGGAAACTTCCTTAGTAAGCTAATAAATATTTCACATTATATTTATAAAGACGTCCATTGCACGTGTAAATTATATATATATATATTGCCTATATATATATATATAGCCTATATATATTGCATATATATATATATATATATATAGGCAATATATATATATATATAGGCTATATATATATATATATATAGCCTATATATATATATATATATTGCCTATATATATATATATTGCCTATATAGGCAATATATATTGTGACAGTGTAAAAATGGCCTGAGGCCCCTCCAGGGCCCAATACAATTCCTACTCAGAAAAGCAAAAATAACAACCTGGTTCGGCTCCGGACCACTTCAGGGTCGGCGCCGAACCTCGTGTTTGCCCTCACAGTGCCGGCCTCCTCGTACTGGCGAGCCTCAGCATCCCCCGGAGTCCGATCCGGAGCAGTCCCTCAGGCCGTCCCCCCTCTCTGGCGGGGCAGAAGGATGACCTGGCGCAGCCTAGGCCCTCCGATTCCCCCCAGAGGCACAGAGGGCTCACGATGGGCCACGTCAGCTCCAAATACCGCCAAGGGTTTCGCCACGTCAGCCCTATACCACTCCTGGTATCGCCACGTCCGCCCTAAACCCCCTGGGCCTTCTGCCACGTCAGGCCCATGGGCTTTCGGATCCAAACCCGGCCCCCAAGTGGAACCAAACCCGGTTGGGATTCTCTATAAATACTAGACCCACACCCACCTTTTGGAGGTAATCAATCTTTTGCCACTTAAATATACCTAGTTATTGCTACTCTCTCACAGAGACTGACTAGAGCGTCGGAGGGTCCGCCACCGGGACAAACCCCGGTGTTTCAGGACCGTCTGCAGGTACACAAGACCTCGGATCCGACCCTTCCGATCCGAGCCCAACCTTCAACATCTTTCCGAGCTCATCGTAGGTCCCAGAAGGTCAACTGAAGGTCGGCAGACGAGCGGCAATCTCCTTCAATACAAATTGAGTTCGAACTCACACCTGGTGCTTCCACACGTTTCTCAGAAATAAACAGCATCAGGTTGGCGCCGTCTATGGGAAACAGCTGCTCCAGAAGCCGATCCGACCCAGACCCTCAAAGGCCATCGACAGCCGAATCCTCATGGCCTCCAAAGGCAAGGGGGCTGCTTCCTCCGTCAACCAACGGGACTCGCCCCCACCCACCGATAAGGCCAGGCCACGCCCGTCGAAACACAAGGCTCCCTCTCGGGAGTCCCAAAGGAGCGTCGGCCGGCCAGCCCGGCCCGACCTCCGGGGAATAATCCTCAACCGCAAGATTACCCGCCGCAGGGGAAGGGCCGCTTCCAACCCGGTCCCGAACCGTCTGAGACCGCCGCCCGAGGTACGAAGATCCGCGCTCAGCCGAGTCGGAAGGCAACCCTCGGACCAACCCAACCAAGTCGGTGGAGCCCCCGTCACTCACAAGGAGCTCCAAGACTTCCGAAGAGAAATTCTGGGAGCCCTCCGACGGACCCCCAGGGAAGAAACCCCCCATTCCCAAGCAGGGTCGGACGCCGAAACCAGCGCGTCCCACCCTTCAATAACCCAGCCTCAGGAGGACGACGTTCTCCTAAGGCGCCTACAAGGGATGGAGGATCGCCTCGATCACATAGGGGACGGCGGCCGAAGAGCGACTCAGGGGTACAGACCTGTCCGTCCTCCCTTCTCCACCCCCATCCTCCAAGCGGAAATACCTAGGAACTTCCGACCCCCTCAGTTCGAGACCTACGACGGCGAGGGAGATCCTGCTGATCACATGGGGGGTTTCAAAACCCTCATGATGATTCACAGCGCCTCGGATCCCCTGCTATGCCGAGCCTTCCCTGCCACCCTTCGGGGTCCCGCTCGTGAGTGGTTCTCGAAGCTCGCCCCTGACTCCGTTTACTCCTTCGACCAACTCGAGGGCAATTTTCTCGCCCACTTCGTCACCAGCCTTAAGACCGAAAGGACCAGCGCCTCGTTACTCGGACTCAAACAGTTAGAGGGGGAATCACTCGGGGTGTTCGTCCGGAGATTTACCGCTGAGGCAAGGTCGGTCTCCTCTGTAGTACCCCGATTTATTTTCTAATATATATGAAAGGGGATTTATTTTTCTTATGATTATTACTTTTCTCCATGATAAATAGAGTGTAGTATTTCCTATAAAACATTCTTCTCAAAGCCCAAATGTGACTTGTTTATTTTCTTATATAAAAATACATATTTTGGCCCAAATGTATTTAAACCCCTAAACTTAACCTTTTCACAACTTGTATATGTAGCATTTTTCTCTCTTTATTTTCCGGGTAAGATGTGCATTTTATGGGGTTTTGTGTGTGTACACGTGCACTTCATGTACACGTGCACAAGACATTCCTCTTGGCCGGATTTGTGGAGTGATGGGCTAGGATCATGGGCGGTTACATCTTGAGGTGTGGGTAGTTTCTTAACTCCCGATTAGATCTCAGCCTTTGATTCTCCAACTCCCCTATTAATCCTAGCCATCTATTCTATCTATTTTCTAGTATAAATACCCCTTCTCATCTCCTATCTCTTTTACACTAAGATTATTACTGTAATAGAGAGTATTTGTGAGTTGTGTGGGAGCTCTTCTGTGGAGGCAAGCAGCATTGTTGAGGAGCTCGGCGTGGAGCAAAGGAGCAAGAAGGTGTTCTCTACTTTGAAGGACTTTGCGGGATTTCGTTATTTTCTTCACATAAGGTGGGTGTTTCTCAGGACTTCTAATGTAGGAATAATGCTACAATGGCTATGATTGATATTGTGTTATAAAAGTGATTTGAATGCGGTAGAAATTGCTTGAACACGCTATTAATATTGAAAACGAGGCTGTCGGTACAGTCGGCTGCCATGTGAGCCAGTCGACTGGTACGAGACATTATTTTTGCATGATTGTAATGATAAACGTGTGTATAAATGAACATGATGGTATGAATACTATCTGCATGGTTTCCCTATGACACATATGATGGAGGGAAGGTAAATGAATAAAAAGAGCTAATGGTAGTTAATAATTTGGAATCGTCGAAGCAGTCGACTGATAGTGTGTTAAGTCGACTGGTACTTCAATCTGACTGTGACTGTTGGGTAGTTTCATAAATTGAGATATTTTCATCATGTGGACCCAGTTTGATGACTTGGGATTTACATCTTTATTGTTGTAAGGAATTATGAGCATATGTGAATGCATGTTTAAAGTATTCCCCTAGCGGAAAGAGCATGTTAGTAATTTGAAGATCCATGTTGTAGTGTTACTGAATGCTAAGAAACCTTGTCTGTGGAACATGAACTTATGTATACTGTTAATTGACATCATGATGAAATGCACGTAAGAACTGTAAATAATCTACTGAAAATGGATCTGTCCAGTCGACCGATTGCGTGTAGCAAGTCGACTGATCTGGACATAGAATTATGCTGTTGAAATTGCTGAGACAGACGACTGAGGTGTGAACAGTCGACTGTCGTGTGACTAATATTGTGAACTTGAAAGTTGCGGGACAGGCGACTGGTAGTATACACAGTCGACTATCCCGAGCCTTTTGATAACCCTGTTTATGACTGTATGAGTCGACTGGTGTTCTTCCAAGTCGACTGTACAGAAAGGACTTTGACATATTTGAATTCATGTTATTTTTGCTGTTGGTAATTGTGAACTATATGATTAAAGTCAATGGATTCTGTTTATGACTGCATAAATTGTGAAATTGAATCATAGATGAGGATTGAGAATCAAATGGAATTATGAAATGTGAAATCATGATGAGAAAGTCTGTGAGACTCTAAAATGAATGATGAGCTGATGATGCTCCATTGGATATTGTGAATTTGAAATTGATCGAAAGAGTAGCTAAGTCTCCCCGGCAGTAAAATGAAATGATATTGAGAAATAGACCAGGTTGGTCAAGTGAAATGAAATGATAAGTCCGGTTGATGGAGAGGCTAACTCTAGAGCTTGATTTTTATTCATGATTCTAATGTAACTTAAATACATAGTGTGGAGGTGATGAAGGCGAGAGAAAAACATGAGTATGAGAGCTAGGGTACGGTGCGGGTGTGTGAGCCGCAGAATGCATGCTTGATGAGTCAAGACATGGCGCGGGCACAACTCAGTAATGATCGGACTCTAGTCACGCTTATGGGATGTTTTGGTGACTACAAGAGGAGTGTGTTCAGGGAGGAGGCTGAATTACCGCAGAATGCATGCTTGACGAGTCAAGACATGGCGCGAAATTCTACTCCAGGGGCCAGGATACATGCTTGTACTCATAGATTCATCTAGGATACTCATTGGAATTACAGTAGTAGAATAAGTCATGGCGGGGGATTGAACCCTACAAAAATGAAGATCGTTTAAGAGGCTTGCACTCGAACCTATGTAGTATGGGATGCATAGAATTCGAACAAGTATGCATTAGTGTCATAATTAACTAAGTAAATTGCATTAAGGATTTAAGTGCACAATCACGACACGACATCATTAAAAGTTCCCTAATTTGCATGCTTATGTTGAACTGGCTTGTGATTTGTAAGAAATGAGATTCATTATACTGTTTCTGGCATAGAGAGGATGGCCATGTATAATTATCGTCGGTTGAATAAACTGACGTACCCACAGTGTTTTATGCAGGATAATTACATGTAAAAGGAATGGATGCACAAAGAGTTCATTGTATTGTTGTTCATTTATGTAAATATTGTACATTTTGCTTCCGCTGTGTAAATTCAAATGTAACATGCTGTAACTCTGATGTAAAAGTAAAGATTTTAAATTCCTTGTAAAATTGTATGTGAAGAAAGCGAAAAGATCCTGAAGAACATCTCGAATTCAGAAAAAATGGGATTCGGGGCGTTACAGAGTGGTATCAGAGCCACGCTTTCTATGCTTTCACACTCGTACAAAATTATAAGGAACGACACCCTAGATGTGGACATTAGAGTGTGTGTTTGGATTTAGAGATTTAAATGTAAGTAACTTACATTTGTGTTGCTCTATGATTTATGCTTCTTCCTCTCTATTCTAAGATGGCTGATCACTTCGACCCTGCTGGAGGCGACGACTGGCACATTATTGAGGAAGAGTACCATCCTGGACAGGCTGATTCTGAGGACGAGTATCACCCTGGGCAAGCTGATTCTGATGATGAGGAGTACCCTGAATCCCGAGAGATCACCCCACCGCCGAACTCACCTGATGATTCTTCTTCTTCCGATGAAGAAAAGGGACCAGCTTTGGGTAACGCTGTGGCTTCTCTGCAGAGGCAAGTGGATACCTTGAAGTATAGAGTTGGAGTTTTGGAGGCTCAGCTGGAGAAGCGAAATGCTGACTATTCTGTTCTTAGCCATCGGATTTGGGAACTTGAGAAGAAAAAAAGAACCTAACTGATGTGCTGAAGGATGAGGTGGATGAACTGCGGGATGAACTTCGAGCAGCGAAGAGGACCCGTAGAGATTAGATTGTCTTGGTTTCTATTTCTTCTATTCTGATGTTAAAATGTTTTTTTAATTCGAATGTATAAACTTTGAAATTCGATGAAATGAAAGTTGGTTTAAATTCTTGTTTTATACTTCGAATTTAATGGATCTTTTGCATCAGAATATGCCGAGAAAGGGAGCCAGGAACGGTGAAGGTTTGGACCTGGATGCCGAGTTTGCAAGGGTTTACCAGACGCTGAATGCAGTGGCTGCAAACCAAGGAAGGGGGCCGGTGAATCCAGTACCCGAGGCAATCAAGCTAGTGGAATCGTTCAAGAGAATGAAACCACCAGTGTTCGAGGGAAAATCCGACCCGGATGCGGCCGATAACTGGATTCGGCAAGTGGAGACAATCTTCGAGGTGTTGGAAACACCGGAGGGCAGCAAGGTCAAGTTGGCGACTTTGCAGTTGGAGAAGGATGCGGCTGTTTGGTGGCAGTCGATGAAGAGGACTATGGGCGGCTTGTTGCTTGGCTGGGAGGAATTTCTGGAAGAATTCCGCAGTCATTATTTCCCCTCCGACGTCCAGGAGAAAAAGGCCATGGAGTTTCTGTCACTTCAACAAGGCAGCATGTCAGTGAGAGCCTATGAGACCAAGTTCACTCAACTCTCCAGGTATGCTCCAGAATTGGTGATGGATGAGGCGAAGAAGGCTCGCAAGTTCGAGCATGGTCTGAGGCCGAGCTTGAGATCTCGTATGATACCCCTTGGTATCAGGAGATTCGATAAGCTGGTGAAGAGGGCGGCAGCAACGGAGGCGGATATGGAGCAGTTCCATGTTGCTCAGCATCAGAGGAGCAACTGGCAGTCTGGGAAGAGGCCCGCGCCATCGGGGAGTTTCAAGGGGCAACCATCTGCACAGAAATTCAAACCGACAGGGGCGAATGCCGTCAGTGTAGCTGGGAGACCTGGAAACGATGCAGGGAGACCTTCTGCAGTCACTTGCTTTAACTGTGGTGAAGTGGGACATTACCAATCTCGATGTCTCAAACCGCGGACTGGCAATCACAATGTGCCAATACAGCAGACTGGGAAGAGGCCGTACCAGTCAGGGCGAGTATTTGCTTTGACAGAAGCTGATGCTGAGGAAGCAGATCAGGTTATCTCTGGTACGAGGGCTGAGGTCTAGTGTGATTTCTTTTCATTTCTCCTTCCCGATCATAGTGTAAAACTGTTATGTAATGATGTATGTTATGTAACAGGAGAACTCTATATTAATGGAAAGGGAGCTGTGGTGTTGTTTGATACTGGATCCTCTCATACTTTTGTGTCTCCTAGATTTGCTAAAGTGTTGGGAGTTGAACCGAAGATTTTCCCAGGCAAGATCTTAGCAGTGGCTACACCATCAGGGGAAACTTTGACCACTGATCGGTACTATGTTGATTGCGAGATAGTGATTGGGGATCGAATCTTTGGCATTGATCTGATCGAGCTGACTATCTTGGGAGTCGATGTTATCATTGGCATTGATTGGATGTCGGTGTACAGTGCGAGCATCGAGTGTAAGGCCAAGACGGTGACAGTGAAGGCTCCAGGTGGACCTGAAGTCACTTTCCAAGGGAAGTTGAAGTGTTCTAAGCTGGTGGCAACTATCCGCAAGGAAGAGACTCCTGTGGAATTGCAAGGGATTCCTGTGGTTCGGGACTATCCGACTGTGTTCTTGGAAGATTTTCCTGGGTTACCTCCGCATCGTGATGTAGAGTTCAGCATCACTGTTCAACCGGGAAGTGCACCCATTTCTAAGGCACCGTATAGGATGGCTCCAGTGGAACAGGATGAGGTGAAACGGCAGATTGAGGAACTATTGGGAAAAGGCTTTATTCAACCTAGTGCGTCACCTTGGGGAGCACCAGTGCTTTTGGTAAAGAAGAAGGATGGATCGATGAGGATGTGTATCGATTACCGGGAGCTGAATAAAGTCACTGTTCAGAATAAGTATCCGATTCCTCGAATTGATGACTTGTTCGATCGTCTACAAGGAGCAGCTGTCTTCTCCAAAATAGATCTTCGATCAGGATATCACCAAGTGCGAGTGAAAGCTGAAGATGTGCATAAGACTGCATTTAGAACTCGGCATGGGCATTACGAATTCTTAGTTATGCCATTCGGAGTGACGAATGCACCTGCAATCTTCATGGACTTGATGAACAGAGTTCTGAGGCCGTTTATTGATTCTTTCGTCGTGGTGTTTATCGACGATATTCTCGTGTACTCCAAGTCTGAGGAGGAGCACACTGAGCATCTGGCAGCAGTTTTGCAGAAGTTGGAAGAGCAGAAGTTGTATGCCAAGTTATCCAAGTGTGATTTCTGGAAATCTGAAGTGGCATTCCTAGGTCACATCCTTTCTAAGGAGGGAGTGGCAACTGACCCTCAGAAGATAGAGGCAGTGAGAGATTGGGCTAGGCCTGCTACAGTGAAGGAAGTCAGAAGTTTCCTTGGGATGACTGGATACTACAGGAGATTCATTCAAGGTTATGCTCAGATAGCTGTGCCGCTTACCGAGTTGACCAAGAAGAATGCGAGCTTCAAGTGGACCGAGCAATGTGAGGCGAGTTTTCAGGAGTTGAAAGATAGACTGACTACTGCACCTATTTTGGCTTTGCCTAGAGCAGGAGTTGAGTATGATGTCTATAGCGATGCTTCACATCGGGGGCTTGGTTGTGTCTTAATGCAAGAAGGTAAAGTGATCGCATATGGGTCTAGGCAACTACGACTGCATGAGAAGAATTACCCGACTCATGATCTAGAGCTGGCTGCGATTATCTTTGCTTTGAAGCAATGGAGGCACTACGTGTATGGTGAGAAGCTGAACATGTACACGGATCATAAGAGCTTGAAGTATATCTACCAGCAGAGGGATCTCAATCTAAGACAGCGGAGATGGTTGGAAGTGCTCGAGGATATGCGACCTGAGATCAAGTATCATCCCGGAAAGGCTAATGTTGTTGCTGATGCACTTAGTCGCAAGAGCAGTTTGGCCTGTTTGATTACGACTCAGAGGCATTTGATTGAGGAGTTGGACCGAGCAGGTATTGAGGTTGTCTTGCAAGGATTGGGAGCATCTTTATCTCAATTGAAGCTTCAGCCTACTCTGAATGCAAGGATCATTGCAAGTCAGGAAGTTGATGCTGATACTCTGGAGATGAAGGAGCAGGTTAGTGCTGGCAGGTTGCCCGGTTTTCAGACCAGGGATGGAGTGCTGTGGTTCGGAGATAGGCTGTGCGTTCCAGATCAGGCGGACCTGAAAGAAAGTATTCTTCAGGAGGCGCATGCTACTCTTTTGTCGGTACATCCTGGGAGTACTAAGATGTACAGAGACATCAAGCAGCATTTCTGGTGGTCAGGTTTGAAGTGGGATGTGGCCGAATTTGTCGCGAAATGTGAGGTTTGTCAGCAAGTTAAAGCCGAAAATCAGAGACCCGGAGGTCTATTACAGCCATTACCTATTCCGGAATGGAAATGGGATAATATCAGTATGGATTTCATCACGGGTTTGCCTAAGAGTTCTAAAGGCAATGATGCTATTTGGGTTATAGTCGATCGACTTACCAAGTCCGCTCACTTTTTGGCGATGAAACTCACAGCTTCGATGGACAGGTTGGCTGAGATGTATGTTGGTGAGATTGTCCGACTTCATGGCGTTCCTTCGACCATTGTGTCTGATCGAGATGCGCGGTTTACCTCGCATTTCTGGAGGAGTCTTCAGGCAGCTTTGGGTACCAAGACAGATTTCAGCACTGCTTTTCATCCACAGACCGATGGGCAGACCGAGAGAGTCAACCGTATTCTTGAGGATATGCTTCGGTGTTGTATACTAGACTTCGGAGGCAGTTGGGAAAGGCATTTACCTTTGGTGGAGTTTGCCTACAACAACAGTTTTCAAACTAGCATTGGGATGGCGCCGTATGAAGCTTTGTATGGCAGGAAGTGCAGGACTCCTGTGTGTTGGTATGAGGTTGGGGAGCGTCAGTTGTTTGGTCCTGAGCTTGTACAGCTGACTTCTGAGAAGATTGATCTGATCAGGAAAAGGTTGGTGGAAGCTCAGAGCAGGCAGAAAAGCTATGCAGACAACCGGAGGAGGGACCTTGAGTTTGAGGTTGGTGACTTTGTCTTTCTGAAGGTATCACCCAGCAAAGGTGTGGTTCGTTTTGGCAAAGGCGGGAAGTTAGCCCCGAGATTTATAGGCTCATATAAGATATTGAAAAGGATCGGGAAAACTGTTTACCGGCTTGAATTACCGGAAGAGTTGTCTCAGGTGCACAATGTTTTCCATGTGTCTATGTTGAGAGGTTATATTCCAGACCCGAGTCATCATTTGCCAGAAGTACCGGAAGGTTTGCAGTTAGACCTGAATTACATCGAGACTCCTGTTGAGATCGTTGACCGTAGGGAGAAAGTCTTGAGGAATAAGACGTTACCGATGGTCAAGGTAGTCTGGAGAAACCACTTGGTTGAAGAGGCTACTTGGGAATCCGAGGACAAGATGTTGAAGGACTATCCTGAGCTTTTTGCTTGATTGTATTTGTATTGATTGTATCTGGTATCTTGTATCTTATGTCTTTTGTTCTGGTTGGGTGTGTTGTATTTCTTCTGTTCTCGCTCTTGACTGTAGTTCCGGGGACGGAACTATTCTAAGGAGGGAGTGATGTAGTACCCCGATTTATTTTCTAATATATATGAAAGGGGATTTATTTTTCTTATGATTATTACTTTTCTCCATGATAAATAGAGTGTAGTATTTCCTATAAAACATTCTTCTCAAAGCCCAAATGTGACTTGTTTATTTTCTTATATAAAAATACATATTTTGGCCCAAATGTATTTAAACCCCTAAACTTAACCTTTTCACAACTTGTATATGTAGCATTTTTCTCTCTTTATTTTCCGGGTAAGATGTGCATTTTATGGGGTTTTGTGTGTGTACACGTGCACTTCATGTACACGTGCACAAGACATTCCTCTTGGCCGGATTTGTGGAGTGATGGGCTAGGATCATGGGCGGTTACATCTTGAGGTGTGGGTAGTTTCTTAACTCCCGATTAGATCTCAGCCTTTGATTCTCCAACTCCCCTATTAATCCTAGCCATCTATTCTATCTATTTTCTAGTATAAATACCCCTTCTCATCTCCTATCTCTTTTACACTAAGATTATTACTGTAATAGAGAGTATTTGTGAGTTGTGTGGGAGCTCTTCTGTGGAGGCAAGCAGCATTGTTGAGGAGCTCGGCGTGGAGCAAAGGAGCAAGAAGGTGTTCTCTACTTTGAAGGACTTTGCGGGATTTCGTTATTTTCTTCACATAAGGTGGGTGTTTCTCAGGACTTCTAATGTAGGAATAATGCTACAATGGCTATGATTGATATTGTGTTATAAAAGTGATTTGAATGCGGTAGAAATTGCTTGAACACGCTATTAATATTGAAAACGAGGCTGTCGGTACAGTCGGCTGCCATGTGAGCCAGTCGACTGGTACGAGACATTATTTTTGCATGATTGTAATGATAAACGTGTGTATAAATGAACATGATGGTATGAATACTATCTGCATGGTTTCCCTATGACACATATGATGGAGGGAAGGTAAATGAATAAAAAGAGCTAATGGTAGTTAATAATTTGGAATCGTCGAAGCAGTCGACTGATAGTGTGTTAAGTCGACTGGTACTTCAATCTGACTGTGACTGTTGGGTAGTTTCATAAATTGAGATATTTTCATCATGTGGACCCAGTTTGATGACTTGGGATTTACATCTTTATTGTTGTAAGGAATTATGAGCATATGTGAATGCATGTTTAAAGTATTCCCCTAGCGGAAAGAGCATGTTAGTAATTTGAAGATCCATGTTGTAGTGTTACTGAATGCTAAGAAACCTTGTCTGTGGAACATGAACTTATGTATACTGTTAATTGACATCATGATGAAATGCACGTAAGAACTGTAAATAATCTACTGAAAATGGATCTGTCCAGTCGACCGATTGCGTGTAGCAAGTCGACTGATCTGGACATAGAATTATGCTGTTGAAATTGCTGAGACAGACGACTGAGGTGTGAACAGTCGACTGTCGTGTGACTAATATTGTGAACTTGAAAGTTGCGGGACAGGCGACTGGTAGTATACACAGTCGACTATCCCGAGCCTTTTGATAACCCTGTTTATGACTGTATGAGTCGACTGGTGTTCTTCCAAGTCGACTGTACAGAAAGGACTTTGACATATTTGAATTCATGTTATTTTTGCTGTTGGTAATTGTGAACTATATGATTAAAGTCAATGGATTCTGTTTATGACTGCATAAATTGTGAAATTGAATCATAGATGAGGATTGAGAATCAAATGGAATTATGAAATGTGAAATCATGATGAGAAAGTCTGTGAGACTCTAAAATGAATGATGAGCTGATGATGCTCCATTGGATATTGTGAATTTGAAATTGATCGAAAGAGTAGCTAAGTCTCCCCGGCAGTAAAATGAAATGATATTGAGAAATAGACCAGGTTGGTCAAGTGAAATGAAATGATAAGTCCGGTTGATGGAGAGGCTAACTCTAGAGCTTGATTTTTATTCATGATTCTAATGTAACTTAAATACATAGTGTGGAGGTGATGAAGGCGAGAGAAAAACATGAGTATGAGAGCTAGGGTACGGTGCGGGTGTGTGAGCCGCAGAATGCATGCTTGATGAGTCAAGACATGGCGCGGGCACAACTCAGTAATGATCGGACTCTAGTCACGCTTATGGGATGTTTTGGTGACTACAAGAGGAGTGTGTTCAGGGAGGAGGCTGAATTACCGCAGAATGCATGCTTGACGAGTCAAGACATGGCGCGAAATTCTACTCCAGGGGCCAGGATACATGCTTGTACTCATAGATTCATCTAGGATACTCATTGGAATTACAGTAGTAGAATAAGTCATGGCGGGGGATTGAACCCTACAAAAATGAAGATCGTTTAAGAGGCTTGCACTCGAACCTATGTAGTATGGGATGCATAGAATTCGAACAAGTATGCATTAGTGTCATAATTAACTAAGTAAATTGCATTAAGGATTTAAGTGCACAATCACGACACGACATCATTAAAAGTTCCCTAATTTGCATGCTTATGTTGAACTGGCTTGTGATTTGTAAGAAATGAGATTCATTATACTGTTTCTGGCATAGAGAGGATGGCCATGTATAATTATCGTCGGTTGAATAAACTGACGTACCCACAGTGTTTTATGCAGGATAATCACATGTAAAAGGAATGGATGCACAAAGAGTTCATTGTATTGTTGTTCATTTATGTAAATATTGTACATTTTGCTTCCGCTGTGTAAATTCAAATGTAACATGCTGTAACTCTGATGTAAAAGTAAAGATTTTAAATTCCTTGTAAAATTGTATGTGAAGAAAGCGAAAAGATCCTGAAGAACATCTCGAATTCAGAAAAAATGGGATTCGGGGCGTTACATCCTCCCTCGACCCGGGCGTCGCTTCAGCGGCATTCCGGCACAACGTCCGTCACGGACAGCTGAAGGCTTCTCTGGCGAAGAAACCCCCCGTCAACTTCCCCGACCTCCTCGGTAGGGTCGAGAAATACATTAGGGCAGAAGAGGCCCTTAACCCCGAAGGTACCAGGGATGACACCGTGAAGGGAAAGCGGAAGACCGAAGAAGTCGAACCATCGAAGAAAGCTCCAAGGGACCCGGGGGCCATGAAGAAAGTCCCGCCGACCCCCCGCTTCGAGAGATACACTCCCTTAACGCACAACACATCCGCCATCCTCCTAGAAATCGAAGACAAAGGCATTGTTCGACTACCTCCCCGACCTAACAACGGCAAGAACCGAGATCAGCGCTTCTACTGCCGCTTCCACCAGGACCATGGACACGACACAGATCAATGCCGGGCCCTGAAAGACGAGATTGAGGAACTCATCTCCAGAGGGTACCTCCGAGAATTCACCCGAGAAGTCCCGCGGGGGCGACAAGATAACCGGAGAAGGATACACTCTCCCCCGAACCCCCCTCCGAGCCGCATACCGGGTCGGGATCCCGAGTCCGAGGGAACCGCGGACGCACCGTTTATCTTACATTGAGCCCATGGAGGGCTAATAGGAGGAGAATCAAATACGTTCCGAAAAGCCTTCCCCCGGGGGATGAATACTGTCCAAGACGATCCCACTCCCGAGCTACAAACCGCGCCAGTCTCCTTCCCAGGGGAGGACCTCGAAAGCGTTCGCCTCCCCCACTGCGACGCCCTCGTCATTAGCCTCCGCATGGCTAAGTGTGAAGTTCGCCAGATCCTTGTCGACTATGGCAGCTCGGCGAACATTCTTTCCCTCAAAGCCGTCGAGAAACTGAAGGTACCTAGAGGCAAGCTCCAACCGGTCGGATACACCACATGGGTTTTACGACATCCCTATCGAGCTAGAAGGGATCGTCACAACACCAAGACAGCTAACAACGCCATACTCGGCCGAACCAGATTATGCTCCCCCCAAGCAATGCCCTCGGCCTGCCATTCGGAACTCGAATCTTCCACCCCACACGGGGTCGGCGCCTTCCGAAGTAGCCAAGAAGCAACGTGGTCATGCTGCATGACCATCGACGGAGGAGCAATGCCCATCCCCCAAGGCGTCGCCTCGCCCCACTCCAATTCCTCGCGAAACAAGAAGGCCGAGCCACATCCCCTTCATCACTTTATATACCGTCAACCGAGGCAAAGGCCGTTACAGAAATACTCCCCTCGTCTCGAGCGGCACGCCGCGTCGGAACGACGGGGGCCCACCTTGGGAAGGGAAGCTGCAACCTACGAAGTGAGCCAACTCGAGACACATAAGCGGGGAGATCCGGAAACGACCGGCATCGAAACCCGTGGCAAGTCCGAATTACTCTTTTATATATATATATATAAACACGAAAAGGCGGGGGCCAGTCCGCGGGAGGCAAATACAATCGAAAGGAGGAAAGAAGAAAGAAAAGCAAAACTATACATCTCGGTTTCCCTCCTCGACGCCGATCGGGTTCACAGAACGATCATCGGCCTGGTGGTCAACGAGCCCCTCTACGGCAGGGACCTTCGGGGTCCCATCAATCTCCATGTCATACTCGAAATTCGACAGATCGAGGGTCGGATAGAAATGCCTCACGTGACTGAGCGCCTTCGCGTAGCACTCATCCTGGGCGGCTATCACCATCCGCTGGCCCGCATCCGTCAGCTCTTCCCTCTCCTTGGCAAACGCGGCTATTAGCTCCCCCTTCTCCTTGGCAAACTTCCTCTTCAAAGAGGCCACCCTCTTCTCCCACTCGGTGTCCTTGGCCTCGAGCTCCCGCTTCATCTGCTGCTCCCTCTGACGCGAACCCTCGAGCTCGATCCGCATCTCCTTCGTCTCTCGTCCGCTCTTGTCCGCCCGAGCACGCTCTTGTAACAGGGACGCTTCGTAGAGATTCTTTACATTAGCCCCCTGCATACAAGCCTGCGGCCGAAAGAAGCGGATTAGAAACAAACTCCTGAGGCAAGACCAAACGGAAAGGGGGAGGTCGACGAGCTTACCGACACGGTGGCCTGCGCCAAGCGCGTGAATGCCACCTCCACGGGCTCGTTCTCCATCATCTGGCGATCGCGAGGCGTTGCCAGCTTCTCCACCACCTCTACGGCCTGGGCTTCCTCGGTCAGACAATCGCTCATCCGAACCGACCAATCCGGCACCCACCGCTGCCGCAACAACTCCACCACCGGGTCCTCCTCCTCGACCCCTGCCAAGGGACCTTTCCCCTTGTCAAGATCGGACGCCCTCGCCGAGCCCTTACCCCTCAAAGGGGCACCCCCTTTGCCCGTCTCCGAACGAGTACTCTTAGCCCTCGGCTCAAGCGGTGCCTCAGAGATAACAAGGGGCAGCTCCCTCGGCCTCTTCACCGCCTCCGCCTTCTTCTTCTCGGCGTTTTCCTTCTTCATGGCGAGCCGCCTTGCTTGGATCGATGCCTCATCCATATCTGCAGAAAAAACCATTAAGAGCAATGAGCGAGAATGTACGAAAGGATCGAGGGAAAAGAAACAACTACATACGGAGAACGGCGGGGCTCAGTCCAACGCTTGCCAGGCGAACCTCCGTCACCTTCGTCCAATTAATACTAGGGGACAAACGAAGACGCTCTACAAACCCCCACTCCTCGACCGTCAGATCTCCCTGCCCCGGCGCAGGATAACTCGGCTTGGAGTAATTCCATCGGGTCGGAATGTCCCAGGGCTCTTCACTCCGGATTACCAGATACTTCTTCCTCCGGTCCTTAATAGAATCAGGACGGCTATGAACAACCTTCCTCCTACTCCGGGGGGAGATATAGTAAATCCCCTCGGCTGCCGAACAAAGCGTCAGCATCACTCGGAACACGTTCAAGCGCAAGGGTACCCGTTGTTCCTCGCACATCAGTACAAAGCTGATAATCTGCTCCCAAGAGTTCGGCCCATACTGCATCGGCGCCAGGGAGGCCCAGTTCAACACTTCCCGAACAAACGGATGGATCGGCAGCCTCAGTCCAGAAATAAACGCGTCCACGGGGAAGACACAGTACCAAGCAGACAGGGGATCGGTTGGGCGAAGAGTAGAACTCGGCAGCATCAATTCATAACTAGGACCTATGTGGTACGCCAATTGCAAGACTTCCAAATCCCCGCCATCCAAGGCGGTCAGAATCGCGTCCATCAACACTCTCGTCCGACTCGGCGAAGAGGCCTGCACACCAAAGAGCTCCTGGTCGGACAGGTCGTCCGGATACTGACGGAAATGTTTCGGCTGCGCGGGCGAACCAGTCCCCTGGCTCGAGCCACCAGTTCCCAACCCTACCTTCCTCGGAGCCTTCTTCCTCTTCTCGGACCGCTCCGACGAAGGAGTGAATAAGGGCCCCCGACCAGTCAGCATGGAATTCGGGCCTGCCCCCGGAACTGTGGATCTCCTTACAATGCCGCCCTCGCCTCTCTCACCCTCGGTAGCCGGCTCCAAAACACGGACGTCGTCCGAACCATCAGTCGTTTCCTCCGACTCGCTACTCTCCACCACGAAGGGACGACGAGAGCGCGACCGCCTCGCACCATCTGCCGCCTCCTCAACCACCGGTTCCTCCCACGAAACCGTGTCAGAAGACTCGTCAACATGCACTGACTCCTCCTCGAGTACGGGCTCCTCCCAGGACGTCGAGTCAGAGATAGGCTCCACCCCGCCCCCGGACGTCGACGCTGATGAGCCAGACTGAGCCCTGTCCATCTATGCCTAGACTAAGTAGACTTGCTAACTCACCTGGGGTTACTTCGGAAGGGCAAGTCTGGTACAGCAAGACGCGAAGATGAGCGCTGAAGTGTTGAAAAATTTTATTTTGAAAAAAGAAAGGAATGGACAAATAGGGAAGAAGGGGGACTATTTATAGGAAATAGAAGCGACTCCTCGATTCCCGCGAGTACTGTTCGCCTATCCAACATGCAACTGCCGCCTAAGAATTCGCGCCACATCCTCGAAACGTGCGACGCTGACATCATCCATTGACAGGCTGGCAGCCAGTCAAGGAGGCCAGCGCGGAAGAAGTATTCGGAGGAGGGAACATTTTTGTTTTTAAGATTTAAGGCGCCGTCCTCAGACAGACGCCCCGGGCTCCGAGACTGGGTCGGTTCCCCTTTCACCCGCGAACAGCTCGGGGCTTACAGCGTCATCGGCCGAAGACCCGAACTGTTCCCGGGTGAGACAGAAACCGCCTCAACCTGGAGCCCTATTAGAACACAGAATAGTCAGCCTCCAATCGGAGAACTACTCATCTACTCGGGGCCCAAAGCTTCAAGACGCCCCCCTCGGAAAGCACCCCGGTCAAAAGCAGATCAACACCCGAAGGCCGAAAGAAGTGCTCCATTCCGAGCCAGTTGATGCAACTGCAAAGGCCCAGCCTACTCCAGTAACGGAACCTTCGCAGTTGCAAACAACCGGCCCGGAACGCCCTTCATCCCTCTTGGAAGGATAGAACCTCCGCTGTTGCAGACGGCTCACCCTTCGACGTTCGGTCGTTATCCCTCTCGCCCGGATCCCCCCTGGATCTGACCGCCACCTCAGGGCCATCAGATCCAAGAGAAGATCGGGCGACAAAGAAACTACCTCTCCGACAAAACCGGGGGCAAGAATTTTTAAAAAACAGGCGTCCGCCGAAGCAGACACCTTCAAGGGCCAAGCGGACCACCTTTGCTCGGATCTGAACCACAACGAGAAAGGGGGAGGGGGGTACTTATAGCCTCCCCCCAGGGGCCGGCCATTATGATGTGGGGAAAACCAAACGGCGGAAGACCATGCGCCATACAGTTATTAGGCGGCGCCATTAACGCACCTAGGGAATGGGAATCTTGCACAGGTCCCAAGGCGCCCCCAAAATGCTCCGCGAAAACAACGGACTACACTACTCAAAACAACCCCAAGACACAACGGTTCGCCCCCTAACGGCCCGACCTATGATCCCCTCACCAACTCGAGGTCCGGTCTGGCACCTGGGCACCCCTCGTCGGAGAATCCACGGGCTGGCCATCACCCTTACCGGCCCGTAACTCCCCCTCATCTCGGGGTCCGGTCTGGCACCCGGGTACTCTTCTCAGGAAGAAACAACGGCTCACCTTCACCCTCACCGACCCATAATCCCTCGCCAGCTCGAGGTCAGGTCTGACGCCTGGGTACTCTTCTCAGGAAGAAACAACGGCTCACCTTCACCCTCACCGACCCGTAATCCCTCGCCAGCTCGAGGTCAGGTCTGGCACCTGGGTACTCTTCTTCGGAAGATCCACCGGCTGGCCATCACCCTTACCAGCCCATAATTCCCCCTCGTCTCGAGGTTCGGTTTGGCACCGGGGTACTCTTCTCAGGAAGAAACAACGGCTGGCCTTCACCCTCACCGACCCGTAATCCCTCGCCAGCTCGAGGTCCGGTCTGGCACCTGGGTACTCTTCTTCGGAAGATCCACCGGCTGGCCATCACCCTTACCAGCCCATAATTCCCCCTCGTCTCGAGGTTCGGTTTGGCACCAGGGTACTCTTCTCAGGAAGAAACAACGGCTCGCCTTCACCCTCACCGACCCGTAATCCCTCGCCGGCTCGAGGTCAGGTCTGGCACCTGGGTACTCTTCTTCGGAAGATCCACCGGCTGGCCATCACCCTTACCAGCCCATAATTCCCCCTCATCTCGAGGTTCGGTCTGGCACCCGGGTACTCTTCTCAGGAAGAAACAACGGCTCGCCTTCACCCTCACCGACCCGTAATCCCTCGCCAGCTCGAGGTCCCATCCGGCACCTGGGTACTCTTCTTCGGAAGATCCACCGACTGGTCATCACCCCTACCAACCCATAATTCCCCCTCATCACGAGGTTCGGTCTGGCACCGGGGTACTCTTCTTAGGAAGAAACAACGGCCCGCCTTCACCCTTACCAGCCCGTAATCCCTCGCCAGCTCGAGGTCCGGTCTGGCACCCGGGTACCCTTCTCACGAAGATCCAGTGGCTCACCATCCCATTTCTACAACCATGAGCACTCCTCCACGGCTAGCTCCCGCACCCCCTGCAGGAGTGGGGGGCTTGTGTGACAGTGTAAAAATGGCCTGAGGCCCCTCCAGGGCCCAATACAATTCCTACTCAGAAAAGCAAAAATAACAACCTGGTTCGGCTCCGGACCACTTCAGGGTCGGCGCCGAACCTCGTGTTTGCCCTCACAGTGCCGGCCTCCTCGTACTGGCGAGCCTCAGCATCCCCCGAAGTCCGATCCGGAGCAGTCCCTCAGGCCGTCCCCCCTCTCTGGCGGGGCAGAAGGATGACCTGGCGCAGCCTAGGCCCTCCGATTCCCCCCAGAGGCACAGAGGGCTCACGATGGGCCACGTCAGCTCCAAATACCGCCAAGGGTTTCGCCACGTCAGCCCTATACCACTCCTGGTATCGCCACGTCCGCCCTAAACCCCCTGGGCCTTCTGCCACGTCAGGCCCATGGGCTTTCGGATCCAAACCCGGCCCCCAAGTGGAACCAAACCCGGTTGGAATTCTCTATAAATACTAGACCCACACCCACCTTTTGGAGGTAATCAATCTTTTGCCACTTAAATATACCTAGTTATTGCTACTCTCTCACAGAGACTGACTAGAGCGTCGGAGGGTCCGCCACCGGGACAAACCCCGGTGTTTCAGGACCGTCTGCAGGTACACAAGACCTCGGATCCGACCCTTCCGATCCGAGCCCAACCTTCAACATCTTTCCGAGCTCATCGTAGGTCCCAGAAGGTCAACTGAAGGTCGGCAGACGAGCGGCAATCTCCTTCAATACAAATTGAGTTCGAACTCACACCTGGTGCTTCCACACGTTTCTCAGAAATAAACAGCATCATATATATATATATATATATATATATATATATATATATATAAGCAATGCTCCATCGAAAATGCAAATGTTGTGAAAACTCGCGAAAACCAACTAGACCGTTATTGGGAACAACGGCCTAGATTATAACCTAGGTCGTTGGTTTTTTTCATATATATATATATATATATATATATATATATATATATATATATATATATATAAGCAATGCTCTATTGAAAACGCAAATATTGTGAAAACTCGTAAAAACCACCTAGGCCGTTGTTCCCTAGGTTATAGGCCGTTGGTAGTTTTCATGTTTTCAACGCTATACAAGCGTTTTCAATGGAGCATTGCTCTATATGAGCAATGCTCCATATATAATAATAATAATAATAATAATAATGATGATGATGATGATGATGATAATAATAATAATAATAATAATAATAATTATTATTATTATTATTTTATATATAATTATTATATATTATTACAAATATTATTATTATATATATATAAATTTTTTTTGATAACGCCGATGGAATCAAAAGATTCCAGCCCAATATATAAATAAAAAATGAGGGTTACAAACAGATACAATTTTACCAAGAGTAAAACAATAGCACGGCAACAACACAAAAATACAAACTCAGATACAATAGCAATAGAGCACATTGCCAATGCAATCCAGAAAGCCAGAAAACGCAAGGGATCGAAAGCAACATTGGCGAAATTTGGGCCCCGAGGCGAAGAACCACTCCAAGGCCACCGACCCTAGACTGCGGAATGGAAAACACCAGCGCACCGCGATGGGGCCCCTCAACTATATATATATATATATAAATATATATATAATATATATATGGTAAATTTTAGATAACCTTACTGAGTTTTTTCCTTTGGCAGATAACCATAACCCTACTAAACTTTATTTTCCGTTAGGAATCTCTAACGCCGTTAACTTTAACATAAAATGTCTTAACCATTTAACAAAACTATCCCTCCTCTTCCAGTAAAACCAAATCCGTTGTTCTTCCTCTTCATCCTCCTCCAAATTATAATATCCCAAACCCTAAATCAGAAAAAAAAACTCACCCAAAATGATCGACCACCACCACCAAACCCCAACTCCACTACCCTCTTCTCCCTCCTGCCTCTCCTCCCCCGCGCCCAATCCCTCCTCCTCCTCCAAATGTCCTCCCTCGCCTCCAAACTCTTCAAGATCATCTCCGCCGCCGACTTTGCAGTCCTCTATCTCCACCATCGACTTTGACGACGGGACCGTCACAGCCTTAACCCTAAGTCCCATGGTTGAGGAAGAGACAAGGTCGCGGAGTGGTATCCTTACGACATCAAGAACGAAGATCCCATGGTTCTGCAATGCGAAGAGAGCAAGTATGGCTATCGTCTCATGGTTCCAAGCTTTACTATTCGAAAAAAAGGGAACTGAGAGAGAAGAGAGAGTTCTCTACAAAATCGTAAATTGGTTCCCATTCTTTCTCCTATTGCAAGCGATGATGGCTCTATTGCAAGTAATCCCAACATCATCTTCATCCAGGGCCGGCTCTACCCTAGAGGCGGGTAAGGCGGCCGCCTTAGGCCCTCGGAAATTTCGCGATCTTAGGGGGCCCAAAATTTGAACTTCCCTTGTAAATATAAGCACGTATTTTGTGCGTAGAAAAATATATATATGCTATTAGGGACCCCCATTTCGGAAGTTCGTCTAGGGTCCCGGGAACTCAGGGCCGGCCCTGTCTTCATCCCTCAAGTTCTCCTTCCATTCCCACAACCGACTAGGTAAAACCCCAAACCGATCAATTTTTAGGGTTTAGGGTTTAGAGTTCCTTTTGTTTTGGACAAAAAATGGTTGTTAGGGTTTATGGCTCAATTTCATTCGGAAAAAATACGATCTTGGTGTAGTTTGAACGAGATTTGTCAAAAATGTATACTTGTAGTAAAGGTATTTGTGAAAATCCCAAAGTTACCCACTTTTTGGAACAACTCTGATATTCAGCATTTTGGTAAATTCTTATTACTATCATGAATTCAATGTAGTTTGGAAACAGGTGACACAGGATCTCTAGTGGGCAATGTCTTAGAGCATCTCCAATGGGGCTCTATCTCCATCTCCATCTCCAAATGAAGCCCCAATGGGGCTCTATCTCCATCTCCAAATATGGAGATGGGTGAAAAACGTCTCCAAATTTGGAGACCTTTCATCCCATCTCCAAAACACTATTCATTTTTTTTATTTTCCATTTTACCTTTTTTTACCTTAATATCTTTTTAAAATTTTCTTCCATATCCTTTAATTAAAATGTGTATTGTATATTTAGTGAATGTATCTTATAAAATATTAAACAAAATTATATTATTTTGGTACAGTTGGAAATGTCTCGACGATAGCTTTAAAATGAGACCAATTTTGAATATTTTTTAATTGTTTGAAAAAAATAATTGATACAATATTTATAATCCGAAATTAGTCTCTATTTTTTAATTATTATAATCCGAAATTTTCTATTTCTGTCAAAATTTAATATTAAAATATACTAAATTAGAAAATTTATTTGATTAATGTTATATATGATATTATTAAATTAATTCCAAAGTAATTTTACACTTGATTATTTTACATTGTTAATACAAGTAAAAATTTCATAATTTAAAATTAGTTCCAAAAAGTACTAATATTAGGCTCGTTTTAAAGCATTCGGCGAGATATTTCCAACAGCATAATTTTTATTTTCCCAAATAGATTATTAATATAAGCAATTTAATGTAAAATTATTTATAACAAAACTAATTAAAAATTCCTAAAAATTATAGAGATGCTTGGTTGGAGTGGGTCTCTATTTCCTCATCTCTATAATGGAATATTCTCAGGAATATTCCATTATAGAGATGAGAAATAGAGACCCCCATTGGAGATGCTCTTAAGCATGTTATGAATTGGCTTGATTTTTCCTACAGTTTGAGTATAGTTTTAGCCTTATCTTTATTATTATAAAACCTTCATCCTCCCACACCCCCACCCCACAAATTGCGATGTAGATTCTCGACTAATTTTTGGAATCTGCACTGCAGAATCAGTCATGATATTGAAGAAAAATAATGTTGTGGAGGTGATTACAGATATTTGGGTACAGAGAGAATGATAACCAAACCCTTATAATTTTTTGTATGCTGCTTTGTCATTCAAATTAAAAGGCCCTCTCCCCCCTGCAAACTAAATTAGCAAATTAACACTGCTGGATAAGTACTTAGTGACAATTGTACAAAATGTTTACCTTCACTTTTCTCACAAGATACCTGCAATATTATTACCCATGGATATACTTCATTAATGTATCAAGGGATAATAAATCTTGGATGTTTAAATATTTCTCTAGTGATTTTATATAGTTATATTTAGTGCATCTAAAAGAGGACTTTCTTCTTTTTAGCGTGTATAATAGTTGGACATTTTTCACAGTGAATATTCTTCTGGGTTTCTTGGATACTTTATGTTACTGGCAGTAAATCTCCTAATCACAGTTCTTCCTTCAAGCCTCAAGTAACAGGAAACATGCTCAATGATTGGTATGAAATTCTTTTCTTACATTATCGGGTCCCTTGCAAATTTGACACGGCATTGTGGGTTCTTGAGTGCTTGAAATGCTTTATCACCTAACATTTTTTAGGCAAGTGAGGAGATGCTATCAACTTTCTTTTTTTTGATTGAAGAGATGCTATCAACTTTCAAGGATGCAAATTTCTAGCTATGTTTCTAAAATTGTATTTTTGTTGTGCCTTCCAGTTGGTTGGGGGTACAGCTAAATCCTAGCTTTATTGGAATTGACCTCAAGTATGTGTTTCCATTACCAATGTACAATATTATGTATCAACCTTGGAAATCAACATCCTATTTGTGAATGCCAATTATGTAGAATTTCTTCAATCATATGTATTGTTTTGTACCACTTTAGTTTCCCTTTTCATCTTCTAAGTTTCCATCAAATAGGGTCTTTGCAACTATACATCCATATACGACCATAGAGTTTATTACTAAATTTACACCTAACAGCTAAATGATTTTTTTTCTTCTCTTTTTCGATCTTTTCTTTTTGATGTGCTTCTCATACCAGTTATATGATAATTCTTGTAATAAATGTTTCAGAAATTTTTTACCTTGGTAACACAAGCAAAACTAAATTCATTCAATGAATTTCTTTTTCCATGCCCATAGAGTCACTCATAGTTTTTGTTATAATGCATTCCTGGTTAGCTCAAATTATGATTGCACAGTAAAAATAAAACTTGGTCGAGTTTTTTGTACATGTAAATGTTGTTTTCTTGCAGATTCTTTTTTTTTTTCAGAGCTGGAATGATGGCATGGTTATTCATCAACCTCTCCCTATTTGCAAAAATCTATCAAGCTGGGAATGCTAACCTCTCTGTCAATCTTTACCAACTCTTTTGTGCGGTAGCTTCTTTCAATTTATCTTGTTAGTTCTACCACCTGATTTATGGTTACTATTACCTTTTGTTATCCTCCTTTCTGCAGTTGTCATTATAGATTACTTCTTCTATGAAGAGTTTATGACCTCCACGTAAGTGTATCTATAGGTTTACTTAAAAGACTTTCACATTGTTGTTGGAGCAGTTTACTAACAATCATCATTATTTATCAAGTTGATGCATGTGTCCACTCAGGATTACTTTGGTCTATTCATATCATTAGCTAGTCATTGCATTACATTAAAACTATATATATATAGAACCAGGATGGGAATGAAACCGTCTTAATTGAGTTGCATTTCTTTTTTTTTTTTCTTTTTTCTAGATGAATGAGGGTACACTGCACATGCTCAGTTTGTCAAGTTTTTTAAATGGATGCATGCGAAGTGGTTTTTGATCCTTTGAATGTTATGTTCTATGTTCGTGATTATTTTGTGATCATTTAGAACTTAGTGGGTGCTTCCACACTTAAATATATAGCATTTGAGTTTAATAGCAGCATCAATAGCTAGATTACTTAGCATGGATTTCTGTTTATATGATTTTTATTTCTCTCTTTATATGACTTATATTTCTTAACGAGTTACTCATAACTGTTGTTACTCAATATATCTTGAACTACCGTTGTCTTAAGTTTCTTTGAAGTGTTCCAAATTACTAAGTTACGAACACAATCCAATAGTTCAATGTTCCAGATTTGATATGGACAAATGCAATTCAGTTCATATTCCAATAGTTCCAAGTTGCAACCTCATGAGAGATGAAAATGGAGTACGGATGGATAGTAGTTGCTACAAGCAAATAGTTGGTGGTCTAATGTATCTGACTGCTACTCGACTCGACATTATGTATGTGGTGAGCCTTCTAAGAAGGTACACGGATCGTCCCATCGAACTTCATCTCCGGGCAGCCAAGCGAGTACGACGATATTTGAAAGGAACATATGCTTTTGAGATACTTTATCGAAAGGGAGGAGATTGAGAAAATGGTTGTCTACACAGGCAGTGACTACGCAAGAGATGTAGTTGACAGGAGTGCTTCAGGTTACGTTTTTTTTTTTAATTTTTTATTTTTGGGTTAGTTCAAGAGCTATTTTTTGGTCATCGAAGAAGCAACTGATAGTCACCTAGTCCACCACTGAAGTTGAGTTCATTGCAGCAGCTTCGTGTGCTTGCCACGCAGTTTGGGTGAGGACGATTTTGAAGGGTTTTAATCATATTGAAAGTGGTCGTACGACAGTCTTTTGTGACATCAGCTCAGCTATTGAGCTTTCAAAGAATTCTATATTACATGGTCGAACCAGGTATATAGAAGTCGGGTTTCATTTTCTTCGTGAGCTTACTAAAGTTGGGAGTTGTAAAGATGGTTCATTGTCACACTCAAGAACATGTAGCAGACATAATGACCAAGCCATTTAAGCTTGACTTGATCGTGAAGCTGCGAGGCATGTTGGTGGTCTACACAGATCGAAGTATAAACTGAATGCAATTTGTATTCAGTTTAAGGGGGGATGTTGAGAATGTCAATTGTTAGTGTTGATTGCATATGTCAGTTTCTTAGTGGTTGAATAAGTCCTATTCTGGAATTGGTTTCCTAGTAACTTAAGACGTTCATATGCATGTAGAACGTGGACTGCATTTATCTCTTTCAGTAGCCATTTTCTGTAGTTTAATTTAGGCAGATCAATTCTCCCCCAATTCTTCCATACTAAAGTGTTTTTGGTTCCTAAAACAACATAAACTTGGATTCATGTTAATAGAGAATAAGAGGGAATATTTAATCCACAAGCATTTGACGAGGTGGGTTCAGCTCCTCAACAGCAATAAGGACAAATCAATGACCAACTACCAACTTCAATTGCCCATGTTGCACCACCCTCAAAGTTGTCCTTCAGCAACAAGCCTTCTTCTGTGTTAATTACCTGTGGGAAAATGAACACAAACACATACAGTTCGACATGTACCTTAGCTATTTGGACAATTTAGAAACTTCAAAGGCAGTGCTTCCCACCCTCAAGTGGGAGGTTGAAAGATCGGACAAACCTAAAGTGACAACTGGGATGTTGTAATCCCGGCCCTCCCGTGGGTAAGGGCCGTAAGGCCAAATGAGACAAATATATAGGAAACAAAATATATATTAAAAATAACTGAGTTGATTATTGAAGTGTCCTTAAATGGAGACAGTGGTGTATTACAATCTTCTTGTTTGAGTTGGCGCTCTAAAGCTTTTCCGTTAGCGATTTATTTACAAACGAGTAATTGAATTGCTTGAATTTGTGGTCTTGTTGGAAACCAAGCGAGGGCATCCTATTGGGATAAGAAAACAGCTTAGGTGGTGTTTGGTTCCTTTGCATTTGCAAATGGAACTATAAACTTTTCCTCCAAAACTTCTGGACTAAATTACCAAAATATTTCCCAACTTGTTATGTTCTCCTCACAAATGTAACAAACATCACCAACTCAAAGTCCGCAGTAAAGGTTCTGTTACTTTTTTCTTCTTGTTGTACGAAGATCACCACCACTAGCATTAAAGAAAAAAAAAACAAGCAGCTAAATTCCGTAATAACTAGCTATATCTATAGACTATAAGCCAACAAGAAAGAGAAGTACCAGTATTCCATGGAATGCTTATCAGCGAACATAGTAGGTTTTCAATCTTTACCTTGGATATGGATCCTTATTCTTTCGTGCACCCACTCCATGTGTCCCTGTCAAATCAGCTTTCCAAACTATCCTGAAATGCAACAAACCATTTGCATAACTCTGTCAGCAAAAATCGACAAGAAACAACCCCAAAACCAAACAAGTAGCAAGAAACTCATCGTACACACCAATCTCCTACAACATGAAGAACCTCCTCAGCCATCACCCCGAAAACAAACTAGCCTCCGCACTTCATCCTCAACTTCGCTCCCAACCAAAGAAACCACCCCCCCACCATTCTGTGCGCTCCGAAGCAACTCCACATCTTCAAACTTGGAAGTAGACAAACTACTCCGAATTTGATCACAATGCCCATCCTCCCACAGCAAATGCCTAGTAAATCTTCCAAAAAATTAACTTGACAAAACGAGACAGTAGAACAAAATTTCCTGTTTTTATTAGAAACCAACTAAGTGTGCAACAACAGTATCGCTGTCATTATCCACCAAAAACAAATATTAATGCGTAAAGTTGGAATCTTTTTTTTAAAAAAATTTTTTTAAAAAAAAGGGAAAAATAATCGAATCAAATTGAACAATTTAAGATCTTACGTTAAGAAATCTCCGCAACGAATCGCCTTCCAGAAAACGGTATAGATCATCCGATCTCAACGCAGAGACTACGCAGCACCTCTTTTACCGAAAATCCCATCCAACCTTTTAAATTCAGAACAAACAAACAAAAAAAAAAACACAAAACTGGAAACCCTAGATCTGGCTGGAACGGCAAGAAGCGCGTCCGGCATGCTGAGTACGGAGGCCGCCGGTTGTGCTCTTCGCCGGAGCTGACTTCCCCGCCGCCGACGAAGTGCGACTCATGGAGCTGGAATGAAGAGGGGGTTTGGTTGAGCGAGAGAGAGTGAGAAAAGAGAGTGAGCTTGTGTGAGTCAGTGCGTGCCTTTCGGGGAGGGAACAGAGAAGGGGTGCCAGTACCCGTGGAAAGCCATCATTATTTGCTCCATTTGAGGGGCATTAACGGAAACAGAGAAAGAAGCATAATTTATTATTTAATTAATTAAATAGGAGAGAATATACGGATAAAACGCAAAAAAGAGAAATTTAAAAACATAGCGGGGATAGCTCAGTTGGGAGAGCGTCAGACTGAAGATCTGAAGGTCGCGTGTTCGATCCACGCTCACCGCATTAATTTTTGTAAGTTTAATTTTTGTAAGTTTAATTTTTTCTTACATACATTTTGTAAGTTTAATTTTTGTAAGTTTAATTTTTTCTTACATACATTATTGTTGTATTACTTTTGTATTTGTGCATCATTTCTTTTTGATGTATCGGATAGAGCCAAAAGGCTCCAGCCATCAAAAATATATTAATCAATAATAACAGTACATATACAAAGAAATAATCACTGGCTTTACAAGATGTAAAACAACAAGAACGAATATTTGTGCATCATTTCATTTGTTGACTTTTGTAGTATTTGTGCATCATTGGATGGTGTATTTAATACCGCATTAATTTTTATAATTTTAATTTTCTTACATACATTATTGTTGTATTACTTTTGTATTTGTGCATCATTTCATTTGTTCACTTTTGTATTACTTTTGCATTTGTGCATCATTTGATGGTGTATTTAATACTCAAATTTCTTACATACATTATTATTGTATTGCTTTTCTTACAAGATTGTTGCCAAAGAGAGAGATAGGGATGACAGCTGAGCTGGTTCGGCCCGAAACCTCCCTGGACCGGCCCGGTTTGTAGCCTAGACAAAATCAGACAACTATTATAGCGGTGTGGTCTCGGGTCGGCCCAGAACAATTAGGTGGGCAATTCGGTTTCAAATGGTTTCGATCTGGACAGCTAAGGCCCCGGCCCAGCCCGTAACCAGATTGTCCAGCCTCGCAGACCCACTCGGCCGACCATTGGACTTCTATTTTTTTATTTTAATATTTAGAATTAGAGAATGTCGTTGTTACAATGTTTTTAGATTCTTTATTTTAGTGGTTTGTGTTAGAATAAAATATCTATTAATAACAATCATAACTTTTTACAATAATAATAATTATTGAGGGTTTTTTTTTCAATATTACTTTTTTATATGTTAAGAGAAAAAAAATTTTAAAAAAATCGGCTCGACTAGCCTCAGCTCGGAACCGAGGGGACCATGATGGTGAGCCAGTCCGGGCTCGCCACCTTCCTCATAGGAACTGGACCAGCCCATGCCAATTTTTAAAATGAACAAGAACCAGATCGGCCCGATACAGTCCCTGTTATCAATGGTATCGGGTTGGGTCGTGCACTGCCCGGACCTAGATTGTAACTCCCCGAATTTCATACACAAAAAAAAAAAAAAAATGTGACACACCCAAAATCTTTTACTTCAATTGAGTACATAAATATAATACAATACAGAAAAATGCATAAATCTTATTACAAGTCCAAACGTCTTAGATAGATAAGATAACAGACTCAGGATGTCATAATGCTATGTTATGACCTCAGGCACCCTTACCTGCAAAACCAATATCTGTGAGTTCGCCAGCTTGTGAGGCCGACAGTAAAAATTTCTACAACTTTAACTAACTCCCAAAACACAACATAATGGAATAAAAACTTGAATCAGTATATTAAATGTTAATGGAAAATAGTTAATTATACAATGTTGTATGAGTGAGTGTGGAACTAATTTACTAAAGTGTCAAACATATACTTACTATGCTAATATGCACAATTCAAATATACTCTTTTAATGCACTCTTATTTGGAATGATATGTCGCTCATACAACATAATTTCCGAATATAAGCTACTAGCGTTTGTGCTCATTATAGAGTTCAATTCTTCGCTATGCAATGCATAAACCAAATGGTTTGTACTCTAACGTGTAATCACATGTAAGTCGCACCCCAGGATATTGGGCCTGACAGGCATACCCCAGCCCACACACCGTGAATTTACTGGGCACTTTTGTCACGAACTCTAGCAAGTCAATCTCCCGTAACTACGGACCTGATAAGCACACCCCTGCCCCACACACCGTAGATGATTTTTTAGGCGTATCCTCAGTCCCGAACATTCATAGGAACTGCAGCTCTCTACTTGACATGTTTGTCATTGTTTCTATAATATCTTCTTCTAATATATAAAAAATATTAATTTAACTAATACAAGATCTTAATGTAAATGATGCAAAATTATGATACAGATTTAACGATCCATATTCCGGACTATCATTTCACACAAACTGGAATCTCGATCATACTGACCTTATTACGTTCCTCCGTCGGAGTTCTTTAACTCTTGCCGGACTCGGGCATTGCCTAGGTCACAATCATTTCCTTGTATTTGACCAAGTCATTCTATTGGATTCATGGACCTTGCTGGCCTATCCCTAGTCCACATATGTGGATTTACTGGGCGTATCCTCAGTCCCATATATATAGAATCCACCGTTTAAATATTCAACTCTGTCTTTGGACAGCAATATAGAAATTTTGCGAATATCATATAAATTTCAATACTTATCAGAAAAAATAGATTTCTTAGTTTCATATGAAACTTAAATCAGTATACTATAACATTGTAGTTATGAACATCTATATTTAACCATAATTAATTTGTCCAAAATCCATATGCAAAATAGTAGGTTCAGATTCCAGAAAACTGCAGTTTTTGTTACTTATAAAATCACCGAAAATTTTACACTTCATAGAAATTTAATTTCTTAGGCTCAAAAGAAATATTAACGAATTGACTTTAAATTTTTAGTTTTGAGTTTCCTCAAAATGCTTTATATAAGAGGTTTAAATTGTCAAAAACCAAAAAGTATAAAATTTCCAGAACCAAGGCAAAACTGTCAATTTGTCATAAGTTTGAATTTATTTAAAATACTAAACAATATTTAAAAGTCGTAAAACTTTGTGAAAATATTATAGACATATACTAGGTTCACATATAAAAATTTCAGCGTCAAAATCCATATAATTGAAGAGAAATGATTTTTAGAAGTAAGCATGATATTCAGGACAGAATTATAAAATATGTTATATTTTAGTTCTTAACCAAGAATGAATTCGGATTTATTTGAAATACCAAATGACATCCAAAAATCATGAAATTCTGAAGAGATGTTAGACATATATGGAATTAGTATTGGTATCGGGTCGGGTCGGGTCGGGTCCTTCACTACCTGGACTTGGACCCGGTCCCCTACGGGTCCAAAAATTGGACCCGGACCCGGACCCGTGAGGACCGGGTCTGGATCCGGGTCCTATTAAAATATTCCTACCCGTTCGAGTAGGAGCGGGAGTGTGAGTGGCGAGCGGAGAAGGCAAGTGGAGGATTTAAAATAGAGGAGAGAAGAAAAATGCATGAGTTTTGAGTTTGGAAGAGGAAGATTTAGAATTGAGGAGGAAGGAGGAAAGGGATGAGGATATAATATTTATTTTTAAGTTAATTTTTTAGGTTTTTTTAACGGGTCCGGGTCCGGGTCCGAGTCGATCTCTTTGAGCAGACCCGGACCCGGACCCGAAAGTACAACGGGTTCCATTTTAGGACCCGGACCCGGACCCGAAAGTACAACGGGTCCCATTTTAGGACCCGGACCCGGACCCGGATAGGCCGGGTCAGTTTCGGTCCAATGCCGGATCCGGGTCGGGTTCGGGTCGGATTCGGGTTTCAGGTATTTATACCAATGCTATACGGAATACACATTAAAATTTTCAGCTTCAAATTCCATCTAGTTAAAGATTAATAATTTACGGAAGTAAGTCTACAACTGAGTATAGAAACTGTACAAATTTTCAGAACTAATGCAAAACAGTCATTCAATCATAAGTTCGAATTTATTTAAAATACTAAACAATATCCAAAACTCTTGAAATTTTGTAAATATATTAAAGGCATATACTAGATTCACATATAAAATGTTGAGCTACAAATTCCATATATTTGGAGAGAAATGAATTTTCAAAGTAAGCTTGATATTCATAACAGAATTATAGAATATTGTCTTTCACAAATATTCATATACCACTCTACTAATTAACACCTCTATTTTGAATTATGGCTATTAACTAAGCAGCAAGGCAACAAGTAGGAAAGACAATTACAATGCAGCAAGACAATTACAAATTTACAATGCAGACAGCAAGAGAAGAACAAAGAAGGCATTGGAAGTTTTACCTGGCCGTGCAAACAGTGAGAGACCCACATATAAGTATCAAATCCACATGAAATTATGAATTCCTTTAGCTCTATGACGCATTTTTTTCTCCACATTATATGATTTTAGGTGCTTCCATAATGACATGGTTTCAGTAGTTGAACGATATACAATAGCTTTAGAGCAAAACTTTTTCATATTTTGTGAAATTCTAAAAAACTGAGGCTTTCTTGTAGCTCTTATTTCAACAGTCGTACTTATTTGAGTGTCCTCCATTTGGACTGGAACATCAACTTCACCTATACCCATTTCATTAATGCTTTCCTCGGCCAGGAGCATCAAACTAAAAATTTTAAATTAAATAAAAAACAAAACAAAATGCTAGTGTCAATTAATATTCATTAAAGATGAAAGAAGTTGCAGACAAAAACCAGTAAACCACCATTAGTACATTACTAAACTAGAACAAAGATAGAAACAAAAGATTTTTTTTTTTTGGACTGGCAAAAGGTAGGAAAAAATCATACTTCACATTAGCATATATATGTAAGGAAGCTAATAGTTAGTACAAAATACAAAATAAATGAGATTTGTCTATTGGGTAGGGCTAGAGTTGTCATCAAATTAGAGGTTGAAAATATCGTGAATCAAGTCGAAGAGAAAGCAGAGGAAATTCGCGTTCACCTCTACTTGTCCATAGGCATTTGAACCCTAATTTAATTTCAAGCTAACTAACCCTATTACAATGATCTCCCAAACCACTTCATCCATGATCACATATAGTTCCTATCACAAACATACAACCTCAGGCTGAAAAACTAGAGAAGAACATATCATGTTCCTAAAAAAATACAAGTCTTTGTTCATAAGATAGCAGTCCATCACCCAGAGTTACTGCCTGCTTCATTCCTTGTCTGCCCCTCTGCCTAGTCTGCATCTTGAATAAGGATCTTCCTCACACCCACATTTTCAAGACCATGCATAAGCTGCTGTCTATTCTTCTTGCTTTTGTATCCATCTAGCCAGTAACCAAACTAGAATTTAACATTAGCAATTAGTGTATCTGTTGTATGCAATTTAGCTGAAAAAGCTCTATCATTCTAGCTAGCCAGATGCTCCAACAAATAGCAATTGTGAGAAGGTGCCATGTGTATCTGTGTGAGTGTGAGGCAAAACACCATTGAGAAGCATTCATGAATGGACTGTGGCAGTGTGTGGATGTTGAAGATGTTTGTAAAATAATTCCAAGTGCTTACTGTAACATTTGAAGAAAATGTGGAAAGTGGATTCAATCTGACATGCACAAGCTGTGCATGTCGGGTCTCCCAACTATCCTTCGCCCAAAAGTGTTGCCTTGAAATTGAGCTTCTCCCAACTAAACTGCCAGATGAAGATTTTACACTTTAGAAGGACTATTGAGTTACATGCTGCATTGTGATAAGGAGATTTGAGACCTGAGTAGCTGAAGAAATTATAAGAGGACTTGACTGTGAATATACAAGTTGCACTGTGTCTCCATGATGGTCTGTCTGCTTCCTCTATTAGGAGAATTTGTGCAATTAGCCCCATCAATCTCCGTTTCTGCTCCCTAAGGATTGGATAGGAGATGCTGCTTAATCTTTGTCTCCAATGCCAGACATTGTTGTTCCACTGTCCTTGAAAAAGGATATCTGCTTCAGGATTCCAGGTTGCTGTTGTCAAGGCAGGCCAAATTGATGAGATGTTGCTTCCCTCAATCCAACTTGAGGTACAAAATTTAATCAATTTCCCATTGCCCAATTTCCAGTTAACACTTTGCATGAATTACTCCTTGAGGTGGAAGACTCCCTTCCAGAAATTTGAAGCTTGAGTTGGGCATACAAAGCTGTGAGATTTGACATTATAATATAGTGATTATAACGTTTGGCTTACTAGTGAGTCAGAAGATACAATTTTCCACCACCACTTGAGGAGTAAGGCCGCAATGAAATTCTGAAGATCAAGTATTCCAAGACCCCTTACTACTTTGGCTGGCAAACCCTCTTCCATGTCATGCATGCACTGCCCCTTGCATTTGTATCAGTCATAATCCAAAGAATCCGCTTCTAATTTGGTCAATCTTTTTGATGACCTATTGATGCATTTTAAAGAAAGAAACATAGTATACACGCAGTGCACTAAGCACTGAGTTGATGAGAACCAGTACCTTGACAACATCCTACCTTTCCATACCGAAAGCCGTTTCTCAATCTTGAGAATATAAGTGGTTGTCAATCTCTTTTCCTTATTTTACCTTTAGTGAGGGGCATACCAATATAGCTAATACAGAGCTTTGGGGTGACATTAGGGCTGGTTCAGCCTGGGACCGGCCCGGCCTGCAACCAAACATGTCCAAACTGGACTCGAACCACTCAGCAACCTGGGCTTAGCCGGGTTGCGACATCGGCATTGAAAACCCACACCGAATCGGCCCGGCCCGAGTTGAACTGGTCCGGGTCAGCCCGACCAGGCCAGGGTGTTTTGATTTTTTTTTCGTACTTTTTTAATCTTTTTTCTGCAAAATATATATAATGCAAAATATGTGTGTGTGTGTGTGTGTGTGTGTGTGTGTGTGTGTGTGTGTGTACTCCAAAGTACTTCAAATATTTCAAAAATTTATAAAAAAGAGTGTGGACATCAAAATTAATTGATTACTACTCCCTACACAATTTGCCAACCCCACACTAGCTATTTATAGCCAACCCTACCTCCTCACTTCTCGCATCTCACCAACGTGGGATTAAAAGTTTTCAAAGTTTAAAATTAAATTACATTTAGTCCCTCATTGGTGAAATGAGAAAAGTGAGGAGGTGGAGTTGGCTATAAATAGCTAGGGTGGAGTGGGCTAATTGAGTAGTGGACAGTGAGCAAATAATTTTGTTGTTCACACCTATTTGATATAAAATTTGAAATATGAACCAACTTATTAAAAAAAGTTTTCAAAAAAGTTTAAAAAAAGTCAAAACCCGGATAGTCCCAGTCCGGGCCTCTCCTTCCCCCACTCCAGCCTGGCCCAGCCCAGCCCTGACAGGGAATGCCATTAGTCCGGTTCGCCATGACCCAGGCCCAGGTCTGGCCCAGCCTGGCCCGTCTGCCACCCCTAACAGAGCTTCTCCTGCTTACGGCTAGGATATTTGAAAATACATGAAGTTTTGCTCTTGATTTACCAAAGTATACAATGGAAGACTTGTTAAAGTTGATAACCAAACCTGACACAATGGCAAATATGTGTAGTACCATCTTGAGATGGAGTACCTCTTGTTCATCCCCCTTATAGAATAGAAGAGTATCATCTGCAAATTGAAGAACAACGAGATAGGTGAGTGATCCTTTAAGTTGGAGGGGTGAGAAAGAGCCATTTCTTCTCCTAGATAACAACATCTATGCTAGGACATCCACGGCTAAAAGCATTGGTGATAGGGGATCCCCTTACTTTAGCCCTCTCTTGGAATTTATAGTTTTTCCTCCCATGTCATTAACCAACACTGAGGATTTTGCCGTTAGGAGGATCATGTGAATCCACCTGCACCAACCAGTTCCAAAACCTCTTGCCACTAGCATTTGGTCAATGAACTCCCAAATGACTGTATCAAAGGCCTTCTTGAAGTCTATCTTCAACATAAGAGTGTATGCATGTCTACATAAATTGATGGCTTAATGTGCTACCAGAAAACAGTCTACTGTGAATTTTTCTTTAAGAAATGCACTTTGAGATTATGATACAAGCAAATCTAGGATTGGCTAAGTTTATTGGCCAATACTTTGATGAAGATCTTGAATGAGAAGTTCAACAAGCTAATAGGCCTAAACTCAGTGACTGAGTTAGCACCATCACATTTAAGGAATAACATGATATTGGCGTAGTTTGGTCTGCCCAAGTCGGTCTCCCTCCTCTGAATAGACGGTAACATTTCTTATAACTCATCTTTGATAGTTTCCCAAAATTTGTGGTAGAAGCTCATAGAGAATTCATCGAATCAAGGTGCTTTGTCCCCACTCATGTCAAAAAGGTGAATGGAGAATCTAAGTGGGCTAGATGCACATTTTGGACTAGGTATATGGTTCTCTAGTCATTGTTGAAGTCAACCTGAGTGCTAGTCCCACAAATTTCCTCAAAGTGATCTTCAAAGATCGATCTGATAGCTGTCGGTGAGGTGATGAGACTACCATTTTGCATGAGTGAGTATATATATAGTTTCTTCTCCTCCTACCATTGGCAATGGATTGGAAGAATTTCATATTTGCATCTCCCTCCTTGATCCATTGCAGCCTTGATCTCTGCCTCCAGTAAACCACCTCTATTTTGACTAGGTCCCGATACTCTTTCTATGTTGCTTTGAGTTCTTCATCAGGTTGTGGGTTTTGTTCAACTTCATCTCAAGACATAACATCTTCTCTAATAACAATTTCTTATTCACAGAGATATGACCAAACACCTCATTCCTCCATCTCCGAATTCTTCTTTTTAGTAGTATCAGTTTCTTGGCAAAGATATCCACGGCCGTTCCATTGCACGAATTTTGCCACCAGTCTATGATCATGGAGCAAAGCTATCATTTGTTAACAATACTTTCTCAAAT
This sequence comes from Hemerocallis citrina, assembly GCA_017893485.1. Taxonomy (NCBI): domain Eukaryota; kingdom Viridiplantae; phylum Streptophyta; class Magnoliopsida; order Asparagales; family Asphodelaceae; genus Hemerocallis; species Hemerocallis citrina. The sequence goes on from CM030362.1 coordinate 126,793,252, forward strand.
TTGAAGTAATGAATTGTAAGTGATTGCATGTGTGTCTATGATGATCGGGTAGTGATCAAAAGATATTCTTGGGAGTGAATGTTGAATGCAATTTGGATGTGAGGTCTCCCATTCATTAGAGATCAGGAACCTGTCAAGTCTTGCCATAACTGAATTTGCTCTCAAATTGGACCAAGTATATTTCCTGCCTATTAAGGATAGATCAATAAGTGCTAGGTCTTGGATGAATTCTCTGAATATCTTCATATCTCAATTGGAACCATGTCCATTAGCACGTTCTAAGTCAGAGATTATAACATTGAAGTCTCCACATAGAACTTATGCATTCTTCAAGCTGCTTCTTAGCTGTCTGATTTCATGGAAGCATAATTACATGTCCTTCAAATTAAAAGGAGCATAGACTGTGGTAATAGACCATTTCATATCTGAGACTCTGTGTTTGAAGGATGTTGAAACAAAGAAGAAAACAACTACAGTGTAAAGACAATCCAAGATATTGTCATCCCATCCAAATAGAACCCCTCCACAACTGTCTAGAGCATCAAGTTGCAGCATGGAAGATCCTCCAATGGAAGTAAGTTTTTGATTCATGGACTTTTGGAGCTTCATCTTTTGAAGGCATACCATAGAAACAACGGAGCACCTGATTCCTTCTTTGATCATTGAACATTTATTAGGAATGTCCAACCTTCAAACATTCCAACTAGCTATGTTTATTGAGACAAGAAAAAAAATCAAGAGGCACAAGAATAAAATGGGCAAGGCCATAGCTAGCAGCAGACATAAAAGTTAGGCAGAATGTCTCAATTCATCATGGTGATCAACTAAGACCTTCTCCGATTGCTTAAGTATTTCTATTGTGTGTGGACCTTTAGCCTCCACTCATACTGACCCAGCTACTTTAATAATGTCCTCTTTAGATAAGATATCAAAAGAATTGAGATGTGCATTGGTAACTGAAGCAATAGAAAAAGAGTTACCTCTAGCTTTCTTTGATATAGCAGCTTTGATAGTTGTAGCCAGGTGCTTCATAAAAGGCCTTGTGCATGGCTACTTGCCTACTGATCTACTTCTGTTTTGGCACTTTGGTGCAACATCTTCAAAGACTGGAGGGGTTGAGTTGGACGTATTGGCTATTTTTGGCTTTGGCCTCCTGATCAAAGATCGAATTTTGAAGCTTTCCACCCTAGCTTTGCTAGAGCCATCATTGAACTTGATGATTGGCTAGAGGCCTTCACAATTTCATTGAGAACATATTCTTTGAGAGCTCCTTCAACTGTTGGCTGGAATTTTTAAAAGAGAGATAGAGGGAAAGTGACTAATTTTTCCTTTCAATACATCTGGCGTATCTCCTCATAAGAGTCCTCATTGTCTGTGTTAACTTAGGTGTCGGATTCCTAAGTGGGCCCTTCTTGATCAATACGGTTGTTGATATTTGAGGAATTAGTTACCTCAATAAGAAGAATTGCCTTATAAGCAAATTTCCCCTTCGAGTTGGTCCCCGCATGAACTTTAGTGACAGCTGGGGGTTGCACCAAATCATCCCTTTCCAAACTTGACTCCGCTAATCCAGGAATATTCAAAAAAGTACCAAATTAGTTGCCAATAATGATATCCTGAGGATCAGAATCTGGAACCACTTGCTTGCCTTGGGATTTTGGGATTTTCAACATGCTTCGCTGGAAGTTTAGGTTGAGGATGGGCCATGGTTGCACTAGTGGTTTGGGGGTTGGTAGGGTCTGAAGCTTTTTTGTGCCAGAATTAGCCCTGGCCTCTATCATTGCTACTCCTCCCCATGTGAACAGTTGAACTTTACCACTACGAATGTCTTCCACTGCAATTGGTTGACCAAGGAGCAATATGGGGACCTCATGAACATGCTTCTATATAGACCAAGGAGCTATGTACTTAATACACAGGGATTTGGGAATTAGGGTTAGATCATGAACCTCAATGAGCATTAGTGCCTAGTCACTAGTCTCCACTTTCTTCATTTCCCTGCTTATCATGATGAACTTCCTGAACGGTTTGATGAAGTGCTCAAGGGATGTTTGGTTCCACAAGTGAAAAGGAAGGAGAGAGATGTTGATCATATGTAACATGGCTTCGGACACAGTTTGGCTCCATATTTGAGCGAGTAAGGGGAGAACGTTGCATTGAAGACTGAGAAACTGAATGCTCCATCCACTACTTCTCCGCCTCTGAAGCATTCTCCTCTTTCCTTGTGACCGAATACCTTGCAGTTGAAATAATGGATACCATCTTTCTACAATCCACCGTTTGATGGTGGCCGTTGTCATACTTCATGCACCTTTGCTGCATATTCTTTTTGGATTTGAGAATTTTTTTGTTGTTGATTGTAGTTGGTTTTTTGGGGGTAAAAGGATGTGAGTTCTGGCTGAAAAAATGGTTTTGAGATGGGTTTGAGAATGGAAGAGGAAAGGATAAGAGGGTGGGGTGGTTTACGAGGATGGTGGGGAATACGAAGAGGTTGGGGAGTAGGGTAATGATGAGGATAGGGGGTGGATGTTGAAGAACCTGAGCATAAGATTTGATCGGTTCCCAAGGCCACCATTTTCTCTCTCTCCTCACCCCTCTCATTTTTAAAGTTTTTTTAAACAGGTGAACATGGGCACTCATCAATAGAAGAACATGGAGAAAATAACCGAAGCTAAGCATTTACAATGCAATTATAAACAATGTAATCATATGAATGATTCTATTGCTTCAAAATATAAAAGAGCAAACAAATAGCTATCAGTAAGAACTAGCATTGTTAACAACAACATTGGATTCGATGATGGATAAGTAATAGTTCATAGTTCATGTTAGTTCGAGATATTTAAGAACAAGCCATATCGTGAATCATAAATTGCTTATGGGATGGTCTCATAATCATAGAATTCAAAAGGAATGAATAAACTAAAAAATTCACAGTTATTCAGAAAGTATAATCAAGATACAATTCAAGATAGTGAGTTTTCACTTTACTAGAAGGATTAGCAGATCTGTTAAACATAAGACTTAGAATGAATTATTTTTTTTAAATCTCATCCAGATCCTGATTAATTAAGCATAATAACACAAGAATCTGATGCAGTCGCTTAACTGCATCGAGCTAAAAGTTAGGTTTGCGTATCAGTCCTAAGTGTTACGTTTCAGTCCTTGAGCGAATTTCTTTCTTTCTTGGACTTCCCTGCATAAGTAGAGTCTATTTTGCAATGAAACCCTCTTCATTCTCACCCGCTAGCTGATGTGGTTGTGTGAGAGTGGGTGGTGTATGGGTAGTAGGACCCAGTGAACAATGAAGGCAGTTATACCGTTTCAGGGTATTTCTTTTTTTGTTTGTAATTCCGCGCGTTGCACATGCTACGTGTCAACGCGCAATTGGTCGATCTACTGTAGCAACTTCTTCTCAGTCGTTCTTTATAAAGGCACAGGGAAGCTGTATTTGGATTATTATGAATGAAATATAATTTCTCTTTATCTCTCTCTCTCTTTCCTCTTCATCCTCTTCCTCCTTCCTTCCTTCCTTTTCTAGTTATTAGTGTTTTGATTTGCAGTTATAATGGTGGAAACTCGTTCCCGACGTGAAACTCCTCCTCCTTCTCCCACGGTATTAGAGCCCACATATCCCACAAACTCTGGGAACCCGGTCGAGCACTCAATGTTCCTTCAATCTGGGGGCAACTCTGGAAACGGATCTCCTAGCCAGTTGGCGCGAGGTTCCACCCTTGGGGATGTCGAACCTCAACTGCCGACCGACCTAAGACAGAGGGTAGAGGGCACCAAAATCTCTGTAGGGTCCTTGCAACATCAGATGACTGGGCTTCAGCTCCAGAACGATGATATTCGGAGCATACTTCACCGACTAGCAGAGAGAGAGAGAGTTGAGGAACAGGGAAAAGCCTTCGTATACTCCCAACCCTAGCAGTGGATGCCTTCCCCCCTCTTACCATCCCCAACTATGACTCCCAACTCCTGATGGCTGCGAAGCGAAGAAGACTTCGACAGGTACTAGTCAGCATTTCCCAAACACCCTAAACTAGAAATTCGCTTATTTGATGGCCCGGGGGACATTAGTAATTGGTTTTTTCATCTTGAGCACCATTTTGATATGCAAAGAGTAGATGAGAAGCACCAAGTTAATTTTAGTGTGTATTATCTGAGAGGGGATGCCTTATTGTGGTGGATATGGTTCAAGAGGAAAAATCGAGGTGAAGTGTCTTGGGATCTACTGAAGAAGGAGATGCTACTCCAGTTTGGCCCTGCTGAACTCCATAATACCACCGCCACTCTCCTTAAGATTCGACAAATTGGCACATTATAAGAATACCATAGAGAGTTTCTCAAGACAGCCACCTTAGTAAACCATTACATATGGGGGTATTGGTGGATTGTTTCGTATCTGGGTTAAAGGAAGAGATACAACATGAAGTATTGTTGAAGCACCCTCAATCGGTGACTGATCCATACCGTGAAGCAGTAGCTAGGGAGACTATAGCCATGTGTCAAAGGAAGGCCACCAAGTACTTGGGTAGCTCTGTTAAACCTGGGAGTTGGTCGATAAGCAGCCCCTCTAGAAACTTAGCTACAATTATACCTGGCCAAGAGCAGAAGAAAGTCACGATTGAGCACCGAAAACAAACACAGTTCAATAGAATGCTAGCAGAGAAGAGAGCTTAGAACTTGTGTTTTCGTTGTGATGAGCCTTGGGTCAAGGGCCATAACTGCAAAGGGAGGACTCTTATGCAGATAGAAGGGGAGCTTGATTCTGAGGAGATCTGCACAGGGTCCAACCCTGAAGAGGTTATAGTGGAACCTGCTGAAAACCCAGATAGCCAACTTAATTGCCTGCAGGCCATGCTTCCTGCATCCAATCGTCCTACCATTTCCCTAGGGGCAGTTATGGGCCTAGAGGATCCCAAAACCTTAAGGCTGAAAGGGAGAGTGAACAATCAGAATGTTTATGCCCTCTTCGACACAGGGTCCACCCACAACTTTGTTGATTCTCAGGTGGTGAAGAATGCCAAATTACCTGTGAACAAAAATGTCAAGCTCTCAATCACAATTGCAGGAGGGGATAAGTTGCAATGTGAAGGGGTTTGCGAGGGGTTGGAATTTTCCTGCCAAAGGGTTATGAGCAATGCCTCTTCTTATGTCCTGCCCCTGAGAACTAGTCAAGCAATTCTAGGAGCCCAATGGATGAGGACCCTAGAGAGGATTTGGCTAAGTTTCATGTAACAACCCTGATTTTTACACATGATTTGTACCTAAACTAAATTCTACTATTAATAAAAATATTATTTTTTCTTATGATTGAAATTATTATATTTAGTGATAACTAGCTTGACATACAAATATATGGATATATGTGTTTTTGTGTTGGGCTTGAATTGGACCAACATGACAAAAAAAAATATAAAAAATATGAGGCCCATGATAGGCCGGCCATTGAATGAGAAGAAGAGGGATGAGCACATAGTTTTGCAAAAACCATTTGTTTGTCATCTCAAGCAATCCTCTCACTTCTCCTCTTTATTTAACTCTCCCTCACCCTCCCATCATCTAAAGTTCTGAAATTTTTGAAGAAAAAAAAGGAAAAGAAAAGAGAAGAGAAAGAGAGAAGGAGAGCTAGGAAAAGAGACCAAGAGGAGAAGAAGGAGCCAAGCTTGGAAGGGTGATTCAAGAGGAGCTAGACCAAGCAATTTCAACTACAAGCAACACTACAAGGTGGGTGTTTATAATCTCTATGATTGTTATTTGATTGTTGAATGATGATTGTAGTGACTGAAAATGACATGCATGCTATAGATTGAACATTAATAACTCGGTTTGTGTTAAGAAATCCTAAACAGAAAATCTTGTTGAAAACTGAAATCTTTGCTGTTAGTTGTAGCTCATAACTTGAAAACTACAGGTTAGATTAACTTGAAATTATTAGGAGATGATCATATATATGTCGTACACCTTCAGTAATTTTTCTGGATTTTTTTTTTACTTTTCCTGCTAATTAATAAAAATACAAACTTGCATGTTGGTCAAAACAGAACAGATCTTGCTGCATGTTACTGTTGTAGATTAAAATACTTAGAACTCACTATGTACTCATAGGAATGACTTAAAATAAATTTATGTTGTTCTATTATCTATCTAGAGCTTAAATTTCAAATTTCATACAATTTGGACCATTATAGCTATGGTAATTAATTCATGCAAACTCAACTAGTCGAAATGAAAAACAGAACTGCTGTTGTTGAATGCACTGTTTTGGGTGTTAATAAAAAAGGCATAACTCAAGATCTACTTTATGAAATGACTTGAATTTTGGATATGTGTTGTGAATGTATGTTATGTGCTTGATTCTTAAATTTCATATCAATCCAGTAGCATTTGATATATATAAGATAATTTTCTTTAACACTGTGCACAAGTGTTCTGTTCTGGAAGTGTTTTTGCTGCATTTTAAAGAACCAAGTTTTTGAGCTTGTTAACATCCTAATTAGGGAAAGTGTTCAACTAGGAAGTTATATAGCATAGCTAGAGCTTTCCAGAAAGCTTCGGAATGCAAAATTTGGTGCAGTGTGCTATTTTATATAATCTCTACTACTATAATGGGAGAAGGCCTTAGTCCTTAACCCAACCCGTGCAACGCACGTGTTGGTAAATTTTTTTTTTTGCCCTTTTCGTTCCCCCCCACCAAAAAAAAAATTCCCCCACGTGCAAATCACGTAATTTTTTTTCCCTTTTCATCCCCCCCTCAAAAAAAAAATTTCCCACGTGCAAAGCACGTGTATAATACTAGTAATGTTTATAGTGTACTGGTTCTGTCAGATCTGAACTCATGCTTACTGTTTGAAGTGACATTGAGGTGATGGAGCCTTCTATGACTATTGAGGGTTGTTGGTGTTCTTTATAAGCCTTAGTGAGCTTGATTACTGATGTGAAAGGATTGTAGACCAATTTAGGTCATCTTAGTCATTACATGGTTATTTCTAGGTCCTTAGTGATGGACTAGAATAGAGTTGAGATAGATGGATTGTGTGATTGTTATTGGGATTAGGATAGATTCCCCCCCCCCCCCTATTCACGATGCCTCAATTTGGGATTTACACTATGTATATGAATTTAGGGTCATCTTGATAGAATGGTCCTTAGGACTGGTCCGTATGGTTAAAATTTGTGGCGGGTAGATAGGAACCCGTGAACCCGAACGTGTTGGACCGACGACTCGGGCGCCAACGTGCTCGCCGTCTAAGGAGGGAATCTGGCATCGTAGGAGCAACCACTTGTCGGGAAGACATGGAGCGCGATGATTAGTGGGAGCAGCAACTTGCTTCGGGTCGAGGTAGCGTGTGACTCCAAACGTGACGGGCGATGACGAACGACGTGGTCGATTCGCCAGTTTTTGTGGGCCCATGTTGTGGACTGGGCTTGAGAGCCAAGTTTAGACCCCAGTACGGGTTGGGTTAAGTTCAAGAAGAGAGGAGTTATGTTGAATAAAAGAGCCTGCAAGTAGAATTTACCTAGTGATCATAATAAACAAAGTTGTTTACTAAGTTAGGGCTTGGAAATACTTGATAGATCGCCTAACTAAGCAAATTGGTTAAAATGAAATCGACCAAGACTCGCCTAATAATTCATACTTCTAATGAGTTAATGAAAGAGAATGAGAGATTGACTAAAGTCATAGAATTAAGGAAATTGGATGAATGGGTAATAATTGTGTAATTAACCTCATTCTTAGCTGTGGTTCTAGTTTTTATCAAGCTTTAGTATTTTGAGACGATTATGTTCTCGGACTAGATTGATTGTTGGTTGGTTGGTAAGGACTTGCACTAGTACTAGCAGACCATAGTCGGGTATTGTACTTTTCCTGTCGTAGGGATATAGATTGTGTTCTCAGGTATTGAGATCAAGAATCTCGTATCTCGATCAGTTAATTCCTGAAGAGCCAGGGTAAAGAACGAGCGAGAAACTCCTTTCGGATAGGGGGATTTGACCCTCGAGGCCGTCATGTTCTTATATGCGTGGACTCGAACGGACCATGGGGCTGCTGTCTCGTGGATCTTGACGTAATGGGTGCTTGGGTTTGTGCCTGTAAGTTCGTCGCGGCTTTTTGAGTGGGGTCCGGGCACCGGGCACTAGGTGGCAAACGCGATCATCACTATAGTGACTGTAGTAACGGATGTGATCGAATAACTGCAACCTCCTTAGACACGATAAATCTATTAGGAATAGGACAAGTCCAATAGTAGGATGCATGACGAGGGATTGAACCCTACAATTAGGAGATGCAAACTCTTTGGGAAGTATGTAGTATGTGATGCATATGTTTCCAATGAAGTTGATTTTGGGGTAGTATGTATTATGGAATGCATACGTTTCCAAATGAATTGCATTAGAGTAAGTGCATCATGTGCATTCTTTGTTTTTTGCATTAGATTACGCCATGGCATATATCGACACTGGTTTGACATCACTTTTTCCTATGCATCAATTATTGGTTGTTGAGGTTTGGAATCGTTATATTATGTCATAGAGAGGATAGCTATATATAACATTACATAGTTGTATTTGACTGATGTGCCCACAGTCTGTCTAGTTGTAGGACTGTAGTTGGGAAGCACGAGGGAGAACTCAAGCCGCGGGAAGCATCCAAGTGAAAGGAACTGTCCAATTTAATTGTATATTCATGTTGTACCAATTAATTGTAATTGTTGTAATCATTGGACATTGTAATAAAAATTTGATGTAATAAAAGTTTTGAATTTCCTATGATTTTTGTTGTGTTGAGACTCATTTGAAGGAAAGATCCTGGCTTGTGTCACGGGTTCAACATATTGGGAACCCGGGGCGTTACATTTCAAAAGCAATTTTGTGTGTTTTGAACAGGGAGGAGATGTGAAAGTACTAAGAGGAGTTGATGGGAAGCTGATGGAGATGGCGGAGTCCAAATCATTGTAGAAAACCCTATTGCACTTGAAGATGGGTGTAATGCTGCAAGTCACAGCAGTATCATCCTCTGAATCTGAAAGTAACCCTTCCCTCTCCCCATGTTCAGTCGAAATCTCCTGCATCTTGAGCCACTTTGAGGAAATATTTCAAGAACACATAACACTTCCGCCTGCTAAATCTCATGATCACAACATTCCCCTACTCCCAAACTCTCAACCAATCAACCTACGGCCATACAAGCACCCCTGGAGTCAAAAGAATGAAATAGAAAAACTGATACAAGAAATGCTGCAATCAGGGATCATTCGACCTAGTCATAGCTCCTATGCATCCCCAATAGTAATGGTGAAGAAACCTGATGGATCTTGGCCTCTCTGCGTCGACTAATTGCAAGGTTCTCAGGTGTTTAGTAAACATGATTTGCGCAACGGATACCATCAAATTAGAATGAACCCCGAAGACATCCACAAAATTGCGTTCAAAACACATGAGAGGCACTACAGTATGTTGTGATGCCCTTTGGCCTCACCAATGCACCATCAACTTTTCAATCACTTGTGAACGAGATATTCAAGACATAGCTAAGGAAATTTGTGCTCGTTTTGTTCGATGACATTCTGATATACAGTCGAACACCAATGGAGCACGCCCAACATTTACAACAAGTGTTACAATTGTTGAAGGAGAATTCTCGACAAGCAAAGAAGAGCAAGTGTAAATTTGGGGTAAACTCAGTATCTTACCTTGGGCATATCATTTCCGTTAAAGGAGTTTTTGTAGATCCTGATAAGATCGCAGCAATCAATCGATGGCCTACCCCCAAATCTATTAAGGCCCTGCGGGGATTCCTTGGCTTGGCTGGCTACTATAACAAATTCATCGAGAAATTTGCGTCCATTGCCTCTCCCCCGGTTGCCCTGATGAAGAAAGGAGCCTTTCAGTGGTCCCCTGCAGCCCAGCAATCCTTCGAAGCTCTGATGCTAGCCTTAACCTCATCCCCAGTACTGACATTACCTAATTTTACAGAAAAGTTCACCCTTGAATGTGACGTAGCTGGAACAAGAGTCGGAGCCATTTTAATGCAATGCCAACACCCCACTGCGTCCCTAAGTATGGAGTTGAAAGGCAGGAATAGGCACCTCTCCACCTACGAAAAGGAGATGTTAGCCATTCTCCTTGGCGTAAAAAAATGGCGACACTACTTGTTAGGGGGAGAATTTGTAATCAAGACAGACCACAAGCCTCTTAAACATCTATTGGAGCAGCGATTAGACACTGAAGCTCAGCACACGTAGCATTGGAAGTTACATGGGTATCAATTCTCTGTGGAGTACAAGAAAGGAAAGGAAAACAAAGGCGCATATGGCCTTTCTCGAGCATTTGAGGATGCTCAGATACAAGCTATATTGGTGGTCCAACCAACTTGGTTGATTTCACTGAAGGAAGAAGTTCAAAGATATACCTCCTATGCTGAAATCCAAGCCAAAATCTTAAAGGGTGAAGCTTCGGTTTATAGTTTCCAACATGGGTTATATTATTATAAGGGGAGGGTTAGCCTACATCTCCGCTAACTTCCCAACTGCTGCAAATCTATCACGACTCCATCCAAGGTGGACACTCTGGCTACGAGAAGACCTGGTTGAGACCGAAGCAAGTCGCTTATTGGCCAGGGATGAAAAGCATGTTAATGTCTTATATTAGGCAATGTGATATCTGCCAAAGCTGCAAATACAGTAATCAAGCCCCATCGGGGCTGTTGCAACCCCTCCCTATTCCTGCAGAAGTGTGGACGGATGTTAGCATGGATTTTATTGAAGGCCTTCCCCAAAGCTGGGGAAAAACCACTATACTAGTGGTAGTTGATCATCTATCCAAATATGCCCACTTTATTCCAGTGTCTTACCCCTATACGGCTAAAAACATTGCTGAGATCTTTGTGCATAATGTCATTAAACTGTATAGGGTGCCAGCCAAGATTGTCAGTGATAGAGACCCTATTTTCACAAGCACTTTTTGGAACGAAATCTTCACTACGCAAGGGACTCAACTATGCTTAAGCACATCATTTCACCCTTAAACTGATGGCCAATCGGAGGTGACTAACAGAACCTTAGAGACATACCTGAGATTTTTGTGTGCATACAAGCCATCTAGCTGGGCAAATGTGCAATACCCCGGCCCGAAACAGCTATTTTTCTAACAACTGCCCACCACATGCTTGCCTCATAAAAGGTGTTATAGCTGATTGGTGACCTCTGATCCCAGGCAATTATATATATATATATATATATATATATATATATATATATATATAAGCAATTAATCTCAGATACTCCCGATATGGGATAATTATACGCCACATTTCCCGTTCTCTCTTTTGCGAGAGAGACATAGGCAAAGCACCAGGGGGGCCCAACTGCCACGTGGCGCCATATAAGCGAGAGAAAGATACTCCCGATATATATATATATATATATATATATATATATATATATATATATATATATATATATATATATATAAAAGTATTTAATCTCAGATACTCCTGATATGGGACTATTAAACGCCACATTTCCCGTTCTCTCTTTTACGAGAGAAAGACACAGGCGAAGCACCAGGGGGGCCCACCTGCCATGTGGTGCCATCTGCCCACGTCGCACAAGTGACAGCAGCACTCAGCTGCTTCTTTTTCTCTCTTGGGCCCCACCGCCCATGTGGACAGCAGCAGGCAGCATGACCACCGGGGTCCACATGCACAACCCCCCCCCCCCCTTTCAATTTTTTAAATTCAGGAAACCCCTATGGAAATTCCTATAGGTAACTTCAATTAATTACCTATATATATATATATATATATATATATATATATATATATATATATATATATATATATATATATATATATATATATATATATATATATATATATATATATATGTATATATTCTTAAGACGGGGTGTTACAAAATGTGCTACCGTGGGCAGAGTATTGGTACAATACAAGTGTACACAGTGCTACCAGACTATCTCCTTACTAGGTTTTATATGGGCGATCCCCTCCCACAATCCTCACTTATGTTCCTAAAACTGCTAGTACTCCTGAGGTGGAAGAATGCCTCCTAGATAGAAATACCACCTTGCAGCTACTTAAAGATAATTTTCATAGAGCACAAGAGAGCATGAAGGGGTTCGCAGACTAGAGAAGAACTGAGAAGGAGTATATGATTGGGGATTTTGTCTATCTCAAGCTGCATCCATATAGGCGGGTATTTATTGGGGGGAAACGCATCCATAAGCTCTCTCCTTTACACTACGGGACTTACCAGATTGAAGAGAGGGTAGGACCATTGGCATACAAGCTGAAACTTCCCCCAACAGCTAAAATCCATAATGTCTTCCATGTTTCTCAACTTACGAGCCATTTAGGGGATAAGAGCAAGCTGGCGAGCCATCACCCTGCCTATTCCCAAGAACAAGAGACCCAACCTATACAGATAGACAGGCGAATGGTGGGGAAAAAGGGCATCGCCGTCTCCAAAGTTCTGATACAGTGGTAGGGGGTACTCCAGACGAGGCGACGTGGGAGGAGTTTTGGGACATACATCTTCGCTTTCCTAGTTTTCGCAGCACTATGGAAGCTTTCTATCGAGCAGGGAGGATTGATGCAGTCACTTAACCGCATCGAGCTAAAGAGTTGGGTTTTCGTATTAGTCCTAAGTGTTACGTTTCAGTCCGTAAGTGAATTTCTTTCTTTCTTGGACTTCCCTGCATAAGTAGTCTTTTTTGCAATAAAACCCTCTTCATTCTCATCCGCTAGCTGATGTGACTGCGTGAGAGTGGGTGGCGTATGGGTAGTGGGACCCAGTGAATAGTGAAGGCAGTTAAACCATTTCGGTGTATTTCTTTTTTTGTAATTCCGCGTGTTGCACATGCTACTTGTCAACGTGCAATTGGTCGATCTACTGTAGCAGCTTCTTCTCCGTGTTTGGTATTGTTGTAAACAAAATATGTTTTCGCTAAAAAGTTTATGGTACGAGTAGTGTTAAAAAGAATAATGTTTAATGTTAAAATTTTGGGCAAAAGCCAAAGTACCCCCCCCAACGTTTGGTCCGAGTACAAAATGCCCATACAACGTTTGAAAAAGTACAATAAACCCATTCTTCCGTTAACTTAACCCTTTCCGTTAAGTTATAATTATTAAATTACTTTTTTACCCTTACCCTTTCATATTCAATATCTTTCTTCCCTTTCTTCATTCTTTTTTTTACCCTTATCCTTTCATATTCAATCAAATAAAATAGTACACATTGGGCTTGCATTTGATATTACAGCTATGAACAAAAAGAGTTGTTTGAAAGCCATAAGAAAGTAACAACAAGAAACTTAGCATTTTCTGTTACAATTTATTATATATGGGTAAACAGCAAGAAATAGAGCAACTTCGACCTCCACATCAGTAATCATAATCCTCCATTGTATATTTATAATTCAATCTCTCTGACCCATCCCCTTTCTCGTTGTTTTCTACAGTGGAAATCACGCGAATGGTGCTCAGATTATGTTGAGACTTGAAAAATAACTGGACTACAATTAGCTCCAGGTTGTCTTCATCAACTTAAAATCCGAAAATCAAGTCAGGGTTTGACCTCAAATCTTTGATATGAATCAAATTGGTTTTTCCACTCCCATTCAGGGGTTTGTTGTCCCTGGATCAGGCAAATGCATAATGCTCGAACAAAGAGAACTCAGCTTTGATGGTCGATCAATATTGTCTTTTGAATCTTCTTAGTACTAAGTGTAGTAGGAGAAGTTAATTCTATACCCCAGGATACAATGATGCAGTACACGACATATTTTTAAGTTTTGCAGGTACAGACTCAAAAATATTGATGGTCGATAGGGCACCATGTGAAACATTTATGAAACAAACTTGGTGGTTGACTACAACTTAAAACCTACAAATAAAGGAGTAGACTATGCATGCAAATGGGCTGGGTCGGATTCGACACGCTGTCATTACTCGATCAGACCCGTACCCAACAGCAGACCCGCACCAAACAGGTTGATAGTTTCCCAAACAAACACAACCAGAATTTTTCAAACGTAATTTAATAGTGTAGAACAATAATAATAGTGTAGAACAATTAGATATGAAAGGGTAAGGATAAAAAAGTAATTTAATAATTATAACTTAACAGAAAGGGTTAAGTTAACGGAAGAATATGTTTATTGTACTTTTTCAAACGTTGTATGGGCATTTTGTACTCGGGCCAAACGTTGGGAGGGTACTTTGGCTTTTGCCCTAAAATTTTCTAGCAAGTTTTTAAAAGGCTAAACACATCACTTTAGGTACTTTGGGAAAAATATAAAAAATACCAATTTTAGAAAAGTAATTTTGGCTAAATCTCTACTACTATAATAGGAGAAGGCCTTAGTGTAATTTTTCCATATCCCAACCCGTGCAACGCACGTTTAATTATACTCTACAATATAAACCAATGAAATATGTACAGTACACGTTCATGAACATTGAATGTCAATATATTATTTTACGTGTTCCGCACGTGCTTCTCCCATTATAATATAGATAAATAGAATATAAAAAAATTATTGTTCAGACGTGCATTGCACGCGTATTTACTAGTAAACTTTTAATTATTTTGTCAAGCAGATATTTTGAGCCTAAAAAGCTTTCATACACAAAGGCTCTCCAAAAATGATGCCTAAGAGCATCTGCAGTGGTTTTCTCCAAATATGGAGATTTGGCGAATTTATTAGTGATGGTGAAATGGGGTTTTGCTGTAGTGTAGCAAAGGTGAATCACCAAATTTTGACAAATAAGGGGAAAAAATTGAAGGGATTATTAAAATCAGTTACAAGTTTGCCATTGAAAAGTGGGATGATGGTGATGTGGAGGGCGGGGAGGGAGTGTTGTCTGGTGTTTGGGAGGAGGGAATCTTTCAAGATACATGAGGGACAGTACATCTTGTTTTCATTTTGGTCGGAACAACATATTTCGTCCGATTAAATTTATATCTATAAAATAATTATCGAAAGAAACATGTTTTTTTGTCTGATCAATTTTTATAAAAATAATAGCGGACGAAATAGCAAGTTTCGTCCGCTATAATTTGAAGATCTCCAAATGCATCAAAACTTGTAAAATAAAGTGTGTGTAAAACTTGCGGACATAGCACTAATGTTTTTTTAATAATAAAATTTATTAATGGTGAAGATTGTGTCACGTTAATTTAATGAGTAAAATTTGTAGACAATGCTTATATGCTTATCATTAGTAACTTATCTATTCTAATAGATGCTTA
This sequence comes from Hemerocallis citrina, assembly GCA_017893485.1. Taxonomy (NCBI): domain Eukaryota; kingdom Viridiplantae; phylum Streptophyta; class Magnoliopsida; order Asparagales; family Asphodelaceae; genus Hemerocallis; species Hemerocallis citrina. Next base: position 126,808,533 of record CM030362.1, read on the forward strand.
ATCACAAAAGGATTCATGCCGAATTAGAACCTCTTAGAGCATTCACTATCATTTGCTAAATATGTAAAATATGCATTTTTTTAGCAAACGACACCCAACTATCGTTTGCTATAAATTCATATTTAGCAATAGAAGTGAACAGTAGACTTCTAAATATAGCATCGTGCTTTAGCAATTGCTAAATATAGAAGACGGGAATCTTCTGTCCACCAACTTATTCAGTTTTTTTTATAAAGTGTAAGACTAAGATTAAACCAACTTATCGGCTTATTAAGTTTTTTTTATTTTAATATGGACATACGGAATATCATCTTCCGTCCAACAACTTATTCAGAAATTTTTTCCAAAAAATTATGAAAATGTCATTTGAATATTACAAAATTGTCATTTTAAAAAAAAATTAAAAAATTTCGGACGGTCCGTCCGATCACTTCTTCCAATTTTTTTCTTCCAAATATTACCAAAATATCATTAATTAATTACGAAAATGCCATTTTTAAATTTTAAAATAAAGATAGACGGAGGAAGATCTTCTGTCTTATATTTTTATTCCTTTTTGTTGCAGATTTGGCACGAACAATAGCAATGCACCCTCTTCATTGTTGTTTTCAAATATGCATATTTTAGCGGCAACAATAGTGGGTGCTCGTACAACTCAACTCCCAGTGACCGTTGGATACAAGTAGTCACCTATCTAAGTAGTCGCCTATCTTAAAGCATCTTTTAACGGCTCTTGATGAAGCTCCATAAAAATATACATGAACTCTTACCCATCAAAACCTACCTTATACCTTAGCCGTTAAGAAAATTGAAAAGCAACAAATATAATAATGTCACATTAACGTGCCTTCTGAATAGGTGGAAACAAATCCATCAACCACGGGCATATGACTTTCACTTAGAAAGGAACTAGTAATTTTCATGTGCGCGTCTTGAATATTTTTTTTATTAAAAGTTGAAACTTCACGGTAGTCTAGTCTTAAATTTAATACCTTCTTTATATTAGATATGCACGGGCAATACACAGATTTGTTTGTCTACAAATATTTGTATTTGTTGAATTTAATTTGGACGTGTATTACACGTATTTGTTTAGTTACAAAGTTAGGATTTGTTTGGTTACAAACCTCAACTCTCCTATTAAAATAGTAAAGATATAATAAGAGCATGTTTATTTGTCATTTTTTGCATAATTTGACAAAAGACCCCCTATAGTCAGCTTGCTATTTTGCCAAAGTCGGAATAGTGCATTGCTTAATTTGGCTGCGCAAATGATAATTGTCAAATTATAGAGTCTGTTATTTTTTATATTTTTTATTTGATCGAATGAAAGAAGTTCTTCCGTCTAATGAATTGAATTTAGTTTTTTTAAAAATTCGATCAGACGAAAGAAGGTATTTCCTCTGATCAATTTAGTTTTTTTAAAAAAAATTGATTGGACGAAAGAAGATCTTTTGTCTGATCAAATTAGTTTTTTATTTTTTTTAAATTGATTGGACGAAATAAGTTCTTTCATCGGATCAATTCAGTTTAACTTTTATAAAAAAAAATGAAAAAGGGAACGAATGTTCTTATTTCATCCCTTTCTTTAATTTTTTTGTGGACATAAATGCCCTCATCGACACATCTCAACATTTAATTTCAATGGCTATTCTAATGGCTATAATTGTATCTTTCCTATATATGGGTCCACTGTATCCAAGCATAGCTAATTTAGCTTCAATCTTCTTGCTTCCCCAAAATTTTTTATCCTCTTTATGTCTTCTATTCGGTGTTTGTTAATAAAAAAAAAATGGCGAGTAGTGGTAGAAGAGGTAGAGCATACACATCTATTGAAGATGTTACTCTATCCCAAAGCTGGATTGCTATAACTCAAGATCCGTTGATCGGTAGCAGTCAATCCATGACACAATTTTAGGATCACATTTGTTTAACATTTACTACTATATTAGGCACTCCGACTAACAGAATGCCTAACTCTCTTTCTAGTCGATTCCATACAATTTCGAAGGAAGTTGCTCTGTTCAGTGCGAAGTTGGGCAGTGTAACAAATAGAGCTGCAAGCAGAACAACTAAGAAGGGTAAAGTTTGAATAATTTATGCGACTTTATTGTTTTAAAATAATTTGAATAAATTATAACTTTTGCTTTTGTAATTTTGATAGATATGCGATGCGAGACTAGAATACATGCAAACAGCCGGAAAGCCTTGAGATATGAAGAATGTTATGATTTACAAAAAAAATCAGCTGAATTTTTTTTTGCGTAAAACCTATGTGTTTGACTCTACCCCAAGTTCTTAATCTGGGGAAGCTATTAGTAGCCAACGTTTTCCCATGATGGTTGACTGGGATTCAAATATATTGGTTGACGTGGATTCACCTACACCCCTCCCCCAACCGCCTGGCCGAAAAGCAGAGAAGAGAAAAGGGGAAAATATGGCTGAATCATCTGAGTTTGCTGCATTGGTTGAAGGTACAAATTTTTTAAATTCTACTTACTGAGAGACGTAAGAAAGGAGGTTACAAGCGACAGAAATGAAGATTGCGATTAAACAAAAAGACCACGAATTGAAAGAAAGAATGAAGGAAGATTGTATAATGAGTATGGACCTCAGTACCTTATCTGATAATCGACGTTATTATTTCATGCGTAGACAAAATGAAATAATGCAAAAAAGATGTTACCACAGGGGGTAATGTAACCATCTACTTTCATTTATATTTTGCAACCTACATTGTATTCTGCTTATTTTTCAAAATATACATGTATTTTATTATGTCAATTGGAAGACAAAATATTGCAGCTAGGAAATTTTATTGAAACAAAAAAGCAGATTGAAATGAAATGCATATAAAATTAGGCGATACAATGATTGTGCCGATGTTTTCCTAATTTTCATCTCCATATTTCGTTCCAAATATGCTCGACCAAATTTTGTCGAAGTACATGATGTTTTTGTTTGTCATGTAGAACGATATTGCGTACCAATCAAACTGCACGCTCGGTTGGTCTAGCTTTGATGAAGGTAGAGTGAACATGTTGGTTGTAATTATGATCACCAATTCCTTATTCTCGTTAGTCCTCAACAATCATATTGTGCAGAATGATACACATCTTCATGATAGTAGATAGACTATCAGCAGCCCACAACTTCGTTGGACCTCTTACTATTTCAAATCGTGCTTGTAAGACCCTGCATGCACGTTCAACATCTTTTCTTGCAGCTTCTTGCATTTCGGCATTTTTTTGGGTATTCGGGACCGAGTAAGTTTTGACTATAGTAGCCAACGTGGGGTATATACCATCCGCTAAATAGTATTTCCTGTTGTAATTGTTGTTGTTAATAATGAAATTTTCCGGAGGTATGCAACCATCAAGAATATTATTAAATAATGTGGAATGGTTAAGTACGTTAAGATCGTTATTGCATCCTAGCCAGTACTGCTTCAAGAATAATTGTAGGCACCTAGACGTGGCATGTATATTGTTTGTGCCAGACTGTAGGACAATTTTTCCACACCAATGCATGCGACTTACACTAACTTTTAAAAAAGTTTAAACTCTTTAGCGGGACGGAAGAAGTTCTTCTGTCCCGCTAACTTCTTCTTTTTTTTAAAGTAAAAATCGGGAGAGAAGTCTTCCGTCCTGGTTATTTTTTTTTAATTAAAAGTTGCTAAAAAGCTGGTCAGCAGATTCACTTTATTTTTCCACTTAAAAGTGTCGAACGGAAGAAGTTCTTCCGGCCGACACATGTTTCTTTAAAAGATGGAAGATGATCTTATGTTCCCCAATTTTTCTTGTTGAAAAGCCAAAATTCGGCAATTTACGACTACAGCTCCATCCATAAATTGTCATTTTCCAATTGTCATGTTGCCAAATTTGGCAAACGACGACGGGAGATGCTCTAACCCATCTTATATCATCAATATTTGTGCATCTCGATGATGCACATAGATTTGTTGTCTGCCTATAAGATATCGTATGCTAACGTTTACAAAAGTTTTGTGGTGGCACGCAATTTGGAGCGAAAAAAAACATGTAAAAGAGAAGATTTGAAAGCCCTAAGACCATATCTCCAACCAGACTAGCCATATCTCATTTTTAGCCCAAATAGTAGATTTGGGGAGAAAAATCTGCTCAAACGGGACTCGCGAAACTACTCGCCAAAATAGATATCTCAGATTTAATCACTAGATCTGGTGAAGTTGTATCGCTCGCCAAATATGCCTTCCGCTCTTTCTGCCTCTAAAAACCCATAAAAAAAAAAACCAAAACCCAAGTGAGATATGAAGAAATAGTGATCGCGAAGCGCGAACCGAGATCGCGAGCTGATAAACTTATGATTTGCTATTCGCGAGAAATTTCTCCTTCTTTGGACTTGTGCTGCTGGGCTGTTTGGGGGGGGGGGGGTTGCTTGACTTTTTTTTTTTGGTTTCACTTTATATTTTAATTTTATTAATTTGGGTTTTATATATCTATGAATAGTAAAAATAACATTTTTTTGATAATGAGAATAGAGTCAACAGCCTCCAGCCCGAATATATAAAATAAGAGAACTATACAGAGCAATAATTTTACAATATGTGAAACTCGCGACAGAGAAATGGATAGTAAAAATAACTAAGACTTTTTTTCTAGCTAAACTATTTTTTTATTTTGCCTAATCTAGCTACTCAAAATAGTTAGACTGTTTAGAGCATCCACAATGGTGTTTCTCATTTTGTAAAAAAATGGCATCTACAGTAGTAGCAAATAGCGATAGTTGCTGCAGTGGTTGTTTGCTATATGTTTCTCATTTTTAAAAAAATTTTGCGTGGGACGGTACAACATTTACCGTCGCGCAATTTTTTTTTTTGAATAAAGCGAGCGACGGTACATGTTGTACCGTCTCATTCGTTTAAAAAAATAATTAAAAAAATTTAATTACTTATTAACTATTAAAATATGTTAATTAAATAAATTAAATAATATAATAATAACTAAACCTAATTAACTAAACCTAACCTACCCACTAATAAAGCCACATTCAAGGACGGTACATGTTGAACCGTCCGAGAATTGTGGGATTTTTTTCTTCTTTTTTTTAAAAATGAAATTTGGCTGTTGGATTTAAAATAATAATAATAATAATAAAAAATGGGACGGTATATGTTATACCGTCCGACCCCTATTTTAAAAAAAAAAAAAAAAAAATTTGGGACGGTATATGTTATACCGTCCGACTCGATTAAAAAATTGTCAGGGATGCCGGGGAACAATCGTTGATCTGGAGGTGAAGCAATGGTGATGGATTGGTTAGTTGCTGACGAAGAATAAACCAGCTGAAGTGGTATCAGTTGCTATAGTGAATATATCTGAATTGCTACAGTGAATATATCTGATTGTTCTGAGAATGTATCAGCTTAGTGTTGTTTGTTCTAGTGTTCTGTCTTTTACGTGCTTATTGCACACTTTTTGTAATAGAATTGGCGGGAGAATGGAGATGGGCTGAAAATATCTCACTCCTACTCTAACCGCCTATATAAGGCCTGTAATGTTGAATTGGGGAAATTAATAAAGAAATTGTCATCTTCTTCCTCCCAAAAGCTCTCTTCTGAATCCCTAAATCTTCCTCTCTTCTTCTCAACTCTTCAGTAATGGCTAGATCCAGAGTACTCCGCAGCTCCGACTGTGACAATTTGGTATCAGAGCAAGACCCGGTGGACGGCGATGGACGTGATGAAGGCAGCACAGCTCTGGAAGGGGAAGTCGCGAATCTCAGAAGTCAAGTGGATGAAACACAATTGCATAATGGGTATCTCACTGAAAGAGTGGAAGCAATAGCGGCTAGCATTGGAGAGCGATTCTCTCGATTGGAAAATATGAATGGTTACAATGCACCAGAATCAATCGCGAACTTCAAATCCCTCCAAGCCTTCATTACTTCCAAACCCTCCACATCCAATTTCTGCCAGGGAGGTACACATTTCTCACTCTAACTCCATTAATTCTTCAAATCCAGTTGATGGAGGAAATTTGCTTAGAACTCCATTCAAGGTGGAGTTTCCGATCTTCCAAGATGGGGATCCTACGGAGTGGATCTGTGGTGTGGAGCAGTTCTTGGAGTTTTATAATGTCCCTGAGACTCAGAAGTATGCGGCACTCAATCTGAGGGGAAAGGCAGCTCAATGGTATTGCAGGCACATTAAGCCCAAGTTTCATGAAATGGCTTGGTCGGCATTCTTGGAGGAGTTACTATCTAGGTTTGGACCTACTATCTTTGAAGACTATGGAGGAATCCTTTCTAAACTTGAGCAGAAGAACGATCTAGCGGCGTATGTCCAGGAATTTGATAGACTCTCTAATTTCATCGAAGATTGGTCAGAAGCTCACTTTCTGAGTACCTTCCTGAGTGGCTTACGCGATGAAATCCGTTGGGATGTGAAGTCGCAGAGGCCTAAGAGTGTTAATGAAGCTATTGGGTTGGCGAGAGGGTATGAAGAGAAGCTATCCTGCTTGCGGAAACATCATAAAACTCCTTTTGTATCCAAATTCACTACCTCATCAAATTTCCATCCTGTACAACCTGTGAAGATGTCAACACCACCTGCCAACACACACACTCCCAACTCATTTGTTCCTAGGAGATTGAGTTTGCAAGAGATGAGGGAGAGGAGGTCCAAGGGGTTGTGTTTCAATTGTGATGAAAAATACACCCAAGGCCACCTGTGCAAGACTCAAAGATTTTACTACTTGGAATGTCTGGAGGAAGATCAAGATGAACCAGAAGAGGGGGTAATTTTCCAAGAGAATGATGCTGAAAACTCAAATCCTCTCATGCTGCAGACCACTTCACACCTTCCACATTCACCAGAGATCTCCTTCCATGCTCTAGTAGGATCACAGGTGTACCCCCAAACAATGAAAGTTAAAGGGAGAATCAATGGAGGGGAGGTAAACATTCTGATTGATACAGGATCCACACACAACTATCTTGATCCCCAGACAACTGTTAGAGCTAAGTTGGAGATTAACAAGGAACCCCGTTACAGAGTAACTGTGGCCAATGGGCAGTCGATGCTTAGTGAAGGGAAAATCGACAATGTCCAATTTTCAGTACAAGGGGTCCAACTACATGCTGATTTACTTCTATTACCTCTGGGGCCAGCTCAAATGGTCTTGGGTGCTCATTGGTTGCGCTCATTGGGACCAGTTACTATGGATTTCAATGTGATGACTATGGAATTCAAAGTCGAAGGAGTTCAAAAGAGGTTGCAAGGGATTGTTAACCCCCAATTACAAATGATAGAAGCGGAAGAGTTGTGGAGAGTGGGAAGCCACATTTGTCAAGCTTATATGATTCAAGCTCACGAAGTAGAGGAGGCCACTGGGGAGCTGTCCAGTACAACTGTGCCCCACAGCAATCAAGCCGATATTGACAGCATTTTGCAAAAGTATCTTGAAGTCTTCAGTGAGGAGATGAAATTGCCACCCCATAGAAGCATCGACCATCGAATTCCCTTGTTGGAGGGGCAAGTACCAATCTGTATGAGACCATATAGGCACCCACACTTTCATAAAAGTGAAATTGAGAAGCAAGTAGCTGAGATGCTCCAGGCCGGGTTCATCAAGCCTAGTAGCAGCCCTTATGCTTCTCCCATGATCTTAGTAAAGAAATCCGATGGGAGTTGGCGCATGTGTGTCGATTACAGAAGCCTCAATAACCAAACTATCAAAGCAAAATTTCCAATTCCCTTAATCGATGAGCTCTTGGATGAGTTAAATGGGGCAAAATACTTCTCAAAGATTAACCTAAGGTCAGGGTACCACCAGATTAGAGTCTTTCATGAAGACATTCCCAAGACTGCTTTTAGAACTCACCATGGTCACTTCGAGTTTGTGGTGATGCCGTTTGGACTCACCAATGCTCCAGCCACTTTCCAAAGCCTTATGAATGAAATTTTTAAGAATTTCTTGAGGAGGTTTGTACTGGTGTTCTTTGATGATATCTTAGTATACAGCACCACTTGGGAGGATCATTTCCAACATATAGCTCAAACTCTTGCAGTCTTAAGGGACAATCAATTGTTGGCTAAAGCCAGTAAATGCAGCTTTGGGAAGACATCGGTGGGGTACTTGGGGCATATTATTAGTCAAGAAGGAATCGCAGTAGATCCCATGAAGATCAAAGTAGTTATGGAATGGCCAGAGCCATGTACAGTTAAGGAATTGAGAGGATTCCTGGGGTTGACGGGTTATTATCGCAAGTTTGTGAAAAACTATGGAAGTATTGCAGCTCCTCTAACCAATTTGTTGAAGAAAAACGCATTTAGCTGGTCGACAGCCGCAGTCCAAGCCTTCAATTCTTTAAAAGAGGCCATGACCTCCACCCCGGTGCTGAGAGCTCCCGATTTCTCCAAGAGTTTTGTGCTGGAAACGGATGCATCGAAAGTAGGTATTGGAGCTGTTCTTATGCAAGAGCTTCACCCCATTGCGTACATGAGTAAAGCCTTGAAGGGTAGAAACTTAGTGCTGTCCACTTATGAGAAAGAGGTTCTAGCGATACTGTGTGTGGTTAAGCTATGGAGACAATACTTATTGGGAAGGAGTTTTGTGATCAAAACAGACCAACGCAGCATCAAATACATCTTAGAGCAAAGAATTACCACTGAAATGTAGGAGAAGTGGTTATGGAAATTGATGGGTTTCTCTTTCACTGTGGAATACAAGCGGGGGGTTGATAATACCGTAGCAGATTCCCTATCAAGGAGGCAAGGAGAAACCGACACTTGCTGTGAGATAACTTTTGTGGTGCCGCAGTGGCTTGAAGAGATTAGAACCATGGTGTTGCAAGATGTCTATTTCCATCAGTTAGCTGAGAAGATGAGTAAAGAAGAGGTTAATCCAGCTGATTACCAGTTGTTGGAAGGCATTTGGTATTACAAGGGGAAAATACTAATCAGTCCTACGGCAGAAGTGAGGAGATTGATCTTTTTTGATCATCATGCATCCAGTACGGGGGGGCACTCAGGGTTTCATAAGACCCTACACCGCATCAGGAGAGCTTTTAGTTGGGAAGGGATCTCAAGAGATATCAAGATGTTTATAAAAGAGTGCTTGATTTGCCAACGCAATAAGCATGAAACAACATTGCCTGCGGGTCTACTGCAACCTTTACAAGTTCCAAATAGAGTTTGGGAGGATATCTCTATGGACTTTATCGAAGGTTTGCCCAGGAGCTATGGAAGTAATGCCATAATGGTAGTGGTTGATAGGCTATCTAAATATGCGCATTTTATAGGAATATTGCATCCCTATACTGCTAAGTCAATTGCGCAAACATTTATTGATAATGTGTACAAGCACCATGGAATGCCACGAAGCATTGTAAGTGATCGAGACCCTATATTCATTAGCAATTTTTGGAAGGAGTTCTTTGCGCAGCAGCAGTGTAAGCTCAAGCATTCCACGGCGTATCACCCCCAAAGTGACGGCCAAACAGAGATTGTAAACAAGGCATTGGAAATGTATCTTAGATGTTTAAGTGGTCAGCAACCCAAGGAGTGGAGTAAATATTTGGGGTGGGCGGAGTTTTGGTATAACACCAATTGGCACTCGTCCACAGGACTCACTCCTTTTGAAGGTGTATATGGGTGTCCACCACCAACCGTGTTGAGGTATGTTCGGGGTACTTCAGCTCTACCGTCAGTAGAAGAGGAACTGCTTGCTAGAGATGCCATACTGCATCTGCTGAAGGAGAACATGGCAGCTGCCCAAGGAAGAATGAAGTTTTTCACTGATAAAAGGAGAAGGGAAAGGGTCTTCGAAGTCGGGGACATGGCGCTACTCAAGTTACAACCATATAAGCAAACTTCTATTAGAAACTCTACTCCTCAGAAGCTCTCTTCCAGATTTTTTGGGCCATTTCGTGTCTTAGCAAGAGTGGGTTCAGTTGCTTATCACATTGAGCATCCTCCTCAATCCACAATCCACCCTGTGTTTCATGTATCTAAACTCAAAAAGTGCCATGGGAATCATCTCCCTATTGTCTCTCAGAAGTTGCCCCACTGGTGGGTTGAAGAAGAGTCCTTGGAGGAACCGGAGAAGGTGTTGAACCGCAGAATTTTTAAGAAGAACAACCGAGTGGGTATTCAACTTTTGATTAAGTGGAAGAATCGAAGTGATGAAGATGCATCCGGGGTAGATATTGATGATCTTAGAAGGAGGTTTCCAGCATTCGAACTTGAGACAAGTTCGTCCCCAAGAGGGGGGGAGTTGTCAGGGATGCCGGGGAACAATCGTTGATCTGGAGGTGAAGCAATGGTGATGGATTGGTTAGTTGCTGACGAAGAATAAACCAGCTGAAGTGGTATCAGTTGCTATAGTGAATATATCTGAATTGCTACAGTGAATATATCTGATTGTTCTGAGAATGTATCAGCTTAGTGTTGTTTGTTCTAGTGTTCTGTCTTTTACGTGCTTATTGCACACTTTTTGTAATAGAATTGGGCGGGAGAATGGAGATGGGCTGAAAATATCTCACTCCTACCCTAACCGCCTATATAAGGCCTGTAATGTTGAATTGGGGAAATTAATAAAGAAATTGTCATCTTCTTCCTCCCAAAAGCTCTCTTCTGAATCCCTAAATCTTCCTCTCTTCTTCTCAACTCTTCAGTAATGGCTAGATCCAGAGTACTCCGCAGCTCCGACTCTGACAAAAATATTAAAATAAGAGGGACGGTATATGTTATACCGTCCTCTATAATTTAAAAATCGCTATTTTGTTTCTCATTTTTGAGAATCGACTGTAGCCAATTTGTCAAAATATGGCAAAATAGAAAACGATTGCAGCGTGCTATTTGCCAAAAAAAAAATGGCAAATTGGCAAATATACAAAACGACTGTGGATGCTCTTAGATGCTCTTATAAAAATCCAATCTATGTCAAACATCTCTCGCTGTCTCCCCAATTTTCTCTGTAATTTATTGATCAAGAGTTAAGGGGGGAGAGAGAGAGAGATGGGTCTGCTTTCAAACAGGTCTGTAATTTCTTCGATTTTTTTTTTTTTTGGGGGGGGGGGGGGGGGGGGGGGGGGGGGGGGGGGGGGGGTTGGTTTCCCTTCTATTTTGGGGCGAATTTTGGTGAAATTAATGATAGTTTTTGATGGATTAGGGTACCAAGGTCGAGTTTGAAGCCTGGTGATCATATATATTCTTGGAGGACTGCTTACGTTTATGCCCATCATGGTAAATTCTTCTCCTTCTTATTCTTAGTTTTTGTGTGATTCTAGTTTTGATTAATTTGAGTATTGAATTGTTAAACTTGTTAGGAAATCAATGGTGTTCTTCTCTTTTGGTTTGGAATGAGTTTTATGTAGTAAATTGGTTATTTATTAAAATACCCAATGTGCTTAAGCTTGTATAAGCTTAATTATATCATGTGAATTGTATTAAAATTCTGATGTTTGATGCTGAATCTTTGATTAGGGCTGCGAATAGGCTTAAATTTGTGTTTATTAGTGTTGGGAATTCATTTTGCGGAGGAAAAATTGTGGGAGCTGTAGAATTGAAAAGTTTATACTGTTGCTTTGCAAACCATTAGAGAATTACTAGTATAAATCTTTTCATCTTAGGGAGATGGTATGAAATTTACTTAAACGATGACTCGCTGTTAAGAACAATCGTTGCATTGGGATGAATTTGAAACTCGTGAATGACTGTTTACAGATGCATGCTCTTTCTTGCACTGGGAGATTACCACTTTACCAGGGAACTTTTTTGATTCTGGAATTTAAGAGGATAGATTGGGTTGGTTTGTATAGGACAAATCAGGAATGTTTCAGATCAGTCTATTTATAGAGGAGAAAATGTTCCCTTGAGCTCTCCTGTATTATAACTAAGAAAATTGGCGTTAATGACACAGAAAATCTTTGTAGGGGTGATTGTTGACCTTTGCAAGAGTCAACTACGATTATTTGAGACCTAGAGGATTACCTTAATGCTCATCATTTATAGCAATGAATGCTTTTATATTCAAGCTGCATCTGGATGTGTCTAATACCAACAGTTCATAAACAGTCCTCAGACAAGTGTCTGACACTTCTTTTATTTTTGATAATGTATCTTTAATTTTGAACATTTCTCATATTTTCCTTGGTCATTGTTCATGGATCTAAAAATATATATATTCAAGTTAGTGACCCGTGTGCAATTATTGTTAGTTTAAATGCATTAATTTTTTTTAGAAGATATATCACGATTTTGTTTTATGTAAAGCCCTTAGAGCATCTGTAGTCGTTTAAGTTAAAAAATGGGTATATGGAAATTTTGGAAATAGCAAATAACTGAAACGCCTCAGTCGTCTATACTAAAAAATTGGCTTTTTTGGATGAAACGGAAGATGATATACCATTTGAAGATCTGCATAAAAAATTTTTTAAAAAAATTGCGAAGGACGGTAGATGATCTGTCGTCTCGAAAATATTAAAAAAAAGAAAAAAGTGAAGGACGGCACGTGGTGTGTCGTCCAACACAAAGGGCTTTTTAATTTTTTTTTTTCCTTTCTCACAAACGGAAGATCATTTTCCTACTTCCAATTTTTTTTTTTAATAATTCAAACGGCCGATCATATGCCGTCCGAGCATTTCTCAATTAAAAAATTTGTCTCATACGACAAATCATATACTATCCGACTATAAGACGGTTAATCATCTTCCGATTTCTAAAATATGGATAAAGCCATTTCCGCTGCCAAATATAGCCGTCTCCAGTTCATTCATTCGAAACCCAAAAAATTGGTATATAGACGACGACTACGGTTTTTTTTCTTCCAAAAATATCCATTTTTTGGATATATAGTCAACGACTACAATGCTCTTAGATACATGATTATGCATTTAGCACGTAAATGTTATATGTCATAAATTTGAGATACGATTGTGCATGTTTGCATATCTGCATATATGTACTTCTTTTCCCTTTTACTTATATAGTGTTGCTATATTAGCATGTCCTTCTGAAGTTGCCGTGTCATCATGTTATGTTGTGCCATATTCATGTCATGTCCTTGTGCATGCTTTTAGATGCTCAGCCTTTCATCTTCTTCATCAGTTATGGATAGCATATCATCCTCCTCTTCCTGAATATGGTACACCCAATGGTTAGGTGCTATATCAGGGTAGGAATATTGCATAGTTGAGATTATGAGAATTCTGAGTTCTTGCTCTTTTTATATCTATTAGGTGTGTTTGGCTAGTAGCATTTGTAGGGGAAAGTGGGAAACTCATGGTGGAATCATAAACATAGGATGCCCCAAGAATTGGAATTGAGATTCCATGGATTTCTCAGTATCCCTTATCCCTTCCTACTGCCACTTGCCAAACACACTTATTGAAATCTGGTTAGCTTGAATCAGGAGTGCATTTCTGAGAGTGTACAATGTTGAATTTGTCCTTATAATGTAGTGGATACTTTGCTCCCAAAAAAATGTAGTAAGATACCTTTTCTGGAGATTGGTATTGTTCAAAATGAGTCATAATATATTGCTAATTTATGATCTTCACCTTCTAAAAGTTTTACCATATTTTGGGTCAGTTCGGATGATGCGGTTGCTAGTACTTAGCTCTGTTTGGTATTACTTGTTTGATTTTGCTGTGAACAAAAAGTGCTTATGCCGAAAGCGGTGTACCAAAAGTAGTGTTAGAAAGAATTATGTTTAACTTCAATTTTTTCCTACAAAGTAAACACACTTTTTGAAAAGCTTAATGCACCATTTTGGTGCTTTGAGAAAAATACTAAAAATAGTAGTTTTACAAAAGAGTACTTTTGATTAAACACATTTTTAATTAAGTTTGTCAAATACATATTTTGAGTGTAAGGAGCTTTCAGAACCAAAACCACCCATCAAAAACAACGCCAAACAGAGCCTAAATTACTTATGAGCATCTATAATTATCACCATCCCTACTTTTTTTGCAACAGGTATCTATGTGGGTGATGAAAAGGTTATCCATTTTACTAGAGGGCACGGCCAGGAAGTGGGCACAGGCACTGTACTAGATTTCCTCCTTGTAAGCTCTGGCCCGAAGCGACCCCAAACCCCCTGTCCAAACTGTACCTCTCAAATTTCCAACTCCCATGGGGTAGTTTCATCTTGCCTTGACTGTTTCCTTGCTGGTGGGGTTCTCTACCGCTTTGATTATTCAGTAAGCCCCGCTCTCTTTATTGCCAAGGCTCGAGGTGGAACATGCACACTTGCAGTCTCCGATCCCGATGATATTGTAGTCAAGCGAGCATCCTTTTTACTTACTAATGGGTTCAGATGCTACAATGTGTTCAAAAACAACTGTGAGGACTTTGCCATCTACTGCAAGACTGGTCTTTTAGTGGCAGAAAACGGAGTAGTTGGTCAGAGTGGGCAGACTCTTTCTATTATTGGAGGGCCTCTTGCTGCTGTCGTTTCATCACCATTGCTCCTACTTACCACAAATGTTTATGGGATGGCTGCGATGGCAGTTGGGGTTTATTGTGTCAGTCGATACGCCGCTGATATTAGTAACAGGATGGATGTCGTGAAGTTGGAAGTCGAGGCACTGACTTCTGGGCTGGTGACTGGAAGGGTTCAGTTGGTGGAGGCAGAGATGGCAAGTAAGGTGGTATTGCCTCCTGCACAATCTTAAGATTGTGAATTGCACCTTGTTGAAGGTATTAATACAGTTCCTAGCCTTAATATAAGTGTGCTGCTGTTTGAATAATTCGTTTTGCATTTGCATAATGAAAGATGATCTGTTGTAGAACTCTTTTGTTCCGTTTCTACCATACCTGTATTCCCGGATATTTTGACCCGAAGTTATGTATTTCCATATGGTGTTTTTTTTTTGAATAGTTTTATTCTATTTCATGTTCATGTGAATACTATTATTGCTTGCGTGGATGTGTATATGTATATCTTGTTGAGCTTATAACTGTACAGCTTATGATGGTGTCGTATTATTCGCTAGGCCTGAGTTGTGTGCCCATAATTTTGTATACTGGAAAGCGGCGTGTGACAGATAGATTCCCCATCTCCTTACTTCAAGTCAAGTAGGGAGGCATTTATCTTCTTCATCTTGCGACTTGTGATGAAGTGAGTGAGGAATAGCTTCCTCAGTTGATCGAATGAGAAGATGGATCCTGAAGAGAGGTGAGAGAACTAATCTCGTGCTGATCCTTCAGGGTTGCTGGAAACGTCTTGCAAAGGAGAGAATCAAAGGCTTGATGAATCATCGTGAGAGTTTGGAAACTATCAAGGGGTCTTCCGGTTTAGACTCACCATTTTATGATTCAAAAGCACGAATTTTGAAATTTGTCGGGAACTGGAGAAGAGGGGTCGGATGAGGTGATACGTTCTATCCTGTCCTTCCTCTTCCCAATTTGTCAACGCTAGGCGGTCCTTCATCTCTTGGAGGCACTGAAGGACTGTGTTGCCTTGTTCCCCGGATCTAGTAGACCCATGAGACTCTTCCTATCTAGGAGTAGGGTGGCGACTGCTGTTTTGTCGAACTCTGTCAGGGACGATGTGGAGGGCTTGAAGGACCTCCCCCTTGAAATCTCGGAACTCGACCCTGTTGACAGGGAGCTTCTTCTTCCCTGTTGTTTTCTGGGGACTGATCGGCTTATTGGAGTCAGGCGGGGGGAGACCTTCGTCCTCTAGGAGAGGGAGATCTTCTTTGCCCTAGGAGATGGGGTTCTTCTAGACCTCAGTCTTCGAAGAGAATGACTATTTGCTTTCCTGATGCTTTGAACGGAGGATCTCGTCTTGGAATCACTTTCATTCAGGCGGCCTTGGAGGTTAGACCCCTACTGCTGAGTGAGTATGATCCGGAGGAGGGCACCATAAAGGGGGTCAAGGTGTAGACTGAACCCCTATTTTCACCCATGCATTTTACAAGGAGTTGTTCAGAAAAACTTCGTCGGGATCCCCCATGTACAGTCCCTTTGGAGGGAGGCAGAGCAAGCTGTTGAGGGGGCTGCTTCGGCTGATGGATAGATTGAACCGGTTAGGGAGGTTGATCTGATTAAGGAGGATGAAGGGGGTCCTCTGTATGAGGAGGAGGTGGAGGAAGAAAGTCAGCTTGTCGGCTAGCAGCCGCTACATTCTCTTTTTCCTTTGGAGTCATGGCTAGAAAAAGTAGTCTTTTGCCAGCAAAATATGATCGATTAGTTAGATTTTTAATTTCCCACAAATGATGTCAATCTGTTGCTGCTATTTTCTGTGTGGGAGCAAATAGACGATGTAAATTTTTTAATGAAAAATTATCAATATCTAACCTTTATTTTGGTCGGAATTAATTGCTGTTAACCGCTCCTTCATCTGATTTTCTGACTATTGTGGACGTTGTGATCTGATTTGGAAGGCAATGATCACTCCAAGAAACCTGCAAGAAGTCTAAACACCGGGATTTGCCCAGGCGAAAGACCTTCCAATGCTCAAGTCAGAACTCATAAAAAACAGTGGTGATTTTTATGGCAAAATTATGATTACTTGATTTTGAAAGAGCTGGTATTTATTTATATGTTTGGAGTTAGTTACAAAAAACCAACTTAAAAGAACATTTTTTGTATTTAAACTGCTGATTTCCATGGTTAGGAGATAATGTTAGTTGATATCTCTTTTTGATTGAGGATTGTGTCAAGAGTTTTTAACTAACTATGACTCCTCTTATTGGGTTGCAGATTATTCCTTGCTTGTAGGCCTGTTTTGAGTTGATGGGCCTGAGAATGACCCATGTTCCCCATTTATGCCTATATTTGCTAAAAAATTATTTTTTTTACTTCTAGAAGCTTCGAGATTCGTGCCTCAATCGTGTGGCCCTGATTTGCTGCAATTTCTACCTTATCACCTTGGACAGGCTAGAAGGATCCAGGCAGGTGGCGGCTTGTAAATCCTTACAAACTTCGTTGGCCTGGAAGGCAATGGTGGAAGGGAACAGTACCTATGGTGGTGCCCCCGCCTAGTCCTTCGCTGTTGTTCTCTTGTACGCATTGCCTAGGAGAGCATGTTGTCACGGACAAATTCCAGAAGTTTCCGGAAGCATCCAGGTTGTTCAAGAGGAGTCCGGAACACTCCGAAATGCCCCGGAACGATCAAGAACGTCCTAGAGTTCTCTAGGACAAGGCGGCACGTCCTAGAGTTCTCTTCAATCCTCTGCCTTCTTAACCCTCAGTTTACCTGACTTAGACCTCGATCTAAGGAGTAAGCTAGGTGGCACACGGTCTGACTTGAGGAAAAGAAGTCATCCCGTGACACGTGGTATCAGAGCCAAGTTTTCGTTTGATAGGGATTATGGCTGGACACGAGGGAAACGTGAGCGATGTCACCACCAACGTGGAGATAGTTGGTGATAGGGGAAGAGCGGAGACAAATACCAAGAAGAACAAGAACAAGAACGCAAGGGAGCAGTCGATGGATGTTTTGGCCAGCTTCGATTCGAGATTGACTAAGGTGGAGATTTCCATGGGGGAGTCTGTTGAAAGGATGGATACCATGGACGACACCGTGGACGGTGTCAGAGAAGATGTTGGTGGCCTAAGGGAGGAGATCCTTGGTGTCCTCAACACCCTAAGGGTCGAGTTCAAGGCAGAGATAGCGTAGCTTCAAGAGGCGTTCAACACCCAAGGAGAGGAGGTGAAGTTGTGCAAGGCAGCAATAGCAGGTGGGACTGTTGCAAGGGAGATGCCACGCACTAAGGCATTGGAACCCTTGAAGTATGGGGGTAAGCGTGATCCCAAAGAACTCGACGAATTCTTTTGGTCCCTAGAATGCTACTTCAATGTTGTAAGAGTTAAGGACGATCAATCCAAAGTGGATACGACCATCCTTTACTTGAAAGAAAATGCAGCATTATGGTGGAGAAGGAAGCATGGTGACATAGCTAATGGGCTATACACAGTGGATACTTGGGACGAGTTCAAACAACAACTCAAGAGGCAAGTTTGCCTCCAAAATGCCAAAGCTGCAGCTATGAGAAGGCTACGTGGGTTGAGGCATACCGGGAGTATCAAGGAGTATGTTGCCGAATTCACATCCTTGATGCTTGAGTTACCGGATCTGAAGGAGGAAGACAAGATTTTCTACTTCTTGGACGAACTACAATCTTGGGCCAACTTAGAACTCAAGAGGAGGAACGTCCAAGACGTAGAGGAAGCTATAGCCGTGGCGGAGGACCTTGTGGAGTTCAAGAAAGACTTCGGCGGCAACAAGAAGAAGAGCGTGGGAGACAAGTCCCATAAGTTTGTGGAACAAGATAAGAAGTATGACAAGCCGTTCAAAAGGGACAAGCCCAATGAGGGAGGAAGCAAGAAGGAGCCGGAATGTTACTTGTGTAGCGGACCGCACTATATTCGAGACTGTCCGTAATGGAAGGCCCTTAATGCTATGGCTTGTCAAGCGGAAAAGGAAACGCACGTTAGTTCCATGCGTCTCCTTAACTCTCTCAAGGCCAAGGATGAGATGGTGAAGGTGTTCAAGAAAAATGAGACCAAGGTCGGTGGTCTCATGTTCGTGGAGGCCAAGGTGAATGGAGGATCCACCAAGGCATTAGTGGATACAGGTGCATCTCATTACTTCATTGCTGAAGAAGAGGCTGCTAAATTGGGAATCAAGTACTCCAAGGAGTTGGGTTGGGTGAAGGCCGTCAACTCATCATCTTTACCCATCCTTGAAGTAGCTCGTGGAGTACCTATCCAGCTTGGAGGATGGGAAGTCACTATTGACTTGACGGTTGTACCTATGGATGACCACCGCATGGTTTTGGGCTTGAAGTTTATGGACAAGGTACGTCCCTTATCATTTGAGAAAGACTCAACCATGCGTATTATAAAGGGATCTACTATCCACATAGTACCTTTGGAGAGAGGGAAGATGGAGTCAAGAACTCTATCTACCATGCAACTCAAAAAGGGTCTCAAGAAGGGGGAAACCACTTATTTAGCTGTCTTGAAGGAGGCAGATGTTCCAACAGAGACGGGTGTGTCGAACGGAGTGAAGGAAGTGTTGGTAGAGTTCAAAGATGTGATGCCACCGGAGTTGCCGAAGAAGTTACCTCAGAGACGGGAACTGGATCACGTGATAGAGCTTGAACCGGGTGCAAGACCCCTAGCCATGGGACCTCCGGATGGCTCCGCCCGAGTTGGAAGAATTGAGGAAGCAGTTAAAGGAGTTGCTCGATGCTGGACATCTAGGCACGCACCGTACGCGGGCATTAGTGGAGCGGTCCTATTATTGGCCTAGAATGAGGGATGATGTGGAAGCTTATGTGAAGACTTGTCTTATATGCCAACAAGACAAGGTGAAGCAAGATAAGCCAGCTGGGTTGTTGGAACCACTACCCGTACCGGAGCTTCTATGAGAAAGTATATCCATGGACTTCATCTCAGCGTTGCCTTTGTCAGAGGGATGCAGTTCCATAATGGTTGTAGTGGATCGATTCTCTAAGTATGGAACCTTTATCCCAGCCCCGAGAGATTGCACGGCCGAGGACGCGGAAAGGTTATTCTTCAAACATGTGGAAAAGTATTGGGGACTTCCTTGGACCATCATAAGTGATCGAGATCTGCGCTTCACGGGTAAGTTTTGGAGAGAACTATTCAAGTTGATGGGCTCGGATCTCCACTTCTCCACAAGTTTTCATCCTCAAACCTATGGTCAGACAGAGAGGGTGAACCACTTGTTAGAGATATACCTTCGGCACTATGTGAGTGCCAACCAGCGAGATTGGGCTAAGTTGCTTGACGTGGCCCAGTTTTCGTATAACCTATAGAAGAGCGAGGCTACGGGAAGGAGTCCCTTTGAACTAGTAACCGGACAGCAACCGATGACACCTCAAGAGCTAGCAAAGGGGTACACTGGTTCAATCCTGCCAGCCTACAAGTTTGCCAAAGGGTGGAATGAAGAGATAGACATTGCCCGAAGCTACTTGACCAAGAAGGCCATACGGATGAAGAAATGGGCCGATGTGAAAAGGCAGCTGAGGGAATTCACTATAGGTGACGAGGTGATGGTGAAGTTACCCCAAAAGATGTTCAAGTCTACGCGCCAAGTTCACAAAGGCTTGACACGAAGATATGAGGGACCGTACCAAGTAGTGGAGAAGGTTGGCACGAGATCCTACAAGGTAGCTTTGTCGTCGCACCTGACGATCTACCCAGTTTTGCATGTTAGCCTTCTCAAACCTTATAGTAGGGACGAGGAGGACCCAACGAGGCACGAATCTCATCGAGCCCCACCAGCAAACGTGGTTTCATATGATAAGGTAGTCGATGAGATCTTAGCCGACCGAGTTGTTCACAAGAGGGGCACGCCTAACTGGACCGAGTACTATGTGCGCTGGAAGGATCAACCGGAGAGCGAGTCTAGTTGGGAGCGAGAACAAGACCTATGGCAGTTCCGTGACAAGATCGAAGAATTCAAGTCTAAGGCTTGACGAGGACGTTAAGAACTTAGGCAGGGGAGGATGTCACGGACAAATTCTAGAAGTTTCCGGAAGCATCTAGGCTGTTCAAGAGGAGTCCGAAACACTACAGAATGCCCCGGAAGGATCAAGAACGTCCTAGAGTTCTCTAGGACAAGGTGACACGTTCCAGAGCAAACTAGAACCTTTTGGAAGAGTGTACCTAGTTATAGAATATTGTAGAACTCTCTAGAGAACTCTTGTACATAGTAGAACTTTTGTATTCTAGAGCCTTCTCTTGAGGAGGTGAAAAGTCATGCTAGCACTATAAATATGGAGGATCCTTATTTGCTTCATTCATCGAAGAAAAAGTAATCCAAGCCACTTTTGTAAAGTTCTCTAGAAGAATAAATTCTCTTCCATCTTACTTTGCTCACTTCTCTTCAATCCTCTCCCTTCTTAACTCTCAGTTTGCTTTACTTAGCCCTCGATCGAAGGAGTAAGCTAGGTGGCACACGGTCTGACTTGAGGAAAAGAAGTCATCCCGTGACAATGTGGTGAGCCTTAGAAGCCTAAAACCGCTGCATTGAAGATGTTGAGGTAGGAGCAGGGGATGCCAAACTTGATGGAAATGTTTGGGATCCAATGAGAAGCATAATGATATACAATCCAGCAATGTCGACAAGCATGATCATATCATCGTTTGGTCCATTTAAGGCAGTTAACGGAAACCACGAAACAACCATAATTTATTAATTAATTCATCAACTACTAGCGGAGGATATATAAAGTAAATTCAAAGAAGTTGCAACTGCTTGTTCGATCCACACTCATTGCAGTAATTTAATATTAATTAACGTTTTTGTTTTATGGCATATGCTAATTTTCCCCTTATGATGAATTATTTTTTTGCAAAACCCCCTTGGTTTTTCGGAAATTTATAAAATCTCCCGGGTTTTGTGCAAACTGCTTTCCGGTTTTGTTCTTCCCATTACGTGCTTTACCCGTGCTCTATTTGGACACTTTTATCCTTCCTGCTTAGTTGGTCTCAGGGCCGGCTCCAATATGGAGGCGGGTAAGGCGGTCGCCTCGGGCCCCCGTGGAATTTGTGATTTTTGGGGTCCCCAATTTTGAACTTCCCTTGTAAATATAGGCACGTATTTTGCGCGTAAAAAATATATATATATGTTATTAGGGGCCCCATTTCAGAAGTTCGCCTAGGGCCCCCGAGAACTCAGGGCCGGCCTTGGTTGGTCTGTACACTTCATCCAAACCACGTAGGTGATCATTCTCCTCTGTGATTCGTATCCCCTTCATCTTCCCCAATACTCTAACTCCTATTCTTACAACTTAGAATTCTATTCTTACAAGATCCCATGCAGACAAAAAAAGAAAAGAAAAAACCAAGATTCTATTCTCACAACTATGGAAGACGAAGAAAGGAAACCTCTTGTACTGAATTTCGCACTTGACAACTCCAACAAATGGAGGTAAGCATTCTTCCTTTTTGTTCCAAATTTTTGAATTTGTTTATTAGGAGGATAGGTAGGAGATGATAAGTTGTTGAAAGTTGGCACTTTGTTGTTTTGAAAATTTTGAATTGAGCACAATGACGTAATATGTTTGAGGTGATTTTTGGTGATAAAAGCAACAATTGAGTTCTTTGCGTTGTACTGTTTGGTAATGGGAGCGACACCATAGTTGGTTGGGTGTATTGAGTTGAGTATACAGTCTTCATTTTAGAGTCAAGCATAGATTTTGTGGTCCCAACCAAAGGTAATCAAGTGACCAGGTTAATTAATTTGATTTTCATTTTTTTGTTAATATCAGGGTTCAGTCTTCAGTTTAGAGATTCATCATGGTGATATCATCTATACAAAACCATATGTTAGGCATGAGTGGGAGGGGTGGCGATTGTTGATAGTGTGATTCCAGAGTTCAAAAATTGGATGAACATATTGGAGTATCTAGAAGAACTTAATTGTGGTGATGGGTGTTGGGATTGGAGAATCAACGAATGCCCGTTGTCGCAACGGAACTAAATAAAACAATGATAAAGTCGAAGTAGATGAGACAAACCAATTGAGCAAGCAAGTAGATCCACCAATCCAAACACAAACATTAGGAGGATTTATCCCGGTTAGCTTTTGCTTAATCCGGAGAAAATATAGGGAGATCTGATATTCAACTAGAAGATATTACCTAGAGTTACTGATTCACTCAATACAAAGAAATTAACTCACTCACCAAGAACTATCTCTCTCTCAAGCCTCTCTTTACAATGGAGAAAAGAATCTATGAAGTACTCTCACTCATATTGGAGGAGTTTACAATATATATAGAAGAAAAGAGAGAAGCCTAGGTCTAATCTTGATTCTCAGTCGCCCGATAAAACCTGGAAAAGAAGTAACTGAATAGGAGTCGTATGATCTAACTTGGAGTTGAAGATTGGACTGAAACGACCTAACAAATCGAGGCCCAAAACGAACACAGCATCGCGGTCTGTCAACCGTCCAACAAGACCAGTTGACCGTCCTCCTCTCGACCAAACCCTGTGCAACTGCGGTCGGGTGTGCGGTCAACCGTTTCCCAGGATAGTCGACTGCATTTATGCTGCACCTTGTTGCTGCTATTTTTCCTTATACTCTCTTCAACCTCCGTGCTTCATCTTACCTTCTTCTAATCTGAACCACGAGTATTCAACATACATTCCTGACAAACTCCACCTTGGATTGCATACGAGTGCTATCACATGATGTATTATTCATATCCAAACTCAAATGAATTCCACTTGCAAAAGAACTTAGAACAATAGCCTTTTTTTTTAGTTGAACTGATCACTATCCAATCTCACCGATCTAGTATACCCCTTCAAGGGTATACCTCCGTAGATGTACTCACGGAGTTGCTAACCTCCGCACGAACTCCACCTACCCTTAGGCATTCTCCACACCTCGATGATATTCGAACGTCGTAGTCTCGTCTCGATGATTCTAGTTGCGACAAACTAGCTGAACTTGCAGGAATAACGGGAAAAGAAATAACAGCACCTGCACAGGTATTTCGGATTCTCCAAAGCTTGTAGAGATTGTTTTGGCTTGGCCCACCCACTCTCATACCCCTAATCGCCTTACGACAACCGTGAAAAATAGACAGAACTCTATCTCGAGCTGTGTACTCGCAACCCCGTGCATCTAAAGTTCACAAGGAAATCATATTCCGTTTCAATAGAGCAATAAGCAAAACATCCCTTAAAGTGAACATATTTAGACCTGACATCTTCAACTCACATGTCCCCTCACCTACTACTTCACAAATCTTCCCAGTTTCTATTGTTACACAATGCATTGTATTAGACTTATACGTAGAAAACAACTTCCTCTCGGAGCCAATATGAGAAGCACTCCCTGAGTCAAAAAACCAACTAGAATCCACTTTTAAAGAATTTGAAACAAGAAGACACGAATCACCTGAATCATAAGCACTAACAATATTAGCAGCTGAATTCCCATTCTTGGCGCTCTCCTGAATCTGCAATTTTCAATTGTCTTTCTTGATATGCCATGACCTCTTGCAATATCGACAACAGATCGAATTTTTTTGCAAAGCACTTTGTCTTCCCCCTGAAAAACCATCCACTGCTAGACAACTTGTGGGAATAGATGATGATTTCTGAGTCTCCTTCCTAAGTTGATTTTCCTTCAATGCTTTGATTATACCATCTACCAAAATACTCTCCTTGGCAGATCTACCGTGTAGCATGGTAGTGATCAAAGGCTCGTACAAATCTGGCAGTGAATATATTAGGTTGAAAGCTTTATCTTCCTCACACACATCCGCGTTGATCGCCCGAAGTTCAGATAATACCTTATTGGACTCTGTAATGTGGTCTTGAAGATCGGTACCTTCCTTCATAAATAAACACAATAACTTCCTCTTCCAATGCATCCGATCTATTAACGACGAACCAGAGTAGTCAGCTATGAGTTTTTTCCGCAAACCCGCCGCATCAGTTTCTTTAAGAAATCTGCACTTGACCTTGTCCGCCAATGATAGTCGGATCAGACTTATGGCTCTTTCACGAATATCTTCCCAAACATCCTCCTTTATATCGGTTGGCAATTCTTTCTTCTTAACGGCTAACTGCAAACGTTCTTGAACAAGGACATCATACATGTCAACCTTCTAATGATTGAAATTGATCTTTCCATCGAACTGCTTGATCTTCAAAAGACTGTGACCTGTTATCTTAACTAAGGGACTCGACAACCTGAAGCTCTGATACCAGTTGTTAGGATTGGGGTGTCAACGCACGCCCATTGTCGCAGCGGAATTGAATAGAGCGATGAGGAAGTCGAAGTAGATGAGACAAACCAATTGAGCAAGCAAGTAGATCCACCAATCTAAACACAAACACAACGAGAATTTATCTCGGTTAGCTTTTGCTTAATCCGGGGAAAATATAGGGAGATCGGATATTCAACCAGAAGAGATTACAAGGAGTTACTGAGTCACTCAATACAAAAAATTAAACTCACTCACCAAGAACTATCTCTCCCTCAAGCCTCTCTTTGCAATAGAGAAAAGAATCTATGAAGTACTCACATTCATATTGGAGGAGTTTACAATATATATTGAAGAATAGAGAGAAACCTAGGTTTAATCTTGATTCTCAGTCGTCTGATAAAACCTGGAAAAGAAGTAATTGAATAGGAGTCGTACGATCTAACTTTGAGTTGAAGATTGGGCTGAAACGACCTAACAAATCGAGGCCCAAAACGAACACAGCACCGCGGTCGATCGACCGTCCAACAAGATCGATAGACCATCATCTTCTCGGCCAAACCCTGTACAACTGCGGTCGGGTGTGCTGTTGGGTGTGCGGTCGACCGTCTCCCAGGACAGTCGATCGAAACTATGCTGCACCTTGCTGCTACTGTTTTCCCTTCTACTCTCTTTGACACTTCGACCTCCGTGTTTCATCTGACCTTCTTCTAATTTGAACCACGAGTATTCAAGACACATTCCTAATAATGGGTGTAAAGTATATTACAGAGAACACATGAGAGACCTTAATTGCTTGAGGATCATATATGATGATGCATCACTTGCACACATATTTAGGGTCATGAGAGGCAAGAGAACCACACCTTTATATATTTAACATAGTGAGTACTATTGCATTAGGTATGCAAATTATAATGACAAGTCATTATGCAGGCAGACAACTTGATATGCAAATCAACTGACAGACAAGAATTTATCCATGTGAATGTTGCAGATGGTGGAGAGGGGATGAACAATTTGGCAAAGGAATCAATTGATAAGCAGTAATTGGTGCTTATGAATGTTGCAGATGATGGACAAGTGGAAAATTTAGCCAAGTTGGTAGACTCAAATGTTCTGATTGAGAAAGACTTAGTGTAGCGTATGTTATTTTTATAAAATCTTAAAATATATGTTTTTACACATTTTATTTGATTTTGAGGATTTATTTACATATATTTGGGTTAGTATATTTTTATTTTATAGAAAAGTGAATTGGACCAAAATGGAGAAAAATTGAAAAGATAAGAGTTTTGAAGTTAGATTTCTCGGAGCTAGAAAATCTGATTTGGCCCAAATTTTTTTCTGAGCGTTTTTACGATATAGGAGGTTAATAAAATGCTCAATTAGTGGAGTTTTGATCTTGTGTCTTGAATTTGAAATTTTTTACAAAAAACGAGCTGAAATTAGCCCTTTCTGAGTTAAAATCATGCATTTGGGCCTATAGCCCAATACCCGTAACCCTTAACATGATAAAAACCTTAATATTTACTAAAAGTCCATTGAAATCCCTCTCCCCTCTCCTCCTTTCTTGCTGGCCGACCAAACCTAAGAACCCCAACACCCTAACCCTAGGGTTTTGTGAAATCCTAACCCTCCTATCCAATTCTTTTGTTTTATTTGAGGGTTTAAGGAGATTTTGAGGTGCTCTAGCACGTGGGATTGTTGGTTTGCACGAAGAGCATCGGGAAGATATACCAATTGTATGTTCTGTTAATTTGATTATTTACTTTTCGTTTCTTTTCGTATAAATCATTGTAGAATGATGGTTAGAGTATATTGGGCATACTAGGAGTAAGAGAAAGTGGATATCATGGTGAAAATGTGGAGATTGAAACTCGACATAAAGTCGAGTTTAGGGTTTATAGGAAATTGCGTAGGAAACTTGATTCTAATGATTATAGAAAAATGCAAATAATGGTGTAGAATATTATGAGAGTATTAATATGAATTTAGGATGATTTTTGTAGGCTTAAATCTCAATTAAATTGATTGAAATGGAGTGTAGGTGAAAAGTACACGCCGGGTGTTCGATGAAATGCCCACGTGAGGTTGGAGTAGGAAATTGATAGATTTGAAAGTGTAATTGATTTTTAGTAATATTGTTTAACCCTAATTTGAGAAATTAGGAGAATTGGATGGGAGAAACTTGAGAATCAAGGTTTTTCCTAATAGGAATCCTTCGATTGATAAGTGCAATTTTGAATTGGGATTCGAATTTGAGATTTAATAATTTGGCACGCTTACATGCATTATTTATAATGTGTGGGTGAAGACGGATTCAAATTTGGAAGTAGATAGCTTGCGTTTTGAGTATTTGGCTAAAAAAATCTATAATTTTTCGTATAGGTGTGAAAAAGTAAATTTTGATTGGCTACCGGACGGACGTGGGACATTGTTTGCTCGATTCGTCAGGTGAGTATGATGTATCTACATATTCTCTATGTTGTGGTCAAGTTTCGTGGTTATCCGATATATATTGAAGGAGTTATGGCTAATTTTGAGTTTGAAGGAAAATTTAGATTTTTAAAGGGCCGAAAGTGGGTTTTTGTGATATTTGGGTAAATTAATGATTCTGAGTACATAAAACGTGAATTATAGGTTAGGGTGATGTGTTAAAGCATAAAATCGGTAGATTATGCAGTTTATGCACTTTTTATATCCCGTGCATGTTTTGTGCATGTTTTTGGGCATATAAGCCCTTATAGGTGATTTTGAGTACCTGGAGCATGGTGTATGGGCTAGCATAATATAGTGGGATGTTATAATGCTTAAATAGACGAAATAAGTGATTTGTAATTTTTTTTAGGAACCTGTGTATGTGTGGTGCATGTTTGTGATATATATGGTTGATAATGAGTTGTGATATGATAATCGATGAAATTAATGAGTGAGTATATGTATATTTGTAACACCCCAAAATCCATTTACATGTAATTCGTAGTACAACATGATCTTTTACTTCATTTCGTTCAATTTTACAAGAAAATTAAAACTTTTCTTTTATTACACAACAATGTTTATTATAGAGATACACAACGAAAGTTAAAATAAAATACAACATGAAATACAACTTTAATAACAGAAGCTTTAATCATGAATATAATCTTTATCATCAACCGTCTTTAAGTCCCTGCCAATCCAATCAAGCCCTGCACTGAAAATCTGTGGGCACGTCCGTTGCTTACAACCGACGCAATATTATAAACAGTGATCCTCTCTATGCTGTATTATAACGAAATCTCTTACTTTAACAATCACAAACTTGAATGCATATAAAAGTGTAAAGAGTGATTATCCTAAACATGACAGTGTATGATATGACTTAATGCCTAATGCAGATGTTTAATGCAGATGTTGTACTACAATGACACTAATGCATACTTGTTCGGATTCTATGCATCCCATACTACATAGGTCCGAGGGCAAGCACCTACGTACTCCACATTAAAGGGTTTTATCCCTTGCCATGATAACTATCCAGTAATAAAATAAAGTTTAGACATTCCACGAGTACGGATTCCAGTCCCGGAGATCCACTGTAACGCCTCGGATCCCTGTTACAGGACATTCGTGACATCACCAGAATCTTTTCCTTCAAATGTATCTCAACACAGTAAATAACACGGAAATTTAAAAACCTTTATTGCCAAATAGAATCATTACATTAATAGTTACAACCCTTATCTTGTTCTTGAACTAGGAATACAAATTACATAAACTCATTATAACTGATTACAAAAATATTCAAAATCCTCTTGCAAAGTTATTGACTGTCTTCCAGATCGGCAGCCGATTGGTCACTGCCGAAAATCCGCTGAGTGATCTATCTGCCTCTCTGGGACTTGCCCCTCGACTTGAGCCTTCTGCTGCGTGACTTAGATATTTCTGTACCCGCTCGAATGGTAGGCATATGCAATGACACCCCACTTGGATGCCATGCCGGGTTGGCTCTCCTGCCCTCTCGAACCGGTATCCAGTACATAATTAAGTGGGTACGTTAGTAATTCTACTGATGCAATGCTGATAAGAAAACAGCGATCTCCAACTTGCACACCCACAAATCATCTTGAAATGGAAAGAGAAACATGCATACTAATCTCCTAGTGTTTGTGTAAGCCATGACCTGAAGTCTAATGCAAAATACAGAGTACAAAATAGATGCACCAAATCTAATCTTAGCAAGACTCTGGACACTCATGCATCTCATACTACATATGCCACAGATCGAGCCGGTTCTCCAGTTTCAGGGATTCAAACCCTCGCCAGGCAATGCATTCTACTATTGTACACTACCTGTTCCTGATAGTACAATATGATTGAGGAGGTATATATAAAAAATAATAATTAGGGGAGCTACCCTGTTGTCACCAATAATTGTTGCATCGGACCATCCTCAAAAGCCGTGACGAACTTAAAGATATACAGCAGCATATCCATTGCGCAGAAGATCCATTATAATCCGTTCGTGTCCACCAACATAGAATATGACGCCCTCGAAGGTCTAAAACCCCCTATCCGCCAGGAAATCGACATCCCGTTCTTACCACGGTACTTCAGGAATCAACAGTGCAAGATATGCACAGCAGCACGTATCCCTAATGACAGGAAGATACAATCTCGGCCATCACCACCTAGTACTAACTCTCAGAACGAGTCAGATTATAGGGAATCACCTATAACACCAATTCGGCCTTCAAGCGAAATAATAAAGGAAACGTAATCAATGCAGTTTACTGAAAATATATTGTTACTCAAATCATACACGGTGTCGATCAAACAATGTCGAGCCTGACTGGTCTGTCAAAATAACAATTAATCATGGGAATCACACTCACCGATTCCCAAAACCTTCACAGGTCATCGACCAATAATCTCGGTCCGTGACCCTCAGCGAGTAGTCCAAAGGTGCCCAAAGGATGCAATATACTTTGAATGAAGGTAAGCACACACATAACCACCAATTTTTTATCATTAACAGACTCAGGCATCGATACACTAATCACCAACCGACCATAGCTATCTCCCAACTCACTAATGTCCACCATGAGTACTAAGCACAGGGCACTTGTCAAGTCCCAATGAAGTGCTAAAACCTCCTAAAAACTCGATAGCTCATGATCACCAAACTGCAGTACACAGAGGATTCCTCATCAATCGTCCAATAAAAGTAGTTCAAGAAATAGCAGTAGCTGTGACTCAAGCTATGCTCATCGGAATCCAACAAAATCAGGCTTTCTAGAAGGGTAGGAGACTCTACAGTAATCCTCTAGTTGACAATACCTTCAAATTCCTTATAGAAATCCGGTTCCTGAGTTAATACAAACCTAAAGTCAATCAAGACAGTAGGTTGCTGATCTGGGAACATCCATAACTTCCAACATACAACTCGGAATCGCTTGATATTATCCATTCTGGAAAGCTAAGACCCTAGGCTACAACTCTTCAGTTAATCATTTCCTCAAATTCAATCATCTTGATACCATAAGAATCCTATATACTCTCAGCTGTACATCTTTCATGCACTTGCTGCACTTTTCCAATAGCATAAAAGTTTACTCACTCATCAGAATTACTCGATTCCGAGTTCTATGGAAAGGTAGGAGTGTATACTACAACTTCCTAGTAGAACACATCCTCAGATTCCATCACTAATGTCCTCAAAAACACAAAATTCCATCAGGTGCACAAACGGGGAAGAATTTGCTATTCTAGCAAACACTGTCGTGAATAAGACTGGATCTGTTCCAGTCTTAGAAAAATCATAACTTTCAACCTACAAACTGGAGTTGCAAAATTCCAAATGTTTTGGAAAGATACGACTCTCTACTACAAATCTCTAGTTGATCAATATTCCAAATTCTTAACACAACTCTAGATATATACATCTTTAGAGACTAGTCAATCTGAACTAGGCTGAACCTGGTCCACTTTGAAATTCAATAACAAATCAACCTTAAGTCCAATGCTCATGAAATTTTAGGTTCTTAAACTAAATATATACCATTCCATTGTGTCCAAAATTTACATTCATATTCATCTTACACAGAGAGTTATGACTTCTCAAACATAGCATAAATTTCAGCTTCCTCTTTAACAGGGTCTTTTCCCTCTTCACACTAATTATTTTTGAAATCTCATCAAATGACCTCTAAAAATTCTAAAATTTGAGAATTACCAAATAGATTTATACTACAAGTTACTCCAAAAGTTTCATAGCAATATCATACACACGCAACTAGTTATGACTTTTTGAACCTCAGTCCAAAAACAGACAGCTTCAGCCACAACATTCAGACCAGTTGCATTCTACAATTTTTTTTGCGGTTTCAGAAAAATATGAAATTTAATAATATAGTTGTAGACACATACAAGGGCATCTATAAAAATTTCCAGCTCAAAATACCCAGTCCGTACTGAGTTAAAAAATCAGAAAGACACATAAAATTTTTCACAGCCAGCAGCATTTTCAGCTGCTCACTGTCCTGAATTGGACTCGATGTATGGGCTACTAAATTGCTTCCAAATATTATGAAAAAAATTCATGGATTCTCTAGATACATAGAAGAACAATTATTCGAAATTTGAGCCCAAAATTTCGAACCGTTTGAGAGCAAGAAATTTCCAAACTCACACCTCACAAGCATGCTTCTTAACAGAAGCTCATGAAAAAGTTGCTCCTACCATACAACTATCTTTTCTTAGCATGTTAACATCATACATGACAATCAATTTCTCTAAATTACTACCGCATGCTAGACAAAATCATATACACATAAACAAAAAAAAACTAATTTTAGAGTTTAGAGTATCACCCATTTTCTTATAAGAGAATCTCCTTGCTTGCTAGCTTGCTAGCTTGCTCCTTGCTTTTGTAGAAGCCTTGGCCAACACCTTCTCCTTCTCTACTACTCTTCTCCTCTACTACTACTCAAAGACTCCACCTTTCTCTTTTCCTTCTTTTTTTAATTTTTTGAAGAACAAGAATAGATAAGAAGGATGAGAAATGAACTGGTGTGGGGACTTTATAGGAGATGGAGGGCTAGGGTTTTCTTTTTTTTTGGCCGGAAATTGATGGAGGATGGAGGGTGAGGATGGGAGGAGCTAGGGTTGAGTGGGAGTGGATGGATGGGATGAAGACAACACAAATTTTCTAGAAATTTCTTGGAAGTTTCCTATTCTCAAAGTCAACACACACATGGTGAATTATTTCAACCATTGGATCTTCACCAAGATCCAAGTCATGATCATATGATGCTAGGGTTCCTAACCTTAGGTTAGGTCAAGTAACCCTAGGTCAAAAATAGTAACCCTTGTGCACAAACACAATCCATAGTCAATTCAAGCACTAGCTCAATTTAAAATAACCAATATATATAATTTAAAATCTATAAAAATATATGTTTTATAGAAATTATAATTTTATTTCGACAACTGTCTGGTCAAAACAATCGGGACAAATCCACTGCTAATTTGAGAAGATATCCCGAGTCTATTTCATCGGGTTCAGAATAGCTCATATGTCTGAAATATCTCAATTAAAACTGATAATTATTAGAAAATATGTAATCGTGTACAATACTCAGACGTGCACGGATTACTATGCAAAAATAGCTATATGCTAATTTGCGGGATATTACATCATTCCCTCCTTAGAATTTTTCTGTCCTTAGAACGTTGCTAGTGGAGAGAAAAACAGAACACAAATATCAGTGGTTCACGAGCGGTTTTCTTGAACCATCTCCATTTCCTTGAGTAATATTCCCGTTAAACTGGTCTTCTACCTTGTCAAATTGTTGCTCTTTAGTCTTCTGGGTGGATTCATTACGAATCTGATGCTGCCATTCTTCCGCTCCAGCTCTAGAGTAGACGATAGCTGCATTACCTTGCTTGTCCTTTTCCACAAGTGATGCTGACTTACTTTTTGATTACGACTTCTGCTGGTCGGTGGCCACTCCCTCCTTAGAAAGGATGAAGTCACACATTTCTGTTCTGATCTTCTAGCAGCTCTTGTTACCTGTACATCAGGTTATGAATCGACATCATGTTGCAGTTTTGCCTTCTGAACATTCGGCTGCAGACTTGCCTTTCGATATCTAGTTGCAGGTTTTCCTTCTAGACATCTGGTTGCAGATTTGCCTTCCAGTATCCAGTTACAGGTTTGCCTTCTAGACAGTCGGTTGCAGATTTGCCTTCTGGTATCTAGTTGTAGGGTTGCCTCCATTGATGTCTGGTTACAGACTAGTCGCCATTGAACACGACTGTACTAAGCTTGTTAGTAAAAACAAAATACATTGAGACTGGTTCAGGTATAGGAAAGATCATAATCATAAGTTGGAAAGCGCTACCATATGATTTACGATCATTCTATCTGCCAAACTAGCTTAATTTTGAAGAAAAGTCATTCATCCAGGAAGTAGCACATTGAAAAGTCTTCCAAAATAAAATATCATTTCATAACTAAGTTGAACATTCATAATACAAGGTGGATTACATCCTTCTGCAACCTTTAAAACATTTCAAAATATAGTTGATCCACATGACATTAAACCCTGGTACTGATGTTCTACTACTT
Organism: Hemerocallis citrina; assembly: GCA_017893485.1. Lineage (NCBI taxonomy): Eukaryota > Viridiplantae > Streptophyta > Magnoliopsida > Asparagales > Asphodelaceae > Hemerocallis > Hemerocallis citrina. The sequence continues at coordinate 126,841,843 of CM030362.1, forward strand.
GTTCGCTGAACATCCTTCTTGTAGTTGTGGGCAATTCGGCTTCAATTTCCCCACCTTTCCGCAGTTCCCACCAATGATCCTGTAAGCATGTCATATAGGATTGAAGTTGCTTTTGCTCTTTCTTTAGGTGTGTAATCTGCTAATCAGCCTGGCGAACCTCTTTGTCCTTACTTTCCTTATGTATTTCATTCTCAGATATATGTCAGCTTTTATCTGTTGCTCCACGATTGGCCTTGATGATGGTGGGGGTGAGTCCTTTTCATTCTCGGCCTGTTGTGGAACTTCTATGATTTCATCTTCCATTGACATCGGTCCCTTTGTGGGCATTGGTTCACCTAATGCTATTGACACGTTACTGATGAAGATATCTTCGAATACCATTCTGCAAAATACAAACGAGTTCAGGCTTGGTTAGAAAGGAATTTCATATATATATATCGATTGCTCGAACTATATGAACACAATCCTGCCCCTAACTGGCACTTTAAGTTTTTAATTTCGTACTGTGTTAGATTACAATTTGAAGTCAACTCTGATGCCAACTGTAACGCCCCGGATCCCCATTACTGGACATCCGTGACATCACCAGAATCTTTTCCTTCAAATTCACTCAACACAGTAAATAACATGGAAATTTAAAAACATTTATTGCCAAATAGAATTATTACATCAATAGTTACAACCCTTATCTTGTTCTTGAACAAGGAATACAAATTACATAAACTCATTATAACTGATTACAAAAATATTCAAACTCCTCTTGCGAAGTTATTGACTGTCTTCCAGATCGGCAGTCGATTGGTCACTGTCGAAAATCTGATGAGTGGTCTATCTGCCTCCCTGGAACTTGCCCCTCGGCTTGAGCCTTCTGCTGCGTGACTCAGATATTTTTGCACCCCCTCGAATGGTAGGCATATGCACTGCCACCCCACTTGGATGCCCTGCTGGGTTGGTTCTCCTACCCTCTTGACCCGGTATCCAGTACCTAATTAAGGGGGCACATCAGTAATGATACTGATGCAATGCTTATAAGAAAACAACGATCTCCAACTTGCACACCGACAAATCATCTTGAAATGGAAAGAGAAACATGCATACTAATCTCCTAGTATTTGTGTAAGCCATGACCTGAAGTCTAATGCAAAATACAGAGTACAAAATAGCTGCACCAAATCTAATCTCAGCAAAACTCTGGACACTCATGCATCACATACTACATATGCCCCAGATCAAGCCGTTTCTCCAGTTTCAGGGATTCAAACCCTTGCCATGCAATGCATTCTACTATTGTACACTACCTGTTCCTGATAGTACAACATGATTGAGGAGGTATATATAAAAAATAATAATTAGGGGAGCTACCCTGTTATCACCAATAATTATTGCATCGGACCATCCTCAAAAACCGTGACGAACTTAAAGATATACAACAACATATCCATTGCGAAGAAGATCCATTATAATCCGTTCGTGTCTAACAATATAGAACATGACGGCCTCGAAGGTCTAAAACCCCCTATCCGCCAGGAAATCGGCATCTCGTTCTTACCACGGTACTTCAGGAATCAACAGTGCAAGATACACACAACAGCACGTATCCCTAATGACATAAAGATACAATCTCAGTTATCACCACCTAGTGCTAACTCTCATAACAAGTCAGATTATAGGGAATCACCCCTAACACCAATTCGGTCCTCTAGCAAAACAATAAAGAAAACCTAATCAATGCAGTTTACTGAAAACATGTTGTTACTCAAATCATACACGGTGTCGATCAAACAATGTCGAGCCTGACTGGTCTGTCAAAATAACAATTAATCATGAGAATCGCACTCACTGATTCCCAATACCTTCACAAGTCATCGACCAATAATCCCGGCCCATGACCCTCAGCGAGTAGTCCAAAGGTGCCCAAAGGATGCAATATACTTTGAATGAAGGTAAGCACACACAAAACCACCAATTTTTGACCATTGACAGACTCAGGCATCGAGACACCAATCACCAACCGACCATAGCTATGTCCCAACTCACTCATTTCCATCATGAGTACTAAGCACAGGGCACTTGTCAAGTCCCAATGAAGTGTTAAAACCTCTTAAAAACTCGATAGCTCATGATCACCACACTGCGGTATGCAGAGGATTCCTCATCAATCGTCCAATAAAAGTAGTTCAAGAAATAGCAGTAGCTGTGACTCAAGCTATGCTCATCAGAATCCAACAAAATCAGACTTTCTAGAAGGGTAAGAGATTCTACTGTAATCCTATAGTTGACCCTACCCTCAAATTCCTTATAGAAATCCGTTCCCCGAGTTAATACAAACCTGAAGTCAATCAAGACAGCAGATTGCTGATCTTGGAACATCCATAACTTCCAACATACAACTCAGAATCGCTTGATATTAACCATTCTGGAAAGCTAAGACCCTAGGCTACAACTCTCCAGTTAATCATTTCCTCAAATTCAATCATCTTGATACCATAAGAATCCCATATACTCTCAGTTGTACATCTTTCATGCACTTCCTAGTAGAACACATCCTCAGATTCTAGGTTCTATGGAAATGTAGGAGTGTCTACTACAACTTTCTAGTAGAACACATCCTCAGATTCCATCACTAAAGTCTTCAAAAATACAAAATTTCATCAGGTACACAAACAGGGAAGAATTTGCTTTTCTAGCAAACACTACCTTGAATAAAACTGGATCTGCCACAGTTTTAGAAAAATCATAACTTTCAACCTACAAACTGGAATTACAAAATTCCAGTTGTTTTGGAAAGATACGACTCTCTACTACAAATCTATAGTTCATCAATCTTCCAAATTCTTAACACAACTCCAGAATTATACATCTTTAGAGACTAGTCAATCTGAACTAGGCTGAACCTGGTCCACTTTGAAATTCAATAACAAATCAAACTTAAGTCCAAAGCTCATGAAATTTTAGATTTTAAACTACACATATACCATTCTATTGTGTCCAAAATTTAAATTCAGATTCATCTTACACAGAGAGTTATGACTTCTCAAACATAGCATAAATTTCAGCTTTGTCTTTAACAGGGTCTTTTCCCTCTTCACACTAATTATTTTTGAAACCTAATCAAATGACCTCTAAAAATTCTAAAATTTAAAAATCACCAAATAGGATCATACCACAAGCTACTCCATAAATTTCATAGCAATATCATATATACACAACTAGCTATGACTTTTTGAACCTCAGTCCAAAAATAGACAGCTTCAGCCACAACTTTCAGACCAGTTTCATTCTACAATTTTTTCTGCGGTATCAAACGACCTCAGAAAATAATGAAATTTAAGAATATAGTTGTAGACACATACAAGAGCATCTACAAAATTTCCATCTCAAAATACCCAGTCCGTATTGAGTTACAAAATCGGAAAGACACGTCAAATTTTTCACAGCCAATAGCATTTTCAGCTGCTCACTGTCCTGAATTGGACTCGATGTTTGGGGTACTAAATTGCTTCCAAATATTATGAAAAAATTCATGGATTCTCTAGATACATAGAAGAACAAGTCCCCAAAATTTGAGCCCAAAATTTCGAACCTTTTGAGAGTAAGAAATTCCCAAACTCACACCTCACAAGCATGCTTCTTAACAGAAGCTCATGAAAAAAGTTGCCCCTACCATACAACTATCTTTTCTTAGCATGTTAACATCAAACATGACAATCAATTTCTCTAAATTACTACCGCATGCTAGACAAATTCATATACAAATAAACAAAAAAAAAACTAATTTTAGAGTTAAGAGTATCACCCACTTTGTTGTAAGAGAATCTCCTCGCTTGCTAGCTTGCTCCTTGCTTTTGTAGAAGCCTTGGCCAACACCTTCTCCTTCTCTACTACTCTTCTCCTCTACTAATACTAGACTCTTCCTTTCTCTTTTCCTTCTCTTTTATTTTTTTGAAGAACAACAATAGATAAGAAGGATGAGAAATGAAGTGGAGTGGGGACTTTATAGGAGATGGAGGGCTAAGGTTTTCTTTTTTTTTTTTTGGCCGGAAATTGATGGAGGATGGAGGGTGAGGATGGGAGGAGCTAGGGTTGAGTGGGAATGGATGGATGAGATGAAGACAACACAAATTTTCTAGAAGTTTCTTGGAAGCTTCCTATTCTCAAAGTCAACACACACATGGTGAATTTTCACCATTGGATCTTCATCAAGATCCAAGCCATGATCATATGATGCTAGGGTTCCTAACCGTAGGTTAGGTCAAGTAACCCTAGGTCAAAAATAGTAACCCTTGTGCACAAACACAATCCATATCCAATTCAAGCACTAGCTCAATTTAAAATAATCAATATATATAATTTAAAATCTATAAAAATATATGTTTTATAGAAATTATAGTTTTCTTCCAACAATTATCTGGTCAAAACAATCGGGACAAATCCACGTTTAAATTGAGAAGATATCCCGAGTCTGTTTCATCGGGTTCAGAACAGCTCATATGTATGAAATTTCTCAATTAAAATTGATAATTATTAGAAAATATGTAATCGTGTACAATACTCAGACGTGCATAGATTACTATACAAAAATAGCTATATGCTAATTTGCGGGGTATTACATCCATCGCCCGACTATACAGAATCCTCATCGTGTGAACATCCCGCAAGTGTCCCTCTAGTCCCGATATACGCACATATACTGGAGTATGACCTACTATCCGCCCAACTAATCATGATCCCGGAATCCACCGCCCGATCAATCAAAATTCCGGATTTAATTAAGGCTCGCCTCCATCGCAAGCAACCACAACCCCGGAATCCACCGCCCGACTGGGTCTATGGTCCCGAAATCCACTGCCCGACTATATAGAGACCCTCCACTCACGTTTGCCCAAGTTTACTACATCTTCACTTAGTGCCTAATTCTTAAGTTTGGACATGAATAAATTATACAACCTAGAGCTAGTTTACCCTCCTACCGGTCTTACACAAAAATACCGAGAACTACAGTCCATATTGGCCACTTCTCAAAAATCAGTTATTCATTTCCATTACTTTTGCCGGTACCTGGGTATCACTAAGCCTCCAGAATCAACATTTTTTCATATTCAACAACTTGGGGTATTCATACCCTTATAACTCATGTTCATGTATTCATAATTCGTTCAAATTTTTTCATTCATTCTTATTTATTCATGAATAAGTACAATCTCAACCTATTCATTTTCACAATACACTTTTCATATGCATCAAAACCTTCTGAATACAAGTTAATTTTGATTAATACATAACCTCTTAAAATTCATCATTGAAAACTCATCTCATTATTTTCCTTTAATTTATTTTAAACCAATTCCCAACATCATTAACCATATATATATTTTTCTTGAGTTCACATCTCATCTAAGCATGAATATGATCTTTATTTTCCCAAAATATAACTTAAAACAACAAAAATATATTTTCAATCACCTCGTTTAAGTATCATTTGCAAAACAGTAAATTCAAAGTCAGAAACTGCATTTCATGCTATTTGTAAAAATTATAGAAAATCATATACTTCAAGAAACTTTGCGTTATTTATATCAAAATCAAGGTGTACAAGTCTATTACAATTTCTTAGTTATAAGTTTCCTCAAAATACTAAATCTATAACCCTGAATTCTTCGAAATATACAGTAAGGTCGAAATACTGAAATACTGCCACTGTACAGTCTTGTAAAATTCATATAAAATTCAATTCTTTGTAAAAAATTGATTTTTTAGAATTTTTAGAAAGGTTAACGAGTCTACTACAATTTCTTAGTTCTGACTTTTCTCAAATTACTTCATTTACAATGCTGAATTGATCAAAAACCGAAATGTGTACAGATTTCCAGCATCCAGTCAACTACTAACCAGTTCTGAGTTTAGATTTTATTAAAATAGCAAACGACCTCCAAATCTTATGAAATTTTACAGGGATGTTCCTGACATATACAAGATGCTCTCAAAAAAGTTTTAGCTGTAGATTCTAACTATTTATAAATACAATTTTCTGATGGGTAAACAAAACTCAAAACAGTAACTTTCTTTGCATGAATTAGTATCTTTGTGTACAAACGTATATCCATTTCATATAATGTATTACCATGCACGCAAACAACATCATCTCAACTTATCTACATAAAAATCTTTTAATTAGCATGCATTTCATTTAAATATCATCATAATAAATCAATCACTACTCATGTATAAACAATTTTAAGTATCAATTTTCCTACACATGCATGATACTAAATTTTAGAAAGTTCAAGAAGACACCACCTTATTTGAAGAAACAAAATGAACTCCTAGTAGATGGCTCCTAGCTCCAAGAATGTGACTCCCCTCTTCTCCTAGCAAGCCTTCCTTCCTCCAAGCAAGAACTCAAATAACTCATTTTTTTTTCTTTTTTCTTTCTTTCTTTTCCTCTCTTTCTTTTCTTATCTTTCTTATCTTTTATTTCTTTTGATCTTTGGTGCAAGATTTCATGAAGAAAATGGGTGGTATTTATAGGGTTTGAGAAAACTCTTCTACTACCCAAATTAAGTGTTCAAATTCATAACCTATGTAACCCCTTCACTAATTGCCCACTCACCATTACTACACAAACTCCCAACTCTTCTTCTTCCTTCATGAATTGCACAACCCTTGGATTTCCCACATGTGCACACTTCTCATTTAGTTAGTTGTTATTTATTTGATTGTACATGTTGTTACATGGCAAGTGTAGGATAAAAAGTGTTGATTAAAAATGTAGATTAACTAATGAGCTTTTCTTTTAAACAATTTTTCTAATGGGCTTTAAGATGATCTTTAGGCCTATGAGTTTTAATTAAAAAATAAATAATACATTTGTGATTAGAAAATGAGAAGAAAAGTTCTCATGACTTAATAAAATCTTAGGAATAAAATGTGCATGAAATTTTACGTGTAAAATACGTGCGAAAGAAAATAATAAATATTCGAATACAAAATAAATTCGGGAGAATTAAAAATATTCATAAACAATAAAAATACAACATACGTAAAATATTCATATTGATAGTGTTACGGATATTTCACGTAACGGAAAAATATACATAATCAACATGTGTATCGAAAACACGTGCAATACACGTAAAATACAAGGATTAAAATAAATGTTTGAGTTGGCTAAAAATAGGATTGAAATGAATTTTGAGAAAATGGAAATCGTATAAATAATCAGATAATGATATTTATATAAAAATACGTTACGAATATTACTTGTAACGGTACAAAATTTACGTGCGTAACACGCGAGGGCGTAACACGCGAGGGCAAAAATGTCATTACTCAATTTTGCGGGGTATTACAATATTATAGTTATGTTCAAAGTGAAATTAATGGGCGATAATATGATAGAATCATCTACTTAATTTGACATATTCATAAGATATTATAATGTGATTAATTACATACTTTGATACATTTATGATATGGAATAGTATGAAGTAATAATCTTATAAATTAAATAACTGGGTGTAAGTGAATATGTGATGTAATGAGATAATAAATCGCATGGTTAAAGTCAAAGATGTGGCAATTTATTGAAATAAAAGATGAGATGCTATGTGGTGATAATATGAGATGAAAAGATGAGATGAAAATGATAATAACAGTTAAATTTTGTTGACCAGTACGTACAGAAATCCTGGGGGTTTGGGCTAGTCTCCTAATACCCAAGGACCGGCTTGGGGTGCGTGGTTATTACCCAAACTATATTTGGGGTGGGCGCCCAAGCTATGGGCTTGAGGCCCGGTTGGATGCGTAAGACCCTTGGTGGGCAGCGAATTTTGTTTGACGGAGCTATCGGCTCTAGTCTTGTTGGATGCATAAGATCCTTGGTGGGCAGCGATGCATAAGACTCTTGGTGGGCAGCGGTGTTTCCCTCGCTGGCATATGCTGGGAGGAAGACGTAGCCTCGGATGCATAAGACCCTTGGTGGGCAGAGGTCTGCGTAATTACTGGGCTGTTGGCTTTCAGTATATTGAGATACTGTGGCTCACTGGTCGAAAAATTAATAAAATGAATAAATGTGAAATGAAAGGAAAAATGAGAAAGTAAAGAAAGAGTATAATGAGAATGAAAAGTATTACCCAAGCTATCGGCTTTGGGGTGCGGTGTATATTACCCAAACTATGTTTGGGGTGCGGTGTAGTATCTGAAGAGAATGAGAGTTAAAGTGAATTGCATTATGAGATGTAAATAGATATCAAAGTAAGGTGTTATAAAGTAAAAGTGAATGTTAAAGAAAGGGTATTATGAGATAAAAAAGAAAAGTAGAATACATTGTATTATGAAATGAATATGAGAAAATGGAGAAAGCATATGATGTAAAATGAGAATGGAAAATTAAAGTAAGTATATTATGAGTTGAGAATAAAGAGTAAAATAAGTTAAACTATAAGTTGAGATTGAGAAAGTAAATAAAGTGGATGATATAAAATGAATATGAGAATGAATAGAGAGTGTATAATACGAAATGAGCATAAAAAAGTAAAAGAAGTATGTGTGTGAATTAATATGAACAAAATGAAGAAATTATATTATGGGAATGAATACGAAAAGTAAAGAAAACGTGTTATGCATTATATGAATGAGAGTGAGAATATGTATTTGAATGAAAATGAAAGATGAAGAAATTGTGTTATGTGAATATGTATGAAAAGAGAAGAAATTTTGTTAAGTGATTAAATATGAACAGTGAAGATGTGTGTTATATAAATGAGTATGAAAAGTGAAGGAGTGATGTATATGAAGTAATATGAGTGTGAAACATGATGTAAAGTGTATTATGTGATGAATATGAGTGATTATAAAATGAAGCATATGATATGATATATGATTATATAACCCAAGTTACCAACTTGGGGTGCTGCGAGATATATGATATGATATTCGATATAGTACAACCCAAGTTATCGGCTTGGAGGTGCAGCGATATATATTTATATATATAATGTGATGTATGATAATATAACCCAAGTTATCAACTTGGGAATGTGACATTATGTATGGTATAGAATAAAAGATAGAATCGTGATATGAAAATTTAAGAATAGTATGAGTATGGATACTAAGATGAGTATAGGATATGATACAAGTATGGTAAGCCTTAGGTATTGTGTCTAGGAACTACCTGCCTGCTACTTCGATAGAAATGGTGGGAACTAGTTGCGTGGGCACAATCTTAAGGTAGGATGAGTAAAAGAAACGATAAAAAGGGGTAGAGATGCAATGCGAAAGATGAATGATGATGGATACGTAAAAGTGCTATTAGAAACAATATGAGATATGATACTGTGGATGATAAAAATTATAAAATGGAAATAGGATAAGATGGGATTGAGATAACGGCTAAGTGTATGATTAAATATATAGTGGCGTATATATGAGCTATGTGATAATAAGGAAATGGCAAATCCATGGTAAGCGTATATTGATGGCAAAATTATGAATAAGTATAAGCTGGTTTGCCTTGGACTTCAGGTCGAGGAAATACCACCCCCATTTCAGTGGAAATGAAGGGAACTAACTGCCAAGACACGAACCCAAAAGAGTCGAGTGGGATGAGTTTATCAGGCAATATCAGTGATATGATGGTAATGGCAGTGTTTAAGATTCATATAAAGCAAATAGAAATGATAATGAGAATGGTAATAGAGATGGTAAAGGAAATGTCAGTGGAAGTTTATTACAGTGATGAGTTAATATGTGGGATTAGTGACAAAGTATGAGAATGTTGATGAGAAGTATGTGTTTAGTATGTTGATGGTAATAAGTATACTGCGACGAATTGGTACATGATTGTATTCATCTCTTTATCACTATCATGGTTTATTTATGTTTATGTTTATCATATTAAAATTATGTTTCTAATATTATTGAAATTGTTTTTTATACATGGTGATTATACTCATACCAGTTTGGCTGACCCCTATAGTTTTGAGGGTCAGGGATTATCTCTGACTTCCATGTTTTGCAGGTAGGTTTCATTAGCAAGGGAGTGGGGAGCATTTCGGGGGAAATTTATCGATTATGTATTCGAAACTTTATGTTCAGACAAATATGTACATGTGTATAATGTATAAGGAAATGTTATAGAAAGAATTTATATAAAGGTGAATAATTTATTATATTTGATTTAGTATGTTGTCAGGTGATGGATTCGTATATGGATCAGAAGTCTTCGAACATGTATGATTTTCTTTAAGGAAGTTAGAAGATTTAGGGTTTTAATTTGATAATTTGTGATTGGATGATGATAATACCCCCCAGAGCATATACATATGATCTCTGTGATGTGTTTGAAGAATTAGTCTGGGGAGGTTTTTGATATATTACAGGTAATAAGATTTATTGAATTGTTTACAAATTTCCGTAAGCCGAAAGGCCTTACGGGTAGAAAATTACATGGGAGACTCTGCCAAAATTTTTTGCTAAATTCTTAACTTATTATTTGGGAATAATGTAAGAATTTTGGAAGCGCAGGGAAGTAATGATAGCATAGAAATGCTAAACAGAGTCTTCTAGGAGTTATAAGTAAATAGAGAAAAAAAAAAAGAAAAAAAAATCGGGGTGTGACACTTGGATGATTAGGTTGTGGCAGATTCAGATGTTGAGGTTGTTGGCTTCTCCCTTGCAAGTGGAGGGAAATTAGCATGAATAAAGTACGATTTGAGGTTCACTAGAAGTGAGATGCTTTACTCCAGGGGCAGGGTTGAGGACATTTTTACAGCAAACTAGCAATTGATCAAGTCACTAGAAGTGAGATGCTTTACTCCAGGGGTAGGGTTGAGGACATTTTTACAGCAAACTAGCAATTGATCAGGTCCTATACACCTAACAATCAGTTTGATAAGCTACATCCAAGAAAAGCTTCAACCAAGACCGAAAACATTGGAGGTGCTCTGATACAAGCTCCAATAGAGAAGATTATGCAAAGGTGTAGTATAGTAGATGAATGGTATTGAAGGTAAAATTTGAACTTCATTACTATTGTTATTATATGGTGCATTATTGTTGTTAAATTATTGATATATTGGTAATGCATTGCAGGTATAAGTAAGAAGAGTGTCAAGAATAAGATGACAAATACAAAAAAGAAGTCTACAGACATGAGAAAGTCCAAAAGAGAATACAATAATTCAAATGATGGGAGCTTCACAGAATTTGGGGATACTGATAAGGACTACATATCTAGTGGTGATGAGCATATTATTATAGGAATATAAGTTTCTACAGCATAAGTAGGTAATGAAAGGAAGAGAGCATCAAAATCATGAATTTTGGTACAACATAGAGTGAGGCAGGAGTGTCCATCACAATAGCCAGATGCATATATCATATTGAACCAAATGTTGAATAAAGTGGGGTTAAAACTGATAGAAGAATGAAACAATGTGATGATAAGGCAGAGTGATGAGTTGGTCAGCTTGGATGGATCATCTGATTAGGAAGGGGGTGTCTGGGATGTGTACACTCAATGTGATGATAAGGCAGAAATTAAAGATAGTAAGCCGGAATTGGGGATGGAATTTGCAAATCCACTACAATTCAGAGAGGCCCTAAGGAAGTATTCTGCAAGGATTGTAAATTTATGCACATTGGGATAAAGACTACACCGTATTTCAGGTTGCAAAGTTCAATCCAGAGCATAATTGCATCAAGACTTATGTCAAAAGGAACTACAATTCATGTTGGATTGGGCATAAATATGTTGATATATTCAGAGTTGATCCTAAAATGAAAGTAGATGTGTTCATGTAGTTGGTTAAGAAAGAATTTGAACTGGATATATCTAGAGATCAAGCTAGGAGGGTCAGGTATGTTGCACTGGGGATCAATGAGGGCAAAGATATAGAACAGTATGCTTGTTTGAGAGATTATGCAAAAATGATTCCCCTTACTAATCCAGGAAGCATAGAAATTTTGAGGACAGTTACATGAGGAGCTTGGACTTGTCGATTATGGTGATGGTAAGGTTTTGATAAAATGTTTATAACATACCATGCTACAATACAGGGTTTTAAAGTTGGATGTAGACCCCTAATTGGACTTGATAGTTGCCACTTGAAGTCTTGGGCAGGTGGAGAATTGTTAACTGTTGTAGCATGACATGGAAACAATCAAACGTTTCCACTATCATTTCCAGTTGTAAACATAGAAAGCAAGGAAACCAGTAGTTGGTTTATGGAGCAACTATTTGATGCAGTGCAATGGATTATACCGATGTTGTCTTCATTTCCGATAAGTAAAAGGTACTTACTTCACTCTTTATTTCATTGCACACTCTTTCAACAATATATTTGCAATATTTTGCCTTCGAGCTAACACATGTTCATGCTGCATCTCAATCATTCTCACTCCAATTGGTTGTCTTTGCTGTAGGGTCTTGTTGTGGTGTTCAACCATGAATATAGCAACACATTTCATAGGTATTGTGTGAGGCACCTATATGAAAATTTCAAGAAGCACCTCCCTGGCATGAACATGAAGGCATCATTGTGGAATGCAGAATGTTGTTATAATGAGGATGATTTTGATAATCAAATGAAGAAGTTGTCAAAAGTAAACCAAGGAGCACATGATTGGATACTTAACCAAGATCCAAGTCTATTTTAAAGTGCTTATTTTGACACCTTCAATAAGTGTGATCTACTTTGCAATAATCTTTCTGAGTCATTCATAAAGGTGTTACTCTGACCCGATACCCGGACCTGACCCGTACCGAATCTGGACCTAGCATTAGACCGGAATCGACCAGATCTATATGGGTCCGGGTCCTAAAATAAGACCCAATGCACTTCCGGATCCGCTCAAAATAGACTTGACCTGGACTTGTTAAAAAAAACCCCCACAAATATAGAATTTGAATAATAAGGTTATAGGTATATACATGTAAATAGTAATTGTTGAACATAGATGTATAAATATAATATTTATTCATGTACTTAAGTGTAAAAATTGTTGGAACCGTAGGGTATTGGGTGCAAAAAAAATTTAAGTGCAAATATTTATTCCCCGTTACCAGACCTGAAATGTATGTTTTTGTAATAAGGACGTGGACCCGGACCCTGACCCGATTCTCGCATGTTCGGATTCGGGTCCAATTTTTTGACCCGTGAGGTACCGGGTCCGAGTCCGGGTAGTGGAGGACCCGACCCGATAAGACCCAATACCAACTCTAGTCATTCAACAATTGGATACTTCATAACATCGAGAGTAGAAAAAAACAGATAATGAAGAGGTTTGAAGACAAGAGAGAGACAATGAGAAAGTAGAGTGGTGTAATTTGTCCAAGAATCAAGAGAAACTAGATAAATTAGGTGATAAGGCTGCTTGTATGAAGGTAATCAGATCTGGTCAATTTTTTTTTGAAGTTTTGAGAAGTGGCAGGGGTCACTCATGTAAAGAAACTCCGATAGTGCTTAGCACTAGCCCAAGACTGTAATACCCGAGAAACCCGAGTGAAACCAAGAGAAGAAACCCTCTAAGTATGAAGAATGATATGGAAGAATACTTAGAAAATACTTGAAAGATTTTTTTTAGAGAGAATTAGAGAACTTATGAAGAACACTCTTTCTTTAACTTGCTTTTTATTTATTTGTTCAACTTGTTTACAAATGGGAGAGGAAGGAGCTATTTATAGGCTCCAAGATTACAAAATATCTTACAAGTCTTCTAGAACTCTCTACCGTAATATCTAGATTTTATGTCTTACAATTCCTAGAATTTTCTACACAAATCTTTAGATAATTATTTTTAGAATTCTCTAGAACATATAGAGGAGGTGATAATATTTTATGATGTTTCTAGAGAATCTCTAGAACTTGGGCTTAATTTTGGGTTTGGATTATGAACCCATAATTAAGCTTAACTCAAAATCAAGTTTAATTTCAATACTCCCCCTTAAACTTGATTTTGTCAACCATACCGAGCTTCGAGCGAAGTAACTCGAATTTACCTTTTGGTAATGACTTTGTGAAGATATCTGCAACGTTGTCATCGCTTCGAACTTCCAAAGCTTCAATTGTTCCATCAAGCACCTTCTCCCTTATGAAGTGATGCTCTAACTCGATATGTTCCGTCCTTGCACGAAACACCGGATTATTAGCCAACTTGATAGCACTTTGATTATCTCCATAAATTGCAACCGACTTATTGATTGGCTCGAACAAATCTTCAAGGAGTCTTCAAAGCCATGTGCACTCTTGAGTTGCGAGTGTTGAAGCTTTATATTCTGCTTCAGTTGTAGACAATGACACCGTTCCTTGTTTCTTGCTACACCACGACACGCTTGTGTCTCCACATAAAAACACATAACCTGATGTTGATTTTCGATCATCTAGATCTTCACCAAAGTCAGCATCGGTGAAACCATAAAGAGAAACCTTGGCATTGTACTTGTACACCAAACCCATGCCAAGAGTTGTCTTCACATACTTCAAGATTTTCTTTGCTGCTTCTAAATGTGGTTTCCTTGGTTCTTGCATAAAACGGCTTATGATACCTACCGCGAAGGCAATGTCAGGTCTTGTAATGGTTAAATATAGAAGACTTCCTACAAGAGAGCGATAAGGTCGAGGATCGGGTAGCAAGGACCCTTCATCGCGCTTAAGCCTTATGTTCACATCCATCGGAGTAGTACGTGTCTTTCCTTCGTGTACCCTGAACTTCTCAACAATCCTTCTTGCATAGCTTTGTTGACCGATGAAGATTCCATCCTTTACCCTTTCCACCTCCAAACTAAGAAAGTTATTCAACTCACCTAACTTCTTCATCTCAAACCTCACCGACATATCCTCTTGTAGACGAGCAATTTCAGCATCATCGTTCCCGGTGATTATCATATCATCCACGTAAAGAAGAACTACCACGTGGACTCCTCCATTCTTCTTGAAGAATAGACTTGGATCCGAATTTGATGGTACATAACCGCAAAACTGAAGGAATTAAGCAAGTTTTCCATACCATGCTCGAGGAGCTTGTTTTAACCCGTACAAAGCCTTTTTAAGCTTACACACATAATCAGGATGCTCTCGTGATTTGAAACCAAGTGGTTGCTCCATGAAGATACTCTTATCAAGCTTACCGTATAGAAACGCATTCTTCATATCTAGTTGCCATAACTTCCAACCAAAGCTTGCGGCTAAAGATAGAAGTAAACGTACCGTAGTCATCTTAGCCACAGGACTGAAAGTCTCATCATAATCTTCTCCATACTTCTGAGAGAACCCCCGAGCAACCAACCTTGCTTTAAATCTATCAATGCTTCCATCCGCTTTCCGCTTAATTCGATACACCCATTTACATGAAACGGGTTGAACATCCTTGGTTTTCGGAACCAAATCCCAAGTTTCATTCTTTATAAGGGCATTCATCTCCTCTTCCATTGCGGTCTCCCACTCTTGAACACCTTTAGCTTCATCATAAGATGATGGCTCTTCTTCATCTAATGGAGCGGCAAAGTAACATGAGTAAGTAGTGACAAACCTTTCATCTCTGAACCGAGCAGGCTTAACAATGTTCCTTTTAGGCCTTTGATTAGCCATGGAACCATGATCTTCATCATCATCTTCCTCTTGATTAGTGCTCCCCCTTTCACCTTGCGTCTCTTTTTCAAGACTTCCGCTCTCACTTGGCATTTGAGGAACTGGATCATCAACCTTGAAGGAATCTCCACCTTCTTGTTCGACAAGACTTGAGGTTGTCCATAATATGAGGAAACTTCGTCAAAGACAACATCACGAGACACGACGTACCTATGTGTCTCAGGATCCATGCACCTCCACCCTTTTCTTTGTTCATCATAACCGACAAATATGCATTTCTTCGCCTTTTCCTCCAACTTTGTTCTCTGAGAGTCGAACACATGGACGTAGCAGATTGATCCAAATATCCTGAGATGTTTCACCGTTGGTTTCTTCCCATGAACCATCTCATAAGGAGACATCATGTTATTCGGACTTAGTGGCATTCGATTGATGACATATGCTGCACATCTCATGCCTTCCGCCCATAAGGCTTTAGGCAAATACTTGTCATGTAGCCAGCTTCTACACGTTTCGCTTAGATGTCGGATCTTCCTTTCTGCTACTCCATTTTGTTGAGGTGTATATGGGCATGTAAATTCCCTCTTGATACCATGCTCTTGACAAAAAGAAAGGAACTCCTTTGACATAAACTCTCCTCCATTGTCCGTCCTTAGGGTCTTGATCTTCCGACCTAACTCGCCTTCCACGGTAACCTTGAATTCTTGAAATCTTGAAAATACTTCTGATTTTTCCTTCACAAAGTATATCCAGGTGTACCGTGAGAAATCATCAACGAACAACAACATGTAACGAAACCCGGAATAGGAGGGTGTTCTTGTTGGACCCATCAAATCGCTATGGATCCTCTCCAACGGAGCGCTGCATCGTGAAGTGGAGTTGTCAAATGGAAGTCTATGTGATTTTCCATATTGACAACCTTCACAAAGTTTTCCTTCATCTTGAATCTTCAACCTTGGGAGCCCATTAACCAAATCCTTATTTACCATAACTTTGAGCTTAGTCATATTTATATGACCAAGTCTAGCATGCCATATAAAGACATTATCATTGGTGCTGTCACGCCCCGCTTCCCGGAATACGGAAACACAGGCACGTAACTGAGGCCCAGCGAATGATATAAGTACGCCAACTCATATCATCCATAAGCTGTACCAGTCTTAACTCAACAATATAAGAAAAATTAATCACAACCATGCAGGAAACATAATCACATAAACGATAATGAAATTCGATAACCAAATCTGGAATATAAGAACTTACCAAATAGCTCGAGGAACTCCTGCTCCAATCGCAGAAGAACTGCTCACCAATGCCTTCTAAAAATTCTTCTTGTTCACCTGTACTTGTTCATCTAAAAAGAAAGAATAATTTGTCCTTAGAGCAAGTCGTGGACATGCAAGTGGAGAAACAGTGAAACAATGGCAATAAAGGTATAGCAATGAATTCAAATGAACGATGAAGTCGATAGTATTGAACAGTGTAAAACAGATAACAGTATACTATGCATTAAATATGATTTACCACGATAACGATAAACAATACCAGTAATGGCAATAATAATGATAACACTGTTTATTGAGATAACAATATGCAATGATAATGTGATGGGGCCTTAAGTCTATTATTCATTCTTTTATCCTAGCTAATGCACGTACTACTGCATCCCATACTACAGGTTCCATGCATACAATCAATTTCGCTTAGACTAAGGTGGTAGATTCTATAGTTCATGTACTCGGAAACATTATTCATTAATGACCGATGATCGAATCAATCGAGATACTGAAGTCAGTAATCTACAATTAACCGATGACCGATATGACCAATAGACCGATAGACCGATAGACCGATAATTAGGGAAACACGGGCCCCTCTTCCGAGTACAGTCACTATGTCATCAACTACCCTAATCAACCCTTAACCCCGGCTTGCTTTACTTTCTTTACTCAATTATCATACAATAATGCAATTAATAAGGGACGCTAGAGAAGGTGTCAAAACAATCCTAAGATCATGCAATATACTATATACAATTAAATACACTAAATATAACATTATAATCACAATTGTACATTATAAAATATAGAATCCCAATTCTGGACAGCAGTAGGTTGCTGTACCAAAATCAGCATTCCCGTTGCTACAGGGCAGCAAATATGGATCCGTCAGGTGATCTAGAAACTAGAATCCCGCCCGGTTCCAACGCATACTTAAAGTCTATATTCCGACGACGGTAGCTAAGTGAAATTCGGTGTTCTTTATAGGTTTTAGTTTCTGGCTGGGTGTAGATGTTGTCTAATTTTAATTATAAAGGCAGTAAATAAATATTATAAAAATCAGTAAAAATACTTTTTAACACCCTAAACATGTTATTTTCAAATCTGGAATTTATCTTGGACATATATGATTAATAGTTCACTTAATTCATTAGCCTAAGTTGTTATGTACGTGAATCTGGAATTACAGCGCAGCTGTGGTAAAAGGTTCATAACTGGAGCAGTATAACTCCGAATTCGAAAGTTTTGGTGTCTATCGACATCTAGACAGATAGGGCTACGATTTACTTTCAGGGAGTTTCTAATTTTAATGAAGGGACCTAGGTCGAAACAGCACATTAAGGTTCAGGTAGGCGTAAATACCAGAATAGCCAACATGTTCATTTTAAATAAAATGGTTAAAAATTAAGGGTAATAAATTGGAGTTTAATTAATAATAATCGCAGCGAAACAATCTTATGTGAACATGGTATTAATGTAGGTGATGTCTAACATTTTAATAATTACAATTCAACAATTTATCAATAGAATTCACATTAACAATCAACTAATTTCCACAATCTACTATAGCAAATTGTCATTTAATGTCATGATATGAAATGTGTCTATAATTTCCTATTTTTATAATCAATAACTATAACTATATGGTGTATGAATTTCTCTATACATTAGAGGCAAAAAGATGGCACGATGTCGTGACTACCACTTAGATTCGCTCGTGTAAATCTGTGGCATCTCAACGATGGATACAATAACAATTTACGATTTTTAAATAAGATCCACTTGCGGAATTCAACAATAATTATCGAATATGATACAAAAAAAAATATTCGATAGAAGTGACTTGCCTTTAGGACGACGTTAGATCCGATATATTGAGAATAACGGGATCGAAATCCCGGCGACACGGCGACGAGCAAATGATCACCGTAATCATGCTCGGGCACGAATCTCGATGATGATCATGATCAAGATGAAGATCCAGCGAATCCAACGGCCAAGATCGGAAACGAAACAAATAAGAATTAAAAGAGTACCAAAATATATCATGATTTATAATTGATGAATAAGAACAAAAGTAGATCAAATGTTTACTCACCAAGCAAAGGACGAACGAGGCAATCAAGGGTCGAAGATCAAGTTGATCAACCAATCGACGGTCGAGATCGAAGATCAAGATCAAGATGGTGGTCACGATCGTGATGATCAACAATCGGACGGTCGGATCTGCTCAGATCAGAGCTGAAAAGATCAGATCTGCTCAAAATCAGATCTTGATCAAATCGACGGCTGAGATTGCATCTTGGCTCCTTCATCTTCTTCCCTCTTTTACTGAAACAGAGAGCGAGGGAGGGAGTAGCACCGGCAACGGTGGCTAGCGGCGAGGCGAGTGGCGGCACCCAGCGGCAACGCTGACGAGGGCTGGCTGCGCCGGCAGGGCGCACAGGGAGGCGCAGCACATGATCGCTGTGACTGTTGCGGCTCTGGTTGTCGATGCCAAGGCCAGTCGCACCATGCAGGGTGACGCAGCGGTGCAGAGAAGCTGCGCCGCATTGCTGCATTGCGAGGAGGACGAGGAGGACGTCGGAGTGTGGTCGCGCTGTCGTTGGGGCGAGGCTGACGAGGTGTTGTGCCCTGGTGATTTCGCACAGTCGACGAGAGAGGGAGCAGGACGCCGGCTGGAGGATGAGAGCGGGAGTAGGGCGGGGTCGCTGTGGCGGCCGGTTGTTGCCAGCGATGCGCTGCCTTCGTGCAGCGCGACAGGGAGGAGAAGGGAGAGGGAGACATGGATGGAGAAGAAGATATCGGGATGGAGGTGAAGAAGATGAAAAAGGTAGGGGATGGGGTATATTGCGGCTGGGGTAAAACAGTGAATAGGGGGGGTAGGGTTAGGGTTAGGTTTTGATACGATATTTATAATATGGTATTGGGTTTGAGTTTAGATGGGTAGATGACCCAATAAGAGAGTGGGTATGGGTTATAAACCAATTTATATAATTAAAATCCAATAGGGCTAATGGGTATTGAGTAAAATCCAGTGGGGAAAATAGGGTTTATAAACAAGATATAATTTGTATTAAAATATAGAATTTATTCGAAATGAGTACAAATATAATTAATACTTAGAACTAGGTTTTTAATAATTAATCAAGTAGCAATAATAATAATAATCATAATAAAATGTTCATGAAAATAACAGTAATAATAATAATATTTTTCCTTAATAATCAAGGCAATAATAACAACAACAATAATAATAATAATAATTTATAGCAAATTTTAAATACAGAAAATTACACCCAAAATACGTATTTGGGAAAACAGGGGTTACAAATCCTACCCACCTTACACAAAAATTTCGTCCTCGAAATTTGCTTAGGCGGTACATAGGACAGGGTAAAAGCGACTGGGGGTAACAAGGCAGAGAATAAAAGGGGAAGGAACAAGTAGTGGCAACACCAGAAGAATAAGAAACTGGATAACGATGAGGTCAAATAGAAGGCATGAAAGAAAATTAGTATCAAGAGGAAGAAAACAACACACAGTAACAAAGCAAAATAGGGAGTAAGCATAACTGGAATCAAAAGAGAAAAAGACAGGGAAGAATCCAACCATTCAAGGAATCAACGGATGAAGATGAGTACAAGGAATAAAAGGAAACTACAATACAAAGAACTAGATGCAACAAGGGGATCCCGGGATCTGTGGGTTATGGGCTCACCACGCTTCCGCTGCGCTACTTTGATGACGACGTTCCAAGTTGCAGACATGTCGTTGTAGACCACATGGCACTAATCGACGAACCGAGCAGGGAGAAAAGATTAAGACACAGGAATCAAAAAGGGTATGGGTTCCAAATATAGATAAGCAATAATGCAGAATGGATATAAGGCTTGAGCTTCAATCTAAATAATTAAAAGATATAATACAGGTTAAAACTAATGGTTTTAACAGAGATAATAACAATAACAAATATCGATGATAATAATATCAATAGTAATAGAATGATAATAACAATAATAAAAACTAATAATAATAATGAAATAATAAAAATAGCAATAATAATAAAATAATAATAATAATAATAATAATAATAATAATAATAATCATACAGGTAATAAGAATAAAAATATCAAAAATAATGACAATATATACACGACAGTGTTGGATCTAACATCTTCATGAAAATAATGCGGCAATAATAGAAATAATAATAGCATTAAAAGTAATAACAATAATAATAAAAGTAATAGCAATAATATTGATAATATCAACAATAATAAAATAACAGTAACAATAATAGTAAAAATAATAACAACAATAATAATAGCAGCAATAGTAATAACATTAATAATAACAACTCCAATAATAATAATAACGAAGACAATAGCAATAATAATAGTAATAGTATCAGTAATAATGAAATAGCAGTAATAATAATAAAAGTCATAACAATAAGGATAACGAACACAACAATAATAACAGCCATAGAAATAATAATAATGATAACAATACCAAAAATAGGAACGAAAACAATAGCAATAATAATAATAATAGTGATAATAATTTTATACACAAAGTAGAGTAAAATCGACTATACGGGTTCAAATTGTATGGAAACATAAAGTGTAATAGTATAAACAAGATGTCATAAAGAAAATATTTCTTTACCTTTAGTTTCATTATATAAGTAAAAATTGTCTTGAAATATTAATTAGCAAATGGTAGAAAATCTTGCCTCCCTAACATCAAGTTGCATATTTGCCTTCACGACATCAGGTTTCAAATTGTCATCCAAATATTCGGCTGCACATTTTGCCTCGCCGATATCCAGTTGCAATTTGCCTCCATTGACATCGAGTTGCATACTTGCCATCTTGACATTAGGTTGCACCGAAGTAGTGAAATGTATATAAAATTGAGCATGCTCAGGCTCAAAACAAATTAATGATAATAATAATAGTAACGATAAAAGTAATAGTATCAATAACAATAATAATAATAAAATATCGATACTAATAACAATAAGAATAACAATGATAATAACAATGATCATTAATAATAACAGTAATCGCAAAAAGAATGATAACAATAATAATGATATTAATAATAATATTGAAATATTAACAGCACTAGAAAAAGTAGTAATGCAGGACAAGATATAGTTTGGGTCCAACATTTGTGGAAGTATTTCATCATTAATTAAAAATAATAAAATAATGAAAACAACAATAAGAATATCAATAGTAATAACAATAATAATAATACTAGTAATGATAATAAAAATAATAGCAATAATAATAATAGCAGTAATAATAGCATTATACAACAAAATAAGAATTTGTCTTATCAAAATAATCCAGTAGAAGTATATAGTCGATCAAAAATGAAAAGTGAAGTTAAAATATACCATTGTTCGAAATAACAAAGTCTTTGTTGAGAAATATTTTTATAGAAGATCGAAAATAAATATAACAATTAATAATCGAAATATAGAAAGTATTCGAGAAAATTAATTATAAGAAGAAAAATAGGTAGGAGAAAAATGAAGCTATACCCAATGAAGAGTTGAAGAGGAGGATGACTAGAAGGGACAGAAGAAAATTAAGGAATTTAATATGAAGGAAGAAGGATGAGGGCAAAATCGGAATTGATGAGAATATAGCGGGGAAAAAGTAACTAACATGATAATCAGTATGAATCAACAAATCAACAAATAAAAATGAACGCAAGGCAGGGAAAGCAATGGACGACACACGAGCTGAAATAAGAAGGGGTCAACGAGACAAGCAGAAAATCAGAGATTGCTTGCACCGGAATCAAAATAATATCGGTACAAAAAAAGAAAGATTACATACCCAATAAGAAATTAATAAATGTAAATGAAGGGAAGGGACGAAACAACTGAGAAATGAAGGGGCCGAATGTGAAGGGATCAAGGAGGATTCAAAACAGAGGAGTATCCAGATTATGTTGGTTATTCATTATCGTGGACATGCAAGTGGAGAAACAGTGAAACAATGGCAATAAAGGTATAGCAATGAATTCAAATGAACGATGAAGTTGATAGTATTGAACAGTGTAAAACAGATAACAGTATACTATGCATTAAATATGATTTACCACGATAACGATAAACAATACCAGTAATGGCAATAATAATGATAACACTGTTTATTGAGATAACAATATGCAATGATAATGTGATGGGGCCTTAAGTCTATTATTCATTCTTTTATCCTAGCTAATGCACGTACTACTGCATCCCATACTACAGGTTCCATGCATACAATCAATTTCGCTTAGACTAAGGTGGTAGATTCTATAGTTCATGTACTCGGGAACATTATTCATTAATGACCGATGATCGAATCAATCGAGATACTGAAGTCAGTAATCTACAATTAACCGATGACCGATATGACCAATAAACCGATAGACCGATAGACCGATAATTAGGGAAACACGGGCCCCTCTTCCGAGTATAGTCACTATGTCATCAACTACCCTAATCAACCCTTAACCCTGGCTTGCTTTACTTTCTTTACTCAATTATCATACAATAATGCAATTAATAAGGGACGCTAGAGAAGGTGTCAAAACAATCCTAAGATCATGCAATATACTATATACAATTAAATACACTAAATATAACATTATAATCACAATTGTACATTATAAAATATAGAATCCCAATTCTGGACAGCAGTAGGTTGCTGTACCAAAATCAGCATTCCCGTTGCTACAGGGCAGCAAATATGGATCCGTCAGGTGATCTAGAAACTAGAATCCCGCCCGGTTCCAACGCATACTTAAAGTCTATATTCCGACGACGGTAGCTAAGTGAAATTCGGTGTTCTTTATAGGTTTTAGTTTCTGGCTGGGTGTAGATGTTGTCTAATTTTAATTATAAAGGCAGTAAATAAATATTATAAAAATCAGTAAAAATACTTTTTAACACCCTAAACATGTTATTTTCAAATCTGGAATTTATCTTGGACATATATGATTAATAGTTCACTTAATTCATTAGCCTAAGTTGTTATGTACGTGAATCTGGAATTACAGCGCAGCTGTGGTAAAAGGTTCATAACTGGAGCAGTATAACTCCGAATTCGAAAGTTTTGGTGTCTATCGACATCTAGACAGATAGGGCTACGATTTACTTTCAGGGAGTTTCTAATTTTAATGAAGGGACCTAGGTCGAAACAGCACATTAAGGTTCAGGTAGGCGTAAATACCAGAATAGCCAACATGTTCATTTTAAATAAAATGGTTAAAAATTAAGGGTAATAAATTGGAGTTTAATTAATAATAATCGCAGCGAAACAATCTTATGTGAACATGGTATTAATGTAGGTGATGTCTAACATTTTAATAATTACAATTCAACAATTTATCAATAGAATTCACATTAACAATCAACTAATTTCCACAATCTACTATAGCAAATTGTCATTTAATGTCATGATATGAAATGTGTCTATAATTTTCTATTTTTATAATCAATAACTATAACTATATGGTGTATGAATTTCTCTATACATTAGAGGCAAAAAGATGGCACGATGTCGTGACTACCACTT
Organism: Hemerocallis citrina; assembly: GCA_017893485.1. Lineage (NCBI taxonomy): Eukaryota > Viridiplantae > Streptophyta > Magnoliopsida > Asparagales > Asphodelaceae > Hemerocallis > Hemerocallis citrina. Next base: position 126,866,299 of record CM030362.1, read on the forward strand.
AGATTCGCTCGTGTAAATCTGTGGCATCTCAACGATGGATACAATAACAATTTACGATTTTTAAATAAGATCCACTTGCGGAATTCAACAATAATTATCGAATATGATACAAAAAAAAATATTCGATAGAAGTGACTTGCCTTTAGGACGACGTTAGATCCGATATATTGAGAATAACGGGATCGAAATCCCGGCGACACGGCGACGAGCAAATGATCACCGTAATCATGCTCAGGCACGAATCTCGATGATGATCATGATCAAGATGAAGATCCAGCGAATCCAACGGCCGAGATCGGAAACGAAACAAATAAGAATTAAAAGAGTACCAAAATATATCATGATTTATAATTGATGAATAAGAACAAAAGTAGATCAAATGTTTACTCACCAAGCAAAGGACGAACGAGGCGATCAAGGGTCGAAGATCAAGTTGATCAACCAATCGACGGTTGAGATCGAAGATCAAGATCAAGATGGTGGTCACGATCGCGATGATCAACAATCGGACGGTCGGATCTGCTCAGATCAGAGCTGAAAAGATCAGATCTGCTCAAAATCAGATCTTGATCAAATCGACGACTGAGATTGCATCTTGGCTCCTTCATCTTCTTCCCTCTTTTACTGAAACAGAGAGCGAGGGAGGGAGTAGCACCGGCAACGGTGGCTAGCGGCGAGGCGAGTGGCGGCACCCGGCGGCAACGCTGACGAGGGCTGGCTGCGCCGGCAGGGCGCACAGGGAGGCGCAGCACACGGTCGCTGTGACTGTTGCGGCTCTGGTTGTCGACGCCAAGGCCAGTCGCACCATGCAGGGTGACGCAACGGCGCAGAGAAGCTGCGCCGCATTGCTGCATTGCGAGGAGGACGAGGAGGACGTCGGAGGGTGGTCGCGCTGTCGTTGGGGCGAGGCTGACGAGGTGTTGTGCCATGGCGATTTCGCACAGTCGACGAGAGAGGGAGCAGGACGACGGCTGGAGGATGAGAGCGAGAGTAGGGCGGGGTCGCTGTGGCGGCCGGTTGTTGCCAGCGATGCGCTGCCTTCGTGCAGCGCGACAGGGAGGAGAAGGGAGAGGGAGACATGGATGGAGAAGAAGATATCGGGATGGAGGTGAAGAAGATGAAAAAGGTAGGGGATGGGGTATATTGCGGCTGGGGTAAAACAGTGAATAGGGGGGGTAGGGTTAGGGTTAGGTTTTGATACGATATTTATAATATGGTATTGGGTTTGAGTTTAGATGGGTAGATGACCCAATAAGAGAGTGGGTATGGGTTATAAACTAATTTATATAATTAAAATCCAATAGGGCTAATGGGTATTGAGTAAAATCCAGTGGGGAAAATAGGGTTTATAAACAAGATGTAATTTGTATTAAAATATAGAATTTATTCGAAATGAGTACAAATATAATTAATACTTAGAACTAGGTTTTTAATAATTAATCAAGTAGCAATAATAATAATAATCATAATAAAATGTTCATGAAAATAACAGTAATAATAATAATATTTTTCCTTAATAATCAAGGCAATAATAACAACAATAATAATAATAATAATAATTTATAGCAAATTTTAAATACAGAAAATTACACCGAAAATACGTATTTGGGAAAACAGGGGTTACAGGTGCTCAGCTTCTCAACATATGAGTTGGAGGCCGATAAAACATATAGATCTTTAACTTGTGCTCCGGTGTGAACCACATCCGCCTTTAACTCTTTAATATTCTTTAAGAATTTGACGTCACTTGGGCCAAATAAAACGTAGTTACCTGAGTTGACCGCATTTACCACAGAGAGAAGATTCTTCCTTACTCCAGGAATATGATATACATTCTTGAGAGTTATTGGGCTTCCATCATCTCCTTTAATGACAACAGTCCCTTCCTTCTCAACGCGGTGGATTGAATTATCCGCAGTAATGATGGCTTCTTTCCCGTCATGACACTGAAGACTAGAAAATAACTTCTCGTCTCCGGTAATATGATGGCTACAACCAGAATCCACAATCCAATCATTTCCAAGATTTTTAGTTGTGGATGTACCTAAAGATGCAGCCTCCACCGTGAAACATTTTCCCCATTCTTCGTCTTCAGTGTGACCCTTTGATTCTGCCATATTTGTTTCTTTCAACTTAACTCGGCAATCCTTTTTGAAGTGCCCAAATTTTTCACACCGGTAGCACTTGAATCGCTTCTTGTCTCCCATAGAAGATCTTTCTCGTCCATCATTATTTTTTGTATCACTATCCTTGAACTTGGCTCTAAAACTTTGTTGCCTCCGAGCTACAAACGCGCTCCCCGAGTCATCATTGACTTTAACTCCCGCCATTTGCATGGCTAGTGATTCTTGCAAAGCTAGTAGATTTTCGAACTCCTCCAAGGAAGGTTGTGTAGCCCATCCTTGAACTGAAGTAACAAACGGTGTATATTCGGGTCGTAAACCACGAATAATAGACCGCTTCATCCGAGCTTCTGAAATCGACTCCTCCGGATTAAGAGTATTAATCTCTGAGCAAAGGTTTTTTACCTTGATAAAGAACTCTGAGATTGAAGACTCCCCCTGCTTCGCATTCGCCAACTCGTTCTCTAATAATTGTAGCCGAGCCTCGTTCTTCTTGTTGAACAATTGATCTAACGCTTGCCAAATCGAACTAGCGGATGTACACCTTGAGACATGCTCAAATACTCCCGAGGATATTGACCTCTTCAAAGCAAACTCCGCCTTGGCATTTTTCCGTGTCCACTCCTTTGTCGCTTCCGCTGTTGCAGCATCTCCCCTTGGTGGTGTTGTGCTACTACCGCCGACGACATCCCATAAGTCCTCACTAACCAAGTATGACTCCATACATGACTTCCATAACCGGTAGTTAGATTGGTTTAAGATCTCCATTCCCAATCCAACGACACGACCCATTGATTCCATACTTAGAATAAACCGAGCTCTCTTAAACCCCGATCTTGATGAGCACAAGATTAGAATGGCTCTGATACCATGTAAAGAAACTCCGATAGTGCTTAGCACTAGCCCAAGACCGTAATACCCGAGAAACCCGAGTGAAACCAAGAGAAGAAACCCTCTAAGTATGAAGAATGATATGGAAGAATACTTAGAAAATACTTGAAAGATTTTTTTTTAGAGAGAATTAGAGAACTTATGAAGAACACTCTTTCTTTAACTTGCTTTTTATTTATTTGTTCAACTTGTTTACAAATGGGAGAGGAAGGAGCTATTTATAGGCTCCAAGATTACAAAATATCTTACAAGTCTTCTAGAACTCTCTACCATAATATCTAGATTTTATGTCTTACAATTCCTAGAATTTCCTACACAAATCTTTAGATAATTATTTTATAGAATTCTCTAGAACATATAGAGGAGGTGATAATATTTTATGATGTTTCTAGAGAATCTCTAGAACTTGGGCTTAATTTTGGGTTTGGATTATGAACCCATAATTAAGCTCAACTCAAAATCAAGTTTAATTTCAATAACTCGGTCAATCTGGTTCAGAGTACATGCACTTGTAGGCAATATGACATATCAGGTATATCTTGTGTACATGCAATTGCGAGTACATGGCTGCATATATAGAATAAATCATGCCAATTCCAGGAGGAAGCCAAAAGATGAGGGTGGATATGAGACTAAGATCACAAGGCAGTCTAAAGAAAAGAGGTAAAGCAACTGCCAAAGACAAGGTCATAACAAGAATGTGTCTAAATATGAAGCTGTTGCACCAACTTCAAGAGGGATAGGGGAGGCAAAGGTGGGAGGTTAGATCAAGAGGAGGGGTGGGGAGAGGAGCTTATCAACAAGCTAGGAGGATGGAGACACATCCTACATTTTATAAAGGTGAGACTATGTGAAATGGAGATAGGGAGAGAGAAGCATCACCTCATCATATGCCAAGTGCAGGGCATAATTACTTCATTGTAGCAGATTTGTCTCATACCACTGACTTAGGAGTTGATTCAATTCAGGATATCCATTTTAGTTTTGCAGGTTGTCTCTTAAATGTTGCTATATTTCACATGAGTATAATAAATTGACTTCTTGTTGTAGTGTGATTCTTTACATATAGCTATTTGATAAATGAATAACAACATGAACCAGAACATGGATATAACACATTTAGGATATTAATCATTTGAAAAATTATATTTGGTTATCTTGAAACATCATGAAGCGTAATACACATTACACATATTTTACGCACACTTCAAAAGGAGATTATGACATGACTTGGAAGGGTGCATGCCAAGAAGTTGAAAAGTAAGGTGTGACACCCACCACTGCTGCATGCATCTATCATCCTGAACTACGGTGGGCAGTAACATTGGTGGTGTCAACCTATTTGGGAGATATGCAGAGCGGGAAACTGCTAGAGCTTCCACCAAGACCACCCATAATTAATTCATTCATATCTCTTTACATACACACATGGTTGTTTTCTTCTACCTTCCTCGACTAACAATAGGTAGTTGGGAGATATGAGAACTTCTCCTACTACACACTTCCATGAATAATCATTCTTTTTCTTCATCGTCATATTCAACTGCTCCATCGTGTATAGCTAATCTTAGAGTGGTTGTTCTTAGACGGAAAATTGATGTATCAGTGGACTGCATTTTCAGTTGATGTATTAAAGGACTAGTCAACTATTGATAGAAATTTCAAAAAAAGGCAGGGCAGTCAACAATGCAGCATGTTTGTCTTCTTGTAGACCCTTTCACAAGTATACATTGTGAGATTTTGTGACTCTTAAAAAATACATCCTAGAAGCTTTGGTTGTAAGACACATTAATCCCATGATTAACCTGAATAGTATTTGTAGGATTTATAGATTATGGCTTTAACAGTAGTGGATTAGTGGTGACTTAAGCATGTTTCGATTAGTGACTTAAACAATTTTGGTCTTAGTGTTGTAGTAAACATTTCGAGCCTCAACGTAGCTAGCTCAATCCAATTTCATTTGATTTTGTTTGCAACGGAGTTGGCAGGGCAAGTTCAAGGGAAGGGATGGGGAGAATTCCTTATCAGCAAGTTAGTGAATAAGTGTAGGCATGAGGAGCACAACGTATCAATGGGAAGGGCTGAGAAGATGATCTTTTCAACAAGATAGGGAAGCAACACACATTGTAATAGATATGACCCACAACTCTGGCCTAGGACATGATTCAACCCAGGACAGGCATTCATTTTTTGACCCACCTCCATTATCAGGCACTCTGGAGACTAGGTGAGGGATGTTTGTTAGTTGTTTTTTTCTGTAGAATTATTCAAACATGATTCATTGTAGCAGTGTAACTTGAATCATGTATGTTGCTATATGTCACTTTAACATGAATTTGTCTTAATGATAAAAAAAAACATGAATTTGTCTTCCAGTATTTGTTTCTCTTTGTTCTAATACTCTTACATACAATACATTTAGCTAACTGAAACATGCACAATCATGTAGATATGACACATATATGAGACTAAACATCAAAAATATATTTGAACAAGCTGAAATATCAAGAATATTTAATTATAGTACAATCACATTTTACAAAAAATATACGACTTGGAGGTCTGCATGTCAAGAAGCTCAAAATAACACAAGTTAAATTTGACACCGACCTCTATAGCTCCATAACTTGGAGGTCTTCCTGCACTAGGGTGGGTAGCAGTGGTGGCGGTGTCAAGTTGTTTGAGAGAGATGCATGAGTGAGAGCCGAGAGGGCTTCCAACAAGCATTCCCAGAATCACACTTTTTTGGCAAAACTACGTACACCCAGGAGGGTTTCCAATACCATCATGGACACATGACCTTGAATTAGGAGATAAGAAATCATCTCCTACTCCACACATCCGTCTTTCTCCTCAAACACACATTTCCAATATCTCCCATTCCATATACTAGAAAATAAACAAATGAAAACAGTATATCTTCTTTGTCTTCTTTTGCACCATGTACACTGTTAGGATCTAAACTCCATGTAAGATTGTAATTGTGGTACTGGTTGAATGTATAGCATATGGGGTATATGTAACCAAAGTTAGGGTGGTTGGGAGTTGGAATTTAAGTATCATACAAGCTCTTGGCTTGTTAGAAAATGAAGGAGATGTAGACAAGTCAAGGCATGGATACAGTTTCAGAAAGGGTGGAAGATAACAAAGCAGCATTGTTTGTCCACTTGTTTACTATTTACCAAGTCTATGTTATAGGGTTGTGAGAGACAATGCAGTAGGCTCTTAACCATGTTAGGACAATGTAACAAGTTCGGAGTGGGTTATTTTGTGGCTCAATAGTTTTTCTCTATAGTTTGATTGAGTGCAAACTTCAAAAAACTTATATCTTTATGTATAATATTTAAAAATGAAGATGTAACATCCCAGAAATTTTAAATATATTTTTGGAATTAATAAATAATTTGCGATGAATTTTTGTGATTTATTAAGTATTTTTCTGAAATTTATCATTTTGCACGTGCAGAACACGAGCAAATATTTTTCTTGGGAAATAAAAAGTTAGGAAATTTATTTGAAAAATCTAATCTTTATTAGTAGATAATAATTCTAAAATTTCTGAATTTTTATGAATAATTTATGGCATGTGCAAATATTTCAAAGTGAAAGACTTTTGCATAAAATTGCCACTTGGAGGCAAATTTGTGAAAGTTTGTTTTCTGGGCTGCACTGGAGGACCGACCATATCAAGGGAGTTAGGGGAGTAGATTTTTAATCTAATTGATTTGATTTGATTTAACTAATTCATTTGGAAAGATCTATATATATGTAAAGATTTATTTTCTTAAAGGATTTTTTTGTAAAATCTTCGCAAAAACCCTAGAATAGAGCCCCAACCTATATTGGCAGCAGTAGCAACCCTCCTCTGTTCATAACAAAATACTATTATTTTTATTATTATTTCTTGGATTTTGGAGCTTGGATCTATGGATTTCCGCGAGGAGGAGAATGAGCTTTCTTTCTATTATTATTCTTCAATTGATCTTCTTCGAGGTGGGTGGTGCTTCTCATCGCTTGATTTGTTATATACTTGTAGAATATGATGATTGATCAAGTAAGATATATGTTAGGATTTTGTATGATTATAAAACTTGATGTAGATCTATTAGAGAATGAATCTCAATGAATGAGTAGTCAAAATAACATCTTTCATGAATAAGAACATAAATTGATGAGTAACTTTTCATTCATAGATGGTTGAAGAATGTTAGAGATTAGTAATGCACAAAGATTAATTGTTACTTTTCCTATATTATGCTTGAGTAATTGCACATGCACAAAACTGAGTATTTCCCCGACTGCATGTCAGTCGGCTGCAGGGTCAACCGCAGCTTTTCGAACTTGCTGCAGCGGTCGGCCTTCACGTCTGAGTTTTTCCATCCATCAGTTTTACTACATTTTGTGTGAATATAAGATTTGTCTGAGACTTGTATGAGTCATTGTCTAAATTGGAAAAGATTTAAACTTTGTTTTATGAAGGTTGCTTGCCTTATTGCAATGATATAATGTGTGAACTAGGATGTGATTAAGTAGCGGGTTAACATATGCACAAGAATGGGTAAAGGATTAGTGGTTACTTTTTTCCTGATATTGTACACTGTTTGGTTTTGAATGAGAGAACTGATCATCGACTCGGGGTTGGATTTAATAAGTAATGTAAGATTTTGAGTTTAGTTAAGTTTTGAATTGGAATATATCAACTAATGTACCCATTGTATGATAGATCTCAGTATTGACTTATATATACCCAATTCTCTGTATGTGAAAGAATCATAATTGCGGTGTTAATATTTACAGTGTTCATATGAAGAGTTTTCTTTATAATCTCACTATTCAATATTATGATTTTGGGTTTCATTCTATATGTATATGCATGGATTTCTCAGTGTTTTGTCAAAGTAATACAATGCAAACATGTATATGTATTTGCTTGAAGTTGTATCATTACTTACATTCGTGCACTAGTTGATTGGTTGCTGCAGACTGCATGTCAGTCGACTGTAGCCGGTCAATAGCAGTGTTACACTACTGGTCTGTCGGTCGACTACAGTGGCTGGCTGTGTGCCATTCGATAGTAGTCGGTTGATCGCAGCCTTTTGTACTGTTGTAGTCGGTCGACTGCTAGGAATGAGTTGTTCATTATCTATTTTACTGCATTTTCCTTTTCTTGGAACGAAGGTTTCTTCGAATTCGCAAACGATGATTTTCAGTTTTCCAAAGTAATTAGTTTCAGACTTTACTACTTTTAGAGAGTGTGTACTTTCTATTTTAATGGAATTTAACTCAGATTTCGTGGTTTTAGAAAGTAAATATTCTCGAATTCCAAGAGTAAAACATTTCAGATTTTTCTATTGTTTCGAAGACGTAAAATCTCAGTTTAATTGATGATTGGTTTCAGTTTCTTAACTAATTATGTGGATATGGTTTGTACATGGAGGTATTTTGGTTGACTATTAGTTTGAGGGAAATCCTCATTGTGAGTCAGTCGATTTTGAATTTATGTGATTAAAAGAAATGGTTGAGATGGTTTTTGGGTTGTGAGACTCTAGAGGTTTAGTGGGAACCCTAGCATGCCAGAAAATGAGATTTTGTTGGAATTTGTCCAGTGGAGCTTTTGTTTTGATTCAGTAAAGTTAAGTCCGGTAGGGTACACCAACTCTAGGGAGACTGTGATTCTAAATGAACATAATAAACATAAGGACAGACACTAGTTGGAGTTGTGATGAAATAAGAACAAACATGGGTAAGGGGGCTTCATATGATTGGACGATGGGAGATAATTCCAAGAATTATCGGAGTGTAATCACGGACGGTGTGGGATGTATCTTTAGAATTACCAGGGATCGGGGCGAGCTCATGGGATATTCATGTGATGAGGTACCATTTGGTCGGACGGTGTGGGTTTCAACTTCCAGAATTATCGGGGTGTGAGGGAGTATACCCAAAATCACTGACGGTGGGAAGTTGATTCTCAAGAATTACCGGGGGCATGACACTAGATACTCACAGAATAATCTAAATCTTAAAGTAATCATCGTAATAGGTTAGTTGTATAACGAGGAATTGAACCATATAAAGTGGAGAACAATAAGGGCTTGCACCGGACCCATGTAGTATAGGATGCATATAATACGACAAGTATGTATTAGAAATCATCATATGCATTTGTGTTTCTTGGCTTGATTTATGCATACTTGCTTTCTGTTTTCATTCACACACTCGACACTTAGCCTAGTTTAACTTGTTGTTTTACGCTTCATTTATCGTTGTTTTTATGTTCCATTTATTATTGCTATATTAATATGCTTCACTTGTTGTTCTATGTTCTAATTATTACTGTTATGCATTATTTATTATGGTTTTATCGATATGCATCAAGTTTGTGATGGTGAGATTTAGAAGTATCACTATTACTATAGTTGACATCAGTTGCATTTAACTGATGTGCCCACTTTCAATAGACTTTTGCAGGGTTTTCAGTTGTGGGTCGCATCGATGTAAATAAAGCTTGGAGTATAAATGCAAATTGAAGATTCTATGTGTTGTAAATAGTTGTAATTAATGTATTTAATTTCGCTGTATTTTGTAAGAAGAACAAATGTAATAAAAAGTTTTAATTTTACTTGTATTTGATTTTGTGTTTTTGATTGCAATTGAAGTTGATTCTGGAAATTGTGCCACCTATTTCTGATTTTTATTTATTGAAAATTCGGGGTGCTACAGAAGCAACGTAGGGGAACAAGTGGAAATGTAGCTCAATTAGATGTTGGAGTCCAAGGCAGGGAAAGGAAGAAGCATGTCATTCCAAGGGGGAGTGCTAGCACAAGAGGACCAAAAATTTGGCCAGTAGGTTTTGGAAATTTACAGGTAAGTATTATCAGTAGATAAGAGAACAATCCATGTGTTTTTCTTTCATCTATAATTGAACTCAAATGCGTATCCTGTGTGTTAACTGTCAGTATATGCAAATTACTATATAGATGGAGGATGAAACTAATAGACCACCATGGATTCTATATGGAACTGGTAGAAGTGGGAGAGTGCCGACACTTAGAGAAAGAGCTAGAGAAGCATATTGAAATAGAGGGAGGGGTAAGTCGGTATCTATAGGGAGAGGAACTTGCTTCTTTGTGACTCAGGTAAATAACTAAACCACTAAGTAAATTAAATATCATGTTGATACACGAATTAGCCTTATGCAATTACTGATAGTTCATTGTCCTACAGAGTTCACCAGTAGTTGCTGCTCAAAGGAATGAAGACATTCATCAACATACTCAGGCAAGCACTAAATCTGCTGATTAGTGCCCAAGAGAAGAATAAGTGGATGTACAAAATGGTGATAAGTGATATGAACTTTGAGTAATTGTGTGAAGAAACTTTCTACAATTTTTTGAAGATACTATATGTATTTTTGTGTAGAAACTTACAGTTTAACTTGAAGTGTTTTGGTGACAGACTCAATTTGTAAGGTCTAAAGAGATGTCTCACAATGTAATTTTTTGGTGATATAGGAAACTAGAACACAAGATCCAGTATGATGCAATGCAAATTATGATGCTTATAAATGAAATTTTTTTGGCCAAATGCAGTCTATTTCTCTTATTTTGAATGTATATGTTGAATTAATATAGCTAAATGCAAAGCTTCATTATCAAATTCTATTTATATCTGTATGTGCAATTTTTTGGCCAACTGCAGTGTCTGTATCTCTTATTTTTTTTTGGACAACTACAGTGTCTCCAAACAAGTTATTAAAGATTTTAAATTGTTATGGAGTTTATGAACTTGTGTCTCTTTATATGCCTATCACATAGTCTAGATTTGAAAATCTTCTGCTGCTATATCATGGAGGATAAGTACTAGTTAGTGTCTCTTTATATGCTTATTACACTCTGTGTACAAGCATTGAGATATTAAATTCATCAATGCTACAGGCATTCACTACAACAGAAACAGACTATACCGGCATTTATACCCCGGCGGTTTTACGAAACGCCGGGGTATTCTTATGTTATTTCGTGGGGGAGATAAATTGTTAATTTACACCGGCGCTTTTCATAAACGCCGGGGTATTATGTTTTACACCGGCGTTTATTAAATAAACGCCGGTGTATAATCAGGGTTTTTTTCCCCGCCGCCACCAATTCCCCAATTCCCCTTTTTACTTTTCCTTCACAATAATTTCTTTCTCTCTCATTATCTCTCTCTCTCTCTCCCTCCCTCCCTCCCTCCCTCCAACGGTGTGCTTTCCCGTCGTCGTCTCTTCCGCCGTGCACCCGCCGTCGTCAACTAGAATTCGCTCCCGCCGTCGTCCTCTCCCGCCGTGAGGTAGTATAATTATTTATAACTTTTGATAAATTTTGTATTTATGAATAAAATTATTTGCAATTGGGATTGTGTGAATGAGTAATTAGGAGTTATGGAATCTTGTGGGGGAATTTTGACTGTTTAGGGTTTGCTAAATTTGTGAATTTGTTAATTAGGGTTTGTAGTTTAATTTTGTTTTGTTGTTCAATAATTATTGTTGTTGATTGTTATGGTAGAATGGGTGTGCTTATGTATGGTTGGAATTTAAGCAGTTGAAGAGGAAGAATGGATAGGTTTGCTTCATTAATAGAATCGTTGACGATCTTGGTAAAGATATAGACGGTGTGGTTTATCCATTTGCTAGTTTAAGTTGTTGTTGCTGTTGTATATATTTGCATTAAGGAGAACTGAATCAATTTAGTATAATCCCACTAGGGAGTTGGGTGAGAACACACTAATGATATTGTTTATCAGCTATGTGCTGAAATGTGGGAAATAGTACTGAACAAGTAAATAATTTTAAGTTGTTGTCATGGTTATAATCTTAGAAGGAAGAAGGAGATTTTTTTTTTTGTAGAGAGGGTCTACTATTTGACATACTATTAATTGCTACTGATCCGTAAGGGTCATTACCTTTGTTTAGATGTCTTCTTTTAGTCTCGCAAATCATAATCTTATGCTTGTCTTGATGTATACCTAGTATTTTTTTTTGCTTCATCAACAATTCATTCCTTCACTCCTATAACAATTAAAAGTTCACTGCTACATCATCAATAACTAATAGAACATGCAAAATTTAATATACTAATGTCAAATGAATAATATAGTGGAGGTAATTACAGTTGTTAATACATTGCATAATCTAATGCATCTCAATGGTGACTTAATCTATTTAGAACTGTGTGTTATGACTTACACAAAGAAATACAAATTTTATGTAGTAACTGTAAGATAAGTAGGGGAGCTACAATGTTTTTATGCCTAAACTATTAGTTGTTTTTTATTCTTAAAACTATAAATTTTCAAGCTCATGAGTAATCAATAGTTACTAATGGTTTAGTTAATACAAATACATTAGAAACACCTTGGTTATATAGTCAGAATTAGTTGATTTTTATGCTTAAACCTGCTAACATTTTCAAGCTAATAAATAAACCCTAACTACTAATAGTTATAACTTCTTTGCTAACAGTATAACTACCCAGATGTATTTGGAAATATACATAACCCACAAAGCTACTACACTCTCAGCATGACATAATATATTACAAAAACCTCATGCCTTTATAGGTGAAGAGTTACATAACCTACTAAGTATGTATAATACTAAAGATTATTCTGAAAATAATGTTAGTTCAAGTAATAACAGGATGTATGTGTACATGGAGTCTGAACAAACATGGAAGAGAATATTACGAATATGAGTTTAATTTGAGTGATAAAATTATATACAGTTTTCATTCCATTCTTAACTTCTAATCAATACCCATATATCATCTCATACAGATAAAATTATATACTGTTTTCCGTGTACTTCGAGATGATGCTCCTCCCTGGTGCCTTGCTCTCATATATCATTGAACCAGAAGGCTTATTGAGGTATGCCAATATTTCAATTTATTTTATTTTATCCAAATTTATTTTGTATAACTAGCTATACAAAATTTTTCCGTCTACTTCGAGATGATGCTCCTCCCTGGTGCCTTGCTCTCATATATCATTGAACCAGAAGGCTTATTGAGGTATGCCAATAGTTCAATTTATTTTATTTTATCCAAATTTATTTTGTATAACTAGCTTTACTCCATAATAAATTGGTTTACTTAAAATATCATTCTGTATTTGTTCTAGCTTGGTGTCAGGCATCCTTTCTGGAGCTATTGGAGTTCACTATGGTCATGTTTTCATTCATGTCAAGGTGAATCCTTAACCATGTTTTGTGTAATTAATAAGAAAGTAATAGTTATTATTTTCTTTTTTTTTCTCTAGTGAATTTGATAGTAATTAACTCAGTTTTAGCTAAATATGCTAAAGTTCACACACTACAAAACAGATGGTTTTACTGTAGTAATAAGTATCTTCCAAATACATTCTCTTCGATGTACAGTTTATCCATTTAAAGTTCTGCTCATTCATTTGAAAACATTTCTTTGCTTGTAGGGTAAAAGCAGCTGGAATTAGGTGCCCTACACCACTTCTTTTGAGGTTACATGTCTTGGTTATGGACTTCATTGGTACGATTATTTATTTTGTTAGTTATAGAAATTGATGGAATTTGTCAATTGTTAGTCAATTTTCTGTGTTCAGAATTAAGGCAATTCATCTTAGATTGCATTATATTACAATTATTTCAATATAACCATTGTGAAACGGTTAATACAGGAAAATCAGGATGGGCGGCTCCTCGCCTTAAGGATGCTGCTTTAACTGAGGACAAATTACGTGAAAGTTATCTGGAGGTACATGCTAAATCTTATCATATTGAGTTATCCTGATGCCATTTATATGCTTCCCTTTTCTATATATTCTGTGTATAATTGCCTCACGAGTCTCTTTTAATTTTTAGTAATGGAATTATGAGATTTCTCTATTTGAAAAGACTCTTTCTGGATATGTAAAAGATTTAGCTGATAAACTTAAATTATGTGATGCATTCTTTCTTTTTGCTTTGACAAGAACAAAAATTCTTGTGATCAGCAACTGTTTCAAGTTCTTTTGAACTACGTCATACTGGTTATACTGTGTGAAAACTTAAATTATACTGTGTGAAAACTGTTTCAAGTTCTTTTGAACTACGTCATACTGGTTATTAATTATCAAATGCCAGTTATCTTCGACTCTAAGAATGCACTATCTTTTCACACAGTTGATTAATTGTTTGCCTTTGCTAATTCCTAAAATACCAGTGTGCTTTCTAGTTCTTGAAATCATCTTATTTTTGTACTCTTCTTTCCCTTCATTTTGATAGACAGGTGGATTCATGTGTCTATTATGTGTTATGGAAAAAATTAATGAATTAAAAATGATACATCACAAATATTCTGCTCTATACGATTATAACAATAAAATAACACAGTTTTGTGTCGACTTGCAAGCTTGAAAGTTTACATTATAAAACCTTTATATGATCATACCCGCATTCTCAGACCTTAAAACTAATTGCTTAATCCTCTTAGCTGCGTGCTACCTTGCATCTAAGACACCATACATCTACCCGAATGTTCATTTTCTGAAATCTCGACATTGTGAAATGTCATCATTCAAAACTAGCCATAAAAAAGCACACTTCCTGAGTTGCTTATGCTTTTCGGATAATTCTATTTTCCCTACTTTAGATACTGTCATGGTTAAGAAAATAGAGCGCATTCAGAGATCTGAATGCTCATATCAGACACTTATTTCCTGCCCAAGTTCTCGAAGTAAAGTACTTTAGAATTTCAAGAAGTGAAGTTGAAGTGTACATGCCATCTTCATTGATGTCCTTAGTTGTTCTGTTTCCTTTCTCTGGGAACATTTATACTTCATTCTTTATTCTTTGTTCATATATAAGTGCAATCTCAGAAACTTTGCTGTAAGCTCTGAGTTGGTCTTCACTTTATTCCATATGATTTTCTGAATAATTTGCTCAGCTTGAGGACATGATTTCTTTATTCCATAAGCATGTCATACATTTAGTGTTCTTCCATTTGGATGTGGTTGCTTTATTAGACTTAGCTAGTTGCTCTTTATCCTTGCAAATTATTACCTTTTTTTTACAATGTGACTTACACAGTTTCAGAATAGAGTTCCAACTAATTCAAGTCGGGCAAATCCAGAGAACCAAAGCGAGCATGATGGAAGCAACGACTTAAGGAGGCGTACCGATTAAGAAAATCTACTAATTGCAAGTCATTTTTGGTCTTTTTTTGTGGTGAAATCATTTTGTATGATCAAACTTGTTAGAACTTTTTTGATGTAAATAGGGTATATGTAACTTAATACTTGTGTGAGTGAAAAATTAGATTATGAATTTTACAGAACTTTAAACTTCTTAAGTTTGTATGTTAATCAGTACAAAATATAATGAATTTTTTCGGTTAAATTTTTTATTGTGCATTACTGAAAATTTGTACAATTTTTTTTTTGGTTGTAAAAACAAAAAATATATACAGATTTTCAATTGAAAAAGCTGCATATTTTTTTAAAATGAAAAATACCCCGGCGTTTTGTAAAACGCCGGTGTACTTTTCTAAAATTTAATTATTTCAAATTATTAAAAAAAATTATTATTTAAAATATATACCCCGGCGTTTTGGGAAACGCCAGGATAGGTTAAATTTCGTTTTTTTTAAAATAAAAAATGTTATACACCGGCGCTTTTACATACGCCGGTCTATGTGAACTAACTACCGGCGTTCTTAAAAACGCCGGGGAATCCAGCCTAAGAATTCCCGGCACGCACAGCGCCGGCGTTCGGTGCCGCGCTATTCGACACGCCGGTAGGGTTTTCACCGGCGTTTAAAACCGGCGTTTTTAAACGCCGGTGAAGCTAAACAAAAATGTCGGTGAATCTGTCGCTGGTTGTAGTGATTTCAACACTCATTAACAACGATACATTCCGAACTATTCACTAACAAACATCATCACTTTCTCAGCCAAATCAGGTTCAATTTATTTAGGATGAAGTGCATAATTGAAGATAAGAGAACAAAAACCAGTTTTTATAGAATAATATAACTATAATACAACTGTTTTGAACTTCATATTGGACTAAAATCAAACACCTTACATGCATGATTGCGATCAATTTTTGTTCAAAACATAGATACGTAAGGAGCATGAATCAGATTGATTACAACACTATATAAATTCATTGGTTTACCACACTATATACTGAGCAAAAATAAGAGCTAAGACAGTGAACAAATTCGCAATGCAAATTTCCTTAACAACAAACAATTTTATCTTCAATCCATCAACAAAACATAGATAGGTAAGGAGCATGAATCAGATTGATTACAACACTAAATAGATTCATTGGTTTACCACACAATATACTGAGCAAAATAATAGCTAATACAGTGAACAAGCTCGCAATGCAGATTTCCTTAACAACAACCAATTTTATCTTCAATCCATCAACTTGGCTCCTAAGTAGTTTAACCTCCTCCCCCATTTGAGTCCTAGCTTGTTTACCCTTTTCAATTCTAGATTCTAACTAAGCAATTTTGGCTTTAAAACCATCAATTTTAACATTTTTGGTTTCCTCCTCTTCAACTGGAACATTTAATTGATCGGCCCATTTGAAAAACCCACATTTACCAACCTTCCAATTTTTATTTTTTTTTTGCATATGCTTGATGTTACTTGATGTTGTATATGATATTCTATATCTCAATTTTTTCCCAACATTATTGTTGTATCAATGTTTTTGTTGGAAATATTTTTGGCATATTTTTCGGGCCGGATTATGGTGGGCTCTGGCCACCGGCAGCGCCGGAAAGTGATTGGATTACGTTCCTCTCATCGAGTAATATTCCATAATGTACTCATTTACCAAAAACGAATTCCGTATGAATGAGAAATGTTGGTCCAAAGTGTGGTACTCGAAATGTACTATCTTGGAAATTTGGAGAAAATGGATAGTCCCACATCGGAAGTTGAGAAAGATTTCTCTAGTATATAAGATAAAGAAAAGGACTAAAGGCTGTAGCCCTGGGGTTACCACTAACATGTAGTGGAGAGAGGACCTAGCCAAAGTTACAAACATACACACACGTGCGCACGCCCGGCCCGGCCCGGCCCCGGTCAGCTTGGTTTGGTCTGGCTTGGCTCTGGCCTACATTATTTTTTTGCCCCGCTCCAATTTTTCCGTTGGATCTATTTTTTGAGACGTTTGAAATTCTGTAACTGGTGCCATTATTCTGTAACAACAGAATAATGGATCCATCAATTACATTTTTGGAGCCATTACTCTGCTGTTACAGAGTAATGGATCCATGATCCATCAGTTATGTCCTCATCACCTATAAGACTCTGTAATTTTTTCTACCAGAGACAGTTTTTTGAACTTGATAATCTTCTTCTTCTTCTTCCTCTGAGTCTGAGAGTACAACACAGCTACAGATTCGCTGATATCTCTAAAGCTAGGGTGCTCTTCAGGAAAAGGTAATACAGTTGTATCCTGAGAGGCAATTCGTCAACTACTGTCATACTACGGGGCGAATTTTGCTTTAAGGACAAAGATCATAATCTCGACTCTGTATTGAAGTGTCTTGTTTGTTCTTTTATTCTTGTACTTGTAGTTCTTCACAAACATTGTTAGGAAATTTCTATTTTATGATATTCGAGTTCTAACAATCTTAAAGCAAAATTTTTCCTCTATTCTAACAGTTTTTGTGAAGATTATTTATAGGTACTGTTATCATTTCGGAAAAAACAAAAACAAAAACTAACAGTTGAATTTTAACTGTTTCAGAAAAAATGGAAAACACAAAAAATGAGAATATCAATGGACTGCTCAGTGCTCAAACACCAGTGACCCAGAATGTGACTGCACAATCGGTTGTGGCACAAACGGTCGTTCTTCCCACACATATAACTGTGGGAGAAAAACCAGAAAAGTTCAATGGACCTGAATTCAAGAAGTGACAAGGAAAGATGCCGTTCTGCCTGACCACCTTAAAGCTGGACAGATTTCTGACTGAAACTGCCCCTATGCTGGCACCTATGGATGCGCACTCCATTACTGTGGTTGATGCATGGACTCAGGGTGACTATTTATGCAGAAATTACATCCTAAACGGTTTGGTATACCCGCTCTACAATGTGTACTGTGTCTTCAAGACTTCCAAACTTTTGTGGAGATCTTTGGAGAAGAAGTACAAAACAGAAGATGCCGGCTCCAAGAAGTTTGTATTTGGCAAATTTCTGGACTACAAGATGGTTGACTCCAAGACTGTTGTGAGTCAAATTCAGAAATTGCAGGTGATAATGCATGAAATCGTTGCGGAGAACATGACGCTATGTGAACCATTCCAGGTTGCAGCGTTCATTGAGAAGCTTCCACCTGGATGGAAGGACTTCAAGAACTACCTCAAGCACAAGCAAAAGGAAATGTCTCTTGAGGACCTGATTATCAGGTTGCGGATTGAAGAGGAGAATCGCAAGGCTAACAAGTCCTATGGAAATAAGTCCATAGAAAAGGCCAACATGGTGGAGCACAAACAGAAGGGCAAAAAGAGAAAGTTCTTGCCATAGGCCTCGAACAAAAAACCTGCCGCAAAGAGGTTTGCTGGAAAATGCCACAAGTATGGTAAGCTAGGGCACAAAATCTCTGACTGTCGCAGTAAGGATAACATTCGTGCTGGAACTGGAAAGACAAAAGGGAATGACAAATCCCATGCGCACATTGCTGAGAACCTGTCCACTGGTCTCTCTAACTTGGACCTCTGTGCTGTTGTATTGTAGGTCAATCTGGTGGGGAGCAATCCTCGTGAGTGGTGGTATGATACTGGGGCCACCAAACACATCTGCTCGGACAAGGATATGTTCATTTCATACCAGAAGTGCAACAAGAATGAACAGTTGTTCATGGGAAATTCTTCCACCTCCAAGATTGAAGGAACAAGGAAGATAGTGCTAAAGATGACTTCTAGCAAGGAACTAACACTAACCAATGTGTTGCATGTTCCGGATATTCGAAAGAACTTGGTCTCGGGATCTTTGCTAAGCAAGAATGGATTTTGGGTCGTTCTTGCATTTAATAATTTTGTACTTTCAAAGAATGGGGTGTACTTGGGAAAAGGGTATGTTAAGGATAGATTGTTCAAATTCAATGTAATGACAGTCATCCCAAAATCTATTGTTCCTGTTGTTCCCAAAATTAATGAAATTAATCCTGTTGCTTATGTTGTTGAGTCTTCTTCTGTTTGGCAAGAAAGACTAGGCCATGTTAATTTCAATTCTCTGCATAGATTAATTAACATGAATTTACTACCAAAATTTAAGATAGACAACTGCGACAAATGTGAAGTTTGCACAGAGGCCAAACTCACTAAAACTCCATCCCGTTATGTAGAAAGAAACACTGAAACTCTAGGTCTAATTCACATGGATCTGTGTGATTTAAAATTCATACAGACCAGAGACGGCAAAAAATATTTTGTGACGTTCATAGAAGATTTCACAAAATACTGCTATGTATACTTGTTACATAGCAAAAATGAGGCATTGGATAAATTCAAGGAATATAAGTTTGAGGTTGAGAATCAACTTTGCAAAACGATTAAAATCGTTAGGAGTGACAGAGGAGGAGAATATGATGCACCGTTTAATATATTATGTTCTGAACATGGAATAGTTCCTCAGACCACTGCTCCTTACTCACCTGAATCAAACGGTAGTGCCGAGTGCAAGAACCGGGCTCTAAAGGAGATAATGAATGCCTTATTGTTGAATTCTAGGTTATCCCAAAACATGTGGGAGGAAGCGTTGCTAACCGCCAACTATATTCTCAATAAAATACCTCACTAGAAAACCGGCAAGACACCATACGAGCTGTGAAAAGGTAATGTACCTTCGTATAAATACCTCGAAGTGTGGGGGTGTTTAGCAAAGGTAGCAATACTTAATCCCAGATAGGTCACAAAAAGACCTACGACTATTGATTGCATATTCATAGGCTATGCACATAACAGCAGTGCATATCGGTTCTTGGTATATGAATCAGATATACCAGATGTCCATGTGAATACAATAATGGAAGCATGGAATGCCTTTTTCTTTGAATACATTTTGCCGTGCAAGGATGCTACGTATCCCAAACGTACACATCAACAAGGGAGTGCAAGTACCTCGATTGATGAACTAGGAGATGATAATGATGAACCTAGATGAAGTAAACGGGCTAGAACATCAAAGTCATTTGATCCTGACTTTGTAACGGCCTTTCTGTTAGAGAATGAGCCCAGAACATTCAAGGAAGCTATGTTTACGCCTGATGCTCCTATGTGGAAGGAAGCAATCAAAAGTGAAATAGACTTCATTATGCAAAATCATACATGGGAATTTGTCGATTTGCCTTCTGGGTGTAAAGCTCTAGGATGCAAATGGATTTTCAAACAAAAATTAAAACCAGATGGTTCAATAGAAAAACATAAGGCGAGACTTGTGGTAGAAGGATTTAGGCAAAAGGAAGGCCTAGACTTCTTTGATACTTATTCCCCGGTCACAAGAATAACTTCCATAAGAATGCTGATAGCTATTGCAGCTCTACGTAACCTTGAAATACATCAAATGGATGTCAAAATCGCATTTCTAAATGGAAATTTAAAAGAAGACATATACATGAAACAACCTGAGGGTTACGTAGTTCCTGGACAGGAAAACAAGGTGTGCAGGCTTGTGAAATCCTTGTACGGACTGAAACAAGCTCTAAAGCAGTGGCATAAAAAATTTGACAATATTATGATGTCAAATGATTTCAAAATAAATGAATGTGATAAGTGTATCTACATCAAAGATACTCCAAATGGATACATTCTAGTGTGTCTGTATGTAGATGACATGCTCGTTATTGGTAGAAATAATGACATTATTAAATAAACTAAGAACATGCTTAGTGGTAAGTTTGATATGAAAGATTTGGGAGTTGCAGATGTCATACTAGGAATCAAAGTTTCCAGGACGTTTGAGGGAATTACTTTGTCTCAAGCTCATTACGCTGAGAAGGTACTTGAAAGATTCATGAATTACTCCAATGGGACTGCCAAAAATCCTGTGGATCGCAGTCTTCACTTGTTCAAAAACACGGGTGACAGCATATCACAATTGGAATATGCACGTGTAATCAGTAGTTTGATGTACTTAACAATTGAACAAGACCGGACTTAGCACATTCAGTAAATGTACTGAGTCGCTACACAAGTAATCCAGGACGAAGTCACTGGAAAGGAATAACTAGAGTATTGAACTACTTACGACATACTCAGAGTTATGAACTGCATTACACCAGATATCCAGCAGTACTAGAAGGCTACAGTGATGCCAACTGAATATCGGACTCCAAGAACTCAAAATCTACAAGTGGGTATGTATTCACTCTTGGTGGTGCAGCTGTGTCATGGAAATCCTCTAAACAAACATTACTGGCCAGATCCACCGTGGAATCTGAGTTTATTGCTTTAGACAAAGCGGTTAGGAAGTAGAGTGGCTTTGAAACTTTTTAGAGGATATTCTCATGTGGGAAAAACCGGTGCTTGCTATATGTGTACACTGTGACAGCCAGTCGGCTATAGCAAGGGCACTGAGTTGTATGTAGAATGGTAAGTCTCGTCATATCAGAAAGCGACACAAAACCATTAGACAACTGCTCTCAAATGGAATAATCTCTATAGAGTATATAAAACCGGCTGACAACCTAGCGGATCCATTTAGTAAAGATTTTTCACGAGAGCAGGTTGTGAGATCATCAAGAGAAATGAGTTTAAAGCCTATGACAAAAGAGGATACTTGATGGAAACCCTACCTAGGAGTTGGAGATCCCAAGACCTAGGTTCAAGGGGACAACTAAATCTTATTGAATCGACGTGAGCACTGAGAGATTAAAATCTCGTACCCACTTTTAAGATGATAAAACAGTGCTGCCTGTAAGGGGTTAGGATAAGATTGGCTTTTAATGATTCTCATAGCTTTAAAATAAAAGTGGGGTATGGTAGGATACTCTTTATGGGCAATCACCTTGTGAGTATGAAATGAGGCCGTTTCTAGGAGAATGAAGAGAGGCTACATCCTCCAAGTTCACTCACAATTAACCAGGGTTGTTCAAGGCCAAAATGAACACAACAAGAGAACCTAGTTCTGTGAGGAGATGAAACTGTGTGATAGTTATTGTCTAGGTTCATATCAAAGCCCGGGTAGTTCAAGGCATCATGTTCATTACCTGGGCAAGTGAATCCGATGGCTACTCACTAAGGGTGGTTCAAAGTTGAAAAATTACTACAATTCCTGATGCAGTGATTTTTGTATTGTACTCTTAGAGTCTTTTCTGTGATGTCTTTTTCTGTCGTGTCTGGATTGCATAGTCTCGTAATTTCTATTCATGTGGGGGATTGTTGAAAATAGTTTTTGGCATATTTTCTGGGCTGAATTCCCGTGGGCTCTGGCCACCGACGGCGCCGAAAAGTGACTGGATTACGTTTCTCTCGTCGAGTACTATTCCATAATGTACTCATTGCCAAAAACAGATTCCGTATGAATGAGAAATGTTGGTCCAAAGTTGGGTACTCGAAATGTACTAACTTGGTAATTTGGAGAAAAGGGATAGTCCCACATCGGAAGTTGGGAAAGATTTCTCTAGTATATAAGCTAAAGAAATGGACTAAAGGGTGCAGCCCTGGGGTTACCACTAACGTGTAGTGGAGAGAGGACCTAGCCAAAATTACTAACACACACACGCGTGCGCCCGGTCCGACCCGGCTCGGCCCCGGCTTCGGCTTCGACTCGGTCTGGTCTGGTCTGGCTTAGCTTGGCCTACATTAAAATTTTCAGCTGGATCTATTTTTTGAGGCGTTTGAAATTCTGTAACTGGTGCCATTATTCTGTAACAGCAGAATAACGTATCCATCAGTTACATTTTTGGAGCCATTACTTTGCTGTTACAGAGTAATGGACAATTACTTTGCTGTTACAGAGTAATGGATCCATGATCCATCAGTTACGCCCTCATCACCTATAAGACTGCAATTTTGTCTACCAGAGACAATTTTTTGAACTTGATAGTCTTCTTCTTCTTCTTCCTCTGAGTCTGAGAGTACAACACAGCTACAGGTTCACTGATTTCTCTGAAGCTAGGGTGCTCTTCAGGGAAAGGCAATACAGTTGTATCCTGGGAGGCAATTCGTCAACTACCTTCACACTACGGGGCGAATTTCGCTTTAAGGACATAGATCTTAATCTAGACTCTGTATTTAAGTGTCTAGTTTGTTCTTTTATTCCTGTACTTGTAGTTCTTCACAATCATTTTTAGAAATTTTCTATTTTATGATATTCGAGTACTAACATTTTTAATATATAAATATAAAGATGTTAAATTGATAGTTGCCGTGGGGATAGCTCGGTTGGAAGAACTTCAAATTGTTTTGCAGATCTAAATTTTGCAAGTTCAATCCACGCTCACCGCATAAATGTAACATAATTTCTATTTTGCATATGATGATTTAATTTTTATGTATATGTTAATTTATTTGTGCATCATTATGATATAAACTTTTTTTTGCTTATGTCATTTAATTTGTTATTTTTTTTTTTTTGCATATGCTTATTGTTGGTTGAAATTTATTTATTTATTTGCATATGTTAATTTATTTGTGCATCATTTTGATGTATTTTTTTTTTTATAGATACGTTATTTATTTATTATTTGTTATTTATTTTATTTTGCATTTTCTTCAATTCGTTTGATGTTGTATACGAATATTCAATATCTCAAAATTTTTACATATATGATTGTTGTATCTATTTTCTTACATGATTGTTGAATAGTAGGGATGTCAGCAGGATTATGAAGCTCCAAGCTTGGCTCAAGATCGGATCGGCAAGGTCCGCTAAGTAGTTTGATGAACTAAACTTGAACATAATTTTATATTCATTCAATAAAATGAATGGACATGAAGAAATGAACAACTCCTTTCTGGGAATGGCTCGTTTTTTAGCTCGGCTCAAGTAGAACTCATATAGGCTTGTTTACGCCTGACACAAGTTAGGGTTGAGGCTTGGTTCGTTTAGGCTTACTCGACTCGAGTGTCTGAAACATGTTAAATGTCTTTAGTATTATACTTTATACTATATCTTAAGCTTATAGGCTTACCGCCTCTCTCCTTTCTCCATTTTGAAATGGAGAAAGGAGAGCAAAAGTAGGAAATCACACCTACCTTAATACGTGCACAATATATTTTTTTTAATTAACAAAATAAATTACAAAAACAAATACAAAAATAAAAAAAATCCTTCCTCTGCCAACTCCCCCTTCTCAAAATTCCGCTAACCCTCCCCCCCCCCCCCCCCCCCCCCCCCCCCCCCAATCTCAGCAGTTGTCGTTCACCAATCCCCCCAAATGCTCGCCGTCGACACTCGCTGGCCTGCCATGGGTGATGACACCGTCGGTAAGAATTTCCTATGAATTATGGTTTTCGAATTCCTAATTTGTTTTGTAATATTGTATTCATGAAACCCTAATTTACCACCAGTTTTTACTCTTGATTTCTAATTAGGGCGTTTCAATTCTTAAAATTTTAAAATACAAACCCTAATTATAGATTCAAAAATAAAGATTGGCTATTTTCAAACCAAATCCTTACTAATGTTCTGTTCTTGATTCTTTGTTTCTTTAGATCCAAATAAATTAGATTTTAGAGGCTATGGTAGAAATTGGGATTTTGGAAGGCGAAGAGATGAAGGTTAGAATAAACTGTGGGGAAGTAAGAGGTAATGTAAGTGATTATATGTTTGTTTTTGTTTATTTACTGATTTACATTACTCTCTCCAATATGTACCCACAGAGATTAAGGAGATGGCAATTAGGCATGTATGTCATGCCGTCACTGCAATTAACCCAGATGTAGGTTACCTGAAGATCAATTTTTATTCTTCAATTTGATGGTAATTGTGTTCACTACTTCATATAATTATTTTTCATGAAAAATTACTTTTGTTAAGTTCTTGAGCTTTTCATTTATTTTTAGCAATCTCTCATAATTATTTTAGCATTTTTTCCTTCAATTAGAATTGTTTTTTCAGTTTTTATATCCTTTTTCGGGTAATATTTAATTTGTTTGTGTTTAAGTATTTTTCTGCTTTTTTTTACGATAATATGGTCAAGTTTTGAGATCTAGGATCAGATGCAAACCTAATAATGTAAGATTTCGGATTAGAAGCAAGGGGATCATCAAGTGTGAAATTGGAACGAATTGACTTGCATATGATGGCCTTTTCTTCTAATTGATATCTGTTTTCATTTGAACTTTTGCATTTTAAGTAATATTATCATTAAATTTTCAATTACAAAGAATTATGGATTGTAGATGATGGTAAAAAACATGAAAGTTGAATAGTTTGGTCAATTTTATCATTATTGTATTTTATTATTTTTATCTTCTTAGGGTAAAAGTGAACAAATGAGTGAATATATAAGAAACCTAAGGACTTCCATCAAATGGTTGATGAAATGAGAAGATGAAAATTTGGTGAAGCAAGAGAAGCTTCAGAATATGTTGGAATCAGAAGGAAAACCACATGCAGATAGTGATATCTTTTCTACATATTTTTTTTTTGTTTGACAAATTTTGGTGAATTATAGTACTGTATGTGTGGTATATAGTTTGATCATTTTATATGACACAACTAAGGAGTAATATAGAAAAGTTGGAGGCAAATATTGAGGAACTTCCCAGACAATATGAGCATTTGCAAGCAAGCTTTAGAATTGAGGAATCTGACAAGATTGTAAATCTCTTTCTTAGCATCTCTAAATTTCGGTAATTATTCGACTATTTTTTTATTTTCATTTAATTGAATAGATATATAGAATGATGTTGGTTGGTTTGAAAGTGCGAATTAGTTAATTTGTAGATTTATCATCTTTTCATTATATTGTGATTGAAATAGCTAAGAGGTATTTTAAAATTTTTAAGTAATATATAATTTTATGAGTCCCTAAAAATTATTTTAGTCTGTGCAATTTGCACGGGTAACACTAGTTTAAGTACATTAGGTTTAATCTTAGTATTACATTTGATAATTAAAAAGTACAAATCAATTACTAAATCTAGTTTCAAAGTTCTCAAACCATCACCCATCAAATCAACCATCAAGTCCATTTTAAGCTTTAACAAGCTTTAAGAGCATCCGTAGTCGTGATTGTGAAAAAATACATAAATGCATATATACATATAGCTTTTTTACAGTTTGCCGCAGCCGTCGAATGGTATTTTATAGCAATCTAATAAAAAATAATCTTCAGACGGATTTTGAAGTTGCGTCGGAAGGGAAAAAATTTCAAAAAAAAAATCAAAAATTGAAGGACGCAACTTCAAGTTGCGTCCGACAATCAAGGAAATGGAGGGACACAAAGAAACTTTGCGTTCAAGGGGTTTTTTGTTTTGGGGCATTTTAAATTGCGAAAAATTATTTTTTTAATGAAGGGACGCAACTAGAAGTTCCGTCTGACTATTAAATTAATATTTTTTTAGAGCGACGCAACTTCAGGTTGCATCGTTTAAATTATGCATAATTCTCATATCCCCTCTCATTTATAGTAATCTACTGTTGCTTTTTAGCCAAAATATGCATAAATAGCAAACGACTGCAGCTCGTCATTTCATATAAAATGCATTTTATGGACAATTAGCAAACGACTGTGGATGCTCTTGTAATACCCTGATTTTAATTTAATGTAAAATTGTTGATTTTACGTGTTGTGCACGTGCAATCTTGGATGTATTTTCTTATACAAATTATCTTTTATAACATGAACAAATAAATATAATTCTTTCTCTTTGTTCTCTTATAAAAGCCTATTTTATAAAGCCTAAGATTTATTTCTCTATTTGGAGCCCATCCTAATTATTTAATTATTTTTAATTGGCCCATGGATTTGAGCCCACTATTTTGAAGCCCACAACTAATTAATCTCTTAAATTGCCCTAACTTGTCATGTAGACACATTTAGTAGGCAATTGATTAATTAAATGTGTACAACTTAATAATGGGGACACTAGAAAGTTTGTGCATGCACTAAGGTGTGCAATGCACACTAATTCTAGGGTAGGCCGGGATTGGATGAGTGGGAGAGGGAGAGGGGATGAGGTGGAGGAGTAGTTATTGAGTTCATGGAAGTTACTACAACTTCCCAACTCATCTTGGTCCTTAATCTTCAGCTCCTAGATTAATCCTAGCCCTTCTTTTCACCCTAAAATAATTATAAATACCCCCCCCCCCCCCTCTACCTTAGTTACTCTTGCACCTTTTCTTCATCAAAAGACTAAGAGAAAAAGACACATTTTGAAAGCAAAAGATTGAGAAGTGTTAGTAAAAGATTAGAGTGAGATTGTGTGTGTGTTCCATTCAAGAGGAGGCCGGCTAGCATCCAATGAGCTTTGGTGGGTTCGGGTTCCAATCAAGCATCAAGGAGGAGAAGGCAATTGCAATACATTCTAGGAGGAGAAGGCCACTTCCTTGCATTCTAAGAGCGTTCATTTCATTTTCTCCAAATAGGTGGGTGTTTCTCATGACTTCTAAATTTAGATGCCATGCTAGGAATGATTTGATAAATGGTTATAGAGAAATCAATGAATTCTAGTCTCATGTTTGATAAATTAGAGATGGAATGATAATTTAGAGAATGATTGTGAAGATGATTGCTAATTGATAAATGTGTGAAATTGAATTGCTAGAATCTATCTTACTATCATGTTTTATGTTTATAAATCATGCTATGTGAAGAAAGTTGTGTTTATGAGACGCAAATTGATTGAATGCATAATATGGAATTGATTGTTTGAATCGAAACAACTTTATTGTAGAAAGATGAAAACTTGTGTTCTTAAATATTATTTTGGGGAAACCTTGATTTAAATAATATGAGAATTGTGATCTTATTTTCAATGCCAAAAATATATCCATTGCAACCTGGTGCAATCGACAGTCGACCGGATTAGAGTCGACAGTCGACTGTCAAGTAATAGATTTCGGACTTTTGTTACGGAACAGTCGACCGACTATTGTAACAGTTGACTTCCCTAGTTATTTGTTTTGAGTTTTGAAAACCTTTACAGAACAATCGACTGATCATAGTATAACAGTCGACTACCCTGATCATTTTATTTTCGAGATTTTAAATCATCACGGAACAGCCGACTGGCCATGTTTTAATAGTCGACTGCCCTGAAGTTTCAAATAATATTTGTATGTTGTGAGATACTTTCTATGACCTATGGCCTAGTATAAATGAGAATTTGAGAGTGCTTTTGCAAGAAGGAACTTATTTTAATTATTAACTTAAATTGTTTTTTTTTTATGAAGAAAATTGAATTGATTGTTTTAAGAAATTTAAAATGAGATTTTGGTAATGAGAAATTTGAAAAGTGTGAATTGTGAAACTAAGTGAAATTGTGAATTATGGAATGAGTATGGATTAAAATAAAGATTCGGAGAATTATGTGGAAATATGAATTAGTGAATGTGACATGTTAGAAGAATTGCATTTTAATTAATTACGCATGATATTTTACTTGAAAAATTGAAATTAGATGACATGATGAGTTGCGAAGAGCATTATGAATATGAGTACATGAATACTATGAATATGAAATGTGAATTGTGATTAATCATGAGAAAAAGACTTTATGAGTATGAAAACTTGATGTTGTAATTATGAGTTGAAATGAAGAACTAGGGTGTAGCTAAGCCTTATACCGGCAATGAAAAAAAATTAAAGATGAAATTTGAAATGAAAAGACCAAGATTTGGGTCATGTGAAATGAACGAATAAGACCGGTATAGTAGGAGTGCTAACCCTAAGGGATTGATTTTGTTCATGATTCAATTAAACTAAGGATTAGATACATAGTGAAGATGTGACGAAAGTAAGAAACATTGAGTATGAGGGTCATTGGATTGGCGGCGTGAGAGTATTCAAAGGATGTCCCATGATACGTCATGATAGGGCATGGATACTGCTCCAGAGTACCGTCCCGGTGGCGACGCTCGTGGGGTATTTGGTGACTGCGGGTGGTGTCATGTTCTTGGTAGGAGCTGAATTACCACAAGATGCCTGCATGATGAGTCATGTGATAGTGCGTTGGGATTTCCTCCAGGGCACCTAGACATGAGTTCATAGGTCATAGAACATCTAGGATACTGACCGTAGTTACAGTAGTATATTAAGTCATAGTGAGGGATTGAACCCTACAAGATGAAGAACGGTTAAGAGCTTGCCCTCGGACCTATGTAGTTTGGGTTGCATAGACTCTGAACAAGTGCGCATTAGTGTCATATAAACAGAAATAATTGCATTAAGGACTAAGTGCACATTCCCAACACGACATCAATAGGATATTCCCTTTAGCTTTGTTTGTGAACAACTTTGTGGTTTGTTAAGTATTGAGAATCGTTATACTGTTTCCGGAATAGAGAGGATGGTCGTGTATAATATTTCGTCAGTGAATGAACTGACATGCCCACAGTTTTATATGTAGGGTAAAGATGCTTGACAAATTGAAGTATACATACTGCTCAAAGATTGATTTAAATATTGTTTCATGTAATTACTGTAAAATTGCTTTCGCTGTAATAATATAAAGATATAATGTAACTCTGATATCAGTAAGGTTTTATTTCCTTATAAAATTGTACGAAAGAAGTGTAAAGATCCTGTGGAACTTCGAATTCAGTTGTATTTTGGAATTCGGGGTGTTACAGAGTGGTATCAGAGCACGCTTCCACGTAGTACAAATTTATAAGGAACGATACCCTAGAAGTGGACATTAGAGCATGTGTTGAGTCTAGAGATTTAAAGGTAAGTCACTTACAATTGTGTTGCTCTATGATTTATGCTTCTTCTCCTCTTTCTCTAAGATGGCGGACCACTTCGACCCAGCTGGAGATGACAATTGGCACATTGTTGAGGAGGATTACTACCCCGGGCAAGCTGATTCAGACGAGGAAGATCCTGAAGAATTTGAAGAGGAATGGCCTGAGTCCCGAGAAATCATTCCACCTCCGGATTAATCTGATGATTCTTCTTACGAGGAAGAACCAGTTCCAAGTAATCTCATTGTGTCTCTTCAGAGGCAGGTAGAGACTCAACGGGAGAGAGTCGGGCTACTGGAGACTCAGT
The DNA here is from genome assembly GCA_017893485.1 of Hemerocallis citrina. Lineage (NCBI taxonomy): Eukaryota > Viridiplantae > Streptophyta > Magnoliopsida > Asparagales > Asphodelaceae > Hemerocallis > Hemerocallis citrina. Next base: position 126,896,497 of record CM030362.1, read on the forward strand.
TGGCGAAGCACAAGGATGATATTACAATTCTCAGTCATCGTGTTTGGGAACTCGAGAAGAGGAAAAACATGACCGATGTACTGAAGGAAGAAGTGGAGGAAATACGGGGAGAGCTTCGAGAAGCCAAGAGGAACTGTAGGAACTAGACCGTTGTATCTTCTTATCGTTTTCATTTTGATGTCAGAAATATTTTAAATTCGAATGTATAAAGTTGAAATTCAATGAAATGGAAAAGTTGATTTAAAATTCATGTTTATACTTCGAATTTAATGGATCTTTTGCATCAGAATATGGCTGGAAGACGAGCTCGAAATAGTGAAGGTCTGGACTTGGAAACGGAGCTAGCAAGGGTCTATCAGACACTCAATGCTGTCTATGAATCAGAATCAAGGAAGGGTGCCTGCGAATCCAGTACCCGAAGCAATCAAACTCGTGAAATCATTCAAGCAGATGAAACCACCGGTGTTTGAGGGGAAGTCAGACCTTAACGTGGCTAACAATTGGATCCAACAGGTAGAGACTATCTTCGAAGTCTTGGAGACTCCGGAGGGCAGCAAGGTGAAGTTGGCGGCACTACAGTTTAAGAAGGATGTGGCTGTGTGGTGGCAGTCAATGAAGCGAACGATGGGAGGTATTGTTCTGGGCTGGGAGGAATTTTGCAGTCATTATTTTTTATCAGACGTCCAGGAGAAGAAGGCCATGGAGTTTCTGGCGCTGCAGCAGGACGACATGTTAGTTAGGGAGTATGAGACAAGATTCACTCAACTCTCAAGATATGCACCCGAACTGGTGATGGACAAGGCGAAGAAGGCTCAAAAATTTGAGCATGGTTTGAGGCCAAGTCTGAGATCCAGGATGATACCCCTCGGTATCAGGAGGTTTGACAAGTTGGTCAAACGAGCTGCAGCCACTGAGGCGGACATGGAGCAGTGAATCGGAGGAACAACTAGAATGCAGGGAAAAGGCCCGCAGTTGCTGGCAATGTCAGGGGACAGCCACCGGCTCAAAGGTTCAAACCTACGGGTGCAAACGCTGTTCAGGTGGCAGGAAGACCCAGGAATACTTGGGTGAGACCTCCAGTGACTTGTTTCAACTGTGGAGAGACAAGCCACTACAAGTTTCATTGCCCCAAGCTGCAGGATGTCGTCCACAATGGACCACCTTAGCAGGTCAGGAAGAAGTCGTACCAGCAAGGGCGAGTATTTGCCTTGACTGAAGCTGACGCTGATGAGGTGGATCACGTCATCACTGGTACGAGTGGGGGAGTGTAGAAGTGTTCTTTTCTTTTTCTGTTGTCTCTTTTCCCGTTAATTAGTGCACTGTTATGTAACGAGTGTATGTTATTGATGCGGTTTGTTTTTGGTCGCAGTGTGGATGCACCAGGTGTGAGTTCGGACTCAATTTGTAATGAAGGAAGAGTACGGTGCCGGACGGTGAGCGAGGGGCTCGCTACGGTGCTTGAGGATCGGCTCGGATGGCCTCGCCTCGAGTACCTGCAGACGGTCCTGAAACACCGGGGTTTATCCCGGTGGTGGACCCTCCGACGATCTAGTCAGTCTCTGTGAGAGAGTAGCAATAACTAGGGAAATTTAGGTGGCAAAGATTGATTACCTGAAAAGGTGGGGAGGGTCTGGTATTTATAGTGAATTCCAACCGGGTTTGGATTCGCTTGGGGGCCGGGTCTGAACCCGAAAGCCCATGGGCCTGACGTGGCAGGAGGCCCAGGGGGTTTAGGGCGGACGTGGCAGTGCCAAGAGTGGTATAGGGCTGACGTGGCAAAGCCCTAGGTGGTATTTGGAGCTGACATGGCTGATCATGGGGCTCCTGTTGGGGGAATCGGATGGCCTAGGTCGTGCCAAGTCATCCTCATTCCTTGCCAGACTGGGCGGACGCCCCGTGGGGCTATCGCGGATCGGAGGCCGAGGACCATCGAGGCTCGTCGGATACGAGGAGACCAGTTCTGTGGGGGTGAACTTGTGGCTCGGTGCCGACCCTATAGTGGTCCGAAGCCGAGCCGGATTGTTGTTTTTCTTATTTTTGAGCGAGAGCCATCCTGGGCACTGGTTGGGCCCCAAGCCATTTTTACCCTACCACACAAGCCCCCCACTCCTGCGGGGGTGCGGGAGTTAGCTGTGGAGGAGTGTTTATGGTCATAGAAATGGGATGGCGAATCGCTGGGCATTCATGAGAAGGCTACCCTGGTGCCAGACCGAACCTCGAGCTGGCGAGGGACTACGGGTCGGCAAGGGCGATGGCAAGCCGTTGAGCCTTCCTGAGAAGACTACCCTGGTGCTAGACCGAACCTCGAGCTGGCGAGGGATTATGGGTCGGCAAGGGTGATGGCGAACCGTTGCGTCTTCCTGAGAAGACTACCCTGGTGCTATACCGGACCTCGAGCTAGCGAGGGATTATGGGTCGGCAAGGGCTATGGCGAGCCATTGAGCCTTCCTGAGAAGACTACCCTGGTGCTAGACCGAACCTCGAGCTGGCGAGGGATTATGGATCGGCAAGGATGATGGCGAACCGTTGTGTCTTCCTGAGAAGACTACCCTAGTGCTAGACCGAACCTCGAGCTGGCGAGGGATTATGGGTCGGCAAGGGCGATGGCGAGCCGTTGTGTCTTCCTGAGAAGACTACCCTGGTGCTAGACCGGACCTCGAGCTGGCGAGGGATTATGGGTCGGCAAGGGCGATGGCGAGCCGTTGAGCCTTCCTGAGAAGACTACCCTGGTTCTAGACCAAACCTCGAGCTGGCGAGGGATTATGGGTCGGCAAGGGCGATGGCGAGCCGTTGTGTCTTCCTGAGAAGACTACCCTGGTGCTAGACCGACCTCGAGCTGGCGAGGGATTATGGGTCGGCAAGGGCGATGGCGAGCCGTTGTGTCTTCCTGAGAAGACTACCCTGGTGCTAGACCGAACCTCGAGCTGGCAAGGGATTATGGGTCGGCAAGGGTGACGGCGAACCGTTGTGTCTTAGAATGTTTGAGCGGGGCGGCCTGCTGTCTTTGCGGAGCATTGAGGGCGCTCCGGGATCTGTGCAATGTACCAATTTCCTAGGGGCATTAATGGTGCCGCCTAATAAATGCATGGCGCATGGGCTTTCATCGTTTTGCTTTCCCAATGTCATAATGGCAGGTCTATGGGGGAGGTTATAAATACTCCTCCCCCCATAGCGGGTTTGATCACAGCAATGGTGGTCCATCGGCCATCAGAGGTGTCTGCTTTGGCGGACGTCTGTCTTGCAAAATTTTGACCCTGAGAGCATTGGACGGGTGGTCACTCTATTGCCTTGTTCTTTTCCCGTTCCTGACGGCCTCGATGTGAGTGTCAGGGTCGGGGGAGAACACGGCAGAAGAGATGGCGGCCGTAGTCCGGGCTTGAGGGACACGGTACTGAAAGGTTTTAATCCTGGGGACCTCGGACTGGTGGTGACCTTGCCGTCTGGATCCTTTTTCGGGTCGGACAGCCTTGACACGGCTGTTCGCCCGAGAAAGATTCAGACGGGAAGGGTATCAACCGAATTCCGGACCTGGGGTTGAGGAGCCTCGGATAGATGGGTCGTCTCCAATCTCTGTCTTCCTTCTGGTGCTGACGGTTTCTGATGGTCTGTTAGCCCAGGGGAGTTAGAGATTGGAGGTGGGCCGATCTGCTTTCCGATAGGGGTCCAGGCGATGGTGGCTTTTCTCCCACCCTCGAACAGTTCGGGGTTTCGGCTGGCGAGGCCGTAAGCCCCGAGCTGCCCGCGGGTGAGAGGGGAGCCGACTGAGCCCTGGAGCCCGGGGCGCTTGTCTAAGGACGGCGCCTTAAATCTTAAGTAAAAAAATTTTCTCTGCCGAGCACTTCACCCGAACCGACCTTTGTGTGGTCTCCAACCGGCGCTAGGTGACGTCAGCAGCGCCAGTTTTGAGGATGACGTGGCGCGATTCCATTGGTGGCAGACGCGCGCTATTCGAGGAACAGTGACGCGATAATCGAGGCGTCGCCTCTCTCTCTATAAATATCCCCCCCCTCTTCTCTATTCTGCTTATTTCTCTCCTACTGTCCTCTTTAGAAAGAAATCAAACACTTCAGCGCTCGGCTTTGACTGTTTTAGGGGCACCGGCTCGTCAGTCCGAGGCATTCAAAAGGTTAGTTTGTAAGTTTCTTTTGTTAGGCACACATGGATAGGGCTCAGTCTGGCTCGTCGGCGTCGACGTCGAGGGGGAAAGGGAACCCTGCCTCCAAATCGACTCCGTGGGAGGAGCCCGTGTGCGAGGAGGAGTCGGTGCACGATGCGAAGCCTTCCGATTTGACTTCGTGGGAGGAGCCAGTATTCGAGGAGGAGCCGGTGTACAATGTGAGGCCGTTACGCTCCCGAAAACCTTTCGTGGTGGAGAGTAGTGAATCATAGGAGGCAAGTGACACCGCTGACGTGGTGGAGATAGTGGGTACGGAGTCTGAGGGGGAAGATAGTGAAGGAGAAGGTGAAGTAGCCAAAGCTCGGACTAGAGGCAGAGGGAAGGGCTCCACAGTTCGGGGGGTAGGCTCATCTTCCACGCCGTCCGGCCACGAGCGTTTGTCTACCCCCTCGCCGGAGAAGGCTCGGCAGAAGAGGGTGCCGAGAAAGAAAGGGATTAAGGCCGAGGGTTCGAGCAAGGCGCCTATTGTTCGGAACCTTCTGACGGGGTCCCCGGCGCAGCCGGACCACTTCCGGCGGTACCCCGAGGATCTTTCTGACACGGTGCTGTTCGGAGTCCAACCTTGTTTGCCGAGTCGGAAGATAGTGAAGATGGATTCGATTCCAACGATACTGGAAGATGGTGACTTGGACGTTGCACGGTCGCACTTCCACATCGGGCCGGAGTATGAATTGATGCTGCCGAGCTCGAGCCTTCGCCCCACCGATCCTCTGCCGGACTGGTACTGCGTCTTCCCTGTAGATGCCTTCGGCTCCAGACTGAGGCTGCCGATGCATCCGTTCATCAAGGAGGTGCTCAACTGGGTGAAGCTGACCCCTATGCAGTACGGGCCGAATTCGTGGAAGCAGATCGTCTGCTTTGTGTTGCTCTGCGAGGAGCAGAAGGTACCCCTCCGGCTGAATGTGTTCCGAGCGATGTTGGGGATCAGCTCGTCAGGAGAGTCAGAGGGGATATACTATATCTCCCTTTAGGGTAAGGGGAAGGTCATCCACGGTCACCCGGACTCTATCAAGGAGTGGAAGAAAAAATATTTGGTGATCCGGAGTGGGGAGCCTTGGGACATCCCTACTCGATGGAACCATTATAAGCCAAGCTTCAAAGCGCCGAGGCTGAGGGACCTGACGGCCGAGGAGTGGAGGCTCGTTGAGCGCCTTCGTCTGTCGCACAGTATCAGTTGGCCGAAGGTGACAGAGGGTCACCTGGCGAGCGTCGGACTGAGCCCGGCCGTGCTTTGTATGTAGTTGTTTCTTTACTCTTGGTCATGTTGTTCTTTTGCGCTCATTGTTCTTAATGGATCTTTTCGCAGGTATGGATCCCGAATCGATCAAGGCAAAGAGGCTCGCCATGAAGAAGGAGAAGGCCGAGAAGAAGGGGGACGCGATGAAGACGAGGGGGTCGTCCCAGGTGGTCTCCGAGGTCCCAGACCAGCCTCCAGCAAAGAGGACGCGCTCGGAGACGGGCAAGGTGGCGGTTGCTCTGAAGGGCTCGGACCAGGGCAAGGTTGTTGATCTTGATAAGGGGAAGTCTTCATTAGGTGCTCGGTGATGGTGGACAAAGGCTCGGCTTCGAGCCACTTGGTGAAGTAGTCGATGGCGACTATCAGGAATTTCTTTTGCCCTACCGCTACGGGGAAGGGGCCCACAAGGTCCATGCCCCACATGGCGAATGGCGTAGGACTAGCCAGGGATCGGAGATTGGCTTGAGGAAGCCTCTTAATAGGGGAGAACCTTTGGCATGGGCCGCACCTCTTGACTGGGTTTTGCGAGTCTTGGAGCATGGTCGGTCAATAGTACCCCTGATTCAGGGCCTTCCGAGCGAGCGTTCTGCTCCCCATGTGGCATCCGCCGATCCCCTCATGAAGATTGTTCAGCGCATAGCTGGCCTCGTCGCTGGTGAGACAGCAGAGGTGCGGCTTGCCGTCGGCCAAGGTGTAAGAGCGTTTGAAGAGGATGTCATCAATCATCACGAACCTTTCAGCTCGGACCCTGACTCGTATAGCTTCGGCCCGATCTTCAGGAAGCTCGGCACTGACTAAGAACCTTCGAATGGGAGTGGTCCAGTCGTCTGGACTGGTACCGTCTTGGACACACATTGCCTCCTGGTCTTGGTCATTGATACTTGGCTTTAGGAGGATTTCGATGAGTACCGTTTGGTCGAGACCCTCGAAGGAGGAAGAGGCGAGTTTAAACAACGCGTCTGCTTGAGCGTTTTGCTCCCTAGGGACTCGAATGACTGTGGAGTGGCAGAAGGACGCTAGGAGACGTCGGACCACTGCCAAATACCTCACCATGCGATCATCGCGGGCTTCGTATTCTCCGGTGATCTGATTGACCACGAGCTGAGAATCGCTGAAGGCCCGAATTTGCTTGGCTCTGGCTCGATGTGCTAGGGTCAATCCAGCGATCATGGCCTCGTATTCCGCCTCGTTGTTGGAGGCCGGAAAGTTGAGGCGAAGGGAGTATTGAAGTAGGAATTGGTCGGGGCCATGAAGGATGATGCCAGCCCCACTTCTCGTTTCGCATGATGATCCATCGACAAAGACCTCCCAAGTCGGATCCGAGGCCTCGGTGTCGGGCTGCTCGGAAACGGTGCACTCAGTTATGAACTCGGAGAGGGCCTGCCCTTTAATGGCCGTCCTCGGCTGGTAGCTGATGTCGAACTGACTCAGCTCAATTGACCACTTGACTAAGCGGCCGGAGTTTTCGGGCTTGTGAAGGACAATTTTCAGTGGCTGGTCGGTCAGTACTTGGACGGAGTGGGCCTGGAAGTAAGGACGAAGCTTCCGGGCTGCCATGACCAAAGCATAGGCCACCTTCTCTATCTTTGTGTACCTCGTCTCGGCGGGGAGCAGAACTTTGCTCACATAGTACAATGGCCTCTGGACCCCATCTTCCTCTCGGACGAGGACGGCGCTGAGTGCGCTATCCGAGGCGGACAGGTAGAGCCATAGTGGTTCGCCCGGCTCGGGCTTGCTGAGGAGAGGAGGGTTGGCGAGGTACTGCTTCAGCTATTCGAAGGCTTCTTGTTGATGGGTACCCCACTCGAAGCCCCCCTTTCCGCGTAGAGCCTTGAAGAAGGGGAGAGATTTCTCCCCTGACTTGAAGAGGAAACGGCCGATTGCAGCCAACCGGCCTGTAAGCCTCTGAACCTCCTTGACATTCCGGGGTGGGGCCATGTCAATAATAGCTTGGATTTTCTCGGGGTTCGCCTCGATGCCGCGCTGGCTGACGATGAACCCCAGGAATTTCCCAGTGGAGACGCCGAAGGCGCATTTAGCCGGGTTGAGCCTCATGTTGTGATGCCGGAGGACTCCGAAGGCTTCCTCGAGGTCGGCGATGTGGTCCGGCCCGGCCCGGCTTTTGACGAGCATGTCGTCGACATAGACCTCCACGTTGCGGCCGATCAGGTCTTTGAAGATTCTGTTGACGAGCCGTTGGTATGTGGCTCCGGCGTTCTTTAGTCCGAAGGGCATAACGCGGTAGCAGAAAAGATCCTGGTCAGTGACGAACGAGGTCTTGGAGATGTCCGGTGGAAACATCCGGATCTGATTGTACCCTGAGAATGCGTCCATGAAGGACAACAGCTCATGCCCCGAGGTTGCGTCGATTAAAGCGTCGATGCGGGGGAGGGGGAAAGGATCTTTCGGACATGCTTTATTTAGATCCGTGAAGTCGATACAGATCCGCCAGCCCCCAGTTGCCTTCTTCACCATGACAACATTAGCCAACCACTCGGGTTAGCTGACTTCCTGAATGAACCGAGCAGACAAGAATTTGTCGACCTCTGTCTTCACAATTTGCTGTCTCTCCGGGGCGACTTTGCGCCTTTTTTGGACGACCGGCTTAGAGTCTGGGATGACGCTCAGCCGATGCATAATCAAGTCTACGGAAATCCCGGGCATGTCGGAGGGCTTCCAGGCGAAGAGATCAACGTTGCGGCGGACGCAGGCGATTATACCTGGCTTCAAGTCCTCGGGGCGCGAGCGGCTCACCCGGAACCATTTTGATTCATCCTCGGTGCCGAACGGGACCTCCTCCAGCTCGTCGACAGGCTCGGGAGCGGGACCGTCCCTCTCGGGTTCGAGCTCAACGGCGTCGAGGGGGAACACACCCCCTCCGACGGCGGTCATGTAGCACGACCGCGCTGCTTCTTGGCTACCTCGGACGATGCCGACCCCTTGCGGGGTGGGAAATTTAAGTTTCAGATGGTAAGCCGAAGGTACCGCTTGAAGGGAGCACAGTCTGGGTCGGCCGAGTATGGCGTTGTAAGCCGCTTTGACGTTTACCACCATGAAGTCCATGGACTCGGTCCTCTGGACAGGAGCCAATCCCGCGGTAACGTCGAGGGTAACAATCCCTTCTATTACGACAGGGACGCCGGAGAACCCGTGCAAGGTGTATCCGGCTGGCTTGAGTTTACCTCTGGGGAGCTTGAGATTCTCGAAGGCTTCGAGAAAGAGAATATTTACCGAGCTGTCGTTGTCGACGAGGATTCGGCGAACCTCACAATTAGCCATGTGGAGGTCAATGACGAGGGCGTCGCAATGAGGGAGGCGAACGCCTTCGAGGTCCTCTCCGGAGAAGGAGACAGGCACCGGTTGCAACCTGGGCGAGGGGTTGTCTTGGACAGCATTCACCTCTCGGATGAAGGCTTTTCGGGAAGTGCTTGACTCTCCCCCATTGGCCCCCCGTGGACACAGTGCAAGATGAATGGGGTATCCGCGGCTCCCTCGGGTTCGGGATCCCGACCCTGGATGCGGTTCGGAGTAGGGTTCGGAGGCGAAGGCCTCCGGTTCCTAGCATCTCGCCGATCCTGTGGGCCTTCTCGGGTGAATTCTCGGAGGTACCCTCGTGAGATGAGTTCCTCAATCTCGTCTTTCAGGGCCCGACATTGGTCGGTTTCGTGCCCATGATCTCTGTGGAAACGGCAGTAGAAGCGCTGATCTCGCTTCTTGTTGTTACTTGGTCGGGGAGGTAGTCGGACAATACCTTTGTCTTCGATTTCTAAGAGGATGGCAGACACGTTATGTGTCAAGGAAGTGTACATTTCGAAGCGAGGGACCGGAGGTGCCCTCTTCGCGCCGACCCCTTCCTTTGTGGTTTTCTTGGCAGGTTCGGCCTCATCGACCCTGCGCTTGCCCTTCCCCACGACTTCTTTGCTGCCCTCTGGGTTAAGAGCTTCTTCAGCTCGTATGTACTTCTCGACCCGGTTGAGAAGGTCAGGAAAGTCCAGTGGGGGCCTCTTTGCTAAGGAGACCTTTAGCTGGTTGTGCCGGACATTGTGTCGGAAAGCTGCTAAGGCGACCCCTGCGTCGAGGGCAGAGACGGATCTGGCCTCGGTTGTGAACCTCTTGACGAAGTTACGGAGCGACTCCCCCTCCCTCTGGGTGAGGTCGAGCAGGGAAGCGCTCGTTCTCTCAGTCTTTCGGCTGGTGATGAAGTGGGCCAGGAAGCTGGCTTCCAGCTGGTCGAACGAGAAGATCGAGCCAGGGGAGAGTTTGGAGAACCAATCCCTGGCCGGACCCCGGAGGGTGGCCGGGAAGGCTCGGCACAGCAGGGGATCCGAAGCGCTGTGAATCATCATGAGGGTTTTGAAGCCCTCCATGTGATCAGCTAGATCACCCTCGCTGTTGTAAGTCTCGAACTGTGGAGGTCGGAAGTTCCGGGGGATCTCTGCTTCTGTGATGTTGACGGAAAATGGAGGTCGAGAAGGCCCCCGTCCTTGGACTAGGTTGGGGTTCCTGTCGCCGATGCGCTCGATTCGATTCTCCATCTCTAGGAGGCATCGGAGCACCTCGTCTGTGCGCTCAGGAGGGGGAGTCGGCGCACGAGTGTGACTTCTCCCTTCGCTCATTTGAGGGGCTCGGCCATAGGTGCGGACCTCGGCGCTCCATGGAGGGCCTCCATGATTTCATCTCTGAAGCTTCTGAACTCGCCCCTGGTGACCGCACCATGGTCGGAAGGGTTGGGTCGGGGCGTAGGAATTCGGCCAATGCGGCTGAGTGCGGACGGCCTATCCCCCTGCGCAGGCCTGGGATGGTTCGGGGCCGAGTTGGAAGTGGCCCCTCCCCTAGCCTGGCTAGCCCTTCTGTTCATAATGACCCGACGAAGGTCGGGTTCGGCGACGTGTGAAGCGCTTCGCTGGGGTCCGGGGTTTCCACCCGGATTATTGGATGCTTGCCCTCCGTCAAGGGCCCCCTCAGGAGGAGACCCGTCTGGTCGGGCAGAACGGGCCGATCTTTGGGCTCGGGGAGCCATGGGAGATCGGGTCGAAGGAGAGCGTCGGTGGCGAGGCTCGGACTGTCGTCCGTACCGAATAAAGGGTTCCCACAGACGGCGCCAACCTGATGCGGTTTGTTTTTGGTCGCAGTGTGGATGCACCAGGTGTGAGTTCGGACTCAATTTGTAATGAGGAAAGAGTACGGTGCCGGACGGTGAGCGAGGGGCTCGCTTCGGCGCTTGAGGATCGGCTCGGATGGCCTCGCCTCGAGTACCTGCAGACGGTCCTGAAACACCGGGGTTTATCCCGGTGGCGGACCCTCCGACGATCTAGTCAGTCTCCGTGAGAAAGTAGCAATAACTAGGGAAATTTAGGTGGCAAAGATTGATTACCTGAAAAGGTGGGTGAGGGTCTGGTATTTATAGGGAATTCCAACCGGGTTTGGATCCGCTTGGGGGCCGGGTCTGAACCCGAAAGCCCATGGGCCTGACGTGGCAGGAGGCCCAGGGGGTTTAGGGCGGACGTGGCAGTGCCAAGAGTGGTATAGGGCTGACGTGGCAAAGCCCTAGGTGGTATTTGGAGCTGACATGGCTGATCATGGGGCTCCTGTTCCTCTGGGGGAATCGGATGGCCTAGGTCGTGCCAGGTCATCCTCATTCCTTACCAGACTGGGCGGACGGCCCGTGGGGCTGTGGCGGATCGGAGGCCGAGGACCATCGAGGCTCGTCGGATACGAGGAGACCAGTTCTGTGGGGGTGAACTTGTGGCTCGGTGCCGACCCTGTAGTGGTCCGAAGCCGAGCCAGATTGGTTCTTATTTTTGAGCGAGAGCCATCCTGGGCATTGGTTGGGCCCCAGGCCATTTTTACCCTACCACAGTTATGTAATAGGAAAACTTCATTTGAATGGAAAGAAATTTGTTGTTTTGTTCGATACTGGGTCCTCTCATACTTTTGTATCACCTAAATTTGCTAAAGTTCTGGGAGTTGAACAGAAGATATTTCCAGGCAAGGTTTTAGCTGTAGCTATTCTGTCAGGGGAGACTTTAACCACTGATCGGTACTATGCGGACTGCGAGTTCTTGATTGGGGATGGGATTTTCAGGATTGATCTGATTGAGCTGAATGTCTTGGGAGTCGATGTTATCATTGGCATTGATTGGATGTCGGTGTACAGTGCGACCATCGAGTGCAAAACCAAGATAGTAACAGTGAAGGCTCCAGGTGGACCTGAAGTTACTTTCCAAGGGAAGAAGAGATGTTCTGGTTTGGTGGTAGCTATCTGCAAGAGGGATGTTCTTGTAGAGGTGCAGCAAATTCCTGTGGTTCGGGATTATCCGACGGTATTCTTGGAAGATTTACCTTGGTTACCCCGCATCGTGATGTAGAGTTTAGCATCACTATTCAGCCAGGGAGTGCACCTATTTCTAAGACACCGTACAGGATGGCGCCTGTGGAGCAGGATGTGATCAAACGGCAGATTGAGGAACTGTTGGAGAAAGGCTTTATTCAACCGAGTGCGTCACCTTGGAGAGCGCCTGAGCTTTTGGTAAAGAAGAAGGATGGATCGATGAGAATGTGTACCGATTACCGAGAGTTGAATAAGGTCACTGTTCAGAATAAGCATCCTATTCCACGAATTGATGACTTGTTCGATCGTCTACAAGGAGCTGATGCTTTCTCCAAAATAGATCTTCGATCAGGATACCATCAAGTTCGAGTGAAAGCTGAAGACGTGCATAAGACTGCGTTCAGAACTTGACACGGGCATTACGAATTCTTAGTTATCCCATTTAGAGTAACGAATGCACCTGCAATTTTCATGGATATGTTCTGAGGCCGTTTATTGATTCTTTCGTCGTGGTGTTTATCGACGATATTCTTGTGTACTCCAAGTCGGAGGAGGAGCACACAGAGCATCTGGCAACAGTTTTAGGGAAGCTTGAAGAGCAGGAGTTGTATGCCAAGTTATCCAAGTGTGATTTCTGGAAATCTGAAGTGGCATTCCTAGGTCACATCATTTCTAAGGAGGGAGTGGCAACTGATCCGCAGAAGATAGAGGCGGTGAAGGATTGGGCAAGGCCTACTACAGTGAAGGAAATTAGGAGTTTTCTTGGATTAACTAGATACTACAGGAGATTCATTCAGGGCTACGCTCAGATAGCCGTGCCGCTCACTGGTCTGACCAAGAAGAATGTGAACTTCAAGTGGACCGAATAGTGCGAGGCAAGCTTTCAGGAGTTAAAAGAGAGGCTGACTACTGCTCCTATTTTATCTTTGCCCAGAGTAGGTATTGAGTACGCTGTCTACAACGATGCTTCACATCGTGGGCTTGGTTGTGTCTTAATGCAAGAAGAAAAAGTGATCGCTTATGGGTCTAGGCAACTAAGACCGCATTAGAAGAATTATCCGACTCATGATCTGGAGTTGGCTGCGATCATCTTTGCCTTGAAGCAATGGAGGCATTACGTATATGGTGAGAAGCTGAATATGTACACAAACCACAAGAGCTTGAAATGCGTCTATCAACAGAAGGATTTGAACCAGAGGAAAAGGAGATGGCTAGAGGTGCTTGAGGACATTCGTTCGGAGATTAAGTACCATCCGGGGAAGGCTAATGTTGTTGCTGATGCACTTAGCCGCAAGAGCAGTCTGGCGGGCTTGATTACAACTCAGAGGCAACTGACAGAGGAGTTGGATCGGGCTGGTATTGAAGTTGTTCTGCAAGGCTTGAGATCATCTTTAGCTCAGTTGAGCCTTCAACCGATGCTGAATGAAAGGATTATCGCAATTCAGAAGGAAGATGCAGAGATTCAGAAGATGAAGGAGCAGGTTGGTGCTGGCAAGTTGCCCGGATTTCAGATCAGGGATGAAGTGTTGTGGTTTGGTGAGAGGCTGTGTGTTTCGGATCAGTCAGACTTGAAAGAAAGTAGTATTCAGGAGGCACATGCTACTCTTTGGTCAATACATCCTGGAAGTGCTAAAATGTATAAGGACATTAAATAACATTTCTAGTGGTCAGGTTTGAAGCAGGGTGTGGCCGAGTTCGTGGCGAGGTGTGAGATCTGTCAGCAGGTTAAAGCCGAGAATCAGAAACCCGAAGGTCTATTGCAACCGTTACTTATTCCGGAATGGAAGTGGGATAACATCAGTATGGATTTCATCACGGATTTGCCCAAGAGTCCAAGGGTAATGATGCGATTTGGGTTATAGTCGATCGACTAACCAAGTCCGCTCACTTCTTGGCAATGAAACTACTTCGTCGATCGACAGATTGGCTGAGCTGTATGTTGGTGAGATCGTCAGGCTTCATGGTGTTCCGTTAACGATTGTGTCTGATCGGGATGCGTGGTTTACTTTGCATTTCTGGAGGAGTCTTCAGACAACTTTGGATACCAGGATGAATTTCAGCACTGCTTTTCATCCGTAACCGATGGGCAGACCGAGAGAGTCAACCATATTCTTAAGGATATACTTCGGTGTTGTGTATTAGACTTTGGAGGCAGTTGGGAAAGGCACTTAGCTCTGGTAGAGATTGCCTACAACAATAGTTTTCATACTAGTATTGGGATGTCGCCGTATGAAGCTCTATATGGCAGGAAGTGCAGAACGCCTATCTATTGGTTCGAAGTTGGGAAGCGACAGATGTTTGGGCCTGAGATTGTGCAGCAAACCTCTGAATGATCTGATCAGGAAGAGGTTGGTGGATGCTTAGTGTAGGCAGAAGAGCTATGCAGACAACCAGAGAAGGGACCTTGAGTTTGAGGTTGGTGACTTTGTCTTTCTGATGATATCGCCCAGCACAGGCGTGATCCGATTTGGCAAGGATGGAAAGTTAGCCCCGAGGTTCATAGGTCCGTGTAAGATATTGAAAAGGATCGGAAAAACTGCTTACCGGCTTGAGTTACCGAAAGAGTTGTCTCAGGTGCACAATGTCTTTCATGTGTCTATGCTGAGAGGTTACATTCTAGATCTAAGTCATCATTTGCCCGAAGTGCCAGAGGGTTTGCAGTTGGATCTGAGTTACATTGAGCTTCCGGTTTAGATTGTTGATCGTCGGGAGAAATTCTTGAGGAATAAGACGATACGGATGGTCAAGGTAGTCTGGAGAAACCAGTTGGTTGAAGAGTCTACTTGGGAATCTGAGGAGAGGATGGTGAAGGATCATCCTGAGCTCTTTGTTTGATTTGTATTTTCTTTTCTTTCTTCTTATTGAGTTTTGTTTTCTCACTCTTTTATTCTAGTTCCGGGGACGGAACTATTCTAAGAAGGGAGTGTTGTAATACCCTGATTTTCATTTAATGTAAAATTGTTGATTTTACGTGTTGTGCACGTGCAATCTTGGATGTATTTTCTTATACAAATTATCTTTTATAACATGAACAAATAAATATAATTCTTTCTCTTTGTTCTCTTATAAAAGCCTATTTTATAAAGCCTAAGATTTATTTCTCTATTTGGAGCCCATCCTAATTATTTAATTATTTTTAATTGGCCCATGGATTTGAGCCCACTATTTTGAAGCCCACAACTAATTAATCTCTTAAATTGCCCTAACTTGTCATGTAGACACATTTAGTAGGCAATTGATTAATTAAATGTGTACAACTTAATAATGGGGACACTAGAAAGTTTGTGCATGCACTAAGGTGTGCAATGCACACCAATTCTAGGGTAGGCCGGGATTGGATGAGTGGGAGAGGGAGAGGGGATGAGGTGGAGGAGTAGTTATTGAGTTCATGGAAGTTACTACAACTTCCCAACTCATCTTGGTCCTTAATCTTCAGCTCCTAGATTAATCCTAGCCCTTCTTTTCACCCTAAAATAATTATAAATACCCCCCCCCCCCTACCTTAGTTACTCTTGCACCTTTTCTTCATCAAAAGACTAAGAGAAAAAGACACATTTTGAAAGCAAAAGATTGAGAAGTGTTAGTAAAAGATTAGAGTGAGATTGTGTGTGTGTTCCATTCAAGAGGAGGCCGGCTAGCATCCAATGAGCTTTGGTGGGTTCGGGTTCCAATCAAGCATCAAGGAGGAGAAGGCAATTGCAATACATTCTAGGAGGAGAAGGCCACTTGGTTGCATTCTAGGAGCGTTCATTTCATTTTCTCCAAATAGGTGGGTGTTTCTCATGACTTCTAAATTTAGATGCCATGCTAGGAATGATTTGATAAATGGTTATAGAGAAATCAATGAATTCTAGTCTCATGTTTGATAAATTAGAGATGGAATGATAATTTAGAGAATGATTGTGAAGCTGATTGCTAATTGATAAATGTGTGAAATTGAATTGCTAGAATCTATCTTATTGTCATGCTTTATGTTTATAAATCATGCAATGTGAAGAAAGTTGTGTTTATGAGACGCAAATTGATTGAATGCATAATATGGAATTGATTGTTTGAATCGAACAACTTTATTGTCGAAAGATGAAATCTTGTGTTCTAAAATATTATTTTGGGGAAACCTTGATTTTACATAATATGAGAATTGTGATCTTATTTTCAATGCCAAAAATATATCCATTGCAACCTGGTGCAATCGACAGTCGACCGGATTAGAGTCGACAGTCGACTGTCAAGTAATAGATTTCGGACTTTTGTTACGGAACAGTCTACCGACTATTGTAACAGTCGACTTCCCTAGTTATTTGTTTTGAGTTTTGAAAACCTTTACAGAACAGTCGACCGATCATAGTATAATAGTCAACTGCCTTGATCATTTTATTTTCAAGATTTTAAATCATCGTGGAACAGCCGACTGGCCATGTTTTAACATCGACTGCCCTGAAGTTTCAAATAATATTTGTATGTTGTGAGATAATTTCTATGACCTGTGGCCTAGTATAAATGAGAATTTGAGAGTGCTTTTGCAAGAAGGAACTTATTTTAATTATTAACTTAAATTATTTTTTTTTATGAAGAAAATTGAATTGATTGTTTTAAGAAATTTAAAATGAGATTTTGGTAATGAGAAATTCGAAAAGTGTGAATTGTGAAACTAAGTGAAATTGTGAATTGTGGAATGAGTGTGGATTAAAATAAAGATTAGGAGAATTATGTGGAAATATGAATTAGTGAATGTGACATGTTAGAAGAATTGCATTTTAATTAATTACGCATGATATTTTACTTGAAAAATTGAAATTAGATGACATGATGAGTTGCGAAGAGCATTATGAATATGAATACATGAATACTATGAACATGAAATGTGAATTGTGATTAATCATGAGAAAAAGACTTTATGAGTATGAAAACTCGATGTTGTAATTATGAGTTGAAATTAAGAAATAGGGTACAGCTAAGCCTTATATCGGCAATGAAAAAAAATGTTGAAATGAGATTTCAAATGAAAAGACCAAAATTTAGGTCATGTGAAATGAACAAATAAGACCGGTATAGTGGGAGTGCTAATCCTAAGGGATTGATTTTGTTCATGATTCAATTAAACTAAGGATTAGATACATAGTGAAGATGTGACAAAAGTAAGAGAAAAATATTGAGTATGAGGGCCATTGGATTGGCGGCGTGAGAGTATTCACAGGATGTCCCATGATGCGTCATGATAGGGCGTGGATACTGCTCCAGAGTATCGTTCCGGTGGCGATGCTCGTGGGGTGTTTGGTGACTGCGGGTGGTGTCATATTTATGGTAGGAGCTGAATTACCACAAGATGCCTGCATGATGAGTCTTGTGGTAATTCAGCTCCTACCATAAATATGACATCTAGGATAGACTTCACTAGTTACAGTAGTAGACTTCACTAGCTCTGGAACATCTAGGACTCATCATGCAGGCATACCAGAGCGCCTAGACATGAGTTCGTAGGTCATAGAACATCTAGGATACTTACCGTAGTTACAGTAGTAGATTAAGTCATGACGAGGGATTGAACCCTATAAGATGAAGAATGGTTAAGGGCTTGCCCTCGGACCTATGTAATATGGGTTGCATAGACTCTGAACAAGTACGCATTAGTGTCATATAAACAGAAATAATTGCATTAAGGACTAAGTGCACATTCACAACACGACATCAATAGGATAGTCCCTTTAGCTTTGTTTGTGAACAACTTTGTGGTTTGTTAAGTATTGAGAATCGTTATACTGTTTCCAGCATAGAGAGGATGACCGTGTGTATCATTTCGTCAGTGAATGAACTGACGCGCCCACAGTCTTGCATGCAGGGTAAAGATGCTTGACAAATTGAAGTATACATGCTGCTCAAAGATTGATTTAAATGTTGTTTCATGTAATTAATGTAAAATTGCTTCTGCTATAATAATATAAAGGTATAATGTAACTCTGATGTAAGTAAAGTTTTATTTCCTTGTAAAATTGTACGAAAGAAGTGTAAAGATCCTGTGGAACTTCGAATTCAGTTGTATTTTAGAATTCGGGGTGTTACAGCTCTAAGGTGTTGTTTGGTATTGATGAACACGGAAAGTGTTTTCACTAATTAGTGCTGGTATGAGAAGTAGTATTAAAAAAATAAAATTTAACTTCAAATTTTTTTAAGTAAAAATACTTTTTAAAATGCTTAACACATCACTTTAAGTGCTTTGAGAAAATATAAAAATACCAGTTTAACAAAAAGTACAACTACAACTACAACAAAATATTTTTCCTAACTAGTTGGGGCCGGCTACATGAATCCTGGTTTTCCATTCTACTCGGTTTAGTGCAATATTTTCTGTAAGGTCACAAGCTATCATATCTTTTCTTACCGTTTCCACCCAAGTAAGTTTAGGTCTTCCCCTACCCCTAACTCTACCATCAATACTTATCAAATCATTTTTTCTAACGGGGGCATTACCAGGTCTACGTGTGACAAGTACAAACCACCTGAGATGATTCTCTCTTAACTTATCTTAGATACGAGCTACCTTTAGCAAGTCTCGTATATGCTCGTTTCTAATTCTATCCTTCCTGGCTTTACCACACATCCATCTTAGCATCCTTATCTTCACTACACTCATTTTTTGGACATGTTTTTTTGTTGCCTAACAATCTGCTCCATACATCATTGATTGTCTAACAGTCGTCCTATAAATTTTTCCTTCAACTTCAAAGGTACGTTTGTCACACAAAACACTACTGACACTTCTTCACTTAAGCCACCTGCTTGGATCTTATGTATAATATCTTTACAAATCTCACAATCACTTTGTATAATCGAGCCGAAATATCAGAAACGGTCTCTCTTTGGTATCTCTTGACCATCAAGCTTCACTACTTCCTCAGTTGTATTCCGAATATCACTAAAATTATACTCAATATACTATGTTTTAGTTCTATTTATTCTGAAGTCTCTAACTTCCAAAGTTTCTCTCCACAATTCTAATTTAATATTGACTCATACTATAGTTTCGTCCACTACAGCGACGTAATCTACAAAAAGCATACACCAAGGCACCTCATATTGTATTCCTCGCATCAATTCATCCATAACCAAAGTAAAGAGGTAAGGGCTTAAAGCCGAACCTTTGTGTAAACCTACTGTAATAGGAAAATTACTGGTCTCTCCTGTGATTGTTCTAATTGTGGTTTTGCCCCTTTTATATATATCCTTAATTACCTCAATATACTGAATAATTACTCTTTTATTATTTAACACCCACCATACTATGTCTCTAGGAACTTTATCGTATGCTTTTTCTAGATCTATGAACATTATTTGTACATTTTTCTTATTCTCCCTATATTTTTCCATAAGTTTTCTCAGTACATAAATTGCTTCTATTGTTGACCTTTCAGACATAAATCCAAACAGATTATCAAACAATGTAGTCTCTAATCTCAGTCTATGTTCGATCACTCTCTCCCAAATTTTCAGCATAAGACTCATTAATTTAATCCCTCGGTAGTTGGAGCAACTTTGTATATTTCCTTTATTTTTATATATAAGTACTAAAATACTCGTTCTCCATCCATCGGACATCTTTTTCGTCCTCAAAATCTCATTAAATAATCTTGTTAGTCAACACACTCCTACTTCCCCAAGACACTTCCAAACTTCAATGGGTATTCCCTCCGGTCCTAAAATTTTTCATATTTGCATCCTTCCTAGAGCATTTCGAACCTCCGATGTCCTAATTCTATGAAAAAAAATATGCTCTCGACTCTCCCTCGAGTTCTCTATATTTAAGTTGCCCACAACCTTTTCATTTATAACTTTTCAAAGTAATTTCGTCATCTTTTCTTAATTTCCTCATCTTTTACTGAGACTCTTGAATCCTCTCTCTTAATACACCTAATTGTATCTAGATCTTTTATTTTCCTATCTCTTTATTTAACAAGCTTATAAATGTCATTCTTTCATTCTTTTGTTCCTAATTTTGTATATAAATCATCATAAGCTTTTTCTTTTGCATCTCTTACCGTTTTGTTAATTTCTTTTCTAATAGTCTTATATCTCTCCAAATCCTCCTCTTTTCTACTCTTTTGTCATATTTTCAAAGTTGATATTTTTTCTCTCACAATATTTTTGAACTTTTTCTTGTCATCACCATGTTTGTTTAGTTAGTAAACCATCTACCTTTAGATTCTCCAAGTATCCCCTTGGAAATTTCTTTTATGTACGTAGCTATTTTAGTCCACGTTATATTTATCTCCCCTTCCCAATTTCATGATGCTCCTTTAAGGACTTTATCTCTAAAAACCTCTAGTTTCTCACCCTTCAAGTTCCACCACCTAATTCTTGGGTTCCTAGTATCCTTCCTCGCACATATGTGTTTTCCAATCTTAACATCCAACACCATTAATCAATGTTGTGAGGTTAAACACTCTCATAATATAACTTTATAATTTATACATGTCAAGTGATCCACTTTTCTAGTGATGAAAAAATTAATCTAGCTCTTATTTGTCCAACTTTTAAATGTTATCAAATATTCTTCCCTATTCCTAAAATAAGTATTTGCTAGTATAAGATCATACGAAGTCGCAAAATCTAATAGAGCCACTCCACCATTGTTCTTATTTCCAAATTCATGTCCTCCATGCACCATCCCATATCTCATATTATATTCTCCTACATATCCATTGAAATCTCCTCCTATAAATAATTTCTCACCTAAGGGTACTCCTTGAATTATCTCAATCATATTTTTCTAAAATTTATTTTTAGCTTGTGCATCTAATCTTACTTGGGGTGTATAAGCACTAAGGATATTAATTATGTTTTCTCCTAATATAAGCTTAATTTGTATTATTCTATCCCCTTTTCTATTAACATCTACTACATCACCTTTGAATTTTTTATCTACAAAAATTCTTACTCCATATTTATTTCTAATTTTACCTGTATAATATAATTTAAAATCATTTATCTCTTTAGCTTTCTCCCCTACCCACTTTGTTTCTTGTAAACATGCTATATTAATATTCATTCTAATCATGGTATATACTAGTTCTATGCATTTTCTTGTCAATGTTCCTATATTCCAAGTCGCTAACCTAAGCCTATTTTTATATTTTTCTGGACTAGATTTTTTACCCGCATATGTCCAGATTGGTGCAGAAACTCTTATTCATTTTTCACCGCACCCGGGCTCCGGTGTGATGTCCCTTGCACATTTTTTGAAGCATCTGGAGGCAGGCACAGTGCATCGCTTCTAGAAAATGTCCTAGCATTAACGCGTATATTATTAGGATTCATGTTCATAAAATTTGACGAAGTTTTGTGTTGGTGTCAACTGCCTAACGCAACCCTTCTTACTCGGTTTGTAACAGACAATAGCAAAGAGTGCGTTTGGTTTGTTGTTTTGAAAATAGTTTTGTGAAAATATTTTGTGAAAACTGTTTTGTGAAAACTGTTTTCTGAAAATGAGAGCGTAAAAGCTGTCTGGTATAGTTTTCTGAAAACTGTTTTCTCAAAGGTTTGGTAACGTTTTTTGGAAATATTTTGAGAAATATTTTTTCTCAAAACGCGTTTGGTTATACTTCTCTCCAATTATGTTTGACACTATCGTTGAAATATTTCTCAAAGGTTTGGTAACGTTATATTTCAACGATAGTGTCAAACATAATGAGAGTGTCCAAAAAAGCTTTCATGCCTAAATAGTTTCATACAAAGCTAAATGAATAATTTGTGGAATAAAGTTTGTGTGTAAAACTTGTGGACATATCACTAACGTCTTTTTAATAGTGAAGTCTATTAATGGTGAAGATTGTGTCATATTAGTTTAATTAGTAACATTTGTAGACAAACTTTATCTCTAATATTTTAATGGAAGAGTTGGAGTTGTCGTTTGAAAAGCTACCAACTTACGTATATTGTCTGTGCATAACTAATATAAAAGATGTCTCATGTTCGAGGTCAGACTACGTAAAAATTTTTACTTTAAAAATTTTTTTTATTAAGATGTGCATCGCGTGTGTAAATTACTAGTAATTAGTAACTTATCTATTCTAATCTCTAATATTATAATGGGAGAATTGAGGTTGTCATTTGTAGACAAAAAAATTCGTGCATCACCGATATATAATTAATATTAAAGATGTCATCGATTCGAGGCGAGACTACGTCGGAGCTTTTACTTTTTAAAAAATATACTAGTATTACTCTATGCAAATTGCACAGCCTAAAATAGTTTTGAGGGACTCATAAAATTATATAGAACTCCAAAAGAATGTGAGAGATTTGGGAGAAACTTATAAATATCATCTCTGCTGTATTTCTGAAATCTTCATTATCATCCTCATATAAGCAGATTGTTTAGAGAATTACTACCAAACCATAATATTATCCAATTGAATATTATTAAAGCTAAAAAATGCATGCAATAAAAAGATTTCGCAAATTCAACTAATTTATGTTAACATGTATATTGTAACATCAATAATATTCAGTAAATATGTTATACATTATAAACCATGTATTATAGCACATGTTAGGGAAAAGATGATAAACTAAGAAAATCAGATAAAAATAATTTTATGAATTGTGTTTGCTTAAAATCATAAGAAGTTAGAGGATGAGGGTGGACTTGGGAAGAGACGTAAGATTTTGTGAGATTTGAGAAAGTGGAAGGGAAGAGACTGTGTATGAGGGATTGTGATTTTATTTTGATTGTGGTTTTTAATAAAATGGTGCGTAGTGTACATGTTAGTTAAATAGGAATACCTACTTTTTCTTACATTTCTCTATTTCAAAATAGAAAAAAAGAAAGAGTGTGTAGACTCTCTCGCATATTAGTATATATATATATATATATATATATATATATATATATATATATATATATATATATATATATATATATTTTGTTAAACATCGCATGTATAAATTACTAGTAGATGCTTAATCACAAAATGATTAATGTCTACTTAGAACCTCCTACAACTAAACTCCCATCCCCCATTGGATACGAGTAGTCACCTATCCTAAAGCATCTTTTCATGGCTCTTGATGAAGCTCCATAAAAATATACATTAACTCGTTACCCATTGTCACGCCCTGCTTCCAAAAATACGGAAATACGAGCACATAACAAAGGCCCAGTGAATGATAAGAATATCATCCATTGCTGTAATAGATTAACTCAACAATATACAAAAGATCACAACCACGCAAGGAAGAATAACCACATAAACAATGAATAAACTCCTAAATGTCCATGAAGTAAATTCACCAATATAATATCCAACATCTGGTAGAAAAGTAAACTTTGAGTCATACAAGACCAGAATACAAAGTACGATGAAAGTAGCAATGCGGAATAATAAACAAATAACATGATGAAATAATAGAAATCTAATGGTTCGAATCCATTCTTCTAGAAAGTTTGCTCACCAAGTCCTTTAGTCAAATTTCTTTCTGTACCTGTAAACTCATCAAAGATGTGGAAAAAAATTGTCCGTTAGAGCAAGTTATGGACAACAAGTATGGGAAGCAAAAAAACAATGGAAATATGGTTTATCAAGAAATAATGAACTAGAACAAAATCAAAGATCAATGACAATAACATGAGTTGATAATGAAATCAAGGGTCTAGAGTTTATGATGCAATAAACAATGACTGTTATCAATGATACAAGGTCAATAATAATAATCATGATCAAGAATGCAAGTGTCAATCTAAGTTAATTAATATTTTATTATCCTAGCTAATGCACGTAATACTGTTTCCCATACCACAGGTTCGGTGCATGCAAACAGTGATCGTTTAGACTATGATGGTGAACTCTACAAATTGTGCACTCGGCATAATAATCAATATTAACAATCACTAATCCACAATCAATAATCCACCATCAATAATCATAATTAATCAAGAACAAGGGGCCCTTCCGAGTACAGTCTTTGATTGTTAACTACCAAGTCGACCCATAATACCCCGGCTTGTTAATATTTTATTACACACAAATGTGGACATGCAATGGTTACAAAAGTTCCGAAGTTTGATGGCAAGGCTATGCAATGCATGATATAACTAATTCTATTCGCTAGATGGAAAATCAAATATAGATATGCTTAAAAACACCAAAACACACATTATGGACAACAAGATGTTGTTGTACAAAAATTAAATATATTGTCGCTAAAGGAAAGCAAATTAGGTTCCGTCAGAGGATCTGAAAATTAGACTCTCTTCCGGTACTAACGCATATTCACTCGACATATAATAACTACAGAAACTAGGCAACTAATCTCATTCTTTACTGATTATATGTTCAGGTAGCATGTTGGGGTTAAATTCTTATATACAAAAGTTGTTTGTAAAATCATTAAAAATCCAATAAAAATCATATTTTAATTCTGAACAATGTTTAGTATCAATATGATTAATATCAAATTTGGCAGAGAATCTTGATAAGTTAAAAATATGAACTGTTATCACTGTTCCAAACAACGTCATCAGTTATTTTGGATGTCGTTATTGACATAACAACTGTGGACGCAGAGAATTTGGCAGAAAATCTATTTGCTGGGAAATATTGGAGATAACTGATGTCGTTGTTCAGAATAACGACATTATTTTCACTATAGTCGTTGTCTCAAAGAACGACATCCATTACTCTCATGCCGTTTTGAACTGATGTCGTTGTTGGGAATAACGTTACAGGTATCTGATGTCACTATTCCCAACAATAACATCTGTTATTTTAAATTTGGTTCAAAACATGCACAAACATTCCAAAATCTTATCTTTAAGTATCACAATTATATATCTCAGACTCAACTTGATATAATTATATATTACAAAAAATGTTCATCGTATCCAACTTCAGCAAATCATAATAAGTTACAGAAACATATTAAAAATTTTATAACTCATGAGAAGTACGCATATTAGGATAGGACACAAACACATAAAAATATTACAATATAAGGCACCCATATAAATATATTTGCAAAATTTTAAATATGGGATACAACTTCAAATATCGGTCGTTTGAGATTGGCCTACATTGGGTACATTCTTACAACTGCACCTATTGCGTCCACTTAACCCGCATTTAGAACAAATTTTACCTGTGCTCCCACCTTGTCGAGCATCCATATCGTTGCGAACATGAGTACTCCATAGATTTGTAGTCATTATACCATATCGATGGCCTATATCAGCGGAAAGTGCCCATTTCTCAATCGGCTTATCCTTCAACCAATTAGCCCCATCAACATTAGCCACTTCAAGTTGTGCAATTTTTACCTCAAACTTCTTAGACTGACTTTGACACGCGATCACCTTGAGCTTGTTCATCAAAAACTTGTTCCCAATTTGTTTTCGAAAATTAGTAGTAAAATGCCGCATACAATAACGATGATAAGCAAGTAGCTCCTTCCATGTTCTGAACTCATTATCCATTGCTGAAAAAGTGCCTGCATGACGATAAAAAATGATACATAAACCTGCATGGTCTGTGACAAAGCACCGAATACAACTCATGAACCATGTTCAGGTTTCTATGCTCTCTCCATCAACTATTGTAGATGCAAATGGAAACAACCTACTGTTTGCATCGGGTAAAACAGCTATCAACAAACAAACTTTGTATTTTCCATATAAATGTGTTCCGTCAACACTTATAACTGCTCTGCATGCCTTAAACCCCTCGATCGAGGGGCCGAATGCCCAAAATACCCCTTTAAATATTTCTTCAGCAGGACCAGACACAATCTTGGCCCAATGGACGGTCGTTTCTGAATTTGAGGCTTGAATTGCTGTGAGAAGATAAGGCAATTTAGTGTAAGCTTTTTTAAAGGAACCATATAACTGCTCAATCGCTTTATGTTTCGACTTCCAAGCTTTCCAGTATGAAATAGTGTAATTGAACTGAAGTTTGACTATCTCAATTACGGTTCTTGGTGTTACTCCTAGTTGTGCCTTCACAACATTCAATATCATCGTTGATACAATTGTAGAATCAATTTTACTATGATCTTGATTCAATGTCAGATTCACACATGTATGCGGACCTTCAATGTTCTTCACCACGAAAAATATTCGGCCTTTTTGAACAATTGCACGCAATCGCCATGGACAACCCACTAAATTTACAATTCCGAATTTTCTGCAATCTTCTCGGGTGAATGTTTGATCGGTGCGTATTTACATTTGACATAGTATAAACTAGGGATCAATTTCACCATCACAAATTCTCGATGGTTTTTCACGAAGTACATCTTCACTTGGTGTTGTATACTATCTTTAGTTGAAAATTTTTGACCTATAGAGAGTTCATCCGTGTTCGAAAAGCCAACGGAAGACTGTGCATGTTCATGTAAAGTTGCATGGGACATACATTGACTCGGTTGAACCTCATGTACATATGTACTGATGGATTGATTGGGCAACACCATGTTGTGAACCGACCCATGAACGTTGACATCATTAACCAGAGCTTCATCGGCATCCTCCTCCTCCTCAACTTTGAGACCGTGATCCTCATCTTCTTCCTCTTCTACCAAATCGTTATTTACAATAGCGTTGTCAAAGTATTGCATTACTATGTTGATGAGGACAATATTTTGTGTCGAGGTGAATAGATATACCGGCTCATATTCTGTGGTAATAGGTTCTCTTGGAGTTGTACTAATGTCTTCTTGTATATTCGGTATTCATGCATGTGACTCGGCAGATAGTTTCAAACTCGCAGCTCGGCTTGGACTTGAAATAACAACTGGCCTAGTGTTTGGAAACTTCATTTGCTCAATATACAACTCCAATGCAGTCCAACTATAATTTGGATCAAGTGTCCTAGCAATCATGGACCTCAAAGAATTATTATTATCTATGGGAATCACAATGAAATATTGCCTTTCTCCTTTACCGGCAGCATAACGGGCTTTGATTTTGACACTCAATTCACTTCTATCCCAATTCGTAACTTCAAATATCATATTTACTAGTTGTGAGTATATAAAGTTACTGAGAGCACAAATAATGACCGATTCAACATCGCTATAACAATATCCAATCTTCGGATCTCGAATTATTCCACCGCCAAAATATAACCAAATATGTACATCATATTCCATACCTAAACATAAAGATTCACACATTGAAGTCATTAACTTCTAAGCATAACCTATGCATACGACATCAGTCATGCGAATAAAGTTGTTGGAAATAGTAACATCATCTATAAGTTTTTTTCATACTTGCAATTTTTTTCCAAGTCAGAGTGCACACGACTGAGAATAAGATAATTGATGTTGTTACTCTAAATAGTGGTACACGATTTTTTTTTAAAACAGATACCGCTATTGAAAATAACGACATATAAATAATCTATACAGTTATTTTCAATAACGATTTATGCTGATACGTCTAAAAGTGAGTCAAATTGCTAAATTTTTTCAAAAGTGGATAAGAAAGCTCAATATTTTAAAAAAATGGGTCGGTACGGGCAAAAAATTCTTACAAAAAACTGAAAAAGCGACAAATATAATAATGACATATTAATGTGCCTTCTAAAAAAGGTGGAAACAAATCCATGTGAAAGGAATATAACCCATCAGATATCGTCCATATCTGTGCACATCATGATGCTCATAGATTTATTGCCTTCCTATAAGATATCATATGCTGACGTTTACAAAATTTTGCAGTGGCACGCAATTTGGAGCGAAGAACACGGAAAAGGGGAGAACAGAAAGCCCTAATAAAAATTCATCATTGTCAAACATGTCTATGTAATTTCAAATTCCATCTCCTACAACTGAACTCCCCAATTTCAAATTTCTCTGTAATTTCTTGATCAAGATTTAGGGAGAGAGAGAGAGAGAGATGGGTTTGCTTTCAAACAGGTCTGTAATTTCTTCGATTTTTTGGGTTTCCCCCCTTCTTTTTTGGGGCGAATTTTGGTGAAATTAATGATAATTTTTGATGGATTAGGGTACCAAGGTCGAGTTTGAAGCCTGGTGATCATATATATTCTTGGAGGACTGCTTACGTTTATGCCCATCATGGTAAATTCTTCTCCTTATTCTTAGTTTTTGTGTGATTCTAGTTTTGATTAATTTGAGTATTGAATTGTTAAACTTGTTAGGAAATCAATGGTGTTCTTCTCTTCTGGTTTGGAATGAGTTTTATGTAGTAAATTGGTTATTTATTAAAATACCCAATGTGCTTAAGCTTGTATAAGCATAATTATATCATGTGAATTGTATTAAAATTCTGATGTTTGATGCTGAATCTTTGATTTGGGCTGCGAATAGGCTTAAATTTGTGTTTATTAGTGTTGGGAATTTATTTTGCGGAGGAAAATTTGTGGGAGCTGTAGAATTGAAAAGTTTATACTGTTGCTTTGCAAACCATTAGAGAATTACTAGTATAGATCTTTTCATCTTAGGGAGATGGTACAAAATTTACTTAAACGGTGACTCGTTGTTAAGAACAATCGTTGCATTGGGATGAATTTGAAACTGGTGAATGACTGTTTACAGATGCATGCTCTTTCTTGCACTGGGAGATTGCCACTTTAAAAGGGAACTTTTTTGATTCTGGAATTTAAGAGGATAGATTGGGTTGGTTTGTATAGGACAAATCAGGAATGTTTCAGATCAGTCTATTTATAGAGGAGAAAATGTTCCCTTGAGCTCTCCTGTATTAGAACTAAGAAAATTGGCGTTAATGACATAGAAAATCTTTGTAGGGGTGATTGTTCACCTTTGCAAGAGTCAAGTATGATTATTTGAAACCTAGAGGATTTACCTTAATGCTCATCATTTATAGCAATGAATGCTTTTATATTCAAGCTGCATCTGGATGCATCTAATACCAACAGTTCATAAACAGTCCTCAGACACGTGTCTGACACTTCTTTTATTTTCATAATGCATCTTTAATTTTGAACATTCCTCATATTTTCCTTGGTCATTGTTCATGGATCTGAAAATATATATATTCAAGTTAGTGACCCGTGTGCAAATATTGTTAGTTTAGATGCATTAATTTTTTTTAGAAGATATATCAAGATTTTGTTTTATGTAAAGCCCTTAAATACATGATTATGCATTTAGCACGTAAATGTTATATGTCATAAATTTGAGAAACGATTGTGCATGTTTGCATATCTGCAGATATGTACTTCTTTTCCCTTTTACTTATATAGTGTTGCTATATTAGCACGTCCTTCTGAAGTTGCCATGTCATCATGTTATGTTGTGCCATATTCATTTCATGTTGTGCATGCTTTTAGATGCTCAGCCTTTCATCTTCTTCATCAGTTATGGATAGCATATCATCCTCCTCTTCCTGAATAGGGTACACCCAATGGTTAGGTGCTATATCAGGGTAGGAATATTGCATAGTTGAGATTATGAGAATTCTATGTTCTTGCTCTTTTTATATCTGTTAGGTGTGTTTGGCTATTAGCATTTGTAGGGGAAAGTGGGAAACTCATGGTGGAATCATAAACAAAGGATGCCCCAAGAATTGGAATTGAGATTCCATGGATTTCTCAGTATCTCTTATCCCTTCCTACTGCCACTTGCCAAACATATCCTTATTGAAATCTGGACAGCTTGAATCAGGAGTGCATTTCTGAGAGTGTACAATGATGAATTTGTCCTTCTAATGTAGTAGATACTTTGCTCCAAAAAATGTAGTAAGATACCTTGTGGAGATTGGTATTGTTCAATATGAGTCATAATATATTGCTAATTTATGATCTTCCCCTTCTAAAAGTTTTACCATATTTTTGGTCAGTTCGGATGATGCGGTTGGTTGTCTAAGCAAAAGTACTACTTTTGACTTAGCTCTGTTTGGTATTGCTTGTTTGATTTTGCTGTGAACAAAAAGTGCTTATGCCGAAAGCGGTGGTACCAAAAGTAGTGTTAGAAAGAATTATGTTTTAACTTCAATTTTTTCCTACAAAGTAAAAACACTTTTTGAAAAGTTTAATGCACCATTTTGGTGCTTTGAGAAAAATACTAAAAATAGTAGTTTGACAAAGAGTACTTTTGATTAAACACATTTTTAATTAAGTTTGTCAGAAACATATTTTGAGTGTAAAGGAGCTTTCAGACCCAAAACCACCCATTAAAAAAACAACGCCAAACAGAGCCTAAATTACTAATGAGCATCTATAATTATCACCATCCCTACTTTTTTACAACAGGTATCTATGTGGGTGATGAAAAGGTTATCCATTTTACTAGAGGGCACGGCCAGGAAGTGGGCACAGGCACTGTACTAGATTTCCTCCTTGTAAGCTCTGGCCCGAAGCGACCTCAAACCCCCTGTCCAAACTGTACCTCTCAAATTTCCGACTCCCACGGGGTAGTTTCATCTTGCCTCGACTGTTTCCTTGCTGGTGGGGTTCTCTACCGCTTTGATTATTCAGTAAGCCCCGCTCTCTTTATTGCCAAGGCTCGAGGTGGCACATGCACACTTGCAGTCTCCGATCCCGATGATATTGTAGTCAAGCGAGCATCCTATCTGCTTACTAATGGTTTCCGATGCTACAATGTGTTCAAAAACAACTGCGAGGACTTTGCCATCTACTGCAAGACTGGTCTTTTAGTGGCAGAAAATGGAGTAGTTGGTCAGAGTGGGCAGACTCTTTCTATTATTGGAGGACCTCTTGCTGCTGTCGTTTCGTCTCCATTGCGCCTACTTACCACAAATGTTTATGGGATGGCAGCGACGGCAGTTGGGGTTTATTGTGCCAGTCGATACGCAGCTGATATTAGTAACAGGAGGGATGTAGTGAAGTTGGAAGTTGAGGCACTGACTTCTGGGCTGGCAACTGGAAGGGTTCAGTTGGTGGAGGCTGAGATGGCAAGTCAGGTGGTATTGCCTCCTGCACAATCTTAAGACTGTGAATTGCACCTGATTGAAGGTTTAAATACAGTTCCTAGCCTTAATATAAGTGTGCTGCTGTATGAATAATTCGTTTTGCATTTGCATAATGAAAGATGATGTGTTGTAGAACTCTTTTGTTCTGTTTCTACTATCCCTGTATGTTTTTTTGGAGCGTACCTTCCAAGTCCTTGTTTCAGCTGTCGAAAGAACGTCAATTTTGCAACATATACTAGTTTCTTCTTCTTCTTCTTCTTCTTCTTCTTCTTCATCTTCTTCATAGATGTTTGTTGCTATCTTTTAGATTCAAATTGTATTTTTTAAGAATGAGCAGATAAGGAGAATACACTCCTTATCTGCTTAGTACTTGTACTGGATTCTACATGATGAAACTGTAACCTTATTCTTCTGTGCAAAGAATTGCCATTTCAAAAACATTTGTCCCTGTTCCATTCATAAATTTAACCTTCCCCTGTGAAATTAATTCCGATTATATAAGAGTCTTATACAGTTACATATTCTGAAAGCATGATATAAAGTTACAGCGTCTTGAATGAAACTTTCTTCTTGTGATCCCTGAGGTACTTGAGAAAACCATCTAGACATTTATCATGCGTCTCCATATTCCCGATAATCTCTCGATACTCTTTAGCTTTAACCCTGAAGCCCTCACCTTCTTCATCTACCATTACCAGCCTCAGGCTTTCAGCAATTCCCTTCCCTGTAAACCTTCCATCATCTTCGTTCCTCGTCACCTCCGCAGCAACTCCCCTCTCCACCAAATTCCGTGCATTGAGCCCTTGATCGAATATCAATGGCAAGACCACCATAGCCACCCCGAACGAAAGCCCTTCCACCACTGAATTCCACCCTCCGTGGGTCAAGAACCCACCAACTGACGGGTGTGCGAGGATCTCGATCTGAGGGACCCACCCTTTGCAAACCAATCCCCGACCTTTGCTGATTCGATCTTCTAACCCTTCCGGCATCATATCTGCTCTGAATGCCCATAAAAACGGCAATTGGCTCTGCTCCAATCCTAACCCTATCTCCTCCACCTGTTGACTTGTCATCTTAACCTCACTCCCAAATGCAGCATACACAACTGAGCCTGGTTCTTGTTCATCCAACCACTTGAAAGTGCTCTCCCAACCCTTTCTACTACCCTCTCCTCCTTGAATTATCGGAGGAAGCATTCCAAACGGAACAATCGGCTTATGAAAGATGTCCCCGATGAGCTGCAGCCATTCCGCTTCAAACTCTGTACAGCTCCTGATGGCCACGAAGTCGCACCCTTCAATCGTTGCTGCAAACCGGTAAACCTCGGACACGCCAGAAGGATCGAGGCAGGTGGCTGCTTGTAAATCCTTACGGACCTCGTGAGCCCTGAAGGCAATCGTGGAAGGGAACGGTACCCATGGTGGCGCCACCGTCCAATCCTCCACCGTCCTTCTCTTGTGCTCGTTGCCTAGGAGAGCCTGAGGTGAGCCTTGGAAGCCTAAAACCGCCGCATTGAATAGGCTGAGATAGGAGCAGGGGATACCAAACTCAATGGAAATGTTTGGGATCCAGTAAGCAGCATAATCATATACAATCCAATCAACTGGCCTATGTTGCAAGGTTATTTGAAGGAAGTTGGATACGTCGTGTTGTAGTGCGTCATAGGCTTTCTTTAGGTAGGGTCGGAGGTCATCGGTGGGGAGATCGATTGTGGACTCGGCGGTATCAGGTAGGTTCTCGGTTGGAGGTAAGGGGAGCTGGACTAGGTGAATGAGATGGGAGAGATCTGAGGGGAGTTTCGGGAGTTTTTGGATGTTGTTAGGAGTTGAGATGTAGGAGATGTGGTGGCCTTTTCGGGCAAGGCGTTGGGAAAGCTCTAGGAATGGGAGGAGGTGACCCCAGGCTAGCCATGGGAGCATGACTACGTGAAGGCTGTCGCTGCCATTGTTGTCCATGGTTGAGAGAGAGAGAGAGAGAGAGAGAGAGAGGGAGGGGGGGGGGGGGGGGGGGGGTGGGGGGGTGGGGATATATATTTTTGTTAGAATTTGAGGTCATGCATGATGTATTGATGTAACATGAAAGGTATATATATTCTTTTGGAGGAAAGAAAAATTAGGATAAGTTAAGGATCATGTCAATTGGAGCAATGAGTAAATTAATGGATAAGACTATAATAGAGATGACCTTCTGTCTCTCCCCCAATTTTTTAGGATCTCATCTCATAGTTTTATTGTTAATAGGCAGCCAATTTGAATTCTGTGTATTGGAATAATGATCCACCAATTTAAGGATGGGATTCCCATCAGAATGGATTATTCCTTTAAAAAATTAACAGCTCGGCTGGCATGAGTCGGATGGGCTAATCCACAAAGTAAGGGAGGATTCATACTTCACTTTACATATTACCGTATATCAAAGGCCTGCATGAGAGAGAGAGAGACAGAGGAAGCAGTGGCGGAGCATAGTAAGGGATCGGGATGCCCAGGCCCCCCCCAAATTTCTTAAAATCCCATTCATACTATTGAAAATTTTATAAACCCTTGAAAAATTATAATTTGGCCTTCCTAAATTCTAAATTTTATTGTTTGGACCCCTAAAAATTATGAAAAAATCTCTATATGTCTACATTGAATCATAGAATTTTTCCTCGGCCCTCCCGGTAAAATTATTCTGGCTTCGCCCCTGAGAGGGAGAGAGAGGGAAAGAGTAGTTGCCACGTAAAATCAGTTAAATCTAGTTCTTGTAAATATTTTAGGACAGAGGAAGAGTCTTGTTAATGACTACTATTGGAGGCATTGGTGATAGAGCTAGCACAGTGCTCTTCATCATGGGCGCAACCTGTCTAGTTGTAGGTGATAGAGCATCCTGCTAACAAATAGCAAAAAGAGCAATTTGCTGCAGTCGTGGTTAGCTATAATTTGAGAAAAAATTATTAAAAAAATGAGCTCGGACGAAACATCTTGTTCCGTCCTTTTTTTATATTAAAATAAAGTTTAAGTTCATTAAGTAATGATTAGATATTAAAATAGTTAAATTAAATAAATTAAATATTAAAATATATACTAATTAACCTAATCAATACACTAACCCTAGATTAAATGGATTAATTGATGAGAATGGAGCTGCCCGTCCAAGCATTTTTTTGCTTAAGACGGGACAAAATGTCTCATTTAAGATTTTTTTGATTTTATTATTATTATTATTATTATTATTATTATTATTATTATTATTATTATTATAGACGGTACAACATGTACCGTCTGATCATTTAAAAAAAGTCAGACGAAACAGCTTGTTTCGTTTGATTCGATTAAAAAAAACAAGGGACAGAACAACATGTTTCGTCCCCTATAATTTGAGAATCTTCATTTCGTTTCTCAAATTTGAGAAGCGACTGTAGCGATTTTGCCAAAACATGGCAAAATAGCAAAAACTGCAGACGTTCGATTCTCATAATATGGCAATTGGCAAAAATAGGAAATGACTGTGGATGCTCTTAGGAATTTGATGCAGTGGAGTGGAGCTTTAGAAGCGAGAAGCTATAATCGATCCAATAAACAATTTTGAGGAAAATAATGGAGATATTATTCAACTAGAGAAGATTACAAGAGTTACAAACTCTCTCACCAAGAACCTATCTATCTTTCAAGCATCACTAGAAAATAATATGATGTTTACAATGGAGAACTGTCAATGAAGTACTACCTCTCTCAATGGAGGCTATTACAATATACAGATATCAACCACCTGATATATAATGAAGAGAAAGCTGCACGATAGGAGTCGTACGATCTAACTTGGAGTAGAAGATGAGGTTAAAATAGATCACCCAGACCCGACCCAAAGAGATGTTGTCGCTACTGTTGGTCGACTGCCCGAAGTGGCAGTCGACTGCAATCAGTCGATTCCCATCCAAAGAGCGGAGACGGTTGATTGCATCTAAACGCAATCGACTGTCAATTCCTTCGACTGATACCAACTTGTACAACTGCTTCTTCTCGCTTCCAATGACATTTTGACCTATTCTCACTTCATTGTCTTCTCTTCACATCAAACCCAAGTATGCAAGACATAAACCAAGCAATCTCCACCATGGATTGCATACTCATGCTATCAACACTGTGTGACTAATCACATCTAGAATCTTCTTTTCTTCACCTGTAAACGAACTCGGTTCAGTGCCTTCTTCAGCTAGTTGAATCTATCTTTCACCTTATTTCACCAATCAATATGCCCCTCAAGGGCACATCCTAGTAGCCGTTAACACTGAGGTGTCACCCTCTGCATGAACTCCACCTACCTCGAGGCACTCTCCACATCTCGATGATATTCGAACGTCGTGGTTCGCTTTGATGATTCTCGTGGCAGTAGACTAGATGACGCGTTAGGAGTAGTGTGCATAGAAATACTTGCACAAGATTTTCTGTTTCCACAAAGCTTGTAGAGATTGTGCTAGCCTGGTCCAACATCCTTTTCTCCTTTCATCACCTTACGATGACCTTCCCAACCCGATAGCACTCCACCTCGAGTTGTGTACCTGCAGTCCCGTGCTTTCAGAGTTCCCAAGGATATCAGATTCTGTTTTAGTAGAGGAATATGCATGACCTCTCTTACTGTGTACCTCTTTCCATGTGGCATCTTTAACTCAATTGTTCCCTCACCCACTACTTCACAAATCTCATCAGTTTTCGTTCTCAAACAACGTCATGTTGTAGACTTGTCAGTATAAAAATTCTGTTTCGGAGCAGAAGTGAGAAGAACTACCAAAATCAAGAAACCAACTAAAACCCACATCTAAAGAATTTAAAACATGATGACAATAAAAAATTTCACCTGATTCAGTGGCACATACAACATTACCGCTCTTCCGATTCAGCAATTTACAACAATCCCTTTTGTGATGCACAGTCCTCTTGCAATATCAGCAACGTATCATACCTTTATGCGCACTTTCCTTTTCAATTGAAGGATCTTCCACTGCTAAGCAACTTTTGGAAGTAGACTCTAATTTATGAGTCCTTCCTAAGTTCATCCTGCTTCAAGCACTTGATTACACAGGCCACAAAATACTCTCCTTCACAGATTTTTCGAGTCGCATGTTAGTTATCAAATGATCTTACAAATCTGGCAGTGAATATACAAAGTTGAAAGCTTTATCCTCTTTGCGTAGATCATGTGCGTTTATCGCTCTCAATTCAAATAACACCTTATTGAACTCCGTAATATGATCTTGAAGAGTGGTACATTTCTTCATTAAAAAACGGTAATAGTTTTCTCTTTAAATACATCCGATCTAGTAACGACGATCCCGAGTAGTTAGTTTTCAGTATTGCCACGCTTTTCTCTTCAAGAAAGTTGCACTTGACCTTATCCGACACTAAAAATCGGATTAAACTCAAGGCTCTTAAACAAATGTCATCCTACTTCTCCTGCTTCGTGCCGGAAGACCTTCCTTTATCTCCTTCTAAGACTTGACTCAAGCCTTTTTGAACCAATACGACGTACATGTCCAACTTCCAGAGATTAAAGTTGACCTTCTCGTCGAACTACTTGATCTTCATGAAACTCTTATCTGTCATCTTCACCAAGAAACTCGTTAGTCGAAGCTCTGATACCAGTTGTTAGGAATTTGGCACAGCATAGTGGAGCTTTAGAAGCGAGAAATGATAACTGATCTAATAAACAATCAAACAAATAGATCAAATCAAGTACACAAAGCACAAATTGTTTGTCCCAAGGTCGGGTGAACCTAATCCATGGGGAAATAAGGGAGATATTATTCAACTAGATAATATTACAAGAGTTAAAAGCTCTTTCACTAAGAACCTATCTGTCTCTGAAATCTCACAGGAAGATAATCTGTTGTTTACAATGAAGAACTCTCAATGAAGTACTACCCCTAATGGAGGCTATTACAATATAGAGAGATCTTGAGAAACCCTAAGTTTATTCTTGATATAATAACCGTCCAATATATCATGAAGAGAGAGCCACATGATAGAAGTCATGTGATTTAACTTCGAGTAGAAGATGGGCTCAAAACAGATCACCCAGACTCCCCAAAGTGGTAGTTAGCTGCAATTTTTTGATTCCCATCCAGAGAGCGGAGACGGTCAACTGCATCCAAACACAGTCAACTATCGATTCCTTCGACTGGTACTAACTTGCACATCTACTTTTTCTCGCTTCCAATGATGCTTCGATCTATTCTCGCTTCATCGTCTTCTCTTCACATCGAACCCAAGTATACAAGACATAAACCCAACATTCTCCACCTTGGATTGCATACTCATGCTATCAACACTGTGTGACTAATCGCCTATAGGCTCTTTCTTTTTTTCCACCTATAAACGAACCCGGTTCAGGGGATTCTTCAGCTAGTTAAATCTATAATACCCTGATTTTTCATTTATGAGAATTATTATTTTATGTATTATTAAATTGTACGTATTGTGCACGTGCAAATCTTGTTTGTATAAATTCTATTTTTATAAAATTATTTTTCATTACATAAATAAATGAGTATATATATATATATATATATATATATATATATGTCTTTTCTATTATTTTTATTAAAGCCTATTTTGATAAGCATAAGTATTTCTTTATTTTGAGCCCAATCTAATTTATTTTAAATGTAAACTATTTTGGCTCACTAAATAAAAGCCCATCAATTTATTTTCTCTTTTAATCCTCACAACTTGTAAGGTAGACATTTTCATAGATTTTTTTTATAATATGTGTATGTACAACTTTTTAGAATAGGGGGGCTTTAGAGACACGTGCATTGCACTAGCACGTGTCTTTGTGCTTGCTCATTGGTTGGCCGGGTAGGAATGGGAGGGAAAAAGAGAGAGTGGAGTTGTGGGAGGTAGTTTTGGGATCATGGTTGGTTACTACAACTTCCCATTAAATCCTAGCTCTTGTTTTCTAACTCCTAGATCAATCCTAGCCTTCTATTTGCCCGAAATTCTTGTTTAAATACCCCCCCCCCCCCCCTCCCCCCCAGCCTAATTCATCAAACCTATAGTGAAAAAAAACTTGTTAGTAGTTGATGTTGTGTTAGTAGATAGTGAGAATAAAAGATTGAGAGAGAGAGTTGAGTGTGCTTGCATTGGAAAGGAGGCCGGCAACACATCCAAGGAGGCTCGGGTTGCACTACAAGCAAGGAGGAGAAACACTTTGGAGTAAGCTCAAGCTAAGAGGGGAAGAGCTCTTTCATTCTAGGAGTCATTTTTGTGGTTTTCTCTCCAAAATAGGTGGGTGATTTTCCTTACTTCTAATTCTAGATACCATTCTTGGAATGATGATATAATTAGCATGAAAGAAACTAATAAGAATACATTTTTTTACTTGAAACAGGACTTGCTAGATGATTTAGTAAATGCTTGGTGATTTGTATGATAATTTGTCATGAATCTTAATATTGTAGTAAAATTGCTTTGTAGTTATGAAAATGTTATTTTCGGACCATGATAATGTAGAAATCGATTATGAATTGCTAGTAGAATGAATTGTTGATTTTGTGCACTAAATGAACTATTGTGTTGCAAATTCTAAAGAATGAAACTTATCACGAGCATTGTTTGTTAATAAAAGAAAAGAACAGCAAATTATAGTTCTATTATGAGTGGTTTTGCT
Organism: Hemerocallis citrina; assembly: GCA_017893485.1. Lineage (NCBI taxonomy): Eukaryota > Viridiplantae > Streptophyta > Magnoliopsida > Asparagales > Asphodelaceae > Hemerocallis > Hemerocallis citrina. The sequence continues at coordinate 126,934,793 of CM030362.1, forward strand.
AGAGAAATTACTATCTTGAAATGTTGTTTATGTAGGCATAAGAATTTGTATTTTGCCAAAAGAAATATATGTTTTAATGTCAAAAATTCTTTTAAAAATACTGGAGTGTTGATTCGAGATAAAATCAGTATGCTGGAGATTTTCGTAATAGTATGTGCAAGTAAAATGAAGATAAGAGCTTTTGAACATCAAAAATGTTTAATAAAACATAGAGTCGAGGTAAATTGATTTCGAGTTATAGTTGTGACAACTTGAGCTCATAGCTCAAGTGGTCGGCGAGTCGGCTCTGGCGCTACTATAGCATGGGTGCGTCTCTGGGGTCACTGGTTCGATACCCTGCACTCACTCATTTGTGTGTTGGTTTAAATAATCCGAGACCGAAACCAAGAGTATATGACTCTCTGACTCCCCTTTATGTTGCAAGCGCGCTTTGGCCTAGTGGTCGGCACGTGGGGCTGTTTTCTTCAAGGTTGCTGGTTCGACTCTGGTTATAGCCAGATTTTATTTTTTTTTGACAATTTAATTTTTTGGGACTTTCTTGACTTACAAAAATTCTGAAAAAAATATCTTTATTATTCTAAAATCATACACAACCTATGAAAATTAATTGGGAGTTATTGGACTAAAATAAAGTGTATTTTTGAGGTGAAATTATATTCGAACTATTGTTTCTTACCTTTATAATTTCATAAAAATGTGTGTTTTCATGAGGTGATTAATATAAATGTTAAAAAGGGAAGATTGATGGAAATAAAGTACATAATCGACTTGTATGAGTTTATTTTGCCGAATGAGTAGTATGTGGTGATTATGACTTGGTGAATAGTTAAGTTAATTAATATGGAAATAGTTGTGGGTTATGAAATGCATGATTTACAATTGAACTATATGTATGAAGTTTTGATTCATGGAAAAGATTAGAAATCATTTTTTTAAATGGAAAAGAGATTTTTGAGTATGATAACTCAACATCGTAATTGTGAACTGAAATTGAGAATTAGGGTGTAGCCAAGACTCACACCGGCAATTGAAAGATATGAGATATGATAATTGATATGAAAAGGCCAAGTTTGGGTCATGATGAAATGAAAGAAATAAGACCGGTATTAGTGAGAGTGCTGACCCTAAGAGATTGATTTTTTGTTCATGATTTCATTAAATTAAGGACTAGTACATAGTGAAGATGGGATGAAAGTGAGAGAAAAATACAAGTATGAGGGTCTCGAGTCTACGATGTGGGTGTGATTCACAGTTTGTCTTCACGATGCGTCGTGACATGACGTGGGCACTACTCCGGAATTATTGGGATCTTGGAGACGCTTGTGGGGTATTTGGTGACTGCGAGAGGATCGTCTGCCATGACGAAGGCTGAATTGTCCATAGGTTGTCTTCACGATGCGTCATGACATGACGTGGGATTCCCCTCCAGGTTGTCTGTACATGAGCTCGTTACTCATAGAACATCTAGGATACTTACCGTAGTTACAGTATTAGATTAAGTCATGACGAGGAATAGAACCCTACAAGATGAAGAACGATTAAGGGCTTGCCCTCGGACCTATGTAGTATGGGATGCATAGAATCCGAACAAGTGCGCATTAGTGTCATATAATATAAATAACTGCATCAGGGACTAAGTCCACATTCACAACATGACATCAATAGGATATTCCCCTTAGTTTGATTTGTGAACAAATTTGTGTTTGTTAAGTATGGAAAATCATTATACTGTTTCCGGCATAGAGAGGATGGCTGTATATAATATTCGTCAGTTGAATAAACTGACGTGCCCACAGTTTCATATGCAGGATAAATGGTATGATAAAGATTAAAGAAGAACTGATGCGTAGAGTTCAAATGTCGTTGTAATTTCATTCATGTAAATGTTGTATTTTTGCTTCCGCTGTAAAGTGTAAAGATTCATTTGTAACTCTGATGTATAGTAAGAATTTTAAATTTCTTGTAAAATTGTATGAAGAGAAGTAAAGATCCTGTGGAATCTCAAATTCAGTTGTATTTAGAATTCGGGGTGTTACAAAATCTATCTTTCACCTTATTTCACCAATCAGTATACCCCTCAAGGACACTCCCCAGTAGGCACTAATACGGAGGTGCCAGCCTCCAAAATAACTTCACCTCTCGACGATATTCGAACATCGCAGCCTCGCTTTGATAATTCTAGTGGCGGTAGACTAGATGGCGCTTTAGGAACAACTGGCATAGAAACACTTGCACAAGATTTTATGTTCCCACAAGGCTTGTAGATGTTGAGCTGGCTTGGCTCAACACCTCTCTTTTCCTTCGTCACCTTAATATGACCTTCCCAAACAGACAAAACTTTACCTCCATCTATGCACCTGCAGCAAGGTGTTTGCAGAGTCCCCAAGGATATCAGTTTCCGTTTCAGTAGAGGAATATGCATAAACTTCCTTAGTGTGTACCCCTTTCCATCTGACATCTTTAACTCTACTGTTCCCACACTCACTATTTCACAAATCTCACCAGTTCTCGTTCCCATATAATGCCCTGTTGTAGATTTATAAGTATAAAACTACTCCCTCTCGGAGCAAATGTGAGGTGAACTACCCAAATCAAGAAACCAACCAGAATCAACATCTAAAGAATTTGAAATAAGAAAACAATCAAAATTTTCACTTGATTCAACGACACTGGCAACATTGGCGCTGTTCTGATTCAGCAATTTACAACAATCCCTCTTGTAATGTCCAGTCTCTTGCAATAGCGACAACGGATCACACCTTTATACGCACTTTCCTTTTCAATTAAAGGATCTTCCATTGCTAAGCAACTTTTGGAAGTAGACTATGATATATGAGTCTCCTTCCTAAGTTCATCATTCTTTAAGCCCTTGATTACACCGGCCACTGAAAAACTCTCTTTGGCAGATTTTTCGTGTAGCATGTTAGTTATCAAATGCTCTTACAAATCTGGCAATGAATATATCAAGTTGAAAGATTTATCTTCTTCGCTTAGATCATCTGTGTTTATCACCCTCAATTTGGATAACAACTTATTGAGATCCGTAATATGATCTTGAAGAGCGGTACCTTCCTTCATTGAGAAATGAAACAATTATCCCTTCCAGTATATCTGATCCAGTAATGACAATCCCAAGTAGTGAATTTTGAGTCCCTCTCATAGACTTGCCGTGCTTTTCTCCTCGAGGAAGTTGCACTTGACCTCGTCTACCAGTGACAATCAGATTAAACTAAAGGCTCTTAAACAAATGTCATCCCACTTCTGTTGCTTCGTGTCGGATGGCTTTCCTTTATCTCCTTCTCAGGCTATCTCCTTCTCAGGCTAGATGCAAGCCTTCTTGAACTAGTACGATGTACATGTCCACCTTCCAGAGATTAAAGTTGATATTACCGTTAAACTGATTGATCTTCATGAAACTAACTCGGATCTGTCATCTTCACTAAGGAACTCGTCAGCCGAAACTCTGATACCAGTTGTTAGGAATTTGGCACAATAGAGTGGAGCTTTATTGTCCTGGTTTGGGAAAATCCAATCCGGGGGGGGGGGGGATAAGAGAGATATTATTCAACTAGAGAGATTACAAGAGTTACAAAATCTCTTACCAAGGACCTATCTATCTCTCAAGCCTCACTACAAGATAATATATTGTTTACAATGGAGAACTCTCATTTGAATAATTTTTGTTTGTTAGCTACTTCCTCCTCCCAACCCATCGCCAACTACTTTCTCCGCCAACCCATCTCTAGCTACTTCCTCCAGCAGATCTTGCTCTTCTTCCGTTCATCTCTCAGACTCCCTTTGTTAATGTTGTGTAACTTTTCATCCTCTACAAACCCATCTCTTCTTTTCTCCCGATTGATTGGCTGCAAGTCCAAGCTGTTGGCTTTTTGGTCAAAACCAAGCTCCTCCTTTCCTTGCTTTTAGTCCCACATCGGTTGGGAGATGTGCGTTGTGAGTGGGATCAGCCCATATATACTCTAATCTTCTCTTCCCTTAAGAGAACCGAAAATTGTTTTCCCACATAACTCTTCCTCTCCTTCACTTCTTCCCTGCCAAATCTGGTACTCTACTTTTCTCTTCCGTTCTGGGCAAGGCTAAGTTCGGGTCAATCTCTCGACGTTGTGTGCGACAGCGAGACGCCGGTGATACCAGGGATTTTACCACTAGGAGCATCTGCGAAAAGTCTGCACATAAGACCGCGGATCAACTCTTAGGGCAGTGCGCTCCGTGCGACTTCCCCATAGGCCGGTAACTCTGTTCTTATTTATTTTTAATTTGTTATCTTGGGTTGCAGAAAATCAAGATTCGAGGGTTGATCATGTTATTTTCGTAGTCTATACTGTAACTTTCAGTTAGAATTTTATCTTATACCTTCAAGTTAGACATACTTGATTGTTCATAATCAGTAATGTGGAGAGATTCACTTTCAGATGAGATTGTCATAGTAATCACGGGGCATGCAAATCGAAGTCCTTTTCTTTATCCATCCTGGTATCAGAGATTGTGACACTTGCTTATTCAAAGTGTTAATTACATAGTCTCTGATTAGTCAATATCTGATTAAACATATATATATACATACTTGTTTGGCAAATGATAATGATGTCAGTTTTTAAATCTAGCATGGATAACATTGATTTAGACAAAGACAGTCAATTAATCTATATAACGTTATCCAACATGTTTGATATGAAAGACCTAGGTGAAGCCAACCTGATTCTAGGAATTCAAGTATCCAAATCCAAGAAGGGTTATACTCTCTCCTTAGTACATTCTATTGAGAAAATGCTAAGAAAATTTGAGTACTTTGATAAGACACCTGCTCGTACTCATTTTGACAGTAGTATCATTCTCAAGAAGAATGAAGGTTTACCTGTAGAACAACATAAATACTCTCAAATGATAGATTCTCTTATGTATATAACAAATAGAACTAGACCTGATATTGCATTTGCTGTTGGGAGACTTAGTAGATATACTAGTAACCCAAACTGATCATATTGATCAGCATTAGAAAGAGTATTTAGATATCTTAAGGGTACTATAGGTTATAAACTTCATTATTCTAGACACTCTGATATCATAGAAGGTTACTCAGATGCAAACTGGGTAATTGACTCACATGATGTGAAATCCACAACTGGATATGTTTTTCCCTATGAGGAGCTGCAATCTCCTGGGGTTCATGCAAACATACAATCACAGATAGAAGTACTATGGATTCTGAAATGATAGCTTTGGACACTACTTGTACAGAAGCTGAATAGCTAAGAAATTTGATTATGCATATACCTGTTACTAATATTCCTGTTCCTGCTATTTCCATAAACTGTGATAATAAATCTGTTATAGAACTACTAAAACATGATTCTGTGAATGCTAAGATGAACAGGTACCTGCAGCTGCACTTCAAGTCAATCAAGAGCCTATTAGGCAAATATGTGGTTCTTGACTATATAAAGTCAGAAAAGAACCTTGCAGACCACTTGACAAATGGTTTGTCTAGGACGTTGATCCTAGAATCATCGAGGGGGATGGGGTTAAGCCCATAAGTAAGTCACCAGCAGTGGCAACCCAACCGAGTCTGACTGGAGATCCCAAGAAGCCGGTTCAATGGGTAGAAACAAGTTGGACTTCGGTGACTATTATGGAACACTGACTCAGAGATTAAATTCTCATAAATTAATGCCCAGGTGGCTGTACGAGGTTGTACAATGATATCCCATCCCTATGGTGACAGTGTTCCTGTGTGATCTGGTTAGGATGAGTTCTAAACTCTTAATAGGTCCAAACATTATTATGTAGGGTTGACTCCGATCACCAACCCTTTGAGGACTTACCTATATGAGAGGTCGTGAAGGCCGCGACTATGGGACAAGGCGATCCCAGACAACTCTCATGAATATGGAAAAAGAGCGCATGGCCATTCAAAAGCGCCACCCGATAGACCCAAGAACCTCTAGCGTACTATGTGTGTTATTTTCTGAATCTGAGTTAAGAAGTCTGATTCAAGGCATAGTCCATCAAGCACTTCTTCAGACAAAGACAATAGTCACTACGTGAGATTCAAGGCTGTAGTCTATCTCATTTATGCATAGTATACTCTTGCCCAGAACTTTTCCATCATTATTCTTTTGTTATCTCTGTTTTCGGATCTTGGTTTTGGGGGGGGATTGTTGGCTTTTTGGTCAAAACCAAGCTCCTCATTTCCTTGCTTTTAGTCCCACATCGGTTGGGAGATGTGCGTTGTGAGTGGGATCAGCCCATATATACTCTAATCTTCTCTTCCCTTAAGAGAACCGAAAATTGTTTTCCCACATAACTCTTCCTCTCCTTCACTTCTTCCCTGCCAAATCTGGTACTCTACTTTTCTCTTCCGTTCTGGGCAAGGCTAAGTTCGGGTCAATCTCTCGACGTTGTGTGCGACAGCGAGACGCCGGTGATACCGGGGGTTTTACCACTAGGAGCATCTGCGAAAAATCTGCACATAAGACCGCGGATCAACTCTTAGGGCAGTGCGCTCCGCGCGACTTCCCCATAGGCCGGTAACTCTATTCTTATTTATTTTTAATTTGTTATCTTGGGTTGCAGAAAATCAAGATTCGAGGGTAATTTCTATAACACAAGCCACCATAACCTCTGATTCCTCCTTCTTTCAGCATCTGTGCTCGATGTTCTCTACCGACGCCCGGTGTTCTCTAGTCGCTTCTACTTTCGTTCCAGGTGGGAGACTGTATCTTAGTCTCGTCATCGTTTCTTCCATGCTCACCTTGCTTATCCTTTGCCGCATGCCCTCTTTTCGCATCGATCTCAGGAGCGTTGTGATTCGGGTACCCTCGCTCCTTAGTAGTGTTGTGTTTATTATTTTTGTGTTTCTGTTTCTGTTCTTGCTGTTTCAGTTAGTTGTGTTGTGATTGTTATTTTCGTTGATTATTGGTGGTGCCTTGTTGGGGAGCTTCTATCCCCTCTCTATTTACTGCTATTTTCTTTCATCTCTATTGGATCTATCTGCTTTTCTCAGTAGATCTTTCTTTCTATTTCCTTTTCCTTCGCCTACTTATGTAAGATTTTGTTGCCATTCATCTTTTGGAGTCGTTGCTCTCTTTCTCCAAATCTGCCTTTCCTTCTATCTTTGGAGGGTAAGTTCAGGTTTCGCTGCTCTTGATCTATTTTTCATAGTCATTTTCCAGTTTGTGGTTGCCCTATTTTCTCTTACTTTCCATCTTTTGTGAGCTTTGCACTCTCTTAAGTTGCAGTTAGGTTATTTCTCCACTTCACCTTTTGTGTAGGTTTTGTTGGCTTTCTTCATGGTGATCCCTTCGCCTAAGGTTAGCTTGAATTGGATTCATAATTCTCCTATGAGAAATGTGACGGCCCAGAATTTGAGGAGTTTCAATCTCTCCTCTCTCTCTTCTAAGACTTCTTTCTCTCATTCCTCTTCCATCTTCTCTATTCCCCATACTCATCTATATCTGATCCTCATCTGATTTGCTTCAGATTCCTCCTTCCTGGGCATTTCAAAAGGGTGTGCGTGAATAGAATGAAGTGTATCTTCTGTGACAAGTTTGGTCACTCTCATAGTCGATGTTTTTCCCTTCAAAAAATCCTTAAGTTTCTCAGGGGTAGGCCCTTACCTGCAAAACTTCTCTAAGCTCTTAGCTTTCCCCTTTTAAAGCTTAAGCTCAATCTTCGCATTTTGAAGAAGCTCAGAATTAAGATTGACCAAGAAATTGCTTCATCTGCATATGTTCTTGTTCTATTGCCACCCCCTCCTCCTCATGCCACCTCCCATATCTCTACTCTTGCATCTTTGCAGCCTCTTATATTATCTTAACCAGTTTAAGGATAGAGCGGTTAATACGTAGCACGTTTCTTCTCCTCTGTTGGTAGACTTTCCTGCTCGTCTCCATTCTAGTTTTGTGGTGCCACCTGTGGGATTGATCCTGGATAAGGTTAATATTTTGTTTAAAGACTTCAACTTTATTCAGTCTACGTTTAGAGGTGGGTGGGCACCTGACCACTGCCGCTTGTTAGTCAATTGAATTTCTCCTGCTTATATTAAGGCAGCAACTATCTCCTATAATTACCCTTGTTCAATGTTGATTTCTTCCCCCAACTTTTCTACCTTCTCTTTTCACTTCCCTGGTTGCATTTTCTCGTTTTATCGGCCTTTAGGTGTTAGATCGTGTTTGCATCGTAGACTGCTCAATGTTACGTATATCTTTGATTCTAACCACTTGAATTCTTCACCGAATACTGGTGTTTCTTCTCCTTCCCATTCTCCGATTGCACAGCCGTGTAATAGCGTTCATACTAACTCGATGTCGGTGTTGACCTCTTGTTCTTCTAAAGTAATATTGGCCTATTCTTTCCCTCCCAAGGATGTGGCTAGTATGTTTGACATTGTTGATGTCTCTCTACCGTTGGTTGAGGGCGCCCCTCCCTCTGCTAAGCGGAAATACATTAAAAAAATCTATAACAATGCACCGGTTCATGTGAGTGCACAGATCTTAGCTAAGAAATTAGCTTTCGGTTCTGCTACTCTTGTCCAGATCTAATTATCGGCATGCCTCTCTGTGTGCTTTTGGCATTTCATTCCTCTCTTTTGTGTTTGTTGTGTGCTGGTGGTGAACCCTGTAGTTATTGGGGGATGTTTTTCGATGCTTTAGTGCACTTATTTTCTCTGTACTGACTGTATGCTACTTGTTTCTTATCTTCTTCTTATGTTCTTATCATCTATGTTCTTTTGGTTTGCTTGGTATGGTTCTGCTCTATATCTTTTCTCTTGCTTTTCCTTCTATCTCTTGTGTTGCGGTTATATTCTCGCTTTCTACGCTTTTGTGGTGTCCTCCTAGTGCTAGTTGGGCAGGTTACAATTGTTGGCATCTACCTTTGCGGTTGGCCTTCAGCTGCATGTGCTTTTTGCACGGTTGTGATTTCAGTTGTTTGTTGGAGCTGTTTTTACTCACCTAGCTATATCTTTATCAATTTTGATTTCCTTTCTAATAGTTTGGATTTCCCATTTCATGGAAAACCCTTTTCGCTCCGCTTAGCCCCTTCTAGGGGTATTTTAGTGATAGTAGCTTATCTATATTCACCTGTGTGTGTTGCTAACCCCTCATATGTTGTTGTCTCTTCCATTTTTTCGGGTTCACATTTCTGTGTGCTTCTCTGGTTAGTATACTCTTTGCCTGCAATTTAGCTTTGAGTTTTCTTTAGACTTCATCCTCACTGTCGATGTGTTGGTTGTGGATTACGCTGTTCTGATGCTTTTCTTTGCTTCCCGCTACCTTGTTTCTGTTATGCTCTTCTTCGCGAATAGAATGATGTCTTTTGAGGGCTTTGCGTTGTGTTGTCGGCATTTTGCAGTTACTTTTTGCCTTACGATTATGGACTATTCGTGGCTACTTCTGTTTTAGCGAGTTGCTTCTGTTGTTGTGGGACCTCTTTGTTTTGTCCTGCCTCACCTGTTGCTGCTATGGGCTCCCTGTTTTTATGCCTCTCCTTGTGCTGCTTTGGGCTCCCTGATTTTGGGGGTTTCATTCGTTTTCGGCAGCTCACTTATCTGCTTGCATTTCCATCGTTGCGTATTTCTATTTTCATGTAATTCCTTTTAGCTTTACTTCTTGTAAATTGGTTGTATATTTGTACATTACTCTTATGGTTTATATATATTGTTTTATGGAGTCGTTTGACTCTATCCATTTCTCAAAAAAATGGAGAACTCTCAATGAGGTACTACATCTCTCAATGGAGACTATTAAAATATATAGAGATCTGGAAAATCCTAAGTTTAGTCTTGATACAATAACCATCCGATATATTCTGAAGAAAGAGCCACACTATAGGTGTCGTACAATCTAACTTGGAGTGATGGGCTCAAAACAGATCAACCAAATTCGACCCAAAGAGCTGATGTCGCTGTTGTTGGCCGACTATCCAAAGTGTCGGTCGACTGCAATTGGTCGATTCCCATCTAGAGAGCAGAGACGGTTGACTGCATCCAAACACAATCGACTGTCAATTTTTTCGACTGATATCAACCTGCACAGCTGCTTCTTCTCGCTTCCAACGACGCTTCGACCTCTTCTCGCTTCATCGTCTTCTCTTCATATTGAGCCCAAATATGCAAGACATAAACCCAACCACCGGCATATGCTCGATAAGGTTTCTAATGTTGTGAGTTAGATTGGCATGACAAATTATGTTGTTGCGTCGATTGTCACTGGTCCAATTGTAGGGCAGATTAGTTGTGGTTCGTTTTGAAGCTGAGAAAGACTTTGCTTCTCTTCTACCATTGATGCAAAAACACCCATTAGATCCCTTCCAAAGTTTATTCCACCTTGCCCTTATTCATTTGGTATAATATATTCTCTTCGAAACCTGTCCCTGACCAGGATGACAAATTGATCTTCCTCCCTGGCCCAACTGGAAAATATACAGTGAAATTAGCCTATCATCTTTTAAATCACCCACATTCCTCTCTAGCAATATCTATTAAAACTATATCTCGGTGTGGGAGAGAGAATCCTATACTGTTCTTCATCTTGAGACTCAGTGGCATTCTTCCTACCAAAAACAATGTTATATACCGATATTGCCAAACCTCGACACCATGCCCAATGTGCGATATGGATGTTGAGGGCGGATACCAAACCATATTTTCCTTCATTGCAGACATGCTCTTCCCTTTTGGAATTTCTTTTCTAAGGATTCTGGTCCTTGCATCATTTATAACACTGAACATTTCGTGTTGACCATTAAACTATTGGCACTTATATTTTTTACATTCTTCACTCCATCTGGCTGCTTTGCGATCAATATGTATTCAGTAATGTCACAAAGAATCAACTCTCTCATTCCAGTGTAAGGAGTGGGACTTGTGTGGGGTTATGTTATCTGTCCATTGGCGAAGCCAATCTGTTGTAATCCAGAAGTACGGATCATTAAGCGATTGAACTGGAGTTTCGGAAAGAATTGATTTTACCTCTTCTGGGCATTCATTTATACAAGACAGCTGTTTATCCTTGCTTTTCTGATATTCCTCACATTCTGTGTCATATGATACATTTAAGTCTATATCTCCCTCTTGAGATGAAATGGAAGAGAGTTGTTATCTACATATATTTCCATTTCAACTACCTCACTATTTGTTCTCGTTGATGTTTGTTTTGCAAAAACATAGCTTTTATTCCAACCTTACAAGCCTCACACTCCACAATAAAAACTTCATTATAATCAGGAAATCAAAGGACTGGAGCTATAATGAGTGCCTCTTTCATCTGATCAAAAGCTTTAGCAGCTTCTTCATTCCAACTAAATCCTTCCTTCTTTATTAATTTAGTCAAAGGGGCAGCAATTGATCCATAATTTCTAATAAACATTCTATAATAGCCTGTGAGATCAAGGAAGCCTCTCAATGCTTTGACAGATTACGGAATGGGCCATTCCTTAATTGCAGATACCTTTTTCTCATCAACTGCGATGCCGGAATCAGACACAACATGACCCAAGTATTCTACTTCTTTTTGCCCAAATGTGCTTTTAGACTTTTTCACAAACAACTTGTTCTTTTGCAGAATTGAAAAAGTTTCACGCAGATGAGCTAGATGTTCCTGCCAAGAGCTGCTAAAGATGAGAATATCATCAAAGAAAACAAGAATAAACTTCCTCAGATGTGGTCTAAAAATGTCATTCATGAGAGATTGAAAAGTTGATGGTGCATTACTCAACCCAAAAGGCATTACTTGTAATACCCTGATTTTTCAATTAATGAAAAATTATTTTATTTTGCACATAGTGTGCACGTGCAATATTTTGGTTGAATTAAATCTTATAATTGTTTTATTGTGATGTGTATGAATATTTAAATATATGTTTTCAAATTATTTTATACAAAAGCCTTTTCTTTAAATAAATAGAAAGCCATATTTTAAAGCCTCTTTCTTAAAGCCCAAAATGTATTTTTATTTATTTTTACTATTTTGGCCCATAAAACTAAAGCCCATGGATTAATTTATTTAAAAAGTCTATTTTATTTTTATGTAAAAATCAAATGCACAATTTTTGGGCCTAGTTGCATGCACGTGCACTACGCGTACACGTGCAATATGCACTTTACTTCATGGCCGGTTGTGGACTTTTGGAGGGAGATTCAAAAGTTTAGTGGTGGTCATGGTGTGGTAGTTATTTGAATGTGGGTAGTTGTGGTAACTCCTACTCTCATCCTAGCCCTCTATCCTACAACCAACCAACTAATCCTAGCCCTCCATTCTATTTGATTTTTAGTATAAATACCCCCCCTCCCATGGCTAGTTATTTTTGTGCTTAATATCCCTTCCAAATCTATAGTCTAATTAATAGTAGTTGTGAGTTAAAAAGATTGAGTGGTGAGTGGGATTGTGCTTGCATTCTACCAAGGAGGAGAAGGGCCGGCTAGGAGCTTTCGGTGGTGCTTGTGGAGCTTGTGCGCGCATCATCTAGGAGGAGGTGCATCTCATTTGCAAAGGACTTAGTTACTATTGTGTTTGTTTCTCTCCATACAAGGTGGGTAAAATTCTCCATATTTCTAAAGTAGAAATGCTTGTTAGAATGTATAAATGATAGTGGGTTTAATTTTCCTTATTTCTAATTAGGAATCATGCTAGTATTATATTGAAAGAATGATGCATGAAAAATATTAATAAGAGTACACTCTTAATTGGAGAATTGACTTATGAATGGATTGGAATGTGAGTATGAAATTGTATGTGATTTGATTGGTAAAAATCTAAGTTGGTATGGATTAATTATAACCATGAATGTGTGATTGGCTAATAAAGAAATTAGTGGCATTAATTGTTGAGAAATGTCGAAAAAGAATCTTTCTGGTAAGTCGACTTAGGACCTTGTAAGTCGACTTATGTACTCATTTAAGTCGACTTGTGCCTTTATAAGTCGACTTGTGCCTTTATAAGTCAACTTCTTGTTTAATCTATCTTTCTTAAAATCATGGATGTTTTCCCTTGGACAGCCGACTTACTACACTATAAGTCGACTGGTACTGATGAAATGTTTATAAACTCGAATGTTCTATTCTTCTAAAAATACATGAGACTTTGTAAAGATAATTTGGGAATTGTTGCATAAAATAAAATGTGTTTTGAGAATAAAAGGTGTAATTAGAACTATGATTTTGATATGTGTATTTTGGGAAATTATACTTCGCAAAAAGAACTGGAAATGAAGAAGATTAATATAGTAAAGATTGAAGTAATATTATATGATAGATGTATGAAAAATATGAATTGTGAATATTCGTTAGTATTCCTCATTTTGAGAATAATGTGATAACCATAAAATGTGAATTATTCTTGTTGAAGAATAGTGCGACGAATTATGATGTGTGATTCCCTAATTTGAGATTTTAACCTGTTCAGTCGACCAGATGTGTGTAACAGTCGACTGTATTGAACCTGAGAAATTACATAATTGAACTCTGCAGAACAGCCGACTGTGTTGAACGACAGTCGACTGCCCTGTGAATGATAATTGAAATTTGAACACTGCGGAACAGCCGACTGTCATGTGTAGCAGTCGACTCTTCTGAGCGATTATTGAATAACTTATTTTGACCGAACAAGTCAACTGGATGTGCTCCAAGTCGACTGTTCAGAAGTACTTTTGGTATATCAGAAACTTTATGATTGGTTTATAATAAAGGTTATGAATCTTATGTTGATTGTTTGGTTATGACAGTGAATTCAATTTGTCTTTACGAAGTGAATCATTTATTTGAATTATGAAAGTTGTACGAATGAGAAAGCTATGAACATGGAAAAGAAAATCCATTGCGATTGTGAAAAATGAACTTATGAGCTAGTACGCTCAATGTTGGAAATTGTGCATTGAAATTGAAATAAAAGAGTAGCTAAGTCTCCCCCGGCAATTGGAAAGAAATTGAAATGAATTATTGAAAAGAAAGACCAAGGTTGGTCATGTTGAAATGAATAAATAAGTCCGGTTTAGTGGAGAGGCTAACTCTAGAGCTTTGATTTTGTTCATGATTCTAATAAAAACTAAGGATTAGTACATAGTGGAGATGTGATGAAAGTAGGAGAAAAACACGAGTGAGGGCCATCGGATTTGCGGCGGAGAGTATTTCGCAGGTTCTTCACGATGAGTCGTGACATGACGTGGATACGGCTCTAGGGTATCGTGGCGGCGGAGAGTATTTCATAGGTTCTTCACGATGCGTCGTGACATGATGTGAATACTGCTCCAAGGTACCGTCCCGGTGGTGACACTTGTGGGATGTTTGGTGACTGTATGAGGATCGTGTGCCATGAAGGAGGCTGAATTGCCACAGGTTCTTCACGATGAGTCGTGACATGACGTGGGATTCCCCTCCAGGTTTTCTGTACACGTGCTTGCACTCATAGATCATCTAGGACACCTACCGTAGTTACAGTAGTAGATTAAGTCATGGCGAGGGATTGAACCCTACAGAGATGAAGAACGATTAAGAGGCTTGCCCTCGGACCTATGTAGTATGGGATGCATAGAATCCGAACAAGTGTGCATTAGTGTCATGTAACATAATTAACTGCATTAAGGACTAAGTGCACAATCACAACACGACATCAATAGGGTAGTCCCTTTTGTTTGAAACGTGACAAGTTTGTGTTTGCTAAATATGGAAAATTAAGTTATACTGTTTCCGGCATAGAGAGGATGGCCGTGAATAATGATCGTCGGTTGAATAAACTGACGTACCCACAGTCTTATATGCAGGTAAATGGCTTGTTAAAGAGTAAAGAGGAATGGATGCTTAAAGATTATACCATGTTGTTGTACATTTATTTAATTATTGTAAATTTTACTTTCGCTGTGCAAATGAAAAGTGTAACATTGATGTAAACTCTGATGTAAAGAGAAAAGTTTAAATTTTCTTGTAAAATTGTACTAAAGAAAGTGAAAAGATCCTGTAGAACATCTCGAATTCAGTGTATTTGGGATTTGGGGCGTTACATTACTAAAAATTCATAGTGTCCACTGTGAGTTCTAAATGCAGTCTTTGAGATATCATTTGTGTGCATTCTCACTTGATGGTAACCAGACCTTATGTCCAGTTTAGTAAAGAATTTAGACCCATGTAACTCATCTAGCAAATCATCAATAATGGGAATTAGGTATTTATCTTTGATAGTCCGTTGGTTGAGTGATCTATAGTCTACGCAGAACCTCCAAGATCCATCATGCTTCTTCACTAGTACTACTGGAGAATTGTAGCTGCTACTACTTGGTCGAATGATTCCCTGTTTCAACATGTCTTCAATGATTTCCTTAATTGCATTCTTTTGCTCAAAAGAATGTCTATACGGTCTGATACAAACTGGTTTGGAGTTCTTCTCTAGAGGAATTTGGTGATCATAGGCTCTTGCAGGAGGTAAGCTGCTTGGCTCTTCAAATATGTCTTGATACTTATTCAGTAGGTTATGCAAGTCAGTGTCTTAAGGAATTGAAGAGTTCTTCTCCTCTTTAGTTGACATTAGGTACAAAACAAAACCCCCTATGTGTCTGTAATGCAATTTTATTGGCCTCTTTATCTGTTAACCACTGATTGGAGCTTGGATGTAAACCTTGTAGCACCCAGTTAATTCCCTTATGATGGAATTTCAACTGTGTCAATTAAGTTTACTGTGACCTTAGTTACTTTCTTGATCCACTTTGCTCTGAGAACCACATCATGTCCTCCAATAAGGAAGACCAAGAAATCATCTACAAAATCATAACCTTGACAATTGATTTCCACATTTGAGCATAATACACTGCCTTCTACTTCCTTACCACCTGCAACCCTTACATTAAAGGCTTGCTTAATAGTGAGTTGCAACCCAGTTCTTTCCAGTATAAATGGATCAATATAGTTATGAGTAGCACCACTATCTACTAAAATGTGAACACCTATACCCCTTAGTTAAGCTTTGAGAATTATACATTCAGTATTGACCCCTGTTCCCAATGCTGTAGTGTGAAGGTGATGATCATCAGCAGCCTTATTACTCACATCTATATTCTCATCTTCTACTATTAACTGTCTTAGCTCTTCTTCCTCCTGTAGGGTGAATATATTCCATTTCTCTTCTATACACATATATGTCTTTGTTTTGCACAAATGCCCCGGCAAATACTTTTCATCATAGTGAAAACACAGTCATTTCCTTCTTCTTTCCCATACCTCATTAGGAGTGAGCTTCTTTAGAATAGGTTTATCTGCACTTCTAGGATTTGCATTGCTAGAAACCCGCACTGTCTGGTTATTTGGTTGTGTTTGGGTATTAGATTGTGAGTGGAAGGGAGAAGGATTATAGCCAGACACAGATCCTCTAAAGTTTGTTCTATATGGTGCTCTATAGAACTGCCTAAGTGAGTTAAATTTCTTTTCAAACCTCAACGCAACTCTAAAAGCTTCACTGAGAGTTTGGGGCTCAGCCATAGCTACATCATGCTGAAGCTCTTCTTTAAGGCCACTCACAAGTTGCTGAACTAGGAAATGCTCACTAACTCCTTCAATCAAGCACCGAAGCTTTTCAAACTTCACTTGGTAATCAATCACTGTGGAAGTTTGATCTAATCGACACAAGGATTTGGCGGCATCTTCGTAAATGCCAAGCGCAAACCTATTACAAATTCCCTCTTTGAACTCTTTCAAAGTCACTACACCCTCATTGGTTTTAAGAAACCATCGACACCATTGAATAGCATCATCTTTTAGGAAGAAGAATGCAACTCTCACTTTCTCCTCTCCTTGGATCTTATACATCTCAAAATAATGTTCAATTTGAAAGATCCAGTTAAGCACATCCCCAGTGCCAGAGAATGGATATACATCCAATTTGGGAGGTTTTGAAAAAAATTTCCCCCAACTGAATTACCCCCATCAAGAACCCCTATATTCATAGCATTATTCAACGGACTCCCACCTCCATCAAACTAAGGATTATGACTATGCTTACCATTAGATTTCGACGGTGGAATCACCTTTGATGGTTCTTGACTTGATTTAGACTCCCCTGTTTGCTGCGTTAACAACTGCAGCTGTGTCAAAATCAAAGGAATCTGGGAAACCTGCATTGCGATCTCCTTTATTTGATCTCTACCACCACTATCCTGTCATTCAAGAGCTGATGACTCCTTCGCCATTCGAGGGCTGACGCCATGCCAAGAACTCCCTCATTGATTGAATCTTGAGGAATCTCACTTTCGTCTTCCAGATTTGCTGCGAGATCGGTCGGCTCTGATACCATTGATACACCCCTACCCTTGTTCTTGGCCATGGTTAAGTAAGAAGAGAGATTAGGTCAGAGTAATGGAGGTTAGAAGGTTAGAGAGAGAACAATCAAGAAGAGGACGAAGGAAATTGAGCTCAAAAGATACCCAGAATACTTCAGGATCTGTTCTTATTTATACACACAAACACGTGCATATGCTGTACCTGGACAGGCCATTTCATACAGTTACAAAGTGGGCCCCTCCTAATCTAACGGCCACGATATATCCAGCTTACATCCAACGACTGCCCTATACCCATACCGATTCATTCTTACATTTTACAACTAAACCTCTGTACTTACATTTATTACATTCATACTGATACAAAAACAGATACTACTCTTTTTCTTCAGCTCTTTCATTCACCGCAGCTCCATTACCCTCTTTTTACGCCATTACTGCTACTTATGATTAGCTCAGGATTGTATCATACCAAACCGTATTTTCCTTCATTGCAGACATGCTCTTCCCTTTTGGAATTTCTTTTCCAAGGATTCTGGTCCCTGCATCATTTCTAACACTGAACATTTCATGTTGACCATTAAACTATTGGCACTTATATTTTTTACATTCTTCACTCCATCTGGCTGCTTTGCGATCAATATGTATTCAGTAATGTCACAAAGAATCCACTTTCTCATTCCAGTGTAAGGAGTAGGACTTGTGTAGGGCTATGTTATCTGTCCATTGGCAAAGCTAATCTGTTGTAATCCAGAAGTACGGATCATTAAGCGATTGAACTGGAGCTTCGGAAAGAATTGATTTTACCTCTTCTGGGCATTCATTTATACAAGACAGCTGCTTATCCTTGCTTTTCTGATATTCCTCACATTCTGTGTCATTTGATACATTTAAGTCTATATCTCCCTCTTGAGATGAAATGGAAAAAAGTTGTTATCTACATATATTTCCATTTCAACTACCTCACTATTTGTTCCCGTTGTTGGAGGTGGGTGTATGTGAGCTGTGTATGATGGAAGTTGATTTAGGCGGGTGTGTTGTGTGTCTTGTACCCTTTTGTTGATTCTAACATAGTGAAGCCCCTTCGAGCTCCAAGCTTAACCCTGGTTTTTCCCGTTTGGGTTATCCACATAAATTTTTGTGTCATCTGTGTTTTTACATTACATCTATTTTGTGTTATTATTTTTTCTTGCCATTAAGAACAAAATCTTGAAGTGGTGTTGATCGTAACGGCAATAAATATCAACATTGCACGAGGCCAATTTTGTGGTTGATCGCTTGTCTGTTATCCAACTCCCCATAAATTCATGCATTTTGACCCACTCTGATAATATACGACTTGCTTAGAGCGTCCACTCACTACAAAATACATAGGAATACCTGGCAGAACTACCCCGACATTTGGGGTGTTTCGCCGGGACATTCCCCAACGTTTGTTAAAGAGCGACAGCAGGTTTTGTCAATACCTGGCATTTCAAATGTCGGGCAACCCCCCCCCCCCCCCCCCCCCGCGCCCTAAGTTCTCCACTTCCCTCTCTCTTTTTCACTTTTCTCTCTTTTTCACTTTTCCCTAGTAGCTCATGCCGAAACCCATTTCCTCGACGAAACCCTATCTCTCCGAAACCCAATCTCCACTTCATTCCTTTTTCTTTCTTCGATTTCGACACCGCCGTTCGATCTTGCCGCCACCACCGTTCGAACTCGCCGCCTTCCGCCGTTCGATCTCGTTGCCAGCTCCGTTCGATCTAGCCGCCCGCCGCCGCCATTCCTTCACTTATCCTTCATCGCCGTTGTCCTCCTCAATCTCTCTCTTTCATAAACCCCATGTGACTATTCTCTATTTCATTTTGATTTTGAATTTTGATTCTATTCTTGTTAAATTGCGACTTTTGATGGTTGAGATTCTTGTTAAACTGCGACATTTTGATTTTGATTTTTGATTCAAGAATTAGTGATGCAATTGATAATCTATAGATGTTGTCTCCTGTGTTCATTTTATCCTGTTTTCGACATTTTGAGATTTGAGATTTGAGATTTCTGTACCTATCATTTCAGCATTAGGCTTATATTTTACAAAGATATTTCATCATAAGACAAGGTCCTTGAATATTTCATCATAAGACAAGGGCATGGAAGTTGTTAAACGAGTGATTTACACCATTCGTAATGAAATTCCTCAATGTCCTTGAATATGCTACTACTATAATATCTGAAAGTGTTGTACTTGATAGATCTACAGTAACAACATTACACTTTTGCTTCTTACAGTAAGCTCTTCTACCTGATTTTGTTAAGAGGAAAATCCTATTAGCTACCTCTTCATAGTTTGAATTGCATGTGTAGAAAGACACAAAGGACGACATATCTTAGTCACATTCTACGCCATTGATACAATGGACATACGACTTCTAATACGTGTACGGTGTTTTTATCTCTTTATAACGTATTGCCAATTTCAGATCATTTAGGACGGTAACTGAGATCTTAGCTGAACATGTCTGTCTACTCTGAGAGCTGCATCCAATCTGGTCCGGTAAAGCAATTTAAGCTGCTAGATCTTTGCTGCTTCATACAGACATCTTGTATTCTTTACTTGCATCCCGTTCCCTACTCTTTGATTTGGCTTCACTCTTTGCTTCTTAGATATAAAATTGACGAAGAACAACATGTGTATCCAAAAATATAACCCTATTCTTATATGATCAAGGGAATGGCAAAAAGCAACAAACCTACTAAAATATTTATGGTGTACGGTCAAAGCCATTTGTTTTGGTTTCCTCCAAATTAGATTTTCATCTCCTCTTGTCAAGTTAACATAATATCATCTCAGCATGACTGCAATTTTTTTTAATCTATTTTAAGTTTTTTTGTTTGTGGGCATTCTGAATGGCAATTTTTTCTTGATTAAACTCTGTATAGTTATAGGTAATTAAGTAGCTAATTTTTTTTGGAAATCAAATTGCGGGTTGTTCATTATAAAAGATATTAATTTGTGAGGGTCTCAGTCTCTCTTTCTGAATAGCTATCTTTTATGAAATTTAATTTTCAGATTGAGTGATATTATTGAAATGGATAAAAGTTGGATGAGTAAGTCACAATTATGCAAAGAGTATCGAGAGGGTGTTAAAGATTTCATTATCTTTGCCAAGAAACATTCCCGTGATCCCAACTTTATCCTTTGTCCATGTCGTCGATGCGTAAAATGCCATTTGCTTCCAAGCTACGAAGTACAAACACATTTGGTGATTAATGGTTTTCTACAAGGGTACACACTGTGGTTCTGCCATGGAGAGCGTGACACATCGATTCCGGTTGGACAAGATGTGTTGGAAGAGGAAAATAAACCCTTAGTGAATGAAGACAACAGTGTTACTAATGAGATGCAAAATTTAGTGCGGGATGCTTTTGGGATTCATAACAATCCAATGCACACAAATAGTTCAACAACCCAAGTCTATGATGAACCGACCGAAACCCAGCACACTGATGGAGATGAAGGTCGAGCGGAGGGTGGAGTGGAGGAGGGAAGGCAAAACTCTGAAGTATGAAGCATTCAGTAAGTTGTTGGAAGATGCTAGTACACCCTTGTATCGTGATTGCATCAAATTTTCGAAGTTCTCATTCATCGTGAGGTTATTTTAGATCAAATGTTTGAATATTTGGTCTGCCAAATCCTTTACCATGTTACTTAAATTGTTGAATGAAGCATTTCCTGAAATTTGTCTCCTAAATTCAGCATATGGAATAAAACAATTCCTTAAATATTTTGATCTGGGGTATGAGAAGATAGTTGCATGTCGATATGATTGTATGTTATTTAGGGGGGATAAGGAGAGTATGGAGAACTGTGAAATTTGTGGTACTTCAAAATGGAAAGGTGTTCCGAATGAAGAACAAGATGCGAGTGGGACATTTAAATCAAGGTAGAAAAAAAAGCCAGCAAAACAGATGCGCTATTTCCCTTTGACTCCTAGGCTACAAAGATTGTTTTTGTCATCTAAGACTTCTTATAATATGAGGTGACATGCTGAAGGTCAGAAGAATGATGGAATTCTTAGACATCCGGCAGATTCTGCTGCATGGAAAATTTTTGATGAAAGATATCCTGATTTTGCAGAGGATCCTCACAACGTGCGACTTGGATTAACCAGTGATGGTTTTAACCCATTTCGACAAACGAGTAGTACACGCAGCATATGGCCTGTAGTGTTGATACCATATAATCTACCCCCTTGGAAGTGTATGAAGTCGTCATTTATTTTGTCTACAATAGTTCCTGGACCGAAAAACCCTGGAAATGATATAGATGTCTATCTTCAGCCTTTAATAGATGATGTCACGCCCCGCTTCTCAAAAATACGGAATATGAGCACGTAACAAAAGCCCAGCGAATGATTTTCATCATCCATAAGCTGTTTAAGAATCTTTACAACATATCACAATAAAATCAGAGTCGGAAGCCAGAAAAGTCAACCACATGCACATATGAACCAAATACCAACAAGAATACTTGAAATAAAATATATTAATCTCAAATAGTCAAAATCTGAAATACACAATAAGTCCTGGGTCATATTGCCCAAATACAAGAATAGATCCAAATAC
This sequence comes from Hemerocallis citrina, assembly GCA_017893485.1. Classification (NCBI taxonomy): domain Eukaryota; kingdom Viridiplantae; phylum Streptophyta; class Magnoliopsida; order Asparagales; family Asphodelaceae; genus Hemerocallis; species Hemerocallis citrina. Next base: position 126,956,672 of record CM030362.1, read on the forward strand.
ATGAATCCAATTATTGTTCAAGAAAACTACAAGAAATAATAATAACAAAATCCAGCACTAATACTTCATGTCACCAATACCGTCTGGAACCTGTTCTCCAAAATCTGCAATTCAACGAATGTAGGAAAGAAGGAAAAGAGAAAAACAAGTACCCATCAATTGCAAGTTACGGGCCACTTATAATGTAGGATACAAGCACATGGGGAAACTAACTAGTAACATAGTATAAGTGTGATGTCAAAGTAAACAACTAGCATGGCAAGTCAACAAGTGTAAATGGCATGAATCAAGTGTCAAGTAATTAAGTAAACAGGTAAACATGTAACAGGTATATAGGTAAACAGGTAATCATGTAACATGTATTATGTATCGAGTATCAAGTAACCAAGTGTCAAGTATCAAGTCTCATGTATCATGTTCAAGTGTCATGTATCAAGTCTTGTAGTTATTACTATCTAGGTAGCACTTCATGCGCCCCATATTATAACACATAGTTGCTACAACAAACACTTTCGCTTTAGATTTCATAGTGGACAATAGAGGACAATGTACTCAGGGACAAGTAATCCAAATCATATACCAAATTCCAAATAATCCAACTCATATACCAAATTCCAAATAATCCAAATCATATACCAAATTTCAAATAATCCAAATCATATACCAAATTCCAAATAATCCAAATAATATAACAAAATTCCAAATATGGGAAACACGGCCCCCCTTCCGAGTACACGTTTCTGAATTATCCACTACTAGATCTTTCCCATTAACCCCGGCTTGGTTATTTATTATTATAATCAGGAATGCATGTATGTGTCGCAAAACAAAGCAAGGATAACAGGGTATAAACATGTATCAGGTTCAAGGTGCAAGATAAACAAGTACAGGTACAAGATAACACATAACATGGTGAAACAACTAGTTTTCTAATTCAGAACAGTAAGACAGTGTTGTACTAAAATAGTGGTCCCCGCTACTACAAACATCTAAATCTGGATCCCTCGAAGGATTTGGAAAGTAGACTTCCATACGAATCCAACGAGTATAAATAAGTCATATAGTAATTCACAACATCATAACTCAAAATAGATTTGAAAACAGAAAATATGTTCAGTCAGAAATCAGGAAAACGAATTCTCAGTCAAGAAAACCGCATCAAAATCTCTCAAATAAATTCAAAAAAAATCTGGGGTATTCCCCTATAGGTCTAGAGTCAAATATAATGTTTCATAATATTCCACTAAAATTTTTTTAGTCATCAAAAATAAGATTACATCAAGAAACGATACTTTGGCCAATCTAGAATTCCCAACACTGCTGTACGGAAACTGAAATATCTCACAAGCCATGAAGAGAAATCCAAATCCGCCTAAGGGAGATGAAAATAGATAAAATATATTAACTTCCATATTTCACAAACATTTTTCATAAAGTAAAAGGAATCATAGTGAAAATAAGGTTCTTTACAGATCAGCGAGCAAAATACAACAAGTATAGATTTTATAAACGAGCATGAAACAACACATAAAACTCATCAATAAAATCCTTCAAAATTCTGGGTAACCCCTAGATATGTATAGAAAGACTGACCAAAATTTTGAGTCAAAATATTATATGTAGCACGGTTCTTTAAATGATTTGTCATCAAAATTATCGAAAAACAGAATATGGAAAAAGGTCGACACCTCTGTGGTAAAACAGTCATAACTCAGTCATACGATAACAAAATCAAGCAAGGTCAGAGGGGTTTGAAAATAGACGAAACTATCTAAAACTCATGTTTTATACCGAAATTAATGTACTGACTTTAACACAGTCCAAAACACCAAACGAATCAGAACAGCGATATAATACAGATTTTCCCCTTAAAACAAAAATAACATAGATTCAAGAAAATTGATCCAAACACACCTAAACATGAAATCGAGTCTACCAAGTGTCTAAACATCATGAATTAGGGTATCTAACATGTCCACACTAAAAATTTCACATGGGTCTCAACCAAAACACGAAATCACACAAAAGTCACATATACACGATCAAAAATCAAGAACGGGCGAATCCTAAGTTAATTCATATCCATATTGTGTCGTGAATCATCTATGGTCAAATTTTCACAATAGAGACAAAATCCATTAAGGAAAACACAAACAAGAGTCATCTCTCGGCCCAACTACACTATAGGTGAACTTTTGGACTTGTATCAAATAAATGAATTGGAGTACAAGTTACTTGCCTTAAATCGGGATAAAGAACGATGAATTAAAAAGTAGGAGCAAAACCCACGAACGAAAATCCACGAACTAATGAATCCAAACAAACTTGAGCGAAAATCTCCACACGAACAAACTCTACCAAAAGAGAGATGATCCAAGAGGGATGATGACAACAGTGGCTTGCGGCCACAAGAGAACACCAAGAGAGAGAGATTAGGGATTATATAGTGGTGTGAGGAGGTCGGCCAAAGGGTTAGGGTGAAGAGAATTAGGGTTAGCGTTCAGTGAGAGAGGGATGAGAGATATATATATATATAAGGGGATTAGGGTTAATGGGTAATGGGTTTAAATGAATAAATGGGTTATGGGTTGGGCTTATAGAGTATTTAGAATTTAAATAAAAATGGGGTTTTTTTTAAAATAAAAAAATAAAAAAAATAGGAAAATTAAATAACAAATAAAAATATTGTTTACAAAAAAAAATGTAATTTGCATTACAAAATAGTATTTATTTAAAATAGGTACAATATAATTAGCACATGGAAATGGGTTTTCAATAACCCGCCAAGATTAGTAATAATAATAACAATAATAACAGTATTAATAATAAGAGAAATAATAACAAAACTAGGAATTGTATTTCAATATAAAATCGTAGAAAATAGTTACAATTTAAAAATTATTGATCGAAAATAGATTTTAAAATAGAAGATCCAAAAAGTACATTTTGACAAAAGAATTTGAAAACCAAAAAAATAATTTGCGAAATTTTTTTTAAATACAGAAAATACTCAAAAATACATTTTTGAGAAAACAGGGGTTACAATCCTACCCTCCTTACAACAAAATTTTGTCCTCGAAATTTGCTTAGGCGGTATATAGAATAAGGCAAAAGCAAACTGGGGAAAGGTAGCAAAACAGGGGGTTAATGGGGGAAGGAACAAAGCAGTGCCAACACCAGAAAAAGAAAGAAAATGGATAACAATGAGGTCAAATGGAATGCAAGAAAAGAAAATAAACAGTATCAAAAGGAAAGAATCAACACCAGATAACAAAGCAATAAGGGAGTAGGCAGAATTGAAATCAAAGAGAGAAAAGACAGGGAAGAATTGAATCAAACAATAAGTCAACGGATGAGAACAATTGCAAGAGATAGGGGAAACCAAAACAATACAAGGAAGGAGCAGCAACAATAGGATCCTGGGACCTGTGGTTTATGGGCCCACCACGCTTCTGCTGCGACACTCTGATGGTGACGTTACAAGCTGCAGACATGTCGTTGTAGACCACGCGACAACAAGCGGCGATCTGAGCAGGAAGAACAGAATGAGACATCAGATTAAAATTGGGATTTAGAGGAGGGCTTTAATTTAAATAATTAGGTCAAAACTAATGGGCGTTAACAAAAATATTATTAATAATACAAAAATCAACACATAATAATAATAAAATAATTATGACAAAAAAAATTTAAAATAATAATAATAATAATAATAATAATAATAATAATAATAATAATAATAATAATAATAATCATCATCATCATCATAAACATACTGGTAAAAATAAAAATAAAAATAAAATATTAACAATACTGGTAAGGATAATAATACAAGACAGAAAATAATTTGGAGTTCATCATTTTGGTGAAAGTAATTCAATATCAATATCAAAAATAAAATAGTAAGAAAAATACAATAATAATAATAGTAACAGTAATAACAATAATAATAATAATACTAATAATAATAAGGAAAACAATAATAATAATAGTAGAAATTCTTTGATGTGGGTTCGCCTCATTTATATCCATTTGTAGTCTTGCCTTCTCGACATCAAGTTGCAGGTTTGCCTCCACGAAAACAGATTGTCGGTTACCATCTGGATATTCGGTTGCACATTTTGCCTACCCGATATCCAGTTGCAATTTGCCTCCATTGACGTCTAGTTGCATGTTTGCCATCTTGACATCCAGTTACAACGAAATGATAAATGAGATGATGCAATCTTCCACGCGTACTTAGATATTGATTGCTCAATTTAAGTACGAAGTTACGTTTTAAAATTTGTGATATTAAAATACAGAATTATTCGAAACACAAAATTTTCGTTTTTAGAAAACAATTTTATAGAAGATCCAAAATATAACAAATAATAATCGAAATACACAAAATACTCGAAAATATATATGTATATATATATAAAGAAAATATAGGCAGGAGAAGAATGAATTTTATACTCAATAAAGAGTCAACAAAGGAGGACTACTACAAGGGACGAAAGAAAATAAGAAATCAAAGAACTGAATATGAAGGAAGAGGAACGAGGGGACACAAGCAGAATTTCAAGAAAATATAGCAGGAAAAGAATAACTAGCACGATACTCAAATGAGTCAACAAATGAAGATGAATGCAAGGCACGGAAAGCAATGAATGGCACACAAACTGAAATAAAAGGGAATGAACGAGGCAAGCAGAAATAAGAGATTGCTTGCACCGAAATCAAAAGAATATGGGTGCGGAAAGAATGAATTCATACCCAAGATGGAATCAATCAAAGAGGACGACAGAAAAAGACCGAAGAATCAAGGAATCAAGGGATCGAAAAAGAAGGGATCAAAAACAAAGGAATAAGACTAGTATCCAGATCAATGTTGATAATAACTGATTCATTTATGCATGCATGGTTGGTGAAATGTTGAGCAGATTCCAGATCGAGCCAAGCTTGTCTAATATATTAGTCAACTAATACATTAGCCAAACCTGGGCTCTGATACCACTAAAAACCCTGTCATGCCTTGCTTTCCAAAAATACGGAATACGAGCACGTAGGAAAAGCCCAGCGAATGATTTTCATCATTCATAAGCTGTTCAAGATTCTTTACAATATATCACAATAAAATCAGTCGGAAGCCAGAAAAGTCAACCACATGCACTTATGAACCAAATACCAACAAGAATACTTGAAATAAAATATATTAATCTCAAATAGTCATGAACTGAAATACACAATAAGTCCTGGGTCATATTACCCAAATCCAAGAATAAATCCAAATACATGAATACGATTATTGTTCAAGCAAACTACAAGAAATAAGAATAACAAAATCCAGCACTAATACTTCAAGTCACCAATATCGTTTGGAACCTGTTCTCCAAAATCTGCAATTCAACGAATGCATTAAAGAGGGAAAAAAGAAAAACAAGTACCCTTCAATTGCAAGTTACGGGCCACTTATAATGTAGGATACAAGCACATGGGAAAACTAACTAGCAACATGGTATAAGTGTGATGTCAAAGTAAACAACTAGCATGGCAAGGTGAATAAGTGTAAATGGCATGAATCATGTGTCAAGTAATCAAGTAATCAGGTAAACATGTAACAGGTATCAGGTAACAGGTATACAGGTAAACAGGTAATCATGTAACATGTATCAAGTATCGAGTATCAAGTAACCAAGTGTCAAGTATCAAGCCTCATGTATCATGTTCAGGTGTCACGTATCAAGTCTTGTACTTATTACTATATAGGTAGCACTTCATGCGCCCCATATTATAACACATGGTTGCTACAACAAACACTTTCACTTTAGATTTCATAGTGGACCATAGAGAGCAGTGTACTCAGGGACAAGTAATCCAAATCATATACCAAATTCCAAATAATCTAAATCATATACCAAATTCCAAATAATCCAAATCATATACCAAATTCCAAATATGGAAAACACGGGCCCCCTTCCGAGTATACGTTTCTGAATTATCCACTACTAGATCTTTCCCATTAACCCCAGCTTGGTTATTTATTATTATAATCAGGCATGCATGTATGTGTCACAAAACAAAACAAGAATAACAGGGTATAAACATGTATTAGGTTCAGGGTGCAAGATAAACAAGTACAGGTACAAGATAACACAGAACATGGTGAAACAACTAGTTTTCTAATTCAGGACAGCAAGACAGTGTTGTACTAAAACAGTGATCGCCGCTACTACAAACATCCAAATCTGGATCTGTCAAAGGATCTGGAAAGTAGACTACCACAAGAATCCAGCGAATATAAATAAGTCATATAGTAATTCACAAAATCATAACTCAAAACAGATTTGAAAACAGAAAATATGTTCAGTCAGAAATCAGGAAAACGAATTCTCAGTAAGGAAAACTGCATCAAAATCTCTCAATTAAATTCAGGAAAAATCTGGGGTATTCCCATATATGTCTAAAGTCAAAATATAAAGTTTCATAATATTCCAGTAAAATTTGTTTATTCATAAAAAATAAGAAAACATCAAGAAACGATACTTTGGCCAATCTGGAATTCCCAACACTGCTGTACGTAAACAAAAATATCTCGCAAGCCATGAAACGAAATCCAAATCTGCCAAAAGGGAGATGAAAATAGATAAAATATATTAACTTTCATATTTCACAAACATTTTCATACAGTAAAAGGAATCATAGTAAAAATAAGGTTCTTTACAGATCAGCGAGCAAAATACAGCAAGTATAGATTTCATAAGCGAGCATGAAACAACACATAAAACTCATCAATAAAATCCTCTAAAATTCTGGGTAATCCCTAGATATGTATCGAAAGACTGATCAAAGTTTTGGATCAAAATATTATATGTAGCATGGTTCTTTAAAATGATTTGTCATCAAAATTACCAAAATACAGAATCTGGAAAAAGATCGACACCTCTGTGGTAAAACAGTCATAACTCAGTCATACGAAAACAAAATCAAGCAAGGTCATAGGGCGTTAAAAATAGATGAAATTATATAAAACTCATGTTTTATACCAAAATTAAGATACTAACTTTAACACAGTCCAAAACAGCAAACGAATCAGAACAGCGACATAATACAGATTTTTCCCTTAAAACAAAAACAACATAGATTCAAGAAAATTGATCCAAACACACCCAAACATGAAATCAAATCTACCAAGTGTCTAAACATCATGAACTAGGGTATCTAACATGTCCACACCAAAAATTTCACATGGGTCTCAACCAAAACACGAAATCACACAAAAGTCTCACATACACGATTAAAAATCAAGAACGGGCGAATCCTAGGTTAATTCATATCCATATTGTGTCGTGAGTCATCTATGGTCAAATTTTCACAATAAAGACAAAACCCATCAAGGAAAACACAAACAAGAGTCGTCTCTCGGCCCAACTACACTATAGGTGAACTTTTGGACTTGTATCAAACAAATGAATTGGAGTATAAGTTACTTGCCTTAAATCGGCATAAAAAACGATGAACTCAAAAGTAGGAGCAAAACCCACGACCGAAAATCTACGAACTAATGAATCCAAGCAAACTTGAGCGAAAATCTCCACAGGAACAAACTCCACCAAAAGAGAGATAATCCAAGAGGGATGATAACAATAGTGGCTTGCGGCCACAAGAGAACACCAAGAGAGAGAGACTAGGGATTATATGGTGGTGTGAGGAGGTCGGCCAAGGGGTTAGGGTGAAGAGAATTAGGGTTAGGGTTTTGTGAGAGAGGGATAATATATATATATATATATATATATATATATATATATATATATATATATATATATATATAAGGGGATTAGGGTTAATGGGTAATGGGTTTAAATGAATAAATGGGTTATGGGTTGGGATTATAAGGTATTTAGAATTTAAATAAAAATGTGGTTTTTTTATATAAAAATAAATTAAAAAAATAGGAAAATTAAATAACAAATAAAAATATTGTTTACAAAAAAAATGTAATTTGCATTACAAAATAGTATTTATTTAAAATAGGTACAATATAATTAGCACATGGAAATGGGTTTTCAATAACCCGCCAAGATTAGTAATAATAATAACAATAATAACAGTATTAATAATAAAAGAAATAATAACAAAACTAAGAATTGTATTTCAATATAAAATCATAGAAAATAGTTACAATTTAAAAATTATTGATCGAAAACAGATTTTAAAATAAAAGATCCAAAAAAATACATTTTGACAAAAGAATTTGAAAACCTAAAAAATAATTTGCAATTTTTTTTTAAATATAGAAAATACAAAAATATATTTTTGGGAAAACAGGGGTTACAGATGAGCTCCAACAGTTATGGGAGGGTGTTCCAACCTATGATATAACAACTAAGAAATCATTCTGGCTTCGAGTTGCATTGACTTGAACAATCAATGATTTTCCTATGTATGCAAATTTATCCGGTTATAGTACCAAAGGGCGTAATGCATGTCCTTGTTGTCCTGATAAAACTACTTCACAGTGGCTATATAATGGGAGAAAGTTCTGCTACATGGGTCATAGAAGATGGTTGCCCGACACATACAGTTTCAGGGCAGAAACTGCGACTTTTGATGGGGTGGATGAGTGGGAACATTCACCTGAAATTTTGTCTTGGTCCAATGTGTTAAGGCAGCTACATGGTCATCATTTCAATTATGGTAAGGAAGTAGAAGCCAGAAAAAAAGGCAAGAAAAGGGAAAGGGATGACGACAATGATGCAGATGAATGTGATGACATTGTTGATTTAGGGTCCTAGAAGAAGAAGAGCATTTTCTTTACACTGTCGTACTGGGAATTCAATTTATTGCGCCATAATTTAGATGTGATGCATATCGGAAAAAATATTAGTGAAAATTGTATAGGGATTGTCATGGGAGATGATCAGAAGACAAAAGACAATCTTAAGTGTCGTCTTGATTTAGCAGCGATGGACATATGTTACGAGTTGCACCCCAAATATTTACAGAATGGCAGAGTGTGCCTTCCTCCTGCAATGTACTGCATGTCTAAAAAGGAGTTGGAATCGTTCTGCAAAGTTCTACAGGAGCTTAAAGTTCCCAATGGCTATTCTTCTAATACAGCAAGGTGCGTCAATGATAAGGAGAAGAGGCTTCAGGGTCTAAAGTCACACGACTACCATATCTTGATGCAGGATCTCCTTCCTGTGGCTTTAAGGTTCTCAATGTGCGACCAAGTCACTGCCGTCATCAAGGATCTGTGTAGCATTTATAAAGGACTTTGCTCAAGGGTTCTAGGTGTTGAAGACATTGACCTGTTGGAGGAATGTGCTGTTTTGGTAATTTTTCAAATGGAGAGAATATTTCCCTCTTCATTCTTCACTATAATGATTCACTTGGTGGGACGGTACATTATCAGTGGATGTATCCCATTGAGAGGTAGTTATTCATATTTGTTAATTATATACCTCGTGTTTGGATAATGTGCATACTTTTTTTTTGATCTAACCATTTACATGTATTGGTATCTTTATCAACTTAAGGGATATATTAAAAATAGGTCACATCTAGAAGGCTCAATAGCAGAAGGTTATCTCTCGGAAGAGTGCTCCAATTTTTGTTCCCGATATCTTTGGGGTGTCGAGACATGTCTTACTAGACCAAGGAGAAGCCCAGTTGGGTCAAACCTTGGTGAGGCACATTATCTCTTCCAAACTGCTAGAAAGACCATTGGTAAAGTTGATGCGGTTGAGTTAGATAACTTAACATGGGAACAAACACATCGATATGTACTAGATCATCATGCAACAGTTGAGCCATTCCAAGAGTAAGTCATAATTGGGTTGGTTTATATTTAATTAAACTCGATTTGAACAATGTTAATCTAATTATATTTTGGTCTTATAAATATTTACAGAGAATTTATCCGTGAAATGAAAAGAAATTTGAGAACAAGGAAATTACGACCACGTGACCAAATAAGAATATGAATGAAAGATTTCATATGACCAAAACCCTCTCGATCCCGTGCTTCTTCATCAACACATCTTGATCCTAGAGATGAGAAGATATCTTTTCTAGAGACGCAACTCGCAAAACTTCAGGCAATAGTTGCACATATAATGAAGGAAACAAATGTTCAAAACCCTGATGACATACCGAGAAAGGTTAGAAATTATATACGGTATTGTTCTTATCTCATTGTAAGTATCAATTGCAAGCATTTTAGATTTTTTTGTTATGAACTTCATTTCTTTCTCTCTGTAGTTTATGTCTTCATACCATGGAGTTTTCACTCAAAGTTTCTGAATGTTCTTAGGAAAATGATGTCTTCGAGTTTGACTTAGAAACCTAATGTAAACTAAAGAGGATTTACATTGAAATAGAACAATTAAGAGTTTTTTTTTTACTTAGAAACCTAATGTATGTATGTATATATATATATATATATATATATATATATATATATATATATATATATATATATATATATATATATATATATATATTGCCTTGTTCATCAAGGTGATAGAGACCCTACAGGAGCTAGTCAGATGAATGAAGAGAGAGTCTATGAATGTCATGCCCCGCTTTCCAAAAATACGGAACTCAAGCACGTGACATGGCCCAGCGAATGACTTGCGTCATCCATTAGCTGTTATTGATTCAACTCAACAATATAAACAGGAAGTAATAAAACCACGCATGCATTAAAGGAGTAATCACATGAATAACAATACTTGAAATTTAAGCATAAAATAACCAAACATAATAACAATCCAACATCTGGAATCAACAATAACAATATTCGGGTCAAAAGCCCACAATACAAGAAATAACAATGTTCAATTTATTTAAGTCTTCAAAACAAAATAATAATTATTTAGGCGGCGATGCAAATTCAATTCTTTCACTATTGTTGTTCTCCTAGTCCATCAGGCAATTCTCCTTGATTACCAGTAAGCTGTTCATCTAAAAGAGAAAAATATGTCCTTAGAGAAAGTTGTGAACAGCAAGTAGAGAAACAGAGAAACAATGGCATTTACGGTATAACAATGAATTCAATAAACAATAGAGTCGATGGCAATGAACAATGACAAAATGATAACAATGATAATAAATGATAACAATAACGGTAAACAATAACGATAACACTGTTCAATAACGATGACAATATGCAATGACAATGTGATGAAAATATTAATTCTATTATTTATTTTAATCCTAACTAATGCACGTACTATTGCATCCCATAACTACAGGTTCCATGCATACAATTAATTTCGTTTAGACTATGGTGGTAGATTCAATAACGATATAACACTGGCTATTGCAGCAATTTCTTGCACAATAACGATAACACTGGCTATTGCAGCAGTTTCTTGCACAATAACGATAACATTGGCTATTACAGCAATTTTTTGCACAATAACGATAACACTGGCCAATGACGCAATTTTTTGCACAATGACGATAATGATATTTTGGGAACGAGACCCACATTTTCGAGTACAGTCACTATATTATCAACTACTCTAGTCAACCCTTAATCCCGACTTGCTTAACATTCTTTATTTAATTAACATGCAATACTAATAGGGAACAATAGGGACAGAATTATCAATGAAAAAACGATAAGGCGATTAATAAGGGACACTAAAATGATGACAACATAACTCTAAGATCATGCAATGTACTCCATATAATTAAATGCACCAAATACAACATTATAGATCCAATTATATATTATCAAATATGGAAATCCAATTCTAGATAGCAGTAGGTTGTTGCACCAAAATCAGAATTTTCGTTGCTACAGAATAGCAAAAGTAGATCCGTCAGAAGTTCTAGAAACTAGACTCCTGTCCGGTTCCAATGCATATTAAAAGTCCAAAATCCGACAACAGTAGTTAGGTGAATTATAGTGTACTTTACAGGTTCTGGATGGTTATTAATGTTAACTAGTTTCAGTTGTAAAAGCAGTAAATATTCATTTTAAAAATCAGAAAAATAATTTTCATTACCCTAAGCATGTTGACTATCAATCTGGAAATTATCATGGTAATATTTCATCATTAGTTCATCTATTTAATCAGGTTAACATGGTATATGCATAAATCTGGAAATAAAATGCAGCTGCAATAAAATGGTCATAACTCTTGTAATATAAGTCAGGATTTAAAAATCTTGGATGTTCTGGAAACTAGAAACATGGGTCTACATTTCATATTCAGAAGGTTATAGGTTTTGATGACAGTATCTAGGTCGAAACAGCATGACAATATTTAGGTTGGCAATAAATTTCAGGGTTTCAACATATCCTTCATGCATAAAATAATTAAAATTTATGAACGATGAGTTAGGGTTTGACAACATAAATCACAGCAAGTTACATCTATGTGAACATGATATTAATGTGTATAATATCCATAATCTTACTAATCACAATCAACCAATACACCAACATCAATCATATAACAACCAACACTAGCATACAATCTACAATAGTTGTGTAATGTCATGACATGAATTACAATAACAATTCATATTCATATAATGAATAATTCACTACATGAATACATGCAAGATCTCTATAAATTGGAGGCAAAAGACGGCACGAAGTCAAGACCACTACTTGGATTCGCTCGTGTAAATTCGTAGTGTCCCAATGATGAACAACAATAAACAATATACGATAATCAATATGGATTTACTTGCGGAATTTAATAAACAACCTCGAATACAATACAATACAATTCAAGGGTGAGATGACTTTCCTTTAGAACGACGTTAGATTAATCCGAATATGCGAAGAATAACGGGATCAAAATTCCGGCGACACGGTGACGAGAAAACGATTACGATGATCATGATCGGGCACGGATCTTGATAGGGATCAAGATCGGATGATCGGATGGCTGAGATTGAAGATCAAGATCAAATCAAGATGATGATCACGATCGCAATGATCAAAAGAGATTCGACGGTCGAGATCAAGATCTTGATGATGATGATGATGATGATGATGATGGTGATGGTGATGATGATCAATGCAAATCCAATGGCCAAGCTCAACGGATCAAGAAGTGATCACGATCGCGATGATCAACGATCGGACGACCTAGATCCAACAATCTCCACATGATCGAGGGCCGAGATCAAAATATCAAGGATCACAATCACGATCACGATCACGATCAAGGGTCCATATCGAAGATGCACTCCACCACTGCAAACAGTAATAGAGCAGTAGCGGCAATGGAAGGGGCAGCTTCGACAGCGGAAGGCGGTTGTGGTGGTGACCACAGGTGGCGGTAGCGGTCGCGACTGGGGAGGCAACTGCAAGGGCGTGGTTGAGCGGTGCTCTGTTGTTCGGGTGGGAAACAGAGGAGAGAGCAGGGCATTCGACTGAGGGGTGTTCAGAGTGGGTACAAGGATGAGGGCGGTCGGAACTCGGGGTCGACTGATGGCAAGGTGCTCCTGGGGTCGCGATGTTGAAGACGACTCGGTGGTCGTCGCGAGCGCAGCGAAAGCTGAGGGGGGTACTTGCGTGGGCGACTGTGGGTTCGACGATGGGGAAAACGATGATGCGAGGTAGGGTGTGAGCAGTCGGGGAGGTGGAAGAGGCGCAGGCAGTTGGGTTGGCACCGGAGTGCAACGGGGCTGCAGGGTGGTAAAGAACAGGTGGGAGTGCTCGAGGGTGGTTCGAGCAGGAGGACGGCAGCAATGAGGAGGTAGGCAGCAATGGCGAGGTGGCGAGGCGATGAGCGGGGGCTCATGGGGAGCAGACGAAGGTGGGTGCGAGGAATGGCGACGGGGAGATTAGAGGTCGGGGAAGGTGAAGAGGCGCTATGTTCTCTGTTCTGTTGGGGAAAATAGATAGGAGAGAGAGAGACTGAGGGAGAGAGAGAAAGTGGGTAGGGAGTTATTATAAAATAATAATAGTGTTATAATAGCAATATTAATGGGGAGAAATGCAAGGCTGATTGGTAGGGATTCAAATTTGGGGGTTAAAGGATGTGATAATGGTTGGGAGGAATTTTTGGAGATTGGCTGTTAGTGATTATTTAGGTTAATGGGTATTGGGTATTAAAAAGGAAATCCAATAAGATGTATATGGGTTTGGGTTGGGCTCTGGTTATATATTAAGAAATAATGCAATCAAATGAATATAAAATTGGGCTTTAGATGATGGACTTCAATTTAAATAATTAAATAATATAATATACATCAAAACTAATGGGCTTTAACGAAAATAATAATAATAATACTAATAACAATACATATTAATAACACTATACAACAAAATAAGAATTTGGTTTATCAACTTTATATTAAAATAATCCAAACAGGAATATATATAGTCGATCAAAAATGGAAAGTGAAGTTAAAATACACCATTATTTGAAATAACATAATTTTCGTTTAGAAAAGATTTTAATAAAAGATTCAAAACAAATTTAATAAATAATAATCGAAACACAGAAAATATTTGAAAAATACGTATTTACGGAAACAGGGGTTACAGTGAACGTGATCCCCCCAATAACGAATTAGCTAGACGTACACTGTAGGTGGGATTGTCTCATCTTGTAAGTATTAAAATCTTATTAGTTTCACTTATTTAACTTAGTATATTCTCTTAATTTCCAAGAAGTTGTTAGTTTTTGTTGATTTGAGAGTTGTTTATCCTGTGAACGATTTGTTGACATGAAATCAACATGTTTTAATTAATTTCAACTAATAAATAATACATGGATTTAAAGAAAAAAGGCATGCTTGTAGGATTCTAACTGATACAATTCTAAATTCTAACTGATTACAATGATATTATAAATTTTACATTTTAGAATCTGTAAGGAATAATGTTTGTAAGGAATAATGTTTATGAGGCAGGTAGTGAATGTATGTCAAGCCTTGTGGATTTTACATTGCAAATCCTTATCTTTTATCTTAGCACCCTGTATAGTTTTGTAAGAACACATAGAATACCATCACTAGAAAAGTGTAGGTTCCACAACCATATGAAGAGTTTTGAGCATCTGTAGGTTCCACAACCACTCTGGTGAAGAACCTGTCAGAAAAGTGTAGCCTAGGTCCACATTCTCAATACGGTATTTGATGCATCCAGAAAAAATTTCAGCAAGCTCAGTTAGGCCTCTACTAAAATTGGCAGCAAACCTTCAAGTTTGTTATCAGACAAATCTAAGATATGGAGGTTAGTTAAGTTCCCAACAGCTGCTGGGATTGAGCCCATGAAAGAGCTTTCACTGAGATCAATGTATGTGAGGCTTTTTATGTTAAACAATCATATTAAGTGATGCGGTTTGTTGTTGGGGTGTGGATGCAACAGGTGTGAGTTCTATTTGTTTGTTTAGTGGAAGGATATGGTACTGGCTATACGCCCGACCCTCGGATGGGGGGTCAGCTCAGGAGTACCAGGAGATGATGGTTCGGCTCAGATCCAGTGGCTAGGCTCGTGTACCTGCACAATGCCTAGGAACACCGAGGTTGGTCCCGGTGGCAGGCCCTCCGACGATCTAGTTAGTTACTGAAGAGTAACAGCAAAGCTAGGATTTTAGAGGGAAGGATTGATTACCTTTTAAGTGAAGGAGGGGGTGAGGTATTTATAGGCATTGGTAAACGGGTCTGAGGCCTAACGGGCCGGGTCAGACCCGTTTGCCTGTGGGCCTGAGCTGGCAGAGGCCCAGTTGACTATTGTTGACTTGATTATCCTGGGTAAGTGCCTTTTGAGGAGATCTGGTGGCCTAGGATGGGCCACACCATTTTACTCTATGTCACAAGCCCCTCTCTCCTGTAGGGTGTGCGAGCTAGCCGTGGAGGAGTAGTCTTGGTAGTGAAAAAATAGCAGGGGGAGTTTCCTAAGGCATTCATGGTTGTAGTCGAGGTTGAGATTGGCTCGGAGATCGGAGGTCTGCCCTCCGGCCGTAGGCCTCTTGGCAAAGCGCATAGGTATCTGCTGGGCCGGGTGGAGCCGTGGAATGCCGAGGCGAATTGCCCGAACCGTCGAGGTGGAGGTGAGCGAACTCAGCCAGGAGGGCTACCTTGGTGCTCGACTTGACCTCGGAGCGTCGAGGGTTTAGGGGTCGGCAAGGGGTGCGGCGAGCCTGCGGGCTTTCTATTGAGAAAGTTACCCTGGTGCTCGACCTGATCTCGGAGCGTCGAGGGTTTAGGGGTCAGCAAGGGGTGCGGCGAGCTTGCGGGCTTTCTATTGAGAAAGCTACCCTGGTGCTTGACCTGACCTCGGAGCATCGAGGGTTTAGGGGTCGGCAAGGGGTGCGGCGAGCCTGTGGGCTTTCTGTTGAGAAAGCTACCCTGGTGCTCGACCTGACCTGGAAGCATCGAGGGTTTAGGGGTCGACAAGGGGTGCGGTGAGCCTGTGGGCTTTCTGTTGAGGAAGCTACCCTGGTGCTCGGCCTGACCTCGGAGCGTCGAGGGTTTAGGGGTCGGCAAGGGGTGCGGCAAGCCTGCGGGCTTTCTGATGAGAAAGCTACCCTGGTGCTCGACCTGATCTCGGACGGTCGAGGGTATAGAGGTCGGCAAGGGGTGCGGCAAGCCTGTGGGCTTTCTGTTGAGAAAGCTACCCTGGTGCTCGACCTGACCTCGAAGCACGAAGGTTTAGGGGTCGGCAAGGGATGCGACGAGCTTGTGGGCTTTCTGTTAAGAAAGCTACCTTGGTGCTCGACCTGGCCTAGGAGCGTCGAGGGTTTAGGGGTCAGCAAGGGGTGCGGCAAGCCTGTGGGCTTTCTGTTAAGAAAGCCACCTTGGTGCTCGACCTGACCTCGGAGCATCTAAGGTTTAGGGGTTGGCAAGGGGGGCGGCAAGCCTGTGGGTTTTCTATTGAGAAAGCTACCCTGGTGCTCGACCTGAACTCGGAGCATTGAGGGTTTAGGGGTCGGCAAGGGGGGCAGCGAGCCTGTGGGCTTTATGCTGAGAAAGCTACCTTGGTGCTCGACCTGACCTCGGAGTGTCGAAGGTTTAGGGGTCGACAAGGAGCGCAGCGAGCCTGTGGGCTTTCTGTTGAGAAAGCTACCCTGGTGCTCGACCTGACCTCGGAGCATCGAGGGTTTAGGGGTCGGCAAGAGGTGCGGCGAGCCTGCGGGCTTTCTGTTAAGAAAGCTACCCTGGTGCTCGACCTGACCTCGGAGCATGAGGGTTTAGGGGTCGGCAAGGGGTACGGCGAGCCTGTGGGCTTTCTGTTAAGAAAGCTTCCCTGGTGCTCGACCTGACCTCGGAGCATCGAGGGTTTAGTGGTCGGCAAGGGATGCGGTGATCCTGTAGGCTTTCTATTGAGAAAGCTACCCTGGTGCTTGACCTGACCTCAGAGTGTCGAGGGTTTAGGGATCGACAAGGGGGTCGGTGAGCCTGCAGGCTTTCTGTTGAGAAAGCTACCCTGGTGCTCGACCTGACCTCGGAGCGTCGAGGATTTAGGGGTCGGTAAGGGGTGTGGCGAGCCGTTATGCCTTGCAGATTGCTTCTTAACTGCAGATTTTTCGCCTTCCAATGAAGAATTAATGTGCGGCGCTCCAACCCCTAGGGAGAGTTAATTGCGCGAGGCTTCATCTCCGGTCGTTTGGTCTCCCTGAGGTCATAAATGCGGCTTGGGGGGGGGCTATATATACCTCATTCCTCCATTGTTCTCAGAAAGGGAAACGCTGGTGGCCCATGTGTTATCAGGGGTGTCTGCCACAGGCAGACGCCCAAGAATTGGATTTTTAGGCAGAGAGTCCCGGATAGGTGACTCCCCTACCGTCTCTGTCTTCCTTTGGGTAGACGGTTCTGAGGGCCGTCTGCCCTAGGAGACAGCAGATGGGAGGCATGCCGATAAAGGTTCGGGGTTCGGGGCGCTTGCCTACGGCGAGCGCCCTAAACCTTTAAAGTAAACTGTTGGGGGTTAAGCAGCTGGGGGTCATCGCCGAGGGTAGTAGGTCGCATGGCCTGAAAAGACCTGGGCTCTGCCCGAGGTCGAAGCCGAGCGTCTGAATCTTTGTCTGGGAGAGCAATCTTGGTGCTCGAACTAGCCTCGGGTCGTCGAGCACCGTGTAGAAACTGAAGGGTCGCCTAGCATGTGTCTTGATGACGTCACTTTTGCGAGTTTCTAGGAGCCGTTATTGTGGAATTCTAGGAGCCATTTTACGAAAATCGAGGAGTTTCTTGGCTCTCTATATATATCCCCCCTAATCCCCTTTTTCCATTCTTCACTTTTACTCACTCTTTCTAGAAAAAAGTGCCATCAGAGCTTCTCTCTCTAGAGCTTTTGGTCTTCCGTTTGTCCCTCGTCGAAACTGAGCAGGTTAGTTAGTTCTTTTTCTTTAGTATGTCTAGGGCTCAGTCTGGCTCTTCGGCCTCGACTTCGAGGGAGGAAGATGACCCATGCACGAGCCTCTCCGATTCAACATCTTGGGAGGACGTCATGGTGTACGATGCGAAACCACTCCACGCTAGGAAGTCGTTTGTCGTGGAGAGTAGTGGCTCGGAGGAGGGGGATAGCGACGGGTCTGAGGTAGTAGAGGTGTTGGACTCGGAGGAGAGTGCGGACTCCGAGCATGATGATAGTGAGGAAGAAGAAGAAGAGATGGGTCGGAGGAAGGACAAGGGGATCGGTTCCTCTTCGGCGGCGGCAGTCCTCGAGCCACTGGCCACACCTTCTCTTGAAAAGGCTAAGAAGAAGAAGTAGAAGAGGAGGAAGTGGACGATGCCCAGTAGCTCCAACAGGTTGATCCCCATTCAGGATCTGGGGACAGGCTTTTTATCGCAGCCAAGGTCGATCAGGCAGTACCCAGACGACCTCGCCGATAAAGTATTATATGGGATTCAACACTCTTCGCCGAGTCGTCAAAAGATAAAGATGGATGCTACGCAGTCAATCCTGAAGGCGGAGGACTTGCCCATTATCCGCTCAACCTTTGACATCAGGAAGGGGTTTGAGTTGATGTTGCCGAGCCCAGGGCTCTGGCCAACCGATCCTCTGTCCGAGTGATATTGCATTTTTCCGGCCGATGCGTTCAGCTTCGGCCTATGGTTGCCGATCCACCCATTCATCCGAGAAGTGCTGAATTGGGAGTCGCTGTCTTCGATGCAGTATGGGCTGAACTCATGGAAGCAGATGGTGTGTTTCATGCTACTGTGTGAGGAAAGGAAGGTGCCGTTGAGGTTGGATGTCTTCCGAGCGATGTTAGGGATTAGCTCATCCGGGGAGTTCAAGGGTATCTACTATGTCTCCCCTCGGAGCGGGGGGAAATTAGTCCATGGCCACCCGGATTCGATAAAGGAGTGGAAGAATAAGTACTTTGTCATCCGGAGCAAGAAGCCTTGGGATATTCCTACTCGATGGAATTTTTACAAGCCGAACTTCAAGGGGCCGAAGTCGAAGGATCTGTCTACCGAGGAGTGGGGATATGTCGAACGCCTTCGGAAGAGCAATAGTATGAACTAGCCAAAGGTGACGGAAAGTCACATGGCCCACGTCGGACTGAGCCCAGCTACATCTAGTATGTTGTTTGTTCCATTTTCCTCGTTTTGGTATTCTTTTGCGCTCATTGTTTTTAATGGGTCTTTTTTGCAAGTATGGAGCTCCATCCCGAATCGATCAAGGCAAGGAGGATCGCCCAGAAGAAGTAGAAGGCCGAGCAGGCCGAGCAAGGGAAGAGGGCAAGGGGGCCTTCGCAGGTGGCCTCCGACGCACCGAAGGAGCCAAGGGCGAAGAAAGTACGTCCTGAAGTGAGCCAGGAAGTGCTCGTCCTGCCGAGCCCCAGCGCGATGAGGGTGACTGAGTATGTGAAGGGGAGGGTTCCTCCGCTCCGAGCCAATGCGGCTGCCATCGTGGGCGACGAGATGTTGCAGGCATGGGCCCCAAACTGGTCGATAAAGAAGGGCGACAGCTTAACCGAGAGTGCCATGGCCATCGAAGTTGCCGATAAGCTGGCGACTCCCCGCGATCGGCAGAGTATGAGCAACGAGACCCTGGAGGTGGCCTATATGTGGTTGGCGCAGGTGAACGTGCTGGTAAGAACTACTGGCCCCCTTTTGCCAATTCTTATACGATTTGACCCCCTTTTCCGACCCCTTCGCCCTTGTGTTGTAGGCTTTTCTGGTGGGGGCCCAGGTGATGAGGCTCCATGAAAAGGCCCTGGCGCACGAGAGGGAGCGAGCCAATATTTACCAGCGAAAGACGAAGGAGATGAAGATTGAGCTCGAGGCCTCGCACAAGAGGGAGCAGGAGATGAAGGCCGAGCTCGCTTCTATGGAGAGCGAGTGTGTTCGGAAGGTGGGCTCGTTGAAGAAGGAAAGGTTCACCGCGGAGAAGAAGATGCTCACCACGAAGGCCCAGGACTTGATCATCGAGGCCCAGAACAAGGTCTATGAGAAGGTCCTGAGTCATGTGAGGCATTTCTACCCGACCATCGATCTGACCGACTTCGACATCGACATGGTGATCGAGCCGCCGCCCAAAACCCCCAAAGGGGGCGAGCAGATCGAGCCGCCTACCGACCCAGCCGTGGGTCCTCCCCTCGACCAGACCGATCCAGAGGTGGGGAATTCAGCAGTTCGCCTCCTTGATATTTTTGTTTCCTCTTTTTTTTTGTTTTATCCATGTATTTGCCGACCGCGGACTGGCCACCGTACTTTTTGTGCGACGAATTTGATTTATGTGAAAAAGGATTTGTGTTTGGCCAAGTGTTTTGACTTCGACTATTTTGTTTTGGGGAAGTGTAGCTTCGCCGACCGAACCTTCTAACTTATTTTGAGATTTTCACACTGAGGTCGGTGGGCATCGGAATGATGGTTGTTTTTCCCTTATTAGGTGCCAGCCCCCTTTTCCGAGGCGGACCCTCGTCGATCCGATGTGACGTGGCTCCAGAGTAAGATCAAGGTCCTCGAGTCAACTTTGGTCTGGTATCGGAAGGAGGCTCGCGATCAGGATGTTGCTTTCACTATTATCTAAACAAGTCCGAGGCGCTAAGTGTGGAGGCATCTAAGCTGAAGAGGGCGATGGTAGATCGCGACCTAGGCATTGCCGATCTTGGGCACACCATGTCGAGTGCATCGGTGCAGCGACCTTCGTCAGAGAGGCTCCTTCGCAACGTTATAGTGGAAAAGGAGATGGAAATACAGCGTTACAAGACGATGTGGGCATATCCGGGGCGAGGACGGACTCATCTTTGGGTGGTTACCGAGTGGAGGGCATTCCCGCGCTGATTATGCTACTGGAGTATACCCAGTCGGTCGATGCCCAGAGCTTCGTGGCTGGTGTGTCGACTTTAGCCGACCCCAAGGGTCATTGTGACGAGGTAGGAGGTCCCAGCCATTCGGCCGGATTTGGGCTATCTTGCGTCGGCCCCGAGGACTACTGAGAAGTTTTTTAGCTGAGTGGAGTGGCTTGTAACGTTCTTGTTCTTACGACAGTGCTTAATCAATAAAAGAATATGAATAAAAAGTTTAATCTTTTCTCTTTTTTATTTTTTTTATTTTTTTATTTTTTATTTTGCAATCTGTTTTGGGAAAGCTACCGAGAAAGGGTGGCTCGGCACCAAGCATCCTGGCTTGGGTGCCATAGCTTGAGAGAGCTACCCACGCGCTCGGAAGGGACACGGAGTCGCCGAAGAGGTGTGGGTCTGCACCCAGTTTCTGACTTGGGCGCCATAGCACGAGAAAGCTACCTACGTGCTCGATATTGGTACGGAACTGCCGAAGAGGTGTGGGTCGGTGCCAAGTGTTCTGACTTGGGCACCATAGCACGAGAAAGCTACCCATGTGCTCGACATTGGTACGGAACTGCCGAAGAGGTGTGGGTCGGTGCCAATTGTTCTGACTTGGGCGCCATAGCATGAGAAAACTACCCACGTGCTCGACATTGGTACGGAACTGAGGAGTTGTGGGTCGGCGCCAAGTATTCTGACTTAAGCACCATAGCACGAGAAAGTTACCCATGTGCTCGACATTGGTACGAAACTACCGAGGAGGTGTGGGTCGACACCAAGTGTTCTGACTTGGGCGCCATAGAACGAGAAAGCTTGCCACATGCTCGACATTGGTACGGAACTGCCGAGGAGATGTGGGTCAGCGCGAAGTGTTCTGACTTGGGTGCTATAGCACGAGAAAGCTACCCACGTGCTCGACATTGGTATGGAACTGCCGAGGAGATGTGGGTCGGTGCCAAGTGTTCTGACTTGGGTGCCATAGCTTCGGAAAGCTACCTACGTGCTCGACATTGGTACGAAACTGCCGAAGAGGTGTGGGTCGGCGCCAAGTGTTCTGACTTGGGTGCCATAGCTTGCGTAAGCTACCTACATGCTTGACATTGGTACGAAACTGCCAAAGAGGTGTGGGTCGGCGCCAAGTGTTCTGACTTGGGCCCATAGCACGAGAAAGCTACCCACATGCTCGACATTGGTACGGAACTGCCGAAGAGGTGTGGGTCGATGCCAAGTATTCTGACTTGGGCACCAGAGCATGAGAAAGCTACCCACGTGCTCGACATTGGTACGGAACTACCAAAGAGGTGTGGGTCAGTGCCAAATGTTCTGACTTGGGTGCCATAGCACGAGAAAGCTACCCACGTGCTCGATATTGGTATGGAACTACCGAAGAGGTGTGGGTCAGCGCCAAGTGTTCTGACTTGGGCGCCACAGCATGAAAAAGCTACCCACGTGCTCGATATTGGTACGGAACTGCCGATGAGATGTGGGTTGGAGAGATAAGGTTTACAAAAGAGCTATTTTACTTGAGTCTTTTTATACATGAAGAGAGGCGCGAATGACCTATTACACATGGTAGGTTACAAAAGTGTTATTTACATAGAGTAAACTAAAATTTTACTCTGCCCTTCCAAAAACTTGATCAGATGTTCGGCATTCCAGGGTCTTTTGACTGCTCGGCCCTCTATGTCCACGAGTCGGTACGTGCCTAGTCGTATCACCTCGGCTACCTTGTATGGGCCTTCCCAGTTGGAGGACAGCTTTCTCTTTCTCGTGGGGTCAGAGACGGACAGCTTACGGAGCACGAGGTCTCCAGCCTTGATGTTAGTGGAGCGGACTTTCTTGTTGTAAAACCTTTCGACCTGCTGTTGGTAGATGCTCCTTCTCATGGCGAAGTTCTCCCTAACCTCGGCAATGAGGTCCAAGTTGGCCCTGAGGCCTGATAAGTTATCGGCTGCGTCGAAGGCCATAATGCGCGGAGAAGGGAGACCAACCTCCACGGGGATAACCACCTCCGTCCCATAGATTAAGTTAACGGTGTTTCACCCGTAAGGATCCACTTTGAGGTCCTGTGCGCCCATAGCACACTTGGCAATTCTTCTACCCACTGCCCCTTGGAGGAACTGTCGAAGCGCTTCTTCACTCCGTCGAGTATCTGCCGGTTTGCGTTCTCCGCTTGGCCGTTTGACTGGGGATGGCATATGGCGGAAAAGCGCTGCTGGATGCCGGTGTCTTCACAGAACCTGCGAAAGTTCTGGCCCGCAAATTGGGTTCTGTTGTCTATGATAAGGACCTGCGGAATCCCGAACCAACAAATGATGTTCTTCCAGAAAAATTGTTGGGTTTGACGCTCGGTAATTGTTGACAGAGGCTCGGCCTCGATCCATTTTGTGAAATAAACGATGGCGACTATTAGGAATTTTCTCTGTCCGGTTGCCATGGGAAAGGGGCAAACCAAGTCCATCCCCTACATAGCGAAGGGTGTCGGACTGGCCAGCGAGCGAAGGTTGGCCTGTGGAAGTCTCCTAATTGGGGAGAATCTTTGGCACAGACTGCACCTCTTGACTAGATCCTGGGAGTCTTGCAGCATCATTGGCCAATAATACCCGTGGTTCAGAGCCTTTCGAGCGAGCGATCTGCTTTCCATGTGACATCTGACGATCCCTTCATGAAGTTCTTTGAGTGTGTAGCTGGCCTCCTCCTCGGCAAGGCATCAGCGGTAGGATTTTCCGTCCGCCAGTCTTTTCATAAGCCTCTGGACTTCCTTGACGTTCCGGGGGAGAGACATGTCTATTATGGCCTGGATCTTCTCAGGGTTCGCCTCGATGCTGTGCTGGCTGACGACAAACCCGAGGAATTTTCCGAAGGAGATGCCGAAGGCACATTTGGCGGGGTTGAGCCTCATATTATGTATCCGGAGTATGCCGAGGGCTTCTTCAAGGTCGACGATGTGGTCCTACCCCTGCCGACTTTTGACGAGCATGTCGTCGACGTAAACCTCCATGTTGCAACCGATCAAGTCCTTGAAGATTCGGTTAACAAGCCGTTGGTAAGTGGCTCCGGCATTCTTCAGCCCGAAGGGCATAATGCGGTAGCAGAAAAGACCTTGGTCAGTGACGAATGACGTCTTTGCTATGTTCGGTGGGAACATCCGGATCTGATTGTAACCTGAGAAGGCATCCATGAAGGACAGGAGCTCGTGACCCGACGTTGCATCGATCAGGGCATCAATGCTGGGAAGAGGGAAGGGATCTTTGGGGCATGCTTGGTTCAGATCCGTAAAGTCTATACAGATCCTCCACCTTCCGCTCGCCTTCTTCACCATGACGACGTTCGCAGGCCATTCGGGTTAGCTGACCTCTTGGATAAATCGGGCGAACAAGAGTTTTTCCACCTCCGTCTTCACCGTTCGCTGCCTCTCTGGGGCAAATTTGTGAATTTTTTGGACGACCGGCTTCGAGCCCAAAATCACGCTCAACTTATGCATGATTAGGTCTTCGGATATCTCGGGCATATCGGACAGCTTCCAAGCGAAGAGGTCAATGTTGCGGCAGATGCAGTTGATTAGGTTTGACTTCAGATCGCTGGCGAGGGAGCGACTCACTCGGAACCACTTCGACTCGTCCTTTGCCTCGAACGAGACTTCTTCCAGTTTGTCTGCTAGTTTAGGATCTGGTTGGCTTCTTTCTGGCTGAAGCTCGATGGTGTCGAGGGGAAACACACCGCGGTCATGTAGTAGGACTGTGCAGCCTCCTGGTTGCCTCGGACGACACCGACCCCCTACTTCGTGGAAAATTTCAGCTTCAAGTGGTAGGCCGATGGCACAGCCTGAAGGGAGCAAAGACCGGGTCGGCCGAGAATAGCATTGTACGCCGCCTTGACGTTTACCACCATGAAGTCCATCGATTCGGTTCGCCTGAGGGAGTCATACCCGCGGTGACATCTAGGGCTACGATTCCCTCTATCACAACTGGGACGCCGGAGAACCCGTGCAGGGTGTATCCGGCCGGTTTGAGCTTGTCCCGGGGTAGTTTCAGGTTCTCGAATGCTTCCAGGAAGAGGATGTTCGCCGAACTTCAATTGTCCGCGAGGATCCGACGGACCTTGAAGTTCGCCATGTTGAGGCTAATGATGTGGGCATCACAGTGGGGAAGATAGATGCCCTCTAGGTCCTCTCCTGAGAAGGAGATGGGGAGTTGTTGAATCTGGGGAGACGGGAGGTCTCGAATGGCATTCACCTCTCGGACGAACGCCTTGCAGGAAGTATTAGATTCCCCTCCCATGGGCCCCCCATGGACGCAATGTAGAATGGCCTGCCCTTCGGTCTCCCCGTGTTCGGGCTCTCGCTCGGGACGACAGTTAGGAGTGTGAGTAGGAGGCGAAGGCCTCCGGTTCCTTGTATCCTTTCGGTCCCTCGGGCTTTCCCTGGTGAACTTTCGGAGGTATCCTCGTAGGATGAGGGCCTCGATTTCATCTTTTAGGGCCCGACACTGGTCGGTTTCATGCCTGTGATCTCGGTGGAAGTGACAGTAGAATCGCTGGTCTCGCTTTTTGTTGCTGCTCGGTCGAGGGGGTAGTCGGAAGAGGCCATTGTCCTCATTTCTAAGAGTATTGCGTACACGTTCTGTGTCAAGGGCATGTATCTCTCGAAGCGGGGGACCGGGGGGATCGGGGGGACCGGGGGGACCCTCTTCATGCCGACCCCCTCTTTTGCTGCTTTCTTGGCGGGCTCGGTCTCATCGACCTTGTGCTTTCCCTTCCTTGTGGCTTCTTTAGCGTCTTCCGGGTATAGGGCCTCTTCCGCCCGTATGTACTTTTCGACTCGGTTGAGTAGGTCGGGGAAGTCCAGGGGTGGCTTCTTGGCTAGAGAAACCTTTATCTGGCTGTGACGGACATTGTGTCGGAAGGCAGCTGAGGTGACCCCGGCGTCGAGGGAGGAGACAGATCTCGCCTCGGCGGTGAACCTCCGGACGAAGTCACGGAGCGAATCTCCTTCCCTCTGTCGGAGATCTAGTAAGGATGCACTTGTCTTCTCGGCCTTCCTGCTGGTTACGAAGTGGGCCAGGAAGTTAGCCTCCAGTTGGGCGAACGAGAAGATCGAGCCGGGGACAAGCTTGGAGAACCATTCCCGAGCCGGACCCCGGAGGGTGGCAGGGAACGCGCGGCATAGCAGGGGATCCGATGTGCTATGAATCATCATGAGGGTCTTAAAACCCTCCATGTGATCAGCCGGATCACCTTCGCCATTATAGGTCTCAAACTGGGGAGGCCGGAAGTTTCTGGGGATTTCTGCTTTTAGGATAGGAGCCAAGAAAGGTGGTCGGGTCGGCCTGTGGCCCCGAACCGGGTTCGGAATGCCGTCGCCAAGGTGGTCGAGGCGATTTTCCATTTCAAGCAAGCATCGGAGCACCGCATCTTCGCGCTCCGGGGAATAGGTTAGGTTGCGAGTGTGGTTGCCCTCATCGCCCGGTCACGAGCGCGATTGGTTGACCATCTCAGCTCTGGGAGCTCCGTGGATGGCCTCCATGATTTCATCCGGGAAGTTTTGGAACTCGGCCCTTGTGGCGGGACCCTGTTCGATCGGATCGTGCTGGGGCAGCGGTCTTCACGCGTTGCGGCTTAACGCGGGCTCTTGCTCTCAGGACCTCTGGCGGCGTTGGTTCGGGACCGAGTTGGAAGCGACCCCTCCCCTTGCTCTGCTAGCCTGTCGGTTTTCGATGACGCGGCGTAGGTCGCTCCGGACCGAGCGAGAGGCACCGGATCCGGCTCTGTGTTCACCATTGGTCCTCGAGTTGTTGGACCCTTGCGCATCGGCGTGACTATTGACGGGGTGATCTTCTGGACGATGCCCAGAGGCGGTGGCTCTTCCGGCGTGTGAAGCCATGTAAGAGCCCAGATTCTGAGGTGACGTCCCTGGTCAGGATCGGGCTGTGGTCGGTATCGACCGATTTTCACAGACGACACCAACTTGATGCGGTTTGTTTTTGGGGTGTGGATGCAACAGGTGTGAGTTCTATTTGTTTGTTTAGTGGAAGGATATGGTACTGGCTACATGCTCGACCCTTGGATGGGGGGTCAGCTCAGGAGTAGCAGGAGAGAGGTAGGAGACGATGGTTCGGCTCGGATCCAGTAGCCCGGCTTGTGTACCTACACAATGCCTAGGAACACCTGGTTTGGTCCCGGTGGCAGGCCCTCGACGATCTAGTTAGTTACTGAAGAGTGACAGGAAAGCTAGGGTTTTAGAGGGAAGGATTGATTACCTTTTAAGTGAAGGAGGGGGTGAGGTATTTATAGGCATTGGTAAATGGGTCTGAAGCCTAACGGGCCGGGTCAGACCCGTTTGCCTGTGGGCCTGAGCTGGCAGAGGCCCATTTGACTATTGTTGACTTGATTATCTTGGGTAAGCACCTTTTGAGGAGATCTGGTGGTCTAGGATGGGCCACACCATTTTACCCTATATCATTAAGGTATCTTCAAATTAAAATAGTTGGCAGAGAGATCAAGGATAGAAAGATTCATTAAGTTAATATGTGGAAGAGAAAGTGAGATACCACTCAAATTGCAAGCAGATAAATGTATCTCAATAAGTGAAGGTAGCATGTTCAGTGCTTCCACCCAATTCCCTTCAATATCTCTAATCTCGCATCTCTAATATTATAGTGGGAGAAGGTCTTAGTGTCATTTATAAATTTGTAAATCTACCAACACGTATATTGCATGTGTATAATTAATATGAAGAAGGTCTCAAGTTCGAGTCCTCACTACATCAAATTTTTTACTTTAATTTTTTTAATATATTAAATGTGCATCACACGTGTAAATTACTATCTATTTATCTATCTATAATATAATGAATTGGAGTTAAAAATCTAACTACTTAAGTGCAACACACGTGCAACTCCAACTCTCCCATTATAATCTTCACATTTACTTTTCAAAATATATAATCATATTTATTAAAACATGCATCGCACGTGTAAATCAGAGTTCTTACTTTAATTTTTTTTAAATTAATACGTGCATCACATGTGTATATTACTAGTGAAGATTATCTCAATATGAAGATTGACTAATACAATTAGCTCAACATGTTTTAATTAATATCCTCCGTTACCATGATGGGTAACATGTTTCTTCTACTAGATTAGCTCAAGTTGTATAAGTTAGTAAACAATATGAAGATTCTAACCATATACATCTTATTCAATTTCAGGTAGCTTGAGATGGTGATGTCCATTGAGGATTTGACTCCCAGTCGTGCATGATTAGTTACTTAATGTTTCTATTTCTTTTCTTTCTTCTTTTGTGGTGTTTTATATCTTGTTTATTCGTGCAAATTTGTACCCGAAGAACAATGAAAATCAGACTTTATATATGTATGAGATTAAAGATCAATGAAACAAATTTCGTATGTATGTTGTCAAACTAATGTTAATTTGAATTTTGTTATCAAATGACTTCGGTGAACTGCTTAATTATGAAATATATCGTATTGATCATTATTATGAACTGTGTATAGGTTTATTTGTGTATTTAGATATTATATTTGTTTTTTGTAATTTGAAAAAGGAAAAAAAAAAGTTTAAAAGCCTACCCCAGCGTTTCAAAATGCCGGGATTGAAGATTTCATTTTTTTAAAAACTAAACACATACAATACCCCGGCGTTTCTATTTTCTAAAATGTCGGGGATTATAAAATGCCAAAAAAAATTGAAATCATACCCCCGGCGTTTAAAGCGCCGGGTTAAACACTAACAAACGCTGGGGTATTCTACACATTTCCCGGCGCTGGGAAGCGTTGGGGTTTCCATAAATCAACCCCAGAAGGGGAATGGACGGCGTTTACGGCGGCATTTCTGGAAACGCCGTGGGGTACATCCCCGGCGGTTTTAAACGCCAGGAAAAGGCAAAAAACGCCGGGAAATAGGTAATTTGTAGTGACTTCGTGATCTTTTGATTTTCAGATTCGGGGGGTCAAAGTCCATAACTGCTGGATATCAAGTGTGTGTGGGTGAGATCTCCAATTCTCCATATGCGGTTCACTAGCTGCAGTCTGCTTTCTTGGCTATTGAGCTACTTCTCCCCTCTTTATTATTTTGCTTGAAAAAGTGACAGTTCTTGTACATATATTTGTGTCTGTTTGTTGTAAAGCTTCGCTATGTCTGTACTCGTGAGACAGATACTTGTAAAGCTTGTTATATCACCTTCTTCCTCGTGGCAAAGAAGGAAACTCTTTACTCTTTCTCTTGATCTCTGCATTGATTTTCTTGGCCCTTTCTCATTCTTATGTTGAAAGCTTTTGCTGAATGCGTATCTCTGTTTTTCTCCAAATAAATGCATATCTGTGTACTACGTACTCAGAAAAAACTGACATTCTATTTTTGGAATCAGAAGTTTGTTGCAATATGAACTGTTAACATGAAATTCATGACATAGAATGACATACCAGTAGTTAAATTAGTCAGTTTCCAAAGTTTCCATCAATTGAAGTAGTAAAGAATTAGCTGTGATGTTCACACTACCCCTACATCAAATGTTTTTTTTTTATATCATGAAAGGTTGGCAAAGGTTGGCAAAGGTTGGCCGTAGCCCCCCATGTTTTATTAAAAAGCTTTTAATAAAACACACATGACAAAGAACCCAACAAACAGGCAATGATATTCATGTATCTCACAGGCGAGCCATGATACTTATTTCCTTTCCCAAAACGAGAGCCCCATCGACTCCCACATATATCAAAATACTAACCAAAATACAAACATCAAAATACATCAAGTTACATTTTCCCTAAAATGCACCCTCAAAAGTCGTACAACTTCCTTCCTAATCATTGCAAGCGATCAAACATCCTCTGGTGTACCTTCCCTTTCCTTTGACTCTTTCCCATTGGTTTGTTGTGCCACATCGGAGTACATATCCTTGATCTTCTTCGTTTGTTCCTCACCTGCCATTTAGACCAGAATACGATATTAGCAGCGATCTTGAAAATCATTTGTCGATGCATGATGTGACTGTGTGTTGGTCTAAAAATTCTATAATTCCGTTCTAACCATAACCCCCAACATATAGCCGCAACACTAATACCCCAAATGTCTCGGTTGCTACTACTAATGTTCCCATTCCCCCCCTCCCCCCCCCCCCCCACAATGCATCTAATATTGTTTGAGGTCCTACCCCTAAGCTCCTGAATCTGTTTAGTAGATCCCCCCAGAGTTGCCTCGCAAAACTGTATGTCAGTAGTAGATGGTCCACTATTTCGTTATCCTGATTACACATAACACATTGGGTCAGTCCCTGCCATCTTCTCCTTGCCAAATTATCCCGTGTTAGGATGGCATTTCTACATGCCAACCAGTTAAATGCCCTGACCTTAAGTGGTACTTTCACTTTCCAGATAGGGTCGTATACTCTAACACCCCCATCGTTTAGCCTTTTATATGCTGATTTCATCGAGTATACACCACCCTTTTCTCCCTCCCATGTAACTTTGTCTTCATGGTCATGTCCTATTGGCTTCCAGTCCTGTAAGAAGCCTATTAGGTCCTGTTTTTGTCTCCTAGCCTCATTGGTTAGCCTACCTGTAAGTCTTGGTCTCCATTGATCATTCCGCCATTGTCTGTCCACCTTATCATACTTATTAGTCGCGAATTTGTATGCTTCTAGAAACCTTCTCTTTAGGTTGATAGTGCCACACCATTTATCCTTCCAGAAACATATAGTAGCCCCATTTCCTATGGAGAATGTTACCCCTGAGATGAACATGTCTCTAGTGTGGCTGACTCCTTTCCAGAATCCGGACATGGACCCCTTATTTTTCTGTTTTGGTGCATGCAACCATTATTCACGTAAGTCGCCCTTACCAATCTACCCCATTTTGACTTAGTCTTTACCTTGAGTTTCCACTACCATTTTCTAGTAGTGCTTGGTTCATTTGGCGAATATTGACCACCCTCAGCCCACCCAACTCTTTCCATATGCATACTATATCCCATTTGATTAATGCGTACCCCTTTCCTTCCCCCGCCCCATGCCAAAGAAACCGTCTTCTCAGTTTGTCAATTTTTTTGAAAACCCAAACCGGCATTTCGTAAAAAGACATAAAGTACAACGGTATAGAGCTGACCACCGAATTTAGCATGATCAGACGTCCCCCGAATGATAGCATTTTGCTTTTCCACCCTTCCAGTCTGCTAGCTATCTTTTTTATAACACCATTCCAGTCAACCCGCTTGATATTTCCTGTCCCGATAGGTAATCCCAAGTACCTGGTCGGTAGCTTCTGGATCGGGCAATTAAGAATACCGGCAATTGTATTCCCCTCCTCCCCCATCTCGCCTAAGAATGTGATTCAGCTTTTGCGGAAGTTAACCTTTAGTCCTCACCACTCCTCAAAAAGGTAAAGACCCCACTTCAAAAAAGTTGCCTGCGCCACGTCGCATTCACCAAAGATTAAAGTATCATCTACATATTGGACGTTCATAACTGCGGAATACCCCTCCTCATGCCAAGGCCATTAATCAGTCCATTTTCTCTGTAAGCATGTAGCATTCTATGTAGCCCGTCAGCCACCAAAGTAAAAATTATTGGTGAGAGTGGGTCTCCCTGTCTCAGTCCCCTCATACATCTGATTTTCTTGCCCGGAACCCCGTTGACTAAGATAATGACCTTGGCCGTCGTAAGCCAAGTCTTTATCCTTCTGATCCACCTGCTCCCAAATCCTCGTCTGGTAAGAATCTCTAGTAGGCACTTCCATTCGACCTTGTCATATGCCTTCTCAAAGTCTAATTTTAGCATAAACCCCGCCTTCTTGCGTCTCTTCGTGTCTTGGATGACGTCTTGAACTAAAGCTACCCCTTCTAGAATATCCCTCCCTGCAATAAACCCAGTCTGATAGTCCTCGATAATGTCCCCAATAATCCTTCCTAGTCTATTTGCAAGGACTTTCGTAATGATTTTAACCGAGCAGTTAATCAAACTGATTGTCCTGAAGTCACTCACTTCTCTTGCAACTTGTTTTTTAGGGATCAAACATACATGAGCATAATTAAGTCTCCCCAAATTAAGATTACCATCATAGAACGCATTCATAACATCCATAATGTCAATTTTAACAATATCTCAAAACTGCTTATAGAAGAGAATAGGGAATCCATCTGGTCCTGGCGCCTTATCCTGTCCCATCCCCCACACCGCGGCCTTCACCTCATCCATTGTGAATGGTTCTTGTAGTGCCTCCACTCTAGCGCAGTTTTCTCCCTGCAGTTCCTCCCATATGATTTCATTGGATTCACTTTGTCCAACCCTGTTTTGCCCGAATAGTTCCTTGAACATAACGTGAACATGACTAACTATCTGACCCTCGTCTGAGACTGAGGTACCATCGATATCCAAGGGGTGGATGTGGTTTTGTCTTCATCGCATACTCGCGACCTTGTGGAAGTATTTAGTATTAGCATTTCCTTCTGTCACCCACTTGACCCTTCGACCGCTGTCTCCACATAATCTCCTCTTTTAAGTAACTCTCTTGAATATCTTGTCTGCATGTCTTTAATCTTTGAAACTGGTCATCCTGAAGCTCACCTAGTTCCTCTTTCCTTTCCAGCTCCTCAATCTCAATAAGGGTATCCTCTTTTCTTCTAAAGATATTCCCAAACGTCACTTTATTTCATTTCCTAAGCCTTTTTCTGAGGGTAGAAAGTTTTTGTTCGGTCTGGCAACCGGTTCTACAAGATCGGTCACTTCCCAGCTACTCTTCACTAGTCCGTGACAGTCATTGTTGGTCAGCCACATTTTCTCGAACCTGAAGATTCTTTGTCTTTCTCTTCCCTCCTCTCCATTACCAATAAGAATGGGAATGTGATCCGATGTATTTCGAATACATGATCTTGCCATTGCTAGTGGAAACCTCATCTCCCAATCCGTAGAAACTAGAATCATATCTAGTTTCGCAAGTGATGGCTTCCTCCGTCTGTTAGACCACATGAAACTCCCATCATTAATCGGGATGTCCATCAATCTCAAGTTTGAAATCAACAGATTGAATTTTCTCATATCATGCCCATTGCCAAGTCCTCCATTTCTCTTATAAGAATGTCTGACGATATTGAAGTCCCCCTTATTACCTAGGGTAGGCTCCATCTTCCCCTGATGTGTAGGATTTCATCCCAGAACTGCTGCCTGTGGATCCTCTCATTTGGACCATACACTGCCGTAATGGTTTGCCGCCACCCGTCGCTCCTTCTTTGGAGCACCACCGAAACAGTAAAGTTTCCCACCCGGTCATCCAGTAAATCAAATTTAATGCTATTGACCTCTACCATGATCCCCCCTGACGCCTCTACGACGTCCTTTACCCTCCAAACCTGGATGTGGTCTAATTTAAGACTCCTGAGAACCAAGTCCGTTGGTTGAGCTAATTAAGTCTCTTCCAAACAGACAATATCGATATTATTTTTCCTAACCACCTCCCCTACCATCCTACGCTTGGCCGCCCTGCCAAGCCCTATCACGTTCCAGAAGATGATGTTACACATAAAAACTATGAATACCACTCTCTGCCTGTAGAGTTGAATCCAACTCTACCAGGCCATGGGACACACAGTCTAACTGCGCTCCCCTTTCTAATCCCCGTTGTACGGACCCAATATTATCCAATTCCCTTCCCCAAATAACATCAATAATATTTGTGTGTGTCATGATGCAGAGTAATACCGTAGATGTTTGTAAGCTAAATTAACAAGTAATCCGGAATAGAGCCAAATAAAGAGAAATTGTGATTTGTACCTGCAATGTATTCATAGTTTTTTTGCTTTCCCATCATTTTGTAAATTTCTTTGACAGTCATTGGCTTGTCCCCTTTGCTCTGCTGTCTGACACTGCGTCTGAATCCTTCCTTCGCTGTTATAGGTTTTGCCTTCTTACTCGATCTAACTACCATGGTTTCCTCAGTGATACTTAGGATCTCTCTATCATCCTCTGACTGTGGCTCCTCAGACTTGTTTGATTCAGTTTCTGACTGTGAGTAGACTTCTGAAATCTGCTTATTGGCCATAGCCCAGTTTCCTAACATGGCCATCACTTTTTTTTTCACTTCACGTTGAACTCTTTTTTCCACCTCTTTTTCGAGTATCTCTTCAATTTGTGGTCCTTCCTCCTCGTTTGTAGCCTCTACTTGACACACTGGATCTTTCACACCCGAGTTCGAAAAACCTTTAACCCCAGTGGACCCTGTCTCAACCCCTAGGTCCGGGAGCTGCTAATTGACTGTGGCCCAAGCCCACTTCTCTACCCATGTCCACTTCCCTATTCCTGATATTTCGAAACACCTTTAACCTCAGTGGGCCATGTCTCAACCCCTAGGCCCTTAGCTGCAACTTCACTCTAGCCAAGCCGACTTTTGTACCCAAGCCCACTTCTCTATTCTGAAAATTCGAAATCACCTTTTGCGCCCCATTCTCAACACTCTCGAGCTGTACCAGAGACGTCCATCGTCTGTAGCTCACAGTCATAGAGCTAGGCACTGACTTGACCTCCCCATCCCCAACCCAGTCATAGAGCTAGGCACTGACTTGACCTCCCCATCCCCAACCTTTACGTCAAATGTTTTAGTTAGGCAGAAAAGAAGAAGTTCATGAACCACATCAACTAGATGTTTAAGTGTATTTAGAACACTTCATCCTCTTCTTTAAAAGAATAGGAGGGGATACAAATCCTTTAAAACTCTTGACCCAATCCCTTGTAGTCTCCGTGAAGGATTAGAGAAAGATCTCGGTCTGGATTTGAATTAATTAAGAACCATCTAGTGTCCGATATCAGTCACTCTTTACCATCTAAGCCAAACACATACACCGATCGTTGAGGAGGCACTGGACAACTGTACATTTTTTTTTTGACCATGAAACATTTGTATTTGATTTTGCATGTGCTATAAAAATATCGATACATGAGTACTTCTTCCATGGTCCCATTTGGTATTGTGATAGACTAAATTCCGAAGCTGAATAGTGGCTAGATTTGCCACAGCCAATGGAACATCGAATAGGGACTCTCAACCTTCGACTATCCCCTGTAGGCACATGATAAGAAAATGCTTCTACTACTGAATTTGATGCCCATAGGATGGTTACCTCAATTGCCACCCTTGCAATTCCAATCATATGTTCGTTGTTGCAGTTCTCATCTCCCCTTCTCTGCTACCATTGAAGTGAAAACACTATAACTGTGTAGTAGAGAAAGAGCAGGAGATAGCACTGATCCTCATTCTATTTCAAAGCCTTAATTTGTTGCCCTGAAAGTGAATGCATATCACTGTTTCTTTGACTCACTAACTAGGCATAACTCAGTTGCTAAGAAAAGCCCAAGTTTCTATTTTTGGGCTCAGAAGGTTGGTTGTTGCAAACTTACCATATGAGCTGTTAACATGAAACTCATAACACAACGTCAAAATTTTCTCAAAAAAAAAAAAAAAAAAAAAAAAAAAAAAAAAAAAAAAAAAAAAAAAAACGTCAAATTAGTCACTTTCCATTGCACAAGTTGCTATTCACTTGAAGTAGTGAAGAAAAAAAGGCTGTGATTTTCATATAAATCAGATGCATCTTCCCCCGAGTCAAAAGTTAGGAAGAAGAGAAGTGTATGTAAACCATATCACTTTTAGATGTTAGAAATTTTGGCTATATGTTCTTATTAATAAAACAGGGTGGCGTTATTCCACCTTTTACCTCAAAAATTTTTTTTTGGCTATATGACGCAACAAAAGACATCAACCCGACAATAGATAGATTTTTTTTTCTTTTTTTTTTTTGGCCGCTAATCTATCATCATATAGGTAGATGGTTAAGTGCAAATACTTTTATCGAATGCCTTGCAGTCTCTATAAGGGACTGGGGAAAGAGCTCAGGTTTTTTGAATTGATTAAGGGGATTCCAGTGTCCAACATCACTCTTTAATCTTTACCATCTAAGCCTGGACATATAGTTGAGGGTTGGACAACTATCCTCATGTTTTTGACAAGGAACATTAATTTGCATTTGATTTTGCAATTGCATGTGCAATTCAGGTGTGCATATTAAATTATTGACGAGTACTATAAATAGCAATGCATTGGGATATATGCTTGGAAGCTTATGTTTCTCAAACTCATTTGGTCTATCGTTGAGTGGTTCTTCCATGTTTTTTTTTTTTTGAAATAAAAATGGCAAGAGGATTGCCATATATTCTCATAAATATCTCTGACCAATACAACGAAAAGTCACAAAACATCACATAATACTCAAAATACATAAAGTCACCCATACACCTGCTAAACCACTGCATAAGCATAAATGCTACAAATTAAATCCAAAAATCCCCTCAGTGGGAAGCTACCAGGTTCCACCCCTACACCCCATCCAATACTGATTAAGGTGCGTAATGTGGGCCCGATCAGTGGTTGTCGTAGGCAGTCCCTGCATCATCTCCAGCGAAAAGAGGATCCATACACGCTTCTTCCTAGCACGTGGGATGGACATCCACGAAGAAGTGAGAGAAATTTTATAAATCAATTGAGCAAAATTACAAGATTGATTTCTAAAGCACAAATCATTTCTATCAAGCCAAATGACCCATAAACAAGCTGCAACTAAGCAATCTCAATCCCTCCGTCTCCCCCGCTCTATTTCTAATTCTCTAAAATCTCCACAAAGATGAGGGATTCGCAAGGGGAATCTGGCTAGGCCAAAACCCAAGAGGAGGAATTCTCAGAGTTGTCTACTGTACGCACACTCAAGAAAAGATGACTACCATTTTCTACCCCACTCCCGCATCTAGGACAAGAGACAAAAGTGACTATACCCCACTTAGTGAGATTTTCTCTAGTTAATATAGCATCCTTGGATACTAACCATAAGAAGGTCTGGACCTTGTGTAGAGCGCACGTATTTCAAATGACTCTATTCGCAGCGCACCTAATTCCCCCATCACAAAGAGAGGTATACATGTCGTTGACCGAGAATTGGCCGTTGGGAGCAGTGCGCCAACCCCTCTCATCCTGTTGATTATCCACGACAATCGGACTATCCTCAAGCATGGTATAAATAAGGTTGCAATTGATATGGGGATAAACTCTACTCAATGGGGATGATCTAATGTGCCGAGGGGATCGGACCTAGTAGTCTGCCACTAAAGCATGTTGATTGAGGGCACTCGCAAAGATCCCGGGAAAAAGTGATGCCAATGTATTGGGGTCGGCCCATGCATCAAGTCAGAATCTGGTATTTTCCCTATTCCCCATCCTACTCTGGTAGTGACAGTGGAACAGATCTCCCAACTTATCAATCCCCCTCAAAATTAGGGAAATGCCTCTACGGTGCCCCCCCCCCCCCCCCCCCCCCCCCCCCCCAAAAAAAAATTTGAATTGTTTTTGCCTTCTATATCATATCCAAACGGAGCCTTGGGCAGGGGTGGTGCGAGAGTGAATTTTCCACCACCAACTGCATAATAGGGCTCTGTTCATCTCTCAGAGAGTTAAAATTCCCAATCCTCCGAACTCTTTTCTCATGCATACTATGCTCCATTTGACTAAAGGGAGGCCCTTACCATCCTTTCTGCTACCCTTCCATAAGAAATCTCTGCGAATATTATCAATCTTGCTGATAACCCATGTAAATTCATAGATCAACATCTAATAGATCAGAAGATTTGATAGGATGGCATTAATGAGCTTAATTCTGCCCCGAAGCAAGAGGTGTTTTCTCTTCCACTCCGGGAGTCGCTTCTCAATTCTCTCAATTAGTATCGACCAATCACAACGTTTGAGTTAACCAGGATGCAATGGGACTCATAAGTATTCAATGGGAAACTTCCATACTTTGCAATCCAGAACATTAACCAGAAAAGCTGGGGACACCTCTTTACATCTGCCTAGGCCAATAAGATTGCTTTTATCAAAATTCACTCTCAGTCCGCACCACGCTTCATTAAACACCAAAATCCCTTTGAATATGAGCACCTCATCAATCTCATTCCTCCCGAAGAGAAGTGTATCGTCAGCATACTAAAGAATGGGAATGCCTTGACTTCCGTCCAAACTTCCGATGCCCTGAAGAAGATTATGATTGGTACAATGTTGGGTCATTTCAGATAGCACATCAGCAACTAGAGTGAATAAAAGAGGGGACAAAGGATCACCCTGTCTCAGGCCTCTTTTGCAAGCAATAAGGTTGCTTGAAGTGTCGTTAATTAGCACAGACGATTTATCACCCCTAATGCACTTGTTAATCCAACCAATCCATTTGGGGCCAAATCCTCTAGACTTTAGAACCTCTATAACACTCTCCCAATCAACCGTACCATAGGCCTTCTCAAAATCAAGTTTGAACATAAAGCCCTCTTCTCTGTTCCTATTGCACTGAAAGATGATCTCATGGGCCATCACGATACTATCAAAAATGTCACACCGTTGAATGAATCCACTCTGGGCTGGATGAATGATAGTGTTAAGCCAAGGACTCAACCTCTTAGCCAAAACTTTGGTTATAATTTTAAAGGAGCAATTCAGTAGGCTAATGGGTCTGAGGTTCCCAACCTTTATGACTTCCTAAACTTTGGGGATTAAAACGATGGACGCATAGTTGAATCGTTCAATCTGAGCGTAACTCTCAAATAGTTCATAAAAAATGAAAAAAAGGTCCACCTTGATAATTTCCCAAAATGTCGAATAAATAAAT
Organism: Hemerocallis citrina; assembly: GCA_017893485.1. NCBI lineage: Eukaryota > Viridiplantae > Streptophyta > Magnoliopsida > Asparagales > Asphodelaceae > Hemerocallis > Hemerocallis citrina. The sequence goes on from CM030362.1 coordinate 126,995,571, forward strand.
ATGGGAAAACCATCTGGCCCAAGAGATTTGCCCTGGCATAAATCTTTAATCGCACTTAGGATCTCACTCATCCCAAAGATTGTTCTAGGACTTCCAGACCCTCAACATATGGTCAGTCCTAGAAAGACTCATGTAGATAGCAGAGACGATCTCTAAATCGTCCAAGAAGGTCTCTGAAATGATTCTCAAAGTGGGAGCACACCATGTTTTGATCTGACACCCACCTATTATCAATGTTGGGCCCAGAAATAAAGTTAGATCTTCTCCGCCCATTAGCTATCCTATGGAAGTATGTCGTGTTGGCATTGCCCTCTTGTAGCCACTGGTCTCACGATCTCTGTCTCCAATAATCATCATCTTTTTGGAAAAGATCGTCTAGGTCTTCTCTGCATATATGGATATCATCTAACTCCCCAATGGAAAGTCTCTATCTTCTTCTAGAAGCTCTAGAGCATGAATATGACCCACAACCCTATCTTTATCAATTTTAGCTTGCCTTCTATCTTCTCCCACCCAACGTTTGAGCCTTCTTCTACGTCTACTAATTTTAGCATTCCATGTAGACACTGCGCCCCCTTGTGCCCCCTCCCTCCTCTCAACAGGTGCATTCCAAGAGTTTTCTACAATGGTACGCAAGTTAACATTTCGAAGCCAAGCTTTTTCAAAATGAAATGTCCTGGTCCTTCTGCGATTCTCCTCACCAGAGGACAGAATCAGAGGAACGTGATCAGAGGTTCGTCTAAAGGTCGATCTAGCCTATGCGAGGGGAAAGTGAATTTCCCATGCATTAGAAACAAAAGTCTGGTCTAATTTTGCCAGAATGGGACTGTCTTGCATATTGGACAAGTGAATTTTTGATCGGAAATAAGAATCTCTCGTAGCTCTAACAGGTCGATGATCATGTTGAATTTATCTCTCTCAGATTGGCTACTCACTCTACCTAGGTGTTCATCAGTGAAACGTGTTATATTGAAATCCCCCCAATAATCCACGCATCTCCCCACTTATTGCGGACATCAACAAGTTCATTCCAAAATAGAGCTCGCTCAGTCGCTACACTAAGGTCGTAGACCATAGAAAAACATTGCAAAAAATCATCACTCTTAGCTCTAAGTCTAATAGAGACTGAAAACTCATCGATCAAAACATCAAGACATTCAAAGAGATCCTCATTGTACCCCACAATGATGCCTCCCGACTGGCCACATGAGGGCTTAAAATGCCACTCCCAATTCCTACCAGGGACTAGTCTATCAAGCCCTTATGTCGATGGGTTTTTCATCTTAGTCTCACACAATCCTATCACTAAAAGGCGGTGATAAGACAATGTCTCCCTTACAATCCTACGTTTCTTACTACAGTTCATCCTCTAACATTCCAAAAGACGTATTCCATTGGAAAACAACTTATGGAACTCTCAGATGAATTGTTAATCAATGACTACTAGGATATTTTGTTGGAGTAGGCCCTAGAGGCCAGTTGTATATTAACATTACTAGTTTATATTGTATCAAAATATTTATTTTATATTTAGGCATTTCATTTATTGTGATATTTATTATGAATTAAATGAACATAATGAAGTCCTTAGAATAGTAAGTTCAATGTAATGGGATATCAAGTGCATGATTTGATTGTGAGATCCTATTAACTGAAATCAGAACACTGTTCTTAAATGTCCCTAATCAAGTATTATTCTGAATTAGGATAACAATAATACATAGAGACTAGTGTGTGCATAGAATGTTGACCATTCTCACAGGTCATGGATATGAAATATCAAGTCTTCATATGGATACATATTAGAGTAATAATATACTGGACTGACCCACCATGAGAACGCTGCATGGATCGTTATGTGAGTCTCATAAGCGGTCCTCACAGTGACCATGGTGTACATAGTTCTTTGACTTGAAGTCACTACGGTTCCCTACATGAGAAGATATATGTTTTAATGCTGTCAAATGTTGCATGTAATAAGGTGATTATAAAGTTGACTATTGGATATACTACAAATCATGCGAAAGGATGTGAGTGACTTAGATATGATTTGTCCCTCTTACATAACAAGAGCGATATCTACATGTTTTTTGATTGAGTGAGACTGTAAAATGCATGGTTGTACTCAAATGAGTCAATATGAGATATTGATCTCATTTGTTTTAGTAAGTCTACTCAGACATCAAGAAACGAAAGATTGAACTATACAAGGGCGACACGCTCTTTGCCTTGTGGTCAATTAAGATACCTGGACAAAGGGACTAGACTATATGGTAACATTGGTCACGTATAGGTTATGTCAAATCACTGATATTCTCGTTACTTGAGTAGCAATGATGTATTGCTAGATACCGCTCACTATTTGTAATACTAAAATATGATTTTAGTATTACTGTCAACGTAATGGGAACCTACAGGGTCACACTCAAAATGGATCGAAATTGAGATTTAAATTCATAAGATGAATTTAATTAGGGATCCATGTAAGATTTGGACTCCTGACATTAGTTGGACATTTAATTAGATTAAATGGGCCGATTAAAGTTCTAAGGCCCATACACGAATCTGACCCAGGTCAGATTGTGAGCCCAACAACCTCATTACTCTCATAGGGTTGATTTTCTGCACCTATATATATGATATGTATCTGTGGAAAAGACACATGTGAAAAACCCTTAGGTACCACAGAAAGTGAGAGAGAGAGATCGTGAAGAGGAACATACCCTTTCCGTAGCTAGCACCGCTGTCAGATAGAGAACCATTTTTCGTTCTGTTCGTGTGGATACCGTAGAGGCACTACAATATTACTGTGCTGTGATCAGCATACTGTGGAGACAGTAGATTAATCTTTAAGGTATAACTCCTAAACACGATTTATAGTTTTTGCATGGATCCATTGCTAGGTTTCAATATTTTTGTAATTTTTCCGTTGTGTATTTAATCTGTGATTGTATTCGATTCGAAACCTAAGACATTTAACGAACTTTTTAATTCTTCTAGCGCATTCTAATTGAGACAAAGTCTTACAACCTAAATCAACTCTACATACCTTGGCTAAAATAATTAACAATGAATCAGGGATGAAATCAATAATTGTATTATTAAAACAAGACTCACCTGCCAAGGCTGAACTGGGTACTTTCATTTTGACTGCTGATGCAATAAAATCATCTTTAGAGATCAAACGATCTCCGTGCTTTTCCTTTTGACGTGAACTACATCTAAGGTCCTCAACAGCCATCTCTTTCCCTTTCCCTTTACCAGAAGCATCTCGCCTGAAAGGAGGGGAATCCTCAACTCTTTCCTCTATCTCGATGTCCCAACCTTTAGCCGCAGTAGTAAAGGGAGACACCTCTTCAATGTTTTTAAGGGCATCAATTAAGTCGTCATCATTGGGGGAATCAAAACTTGCTTTCACCATCTTTCTTTTAGTATCTCAACCAGATACATCTTTGACTCTTTCCTCTTCACTCTCATAAAACCTCCTTTTGGATGCAGAGATCCTCTGTATTTGCCTTTCTAATGAATTGAGATAATGTAGGCTCATTAGAAAACTCATTGTCAGACATCCTCATCCCCTTAGGCCCAAGCTCCACTTCCTTCTCTCTAATGTTGTTCCCCTATTTGTAGTACACCCAGTGAAATTTGGGGTCCCAATAATGGGCTTGGAAAGTCCATAGGAGTAAGCTTTAAACAAACCAGCCAAAGAATTGATTTGTTCTCTAGAGAGTGAACTGGCATCACCTTTCAAAAATTGTACAAAGGCCTCTTGCATATATTTTAGAACACTCACTGAAATCGAAGCACCTCAGTAATAGCCTCACCCATACTTCTGCCCACACCCCTGCCATAACCTCATACGAAGCTACCTCAGACTCGATGTGTTGCACATGAGGCGTGGCACGCAAGTCTCGATGCTTAACATGGGCAGTCCTACTATGTGCGTAGGGACCCACGCCATGTGCGATGCCTACCATCACACCTATCCCTCGAGTAGGTACGTGGCCCTCTACGAGCTGTTGTTTCCCCTCATCCCTTCCTCTCTCCTCCATGTCATCTGCAACAAACACCCTTTTCTTTGGATTTTTCTGGCTTTCAATCTCACCCGTTGCTGGACCTTCATCCAACGGCTGAGGGGCATATTCAACCTCCGTTTGTTGAAATTTGCTCAGTTTATCTCGCTTAATCGCTGAAGCAAAAGTATCCTCCGTCGACCTGTATAACGACACGAATCTCTTACCCTGCGCATGAATGCCAGCCATGTATGTCTTCCCCTTGTATACAGTGAAGATTGTTGAAGGTATGATAGATTGTTGAAGGTATGATCGTGCCATTGAGCGAACTCACTCGGATTTGTGCCAAATCGAACTTGTTGAGGAATTTCGCCGCTTGATCGAGCTCTTCAACCCATCCAAATGACTGAACCAATCCTTGAAACCCCTCCTCATTCCAGCACTTCGTTGGAAAATTTGACACTAACAACCATTTAGACACGAGCCTCTCCCTCTTGAATTCTCCAAAACCGATTCCAACGTAACAGCACAACGGCGAAACCCTCTCCAGAGAATGTTTTCTTGCTAAAAACCATTTGAACCCTCGACTCCGATAAGCATGGTATGATAAAAGCATCTTCTCTAAATCTTTGATAGTCTAATGTCATTCATATGTCTTCGGCCATAGCATCAGAAATTCATTTATGATAGTCCCCTCATTTGAATGACCAAACGCTACCGACACCACCGCACTGAAGTTGAGATGGTTCCCAATTTCCTCCATCTCAGCTGAAGGTAATATGAAAGCCCTCACTACCTCCTCTGTTTCCAGACTCGATGCTCTTTGCATTTCGGAGAACACCTTGCTCTCATTGTTGATGACAACTCTCTTAGTCCGCTCGAGAGACCAAGCTGCTCTATCCCTATTCTCTTTTCTCTATTGGCAGTTCTTGAGGTTTAACACTAATATCAAGAACTTGATGAGGACCAGTACCGCTCCCACTCCCCTGTGAACCTTCCTCGACATTTGGTACCAGACGACGCTTGCACTCCGTCGAAAGATGGCCCCTGCATTTGTAGTAGAAGTACTTAGTTTCCTCCTTACAGTCTCATTTCTAATGGCCCCATTTACCACAATTGTAACAATTGGGTTCGAGCTCCCCGTTCTCTTTATGCCTGAAACTCTTCAGGATTTGGTGGCTTTCACTCCTCTCCACCTTTTGCTTCGGGCTTATAACTCAAGTCTGAGTTTTCCACCAATCTTTCTCCACATAGACAAGCTTACCCCTAGCATTAGTCTATCTCTTCGCCGATGGGCTATCAACCTCCGACGTGGAGTTACTCTTGATGGTCTCCGTGAAAGAAAGTCTGGCCCTAACTTCCCCCTCACCTCTCTGTGATGATGGATGGGGTGATCTGTCACTAGAAATGGAGATGGTCCTCCTCTCTCGACGATCAGGATCCCTTGAAATCTTCTCAACTCTAGCATGGACTCCGAGGTGTTGTTCTTAAGGAATCTGCTGGGTTTCTTTTGTCGCCTCATTGGGATCATCTCTGTGGAAACGAAGGGGACCAGAGGATCTCATCGTCAGGTGGATGGAGACCTTTGCTTTTGCGGCTATAGGCTGGGTATTCGGATGGTTTCTCATAACTGGACGATCAAGTCAAGAATGTAGTACATAAGGACAAAGCGATGTTGGGCTAGTGGCTGACCGAGGAGGAGGAATAGGTGAAGAAAAGGATATAGAGGAGGTGTTTTGTTAGGAATGTGTCTTGAATACTCATGGTTCATATTAGAAGAAGGTAAGATGAAGCACGGAGATCAAAGCGTCGAAGAGAGCAGAAGAGAAAACAACAACAACAGCAGTAATTGAAGAGGACGGCCGACCAGTCTTCATCTTTCTCCACGTAGACAAGCTTACCCCTGGCAATAGTCTATCTCTTTGCCGATGGGCTATCAACCTCTGATGTGGAGTTACTCTTGACGGTCTCCTTGAAAGAAAGTATGGCCCTAACTTCCCCCTTACCTCTCTGTGATGATGGACAGGGTGATCTGTCACTAGAAATGGAGATGGTCCTCCTCTCTCGACAATCAGGATCCCCCAAAATCTTCTCAACTCTAGCATGGACTCTGAGGTGTTGCTCTCGAGAGATCTATTGGGTTTCTTTAGTCGCCTCATTGGGATCATTTCTATGGAAACGAAGGGGACTAGAGGATCTCATTATCGGGTGGATGAAGACCTTCACTTTTGCTGCTATAGGCTGGGTATTCGGATGGTTTCTCATCACTGGATGATCAAGTCAGGAATGTACTATATAAGGACAAAGTGGTGTTGGGCTGGTGGCTGGCCGAGGAGAAGGATAGGTGAAGGAAAGGATATATAGGAGGTGTTTTGTTAGGAATGTGTCTTGAATACTCATGGTTCAGATTAAAAGAATGTAAGATGAAGCACGAAGGTCAAAGCGTCGAAGAGAGTAGAAGAGAAAACAACAACAGCAACATCCACCAACGAGAGTATTTTGGTAGATGGTGTAATCAAAGCATTGAAGGAAAGTCAACTTAGGAAGGAAACTCAGAAATCATCGTCTATTCTCACAAGTTATCTAGTAGTGGATGGTCCTTCACGAGGAAGACAAAATGCTATGCAAAAGGATTCGATCCGTTGTCGATACTGCAAGAGGTCAGGGCATATCAAGAAAGACTGTTGAAAATTGCAGAATCAGGAGAGCGCCAAGAATGAGAATTCAGCCGCTAATGTGGTTAGTAGCTTTGATTCAGGTGATTTGCGTCTTCTTGTTTCAAATTCTTTAGAAGTGGATTCTAGTTGGTTCCTTGACTCAGGGAGTTCTTCTCATATTTGCTTCGAGAGGAAGTTATTTTCTACTTATAAGTCTACTACAGGACATTGTGTTAGAACGACAACTGGAGAGATTTGTGAAGTAGTAGATGAGGGGACAGTTGAGTTAAAGATACTAGTTCTAAATATATTCACTTTAAGGGATGTTTTTGCATATTCCTCTGCTGAAACGGAATCTAATTTTCTTGAGAACTTTTGATGCATGGGGCTGCAGGTACACAGCTCCAGGTGGAGTTCTGTCTATTTTTAAGGGTCGTCGTAAGGTGATTAGAGGTATGAGAGTGGTTGGGCCAAACCAAAATAATCTCTACAAGCTTTGGGGAATTCGAAATACCTGCACAGGTATTGTTACTTCTTTTCCTGTTATTCCCTCAAGCTCATCTAGTTTCCCTCAAGTTCATCGATGTGCAAAGCGAGACTACGACGTTCGAATATGGTCGGAAGGTGGAGAATGACTTGATGTAGGTGGAGTTCATTCGGAGGTTGGCAACTCCGTGAGTACGCCTATGGAGGTGTGCCCTTGAAGGGGTATGCTGATCGGTGAGATTGGGTAGAGATTTGTTCAACTAGAAGAAGAAGCTATTGTTCTAAATTTTTTTGCAAGTGGAGTTCATTTGAGTTTGGAGATGAATAATCACATCATGTGATAGCACTCGTATGCAATCCAAGGTAGAGATTGTTAGGAATGTGTCTTGAATATTTGTGGTTCAGATTAGAAGAAGGTAAGATGAAGCACTTAGGTCGAGCGTCGAAGAGAGTAGAAGAGAAAACAACAACAGCAGCAGTCAGAGAAGGGGACGGTCGACCGATCTTGGGGACAGTCGACCGTACACCCCGACCGCTCGTAGTACAGGGATTGTTCGAAAGAGGAACGGTCTACTGGTCTTGTTGGACGGTCGACCGCCCGCGGAGCTGTGTATTTTCTGGGTCTCGATTTGTTAGGTCGTTTCAGCCCAATCTTCTACTCCAAGTCAGATCGTACCACTCCTATTCAGTTACTTCTTCTCCAGGTTATATCGGACGACTGAGAATCAAGATTAAACCTAGGTTGTTCTCTCTATTCTTCTATATATATTGTAAACTCCTTCATTATGAGAGTAGAATACTTTATTGATATTTTCTCCATTGCAAAAAGAGACTTGAGAGAGATAGTTTTTGGTGAGTGAGTTTAATTCTTTGTATTGAGTGAATCATTAACTCCTTATAATCTATTCTAGTTAAATATCAAATTTTCTATATTTCACCCTGTATTAAGCGAAAGCTAATCAGGATAAATTATCGTTGTATTTGTGTTGAATTGGTGGATCTACTTACTTGCTCAATTAATTCGCCTCATTTACTTTGACTTCCTCTCTATTCTATTTAGTTCCGCTGCGACAACGGGTGTTTGTTGACGCCCCAATCTCAACATGTTTTAGGTGGTGAAAGAGGTGAGGAAGGTGATGAGGACTTGGGTGGGATTTGGCCATGGTTGAATTTAGGGGGAGGAGAGAGAACATCTAGGAATTCAGGATCTTCCTAACTAAGCTATTGCGAACCGCGAGTGGTTCTTCCATGTTCCTATTTGGTTTTGTGATGCATCAATTTTCAGAGTTGATTGATGGATAGATTTGGCACAATTATTGAACCATTGGAAAAAACTTTCGTAATTGCCAATGTCCCAAAGTTCCCATATTAATCACCCCGTAGTTAGTGGAGGAAGAATGTCGGAAATTTCAGAAAGTAATCATAAAATTATATATTCGGAGGTAATACGTGGGTTTCATAATAGATTTATAATTTTCCAATTAACTGCTTAAAATAAATATGAATTTTTATCAGAACATATTAATTACATCTTTTGACTATCTTTTAACTATTTATACGAACAGTATTCTCAAAAAAGCCTTCTTCTTCTCTCTTAATCATGTGTGTTGTTCTGAGGTGGTCAAACAACCAAACTCTTGTTAACAAAAATTGGAGCGTGAAGATCATGACTACTGCTTTGCATGACACCATGATTAGTCCAGGACCAGCACAGAGTATGTATGGGTCGGGTCCCAACTTTGTCCAATTAACACAATAATCATGCCATAATTTGCGGGAATAATAATGAGAATGGCAGTGGAGCCACTGGATCGCCCTAAGATTTGTGCCCCTTGTATGATTTTTCCTACTTTCTAATAAAAATCTCTAATATTACCGTCGGAGAAGACCTTAGTGTCATTTGTAAATGTTTTGCCAATCTACCAACCCGTATAACGCACGTGCATAACTATTATAAAGGATGTCCTAGGTTCAAATCAAGACTACGTCTAAATTTTTATTTTTAAAAACTATATTTATTAAAATGTGCATCGCACGTGTAAACTACTAGTATATATTAATGAATATTGCTCAGTTATTTACACTAATAATCCGCACGTGCATTGCACGTTCTAATTATTTAAAAAAATTATATATAATAAATAATAAGATGTAATCTGACCTCGACCTGAGACCTCCCTTTATTCATCACATACTCTTTACAAATTATCTCTAATTGCAAAAAATTTTATTTTATGAGTTAAAATTTTTGTAAATAATTATGTCGTAAATAAATTTAAACTTCGAGGGTATTATGGTAACTAATAACAGTTGAGTAAATGAATGGTTAATATAACTCCTACTTAAAAAAGAATGGTTGAGATTAGATGGTTGAATGCATGTCTACAAATTATAGATTGTCTACAAATGACAACCACAACTCTCTCATTATAATAACTAGTAATTTACACGTGCGATGCACGTCTTAATAAAAAAAAAATTTGACATAGTAAGGACTCGAATCTGAAACTTCCTTCCTATTAGTTATGTACGTGCGCACATCGTGCTGGTAGATTTACAATTGGTAGATTTACAAATGACACTAAGATTTTCTCCCATTATAATATTAGAGATTAGAGATTAGAGATAGAGATTAGAGATTAGTGAGTGCATTAAAGATATATGCACCAATACTACTTGTAATAAATTAGTATTAAATGTAAATATTGAGACCTATCAAAAAATCTTATATAATCTTTCCCATAGTTAGTTTGTTGGTTGATGTTAAGATTATCATCCTAGCCTGCTAAGATTATGAGTTCGAGAAATACTATCCAACAACACAACATAACAATCATATAAAGTTCTTGAAGCATTCATTTTTATTCCATAAAACCGTTTGAAATGAATGTTCAAGATTGGACAGCACAGATAAATAAAATATCAATTTTCTTTTTTTTTCTTTTTCACTTACAGATAGAAAGAAATTAACGCTTGAGGTAAAATATTTGTTTTTATGTGAAGCCAATAATTTGCACCGTGTGATGCACCGTTTGTTTATTTAAGATCTCACTTTTCACGAATTACTCTCAAAGATATCAATATTTATTTTATATAAATGGGCACTCTTGAAAATAATTATATCATAAATAAATTTAAAGTTTAAGTGTATTATGATAACTGTCTAATTAATTAGAAATAGATGGTTAACTCTTAGTTAAAAATATAGGGCAAAAGCCAAAGTATCCCCCCAACATTTGGCCCGGGTACAAAATGTCCATACAACGTTTGAAAAAATACAATAAACTCATTCTTCCGTTAACTTAACCATTTCCGTTAAGTTATAATTATTAAATTACTTTTTTACCCTTACCCTTTCATATTCAATCTCTTTCTTCCCTTTCTTCATTCTTTTTTTCTTCCTTAATTTTGTATCATTCGAGCAGAGTGTGGAGAAGGGATGAACTTGATACGAGCGAAGAGTGTGGAGAAGGGGTGGGATCTTAAGTTGGGTGAGCTTGCAAGGATTTGGAAGGGTGGGTGTATCATCCGAGCAATCAGTAACTGGGTGTTACATGCATGCACTCCATAGAAGAACAATAGCCCAAACCAGTGAGTAAGAACTCAAGAACAAACCACCAACAAGAAATGCAAATGGGCAATGCAGAAATAGAGAAAACTTCGAGATTTATATATAAATAGAATAGTTTATAACAAGCAAACTAATATTGACCAAACATAATTTTATTCCATACAAGATAACAACTTCTACAAGGTACGCCAAGTTCCCAAGCTTTCACATATATAAATTGATAATCAAACTCAACAAAATTCAAATATAACACACAATATCTATGAACTCTGAAGTTTAAGTGAAAAAATACACATGAACTTCAATAATAAGCAATGGAAGTAGTTTTAATTGGTCTCCTAAACCTAATGAAGACTACATTATTCAGTTGAAATGACACCAATATAAGCATTATAGTTACACCATCACCAAGGAGATATAACTCACCTCAGATCTTGGAATTTTTGGCAATCTTAAACCACTCAGTATGGAAAGAACGAGGCATGTCAATCCTCTCATAAGTATGAGCTCCAAAGTAGTCCCTTTGAGCTTGCACCAAGTTAGCTGGGAGCCGCTCCCTCCTATAAGTATCAAAATAGGCCAAACTTGTTGACATCCCAGGGGTTGAAATACCCAAATTAATAGCAAGACAAATGACCCTATGCCAAGCTCCCTGCCTATCGATTATTTCCTTTGCAAACTCGGGGTCCACTAGAAGGTTTGGAAGGTCTGCGTTCCTGTCGTAAGCCTTCTTGATTCTATCCAAAAAATTGCGCGGATGATACACTCACCCTTCCAAATCCTCGCAAGCTCACCCAACTTAAGATCCCACCCCTTCTCCACACTCTTCGCTCATATCAAGTTCATCCCTTCTCCACACTCTTCGCTCGTATCAAGTTCATCCCTTCTCCACACTCTTCGCTCGGATGATACAAAATTAAGAGAGAAAAAAGGAATTAAGAAAGGGAAGAAAGAGATTGAATATGAAAGTGTAAGGGTAAAAAAATAATTTAATAATTATAATTTAACGGAAATGGTTAAGTTAACGGAAGAATGGGTTTATTGTACTTTTTCAAACGTTGTATGGGCATTTTGTACTCGGGCCAACATTGGGAGTACTTTGGCTTTTACCCAAAAATATATGATTAAGTTAGTTTGTCTACAAATTATACATTTCCAATTCTTGAGTTATAGTACTACTGTAGTATAGATAATTTTTTAGTTACATTCCAATTAATTTGAAGTATGAAAAGAGCAATTTGGATCCTTTCATTTTTTTTAGTGGATTTGAAAATCCAAATGGATCCTATAATTCAGTGGATATACAATTGAATCTTCTTGGATTTGATCCATGCTCTTCTTAGAAACTCAGATTAGAAAAAATTAAAATTAAAATTTGTTATCTCCTCTCGCAGGTGTTCACATTTGGCATATTGAAATCCGGTAGGTTGGACGATATTGTAACGGGAGAATTGAACATCTCTAATCTCTAATAATATTGTAATGGAAGAATGCCTCAGTGTCATTTGTCAATCTATCAAATCATGTGACACACGTATATAACTAATATGAAGGAGATTTCAGGTTCGAGTTCTCATTATCTCAGAATTTTTAATATTATTATTTTTTAAATTAAGACGTGCATTGTCTATGCATAACTAATATAAAAGAGGTCTCAGATTCGAGGTCAAACTACGTCTAAATTTTACTTTAAAAAATATATATTTATTAAGACGTACACTGCACGTGTAAATTACTAGTAATTATAAATAAAATTTATGCTACAAAATACTAATGCATAATTTGTATGCTGACCTAAATTTTACTCAGAGATCCCGAAATACAATAATTCACTCCTAATGAACGTGACTCAAATAGAAGGATGATCCTGATTTTTTCTTTCTTTCATTCTTTTACAAGTTGGATCTGCATGTGAATCATATCTTATACATTGCGAAATCTTCTTGTCGTTTTCTTTTTCCTGACTATTTGTTGGATATGCAATAGCCAAAAAATGTAACTTAATATCATCTCTAATATCTGATCTCCAATATTATAATGGGAGAAGGCCATAGTGTCATTTATCATTTTATCAATATGTACAACGCACGTACATAACTAATATAAAGGAGGTTTTCGATTTAAATCCTTCCCGTCAGAGTTTTTTTTTTTTTTTTTTTTAAATTATTACGTGTAAATTATTAGTTGTCTATAACTATAGCTCTTTTAACTTTGTAAAATAGTAATAACCATAATAAATAACAAATATGGCAATAAAATACACTATATAGCAGGGGAATAAAACCTTCCATCCTTGTACTTGTACATAAACCAAGTAATCCAAAACATAGCAATAAAATATTCCACAAAACAATATTTCTTAAACCCCCTTTTTTCCTAACCATTCACCGAGCTGTCCACATCTATATAAAATGCTTGGTCAAAAAATTTGAGAAAGGAAGAAAGAAAAGAAAAAGCTCTTCGACTCTTCTCTCTCTGCCTCACTTGTTTTCTATTCTCAGATGACTGTCTCACTCTCCAAGGTTTGTTTCTCTCCTCTTCCTCTTCTGCTATAGATTGAAACAATGGCAAACAATCGAAAAAGTTTGGAGCTTTTGCGAAGTTTTTAATGTGGGTTTTGTAAAAACTGAAAATTTCTGTGTTTTGTTTCATGGGTTTTGCTCAAATATCTTAAATGTTAATGGGTTTTTATTAAATCGGTTATGCTCTGATCATCTTAAGAGTTAATGGGTTCTTAGAATTTAGGCATTGTTTTGTGTTGCATATCGATGTTTTTTTTTTGTTTTAAAAAAGAAAATGGATTGATGTTGTAATGAGTCGGAAGAGTGAAGGATTTGGGGTTGTGGGTTTTTAAAGAATACCCATTTGAGTCCAAAGCAAAGATCTGGGTTATGCATTTGATCCCATAATCTGAGTGAGGGTGTTGTGGTTGTTTATTTTTTTTAATAGTTTCCATTGTCTTCTCATTTTGTTTGGATAACTTGTTCATTTTTTACTTGTTATTCAAACGAGAAAAAAAGGAGTTTAGTTGATTTAAATGGGATCAGTTTTGATATGGTGTAAAGTGGTGATATGATATTAGGCTTTGGTCTTCAATTATTGTTCTCTTATATTATTTAAGTTGTACGTATGCTCTTTCTTGTGGTGTTCTTTCTTCAATTATTGTTCTCTTATATTATTTAAGTTGTATGTATGCTCTTTCTTGTGGTCTTCTTATGCATAAACAACGTTATCATTGTGTTTTAGTGCTGCTGCTCTGCATTGTTCTAAATAATGTTCTATGCTTGTATTTCTACCGATCCAAATTAGAGTAAGGTCTTGGATGATGTTAGTCACTTTAGTTATCGAATAGGTCTTTCCTTTTACTATTATATTTGGAAACTCTTATTAGTTTCCAATTGTAGCCGTCGATTTAACTTTCTTCATTTTTGAATGTATCAATCCCAGTCTGGATCATTAAAGTAATGGAACTATTGTGGTGCTCTGCTGATATAGCAATTGAACCAGATTAGTTCTCTCCTATTATATAAAGCCTTCAGTCCTCTTTAATCTTCACTTATTAAGCTCATTTTCATCCTACTTGGGTCTGAGGATTTTTCTCTCCATCTTCATATTAATTTGTTTCTTCTTTAGATTATGTATTGAATTTTATACTATAAAGTGCAATCTTTAGTAATATTGTCTAAAGAGATCATGTAAACCTTTCCCCTTTATTCCAAGTGTGGGTTTGTGATTCATTTTTTAATTATAGCATCCTTCTCTTTCTCTTTTTGTTTCTCTCCTAACCCAAAGTTATATGAAGATTTTGTGAGATCTTGGTTTTGATTCCTTCTCCATTTCAATAAGAGTTATGATCCTTTGAGTGGGTCAATTTTAATTGGGTATAAAGTGGTGATATGATATGAAGCTTTCATCTTCAATTCAACATAGATGGAGATGGTTGCTTCCATTGTTTAGGTCTTATTCTCTTTCATGTTGTACCCTTATCCATCCAGACTATGTTATTTATTCTTTTAATGGCTGAACAACTTATACTCTATTTAAAAGTAATGGAGGTGATGTGGTCTCTGGCAAAGCCTATGGTGTCCACAGGATTGTGTTCTAGTGCTTTTGCTCTGCATTTTCTAAGATAGTGTTTTATGTTTCTTTTTTTTTATTGGTCCAAATCAGAGAAAGGTCTTCGATCATCTTAGTGGCTATGGTTATTAATTAGGTCTTCTGTTTTACTGTTATATTCAGAAATTCTTGTCAATTTCAATAGTAACAATTGATTAAAGCTAATGTTTCCTCAGTCCTGAATGTATTCTGGTATTCAGTTTCCAGTTTTGATCATTGTAGTAACAAATTTTTAGTGGCATATTGCAGATATAGCCATCGATTTTGGTTGAGTGTCTCAAGTTTTTCAAAGAACGGAATTTTCTCGGGCATTTGGAAGATCTTGTAGATCCTACTAACAGTGACTGAATGAAGCCTTTTCGATAAATTGATGTGAGGATTACAGTACTGGTCTTTTTCAATCTTCATTTATGAAGCTCATTTTCGTCGTACTGGGATTTTAGTTTTTTTTTTTTTTTTTCCTTTCTACTTCTCTTTAATTACAATCATATTGTTGATGAAGGTTGGCCATGGAGAAGATCAACCTTTTTCTTCTAATATTGACCTGGTTGTGCTCAACCTCAATCGTGT
This sequence comes from Hemerocallis citrina, assembly GCA_017893485.1. Classification (NCBI taxonomy): domain Eukaryota; kingdom Viridiplantae; phylum Streptophyta; class Magnoliopsida; order Asparagales; family Asphodelaceae; genus Hemerocallis; species Hemerocallis citrina. The sequence continues at coordinate 127,010,984 of CM030362.1, forward strand.
TCAGCCTCACTGATTCTAATGATTTCGCCATCCTCCAAGAATTCAAAAAAGGATTAAGCAATCCCGATGTTCTCAATTGGCCCTCAACTGGCAATGACCCCTGTGGCGATAAGTGGCATTATATCTACTGTAGTGGTTCTCGAATAACCCAGATTCAGACGAAAAACCTAGGGTTAGTTGGCACTCTTCCTAAAGATCTCAACAAACTCACCGAGCTCAGCAATCTCGGCCTCCAAAACAATAATCTCTCAGGAGCACTGCCAACTTTTGCTGGACTTTCCAAACTTCAGTATGTCTTTTTGGGTAACAATAAGTTCGACACTATCCCTTCGGATTTTTTTGTTGGCCTTTCAAGTTTGCAGGATCTAGCATTGGAGAGAAATCCATTGAATGGAAGTAGTGGATGGACATTGCCTTCAGAACTTCAAAATTCTCCACAACTGACAAATTTATCTTTGTCACAATGTAATCTTGTTGGCCCCTTACCTGACTTCTTAGGCACCATGAACTCGTTGATGGTCCTTGACATGTCATACAATGCACTCACCGGTGAGATCCCATCAACTTTTTCTGGATTGCAGTTGCAGATCTTAAAGCTTAACAATCAAAATGGACCTGGGCTGACTGGCTCCATTGATATCATCACTTCCATGACTCAACTCACTCTTCTTTGGCTTCACGGAAACTCTTTCACCGGTCCAATTTCTACTTCAATTGGAGCATGTGCTGCTCTAACACAAGTTTGGATTAATAACAACCAACTTGTTGGTCTTATTCCTGATAATTTAACTTCCTTGCCTGCGCTACAAACATTGAATTTACAGAACAACAAGTTGATGGGCCCAATCCCTAAGGTAAGCTTCAACTTCACATATAATTCCAATTCATTTTGCCAGTCCACACCCGGAGATCCATGCTCACCTGAAGTTACTGTGCTTTTGAATTTTCTTGAGAGTTTGAATTACCCTCTTAAACTTGCATCTTTATGGTCCGGTAATGATCCTTGTGCTTCATGGTTTGGAGTTGTTTGCTCAAGTAACAATGTTTCTCGTATTAATCTTCCAAATCTTGGATTAAATGGCACAATCAGTCATTCGCTTGGGAAATTAGACTCTCTTGTGGCTATTATACTTGGTGGAAACAATTTAACTGGCACAATTCCTGATAATTTGGCAAGCTTGCCATCACTGATGTTGCTAAATGTCTCTGATAATGATATTGCTCCTCCGCTACCTACATTTAAAAACAGTGTGAAACTGGTAGTCGATGGAAACCCACAATTAGACCCTAATGCTCCTCCCAAGGCACCATCATCTGGAAACTCTCCACCAGGGGAATCGCCAAGTAGAGGCCATGGTAATTCCAGTGGTACATCAAAGGGTTCTAGTAAGTCTAAGACACCGGTAATTGTGTTGATTGTGATTGCCATATTAATAATCTCCCTTGCACTTGCGTTTGTTTTCTATCGCTGGAAGGTAAAAAAGGATAAACATCCAGCTTCCACTGCTGTTGTTGTCCACCCTAGAGACTCATCAATTTCAGATAATATGGTTAAAATTGTCGTTGCGGATAATTCCGGCAACAGTGTTACTAGTACTGGTACTGGTACAACTGATACACATGTTATCGAATCAGGGAGTTTGGTAGTATCGGTCCAAATCCTGCGCAGTGTAACAAAGAATTTTTCTTCAGAACAGGAGCTTGGCCGTGGCGGTTTTGGAGTTGTTTACAAAGGCGAATTGCATGATGGAACAACGATTGCAGTGAAAAGAATGGAGTCGGCAGTATTGACTAACAAAGCATTTGATGAATTCCAGGCAGAAATTGCTGTGCTTTCAAAGGTAAGGCATCGAAATTTGGTGTCACTCTTGGGATTTTCCGCTGAAGACAATGAGAAACTTTTGGTTTATGAGTACATGCCAAAGGGAGCATTGAGTCGACATCTATTTCACTGGAAAGAAATGGATTTAGACCCATTATCATGGAAGAGAAGGCTTAATATTGCATTGGATGTTGCTAGAGGGATGGAATATCTTCATAGTTTGGCCCAGCAATCATTTATCCACAGAGATCTCAAATCTTCAAATATACTCCTTGATGATGATTACCGAGCTAAAGTTTCTGATTTTGGATTAGTTAAACTTGCACCTGAAGGAAAGTACTCTGTAGCCACTAAACTTGCCGGTACATTTGGATATCTCGCTCCAGAGTATGCTGGTATGTTTTCATGCTGAACATATTCTTTTACAGATATGAGTTGATTTTATCTCAATAAAAATTTAGAAAATCATCTATAAATGTATAATTGGCTTAGAGATAGAGGCAATCAATAAACTGGCGTAGTATGATTACATTAATGTTGAAAATTTTACTTTCTCCTGTCTCTTCTATATGCTAGGATCTGTTTTGTGTGCTTCCTGATAATCATAGGTTAAATTGATCCGTTGAGCATTTATTTATTTATTATCATTTTGAACAAGGCCGTAACAGCATACACACTCTCAGTCATCCCATAATTGAGCATTTAGTTAGTTATCCAATCGAACAAATTTTATAATAGATAAGTTGTAATTGAATGTCTAAAACCCAACATTACGTACTATTCCTAGTTTCTGGTATATTAGATTGATTGTCGCAGTGAGTTTCTATTTTATGATATAAATTTGTTTAAGATGTTTCTTTTTTAACTCATTCTAGGTAGAAAAGCTCATTTTCCCCCCTCAAATCTTCTAAACAATTTAACCTCAATATTTCCATCAATACGAAATGCTTGAGACAATTTGTAATCATGACAAAAAGTTGAAATTTGACAATCCTGAGTCCTGATAAATTATCGATAAAACATCATTTTTTTTTTCTAGGATCCCTTAAGGTCATTATAAGTCCCTGTATTTTTCAATATACAATTCATGATTTCGAATATTTAAAAAATGTTTGTAGGTTCTTTGTTCGTCAGATTTTGTATTGATCCAATTTTCATTATCTATGGTTTCCCAGTGACAGGTAAGGTTACAACAAAGGCCGACGTCTTCAGCTTCGGTGTTGTACTGATGGAACTTTTGACGGGCATGACTGCACTTGATGATTGGCGAGCTGAAGAAACTCGCCACCTGGCAACATGGTTTCATTTCATCAAATCTGACTTGGAGAAACTCAGGAAGTCCATCGACAATTCACTTGATCCCTCAGATGAAACCTTCAAAGAGATGTGCATTATTGCCGAGCTTGCTGGTCACTGCACATCACGGGAGCCCTACCAAAGGCCCGACATGGGCCATGCTGTCAACGTTCTCGTACTTCTTGTTGAGAAATGGAAGCCCGTGAATGATGAGACTGATGATACTTCAGGAATTGATTTCGGCAATAACTTGTTGAATATGGTGGCAGGGTGGCAAGCTGATGATGGGTCGATTACCGTTTCACGAAATCTTGATGATAGCAAAGGAAGCATCCCTTCAAAACCCGCTGGGTTCGCTGATTCCTTCACTTCTGCAGATGGGCGTTGAAGGAGAACAAGAAGTTCTTCAGTTTGTTGAGTTCTTTTTAGTAAATCTCTTCTCTTTACTTTTTCAGTTTGTGGATAGGTTTTTATTTCACCTTGTTTGTGGTTCTCCTTTTGTTGCTTTATTATTGCTGTAAATGGTGAGTGTTTCCATTCTCATAGAGATTTCACAACATAAAATTGAAAAAAAAAATTTCTTGGTTTTTGAATCTGGAATAGTTTCAAACATCAATTTCTGAGAGAAATTATTATTAGTCTATTACAGTTTATTTTACTGCGATTTCCTTTGCACCTGAAATAGGAAAATGTTGCATCAGTTGCGAAAAAATGTATGATCACAAGTCTAATTGTCTAATTTGTAAACCTCATTTTCAGTCATCAAGTTGTTCGTCGATCACCTTAGCAGGTAACTTTTTTATTCCAACGTAGCTTGATGCAACATATCAAATGATTCACTAAGCAATGGGTGGTGATATTGCAGATTGAACATTCAGATTTTGGAAGATGAGAGGTGTCAGTGGCATGGAAAACTGCTAACAATGCTATGCTGTTATGCTAGTAGTAGGTACTGGGTTGTTTATGAGTAGCAGTCGAGTAGGAAAATGCCTACATACCTCGTCTTGTAAGAGTGGTAAGGAGACTACTAACAATGCAGATAATCGGTGTAAGATTGTTTTGTGAGCTTCAGTGGAGTAAGAGGCCTGCTCACCTCCCTTTTCAGGTTCTGCTTTTGAAACTAGTGCAAAATTTGGGGTGTCGACTTCCCAAGTTGTTTGACACAACCAAGTAGGCTTGCGTCCACATCTTTTAGATTAGATACATTTGCAGTTACGTATCACAAGTTTTGTTGCTAGTGTTGTCAGTTTACTTGGATAGGTCAGGGATCGAAATTCTTCAATTTCTTCTATCAGTTTCAATATCTGAGAAATATTATTGCAGACCTTTCAGCGGGCCAACCTTATTGTTAAGGCTTTTTAGCCTTTAGCTGTAATTTTGTAACTTCTTTGCAAGTGTTGTGTTTCTCTTATGGCGCTGGTAAATCTGATTCAGGGGGTGGTTTTAACCAAAACCCATCTTCTGGATCGGAGTCTTTAGCGATTCAAGCTTTAGACCAGAAGGTGACGGAAACGGCATCTTTGGTTGCTAGGGCTTGGGATAACAGGAAGGTAGGTTCAGGTAGTCTTTTGGGTCCTCCTCCTTCTTTCCCGTCATCCTCTGTACCTCCTTCGTCTGGCTCGTCTGTTCCTTTATCTGGTAATTCTCCTCCTTCTTCTGGGGTCCCTCGTTTATCTCATGATGATTTAGTTAGTGAGTCTAAAATTGAAGTTTATTGCGAATTCTCCCAAGAAATGAAAGATAGATGTCTTTTGTTAAATACTGAAGGGGTCATTTCTGTTAATTCTGGTTCTATTACTGCCCCTGACCTCGTTAATTTCCTCGATGCTCGTTTTCAAATTCCGGGTTGGGATTGGGGTCTTTGGATGCTTCCCAATGGGAATTTTATTTGCAAATGTCCTAATATCAAGTGTCTTGAAAATCTCAAAGGGCAAGAACTTAAGTTTGGTAGGGCATCTTTCACTGTTAAGAATTGGCCCCTGTTTGGTATTTCGAATCGTTCTCTTGGTCTGGTTAAGACGAGAGCTATTTTGTCAGGTATCCCTCCTTATTGTGAATCCTTTGCCTCGTTTAGTCATGTTTCTCGCTGTATTGGCAATTTTGTTGGCTTCTCTGCTAAAAACAGACTTAGCAATGGGCATTTGGAAGTAATTGCTGATTTTCTTCGTTGCTCAACAGCGCCTCTTATCTTTGACTACATCCGTTGGGTTGGTTCTAGAGCCTTCAAAGTTATTGTTACTTATCCTGATTCCCCCCATCAGGATTTGAAACAATCGTCCTCTACTAATCCTGTTCAAACCAAGGCAGGGAATAATAACTGGGATTCTTGGGGTGCCCCTATGAATAGATCTCAAGGTTTTTCTTCTTCTGCCAATCCCTTTCCTAAGAAATCTAGTTCTGATAAGTTTCAAGGTGGTAAGGGTAAAGCGTTGTCCTCTTCTTGGGTTAGGAAAGTTTCTCCAAAAAGAAGGGGAGATTATTGATGTTCCTGATCCTTCACTGTCCTTGGTCCCTATTGCTGATCTTAGTTTGGCTGGTTTGTCGCCCAATATTGTGTCTCCACCCCTTTCTCAGAATACTTTGGTGAATGTTCCTAATAATGATTTTGATATGTTGGATTTAGAATCCCATTTGAGAGCTTCTCTGATTCTTAAACGGTCTCTCCCTTTGGGTACTTTTTGGAAAGATCTTTTTAAATCTATGGTGTTAGGATCATATCCTTCTTTTGCTATTGACTGTCTGTTTAACAATATCTCTTCTTGTCCTAGTTTTTACCTCCCATCTTTCTCTTTGACTAGTCCTCAAGGTGTTTCTCCTTGGGTTTACCCTGATGATCCTGGATCTAACTCTGCTGATACTATCTTGTGTGATTTTACCCTTTGTGTTCCTAACTTGTTTGATCCTGATGTTAATGCCAATATTCCTGCTGATGTTACTGATGATGAGGATGTTCAAGTTAATAGTCCTGTTGTTAACTCTTCGAATTCTGATCCTTTTGTTGAGGATGGTTTTGATACCCCTATACCTTTGGCTGTTTGTTATCTTGATTTTGATGCTGATCCTTCTGATTCCTTTGATCCAAATCTTCTTCAAAAATGTGTTGGCTCATGTTCTAAAGTCTATAAAAAGAGAAAACATTCCTCTAAATATGAAGGACCCATCAGAAGGAGTCTGAGAGTTGAACAAAGACATGATGGTGATCAACCTGTGCTTCAGAAGGCGGCTTTAATTGCTAAGATCAGGAATCTTGAGATTCCGGCGCCTGTGGTTACTTCCCATTCAGAAGGTATTGGCCTTGGTTCTATTTTTAGATGTCATTTTGATTCCTTTTCCTCTGATTATTTAAAATCTTTTACTTCTTGTGCTGGTTTGAATAATTTTACGAATGAAGATTTTAATAAAATTATAGCTTTGGAAATTAGTAGAGGGGAGTCACAATGTTTCCAATGATTATATCAACCTGGAATATCAGAGGCTTAGGTAGTGAAGATAAGAGATTAGCTGTTTTTGATTTTATTGTGTCTTCTAAATCTGATATTATTGCTATTCAGGAATCGAAATTACCTTCTCCTTCTCCTTCTTTGTTTAGATCTTTAGGTGGCTCTATTATTACTGAATGGGTTTCTCTTGATTCTGAAGGAGCCTCTGGTGGTATGCTTATTGGTTTCAAGGACCATTTATTTAAATGTTCTAGGATTATCAAAAAGAGATTTTTTCTTGGTGTGGAATTATATTGCTTTGCTTTCAGTTGTTCACTTCTCTTTATTTCTGTTTATGGTCCTTGTACTCAATCTTTTAAGGGTGAGTTTTGGGAGGAATTTGAACAGTGGCATTCTGTTTTGAATGGTTGGGTCATTTTTGGGGGTGATTTTAATACTGTTCGTTTTGTTTCTGAAAGAAGTGGCTTCTCTCACCATAGATATGATTCTGATAACTTCAACAATGTTATTAATTCTCTTAATCTGGTGGACTATCCTATTTTAGGGAGACAGTTCACGTGGTCTAACAATAGATTAATTCCTAGCTTTGCAAAGCTGGATAGATTTTTGGTTTCTTGTGATTGGAATTCTGATTTTCCTTTGTCTTTTGTTCAGGCTTCTCCTAATATTGTTTCGGATCATGTTCCTCTTATTCTTTCCTCCTCCTCCCCTTCTTCTAAACCTCTCTCTTTTAAATTTAAGAAGTTTTGGCTTGAAGATCCTCCTTTCAAAGCTATGATTTCTAATTGTTTAAGCTCTGTTAATGTTTACAACCAAGCTGGTCTCAGAAGATTTCTTGCTAAGATTAAGAATATTAAAGCTGGCTGTAAGCTGTGGGTTAAAGAGAGATTTGGTCCTTTGAAAGAAAGGAAAATCTTTTTGAAAAAAGAGATTAACAATTTGAATGTTCTGGAGGAACAGAATCCGCTTTCCACAGAGGATAGAAACAATAGATCAGAACTTAAAAAAGAATATTTGCATCTCTTGGAACTTGATAAAATCAAATGGTATCAAAGAGCTAAAGTGAGATGGATCACTTTGGGTGATGGTAATACTAGATTCTTTCACAATTTTGCTTCTCATAGGAAGAGATTGAATCATATTATTTCTATACAAACTGATGAGAATTTCACTTCTGAGCCTGCTCTGATTCATCAAGAATTTTTTAATTACTATAAAAATCTTATGGGAGACCCTGGGGAAACATTCTTAGACATTAATTGGGACCAACTCTACCCTCATTCTCAACGTTTAAATCTGGATAGCTTAGAAGCTCCTTTTTTGGAAGATGAAATTTATCAAGCAGTTTGTGGCCTTCCTATGGAGTCTGCTCCTGGTCCTGATGGTATTCCTACTTTCTGTTATAAACTTTTCTGGGATGATTTTAAAGATGACATTGTTGGTGTGTTTCAAGAACTTTATGATAACTCTCTTAATTTTTCTAGGATTAATTATTCTCATATCATTCTTATTCCCAAATGTCCAGGGGCTAATAAGGTTACTTAATTCAGACCTATTAGTCTTCTAAATGTTATTTTTAAAATTATTATGAAAGTTTTAGCAAATAGACTTGCTAATGTTATTGGATCTTTGGTTGGATATTCTCAATCTGGATTCATTAAGGATAGATTTATTTTGGATAGTGTGGCTGTGGTTCAAGAAACTATTCATTTTATTCATAAAGAACACATTGAAGGGATCCTTCTGAAACTTGACTTTGAGAAAGCCTATAATAGAGTGAACTGGAATTTTTTAAGGAAGGTTTTTATTGCTAGAGGCTTTGGCCCTAAATGGATTGATAGGATTTTTAGTAGTCTTCACTCTGGTATTTCTTCTGTTATCATTAATAACTCTGAGGGTAGAAAATTTGTTTGTAAAAGAGGACTTAGAGAGGGTGACCCTATCTCTCCTTTGTTATTTGTCCTTGTTGCTGATGTTTTCAACTGTATGCTCTCTAATGCTTGGGATAATGGTTATATTCAAGGTATTGGTGGCTTTCCTTCTTTTAGAGGTGTTCTTAACTTACAATATGCTGATGATACTATCCTTTTTTCTTCTTGTGATGGAATTATGCTTAGAAATCTTCCTTCTCTACTGCTTTGAAAGTGTTTCTGGCATGAAAATCAATTTTTCTAAATCTTCGTGTATGTGGATTGGAGGTGATGATAATAGGGAAGAAGAAATTTCTGCTTTCTTTAACTGTCCCAAAGGTTCCTTTCCTCTCAACTATTTGGGCATTCCTCTGAGAATGGGTAATCTTTACAAATCAGACTGGTACCCTGTTATTGATAAAATTGAAAAGAGGCTTAATTGTTGGGCTGGTAGAACTTTGTCTAGAGCTGGTAGGCTCATCCTCATTAATTCCATCATCTCCAGTATTCCTTTATATCTTATGTCCTTCTTCTATGTCCCTGTATGGGTTATTAAGAAGATTGATCTTCTTAGAAGAAGATTTTTTTGGGTTGGCTCTTCATTGAGTTCTGATCAGGGCAAATGTCTTATGAACTGGGCTAGTGTTTGTAAAAATAAGTCTGAAGGTGGCTTAGGTGTTGTTAACCTACGTCATCAAAATTTAGCCTTACTAGGCAAGTGGCTGTGGAATTGCCTTATCTCAGAAGATAAGGTCTGGATTAGAGTTATTAAAAGAAAATACTTTCATAGAAGAAATCTGACTGATTGATTTTCCTAATGTTCCATCCTCTGTGGGATCTTCTTTTTGGAAAGGAATTTGGAAAGCTGCGGCTCCTTTTAAGTGTGGTATACAAAAGATCTGTGGTGATGGTAAGAATGTTCGTTTTTGGACGGACATTTGGATTGGTAATTGCAGTCTTTCTTCTAGTTTTCCAAGTCTTTACAATATTGCTTGTTTACAAAATGCTTCAGTCTTTTCTCTTTACACTACTAACCGCTATGGTAAAGTTTGGAATATTGAGTTTCGTAGAAATCTTTCTCTACAACAAACCCATGACTTTAGTTCTCTTCTTCATCTTCTTAGTAATTATGATTGAAAACCTCATAATAAAACTATTTGGAGATGGACTAGCTCTGGTTTATTCACAGTCAAATCCTTCTATAATTTTTAAAATGCGGGTGGTTTGATCTGTCCTTTCTATAAGTTCATTTGGCAAAATGTGGCTCCTCTTAAAGTTAGAATTCTTGTTTGGCTCACTATCCACAACCGCCTTCTCATTGTGGATAATTTAAATAAGAGACATTTAGCTGTGGGTCAAAAATGTGTCTTGTGTGATTCTGGGAATGAATCTGCTTGTCACCTCTTCCTTAGATGCCCTTTTGTTAAACAAGTGTGGTTTATTTTCAAAGTGGCCTTTAGATTTAGAGGTTTCCCTCCTTCTATCAAGGCTTGGTGGAGTTTTTGGAGGAAGAAGAGGATTAGAAAGAAAAAATTGTTGCTCTGGGATATGTCTATGATGGCTTTGATTTGGGTTATTTGGAATGAGCGTAATAATAGAATTTTTAATAAGAAATCTGTTGATATTGTTAAGATTTTGGATTCCATTTGTTATTTTGTTTCTTCTTGGACAGATATACTGCCCCCTGCTAAGAAAATCAAGATGGAGGTGAGCACTTTGGTTGATGCCTGTAAGTCTTTCATTCCAGACAATAGCAACTCTGCTACTGCTGCTATTCAAACTGCGATGAGTTCCTCTGTTGTGCCTGGTACATCTCCTGTTACTGCCATTCTGATTGAAGATGATGAGGAGGAAGCTCCAGTTGATGCTCCGGCTCAAGAGGTTCATGAGGATGAGGATGTTTTGGTCTCCAACACTCTTGCCTCGATTTCTAATATGTCAGCCTTTCATCAGGAGTTGGTTACTGGGATTCTGTTGGTGCATAATTTACAAACTGCTCATGCGGATCAGGCTTCTTCTAGTTCGGGTTCAGATAGCTTTGCTTAATGTGTTGGCTATGGGCTGTGTCTGATATCTTGTCTATTTACGTGTTATTCTGTTATTTCTGTTATCCCCTCTTAAAGAGGTTGCTTTTGGATTGAGTGGGTGCAGTTTTTTATCCTCTGTTTGAGGATATTTTGGCTCTATTTTGTGTCCACCGCTCAATTAGAGTCTGTATGAACTCTCGATCCGTTTTATTTTATCTTGGATGAGGTCTTCGGACTTCATCCCTTCTATCAAAAAAAAATAAAATAATAATTTCTTATTAATGAAACATTAGATTTTTTTCACCGACTTGTTCTTTATCGAAAAATAGAAGAGAGGTGTTTATGATGGTTTATATTTTTTTATGTTTCATGGCCAACCCATTGTGCTTGTCGAGCTAATTATCTGGCTGACCCACTTTTTGAGAATATTTGTTGAAACGACCCAGTTTGAAAAATATTAACCAATATGACCCAATTCTTAAATTTCTATAGTACACTTTCTATATACTTTCTATAGGATGTGTAACCTTTTATTAAATTCTAAAAGTTTTTGGGTTTTAGGATAATTTCTACTTTTAAAATTAATTTTTTTGTTAACTATTCTATAGCTTATAAATTAGTGATTAATTTTAAAAAAATTGCAGAAATTAAGTAAAAATTAATTACTCTGAACTGGCTCTGATACTAAGTGGGTGCGGAGCGTGAAATATTTAGTGACTGCCTGTAAAAAGGGAACAAAAGAGTATCAAAAGACTTTTTTAAATGTGATATCCTTCTGTAAAATAGTATTCTTCTAAATCAATTACATTATCATTCTCCAGAATATCAAAATAATTAAGCATAATTCCAAAACATTTTGTAGACTCTGATTCTGTTTTAGATAATTCACTATCACTATCATATGGGGGTTCTTCGAGTTCTTCGGGTTCTTCCATATGTTCTTTTCTTTCCCCAACATGTTCATTTTCTTCTCAAAATTGTCTATATGTTGTTGTAGGACTCCATATGTAATTCCTGAATTCTCCATTTATATAAAATAATAATGATCTTTCAAAGTAAGTTAGATCATCAAATATTTGGACAGTTATATTACTATTTTTTCCAGGATCAATTTGATTTATTGTTATAATTATTACTCTCTGTATGCTAAAGAAAAATAATTTAAATTCATAAATATCATCCATGCTTGTTACTCTTTCAGGATAATAAACATCAAAGACCTGCATTGTAACGACCCGGATCCCCGTTATCGGACATCCGTGACGTCACCAAGATCATTGCCTTCAAATGCATCTCAACACAGTAAATAACGTGGAAATTTAAACATTTTTATTGCCATCAGAGTTGTTACATTAATAATTACAAATATCAAATTGTCCTTGAACAAGGAATACAAATTACATAACTTTATTACAACTGACTACAAGAATACTTGAACATTTCTTGTGAAGCCATTGGCTGTCTTTCAGATCGGCAATCCCTTGGTAACTGCCGAAACTCCGTTGAGTGGTCTATCTGCCCCTCTGGGACCTGCCCCTCGGCTTGAGCCTCCTGCTACGCGACCCTGATAATTCTGCACCTGCTCGAAGGGTAGACGTGCATACTGCCACTACTTGGATGCCCTGCTGATCTTGAGCTCTCCTATACTCGTGACCTGTTATCCATGTACCTAAAAGGTGGGGTACGTCAGTAATTCTACTGACGCAATGCTGATAAGGAAACAGCGATCCTCAAACTATCACATTCACAAATTCATCTTGAATGGAAAATTCAACGTGCATCCTGATTTTCTAGTGTTCGTGTATGTCATGACCTGAGACTAATGCAACAATACAGAGTATAGAACAGATGCACTTAATCTAACGTCAGCAGGATTCTGGATGTACATGCATCCCATACTACATGTGACCCAGGTCAAGCCAACGTACTTAGTCTAATGCAAGCGAGACTTTGGAAATATATGCATCCCATTCTACAAACTTTCCAAATCAAGCCGTTGTCTCCATGTTTAGGGATTAGAACCCTCGCTATGCAATGCATTCTAATTTGGTCTACTTCCTGTTCCTGATAGTATGACATGGTTGAGGAGGTGAAAATAAAATAAAAGAATATAATGCGGGGCGCTACCCCGAAGTCACCAATAATTACTGCGTCGAACCATCCTCGATAGCTGTGACGAACTTACAGATATACCGCGGTATATCCATTGCGCAAAGATCCTTTATGATCCGTTCGTGTCCACCAACATAGAACATGACGACCTCGGAGGTCCTAAAATACCCCCGATCCGCCAGGATATCAGCATCCCGTTCTTACCATGGTACTTCAGGAATTAACAGTGCGAGATACGCACCGTAGTGCGTATCCCTAATGACAGGAAGAGACAACCAGTATCACCACTTAGTGCTAACTCTCAGAACAAGTTGGATTATAGGGAATCACCCCTAATACCAATTTAAACTTCGAGCGAAACAAATAAAAGAAAAACCTAATCAATCCAGTTTACTGAAAATATGTTGTTATTCAACCACACTCGGTGTCGGTCAACAAAGTCGAGCCTGACTGGTCTGTCAAGGTAACAACCATCTCGGAATCACATCCACCGATCCCCAATACCTTCATAGGTCAGCGACCCAAAAATAATCCCGGCCTGTGACCCTCAGCGAGTGGTCTAACGGTGCCCTGATGGCGTAATATAATGTAGTGAAGGTAAGCATGCACATAATTGTCCTTTCTGGACTTTTGACAGACTCAGGCATCGAGACACCCAATACAATCCAACAAAGCTATATCCCAACTCACTCATGTCCACCATGAGTACATGCACAGGAACTTGCCTAAGTTCCGAATAAAATGCTAAAAACCCATCTTTTAAATCTGATAGCTCACGATTACCATATTGCGGTAGGCAGAGGGTTCCTCATCAATGGTCCGATGGAACAATCAAGAAATACCAGTAGCTGTGTTTCCAGCTACACTCATCGGAAACCAATACGCTCAGAACTTCCTAGAAGGGTGAGGAGATCCGTTGCCATCCCCTAGTCGATGATTCCCTCAATTTCATCCAAAGAACTCGAGTCCCCGAGTTAAATCAAAGCTTGAAGTTAGTCTAGACAATAGGTTGCTAAACTCATAATGTCCATAATTTCCAGCACACTAGTCAGAATTGCTTGGTATCTCCCATTCTGGAAAGTTAAGACCCTAGTCTATAACTTTCCAGTTGACTATTTCCTCAAATTCAATCGTCTTGACATCCAAATATCCCTCATATACTCTTAGTAGTACGTTCCTTTTCACACTTGCTGCATTTGTCCAATATCATAAGAGTTCGCTTAGTTATCGGGATCACTCAATTCCGGGTCCTATGGGAAGGTGGGATTGTCTACCTTAACTTCCTATTTGGATACGTCTTCAGATTCAATTCTAAATGTTCTCACAGACACCAATTTCCCTTGGGTGCATCACACGGGAAGGGGTGATTTTTCTAGCAATATTTCATTGACAAAGCCGAATCTGTCCACCTTGGAAAGTTATAGCCTACAACCTGGAATTACAAATCCTAATTGGGTTAGCGAGTTATGGCTCCCTACTGAAATTCTCCAGTTGGCAAGTCGCCCAAATTCTTAACAGATAAGCCTAGGAATATCTATCTCCACGAACTAGACAACTCGTACCAGGCTGAACGTACCCTACTTTAAAATTCAATAGTAAATCATCCCTAAGTCCAACGATCATGAAATTTGAGATTCTCTATCTACACATATACCATTTCATCGTATCCAAAATTCGCATTCAAATTCATTTCACACAACGATCTACGACTCCTCAAACATGGCTACATTTCAGCTGTTCTATTTCAGCAGAGTATTCACTGCCCCTCACTAATTTACCTTTGAAACCTCATCAAATGACTTCCAAAAATTCTAAAATTTGGGATTCGTCAAATAGACTCATACCCCAAACTACTCCCAAAATTTCGTAGCAAAATAATGAACGTACACGAAGTTATGGCTTTTTGAACTTCAGCACAAAGCGCAGTCAGCTTCAGCCGACACCTACATACCAGTCGCGTTCTACAATTTTTCCGGGGCATCAAACGACCTCGGAAAAATACGAAATTTAAGACTATGGTTTTAGACACATACAACAGCGTCCACAAAAATTTTCAACTCAAAATTCCCTGTCAATTCCGATATATAAAATCGGAAAGACGCACAAAAATCACCACAGCCAGCAGCCATTCTGGCTGCTTACTGTCCAGACTTGGACCTACTGTTTGGGCTACTAAAATGCATCCAAATATTACGAAAAAAAATCATGGATACTCTACATACATAGAAGAACAATACCCCAGAATTTTAGCCCAAGATTCCCAACCGTTTGGGCGTAAGAAATTTCTCAATAAACCCTCACAATCATGCTACTCAATCAAACTTCAAAAGAATAATTCTCTACCATACAATTTATTTTTTCCTAGCATTCCTCATACTCAAACATGGCAACAAAATCATGTCCACCACTACTACACATCCATTCATGCCAAACAAAAAATAAATACAAAAGAGTTCGAGGATCACCCACTTGAAGTTTGCCAAATTCTCCTTGTAGCTTGGCTCCTAGCTTTGCTTTGCTTGTCTTTGCTCCTTTGCTCACTAGCTCCTCTTCACTTCAAGATGTAATTATTGTTGCTAGCTTTATCCTCTCCTTCTCTACTTCAAAGTCTCCACCTTTTCTCTTCTCCTTCTCTTTCTCCTCTTTTTTTTTTTTGAAACAAGAACAAGTGAAGAAGGGAAAGAATGAGAGAGTGTGAGTGGAGGTGGGTATATATGGAGTGAAGGGAAGTTAGGGTGGGATGAATCCGGGATTGGAGAGGTGGACGGTTAGGATGGGAGGAGCTAGGGCTTGTGGAGGTGTATGGTGAGATGGGGTGCCAACACATTAAGCTAGAAGTTTCATGGAAGCTTCCTTGAAGCTTCAAGGAAACTTCTCAATCTTTAAGTCAATTCACACATGGTAAAAAATCTCCACCCTTGGATCCTTAACAAGATTAAGCCATGATGTGATGCTAGGGTTCCTAACCCTAGGTTAGGTCAAGGAACCCTAGGTCACCACACTCCGATTCTAACCCTAGTGCACAAACTCAATTCATATTCGCTCCACGTACTATCTTAATTGAAATAACTAATACATATAAATTACAATTCATAAAAATACATTTTTTTATCGGAATTATAATTTTCTTCCGACAATTATCGGGTCGAAATAATCGGAACAGAACCATAGTTTAATTGAGAGAATATTCCGAGTTTACATCATCGGATTCAGAACAGTTCGTATGTCTGAAATCCCTCAATTTAACTGATAATTTCTTCGGGAAATATGTAATCGTGTGCAATACTCAGACGTGCACGGATTATAGTGCAAAATAGTCATATGCTATTTTGCGGGGTATTACATGCATTCTATCACTACCTTGATAATTAATCATTAATTCATAAATTTCTGAAGCATGACTAAAACTATTATCATCCATTATTATTATTATTATTATTATTATTATTATTATTATTATTATTATTATTATTATTATTATTATTATTATTATTATTATTTATAGTGATTTTGTGATTTAAAACAATAATTATGAAATCATGAGTATGGAGAGATTTCTAAGGATACCCTAAAAATTTATACAAAATGGCCCATCATGCTTCTGACCTAGTTAAACATCTTCAAGCTGTTTTGTATCAGTTACTACTAGTGGATAAAATACCTTTGGTATGCACCCCGATTTTAGTGCTCCTTTTACGTTCCTCCCATCTCAGGACTACTATGCTCTTCAAGAGAGCTTCATCCAAGAGATAAGTCTGGAACAACTAGTAGCACTTCGGTATAGGCAACCATAACCTAGTTCGTTTCTTGCTAATAAGTGTACAATCTAACTATAGAAGGTTACAAATGAGTCTTTTTGCAAGATCCTTCAGGCATAGCCTTACAAAACCCTCCATAATGAAAGAAAATTAGGGCCCGTTTGGTTACATTTTTTGGAAATATTTTCAGAAAAAAAATTTGTGAAAATGCGTTTGGTTACATTTTCAGAAGGGCATCTTTTCAGAAAACAACCTTTGGGTTGTTTTCCCCTTTTTGCCTTTTCCCCTTCCTAGGGCATCTTCAACGCTTAAACCACCGATGTTCTCTCCAAACTCCAAAGTGACTCTTTCTCCCTCTCCCTAAATAAATTAGAGCAAAATTGTGGCAAATCTCCCCTTTCGGTTGTGATTCGAGCAGGTCTCAGCCATGGCTGCTCGTCATCTCTTCTTCATCCTCCTCGTATTCTCCGTCTCTTCGAATGCGGACAATATTTTGCACGACGAGGACGCTGACGCCCCCAAAACCCCCGGCTGCAGCAACGCGTTCCAATTGGTGAGTAAACCCCCTAATCTCCAGATCCCCCCTTTCACTTGCTTCTAGACTCGTGCTCATAGTTCAAACAGTAGATTGCAAACCCTTTTAGGCGATTTTTTATTTTAATTAATTTGTAATTAATAATTGCGTCCCTGTTAGTTGTTTCAATCCAGGCTTGTTTAGGTCTATTCATTACCGATGTTGAGAGAGTATTCAAGAATCAAGAAGTGATAAGGATAAGGTGCATTTATGTATAGCCTGTTGTTGGTGTCCATTTGGGGTGGGGTGGAATTGCCGGCTCGATGGATGCCGTGTGGATATGGTACATTCCGATCCAGATTTTTTTTAAATTTTTACGTTAGAAGACAACAATATTATGATCATATATTCCCATTATACTGACTAAATGAATGATGTATTCAACTATGGGTGATGGATGGGGTGGGCACAAGACATTAGTAGTAGCTGGCGTGGCATTTTTAAAAAATGCAGCTCTACACTAATCATGATGATTTGGTTGAACAATTGTCCTATGATAATATGTTTTGATGCTAAGGCTAATTAGGGATATGATGAAGATATATTCTGATCCTATATAACATTATTTTTGAGGCTTTTGTGATTGATTACTAGAATTCAAAACATGGATATGATGAAGATATATTCTGATCCTATATAACATTATTTGTGAGGCTTTTGTAATTGATTACTAGAATTCAAAATATGGATATGACGATATTATATTCTGATCCTACAGTTCTTATTTGGGATAATGACAACCTTGTT
The DNA here is from genome assembly GCA_017893485.1 of Hemerocallis citrina. NCBI lineage: Eukaryota > Viridiplantae > Streptophyta > Magnoliopsida > Asparagales > Asphodelaceae > Hemerocallis > Hemerocallis citrina. The sequence goes on from CM030362.1 coordinate 127,028,670, forward strand.
GATTCATTGTTCTGAACCTACACTTGTTATCTTATATTTGGAGTATCTGACAACTTTCAACATCACCATGTTGTTACTAATATATAAACCATCAGTAGGTGATAATCTCCCACCATGATGGCCACCAATACTCATCACAGCACTGTATTAGATTGTGTACAGTATAAACCATCAGTATGTGATAATCTCCCACCATGTTGTTACTAATATATAAACCATCAGTAGGTAATAATCTCCCACCATGATGGGCATCAATCCTCATCACAGCATTGTATTGGTTTGTGTACACTAATGAAAATTAAACCCAGTTAAACTGATACCTTCCTCAAAACCAGAAGAACTCATCACATATTTGAGGAAGCCATCAGAATATGTTGGAATCTGACAAATAAGGCAAACAATGGATATGATGAATTTTGTAATGGATACTACCCACTTTCAAAATTTGGAAGTGATGATGCTTTATTCTGATCCTTTAATACTCTTTGGAGTAATTATTGTTGTTTGCTTTAAACGAAAGTAAGGCCTGCATTTTATATCAGTTTGTGATGACTTCTTCTGTGATATGAGAAAGCAGCGTGAGTTTAACTGGGTTTAATTTCCATACAGTACACAAACTAATACAATGCTGTGCTGAGTATTGGTGCCCATCATGGTGGGAGATTATCACCTACTGATGGTTTATATATTATTAACAACATGGTGGGAGATTATCACATACTGATGGTTTATACTGTACACAATCTAATACAGTGCTGTGATGAGTATTGGTGGCCATCATGGTGCCCCAATGTATCACCTACTGATGGTTTATATATTAGTAACAACATGGTGGGGGGATTATCACCTACTGATGGTTTATATATTAGTAACAACATGGTGGGAGATTATCACCCACTGATGGTTTATAATGTACACAATCTAATACAATGTTGTGCTGAGTATGGGTGCCCATCATGGTGGGAGATTATCACCTACTGATGGTTTATATATTGGTGCCCATCATGGTGGGAGATTATCACATACTGATGGTTTATAATGTACACAATCTAATACAATGCTGTGCTGAGTATTGGAGCCCATCATGGTGGGAGATTATCACCTACTAATGGTTTATATATTGGTACCCATCATGGTAGGAGATTATCACATACTGATGGTTTATAATGTACACAATCTAATACAGTGCTGTGCTGAGTATTGGTGCCCATCATGGTGGGAGCTTATCACCTACTGATGGTTTATATATTAGTAACAACATGGTGGGAGATTATCACATACTGATGGTTTATAATGTACACAATCTAATACAGTGTTGTGCTGAGTATGGGTGCCCATCATGGTGGGAGATTATCACCTACTGATGGTTTATATATTATTAACAACATGGTGGGAGATTATTACATTCCGATGGTTTATACTGTACACAAACTAATACAATGCTGTGATGAGTATTGATGCCCAGCATGGTGGGAGATTATCACCTACTGATAGTTTTGATGCTGCTGATGGTAGCTGGTTGCTTCTGGCTGTTTGTGATGACTGCTTCTGGCTGCATGCGGGTATTGATGGATTCTGATACTTGTGTTGGCTTCTGATACTTGTGAAGGATTTGATGCCGGCTGCTGATGGACTTATGTAATGGCTGCTTTGGGCTTCTTTGCAAATTTTTTGTCAGTTTCAATTTGTACTCTGTCGATAGAGTGTACAATTACCTTCCTATGATGAGTTCTGATGCTGCTAAAGCCATCTGATGGACACTGATGAATTGGAATTATTATTATTATTATTTTGCTTTGTAAGAGGTTTAAGTGTAGAATTCACATTAGATGGCTATCCCAGACTGTGAAATAAATGTAACCAAACACAAATTTGTAATGGATATTTTGTACATTTATTGAAAATTTGCATATTGTGTTCAATTGCTGTATTAGCCGACTCTTACACAATTCAAATAAAATGTTACAGAGTCGAAGGCTTGCCAATGATGGGAAGATACCAAGAAGAAACCAAAAAAAAATTTAGCGAAGGAAACTTCCATATTGTAGCACGTTGCTTGTTCGTATATTGGTAGAACATGGGTCTGTATCTGCAAAACAATAAAAAAAATCATAAGAAAACTAATGCAAATTCATTAAACATATACCCTGCATAAGCTCCTTTTCAAGAAAACTGAAAAAAAAAATGTTGCCAAACTGGAAAAAAAACGGAAGAAAAAAAGGGATTTCGAAATATATTATTACCAAACAGCATTTTACCGTCTAGTTTTAAGAAAACAGCATTCAGACTATTTTTTTTACTCAAACAGGTTTTACAAACTCATTTCAGAAAACAGTTTTCAGAAAATTATTCCAGACAGCTTTTACACTCTCATTTTCAGAAAACAGTTTTCACAAAACAGTTTTCACAAAACATTTTTGGAAAACTGTTTTCAAAACAACAAACCAAACGCATTCTTAGTTTTTCATACCTTATTTTGTATGAGAACTGGTAGCAGAACTCATAGAAAGATAATCTTTTATTCCTCCGAATCTTCTTACAGACCAAAATTTCCTTACAAACTTATATGGAATTTCTCTCCTATAGATATTCTGCCTTCTCCAAACTCAGCCTACCCTTTTATAGACAAAGGGATCAGCTTACAATATGCGTCACTACTTACATCTATGTCCAATAATTGCTACAAATACGTAACTGCTTACATCAACATTTAATAATTGTTCTGATTACATTGTGGACTATTCTAAAAAAAGAGATTCCTCCTGGCCAACATCTTCACATGCTCTACATTTATGTTCATGCTCTGTCTTCATCAAGTTACAGTAGTATCCAGCCATCTGTCTTATCATTGTTATTGCTCTTGTGGATAGTATTTGGGACCAACTGTTAAACAACTCATACTTTCTTGTGGCTATTTTATTTTTGTTATATTATACATTATTATTTTCTCTATATCTGGGCTATCATAGATCCATATGTTGTTGTCTCTTAGTTTTATGTCTTTTAGCTTACAAAACATGTTTTTGAATTCCATTGCTCTTCTTTCTGGGATTATTTTTTCAAATTCCTCAGCTTTATATGGTACAATGTTAGATGCTCCATAGATCACTTGTGCAGTCATCCCTATTTTTATAACATGTTCTGATGGAAGCTCTTCATTTTCTTCAAGATACTCAGGAATTGCTGAATACATTCTGACATATTTTTGATGCCTTTGTGATGTCAAAATAACTCTTGGCTGCTTTATGAACTTCTCTTGGCAAGTGGATCAATTATTCACATTCTCTGGATGGATAGATGCAATGAATAAGTCATCTTTCGAACAATGCCCTGGTTGTTCTTGGATTAGCTCCTGCTAGGATGATGGCCTTGTTCATATGTTACTGTGATATGGTTTTGATGAACTGGTTCACCTTAGTTACTTGCATAATTTTTCAATATATTTAAAAATATTTTCTTTGATACTTTGGTAGGAAATTTCTGAGTAGGAAGTGTCTCCATGTATGTAGTCTTATTTGAGGATATAATTCTGTCTTTTTTTAAGGAATGAGTAGGTTCGCTCATCTCACTCATTTTTTTGCTAGTATTGTCCATCATATCTTCTGTAGTTACATGCTGACTTACATGCTGGTAGAACAGACTTTGAAGTGTGCATATTTGTAGCTGTAATTGATTAAATGTTTCTTTTATTTGCTCTATGGTTCCCTTGAGGCAAATTATATCATGCTCTATTTACTGGACTCTAGTTTTCATTCTGCAACAAATGAAATAGTTAATTTCTTGACAGAAAATCAGTTAAAATGTTATCCTTTCCTTTTATGTTTTCTATTGTAAAATCGTAATTTGCTAGTTCCATTTGCCCTCTTATCAATCTTTTATTTGCTATAGTTGGGTCTATTATTTTGTTAATCCAACCCTTTGTTTGTGTACTATCTGTCCTTACTGTGAATTTTGTATGTATTATGAATAATTCAAACTTTCTTATAGTTTTTAGTATTGCTAATAGTTTTTTTTCATTTATGTGGTAATTTTTTTGGGTTTGTGTGAATGATCCACTAGTATATCTGGCTAGTTTTTCCTCTTTTGCACCTATTTCAATGAATTTTAATATTGCTCCCCAATTATTTTTACATGCATCTGTTTCTATTCTCTATGAACATTCTTTAACAGGTAATCTTAGCTTATTTAATTTCGAAGTTTGTTGTTTTAATATTTTAAGTTTTTCTTCACCCTCTGTGGTCCATTCCCAATTCTTAAACTTTTTTTAGTTTTTATTGTAACCAATTTATTTTTGCCGATAAATTCGATATGTATCATCTTGTTTGATTTAGTAGTCCAATTATGACTTATAATGCTCTTTTTTCTTTTAGGACATTAGGAAATGTCTTTATTTTTTCTGCTATATGTGGGTGTAGTTCTATTTTTTCATGTGATAATTTTTTCCCTAAGAATTCTATCTCAGTTTTGAATAGTCCTATTTTTTTTTATAATATAATACCTGCATTTTTTACTTTTTCTATGAATTTTAGTAAATTATCTTTATGTTGTTCTCGTTTTCGGATCCTATTAGAATGTCATCTACATATACTAGTATGAAATTGTTGTATTTTTCAAATATCTTATATATATGTTCTTGAAATACTTCTGGACTATTTTTATATCCGAATGGTAATACATTCCATTCATAGATTTCTTGTGGTTTACTAAATGTTGTTAACTGTTTTGAGAATTCTGTTAGTTTTACGAGTTAAAATCCTAATTTACAATCAAATTTTGAATATTTTTTTCTTGTTCTTACCGTGTTACTTAGTATCTGCATATCTGGTAGTGGATATCCAAATCTCTTAGTATTTTTATTTAATTCCTCATAATTTTCTACCATTCAAGATTTACCTATTTTTTCCTCTGAATGTTGTCTTACTATAAATGCTGGTGATGAATGTGGATTTTGATATTTTCTTATGTAATTGTTTTCTATTTGTTCTTTTATATGTATTTTTAATTCTTCTAAATTTGTTGGAGTGTGTCTTATAGATTTAAATTTTATTATTTTATTCTTATCTATTAACTTTTTATGTGATGTGGGTTTACTTAAGTCCCATTTTGCTAAAGGATCCTCTCTGCACAGATATTCTAATTGTTTTTGTAAAATTTCTTCTGTAGTTGTTTCTTGGACTTATTGTATTCTAGTTTTGTTTGGTAAATTTGGTATTCACCACGTTGGGTTGAAGAAACTCTGATATGTGGCATGTCGATCCTATCATAAGGTTGTGTTATTCTAATTGCTATTGCTTGGTATTGACAATGTATTGTAAATATAACAGATTTATATGATATTGTTATAGGATAGTTGTAGAACCTCGTATTTTCAAATATTATTTTAAATATTTGAAAATGAATTAAAATGATTTTCTGGAGATTTAATAAATATTTTCTAAAGAGTTATCTTTTTGCACGTGCAAAACACGTGCAAATATTTTCTTGAGAGGTTCAAAAGTCAAGTTTTCTTCATGAAAAATCATTATTTAATATTTGGAAATTATTTATTATTACTCCAATTTTTTCTGAAATTAATTGGATCTATTTGCAATTTTTGAGAAAAGAAGGACCTTTTTGCAAATTTGTCGTTTTCAGGGGTTAAAATGCAAAATGTATTTTCTGGACGTTTTGAACTGTACCAATTGATATTAATGAGTATATTTTACTTTTAAATCCTAATTTAAATGATTTTTATTGAGTTTCCAAGAATAGAGTTATATATGTAAGTTTATATTTTGGGAGGACTATTTTGCAAAATGCATTTCCAAAACCCTAAATCTTGATTTTCGGCCTATATAAAAAGGGTTTGCAGCCGTCATTCGCTGCACAACTCAAATTTTATTATATCTTTTATTTTCTTGGTGATTGAAGAGGAGGATTTTGGATTTCACAAAAAGGAGACTTTCTTGTCGGATTTCTTCATTCTAAGGTGAGTGATATGAACTTTGTTTTGTTGATTGATTTATGTGAATGATTGTGTGTTGTTTTGTTTCGACATCTTTGTTTATTTAGTGTATCTTGTATGTGAACGATGCAATAGTTGTTATTTATATTATGTATGTGAAATCTATGAACGTTTAGTAGATCTTGATTAATGAATTCTTTATTGCTTGAAAGCATGTTAAGATTTGAGTATGATTATTACAATAAGGGATTGGATGGATGAACATCTGGATCTCGCGATTATAAATCAGATTTTGGTTTTGAGTGGTGAAAGAAATTCAGTATTGAGAAATCCTAATGGAAGAATTAGGAGTTTAGAACATAAGAATTGAGTTTTGAGATATTGGTTGATTTGAGGAAATGTATCCATAATGAGGATTATTTGAGATTATCGTTTTATTCGAATACAAATTATTTTAGTAAACCATGATTGCTTTGGAAAACCCTAATTTTGATTATCATGAACAACCAAAACCTTGCAGACTGAAGGCCGACAGTCGACTGGTACGACCCAGCTGCTGTATCTTTAGTTTTCTTGCAAATCTGCTCTGGACAGTCGACTTAGACCCTTTTCAGTCGACTGGTATACTTAGAATTTATTTTTCAAAGTCATCGTAGATTTTTCTCTGGTAAGTCGACTTATGACTTTTTAAGTCGACTTATATTCTCTTTTAAGTCGACTTATGACTTTACAAGTCGACTTATGACACTTAGAATATTTTCTTAAAGATTTCTGGAATTTCTCTCTGGTAAGTCGACTTATGTTTTTGGTAAGTCGACTTATGACTTTTATAAATCAACTTATGTTTTTGGTAAGTCGACTTATGATTTTTATAAGTCAACTTATAATACTTAACTTATTTTCTTAAAATTACTGAATTTCCCTCTGGACAGTCGACTGGTGTCCTTTTGCAGTCGACTGGTACTGATACTTTTCTAAGGTGTTTTGATGTTCTTTAAACGACTATTTCTTTAAACATTTTGGATCTATAACCTACCCTTATAAATGTTATTCTTCTATAGAACATATGTTTTCAATATATTTTATTGATTTGGATTATGGAATTTATTAAAACTTGGGTTTGTTGAGTGGAGAGATTTCTCCTTTGACCGTTTAACGATGGATTAGTGAATTATGGACATATTGAGAGTCACTGATCTCTGGGGTCGGGTATAATCTGCGGTATTGAGAGTCACTGATAGTGACTGATAACCGGGTATCCGATCTGCGGTGTTGAGAGTGATTAATAGTCGAGTATATTCTGCGGTGTTGAGAGTCATTGATCTCTGGGGTTGGATATACTCTGCGATGTTGAGAATCACTGATAGTGATTAATAACCGGGTATCCAATCTGCGGTGTTGAGAGTGACTGATAACCGGGTATCCGATCTGCGGTGTTGAGAGTGATTAATAGTCGGGTATATTCTGCGGTGTTGAGAGTCACTGATCTCTGGGGTTGGGTATACTCTGCGGTGTTGAGAATCACTGATAGCGATTGATAACCGGGTATCCAATCTGCGGCGTTGAGAGTGACTGATAACCGGGTACCCAATTTGTGGTATTGAGATTGATTGATAGATGGGTAATTCTGCGGTGTTGAGAGTCATTGATCTCTGGGGTTGGGTATACTCTGCGGTGTTGAGAATCACTGATAGTGATTGATAACCGGATATCCAATCTGCAGTGTTGAGAGAGACTGATAACCGGGTATCCGATTTGTGGTATTGAGATTGATTGATAGATGGGTATATTCTGCGGTGTTGAGAGTCATTGATCTCTGGGGTTGGGTATACTCTGCGGTGTTGAGAATCACTGATAGTGATTGATAATCGGGTATCCAATCTGCGGTGTTGAGAGTGACTGATAATCGGGTATTCGATTTGTGGTATTGAGATTGATTGATAGATGGGTATATTCTGCGGTGTTGAGAGTCATTGATATCTGGGGTTGGGCATACTCTGCGGTGTTGAGAATCACTGATAGTGATTGATAACCGGGTATCCAATCTGCGGTGTTGAGAGTGACTGATAACCGGGTATCCGATTTGTGGTATTGAGATTGATTGATAGATGGGTATATTCTGCGGTGTTGAGAGTCATTGATCTCTGGGGTTGGGTATACTCTGCGGTGTTGAGAATCACTGATAGTGATTGATAACTGGGTATCCAATCTGCGGTGTTGAGAGTGACTGATAACCGGGTATCCGATTTGTGGTATTGAGATTGATTGATAGATGGGTATATTCTGCGGTGTTGAGAGTCATTGATCTCTGGGGTTGGGTATACTCTGCAGTGTTGAGAATCACTGATAGTGATTGATAACCGAGTATCCAATCTGCGGTGTTGAGAGTGACTGATAACCGGGTATCCGATTTGTGGTATTGAGATTGATTGATAGATGGGTATAATCTGCGGCGTTGAGAGTCATTGATCTCTGGGGTTGGGTAGACTCTGCGGTGTTGAGAATCACTGATAGTGATTGATAATCGGGTATCCAATCTGCGGTGTTGAGAGTGACTGATAACCGGGTATCTGATCGGTGGTGTTGTTTTCTTTTCATGCATGAGTTTCCTGTTTTCTGCTTCTAACACTTAGTTAAGCTACATTTGATGTTTTCATGTTTTCTTGTCATTTCTACTTCACAATACATGTTCAGTATTTGCTTCTCTCGTTCAGTACATGTTGTTTAAGAATCCATGCTTATTGTTTATTTTGTTGTTGTTTATATATATCACTCACACCATTTATGGCTGACCCCTTTAGTTTTGGGGGTTAAGGATCATCTCTAGCCTCATGTATTGCAGGTTGTTGCCTAGTGCTTGGAGGTTGGATGCTTAAGATAGTTTTGAGATAAACTAATGTAATAGAGCCTTGTGTAAAAGAAGTGTTGTAAAAAGAATGTTGTAATTCAAGGTGTTTGTATTTCCGCTGTATTTTGAAAAAGATTGTTGTAATAGAAGTTTGGAATAAAATTATTTGTGTTTTGAGCTATGTGTACTATTACATTGAAGTTGATGCTGGGATTGTGCCACGTATTTTTCTAAGTTATTATATTAGAAATTCGGGGCGCTACAATAGTATTGTTGGAAAAAGTCATTTCCTAATAGTACATCATTATTCATATCATCAAACTGGTATATTATTGGTATTTTTAGCATGTAATTTTCTATTTGTATATTAACATTTTGTTGATACCTATCAAGTATGAAGATTTGTCCAGTTTATCTAGTTATCGCCTCTTTATTATATCCATCTTGTTTTCATCTTGGTAGTATACTTTCACGGTATAAGCTAGTGACTGCTCCAGTGTCTTAGACTATGGTAGTTTCTTGATTTGTATCATTCGTAGACAAATTCTGTTAGTATGTATAATGTATTTTTTGTTGCTCTTAATGAGTTCAATTACACAATATTCCATTTATTAGTATACTTTCATTGTTTACTGTTATTGTGGTTTTTTTCTTTTCTTGAATTGAGTAAGGTTAAACTAATGTAAGGAATTCAGTTCCTAATAACATTTCATTAACATGGTATTCTGTATCAACATGTAAATGTAATAGCATTTTATTTCTACCATTTATCCTTAGTGGTAGTATTATTTTATTTACAATTGAATGTCTATTATTGTAATAGCCTAGGTAGTAATACTGATTTTCTAATGGTTTTAATTCTGTTGTTTTTATATTTGTTTGTTTAATATGTGAATTAGTAGCTCCTGTATCTACCAAGATTACTTGTTTATTCCATTTTCCACTGTCATAATATTCAATTTCTATTTTAAATTGGTTATTGTTCTGATTATCTATTGTATTTATTATTGGTATTATTTCCAATGCTAGTTGTTTGTTTCTTATTGATAGTGATCTTTTCCTGAACATTATTTCTGGTGCTTTTCCTTTTGTAATTTCTTTTGCTTTATTAAAGTCAAATTCTATATAATTTGGTATAGTCATTTCAGGATTTTCTCTAACTGGTTTGTATCTTATAATTTAGCTGAATGGTGGTTCTATTTTAAAATTATCTGAATTCTATTTTTTACTTCATGCTTACTAGTGAAAGCATAAATATTTCTTATTTGTATACTCATACTTTGCTTTTCTCTATCATTTCTATTCCTGATAATCTGTGGTACATGACTAAACTTTTGTCCTTATTTTCTTCGGCCATACTTATAGAGAAACTAGGTTTACCCGTTGACACGTGCCTATGGCACGTTTTCGGAACGGTGCACCTTGTTTGATCATATAAAATAGTTTTGGAGGTCCAGCAAATTAAGCAAATTAATTAAAGTAGTAAACATAGAGCAAAAAACATATTATATGATTTTTTTTGAATTATTTTTAAAGTTTTTAAAATTTTAATTTTTTTAATTTTTTAATATTTTAAAATTTTTAAAAATTTTTATTTTCTTAATTTTTTAATAGAAGAGGGAGGGAGAAAGAGAAAAAAAAATTAAATAAATATAGGAGTTGTTTTGGGTGGGAGATTTGAATTTGAGTTTTGGGGAGAGCTTTTGGGGGGAAAATATGTTTTGTAAGGTTAGATCTGGGCCTTTGATTTTTGGAGGGATTGAAGGAGAGCCACTTGATAGCTTTCTTTGTGTTTTATTATATAGATTAGGTTTTATTGTAAATTTTATCTTTTGATACATTAAGTTTCCTTGTACTATTCCTATTAAGCATCTTGTGTACTTGATATTATTTTATCATCCATTAGTTTTTTTTTCAGGGGTGTAATTATTCCTTCCTTAAAATAAGCTTTTATTATTATTTACACAGCTCCAAAATGTATGTGTCCTAATGTTTTTCTGGTTTTCTCACTTATTTTTTCCATCTATTGTCTTATTATTTTTCAGTTATTAATGAGATTATGGTTTTTCCGTGGGCTTGTTCAATGTTTATTAGTTGTTTATTATTTCTGGCTATTATGATGTTATTCTTTTTTCCTTTCAAATATAGGTAGTTTAAATGTCTCTTTTTTGTTTATGTCTAATTTGGTTGCTCTTATTTTACCTTATTTCTATATGTTAAAGCACAATTTCCCCCTTACTTCTACTTTATTTTCTTGTTTTTCTAATTGTTCTCCCATTTCTGTTATTTCTGTCATCATATTTATTTCACATTCTTCTATTTCACTTTCATTACTTCTACTATCTCCTTCCAGCACCATTATTTCTTCATCTTCACTAATTTCTTACCAGTCTTCCTCATATTCTATGGGTTTATAATTTATGTTATTCATCTCTTCAATTTCTTCTACGTATTTTACATTTTCTTTTTTCATTCTCTTAGGGCAATTTGGTGATATATGTCGTACTTCTCCACATATATAACAATTACATTTCTTTGAGTTTTCAGATATTGTCTATGTTTATTTATTCTTCTGAAGTATTTTTATAGGGTTTTTTTATATCTCTTAAAACTTTTTCTATATTTTGGTTTATATTTTTGGAATTTTTGTTTAAGTCTCTTTGTATAATAATAGTTATTATTACAACCCCAATAATTTGGTCTTGCATCTTCACAACAAATTCTTTGTTTATATGTTCTGTAGTATTTTATAGTTGCTCTATCTTCTTGGCACACTTTATCCATATAATCTTTTACAAATTATGTTTTATACCTTAAAATATATACTTCTGGTTTTGCTTTCTCACCTCTGTATGCACTATATATGTTTATACTTCACGGATCAGGTAGTTTTAGAAAAAATGAGTCTAAGATTGGACTCCTTTCTTCTTTTGTATAATAACTATCTTGAAAATATTCTCGGAATTCACAAGCATAGTTGTCAAAATAACACATGTCGCATATTTCTAAATTACTTAATCTCCACCTTGCTTGGTTCTTTTTGTATATACTATGTTTTTCTCCTTTATCGTAAACACTAAATTATGTTCTTATTGTTATCTCGTAATTTATAATTATTTCTTTTAGTCCTAAGGTTCGTTGTGCTGAGTTTTCTTCTATTCCTTTATCATCAATTGGTCTTGATTTTCTGATTTTCTTCCTCTTTCTTTAGTTCATTCCACCATTTTGCTACTACTCCTATAAAAGTTGTTTATATAGGCTTTGCTTGAATCCTACTATTAATGAAGCCTTTACCCATTCCTCTATTGTCCTATCTACATCTTTTACGCAGTCTAGATGTAGCTATTCTCCATTTCCTGCTATTCCTTTTTCGCAGTGTTCTGCAGGTTCATATTTTGAGGTTTCTTTTTCTTTATCTTTTCCTAACTTATTATTTTTTGTGTCTTGTCATTTCCATGGTAAGTGATAAGGCCTTCTCTTAAGTGGCGGCCTTAAGATTTCATATGTATTAATTGGATCATCTGTAGGTTTTGTTTAAATTTTGTCTTCTTCTTGATTCATTTTTTACTTCTTTATCTAGTATGTCTAGAATTCTCAAAGCTTTCTCTGCTTCCTCTGAATTTGGATTTGCCATTGAATCTTCTATTTCCAAAATACTTATATTAAGTTTTGTTGTGGCCTCTAACTCCTTCATACATGCTTCTGTTATACCTAATTCTTCTTCAGTGTCCTCTGTTATATACGTACAAAGTTCTTTTATGTTATTAGTTATGATTTTTAAATCCTTTCGTATAGTTTCTACAAATTTTGGACCATTGTAATCTTCTTCCAACTCTTTAATGTTTATCATAAATTTCTTAGAATTTTGATGGTTCTTAATTTCTTTGTAATATTATCCATCCTAACTTAATTCCTATAGTTTAAGATCTTGTATGATAATAGTTGTTGGCAATACTAGCTTGCTTCTTCATTCTTATAATCTAATACTTTGTATGCTATCTTTTTTTTTTTTTTCTTAGGTAGTTTCTCAGTTATTTTACTTGTAATTAACAAATATTCTGATATTTCCTTATCAGTTATATGTTTTTTTTTTCCTCTCTTAATCTTCTATCAATGTATCTAATTTTAAATTTTGAAATATTTTTAAATTTTAGTTTCTTTATTTTCTGTGAAATATCCAGTTTTTATAAGCTGAAGAGGTATTATAGTTTGTAATTTCTAAAGGAGGGTTATATGGAAAATTTTGTTTTTAGGTTATTATATTAACAGGTAATATTTTGTGAAAGTGTGTCAGTCGGATAAATGTTTTGGAAAGTGGGTTGGTTTGATAAATATTTATTGAAAGTGGGTTGGTCACACAATCACTCTGTGCTTGTCCCTCATAAGTGAATAATTATATCACAAATGCTATACATATCTCAAACTTTACTCTAAACTTACCCCAATCACTAAAAGACAAATCCCCCAACCTCTAAAATATAATCAAAAAAAGATTAAAATATTATCCAAACCTTGTCTTTTAGTCATAGGGTATGTTTGAGAGATAATTTCACATATAGGATTTTTTTAGAAAGTATTTGCAAATATAGGATACCCCCCAAACTATTTACAAAAATAGAACAGTAGGAAGTAATTTTCTAAGAAAGACCCTTACCTTTGGAGATATTTACACAACATTAAAACTAAAAATTTACATATGTCACTACCACTATTTAAAAACTGAATATTTCACAGAAAATAAAAAAATTAAGATTAAAAAATCTCTCAAAATTTAAAATTAGATACATTGATAGAAGATTAACAGAAAGAAAACATATAACTGATAGAAAAATATCAGAATATTTGTTAACAACAAGTAAAATAACTAAAAAAACTAGCTAAGAACATATAAAAAGAGAGAGCATACAAGGTATTAGATTATAGAAACGAAGAAGTAAGTTGGTATTACCGACACCTGCTAACATATAAAATATTAGGCTAAGTATGGTTAATAAAGTAGAAATATTAAATTCAAAAATAGAACCAGAAAGTTATATGATAAACATATAAGAGTTGGAAAATGATTACATTGATCCAGAGTTTGTAGGAACTATAAGAAAAGATTTAAAAATAATAAATAAGAACATAAAAGAACTAGGTAGATATAACCGAAGACACAGAAGAAGAACTAAGCATAACGGAAAAAGGTATGAACGAGTTAGAAGCTATAACAAAGCTTAATATAAACATTTTAGAAATAGAAGATTTTATGGCAAATCGCAATTCAGTGGAAGTAGAGGAAGTCTAAAAAAATCTAAATATAACGAATGAAGAAATAAAAATGGATCAAGAGAAAGAAAAGATTATAACAAAACCTACAGTAATTCAAACTGATATATACAAAATCTTAAGGCCACCACCTAACAAAAGACCTTATCACTTACCATGGAAATGGAAAAACACAAAAAATAATAAGTTAGGAAGAAACAAAGAAAAACAAACCCCCAAAATATGAACTTGCAGAACACTACTGAAAAGAAATGTCAGAAAATAGAGAATGACTAGATCTGGACAGCGTAAAAGACGTAGATAGGACAATAGAAGAATGGGTAAAGGCTTCACTAATAGTAGGATTTAGGCAAAATCTTTCAGGAAATTCATTTGAGAAATTTATAGAAGCAACCTTTATAGGAGTAGTAGCAAAATTGTGGAATGGACTAAAGGAACAAGAAAGAAATACTATCAGAAAATCAAGACCAATTGATGATAAAGGAACGGAAGAAAGCTCAGCACAACGAACCTTAGAACTAAAATAAATAATTACAAATTAAGAAATAAGAACAGAATTCAGTGTCTACGATAAAGGAGAAAAACACATTATATACAAAAAGAACCAAACAAGATGGAGACTAAGCAATTTAGAAATATGCGACATGTGCTATTTTGACAACTATGCTTGTGAATTCCGAGAATCTTTTCAAGATAGTTATTATACAAAAGAAGAATGGAGTCCAATCTTGCACTCATTCTATCTAAAACTACGTGGCCTACGGAGTATAGATATATATAGTGCATACATAGGTGAGAAAGTAAAACAAGAAGTAGATACTTTAGGGTATAGAATACAATTTGTAAAAGATTATAGGGATAAAGTGTGCCAAGATGCTATAGCAACAATGAAATACTATATAACATATAAACAAAGAATTTGTTGTGAAGATGCAAGACCGAATCATTGAGAATGTAATAATAACTATAATTATACAAGAACAATAAACAAAAATTCCAAATATATAAACCAAAATATAGAAAAAAATTTAAGATGTATAAAAAATCTTATAAAAGATACTTCAAAAGAATAAATAAAAATAGACAATATCCGAAAAACCTAAAAAATGTAACTGTTATATATGTGGAGAAGTATGACATATATCACCAAACTGCCCTAAGATAATGGAAAAAGAAAATGTAAAATACATAGAAGAAATTGAAGAAATGAATAACATGAACTAGGAACCCATAGAATATGAGGAAGACTGGTCAGAAATTAGTGAAGATGAAGAAATAATGATACTGGAAGAAGATAGTGGAAGTAGTGAAGGTGAAACAGAAGAATGTGAAATAAATATGATGACAGAAACAACAGAAAGAGGAGAACAATTAGAAAGAGAAGAAAATAATAAAGAAGTAAGAAAAAGAATGTGCTTTGATATACAAAAATAAGAGCAACCAAATTAGATATAAACCGAAAAGAGATATTTAAACTACCAATATTTGAAAGGAAGAAGAATACCATCATAATAGCCAAAAATAATGAACAACATATAGACATTGAACAGGCACAAGGAAAAACTATCATCCTATTAATAACTGAAAAAATAATAAGACGAGATGGAAAAAAAGTGAGAAAAACCAAAAAAATATTGAGAAACATACATTTAGGAGCCGTGTAAATAATAATAAAAGCTTATTTTAAGGAAGAAATAAATACACCCCTGGAAATATACCTAATGAATGATAGAATAATATCAAGTACACAAGATGCCTTAATAAAATGTATCAAAAAATAAAATTTACAATAAAACCTAATTTCTCTATAAGTGTGGCTGAAGAAAATAATGACAAAAGTTTAGTCATGTACCACAAAAGTTTAGTCATGTACCACAGATTATCAGGAATAGAAATGATAGAGAAAAGCAAAGTTATGAGTATACAAATAAGAAATATTTATACTTTCACTAGTAAACATGAAGTAAAAAATAGAAATACAGATAATTTTAAAATAGAATTACTATTCAGTGAAATTATAAGATTCATACTAGCTAGAGAAAACCCTGAAATGACTATACCAAATTATATGGAATTTGACTTTAATAAAGCAAAAGAAATTACAAAAGAAAAAGCAGCAAAAATAATCTTCATAAAGAGATCACTATCAATAAGAAACAAACAACAAGCATTGGAATTAATACTAATAATAAATACATTATACAATCAGAACAATAACCAATTTAAAATAAAAATAGAATATTATGACAGTGGAAAATGGAATAAACAAGTAACCTTAGTAGATACATGAGCTACTAATTTACATATTAAACAAACAAATATAAAAGAAACAAAGTTAATACCATTAGAAAATCCATATTACTACCTAGACTATTACAATAATAGATATCTAATTGTACATAAAATAATACTACCCCTAAGGATAAATGGTAAAAATGAAATGCTATTACATTTACATGTAGATCCAGAACACCATGTTAATGAAATGTTATTAGGAACTGACTTCCTTACATCAGTACAACCTTACTCAATTCAAGAAGAAAAAGTTACAATAACAGTAAACAATGAAAGTATAATAATAAATAGAATATTGAGTAAATGAATCCATTAAGAGCAACAAAAAATACGTTATATATACTAACAGAATTTGTTTACGAATGATACAAATCAAGAAACTATCATAGTCTAATAGACACCGGAGCAGGCACTAGCTTATGCCACGAAAATATACTACCAAGATGGCGACAAGATGGATATAATAAAAAGGCTCTAACCGAATTAACTGGAAAAACCATCATACTTGATCGGTATCAACAAAATGTTAATATACAAATAGAAAATTACGTACTAAAAATACCAATAATATACCAATTTGATGACATGAATAATAATGTACTATTAGGAAATGACTTTTTCCAACAATACTATCCTATAATCATATCAAATAAATCTGTTATATTTACAACACCTTGTCAAGACCAAGCAATAGCAATTAGAATAACCCAATCTTATTCTAGGACCGACTTGCCGCATATCAGTGTTTCTTCAACCTAGCGTGGTGAGTATCAATGTTTACCAAACAAAACTAGAATACACCAAGTCCAAGAAATAACTACAAAAGATATTTTACAAAAATAATTAGAAAATCTATGCGGAGAGGACCCTTTAGCAAAATGGGACTTAAGTAAACCCACAACACATATATAGTCTATAGATAAAAACAAAATTATAAAAATTAAACCTATAAGACACACTCCAACATATTTAGAAGAGTTCAAAATACATATAAAAGAACTGATGGAAAATAATTATATAAGAAAATCACAAAGTCCACATTCATCACCAGCATTTATAGTAAGAAAACATTCAGAAGAAAAAAGAGGTAAATCTCGAATGGTAGTAAATTATAAGAAATTAAATAAAAATACTAAGACATTTGGATATCCACTACTAGATATGCAAATACTACTTAATACTGTAAGAACAAGAAAAATATATTCGAAATTCGATTGTAGATCAGGATTTTACCACGTAAAACTAACAGAAGACTCAAAACAGTTAACAATATTTAGCACACCTCAAGGATTCTATGAATGAAATGTATTACCATTCAGATATAAAAATAGTTCAGGAATATTTTAAGAATATATGGATAAGATATTTGAAAAATACAATAATTTCATATTAGTATTTGTAGATAATACTCTAATAGGATCCGAAAACGAAGAACAACATAAAAAAACATTTACTAAAATTTATAGAAATAGTAAAAAATGCAAATATTATACTATCAAAAAAGAAAATGGAATTGTTCAAAACTGAGATAGAATTTTAAGGAACAAAATTATCATATGAAGGAACAAAACTATAGCCACATATAGCAGAAAAATAAATATATTTCCTAATGTCCTAAAAGGAAAAAGAGAAGTACAATCCATAATCAGACTATTAAATCAAACAAGAAGATACATACCGAATTTATCAGCAAAAATAAATTGGTTACATCAAAAACTAAAAAAGTTTAAGAAATGGGAATGGACCTTAGAGAATGAAGAAAAAACTTAAAATCTTAAAACAACAAACTTCAAAATTAAATTAGCTAAGATTACCTGTTAAAAAATGTTCATAGATAATAGAAACAGATGCATGTGAAAATAATTGGAGAGCAGTATTAAATTCATTGAAATAGGTGAAAAACAAGAAAGATCAGTCTGAAATACTAGTGGATCATTCACATTGACCCAACAAAATTACCACATAAATGAAAAAGAACTACTAGCAATCTTAAAAGATATTAAAAAGTTTGAATTATTCATAATACATACGAAATTCACAGTAAGGACATATAATACACAAGTAAAGAGTTGGATTAACAAAATAATAGACCCAACTATAGCAAATAAAAGATAGATAAGATGGAAAATGGAGTTAGCACATTACGACTTCTCAATAGAAAATATAAAAGGAAAAAATAACATCCCAGCAGATTTCTTTTCAAGAAACTGGAATTTTCATTTTTACAGGATGAAAAATAGAGTCCAGCATATAGAATAGGATATAGTCTACCTAAAGGAGACTGTAGAGCAATTAAAAAGAGAATTTAACCAATTACAGTTGCAAATATGTGGTCTTCAAAATATATTTTACCAATACATAAATGCAGAACATTGAAAAAATGAGAGAAGGGAGTAAACCTATTAACCCACAAAATACAAGTGAAATCACAAAATTAGCCACACAAGAGGGAAACTCCACATCCATACAACCTACTATCTACAAAGAGAGTTTACTCTCAGATCCTCCAAAATATTCCAAGAATGATTTATTTTTACAACATATTGAAAAATTATGTCAGACCACTCAGGTCAATCAATTTATCAAAACTAGTTCTCAACATATGAACACAGCGATCATACTACCAGGAGCAAATCCAAAGAAAGTAAGAGTATTATTCGAAAGAGTGCTTATCCACTGCATATTCCATCCCGAGAATGTGAAGAACTTAGCCAGCTACCATAAGAAGTATATAAATTTTCTAAGAGTTATTGTGGTCTTACAAAAGCTTCCAAAATATATGTCCGGATAATTTCAGCTATTTCAGAATTCCTTGAAGATGATGAAGAACTACCCGCTGAGCATATTATAAACATATGGATGACTACACAAATTCTTTTTGGAGCAACCAATATTATACCATATAAAAATAAAGAATTTGAAAAACTGATCTCAGAAAGAAGAGCTATGGAATTTAGAACAATGTAGAAATACAAAATAGAGACAATAACATATGGATCTATGATAGTCCTGACCCATAAAAATTAATGATTTACATCATAGTAAAGATTAAACAACCACAGTAAAAGAAAGAAGTCTTTGACAGCTGGTACCAAATTCTACATAAAGGAGCCATGACAATGACAGAAGAGACAGCTATTCAATACTGTAGATTGATGAGGATGGAACCACAACATAAATGCAGAAAATACGGAAAAGAACAAGAGAAAGTTGACGAAGAGTTATTTCTGATGTGAAGCACGTGAAGATGTTGGCCAGAAAAGAATCTTTAACGTAAGCAATGACGTAATAGGCTCAATTATTTATCTATGATGTAAGCAATAATGTAATGAGAACAATAATTGTTGTTGATGTAAAGTCATCCCTTCTTCTATAAAAGGGGAGGCTGGGTAAGGGAGATGGCAGAAGATATATAGTATCCATATAAGCTTGTAAGGAGAATCTGTAAGAAAATTGAAATCAATAAAGACTATCTTTCTTGTTAAGCTCTTGTACAATATAAGGTATGAATAATTAGTCTCTTACCCTCAGAAAGAGCTTTGTAAGGCTCTACATGAAGGATCTTACAAAAACACCAATTTGTAACCTTCCATAGTTAAGCTGTACACCTAGTAGCAGGAAACGAGCTAGGTTGTGGTTGACTGTACTTAAGTGCTACTAGTTGTTCCAGACGTATCTCTTGGATAAAGCTCTCCTAGATAGCATAGTTGTCTTGAGATGGGAGGAACGTAAAAGGAGCACTGAAATCGGGGTGCATACCAGATGTATCTTATCCACTGGTAGTACTAGTATAGAGCAGCTCAAAGAGATTTAAGTAGGTCGGAAGCATGATGAGCCATTTTGTTTTGATTCTTATGGTATCCTTAGACATCTCTCTTTACTCCTGATTTTATACTTGTTGTTTTAAATCACAAAATTGCTATAAAAAATAATGGATAACAATTGTAACACCCTGAATCCAAAAATACACTGAATTCGAGATTCCACAGGATCTTTACACTTCTTTCGTACAATTTTACAAGGAATTTAAAACTTTTCACTTTACATTAGAGTTACATGAAAACTTTATACTTTACATTGTACAGTGAAAGAAAATTTACAACATTTAAACAAATGTACAACAACATTGAATAATTTCTAAGCATCTGTTCCTCTTTAATCTTTATCATGTTATTTACCCTACATACAAAACTGTGGGTACGTCAGTTTATTCAACCGACGAACATTATACACGGCCATCCTCTCTATGCCGAAAATAGTATAACAGATTTTCCATATTTAACAAACACAAACTTGTCACATATCAAACTAAAGGGAATACCCTATTGATGTCGTGTTGTGATTCTGCACTTAGTCCTTAATGCAATTATTTATATTATATGACACTAATGCACACTTGTTCGGATTCTATGCATCCCATACTACATAGGTCCTAGGAAAAGCCTCTTAATCGTTCTTCATCTTGTAGGGTTCAATCCCTCGTCATGTCTTAATCTACTACTGTAACTACGGTAAGTATCCTAGATGTTTTCTGACATACAAACTCATGTCTAAGCGCCCTGGAGGGAATCCCAACGCACTGACACATGACTCATCATGCAGGCATCCTGTGGTAATTCAGCTCCTACCATAGACATGACACCACCCGCAGTCGTCCAACACCCCACGAGCGTCGCCACCGGGACGGTACTCTGAAGCAGTATCCACGCCCTATCATGACTCATCATGGGACATCCTGGGATACTCTCTCGCCGCCAATCCAATGGCCCGCATACTCAATATTTTTCTCTTACTTTCATCACATCTTCACTATGTAACTAATCCTTAGTTCTAACGAAATCATGAACAAAATCAATTTCTTAGAGTTAGCCCTCTCACTACTACCGGTCTTATTTCTTTCATTTCACAATGACCCAAACTGGTCTTTTCAATATCAATAATCATAATTCATCACTTTTCACTTGCCGGTGTGAGTTTTGGCTACACCCTAATTTTCAATTTCAATTCATAAATTCACATATTTGAGTTGTCATACTCAATAATATTTCTCTTTTCCAATTATAATTTCTAAATTATCCATGAGTTAATAACCATACATGGAGTTCAATTACTCATCATGTATTTCATTAAATATCATTTCCACATTAAAATCACATCACTAATTATATGGTCAAAAGAATATTCACAACTCATAATTGTCACACTATTCTTCAATAAGAATAATTCATACCACTTCACTTCATATGTTCTCTTTCTTATTTATAATTCTTTTCTAGCACTTTATTTCAATTCTTTTTGTAAACTTAACTAGTGTAGAACCATACAACTTTTCACAAATAAACTAGTGTAGAACCATAGTTCTATCTACACTTTTGTTCTAAAAAATGTACTCTTTTTACTTTAATAAATCCCAATTTATTTTTCATAAGTCTCACATAATTTTAGAATAATAATAATATTTTTTCCATAATTTTTAAACATAAAAAACCCACCAAAAATTATTTTTTTTCAAAAAGTAATATACTAGCCGAGACCAGGATTCGAACCAACAACCACAGGGAACCCAACCGCACGCTCTGGCCATGTGGCCACTTGTGCTCAGCGGTATAGAAGAGAGCCAGAGAGTTATATGCTATCGGTTCGAAAACTAAATTAATTTAAAAACGCACATAAAAGATGGTGTTCTCAAGTATCGAACCAGCGATCCAAGGGACACACCGCACAACACTGTAGCGCTAAAGAGCCTCCCGACCACTTGAGCTATAGGCTCAGGTTGTCATGGTACAACTCAAATTCTAATTAAATCAACCCTCTGTCTAATAGCACATTTCGATGTTTCAAAAGCTCTCATTTGAGTTTTGCTTTTACTAAACTTACTGTAAATTTCCAGATTAATTATTCCCATCATAATTTATACTCCAGTATATTAAAAATAATTTTTTCAATAATTAAACACATATTTTCCATACAATTTGGCTAAATTGTAAGCTAGTACTACCACATTTCTTTTTCGACATTTCTTATCCAATTTTGATTTCCACAATCTCTATATCAATTCTCTGTTTTTATTTATTTCACAAACCCACAAATTATATTTTTGGTCATTCGTTACAATATTATCACACAAGGTCCATTTAAGCATATAAAACAACATTGTCGTCTACTAACTTTTGCATGTAGTTCTTGATGCTAATAATGAATTTTTCTTCAAACAATCCATAGTTATAATTAATTTACACACAACTTAAATTAAATGATGGAAATACATACAAGCTATTTATTAACATTTCAATCAACTAATAAGCCATTTTTCCAATTAAAATGTACTCTTATTAATCTTTTTTATGCATCATCATTTCAATTCAATTCTAGCATGCTTACTAATTAGAAATACGGAAAATAACCCACCTTAATTGGAGAGAAATACAATTTGCAATACCTCCTAAACAAAAGTCCTTGCCAAGAGAGCGATCCTTCTCCTCCTCGATGCGCACACAAGCCCCCAAGATGCCAACCCGAGCACTCCCTTGATGCCGGCCTTCCTTTTTTATGCAAGCACAAACTCCTCACACACAACTCTCAATCTTTTAACTCACTTACTAAACTACTAATAATGTATTTTATACTATAGGTCTTGGAGAATTAATTAGTACAAAATAACTAGGCTAGGGGGGGGGGAGTATTTATACTAAAAATTTGGTTAAATGAAAGGCTAGGATTAAACTAGGAGTTAGAAACAAAAGGCTAGGATTCAAGGAGGAGTTACAATAACCAACCATGATCAAGTAACCACCACCCATGACTCTACTCAAAATTTCCTTTTCCCTCCATGCTCAAAACCGGCCATGCAAAGGTGCATTTGCACGTGTACGTGCAATGCACGTGCATGCAATTGTCTCCATTTAACAAAAGTTGTACATTATATTTTCTATAAAAATAATCTTTAAAATATGTTCTACATTACAAGTTGTAAATAAAAAGAGAAATAACTCATGTGCCTTAATTAATGGGCCAAAATAATAGTTTTATAAAAAGAAATTAAATAAATTAGATTTGGGCTAAAAACAAAGGCTTATGTTTATTTGAAGAAAGTGGGCTTTATAAAAATAATTAAAGAACACATATACACATATCATCCATAATGAAAAATAATTATAAGATTTCATACTATAAAAATTGTACGTGCACACTACGTGCAAAATAAATAAATAATTTTCATAAATAAAAATCGGGGTATTACAACAATAGTTTAAGTCTTGCCTCAGAAATCTATGAATAAATGACTAACTATCAAAGAAGTGATAGAATGCTAGTTTTTTATGTTTACTATCCTCATAGAGTAACAAACATGAATGATTTTTATGAGTTCAAATTATTTTTCTTTAGTGTACAATGAGTAATAATTATAACAATAAATCAAATAAATTCTGGAGAAACTAGTAATATAAATGTCCAAATAATTGATGATCTAACTTTTTATGAAAGATCTTTATTATTTTATGAAAAATGGTGAATTTAGTAGTTATATCTGGAGCCCTACAACAGCATATAGACAATTTCTAGAAAAAAAATGAACATATCAAAGAAGGAAATGGACATATGGAAGAACTCGAAGAACCCCGAATTGATAGTAAAAGTGAAATATCTGTGACAGAATCAGAATCTATGAGAGATCTTGAACTTTGCTTGATTACTTTAATATTTTTGAGATAGACAATGCACATTATTTCGAAGAATATTATTTTACAAAAAACTATCATCTTTGAGGTTTTTTGATACTCTGTTTTATTCTATTTTCAGGTGTTTTCACGCTTCGCAACCCCAGTTAGTATCAGAGCCTTGTTTCTAAGTAAGTAACTCTCTCGTGGTTTTCTCAAAATATTTAGTACAATTTATGTAGTTAAAAATTGATTAGATAAGAGAAATAGAAAATATTACAAAAATAAATTTTAAATTTGCTGAAAGATCACACATCGTATAGAAAAATTTATAGGATAGGAAGCATAGAATATTAATTAAAACTATCCCTTAGTTGCAAATAGTTTAGTCATTGTCCATTTTTTGCAAATATTTTGAAATTTTGTCCTAATAAAATAATTAACTTGTATGATTGGGGTAAAATTTAAGGTATGTCTAGTCCTCATCTAATTATATAGACTAGTAATTTACACGTGCGATACATGTCTTAATAAATAAATATTTTTTAAGCAAAAATTTCGACATAATCTGGCTTCGAACCTGAGATCCCTTTTATATTAGTTATGCATGGACAATGCACGTCTTAATATTTTTTTTTAAATAAAAACTTTGACGTAGTGAGGTTTCGAACCTGAAACCTCTCTTCATATTAGTTATGTATGTGCGTCATACACGTTGATAGATTGACAAATGACACTAAGGTATTCTTCTATTATAATATTAGAGAATGGTGAGTGCTGATGTTTGATTCAATTTTAAATGGCTGGTGCTAATGCAAGCAATCATAGGTAGTACATGAATAATCGGGAGCAAGTGCTTTCACGTGAGGTAGGATATAATAAGGAGTAATGCTACACCCTCTATCAATTTCACTATATTTTTCTTCATTAACTTAGGTGTCACACTCTAATAGGTGAGAAAGAAAGAGTAGGTAGGGGAACTTTCTCATAGGAGTGTGGCACCTAAGACAGTAAGGGGGCGTTTGGTATGCGGTAATGTATAAGGGAATCTAAGATTACCCTCTTGATTACCTGGTTTGGTAAGACATAGGTATAGTTTTGTAAATAATTTTAAATTCCCATGGTTATCAAAATAATTAGTTTGGAAGGATAAACATTCCCTTTGAAAAGGGTGGGATTTGTGGATTCCTCCACCTAAAAACGGAGTAAGAATATTGCATACCCAAAACAACCTCCAGATTTCTAGCTTATCATATAATCCGCTCTTATTCCCTTCAACCAAATTCTACCGCTCAAATTTTTGGCATTTCCTACTATCTTATATTACCTTTCCTAATATAATATACCTACTAATCCTACCAAATACTACACCATTCAATCCGTGAGCATCATCCCCTCATTTCTTTCCTTGTTTAATCAACTACCGAACCTAGGTTGCATGCACACCCAACCCGTGCATGCATACCCGGTTGATATCGTGTCGCCCCCTTTTTGCTACCAAACCCTATTCTCACAATATATATATGCTTTTGTTTACTTGTTCCACCCGAAAAAAAAGATTCTTTTTTTTTCCAAACCTTTGAGAGTTTTGATTTATTAAAACTTTTAAAATATCTCAATTACTTGATTTTGTTTATTCTGATTCTTTGTTAGGAGGCAGTGTTTCCATCTTGTTCATAGTGTTTTGAGATCCAACGTCATGGCTTGTATGTAAATGATTTTGTATTAGCTAATGAAACTAGAAAGATGATAGAGTCAGATAAAATGCATATTACTAAATTACTAAATGTACATATTACAGATAAGATGATAGAGTAAGATATATATCAGTATTGCTTTTGCACATGCATGCATATACATCAATTACTAAATTAGATAACCTTTATATTTATTTATTTTTAAATAAAGCCAAAAGAGTATTTTCGGTAATGTCTACTATAGAGATAGATTGATGGAAATAAATTGTTCTATACCAAACACGGTAATAAAGTATTCACAGGCATGTAATGTCGTATACCAAACACAGTATTACAACATTCCCAGGAATCTTCATTCCTACCCTCATATTCCTGAGAATCCACCAATTCCTGGGAATTTTCCAATCCGCGTACCAAACGCCCCCTAAAGAAAATTATAGTGAGATTGGTAGTGAATGTAACATTACTCTATAAGAGCATCCACAGTCGTTGAATGTGAAAAATGGCAAAATGTATTTTTTGCCCATCCAATTCGACGAAACGCTGCAGTCGTCGAATGGCAAAAAAATGCATAAGTTCGTTAAAAAAGAAACAGACGAAACATGATGTTTCGTCTGTAACTAAAAAAAATTACGGAACGAAACATGATGTTTCGTCCCAAAAAGGGGAAAAAAAGGAAGTTTTTTTGCAAAAAAATTTGCAAAAACAAATTTTAAAAATAGTTTGCAAATAATATTTGCAAAATAAAATTTAAAATTTGCAAAATAAATTTTAAAATTTGCAAAAACAATTAAAAATATTACAAAATGTTCCAAAAAATTCACTGTAGCTGGACGAAGCATGGTGCTTCGTCCGGAAATTCCGGAGGTTTTTTTTGTAAAAAAAAATTGCAAAAAGAATTTTTTAAACGAATTGTAAATTTTTTTTGCAAAATCAATTTAGATAATTGCAAAAAAAATTTAAAATTTACAATTTTTTTAAAAAATTGGATTGGGACGAAGCATGATGTTTCGTCTCAAATTGGGACGAAACATCATGTTCATTCCCACGTTTAAAGGTTATTTTATTCGGTTTTTTTTTTTTTTAACTTCGGACGAAACATCATGTTGATGTTTCGTCCGATTAATTAAAATAAGAATTAAATAATCCAAACGAAACATGATGTTTCGTCTGCTATAATATGCATTTTGCTATATCGATTGCTATTCGCCCCTTTCTACTGTAGCGATTTTGTCAAAAAATGGCAAAATAGCAGACGAGTGTGTGCGCTACAGTAAAAAAAAAATGAAAAAAATGGCAAATAAGCGAACGACTGTGGATGCTCTAATAAGTATAGAAACTGGGATGAGATATGGTGGGAATGGGTCATAAATTACAAACATTAATGTTACACATGCAATTTTTTCTACAACTTTTTTTAACAATTTTAAATGACACAATATTATTAAAGATTTCTATAACTTACTCTATAATAATTTTCAATAGTATTGTACAATCCATAATTGTAAAAAAAAAAGTTAAAGGTGTAACATTATTGAAAAATATGTGACCTTTTGCAACAACAAAAAAATATATATATAAAAAAAAGAGAAAAATCTTAGATGAAGGTCAAACATGGAGTTGTGAATGCATTAATTGATTCCGACTGAGAATGCATTATCATGCAAGTGACACGAGTAACAATGCAACGACTTTCTTTGGAAAAACAAAACCTTGTGAATGCTAGCTAGGTAAGCACACAACTCAAAGCACACTACTCTTGAATTTGCTCCTGAATGTTGAGAACAGATACAAGGGAGTTGCACTTTGTTCTGAATCAATCTGCAGACAACAGCTATATAGGATTTCCCCCACGATGTTACCTTTTACAGTTTCGACTTTCACCCCATTCGTCATATCTGAAGGAGGCAATTTTCTTATATAAAATACTTATAATTACTTCGTGGAACCTCTTATGGATGATCAACATTGTTTATTATGTTCTTTATTTCAAAATATGTATGGCTATAAAATATTAAATTGTTTACAGATCATTTATTTATATTTCAAGCGATGCAAAATGAACGGTTTTTCAATAGCATAATAAATTGACATTATTTGAAGGAGGCAATTTTCTTATATAGAATACTTATAATTACTTTGTGGAACCTCTTATGGATGATCAACATTGTTTATTATGTTCTTTATTTCAAAATATGTATGCCTATAAAATATTAAATTGTTCACAGATCATTTATCTATATTTCAACTGATCGCAAAATAAACGGTTTTTCAATAATATAACAAATTGACACTAAGCTATGCATGAGAAACAAGTCTCGGAATGTCTACGTTTTTGTACACATTCATTATTTGACATTATAAATTTAATGAACAGTTTGAATCGTCCATATAATGCGTTATAATATGAATACAACTACTCTATATATAAAAAAATTTCTCCTACAAATATGAGGCTCAATTTCCTTATATATATATATATATATATATATATATATATATAAGTAATTTGAAGTTCATTTGCCTATCCATCATGCTGTTCGAATTTTCAGCCATACAATTTTGTGATGACGTAAATCATGGACAAATGAATTTCAAATTAATTGATTTTTTATTGTTAGGCTATCTAAGATATATAGAACAATATGAGCGGTTCAGATTTGTCATAGGTGCCCTATTTCGTGAGTGCTCACGGAGTGCTCACCAAACTAGTGTGCAACCGAAGATTTCTCTCTCTCTCTCTCTCTCTCTCTCTCTCTCTCTCTCTCTCTCTCTCTCTCTATATATATATATATATATATATATATATATATCACAAGACAATTTGAAAAAAAAAGCTATCAAGTGGCCATTCTTCAATTTAGACAAAATCAGTGGCTCACATTCATCCTCACAAACACATTCATCCTCACAAAAGATATATATATATATATATATATATATATATATATATATATATATATATATATCACAAGACAATTTGGAAAAAAAAAGCTATCAAGTGGCTATTCTTCAATTTAGACAAAATTAATGGCTCACATTCATCCTCACAAAAGATATTTTTCCTCCAAAATTTTGTCTCCCAAAACTAAATCTCCCCCCCCCCCCCCCCCCCACCACCACCCCCAAAAAAAAAATCCTCATCACTTTATTATTGTCTTTTTCTCTCATCTATTCACTTTTTCATATTTGTAATTCCTAATTCCCGTATCTGTATTTTTATATTGTATTTTGCTCCATTGTACTCTTTTATCAATTTGAAATCCTGTATTTTGTTTCTGTTCGAATAAAATCATTATTTTGTTTCAACTCAATTTTTTTTGGGTGCCTATATCTAATTCAATTGTATGTCTGTCTTGCTCTTTTGTGACGTTCTTCATGAAGAGATAAGTTGTTTTATATCATTTATCTCTTTATCCCCATTTTTATGGATTGTTGACCAATTCTCTAGCTGGATCCCCTCAAACCCGATACCCTAAAACTCATAACCCAAAAACCCTAACTATTTAAACCCTAAACACCCTCCTAACCCTAACCCTAATACTGTGTTAACCCCATTCCCTGTAGCCACCTAACCCCCATCATCCCCTACCCTTCGTTTCTCCTTCCTCGCATCGTCTCCCGCTCACTGTCCTCCGCTCCTCTGCCCAAACCTGACTGCCTTCGCCTCCCTCTCGTCTTCACCACCACGACCTTCACCGTCGCCGCTCCTCGTCAACCCCACAATCACCACCACCGCCATCATCCACCATCATTCTCCATCGAACCCATTTTTCCATTCTCGACCTCCATCAACCTTGCCACCTCTCCGCCATTACCATCACCAGCCACCTCCATCATCGCCCTCCGATCACCCTCGACCTCCGCCAGCCGCCGCCCTTACACCGAAAACACCCCGAACCCAATTCCCCGCTCTCCTCCCCTATTTCGAACCCAAAAATAGAGCCACCACCAAACTCCGCAGTCGCCACCCCGTCGCTGCGTCGCTTCTCGACGTCGTGCTGCCAATCCCGCCGCCAGTCGTCGCCAGTCCTGCGTGTAGCGCCCCGAATTTCTAATAAGATATCTTAGAAACACGTGGCACATTTCCAGTGATCCACTTCAACATAATATTAAACATCCACAACACCACTAATGTTTTCAACATTTTATTACAACAAATCCTTTACAATGCACAGCGGAACTCAAAGCAAACTCAACTCAATATTCTCTTCATTTACAACACAATTTATCCCAATAACCGATATTACAAATTTACACAAATCACTTATGTATCAATTATATCTCAAATTCAACTTAAGCATTCCATCTCCAACTCTAAGCACAACCTGCAACATGTGAGGCTAGAGATGATCCCTAACCCCCAAACTAAAGGGGTTAGCCATAAATGGTGTGAGAAATATAAAAAAATAAACAAACAACATAATTGATCATACCTCATAAATTCTTAAACATCAAGTACTAAAAGAATAGGGAAAGTACGACATGAAAGTCACATAAAACATCAAGAGATACTAAGCTAAGTGTCATGTGTAGAAAACAAGAAAACCACATGCATAAAACTAAGCCAAGAAAATACAAGTTCTAAATGCAGACTCCCTAATGCGTACTTGTCGAAGTCTATGCATCCCATTCTACATAGGTTCGGTGCAAGCCCTTAACGTCTTCACTTCATAGGGTTCAATCCCCACGCTATGAACTAATCCTAACACGATGACTACGAGATAAAGATAAACCAAGGATAGTATCACATGCCCGATAATTCCGGAGATGGATTCCACACCCAAGATATTTCACTTGAATAATTCCGGAGATCATCCCACACCGAAACATTGACACGTCACCACAATATACCACATGTGCTTCACCTCGACTCCGATAATTCTGGAGATCAATCCCACACCACAATAGTTACCGTGATAATTCCGGAGATTGTCCCACACCACATGACTGTGATAATTCCGGAGATATATCCCACACCACTAATAATCTACTGTCATAATTCCGGAGATTAAATCCCACACCGAAAGCCATACTGAGGTTCGTGACTCATGTTCCCGTTCATCATATCACCACTAGTGCCTATCCTTAAAATTGATTAATAGTTTACTTAACGAATCTCCTAGAGTCATGCACCCTACCGGCCTAAATTCAAATCCAAATATCTGAAATGCCTCAATGGGCCTCAACCAAATACTCAACACCGGTATACTAGGGTCATTCGCCTCTAGAGACTCAAACTCAAAAGACTAAACCAAATCCCACTAACAAAGTGGCTCAACTAAATGTCTCACTGACATACTCAACTGAATATCTCAAGGTCAACAGCTTAATCTTAAACTGAACTGAAACATCAAATATATAAAAACTAATCATTCGAATTAACACTGAAGTTTACAAATATCCTTCAGTACCAGTCGACTTGTACTGAGATAAGTCGACTGTCCAGAGGACCAAATTCAAGATTTTACAAAAATAAACTAAGTCTCGTATCAGTCGACTTACCAGAGGGTCAGTCGACTTACCCGAGGAAAATTCCAGCAATCCTCTCAAAATTATTCTAAATGTTTAAGTCGACTTATCTGGGTTAATATGTTGACTGTCCAGAAGGACAATAATTCTTACAAAAATAATTTTCTCAGTGGACCAGTCGACTGCCTAGGGGCTAGGTCGACTGTCCAGAGCAACTTTTTCAAAAAATTCAAATAAAGTATCGGGCGCGTACCAGTCGACTGCACCGTGGGCCAGTCGACTGTCGGCCTACAGATTTCCAAACTTGGTCTGATTACAAGATCAATTTCTGAGGCTTTCTAATGATCAATGTTATGAAAATAGTTCGTACTCAGGAAAATAATAAATCTCAACGAAGTTTCATCAGGTATATGTATAAATTACTCAAAACATCAATATGTCAAGATCTAAATTCTCATGTTCTAAATCAAAATTCTTTCATTAGGGTTTTACAAGATCTAAGTTTCCTTCACAAATCTAAATCAAATCTGAATTATGAGTCTAATGTCCAGGTATCCATACCCAAATCTCAATATGCTTTAGCAAACAATTTTAATGTTAAAGATCTACTATTTCGTCCACCATTTTTCACATGATTCACACCACATCACAATATCTTTATTGTTCACATCATCCAATCATTACGTCATGATATTTGTTCACATAGATCAATCAACAAGACGAATCATAATTCTCACAAAATCAATAAACAAAAACAATTCACACGCATGAAACAAACCACAAAACAATTTCTATATTTCTCACCTTAGATTTGAGAATAGTCCACAAAACTCTCCCCTTTTGCTAGATCCAAAAAGCTCTTGCTCCACCAAAAAGATATCCAAATTCAATATTTTATCAGCAATGACGGCTGGGGTAAAAATCACTTAAATATGCTGGATTGATTATTAGGGTTTTACCCACAACTTTGCAAAACAACCCTTCCCAAAAATACACTTTGCATGTATAGATCATTCTTTGGAAATTCCATCAAAACTCATTTAAATTAGGATTTATAAGAAAATATACATTCTAAATACTGTTCAAAACGTCCAAAAATTGTATTTTGCACTTTAACCCTTAAAAATGTCAATTTTGCAAAAAGGTCCTTCTTTTCTCAAAAATTGAAAATAGCTCCAATAAATTGCAGAAAAATCTGGAAAAATACTAAATAAATCTCAAATAATAAATAAAGATTTTTCATAAAGAAAACTAAATTTTCAAACCTCTCATAAAAGCTTTTGCACGTGTTTTGCACGTGTACAAAAGATAAATTTTTCTGAAAATACTCATTAAATCCCCAAAAATAAATTGAAATTCATTTTCAAATATAAAAATAATATTCGAAAATACGGGGTTCTACACTGCGCGCCCTCTCCCGCTCGCTACTGTCGTGAGGAAGAAGACGAACAGCGCGTGGTTGAAGTCGCTGTCCCCTGTTCGGCCACAGCGGATCTGGATCCGCTGTTCGCTGTTCTGGCCCCGATCCGCTACGTAGGAGGCTGCCCATTGGCTGTGTTCGCTGTCCCGTGTTTTGGCGCAGCAGATCCTGTGTCGCTGTCCGCTGTTCTGGGCTGATCAGGTGTGGGGTTTTCTCACTTACTGTTGAATTCTCACACGATCTTTGCACGTGCATTTGGGAGATTTCGCTCGGGGTTTTTCAATCCCGTTTTTCTCAATTATCGGATCTAATCGTCCTCATCCAATCAAGGCAAGTATTCATCTTGTACAAATTTTTGTTCTAGCACAAGCGTTAATTTGAAAATACTGCAAATAGTTAGAAGTTGTGACTCCTCTTTGACTTGTCGTTGTTGATCAAATATTAATTCTCATCAATTTCATAATCTTAAGAGTCACAATAATTTCATTGTATTATATTACAACTACTTGGACTCATTTTATCCCCTAGACACATGAACACATGAAATTAAGGAACCCTAGATTTGTAGATGCGTGTTATATCTTGTATGTGATGAACTTGCACCCATTTAAGTTGAGAAATAAATATTACTTGCTTTTTTGATAACCATTACTCCATATTTGTATCACACATTAATCTAGACGCCTAACAACCAATTTTCATGCAACCTATACACGTAATACATTCCTACATGTTGCTGTCCTGAACTTCACTTGCTGTTTTGACCCCTTTAAGGTTAGAATATGAACCCAAGCCCTGAACAGTAAATGTAGCTCCAGATGTCTAGATATCGATACCCTCTAAAATTTTTAAATTCCGAGTTACGGTCTAGGAGTTATCGCAGTTTTACTGCAGCTGTGTCAGTAGTCGCAGATTCACAAAACTGCTGCACACCTTTAGTTTGCGAATTAATTTAACTATGTTAGCTGTAAGCGTTTGACTTAAAATTTTATATGCTGTTGCTGGACACCCTATAGAACCTTCCAAAATTTTCTCATAATTAATTAGTAATATTTCAACCCTGTTTCGCATGTTTAAACTTAGATTCACAAATTCTGCCTTAACACATTAGCAGTGTAGTTCGCTATTTTGACACATGTTTCCACAACTTTCATGTACCTTAATTATATGCATTTGAACCGGGTAGGAGTCTAGTTTCTAGATCTTCTGACGGATCCACATTTGCTATCTCGTAGCAACGAGAATCGCAGTTTTGGTGCAGCAACGTCGTGCTGTCCAGATTTGAGATTTTTGTTGTTCGTGACATTTTATTTCGTATTGACCCTCGAATATGCTATATAAATATCTCAAACTTGTTCCATGTCCATGATTATAATTTCTTGACTTGTTTTGCATACTTGCATGCTTGCTTGATAAAAATTAATAAAAGTAACAAGCCGGGGTTTAAGGGAAAGACCATAGTAGTGGACAATATAGGTAAGTGTACTCGGAAGGGGGCCCGTGTTTCCCAAAATTTTATGTTAAATGGAACTAAGTGCCACGTAGAACTAAGTGTCACGTTATGAGTGACGGGGGCCACCTCTAGAGTCTACGGGGACCACCTCTAGACCCATTATAAGATTACATGATATATATTTGCGATCACATGGAACTAAGTGCCACGTAGAACTAAGTACCACGTCATGGGTGACGGGGCCACCTCTAGAGCCTATGGTTTGATCACTTTCTTGATACTTGATACCTGAGTACGCTGTCCTATAGACTCCATTACTAGGCCTAAACAAAATTGCATTGACTGTAGCACCCATGTAGTAAAATTATGGATGCATGAAGTACTACCTAGATAGTAATAACTATAAGACTTGAACTTGATACATGTTTACTTGATACTTGGTTACATGATACATGAGACTTGAAACATGAAACTTGAACTTGATACATGTTTACTTGATACTTGATGACATGTTACATGAGACTTGATACTTGAATAATAATACTTGACACTTACAACTTGATACTTGAGACCTGACAACTTGACACTTGACTTGAGACTTGTTACCTGACACTTGTACTTGATGCCTGTCACTTGATGTTAGATACCCCTACATGTTCACTTGTCACATGCTCCACTTTAGTATTTATTATCCAGCTTGTTTACTTGAGTTGTTCCTCTTGCTAGCTAGTTCTTGGATTTCCACTACTTGTTGTATCCCTGTTACATTCTTGATTCCAATTCGTCATCCACATTACTTGTACTCGTTCTTACTATTTGTGGCCCTAACTTGTACTAAGGACATTTTCTCTTGTTTTCTCTACTTTTCCCTTTTATATTTATTAAGCAAACTTTGGAGACGTGTTGCCTGCTGGAATTGGTGAGCAGACATTCTAGGCTTCACTTGAAACACGGACTTGTTTAAATAATTGTTTTCCTTAAGTTATTTATTTCTTCTGCTGTATGAACCTTGTAACGGGCTTATAGTCCCGAGTTTTATCTTTTGTTCCAGACTTGAAGACTATTTGAATATTATTATTTAGTTTTAATTATTTTTTGTTGCTTAATAAATTATTCATGCATGTTTGGTTATATATATCTCTTGTTATATTCTTTTTGTGATGCTGAGTCGATCCTACAGCTTATGAATGATGTCAAAATCATTCGCTGGGCTTCGTCACGCGCTCGTATTCCATGTTTTTGAGAAGCGGGGCGTGACAATATTTCTCTCTCCCTCCCTTTCTCTCTCTATATCTCTCCCTATCCACCCAGAAATTTAGATTTTTCAGATTTTAGGTTTGTAAATTTTAGGATTTGTCAAATATTTTATGTTTTTTTATTGCTCGTGTAGAAAATTTCACTGAGTTTTCTGATTGATTTCAAATGCAATGAAAGATTTAAATGGATATTCATTTTGGAAAGTTTCAACCTCTAAAGTTACATTGAAAGTATTAATTATCTCCTTAAAAGTAAAATTTCATCATTTTGCACCCTCAAACGTCTATGCTGGATTTTACAATCCCATTTATAATTATTCAAAAATGAACTTTTATTTAGAACTAATTGTTGTCGAATTATTCAAACTTGAACTATATAAATTTCTTGTTGAAAGTTTCCGATTCATGCATTTGAAATGCTGTAAAGTAAATGTATCAAGTATTATACATGAACATTATTATAGTGTACATCTCAGAAAGTATATTAACATCTGATAGTAGAATACACTTGAACACCAAAGTTAATCGTTAAATATTTTTCGTCTTTGATATAAAGAGGAAATCTTCGTTAGACATAAACAACATCTGTCTGGCTTATCAATGCTTCCTACGGTAGATAACATCACTATATATGGTCATGTATGTTTTTTATGACATCTATAACTCTTTCATATTAGATCAATTAATTATTTCTTTTATATTGCTGACATTATAATGCTTACTTTTATATGCTGCAACGTTTCGAAGATGTGTCGTAGGCACGTGCCTGTAAATCACCTTAGGGGGGGTGAATAGGGTGATTGTGCGGAAATTAAAAATTCTAATGAAATGCATAAAGTAAAAAAGATAGAGTAAGAGAAAGCAAACAGAGCAACGAGCAAGATGTACAACAATATAACGTGGTTCGATCCCCAGGTCTGCGTCCACACCATCTACTTGTAGCAATTTTTCGCCATAAGCATTACACTATAGTTTAAACCCTTTTACAGTGATTCTCAAAATTTAGGTCGAGAGACCTATTACACCCGCAGGGTTTCTACAAATAAGTCCCCCAAACTCATCGAAGTGGAAAAAAAGAAAAAACTCTCAAGATCTAAAAAGACCTTGACTGAAACAATAAAATCTCTCACACTCGGAGTGTTGATTGAATAATTAGTTTAGAAGAGTTATGATAGCAAGGGGTGAGGAATACACTGTGAATTGGCCTCAATTTATGGAGTGGGGAAATGTATCTTTCCGAAAATGAAAAGATATTTCCGAAATAGTCAGATCTGCATTTGAACGGTCGACTGCAATGATGAAATGTAACACCCTAGAAATTTTAAATATGAATTTGGCATTAATAAATGATTATTTGAGAATTTTTGCGATTTATTATATATTTTTCAGAAATTTACTTTTTTGCACGTGCAAAACAAGTGCAAATTTATTTTGGAAACTGAAAAGTAAGAAATTTTAATTGGAAAATCTTATATTTATTAGTAAATAATTATTCTGAATTTTATGGATTTTTACGGATATTTTATGACATATTTACAAATATTACAAAAAGAGATACTTTTGTGCAAAATTACCACTTGAATACAAATCCGAAAATTTTCAATTTCCGGGCTATGTTTGAGGGCCGGCCAACTCAATAGTAAAAGGATTTGGTTTTATTTTAATTTAATTGACTTATTTAACTAATTTTTAAAGGAGGATTCACATATGTAAATAAATAATAAATTGTTAAGAGATATCTCCAAAAGATTTACAAAACCCTAATTCTCCAGATTTCGGCCTATATAGGGGCTGCTACAGCCGTTTCTTTCATGCACTCAAACAAATTATTTTTATTATTGGGTTTTTTGGAGTTTCGAAGCTAGGATCTTGGATTTCTTGCGAAAGAGATTTATATTATTATTTTCCTCGTCTTCGTTGATTCTTCATTAAGGTGAGTGATACTCTACTATCTTGTTTTGTTTTATATATATTGTTGATGATGAGTATGCATTAGATCATGCTAAGAAAATCGTATATTGATATGATGGATAAATGGTATTGAATGAATTGTTTAAAAACAAGTTGTATGGTAAAGAATATAAATTAATGAATGATTTTCATGTATGACTGGATAGAATTATAAAGACCTAATAACACTTGTGGAAACATCATGCTATACTCGTTTGATCGTGTGAAGGATTGATTGTTATGGAGTTATATGAAATTAGCATGAATATTGAATTTTAGTCTACTGTTCATACCTGAGTTGCGGTTTTTCTTGATTTCTTTGGATTGCTACTTGGTTTTTATTGATATTTGAATCTCGACACAAAATATAAATGTTAGACAGTGAATTGATGGGTGTAAAACAATCATAAGATGCGGATTTGGTTAGTAGAAATCTAAAGATTGGATATTTTTTTGAATTCGGGTCTGATGGTGTAGGTCGAAAGTGGATTTTTGTGTTTTTATGATGTTTTCAATGGATTTTGATTTATATCGACATTGAGATTGAGTTAAACAATATACCAATCATATACAAGGAATCTTGATGCTTTTACTGATGCATATACACATATATACACATACGAATATATGCTTTTCCTGATTTGAAGAATCTTGTTGAAAAATTGCCTTTTTGTGAAATTGTTGAGAGTTTGATTTGATTTATGAACTCCAGTTGTTAGACAATTTGTATTTGATCATCTCAGGGTTTTAACTTTACAGATTCATGCTTTTAAAGATCTAAAACTAAGTATCCGTTGAAAGGTGCACGAAAATTAAAGCTGTATTTTTTTTGACATGTCAGTCGACCGCTAAAAAATACACTTGGGATGACGGTCGAGTGTCAAATGGTTGGTTTTGGATTTTTAGCATGTCAGTCTCGACCACTGCTTTTTTTGAACTAACATGTCAGTCGACCGATGGCTGCTGTGTTGATTGTTTTGTTGAGTTTTTGCTGTTTTCTTGAACGATTGATTTTTCGAACTTATGGATTATTAAACTACTGTTTTAAGTGAACTTTTTGCTACAGATTACTGTATTTTACAGAGAGTTATATTTTGATTATAATAGAGTTTAACTTGTTTTTCTACGACTTTATAAAGCAAAAAATATATACGGATTTCAAGAGGTCGATGTTTTATGATTTTTCTATGACTTCAAAATGTGAAACTCAGTTACTTAAGTGAATTAGACTCGGATTTTACTTCTGGAAATTGTGAGTATTCAGATAAATTTAGATCTGCTTGATTTAAAGAAGTTTTCTTAATATGAACGAATTGATAATAGAATCACGAGTTTTTAATAAAAGATTTGTGTTGATATTTGAGTTGTGAGTCTCTAGAGATTGAGTGGGACCCTTGTGTATCGACAGTTGTGATTTTTGGGAGAAGTTGACCAGTTGGGGTCTTCGTTCCTGGTCTAGTTGTGTTAAGTCCGGTTGGGGGTACATCAACTCTAGGGGAGATTCTAAATTAATTAATAATAATAAACCTAAGGACAGGCACTAGTTGGAGTTGTGACGAAATATGAGCAAACATGGGTAGGGGGCCTCATATGGTCAGCAATGGGAGACGGTTTCACTGATTATCGGGGTGTAAGCACTCGCGATGTGGCTAGTCTTCCTGATTATCGGGACCGAGGTGATGTCCATAGGATGTTTGCGTGATGAGGTACCATGTGCTTTACGGTGTGAGTTTCATTACCTGACCTTCGGGGTGCGAGCACTTGCGTTAGGGGATTGATTCCACTGATTACCAGGTCATGGACTAGATACTCACGAGATATCTAAATCATAAAGTAATCACTGTAGTAAGTTAGTTGCATAATGTAGGACTGAACCCTATAAAGTGGAAAACGATAAGGACTTGTACCGGATCTATGTAGAGTAGGGAGTATAGGTTCGACAAGTGTGCATTAGTTTTCAGCATAAGCATCTGTGATTTCCTTGACTTGATTTATGCTTGTTTTCTGTTTTCTACACTCGACGCTAAGCCTAGTTCACTTGATGATTTTTGTTTTATTGTTATTTCATATTTCATTGTTATTACCATGATATTGTTCTTTATGTTTCGTTCAGTTGTGTTCATTTAAATATCACTCACACCGTTATTGCTGACCCCTGTAGTTTTGGGGGTTAGGGTTATCTCTAGCCTCATGTTTCACAGGTAGGTACTGTTAGCTGGGAGTTGGGAGCTTATGGTAGAATGCTTTGTGTTATATATATGCTGTAAAAAGATTGAGAGTAAATGTGTAAATGTGGAACTGTGTTGTAAGTTAAAAATGTAATTCAAGGTGTTAAATTCCACTGTACTTTGTAAAGGAATTGATGTAATAAAAGTTTTAGAAAAAATTCTGTGTGTGGCTATGTTTACTATTACATTGAGGTAGATGGTGGGAATTGTGCTACGTATTTCTGGATTTATTTATTGGAAATTCGAGGCGCTATATGAACAGTCGACCGTTCATCTTTTAACTCGAAAGTCGAGAGATGACCGGTCGACTGATTCA
This sequence comes from Hemerocallis citrina, assembly GCA_017893485.1. Classification (NCBI taxonomy): domain Eukaryota; kingdom Viridiplantae; phylum Streptophyta; class Magnoliopsida; order Asparagales; family Asphodelaceae; genus Hemerocallis; species Hemerocallis citrina. The sequence continues at coordinate 127,068,475 of CM030362.1, forward strand.
TCTTTTTCACAAAAATGAATGGTTGATGGTTGTGTCGATCGACCGCTGTCATGCAGATTCGACTTTTATTTGACGATTTCACTTTATATTCTTTCCAAAACTAATTTATCAATCAACACTACTTTACATATATTCTCCTCACATAAACAAAAATAAATTATTTTTTTTTGCTGGCTTGCTTGATGATTTGAAGCACATATTTCTTGTGTGCAATCTTCATTGATATTTTTGGTTCATGTATCTTTTACTTGATTTCCAATCTTTTTGAATCTTTTCTTTTGCTTTTCCTTTTTCTGTAGATCCTGTAAATCTCAACTGAAAATATTAGTTGTAGATGATACATTTTGTGAACACCAAACCTAATGTAATACCCCAGATTTTTAAATAATGCTTTTAAGATTTGTAAATGAATTAAAATGATTTTTGGTGAATTAATAAATATTTTACTGAAAATTTACCTTTTTACAGATGCAAAACACGTGCAAATATTTTTTTGGAAAGTTCAAAGTTAAAAATTATTTTGGGGAAACTCATTATTTATTATTAAATAATAATTGTGAATTTTTTGGACTTTTCTGGTAATTATTGGACCTATTTGCAAATATTACAAAAAGATGGGTCTTTTTGCAAAATTGCCACTTAGAGGGGTAAAAGTGCAAATTTTATTTTTTGGGTTTTCAAACACCGGCTGGTTGTGGGCTGGTTTTTTTTGTTTTTAAAACTCAATTAAGTTGGTTTTATTCAATTTCCAAGTATAAGAATTTATATATGTAAAGGTATATTTTAAAAGAGGCATTTTGCAAATCTATTCAAAACCCTAGACACCCTTATTCCGGCCTATATTAGGGTGAGGTGCAGCCGTCTCTTTATTGCAAAACACAAAGAAATTTCTTATTATTATTTCTTAGAGTTTTCAACCGAGGATTCTTGGTTTTCTTGCGAAGGAGGACTTTTTCTTATTCTTTATTTTCTTCGGTTGATTCTTCAAAGAGGTGAGTGGCTTGTGTTTGTTATCTTATTGTTCTAAGCATGTTTTATTTGATGATTGATCTGTTAGAAAGCATTTTAGATGATTATATGTAAATATGATAAATTCCTATGACTACATGAATTAAAAATAGAATCTTTTCATGAAACTAACATTGATGACCAAAACCCTAATTTGATGACTTATGATTGTTAAAGAACCTAACAGAAATCATGAGTAGGTTATTTTCCTCCATATACTTGTTGTTTTGACTTGTTATGATGTGTCGTATTATGATATTGCATAAAATGGATAAAATGATTACTCTTCATTGTGTATGAAATGCATAAGCTCTGTTTGGGGTTCTTCGTAGAGTAAAACTCCATTAATGATCGTTATAACTGCTTATATGCATGGGTAAACTATTTTGAATGATTGTGAATGAGTTTAATGAATTACAAGAACTGCTATTGAATCTAAAAAAAATCAAGTTTTGAAGTTTTGAGAAAAAGGTTGTAACACCTCGAATTTTTAAAATACCGGAAATACTTGTTTTTATATATTTGGAGTGGTGAAAAATTATTTTTGATATATTTTATTTAAATATTGATATCGGTATGGATATTTGTAGTAGATTGGTGTTATTGATATATATTGAAGCCATGAGTTGAGATTTTATGTGAATAAATATTGTTTATTTTATTTTATAATTTTGAAGGATTACTACGAGATAATTGTAATGTATTTTGTATTGTTGGTGCTATTAAAGAAAAGAGTTGGGGTTTACTTGAAATATTTTGGAGGTCTGGGGGTCTATTTGTAAACATCCATTTATAAAGATATTATTATTATTATTATTTTATTTTAATAAACCCCCCCTTCCCCTCATCTTCCCCGTTTCCTTCTTTTTTCCTTTTTCGATCGCACGCCAAAAAAAAAGGGCCAGCCGAACCCATCGGCCGGCCTTCTTCCCTTCTCAAATCCGATCCATTTTTCGATGGTTTTCCAATTTATTCGGGGGGATAGCTAATTGGAGGGTCCTCTACGTCGTGGTGGTATCCGTTTTTCGAATGGATTTCGAAAAGGTAAACCCTAGATTTTATTTTTGTATAAAATTTAGTGTGGTTAATTTATTTTGAGTAGACTAGTTATGGTAGGGAGATTAGAAGATGTTAGGGGTAGTAGAGGCGAGAAATTAGCATATTATTAGAGAGTTTGCATGTTGTTAATAAATTGGGGTTTTGGGTTTGTAACAGAGAATTATGTAGGTATAAATTATTTCTTGTATAGTAATGGAAAATATAGTTGAGTTATTAAGATATTTTGGGGGTGAGTTTAGTCATTGTTTAGGGGATAAAAACCCCCGTAGGAATTTATCTATTACGTGCATTGCACGTGTGCATCTCAGGCATTCAATAAAATGCCTGATTTATGTTAGGATTAGTGCTACTATTTATTGTGGTTGATTTAGATGATTTGAGCCCTAATTGCGTTGAAATTTGATAATAGGATATGTTAACAAGTTTGGATGTGGAACGGCGTGCTGGCGTATCCGGTCTTCGCGGGATGCTATGTGAGTATGATTGTATTTATTTAATGTATCTAATGTGCCATGCAAATTTTAAATTAAGGTCGTCGTGTGTTGATGTTTGTAGATAAATAGTTATATGCTTCGGGTTTGAAATGATCAGAGATATGTGTGTGTATGTGTGATGTGTGATCTTATGACTAATGTGAGAAAGATGGAAAGTATGGTGGGTATGATGTGATATTGTGATGCGATAATAAGATGAAGTGAATGATGTGGTGTTTGTGTACTAGGTGTGTTATGTGGGTGATAAATTGAAAAATGCTATGTGATAGAGTGATGCGAAATTGATATGATGTATGTGTGACGTGTGGGTCGTAAATGAGAATTTGATACGATAATTGCTGAGACTAACGGTTTGCGTATGCTTATGAATTTAATGGAGATATATGCTTTCATGGTATGTTATAATGGTAAAATTGTATTATAAAGGAGTTATATTCTTAAGACATTATGATATACAGGAGATATCTATATATATGGAGTTATATTATAACGAAGAGATATATATATGGAGAAATATTATAAAGGAGATATATTATAAATGAATATGCGGAGATATTTTATTAAAGGAGTTATTATATTAAAGGAGTTATTATAAAGGAGTTATATATGTATTAATATTGCCCCAAATTTTATATTTGGGGAACAGGAGTTATATTGTGAAGGAGTATATAATAAAGGTGATATGTATATGTATATAAAGGAGAATTAAATATTGCAGTGCCGCACAATCTCCCGGGATTTGGGCTAGACCCCACAGGCCCGGGATACACCCGGGAACAGGAGTTATATATTGCCCCAAATTATATTTGGGGAACAGGAATTATATATATATTAATATTGCCCCAAATTTTATATTTGGGGATCAGGAGTTATATATTGCCCCAAATTATATTTGGGGATCAGGAGTTTCCCTCGCTGGTATAGGGCCAGGAGGAAGACGTAGCCTCGGACGTGTAAAACTCTGTGTGAGCATCGATCCGCGTGTTATATTTTACTTTTGACTAGCCTTTTGGCTTTAGTCTTGGTTGGACAAGCGCGCAACCGTACTTTCAATCCAGCCCACAAATGGTAGATACTTAGGACACCTGGATCTGGGTGATGTGGTGGGTTAGCGGGATTGAAATGTACGGGATGGGAGGCACAGAGATCCCTGTGTTGTACGAGGAGGTCAGTTGTGTGGGCACTGAAAAGGAAAAAATATAAAGGTGTATATGTGTATTGAAAGAATGTATGTATATATAAAGCTATTGATGATATGATATATTATGGAGATTATTTATATTATGGGAGATGTGAATATACTACGGGAGATATATATGTATATATTGGCATTTGGTTTGAGATGAGATGTGATATTACCCAGACTATGTGTTTGGAGTGCGGTGAGTATTACCCAAGCTATCGGCTTTGGGGTGTGATATGTGATTGCCCAAACTATGTTTGGGATATGGAGTATATTGTGATAATAATGAAAGTGAAGTTAATGGCATTTTGTGATATGAGTGATATGTTACTGATGCGATGAAATGCAAGTAAATTGCCATGTGTACTGAGATGTTATGTTGTGTTATAAGACATGAGTTAATATGATATAATGAGAAGAGATGCTTATGTTTATGATGTGATACGTGATAAAATACCATAAGATAAATAGCTGTGTTATAAGTTTGTGTGCCCTGGGAATTGTGACTAGGAACTACTCGCCTGCTATTTCGGAGGAAATAGTGGGAACTACCTGCCTAGGCATAATTTTCAGGATAAACAGATGAGTTGTTGATATGCTGGTTGTATTGTGAGTTGGAAATAAAAGTAAAGATGATGGTGAAAATAAGCGATATGATGAGATTGGAATGAAAAGAAAGTAAATGGTGAATTATAATGTGATGATACGTGGGGTGAATGTGTTATTATGAGGTTAAGCGTGGGGAAGGTTATGCGATTAAAATGAATGTTAGAAATAAAGAAGAGGAGTTATGCAATCATGAATGAAAGGTAAGGTGAGATATAATAGGAGAATGAAAAGTTATAGTAAGCGGTATTATGAGTTGTGGATGGAGATTTAAGTAAAATACAGTATGATATGAGTGGTTCCACCTTGGAATTGTGTCAAGGAACTACCTGCCCGCTGTTTCTGTGGAAATGGTGGGAACTACCTGCCTTGGCATAATTCGCAGGGTGAGTGGGCATAATAGTGCCAGTGATTAATGGAAATGAAGAATTAAATGAGTGAAGATGAAAGTAAGTTAGTTATCAATCAGATTGAATAATAATTGAATGAAATAATGAGATGTGCTAATGGTGTGATGAAATGCAAGTCCCTCGCATAGTGAAATGAAATGTGATATTTACGTGATCCGACATAAATGAGTAGGATATTCTGGAAATGAATGCGTATATTTAGGAGGCTATAAAAATAGATAATTGTGATGTTATTCAGTAAATTAAATACTTGTAATGAGATGTCATGATGATGTAGATGGTATGGTTGTATGTGTGCGATGTATGTAATGAGAGAAGGGTTGTGAAAATGATTATGAAAGAAAATATGCCGTATATAATACTAGTAAATGAAGTGCATGGTTTATAAGGATGAAGAAAAGATGTAGTAAGATCATGTGTATGTATATATAAAGAAATGCTCCTGTGGCAATAATTGTGGAAGGATCGATATTTGTGTCAGGAAATTCAAACGTAAAGGTAATGGATCGTATGTGACTTGTCTTATGCAAATATAAGATATATGTCGTTAGTGTGATGTATATAGAGAATTGGGTGAAGTTATGGGAAGTGAATAGTTGAATGCAGGATTGACAAAGTATTTGATATATCGTTATAGTGATGATGTTGTTGAACTCAGGATTCGGGTTGCCTTATCTTACTTGGTATTCGTAAGTTTAAATTATTTTCTTTGTACTATTTTAAATTGTTATTTGATTAATAATTATACTCACACCAGAAATGGCTAACCCCTTAGTGTTTGGGGGGTTAGGGGAGTCAGAGGACTACCCTAGATCCCCTATTGTTATAGGTTCCCATCAGTGCAGAGAGGAGGCGTAGTTTGCAGGGTGAGGATTTATTTTAAAAAGTTTTGTATTAATTAGTTATAATGAGAGGTGATTTTATGTTTTAAATTGCATTATGGATGTATAAGTATGTAAATGATGATGGTGAGCATAGTATGGAGTAGTATGTGGTGGTTGTGACCCGTACCCACCTTGTTGTGGTGTACCGGGCTCTGTGGTAGGTTTTACAAAGCTTTTTCTAAAATTTTACCTCGTTTTTCAAAGAAATTTATAGTTTTTATTTGATATTTGATTATCCGTTATGAGTTTGGCCCCCAGAGCATTATATTATATTGCCTGTGTGTTTCTGCTCATTTTGGCCTGGGGAGCCCGTAAAATTATTGCCTGTATTGTGAGCTACGGAATTTTGAGCAGAATTCTGTAAGCTTTTTGTGTTTCGGGGCAAAATTTACAGGGGAGACTCTGTCAAAATTTTTCCTGAAATATAACTTTCTTAGTTTATGTTTAAAGTGATAGAGAAATTGAAAGAATTGAATTTGGAGACTTAGTTTTCAAAAAAAAAATTTGGGGTGTTACAAAGGTTTTGTTTTCGGGTCTGATACATTATGACAAAAATTTGGTTTTGTGATTATGTGAAGTCTTCAATTGGATTTGAGTTGTTTTCAATTACTGAGATGAATTCGAATTCTATATTGCGTATTTGCAATGGTTTCTTGATGATTTAGATATACCACATACACATATATGCCTACACTCCATTTCATTGTTTTGGAAGTAATTGAATTTTTGTGAGTTTTATAGAGATTTGATTTAATCTTGATTATTTTAGCACTGAGATAGTTTTGAACAATGTATCCCCTATTTACAAAGTTATTGTAACACCTCGAATTTTAAATAAGGATAAATTCAAGATTTCACAGGATCTTTACTTCACTTCGTACAATTTTACAAGGAAATTTTAAAACTTTTTCAATAGTATATCAGAGTTTATTTACACTTGGTTTTTACACAGCGGAAGAAACAAAGATTACAACATTTGAAAACAAAAATATAACTTATACAACTTTATAAATAGAGCCATCGATTGCATCATATTATCCTTTCTCCTTCAAGAATAGTCCATTACCTGCATGTCAATCTGTGGGCACGTCAGTTACTTACAACTGACGAAATGTTATACACGGTTATCCTCTCTATGCCGGGTATAGTATAACGATCTCATACTTTAACAAATCACAAAAAGATTGAATGAACAAGTAAAGTGTCAAAAGTGATTATTCTAAACATAAGTGTATGTCATGTCTTAATGCCTAATGCATACCATTCTACACTAGGATGACACTAATGCACACTTATTCGGATTCTATGCATCCCATACTACATAGGTCCGAGGGCAAGTGCCTACGTTCTTCACAATACAAGGCTTGATCCCTCGCCATGAAAACTACCCGGTAGCAAAACAAAGTTCAGACTATTCCACGAATTTGAATCCCAGCCTTGGAGTCCACCGCCGGCTGTTATAACAGATTCCACATCGTGCGAATCGTCCCGTATGTGACCCTCTAGCCCAGTATATATATATATATATATATATATATATATATATATATATATATATATATATATATATATATATATATATATATATATACGTTGGAGATGGTAAACACCAAAAACCCATCCGTCCGACTACTCAAGATCCCGGAGTCCACCGCTGACCCGTCCTCATAGTCCCGGATTAAAATATAATAATCCGTCTCCCACGGGGCAACCTCAATCCACCAACTGGGTCTATAGTCTTGGAGTCCACCGCCGACTATATAGAGCACCCCACTTACGTTTCCCTAAGTTTACTACATCTTCACTTATGTGCCTAAATATCTTAGTTCAAGACATAAATAGATTTCCAAGTCTAGAATTAGTCTTATCTCTTACCGGTCTTAATCACCATTACCGAGATAGATTTACAATCCTATCTCAAACTTTATATCTCAATTCTTTTATTTCAACATTTGCCGGTAACAAGATTTTACTAATCTCAAAACTCAACTATTCATGCATAAGAATTATGGGTACACATACCCTTATTTAATCATGTCCTAAACTTAGATAATTTCATCTTTCAATTCATTCTCAAAGATCATATCTTGCCACTATTCATGCTCTATTCGATCAATCACAACCACAAATTCATTACATGAATTTTTTGCAACAAATCTAAGTTTATCACAAACATTTCTTAATCAACATATACAAGTATGGTTTCTTTTTAAAGAATTTACTTCACAAAATAATTCTTTTCTTTTCTTCACTACAAGTTTTATTCTCAAAGAGAATTCATTTCTTTTTGTACTTCACAAAACATGTAAGAAAACTATCCCTCAATATTTCCATTTCATCTTATAATTAATATAATTCATATATAAAAATTTTCTATATTAAAAATATCATTTATGTAGCAAAAAGGGTAATTAAATCAAAAGAGGGCTCTCAAATTCGAACCCATGACCTCCGGTCAACCCTGGTCAATGCCCAACATAGCCCGCTAACCAATAGTCCATTCTGGACTTGTGTTCAGTCTCTGGGTTCGAAACTTCTTCTACTCTCTCTCTCGGTCTGAGTATTTTAAAGAAAAATAAAACCCAAAATGTTTTGTACTTACTGAGATTCGAACCCAACCCAACAAGAAAGACAGCGCAGAGCCAGCCCACGGGGCCAGTTGCGCCCAACGGTGTGAACTCGTTTCATGGGTTTTTGTCCCAACTATTTGCTCCCTCATTATTATCATAAAACTCAATTTTTTATTTGATCAAATCTTCTCCACTAATCTCCAAATAGTTTATTTAGACTGAAATTTATTTACTACAGAAACTCATGGGTTTAAAACTTATATTTAATAATATCAAAAATTCAAATCTCTCTTTCTTCTCGTTTATCACAAGAATTTAATTCTTCATTATAATCAAACTAGAAAAATTGTGTTCTCCTATAACAAACTAGAAATGAGTTATGTATACCCGTGTTACTTTACAAAAATTCCTCTTTAAACATAAGGGAAACCTATTCTAATATTTTCACAATCACTAGTTTCATACAATGACAATTTCTCCGTACTTTTGTTCTTATTTCCAAACAACATGATCACACTTTGTTTCTTAATCAATATTAACATTTCTACAAATTAGCATACCTAAAAACATGGACTTGCTCTCTAATTTATTACATCAAAATTTATACTACTCATTAATCATAATAGCATGCATTCCCTACAATTTAGAAAGTATAGGATCACCCACCTTGATTGAAAGCTTGAACAATTGAAAGAATGATCACTACTTCTAGCTCCAAGACTCCTAATTCCTCTTCTCCTCCTAGCAAGAGACTCCAAGAACAAGAACTCTCTTACTCTCTTTCTTTTCCTTTCCCTTATTTCTTGATTACTTTTTGGTGTGAGAAGAGAGTAGAATGGTGGGCTATTTATAGGTCTTAGCTAGGGTTCTAATTGCATAATCTCACACCTAATAAATTACTAAATTTAATTTACCAACTCTTCATATACATAACTCCCTTAACCTACACCCTTTCACATTTCCAACTCCTCACATTTGTAACTGTCATAACCTACAACTTTCCTCCTCCCCCATTCACCAAATCTGGTCAACATCATCTGCACACAGCACACAAATGGGCTCTGGATGCTCACCGTGGGCCTCAATGAGAAGGCCACATCATTCATGGTGAATTGCATGAATTGCACAACAGCACACATGCAGGCATTAACCATTCCGTGGGCCCCCACCTACATAACACAAATCCATATACAAAACCAACAGCACCTTTGCTGTTATCAAATTTCGTGGGCCCCATTCTTCACATTTCATTCATTTTCCACTTTGATTACGTGGGCCCCATTATTCACATTTCATTCATTTTCCACTTTGATTTTCATACTACCACACACACAGTAGCATCTTTACCTTATACATATATATTTTGTTTGAAAACTACGGGTGGGTATTACACGCACTCCGAAACTTGTGTTGAGAACAATTTGTTTTGAAAACAACTATGCTTAAGTACGATTACCGAAAACACGTGCATTGTACGTGCAGAAAATCAAAAAAATGCATTTTAATCAAAATAGGGGGAAAATAAATTTCCGTTTTATAAAAATAGATTTGAAAACATAAAATAAATAATTGAAACCCAGAAATTATTACCCGTGGCGGTGAAAAATATGTAATTAATACGTGCATTGAAAATACGTAGAATACAAGGATTAAAATATTATATTTTAGTTGACTCAAAATAGTGTAAAAATCAATAAAAGAAAATGCATAAATAGTCGTCAATCAAAATACGTGATGAGAACACGTTAGAAAATACACGTGCGAACACACGGGGGCAAAATTGTAATTTCCAATTTTGCGGGGTGTTATAGTTATTTTGACGCATAATTGATTCTCAAATACCCTATTCTGATATATGCACATATTCATGTCTTATTTTGAAGAAATTCAATAAATTACCATTTTATTAAGTCGAGGTGGTTTTTGATTTGTTTTATCAACTTCTATATACTCTACAAGTCACGTTTGATCATCTCAGGAATGTACTTTTTACAGATTTCATTTTTATAAGGTAAAACACCGTATCGGTTGAAACATACACAAACTAAAACTATAGTCTGCAGGGACGACAGTCGACTGGTTACTTTCGACGGACGACAGTCGACTGGTTACTTTCGACAGTCGACCGTCACGATTCTGGCTGCAGTGTTTTCTTGAAGTTTTGGATTTTCAAGCGGGACAGTCAATTGACCACTTTATACAATCGACTACCACCACTCTGATTAATGTTTTCTTGAAGTTTTGGATTTTTACGCAGGATAGTCAACCGACTATAGTATGCAGTCGACTGCCACTGCTCTGACTGATGTTTTCGTGAGTTTTTCTGATGTTCTTTTAAATGATTGATTCTTTAATATTTTTAGATTAATAACCTACTGTTCTAAATATCATTTTGCTACAGATTACAGTATTTTCGAGACGTTTCCTTAATATAAAAGAAGTATGAGTTGTAATGAAAGTTTTGTATTGATGGTTAAGTTGTGAGTCTCTAGAGGGTGTGTGGGCCCCTAGTATACCGGCAGTTGAAAGTTAGTGGTTTGGCCTTTTAAGGCTTGTTGTTGATCAATTGACTTAAGTTTGGTAGGGTACACCAACTCTAGGAGATTCGTAAATTAGTTTAAATAACTTAAAAAGATAAGGTCAGGCACTAGATGGTGATATGATGAAATGAGAACATGGGTTATGGACCTTAGTATGGCTTGCGGTATGAGATAATCTCCAGAATTATCGAGGTGTGAGTGAAATAGTCTCCGTGATTACCTGCGGTGTGGGATTGATCTCCGAAATTATCGGGGTCGAGGCGACACTCATGGGGTATTCGTGTGATGAGGCTCCATACCTTGCAGTGTAGGATATTCTCAAAGAATCCCAGGTATGAGTGAAATAGTCTCCGGAATTATCTGTGGATAGAGATTGACCTCCAGAATTACCGGTGTGTGGGCTAATACTCATAGTTTATCTATATCTCGTAGTAGTCATCGTAGTAGGATTAGTTGCATTGCGGGGGACTAAACCTATCAAGTGGAGAACGTTAAGGGCTTGCACCAGACCTATGTAGAGTGGGATGCATAGAATCCGACAAGTATGCATTAGAGAGTCAGCATATAGCATTGATGTTTTTTTGACTTGGTTTTATGCATGTTGTTTTCCTGTTTTTCTACACTTGACACTTAGTCTCGTTTCACTTCATATTTTTATGTTTTACCTATTATTATTTCTTATTTCATTTTATTCTTGTTGTTGATATATGTTGCTTATGATACTATGTTTCATGTTTTATCTGTGTTGCATTTATTTTTATGTCACTCACACCGTTATGGATGAACCCTGTAGTTTTGGGGGTTAGGTTATCTCTAGCCTCATGTTTTACACGTAGGTGCTTATAGCTTGGGATTTGGATGCATGAGATAGAATTGATGTTCTGGCTTATGTAAATTGTAAAAGAATGTGTTGTAAAAGAAAGATTGTAATTCAAGGTGTTTGTTTTCTGCTGTGTTTTGTAATGAACTAATGTAATAAAAGTTAAAAAATATTATCTACATTTTTGGCTATGTTTACTATTATAATTGAAGTTGATGCTGAAAATTGTGCCACGTATTTCTGAGATATCATATTGGAAATTTGGAGTGCTACAGAGATTGGTATCAAAGCACGCTTCAATAGTAATAATAAACATGGTATAAAAATAAACCTAGGTGTGGACATTAGAGTGTGAGTATCACATAGAGTTGGAACATGATGTTTTGGTTTGGGGTATAGTTGTGGTTTTTCCATAAGGTATTGATGTGAATATGAATTGTGTTATGATGCTCTAACTTGACCCTTATTTTGCTGTATTTAGAAAAATGGCAGGATCCAGGACAAGGAATGGTGCTAATGGTGATGGGGCTGGTAGTTCCCATGGGACTGAACTTGATCTTGAGATTGAGATTGCCAGGGTGTATCAGACCTTGAATGCATTCATGGCAGCTAATATGGCACAGAATTAGAATCAGAATCAGGGGGCTAGATCAGTGTTTGTCAATGTTGATCTTATCATGCAGACTAAGTCTTTCAAGCGGATAAAGCCACCTGTATTTGAGGGGCAGTCTGATCCAAATGAGGCAGATAATTGGATTAGACAGATGGAGATGGTCTTCGAAGTCTTGGAAACCCCGGTAGTCAATAAGGTGAAATTGGCTACTATGCAGTTGGAGAAGGATGCTGGCGTCTGGTGGCAGTCAGTGAAGAGGACCTTTGGTGATCAGCAGGTGACTTGGGAAGTTTTTATGGAAGACTTCAGGGATCGTTTCTTTCCTCTGGATATTCAGGAGAAGAAGGCAATGAAATTCTTGAATCTGAAGCAAGGCAACATGACAATGCGTGAATATGAGACTAAGTTTGCTCAGCTGTCAAGGTATGCACCGGAGCTGATTGTTGATGAAGCAAAGAAGGCCAAGAAATTCGAGCGGGGCTTGAGGCCGAATTTGAGGTCAAGGATGATTCCTTTGGGCATAAGGAAGTTTGATAAACTGGTTAGGAAAGCAGCTATGACAGAAAAGGATATGGACCAGTTCCAGATGAAGCAAGAGACCTGGAACAGGAACAAGAGGCCTGCAACTAGTCAGAGCGGAAAGAAGTTCCCAGTGAAGCAGGGCAAGTTTAGTAGGCCAGAGCAGAGGGCATTTGCATCTCAGGAGGTGACTTGTTACTACTGCAAGGAGGCGGGTCACTACAGGTTAGCATGTCGTAAGTTGGCAAAGCAGACTTATTTTCACTGTGGGCAAGTGGGGCATTCTAAGCCTTTCTATCCACAGTTGAAGAAGGGTGGTTCAAGCGGAGGCAAATTTCAGAGGTAAGGGTGAGTGTTCACATTAACTGAGGAGGATGCGGGTAACTCAGAGGATGTGATTCAGGGTATGCAAGAATTTTGAATTTTTATTTTTATTCAATGTATTAAGTAAAACTTTGTTTGAGAATAAATTAGAGATTTGAGTATCATTCTTCATGTAACAGGATTTGTTTTGGATGGAATAAAAACAAAAGTTTTATTTGATACTGGTTCTTCGCATACATTTGTGTCGTCCAATTTTGCAAAAGTCTTAGGTGTGGAACCTAAGTTGTTTCCAGGCAGAGTCTTGTCGGTGGTAACGCCGTTAGGAGAAGAATTGGTTACTGATCGATATTACGAGGGCTGTGATATCGATATTGGTGGGAGATTATTTGGCATTGATCTCATTGAGCTGCAAGTTTTAGGTATGGATGTGATTGTGGGCATTGATTGGATGGCAATTTATGATGCCACGATTGAATGCAAGAAGAAAGAGGTGTTGGTGAAGGCACCAGGTGGTCCTGCAGTGACTTTTCTGGGAAAGATGAAGGACCCGAAAGTGGCTGCAGTGGTATCTAAGTTGATATTCTAGATGAAGTCAGAGGCATTCCAATTGTTAGGGATTTTCCTACAGTGTTCTTGGAAGATCTACCAGGATTGCCGCGGCAACGAGATGTAGAATTTTGTATTAATGTTCAGCTGGGGAGTGCTCCGATTTCCAAGGCTCCGTACAGGATGGCACATGTGGAGCAGGATGAAGTTAAGAAGCAAATTAAGGAATTGCTGAGTAAGGGTTTTATCAGGCGGAGTTCTTCACCGTGGGGTGCTCCAGTGTTGTTGGTCAAGAAGAAGGATGAGTTAATGAGGATGTGCATTGACTACCGGGAGTTGAGTAGGGTGACTATTCAGAACAAGTATCTGCTTCCACATATTGATTATATGTTCGATAGGCTTCGGGAAGCAGCTGTGTTTTCGAAGATTGATTTGAGATTAGGGTATCATCAGGTTCGAGTCAAAGAGGAAGATGTGAGTAAAACAACTTTCATGACTCGTCATCGACTCTATGAATTTTTGGTAATGCCATTTGGAGTGACGAATGCGCCAGCAGTATTCATGAATATGATGAATCGGATATTGCGACTATTTATTGATTCCTTCGTGGTGGTTTTCATTGATGATATTTTGGTATATTCGAAGTCGGAGGAAGAGCATTCTACGCACTTGATAGAGGTGTTACAGAAGTTGCAAGAGCATAACTTGTATGTCAAGCTGTCGAAGTGTGAGTTTTGGAAGTTTGAGTTAGCTTTTCTTGGTCATATCATTTCTAAGGAGGGAGTGGCCACTGATCCTCAGAAGGTTGAAGCAGTGAAGGATTGGCCCAGGCCAACATCCATAAAGGAAGTCCGGAGTTTCTTGGGTATGGCTGGGTACTACAGGAGATTCATTCAGGGCTATGCACAGATTGAAGTTCCTTTGACAGGGTTGACTCGGAAGAATGTGGCATTCACATGGACTGATAAGTGTGAGGTGAGTTTCCTTGAGCTAAAGGAGAGGTTGACGACTGCACCTATCTTAGCTTTGCCACAAGCTTGGAAGGATTATGATATCTTCAGTGATGCATCTCTCAGAGTTTTGAGGTGTGTCTTGATGCAGGAAGGCAAGGTTATTGCCTATGGTTCGAGGTAGTTGTGTTCGCATGAGAAGAATTATCCGACGCATGATCTGGAGTTACCAGCTATTATCTTTGCCTTGAAGCAGTGGAGGCATTATGTATTTGGTGAGAAGGTCAACATGTATACTGACCACAAAAGCCTAAAGTACATTTATCAACAGAAGGATCTAAATTTTCGGCAGAGAAGGTGGTTGGAAGTGTTGGAAGACATTCGTCCTGAGATCAAGTATCATCCGGGTAAGGCGAATGTGGTGGCCGATGGGCTTAGTCGGAAGAGCAGTTTGGTGAGCTTGATCACTACTCAGTGTGAGTTGGCAGTAGAGATTGATCGGACAGGTATTGAGGTGGTACTGCTGGGTTTGGGAGCGTCTTTGTCTTAGTTGAGGCTGCAGCCTTCTTTGAGAGAGCAAATTGTGGAAGGTCAGAAATCAGATGCAGAGATCCAGAAGATGTTGCAGCAAGTTTCCGATGGCAAGTTGTTAGAGTTCCGTGTCCTAGATGGAGTGCTATGGATGGGTGAGAGGTTGTGTGTTCCTGAGAATGCAGACTTGAGGAAGAGTATCTTGCAGGAGGCACACAGTACTTTGTTGTCAGTATATCCTGGAGGCACAAATATGTACAAGGACATTAAATAGCACTTTTGGTGGTCCTATATGAAGAGGAATGTGGCAGATTTTGTGGCAAGGTGTATGACTTGTCAGCAGATTAAAGTAGAAAATCAGAAATCGGAAGGTTTGTTGTAGCCTTTGACCATTCCAGAATGGAAGTGGGAGAATATCAGTATGGATTTCATTACAGGTTTGCCAAGGAGTGCGAAGGGCAATGACTCGATTTGGGTTATTGTTGATCGTTTGACCAAGTCAGCTCACTTTCTGTCCATTAAGATTACTTGGTCATTGAAGAAATTAGCAAAGCTGTACATTGATAAGATTGTGAGACTTCATGGAGTTCTTGTGTCGATTGTGTCCGACAGGGATGTGAGGTTCACTTCGAGGTTTTGGAAGAGCCTGCAAGCAACTTTGGGGTACTAGAATTGATTTCAGTACCGTTTTTCATCCCCAAACTGATGGTCAGACTGAAAGGGTGAATCGGCTATTGGAAGATATGCTGAGGGCTTGTTTTATGGATTTTGGTGGTAATTGGGAGAGGTACTTGGCATTGGTTGAGTTTTCTTATAACAACAGTTACCATGCGAGTATCAGGATGGCTCCATATGAGGCTCTGTACGAGAGAAAGTGCAGGACACCTGTTTGTTGGAATGAGGTTGTTGAGAGGTAGATGTTTGGGCCTAAGATTGTGCAGCAAACATCGGAGAAGATTGAGTTTATTCGTAAGAGGTTGGTCGAGGCTCAGAGTCGGCAGAAGAGTTATGCAGACACTCGGAGAAAGGACTTGGAGTTTGGGGTTAGGGATGCAGTTTTCCTCAATGTATCTCCGACCAAGGGAGTGATCAGGTTTGGTAAGGGAGACAAGTTGGCGTCAAGGTATATTGGGCCATACAGAATTTTGGGGCGGATTGGTAAGATGACATATAGGTTGGATCTTCTGGAGGAGTTGTCACAGGTGCATGATGTGTTCCATGTGTCGTTGTTGAAGAAGTATGTGCCGGATCAGAGTCATCAGTTGGTAGAACTGCCTGAAGGTCTACAGGTGAACTTGAGTTACAAGGAGTAGCCTGTGGAGATTTTTGATCGTAGGGAGAAAATCTTGAGGAGCAAGGTGATACGTATGGTCAAGGTGTTGTGGAGGAACCAGCAGTTCGGGGAGGCAACGTGGTGGGAGCCGGAAGATCGCATGTCGAAGGATTTCCCTGAGCTTTTTGTATGACTGTATTCTTTTGCATGATTGTACTCTTGAGTTGAGTTGTATTTCTTTTGTTAGATTATATTCTCTTGTGTACTTGTATTTCTTAAACTATGTTTTCATTTATAAGATTTCTATTTCCTTTTGATTATTTTGTTTGGACCCTAATAGTAGTAGTTCTGAGGACAGAATTATTCTGAGGAGGGAGTGATGTAATAACCCAGATTTTTAAATAATGGATTTAAGATTTATAAATGAATTAAAATGATTTTTGGTGAATTAATAAATATTTTCCTGAAAATTTACCTTTTTACACGTGCAAAACACGTGCAAATATTTTCTTGGAAAGTTCAAAGTCAAAAATTATTTTCGGAAAACTCATTATTTATTATTAAATAGTATTTGTGAATTTTTTGGATTTTTCTAATAAATATTGGACCTATTTACAGATATTACAAAAAGAGGGGTCTTTTTGCAAAATTGCCACTTAGAGGGGTAAAAGTGAAAATTCCGTTTTCTGGGTTTTCAAACAGTGTCAGCTGGTTGTAGGCTGGGTTTTTTTTGTTTTTAAAACTTAATTAAGTTGGTTTTATTCAATTTCCAAGTATAAGGATTTATATATGTAAAGGTATATTTTAAAAGAGGCATTTTGCAAATCTATTCAAAACCCTAGACACCCTTATTCCGGCCTATATTAGGGTGAGGTGTCGTCTCTTTGCTGCACAACACAAAGGGATTTCTTATTATTATTTCTTGGAGTTTTCAAGCGAGGATTCTTGGTTTTCTTGCGAAGGAGGACTTTTTCTTATTCTTTATTTTCTTCAGTTGATTCTTCAAAGAGGTGAGTGGCTTGTGTTTGTTTTCTAATTGTTCTAAGCATGTTGTATGTGATGATTGATCTATTAGAAAGCATGTTAGATGATTATATGTAGATATGATAAATTCCTATAAGTAGATGAATTAAAAATAGAATCTTTTCATGAAAATATACCATTGATGACCAAAACCCTAATTTGATGACTTATGATTGTTAAAGAACCTAATAGAAATCATGAGTATGTTGTTTTCCTCCATATACTTGCTGTTTTAACTTGTTATGATGTGTCGTATGATGATATTGCATAAAATGGATAAAAGGTTACTCTTAGCTGTGTATAAAATGCATAAGCTCTGTTTGGGGTTCTTCGTGGAGTAAAACTCGATTAATGATCGTTATAACTGCTTATATGCATGGGTAAACTATTGTGAATGATTGTGGATGAGTTTAATGAATTACAAGAACTGCTATTGAATTTAAAAAAATCAAGTTTTGAAGCTTTGAGAAAGAGGTTTGGTTTTCGGGTCTGATACACTATGACCAAAATTTGGTTTTGTGATTATGTGAAGTCTTCAATTGGATTTGAGTTCTTTTCAATTACTAAAATGAATTAGAATTCTATATTGCGTATTTACAGTGGTTTCTTGATGATTTAGATATACGACATACACATATATGCCTACACTCCATTTCATTGTTTTAGAAGGGATAGAATTTTTGTGAGTTTTATAGAGATTTGATTTAATCTTGATTATTTTAGCACTAAGATAGTTTTTGAACAATGTATCCCCTATTTACAAAGTTATTTTGATGCATAATTGATTCTCAAATACCCTATTCTGATATATGCACATATTCATGTCTTATTTTGAAGAAATTCAATAAATTGCAATTTTATTAATTTGAGGTGGTTTTGATTTGTTTTATGAACTCCTATATACTCTACAAGTCACGTTTGATCATCTTAGGAATGTACTTTTTACAGATTTCGTTTTTATAAAGTAAAACACCGTATCAGTTGAAACATGCACAAACTCAAACTACAGTCTGTAGGTACGACAGTCTACCGGTTACTTTCGACAGTCGACCATCGCGATCCTTGCAGCAGTGTTTTCTTGAAGTTTTGGATTTTTCATGTGGGACAGTCGACTGACCACTTTATACAGTCGACTGCCACGACTCTGATTAATGTTTTCTTGAAGTTTTGGATTTCCACGCGGGACAGTCGACTGACCACTTCATACAGTTCACTGCCACCACTCTGATTAATGTTTTCTTGAAGTTTTGAATTTTTACGCGGGATAGTCGACCGACTACAGTATGCAGTCGACTACCACTGCTCTGACTGATGTTTTCACGAGTTTTTCTGATGTTCTTTTAAACGATTGATTCTTTAATATTTTTGGATTAATAACCTACTGTTCTAAATATCATTTCGATACAGATTATAGTATTTTCGAGATGTTTCCTTAATATAAAAGAAGTATGAGTTGTGATGAAAGTTTTGTATTGATGGTTAAGTTGTGAGTCTCTAGAAGGTGTGTGGGACCCTAGTATACCGGCAGTTGAAATTTTTTGGTTTGGCATGTTAAGCTTGTTGTTGATCAGTTGAGTTAAGTTCGGTAGGGTACTCCAACTCTAGGAGATTCGTAAATTAATTTAAATAACTTAAAAAGATAAGGACAGGCACTAGATACTGATATAATGAAATGAGAACATGGGTTATGGACCTCAATATGGCTTGCGGTGTGAGATAATCCCCAGAATATTCGAGGTGTGAGTGAAATAGTCTCCGGAATTACCTGCGGTGTGGGATTGATCTCCGGAATTATCGGGGTTGAGGCGACACTCATGGGTTATTCGTGTGATGAGGCGCCATAGCTTGCGGTGTGGGGTATTCTTGAAGATTCCCAGGTGTGAGTGAAATAGTCTCCGAAATTATCTGTGGATAAAGATTGACCTCCGGAATTATCAGGACATGGGCTAATACTCACAGTTTATCTATATAACGTAGTAGTCATCGTAGTAGGATTAGTTGCATAGCGGAGGATTAAACCCTATCAAGTGGAGAACGTTAAGGGTTTGCACTGTACCTATGTAGAGTGGGATGCATAGAATCTGACATGTATGCATTAGAGAGTCAGCATATAGCATTGATATTTTCTTGACTTGGTTTTATGCATGTTGTTTTTCTATTTTTTTACACTTGACACTTAGTCTAGTTTCACTTCATATTTTCATGTTTTATCTATTATTATTTCTTATTTCATTTTATTCTTGCTGTTGATACATGTTGTTTATGATACTATGTGTCATGTTTTATCTATGTTGCATTTATTTTTATGTTACTCACACCGTTATGGCTGCCTCCTGTAGTTTTGGGGGTTAGGGTTATCTCTAACCTCATGTTTTACTGGTAGGTGCTTATAGCTTGGGATTTGGATGCAGAAGATAAAATTGATGTTATGGCTTATGTAAATTGTAAAAGTGTTGTAAAATAAAGATTGTAATTCAAGGTGTTTGTTTTTCGCTGTGTTTTGTAAAGAACTAATATAATAAAAGTTGAAAAATATTATCTATATTTTTGGCTATGTTTACTATTATAATTGAAGTTGATGCTGAAAATTATGCCACATATTTCTGAGATATCATATTGGAAATTCGGGACGCTACACCTAAGGTCAACAATCTCCCCCTTTGGTGTGGACAAAACATAACTTAGAATTTAAAAATGTAATCATACTTTAGAAAAAAATTAGAAGAGATTCAAGTGCCCCCCCTAAATCTAATACTCCCCCTAAATTCATGCGTGGTAAGATTTTAATAAATGTGTGTTCATGATACAACCTAAATGTAAAGACCAAAACTTGTTTGAAAACATGCTTACATATATTTTGAGAGTCAAGTAATTTTTGGGGAATCTTACATTTTTGAAGACCAAAGGAAAATCTACTTACATGATACCATTGATCGCGAAACCCTTTGATATTTAGTGAGAGATCTATATGGTATCATAGATTTGAGATTTCGCCAATACATAAGAGAGACATGAATTAAAAGATTCAAATTCTACGTTAAAATAACTTAAAATAGATTTCTCCAATACATAGATTTGAGATTTCGCCAATACATAAGAGAGACATGAATTAAAAGATTCAAATTCTAAGTTAAAATAACTTAAAATAGATTTCAAGTTCTAAGAAAAATATCAAATTCTAAGTGAAAAAATTCTCCCTCTTTTTGGAACATACCAAAAGATGCAAAATACAACTGCCATAAATCACGAAGAGAAAGCCAAAAATAGAACTGGCAGAATAAAGACCGGTCGACCACACAGTCGACCGATCGGAGTTAATAAGAAATTATGTACGACTGTAAAAAAAACAGAGAGTGGGACGGTCGACCTAAGAAAACAGAACAAGTGTGTGTTCAATTGTAAAGAAAACAGAAAGGGGACCGGTCGACCGGTAAAAAACACAATTGAAACACAAGTAGTTTTGACTGTAAGAAAAACAGAGAGAGAGGTCGTCGACCGCTCAGTCGACCATGCATTCAAACAAGAAAATAATGATCATAATGAAAGCACTACACATAGATAAGTGCGAGAGGTATCAAGAGTTTTGAAAGACATTCAAGTTGACATGATGTGCATTAAATTTCTTGATTGAAATGTTTACAGAACACATTTTAAAAAAGATTTACATTGAAGCAAACAAGAGGAATCCCATACAAGTGCAACATCCTAACTAATACAAACTATTCCTCAGCATCATCGTCTTCGTCTTCACCATCATCATCTTCGTCTTCATCTTCTTCATCACTTTCATCATTCTCCTCTTCATCAGAAGGAGGAGGAAGAAGTTCCCAATCTTCTTTGCCTTGCAAGTACTCGATGATGTTGACATAGTAATTGTAGACTTTCCTTTGATGGGTAGCAAATTGTTCATGAGTCACAAACATAGATGAGGTGGATGGAGGAGTAGCATTCTTGCAACGAGAAGAGGAAGGTACTTGTTGGGGTTGTTCAGCTTGACGATCTTGATGGGCTTGACGACGGCGTGGATGTTGTGTGAACGGAACATCCATACCCATTTATTGGGAAATGATTGGCATGAGATTTTTGCTAAGGAGAAAGTTCCCAACATCATTGCGGAAATCAATAGTGAGATTATAAATAATAGAGCTGAAAGGTAGACCACAGTTACGAGTGATGGTAAAATTCATTGTCCGAATGATGAATGTAGCAAGATCGAATTTATATTCGCCTAGAATGAGGAAAATTATGAATGATTGATCCACCCGAATTTTGGTCTTATCATTTTTTAGGCCAAATGTTGGCATTGACAATTTTATTTAAAACACAGGCAACATCTTTAAAATTTGTGGGAGCGGGACGAGGGATATGAAGAAACTTGGATTTAACAATCATGGATTTAACAGTAGACTTGTCATGGCCCGGTTTGTAGTCGAGTGTGTTGAAGTCAAGATGATAAGCATCGAATTCTCCTTCGGGCAACGCATATCGCGTGCGAAGGTAGTCAGGAGTAATTTAAACCCGTTTCCCAAGAATAATTAAAGAAAGTGTGAGATCATTGTCTTGGATACCCTCTAGATTAGCATAAAATTGACAAGTTAACGACTCGGAGTGGGTGCTTAGTTTAGTGAGATAATTTTTCCACCCAAAATCATGAATAATCCTAACTATTTGACTAAATTTCTCACCCAAGATTTCTAGATTTATTTCTCGGTTAGCAACAACCGGAGCAGAAAAAAGTGTTCAAAAATAAAGATCTGCTTAGTTTGCATTTCTAAATGTGATTCATTCTCTAGTGACAGATTTAGAGGCAACAATTTTCTTACCCTTATATCTGTGAGAGAAGGAAGGACCGTGAGAAGCCATAAGAGAGAGAGAGCGCACCCAAAAATTGAAAAGGAAATTGTGAGAAAATTCTGAAAACTTTTGATAGGTTTGGGAGAAAAGAGTTTATGGTTTTTTCGTGGAGGCTAGAGAAAGAAGAGAGGATGATATTTATGTTAGAATCATGGTCCCCACATGTCATAGAAGGAAAGTAATGTTTTGAGATCTAATCAGCTGATAGGATCGGTCGACCAGTTCAAGGATATAGTCGACCGCAACATAAAAGAAGAGAGGATTTAACTGTATCGAATCTGGCAGAGGGCAGGACGGTTGACTGTGCAGTCGACCGGTCCACCTGCGATCAAACAGATATTAAAAAATCCAGATATGTCATAGAAAACCATGCACAAAAAATAATGCAAAAAAGAAAAAAAATATATCAAAGTCATTTTTCTTCTAATGGTATTGGAAGTGTATCAGCTAATTTGTAAATTCGTTGAAATGTAGTCTAGAACAACATCTCCCCTTTAAAAGTGATCTTAGATGAAGTTGTAGCATATCTTTATTGATTTTTAAAAGGAATTATTTGTAGCAGTTTTATCACATGTTACTGCTAAGATATTTATGAATAATATTAACAGTGCATGCATTGGATAAACATTGTTTTAGATTTCTTACTAAAGTATGTCATCCATACAGTAAAAGTAAATAAAAATTGGTTTACCATTTAGATTTTATCCAGTGTCATACTCATCAGAAGAACTAATGTCCTTCTCTTTTCCCCTTGATAGAGATGTAGATTTCGTGAGTTTCGTGCATCTACCATCAAGGTACCGACAATCTTTTAAGTTGAAGGTGTTGATGTACCTACATTAAGATTAGTAGGTGTAATTTTGGGTGCCCAAGTTTGTATTGAACCTGCATATACATTCTTTCTCACCCAAACAAAATTATATTCCTTTTTAATAAACAATTATAAGATATATGTCCTTATTTACAACAATAGTGATATGTAATACGATTATACCTTGGATCATGCACATGTGTATAATTATGTGTTGGTTTGTAATTATTTTGGTGGCTATGCATATGCGTATGACAAGATTGCTTGGAATTTTGACGTTGAATTGGCTCATTGTAATCAAGTTCTCAATTATCATGATATGACATTGAGTTCATTGTAATAAGATAACTGGGCCCTTCATATTTTTCAATTTTTTTTATCAAGCTATATTATTCTATTACAAGGCCTTTTTCTAGTATTCTCATCGTCTTTGGTGTTCCAACGAAGAGTGTTTAGTGTAGCATCAGGTATTCTTTTTTGTTCAAGTGCTTCTTTACAACCTTCTACTACCTCGTCAAATTTTCTTTTACAATCATTTAATTCATCAGTGAGTTTAGCAATATAAACAGATTTCTCATGAATTTTTTTAGATTTTCATCATGTGTTGCTAAAGAGTTTTGAATATGTTGTTTTAAATACTCATTTTCCTCTATCAACACATCATGGTCTTTCCTAAATGACTCGATTTTTTCAATAATCAAAGAATTCTTATTTTAACTTTTAATTTCTAACAATGCAAGAGTCATGTGATTCATTTGGCATTTGTTTATATTGTCTAAACTCACAACTTATTTTTTTGCATAATCTCTTAATCCATTACACATGTCAACTAAATCATCATAAATAGGTTCTTGATTACCTTTTCTTGAGGTGGTGATTGCACCTCACCACTCCCAAGAGCCATGAATCCAAAGTTGTTGTGTTCTTGCTCTTCATCGCTGGAATCTGAATGCCTTCAATGCCTTTTTTCTAAATCCTGAGTTGGAGTGATAATGATCATTGTTTCTGTCCTGCGAGATGGGACAGTTTGCGCGAATATGTCCCGGCTTCTGGCATTTGTAATATATGTCATCTTTGTCCTTTTCTCTTCCTCCTTGAGACCTGCCATACTTTTATGTTTGAGATACTTATGGAATTGTTTGGTCAAGCGCTTCATCTGATTCTTCATGATCTGACTCTGATTTTGATGATCTCGAAGTTTCTGCTTTCAAGGTAATGGTCTTTTGTTTAGTTTTGGGTTCAATCCCAATATTCTGCCGGTACCTCTTTGTTTCGGTCATCTCCATCTCATACGTCTTCAATTTTCCTTGGAAAGTGTAGTAGTCGACCCCTTTTTCTTCAAGTGTCTCCTTCATTGTTGCAGCTATAACGTCCCATTTAGGCGTGAGACAGCTTATGAGTTTTTTGACCTTTCGTTCATCATCCAACCCCTTACCTAAGCTCTCAATCTCATGTGCGATAATGTCGAAGCGGGTAAGCATCTGATCTACGTTATCTCCTGACAACATATAAAAATATCAAACTTACAAAAGCATATATTAATTTTTGCCTTTACCTCATTTGCGGTTCCTTTGTGTCATTTTAGCATGTTGTTCCAAATTTCATATGCCATTTTACAATTTTTCCCACATCACATCAACTCTTCATTATTTAGACCTGCATATAATACTGTCATAGCCTTGGAGTTTGCTGTTTTTATTGCTAGTTCAGCTTTTGTAAAAGCCATCTTTCCGTCACTGACAAGAATATCTGTTTTGTTTATGCAAACGTTCCATACTTCTTCTCCAAACATCTGCAAAAATTGAGACATACGAACTTTCCAAACATCATAGCATTTTCTATCAAAATAAGGTGAACGTGTTAGACTTATCCAATTGGAGATAAATGGCTCCGATGAATATAATTTTTCGGGATAAGGGATTTCAGTCATTGGACCTTTTGTTCAAGCTTTTAAGCTCTTAATAAATACCTCGTTTTGATACCACTGTAAATCACCCTGGGGGGTGAATAGGGTGATTGTACGGAAATTAAAAATTCAAATAAAATGCGTAAAGTAAAAATATAGAGTAAGAGAAAGCAAATAGAGAAACGAGCAAGACACAGCGATATAACGTGGTTCGACCCCCAGGTCTATGTCCACACCAACTATTTGTAGTAATTCTCCGCCACAAGCATTCCACTATTGTAGTACCCCGTATTTTTAAATACTATTTTTTAGATTTGAAAATGAACTAAAATGGTTTTGGTGACTTAATAAATGTTCATTTAAGAATTTTATCTTTTACACGTGCAAAACAAGTGCAGATGTTGTCTCTGAAAGCTTAAAACCAAAAAATATTTTAGGGAAACTCATTATTTATTATTTGAGATTATTCGTGATTTTTCTAGATTTTTCTGATAGCTATTGGACTTATTTGCAAATATTTCAAAAAGGACTTTTGTGCAAAATTACCAAATACTGGTGAAAACTCCAGATTTTTCGGATTTTTAGGCTGGATATAATGCCTAGTAAATTCAGGTGTAACGATTTTACCTTTTGTTTCAAAATATTCGAATTATTTTACAAGTTTGGATGAAAGAGGATTTTTTTGCAAAATTGCTATTTTAAGGTGTGAAAGTGCAAAACTGTTTTC
This sequence comes from Hemerocallis citrina, assembly GCA_017893485.1. Taxonomy (NCBI): domain Eukaryota; kingdom Viridiplantae; phylum Streptophyta; class Magnoliopsida; order Asparagales; family Asphodelaceae; genus Hemerocallis; species Hemerocallis citrina. The sequence continues at coordinate 127,094,126 of CM030362.1, forward strand.
CTAGATTTTTCTACAGTGGCGGCTGATGCTGGAGGGGATCTTTTTGTTTTTTGAATTTATTAAATTGATTTTTAACTAGTATTCTAATGAAGAGATCTATTTATGTAAAGGTATGTTGTAAAAGGAGTATTTTGCAAAATATCTTCTAAAACCCTAGAAACTTAAATCCTGGACTATATAGGATTTTGTGCAGCCGTATTTTGCTGTACAACACAGAAGATATCTTATTTCTCATTATTTTGGAGTTCTAAGGAGAAGACTTTGGATTTCTTGCGAAGGATGGGGGGCTTTCTTAAATTCTATTCCCTTCGTTCGATCTCATCAACAAGGTAAGTGACTTGTTTTGTTTCATTTGGTTTTGTGTATGTTGTATGTGATTAATATAAATTATTTTGTTTGTTCTTTGAATATTGTATGTGGTGTTTCATCTCCTAGAAAGCATGCTAGGATTTTGGTATGAATATGTATGTTGGATTGATGATAAAATTGGATCTTGTGAAACCCTAGTTGTTTATGAATAAAATTGTATGTGGGTAAGTCGAGATTGATGAGTGACCTATTGGAGATCATGGGTAGGCTATTTCTTTTGGATTAATGTTGGATTGATTGAATATGGTAGGTTTCATGCTTAAATTTAAAAAAGATGAGATTTTTATCACTCTTGAGTATTGGTTGAATGGAACTTGACATGGTAATGTTATAAATTGATTATGTTTATGAGTTATAATGGTGAATCAGTTTGAGAAATTTGGTGAAAGAGTTTATGAATCAAGGGATCAGGTCTTGAGAATCGAAATTGGGAATTGAGTTGAGTTTGACGAAATACATCCAATTTGGGAATTTTTGAGATTTTGGTATCGATATGGTTTGGATCTAAATACGAAGATATTTCAATGAATAATTGTATTTTTTTTAAACTCTATTTTGATTATATGCACAATTTACGTTTTAGTTGAAGGAAATCAACAAATTGCTATTTTTATAAATTCAAGTAGTTTTGATTTAGTTTTATGGACTATTATATTTCTTGTAAGTTGTATTTGATCAAATAAGAAATATGCTTTTTGTAGAAACCATTATCATGAAGTAAACTACGTATCGGTTGAAATGTGCACAACCAAAATCTGCAGTCTGCAGGTCGACGGTCGACCGGTGTGATTTCACAGTCGACCGTCGTGACCTGGCTACTGTGTTCTCTAGTTTTCTTGAAATTTTTGCTTTGGACAGTCGACCGATGGCTTTTTACAGTCGATTGATATTACTTAGAATTATTTTCTCAAAGTTATTGGATTTTTCGATCTGGACAGTCTACCGATGGCTTTTTACAGTCGACTGATATTACTTAGAATTATTTTCTCAAAGTTATTGGATTTTTCGATCTGGACAGTCGACCGATGGCTTTTTTTTACTGTCGACTGATATTACTTTGAATTATTTTCCCAAAGTTATTGGATTTTCTCTCTGGACAGTCGACCGACACTTGTCTATAGTCAACTGATACTTATGTATCTTGACATATTTGAATGTTCTTTTAAATGATTTATTCTCTAAATGCTTTAATTTATAACTTACTAATCTATACCTTATCTTCTACTGAACAAATGTTTACATGTCGTTTTAACTGAGTATTTTATGTTGGAAGATTGGTTTGGATGTTTGGGTGTGAGGTCTCTAGATGGTGTGTGTGACCCGTATACTGGTAGTTGAGATATTTATGTTTGAGCCTGTAGAGGCATTTTAGTTGATCAGTTGTTGAGTTTAGTCCGGTGGGGTATATCAACTCTAAGAGATCCATAAAGTAATTAAATAACCTAAATGATAAGGACATGCACTAGTGGTGATATGATGAATAAGAACATGGGTTATGGACCTCAGTATGGCTCACGGTGTGAGATAATTCCCAGAATTATCCAGGTATGGGTGAAATAGTCTCCGAATTTACCTGTGGTGTGGGATTGATCTCCGGAATTATCGGGGTCGAGGCGACGCACATGTGGTATTCGTGTGATGAGGTGCCATAGCTTGCGGTGTGGGGTATTCTTGAAGATTCCCAGGTGTGAGTGAAATAGTCTCCGAAATTATCTGTGGATAGAGATTGACCTCCAGAATTATCAGGGCATGAGCTAATACTCATAGTTTATCTATATCTCGTAGTAGTCATCGTTGTAGGATTAGTTGCATGGTAGGAGATTAAACCCTATAAAGTGAAGACATTAAGGGCTTGCACCGGACCTATGTAGAGTGGGATGCATAGACTCCGACAAGTGTGCATTAGAGAGTCAGCATATAGCCTTGATGTTTTCGTGACTTGGTATTATGATGTGTTTTCGATTTTCTACACTTGACACTTAGTCTAGCCTCACTTGATGTGTTTTCGTGTTTCGTGATTTTTCCTAATTCACTTACTCCTATTTATTTCCTGTTGATGATGAATTTATGCTTTATTCATGTTGCTTGTTTTTATGTCGCTCACACCTTTATGGCTGACCCCTTTAGTTTTGGGGGTTAGAGTCATCTCTAGCCTCATATTTTATAGGTGATTACCTATAGCTTGGGATTTGGATGCTTGAGTTAAAGGGATGTAATGGATTGCGTGATTTTGTAAAAAGACAATGTTGTAAAGAAAGAAAGTTTGTAATTCAAGGTGTATGTATTCCGCTGTGCTATGTAAATATTAGTGTAATAAAATTTTGAGAAAAATTTTACTAGTATTTTGGGCTGTGTTTAATATTACATTTGAAGTTGATGCTGGAAATTGTGCCACGTATTTTTAAGATATCATATTGGAAATTCGGGATGCTACAGAGATTGGTATCAGAGTATGCTTCAATAGTAATAATAAACATGATTGAAAAAACCTAGGTGTGGACATTAGAGAGTGAGTATCACATAGAGCTGAAACATGATGTTTTTTTAGGGTATGGTTGAGGTTTTGCCAGAGGGTATTGATGTGAATATGAATTGTGTTGTGATGCTCTAACTTTTCTCTCATTTTGCAGTATTCAGAATGGTTGGACGCAGAACCAGGAATGGTAACAATGGTGATGGAGCTGGAAGTTCCCAAGGGACAGGAGTTGATCTCGAGGCCGAGTTTGCCAAGGTGTATCAGACTTTGAATGCACTAATGGCAGCTAATATGATGCAGAATCAGAACCAGAATCAGAATCATGGGGTTGACCAGTATTTTTTAACATTGATCCTATCAAGAAGATCGAGTCCTTCAAGAGGATGAGGTCACCCGTGTTTGAGGGGCAGTCTGATCCAAACAAGGTTGATGTTTGGATTAGACGGATGGAGACAATCTTCGAGGTCTCGGAAACTCTGACAGCCAATAAGGTAAAGTTGGCCACTATGTAGTTGGAAAAGGACGCTGGTGTTTGGTGGCAATCGGTGAAGAGGACTTTGGGGGACCAGCAAATGACTTGGGAGGCTTTTCTGGAAGAATTCAGGGATCGTTTCTTTCCCCTGGATATTCAGGAGAAGAAGGCAACAGAATTCTTGAATCTACAGCAGAGCAACATGACCGTGCGAGAGTATGAGACTAAGTTCGCTCAGCTGTCGAGGTATGCACCGGAGCTGATAGTTAATGAGGCAAAGAAGGCCATGAAGTTTGAGTAGGGCTTGAGGGCAAGGATGATTCCTTTGGGCATAAGGAGGTTCGATAAGTTGGTCAGGAGAGCAGCTATGACAGAGGAGGACATGGATCAGTTCCAGAAGAAGCAAAAGACCTGGAACAGGAACAAGAGGCCAGCATCAGGTCAGAGTGGGAAGGGATTCCCAGTGAAGCAAGTCAAGTTCGGTGGTCCAGTTCAGAAGGCACCTGCGACTTAGGAAGTGACTTATTACTACTGCAAGGAGGCAGGTCATTACAGGTCAGCGTGTCCTAAGTTGGCGAAGCAGACTTGTTTCCAGTGTGGGCAAGTGGGACATTCTAAGCCTCATTTTCCATAGCTGAGGAAGGATGGTCCAGGTGGAGGTAAATTCCAGAGGCAAGGTTGAGTTTTCGCATTGACTGAGGAGGATGCGGGTAACTTGGAAGATGTGATCCAGGGTATGCAAGAGTTTTGAATTTATTTTTATTCAATGTATTAAGTAAAACTTTTATTTAAGAATAATTGGAGAATTGAGTATCATTCTTCATGTAACAGGAATTGTTTTGGTTAATGGAATAAAAGCAAAAGTTTTATTTGATACTGGTTCTTCGCATACTTTTGTGTCGCCCATTTTTGCAAAGGTCTTAGGAGTGGAGCCTAAGTTGTTTCCAGGCAGGATTTTGTCGGTGGCAACACTGTCAGGTGAAGAATTGATTGCTGATCGATATTACGAGGACTGTGATATCGAGATTGGCAAAAGATTATTCGGCATTGATCTGATTGAGCTGCAAGTCTTAGGAGTAGATGTGATCGTGGGCATTGATTGGATGGCAATATATGATACCACAATTAAATGCAAGTGGAAAGAGGTGTTGGTGAAGGCACCAGGTGGTCCCACAGTGACTTTTCAAGGGAAGAAGAAAGTTCCGGAAGTGGCTGCAATGGTATCCAAGATGGTGATTCCAGATGAAGTCAGAGGCATTCCAGTTGTCAAAGATTTTCCTAAGGTATTCTTGGAATATTTGCCAGGATTACCGCTGCAGAGAGATAGAGTTTTGCATTAATGTTCAGCCGGGGAGTGCTCCGATTTCTAAGTACAGGATGGCACCTGTAGAGCAAGATGAAGTGAAGAAGTAGATTGAGGAGTTGTTGAGCAAGGGGTTTATCAGGCCGAGTTCTTCACCATGGGGTGTGCCAGTGTTGTTAGTCAAGAAGAAGGATGGGTCAATGAGGATGTGCATTGACTACCGGGAGTTGAACAGGGTGACTATTCAGAACAAGTATCCACTTCTGCGGATTGAGGATTTGTTCGACAGGCTTCGGGGAGCAGCTGTGTTTTCAAAGATTGATTTGAGATCAGAATATCATCAGGTTCGAGTCAAGGAGGAAGATGTGAGTAAGACAGCTTTCAGGACTCGTCATGAACTCTATGATTTTTTGGTGATGTCATTCGGATTGACGAATGCGCCAACAGTGTTTATGGATATGATGAATCGGATTTTGAGGACATTTATCGACTCCTTCGTAGTGATTTTCATCGATGATATTTTGGTGTATTCGAAGTCGGAGGATGAGCATTCTATGCACTTGACAGCGGTATTACAGAAATTGCAGGAGCATAGCTTGTATGCTAAGTTGTCGAAGTGTGAGTTTTGGAAGTTTGAGGTAGCTTTCTTTGGTCATATTCTTTCTAAGGAGGGAGTGGCCACTGATCCTCAGAAGGTTGAAGCAGTAAAGGATTGGCCCATGCCAACGTTTGTGAAGGAAGTCAGGAGTTTCTTGGGTTTGGCTGGTTACTACAGGAGATTCATTCAGGGCTATTCTCAAATTGCAGTTCCTTTGACAGGTTTGACCCGGAAGAATGTGGCATTTACATGGACTGATAAGTGTGAGGCGAGTTTTCTTAAGGTAAAGGAGAGGTTGACTACTGCACCTATCTTAGCTTTGCCACAAGCTGGGAAGGATTATGATATCTTTAGTGATGCATCTCTCAGAGGTTTGGAGTGTGTCTTGATGCAAGAAGGCAAGGTTATTGCTCATGGTTCAAGGCAATTGCGTCTGCATAAGAAGAATTATCCGACGCATGATTTGGAGCTAGCAGCTATTATCTTTGCCTTGAAGTAGTGGATCATTATATTTATGGTGAGAAGGTCAACATATATACTGACCACAAGAGTCTGAAGTACATTTATCAATAGAAGGATCTAAATCTTCGGCAGAGAAGGTGGTTGGAAGTGTTGGAAGACATTCGTCCTGAGATCAAGTATCATCCGGGTAAGGCGAATGTGGTAGCTGATGGGCTTAGCAGGAAGAGTAGTTTATCGAGTTTGATCACTACTCGAAGTGAGTTGGCAGCAGAGATTGATCGGGCAGGTATCAAGGTGGTACTGCAGGGTTTGGGGGCGTCTTTGGCTCAGTTGAGGCTGTAGCCTTCCTTGAGAGAGAGGATTGTGGAAGGTCAGAGATCAGATTCAGAGATTCAGAAGATGTTGTAGCAGGTTTCCGAAGGCAAGTTATCAAAATTTCGTGTCCAAGATGGAGTTCTTTGGATGGGTGAAAGGTTGTGTGTTCCGAATAATGCAGATTTGAAAGAGAATATCTTGCAGGAAGCATACAGTACCTTGTTGTCTTGTTTTCAGTACATCTTGGAGGCACAAAAATGTACAAGGACATCAAATAGCACTTTTGGTAGTCTGGTATGAAGAGGGATGTGGCAGATTTCGTGGCAAGGTGTCTAACTTGCCAGCAGATCAAAGTAGAAAACCAGAGACTTGGAGGTTTGTTGCAACCGTTGCCCATTCCGGAGTGGAAATGGGAGAATATCAGTATGGATTTCATCACGGGTTTGCCGAGGAGTTCGAAGGGCAATGACTCGTTTGGGTTATTGTAGACCGTTTGACTAAGTCTACTCACTTTCTAGCCATGAAGATTACTTGGTCGTTGGAGAAATTGGTAGAGCTGTACATTGGTGAGATTGTGAGGCTTCATGGAGTTCCTGTGTCGTTTGTTTTCGATAGGGATACAAGGTTCACTTCAAGATTTTGGAAGATCCTACAAGCAGCTTTGGGCACCAGAACTGATTTCAGTACTGCTTTCCATCCACAGACTGATGGTCAGACAGAGAGGGTGAATCGAGTGCTGGAAGATATGTTGAGGGCTTGTGTTATGGATTTCGGTGGTAGCTGGGAGAGATACTTGGCATTGGTTGAGTTTGCTTATAACAACAGTTACCATGCGAGTATCGGGGTCCGTATGAGGCTTTGTACGGACGGAGGTGCAGGACACATGTTTGTTGGTATGAGGTTGGCGAGAGGCAGATGTTTGGTCCTGAGATCGTGCAGCAGACGTCAGAGCAAATTGAGCTGATTCGCAAGAGATTGGTTGAGGCTCAAAGTCGGCAGAAGAGTTATGCAGATTCTCGAAGAAGAGACTTGGAGTTTAAGGTTGGGGATGCAGTTTTCCTCAAGGTGTCTCCGACCAAAGGAGTGATCAGGTTTGGTAAGGGAGGCAAGTTGGTGCCAAGGTATATTGGGCCATATAGAATTTTGGGACGGATTGGCAAGGCAGCTTACAGATTGGAGCTTCCAGAGGAGTTAGCACTAGTGCATGATGTGTTCCACGTGTCGTTGTTGAGGAAGTATGTGCCAGATCAGAGTCATCAGTTGGTAGAGGTTCCTGAAGGCTTACAAGTGAACTTGTGTTACAAGGAACAGCCGATAGAGATTGTTGACCGTAAGGAGAAGGTTCTAAGGAGCAAATGTGATACCTATGGTCAAGGTGCTATGGAGGAATCATCAGTTCGAGGAGGCTACTTGGGAGCCAGAAGATCGCATGCAAAAGGATTTTCCTGAGCTTTTTGTATGATAGTATTTTTCTTATATGTGATTGTAATTCTTTTGAATGACTGTACCTTTGAGTTGAGTTGTATTTCTTCTATTTTGATTATGTTCTTATATGAAATTGTTTGAATTTTGTTTCCATTTATGAGTTATTGCATTTCTTTGTTGGTATATTTGTTTGGACCCCATTAGTAGTAGTTCTGAGGACAGATTTCTTCTAAGGAGGGAGTGATGTAGTACCCTGTATTTTTAAATACTATTTTGAAATTTGAAAATGAACTAAAATGGTTTTGGGGACTTAATAAATGTTCATTTAAGAATTTTATCTTTTACACGTGCAAAACACGTGCGAATGTTGTCTTTGAATGCTTAAAACCAAAAACTATTTTGGAGAAACTCATTATTTATTATTTGAGATTATTCGTGATTTTTCTAATAATTATTGGACTTATTTGCAAATATTTGAAAAAAAGGACTTTTGTGCAAAATTACCAAATGGGGGTGAAAACTCCAGATTTTTTGGATTTTTAGGCTAGATATAATGCCTAGTAAATTTAGGTATAACGAGTTTACCTTTTGTTTCAACATATTCGAATTATTTTACAAGTTTTGATAAAAGATGATCTTTTCGCAAAATTGCTATTTTAAGGGGTGAAAGTGCAAAACTGTTTTCCTAGATTTTCCTACAGTGCCGGCTGATGCTGGAGGGGATCTTTTTAATTTTTGAATTGATTAAATTGGTTTTTAACTAGTATTCTAATGAAGGGATCTATTTATGTAAAGGTATGTTGTAAAAGGAGTATTTTGCAAAATATCTTCTAAAACCCTAGAAACTTAAATCCCGAACTATATAGGGTTTTGTGTAGCCGTCTTTTGCTGTACAACACAGGAGATATCTTATTTCTCATTATTTTGGAGTTTTAAGGAGAAGACTTTGGATTTCTTGCGAAGGAGGGGGGCTTTCTTAAATTCTATCCCCTTCGTTCGATCTCATCAATAAGGTGAGTGACTTGTTTTCTTTTATTTTGTTTTGTGTATGTTGTATGTGAGTAATATAAATTGTTTTGTTTGTTCTTTGAATGTTGTATGTGGTGTTTCATCTGCTATAAAGCATGCTAGGATTTGGGTATGAATATGTATGTTGGATTGATGATAAAAATTGGATCTTGTGAAATCCTAGATGTTTATGAATAAAATTGTATGTGGGTAAGTCGAGATTGATGAGTGACCTATTGGAGATCATGGGTAGGCTATTTCTTTTGGATTAATGTTGGATTGATTGAATATGGTAGATTTCATGCATAAATTTAATAAAGATGAGATTTTTATCACTCTTGAGTATTGGTTGAATGGAACTTGACATGGTAATGTTATAAATTGATTATGTTTATGAGTTATAATGGTGAATCAGTTTGAGAAATTTGGAGAAAGAGTTTATGAATCAAGGGATCAGGTCTTGAGAATCGAAATTGGGAATTGAGTTGAGTTTGACGAAATACATCCAATTTGGGGATTTTTGAGATTTTGGTATCGATATGGTTTGGATCTGAATACGAAGCTATTTCAATGAATAATTGTGTTTTTTTTTGAAACTCTATTTTGATTATATGCACAATTCATGTTTTAGTTGAAGGAAATCAACAAATCGCTATTTTTATAAATTCAAGTAGTTTTGATTTAGTTTTATGGACTATTATATATCCTATAAGTTGTATTTGATCAAATAAGAAATATGCTTTTTGTAGAAATTATTTTCATAAAGTAAAATGTACAACGTATCGGTTGAAATGTGCACAACCAAAATCTGCAGTTTGCAGGTCGACAGTCGAACGGTGTGATTTCATAATCGACCGTCGCAACCTGACTGCTTTGTTATCTAGTTTTCTTGAAATTTTCACTCTGAACAGTCAACCGATGGATTTTTACAGTCGACTGATATTACTTAGAATTATTTTCTCAAAATTATTGGATTTTTCGCTCTGGACAGTCGACCGATGGCTTTTTACAGTCGACTGATATTACTTAGAATTATTTTCTCAAAGCAATTGGATTTTTCGCCATGGATAGTCGATCGATGGCTTTTTTTACAGTCGACTGATATTACTTAGAATTATTTTCTCAAAGTTATTGGATTTTTTCTCTGGACAGTCGACCGATGTTTGTCTATAGTCGACTGATTCTAATGTATCTTGACATATTTGAATGTTCTTTTAAATGATTGATTCTCTAAATGCTTTAATCTATAACTTACTAATCTATACCTTATCTTATACTAAACAAATGTTTACATGTTGTTTTAACTGAGCAATTTATGTTGGAAGATTGGTTTGGATGTTTGGGTGTGAGGTCTCTAGAGGGTATGTGTGACCCTAGTATACTGGCAGTTGAGATATTTATGTTTGAGCCTGTTGAGGCATTTTAGTTGATCAGTTGTTGAGTATAGTCTGGTGGGGTACATCAACTCTAGGAGATCTGTAAAGTAATTAAATAATGTAAATGATAAGGACATGCACTAGTGGTGATATGATGAATGAGAACATGGATTATGGACCTCAGTATGGCTCGCGGTGTGAGATAATCTCCGGAATTATCCAAGTGTGAGTGAAATAGTCTCCGAAATTACCTGTGGTGTGGGATTGATCTCTGGAATTATCGGGGTCGAGGTGATGCACATGTGGTATTCGTGTGATGAGGTGCCATAACTTGTGGTGTGGGGTATTCTCGAAAATTCTCAGGTGTGAGTGAAATAGTCTCCAGAATTATCTGTGGATAGAGATTTTCCTTTGGAATTATCGGGGCGTGGGTTAATATTCACAGTTTATCTATATCTCATAGTAGTCATCGTAGTAGGATTAGTTGCATGACGGGGGATTAAACCCTATAAAGTGGAGACGTTAAGGGCTTGCACCGGACCTATGTAGAGTGAGATGAATAGACTCCGACAAGTGCGCATTAGAGAGTCAGTATATAGCCTTGATGTTTTCGTGACTTGGTATTATGATGTGTTTTCGGTTTTCTACACTTGACACTTAATTTAGCCTCACTTGATGTGTTTTTGTGTTTCGTAATTTTCCCTAATTCACTTACTCATATTTATTTCCTATTGTTGATGAATCTATGCTTTATTCATGTTGCTTGTTTTTATGTTACTCACACCTTTATGGCTGACCCCTTTAGTTTTAGGGGTTAGAGTCATCTCTAACCTCATATTTTACAGGTGATTACCTATTGCTTGGGATTTGGATGCTTGAGTTAAAGTGATGTAATGGATTACGTGATTTTGTAAAAAGAAAGTGTTGTAAAGAAAGAAAGTTTGTAATTCAAGGTGTATGTATTCCGCTGTGCTATGTAAATATTAGTGTAATAAAATTTTGAGAAAAATTTTACTGATATTTTGGGTTGTGTTTAATATTACATTTGAAGTTGATGCTGGGAATTGTGCCACGTATTTCTAAGATATCATATTGAAAATTCGGGGCGTTACAACTATAGTTTAAACCCTTGTACAATGATTCTCAGAATTCAGACCGAGAGACCTATTACACCCGCAGGACTTCTACAAATAAGTCCCTCAAAACATGGTGAAGTGGAAGAAAAGAAAAACTCTCATGATCTAAAAAGACCTTGACTGAAGAAGACAATAAAATCTCTCACACTCGGAGTGTTGATTGAATGATTAGTTCAGAAGAGTTATGATACCAATGGGTGAGGAATAAACTATGAATCCACCTCAATTTATAGTGTGGGGAAATGTATCTTTCCGAAAATGAAAAGATGTTTTCGAAATAGTCAGATCTGCACTTGAACGGTCGACCGTTGCGGTCGAGCGCTGTCGTGCAGATTTGACTTTTATTCGGCGATTTCACTTTATATTCTTTCCAAAACTAATTTATCAATCAACACTACTTTACATATATTCTTCTCACATAAATAGAAATAAATTATCTATTTTTACTGTCTTTCTTGATGATTTGAAGTACATGTTTCTTGTGTGCAATCGTCATTGATATTTTTGGTTCATGTCTATTTTGCTTGATTTCCAATCACTTTGAATCTTTTCTTTTGGTTTTTTCTTTTTCTGTAAATCCTGTAAATTTCAAATGAAAATATTAGCTGTAGATAATACGTTTTGTGTAAACCAAACTTAAGATCAACAATGTGCCCACAAACAAACCAAGTATATATGTATATATACACACTATGTCTTCCTCTCTGCTTTTTGCCCACTCAGAATTGGTAAACAAAAATTTTCTCTTTAGAAGGTGATTTTTGGAAGGAACATACTGTTTGTGCTTATATATTATGTTTGACTTCCATCATTTGAAGACCAAATGTTAGAAAGTGAAGACAGGTAGGGGTCATTTGGTTGGACGATATCCTAGATCTGAATGTGTGTTTTTTTTTTTTTTTTTTTTTTTTTTTTTTTTTTTTTTTTAATAGGAAAAATCCTAGATCCTAGATCTGAATGTTACTATTAGGAAAGTATATCAATGAAAACCAATGCAAATATTTTGCTGAGTTTGTATATAACACTACTGTAGCAGTAGCAGTAATACCACAAGTTTATTGCTTTGTTGTGGTGTTGCTTCGCGGTTTGAAAGTATTTCTATGCATTTTTTAGTTTGCTGAAGACATAACATAAAAACGTAGAAGGGTATGGTAGCCAGTTTGCTATCTGGTGAGCATACCACTTTCAGAAAATCCTAAAACAGTTACAACTACTACCTTGTATGACATACAATCATGAAGTAAAAAAGACTACTCTTAAATCATCCATGACTAGAAGTAACTCTTGTGAAGATGTACCAATATATTAATTGCATTAGCAAAGAATTCAAGCTGAATTGTAGGAAAAAATGACTTCTTCTAAAAAATAGTAGAAAGTATCTCCTTCAATGAAGACCCAATAAATCTTCAACCATACAGGGACAAATGAGGGGTGTAATCAGGGCCAGCCTTGAGTTTGCGAGGTTCAAGGTGAACATCCGAAATGGGCTCCCATAAAAAATTTATTTTTTTAAAAAAATTGTTTAAAACTTTTTTTGAATGTTTTTAAGAATTGTAGCCATAGTAAAAAAAAAAAAAATTTTTATAAAAATTTTTGCTACAATTATTGAAAACCGATATATATATAGAAACTGATGGAGATTTAGGGATTTAAGAAAAAATTCACCTTATAAACCCAAGTCCAACTAAAATAAGCCAACACAAGTACAAATTTTAAAACAAAAGACCAAAAAATTAAATTTGGGGCTCCTTAAAAAATTTTACGAGTAAAATACGTATATATAAATACAAAAAAAATTTTTTTGGGGCCTTTTAAATTGCAAAAAAATTGAGAGTCCAAGGAGACCGCCTCCCTACCTCCATTGGGGGGCCGGCCGTGGGTGTAATACATCCTAAATTCTGCTTAAAGAAGCCAACAAAAATTAAGTAGAAATCTTCATTAATTATTTTCTTTTGCTTGTAATACAAAATTAGAGTTTGGGTGATCATATTTTGATCCATTATCAGGATCAGGCCACCCCACAGCTCAGGAGGTCAACATGGGTAATGGAGAAGCTGAGTAAAGTCGGAATGAGCTGAAGTGGAAGAGAAGGATGTATCAGTGTCTTTCGTTTCACTCCTCAGAGTATTATTTTTCTTAGGAGGATTTATTTGTAAATATACCATGTAATGAGCATATAAGTCCAACTGAATGGGTATCGGTCTGTCATAACACGTGCTTTGCACGCAAATTCCTTTATATAAACCCACCCTGTAAATGTTTCAGACATGAATGGAAATTTGTTCTTCTTGTTCATCGATTCTTCTCCTATCTCGTGTGTCTCCATTACTGCTCTTTAAGTGGATTAATGCCGAGAAGAAGAGGACCTTCCACCGTCGTCATCAATGGTGAATGGCTTGGAACATTGGTATCAGAGCCTAAGATCGATCGCGCAACCGTCATCAATCAAGATCTTGATCAAGAACCGATTCAAGAAGCTAAGAACTACATCAATTCTAGATCTGGACCTCAGTTTGGGTCTAGAGCAAGGAGTCAGGATGCACGGGGATCCACCAGTCATGGTGTTGAACTCCACAAGCGTCCCAGCTTGGAAGAAAGGTTCGATAGATTCGAGCTGGCGTTAGATCGCTTACTTCAAGAACCAAGAACTCGGAGATCGCATCGGAGGTGTGAATCTTGGAGTTCTGACAGTGATGTGGAAGAGTTGGAAGATGAGAGGCACCATGGAGAGTTTGGGGGTGGACGACGATGTCATCCTCGACATAGGCGGCAATATCAAGAAAGATAAAGGAATCTGGATCATTGTGAGCTTCAATTGGGACGGAGAATGGCAAGGAATGAGGGTCAACATCAAGAAGGTAACACATTCTTTCCTAAACACCCTAAAATTAAATTGCCCAGTTTCGATGGAACAGAAGATATTACCAATTGGATTTATCACATGGAGCATCATTTCTTTACACAAAGGATCAATCCCTGTGATCGTTTGTCATTTTTTATTTACTACTTGAGGGAAGAAGCACTACTTTGATGGAGATGGTTTGAACAACAAAACGAGGGAGAGATTGACTGGGAAATGTTAAAGGAAGAATTAATGTTGCAATTTTGACCTTCTGAGTTAGATGATCCCGAACCACTTTGTATAAATTGCAACAAACGGGGACCGTAGCTGAGTATCATAGAGAATTCTTGAAGTATAATCGGCTAGTAAAACCATTAGCTAAGTCCTCTTTAGTTAGTTGCTATATTTCTGGGTTGAAGAGTGAATTGAGAAAAGAGGTTAAGCTCAAGAATTCTAGCAGTGTTCATGCAGCCTATAGAGAGGCTATAGCTAGAGAGGAAATTATTGGTGATCAAAAGAAGGCATGGAGGTTCAACAATCATAGTAAGGGCACTTTTGTGTCTGGTACTTATAAAACTGCAGTACCTGCAGATTCCTGTGGCAACCCATGAAAATGCAGGGGCAGAATTCATGGGGCCATCGCATTCAACTAATTCTAAGCCAAAAGACCAGCAGTTCTTGCAGTTTATGAAGGATAGAAGGGAAAAAGGGTTGTATTTTCACTACGATGAGAAATTTGTGAGGGGGCATAAGTGTGCAGGTAGGACCATTATGCATATGATGGGTTCTTATGAGGGAAGTGTGTTTATGCAAATGTTGGGAAACTTAAAGGATGATACTGATGGTACAATTGAGTCGTCAGATGAGGAGAGGGAGCATATCATAACCAAGTGCAAGGAGGAACCACAGGCATCCAAAACTTTGCAAGTAGCTGATGAGGGAGTTGCAGCTATTTCTCTTAATACACTTACTGGTAGCACCACTCTGAGAACCTTTAGAGTTCAGGGAAGCATCGCAAATCACCCAGTGTGTGTGCTTTTAGATACTAGAGCCTCTCACAACTTCATAGATGAAAAGATAGTTAAAAGGACCGGATTGCCAATAAACCTTCAAGTGAGATTGGATGTGACTGTTGCTGGCAGAATAATGTTGAAGGGGTTGGGTCTCAGTGGAGGAGTGATTTTTGTGTGTCAAGAAGTGTCTATTGTGGCAAATTTCTATGTCTTAGCCATGGACACTAGTCAGTTAGTATCGGGGGCACAATGGATTGAAACTCTTGGAGATGTGATATGGAATATGAAGGAAAAGAGAGTTCAATTTGAGCTTGGGGGTCAACAGTGCATTTTGAGAGGAATCCCACCCCAAGGCATTGAAGTGACCTCTGCTAAAGCTATGTCTAAAGCCCTATTGCAGTCCAAATTTGCGTGGTTACTTCAGATGGTAGGCATTCCAACTCATCAAGGTGAGCACTCTGCTATCCCACCTTAAGTACAACAGCTGATAGTGAGCTATTAGGACGTATTTGCTGAGAACATGGGTTTACCTCCAAAAAGAGAATTTGATCACACTATACCTCTCCTTCCTGGCTCGAAACTAGTTAGTCTCCATCCTTACAAACACCCCTGGCATCAGAAGAATGAAATTGAGAAGCTTGTACAAGAAATGCTGCAGTTTGGAGTTATTAGGCCCAGTCATAGTCCCTATTCTTCTCCGATTGTAATGGTTAAAAAACCAGATGGTTCTTAGCAAATGTGCATTGACTATAGAGCCTTGAATGACATTCCGGTGAAGAATAAGTTTTCTATTCCTGTCATAGATGAGCTCTTGGATGAGCTATATAGTGCTAAGGTGTTTAGCAAGCGTGATCTTCGTAGTGGGTATCACCAAATAAGAATGAATGAGGCCGATATCCGTAAGACAGCATTTCGCACTCATGAAGGTCACTATGAGTTCCTAGTTATGCCCTTTGGCTTAACAAATGCCCCATCTATTTTTCAGTCTCTCATGAACCATGTATTCAAGCCATATCTGCGCCGATTTGTGTTGGTATTTTTTGATGATATATTGGTGTATAGTGATAGTTTAAGCTCACATTTAAAGCATCTATACTTGGTCCTGCAAGTCCTTAAGGCCAACAAACTATTTGCTAAACTCAGTAAGTTCTCATTTGGAGTGTCGGAAGTGGAGTACCTTGGTCATGTGGTATCAGCTCATGGAGTTGCTGTTGATCAGGAAAAAATCAAGGCAATTGTCAATTAGCCTACTCCCAAATAGGGCTGCAATCGAGCCGAACCGAATACCTCAGGCTCAAGCTCGGCTCGAGCTCAGTTCGAGCCGAGCTTTGACTGAGCTTTGACCATATTCGAGCCGAATAGCTCGCGAGCTTAGCCTTAAAAAAAAAAAATCAAGCTCGAGCTCGGCTCATTTACGAAACGAGCTCGGTTTTGATCTCGAGCTCGGCTCGAGCTCGGTTCGAGTCGAGCTTTGACCAAGCTCGAGCCGAATAGCTCGCGAATAGCTCGATTCGTTTGCAGCCCTACTCTCAAAACACTAAAGGCCTTGTAAGGGTTTTTAGGTCTTACTGGGTACTATAGAAAGTTTATATCTCATTATAACACTTTGGCATGGCCTGTTGTGAAATTGACCAAAAAGGGGGCTTTCGATTGGCAGGAAGAGTCTCAAAAAGTTTTTGAAGCTATGAAGGTGGTACTCTCCTCTCCTCCAATTCTCCAACTTCCAAATTTCTTTTTGCCATTTGAGCTAGAATGTGACGCAAGTGCCACAGGAATAGGAGCTGTTTTACACCAAGAAAAACATCCCATTGCTTTTCTTAGTCAAGAATTGAAGGGGAAAACTAAATACTTATCAACTTATGAAAAAGAGATGCTTGGTAAAGAAATGGCGTCAATATCTGTTGGGGAGGCCATTTGTGATCCATACAGACCAACAGCCACTAAAGTATTTGCTAGAGCTGCGGTTGGATACTAAAGCATAGCATCTTTGGTTGTTAAAGCTACATGGGTATCAATTTCGAGTTGAGTATAAGAAGGGAAAAGAGAATGTGGTAGCTGATGGTCTTTCTCATCAGTTTGAAGAGGTTGAAGAGGCTTCTTTATCTGCTATTACAATGGTTAAGCTAGTATGGTTAGACCAAATCAAGCAGTTAGTACTCACAGATCCATTCTATGAAGACACTTTGAAGATAATTTCTGATGGTAATGATGATAGCTTTGCTCTTATAGAAGGAGTGATCTATTATAGGGGGCAAATTTTATTAAGTCATACTTCTACAGCTAAGAGTCTTTTCATGGAAGAAGTACACTGCACTCCCCAAGGTGGGCATATGGGAATGGATAAAACTTGGCTCAAGCTCAAGCAGGTAGTATATTGGCAGGGAATGAGAAAAGATCTGCGTCACTTCATTAATCGATCCTGTGATATTTTCCAAAGAAACAAGTACTTGAGCACCTCGCCTGCAGGTTTATTACAACCTCTTCCTATTCCCGATAACATTTGGGACAATATCAGCATGGATTTTATAGATGGGTTGCCTCGAAGTGCAGGGTTCACAACTGTATTGGTTGTGGTCGATAGGTTATCCAAATTTTGCCATTTTATACCTTTGTCTCACCCATATACGGCAAAATCTGTCGCTGCTATACTCTTTAAACAGGTGTTTAAGCTCTATGGTCTTCCCAAAAGCATAGTTAGTGATAGGGATGCCATTTTTACAAGTAATTTTTGGCATGAATTGCTAACCATTCAAGGAACGAAACCCTGCTTGAGTTCAGCATTCCACCCCCAATCTGATGGACAAACGGAAGTGATCAACAGGGTATTGGAGATCTATTTGCAGTGTTTTACAGCTTATCGTCCCCAAGATTGGTCAGATTGGCTAGCGTGGGCGGAGTTTAGTTACAACACACATATTCATAGCTCCACTAGCATCTCTCCTTATCAAGCAGTCTTCGGTAAAGCTCCTTCCAATGTTTTATCATATATTCCTAAGACTGCGAGAGTTCAAACTGTTGAAGACTCACTTCTCTCAAGAGATCTCATTCTGCAATTGCTTAAAGACAATATGCTAAAAGCTCAACAACGAATGCAGCTCAAAGCTAATTTGCATCGCAATGATAAGGAATTTGAGCTGGGTGATTGGGTTTATCTGAAGCTGCAGCCTTATCGACAAATTTCAGTGGGGGGACTTTCTATTCGACTTGGTCTACAAATCCCATGATAATAAGAAGTTTAAAATGGCTGGTCATAGGCCCAACAGTCAAACACTACATCTCTACTATGTTAATGGGAGAGTTTGTCACCAAACAGTCTACATTTGCAACCAATCAAACACGTTCATTGTAACCCAACAAACACGTGCAATGCACATGCATAACTAATATAAAGGAGAACATATTTTCTCTCCAAAAAGTTTTCCCCCCAAAACCAAAATTTTCCCTCTAAAACTAAAAAATTCATTACTTTAATTCTATCTCTCTGTTCTCTCTTCACTTTTTCATATTTATCTCTTTCTCTCTCCCTCTCTCTCTCCCTCTCTCATTCTTTCTTTATTTACTTAGAAATTTAAATTTTCAGATTTCAGGTTTATAAACTTTCAGAATTTTTATGCTTTTTTTATTGCTCATGTTACATTGTAAATAGCAAATATCTCTTTAACCGTTAAATTTCATTCATCCTCATAGTTTTAAAAAGTTGGATTTTAAACCCCCATTTATAATTAATTTTCAATATATACTAATGGAAACATGAACTTTTATTTATAACTAATTATTGTCATATTATTTAAATTTGAGCTACATAATTGTTGTTTTACTGTTATAAGGCTTTTTGTGTATTGTATCGTTCCGAAGACGTGTCGTAGGCACGTGCCCACGGACAAATCTAGAATATATATATAAAGTTGTGCATCACAAGTGTAAATTACCAGTATTAGAAAATTACAATATGTGACTAAATATTAGCAAAACATTCTTCCTTCAACCAAACAAAAAAATTGAAAAGTGTATGGTGCAAATGCACAGGAAAATTTAGGGTATTTAGACAAAGTGAAAATTTAAGCAAATAACCGCATGTTTTTTCGAGTCCAGTTCCAACTGGTACCCTAAACTGTATAACAAATCATTAAAACTAACTTTCTAAAAGGAAATCATTTATATTTATTATGTTTCTGATCATACACTACATGGCCCGATAATGAGAGCTGGGAATTGAGAACTTGAAAAGATAAAAGCTAACGGGGTAGTTTGAGAATAAATAACACAATATTTGGTGTCTCATATCCAGTAACTAGCTATAATAACGTATTTAGGTATAAAGGATGTTAATCAGTAGTTGTTGCATTTGATGTATAACTATTTTTACAATGTGTTTATTTTTTCTTTTGAAACTTTTGGAAACCTTTCTTAGAAAATCTTTATAACTCGAAAAAAAATGCTTTTCATTTCTTTTTCTTTTTCTTTTTTTTTTTTGAGTTCTTTAAAACTGAGTTCAAAAAATGATGATTGTTTTCGGGCAGCCACAGTGGATAGTTCTGTTTCTATTTCCTAGATTGTTAAAAAATATAAAAACTTCTTTTTTGTTCAATTGCTGTTTTCTACGAGGATATTGTATTTTAGATCTTCGTCAAGGTTTCAGACAAAAGAAAAATAGAATTTTTATCTAAATACCGCATGTTAACCAATTTTGGAAAACTTTTGTTTCTGATAATTAAACACCATTATAGATACATTTGACAAGAATTTCTCTATTCCAATTCTTCAAATCCTTGTACCACTCAGGAGATATGTCAGTAAGCAGTACACTGACTATAAACCTTTTTTCATTAAATCATACAACTAATATACAATGCACGTATTAATTTATTTTAAAAAATCTAAAATAAGAACTCTGATTTACAAGTGAGATGCATATCTTAATAAATAGAATTAATATATTTTAAAAAGTAAATGTGAAGACTATAATGGGAGAGTTGGAGTTGCACGTAAATATGTAGATTTACAATTCTAACTCTTCCATTATAATAGTTATTATATATTATATTATAGATATATAAATAGATAGATAGATAGATAGATAGATAGATCGATAAATAGATAGATAAATAGATAGTAATTTACACGTGTGATGCACATTTAATATATTTTTAAAAAATAGAGTAAAAAAACTGACATAGTGAGGACTCGAACCTTATACCTCATTCACATTAGTTGTAACTCCTGTTTTCCGTTTCTTGTATTTTTGTACTGTATTTTTCTTCCCAGTGTATTCTATCTGATTGTATTCTTTCGTTTTTCTGAACCATGTATTTGTTCTTCATTCTCAATATAATTTCATCAGTTCCTTGTCGTCGGTGATTTTTGATTCAATCTGTCTGCCAATTATTTTGGAATGATTTGTTAATTCTAATCTATTTCATTTCTTAGCCTAATTGCTTATTCATTTGTTTTTGGCTTATTGGGTCCATTTTTTTACCCAGTCTACCCTATTTAAACCCTTGTATACATCCTACAGGATCCTAACCCGCTACCCAATACCCTCTTCTTTTACCTAGTCTCCCCCAGATATTTCTTCACGTTCTCCATCTGCCTAACAAGCAGATCATGCCTCCCCCTATCTTCTCTTGATTCTTCAAATCCCAACTTACCCCAAATCCCATTATTAAAATCTCAACAAAATTTGTTTGCACTGCTATCTACAAATTCTATCTCCTAAACCCTAGTCTCTCAACCCTAATCTATCTCTCTCCCTCTCTCCCTGACCTACCCTTCCGACGATCCCCCCTCTGACTGCACCGTGCCCGCTGTCGGTGCTCCCGCCTCCCGGGCCACCCTCGCGACCCCCGTCATCCTGTCATGCTGCCCTGCACCCACAACGGCAGCAACCCTCTCTCCCCTTCTCCTCCCGACAACAGCAGCACCATCCCACTGTAGCGCCCTTTTGGCTTCCCCACTTCCGATGCCAGCAGCGCACCGCCTGTCCACCGTCGTCCTCCCATCGCAGTGCACCCCCCCCCCCCCCCCCCCGAGCTGCCATTGTTTGTGTGCATGCGGTTGATCTCCAAGTGCATCTAGCCGTCCGATCGTGCTCATCTTGTCAAGATTCGTTTGTGTTGTGTTCGTTGCCCGGGATCCATTCTTGTTATTCCCATCTTTTCATCGGATTCGTCGGCTACCCTAAGGCAAGTAACTTGTATAATTTTTGTTGTATATATAAGTAACTTGTATACCGCATGTAGTCTCGCTTTTGTTTTTTGAATTTGTTCTCATGAAGATCTCTTGTTAAATCTTGATCCATTCGTTGATCCATTCATAGTCTTGATCCATCATATTTAGTTGTCCCACACATGACATGAAAATAATCTAGATCTAATTAGACTCTTGATGCATGTATATATGTTGCTTCGTGATCCATGATATGTGGTGTATTTATTGCATGCTTGGTGTATTAATTGTGTTATCTTATAGTAGACTTATTAAATACCCATACCATGTTATTTTGAATATCTAATATATCATATTTTACATCGTACCTTAATTTGGATTCGTTGCATATGAGTTGTTTGATTAAATGCATGAGAAGAGTTTTTGTTTTGCTGCTGCCCTATTTTGGTTCAGTATTTTAGATCCTGTTAAGGTCGGTAAATCAAATTATTTTGGGAATATGATTTGTAGGCCTCGTTGTCTATTTTTCTGAACTTTCGACAAATCTCAGTTTCGATTTGTGATGTGTGAGTTATTGCTGTTTTACTGCAGCTATGTTGAAATTTCCAGATTCTGTTTTATGAGATTGTTGTATAGTTGTCTATTTAAAACAGATGTTAAAAGTAAGATTTGGATCAAATATTTTTCTGGGTATGACTATACATGACTAGGATCAACCCCTAATTTTTGTAGATTTATTTAATGAATTTTATAATTTATTCCATGCTTGTGAACAAACCTATATATTTCCAAACTACATGCTGTTCAGTAAAGAACCATATTTTCAACCTGTTTCTAGTCACGGTCGATCAAAACTTTATGAATATGAAATGTAGCCTTCTATATCTATTTTTCAACCCTTTTGACGGATTTGGATTTCGAGTTATACTTTGTGATCTATCACTGTTTTAGTACTGTTGTGTCTAAAATTTCAGATTCATAAACTTGCTGCATCTTTCTGTTTTCCGAATTTATTTAACTAAGCTATCTGTAATGGAATATTATGAAAATATTATTTGTTGATACTAGACATACTAGGAAATCTTTCAGATTTTTTAATAAATTTAATTAGTAAGTTTTTATGCTATTTTCATGCTGATAAATACAATTTTACGATTTCTGGCTAAACTTGAATCATGTATAAAACGTTGTTTTAAGCCATGTTTCTGTAGTTATTATATGACTTGTGTATATGTGCTGGATTCAGCCAAGGGTCTATTTTTTATATTTTCTGATGGATCCAGATTTGTATTCTTGTGGCAACGGAAATCTCAGATTTGATGCAGTCTTGTCTTGCTGTCCAGAATTGAAAGTCTCATTGTCCTAAACTTTTATAAGTTGTTTGTCACCCGTGTATGTTTCTGTCCGACCTGAACCTGTCTCTTGTTCTTTCCATGTTCTTCTTGCCATGTTTTGTGCACGTATGCCTGTTTGATAATAATAACAAGCAACCAAGCCGGGGTTAAAGAAAAGACCTTAGTAGTGGACAATATAGGTATGTGTATTCAGAAGGTGACCCGTGTTTCCTACTTTATGTTTGATTCATGAACCTGTTTTACTTTATGTTGATTCACGAACCTGTTGTACTGTATGCTTTGATTCATGAACCTGTTATGTTATTACCCAATCCATGAACCTGTTACCTGTTACATGTGCATGATGCCTGAGTACACGGCCCTATTGAAACCCCCAACTAGATTTAAATGTAACTTGCATGTAAGTAGAAATTATGTGGTAAAATTTGGGACGCATGAAGTGCTACCTAGATATGATTAAATATAAGACTTGAGAATAACATGATCACCTGTATATTCATGTTTACCTATTCATGTTATAAAGATCCTTATAGCTTATGGATGGTGAAAACCATTTGCTGGACTTGTGTCGCATATCCGTATTCCGTATTCCTTTTTAGGAAGCGAGACGTGACATTAGTTATGCACGTGCAATGCACACTTTGATAAATTTACAAATAACACTAAGAACTTCTTCCATTATAATATTAGAGATTATAGATAGGAAGATAGAATTCTTATCTGAGTGGATGTGAAAGGATTTAAAGTGGATGTTGAAAGGTAAAAGAGGTTAATAAAAATAGTAGTTAATCACTGGGCTTAACTGGAATTCATCCTTATCATAAAGGTACCTGATGCGGTTTGTTTTTGGGAAGTGTGGATGCACCAGGTGTGAGTTCTATTTGTTTGTTTAGTGGAAGGACGCGGTACTGGACAGTACACCTGACCCTCGGCAGGAGGGGCACGATCGGGTACAGAGGCAGAGGTCGGATGGTCGGCTCAATAATGGAGGCTCGGCTCGGATCTGGAAGCTTGGATCCAGGAGTCTCGTGTACCTGCACTCGGCCTAGGAACACCGGGGTTGGTCCCGGTGGTAGGCCCTCCAACAGTCTAGTTAGTTACTGAAGTAGAGCAATAGTAGCAATGGTTTTGAGAGGAAAAAGATTGATTTCCTTTGAAGGTGGGAGAGGGCCTGGTATTTATAGGCATGCCAAACGGGTATGGATCTGTTTGGGCTGGGTCTGGACCCGTATACCCGTGGGCCTGGTGGAGTAGAAGCCCATAAGGCTTAATGCTGATATGATGATCATGGGTGAGAGCTTTTTGAGGAGATCAGACGGTCTAGGGTGTGCTAGGTCATTTTTCCCATATATCACAAGCCCCCCACTCCTGTAGGGATGTGCGAGTTAGCTGTGGAGGAGTAGTCATGGTCGTGAAGGGGTAATGTTGGTCGTGAAGGAAGAGTGGGGGAAGTTTTCTGGATGCCTTTGGGATTGTCGCCATGGCTGAGTTGGGCTCAAAGGCTGGAGGCTGGTCGTGAGCTTTCTGACGAGGTGTCAGGATACGTGCCGGGCTGGACGTGGCCTCGAAATACTGAGGCGAAGGTAACTGCACGCTTTCCTGTGGGAGAGCTACCTTGGTGCTCAACCTGACCTCGGAGCGTCGAGGATTTGGGGGGCAGCAAGGGTGTTGGCAAGCCGTTGCGCTTTCCTGGGAAAGCCACCTTGGTGCTCGACCTGACCTCGGAGCGTCGAGGGTTTAGGGGTCGGAAAGGGTGTTGGCGAGCCTTGGGGCTTTCCTGTGGGAAAGCTATCCTGGTGCTCGACCTGACCTCAGAGCATTGATGGTTTAGGGGTCGGCAAGGGTGTTGACGAGCAGTTGTGCTTTCGTGAGAAAGCTACCCTGGTGCTCGACTTGACCTCGGAGCGTCGAGGGTTTGGGGATCAGCAAAGGTGTTGGCGAGCCATTGCGCTTTCGTGAGAAAGCTACCCTGGTTCTTGACCTGACCTCAGAGTGTCGAGGGTTTAGGGGTCGGCAAGTGTGTTGGCGAGCTGTTGCGCTTTCATGAGAAAGCGACCCTGGTGCTCGACCTGACCTCGGAGCGTCGAGGGTTTAGGGGTCGGCAAGGGTGTTGGCGAGGCATTGCGCTGTCGTGAGAAAGCTACCTTGGTGCTGTTGGCGAGCTGTTGTGCTTTCGTGAGAAAGCGACCCTGGTGCTCGACCTGACCTCGGAGCATCGAGGGTTTAGGGGTCGGCAAGGGTGTTGGCGAGCCTGGAGGCTTTCCTGTGGGAAAGCTACCCTGGTGCTCGACCTGACCTCGGAAAGTCGAGGATTTAGGGGTCGGCAAGAGTGTTGGTGAGCCATTGCGCTTTCGTGAGAAAGCAACCCTGGTTCTCGACCTGATCTCGGAGCGTCGAGGGTATAGGGGTCGGCAAGGGTGTTGGCGAGCCTGGGGGCTTTCCTGTGGAAAAGCAACCCTGGTGCTGACCTGACTTCAGAGCGTCGAGGGATTAGGGGTCGGCAAGGGTGTTGGCGAGCTTGGGGACTTTCCTGTGGGAAAGCTACTCTGGTGCTCGACCTGACCTCAGAGCGTTGAGGGTTTAGGGGTCGGCAAGGGTGTTGACGAGCCATTGCGCTTTCATGAGAAAGCTACCCTGGTGCTCGACCTGACCTTGGAGTATCGAGGGTTTAGGGGTCGGCAAGGGTGTTGGCGACCCGTTGCGCTTTCGTGAGAAAGCTACCCTGGTGCTCGACCTGACCTCGGAGCATCGAGGGTTTAGGGGTCGGCAAGGGTGTTGGCGAGCCGTTGCGCTTTCATGAGAAAGCGACCCTGGTGCTCGACCTGACCTCGGAGCGTCGAGGGTTTAGGGGTCGGCAAGGGTGTTTGGCAAGCCATTGCGCTTTCGTGAGCGACCTGACCTCGGAGCGTCGAGGGTTTAAGGGTCGGCAAGGGTGTTGGCGAGCCGTTAGGTGCAGAGTTAGTGCTGAGCTTCATTCTCCCAGGGGAATTAATGATGCTTCGGGATTCACGCGCAATGCTTTAGTTTCCTAGGGGCATTAATGATGCTTCAGAGTTCGCACGCGACGTTTCAGCTCCCAAGGATGAATACGGCGTGATACTTTGCCTTCCGTCGCTTGGCCTCCCTGAGGTCATAATTACAGCTTGGGGGGGCTATATATACCCAGCTCCCTCATTGCTCTTTTTATGGTCCATGTGCCATCGGAGGTGTCTGCCGCAGGCAGATGCCTAATACTTGAACTTTTAAAGGCAGAGAGCCCCGGATAGGTGGCTCCCCTACCGTTTCGGTCTTCCTTTGGGTATGCAGCTCTGAGGACATGGGAGGCATGCCGATCGATGTCTGGGGCCTAGGGAGACGAGAGTCTGCCGTTGCCTGGTATTTTTGGGTATATCAATCTGAGGGCACGGTTCGGCTTAGATTGGTGTACTTAAAAATATCAGGTTCGGTTGACCAAGGTTCGGGATCGAGAGCTTGGGCAAGGTGGCTCTCTTCCCGCCCTCGAACAATTCGGGGTTTTGGCTTTCAGGGCCGTAAGTCCCGAATTGTTCGCGGTGAGAGGGATGCCGACCGAATCCTGGAGCTCGGGGTGCTCGCCGAAGGCGAGCACCTTAAATCTTTAAAGTAAACTTTTGGAGTTGAGTAACGGGGTGTCATCGCCGAGCGTAGTGGGTTACAAAGCCTGAAAAGGCCAGACCCCTGCTCGAGGTCGATGCCCAGCGTCCGACCCATTGGCCTGTGCTCGGCGACCATTGTGCGGAGACCGAAGGGTCACCAACCGCGTGCCCTGGTGACGTCACTGTTGCGAATTTCTAGGAGCAGTTATCACGATTTTCTAGGAACTGTTTTGCGAAAATTGATGAGTCCCTTAGCACACTATATATATCCCCCACCCCCCTTTCTTTTTCATTCTTCACTTTTACTCACTCTCTAGAAAATGGTGTCGTCGGAGCTTTTCTCTCTATTCCGCTGTCTTCGTTCGCCTCTCGCCGAAACCGATCAGATTAGTTCAGTCGCTTTTTCTTTAGTATGTCTAAGGCTCAGTTTGGCTCTTCGGCTTCGACCTCGAGGGAGGAGGAATATCCCCACACGGGCCTCGCCGAATCGACATCCTGGGAGGAGGATACCAAGGTGTACGATGTGAAGGCCCTTCGCGTTAGGAGGCCGTTCGTCGTACAGAGTAGTGACTTTGAGGGGGAGAACAGCAACGGCTTGGATGAGGTAGAGGTATTGGACCTAGTGTCGGACGACAGTGAGGAAGGAGGAGAGGATGAAGTGTCGATGGTTCGGAAGAAGGGCAAGGGGGGAGTGTCGACGGTCCGGAGGAAGGGCAAGGGGGTAGGCTCTTCTTTGACGGCGACCGTCCTCGAGCCACTGGCCATCCCTTCCCTGGAGAAGGCCAAGAAAAAGAGGCAGCCGAGAAAGAAGTGGACGATGCCCAGCAGCCCGGACAAGACGACCCCTGCTCGTGATTTGGCGACCGGGTTCTTATCGCTGTCGAAGTTGATCAGGCAGTATCCTGACGACCTTTTAGACAAAATCTTGTACGGGGTCCAACTATCTTCACCGAGCTGCCAAAAGATAAAGATGGATGCCACATCGTCAATCTTAGAGGCGGACGACCTGGACGTCATTCGCTCGGCCTTTCACATTGGGCCAGAGTACGAATTGATGTTGACGGGCCCGGGTCTTCGGCCCACCGACCCTCTTTTGGAGTGGTACTACATCTTCCCAGCTGATGCGTTCGGCTCCGGACTGCAGTTGCCGATCCACCCGTTTATCCAAGAGGTGCTGAATTGGGTATCACTGGCGCCGATGCAGTATGGGCCGAATTCATGGAAGCAGATGGTGTGCTTTGTGCTGCTATGTGAGGAGAGGAAGTTGCCGCTGAGGTTGGATGTCTTCCATGCGATGCTAGCGATCAGTTCGTCCGGGGAGTTTGAGGGTATTTTTTACATCTCCCCCTGGGGCCGAGGGAAAGTAGTCCACGGCCATCCGGACTCGATCAAAGAGTGGAAGAGGAAGTACTTCGTCATCCGGAGCCAAACGGCTTGGGACATTCCCACTCAGTGGAATTTCTACAAATCGAATTTCAAGGTGTCGAGGCCGAAGGACCTGTCCGTCAGGAGTGGGGATATGTCGAGTGCCTTCGGAAAGGGAACAGCATCAGTTGGCCGAAGGTGACGGAAGGTCACATGGCCCGCGTCGGACTGAGCCCAGCCACGTCTAGTATGTAGTTTGTTCCATTTTGTTCATTCTAGTATTCTTTTGCACACATTGTTCTTAATGGGTCTTCTTGCAGGTATGGACCCCGAATCGATCAAGGCTAGAAGGATCGCCCTGAAGAAGCAGAGGGTTGAGCAGGGTGAGCAAGGGAAGAGAGCGAGGGGGTCCTCGCAGGTCGTATCCGATGCCCTTATCGAACTGAGGGCGAAGAAGGCGCGCCCTGAGGCGGGCAAGAAGGTGCTCATCCCGCCGAGCCCTGGCGTGACCACGGTGATCGAACGCGCCAAAGGGAAGGTTCCTCCTCTCCAGGCCGATGCTGCGAAAATCATGGGCGACGAGATGTTGCAGCCGTGGGCCCCGAACTGGTCGATCCGGAAGGGCGACAGCTTGACCGAGGGGGCCATTGCCATCGAGGTCGCCGATAAGCTGGCAACTCCCCGGGATCGGTAGACCATAAGAAACGACACCCTGGAAGTAGAGAAACGACACCCTGGAAGTGGCCTACATGCGTTTGGCACAGGCGAACGTCCTGGTAAGGTCTATCGGTCCTTTTTTTACAAAATTTTATACGACTGGACCCTTCTCCCAAATCATCGTTTGTGTTGCAGGCTTGTCTAGAGGGGGCCCAGGTGATGAAGCTTCACGAGAAGGCACTAGCGCAAGAGAGAGAGCGAGTTAACAAATACCAGCGGGAGATGAAGATCGAGCTCGAGGGCTCCCACAAGAGGGAGCAGGAGATAAAGGCCGAGCTCGCTTCTATGGAGAACGAATGCGTTCGGAAGGTGAGTTTGCTAAGGAAGAAGTTCGCTAATGAGAAGAACCTGCTTACAACGAAGGCCCAGGATATGATAATCGAGGCCCAGAACGCTGTCTACGAGAAAGCCCTGAGTCACGTGAGGCACTTCTACCCGACCATCGATCTGATCGATTTTGATTATGACATGGTGATCGAGCCGACGCCGAAGACTCCCGAAGGGTGCGAGCAAGACGAGCCACCTATCGCCCCGGCTGCGGAACCTCCCCTCGACCAGGCCGATCCAGAGGTAGGGAATTAAGCAGTTCGCCTTTTTGTTTTCTCTTTCTTCTTCGTTGTATTCGCCAACCGCGAACTGGCCACCGCATTTTTGTATGATGAACTTGATTTATGAAAAAAAGGATTTTTTGTTTGGCCAAGTGTTTTGACTTCAACCATTTATTTTTGGGAAGTGTAGCTTCGCCGAACGAACCTTCTAGATTATTTTTGTTTGGCCAAGTGTTTTGGCATTTGGAATGATGGTTGTTTTCCACTGTTAGGTGTCGGGCCCCCCTTCCGAGGCGGACCCTCGTCGATCCGATGTGGCATGGCTCCGGAGCAAGATCAAGGTCCTTGAGTCCACGTTGGTTCGTTACCGGGAGGGGGCTCGAGATTAGGATGCCGCTTTTCACTACTATCGAAACAAATCCGAGGGACTGAGTGTGGAGGCGACCAAGTTGAAAAGGCGATGGTAGATCGCGATCTAGGCAGCGCCGGTTTTGGGCACACCATGTCGAGTGCATCTGTGCAGCGACCCTCGTCAGAGAGGCTCCTTCGCGATGTTATAGTGAAAAAAGAGATGGAGATACAGTGTTACAAGACGATGCTGGGCATGTCCGGGGCTAGGACTGGCTCTTCTTCGGGAAGTCATCGAGCGAAGGGTGTTCCTGCGGCGCTGATGTTACTGGAGCATATCCGACCGGTCGATGCCCAGAGTTTCGTGGCCGGTGTTTCGACTTTGGCCGACCCTAAGGGTCACTGTGACGACGAGGGAGGTCCCAGCCGTTCGGTCGGAGTCGCGTTATCTTGCATCGGACCCGAGGGGCACTGAGAAGTCTTTGATTTTTCCCTTTTTAGCTAAGTGAAGCGGTTTGTAACATTCTTGTTCTTCCGACGGTGCTTAATTAATAAAAGAGTGTGAATAAGAAGTTTCATTTCTCTTTTTGTTATTGCAACCTATTTTCAGGAGAACTACCGAGGATAGGAGGGTCGGTGCCCAGTGTTCTGACTTGGGCGCCATAGCTTGCGAAAGCTACCCCTGTGCTCGACATTCGTTCGGAGCTACCGAGGGTAGGAGGGTCGGTGCCCAGTGCTCTGACTTGGGTGCCATAGCTTGCGAAAGCTACTCCTGTGCTCGACATTGGTTCGGAGCTACCGAGGGTAGGAGGGTCGGTGCCCAGTGTTCTGACTTGGGCGCCATAGCTTGAGAAAGCTACCCCTGTGCTCGACATTGATTCAGAGCTATCAAGGGTAGGAGGGTCGGTGCCCAGTTTTTTGACTTGGGCGAGTGTTATTTACATAAATCAAACAAAAACCCTACTTATGCCCTTCCAGAAATTTGATCAGATGTTCGGCATTCCAGGATCTTTTGACCGCTCAGCCCTCCATATCCACGAGTCGGTAGGTGCCCTGGCCTATAACCTCGGCTACCTTGTAGGGGCCTTCCCAGTTGGGGACCAGCTTTCTTTTTCTCGTGGGGTCGGAGACGGACAATTTGCGAAGTACGAGGTCTCCAGCCTTGATGTCAGTAGGGCGGGCTTTCTTGTTGTAAAACCTTTCGATCCGCTGTTGGTAAATGCTTCTTCTTACGGCAGACTTCTCTCTGACCTCGGCAACGAGGTCCAGGTTGGCCCTTAGTCCGGATGAGTTGTCGGCTTCGTCGAAGGCCATGATGCGCGGAGAAGGGAGGCTGATCTTGACGGGGATAACTACCTCCATCTCGTAGGTTAAATTGAACGGTGTTTTGCTCATAGGAATTCTCTTTGTAGTTCGGTGTGGCCACAGCACATTGGGCAGTTATTCTACCCACTGTCCCTTGGAGGAACTGTCGAGGCACTTCTTCGGGCCGTCGAGTATCTGTCGGTTTGCGTTCTTTGCTTGGTCGTTTGACTGGAGATGGCATATGGCGGAGAAGCACTGCTGGACACCGATGTCTTTGCAAAACCTGCGAAAGTTCTGGCCCGCGAATTGAGTCTCGTTGTCCGTGATAAGGACCTGAGGAATCCCGAACCGGCAAATGATGTTTTTCCAGAAAAATTGTTGGGTTTGTCGCTTGGTGATTGTTGACAGGGGCTCGGCCTCGATCCATTTTGTGAAATAGTCAATGGCGACTATTAGGAATTTTCTCTGTCCGGTTGCCACAGGAAAGGGGCCGACCAAGACCATCCCCCACATGGCGAACGGGGTCGGACTGGCCAGCGAGCAGAGGTTGGCCTGAGGAAGTCTCTTGATAGGGGAGAATCTTTGGCACGAACCACACCTCTTAACTAGGTCCTGGGAGTCTTACAGCATTGTTGGCCAATAATACCCGTAGTTCAGGCCCTTCCTGGCCAGCGATCTACTTCCCATGTGACATCCGCTGATCCCCTCATGAAGTTCCTTAAGAGCGTAGCTAGCTTCCTCGTTGGCGAGGCAGCGGAGGTAGGGCTTCCCGTCCGCTAGGGTGTACGAGCGTTTGAAGAGGACGTCGTTAATTACGATGAACCTTTCAGCTCTAACCCTGATCCTTCTCGCCTCGGCCCGGTCTTCGGGGAGCTCAGCCTTCAGTAGAAACCTTCGGATTGGGGAGGTCCAGTCGTCCGGACGAGCCTCTTCGTTTACATACATTGTCTCGGGGAGGTCGATGCTCGGCTTCAGGAGGATTTCGATGAGTACTGTTCGGTCGAGACCTTCGAATGATAAGGAGGCGAGTTTCGACAAGGCGTCCGCCTGGGTGTCCTGCTCCCTCAGAATCCTAAGGACTGTGGAACAGTTGAAGGACGACAGGAGCCGTTGGACCACGGCCAAGTATCAGATCATTCGGTCGTCACAAGCCTCGTACTCCCCGGTGATCTGGTTGACCACGAGCTGAGAGTCGCTGAAGGCCCTGATCTACTTCGTGCCGGCCTGGTGTGCAAGAGTTAGTCCGGCAATCATGGCCTCATATTCCGCCTCGTTGTTGGAGGCCGGGAAGTTGAGGTGGAGAGAATACTGAAGGAAGAAGTGGTCGGGGCCTCGTAGGATGATCCCAGCACCACTCCCGGATTTGCAGGAGGATCCATCAACGTAGACTTCCCAGGTCAGATCCGAATCTTCGTTGTTGGGTTGTTCGGAAACGGTGCATTCATTGATAAACTCTGCGAGGGCTTGCCCCTTGATTGCCGTCCTTGGCTGGTAGTTGATGTCATACTTGCTCAGCTCGATCGACCACTTGACTAAGCGGTCGGAGTTCTCTGGCTTGTGAAGTACGGTCTTGAGGGATTGGTCGTCAGCACTTGGATGGAGTGCGCCTGGAAGTAAGGGCGGAGCTTCCGGGCGGCCATAACCAGAGCATAGGCCACTTTCTCTATTCTTGCGTATCTCGTCTCGGCCAGAAGCAGGACCTTGCTCACATAGTATAGTGGCTTCTGAACACCGTCATCTTCCCGAACGAGGACTGCGATGAGGGCGCTTTCTGAGGCGGATAGGTATAGCCAGAGTGGCTCGCCCGGCTCGGGCTTGGTAAGGAGAGGCGGGTTGGCGAGGTACTGCTTTAGTTGTTCGAATGCCTCCTGTTGAGGGGCACCCCATTCGAAGCCCCCCTTTCCCTGCAGAGCTTTGAAGAAGGGTAGGGATTTCTCCCCAGATTTGGAGAGGAAATGGCCGATGGCCGCCAACCTTCTCGTGAGCCTCTGGACTTCCTTAACGTTCCAGGAAGGAGCCATGTCTATTATGGCCTAGATCTTCTTAGGGTTCGCCTCGATGCCGTGCTGGCTGACGACGAACCCGAGGAATTTTCCGGATGAGACGCCGAAGACGCATTTGGCGGGGTTAAGTCTCATGTTATGTTTCCGAATTATGCTGAAGGCTTCTTCGAGGTCGGCGATGTGGTCCTGTCCCTGCCGGCTTTTGATGTGCATGTCGTCGACATAAACCTCCATGTTACGACCAATTAAGTCCTTGAAGATTTAGTTAACAAGCTGCTGGTATATGGCTCCGGCATTCTTTTGTCCGAAGGGCATGACGCGGTAACAGAAGAGACCTTGGTCAGTGACGAAGGAAGTCTTTGCGGTGTTCGGCAGGAACATTCGGATCTTATTGTAGCCTGAAAAGGCATCCATGAAGGACAGGAGCTCGTGACCCAAAGTCGTGTCGATCAAGGCATCGATGGTGGGGAGAGGGAAAGGATCTTTTGGGCATGCTTTGTTCAGATCCGTGAAGTCTATACAGATCCTCCAGCTTCAGCTTGCCTTCTTTACCATGACGACCTTTGCTAGCCACTCGGGGTAGCTGACTTCTTGGATGAATCGGGCGGATAAGAGCTTGTGACCTCCGTCTTTACCACATGCTGCCTCTCTGGGGCAAATTTGTGCCTCTTCTGGATGACTGGCTTCGAACCTGGAATGACGCTCAGCCTATGCATGATCAGGTCTTCGGATATCCCGAGCATATCGGACGTCTTCCAAGCGAAGAGGTCGATGTTGCGATGGATGCAGCTGAATATATTTGACTTTAGATCCTCGGCGAGGGAGCGGCTCACTCGAAACCACTTCGATTCGTCCTCCGCCTTGAACAAGACTTCCTCCAGCTCGTCAGCCGGTTCGGGATCTGGTTGGCTTCTTTCTGGTTGCAGCTCGACGGTGTCGAGGGGAAATACACCTCCTCTGACCGCAGTCATGTAGCAGGACCGCACTGCCTCCTGGTTGCCTCGGACGACACCAACCGCTTTCTTTGTGGGAAATTTCAACTTCAAGTGGTAGGCCGACGGCACAGCCTGAAGGGAGCATAGCCCAGGTCGGCCAAGAATAGCATTGTACGCCACCTTGACTTTGTAACACCCCGAATTCCAAAATACAACTGAATTCGAGATTCCACAGGATCTTTACACTTCTTTCGTACAATTTTACAAGGAATTAAAAACCTTTCGCTTTACATTAGAGTTACATGGAATCTTTACACTTACATTTTACGGCGGAAGCAATTTACAACATTTATATAAAAGTACAACAATATTTGAATAATCTCTAAGCATCAGTTCTCCTTTAATCTGTATCATGTCATTTACCTGCATACAAACTGTGGGTACGTCAGTTTATTCAACCGACGAAAATTATACACGGTCATCCTCTCCATGCCGGAAACAGTATAACGATTCTCATTTCTTAACAACCACAAACTTGTTCACAAACAAAACTAAAGGGACTATCCTATTGATGTCGTGTCGTGCTGTGCACTTAGTCCTTAATGCAGTTGTTATGTTATATGACACTAATGCGTACTTGTTCGGATTCTATGCATCCCATACTACATAGGTCCGAGGGCAAGTCCTTAATCGTACTTCATCTTATAGGGTTCAATCCCTCTCCATGACTTAAACTACTACAGTAACTACGGTAAGTATCCTAGATGTTCTATGATCTACGAGCCCATGTCCAGGCAGTCTGGAGGGGAATCCCACGCACTGACACGACGCATTGAGCAGGCAGACTATGGACAATTCAGCCTCCACTATGGAACAATGGCACCACCCGTAGTCACCAAAACACCCCACAAGCGTCGCCACCGGGACGATAATTTTGGAGTAGTGCCCACGCCATGTCATGACACATCAAGCAGGCAGTCTGTGAATCACTCTCACACCGCCAATCTGATGGCCCTCATACTTGTGTTTTTCTCTTACTTTCATCACATCTTCACTATGTGTCTAATCCTTAGTTTATTAGAATCATGAACAAAATCAATTCTCTAGAGTTAGCCTTTCCACTATACCGGTCTTAATTCTTTATTCAATGCCACCCAAATCTTGGTCTTTTCATTTCAAATTTCATTTCCATTCATTTCTTTTTCAATGCCGGTATGATGCTTAGCTACACTCTAGTTCTCAATTTCAATTCACAATTGCACAAGAATTGAGCCTTTAAGCTCGTAAGTTCATTTTTTTCATGATTACATCAAACTTTCCTTTTTCATATTCATAGTATTCATAGTCATAAAACTTTTCATAAATTCAGCAGAATATTTCACTTCACTTCATATACGATTCATGCAAAGGTAAATAAAATTCACTTTTTCTAATCCGTCACATCCAATCTCCATCAAATCTCTTTCAAACAATATATATATATATATATATATTCATTTTTATCACGAGACAGAAATAAAAATCTGAGACGTCAAAATAATCTGGACAGTCGACTCTCAAGACATAGCCAGTCGACTGTTCATTAAGAATTTAAAAGACTCAAGAAAATGGTCGGGACAGTCGACTGCTAAACTTGGTCAGTCGGCTGTTCAAAGAAAAGAATTAAAACTCGAAGGATTCAGGGCAGTCGACTGTTACTCAGACCAGTCGGCTGTTCTGCAGGGTTTTAACTCGAAGAATTCAATAACCAGGTCAGTCGACTAACTACACCTATTCGGTCGACTGATCAGTAACAAAATTTGAAATATAGAATCGTTTCTTCTTTCCTTTCGATTAATACACAACATTTTAGTTTAGACTACAATATGTTCATTTCTCGAAACTAACATGCAACTTTATTTGACTACCCTCGCAACATGCATAGTTTACTAAATAATGTAAGGATTCTTACGACTAGTATTTTCCACACAACCACGACTTCAAAAAAAGTATTTTTCCCATAATTATCATTTTTCTACAGAGATAAACATTTATTCCAATTTAGCATGCTAGATAAAATTCAAGAATAACATAACATTAATCATATCATTCCATTAAGTTCACCCATTCATTTAATACAATTTCACTTGTGTTCCATTTTCACTTTAATCATCGTATTAACAAGGAGCAATACTTTCACTTATTTATTCTTGCATAATTAGCACAAGACCTAGCATGGTATCTAAATTAGAAGTCATGAGAAACACTCACATTTTTGAAGAAACACGAATAAAAAGCTCCTAGAAAATCCTTTAGAATGCATGAATAGATCCTTCTCCTCCTAGGTGTAGCAAAACCGAACCTCTCCTAGTGTGATTCCCGACCTTCTTTGGATGAACACCCACACCAGAATTCCTCAATCTTTTTCTCCCAAAAACTCTTAATC
Source organism: Hemerocallis citrina (assembly GCA_017893485.1). Lineage (NCBI taxonomy): Eukaryota > Viridiplantae > Streptophyta > Magnoliopsida > Asparagales > Asphodelaceae > Hemerocallis > Hemerocallis citrina. Next base: position 127,129,701 of record CM030362.1, read on the forward strand.
TTTTCTCTCTTTAATAAATTTTCTAATGCACTAAGATGAGAAGAAACTATGGGGTATTTATACATAATTTTGGGTAGATTGAATGGTTAGGATTTGATCAACTAGTTAGGGATTAAAGGCTAGAATGAGTTTGGAAGTTGCCATAACCACCCATGACTTGAGAAACTACCTCACCACTACTCCCATCTCTCCCTCTCTCTTGGATCCAATCCGGACTAATAGGAAAAGTGTGCAATGCACGCCCTATTGCATGCACGTGCCACCCTAGTGTCCCCATTCTTAAGTTGTTCATGCACTAATTTATTAATTGTCTACCATTGAGTCTACACTACAAGTCACCATAATTAAAAGAGAATTAAACTAAATGGGTTTACTATTTGGGCCAAAAATCATGGGCCTAAGGAGAAATACTTAAATTAATTATAATGGGCTAGAATTAGGCCTAGGATGTTCTTTAGGCTTTAAAATAACTCTTGTAGGAAACAAAGAGAATAATCAGTCTATTAGGCTATGAAGAAAAATATTGGACTCTAGAAAAACATATGAAATTATGTATGCAAAAATACATACGGTCTCAAATCCTCATAAAATGAAATATATACGAAAATATATATATATAATAGATCGGGATGTTACAGACGTTCACCGCCATGAAGTCCATTGATTCGGTTCGTTTGAGGGGAGCCGTACCCGCGGTGACATCCAGGATCACGATTCCTTCTACCACAACTGGGATGCCGGAGAACCCATGCAGGGTGTATCCGACCGGCTTGAGCTTGTCCCTGGGCAGTTTTAGGTTCTCGAAGGCTTCAAGGAAGAGGATGTTTACCGAGCTCCAGTTATCGATGAGGATCCGGCGGACCTCAAAATTTGCCATGTCGAGACTAACGACGAGGGCATCGCAGTGGGGAAGATGGATGCCTTCTAGGTCCTCCCCCAAGAAAGAGACAGGAAGTATCTGAGTTCGGGGAGACGGGAGGTCCCGGATGGCGTTCACCTCTCGGACGAACACTTTACGGGAAGTATTAGACTCCCCTCCCATGGGTCCCCCGTGGACACAATGTAGAATGACCTGTCCTTCGGTCCCCCCAGTCTCGAGATCTCGCTCGGGATGGCGGTTTGGAGTGCGAGTGGGGGGCGAAGGCCTCCGGTTCCTTGTACCCCTCCGGTCCCTCTGGTTTTCCCTCGTGAACTCACGGAAGTACCCTCATAGGATGTGGGCCTTAATTTCGTCTTTCAGGGTCCGACATTGGTCAGTTTCGTGCCCGTGATCCCGATGGAAGTGGCAGTAGAATCGCTGGTCTCGCTTCTTGTTGCTGGTTGGTCGAGGGGCTAGCCGGACGAGGCCCTTGTCCCCTATTTATAGGAGTATGGCGGACATGTTCTTTGTCAAGGGCGTGTATCTCTCGAAGCCGGGGACCGGAGATGCCCTCTTCATACTGACCCCTTGTTTTGTTGCTTTCCTGGCAAGCTCGGTCTCGTCGACCTTGCGCTTGCCCTTCCCTGTAACCTCTTTGGCGCCTTCCGGGTTGAGAGCTTCTTCTGCCCGTATGTACTTCTCGACCCGGTTGAGTAGGTCGGGGAAGTCCTGGGGGGCTTCTTGGCCATGGAAACCTTTAGCTGGCTGTGTCGGATATTGTGCCGAAAGGCGGCCGAGGCGACCCCGGCGTCGAGGGAGGAGACAGATCTTATCTCGGTGGTGAACCTCCTGACGAAGTCACGGAGTGACTCTCCTTCTCTCTAACGAAGGTCTAGCAAAGACGCGCTCGTCTTCTCGGCTTTCCTACTAGTTATGAAGTTGGCCAGGAAGTTGGCCTCCAATTGGTTGAACGAGAAGATCGAGCCTGGAGGGAGCTTGGAGAACCACTCCCGAGCTGGACCCCGGAATGTGGTAGGGAACGCGCGGCACAGCAGGGGATCCGAAGCGCTATAAATCATCATGAGGGTCTTGAAGCCCTCCATGTGATCAGCAGGATCACCCTCACCGTTATAGGTCTCAAACTGTGGAGGCCGAAAATTTCGGGGGATCTCCGCTTCTAGGATGAGGGTCGAGAAAGGTGGTCGGGTCGGCCTGCGGCCTAGAGCGGGGTTTGGAACGCCGTTGCCGAGGTGGTCGAGGCGGTTCTCCATTTCCAGCAAGCGTCGGAGTACCTCGTTTTCGCGTTCCGAGAGATGGGTCGGGTCACGAGCGTGGCTCTCTCCATCGTCCACCCGGTGGGATTGGTTAAATGTCTCGGCTCTGGGTGCTCCGCGGATGGCCTCCATGATTTCGTCCTGGAAGCTCCGGAACTTGGCCCTTGTGACCGCACCATGGTCAATCGGGTCATGCTAGGGCGGCGGTCTTCGGCCGATGCTCGTCCTTCGGGCAGAGGTCTGGGACGGTTCGGGGCCTAGTTGGAAGCGGTCCCTCCCCTAGTCTGACTCGCCCTTCGGCTCTCGATGACCCGACGAAGGTCAGGCACGACCGAGTGAGATGCGCCCTATTGGTGTCCGAGGCTGACCCTCGGATTATTCGATCCGTGATCGTCCTCGAGGGTGTCCTGAAGAGGAGGCCCGTCTGGATGACGCGCAGAGATAACCGCTCTTCTGGGCTTGGGTCCCATATGAGCGCGGATCGAGGGGATGCCGCTGATGGCGAGGTTCGGGCTGACGTCCGTACCGAGCGAAGATTTCCCACAGACGGCGCCAACCTGATGTGGTTTGTTTTTGGGAAGTGTGGATGCACCAGGTGTGAGTTCTATTTGTTTGTTTAGTGGGAGGACGCGGTACTGGACGATACGCCTGACCCTCGGCAGGAGGGGCACGATCGGGTACAGAGACGGAGGTCGGATGGTCGGCTCGGTAGTGGAGGCTCGGCTCGGATCTGGAAGCTCGGATCCAGGAGTCTTGTATACCTGCACTCGGCCTAGGAAAACCGGGGTTGGTCCCGGTGGCAGGCCCCCCGATGGTCTAGTTAGTTACTGAAGTAGAGCAACAGTAGCTAGGGTTTTGAGAGGGAAAAAATTGATTACCTTTGAAGGTGGGAGAGGGCCTGGTATCTATAGGCATGCCAAACATGTATGGATCCGTTTGGGCCGGGTCTGGACCCGTATGCCAATGGGCCTGGTGGAGCAGAAGCTCATGAGACTTAATGCTGATCTGATGATCATGGATGAGAGCTTTTTAAGAAGATCAGACGGTCTAAGGTGTGCTAGGCCATTTTTTCCCTATGTCAGTACCTTTCTGTAAATGTTTAAGAAACTCTACACTTATACAAAGAAATGTCATTCATCTGAAATCTAAGAAATATTTAAAATAAATATTTTTTCCTAAAAATATTAACAAATTTTTCTTACTCCTGCCAAAAAAAAAAAAGTATTCCAATGCGAAGGCGCAAGAAATTTTAGGGCACCTAAACAAAGAGAACATCTAAGTAAAAAATAAATAATATGAATTCGTCGGTATAAATTCATCGGTTACAAGATGTAAAAGCAAAGTTTTTAAACTATTCATATACTTTAAGTAATTCGGTCGACTTTAAAGAAGAAATAAAAAAGTTTTAGTATTTTTTCTTTCTTTTTTTGCCAACCAATATTTTGTGAATTGTGCCATGGTCTGTATAATCCGAATTATCGTTAATAAAAGATCCTCAAAATTACTCTTTCTAAGAAAATTCCTTCAAATCAGTAGTTCATAAATTCTTTTTTCTAATCGCATACCACATTATCTCAATCATATTAAGTATACACCAAAAGGCTTATCATTAATGGCATTATTATTTCCACGTATGTAATGTTTCTTTTGACGCAGTTCCGTGTATAAGAATCTCATGGGTCCACTACTCTATGAAATGGACGGCGATGATTGAGACACTCCACCAAATTCCGATTCCCCTCCACAAAAGTTCGTCCAAAGTGGTCAAGATCGGACGGCCCAAAACACTCCGACCTTTCCAGTCCAGTTTCAAAATGGGCCCCACTGCATGGTATCTGAATTCCAAAAGTCGACGACATTTCACTCACTACCTACGACGTTGACTCCAGTGTTGGCTCATACTGACCAACTAGATGTATAAACGTAACTTTAATTTATTTTTAGAAACGTATGTTTTAATTTTAAAAATAATTTTATGCATTTTATTAGTAATTATTGTTATGGAGAAAATTATGGCAGATTGAGGGGATGCTATAGGACACGAATACATCCGATTCGATCCGGATACGATCCGTGTACAAATTTTTAAAGAATTTAGAGACTTTTAACCTACGCATCAAGACACACACACACATATATATATATAAATAAGAAATGCTCCATTGCAAATGGGTCTATTTGCACAGACCTGTTGTAAACGAGCTAGCTAGCTGTTGGATCAAATTGATCAAAATCGAACGGCCATGATCAAGCCCGCCCATCGTTCGCATCTCTCACTTAAGTTGTGAGGGGGATAATTTGGGGATTTCATCCCAAATAACTCTTCGACTCATTTGCTCGCTTACTCACTGTCTTTTTGAACGAACCATAGTCGTTCTTTCAAACAATGGCTTTTGATAGCCTAGGCCATTGTAGGAAACAACGGCTTATATTTTGAAAAGCCGTTGTTTGAAACAACGACTATGGTTCGTTTTAAACAACGACTTTTGTTATTCGTTAAAAACTTGCCTTTTTTGAGCGGACTGTACTCGTTGTTCGAACAGCGGCTTCTCCTAGGCTATAAAAAGTTGTTCGAAACAACGGCTACGGTTCATTAAAAAGACAGTGAGTAAGCGAGCAAATGAGGCGAAGAGTTATTTGGGGGTGAAAACTCCAAAATACCCCTCTCCTCACTTATGTGGAGAGAATGAGATGGACGGGCTTGATCATGGCCGTTGGATCTTGATCGATTTTCCAACGACCAGCAAGCTCGTTAGCAACGGGTTTGTGCAAACAGACCCGTTTGCAATGGAGCATTGCTATATATATATATATATATATATATATTTGTTGCAACATCTTCATGACGTGTTAAATGCTTTTATGCATAGGCAAGAGGTCTCCAAATCGCTCGAAATTTTGTACACAACATCAAGATGACATGTAGAGTGATGTAAACGGTGTAATCGAAATTCAGATGACTCAAATCGCTCATCTCACATAAAGAACATTCGATCTCACCATCTCATATATATATATATATATATATATATATATATATATATATATATATATATATATATATATTAGGTTTTCCCATTAACACGTGCCTACAGCACGTCTTCGGAACGGTGCACTTAGTTTGATTATATAAAATAGTTTTGGAGGTCCAACAAATTAATTGAATTATCAAACATATTATATGAGAAAGCAGTATATCTACCTTTAAGCTCAACCGTCACCTTCTTGATCATTAGCTTGAACTTACCTGGAAAGCATATAGTTTGCTAGAAACACTGCATAGAATTTTTATTAACTTCAGCATCACTTTTAGATGCTTGTAATCGTTATGTAAGGACATTATCATATAGGTTTTATAGAGCTTACTCTAATTCTATAACCACTATGAGTGCCACGTACCGCTTCCCAAAAGAATACAGAATACGGATACATCACAAAAGACCAGCGAATGATTTTCATCATCCATAAGCTGTTCAAGAATCTTTACAACATACCACAGGAATAATCAGAGTCGAAAGCAAAAGATACAACCAGACATGCATAATTGAAACAAGATACTAACAGAAATTACTTGAAACCAATTATAATAATCTCAAATAATCAGGTTCTGAACAAGTTAAACTTCCTGGGTCACATCGCCCAAATACAAGATAAATATCCAAGTCATCAAGTACATTTTATTCAAGTTCAAGCAATAAGTAGTAATAATAATAAAGCAGAAAATCCAGCACTAGTACATCATCTTGCCAATACCATCTGGCAGTCCCATCCTGATCTGCAATTAATAAATTTGTAGGAGAAGGAAAGAGAAAACAAGTACCCATCAATTACAAGTTACATGCCACTTATAATATAGGATACAAGTACATGGGTTAGATAATTCTAAGTAACAAGCATAGCATGGTATAAATGTGTCAACAGGAATATAATATCTAACATGAATCAGGAAAATAAAAACAAGTAGCATGGTATACTGACAGGTACAGGTAACGTGTATCAAGTATCAAGTAAACAAGTAAACAGGTAACCATGTAACAGGTATCAGGTAAACATATAACAGGTATCCGGTAACAGGTATACAGGATAATCATGTAACAGGATAATCAGGTATTGAGTATAGGAAATCAAATTATGCCATGTCATGTCTTGTTATATTACGATCTAGGTAGCACTTCATGCATCCCAGCTTTTACTACATGGTTTCTACAATAAACAGTTTCGGTTTAGATTTCATAGTGGAGTCCATAGGGCTGTGTACTTAGGTACAAGAAACAGGAATAATAGGAACAGGTAGAACCTAGTGATTCTCTTCCGAGTACACCTTCCTAAGGGAAGTATGCAGTCAGGTACAGGAAACAGGCATAACCTAGCGGTTATCTTCCGAGTACATCTTCCTATAGGGAAGCATGCAATCAGGTACACGTAACAGGATTGTGAATCATTTAGTCATGAACACGTAACAGGCAGGTAGGACACAGGTCCTCTTCTAAGTACACGTTTCTATATTTTCTACTACTAGATATTTCCCATAACCCCGGCTTGGTCATTTATTATTATAATCAGGCATGCATGTATGTGTCACAAAACTAAGCGAGGATAATAGGGTATAAACATGTATCAGGTTCAGGGTGCAAGTTAAACAAATACAGGTACAAGATAACACATAATAAGGTAAAACAACTACCTTTCTAATTCAGGACAGCAAGGCAGTGTTGCACTAAAACTGTGATTTCCGCTACTACAAATATCTAAATCTGGATCCGTCAATGGATCTGGAAAATAGACTTCTACACAAATCCTGCGAGTATAAATAAGTCATACAGTAATGTTGGATCCTGTAGGCAGGGCAACAAACACTAGAGGAGGGGTGAATAGTGTTTACTAAAAATAAAATTGCAGAATAAGAATTTTTCTTCGAAGCAGTCGACTTATGAGTGAACCAGTCGACTGAGTTAACTCAATAAGAGATAATTCAAACAACTCTGTGAAGTCGACTTAAAGCAGAGACAGTCGACTTATTTAAACAATAAAATAACAGGGTGCAAGTCTGACTAGTCGACTTATAAAGGAGTCAGTCGACTGTCCAGACAAATTTCACAGTAATAAAACAAGCATAAAAATGTAAATGCAAGTTCAAGAGATACAACCACAGAGTACACACGATTTATCCTGGTTCGGTCCTTCCGACCTACATCCAGTCCCCAAGCAACCCACTTGAGATTTCCACTATTCTTGAAAAACAAGTTTACAAGAATACCCTACGGCGTTCAGACAACAACCTTGTCTAATCCGTAGTCCTTTCTCTCAACCAGAGAAAGCACCCCACTCTTCCACCAAGAGTGAAATCACTGACTCTACACCCTAGAGTCTAACTCTCCAACCGAGAGTAAAAGAAAAACAAGAAAATGTTTACAATCAACCTATAGCCTTGTATGTGATTAGTGATGTAGTACGTGGCTAAAAGAGGTTGACTTCTATATCCAGTCCAGAATGAAGTCAGATGTTATACTGAACTAAATGTAGAGAACCGAAACTTAGAAAATTGAAAGCTTTGTCTCTTTGAACAGTGTAACACTTAAAAAATCTCAAAAGAATGCTCGGAAAATGTTAGATCTTTTAACAGTGAACTCTGAACTCTATTTATAGAGTTAGAGTTACTGGATGTTGGGAGGCAGTTATTCCAACTATCAACCAACGGATCTAATCAGCTTTGAATTTTGAAAAACGATTTTAAAAACAAAAAATGGTCAAATGCACTCGAACAGTCGACTGGGTGCCATAATGAGTCGACTGGTCAGAGTTTGAATAAGTTTAGTCAGTTTTGTACCGACAGTCGACTAGTATGAGTATCAGTCGACTGGTACTCAACAGTTAAACTATTTCAAACTGTTTTGACCCTTTGATGTTTTGAAAAACACACATTTGTAAAAGAGAGTGTATGTGTGTGTGACAAGGCTTTACATCATACTAAGACTCAAAACAAAGAAGGATTACATTTATTTACAAGACACAACAATAGATGATATACTAAGCATAAGTCTTGAGCTTGAGTCTTGAATCTTGAGTCTTGAGTGAGGCTTTGCCATTGTCTTTATCCGGAGCTTTGTGCTTGTTCATTTGTTCAGCTATATAGTAATGAAATCTTTGTGTATACAACCTGCAATTATAGAGTATAGCATATATACATGTTGCAGTGTGTTGTGATCATCAAAATCAAGAATCAACATTCTCCCCCTTTTTGATGATGACAACACAATAGCTGATAATAACATAAATACTACAAGCATAGAAATGATATGCTCCCCCTATTAAAAGTAAAATATGCATACATGATGATATATCAAAAAACATTAAACAGTCGACTTAACAAAAAAAAAATAAACACAAAAACACAGAATGATCAGTCGACTTATAATGTGATCAGTCGACTTAACAGAGATAAATTACAGCAAACAAGTAAACATCCGATAACCAATAACACAGTAAACACAATAAACACAATAAACACAGACACAATAGAGAGTATTTCTCCCCCTTTGTCATCAAAAAAAACATAAGAGAACCAATAATGATAAGGGAAATAACAAAAGTCTCTTACAGAAATAAATAAAGTCTTTTGCAAACACTAAAAAAAAGAAATGAGACAAAAATAATGAAATAAAGCTTAAAAAAAGTCGTCAATCTTCATCTTCGGTGTCTTCATCAACAACTTGAGACGGTGGGGGAAATTGAGAAGTAAAGAGGTTAGTGAGGTTGGTGATTTTGGAGTCAAGAGAGTCAAGACGGGAATCAACAGTGTCTTGATGATCCATTAGATAGCTGATACATTGATATAGAGTTTGTGGATCATCAAAATCAGCGCGAGGACGAGAAGAACTGGAAGCAGAAGATCGTCTAGCAGAAGTTGCTAGAGGAACTTGGGAAGGAGGAGGAGACCTAGGGGTAGTTCTAGGTGGAGGGTCAAGAAGCTTCATACAGGCTAAACTAGCACGATTCAAGCACTCATAATGTGTAACGACATTGGTCTCTGAGTCGAGATCAATACCATAAGCTATAAAGACACGGGTAAGGAGACCACCAAAAGGTAAGAAATGAGTATGAGACTGTTGAAGTTTTGAAAAGATGACACGACCCCAATTGATATTAATTTTTCCAAAAATTGCATAAACTGCTTGTTGCAATTCCATAGAATACTGATCATAACTCCCTCTTTTGGGAAGAATGTTATAAGCTAGTATTCGTGCAACCAGTTTTGCAACAGGTGTGATATTTTTACTAGTCATGGGGGGTCCATGATTTGGCAAAAATATTTTGAAAAGAATAGAGGAATCATCTAGAAGAATCTCTCCTAAATCAAGTCCTTCGTCATCAATACCCATAATAAGATTAATTCTCTCATATGTGAGTTTAATCTTGGTATTTTTGATCGAGGAATAAATAATAATTTCTCCATCCTCTTTTTGAACAACTTTCATGTTTGTATAAAAGAGATAGATAAGTTGAGGATAGTAATTGGGCTGATTTACTAAGGATAGATACTCATAAAGACTACAGTTTTGAAAGATAGGGACAAGATTGAACCTATCTATGTCATTGAAATTTAGAAATCGTCCTGGAAAAATCATCATGGTACAAATGAGATACCATTGATCCAAAAGATCAGGACTTCTAAGGTATTTGGAATAATCTAGGGATGAAGAACTAGCATCACCATGAGATCTCTTAGATCTTTTAGGTGCCATTAAGAGAAATGCAAGGGACGAGATTTTACCAACAGGGAAGAGGGAAACAAACAGCAAGATGAGAGACGAGGATCAGCAGCTCAAGAAGATTCGGCAATCGACTCTTCGGGATTGATCTCCTTCTTCTCTCCTTAGGGTTTTTGATTTGGGGTAAAAGTAAAAGTAGGAGATGGAGGCTGTGTAGAAGGGTTTTAACAGAAGACAGACGGCTGATATCCAATAGAAGAGAGATCAACGGTTGATGGAGAGGTCACGGGTCAGTAAAAAGATAGACATTTGTCTCAAATTCTGTGTGATGATTCGACGCTGAAGATAATTTAACTCGCGAAAGTCGACTTATAGTATAGAACAGTCGACTTAGTCGAGAAGAAAATAAGTTTTTATATATCAACTGATCAGTCGATTTGGGCAAAGTTCAGTCGACTGGTCAAAGAAAAAAATAACTATACAGAAAATACGAGGCACTCGACTGAATGAAAACACAGTCGACTTGACAGAAATATTTTCAACAAATATCAATAAAATTACATATTCCTAGTTCTCTTCTTAAAGTAATAAAAGTATCCTCTTTAAGGGGTTTTGTAAAGATATCAGCTACTTGTTTATCAGTAGAGATAAAGTCTAAAGATATATCTCCTTTTAAAACATGATCACGTAGAAAATGATGTCGAATATCAATATGTTTCGTATGTGAATGTTGAACCGGATTTTTAGCTAGATTAATTGCACTGGTATTATCACACATAATTGAAGGTTTTTCAAAGGAAATACCATAATCTAATAAGGTTTGTTTCATCCACAAAATTTGTGCACATACCAAACTTGCAGCGATATATTCAGCTTCTGTAGTAGATAGGGACACTGAATTTTGCTTTTTACTGCACCAAGAAACTAGTGAATGTCCCAAAAAGTGACATGTCCCACTAGTGCTCTTGCGATCAGTTTTACTACCAGCAAAATCAGCATCGCTATACGACACAAGTTGGAAATTATCGGTGCGTGGATAAAATAAGCCATAATCAGTTGTGCCTTTAATATATCTTAAAATTCGTTTCACACCTTTTAAATGAGACTCTTTAGGACTGGACTGATATCTAGCACACAAACATACGCTGAACATAATATCTGGTCTACTTGCGGTAATATATAAGAGTGAACCAATCATACCTCGATAGAGTTTTTGATCAACACTCTTACCTAATATATCTTTGTCAAGGGTAGTAGTAGTAGCCATAGGTGTGGATTTACTACTTGTACTATCCATGTTAAACCGTTTGAGTAATTCCTTTGCATATTTTCCTTGATTAATAAATATGCCATTTGAAGACTGTTTAATTTGAAGTCCAAGGAAATAATTGAGTTCACCCATGTAACTCATCTCAAACTCGTTTTTCATGGTGTTAGCAAACTCTTGACATAGATTATTATTAGTAGAACCAAAGATTATATCATCAACATATATTTGTATGATTAAGATATCATTCTTAATTCTCTTAATAAACAAGGTAGTGTCTACTTTACCTATCTCAAATCCTGTTTCTAAAAGAAAAGTTTTCAAACGATCATACCAATCACGAGGTGCTTGTTTAAGACCGTATAAAGCCTTTTTCAATTTATAAACATGATCTGGGAATTGTTCATGTTCAAAACCTGGTGGTTGTTTAACTTAAACATTCTCTTTAATAAACTCATTAAGAAAAGCACTTTTAACAACCATTTGATAAAGTATAAAATTCATGAAACAAGCAAAAGATAATAAGATACGAATTGATTCTAATCTTGCAACAGGAGCATATGTTTCATCAAAATCTATGCCTTCTTCTTGATTATATCCTTGAGCAACTAGTCTAACTTTGTTCCTTACAACTTGTCCTGATTCATCTAATTTATTTTTAAATACCCATTTGGTACCAATAGTAGTATGATCAGGAGGTCGTGAAACTAAATCCCATACATCATTCCTTATGAATTGGTTTAACTCATCTTGCATGGCATTCATCCAAAATTCATTCTCACAAGCTTCTTGTATATTTTTCGGTTCAAAATCCGACAAGAATGCTGTATGAGATATCATATTAATATGTGATCGTGTCTGAATACCATGGGAGATGTCACCAATTATTAAGTCATGAGGATGATCTCTAACTTCAACAAATGATTTTGGTAAAGTTAGAGATATCACAATAGGATCAGTCGACTTGATAGGTTCTTCAGTCGGCTGCTTTGCTTCAGTCGACTTGCAGCTCTTATCAGTCGACTTATCCGCAAGACTAGTTTTTTCTAAAGATGTAGTCACTTTATTTAAAGGTGATGAATCAGTTTCATCATCTTTAATTAAATTTGTTGAAGGCAGAGATTCATCGAATGTAACATGCATTGACTCTTCAATAGTCATTGTAGACTTATTGAAAATTCTATATGCTTTAATCCTATTTGAGTATCCTAAAAAGATACCCTCATTAGATCTAGGATCAAATTTATCTAGATTATCTTTAGTGTTCAGAATAAAATACTTACAACCAAATGTCTTAAAATAAGAGACTTTAGGAATTTTGTTAAAAAATAACTCATAACAAGTCTTCTTTAGCTTAGGTCTTATTAGAATCCTATTTAAAACATAACAAGCTGTAGCAACGGCTTCAGCCCAAAAATACTTTGGTAAATTGCTTTCAATAAGCATGGTACGTGCGCATTCTTGCAAAGTCCTATTTTTCCTTTCGACCACTCCATTTTGTGGTGAAGCTCTAGGAAATGCAAATGAATGTGTTATACCATTCTTGTTGCAATATTCTGTAAATGTTTCATTCTCAAATTCTCCACCATGATCACTTCTAATAGTGACTATAGTTAGAGATCTTTGATTTTGAATACGTTTACAAAAATTTGCAGATTCATCAAAAGCATCATTTTTATGTTTTAAAAAGAATGTCCAAGTGAATCGTGAAAAATCATCTACTAAAACAAATACATATCTACTTTTATTTAAAGAAGCAACTCTAGTAGGGCCAAATAAATCCATATGAATTAATTCGAGCAGTCTACTAGTAGAAATTACTTCTTTTGTTTTAAAAGTGGATTTGATTTGTTTTCCTAGTTGACATGCATCACATAACTTATTTGTATTCAAGCATAATTCATAAATATTGTTTTTGCGAAAATCTTGAAAGATGATATTTTGCATAGTAGAATCATAAATTAAACAAGCATCTTTTTCAAATACAATTTTATATCCTTTATCACACAATTGACTAATACTTAACAAATTATGTTTTAATCCACTAACTAACAACACATTTTCTATAGTAGGGTTAGAATTTATACCAACCATGCCGATTCCTATGATTTTTCCTTTGTTGTTATCACCAAAGGTAACTGTTCCTCCATCAATGCTTTGTATGGTGGATAGGAGATAGGCATGACTAGTCATATGTTTTGAACACCCGCTGTCAAGTATCCAGCGATCTTTCTTTGGTACCTATAAAACATTCAATGTAAATATGGTACCCTTTTCATTGGGTCCAAAATATATTAGTTTGGGGGAAACCAAACCCATAATGAGTTTGATTTTCCTCCATAAGCAGGAATAAAATTAATAGAATTACATACATTTAACATATATGAATTGATATATGCATTTCTATCATTCAAATTCAAGTTAACTGGAACCCATACAAATTTGTTCTGTCCAGTCGACTTTTTAGTATCCTTCAGTCGACTTCTACTGTTAGGTAGTCGACTTGATGATACGATAGGTCGACTTATACGAGGTTCTGGTTTCGATGAATAAGACACAGTTCCTCTGGACAGACGACTGGTGGATGGACTCAGTCGACTTAACCGAACGTTAGACTTGCTTATATCACTAAAATTTATAACCTTAGGCCTTTCAAAGAATTCATATAGTTTATGTGTAACACTAGAAATAGATTCAGGTTTATCTCTACTAGTATTTTTAGAAGAAGATTCTTTTACAAGAGAGTTTTTGAAACCAAGACCATATTTTTGACTAGATTTTACTTGATTATGAAGACATCATTTAAATTCTCTTTGCCTTTATTGAACTTAGATACGTTCTTAGATATCTCTTCATAATTCTTTTTCAAAGATTCAAGATCCGTATCTAAACTTGCAATACGAGAGTTTAAGGATTTCACTTCATGATCAAGGTTAAGATTTTCTTGAGAAAGTGTTTGATTAACTTTCTCTAGATTCTTAACTCTAATCTTTTCTTTTTTCAACTCTTGAAAGATTTCATTAAAAGCATCAAGTAAATCTTCTGAATCAAAATCATTACTTACTTGATCTTGTGAAGCCATAAAACACATGTTTGCAACTTCATTGGTTTCATCAGTTTCTTCTTCAGAGGAAGAATCACTGTCATCCCAAGTTGCTTGATAAGCCTTTTTGTTCTTGGCAAACTTTTTCTTTGTGTACTTGTCCTTCTTGAAGTTGGAGGTCTTTCCCTTATTCTTTGTATTTTCTAGGGAACAATCCTTCTTCATGTGACCTGTTTTATTACACCTGAAACAAGTTGGAGGATCATTAGAATCTCTAAATTTGGAATTGAACTTACCTTTATTTAGAAATTTCTTAAATCTCCTTGTGAACATGGCTATCTCCTCTTCATCTTCTTCTTCATCTTCTGAGTCTGTCATGGCTTTAAAAGCTAATGATTTCTTCTTTGCCTGTGGTGGTTCTGCATCCTTTTTCCGTTCTTCGAGTTGAATCTCATAGGCCATTAGATTTCCCACAAGATTCTCAAGAGAAAGTTGTGACAAATCATTTGCTTCTTCTATTGCAGTGGTCTTCTTTTCCCATTCAGGAGTGAGTGCACGAAGAACTTTTCTCACCATCTCTGCTTGTGTATATGTCTTTCCAAGTGCCACGAGTGAGTTTGTAATGTCAGTAAATCTAGTAATCATTTCGAACACATTTTCGTTTTCCTTCATGCGGAATATTTCAAACCTGTGAACAAGAACAGATATTTTAGATTCTTTCACTTTGTTTGTTCCTTCATGAGTTACCTCGAGTGTATGCCAGATTTGATGTGCGGTTGTTGCATTGGATACACGGTTGAACTCCTCCTTTGTGAGAGCACAAAATAATGCATTCATTGCTTTTGCATTGTTCATAGTTTGGTTCTTCATATCATCATTCCATTGTGCATATAGAATAGCAGGAGCAGTGTATTCCGTTTCCGTCATGTGCCATATTTCATAGTTGATGGATTGGAGGTAGATCTTCATTCTGCACTTCCAATAGTTGTAGTTTGTTCCATCGAAGAGAGGTGGCCTTTGTGTAGATTGGCCTTCATGGTACTGATTTGCATTTGAAGTAGTTGCCATAGCCTTTAACCTTGCTCTGATACCAAATGTTGGATCCTGTAGGCAGGGCAACAAACACTAGAGGGGGGGGGTGAATAGTGTTTATTAAAAATAAAATTGCGGAATAAGAATTTTTCTTCGAAGCAGTCGACTTAGGAGTGAACCAGTCGACTGAGTTAACTCAATAAGAGATAATTCAAACAACTCTGTGAAGTCGACTTAAAGCAGAGACAGTCGACTTATTTAAACAATAAACTAACAGGGTACAAGTCTGACCAGTCGACTTATAAAGGAGTCAGTCGACTGTCCAGACAAGTTTCATAGTAATAAAACAAGCAGAAAAATGTAAATGCAAGTTCAAGAGATACAACCACAGAGTACATACGATGTATCCTGGTTTGGTCCTTCCGACCTACATCCAGTCCCCAAGCAACCCACTTGAGATTTCCACTATTCTTGAAAAACAAGTTTACAAGAATACCCTACGGCGTTCAGACAACAACCTTGTCTAACCCGTAGTCCTTTCTCTCAACCAGAGAAAGCACCCCACTCTTCCACCAAGAGTGAAACCACTGACTCTACACCCTAGAGTCTAACTCTCCAACCGAGAGTAAAAGAAAAACAAGAAAATGTTTACAATCAACCTATAGCCTTGTATGTGATTAGTGATGTAGTACATGGCTAAAAGAGGTTGACTTCTATATCCAGTCCAGAACGAAGTCAGATGTTATACTGGACTGAATGTAGAGAACCGAAACTTAGAAAATTGAAAGATTTGTCTCTTTGAACAGTGCAACACTTAAAAAATCTCAAAAGAATGCTCGGAAAATGTTAGATCTTTTAACAGTGAACTCTGAACTCTATTTATAGAGTTAGAGTTACTGGACGTTGGGAGGCAGTTATTCCAACTGTCAACCAACGTATCTAATCAGCTTTGAATTTTGAAAAACGATTTTAAAAATAGAAAACTGTCAAATGCACTCGAACAGTCGACTGGGTTGCCATAATGAGTCGACTGGTCAGAGTTTGAATAAGTTTAGTCAGTTTTGTACGGACAGTCGACTGGTATGAGTATCAGTCGACTGGTACTCAACAGTTAAACTATTTCAAACTATTTTGACCCTTTGATGTTTTGAAAAACACACATTTGTAAAAGAGTGAGTGTATGTGTGTGTGACAAGTCTTTACATCATACTAAGACTCAAAACAAAGAAAAATTACATTTATTTACAAGACACAACAATAGATGATATACTAAGCATAAGTCTTGAGCTTGAGTCTTGAATCTTGAGTCTTGAGTGAGGCTTTGCCATTGTCTTTATCTGGAGCTTTGTGCTTGTTCATTTGTTCAGCTCTATAGTAATGAAATCTTTGTGTATACAACCTGCAATTATAGAGTATAGCATAGATACATGTTGCAGTGTGTTGTGATCATCAAAATCAAGAATCAACAAGTAATTCACAACATCATAACTCAAAACAGGGTTGAATCCAGAAAACATGTTCAGTCAAAAATCAGGAAAACGAACTCTCAGTCAGGAAAACTGCATCAAAACCTCTCAAATAAATTCAGGAAAAATCTGGGGTATACCACTATGTGTCTAGAATCAAAATATAAAGTTTCATAATATTCCAGTAAAATTAGTTCAGTCATCAAAAATAGGAAAACATCAAGAAACGACACTTTGGAAAATCTAGAATTCCCAACACTGCTGTACGAAAACTGAAATATCTCACAAGTCGTGAAACGAAATCCAAATCAGCCAAAGGGAGGTGAAAATAGATAAAACAAACTAACTTTCATATTACACGGATATTTTTCATACAGTAAGAGGAATCATAGTGAAAATAAGGTTCTTTACAGATCAGCGAGCAAAATATAGCAAGTATAGATATCATAAGCGAGCATGAAACAACAAATAAAACTCATCAATAAATTCATCAAAATTCTGGGTAACCCTAACTAGATAAAGAAACACTGACCAAAGTTTTGGATCGAAATAATATATGTAGCATAATTCTTTAAAATGATTTGTCATCAAAGTTACCGAAAAACAGAATTTGGTAGTAAACAGTCATAACTCAATCATACAAAAACAAAATCAAGCAAGGTCAGAGGGGTTTGAAAATAGAAGAATTTCTCTAAAACTCATGTTTTATACCGAAATTAAGATATTGACTTTAACACATTCCAAAACAGCAAACAAAACAGAACAGCAATAAAATACAGATTTCTCCCTTAAAAACAAAATCGACATAGATTAAAGAAAATTGATCCAAACACACCCAGACATGAAATCGAGTCTACCAAGTGTCTAAACATCATAAATTAGGGTATCTAGCATGTCCACGCCATGTATTTTACATGGGTCTCAACCAAAACACGAATTCTTGCACAAGTCTCACATACATAATCAAAATCAAGAATGGGTAAATCCTAAGTTAATTCATATCAAGATTGTGTCGTGAGTCATCTATGGTCAAGTTTTCACAATAGAGACAAAACCCAACAAGGAAAATATAAACAAGAGTCGTCTCTAGACCCAACTATACTATAGGTGAACTTTTGACTTGTATCAAACAAATGAATTAGAGTACAAGTTACTTGCCTTAAATCGGGATGAAGAACAATGAGAACCAAGCGTAACGAGCAAAAACCACGAATGAATATCCACGAATCAACAAATCCAAGCAACGAACCCAGGAACAACTCGCCCGATCCCACGTGCGAACTCTCAAGCAAGCGAGAGAGAGACCAAAAGAGAGAGACGATAGATTATGGTGCAACAGGTTTGGTATGGTGGTGCGATGAGTGGTCGGATGATGGTGGTGTAGGAGATGGCCGGGATGGACAAGGAGAGGGGAGATGCCAATCGGTGTAGGGGCTCGGGTGTGGGGTGTTGCGGGGGTGAGCACAGGCCGAGAAAGGGTAGGAGTGGGGGTTGTCGGCCTGGGGTAGGGTCGGCCTGGCTTGGGGTTGTGTGCGGGTCGGGATGCAAGAAAGGAGAGGGAGAGAGAGAGGGAGGCCGGGATTTGTGAGAGGTGGAGTTAGGGTTAGGGTTTTAGAGGGAGAGGTTTATATATAGGGTTTTAGTTGTGGGTTAATGGGTATTGGGTTGTGGGTATTAAGAGTAGTAATAGGATTTACCAAATGGGTTTTGGATATTGGGTCAATCAAATAGGAATAAAAATAGGATTGGGAATTTAAATTTGGCTTTGGTAGTCAAATAGGGATCAATAATGGGATTGAAAATAGGTTCACAACCAAACACCACCACCTCAAACACCCAAAAATAAAATAAAGAGAACGAGACCAAAAATGAAGAAAGAACACAACTAATGAAGAACGAAACAAAAGAGACGACCAAACAACACAAAGAGCTCAAAATGAAATAAAACGAATATATGTTGAAAACGACTCCAATATACGGTTCAGAAAAATACAAGAGAGGAAATACACCAAAACGAAAAATACACTCCAAAAATACACAAAATAAAAAATAGGGGTTATAATTCTACCCACCTAACAAGAAGAATTTCGTCCTCGAAATTCAAAAAGAAGAAGCACAGGGTAACCCCAAAACAACCAAAAGAACAAAAAAAACTAGCTAAACAAATGAGGAAATTTCTGTTGAATCTCCTCCTCCAACTCCTAAATCGACTCACCAGGCGAGTGAGGATTCCAAGCAACACGAACTAACTTGATGACCTTGTTCTTAAGCACTTTCTCCCGCCGATCCACAATAGCAACTGGCGAAATCTTACAAGTCAAATTCGGCCGAACGGTCAACTCTGAATAGTCAATCACGTGGCTCTCATCTTGAATATATCTCCTGAGTTGTGAGACATGGAAAATATCGTGCACTCCTGATAAAGCTGGCGGCAATGCGAGACGATAGACCACCTTGCCTACTCGCTCCAAAATCTCAAATGGTCCAATAAACCTCAGGCTAAGCTTGCCCCCACTACCGAACCAAATGACACCGCGCCACGGCGATATCTTAAGGAAAACATGGTCACCAACAACAAAATCCAAAGCTCTCCAATGGACATTGGCCCATCGCTTCTGCCGATCCTGAGCTGCCTGCAAGTGCTTCCTGATCTGAACCACCACATCCACTGTCTTGCTGATCAACTCTGGACCCAACAATTGCCTCTCACCAATGTCATCCCAGCGCACTGGAGATCTGCACTTTCGCCTATAGAGTGCCTCGAACGGAGCAACTTTAATACTGGCTTGAAAGCTGTTATTGTACGAGAACTCTACGAGATGCAAATGGTTCTCCCAAGACCCACCAAACTGAAGCATACAGGACCTCAACATGTCCTGAAGAATCTGAATAGTCCGCTCTGACTGTCCATCAGTCTGGGGATGAAAAGCTGTACTGTACTTTAATTTGCTCCCCAAACTATTCTGAAGACTCCCAGAACTGAGATCTGAATCTCGTATCCCTGTCGGATACAATACTGACTGGAACCCCATAAAGTCTAACAATCTCTTGCATATACCTCTCAGCTAGGCTCTCAGTAGACTGACCGACGCGAAAAGAAATGAAGTGAACACTCTTCGTCAAACGGTCGACAATCACCCAAATAACTGTATGACCCTTAGGACTCCTCGGCAAAGCGGTCACAGAATCCATAGTGATATGTTCCCACTTACACTCTGGAATAGGAAGCGGTTGAAGAAGTCCAGTAGTTCTCTGATGCTCTGCCTTAACCTGTTGGCAGACCAAACACTGAGAAACAAACCGAGCAACAGCTCTCTTCATACCATGCCACCAGAAATGAAGCTTCAAATCCCGATACATCTTAGTACCGACAGGATGGATAGAATATGAAGACTGATGAGCTTCTTCAAGTAACCTCTGACGAACTTCACCCTTAGGGACACACAACCGGGAACCAAAACGAAGCGAACCATCTGCATAAATAACTATGCCCGTCCTGGACCTAGACTCAACCTCGGCTCGAAAACCCTGCAACTGCGCATCACCAGCCTATGCCTCTTTAATCTAATCAACAAGAGACGACTGTAGCTGGAGCGCCAAACAACTCCGACCAGAACTCGGCAACACAACATCCAGCTCCAATCTCTGCATCTGCTCAATGAGATCACTATGCTGAGTAAGAAACATAATTGCTAGTCTCCTGCTCAAAGCATCAGGCACCAAGTTTACTTTACCAGGATGGTATTGCAAACTGATGTCATAATCGGCCATAAGTTCCAACCAACGCCTTTGCCTCATGTTTAACTCCTTCTGGGTGAAGACGTACTTGAGACTTTTGTGGTATGTAAAGATCTCCACTCCGTCTCCAAGTAAATAATGTCTCCACAGCTTCAAAGCATGAATCACTGCCGCTAACTCCAAGTCATAAGTAGGATAGTTCTTCTAATGCGGCCTCAACTGCCTCGGTGCATACACAATGACCCGGCCCGTCTGCATAAGAACTGCTCCAAGACCCTTACCAGAAGCATCACAGTGAACCACAAATCCACTTGAACCATCTGGAATAGTCAACACAGGCGCTGACGTCAATCTGTTCTTCAACTCAACAAAAGCCTCATTGCACTCATCAGACCAACAAAACTTCTGATCTTTCCCAGTCAATTTAGTCAACAATCCTGCTATCTTCGAAAGTCTTGAACAAACCTCCAATAATAGCCAGCCAAACCGAGAAAACTCCTGACCTCTGAAACTGACTTGGAAATAGGCCAAACCTTCATAGCCTCAATCTTGGCTGAATCCACAGAAACACCATCGCTAGAAATAATATACCCCAAGAAAGAAATCCTGTTGAGCCAAAACTCGCACTTGCTGAGTTTCCCATAGAGCTGATTCTCTCTCAAAGTCTACAGAACCACCCTAAGATGCTAAGCATGATCTTCCCGATTCCGAGAATACACCAAAATATCATCAATGAAGACCACCACAAATCTATCCAAGAACTGAGAGAAAACCCGGTTCATAAGACTCATGAATACAGCCGGTGCATTCGTGACCCCGAACGGCATCACAAGATACTCATAGTGCTTGTATCTAGTCCTGAAAGCAGTCTTCTATATATCCGTAGCCTTCACCTTAAATTGGTGATACCCAGAATGAAGATCCAACTTCAAGAAAACAGCAGCCCCACATAAATGATCAAACAAATCATCGATCCTGGGCAACGAATACCGATTCTTCACAGTAACTCTGTTCAGTTCCCGATAATCCATGCACAGTATACGACCACCATCCTTCTTGTCAACAAAAAGGACCAGAGCACCTCAAGGCAAAACACTAGGTCTGATGAAACCCAAATTAAGCAACTACTGAATCTGCACCTTAAGCTCTGCCAGCTTAATCGGTGCCATCCTGTAGGGACTCTTCGATATCGGCGCTGTTCCAGGCTGAACATCAATACCGAATTCTACTTCCCTATCAAGGGGTAAGCCAGGCAACTCATCTGGAAAAAACATCCAAGAAATTTCGAACTACTAGAGGTGCAACCTCACAGCTTGAGTGCAATTCCATCGTATAATCCACCTATTCAACTGTAGTCTTTGCTCGGCCAAGGAAAGACTTCCCATCATGGAATTCAAACTCTGCTCGATCTGGAATTCTGAAGAAAACTTTCTTGGCACGGCAATCAATAATGGCATTGGCTTCACCCAACCAATCCATACCGAGAATGACATCGAATCCTGAATTTCCAATTATAATCAGGTTGGCTTTGAAATCTGCGTCTCCAATAACAACAGAACATTGCCTGCACTCATGGAAACATATGAAAACTCCACCACCCGTCACAATATTCCAAGCCTCTGAAATGTTGATGCATTCTAACTGATGGCGAGCAACAAATCAAGAGGAGACAAAAGAATGGGTTGCCCCAGAATCAAAAAGAACATGGACAGGAAAAGAGCACACAAGCACAACGCCTAAGACAGAAAGCAAAAGAGGCAAAGAAAAGAATGGTTGAATAGGGGTAAGGAAAAATAAATGCAGAAAGGACAAACGGAAAGGAATAAAACAAAGAGAAACAACAAACAATAGAATAATAAAACAAAAGATACCTGCAATCACACCCCCAGCTGACTCAGCATCTGCATCAGTCAGGTTGAAAGCCTGACCTTTCCTCGGAACAACGGTGCTCTGACTAACAATCTGACGTTGAGGAGGAAGCGGTGACCTAACTGGACCACGAACTAGAATTGCCTGCTGAACAAGACCCCTGACTGGAAGAGCCAACTGCTGCAATGACTAGGGACAATCTCGCACTGCATGATCAGTAGAGCCACACCTAAAGCATTGGCAATTGGCGCGCCTACATTCCCTGCGATCATGCCCAGGCAACCGACAAAAATCACAGTAACTACCCCTCTGAGAACCAGTAGAAAAGTAAGGAGCTGTCCTGACAGGATGGACGGAAACAGGCCTCCGAATAGGCCCACTAGAAGGCCTAGCAACATCAGCGGGAGTAGTCCACTGAGAAGAAGACAAACCACCACGAGCCTGCTCCTGAGCTCGGGCTACCTCAAGAGCCTCAGTGTAGGTATGCAAGCGAAGGGAGACAAGATGCCTCTTGATGTCCTGCTCAAGCCCATTTGTGAATCTACGAGCCCTATCCTATTCGGTTGCCACAAGAACGGCAGCGAAATAGCTAAGTCTAGTAAACTCAGCTGCGTACTCATCTACTGACCTGGAACCCTGTTGCAAGAAAATCCATGTTACAACATTGCATGAACAATTATGTAACAAATCCGAAATAGAATAATGACTTAACCTGTTTTAGGGCCAGGAATTGCTGTTCCATCTCAACTCGAGTACTACTGGGGAAGAACTTCTCCAAGAATCCCTGAGTGAAAGTAGCCCAAGCAATAGGCCTCTCAAGTCACTCAGACTCGACCATCCACCAGATATGGGCCAGATCCACTAGCTGGATGGAAACCACGTCCACCCGATCAGCCTTGGCAACACGAGCTGCTAACAACAAGCGCTCAGTCCGGATTAATCACTGTTCAGCCTCCAAAGGCATCTCAGTGCCGAAAAAATGGTCGGGATGCAGCCTCATAAAATCTGTAACTGTTCCTGGACGAGGCAGAAGATTTGCCTACACAGGCACAACAGGAGGCAGAACCCGGGCAGCTTTAAGAGCAGCCATCACCAGATCTCTGTAGTTTTGCTGCTGATTAATCAGCCGCTTGAGCACAGTAGTGACAGCCTCAATCGGATCAACCTGCGACTGAGAAGTAGAACCTTTGTGAGCCATAGTCTGCACAAAACCAAAAACAATTAGCATCCAGAATCTGAGTTGGTATAATTTCATTTATGTATGCATGGTTGGTAAAATGTTGAGCCGATCCCAATTCGAGCCAAGCTTGTCTAATATATTAGGCAACTAATACATTAGCCAAACCTGGTGCTCTGATACCACTAAAAATCCTGTCACGCCCTGCTTCCCAAAAGAATACGGAATACGGATACGTCACAAAAGCCCAGTGAATGATTTTCATCATCCATAAGCTGTTCAAAAATCTTTATAACATACCACAGGAATAATCAGAGTCGAAAGCAAAAGATACAACCAGACATGCATAATTGAAATAAGATACCAACAAAAATTACTTGAAACCAATTATAATAATCTCAAATAATCAGGTTCTGAACAAGTTAAACATCCTAGGTCACATCGTCCAAATACAAGATAAATATCCAAGTCATCAAGTACATTTTATTCAAGTTCAAGCAATAAGTAATAATAATAATAAAGCAGAAAATCCAGCACTAGTACAACATCTCGCCAATACCATCTGGCAGTCGTCCATCCTGATCTGCAATTAGTAAATTTGCAGGAGAAGGAAAGAGAAAATAAGTACCCGTCAATCCAAGTTATGGGCCACTTATAATGTAGGATACAAGTATAGGGGTTAGATAATTCTAAGTAACAAGCATAGCATGGTATAAGTGTGTCAAAAAAAATATAATATCTAACATAAATCAGGAAAATAGAAACAAGTAGCATGGTATACTGACAGGTACAGGTAACGTGTATCAAGTATCAAGTAAACAGGTAGACAAGTAACTATGTAACAGGTATCAGGTAAACATATAACAGGTATCAGGTAACAGGTATACAGGATAATCATGTAACAGGATAATCAGGTAGTGAGTACAGGAAATCAAATTATGTCATGTCATGTATTGTTATATTACTATCTAGGTAGCACTTCATGCATCCCAGCTTTTACTACATGGGTGCTACAACAAACAGTTTCGCTTTAGATTTCATAGTTGAGTCCATAGGGCAGTGTACTTAGGTACAGGAAACAGGAATAATAGGAACAGGTAGAACCTAGTGGTTCTCTTCCAAATACACCTTCCTAAGGGAAGTATGCAGTCAGGTACAGGAAACAGGCATAACCTAGTGGGTATCTTCCGAGTACATCTTCCTATAAGAAGCATGCAATCAGGTACAGGTAAAGATGAGAAAAAATAGCAACTAGATTAAATTAATTTAAATGAAAGAAATAAACTAATTAAAAGGAGTGGAATCTAAATTATGTTTTTTATTAATTGCAAAACTAATTTTAGGACTTTTGATTTCACCTAGTTAATCCCACACAGTTTATAACTCCATGTGAAGAAAAACATTATTTTTCTAAGTTGAAGACCAAAATTCCCTAAGTATTCAATATTCTCTCTCAAGCAATGTCAAAAATATTCTTAACTAATTATTTGTCATAGTTCATGCACAAATTACTAATTGAAAATTCATTAAGATCTATGGATTTCTTAACGGTCACATTAACAGCGGTTCGCTCTTGTAACGGTGTTTAATTTTATAACTTCGAAATCATAAATTACCAATTTGGTCTCTCCATGATTTAATAGATCATACAAAAGTTGGTCAACCAATTGTAAGCATTAAGAACAAAAATTAAACACACAACCATGAAAAAAAAGAAAAATAATATGAAATTTAAAAATTGTGTTCTCAAAACTAGGCTACATCAAAGCCCTAGAAAAATAAAATTAGTTCGTAATAATTTTGCAACTAACTAATACAGTCTTGGATTGCATCATAAAAATTTTGAGAGAAAGGAGAGAAGGGATACAGAAAGAACTGTTTTGTAAAAGAAAAATTTGCAAACCGAACGCCTTGAAAAGCGTGCCAGCACAATCAACCTTTCTCTCTCGTCCTCCTCTGAATTTCGAGCTGAGCGCCAGCCGACGTCACCCTTCCTCGAATTTCGTGCACGCAGTCAGTGCCGCACACGCCCAGTCTCTTTCGTCCCTCTCTATCTCGAACCGTGTGCCACATCAAAAACAAGAGACCCAAATTCAGAAGCCCTTCCTTCAATTCTCTGTCTTGATTTCAGTTCCTTCACAAAATAAAACCAGTCCTTCATGTGCTCTGTCTTCTTCTTGAGTTTTTTTTAATTTTCTTTTTATAATCCGGGGTTAGCCGACGCTCTTCCTCTCTCATTAAGCGTGCGTTCCTCTATTGCTTTTGCTGTTCTATTTATAAGGATCCGAACGTGGGTATTAGGGTTTAATTTTGCAGGAATTCCCACATCTTCATTTATTTCTGGCCTTATTTGATTTGCTCTTTATTTCTTACTTCTTTTTCATCTTTTTCTTTTTCTTGAGATACGTGCTGCACACACAAAAAATAAAATCAAAATTTTGGATTAAAAAAATAAAATTAATAATAAAATTAATTAGTTTAAATTAAACTAACTAATAATCATATTAGCTCAATTAAACCCTTTTAAATTTGTTTATTTCACTTCCACCTCTATTGGCAAATAAAATTTCTATTTTTCTTTTCACATGGTCAAATTGTAAAATTCAAAATCCAACAAATCAATAAAAATTAATCAATCAATTCTCCTTATTTTCTTTGTTAATTTTTACTAAAAATATTCATCTTTTGAATCAAAAAATCATATTCCTTTAAAAATAATTAATTAACCGAAATCTATGGAAGTAAGATAAATTATTAACATGATAGACGAATATAAGCAATTTTTATAAATAAATGAGTACACATATTTATATAAAAATTAGACACATCAAATACCACCAAACTTAAGATTTTTCTATTCCTCGAGCAAAAAATAAAACTATGAATAACGGAATAATAATTAATAATAAGCTCAACTCATCACACTAAGAAATTTTATCATGCAAACATCAAAATTTCAATTAAAAATATAAACAATAAAAAATAAAGTAAAACAAAGCATACTCACTTTCTCCAGTGCAATTATTAATTCATACTTCCAAACCCAATCATATTTGTCATGCAGTTAATCTAATTATAGTATGTAACAACTTCATCTGTAATTACCCCTTCTCACTACTACAAATCGAGTAGCAAACTAGAGTTTTTGTGTGTGTGTGTGTGTGTGTGTGTGTGTGTGTGTGTGTGTGTGTGTGTGTGTGTGTGGTCTCTTCTCTAAGTTGTCACTTGCCTTTTGACGCGAATGCCAGCATTTGTGATGAATTTACCCGGTTACTCAACAATTCACAAACTTAGAGTGCTTTGCATACTCATATTTCAAGTTGTCGTTTGACGTAAAAGTAAACATTGGTGATGAATACCCCTAGTTACTAAGCAACTCAAAGCATTGGAGTAGATTGAACTTTATTCATTCAATTATTTGATCATTATCACTCTATTTACCTCTTTTAGGACTAGATAAAAGGGGAAAATCACAAGAAAAACCACCACACTTTTCTTTTATGTATAATCTCATGACTCTCACAATTGTGTAAGGGATTTTGAAATTCAATAATCCTAAAGTAAATAAGTATACTTACTCTTGCTTTATAAGATATTGTTTATCCTAAAAATTATTTCAATGCTTTAACACAATAAAGAACTCAAAACTGTAATGGTGAGTCCAATTGAAATCCCTTTTTATTTTGTTTTTTTTCTTTTCAAATATATATAAAATATATAAAAAAAATTATACCCCTTCCCCCAAACATAAATATCACATTGTCCTCAATGGAAAAGGAAAAACAAAAACAAAAAGCAGGCAAAAAGTTCAGAATTTCTCTCCTGATTTGTGTTAAAATTCTGCATGCGCGACGTTCATTGTTTCAGTGATATCTAGAGTTGTAGGTGTCCAAATGGTCTGATTCTTCTTGTTCTGTAAAGCTAAGACAATTTCCTACGATTGCTATTTGAAATACATTTCTAGATTCTCAATCCGTCCTGCTTAAAAACAGCCATCAATTCAGGTGTAGAAAATAGCTCCGTCCCGGCGACTTCCAAACTTATGCAATCATACAAAATAAAATCAGAAATTAAAATAAAAATAAACTAAAAGAAAAATCAAATCTAATGCAGTAAAAAGAAAACAATGGGTTGCCTCTCAAGAAGCGCTAAGTTTTAAGTCTTCAGTCAGACGTTGTAGCTGAGATGGTTATGTAATGCCAAAATCCAACAACATCAAAACATCTTCTCTAATAACTTTCTTCATGTGTGGATTAGGTTCCAGCTCGAGTTTGAGTCGTTTCTTTAATAAAGATTATGTCTTTGATATCCCTACCTCCTTGAATTTCAGCTGAGAAAATGGATGAATATATGGTGCAGCATCCAAATACATAACATATTTCAAAATCTTTTCTTTCTCAGATTCAAGAATTGCTGAATTTGTCAGACATATTTTTACAGGTAACTTTTCCACTTCAGCCTTATGTGTCTCTCCCACAATTTAGATTAGTTTCACAAACTTGAAAACATGAGTGAGCTTCAACAGCAACCTCCATGGATTTAAAAATATCAAACATTACTTGCTCATCCTCAACCCTCAAAATAAGTTTTCCTTGTTGGACATCAATCAAATCTCTCCCTGTAGCTAGAAAGGTCGCCCCAAAATTAACGAAATTTGTTCATCTTCCTCCATATCAAGCACAATAAAATCAGCGGGAAATATGAACTTGTCTACTTTCACCAAAACATCTTCAATGATCCCTCTTGGGTAGTTGATAGATCTGTCCGCCAATTGCAATAAAATTGTGGTAGGCTTTGCTTCTCCAATACCTAATTTCCTGAAAACAGAATAGGGCATAAGATTAATAATTGCTCCTAAATCACATAATGCTTTATCAAAAAAGAATTTCCAATAGTGCAAGGAATTGTAAAACTCCCTGGATCTTTAAGTTTAGGAGGCAGCTTCTTTTGTAAAATTTCACTACTCCCTTATGTTAGCATCACCATCTCATGCTCTTCCAGCTTCCTCTTGTTTGATAAAATATCCTTCAAAAATTTAGCATATTTAGGCATTTGTTATAAATCTTCAATAAGAGGAATGTTAATATGCAGTTTCTTAAAAATATTTAAAAATTTTGAAGACTGATTATCAAGCTTGTTCTTTTTATGTCTTTGTGGAAAAGGAATAGGTGGATCATAAGGAGATTTAGGATAAGTGTCAGAATTAAACTTCCCTGAACTTGTTTGGCTTGAGACTGCTTTGTGCTGCGTTTGTTCCTCCACTTTTTGCTCGTTCTCACTTTGTTTTTTAACCACATTTTGTTCGGCATTTTTGGTTTGTGGCTACTCAATTGTTGTCCCACTTCTAAGTATTATTGCTTTGACATGCTTCTTGGGGTTGACCTCTGTGTTACTAGGTAATGTTCCTACCGTTCTTTCGTTAGGAATATTTGAAATTTGACCAATTTGAACCTCAAGATTGCAAATTGTAGCTAAAGTTGAAGTTGCAACATTTAGGATTGCCAAATCTGTCTTCTGCATGTATTGCTCTGTCTTTTGCATGTGGTGCATGAAAATCTCTTCAAGTGTCGGCTTCTTTTCTTGTTGTTCAAAATTTTGTTGTGGTCTAGCTCCTCCTTGATTATTGCTCCAAGAAAAATTGGGGTAATTTTTCCATCCTGGATTGTATGTGTTTGCATAAGGGTTGTTTTGCCTTTGAAAGTTTGACACAAAATTTGCTTATTCGGCATTTGATGGATCAAAAGGGTTACCCACTTGGCAATCTGTACTTGAGTGATTTCCTGCACAACGATCACAAATCATATTAGTTTGAATAGCATTAACATTCATATTACCTAATTGTTTAGATAAAGTAGCAATTTGTGCAGTTAAAGTAGTAATAGGATCAAGTTCAAAATCTCCAGCCACTTTTCTAAGCATTATTCTTTCTGAAGACCACTCGTAATTATTTGATGCCATCTGCTCTAAAAGTTCATAGGCTGCTTCGTGAGTTTTGCTCATTAGTGCACCTCCAGCTGCTGCATCTACATGGATCAATTTGTAGCTCCCAAACCGTTGTAGAATGTTTGCACTTGTAGCCACTTCAGAAGTTCATGATGATGACACTTTCTCATTAACTCTTTGTATCTCTCCCATGCATCGTATAATAACTCGGTCTCGAATTGAGTGAATGTGGTGATGTCATTCCTTAACTTTGATGTTTTTGCTGGGGGAAAATACTTTGCCATAAATTTTTTTGCTAACCCCTCTCAAGTTGTAATGTTTCCTGGTGGTAAAGAATTTAACAAAGCTTTTGCCTTATCTTTGAGTGAAAAAGGAAAGAGTCTCAATCAAATTCCATCATCTTGTTAGGGTTATATACTGAAAGCATCACTTTTGTATTAACTTTATTTCCTTATTTTTTTTTGAATGAGAATCATATGGGCATATGTTTGCATATTGTGTTTATTATAATATTAATGCAAGTGTCTGATATTCTATAAGGTTAATAATATGGTGTGAGGTGACACACAGAAGATCATATTATTATTTCCCTATGGAATATATAAATAGTTCACAACCTAGACGGACTTGGACAATCCATTGGAAAGGTTGTAGTGTGATCTGGTATTAGTCTGTCTTGACTATAGGTTTACACTAGTACACTTTATGTGTATTGAACAGGACCACTTGAGGTTGTTCTCTTTGTACTGACTACAAAAGAGAACAAACACCTCTGTTATTATGGATGCTTATACTCTTAATCCAAATATAATAACAGACATGTATATGCAGTGTGCATTACTTTGACTCATAAAAGAGTGAGATTCATTATGGATCAACAACCTCTATGAATTGGGTAATAGCATTGTATGTATGATGGGCTGTTGATTGTAAAAGGAATCCATGTCCCGATACGTCGGGTTGATGATGTCCCCTTAAGGAGCTCATAAGGATTGTCATGTAAACCCTGCAGGTGGATTACATCCGACATGACAAATAAAGTTGAGTGATACTACTTAAGGATAAAAGATGTTGATCAATATAGTTGTCAGTAACTTAATTTGATCGACGGACATTCGATATCTTAACATGGGGAGTTGAACGAGCATATAATAAAAGGAGCCCATAAATATAATTTGGGATTAGGAAGGTAGTGCAACAATATCTCCTTAGTGGACCGAGCTATTGTTAATGGGTCTGGGTTGTGTGTTCGGGCTGAACATGGGATACCCAGATTCGTTAAGAGACCTAACCCTAATTTCTCCTCATGGTCCCTGCCGTAGCCTTATATATATCCTCTATTCTCTGGCCGTCATTGACAATCAAAAATATAAGATTTTTTTTTCTCAAAATTCGTGATTCACGTAAGGAGAGAAAGAGAGATCAGCCAAGGAGAAGAAAGGTTGGGAGAACGTCGCCCACACGACATCCAACCCGAGGAAGGAATACGTGCAGAAGATCTTGGGGTCGCTGTCGTCTTCTTCTCACCGCAGGTATAATTTGTGAACCCTAGATTCCGCTATATAGGGTTAGATCACATTTTTAATCTGTTTATATTTAACGATCGATATGCACACCAATCCGTAGTCCTGGGAATCAACATGGAGTTCCATCAATTGGTATCAGAGCAAGACCAACAGATTAATTTTATTTGTCAAAAAGTTGTGTTGACATGATAGTAAAATTAATAGGAAAAACCTATTTGAACAAATATTAAATTTGTATACGTCCACACTATCGTGGCATGCTAAATTCATGATGTTTAAGGTGTTGGTGAATTTTTTTTATTATTGTTTTGAGGGAATCAATATTTAATTAATTCAAAAAGTTTTGCCCTACATAATTTTTTTTTTTGTGATTCTCAGGATTTCAAAAATGGGTTCTTTCAGTCCACTTATGGTGATTCTTAAAGAAAACAAACTTACTGGCCCTAATTATATTGACTGGAAACGTAACTTGGATATTGTCTTAACTGCTGAAGAGTACAAATTTGTACTCAATGAAGTATGCCCACCTAAGCCTGATGCTAACTCTGATGAAGAGGTCAAAGAGGCTTATAAGAAGTGGAATAAGGCAGATGAGATGGCGTGGTGTTACATTTTGGCATCTATGTCAAATGTACTGCAGCATCAGCATCAGGCCATGCCCACAACTTATGATATGATGTACAACCTTAAGGAACTCTTCGGACATCAGAGTAGAGCAGCTAGGCAACTTGCTATGAAGAGTTTGATGAATGCATCTATGGCTGAGGGGACACCAGTAAGGGATCATGTTCTCAAGATGATGGGTCATCTAAATGAGATGGAGATCCTTGGTGCTGAAATCGATGGGGAAACCCAGGTCGATATCATTCTCGGGACTCTGCCTAAAAGTTTTGACTCGTTTTGCCTTAATTACAACATGAACAAAAGGTTGTATACTTTGTCAGAACTTGCAAAAGAACTACAGGATGCTGAAGCTCTCTTTAAGCAGAATGCCCATGTTTATGTGACTGAAAAGGACTCTACTTCTAAGCCGAAAGGTGGTAAGAAGAAGAAAGTTCAGAAACAAGTAAACTCAGCAAAGAAGGGCATGGGACCTCAAGGCGCTGTGAAAAAGCCGAAAGGCAAGTGTTTCAAGTGCAAAGGGTCAGGACATTGGAAGACTGACTGTCCACTTCTCAAACAAAAGAACAAAGAAGGTATATCTCATTTACTAGTTGTTGAAACATGTTTAGCGGTGCTATCTATCGGCACCTGGTGTGTAGATACAGGAGCCACTAATCATGTCTGCAATACATTGCAGGGGTTCCAGGAAACCAGACGGCTCAGTGATGGAGAGATATGCTTGTTTATGGGTGACGCTACAAGAGTAGCAGTCGTTGCAATAGGAGATGTTATTTTATCTTTTGGTAGAAATAAGTCTTTGACATTGAGAGATTGTCTACCCGGTTGCTATGACTTCCTACTTTCTTTCAGCAATACCTTAAGCTTAAGGTTCAGAAGGAATTTAATTTCTGTTTCCATGCTAGTTAAGGATGGATATTCAGTTTATTTTAATGACAATATTGTTATTAGAAAAAATAAGCATTTTATCTGTTCTGGTGCATTGGTTGATAATCTTTATGTCATTAATTCTATTTTGCCCACGATGCAACTTATGGAAATGAATAATATGTCTTCTAACATAAATAAGAGAAAAGAGCCTTCTTGTATGAACCAAACATATCTTTGGCACTTGCGATTGGGGCATGTTAACCTAAGAAGGATTCAAAGACTGATTAAAGATGGACCTTTGAGTTCATTGGAAGTGGAGGCACTACCAGTTTGTGAATCCTGCTTGGTAGGTAAAATGACCAAAAGGCCTTTCAAGGCAAAGGGGTATAGGGCCAAAGATGTGTTGGAATTGGTTCATTCTGATTTATGTGGGCCCATGACTGTCCAGGCTAGAGGTGGCTTTGAATATTTTGTCACATTTACTGACGATTATTCAAGGTATGGATACAATTATTTGATGCGCCGTAAGTCTGAGTGCTTTGAGAAATTCAAAGAGTACAAGGCAGAGACGGAGAAACGTCATGAAAAATGTATCAAGTCATTACGTTCAGATCATGGTGGCGAGTATCTCTTTGGGGAGTTTAGGGACTATTTGTCAGAGGCTGGGATTACATCCCAATTATCAGCACCTGGAACACCCCAACAGAATGGTGTAGCAGAAAG
Organism: Hemerocallis citrina; assembly: GCA_017893485.1. Lineage (NCBI taxonomy): Eukaryota > Viridiplantae > Streptophyta > Magnoliopsida > Asparagales > Asphodelaceae > Hemerocallis > Hemerocallis citrina. Next base: position 127,162,818 of record CM030362.1, read on the forward strand.
AAGGAATAGGACTCTTATGGAGATGGTTAGATCAATGATGAGTTATTCAGATTTACCAGATTCGTTTTGGGGATATGCCTTAGAAACTGCAGCTTATATTTTAAACTTGGTTCCTTCTAAGTCAGTACCAATTACTCTCACAGAACTGTGGACTGGGCGTAAGCCTAGTCTGAAACATGTTCGGATTTGGGGTAGTCCAGCACACGTGCTGAATGGGAAAGCCGATAAGTTGGAATCTCGTACAGAAGTACGCTTGTTTGTAGGCTATCCAAGAGGAACGAAAGGTGGTTTATTTTATAGTCCTAAGGATCAGAAGGTCATTGTTAGCACCAATGCTCGATTCTTAGAGGAAGACTATGTAATGAACCATAAACCCATAAGTAGAGCTGTTCTAGAAGAACTGAGAGGTGAGACACCAAATACTTCAGTACCAACAGTACAACAGGATGTACCACCAGTAACTGCACAACGTGTCACAAATGTTGCACCATAACCGATAGTGCCTCGTCGTAGTGGGAGGGTTGTGATACAACCTGATAGATATATGTTCTTGGGAGAGTCGTCAGACTTTGTCCCTGAGGAACAAGATTATGATCCCTGTACCTACAATGAAGCACTCCAAGATAAAGATGCAGAGTCTTGGCAAAAAGCAATGATATCTGAAATAGAATCTATGGATTCTAATCAAGTCTGGGAGCTTGTAGAACCACCTATTGGTGTAAAAGCCATTGGATGCAAGTGGGTCTATAAGAGAAAAAGAGGATCAGACGGTAAGGTTGAAACCTTTAAAGCTCGGCTTGTTGCAAAAGGTTTTACTCAAAGAGAGGGTATTGATTATGAGGAAACCTTTTCACCAGTAGCCATGCTTAAGTCTATCCGGATTCTTTTATCTATTGCAGCTCATCTTGATTATGAGATTTAGCAAATGGATGTCAAGACAGCTTTCCTTAATGGAAGTCTTGAGGAAGACATCTATATGCAGCAATCAGACGGGTTCATTGAAAAGGGCCAAGAGCATCTTATTTGTAAGCTCAAGAAGTCCATTTATGGACTTAAGCAAGGTTCCAGATCTTGGAACATATGTTTTGATCAGGTGATAAAATCCTATGGATTTGATCAATGTCAAGATGAATCGTGTGTATACAAAAAGTGTGACGGAAACGTAGTGGTATTCCTAGTACTTTACGTGGATGACATCTTGCTCATTGGAAACAATATGAAGGTATTATCTAACGTAAGGGTATGGTTATCCAAACAGTTTGATATGAAGAACTTGGGAGAAGTAGGTCACATCCTTGGGATCAAAGTTCTACGAGATCGCAAGAAAAGGATGTTGGGCTTGTCTCAAGCTTCCTATATCGATACTATACTAACTCGTTTTAGCATGCAAAATTCTAAGAAAGGTTTCTTACCTTTTAGGCATGGAATTGCTCTATCAAAGGAGCAGTGTCCGAGGACACCTAAAGAGATAGAGAACATGAAAGCAGTTCCTTATGCTTCAGCAGTAGGAAGCTTAATGTATGCAATGCTATGTACGAGACCAGATATCTGCTTTGCCGTTGGCATGGTTAGCAGATATCAGTCTAACCCAGGACAAGAGCACTGGACTGCCGTAAAGCATATTTTGAAGTACCTGAAAAGGACTAAAGATTACATGCTAGTTTACCAGGCAGATAGTTTGGTTGCCTTGGGGTATACAGACTCAGATTTTCAGTCAGATAGGGATTCCAGGAAATCAACCTCAGGTTATGTATTTACTTTGGGAGGTGGAGCCACTATATGGAGGAGTATCAAGCAAAAATGTATTACTGATTCTACCATGGAAGCCGAGTATGTGGCAGCCTCTGAGGCAGCCAAAGAAGCGGTTTGGCTCAGAAACTTCCTATTGGACTTGGATGTGGTACCTAATTTGCCTAAGACTATTACACTTTATTGTGATAATAGTGGTGCAATTGCAAATTCGAAGGAACCACGAGCCCATAAGGCAAGTAAACACATTGAGCGCAAGTACCACCTGATACGAGATTTCGTAAAGAAAGGAAAAGTTGCTGTGATCAAGATAGCATCAGCAGACAACCTAACTGATCCTTTCACTAAGAGCTTACCAGCTAAGGCTTTTGATAGTCATGTTGAGGGAATGGGAGTCAGATGCGTAGCAGCATGGCTTTAAGTATAAGTGGGAGATTTGTAACAGTATACTGAAAAGCAATGCTTTGAGTATAAGTGGGAGATTGTTAGGGTTATATACTGAAAGCATCACTTTTGCATTAACTTTATTTCCTTATTTTTTTTGAATGAGAATCATATGGGCATATGTTTGCATATTGTGTTTATTATAATATTAATGCAAGTGTCTGATATTCTATAAGGTTGATAATATGGTGTGAGGTGACACACAGAAGATCATATTATCATTTCTCTATGGAATATATAAATAGTTCACAACCTAGACGGACTTGGACAATCCATTGGAAAGGTTGTAGTATAATCTGGTATTAGTCTGTCTTGACTATAGGTTTACACTAGTACACTTTGTGTGTATTGAACAGGACCACTTGAGGTTGTTCTCTTTGTACTGACTACAAAAGAGAACAAACACCTCTGTTATTATGGATGCTTATACTCTTAATCCAAATATAATAACAGACATGTATATGCAGTGTGCATTACTTTGACTCATAAAAGAGTGAGATTCATTATGGATCAACAACCTCTATGAATTGGGTAATAGCATTGTATGTATGATGGGCTGTTGATTGTAAAAGGAATCCATGTCCCGATACGTCGGGTTGATGATGTCCCCTTAAGGAGCTCATAAGGATTGTCATGTAAACCCTGCAGGTGGATTACATCCGACATGACAAATAAAGTTGAGTGATACTACTTAAGGATAAAAGATGTTGATCAATATAGTTGTCAGTAACTTAATTTGATCGACGGACATTCGATATCTTAACATGGGGAGTTGAACGAGCATATAATAAAAGGAGCCCATAAATATAATTTGGGATTAGGAAGGTAGTGCAACAATATCTCCTTAGTGGACCGAGCTATTGTTAATGGGTCTGGGTTGTGTGTTCGGGCTGAACATGGGATACCCAGATTCGTTAGGAGACCTAACCCTAATTTCTCCTCATGGTCCCTGCCGTAACTTTATATATATCCTCTATTCTCTGGCCGTCATTGACAATCAAAAATATAAGATTTTTTTTTCTCAAAATTCGTGATTCACGTAAGGAGAGAAAGAGAGATCAGCCAAGGAGAAGAAAGGTTGGGAGAACGTCGCCCACACGACATCCAACCCGAGGAAGGAATACGTGCAGAAGATCTTGGGGTCGCTGTCGTCTTCTTCTCACCGCAGGTATAATTTGTGAACCCTAGATTCCGCTATATAGGGTTAGATCACATTTTTAATCTGTTTATATTTAACGATCGATATGCACACCAATCCGTAGTCCTGGGAATCAACATGGAGTTCCATCACATCTGATACTCCATTGTACTTGAAAGTGTCACAAATTTCTAGAAAGTTTGCAATGTGAAAATTGAGATCATTATGTACTACTCCTCCAAATTGAACTGTCTGTTGATTCAACTGAATAGTTGTTGGTTTAATTTCAAAAATGTTTGCTTCAATTGCAGGCCTTTTGATGCTTGATATTGCTCCATTAAGTGAGGGCATCACATAGTCTCTCAAAGTCTTGTTCTCATCGTTCTCCATGATAATGTACTTGTATGTCCTGAAATATAAGTATAAAAAAAAGAAAAACTAAAAATAAAAATAAATAAAATAAATAAAAATAAAAGTAAGTCAAAAGAGAATAAAGAGGTAAAATAATAATAATAATAATAATAAAAATAATCCAAACTAGTAATAATTTAGCAATTTTCAATATCAATAAAAGATTAACTTGTCCCCGGCACCGGCGCCAAAAACTTGATGTGATTTTTTTTTTGCAAGTGTACAAAATCGCAACAAGTAGTATAGAAAAGTGAAAAGAGTATCGAACCCACAAGGACTAATTATTTTATCGAGTACTCGAAATTACTAGATTAACTACTATTTGGAAGATCGAAAAGATGATAAAAAATAGCAACTAGATTAAATTAATTTAAATGAAAGAAATAAACTAATTAAAATGAGCGGAATCTGAAATTATGTTGTTTATTAATTGCAAAACTAATTGATTTCACCTAGTCAATCACACACAATTTATAACTCCATGTGAACAAAAATATTATTTTTCCAAGTTATAGACCAAAATCCCCTAAGTATTCAATATTCTCTCTCAAGCAATGTCAAAAATATTCTTAACTAATTATTTATCATAGTTCATGCACAAATTACTAATTGAAAATTCATTAAGATCTATGGATTTCTTAACGGTCACATTAACAGCGGTTCTCTCTTGTAACGGTGTTTAATTTTATAAATTTGAAATCACAAATTACCAGTTCGGTCTCTCCATGATTTAGTAGATCATACAAAAGTTGGTCAACCAATTGTAAGCATTAAGAACAACAATTGAACACACAACCATGGAAAAATAGAAAAATAATATGAAAATTTAAAATTGTGTTCCCAAAACTAGGCTACATCAAATCCCTAGAAAAATAAAATTAGTTCATAATAATTTTGCAACTAACTAATACAGTCTTGGATTGCATCATAAAAAATTTGAGAAAGAAATGAGAGAAGGGATACAGAAAGAACTATTTTGTAAAAGAAAAATTTACAAACCGAACGCCTCGAAAAGCGAGCCAGCACAATCAGCCTCTCTCTCTCTCTGTGTCCTCCTCTGGATTTCGAGCTGAGTGCCTACTGATGTCACCCTTCCTCGAATTCCACGCACACAGTCAACTCCGCACATGCCCAGTCTCTTTTGTCCCTTTCTGTCTCGAACTGCGAGCCACGTCAAAAACCAGAGACCCAAAGTCAGAAGCCCTTCCTTCAATTCTCTGTCTTGATTTTCGTTCCTTCACAAAATAAAACCAAGCCTTCACGTGCTCTGTCTTCTTCATGAGTTTTTTTTATAATTATTTTCTTTTTATAATCCGAGGTTAGCCGTCGCTCTTCCTCTCTCGTTAAGCGTGCGTTCCTCAATTGCTTTTGCTGTTCTATTTATAGGGATCCGAACATGGGTATTAGGGTTTATTTTTGCAGAAAACCTCACATCTTCATTTATTTCTTTCCTTATTTGATTTGATCTTTATTTCTTGCTTCTTTTTCTTTTTTTCTTCTTTTTCTTTTTCTTGAGACACGTGCTGCACACACACAAAATAAAATCAGAATCTAGGATTTTAAAAATTAAAAATAAAAATAAAAATAATTAGTTTAAATTAAACAAACTAATAATCTTATTAGCTCAATTAAACCCTTTTAAAAAAAATTTATTTCACTTTTACCTCTATTGACAATTAAAATTTCTATTTTGCTTTTCAAATGGCCAAATTGTAAAATTCAAAATTCAACAAATCAATAAAATTAATCAATCAATTCTCCTTGTTTTCTTTGTTAATTTTTACTGAAAATAATCACCTTTTGCAACAAAAAATCTTATTCCTTTACAAATAATTAATTAATCGAAATCTATGAAAATAAGATAAATTATTAATATGATAGACGAATACAAGTAATTTTTATGGATAAATGAGTACAAATATTTATAATAAAATTAGACACATCAGTGGCTATAGCATCTGCTTTGACCCACTTCGTAAGGTAGTCGATAGCCACAATTAAGAAGCACCGTTGACCCGCCACTTTAGGAAACAGACCGACCAGATCCATTCCCATCATGGCAAAAGGGGTTGGACTTGCCAGCAATTTGAGCTCGGCCCGGGGGATGTGCTTCACTGAGGATAACCTTTGACAGGGGTCGCATTTCTTGAAAATATCATGAGCATCATGTAGTAGGGTCGGCCAGTAGTACCGGTGTTTGAGGATTTTTCTCGCGAGTGACCTGCTTCCCATGTGACAACTTCCGACTCCCTCGTGCATCTCTTTGAGCGCGTAATTGGATTCTTTAGGGGTCATGCATCGGAGGTAGGGTCGCCATTCAACCTTGGTGTATGATCGTTTGAAGAGCACATCATGACGAGTACAAACCTTTTGGCCCTGATTCTGACTTTTCTTACTTTTGACGGGTCTTGTGGCAGCCTGCCATTCTTCAAGAACTTCGTGATCGGGTCCATCCAAGTTGCTAGCTGTGTCAACTGTTCGAGGCATAGGACCTCCGAATTTTCTTTTTCAATGCTAGGTCGGACGAGAACTTCCCCCAGCACCGTGTGGTCGAGAACCTCAAAAGAGGAGGATGCTGGCTTGGATAGCACGTCCGCCTGGCTATTCTGTTCGCATGGGATCCAGACTACTGTAGTTTCTTATAAATCAGCCAAAAGGAGCTTGACGCATACTTTGTCCTGAACCATTTGTGCGTCACGGGCTTCATATTCCTCATAGACTTGATTGACCACAAGTTGCGAATCGGTGAAAGTATTGACCCATTAAGCCCCTGCTTTATGGGCGGGGAGGAGTCCGGCAATTAAAGCCTCATTCTCGGCGTCATTGTTGGAGGCTCGGAAGTTGAGGCGTAGGGAGTATTGGATGACGAAGTTGTCCGGTCCATTCGGTATTATGCTTGCCCCACTTCTCTCCTTGTAAGAGGTGTCGTCCACATAGAGTTCACATACCAGCTCAGCTTCTTGGAATTTGTATGCTTCTGGAATAGTGCACTCAGTGATGAACTCAGCGAGCACCTGACCTTTTATAGCAGTCCTTGACTTTTAACTTATGCATGTCGTGCTGGCTAAGCTCGATGGACCACTTGACCAATCGGCAGGAGCTCTCTGGCTTGTTGAGGAAATGCTTGAGAGGTTGGTCTGTAAGGACTTAGATAGAGTGGACTTGAAAATAAAGGCGAAGCTTTCTTGCAGCCATGACAAGAGCATAGGCCACCTTCTCCATTTTGCCATAACAGAGCTCAGCATCACGGAGGACTTTGCTGACGAAGTAGATGGGCCTCTTCTCCCCATCATCTTCTCTGATGAAGATGGCGCTGAAGGCACGCTCAGACGCTGCCAGGCAGAGATGCAGGACTTTGCCGGCTGGGGTTTGCTGAGGAGAGGGGGGTTGGCGAGGTATTCCTTCAACTGGTCAAAGGCCTGCTCTTGAGGCTCTCCCAACTCAAAGTTCTTCGCCCCCCGGAGGGCCTTGAAGAAGGGGAGGGATCTTTCCACCGACTTCGAGAGAAAACACCCAATGGCTGTAAGTCGACCGGTGAGTCTCTGAATGTAACCCATGTTTTTCATTTTTTGTATTCTTGGTATATTTTTCTTCTTTCTTGAGTATTCATACTCTTCTTTTAATTTTTTGGATCGTATAATGGAGTTGTTTTCAATATATATTCTTTTATTTCATCTTTGATCTCTTTGAGCCTGATTGGTTGTCTTTTGCTTCGTTCTTTATCAATTGTGATTTTCTTTTTATTGGATTCTTGCTTTGTTTCTTTTTGCTTGTGTGGTGGGTGCTCATGGTTCTTTGTTTTGCCCAAGCCTATTGATAATCCTATTGCCTATTGATCCCTAATCAACTACCAAATCATAATGGCTTATAAACCCTATTGCAAATCCTATTTCAAACCCTATACATCACCTATTTTACTAATCCTATTCATACTCCTGATTAAACCCAATACCCACAATCCTATATTTCTAACCCTAAAATGCAAAACCCTATATAAACTAAACCCTCACCTCTCCCCTACAAAAACCCTAACCCCCGATCCCCTCTCTCCCTGTTGCGCCGTCAACCCCGATCAACACCCCAAACCCATCCCGACTGCACCTCCCCTCTTCCGACCTCCCTATCAGCTGCACCCTACTCCCGTCGCCAACCCAACCCGAACACCCTAGCCGCCATTACCCCATCACCCCGAGCATCCCCATCATCCATCTCTCCCGCTCCTTCCCGTCCTCCGATGTCGCCAGCAGGAGCAGTAGCAGTGTCAGCACTTGGCCGCACCGTCGCCACCGTGCCCACTCCCGATCTCCCTCTCTTTGGTTGTTGGATTGCTCGTGCATGGAGTTTGCACGTGTGATTGCTTGGTTCGTGGTTTTTTGTTCATGGGTTTTGTTCGTTGTCGGGATTCGTTCCCATTATTCTTGGTGTTCGTTTCGTTTTCGGTTAAGGTAAGTAATTTGTACTCAATTCTTTTGTATGATACAAGTCATAAATTTCGCTTGTAGTGTAGTTGGGTTATAGAGACAACTCGTGTGTGATGTATGTTTGATGAGTATTGTTTCTATAGTGCTATTTGACCATAGTTGCCTCACGACACAAATTTGACATGAAACAACTTAGGTTTTGACCGTTCTTGATGTGATTATATTTGTGAGATAATTATGAGAATTTGTGTGTTTGTTTGGATCCATGTGATATACTTGTTGTGGACATGCCATATATCCTATTTCATGTTGTTTGGACACATAGTAGACTCTATAACATGTTTAGTTGTGTTTGGAACGAGTTTCGTATGTTGTATATTGATTTGTTGTTAAGAAGAAAATCTATATTTTGTCGATGGTCAGTTTTGATTGGTATTTTAGACCATATTAAGGTCAGTATCTTAACTTCAGTATTAAACATGATTTTTAGAGAAATCTGTCTTCTTTCCAAACTTTCTGACCTTGATCGATTTCGTTTTCGTATGTGTGAGATATGATTGTTTCACTACAGAGGTATATTTTATTTCCATATTTCGTTTCTTGATAATTTTGATGACTAAACTATTTTGATACTAGTGCTAAGCATATTATTTTAATCTGACATTTTGCACAGTATTTCTATACCTCTTAGGGATTACCCAGAATTTTTGTGGATTTATTTTATAAGAATTACATGCCGTTTCCTGCTTGTTTATAAAAACTATACTTGCTAAATTTTGCTCGCTATTCTGTAAAGATTTGTATTTTCACCCTAATTCCTTTTCCTGTATGAAAAATATTTATGAAGTATGAAAGTTAGCTTATTTTGTCTTTTTTCATCTCCCTTTGGCGGATTTGAATTTCGTTTCACATTTTGCGAGATATTACAGTTTTTATACAGCAGTGTTGGGAATTCCAAATTTGCCAAACTATCATTTCTTGATGTTCTCTAATTTTTTTTGGCTAAACTAATCTTACTGGAAAATTATGAAACTTTATATTTTGATACTAGACATAGGGGAATACCCCAGATTTTTTTTGGATTTATTTGAGGTGTTTTGATGCTGTTTTCCTGACTGTGAATTCGATTTACTGATTTCTGGCTGAACATATTTTCCAGTTTCAAATCAGTTTTGAGTTATGTTTTTCTAAAACACTATATGACTTATATGTATCCACTGGAATCAGTTGGAAATCTAGTTTCCAGATTCTGTGACGGATCTAGGTTTTAATATTTGTGGTAGCGGGAATCGCGGTTTTAGTACTGTACTATTGTGCTGTCCTGAATTAGTAAGTACTCTATTTTGTTCTGTTACGTGAATACTTACCATATGTACATGCTTATCTGTTATTCTGAACTAGTGGGTCGATATGTAATGCTAGATTTACTCTGTTTTATGCACATGCACATCTATCTGATAATAATTGTAAAATGATCAAGCCGGAGTTTATGAGAAAGATCTAGTAGTGTAAAAGCATAGAAATGTGTACTTAGAAGGGGGGCCATGTTTCCCATATGATTATCTGTGATCTGTTATTCTGTACCCTGTCTACATTACTTCCTATAGGAAGGTGTAAGGAAGACAAGAACCAGTAGGTTCTATCTGTCTGTCTGGATCTGTTATCTGATATCTGTCTGTCTGAACCCTGAGTACACGGACCTATATGATCCCTTACGAAATCTACAAACGTAACTGTTTCGAATGTAGCAACCATGTGATAAAAGGATGGCACATTAAGTGCTACCTAGTTAGTAATTAATACAAGACATATAAGAATCTGTATCTGTATCTGACATCTGAATCTGTTATCTGAACCTGCTATCTGATCATCTGATTACCTGATTATCTGTTATCTGTCTGACACTATCATTTGACACTATTATTTGACACTATCTGTATATCTGTCTGCATGCTATTTGACTTTTGCCACTTGACACATGTTAGTATACCATGCTAGTTGATTTTGTTATACCATGCCATATCTATTTCTGCTATTATTTTAGTTGTTTAGTTTTCCATGTACTTGTATCCTGCATTACAAGCGACCCGTAACTTGCATTGACGGGTACTTGTTTTCTCTTTCTTTCTCTTGCAATTTATTGATTGCAGATCAGGATGGTCGTTTGCCCGATGGTATTGGAGAAATGAAATGTTAGTGCTGGACTTCTTTTGCTATTTTTATTATCTATTGCTTTTGAACAATGTATTTGAGTATATGGATTTTATTTGTATTTGGGCAATGTGACCTAGGATATTAACTTGTTCAGATCTGTTTATTTGAGACTATTATATTATTAGTTTTCAATTAATTTCTGTTGGCACTTTGTTTTATTTTGAGATATATATGTCTGTGTGAGGATGATTCTTTTGGCTTCCGACTCTGATTATTCTGAGATTTGTTGTAAGATTCTGAACAACGTATGGATGATGCAAATCATTCACTGGGTTGAGTCACGTATCCGTATTTCGTAGTTTCTTTTGGGAAGCGGGGCGTGACACTGAACCTCCCTAACATTTTTCGAAGGGGCCATGTCCAACATGGCCCAGATTTTTTTGGGTTTGTCTTTATTCCTCGTTGGCTAACCATGAAGCCGAGAAACTTGGATGGATTGAGCCTCATGTTGTGCTTTCTTACGACAGCGAAGGCCTCCTTCAGATCCTTCGCATGGTCTCTCCCCCCCTTAGGCTTTGGACGAGCATGTCATCAATATATACTTCCATATTTCGACCTATTTGCTTCTTGAAGACCCGATTAACGAGTCTCTGATATGTGGCGCTAGCATTCTTCAGGTCAAAAGGCATGATGCGGTAGTAGTAGAGCCCGTGGTCCCTCACAAAGGCAGTCTTCAGGATGTCCAGAGGGAACATCCGAATCTGGTTGTACCCCGAGAAGGAGTCCATGAAGCTGAGGAGCTCGTGCCTCGACATTGCATCGATGATAGCATCGAGGCTCAAGAGGGGAAATGGATACTTTTGGCACGCCTTGCTGAGATCCGTGAAATCAATGCATATCCTCCACTTGCCACTGGACTTGTTCACCATTACAACGTTGGCCAGCCACTTCGGGTAGTTGAACTCTTGAATGAAGCAGGTGGAGAGGAGCTTCTCCACTTCTTCATTCACTGCTTACTGCTTCTCAGGAGCGAATTTCTGACATCTCTGCTGTACTGGCTTGGAGTCCCATATCCTAGGGGGTCCAGGAAAACAAGTCTATGTTCTACTGGACATCGCTGATGACATCCTCTTTGAGGCTAGGGGGAAGGACTTGCTCACTTGGAACCATCTAGCTGTGTCTGCCTCGAAGAAGAGGACCTCTTCCAACTCATCCACTGGCTCAAAGCCGATTAAACTCAAAGGGAGTTCAACTACATCGAAAGGAAGGACCAAGCCCCACACCCTGGCCATATAGCAAGCCCAGACAGCCTCTTGGTTGACCTTGACGACCCCGACCCCAGACTTAGTGGGAAACTTCATCCTCCTGTGGTAGGCCGAGGGCTCTGCCTGGAGAGAAGTGAGGTCGGGACATCTGAGAATTGCATTATAAGCAGCTTTGACATTAACTACCATGAAATCCATCACTTCGGTTTGAGAGTTCAGGAATATCCCTGCAGTGACGTTCAGGGTGTTGATCCCCCTCGATCTGGACTGGGGCGCCCGAGAAGCCGTGAATGGTGTAGCCCGCAGGCTTTAACCTCTCTCGAGAGAGTTTCAACCCCTCGCGGCAAGAAACAGGATATTAACCAAACATCCATTGTCCACAAGAATACGGTGGACCTCATGGTTGGTCAGGTCGAGGCTAATGACCAAGACATCGCAATGCGGAACCCGGACACCTTCGAGGTCCTCTTCTGAGAATGAGACTGACAGTCTGTGGCCTCAAGGGGAAGGACAGTTGTGAACCGAATTGACTTTTCAGACGAAAGCCTTGCAGAAGGAGATTGTGTCCCCCCCCATTGGTCCACCGTGAACAGTAGAGGATGGACATCCTTTTGGAGTCTTGGGGTTCGGAATCCACTCTTCCGGACACTTGTTCGCATATCAGGGAGGAGGAGATACTCTTAGGTTGTCCTGATTGAATTTAGACAAGTTCCCACTCCGGATGAGGGCCTTGATTTTATCTTTAAAACCCAATAGTTTTAGTCTCGTGCCCATGATCTCGATAGAACCGAAAGTAGAACCTCATCTCCCTTTTCTTGTTATTGTTATTAGACCGAGGGGGGTGTCGGATCAACCCCATTTCCTCCACCTTCATGAGGATGGTGGAGATGCTTGCATTAAGCAGAGTGAACTTCTCAAAGCGAGTGACCGAAGGGGGATGCCTCTGCCTGGAGGCTTCCTTTTGGGCCTTCTTCGGGACCTCAGAACTATCCATCTTCCTCTTCCCCTTGGTGGGGATTCTTTCTAGCCTCCGGGTTGCAAAGCCTCTTCAGCCCATACATCTCGCTCTGAAGAAGGATGTCGGAAAAATTGGTGGATGGCTTCTTGGCCAAGGAGATCTTCAACAGTGTCGGACGTTGTGCCGAAAAGCAGCGGCATCAACCTCAGCATCGAAGGAGGAGATAGATCGAACCTCAACCATGAATCTCTAAACGAAGTCCCGAAAGGACTCCCCATCCTTCTATTTGAGGTCAAGCAGGGAAGTGCTCGTCTTCTCAGCCTTACAGCTGATCACGAAGTGAGCAAGGATGCTTTCCTCAAGCTAATCGAATGAGAAGATGGAGTTAGGTGCAAGTCAGGACACCATTACCAAGTAGGGCCTCACAGCATAACAGGGAATGCACAGCAGAGGAGGACATCCAATGCACTGTGAATCATCATAAGAATTTTGAACCCCTCGATGTGATCAGCCAGATCTGACTCTCTATTGTAGGTTTCAAAGGCTGGAGCCTTAAAGATCCTCGGAACCGGGACTTCGAGGATGTAGGAGGATAAGGGAGGTCAGATTGGATGGTATCCTCATCCTGATTGCCTTTCACCATCCCCTATTCGGGCGAGCCAATCTTCCATCTCTAGCAGTTGCTTAAGGACCACCCCTTCGCAATCTTCGGATCGGGTCAAATTGTAGGACTCTTCATTATCCGTCCCTCAGTTACGGGGGTTTTCGGTGTGATGGTCGTTCTGAGCCTCGCATCGAAAGGCCTTGAGGACCTTGTTTCAAAACTCCTGGAACTCGACCCTCATCACATGGCCTCCTTTTTCGTGGTCGTTTGGTTGTTGGCGGTGCCCCGGGCAGCAATTGCTCTCCTTTTCTTGAACCTGGTAAGAGTGGCAACTTTGGCTCGAAGGATGATTCAAAGGTTCTTCATTTCTTGAGCGGTTGAGGTGATGACGAAGTTCCTCCTCATTCAGTCGATTGCTGAGGACGTTTCAGAGGTCTAAAACTATTCGATGGTTGGCCCATTGTGCAATCAAGAGAGAGGTGCTCAGAGCCTACCTCTGCTGATGCTTGTCCTGCAGCTATTGCAAGGGTGAGGAGTGGTAGCTTTGACCAGACGGTTGCGAGACGGACGAGGAGGAGGAGGTGGAGGGGCGTCGGCGTGACGCCCCGCGGTTGTAGGCTTCTTGGCCTTAGGGACTATTGGAGAAGATGGTTACGATGTAGGATTAGAGTCAGAGGCAAGATCTGTGTTTCCCATAAACAGTGCCAATCTAATTATGCTATTTTCTGGTGTGGGAGCCATACATGATGAGTTCTTTGGATGAAATGGAAGCTCATATCTCAGCTGCATATATGATCCTGATGAGAGGCTGATATGTGGTTGTATGTTGTGGACCTGGTTGACATTGGCTGCCGAATACCTGCAAAAAGACTGATACACCGGGAGTATTCCCGACAACAAACCTTCGACGATCAAGATAGCAACCGCAGGGCGCAGAGATTAAAACAGAGTTAGGTGGTAAAATTGCGATTACCTGGTAACAGTGGAGGTGGCCTTATATTTATAGGCCAGTAAGAATCCTTTATGGAAAGATTCCCTACTGCCTAGTTAGATCTGGTTGATTAAGGGTCTGATGGAGCAGTTAACCCCGTAACTTTCGAGGATTGGATTACTGACCATAGTTGGATGATTAACCTTCCTTGGTGGGCTGAGCTGAGTTGGCGTGCCTGTAGAAGGCCCACAAACTGTCTTCGGGCTTGAGGTTATTCATGAAATTGTAATCTTGTCCACGTCTACCTCGTGATCTGCATTGGGACCAAATGGTGGGGTCAACCACGATTTTTACTCGTATTACCGCCCATCCGCCACCGCACCCCCTTATCCCCAACGCTGTTCCATCCGCCGTCGCACTGCACCGCCTGTAACACCTCGTGTTAAGAATGTGTGTGTATATAAATATATATATATATATATATATATATATATATATATATATATATATATATATATATATATATATATATATATATATATAATTAAGTTGCCCTATAGAAGTTCCATAGGGGGTGATGTATGGAATTTAGAGGGGGGCACAGGAGAAGCAGCAAGATGCTGCTGTCTCGATGATGTGGCTGACGTCAGGTAAGGGGGCCCACCCAAGAGAGAGAAAGGGGAGTGTTGCAGCAGCTGTTGCACTTGTTGTGCCTCCACGTGGCTATGGGCCCGGTTGAGGGGGGCAACAGTTGTACCGGCTGTGGACCACGTGGCGGCGAGGCCCATGGGGGCTTCGCCTGTTGCTGGCTCACAATGAAATAGAGATGTGGGAATTGTTTGTCCCATATTGGGAGTGTTTGAGATTAATTATATATATATATATATATATATAATTGTCTGGGATTATATGTCACCAATCAGCTATAGCACATTTTATGAGGCAAGCCTGTGGTGGGCAGTTGTTAGAAAAATCAGTGTTTCGGGCCGGAGTATTACAAATGGTATCAGAGCCGACTTTCAACACCGATGTCGTTAAGAGTGGATGTGTGTATTGTATGCTTGAGAGGGAGTCGTGTCAGTACGCTGGTGGTGTAGCAAGGGGCAGTACGCTAAGATTTGGCTGAATCAGGTGTACTCCATTCCACATCGGCTGGAAAGGAAATCCTGACGCTACATTGCAAGTCCCGGATTCAGCGAGGACGCTGAATTCTTAAGGGTGTGTGTGTAACACCCCGTGTTAAGAATGTATGTATGTGTATATATATATATATATATATATATATATATATATATAGAATTAATTAAGTTTCCCTATAGAAGTTCCACCATAGGGGGTTATATATGGAATTTGTGGGGGCAACGGGAGAAGCAGCAAGATGCTTTGTCTCGATGATGTGGCTGACGTCAGGCAGGGGACCCGCCCAGGAGAGAGAAAGAGGTAGTTCTGCAGCAGCTACTGCACTTGCTGTGCCTCCACGTAGCTGTAGGCCCGGTTGAGGGGGGCAACAGTTGTACCGACTGTGGGCCACGTGGCAGCGGGGCCCATGGGGGCTTCGGCTGTTGCTGGCTCACGAGGAAAGAGATATGTGGGAATTGTTTGTCCCATATCGGGAGTATTTGAGATTATATATATATATATATATATATATATATATATATATATATAATTGCCTAGGATTAGAGGTCATCAATCAGCTGTAGCATATTTTATGAGGCAAGTCTGTGGTTGGCAGTTATTAGAAAAATTGCTGTTTTGGGCCGGGATGTTACACCGCCCATCCGTCGGTGCGCCTCCCATCCACCACGTTATCTCTGGCATCGCTGCGCCACCCATTCGCCGTTCCCTAACCCTAAAAAATAAACACGTCCTCACTTCTTTTGTTTGATTTCATTGATGTATATAACCATGTATATGAGGTTTATTAGCCAAGAAACAGAACAAATGGTAGCAAGTGATTTTTTTGTTTTTCTTTTGTGTGTTAATTTATATAGTGAGTGAATCCTGATATTACTTCACCATCCACTGCCCCCACCATTGTCAGGGCCATCTTTTTCGTAGCATACCACCGTCAATGTAACGCCCCGAATTCCAAAATACAACTGAATTCGAGTTCCACAGGATCTTTACACTTCTTTCGTACAATTTTACAAGGAAATAAAAACTTTTCTTTTATCAGAGTTACATTACACTTGTACATTATCATAGCGGAAGCAATTTTACAATAATTTACATGGAACAACATTTTAAATAGTCTTGCGCAGCATGTATACTTCAATTGTCAAGCATCTTTACCCTGCATATAAAACTGTGAGCGCGTCAGTTCATTCAACTGACGAAATATTATACACGGCCATCCTCTCTATGCCGGAGACAGTATAACGATTCTCATTTTTTAACAACCACAAACTTGTCACAAACAAAGCTAAAGGGACTATCCTATTGATGTTGTGTTGTGAATGTGCACTTAGTCCTTAATGCAATTATTTATATTATATGACACTAATGCACACTTGTTCAGAGTCTATACAGCCCATACTACATAGGTCCGAGGGCAAGCCCTTAACCGTTCTTCATTTTGTAGGGTTCAATCCCTCGCCATGACTTAATCTGCTACTGTAACTACGGTAAGTATCCTAGATGTTTTCTGACCTACGAACTCATGGCTAGGCGTCCTGGTGGGAATCCCAACGCACTGTCACATGACTCATCATGCAGACATCCTGTAGTAATTCAGCTCCTACCATAGACATGACACCACCCGCAGTCGTCAAACACTCCATGAGCATCGCCACCGGGACGGTACTCTGGAGCAGTATCCACGCCCTATCATGACTCATCATGGGACATCCTATGAATACTCTCACGCCGCCAATCCAATGCCCCTCATACGTAATGTTTTTCTCTTACTTTCATCACATCTTCACTATGTATCTAATCCTTAGTTTAATTGAATCATGAATAAAATCAACTCTTAGAGTGTAGCACTTTCACTATACCGGTCTTATTCATTTAGTTCACATGACCCAAACCTTGGTCTTCTCATTTCAAAATATCATTTCACAATTTTTTCATTGCCGGTATAAGGCTTGGCTATACCCTAATTCTCTATTTCAACTAATAATTACAATGTCATACTCATAAGATCTTTTCATGATTAATCACAATTCATATTTCAATAGCATAGTATTCATGTATTCACATCTTTCATAATTCACCACGATCAATAATGCAATTTCACGTGCAATCCATGTGCATGAATAAATTCCACTTAATAGTCACCAACAATTTCATATATTCCACATATCTATTATTCACAAATTCACAATCTTACTACAACACATTTTTTTAATTCCACTTGATCACGCTAGTCACAAATTTCAAAAATTCATCTTTTATAACTCAAAATTTTCATTTTATTTTTCTTTTGTTTAAAAGCGTAATTTAATTTAAAAATGAGACTTTTCTTGCAAAAACCCCAATTTCTTATTCACACTTCATCAACAGTTGTATAAATATTTCTTATAAAGTTCCAATAATTTTTCCAGTAATTAAAACATATTTTCCCAATTTTTATTCTATTTTAAAAATTCAATTT
Source organism: Hemerocallis citrina (assembly GCA_017893485.1). Classification (NCBI taxonomy): domain Eukaryota; kingdom Viridiplantae; phylum Streptophyta; class Magnoliopsida; order Asparagales; family Asphodelaceae; genus Hemerocallis; species Hemerocallis citrina. Next base: position 127,180,491 of record CM030362.1, read on the forward strand.
AACTTCTAAATCTCAAAAAATATTTTTTCTAAACTCCAAAACCCACCAAGATTCGAACCAGCGACCAGCGGTGAGACAGACAGTGCACAAGACCAACGCGCCAAAGCCGCTAGGTGATTCAACTAGGGATTATAAGCCCTATGTGTTCTGTTCTCGATGATTTGGATTTTTTTAAAAAACAACAAAATAAAACACAGCTTCGAGGTATCGAACTCAAGACCTCCAACCACCATAGTGAACCCAAGTCTCTTCCGACCAGTTGGTCTAAGTGGACATATCGATTAGAAGGTATTTAAAATAGGTTTTGATCTTAATTCTCTGTTCAAAGTTATACTTCAAAAATTCTCAAAACAAATTTGTCTCTTTTTCTCCTCTTTTGAAAACAAAAATGTCCAGAATAAAAATACATTTAATTTAAAAATAGCCAGTATATTTAAAGGTATTTTTTCCTCTTTAAAAACATATATTTAGCCTTAACTTGTATTTTATAACACTATTTCGACATTTGAGAACTAACACATATTTGTTCACAATAAAGATGGTCTCTCACACCAAAAAATTCACTACTATGATGTTTTGACAACTATGATATTTTTAGAGCACAAAAATCAACTTTATAAGTGAGTAAAACTTCCATTTTTATTAATTAATCTACACATGATACATTCACTTATTCGTATACAAAAGGACATTCTTTTTCATTTATTCTAATTTTCGCATGGCATATATAGCAATGGGTAGTTTCAATACATCTATTAACAATCATTTCTATCACTTCATTTTTAACACACTATTCTACTTAGCATTATTAATCAATAAACATGATGCTAGTCTTTTACTAGTTAATCGACATAGTTCGCATTTAGGGCATATTTTGCATACTAACATTAGAAATATAGAGAACATCCACTTTACTCACAATTAATAAATATAGTAATCAAACAACACACATTTGCTAAATTTATCAATTCCCTTCTAATTAGGCAATCATGTATTTCATTTCAACTAGTAGCTTATAATAATAGTTCAATTTCATTCCCTAGCATGATTTCTACTATAGAAGTCATGAGAAACACCCACCTTTTGAAGAAAAGCCAATAAGAAATCTCCTAGAGCCTCCTAGAATGCGAGACAGTGCCTTCTCCTCCTAGATTGCGTTGCACAAGCTCCTTCTCCTTGCCTCCTTGCCAAAACCGAAAGCTCCAAGAGTGGGGGGGATGAATGGCCGGCCTCCAAGGGAAAACACAACACACAACTCACACTAATATACTAATATATATCTCCTATATAATGTCTTCTTTCAATATTTACTTTAGTGTAGAATACAAGTATGAAGTGGGGGTATTTATACTAATTTTAGAATGGATTGGATGGCTAGGATTCATTGGATAGTTATAGGATGAATGGCTAGGATAGGAGGGGAAGTTATAGCAACCACCCACACACAAAGTAACTACCCATGCACACTCACCCACACTCCCCATCATCCAAGCATACCCGGCCACCAAAGAGTGTGCATTGCACACTACGTGCATTGCACGTGCCACCTAGTACCCCTATTTAGAAGTTTGTTCAATTTAATTAATCAAAATGTTCACCATTTGTCTCTACATGACAAGTGTGACAATTTAATTGATTTATTAAATTTGTGGGCTTCACAATTAGTGGGCTTTAAGCTTGTGGGCCAAAAGAATAAAATAAAGAATTATTAAAGTGGACTCAAATTAAAAGTAGTGCTTAGGCTTTAAATAGGCTTTCAGAAAAATAAAGCAAAATAATTGTTCATACAAAATAAAATTTTATATATAAAATAAGTAAATAATATACACATGAAATTTTCACGTGCACAACACGTGAAATATCAATATTTTTTTAGAATGAAAGTTTAGGGTATTACAATCAATCTCAATACCATCATTTTTCTTTTCCTTATTGTTCGCCCCCAATTCCACTTTAAAGTATTCTAACTCATCTGTATTTGTAGTATATATTTTGGTTAATACTTGCGATTTTAATTGCTTTTGACCCTGAGAATTTACAGTTCAATTTACATTTTTATGATTTATATTCATTGGTTTTTTTTTTCCTTTCTTAAATTGTAACTACTTCTTTGGATTAAAATTTGGATGATTCGTTCAAAAAGAAGAGCCACATGGAGCAGAGAGAGAAGTTTAGTTTTAGAGTTTGAATGTTGGTTAATATTTTTGGGGAATATTTTGTAGGTAGAGAAGCAAAAACAAGAAGACAGGATTGATTATTTGAGTGGCATTTTGGGGCAGCTGGAGGGAATGGCTGTCGATATGGGTTCTGAGCTCGACAGGTCAGTCCTTAACTACATTCTTATTTCTCCTTCGCTCCTCAATCAATTATGTTAGGGTTTGGTGATCCAATACATGAAAATAGTTGAAGGAGATTGACGAGAAGAATAGTCAAAGTGAGAGAAAACAGCTCAAAAATAGGCGGCAGCTGCAGGCAAAAGTTGCGGTTGACTGCACACCCGACCGCATAAGCAACCGACCATACAGTTTCTCAAGCCGAGAGATGTAAAATCAACTGTCTTGCTCATTGTTGAAGCCCTGTGCAATTGAATGAATGACCAGTCGATCGTCCAGTTCTCTGTTGGAACCTTATACACTCGAAGGACAGTTGCGGATGACAATTCAAGTTTGCGATCGATCGTGCGGCATTGTTTGATCTGTGGCTGAGATTAAATCTTATATAAACCTATATATATTGTATTTTGTATGATTTTAGGTAACGAAGAAAAGAAAAAAAATAAAAAGAGATATCTATTAGCCATCAGAGACAGAGAGAAGGAGCTAGAGAAGAACCCTACACCTTGGGGGTGAATTCTTGAGAGATTTGTAAACTTGTTATTCATATTTCTAGTGAAAATCACAGGAGTGCCTTTGCACGGGGAAGTAATCATTGCATTAGGTGAACCTTGAAAAATTCTTGTGTTCTTGTGTGTTGGCTTTTGATTCTTTGTTTGTTCTCTTACTTTTGATTCGATTATTTTGCATCTCGTTGGTGTGTTATTCCGCAGTTAGAACTCAACAAAGTGGTATCAGAGCACCAGGCTGGTAGCGTTGATTGAGATGGGGGGACAAGAGTAGAGTCTAGGAGTTCGATGGAATAGATTTCACAATGTGGAAGACCCAAATGATAGCGAATCTCCAACAGATGGATCTAGATGATCCATTGTTAGGCATGAAGCCAGAAGGGGCGGAGGAAGATTCGGTTACGTTGGCGACTTGAAATAGATTGGATTAGAAAGCACTTGGATAGGTTCAGTTGTCGATGAGTAGAAAGTCACTATTTCACATTCAGAATGCGAAGACTGCGAAGGAGGCAATGGAGATATTGACATATATGTTTGAGAGACCAAATGTAGCGAACTAGATTCTTCACCTAATGAAGTTGGTCAACATGAAGTTGTCAGAAAGGGATTCTGTTGTAGAACACATCAATAATTTCTGTATGGTTTACAACAAGATGGAATCGTCAGGGTTAAAGTTTAAGGAATGGACACATCATTTTTGTTACATCCAGTCTTTCCGATAGTTACGGCACAGTAGAACATACTATTACAAGCACTATGACTGATGTGACAACTCTAAAGAATGTTATAAGCAGCATCATGAATGAGGATGCAAGTAGGAAGAGACATCGAGAGTCTTTGGTGTTATATACTAGTCACACCATGCTGTCAGTTGATAACCGTGGTAGAAGCAACAACAGAAGGAAGTCGCAAAGCAGGAATCACAGGTTCAAGTCAAGAGCAGGACATCGCAAAGGTGAGTGTTGCCACTGTAAGAAGCCGAGACATAAGAAAGACCAATGTGCAGAGTATAAGAAAGTGCAAGCAGGAAAATATTTAGCCAATGTGGTAAGTATCGAATTCCGTTTAGATGAATTGTGTTTATCTGCTGGATTTGATATTATGCAAGATGATTGGTGTATAGACTCAGGTGTTTCTTATCATTGTATACCCATAAGGGATGCTTTTGAATATTACAAGATAGGTGATTTGGTGTAGTCTCAGTTGGTAATGGGAAAGTATGTCCAGTTGTAGGTAGAGGCACAGTGAGAGTGAAGGCTTGCAATGACGGGCAATTAGTTTTGAATGAAAACAAAACATATTCTGAAATTGAGGAAGAATTTGATCTCAACTAGTAAACTAGACAAAGAAGGATTCATGACAACCTTTGGACATGGAGAATGGAAGGTTACTACCGATGCTAGGTTGGTGGAAAAAGGAAAGTTTGGTGTCACGTTATACTTACTCATAGGTGATTCAGGTGATATCATTGCTACAACATCAGAAGGTAGTTCTTTTTCAATTCCATGGCATGTCAGACAATGGTGATTCAGATTGCAAGGTGAAAGCATTAAAGTCAGACAATGGTGAGTACATAGGTAAAGTGTATGTTGACTATCTGGTAAAGGAATGTATCCAAGGAATCCAGAAAGTTCCCATGACTCTGTAGGAGAATGGAGTAGCAGAAAGAATGAACCGCACAATACTCGAAAGGGTGAGATGCATGAGACTTTATGCAGGTTTTTCGATCCATCTTTTGGTTGCTACAGTGGATACAGTAGTGTACTTGATTCGCAAGAACTATGGTCAGGTAAACTTGTCAATTATTCGTATTTTAAAGCTTTCGGTTCTATCGCATATTCTTTAATCGACAGGGAAGAAAGAAAGAAACTGGATTCTAAATCCAGAAATTTTGTATTCATTGGATACGGCGACGATGAGTTTGGTTACAAATTTTGGGATTTTGTGGACAACAAGGTCATCGTGGCAGGAGTGTAGTGTTCAATGAAGATGTCTTGTATTAGGACATGCGCATAGGTCAAGGTCGTACAACTAGTACTGAGTCAGATTCAAGTTTAGACTCAGATTCTGATTCTAATTCTGAAGGTGACCCTAGTGGTGAGTGCCCTACAGTGCACCAGCAGGTATAGGTAGGGCTGCAAACGAGCCGAGTCGAGCCGAGTTTTGTGAGGCTCGAGCTCAGCTCGTTAAGTAATCGAGCTCGGTTTCAAGCTCAAGCTCAGCTCGAGCTCGTTTCGAGCCGAGCTTTGACCGAGCTTTGACCGAGTTCGAGCCGAGTACTCACGAGCTTAGCTTAATAATTACAAAATGCCCAAGCTCGAGCTCGGCTTGTTACGCTATCGAGCTCGAGCTCGTCTCGAGTCAAACTTTGACCGAGCTTTGACCGAGCTCGAGCCGAGTAGCTCACGAGTAGCTCGGATCGTTTGCAGCCCTAGGTATAGGTACCACACGCAGGACAGGAGGCTCATGATGAGCCTATTGGGAGTAAGCAGGTTATCTAAGACGGATAGGTATAGCCAGAGCAATTTGGGAAACCTAAACCAGTCGATAAACCAGTACCCACATTAAGGAGATCAACATGAAAGAGAAGGCCAACCAAGATAATTGATCCATCAGCTAATGTTGTTCACGAGCATGTTCTGTACACTAATTCAGGAGAGCCAGAGACTCATGAGGAGGTTTTGAAGGAAAAGACTCGAATTCAGTGGGAGTTAGCCATGAGAACGAAATGAATTCCTTGGAACATAACCAAACTTGGGAGTTGACCAAGTTACCTGCAGGAAAATGCGCTCTTATGAACAAATAAATTTTCAGAGTCAATAATGATGCAAATGGCAGTAAGTGGTATAAGCCAGGCCTTATTGTGAAAGGGTTCTCTCAAAGAGAAGGGGTGGACTACAACGAAATCTTTGCACCGGTATTGAAGATGGCTTCAATCATGATTTTGCTTTGTAATGTGACAGTTGAAGACTTACACTTAGAGCAGTTGGATGTAAAAATAGCATTTCCCCATGGTGATGTTGAAGAAGAGCAGTACATGAGGCAACACATAGGTTTTGAAACAAAACATAAAGAAGACATAGTGTGTCGACTGAGGAAGAGTTTTAGCGGGCTCAAACAAGAACCACAACAATGGTACTTGAAGTTTGACTACTTTATGAGAGGAAAGGGTTTTGAGATATGCAAAACAAATCATTGTGTATATGTTCGTCAATATGAAGACAATGATATAGTTATCTTGGCATTGTATGTGGATGGCATGTTGTTAGCAGGTTCTTGTATGGAGAAGATCAAGGATGTAAAAAAGGTGGTAGCTTCAGAGTTCTTAATGAAGGACTTGGGTGAAGCAAAGCAAATCCTCGACATGAAGATCATTAGGGATAAGAAAAGCAAGAAGCTTTGGTTATCACAAGCGGAGTACATGAAGAATGTGTTGATAAGATTCAATATGGATGGCGTGAGGCCAGTCACTTGTCCCATGGCTATTTCAATTCAAGTTTTTTATGGAATTGTGTCCAACAACAAAGGCAGAAATTGAGGAAATGGCTGCTATTTCTTATGCCTTAGCCGTTGGAAGTTTGATGTATGCGATGATGTCTACAAGAACAGACATTGCACAAGCAGTGGGAGTTGTCAGTTGTTATATGAAGAATCCAGGTAAATAGCATTGGGATGCAGTGAAGTGGATTCTCATGTATCTTGTAGGTACTTCAAATCACTCTCGTTGTTTTGGGAGAGATTCTTTGCATATACATGGTTATGTGGATGTAGATATTTTCGGCGATCGAGATGGTTGCAGAAGTACTACAGGGTATGTATTTATAGTTGGAGGTAAAGCTATTAGTTGGGCTTCACAGTTACGAAAGGTTGTAGCACAATTAACCATAGAGTCAAAGTATATGGAACTTACAAAGGCGAACAAAGACATGTTGTGGATTTCGGAGCTTTTGAAATAGTTGGGCAGAAAGCAATTAGAGGTATGGTATGACAGTCAAAGTGCAGTTTTCTTTGGAAAAAACTCGACATGTCACTCTAGGACTCGACACATTCAGATGAGGTATCATTTTATTAGAATGGCGATTGAGAAGAAATGGTTGAAGCTATCGAAGATTCTTGACACTAAGAATCCGACAGATATGCTCACAAATGTAGTAGATAGCAGGAAGTATCAGTTCTACTATACCGCTGTCAGATTGTCTCCAGGTTAATATATGAGGAGACTCACAGAAGCACAAGCCTAGACTAGGCCAATGGAATAATGAAGAACATGTTAAAGACTATGTGTATATGTCTCCAAATGGGAGATAACTTCACCTTCCACTGCCCCCACCATTGCAAGGGCCATCTCTTTCGTAGCATACCACCGTCAATCTCAATACCATCATTTTTCGTCTCCTTATTGTTAACCCCCAATTCCACTTTAAAGTATTCGAACTCATCTATATTTGTAGTAGATTTTTTGGTTAATACTAGCAATTTTAGTTGCTTTTGACCCTAAAAATTTACAGTTCTATTTACATTTTTATGATTTATATTCATTGGTTTTTGCCTTGCTTAAATTGTAACTACTTCTTTGGATCAAAATTTAGATGATTCGTTCAAAAAGAAGAAGAGCCACATGGAGTATAGAGCTAGAGAAGTTTATTTTTAGAGTTTGATTGTTGGTTAATACTTTTTTGGGAATATTTGGTAGGTAGAGAAGCAAAAACAAGAATACGGGATTGATGGTTTGAGTGGCATTTTGGAGCAGCTAGAGGGAATGGCTGTTGATATGGGTTCTGAGCTCGACATGTCAGTCCTTAACTTCATTCTTATTTCTCCTTCATTCCTCAATCAATTCTGTTGGGGTTTGTGGATTGAATACACGACAAAGGGTTGAAGGAGATTGAAGAGAAGAAGAGTCAAAGTGGGAGTAAGCAGTTCAACAGTAGCCCTCAGTTGCAGACAGAAGTTACGGTCGACTGTCCAAGGTTGCGGTCGACCACACACCAACTATACAAGCGACCGACTGTACAGTATCTCATGCCCAGAGCTGTACAGTCGACCGTCTAGCTCTGTTAAAACCTTGTACACATAAAGGAATGACCAGTCGACCGCATAGTCGACCGTCCTGCTCTCTGTTGGAACCCTAAACACTCGTAGGATAGTTGCGATCGACCGTCCAAGTTTGTGGTGGACCGCGCGGCGCAGTTTGATCTGCTACTGAGATTAAATCTATTGTAAACCAATATATATTGTATTGTGTGCAATTTTAGGGTAATTAGAAAAGAAAAAAGAAAAGAGAGATCCGTCAGTCGTCAGAGGAAGAGGGAGTTATAGAAGAACCCTACACCTTGGGGTGAATTCGTGACAGATTTGAAAAGTTTTTCTTCATATTTCTAGTAAAAATTGCAGGAGTGCCTCTGCGTAGGGAAGTAGTTATTGCATTGGGTGAACCTAGAAAAAATCTCGTGTTCTTGTGTGTTGGCTTTTGATTCTTTGTTGTTCTATTACTTTTAATTCTATTCTTTTGCATCTCGTTGGTGAGTTATTCCGCTGTTAGTAACTCAACAAATTCTATAGTTCATGTAAATACTATTAGCCTTGAGATTAATCAGTTAAGTCTTTTCTGTGAATCTGCAGGCGAAACAAGGCAATGGATGCTCTGAACAACGACGTGGATGCACTGAACTCAAGAATGAAAGGAGCTAACAAGTGAGCTCACCAGCTCATTAACAAATAAAGAACTCGAACAGAATGAACCCTCCTAGTAAAAAAAAAAAAGATTGAAGAGGATCCAAACTTGGATCTCTGTAACAAAGCAACCAATGCAGTTGGAAGACCGATGTGTTCTAATATATCTCTTATAGTCTGCTATTGTATTGAACTCTTTTACATGAATTCAACTGTTTTGCTTGAGAGAAAAAACTACACCATTTTATTTCTTTGTATGTGTAGTTTAATTCCTTCACTGTAAGTGATTATTTTTTGCTGTTAGTTTATAGAGTACACTAGTTTCTTTTACTCAGGCTTAGGTACTGTTACTGATGGCCTTCCTGTCCAGTATGTTTCAAGCACGATTTTGGTTTTGTTGTTTGATTTCATTTATGTATATAACCATGTATATGAGAATGAAGGTTTTGAAAAAATAACAACAATAAAATCATAATAATCAATAACCAAGCTTGTTGGAAAATCTTTCATTCTTCGAGTACAGGGGAAGCATGCATGTATGCTAAAGTGTAAAATTGCACACACACTCACATAAAATGTAGATGTTGATGAAGACACGATATTGGAACATTTTTGATTGGATGAGGATAGGTGTTGATGACTTAATGAGGAATTGATGACCTTGGCAAATTCACATCCCATTAGTACTTCTCAGATTTAGTTTTATTTTATTTTATTTTTTACTGTTCACTCAGCTTTAGAATCAAATTTCAGGCCACAAATTAATATAAAAAACTTCCATAGCTCTACTGCTACTAGAATCAATATGGTGACTGTAACGCCAAATACGAATTAACCACCAATCAAAAGGAGAAATAGCGAAAAACAGAAACAAGCAAACACAAGAACACAACGATTTACGTGGTTCGGCAAAAGCCTACGTCCACGGGGCGGTTGGAGTTTCTTCCACTATAATCAACAATGGGCGAAAAACCCTTACAAAGATGACGGCTGCGAAACTCCGAATAGAGGTGTTCACCACTTACAAAACCCTAAAGGGTGTATTTAAAGAAAAATTACTGGGCTATGCGAAATGGGCCTATTCTAGTTTACAAATAGAATTTTCGGGCCAGTTTGTGGGTCAAGCCCACAAACTGGAGCGATCTCCGCCCTATCGGGCTCCGATCGCTGCAGGGGGCGCTGCCCCCCTGCCACCCCCCGATTCGACGGATATCAACAAGCTGAACCAGAATCGAGCCATTATCCTACTGTGACAACAACGTCAACAAAATCAATAGTGACAACAACAACTTTCCATTTAATCTAAAAGGCCTGTTTAAATTGCTCAAATGGTAATACTAGAGGATCCAACAACATCAACAAAATCAATAGCAGCAAACAACCATACTTCACCATAGAAATTAATAACTATACATCCAAAAATATAATGTGAAAGAATTTAACTCAGAAATAAAAGCACTAAACAATCTCTTGAGAATTTTAGTTACTCCAAATGCTCACACTTGACAAACTTTCATTACTAATAACTTTTAGATCTCAGCAACCTCCATTCACACATCATATTCTTTCGTGATATGAAACTGGTAACAAACAAAATAGTATAATTAGTTGAAATCAATAACTAAACATGCATAACATGAGATAAGAATAAAAGAATAATTTAAGCAATAACCAAATTTGTGATCGCTTTCCAAACAGAGAAAACCTCCAAGCTTTCTGATGCTGCTGCTTTCGATTTAGGATCAACAAATAGTGAATTCTTTGACTTGACGGGGAAAGAAGATCTCAACTGTTGATCAGGATCTGATGGAAGGTTGGTATGTGGTAGGATTTGTTGGGTGTTGACCACCGAAGACCTGCAAAAAAGTCTAAAACACAGGGAGGATTCCCAACGACAGACCCTCCGACGCTCAAGTCAATCAATAACCGTTTAAGATAGGGATCAGGTGAGAAATTTGTGATTACCTTTTTACTATAGATGTTTGACTGTATTTATAGGTCAGGGGGAGTTTGTTAGAGAAATATCTCATGTTCCCTAATTAGATCCCCCATAATTCCAGATCTGAGAGGGCCAAATTGGTAACACCTAGAATTTTAAATAATGTTTTTGGAATTAATAAATTGATTAAAGTGAATTTTGATGATTTAATAAGCTTTTTCTGAAATTTATCTTCTTGCACGTGCAAAACACGTGCAAATTTTTTTTTGGGAAACATAAAGTTAGAAATTTATTGGGAGGACCCAATATTTATTAGTGAGTAATAAATGAAAATTTTCTGGATTTTATAAATCACTATTGGTATTTTTCGCAAATATTGTTAAATGAAGGGGACTTTTTGCATAAATGCCACTTGGAGGCAAAATTTTCAAAACCGATTTTTCTGGGATGAAGTTGAGGCCGACCAGATCTTGAAGGATTTGAGAGAGAGTCAATCTCAACTAAGTTGATTAATTTAATTACCTAATATAATGGATCTATATATGTAAAGATATTTTCTCAAAAGAATATTTTGCAAAATCTTCACAAACCCTAAAAAAGAAATCTCGGCCTAGTTAACCCCCCCCCCCCCCCCCCCCCCCCCCGTTGTGAAGTCAAAACATAATTTCTCTTCATATCTTGAATTGGAGGATTGGATCTTGGAGTTCTTGCATAGGAGGGAGAAGGCTTTCCTATTATTTTGTTTCTTCGTTAATCTTCTTTAAAGGTGAGTGATATTTTTAGCTATTGTTTTGTTCTATATTTGTTGAATATGATGGCTTTTCTAGTAGGATGCATGCTAGAGATTTATGTTTGATGTAGTAAATAAATTTGGTGAGTGAGTGGTAATTCTTTTAGTTGTCATCCATCTATATGAGGAATTGATTATATGTTGTGAGATAAGATAATTAATGGAGTAGATTGCATGTTGAGAACTCATGATAATATAAAGATTGAAATAGGTTTATTATAAGGTGAATCTAAGTGGATGATTAATCAAGCAACATCTTCATTAATGAATTAGAAGTTGTGTGATCTGTCATGTATAAGGTGGCTGAAAATTTATTTTTGCACAAATCCGAAATTTTTCTATACCATGCTTGATTGATCATGTATGATTGATGTGGAATGTGTATGAGACTTGTAGGATTTGACATCTTGTTGATAAAGATCAATTTTTTTACTTGTATGAGAGTTGTTTGACCCATATCACAAATTATATCATGTGTAACTAGTATGCAAATTAAATGATGGTTTCTTATATGCATACAGATGAGTGATGAACTATTAGCTGCTATTTCCCCCCACTTTATTCACTATTTTGACTGAGAATGCAGAGGTTTATGGTTGTTTTGAGTTGGATCTAATGAGAAAATGAAAGAACTTGAATTTGGTTACGTTGGAATTGGAATATTTGATTATTGAATGATTATTCTTCGATAGATCTCAGTTTTGATGTGTATTTATGTCCATCTTTCTGTACAAGAAGGAATCATGATTTAATTTACTGATGTTCAAGTGTTTATACGAAAGAGCTTTCTTTACATTTTTATTATTAAATATTGTGATTCAGGATTGAGATTTTTGTGAAGTTTATGAAAGGATTTGATTGATGTATGAACTGAGATGGATTTGGCCAAGATTGTGCCTATTACATTATAGATTTTTATCACAAGAAACCATGTATTTATTCAGATATAAACGTATATCAGATTTGAAAATTGGAAAATTTTGGCTGTAGCAGACTCGACATGACAGTCGACCGCAATGATTTGTACTGCGCTTGACGGTCGACTATCATTGTTGAAATAGGTTTATTTGAATACTGACAGTCGACCGCAGTGAATTGTATTGCGCTCGATGGTCGACTGTTGTGATTTGGGTTTATTGTTTCTTTTAAGCACTGTCAGTCGACTGCAGCTGTTTTACACTGCGTCTGACGGTCGACCGACGTGGCTGTGGCTGCATACTGTTTTTGGCCTAGTTTTCTTTTATTCGAGCGATTGTTCTTCAATTTTTTAAAAGTTAAATTCTCTTATTTTTGGTAGTAAATGAACTTAAATTTCACCACTTCCAGAGAGTATGTATTCTCAACTTCATTAAGTATTTAAATTCTACTTTAATGGTTTCAAAAGGGGTATATGTTTTTGAATACAAAGAGTATTCTATTACGAATTAGCTTCCACTATTTTCTTCGGTTTCAATTGAGTTAGTTTCAGCTTTATTAGGCAAAATATATGTCTATGGCTGCACGTGGAAGTGCTCGGTTTGACTGTTGTTTATTTTGGGAAATTCCTTTTAATTATTAAATGAATTTAAAAGATAAGAGGTATTGTGATAACCTTGTGATTTTGAGACTGTAGAGGTTGAGTGGGACCCTAGTGTACCGGCAGTTGAGATTTTGTGGCTTGTGGCTAGTTGGGGCCTTGATGTTGTTTAGTTGAGATAAGTCCGGTAGAGTACACTAACTCTAGGAAAGTTGTATTTATTTAATGAACTTAATAAATATAAGGACATACACTAGAATGGTGATATGATGAAATGGGAGAAAATGTGAGTTATGAAGTCCATGATGATCCGAGGTGTGAGATAATCCCCAGCATTCTAGGACGATGGCTAAAATAGGCCACAGAATGATCCATGTGAGTGAGATTGGTCTCCAGTATTCTAAAGACGAGAGCGATGCTCATGGGATGTTTGTGCAATGAGGGTTCTAGGATGACTTACGGAGTGAGGCAATCCCCAGTATTCTGGGTCGATGGCTGAAATAGGCCACAGAATGATCCACGCGAGTGGGACGGGCCTCCAGTATTCCAAGGCCGAGAACCAATATATGAAAAATGTCTAAATCTCGTAGTATTCATTGTGGTAGGATAGTTGCATAACGTGGGATCAAACCCTAATAAGTGGAGAACGATAAGGGCTTGAACCAGATCTATATAGAGTGGAGAGTATAGATTCGACAAGTGTGCATTAGTTTTCATCATATGCATTTTTAATTTCCATGACTTGATTTATGCTTATTTTCTGTTTTCTAGACTTGACACTTAGCCTAGTTCACTTGATGATTTATGTTTCTTTATTGTTATTTCATATTTCATTTGTTATTACCATGTTAATATGTTGACAGTGATTTTGTTCTTTATATTTCGCTTAAGTTGTATTTCTTTGAATATCACTCACACCGTTATGGCTAATCCCTGTAGTTTTGCGAGTTAGAGTTATCTCTAACCTCATGTTGCACAGGTAGGTACTATTAGCATGGAGTGGGAGCATGTGGTAGAATGGTTTATGTTATCGTATATGTTGTAAAAAGATGTGTAAATATGGAATTGTGTTGTAAGATGAATTGTAATTCAAGATGTTTAATTTTTCCGTTGTGCTTGTAAAATAAATGTTGTATAAAAGTTTTAAATCTTCCTATATTTGTACTATGTTTATAATTACAATTGAGGTAGATGCTGAAAATTGTGCCACGTATTTCTAAGTTATTTTTTGGAAATTCGGGGCGCTACAAAACTAATTCCCCGATCTTAGAGGAACCAATTACCGGCCCCAGAGGGTTGATTTGGTGGGCTGATGGAAGGCCCACGGAATTTTTGTTCCATGATCTGCGCTGGGTGAACGGTGGAGTTTAACGACCATTTTGACCCATATCACAAGGCCTCCACTCTTAGAGGTGAGTCATCAGTCGTCTTTGAGGGGTAGAAAGTTGCGGGGAAAATGCGTTGGCGTGGTGATGAAAAACACATAAAGATCGGAGTCAGAGCACCATTTCAAGGAATACATCCGAGACGCTAGTTTTGTTTGTGGTGAAAACTCGCATAAATCTCGAAGTCGAAGCACCATTTCGAGTCATATGTCCGAGATGTGCTCTCTATTTGCAGTGAAAACTCGCTTAAAGCTCAGAGTCGAAGCGCCATTTTGAGGCATATGTCCAAGACCTAAGCTCTGTTTGCGGTGAAAAACTGCTTAAAGCTCGGAGTCGGAGCGCCATTTCGAGGCATATGTCCGAGACGTGAATTCTGTTTGCAGTGAAAACCTGCTTAAAGCTCAGAGTTGGAGCACCATTTTGAGGCATATGTCCAAGACATGAGCTTTGTTTGCGGTAAAAAAATTGCTTAAAGCTTAGAGTTGAAGCGCCAATTTAAGGCATATGTCTGAGATGTGAGCTCCATTTTGAGGCATATGTCTGATACATGAACTCTGTTTGTGGTGAAGACCCGCTTAAAGTTTGCAATCGAAGTGCCAATTTGAGGCATATGTCCGAGACATGAGCTATGTTTGCGGTGAAAACCCGCTTAAAGCTCGTAGTCGAAGTGCCATTTTGAGGGATATGTTCGAGATGTGAACTCTGTCTGTGGTGCAGACCCGTTTAAAGCTCAGAGTCGGAATGCCATACTTGTTTGGGTCCCCAGTCGTAGCGAGGAATGAATGGCACCAAACTCATTGCTTGTTTGGTTTCCCGCACCCTTTGAGCGGTCACATCATGATCTTGCAGAATTTGAGGAGGCGGCACGTGACATTGGTCACTCGAGAGATCATTTTTTCTTGGGACTCAAAGAGATGGCACATAATGATGGTTGTTTAAGAAGTCGCCACCACTTCTATAAATCCACCCCCCCCCCCCCTTCATTCCATGGGGTTACCTTTTCTGTATTGCAGAGTCTGTCCAAGATTACTTCTCCAGAAATGTCAAATACACGGTCCAGTGATTCATCCTCGTCTAGCAGTGGGAGCGGTTTGGGTCCAAGTTCATTGAACCGGTCCACCTCGTGGGAGGGTGAGTCCTCGCAATCGAGGCCCGGGCATGTTTCTTCTCCGAAAGAAATTATGGAAGTGGAGCTAATTTCGAATCCTGAAGAGAGACCTGGTCATGCCGAAGGAGGGGCATAGACTGGTGGAGTAGGGGAAAGTTTTGAGGGGGAACTACGAGAGCCCCCCTCCCTGCCTGAAGTTGAAGATGACCAAGAGATTCACAGTAGGGTGAGGGAAGAAACGAGAGCGGGAGTGAGTCATCAAGACATGACACAGGGCGTTGAGCCCGAGGATGTTGGCCGGGCTTAGGGAATGAGGGGTCCCTCGATCGGCGGTATCTTATCAGTCCCTCCTCTCCATGGGCCGTGAGCAGCAAAGAAGAAGTACGATCTTTCTCCCGACAAAGCGCCCATGCTTATGGTGTATGATCATCCAGTGGACCTGTCTCGGTTGTCTATTCATTTTAAGCCCATCCGGATGTATCAGGATGACCTAAAGGATGAGCTTCACTTCGGGATGCTACCATCATCGCTGAGGAAGCCAAAGATTAAGGCAGACGACACTAAGAACACCTTGGTAGGTGGTGACCTAGATTGGCTCTGTTCGACATATCGCATCCCTGCCTAGTATGAATTGATTCTCCTTCAAGATGGTGTTCGTCCCACCTACATCATGCATTCGCTTCAGGCTTGTGCATTCCACTTCATCCGTTTATAAAGGAGGTCTTGAACTGGGCAGGGATGAGTTTCGTGCAATACACTACGAATTTAAGGAAGAAGCTAACTAGCTTCATCACGCTCTGTGATGAGAAGAAGTTTCCCCTGAGCCTTAAGTGCATGGGGTGGAGGTCACTCCTTGGTTGCAAGAACTGGTGGTACATCTCCCTTTGCCGGGGATATCAAGTGGTACACGGCCACCCCGACTCCATTAAGGGTTGGAAGTCCAAGTACTGCGTTGTGCATAACCCTGAATCTTGGGACATACCTACCAAGTGGTCTTATGAGGACCTACCGTGAATCAACCCGACGTTTCAGGATTTGATCTCGGAGGAGCATGTTGAGTTTACGGGGCTGTTTGAGGGCGGCATCGATGTTGACTAAAACAAGTGACGGAAGGCTTGCTTGCTAACTACGACCTTAAGCCCTTTTGCCCTCGGTAAGTCTTTTTCTTTTTGTTTAAGGCTGCATTTTATTGCTGATTCTTATACTCGACATTCTGCAGCCACAGTTGACAACGTGGCAACTTTGATATCGGGGTC
Source organism: Hemerocallis citrina (assembly GCA_017893485.1). Classification (NCBI taxonomy): domain Eukaryota; kingdom Viridiplantae; phylum Streptophyta; class Magnoliopsida; order Asparagales; family Asphodelaceae; genus Hemerocallis; species Hemerocallis citrina. The sequence goes on from CM030362.1 coordinate 127,197,000, forward strand.
CGAGAGAGTGACGATTGCAGATCGCAAGGCAAGAGGGTAGTAGAGGCATCTCCGAAGGAGCGACCAAGGAAGAGGTATGGGGTCCTAATGATTCATGACCCAGAGGAGTCCTCGAAATGCCCCCTGAGTGAGAGATTGTTGAGGACCACGGAGCTGACCGAGTCCCCCTTCCACCGTTCAACCCGATTATGGAAGCCCTTCTGCCGGATCAGGCCGTGAATACCTTTAGGCCAAACTGGTCTATGAAGGCGCTCTATTCTTTTTTGGAGTCGCAGATTGCACTCAAAGTGGTGAAGAATATAGCTCCACTGAGGGATAGGAGAGCCCTTGCTCGAGAAACTGTGTCTTCGAGTTACCTTCGATTCGCCTAAGGGTCCGTCTAGGTAGGTATGTCGGAAAAAGTTTCACTTTCTTGTTCAGTAGTTTACCAAGTAATTGCTCCCTGCAAACCATGCTTTATGGAGCTGAAGTGAAGAGGCAATACGAGAACCAAGTTGCTAACGGGGGTCGACAGGCACAATGGTACAAGTGGAAATGGCAGGATTAGAAGGACCGTGTCGAGGCGTTGGAGAAGAAAGTCAAGGAGTTGGAGGAAAAGGTGACGGGTCGAAGGACAACCTAGAGGAGGGGCCCTTCTCTCATGGGGTGTTGATGTCCGAGAAAGAGGAGCTATAGCGATGGCTAGCTAAAGTGAGGTTGGAACTAGTGGGTGCCACAGATCAGATCATCTTAGGCGAGGACCGTGGTTACAGGAAAGCTCTTGAACACAGTAGGCGGGGCTCAGCAACAATCCTCCAACCCCCGTTGAGAGACCTTTTGGCCAAGGAACGTGGGTGCCCAAGAACTCCGAATGCGTGGAACCGTCCCGAACGAACGTCGGTGCTCGGTAGTCACGAGATTGTCAGTGACGAGGATACTCGCTTGTCCACTCAGGAGGTGTCTCACTCACCTTAGTACTTCATTTTGCTATTTCTATATTATCGCCAATCGCAGACTGTCCACCGCTTTTTTTAACCGATCTGCTTAATAAGAAATATTTTTTGGCTTGCAATTTGTGTGTTCTCCCAAGCCTCAGTCACTTGTCTTTACTCCAGATTATAATATATGAAACTCGGAGAAGTGAGGGAGAGAAAGAGATTCGGGTTCTCCGAGGTAGACTGTGCTAGGGAGAGAAAGAGTTTGGGTTCTCCGAGGTAGACTGTGCTAGGGAGAGGAAGAGATCCAGGTTCTCCGGGGTAGATTATGCCAGGTGAAGGGCATCATAGTTCACCTTCAAAAGGAAGCGGCTGACAGGGAGGGAGAGTTCGGATTTCATATTCGAAGGTCGCAATAAGTGGCGGAAGAGTTGGCTCACTTGAAGGAATCTATTCTTGGCATCAACCTGGTCCTCACACAGGCGGCGGAGGACGTGCTTCCTAATCTTATCAAAGGGCAGTCCTCGACTCCATTTTTCAGATGGATATTTGTGGATAATGATGTGGAGATATACAGGCTGAGGGTCAAGCATGGAGAGATGGACCCAACTTCGAGCTTCTTAAGCCCATTTTCGTGGTGGAGCCCCTGGATCCGTTTCCAAACGGCAGCGCCCGGGGATGCACAGAGCGGGGTGGCGGGTTCCTCCAGTGTTGCTAGCATTTGAGTGGGTTTCGAGTTATTGGGATTGGCACCTCGTGTCCCAAGGACAAACATGTCGAACCCAGCCTCTGACCCTGCTTCAGGGGACCCCAAAGGTTAGAGCACCAAGCCTTGAGTCTAAGAGTTCATGTAATTCCCAGATAATGTAATATATTCTTTCAATGAAAGTGTTTTCGCTTTCATCTTATGCCGTAATCTTATAATTTTGGGAGCCTCAGCTTCAGAACACTCTTTCTAGGTGTGGGGGGCCTAGGCTTGTTTGCAATGGAAACCTCATAAAGCTCGGGGTTGGAACACCATTTTGAGACACCTGGCCAATAGGAACTCCAAAGGTTTTGGGCTCCACGTATGCTCATGTTCTTTCACTTACATATGCAGAATTTGATGTCCCTTTCCTGCCTATATATTGCCTTCCTTTGGTTCTTCCATAAAATCCACTTTGACCCTCTGGTTTTTGGCATCACTGCTTTTATTGTGCAACCAAGGTTTCCAAAGAACTTTTGAGGGCCAGGCACGGAAAAATAAGGGCCATGAAGGAGGCGAAAGTGAAGGCTAAGGCTGAGATGAGGGCAAAGGCCGAGGGGGAGGCGAGGTTGAAGGCCAAGGTGGATTCAAGGGTGGTGCTCGAGGGGAAGCCCCAGGGGGAGGCAAATGAGGGGATGTCAAAATGTCCTCGTTCTCCAGGCTCGGAGGACCCTCCGCAGAAAAAGAAGGGCAAGGGCATCGACTCTCCGAAGTCCAAGGCACTGGCAGTTGCCGCCATGGAGAACTTCTAGCCGGGAACCGTGCCCCCGAAGGGTGCTGGGATGGGTCTGCAGCTCCACTCGCCTGCTAAGGTTTGGGTGCCTTCCTGGTCTGTCACGGAGGTGGACTTGTTGACCGACCGCTTCAATGCCGTGCAGGTAGCTGACCTCCTCGCCACTCCCCGATCGAACTTCCTTGACGAAGGACTCCGAGGAGGAGGTTTATACCCACTGGGCTCAGGCTTCCATCCTGGTGATGGTTTTATTTTGCCAGTTAATTTTGTATTATGTTTTGTTTATGCATTCTTGTTTCATTACAGGCGACTACTTGCAGAGCTAAACTGAAATGGCGGCTCAGATTATTTCTCAATCGGGCCGAGAAGCCCGAAGCGGGTAAGAGGGACCTATTCTGTTGGAATGCATATGGTTGGCAGACGGTGAAAGAGGCGAGGGATGCATTAGCGAAGGAGAAGACAACTCAGGGGGAGCTGTTGGCGGAGAAGGAGAAGTTGTGCGAGGACAACTGGCATGGCAGGTGCAAAAGAAGAAGAGCAAAGAGCATGCAGTATGGCAGGCGCAGGAGAAGAAGCTGAAGAAGGAGCTAGACGAGATGGAGAAGCAGGTAACCGATGCTCAAGACGAGGTTTATAGCCTTGCTCTCGAACATGTCAAGACCAGGTACCCGCACCTCAACATCGGAGGCTTGGCTGTCGATGCGAAGATAATGGTTCTTGTTCGAGCATTTGAAGAGGTTGATCCGTTGCATATCGGATTTCTGTCGGACCCTCGGTTGGTTGTCCGATCACCAGGGCGGGGGCCCGATATCTGGGTTTGCTTACGTCATTCTTCGTGAGAATCAGCATAACTGTAGATATTGAAAGTCAAAATTTTGACTTATTGGAAGTAATAAATGGGGCAGTTGCCTTTGGGGCCTATAAATCTCCCTGTTTACCAACATTTGGCGCACACACTCGTTTTTACTCTTTATATGTCAAAATCTCCCTGTTTACCAAAATTTGGCCTACATACTCATTTTTACTCTTTAGATGTCTGAGATTGTGAGGGCTAACTCGCCGGGCACCTCGAATGGCAATCCGAGCGATGATGCAGATGAGAGTAGGTTTTTAAAGATCTGGTCAGAGCTAACGTGCCTCCTGGCTCGAGCTTTCGACCCAGAAGGGATTGGTGTCTGGGTGTGTCACTTTGGGTTGCTTGGCCCGGGTTCCAAGATCTGTTGTTTTGCTGGCCAAGTCTTGAGGGGTAATCTTCGTCCTTGCTTTTACCCCCATAAAGAGGCTTGGTGACTTTTTCTGACTGGGGGTTCTCATCCTGATGGGGCAGATCTAAGGGGACCCAGATAGGATCGGGTTAATCCCTGTACAACTGCATAAAGTATATCCCAGGTTCCAAGATCTGATATCCCTAGCTGGTGTCTAATGGCTAAGGTTGGAGCGCACTCTTAATTTGAGAAATCTTCATCCCCCCATAGGCGAGGATTCTCTGGTGATGATCATGTCTCCTCAATACCTCGGAGGATCGAGACCCCTTTATCCTCATACTTCACGGTTTTGGGGATGATGGTTTGTGCTAAGGTTTTCCGACCGTGGCACCTCGTTGGTTCAGCTCCTGGTTCCGGGGGACGGATTGTTCATGAGTGCCTCTCTTGCAGGGTTGGAGGGTGCTCATCCAGGCTCAGGCTTCTCGAGGAGCTCATGTGCCATGTTTTTTCAGGTGCTCTAGTGCCTCGGACTCGGGTGCGGCGAGTTAATCCCTTGTAGGGATCTTTGGTCTGCTATGTTGGTGGTGTACCATTCATCATCGTCTCCTTATGTCTCTATGATGCCTCTTCTGCACTCGAGGCGTTGGAGATGGTGATGTGCCGAGGCGCGAGGTGGCCACAACTAGGGCTGAAGAGTGAGACGACCACATGATGGCAGGCCGGTGGCGGCAACTGGTAACTGAAGAGCGAGACGACCATAGGAGTTTAGGCAATAGTGTAGTTTATCTTACTTGTAATTGACCTGCCAATCATGGACTGCCACCACCTTTGTAATCATCTTTTGTTTAATAAAAAGTATTTTTTTTGAATGGATTGTCTTGCATTGTTGAATGACTCAAGGTTTTGGACTTCAGCAGTGGGGAAATCCACATCGTGCTCGAAGTCAGAGCACCATTTTGAGGTGCCTGGTCCAAGGCTTGAGACATGATAGTGGAGAAGTCTCCTTCATGCTCGGAGTCAGAGCATCATTTCAAGGTGCGTGATCCGAGGCTTGGGACTGGATGGTGGAGAAATCTTTGTCGTGCTTGGAGTCAGAGAGCCATTTCGAGGCGCTTGATCTGAGGCTTTGCTGCTAATTTTTGCCAAATTTTTTGAAAAGATATTGAATTAATATTGAATGAATTTTATTCGATGGCTACCGAAGGGCAAGCATTTATTCGATTGCTGCTGAAAGGCGAGCGTTTATTACATTTGCTTCATTACAAGTATGGGCCACTAAGGGCTTTCATATAACTTTATCAAGTGTTCCACATTCCATGTCCTCTTGACTAACCTTCCCCCCGGGTCTTCAAGTCAGTTTGTACTGGAAGGACCACTTTGGAGACCTTATATGGCCCTTCCAGTTAGGAGACAGCTTCGCCTTTTTGCATGGCTCGAAGATATCAAGTTTACGCAGCACCAAGTCCCCTTCTTTGATGTTTGTTGGTAAGACCCTTTTGGTGTTGTAACACCCCGAATTTCATTTACATATAATTCGTAGCACAACAGGATCTTTAACTTCAAATTCGTACAATTTTTACAAGGAAATTAAAACCTTTTATTATACAACATTGTTCGTTATATCAACGCAGCGGAATTTAAATGAATACAACATTATATATACAACTTTAACATCAATAACTTAAATCTGAAAATAATCTTTAGCATCAATTCATCTTTATGTCTTTTTGCCAATCCAAGTCCTGCACTGGAAAACTGTGGGTACGTCAGTTGCATACAACTGACGCAATGCTATAAAACAGTGATTCTCTTACTTTAGCAAACACAAACTTGAATGCAAACAGGAAAAATGACTATCATAGTTGTGTCAGTGTATGATATGACTTAATGCCTGATGCATACATTTACACTACGATGACACTAATGCATACTTGTTCGGGTTCTATGCATCTGATACTACATAGGTCCGAGGGCAAGCCCTTATCGTACTCCTCAATATAGGTTTCAATTCCTTGCAATGCAAAACCTATTACGGTAACAAAATCAAGGTTTAGGCATTCCACGAGTACGGATTCCAGTCCCGAAGTCCACCGTCAAACTATACAGAATTCTCATCGTGCGAACATCCTGCAAGTGCCCCTTTAGCTCCGGTATGTACATGTACATTTGAGATATGCCTCCCACCCGCCCGACTATTCATGATCCTGGAGTCCACCGTCAGATCAATCGTAGTTCCGGATTTAATTAAGGCTCGTCTCACCTTCAAAGCAATCACAGTCATGGAGTCCACCGTCAAACTGGGTCTATATTCCTGTAGTCAACTGTCAGACTATATAGAGGCGCCCCACTTACGTTTGCCCAAGTTTCATCACATCTTCTCTTAGTGCCAATCCTTAAGTTTGAAGCATGAATAAATAATACCACCTAGAGCTAGCTTATCCTCCTACCGGTCTTAAATGATATACTGAGAACGATAGCCCATATTTGCCACTTCCCAAAACCAATTAATCACTTTCATCACTTTTCGGTACGTGGGTCTCACTAAGCCTCTAGAATCAACATCTTTTCATGTTCAACATCATGGGTCATTCATACTCTCATTGTTCACATTTTCGCATTTCATTCATTTATTCAGTTCTTCCATCCATTCCCTTATTTATCAATCATGAAGTAAGCAACTTCTTGGTTAACCAACCAACTATTCACTTTAATAATTCACTATGTTCTTTCGATTAATAAAACCCCTTTTCACATTCATCTTATACTTCAAATATCATTCTCAATACAAAACTTATTTAAGATAAAACACCATTTCTTAATATAAGATTTCTTAAAATAAATCTCTAGAAATTCCTCATTTCTAACTCATAATAATGCTTTGAGTTTACCAACTCTTAGAATCTTTAATCTTGCATATTTTCTCCATAAACTTGAATCCAACATGAATATGACCTTTAAATTCTCAAAATATCTTTTAAATAATATGAAATAATTCCCAAGGGTTCTATTAATACTCTATAACATTTCTAATAATTTCCAAATTTTTAAATCTTGAATAATCACAAAATAAAATAAAATCCCAAAATGTGTTCAACAGGATTCGAACCCATAGCCAAAAGCAAGCCAAACTGCAAGCCCAACCACCGTGTCAACTCACAATTGGTGATAAAGAGCTCTCTGGGTTGTTTTTGTACCCAAACACACTCTCTGATTTTATTTCAAAAAAATCAAACAAGGCAGAGCCAACCCTTGACTCGAACCCGCAACCAGAGAAGCCCCAGGCGACACGTGGCAGCGTTAGGCACACACGCTAGCCACTAAGACAAAGCATCATATCTGATATCATAGGGGTTAAAATTCCTTTAACTCCCCCCCCCCCCCACTCTCTCTGTTTCATCTCATTTTTAATACTTTCAATTATTTTCGATTTCTAATCTCTTTTCTCAATTTAATTGTTCATAAAACCCCTTCCTAAGTTTCCAGAAATAATTTCTCATTAATTTTATTCATATTAGCATAAAGTTACTCCCAAATTAACTCAATTACTCACTTTTATAAATCTAGTACTCATATGTTTTGGTTAGAAAAATTGTCTACTATCATGAATGTATTTTTCTTTTTAGCAATTCACCCTTCCGATCGATTTTATAATTCACCCCTACTATATACACATTTTCTTAAGCACAAATTAACAACTGTATGTATTCATATACATACTTCATACAATCTAATCATGGCTTATTATTATGTGCCTAACAACATTACAACATGCTTTTAAATAAATTTTCAACTGACAATCTATCAATTCTATGATGTAACTTTCAATTAGCATACAATAATTCTCATAATTCATTACTACTAACAATTCTAACAACACAATATGCATCACAAAAGTAATTGAAGAACTCATACTAATTAATAATTTCAAACATGAACTACCTACACATGCATACTACATTAATTTAGAAAGTAAAAGAGACACCCACCTTGATTTGATGCAAATGTAAGAAAACTCCTAGAAAGTTGCTCCAAGCTCCAACAAAAGTGTCCTTCCTTCTCCTCCTAGCAAAACCGAGCTCCGCTCTATCTCTCTAGCCAAAATCCGAAACTCTCTTTCTTTTCTCTCTTTTGTTTTCTTTTAATCTTTTGTGTGTTGTTCATACAATAGGAGGGGTTATTTATAGGATTATTGTGTGGTTGTGAAGACTCCTACTACTCAAATAACTACCCACTTTAAAAAACCACTCTCCCACTCTCCCCTCTTCTCTTTGAATGGCCGGCCAACACTATGGGTGCATAACACGTGCACGTGCACCCAATGTGCACACACCCTCATTCCTTTTATTAATTGTTATTTATTTAATTGTAGGTGTTTGTTACATGAAAAATGTATAAGATTTAAAAGTGTTCATTTAAAAATAGAATTAATCTTAGGCTTCTCTTTTTAATTAATTTTTTGTGGGCAAAATTTTTTTAGGCCTAATGGGTTCAATCAAAATAAATAAGATAAGTGCAACAAATAAAATGAGAAGAAAATTTTTGCATAACTCTTAGAAAATTTTAGAAGTAAAATATGCATAAAATTTTACGTGCAATGCACGTATAAAAATATATCTGAGTCAAAATATGAGAAAAAATGAATTTTAATCTATAAAACGAATTTGAACAAGTTATAAAAATAAATAGTTGAAATACTTAGAAACTTTACACAACGATGTAATATACGTAGTCGCCACGTGTATTGAAACACGTGCAATACACATAAAAACACAAAGATTAAAATGAATGTTTAAGTTGGCCCAAAATAGGATAAAATGAGTTTTGAGAAGACAAAAAATATATAAATAATTGAAATACAGAAATACTTAGGAAAATACGTTACGACTATTACTCGTAACAGTACGAAATACATGTGCGTAACACACGTGGTGAAAAATTTTCATTACTCAATTTTGCAGGGTGTTACAGTTGTAGAAGCGCTCGACCCGCTTCTAGTATAGATTTCTTCTGATGGCGGATCTTTCCCGAACCTCCTCGAGTAGGTCAAGGTTGGCCCTGAGGTCGTATGAGTTGTACTCTTCATTGAAGCTCATGATCCACGGGAAGAGCAGCCCAAGTTCCAAGGGAATAACTGCCTCAGTTCCGAAAGTCAAGTTGAAGGGCGACTAGCATGTAGGTATTCTTTTGGTTGTCCGATATGACTATAGTACACTTGGTAGCTCGTCGAACCGTAGGCCTTTGAGAGATCTATCCACTCGCTTCTTAAGGCCGTCAAGAATTTATCGGTTGGCATTCTCAGCTTGACCATTGGATTAAGGGTGCGAGATAGAAGAAATCCTTTGTTGAATTCCCAAGACTTCGAAGAATTTGCAAAAGCTTTTGCCAGCGAACTGGGTTCCGTTATCAGTGACGAGGACGCGAGGGATCCCGAATGGGCAAATGACGTGCTTCCAGAAGAAATATTGAGCCTGATGTTCGGTGATAGTGGCCAGGGGCTCTGCCTTGATCCAGTTCGTGAAATAGTCGATTTCCACAATAAGGAAGCACATTTAGCCTGTTGCTTTAGGAAATCGGCCGACTAAGTTCATCTCCTAAATGGCAAAGGGAGCTTGACTAGCCAATGACTTAAGCTCATCCTGGGGTGCATGTCTGACTGAAGAGAACCTCTGGCATGGGCCAGAATTTTTCGCGAGGTCTTGAGCATCCTGGATGAGGGTCAGCCAGTAGTGCCCATGGTTGAGCACTTTCCTTGCAAGCAATCTGTTGCCCATATCGCAACCTTAGATGCCCCCATGCATTTCTTTAAGTGCATACTTGGCTTCCTCCGGTGTCAGACATCAGAGGTAAGGTCTCCCGTCAATCTTGGTGTATGAACGCTTGAAGAGTGTGTCATCAATGAGTATAAACCTCTCGGCCTTGGTTCGGACCTTTTTGTCTTCAGACGGATCCTGCGGAAGTTCTCCATTTCTCAAGTAATTTAAGATCGGGTCCATCCAAGTTCCTATCTATATAGGCAAATAGAAGTACAAGACCTTGGATTTCTCAATGCTAGGTTTTAGGAGGACTTTTACCAAGACTGTGCGGTCAAGTCCTTTAAATGATGAGGATGCCAACTTGGATAGGGCATCGGGCTGGTTGTTCTACTCCCTAGGGATTCAAGTAATGGTAGCATCTGTGAAGTTTACAAAAAGAAGCTTGACATGTACTAAATATTGGACCATCTGAGCATCTCAGGCTTCATATTCTCCGAAGACCTGGTTGACGATGAGCTGGGATTTACTGAAGGATTTCACCTGTTTGGCCCCATCTTTCCGTGCTAGGAGGAGCCCGGCAATCAGTACCTCATACTCCACTTTGTTATTGGATGCTTTAAAGCTGAATCATAGGGAGTATTAGAGGAAGAAGCCGTCTGGGCCGTTCAAGATGACTTTAGCTCTGCTTCCTTCTTCACAGGATGACCAGTCCACATAAAGCTCCAAGAAAGTCTAGTCTTCTAGGGTTCCGGGGATCTCCGAGATGGCGCACTTGGTTATGAATTCGTCGAGTGCCTGCCCTTTGATGGCCATCCTTAGCTTGTAGTTAATGTCATGTCGGTTCAACTCGATGGACCATTTGATTAGAAGACAGAAGGTTTTCGGTTTGTGGAGGACTTACTTGAGTAGTTGGTCCGCGGGGACCTCCACAGAGTGAGCTTGGACTTACGGGCAAAGTTTTTGCGCGGCCATGATCAAGGCATCGGCTACTTTTCCATCTTCATGTATCAAAGCTCAGCATCGCGGAGGATCTTGCTGACATAATAGGTGGGCTTTTGGGCCCCATCTTCTTCCCTAATTAGGACTGCACTAAATTCCTATTCTGAGGCTACCAAGTAAAAGTATAACACCTTGCCTGGCTCGGGCTTGCTAAGGAGAGGGGGTTGGAGAGGTACTCTTTCAGCTGATCGAAAAGCTTATTGCTGAGGTTCCCCCATTCAAAGTTCTTCGTCCCCCGGAGGGCTTCGAAGAAAGGAAGGGATTTCTCTTCCAACCTCGAAAAGAAGCAGCCGATGGCTGCAAGTCGACCTATGAGCCTTTGTACTTCCTTGACGTTCCTGGGAGGGACCATGTCCAGAAAGGCCTAAAATTTTCAGGATTTGCCTCTATCCCCTTCTGGCTGACCATGAAGCCGATGAACTTTTCTGCGGTGATGCTGAAGGTGCACTTAGAGTGATTGAGCCTCATGTTGTGCTATCTTAAGACCCCTAAGGCCTCCTTCAGATCCTTGACATGATATTTTTCCCGCAGGCTCTTGACAAGCATGTCGTCGATGTAGACCTCCATGTTCTTTGAAGACCTGGTTAACGAGCCACTGGTAAGTGGTACCCACATTCTTCTACCCGAAGGGTATGACTCTGTAACAGTAAAGCCCCTGATCGGTGACGAAAACAGTCTTCAGAATGTCCAAGGGGGAACATTCGAATCTAGTTGTAACCAGATTAGGCATCCATAAATCTCAACAATTCATGGTCGGTGGTCGCATTGATCAAGGCATCGATGCTCGAGAGAATGAAATGATCGTTCGGGCAAGCTTTGTTAAGATCGGTATAGTCAATGCATATTCTCCATTTGCCATTGGACTTTTTAACCAACACGACATTAGCCAACCACTTCGGGTAGTTAACTTGTTGGATGAACAGGGCAGAAAGGAGCTTATCGACCTCCTCCTTCATCGCATGTTGCCTTACAGAGGCAAATTTATGGCGCCTTTGTTGCACCAGCTTGGAGTCCGGATGGACACTCAGTTTGTGCATGATAAGGTCTTCGGATATCTCAGGCATGTCTGAGGGTGTCCAGGAAATAGGTCTCAGTTCTTCCAGATACAATGAATAACCTCCTTATTGAGGCCAAGGGGAAGGGATTGGCTTACTTGAAAGTATTTAATTGAGTCCGCCTCGGAGAAAGGGACCTCCACCAAGTCATCCACAGGCTCGTAATCGAATGAGATCTGGTCCGAAGGGAGCTCGACTGCATCAAGTAGGAGGACCGAGCCCCCCACTATGGCCATGTAGCAAGCTCGAGCTGCCTCCTGGTTGCCTTTAACTACCCTGACTCCTGCCATGGTCAGGAATTTCATCCTCATGTGATTAGCCGAGCGGACGGTTTGAAGAGAAGCGAGGTTGGGGCATCCGAGGATAGCATTGTAAGCAGCCTTAACTTTTACCACCATGAAATCCATTACATCATCCCAGAGGTCGGGGACATGCTGGCGGTGATGTCAAGGGTTATGATCCCCTCGATCTAGAAAGAAGCACAAGAGAATCGGTGAAAGCTGTATCCCACCAGTTCCAGTCTCTCCCGAGATAGCTTCAAGCCTTTGAAGGTTGCGAGGAACCAGGTGTTCACCGAACTGCCACTATTGACGAGGATACGACGGACCTCGAGATTGGCTAGACTGAGGCCGATGATGAGGGTGTCACAGTGTGGGACTCGGACACCTTCGAGGTCTTTTTCCAAGAACGAGACTGAAAGTCCGGGGCTTCGAGGAGGTGGACTATTGTGGACGGAATTGACCTCCTGGAAGAACGATTTACGGGAGGAGTTCGAGTCTCCCCCATGGGTCTACTGTAGACGCAGTGGAGAATGGATAAGTCCTCGGAGTCCTGAGACTCGGGTTTAATTTCTGGATTCCTTTTTGCACCTCAAAGGGGTGGGGAGGTCCTCGGACAATCCCGAGTAAACTTGGACAGATACCCTATTCAAATGAGGGCATCGATCTCGTCTTTTAATGCCCGACAGTTGTCGATCTTGTGGCCATGGTCTCGATGGAATCGGCAGTTGAACCTCTGGTCTCTCTTCTTGTTCCCTTTGTTGGATTGAGGGGGATGTCAGAGAACATCATCGTTCTCAATCTCCATGAGGATGGTAGAAATGCTCGTGTTGAGCGAAGTGAATTTATCGAACCGGGGCACCGGAGGGGGATGCCTCTGCCCGGAAGCATCCTTCTGAGCTTTCTTTGGGGCTTCGGCATGGAATACCTTTCTCTTCTTCGGCCTGGATATACTTTTCACTTCGAAGAATATGCTTCAAGTCGAGCATATAAGCACTCGTCTTCTCAGCCATGCGGCTGGTTACAAAGTAAGCGATGATGTTTTCCTCGGGCTGGTTGAAGGAGAAGATGGAATTGGTAGCAAGTCGGTAGAACCTTTCCCAAGCCAATCCCTGCAGCATGGTGGGGAATGCGCGGCATAGGAGGGCATCCGATACGCTGTGAATCATCATGAGGGTTTTGAAGCCCTCCATTGATCAGCCAGATCCGACTCTTCATTGTATGTTTCGAAAGGGGGAGGCTTGAAATTCCTCGAGATTGGGGCCTCTAGGATCTGCAAACAAAAAGGGAGCTGAATCGGGTGATACCCCCGGTTTGGTTGTCTCTCGCCTTCAGCGATCCAGGCGATATGATCCTCCGTCTCCTGCAACCGTTCAAGGACTGCATCCTCGCGTCCCTCGGATCAGGTCGACCCGTAAGACTCCTAGGTCTTGACTCCTTCCGGGCGATTGCTTTTTGTGCATTCACTTAGAGCTGCGCCTCGGAGGGCCTGGAGGATCTCATCTCGGAACTCTTGGAATTTGGCCCGCGTCACGTGGCCTCTTGCGCCGTGGCCATTTGGGGGTCGGCGATCCCTCGGGGAGCGGTTGTGTCCCCTATCCTCCCTATGAGAGGAGTGGCGGCTTTGGCATGAACCTTGGTTAGAAAGCTCCCTCTCTCCACAGGAGCGACTGAGACGATTTTGGAGGTCCTCCTCATTTACCCGATTGGAAAATTCACAGGTTAGGAATCACTAGAGCCTTGGACTCTCTCGCAATCGATCGTGAAGAGCTTGGAGTAGGCCCCACGGTTGTTCAACTCGCCGTTGCTGGGACCCTTGGGTGATGACTCGGCTTCGGGAAGGATCCAGAGGAGGTATCGGAGGGTCAGTTTAGCGACCCACGGTGGTGGTCTTCCTGACCTTGGAAGCCATGTAAGAAGATATCTATGGTGAACTCTGGGTCGGCGGTTAGATCTGTGCAGTTTCCCACAGACAACGCCAATCTGATGCTACTGTTTTTGGTGTGGGAGCAACAGATAGTAAATTCTTTGATTTGATGGGGAACAGAGATCTCAACCATCGATCAGGATCTGATGGAAGGTTAGTATGTGGTAGGATTTGGTGGGTGTTGACCGCCGAAGACCTGCAAAAAAATTTGAAATACCGGGAGGATTCCCAGCAACATACCCTTCGACACACAAGTCAATCAACAACAATTTAAGAAAGGGATCAGGTGATAAAATTGTGATTACCTTTTACTGTAGATGTGGGCCTGTATTTATAAGTCAGAGGGAGTCTGTTAGAGAAAGATCCCTTGTTGCTTAATTAGATCCCCCTAATTTCGGAACTGAGAGGACCAAATTAATTCCCTGATCTTTGGGTAATCAATTACCGGCCTTAGAGGGCTAATTTGGTGGGCTGATGGAAGGCCTATGGACTGTTTGTTCCGCGATCCATGCTGGGATCGAATGGTGGTGGTTAACCACCATTTTTACCCATAACACTTTCCATATGCATAGTAAAAAAATTCCCCTCCTCCAACGATGCAAACTTCATTCCAAGTTTCGGTCTATTAATATCATCTACAGTTGGTGTCCACTCGCCATGGTCATGCTATCTTGCTATTTTAGGAGTCGAACTCAATGCCTACTCAAAAAAAAAAGACTAGTTAATTCAGGAGTCAACCGTAATAAAAAGAAAATCGTTATTGTACTCCATTGAAATCTCTAAGATGATCTGTGTCTTAATCTTTCATTTTATTTCCTGATTATAGAAAAGAGTGTTTTTTTTATCTTCTTCCTTTTTACACTAAATCATTAAACAACAAATAATTCAAAATATGTGATGCTAGTATAATAAAAATAAAATATGTCAAAGCCAAAAAGCGCATAAAGTATTATATAATTTGGTTATAGTTATTGCATATATACAAAGAACATTGATTATTTTCACCAACCAACCTCGGCTACATCTGAATATGAATCTGAGATATTATCATTGTTAGGATCTCCAAATTTCATGTTTGTTGCTCATTCATCAAGAATTACATCTTTTGTGTGAATTGTTTCAACTCTGAAGAAAAATGATAAAACCAAACATCAATTATTTCTAGAAGAATAGTGACACACAAAAATGTCATATTTTAAAAGTATGTTATCGATACCTATCTCAAGTTCTTCAGCACCTTCAAACAGCACATGCTCATCCTCTAGATGTTCAATATATAAAACAAGCTTCTTCAGGTTTTGATGTTCTATTAAGGCTTCATGTAGGGATTCATCTATATTAAGAAGTTTATAGCCATTGTCTACCAAACTTTCGTGCATCTTACAGAAGACTATAGTCTTCAAAATATTTACACTCCACCATTATTTCTTTTATCGAACTCGTGTAGAAATTCATCTAGACACACTTTATCGAGACAAGCACAAGAACCATTTATATATTGTTTATGTGGACCTAGATCGAAGTTACCACCTAGATGAACCACTATAGAAGAGTAGCTATCATTGATACTCATGAATACCTAAAATTGAAAAGATCATATTTTGTTAACAATATAAGATTTCTTATACGTGTTCAAGTTTAACAAAGTATTCAAAGATTTTTGAATTATTAAGAATATAATCTAACTTTAAAAACTTAAAAAAAAGAAGTTAGAATTCACATATTGGACTTTGTTCGGTTTCCTCATCAATTAAGATCATATACATCAATATATTACCAATATATCATCAAACGTAGTAGAGCTAAGGAAGTTAATTATATTATTTTGTGACTTGAAATTTGATTCTAAAGCTGAGTGAATAGTTATAAAAAAAATTCTGAAAAGTACTAATGGGATATGAATTTGCCAAAATCATCAATTCCTCGTTAAGTCATTAGCAACTATCCTCATCCAATCAAGAATGTGCCAAGATCGTGTCTTCATCAACATCTAAATTTTCAGTGTGTGTGTGTGTGCAATTATACATTTTAGCATACATGCATGCTTCCTCTGTATTCGAAGAATGAGAGATTTTCTTACAGGTTTGGTTATTGATTATTATGACTTTATGGTTGCATTACGAATTTATTTTATCAAAACCTTCAATCTCATTTTCTCCCCTATCTAATTTTATCAAAACCTTCAATCTAATTTATTTACGAAAAAGTGCCCTCTCCCCCCTTCTCAGGCGATTTTCTCCCCTATCTCCCTCTCCTTTTTCCATCAGATCCGATCGACTCTCTCATTTTCTCCCTCTCCCCCCTTCATTAAATTTGTTCCCCTACTCTTCTCCTCCAGACCCTTTTCATTGTGTGCCCCCTCGCGTGGATTTTCGCTCTTCCTCTTTCTTTCCTTCCCGGCTCTGGAGCGCTCCCATCCTCTGGCTGCCTCTCCTGTTCCTCCTTCTGGCTGGTCTGCCCCAGTGCGGAGATTTTTCAAGGTTTGTTCCCAGCCTCAGCCGGCGCTTGGCGTTCTTCACCCCATCGTTTACTGGTAGGCCAGCTCTGCCGCTCATCTCAAACGTCGCTTTGGGTAAGTTTTGATCAGAGACTAATCACTGTAAGTATCGTTTTTTCTCTCGAGTGGTTTTATTTTTGGCGTGGTTTGTTTGCTTGTGACGCTCTTTTTCGCTCGCCTTTAGTCAGCAATTATAGATTTCGGTGCGGTCATCGATCCTCTCAGTCGTCCTTTGTAGCTCTCGTCGTACTCTCTTATTAGGGTACGATTGATCGCTCTTTGAGACGCTCTGCATTGCTTCTGCCGTCCGTTTGCCGTATTAGCGTTTTCCCCTAGGGGAGTGTTCTGATTTTATTATCTTCCTTCTCCCTCCCTAAGTTTCTCCTTCTCTTCTCTTGTGGTTTGTTCTGTGATCACAGTCTCTCGCCCTCTTTGTGGCATCGCTGCGAGTTGCATCTGCCACCGGTGTTGGCTTTTTTTAGGGCATCGCTGAGTATTGCACCAGCCACCAGTGTTGGCTCCCGGTAGTGATTCTTTCTTCTCGCGTTCGTCTTCCTGCGGTATTGTTATTGGGCCTTTTTCTTTCTGGTTGCTAGCCCATGGACCTTTCATGGGTGCAAGTTGTAAAAAAAAATTCAAAAAAAGAATGAGTGATCAGAGGTGCTCTTTTAGTGGGCTAAGCCCAACTGATTTTCTTCGACCCGGTTACACGAAGCTTCCGAGTAACTTCCCTCCCCCTTCTTCATCTTCCCGCCATTCAATATCGAAGTTCTCTTCTTCTTCTCTCTTCTCTAATATCTATTCTCGTCGTTCCCCACTGGTTTGCTTTCACTGCTTGCAATCAGGCCACATTAAAAGGTTCTGTGTGGCAGCTATGAAGTGCCTCTTTTGCCTTAAAGACGGTCACTCGCGCCCCAAATGTTTCGCTCTTCAAAGAATGCTGGGTTTGTCGATCGGTGTCCCGATCTCGAATCAAGTTCTAGCCGCAATAGACTTCCCAGCTTTGCAACGAAAGCTCTCAGCCGTATCCTCTCACATCCCCAAAATCAAAAAAAATGTTTCCAAATCTCCTCTTCTCCCCACACCACCGCTGATCACTCGCAATGAGGAGTCTGTTGTTCTTCCTTCTAAAGCCAAGATATCTCTCGCCGGCAGCTCCACCTCACCTAACGTCTTACAAGTGTTCATCCCTCCCATCGACCTCTCGGACCGATTGAAATCATTTGATACTTACGGGGCCATCTCTTTTAATGGAGGTTCGATCCCTACTTTTACTCTTAATACACTTCTCAGCAACTCATGTAATGTGAAAAATTGGGATTGGTTTCTCTGTTCGTGTTCTAACGGCGACGTCGTGATTTGCTGCCCTTCCCCCAAGCTGCTTCAGGACCTGATTGAGCATGCTTCCCTATCGGTGGGTTCGATCTCTCTTTCTATCCGTAAATGGTGTCAAGTTAATCCTCCTAAGTCCATTCCCAAACTCATCCCTACTGTTGTTACCTTACTGGGGTTACCCCCGTTCTGCGTCTCGTTGCATCGGATGGGGAATTTGGCGAGCTGTGTGGGCACATTAACTAGCATTTCCTCAGCTTCTAAACTTGGGTCTGGCTGTATGCAAGTGGAAGCGATCTTTGATATTCCTGATAATCAAGATCGCATTGAGGCTTTTGTGCTTAAGGATGGATTCGTTTCATTCCCTGTTTCGGTTCAATACCACATTCCCTCATCCTCTGAGGGAACTGGTCAAGTTCTGGCTGCTAAGCCTTCGATTTCTAACACCTTTGTCCCTACCGTGCCATCTTCGTTCCATCCAGAGTCGGTCTCCTCTTCTAAGTCCCAATGGAGGATTCCTCCGAAAGCATCAGTCAAGAAAAAAGTGCAACCTTCTAACAAAGCTTTTGTTCATTCCGGTAAATCGAAGATTTTGCCTGCTAAGAATCTAGTTTGGATCAATCCGGATCTCAATTCTCAAAACTCTTCTAAGTCTGGATCCAAAGTTTCGGATCGTCTGAATGTTGCTCCCTTGGCAATCGCCTCGTTAGCTGAGGCTCAGGAAGTCAAGCCCCCGTCCTCTACTCCAATTACAGCTTCTAAGGAAGCTCCCTCTACCTCCGAGCGTTCAATCCCTGATTCCCAATGGCCCAAGTGGGAAGTTAATCTGCATTTTGAATCCGATTGGCAGTTGTTTCAAAAGCAAGCTCATTTCTCTTCGATCACGGCGGCTGATCCCGTTCTTCCTCACATCAAGGTCAAATCTGATAAAGCTTCCCATGTCCCCGGTTGGATTGATTCTGACAACCTGTTGGAGGATGAAGAAGAGGACCGTAAGAGGGATTTAGCCAACAGTAAGGTTAGTATTTACGTTTATCGGTGTTTTTATTCCTTATTTGATTCTGTTCTTTTGCATTATCGTTATGTGCGGGTGTCTCTCCCTAACCCCTTCCATGGCCGAGTGTCTCGACTCCTGTGCTCGTTCTTTCCTCTCTTTCTGTTATCGGAAGAATGCTGTTCTTTTTCATCTGATATTAAATTAGCTATGCACGCCTCGTTAAGTGCTTTTTCACCTCGTTTCTTTGCTCACTTCTATTCTGGTTTATTTCCTCATGTGATTCATGGGACTGGATCTCGCTCTAAGTTCTCTCCTCTGCCAGTTTCTCATGTTTACCGCCGCCCCCCATCGGTCGATTCTATTATCCCTCTATCGTCGGTCGGGAGTGTGTACAATGATCATTCTATTTCTGGCTTTGCTTCTACTTCCAGATCTAATCTCCGGCTGATTAGATCTAGTGCTCGTTTACGTGCTAAATTTGAAGCCTCTGATTCGTATCATCCTTCAATATCTAGCCCTTCTGAATCTTCCAACGTATCAGCTCATTCCCCTCTAGGATCTATTTTTCATCTGCAATTTGATAATTGCTCTGATCAAGAGCTCATTTCCATTTCTTCGCAATTAGGATTTTTGACTATTGCGTCACCCTCGTCGGTGGCCTTAACCATCAGAAAGAAAGAACGCTCTAGAGTCAAAGAGTTCAATGTTTTTTAATGATTACAGTGTCTTGGAACATCAGGGGACTGAATCGTCCCGATAAGCAAAGGTCCGTCTTTCAATTGATTGCTTCTTCTCACTGTGACCTCATTTCTGTTCAAGAAACTAAACTCGAGGTTCCATCTCCCTCGATTCTTAGATCGATTGGAGGAACCCTCATTTCGAACTGGATTTCCCTAGATGCGATTGGGTCTAGGGGAGGCATCCTTTTCGGCTTTAAACGGACGACCTTCTCTTTAATCTCTTTTCAACGACTCAACTTCTTCCTCATTGTTATACTTCATTGGTTGCCTCTTAACACTAACCTTATGATTATCTCAGTTTACGGTCCTTTATCGTCTGAAGGTCGGTCGTTGTTTTGGAGCGAATTCCTTTCTCTATTACCCCATTCAAACGAGCTGTGCATTTTCTGTGGCGACTTTAATGTCACGCGATTCGCCAACGAGAGATCGAAGAGTTCGTCAATTGGCAATCATCGTTTCAACGAATGCATCCAATCATTACTTCTGACTGATATTCCATTATCAGGTCGATCCTTTATGTGGTCGAACCTCCGCCATCATCCAGCGATGGCGAAGCTCGATCGTTTCTTGGTGTCCAATGTGTGGATTAACCGTTTTCACAACTCTTTTGCTCTCGCCTTACCCAACCCCTCCTCAGATCACGTGCCCATCGCGTTACATTCTGATTTTCATTTCCCTCGTCACCATCAGTTCAGATTCGAAAAATTTTGGTTGCAAGACCAAGTTTTTGTCAACCTCGTTTCAGACTGCCTCTCGGTTATCTCTGGTTCTTCTGGATTAGGATTCATCCTTCTCAAACTTCATGCGATTAAATTCGGATGTAAAATCTGGCGCAATGAAAGACAATTTAACACCAATTTTCTAAAAAAAATTTACCTCTCCTCCATTGAATCAATAGATCAAATGGAGGAGCAAGGGCCTATCTCGGTTGACTTATTCAACGAGCGGCAGTCCTGCAAAAAAGAATTCTCGGAGATTCTTCATCAAGAACACGTGAAATGGGCCCAGAGAGCAAAAATTTCGATGGCTCAAAGAGGGCGATTGCAATACAGCTTTTTTTCATAATTTTGCCTCCCATAAACAAAGATGTAATCATATTTCATCTATTAGTCATGAGGGGATTGATCTTTCTTCTATCGAAGATATTCACCGATCTTTCCTCCTCTTCTACAAAAATCTCATTGGATCCTCCAAACCGAGGAAGTTGAGTCTGGACTGGAATCACCTGTACGGCGATAATCCTATCGATCTCTCTTCTCTTGATTCTCCTTTTTCAATGGAAGAAATCAAACTAGCGGTATTCGCCTTAAAAAGCGATGCGGCGCCTGGCCCTGACGGCTTCCCCGCTTTCTTCTTTCAAAAGTTCTGGCTTTATTTGAAAGATGACCTTTATCGAATGTTCACCGAGCTTCATCTAGGCTCTTTTTCTTTTGACCGCATCAACTACGCTCATATCGTTCTTATTCCTAAAATAATAGGCGCGAATACCGTGGCTAATTTTAGACCGATTAGTCTTATCAATTCCACATTCAAAATTATCATGAAAGTTCTGTCTGCTAGACTAGGAGAGGTGATATCTCCTCTTATTGATCCGGCTCAATCGGGCTTTATCAAAGATCATTTTATTCTTGATAGCGTGGCTTCGGCCCAAGAAATAATTTCCTATTATCACAATTCCAAATCAGAGAAAATTCTTCTCAAACTTGATTTTCAAAAAGCTTATGATAACGTTTCTTGGGAGTTCCTTTTCGATATCTTAAGCAATAGAGGATTTGGTCCCAAATGGATCGCTTGGATCAAGTCTAGCCTATTCGCGGGTACCTCATCCATCCTCATTAATGGATCGGAAGGTCACAAATTTAAAATCAAATGCGGGCTCAGGCAAGGTGACCCGCTTTCTTCTCTGTTATTCTCTCTTGTAGCGGACGTCTTCAGTAAACTTCTTCGCAATGCCTGGGATGCCCAGGTCATCGAAGGTCTGGGAGAATCCCGCTCATTCAATGGCGTACTGAACCTTCAGTACGCCGACGATACCATTATCCTGGCCAAACCTAATCATCATACTCTCAGAAACCTGAAGCTTCTTCTCTATTGTTTCGAACTAGCGTCCGGCCTTACTATTAACTTTCAAAAGTCTTCAGTTGTTTGGTTGGGAGGTTCTCCTAATAGGCAGGATGAAATATCCGCGTTCTTTAACTGTCCGGTCGCTTCTTTTCCTATTACTTACCTGGGGATTCCACTGAGGTGGGGCAATCTTCATAGATCGGATTGGTCGCCGATGATTGACAAGGTCGAAGCCAGACTGTCAGTGTGGTCTGGGAGACAGTTGTCTCGAGGCGGTAGATTAATCCTGATCAACTCAGTTCTTTCTTCTATTCCCTTGTACATGATGTCTTTCTACGTCCTTCCGTCGTGGGTTATCAAAAGAATCGACCGTATTAGAAGTAATTTCCTCTGGTCGGGTTCTTCTTCTTACAACCCCGGTTCACACCTTTGTAATTGGAAACTCGTCTGTTCCTCAAAAATGGCTGGTGGCTTAGGAGTTTTAGATCTTAGGCACCAAAACATTGCATTGCTAGGCAAATGGATTTGGAGATTCCTCAAAAAGGAGGACCTCCCCTGGATTAGATGCATCAAAGCCAATTACTTTGTGGCCAATGCATGGTGGAGTTTTCCGGTCCGTCCTCACCGGAAGTCCTCTCCGTTTTGGAAAGGCATTTGGAAAGCGGCAGCGGCTTTCCAGTGTGGATTAAGCCATGTTTGTAAGGATGGTTCCATGAACAGATTCTGGTCTGATATCTGAATCGGTAATTGCTCTTTAGCGACCGCTTTCCCTGCCATTTATCGCATCGCCGCCAATCCTCTGGCTCTGGTATCTGATTACTATAACCCCAATGACGTCCTTAGGGTATGGTCGATTCCCCTCTTGTCTAATCTTTCTTCCCTTTTAGCCCCTGAGTTTGATAAATTAATCGAGGTCATTAACAACGTGGTCTAGCATGATAAAGAGGATTTCCATTGGCGATGGAACTCGTCTAAGAACTTCTCAGTCCGTTCTTTCTATCTTTTCCTCAATTTTAGAGGGATTAGATCGCCTTTCTACGACGTGATTTGGAAATCCTGTGCTGCGTTGAAAGTGAAGATCCTGGTGTGGTTAGCTCTCAACAATAAACTCCTTACCGTCGAAGTTCTCAATAAGAGAAATATTGCATGGGGACAATTGTGTCCACTCTGCGATTCGTTCCCCGAGAATGTGAACCACTAATTTATTGAATGTGACTACACTCTAACTCTTTGGAAAATCTCCGTTCTGGCCTGGGGAGTATCTGTCACTCCGATCGATCTGTTCGATTGCTGGTCTAAGTGTCCCCCTAACCGTAATTTCCACAACTCTTGGATACTCTCTTTCCAGATTATTCTTTGGATTATTTGGAGAGAAAGAAATCACCGATTATTCCGGCATATTTTCACTCCATCTCGTTCTTTAGCTAAAGAGTTTCTTCTTTTATTCAATTTTTGGTCTTCGTCTTTAAAATTGGAAGCAAGAGAAAACATGAAGGGCGAAAGATTGGAGGAAGCTTACAATTGTCTTATTAATCTCAATGCTATTTAACGTTCTATATCGATCTTAGAGACTAGCTCGTTTGGTAGTAGTTCTCCCTTCCTGCGCTTATTTGGAACTTCATTTTCTGCATCTGATTTGCTTATATGTCTTTCTATAGCAGTTTTCTCGTCTGGCACTATTGAGGTTTGGCTTTCAGTTTTACTGGTGTGATCTTATGTTTCCCCTTGCTTGTTTTTCCTTTGCAGGCCTAAAGGGTTGCGTTCTTTACCCTTATTATGCTTTTGGTTGTTTGTTTTGGCTTCGTAATTGGGCTGTTCTAGATGGGAGTTTGTTGTTTGATTCCCAGGAATTCTTTGGTGGAACTGCTACCGCTCTCTTCCTGTTAGTGAATTTTGGCTGATGCTGATGTTTAAGTGATTTTCTAATGTTTGGATCTTTTCGTTCTGTTGTTCTTCTTTCTGAGCTCTTATGTTTAGAGCTTTTAGGTTGGCATTATCTCTATGTTTGTCTTCTTATCTTAATGTATACTGATGTTGCTGCGGATGTGCAGCAGTTTGGACTGGTATAAGTTTATTATCGTTCTATCTTCTAATCGGGAAGTGCCTTGCGCTAGTTGTGATTATCAGTATTTTTTCTGTCATCTGTTTTGTGCTTCCCATATTTGTTTAGCATGGTTTGCCTTGTTCTGTCAGTTTGTTTTGTAACTGATTTCATCAGTGTGTTCTACGACTCATTCAGTGAGTGTTCTGCTCTCCATCCTGTGTTTTCTTGCCGCGCTGGTGGACTCCTGTATGTTGCCTGTACTGTCTTGCAGTAGCGCCCTCGCTGGAGTTTGTTCGCTCCAGAGGAGGAGGACCACTGTGGTTTAGCGATCGGTGCTATGGCTCGGTCTCTATCATTTTTCAGTTTGTCGCTGGTGCACTTCCCCAGAGATGTCTGGAGAGATGTCCTCTTTGGTCAACTCGCTGCCGCTCGATCCTTTCGACCTCTGCAGCTGCTTATAGCTCCTTGTGTGACTTAGCTTGTTCGATCAGCTCGCGCCTAGTGGGTGTGCTTTGTTCTCGGCTTAGCGTCTATTGTTCTGTGTTTGTAATTCTATTTGGGTATGATTCGTTGTATATTGTTTTTTGTTCTATATGTTTTACGCCTTGTAAGACCTTACTACTATTATTTTTTATGAATTATGGCTGGAGTCATTGGACTCTATCCGTTTCATCAAAAAAAAAAAAAACTTCAATCTCATATACATGGTTATATACATCAAAGAAATCAAACAACAAAACCAAAATCGAGTTTGAAACAAACTAGATAGAAAGTCTATCAGTAATAGTACCCAAACATGAGCAAAAGAAACTGGGGTAGTGTAGCAAAAAAGAATCACATACAGTGAAGGAATCAAGAGCAGATGGGGCGACAGATGGAGCGGCACCGAGGATAAGGCAGCGCGGGAGCGGATGGATGTCGCAGCGACAGATGGGCGGCGCCAGGGAGAAGATGAATATTGGAAGAGAGGACGCGTTAGGAATGATGTTTTTTTTTAAAATTTTTAAACTAACGTTAGGAATGACCCGTTAGTTTAAATTTTTTTTCTTTGACATATATATATGTGGAAACATGGACTTTTATACTCCAATTTATAATTATTTTTTCACCATATACTAATTAAAACATGGACTTTTATTTACAACTAATTATTGTCATACTATTCAAACTTCAGCTACATAATTGTTGATTTACTGTTTACAAGACGTTTCATATACTGTATCATTCTGAAGATGTGTCGTAGGCACGTGTGGCCACGGGAAAATCTAGTTTATAAAATAAAACACAAAGAAAAGCTATCAAGTGGCTCTCCTTCAATAGTAAGGCAATCAATGATCTAGATCTAAGCTCTCAAAAGACATCCCCCCCCCTCCCCCACCCCGCCAAAACAATTTATTTATTTATTTAATTCTCTCTCTCTCTCTCTCTCTCTCTCTCTCTCTCTCTTTCTCTCTCCCCTATAATATGTTTACTATTTAATATAATCAAACCAGGTGCACCGTTCCGAAGACGTATTGTAGGCACGTGTCAACGGGCAAACCTAGTATACACACACACACACACACACACACACACACACACACACACACACACACACACATATATATATATATACACACACACACACACACACACACACACACACACACACACACACACACACACACACATATATATATATATATATATATATATATAAAATTTATTCATGTAATATAATATTAGTTATACGTTAAGTAGTGAACTATACACACTTAAGCGTATAATATTCTCGTCCTGCCCAATGCATGAGCAAGTGTAATTAATAGTTATTGTTGAATTAACCACCACAAGTGGCCTAGTGGTAAGAGCGATGGGACTTGGAGTGTGCTCCTCCAAGATCCTGGGTTCGAACCCTACGGTTCCCATAGATGGGGATTAAATACCTCTGGGTGGCCAGTGACCGCTATGCTTGATGGGCTGGCGCACAAACCCAACCAAAGGTTGGGGCTCCTTGTCATGGGACTGGGATTAGTCTGACCCAAAGAGGGGGATGGAACCCAGTATAATCAAAAAATAGTTATTGTTGAATTATTCCACTAACTGACTTTAATTATACCACTTTATTTGGTTTCTCAAATCAAAATAAACCTTATTTCAAGAGTTCCCCAATTCCTCAATCTTTAACTCAAAGTCTCTTACCAATCTACAAGCGCCTCCTCTCTGACCTCCTCTCTGATATCTTTTCCAACATTTCTCTTTGACCTCTTCTCAGACATCCTCTATGACATTTCTTTTTTACCTCCTTTCTAATCTGCTTTTAACTCTCAATTTTCAAAACTTTCACAACCATTTTACTTAATTCCTCAACGACACTTTCACATCCCCCAACTTTTATAGGAGCTGTTATGTATATTAAATAAATTTTCCTTAACTTCTTTTGTTCTGCTAATTTTTTGTTGTAATTAGAAGTGAAAATAGATATTCATATATCATCCAAATATTGTTTAATGATATACGTATTTGAGTACTAGCTAAGAAAAAATTGTAGCAAAATGCATTTATTTGATGTCTGAATTCTTAGCCGTATTCGATAGACTGTAATTGATTTATATCAGTACACAAAATTTGTGAATATGAATATAATTTTTCTTTTTCCAGTTCATATATGTATTCATATCGGAATATGTCTTTAAAATGCGGACAAGGATGTTGGTATAACCAATCCGAAAGTACCCCTGAGATTGATCGTTTTGTGCACAATTTTGGGGGACCCGCAGAGTTTTAAGCAAATGGATTTCTAGTTCTAGATCTATAAGTGTTTTACATAGTATTGATGTCACAAAATAATTACTGCTTCTAATTTGTACTACTCCTTAAGAGCATCTGTAGTCGTTGGTTAATTTGTCAAATTTTGCAAATTTTGGCAAAGAAGACGCTGTAGCCGTTGGCCAAATATTCAAAATTTGAGTTATGACGCTACAGTAGCCGGCTATATTTGGCAGCCGAAATGGAAATTGCCAAAATATAGCTAACGGAAGATAATTTTTCGTTGAAGAGATCGTACGGAAGATAATTTTCCGTCGGAGAGTTTTTTTTCACGCGCACTCATCGGACGAGGAATTATTCCCCGTCCGATGAATTAAATTATTAAAAATAATAATAATAATTTGAAGGACGGTAGACAATCTACCGTCCAACAAATAGAATGATAAAGACAAAAGCCTGGGACGGTAGACAATCCCTCGTCCCAGGCAAGTGAACATTTTTTGATTTTTTTTTTTTTTAGTTTTCTTTTGTCCTTTTCTCACTTTCTTCACTATCATTTTTTTAAAAAAACTTTTTTTTGTCCTTTTCCCTCACTTCAATGCATATATATATATATATATATATATATATATATATATATATATATATTGATTTAAATTTCTGAGACGAAAGATAATCTTCCGTCTGAGCCAAATTTTGGCTTTTGACGACTACCGCGCAAACCCCTTTTTTTCAAATCTATTTGCCAAATACCCAAAATCTGAGTCAAGACGACTACAGATGCTCTAATTATATTCATAAATACTAGTATCATACACGTGCACACGTGCACGTGAAAAAATTGAAGGGATAATGAAAAGGGTAAAAAGAAAATAATTTCCGAACTGATCCACTCTCGAAAATATTTACCAAACTGGTCCACTTTTGAAAATATTTACCAAAGTTAGTCCATAACCCAGCACGTGCATTGCACGGGTTGGGTTAAGGACTAAGGGGTTCTCCCATTATAGCAGTAGAGATGTAGAGATTGTTAAAGTTCCTAACTACTATTTTTTTCAAAAAATAAGATTCTGTGCACTAGGGTTAACCAAGGAACCCAACAATAGAAACAATAAAAACAAAATGGTGGTCATGATCAATGCTTAGTCATTACTTTTCTATTAGACCTAATACATATCTCAATTAATGGTGCAACTTTGTCTTCCTTTCTCAAAATATTATTATCTTCTTGAAAGTTAGATTTTGTTATTGTGTCATATACATTATATGAACTTTCATAGCAAATTGCTAGTCATTACCTTTCTGTTTTTTTTTTTTTCTTTTTTCCGAGTATCACTATTTTCCAATTTCGGAGTTTTTTTTTTTTATTTTTCCTTCTAATTCATAGCTCTTTTAACATTTTATGGAGAGTGAAGTGAAAACATTAACCAATTTCTATCTCTCTCCGTCTTGCTTTCATTCGCAGCAATCAAAGTATCGCATCCCTATCACAATATAACAACTAGCCGATATACAGTTCAGTCTGTTGTTTAATTTCTTTAAAATTTGAGAAGATCATGCACAACCACAAACATTCCCCTCCAATCCCCATACATCAATCTTATCGTACACACTCACTTTTAATTTCATTTCTTCTCCCTTTCTCCCCCGGCCCCATTAATTTTATTCCTGCTCCCTTTCCCTTCATTCTCTACATATATTAATAATTTATTTCTCTCCACTCTCCCTCCATCTCCTTTTAGCTTCACCGCCCACCTTCCTCAATTCCAATTCCAGTTCCAACCAACCATGACAAACAAACCCTGTGACAAGTACTACTGCCCGTGCAAACGCCATCTTTTCTACCGCCGCCTCTTCGCAGCCTTCCTCGCCTTCATCATCCTCGTCCTCTTCGTCATCTTCGTCATCTGGATCGTCCTCCGTCCCACCAAACCCAAATTCTACCTCCGTGACCTCACCGTCCTCCAATTCAACCTGACCGGTCCCGCCCTCTTCTCCGCCACCTTGCAAGCCACCATATCCTCGAAAAACCCTAATGATCGTATCGGCATCTACTACGATAGGATGGACGTCTACGCCGAGTACAAGAACCAGCGCGTCACCATCCCCACTGCACTCCCAACAGGCAAGTATATATATATATAGTAGTACAACTTTTTCTACTGGAGTATCTATATCCATCACTGCTTCATGCCAAATTCATCGAATTGAACTATCAAGTACTAAATTCTTTAGTACTATTAAATTTCAGTTATTCACCATTGCTTTAAAATTCGTGTACAAAATCCAACTATTATTATTTATTTATTTTTTGGAGTGTGTGCAAACTTTTTTAAAATGATACGAATGATTGGAGAGTAATGCTTTAGCCACTACCAATTTCACTACCATTTTCTTCACTACTTTAGGTGGCATACTCCTATTGAAGAGTTCTCCCACCTACTCTATCATCCCCTACCTATTGGAGTGTGCCACCTAAGATAGTGAAGAGAAATATAGTGAAATTGGTAGTGGCTCTAGCATTACTCATGATTGGATTATGTATGGAACTTTAAGCTAGATATCGTTATAAACAGGTTATCAGGGCCACCATGATTTCGCGGTGTGGTCACCTTTTCTCTACGGCGCCCAGATCGCTGTGAGCCCCTACTTGTCGGATGCGTTGGGGCAGGACGAGAATGCGGGATTCGTGCTGATCACGGTGAAGATTGATGGACGGCTGAGATGGAAAGTGGGAACTTGGGTTTCGGGACACTATCATATCAACATTCATTGCCCTGCGTTCTTGACGGTCGGTAACGGAAATGGGAACGACGGAGGGTGCGGGTTTAAGTTCACACAGATTACCACTTGCAGTGTGGACGTTTAGGCGACGGTAACGGCGATAATTAATTGTTAATTAATTGTGAAGGGGAAGTATAGGAGGTGGTGTTTAGAATTAAATAAATTTCTTCGGAATCTACGGTCATGTTCTTTTTAGATCAAATCGTTTTTCTTGGTTAATTGTTTTGTTTTTTCCATTCAGTGCAATATGAAAAGCAAAGTTTTTATTGTAATTTTGTATATGGAGGCAGGGCTCAAGATATAAAAGATGGAGTATAGATTGGAAAGTCTTGACTTGAATTACAAGCAAACTTTCTTCTTAAAAAAATGATGAATTATTGGATTTTTTTTTTTGGCTTAATAAGAGCATCCACTGTCATTTGCTAAAAACTCAAAAATTAGCATTTAAGATGAAAAAATACCCCACTATCATTCCCTAAAAATCTACAACCCAAAATTTAGAATAGGAGTGAACAGTCGATCGCTAAAGGTAGCAGCAGCTTTAAACAATTGTTAAATATAAAAGACAGAGGATCAAGCTCCATCTGTTTAATTTTTTTTGTAATATGGTCCGTCCGCAAACTTTTTCCGAAAAAATTACAAAAATGCCACTCAAATAATTACAAAAATGTCGTTAACAAATTATGAAATTGTCATTTTAAAAAAACCGGGTGGGAGATCTTCTTCCGTCCGATCACTTCTTCCTTTTTTATTTTCTTTCACATATTACTAAAATGCCATTACTTATTTACGAAAATATAATTTAAATTTTTTTATAAAAAAAATCAGACGGAAGATCTTCTTCCGTCAAATCACTTCTCCATTTTTTTTCTTTCACATATTACTAAAATGTCATTACTTATTTACGACAAAGTCATTTTTAAAAAAAAGTGATAGACAGATGAAGATCATCCGTCCAATTTTATTTTTTTTAATTTAACAGAAACGTTATCAACGCTCATCAACGAATGCTAAATACTAAATGTTATATGTGAAATTTTTATAGTGGATGCTCTAAGGAGTTACATAGAGAAGCTATACTATGCTAATTATTGATCAAGTTAATACTAATTGAAAAAACTACTCTCTCAAAGAATAAATAAATATATAAATAAACCTTTTTGATGTACACGTAGAGATCTTCTTTGAGATGCGTGCTGCTTTGGGATACCTTGACATGGAACAATTATTGAAGGGGCTTCTAGGAAGATGAATGACCTTCTATTATTTTAATAGACGAATTCAATAACGCAAAGCCCTATGATTATTTTATTTTAATTTATTTTCTTTGATTTATTTTTTTAGTAAGTAATTACTAATCAAAGGGCAAAGCACCGACTACTATGATAATTGTTAAGACTAAATAGTTAGGGAAGGTACTGGAGACAGTGGGTGGAGTGAGATCTCTATCTTCTTTCGCTTTCCAATACTATATACCTATTCTGTTTTGGTTGGCATATAATCAAATGGCTTCAGTTGGAAGATTGATTAGGGTACTAAAGTGACTAGGGTCTTAATTAGTGGCCAATATGTAAAGCTGTGAGAATCTTCACACTCAAACATCATGGAAATATTTACTCAAAAAAAAAAACATGGAAATTAATTAATATTTATCGTACGATATCTTTACATTGTTGTTGCTAGGTATCAATCATTCAATTAACCTAACAATTAATCATTTTGATAGTTATGCAATAAAAACAATACTACTATTAATTTGTAACAATGTAAAATCAAATAATTAATGGAGAGGGTCTAGTAGTTGAAGTTTACTAGATCTGTCCGTGTTTTTTTGTTACTTGATTCTAAGGTGTGTAAAGTGTGAGTGCGGAATCAACAAAAATCAACCATTTTCGTACCTTTTCTTCCGAAAGCAACCGTTTCAGACTACATTTTGAAATTCACATATGTGCAAGTTTTTACATGTGTTTTAGTTGTTTTGCAATGGCTTACGTGCATATCATAGTGATGATTGGTTTTCTTGTCCTGTGTGAATTTGGTGAAGGAAAATACATATATATATATATATAATGTTGCATGCGGACAATAAATTTGATTACAAAAGTAAGTTAACTCACTGTGATTAGATTAAGTTATGGTACATGAGTATTAACACTAAGGTAAATTATCGATGATGGACATATATATGATTCATATCAGAATCAGATAATGTTAGAGAAGCAAACAAAGGTGAGATATGCAATCTGTACGTGCTTTGCCAAACTCCCAGTTGAGTTGAGTTCAGTCTGAACTCGATTGTAGAGTCCAAACTAGTTAATTAAGGGAGACAAGCCATGTGTTGTAGGGCTGTTAAATTTGATTGCAAACTCTTCGTTTGTTGTACTTTGTTAGGTATAGGAGACTAAATTAATTTTCTGTTCACATGCATTCTAGTCAAAGACGCCATGGGAAAATTTGTGTTGGGAACCTATTTTGGCCTTGAACTTTCAACAAAAAGTGTACAAGTTACTCCTCCAATCTTCTTAACTACAAAAAATTTAGACATTTATGTTACTTCGCGATGTGAAAGAACTCTTGTTCATAGGTACATTTTCCGTACATTAAAATACTCAGTTTGCCTTATCTCGTGTGAAGCTTTGACAGTGAAAGAGCTTGATATACTTCTAGACTGGAGACCAAGACCGAAATATACATTACTTTAACTAAAATATAGTTGTTGTTTGGCTAAATATATAAAAACCTCACTCGAGTATTGTGCATTTTAAAAAAGTCACACCCAACTTTTTTTTATAATAAACTTTATTTAACTATGTTTTCAAGGTATAAGTGAGTGAGGTTTTTTTTTCAAAAAAAAAAATTTGTTAAAATATATAGTTGGGTAAGACTTTTTTTTTATTTTTTTTAAAATACACAATACTTAGATGAGGTTTTTTTATATTTAGCTTTGAAATTGTATTGATATACTATGTGTTGTTAGAGAAGAAAAGTATATATTAAAAATAGAGTATTGTCACTCAGATTTCATTGAAAATAAGTTAACAATATAACATTTGATCATGTAAGGAAAATAAGCTAATTACACCAACAACAAGCTCAATAACACACGCACACATCAAAAAAAAGAAAGAAACATGACAGTAGAAGAAAATGAAGTTATTTACTGGACATAACCCCCTTTCCGGATCTAAGTTCTCTTGGTAAATCAAACATCTTTAGCACTGAACTCTCTAACACTTTTGACTTTCCACTTTGGAACGATATATTTTGTTTTATATCGTAATCACTACTTTACATACTCAAAGTTCAAATCGATATTCCAATTGGCGGAGTAAATAAAGTGAATAAAAAGTCAATTAGGCTAATGGAAAGTTCACACTTGGGTATTGACAAAATTTTCCATTATCAAAACCTGGCGGCCTATTTAGTGACCTATAAAGAAGGGGAGGATACTGGATACATATGCTTCCAAATATGATTGATTTGAGCCAAGAAGAGAATATAAAGGGATGAAGATGAAGAAGATAAGGCGTACTCTACAAGCAAAGAGTGTTGGTTAAGGGAACATTATCAACTCTGTACAAAGTGTTGAATGAGCATGACATGTTGGGACCATATGTTGTGGACGATATTGATGACATTTTTGTGGGGTCTACATATATCTAATCTAATCTAATCTAATATTATAATGAGAGAAGACCTTAGTGTCATTTGTTATTTTGTCATTCTACCAACATGTGCAACATATGTGGATAACTAATATAAAGGAGGTTTCCGGTTCAAATCCTTCCTGCGTCAGAGTTTTTATTTTTATTTTTTGAAATTATTAAAACGTGCACCGCACATGTATATTCATTTAATTTGATAACTTTACTTTTTGTAGACGTACATCGCACGTACATTATACTAGAAAAGTTGGAGTTGTAAATCTACCTACTTACGTACAACACACGTGCAACTCCAACTCTCCCCTTATAATCTTCACATTTAATTTTAAAAATATATAATTATATTTATTAAAACATGCATCGCAAGTGTAAATCAGAATTTTTACTTGAATTTTTTTTAAAAATAATACGTGCAACGCACATGTATATTACTAGTAATAGATAGGTGGAATAACTGTTGAGATTCTGATTTGTAACCACTTACAGCAAATCTAACACTCGTATTTGAAAGTTTTTAACCAACTGAAGGCTAGAACCACTTACAATGAATCAAACACCGGTCTATGTTCAAGAGTTGTTTGTTATTTGTGTTTGTGCATTAATTATTTAATACTAGATAGTTATCTTGTGCATTCACTTGTGTAGAGTTTTTCCGAAGCCATGCATTTATATAAAAAAAATTATAGTAAATAATGTTAGGCATACCAATGTAAATAGTTTCTTTAATATAATACATAATCACACAGTTTTATTGAATTTCAATGTTTTTATTGCAATTTCAAATGAAATCTAAAAAGCAATCCAAAAAATAAAAAAATAAAAAAAAAATTTAACACAATCATATGTGCATGGCACGTGCAAAGTTTGTAGACTATTATATCATGGGTCTGACTCAAACTTCAAACAGTCACAGGACCCAACCCAATCTCTTTATCCCAAAACCTATTATGAGACCCAGGCCACTCTCTCAGGCCCTTAAACAGTTGGACCGGGTTACTATCGCCGGCACATCATCATCCCAAATACTGTATTAATTTAAGAGGGCATTTGGTACGTAAAAATGTGCAAGGAAATTCTATATTTTCTTTAAGATTATCTTATTTGGTATGTGACAAGCATAATTTTAGAAGAAATGATGGATTCTCAAGGAAATCAAAATTCTTTGTTGAAAATGATTTTCATTCCTCCTAAAAACCATAAAATTTAAGGTTTCTCATGGAATTTTCATAACAAACAATAAAATAACCCAAAAAAATAGAACAAAAAAATATATTCCCTATAAAGTCATGGGATTTGAACGTTCTCATGAGATTCATAATAAAAAATAAAATAACTCAAAAAACTAGTATAAAAAAAATACAATAATAAAGGATTCATGGCAATGCAATGTACTATACCAAAAGCGATAATACAACATTTCCTGGAATCTTCATTTCCACCATCTTATTCCTGGAAATCTTTCAAATCCGTGTAGCAAACACCCCCTAATAGGGTTTCTTTTCTCCCGTTATAAATTTTCTTCATCTTCTGCATCATCATCCCAAACATTAATTTTCTCACTTTCTCTCTCGATCTCACAAACCCTAAAGCCATTTTCAACCTTAACTCCAAATTCAAATCACAAAAAACCTTCATCGCTGATGCTGCTTGTTTTCGGGTATGGAAGCAACAGATAATGACAGTTCTTTCGTGGAAGAGGAAACTCAGATATCGGCCGCCGGTCCGACTCTGCTGTGAGGCTGATGTGATGAATTTGGTGGATCTGGAAGGATCGACTGTCGTCGGACACCTGCAAAAAAGTCTGAAACACGGGGAGGACTCCTGGCAACAAACTCTCTGACACTCAAGTCAATAACCATAGGATTAGATAGGCTTAAGCGGTGAAATTGCAATTACCTGGTTACTTTAGAGGTAGGGACCACTTTTTCTTCCTTCAACCACAATTATCTAAGTTCAATCAAACATGTCTTTCAGCTAATCCAGCAGCTCGACTTCTTCCTCGAGAGGCGATGGATCCTCCGATGGTTCTGCTCGCTCATCGTCGAGGGTAAGCGAGGCCGAACAGTAACTCTCGCACGCCTACGTACCTGAGGAGGTTGATATCGAGGAGGTGAGTACGGATGCGGCCGACCTCAGGTTGCCAATGGAGGGGGCCACTGTCAAAGTGATGAGTGCGGGGGGATGGGGGAGGGGGGTGTGCAAAGTTTATAAAGATCGGAACTCAATAGGAGAGTCCCCTCCCCCCGGTGAAGATAGAAGAAGAGTGGGAAGAGAGTTATAGCATCCCGAGCTGGGACGAGGGCGAGGTTGCAGGGACCTCTTCTGTGGGAGGGGCGAAAGCTGCAGTCTTGGACAATATCGTAGGCGCCTTGCCTCTTCGTGGTCGTCGTCTTGCTAAGAGGAGGAGGCAAAACCTCTCTCCTGATAAGGAGCGCCTGCCAATGCCCTATCGAGACGATCCTGCGGGCTACGTATCTTCTCGGATTTATCCGGAGAACTTGCAAGATCTGGTTCGGTTCGGTGTACCCCCGTCTTCGCAGAATAGACCAAAGACGGAGACTGATGAGAAATAGAATACTCTATCGGAGAGTGACCTTGCTGTCATCCAGGATAAGTTCTGCATACCCCCGGAGTACATTTTGATACTCCCGAAACCAGGTGTTTGTCCAACCGATCAGCTGGAGGAGAAGTTTTATATGTTCCCTCCGGATGCTTTTGCTTGGAGCCTGTGTCTCCCTCTGAACCAGTTTATCAAGCAGGTTTTGAACTGGGCAGGGATGAGTCTGATGCAGTACGCGTCAAACTCATGGAATCTGTTGATGAGTTTCCATCATGCTCAGCCAAAGGAAGGGCATCCCTCTAAGCTTCAGGTACTTCCGAGCGAGTTTGGTGTTGAGCGCGCTTCCGAGAAGCTCTCACTAGTGGTATATCTCCTCCCAGTCCAAGCTATGTGTGGTGCATAACCATCTAGACTCCATAATTGATTCGAGGAAGAAATATTTTATCGTTTACAGTCCTGAGCCCTGGGACATACCGACCTCATGGTCGTACAAGCTCGCTCTGAAGGATCCCTTGAAGCTCGAATAGCTCTCTAAAGAGGAGCAGATGGTGTTCAGATAGTTGTTTGACGATAATCTGAGCATTGATTGATCCAAGGTGACGGAGATGTCGCTCACGGTCAGCGGGCTGAGTCCTTACATCCCCGGTGAGTTTCCTTCTCTTGTAACACTCGTTATTTGCCTATGGTTCGGTCCTGATGCATTTCTTTTGCAGCCTCGGAAGATGATGTAACACTCCAATTCCATTTACATGTAATTCGTAGTTCAATAGGATCTTTTACTTCAATTTGTACAATTTTACAAGGAAATTAAAACTTTTCTTTTATTACATAACAATGTTTATTACAGAGTTACATAGTGGAATAAAATACAATAAGAATTACAACTCTAATATCAGCAGCTTAATTATAATCTTTATCATCAACCATCTTTAAGTCCTTGCCAATCCAATCAAGCCATGCACTAAAAATCTATGGGCACGTCAGTTGCTTATAACCGACGCATTGTTATAAACAACGATCCTCTCTATGCTGTATTATAACGAAATCTCTTACTTTAACAATCACAAACTTGAATGCATATAAAAATGTAAAGAGTGACTATTCTAAACATGTCAGTGTATGTAATGACTTAATACCTAATGCAGATGTTTACGCTAGGATGACACTAATGCATACTTGTTCGAATTCTATGTATCCTATACTACATAGGTACGAGGGCAAGCACCTATGTACTTCACATTAAAGGGTTTAATCCCTCGCCATGATAACTACCTAGTAATAAAACAAAGTTTAGA
Organism: Hemerocallis citrina; assembly: GCA_017893485.1. Taxonomy (NCBI): domain Eukaryota; kingdom Viridiplantae; phylum Streptophyta; class Magnoliopsida; order Asparagales; family Asphodelaceae; genus Hemerocallis; species Hemerocallis citrina. The sequence continues at coordinate 127,233,335 of CM030362.1, forward strand.
CCTTCCACGAGTACGGATTCCAGTCCCGGAGATCCACCGCCTGACTATACAGAATCATCATCGTGCAAACATCCCGCAAGTGTCCCTCTAGCCCCGGTATACACATATACACTGAAGTACGGCCTACTATCCACCCGACTAATCATGATCCCAGAATCCACCGTCCGATCAATCATAATCCCGGATTTAATTAAGGCTCGCCTCCATCGCAAGCAACCACAATCCCGGAATCCACCGCGCGACTGGGTCTATAGTCCTGGAATCCACTGCTCGACTATATAGAGGTCCTCCACTCACGTTTGCCCCCACTCATGTTTGCCCAAATTTACTACATGTTCACTTAGAGCCTAATTTAAGTTTGAACAAGAATAAATAATACCACCTAGAGTTAGTTTACCCTCCTACCGGTCTTACACAAAAATACCGAGAACGACATCCCATATTGGCCACTTATCCAAAATCAATTATTCATTTCCATTACTTTTTCCCGTACCTGGGTATCACTAAGCCTCTAGAATAAACATCTTTCAATGTTCAACAACTTGGGGTACTCATACCCTTATAACTCATTGTTCATGTATTCATAATTCATTCAAATTCTTTCATTCATTCTTATTTATTCATCAACAAATACAATCTCATCCTATTCATTTTCACAATACACTTTTCATATTCATCAAAACCTTCTCAATACAAGTTAATTAAGATTAAAACATAATCTCTTAAAATTCATCATTGAAAACTCATCTCATCAATTTCCTTTGATTTATTTTAAACCAATTCCTAATGTCATTAACCATATATATATTTTTCTTGAGTTCACATCTCATCTAAGCATGAATATGATCTTTATTTACCCAAAAATATAGCTTAAAATAGCGAGTATCATTTGTAAAACAGTAAATTCAAAGTCAGAAATTGCATTTCATGCTATTTGTAAAAATCATAGAAAATCATATACTTCACGAAACTTTGCATTCTTTATATCAAAATAAAGGTGTACAAGTCTACTAAAATTTCTTAGTTATAAGTTTCCTCAAAATACTGTATCTATAACCCTAAATTTTTCGAAATATACAGTAGGGTCGAAATACTGAAATACTGTCACTGTACAGTCTTGTAAAATTCATATAAAATTCAGTTCTTTGTGAAAATTTGATTTCTTACACTTTTCAGAAAGGTTAACGAGTCTACTAAATTTTCTTAGTTCTGACTTTTCTCAAATTATTTCATTTACAATGCTGAATTGATCAAAAACCAAAATGTGTATAGATTTTGAGCAACTAGTCAACTACTAACCAGTTCTGAGCTTAACTTTTATTAAAATAGTAAACGACCTCCAAATCTTATGAAATTTTAAAGGGATGTTCCTGACATATACAAAGATGCTCTCGGAAAAGTTTTAGCTCTAGATTCTAACTATTTTATTAAATACAATTTTTCTGATGGGCAAACAAAACTCAAAACAGTAACTTTTCTTGGCATGAATTAGTAACTTTGAGTACAAACTTATATCCAATTCATTCATTACAATCATAATATATTACCATGCACCCAAACAACATCATTTCAATTATCTACAAGATAATCTCTTAATTAGCATGCATTTTATTTGAATATCATTATCACAAATTAACCACTACTCATATGTATAAACAATTTTAAATATTAATTTTTCTACACATGCATGATACTAAATTTTTAGAAAGTTCAAGAAGACACCCACCTTAGTTGAAGAAAGAAAAGTGGAACTCCCAGTAGATGGCTTGTAGCTCCAAGAATGGGAGTCCCTTCTCCTTCTAGCAAGCTTTCCTTTTTCCAAGCAAGAACTCAAACAACTCTCTTTTTCTTTTCTTATATTTTCTTTCTTTTCCTCTCTTTCTTTTGTTATCTTTCTTATCTTTTGTTTCTTTTCTTTTGATTCTTGGTGTATTTTTTCATGATATAGGGCTAAATGGGTGCATGAAGAGACACCCACTACCCAAAATAAATACCCTTTAACAAAAATTAATCACCCACTCACCATTACTACACAAACCCCCACCTCTTCTCATTCCTTCATGAATTGGCCAACCCTTGGATTTCCCACATGTGCACACTCTCTCATTCATTTGTTTAATTAATTGTTTATAGCCTAAATGTATATACTTGTTATATGAGAAGTGTATGATTTAAAAGTGTTTATTTAAAGTAGAATAACTTAATGAGCTTCTTCTTTTTAATGAATTTCTAGTGGGCTTCCTCTTGTGGGTTTGGTTCATTTTTATTTTTTTATTTTAATGGGCTTAGAGTCTTCTATTTGGACTTTGGGTTTTAATAGACAAAAAAAAAATTTGAAAGGAAATTATGCATAACTCCAAATAAATTTTAGAATGAAATAATGAGATGAAATTGTACGTGCGTTGCACGTGTAGAAAAAAGTTGTATTCTTATTTAAAAATATAATACAGAATGTTACAACACTCCCTCCTTAGAATAGTTCCGTCCTCGGAACTACATTTAAAGAGTGAGAAAAAAAAACAAAGATAGAAAAAAAAAGTTTTGCAAATTTTAATTGAAATGCTCAGGGTGATCTCTCATCATCCTCTTCTCTGATTCCAAAGTGGCCTCCTCAACAAGTTGGTTCCTCCAGACGACTTTGACCATGGGTATAGTCTTATTCCTCAAGGCATTCTCTCGTTGATCCACAATCTCAATTGGACGCTCAGTGTAGCTCAAATCCAACTGTAGACCTTCTGGCACTTTGGGCAAATAGTGATCCGGATCCGGAATATATCCTCGTAACATTAACACATGGAAGACATTGTGTACTTGGGCCAACTCTTCCGGTAGTTCTAACCGATAAGTCATCTTGCCAATTCTTTTCAATATCTTATAAGGGCCTATGTATCTCGGGAATAATTTCCCTCCCCTTCCAAACCGAATTACTCCCTTAGTTGGAGACACCTTCACAAAGGCAAAATCACCTTCCTCAAACTCCAAATCTCTCATCCGGTTGTCAGCATAACTTTTCAGTCTGCTCTGGACGTCGACCAACCTCTTCCTGATCAACTGAATCTTTTCTGAGGTTTGTTGCACAATCTCCGGCCCATTCAGCTGTCGTTCCCCAGCTTCATACCAACACACCGGTCTTCTAAAGCCTCATATGGTGCCATCCTGATGCTTGCCTGGAAACTATTGTTGTAGGAAAATTCCACTAGAGCCAAATGCCTCTCCCAACTATCACCAAAATCCAACACACAACATCTTAGCATATCCTCTAGTACCCTGTTGACCCTCTTGGCCTGTGCATCAGTCTGAGGATGGAAAGCAGTACTGAATTCAGTTTTCGTCCTCAAAGCTGCATGAAAACTTCTCCACAAATGCCGGTAAATCGCGCATCTCGGTCGGATACAACTGACAAAGGAACTCCATGTAGCCTCATGATCTCCCCGACATACAACTCGGCTAACTTCTCCATAGACCAAGTAAGCCTCATCGCCAGAAAGTGAGCCGATTTGGTGAGTCGGTCCACTATCACCCAAATTGCATCGTTGCCCTTGGAACTCCTGGGCAAACCTATAATGAAGTCCATGCTGATATTATCCTACTTTCACTCCGAAATGGGTAATGGCTGCAACAAACCCCCAGGTTTCTGATTCTTGGCCTTGATCTGCTGACAGACTACACACCTGGCGACAAATTCAGCCACATTCCGCTTCATCCCCATTAACCAGAAATACTGCTTTATATCCTGGTACATCTTGGTACTTCCTAGATGTATGGATAATAAAGTGGCATGTGCTTCCTGTAGAATGCTCTCCTTCAGTTCTGCTTGATTTGGCACATACAGCCGCTCTCCCAACCACAATACCTTATCTCTCACCTGGAATTCTGCCAACTTGCCTGTACCAACCTGCTCTCTCATCTCCTGAATCTCTGGAGCACTCGTTTGAAGTAAGATTCTGGCTTGTGTCTCGAGTTCTCAGTGGGGAAAATCGAGGCGCTACAAAAAGTTCAAATCATTCTAATTTATCTAGAAGTCACTCCGTATATTTATTCTTGACAAGCTAATGCAACATATAACTCCATTTATACTAATTTATATTAAGAAAAATACAACTAACACGTGTGCTACACACACATACATTGCACATACTAATAAATATTTAAAACATTCTCTCAGTATTTTTGGCGGGTGTTACAACACTCCCTTCTTAGAATAGTTCTGTCCCCAAAACTATACTTAGTAAGGGAAACCACAATGTACAGAACTAAACAAACAGTTCGGGGAAATTGTTCTTCATTCGGTCTTCCAATTCCGAAGTTGCTTCTTCGACAAAATAATTCCTCCACAATACCTTGACTATGGGTATAACTTTGTTCCTTAATACCTTTTTTCGCCAATCTAAGATCTCCACTGGTCGTTCCTCATAACTCAAGTTCAGTTGCAAACCTTCTGGTACTTCAGGCAACTGGTGATTCTGATCCGGGACATATTTCCTCAGCATAGATACATGAAATAAGTTATGTACTTGCGCTAGTTCTTCCGGTAACTCCAATTCATACGCAGATTGTCATGTTTGATTACAAACCAAGAAGGAGCTAGCAGAAGAGTTTGATCGAGTCAGAATCAAAGTGGTAATGCAGGGGCTGGAGGAAAGCCTGATATAGCTAAAACTTTAGCATACATTGAAGGAGCAGATTATCGATGGTCAGAAGTTCGATTCAGAAATTCAAAAGATGAAGGAACAGGTTCTTGCAGGCAAATTGTCAGAATTCTGAATAAAGGACGAAGTACTTTGGTTTAGCGAGAGGTTGTGTATGTCTGAGAGGACTAACTTAAAGGAGAGTATTCTGCAGGAAACGTACATTGCCTTATTATCAATACATCCTAGAAGTACCAAGATATATAAAGATATTAAGCAGCACTTTTAGTGGCCATGTATGAAGAGAGATGTAGTAAAATTGGTGGCCAAATACATTACTTATCAACATATCAAGGCAGAAAATCAGAGACTCGGAGGTCTATTGCAGCTTCTGCTTATTCCGGAGTGGAAATGGAAAAACATCAGCATGGATTTCATCACAGTTCTGCTATGGAGTTCAAAGGGAAACAACTCAATATGGGTAATAGTGGACCGATTAACCAAATTGGCTCATTTCATGGCAATGAAGATCACTTGGTCGCTAGAGAAAAATGGCTGAACTGTATATCGAGGAGGTAGTGAGATTGCACGAAGTACCTGTATCTATTGTTCCGGATCAAGATGCATTATTTACTTCATGCTTTTGGAAGAGTCTTCAGGCAGCCATGAGAACCAACACTGACTTCAGTACTACTTTTCATCCTCAAACAGATGGACAGACTGAGCAAGTAAACAGGATTCTTGAGGACATGTTGAGATCTTCTATTGTAACCCATGTTTCCGATTGTACGGATTTTTCTTGTATTTTATAGTGTTCACTTTTCTATTTTAATGTATTTTAGGTCTTGGACTTGTTGTAGGTCTTCTGTTACAATTTATTATTCTAGTAATATTGTTATTATTATTGTTATCCTTGTTAGCTTTTGTTAGCCCAATCATTTCCAAGCCCATACCATTATCTACCCAAACCTATCTCCTTATTGGATCCTGAACCCAAATCCTAGTCTACCTAAACCCACAAACCCATATACTCCCTAAAAACTAACCCAGATCTCTTCCCCCACTTCCCCATATCTCCTAACAATTCACGTTCTCATCCCCACTATCTCAACTACCCCTACTAATCAGCCTCCTATCTTCCCCATTATAATAATTATATTTTATTTAACACACTCCCTCTCTCCCCTATTCACTCTCTCTCCCCGTCTCCAACCCTCTCTCCTCTATTTACCCAAAACAAAACAGAGCTCTCCACCATCCCCTGTGCGCTCGAGCCTCCGAGCGCCGCAAACCTACTCGACGCTCTTGCCTCCTGCTCAAGCATCGTTGCCACCCTATCAACACTATTGCACCCATCGTCTTCCTTGTCATGCTGTGACTGCCCCCGTCGCTTACTCCTTCGAGCCTCTTCATCGTCATCCCCTAGCCCTGTTATCCTCCAAAGCCGAAGAACCCAACCTCATCATTGAGCTCGCCCTCGACTGCATTCCGCTCGTCGATTTCATCCCCTACCTCAGTTGCCCTTGCCTTCTACCATTGCCGAGAACCCATCGAAGCTCCACCTCAGGCTCGTCTTCAACCCCGCCGCTGCACCTCACCTCCTCGACTACACCCTGCAGCCAGTCGAGCACCTCGACGCTCCCTCCTCGTCGTCAACCCCGTCGAACCTATCCACCGCCCAAGCCAGCCAACTTGCCACCGCCGTTCCGTGCTCCGATCGCCCTCCGTCCATCATCAACCTCTCGCTCTCTCCCCGTTCACCTCGCAATCACCGGAGGACCTCCTAGCCCCTCGTCGTCGCCTTCAGTCGTCGTCTCCCCATCGCAGTGCCGCACCATCACCGACCACTCTCCTGCCGTCTCTCTCTCTCTCTGTTGCATTTGAGAAGAAGAACACAGGGAGTGGCTTTTTTGGGGTTTGTTGTTGTGTGGAGTAGGAGATCGTGAACGGTGTTTGGTGTTTGGATCTAGTGTGTGTTGCTATTTTATGGAGTGGGTTGTACTATGTTTGCTGTGTTATAGAGTTGTGATCGTGAGTTGGTGTTTGGTGTTGTGTGGGGAGATCCGATCTTTTATTGGTGCTTTGTGAAGAAGATCCGGTATTTGGTGTGCGGTGTTTGCTGGTTTGCACGTAGAGCGCACGTGCATGTGCTTTCGTACGTGTTTTTTTTGGATCGTTGCCCGGGATTCTAATCCCGTTATTCTAGTTATTCGAATCTTTCACACAAAAGGCAAGTCCACTTGAACTCATTTATTTTTCCAGTTCAAGATTATTGATCTCCTCCGCAAGTAGTTCTCTTTCGATTATCATAATATTGCTTATGTACTTTCCATTGGGGATATCGAGGGTCTACACGAGCTAACCCGAAGTATCCTTGACTCGTGCTAATATCAATTGATTCAAACCCAAACTTGCATACACACACGGCATGAACAAATTGACTAGAACTTGCATAGGAGAAATATATAATGATATGAATACATGTTGATTGATTGAGAACTCGTGAATTGAATCGTGACATGAAAATCTTGCCTTGTATACAGTAGGATTTCATCTCAACTTGCTGTACCTTAATGTTAATGCATTTCATAATACAAGAACATGTTGATTATTCACTTTGATAAATATATATATATATGATGACCTTTGTTATGTCTTGCTGCCTTTTCTGTTTTGTACTGAGATTTCGACCCTGTTACATTAGGAATTAACCAAAATTATATAAAAGAGAATTGTAGCCTAATGAATCTAGTTTCCAGAACACTTGACGGATCTAGATTCCGATCTGGGAGCTGTGAGATATCACAGTTTTAGTCACTGCTGGTCTGTAATTTCCAGATTGTAATTTAATGAAACATCGACACAACTTTCAGTTGAAACACCATGATAATAGTAGTATAATGACATGAAACTCTCCAGAAACTTAGTAGACATACTTAGGATCCATTCCTAATTTTTATAGATTTTTATATTGATTTTACACCTAGTTTTCACCCATTAAATTTTGACTATAAGCTGCTGCAAGAACCATTAACCTGTAATGATTAGGGTAAACGACCTAGTTACGATCGGAATCAACTGAAACTTACTGAATATGAATTGTAGCCCCAGATGTCTAGTTTACTTCCATTTTGACAGATTCGAATTTCGAGTTGTAGTTTGTGAGTTACTACTGTTTTAGTACTACTGTGTCTGCTCGTTTCAGATTTACAATTACTTTTATTTTTATCATGCACTGTATCATTTTGTTGCATTCTTATTGTCGCCTTGATACTCGTATGCACACTTGCATGATCATGAATGAAATAATAAAATATTAAACAAGCTGGGGTTAATTAAGGTTGACTTAGTAGTGGATAATCTCAGAAAATGTACTCGGTAGGGCCCTCTTTGTGTACTTGTACTATTGACATGGAAGGTGGAGAAATACTTGTGAACTTATGAACTTGTTATCTTGTTATCTTTTTATCATATTATCTTATTACACCGAGTACACGCTCTGTAGATCCCACCACTACATCTAAAATGTATACTGTTTTGCATGCATCGAACCTGTGGTATGGGACGCAGTAGTACGTGCACTAGATAGAAAAAATAAAATGCTAATAAACCTAAGTTGACACTTGTACACTTGACCATTATTTATTGACATTGTTATTGCTTTTAGACTTTGATCTTGCTTCATATTCCTTGTTGTACCATATTCCATTACTCTTTGCTTTTCACTACTTACTGTCCGTACTTACACTAAGGACATTTTCTTTTCCAGTCTAGTTGATCCAACTACAGGTACACAAGGAGAATTGCCAGAAGGCATTGGTGAGCGGTTCTTCTAGGATTGGAGCAGGAGCCACCTTAAAATAAATTATCTTCTTCCATGTTATTCTTTTATCGCATTGTTATTTTTTTTGTTGAACTTTGTATCCCGGGCTTTGTTAACCCGTAACTGTTGTGTTTGTTTTCCAGTTGTTGGTTATTATGTTGACTACTGCATGTTTTTATCTCAATTATTGTTTATGTGATCATTTTTATCTGCGTGGTTATGATTATTTCTTTTCATATTGTTGAGTTAAGACTGGTACAGCTTATGGATGATATTAATATCATTCGCTGGGCCATCGTCATGGACTCGTATTTCCGTATTTTGAGAAGCGGGGCATGACATCTATGATGGACTTCGGAGAAAGCTGGGAAAAGTACTTGGCCCTGGTAGAGTTTGCATACAACAATAGATTTCAAGCTAGTATTGGCATGTCATCATATGAGGTGTTGTATGGAAGGAAGTGTAGGATGCCCGTTTGCTTGTACGAAGCAGGGGAAAGACAAATGTATGGAGCAAAGATCGTATAACAAACTTCAGAAAAGATCGAGTTGATCCGGAAGAGACTACTCGAGGCCCAAAGTAGACAGAAGAGCTCCGCAAATGTTCGAAGAAGGGACTTGGAGTATATAGAAAAGGATTTCTTCTTCCTGAAGGTATCTCCAACAAAGGATATCGTCTGATTTGGAAGAGGAGGAAAACTAGCTGAAAGATATGTAGGGCCGTATAAGATACTAAAGAGGATTGGGAAACAACATACAGATTTGTAACCCTCATTCCCGCTAATAAGTATTTTCTGAATATTTTCTGTATTTTGATTCTTATAAAATTCATTTTGTGCTAAATTCGTTTCGGATCTTTTATTAAAATATTTTCTAAACAAAAAGAAAATTACTTATTTCGAATAATGGTATATTTTAACTCCATTTTCTATTTCTAATTGATCGACTATTTGGATTTTAATTAATTTGTTAATCTAGATGTATTCTTTCAATTTATTTTATTTTCAATTAAACCGTGTAAGAAGTTTTAGGTGCAACCTAGGAAAATTTTGTGCAATCTATTATTAATCCTATTTTTATTATCCATTTATTCTATTTCCCTCTTATTGGATCTCAGTCTATTACCCAATAACCCACACTTTTCCCTATATACACTAATCCTATTCTAAAACCCTAACCTCTAACCTAACCTATACCCTAGCCCCTAACCCTATTCAAACCTCAGCCGCCAACCTATTGTTCATCCCCTAACCCTCTCGCCTGTTCACCTTTCCCCTACCTCCTGCCTGTGTTGACCATTGCCACCCTGACTCCCTGAGCGCCTCCCGCTCTCGCCTCCACTCCTCCTCCCATCTTTGTCCCGACCTCCGTCGACATTCGACCCTCGCTTGCTCCTCTGTCCTCCTAGCTGCCGTCATCTTCACCCCTGCCTCGTCGAAACTCATTGCCTTCTGACCTCCAGCTTCGTCTCCCTCCCCTGTTTCGTTGAGAACCCATCGTCCCTCGCATCCCCTTCATCATCCCCGTCCTCGTAATCGAAACGAAACAGAGCTTCGCCGTAACCCATCATCATCTCCGTCTCCACCCTCCTCCTCTTCACCCTCGACCCCTCTCATCGTCTTCGTTGCTCCACCTTGTCCTCCTCATCGTCTTATCATCCTCCCCCAGCGTCGCCCAAACCCCCCCCAGTTATGGGTGTTTGCTGTTTATGGGGATTGGTTTTGGTGTATGCTGTGTGAGTTTGTGTGAGAGTTGATGTGTTTGCTGTTGCGGCTTCTAATGGAAAGAAGGGATTGATTTGCTTGTTGTTTTGATCCGATCGGGTGATTGTCGTTTTGTGTGAGCGTTTGCACGTAGCGCGCACGTGTTTCCGTGTTTGTGGATTCTTCGCCCGAGATTCTCATCATGTTATTCTTTATATTCAAATTAACCGTCTAACAGGCAAGTCACTGTCCTTTTAAATTGTACATTGTATCAAATTTAAGTTTCATTGAAATTCTTGTTTTTTTGAGTTAAAAAGTGGAATAAGGCCACCCTGTTTCATTAATAAGATGTTAACAAAACAACCCCGGTGAACCGAGGGAGAAACAAAAGTACAAAGCAGGAAACAAAATACAGTGCAGAAAATAGAGCATAAACCCCCAACAAAACCCTGGGGGTGGGTCAAATCCTTCATACATCAACCCGGACAGAAGTACAATAGGCCAGGAACGAACTCGTAGGGACTGTAGTGAAAGTGGTGTGTGTCGCCGTCCCTCAATCCAGTGTCGGCCCAAAGTCTACCTCCTCATCATCAAAATCCTCCACCTGGAAGACTCTGGTGATCCTCCCTCTCGCTCCTGTGGCGGCAGCTGTAGCCCAAAAAGAGATAAGATGCATGATATGAGTAAGGTTACCAAAAATACTACTACATGAAGAATGAAAATAAAAGTTGTTTCTGTCTAGCCATAATACCCATGTAGTTGCCGCAATAGCAATGTACCACACATCCTTCATATTGTGACGAATCGAAGCAAATTTGGGACCGATCCACAAATCCTCGTATTTATTAGGATAGTCACTTGTACCTAGGGCTCTTAAAACCTCAATCAAAGTCGCCTTACTCCTTGGGTATTGGATAGAAGGTGATTCAAAGTCTCCGTATGCATGTTACAGAATCCACAGGCAATCGCAATTTGGGGTTGTCTTTTTGCAAGATTTTCTCTCGTGAGGATAGCATTATTGAGTACTAGCCAGAGGAATACTCTGACCTTCAGTGGTGTTTTCACCTTCCATAGCACCTGTGCCCAGCTGGGTCGGCATCCCCGGAGGTGAATCCGATGGTACAGGGATCTGACCGAGAAAGCACCCTTGGGCTCTAATCCCCACCGCAGTTGGTCAGGACCTTGTGCGCACATTGACCCGAACCGTGCGATGTGTGATTGCAGTTCTAGCAGTTGCTGCTGTAGTCCTGGGTTTAGAGCTCCTTTAAACGTCGGTTTCCAATTGCCTTTCTTCCAGGTCTCTACCACCGAGATATTAGGGCGAGTCATTTTGGAAAACAGCTCCGAGAAAGTTTCTTTCAGTGTGTGAGCACCACACCACTTATCCCACCAAAACCTTGTGGACCGTCCATTTCCGATATTCGATGTCACTGCTGAATTGAACGGTCCACTAGCTTTGGAAATTCCTTTCTAAAAACGGGAAACCTTAGCTCCTACTCGAAAGCCCTTGCTTCTCGTACCTTTTCCCCGTAGGTACGGTTGAATGAATCCTGCCAGCCTTCCCCTCCGCGGTGGAAAACTTTCCACCACCATTTCCCTAAGAGGGCAAGATTCATATCTCTAAGGTCGATAAATTTCTAGCCCTTCATGCTTCTTCTTCATGTAGGCAATACCCCATTTGATCAGGTGGTAGCCTCCCCTATTCGAATCTTCCCCTTTCCAAAGGAATCTTTTACGGACTCGGTCAATCCTTTGGATGACCCACTTTGGGAGCTAAAAAAAGGACATGTAGTAAATGGGTAGGTTAGACAGTACTGAATTAATGAGTATCACTCTGCCTCCTAGTGACAACGATTTTCCTTTCCAACCAGACAATCTGTCCTCAACCCTATCTATAATAGGCAACCAGTCCGACTTAGTGAGTTTTCCTGGCCTGAGAGGGAGTCCTAAATATTTGATTGGGAAGTCATTTGTCATACAATTTAGTATGGTGGCATGTTCCCGGGCTTCATCATCCGTTAGAGTAATGGGAATCAGTGCACTATTGTGAAAATTTATCCTGAGACCTGACCATGCTTCAAAACAGTAGAGGGACCCTTTAAAGCAGATTGTTTCTGATCTGGTCCCGTTCCCAAATAGTAGAGTGTCATCAGCATATTGTAGAATCGTGCATCCTTGATTGGAATTGCAGCTGGCCACCGGCTTAATCCAACCTTGTCTTCAACAATTTTCAAGCATTCCCCTTAGCACATCTGCTACAATAGTGAACAGAAGTGGGGATAGCGGATCCCCTTGCCGGAGGCCCTTCTTGCAGGGAAACGAGGGCCCTGGCTGCCCATTCACCGATATTGCCATCTTACTAGTCTGTAGACATTGTTTGATCCATCTAATCCATCTGTCCGCAAACCCTCTCCCTCTGAGAGCTTCTAGCAAGCACTCCCAGTCAACGGAGTCGTATGCTTTTTCAAAATCAAACTTTAGAAGGAAGTTCTTAGAATTGCTCGTGTGACAATGGTGTATAACTTGTTCAGCAGTGGCCACACAGTCCAGGATACATCTGCCCATGATGAAGCCCGTCTGGGTTTTGTTGATAATGCTATCCATTAAACTCCCCAGGCGGATGGCCAGAACCTTTGTGATGATCTTCGCTGAGCAATTAATGAGGCTTATCGGTCTAAAGTCCCCCACACGCTTAGACTCCTCCCGTTTGGGAATCAGGACAACTTCCGCAAAATTTATCATGCCCAGTCTAAGATTTTTATGAAAAAATTCCTCCATCAGCGCCATAATGGCCTCTTTAATCTCTTCCCAGAACACTTGGTAGAACATCATTGGAAAGTCGTCTGGTCCAGGTGACTTGTCTGCGCCCATTTGAGTGATGGCCTTCTTCACTTCCATTTCCGAAAATGGCTCCTCCAGATTGGAGAGAGTTTGCGCTGCGTCATTCTGCTCTCCTGCCAGAAATCCTCCCTCAAAGGGATCCTGAAATCATTCTTTCTACCAAAGAGGCCCTTATAGTAGTTCTGGAAGGTTGAGGAAATCTCCTTTTCGTCCTGCAAAGTTCCCAACTCCGTCTGAATTGAGAGGACGAGATTGGATCTGCGTCTGGTGCTAGCCACTCGGTGGAAGTAGGCCGTATTCGCGTCTCCCTCTTTGAGCCACGAAATCCTAGACCTTTGTTACCATTTGATCTCTTCCAACTTATAGAGATTGGCAATATTTCCTCGGAGCTCTAATAGCCTAGTCCTTTCTTCCTGAGACAAGACTCTCGACTCTTCCATCCTTACCAGTTCATCGATTTCTTCCAGGAATTCCTATTTGGAGCCCCAGATGGTCGAGAACCTAGATCGATTTTTTATTACCATGTGATGGAATCCCTGAATTTCCAGCCAAGCCTTCTCGAATCTGAATTTCCGTATCCTCTGTGCTCCGCGTACCCCTACATCGAGTAGGATCGGGGTGTAGTCTGACGTGGGCCTAGGAATCGATCTGGCTGTAGCTAATGGGAATTTAGCTTCCCACTCCATCGATACTAGGACCCTGTCCAGCTTGGCCATGATCGGAGTTGCATGCATATTGGACCATGTAAAGAGTCTGTCATTAATAGGGATATTGATCAGCTCGATTTCCGTGATCACCCTATTGAAATCCTCTCTGTGTCTATCGCTGGAGCCTCGACCTTTATGTTCGAAAGCAAATCTGGTGATATTGAAGTCCCCCCCAACAATCCAAGCCCCAGACCAGCGACGTCGAATGTTGACCAGCTCTTGCCAAAAAGCTACTCGATCTGAAGCCACATTCGGTCTGTAAATGACAGTCACCGTCTGCAACCAATCATCAGACCTTCGTTTCAATTGAGTAGTCAGGGAGAACGTTCCACTGAATACCTCGGTGCAAGAGAAAATATCTGAGTTGAACTCAATAGCGATCCCTCCAGAGGCTCCAGCTGAAGGGCGTAACACCCATTCCTTGATTCTGTTTCCCCCGATTCTTTTGAGTTTGAGCCCATGTTGGAGCTTGGTCTCCTGCAGCCCTACCACCTCTGCCTTGGATCTGCTAATAACGTCCCTGACCATGTGCCTCTTGTTGATTCTTGATTTTGATGATCACAACACAGTGCAACATGTGTCTATGTTACACAGCTAACAATGCAGTGCACATACAAAAGACAATTCTAGCTGAACAAATGAACAAGCTCAAAAGGATACAGATGAAGACTTCACTCAAGACAAGACTCAAGACTCAAGACTTCAAGCTCAAATGTGTTATATTGTTGCGTCTTGTAAACAGTGTATTTTACTTTCTGTTGAGTCTTAGTCTGATGTAAAGCCTTGTCAACACACACACACACACACACACACTCAAAATATTTCATAATGTGTGTTTCTTAAAACCCCCCCAAAAAGAGTCAAAACAGTTTGAAGAATTTTAACTCTTGAGTACCAGTCGACTTAAGCTTCTGCCAGTCGACTGATAGTACAAAACTGTTTAAAATTATTCAAACTCTGATCAGTCGACTCATATGGCAACCCAGTCGACTGTTCGAGAGCTTTTGACCGTTTTCTGTTTTTCAAAATCGAATTTTTTCAAACTCAAAATTTCAGATCCGTTGGTTGACAGTTGTGTAACTGTTTTTCCCAACGTTCAGGAGATCAAACTCTTTATATAGAGTTTCATATCTCACTGAAAAGAACGACTTGATTTTCATACACTCGAGCATTCTTTGTGAAGAACATTCTAAGTGATTTTCTGTGAGAAACAAAGCTTTCAAGTTCATACACTTTGGTTCTCTACATTCAGTCCAATATAGCTTTGAATTCGCTCTGGACTGAGTATAGAAGTCGACCTATTTCGTTAGCCACGTGCATCAACACATACAACAACAAGGCTATAGGTTGACTGTAAAGTATTCTTGTACTCTTGCTCTCGGTTGGAGAGTGGTTTTGACTCTTGGTTGTAGAGTTGGTGTCTTTTCACTCTTGGTAGTAGAGTGGGTTGCTTTCTCTAGTTGAGAGAAAGGACTACGGGTTAGACAAGGTTGTTGTCTTAACGCCGTAGGGTATTCTTGTAATTTTTCAAGAATAGTGGAAATCTCAAGTAGGTTGCTTGGGGACTGGATGTAGGTCGGGAGGACCGAACCAGGATATATCTTGTGTACTCTGTGATTGATTATCTTGTGTTTGCATTTACTTTTGCTTATTTAAGTTCTGCAAAACTTGTCTGGCCAGTCGACTCAGCTTCATATCAGTCGACTGATCAGTCTTGTATTAGTTGTTCTCTTTGTTTCAGCAGTCGCCTGCCTGATCTATAAGTCGACTGCATCGAGAGTTTAGATTTCCTTTATTTTGGCTATATCAGTCGACTGGTTCACCGCTAAGTCGACTGTGCCGAGAGAAATTATTTATTCCGCAATTTATTTTTGATAAACACTATTCACCCCCCCTCTAGTGTTTGTTGCTTCGCCTACAGGATCCAACACTTGGTATCAGAGCAAGGTTACAGGCTATGGCAACTACTTCAAATACAAATCAGTACCATGAAGGCCAATCTACACAACGGCCACCACTATTTGATGGAACGAACTACAATTATTGGAAGTGCCGAATGTGAATCTATCTTCAATCAATCAACTATGAGATATGGCAAATGACAGAGACGGAATATACTGCCCCTACCATTCCATATGCACAATGGAATGATGATCAAAAGAATCAGACTATGAACAATGCCAAAGCAATGAATGCCTTATTTTGTGCACTTACGAAGGAAGAATTCAACCGTGTATCCAATGCTACAACTGCACATCAAATTTGGCATACACTCGAGGTAACACATGAAGGAACAAATAAAGTAAAAGAGTCTAAAATTTCTGTTCTTGTCCACAGGTTTGAGATGTTCAGAATGAAGGACAATGAGACTGTGTCCGAGATGATTACTAGATTCACAGACATCACAAACTCTCTTGTGGCGCTTGGAAAGACTTATACCCAAGGAGAGATGGTCAGAAAAGTCCTACGTGCACTCACTCCAGAATGGGAGAAGAAAACCACAACAATAGAGGAGGCGAATGACTTGTCAACACTTACTCTCGAGAATCTTGTTGGAAATCTCATGGCATATGAGGTCCAACTTGAAGATCGAAAGAAAGATACAGAATCACACCAAACAAAGAAGAAATCATTGGCTTTTAAAGCCATGACAGACTCAGAAGATGAGGAAGAAGATGAAGAAGAAATAGCAATGTTCACTCGGAAATTCAAGAAGTTCTTAAAGAAGGGTAAGTTTCATTCTAAAGTTAAGGATTCTAATGACCCTCCTACATGTTTCAGGTGCAATAAAATATGTCACATGAAGAAGGATTGTCCCTTAGAAAATGCAAAGAACAAGGGAAAATCATCCAACTTCAAGAAGGACAAATATCCAAAGAACAAATTTGCCAAAAACAAGAAGGCTTATCAAGCTACATAGGATGATAGTGATTCATCTTCCGAAGAAGAAACGGATGAAAATAACGAAGTGGCAAATGTTTGTTTCATGGCTGTACAAGAGCATGTAAGTAATGATTATGATTCCGAAGATCTTCTTGATGCTTTTAATGAAATATTTCAAGAGTTAAAGAAAGAAAAGATTAGAGTTAAGAATCTTGAGAAAGTGAATCAAACACTTAATCAAGAAAATCTTAACCTTGATAAGGAAGTAAAATCCTTAAATTCTCGCAGTGCAAGTTTAGATACTGATCTTGAAACTCTCAAAAAGAATTATGAAGAGATTTCAAAGAACGTATCTAAGTTTAACAAAGGCAAAGAGAATTTAAATGATATGCTTCATCATCAAGTTACATCTAGTCAAAAATTTGGACTTGGCTTTAAAAAATCTTCTGTAAAAGAATCGCTTGTAGTAAACACTAGTAAGAATAAATCAGCATCTATTTCTAGTGTTACTCACAAGTTGTATGATTTCTTTGCAAAGCCAAAGGTTGTTAATTTCTGTGATAAAAGCAAAACTAACATTCGGTTAAGTCGACTGAACCATACAACCAGTCGTCTGTCCAGAGAAAGTGGATCTTATTCCACGAGATCAAAACCTCTTATAAGTCGACCTAGTGTATCTACCAGTCGACTGATGTACACCAACAGTCGACTGACTAACACTGGTAAGTCGACTGGACAGAACAAATTAGTATGGGTTCCAGTTAGTCTAAATCAGAATGATAGAATTGCTTATATCAATTCTTATATGCTAAATGTGTGTAATTCTACTTATTATATTCCTGCTTATGGAGGAAGATCAAACTCTTCATGGGTTTGGTTTCCCCCAAACTAATGTGTTTTGGACCCAATAAAAAGGGTACCATATTTACCTTACATTTTTTATAGGTCCCCAAGAAAGAACGCTGGATATTAGACAGCGGATGTTCAAAACACATGACAGGGCATGCCAACCTACTATCCACCATTGAAAGTATAGATGGATGAACCGTTACCTTTGGAGATAACAACAAAGGCAAAGTCATCGGTATTGGCATGGTCGGTAAAACTTCTAATCCTACTATAGAAAATGTGTTATTAGTTAGTGGTTTAAAGCATAATCTCTTAAGCATTAGTCAATTGTGTGATAAAGGATATAAAATAGTTTTTGAAAAAGATGCATGCTTAATTTATGATTCTACTATGCAAAATGTTGTTTTTCAAGGTTTTCGTAAAAATAATATTTATGAATTGTGTTTAAATGAAATTGATTTTTCAAATGACTTGTGTTTAATAGCCTCTAACAATGAATCTTGGTTATGGCATAGAAGATTTGGACATGTGAACATGAAAAATCTCTCGCAATTATCTAAATATAACCTAGTTAAAGGACTGCCAAAACTATCCTTTAAAAAGGATAAGTTATGTGATGCATGTCAACTAGGAAAACAAATCAAATCCACTTTTAAAACAAAAGACGTAATCTCTACTAGTAGGCCACTTGAATTAATTCATATGGATTTATTTGGCCCTACTAGAGTTGCTTCTTTAAATAAAAGTAGATATGTGTTTGTTTTAGTAGATGATTTTTCAAGATTCACTTGGACATTCTTTTTAAAACATAAAAATGATACTTTTGAAGAATTTGCACATTTTTGTAAACGTGTTCAAAATCAAAGATCTCTAACCATAGTCACTATTAGAAGTGATCATGGTGGAGAATTTGAAAATGAAACATTTACAGAATATTGCAACAAGAATGGTATAACACATTTATTTGCATTTCCTAGAGCTTCACCACAAAATGAAGTGGTTGAAAGGAAAAATAGGACCTTGCAAGAATGTGCACGTACTATGCTTGTTAAAAGCAATCTACCAAAGCATTTTTGGGCTGAAGCTGTTGCTACAGCTTGTTATGTTTTAAATAGAATTCTTCTAAGACCTAAACTAAAGAAGACTTGTTATGAGTTATTTTTTAATAAAATTCCTAAAGTATTTTACTTTAAGACATTTGGTTGCAAGTGTTTTATTCTAAACACAAAAGATAATTTAGACAAATTTGATTCTAGATCTAATGAGGGTATCTTTTTAGGATACTCAAATAGGAGTAAAGCATATAGAATTTTCAATAAGTCTACAATGACTATTGAAGAATCAATGTATGTTACATTCGATGAATCTTTACCTTCATCAACCTTAAATAAAGATGATGAAACTGATTTATCACCTTTAGATAATGTGATTAAATCCTTAGAGCAAACTAATCTATCTGATGAGTCGACTGATAAGGTCTCCCAGTCGACTGACATAAAGCAGTCGACTGAAGAACAAGTCAAGTCGACCGATCCGATTGAGATATCTTCAACTTTACCAAAGTCATTTGTTGAAGTTAAAGATCATCCTCATGACTTAATAATTGGTGACATCTCCCATGGTATTCAGACACGTTCACATGTTAATATGATCTCTCATACAGCATTCTTGTCGGATTTTGAACCGAAAAATATACAAGAAGCTTGTAAGAATGAATATTGGATGAATGCCATGCAAGACGAACTAAACCAATTTATAAGGAATGATGTATGGGATTTAGTTCCTAGACCTCCTGATCAGACTATCATTGGTACCAAATGGGTATTCAAGAATAAGTTAGATGAATCAGGACAAGTTGTAAGGAACAAGGCTAGATTAGTTGCCCAAGGATATAATCAAGAAGAAGGTATAGATTTTGATGAAACATATGCTCCTGTTGCTAGACTAGAATCCATTCGTATTTTATTATCTTTTGCTTGTTTTATGAATTTTATACTTTATCAAATGGATGTGAAAAGTGCCTTTCTTAATGGGTTTATTAAGGAAAATGTTTATGTGAAACAACCACCAGGTTTTGAACATGAACAATTTTCAGATCATGTTTATAAATTGAAAAAGGCTTTATACGGTCTTAAACAAGCACCTCGTGCTTGGTATGATCGTTTAAAAACTTTTCTTTTAGAAACAGGATTTGAAATAGGTAAAGTAGACACTACCTTGTTTATCAAAAGAGTTAAGAATGATATCTTAATCATACAAATATATGTTGATGATATAATTTTTGGTTCTACTAATAATAATCTATGTCAAGAATTTGCTAATACCATGAAAAATAAATTTGAGATGAATCACATGGGTGAACTCAATTATTTCCTTGGACTTCAAATTAAACAGTCCTCAAATGGCATATTTATAAATCAAGGCAAATATGCAAAGGAATTACTCAAACGTTTTAACATGGATAGTACTAGTAGTAAATCCACACCTATGGCTACTACTACTACTCTTGACAAAGATTTATTGGGTAAGAGTGTTGATCAAAAACTCTATCGAGGTATGATTGGTTCACTCTTATATATTACTGCAAGTAGACCAGATATTATGTTCAGCGTATGTTTATGTGCTAGATATCAATCTAGTCCTAAAGAGTCTCATTTAAAAGTAGTGAAACGAATTTTAAGATATATTAAAGGCACATCTGAATATGGTTTATTTTATCCACGCACCGATAATTTTCAACTTTTGTCTTATAGCGATGCCGATTTTGCTGGAAGCAAAACTGATCGCAAGAGTACTAGTGGCACATGTCACTTTTTGGGACATTCCCTAGTATCTTGGTGCAATAAAAAGCAAAACTCCGTATCCCTATCAACCACAGAAGCTGAGTATATCGCTGCAAGTTTGGCTTGTGCACAAATTTTATGGATGAAACAAACCTTATTAGATTATGGTATTTCATTTGAGAAACCCTCAATTATGTGTGATAATACCAGTGCAATTAATTTATCTAAAAGTCCTATTCAACATTCACGTACGAAACATATTGATATTCGACATCATTTTCTACGTGATCATGTTTTAAAAGGAGATATATCTTTAGACTTTATCTCTACTGATAAACAAGTAGCAGATATATTTATCAAGCCCCTTAAGGAAGATACTTTCATTAATTTAAGAAGAGAACTTGGAATTTGTGATTTTATTGACATTTGCTGAAAATTGTTACTGTTAAGTCGACTATACTTTTGAGTAAGTCGACTGTACTGCTTTTTAAATACATACAAATTTTTTTTCTCTGACCAGTCGCCTGGTTCCTCTACCAGTCGACTGGTTAGTAGACATAAAATGTTTATTTTCTTCTCGACTCAGTCGACTGATCTCCCTACCAGTCGACTGTCACGAGCTAAATCATCTTCAGCGACTATTCATCGCGTCTTTTGAGATGGAATTCACTCATTTTTCACCCGTGATCTTTCATCCTCACCGTCGATTTCACCTCTCCTTGATCTTAGCCGTTCCCTCATAGTTAAAACCCCTTTTCACCAGCCGCTTTCACTCCTTACCGTTCTCAAATTTTTTACCCCCAATTTCAAAACCCTAGCTTTTGGAGAAGAAGGTGATCTGCTCTCTCCGTGGTGCTTGTACTTGCTCCTGCTCGACTCTCTCTCTTTTTCGGTATAACCCTTTCGACTCTTTTCTCATGGCACCCAAACGATCGAAACGATCTCATGAGGGTACTTCTTCTTCACAAGAATACACCCAATATCTCTTGAGTCCCGATCTTCTTGATCGTTGGTATGTCTTTTGTACCATTCAAATCTTCCCTAGAAGATTTGTAAATTTTGATGACCTAGACCGTTTTAATCTCATTCCACTATTTCAAAATTGCAGTCTCTATGACTTTCTCTCATTATCAAACCAACCTAATTACTATCCCCAACTAATTTATTTGTTTTACACAAATATGCGAGTTGTGCAAAAACCAAATGGGGATGTCCAAATCCGGTCGTCTGTAAAAAATGTTAGAATGACCCTCACACCGACTAGGATTAATGAGATATTAGGTATTGATGATGTGGGATCATCTCTTGATGACATTCTTATAGATAATCCTTCTATTTTATCTAGAATTTTCCTACCTAATTCTAACCTTCCAATGACAAGCAAAAATATCAAACCAATTGCTAAGCTTGTCGGTAGAATATTAGCATATAACATCCTTCCTAAAAAGGGTAGTTATGACCAATATTCTATTGAATTACAAAAAGCCATATATGCAATTTTTGGTAGAATTGCTGTTAATTAGGGGTCAAGTTATCTTTTCAAAACTTACTCAAGACCACACTCACTTTCTGCCTTTTGGAGGTCTTCTCACTAGAGTTTTTATAGCTTTTGGAGTTGATCTTGATTCGGAGACAAATGTTGTTTCTCGATATGAGTGTTTTGATCGTGCTAGTTTGGCACGTATGAAACTCCTTGATGCTCCTACTCGATCACCCCCTAGGTCTCCTCCTCTTTCCCAAGCTCCTTTAGGTTCTTCTTCTAGACCTAGAGCCTCTCAACCTTCTACATCTGATGATCCACCTCTCCCTCAAGCCAATTATGATGACCCTCGTACCATGTACGACTGTGTGTCCTACCTAATGAACCATTCAGTCACTGTCGATACACATCTTTCTACCCTTGGTTCCAAACTAGACCATATTAATTCTGAGATAGCCAATCTCACTCATCTCTTCACTTCTCAGTTTCCTCCTCCTTCTCAAGATGATGACGAAGACTCCGAAGAAGATGATTAAAGATTATTTATTTTCTTTTTTATTTATGTAATTTTTCTTTTAATGCATTTGTTTTTATGTATTAGACTTTCTCTCTTTCAATGCAAAACCTTGTTACTTTGTACTTTTTGATGATTCCAAAGGGGGAGAGAAAGACAGATCTGAGTATATCTATCTGTGCTATGTGTTGTTTTCTGAGTATTGAAATATCTCTGGTCAGTCGACTTCCCCAAGGATACAGTCGACTGATGCTGCAGCTGTGATACTTGCTGCATCTGTGATACTTAACTGTTTTCATGGTATGTTCAGTCGCCTGATCTATTTGTTCAGTCGACTGATACATTCTTTATGACAGGAATTTGTTTTATGTATGCATATTGTGTTTTTAATAGGGGGAGCTTCTTAAAACCTATGCTTGTATGTTTCTATATAAATTGTTATCAACTATTGTGTTATCATCATCAAAAAGGGAGAGAATGTTGATTCTTGATTTTGATGATCACAACACAGTGCAACATGTGTCTATGTTACACAGCTAACAATGCAGTGCACATACAAAAGACAGTTCTAGCTGAACAAATGAACAAGCTCAAAAGGATACAGATGAAGACTTCACTCAAGACAAGACTCAAGACAAGACTCAAGACTCAAGACTTCAAGCTCAAATGTGTTATATTGTTGCGTCTTATAAACAGTGTATTTTACTTTCTATTGAGTCTTCGTCTGATGTAAAGCCTTGTCTACACACACACACACACTCAAAATATTTCATAATGTGTGTTTCTTAAAACCCCCCCAAAAAGAGTCAAAACAGTTTGAAGAATTTTAACTCTTGAGTACCAGTCGACTTAAGCTTTTGCCAGTCGACTGATAGTACAAAACTGTTTAAAATTATTCAAACTCTGATCAGTCGACTCATATGGCAACCCAGTCGACCGTTCGAGAGCTTTTGACCGTTTTCTGTTTTTCAAAATCGAATTTTTTCAAACTCAAAATTTCAGATCCGTTGGTTGACAGTTGTGTAACTGTTTTTCCCAACGTTCAGGAGATCAAACTCTTTATATAGAGTTTCATATCTCACTGAAAAGAACGACTTGATTTTCATACACTCGAGCATTCTTTGTGAAGAACATTCTAAGTGATTTTCTGTGAGAAACAAAGCTTTCAAGTTCATACACTTTGGTTCTCTACATTCAGTCCAATATAGCATTGAATTCGCTCTGGACTGAGTATAGAAGTCGACCTATTTCGTTAGCCACGTGCATCAACACATACAACAACAAGGCTATAGGTTGACTGTAAAGTATTCTTGTACTCTTGCTCTCGGTTGGAGAGTGGTTTTGACTCTTGGTTGTAGAGTCGGTGTCTTTTCACTCTTGGTAGTAGAGTGGGTTGCTTTCTCTGGTTGAGAGAAAGGACTACGGGTTAGACAAGGTTGTTGTCTTAACGCCGTAGGGTATTCTTGTAATTTTTCAAGAATAGTGGAAATCTCAAGTGGGTTGCTTGGGGACTGGATGTAGGTCGGGAGGACCGAACCAGGATATATCTTGTGTACTCTGTGATTGATTATCTTGTGTTTGCATTTACTTTTGCTTATTTAAGTTCTGCAAAACTTGTCTGGCCAGTCGACTCAGCTTCATATCAGTCGACTGATCAGTCTTGTATTAGTTGTTCTCTTTGTTTCAGCAGTCGCCTGCCTGATCTATAAGTCAACTGCATCGAGAGTTTAGATTTCCTTTATTTTGGCTATATCAGTCGACTGGTTCACCGCTAAGTCGACTGTGCCGAGAGAAATTATTTATTCCGCAATTTATTTTTGATAAACACTATTCACCCCCCCCCCCCTCTAGTGTTTGTTGCTTCGCCTACAGGATCCAACATCTCTTACCCCTATCCCCCAGCCCCCTAACATTCTAGAATAGTGTATTCATAGGATGACAGGGTCAGGGGTGATCATTGGTGTGGGTGTGCGGCTGGCTACATCCTCTAGGATGTCCGTCGTCCCAGTGCTAGTGCCTAACGTGGACTCATAAGTCTTAACCCTCTCATTTTCCCAACCCCTAATTTTGTTGAGAAGTAACGCATTGCGCTCAGTGTCACACACCTCTAACCCACATGTTTTAGCAAGGAAAAAAACTTCAGAGTCCGACATAAAACTCAATATTGAAGCTAAAAACATTTTCGTACCTCTGCTGTCGAATTTTGCGGCTTTGGCTGCCGCTGCAACCTCAAGATAGTCATCTAAGGACTCCACATGAGCCATCTTGGGCGATTGCCGAACTCTAAATCCAACTACCCTGCTCAACGCTCCAGAGCTATCTCCAGGTGCAGAATCCGGAAGAGTGGACAGGACCATCTCTGGCGATATTTCCCTCTGTGTGTTAGCAATAAATTCTAGGTCTTCGGATTCTTCATCAGTGAAAGAGAATTCCTCATCTAGATTTAGTCGCCCTTCCCGGCCCTCTTCACTATCTGATTGGTGAGTTTCCCATTGTAGGGTAGGAGCAGTCATAACGGACTCCTCATTGAGCCCACATACTGGCGACACAATAATAATAGCTGCACTATCCTCTGCGGACCCCTCAATGGGCCCACATTGTGTCTGAGTGTTGGAAATTGTAGAATTGCACTTCCCAGAGACAATTAGCTGCGATTTGGACCCCTCATTGGGCCCATTAACATCTATAAATAGCACATCCCCTGACCCACTTTTCTCACTGTCTGGTGCAGCATAGCGGTATGCTTCTCCGCGCCACCATACCGCCAATCTCAAAACCTGAGCTTGTCGTTTGGTTTAAGTGGGGGGTAATAATAACCCCCTACCAGCTGGCACCGTAGGATAGGGTGAGGGAGCGGTTGGCTCAGCAGGCGTGGCTTTCGAAGTCTGCGCTGTAAACAATGAAGGGGTGAAAACCCTTGCTTCCTTCCTCATTTCGCCAGAAGCTTTCTTCCCCTCTTCACCTTCTTTGCCTTCTTTACCAAAATCGCCATCTCTCACACACTCTACTCTGCTACCCACTCCCTCAGCAGCACTCTTGCTCGCCTTTGCGAGCTTTTCGCAGGGGCTGAGCAGATCTGTGCTCGATGCTTTCCCCAGTCTGGCCTCTGTCGCTTGTCCCCCATGTTCCAAAGCAGCTTCTTTTTCTGCCTCTGGAGAAAACCAGAGTTTGGTTACCCACTCTCTGGTGGAAAGCGCACCTTCACTTGTCTTCTTCACCAGATTGTTGGTTTCCTCCACCAACCCACGTTTCGAAGCCTGCATTCTATTGTCTAGTGTAGCTTTGCCATGCTGGGGGTCTGCAAGCCCTGACCTACCCCTCTGAGCCACTGCGCCCTCCTCTACTCCAGTGTGCAGAGCTAGATCACCATTATAGGCAAATTTTTTGGCCCCTTTTGTGTGGTCGGTCTCTGTCTCTTGAAGCCTTTCCAAATTTGGTTGGCAGAGCAAATCCACCGTTCGTTCTGAAGAGTTGAGGGTTCTTGTGGACTTTTGACCGTTGGATCTAATGGTGAGGTCCCTGTCTCTACCAGCTTGGAGCGGCCTAGCTGTTCGGCACTGTTACTCCCCCCTAGCTGCCTTGATGATCTCCCGGTGAGCCCTTTAAACATCGTGCGAACCATCTATAGTAAGGTCCCTTGTTGGCGATACCACCTGCCTGTAAGATCTACTGTCTCTGAGAGCTGATGTAGGCACGGTGGAGGGGATGGTCGCTTATGCACCCTGTGCTTCTTCTCTTCTGTCGAGAACGAATCTTATCAGATAAGATTCTTCAAATGAAAACACCTTAGCAAAGCGCGGCATCAAGGCGATATTGGTGCTTCTGATGAGTACTCTTGCCGATACAAGGTCTGATCGGCGCACCGTTTTCTTGTCAATCTCCTCCACCGTCCCAAAATCCGCTACAATCTCTTGTAGGGTTTCTCTCTTCCAGAAGTGGAGGGGGACGTTATGCAGCCAGATCCAAAATTTGTCTCCCTGAGGGAGCTCCGCTCCGAAGTTGGGCGTCCACGCGCTGAATTCCACTTGGAAATGTCCGAAGTCGACTAGTCCCAAGCCCACAACTTCGATGACATTTTCTGGTGAAGGAAATGAGACTAATAATTGAAGGTGGCATAGCTTCTTAGCAACCTAATCCTTATGAGCACGCATTGGCCATCTAGCGGCCAGGGCCTGCATTAAATGCACCTCTGATGGCCTCCCTGCTCTGATCTTGGCAATGGCGCACCACTGTCTCAACCAACGTTCTTCGTTTTTTATCGTTTCAAGGCTATTTGCCAATCGAATCATCGTGGGGTTCTCAGGTGACCTCCCACGACTCACCGAACGTTCTTCGTCGCTGTGGGTTTCCACTACATTGGTGCAGACATACGATCGATGGCCCCATTTCATGCACTAAAGGCACCTAACTTCTTTGGTACATTCACTTCTGTAATGCCCAAGATCGCCGCAGTTGAAGCATGGCGCCGGCTTGCACTTGCCCTTCCTCTGTTTCTTACAACGTAGGAGTTGTTCAGATTGAAGGTTAGAACTTTGAGACTTGTTTTTCTTCCCTCTCACTTGAATCCACTGCCCTTCCTCTTCCAATTTTCCAGAGTCGCCTCCCACCGTAAACCCTTCCAGCGCAGCTCCTTCGTGAACTCGCTGGTTGCTGGCTTTAGGTTGGGGGCTCTCCTATGCAGATGGACTGGCGGGATGGTCGGCGATTGGGTTCAATGGACTGGTGGAAGCCGTTTGATGTGGTTCAAGGGTCATCCTGGTGTCATTGCGTTGATTTGGTGGGTTAGAACCCCTGAGATGTTCACCTGAGGTCCTAAGTTGAAAATGCTGATTATATTGTTGATGGGGGTGTTGGTGTAGAAGAGACGGTTTGGGATGTGTGGTGGAATGGTGTAGGTTTTGTCTGTGAGCATCATGATCAAATCCTCCCTGATAGGCTCCCCTGTGTTGGAGAGGACGTTGGTCTGAAGGCGAGGTTCTCCTATGCGATACTGTTCGGAAGGAGGACCCCGTCGTTGGGCCCTTCTCTCAACAAGCTCCCTTTTTTGGCTATGGAACCCATGGTCCCTGACCGGTCCCCTTATTGAGCGGTGATGATCATCTCTCCTCCCCTCAAGATGATGATGTGCACGATGGTGTGCACGTGTCGGGGAGCGAGAATGACTGAGCTCTTGGTCTCTTTCCTCAATGGGAAGTGGGATCAACTTTGAGGTGGGCTTGGCGGGGATGGAATGGAAGGCTATGGCCTCATTGGGAGCTAGGGGGTAGTACTGTGGGATTGATCTTGGTCAGAGATGGGGGGGGGTGATTGGTAGTTGTTGTTGTGGTGGCGGTTTAATAGTCTCCGAAGAAGATGTCGGAGCTGGTGGATAGCGGACCCTCTCATTGGGCCCGCATCCACTGAGCTTAAGGATGGAAAGCATGACTTGTTGAACAACAATGGGTTAAGAGGAGGACGGGGTAGAGGGTGGAGAGAGGTGAGGTTGAAGTTGATGAGCTCTAGGCTGATGTGAAGAAGAAGGTGGGGAAGAGGAGGTAAGGGAAGGGCATCAAGATCAGAGCAAGTGGGGGGGCTAGGTTGATGTGAGGAAGAAGGTGGGGAAGAGGAGGAGGTATGGGAAGGGCATCAAGATCAGAGGAGGGGGGGTTCAGAGGCCAGAAATGTGACTGGGGAAGTAATCAGAGGGGTCTCAGGGAGAAGGAGTTGGTAGGAGCTCATTCTCAATCAAACATTTGCCACCACCGTTCATTGAAATTCTTGCAAGTAGATCCTATTCGTTACCATATCACTGTATTGATTCTCTTCGTTGAGTCTACTGAGGGTTTACACGAGCTAACCCCAATATTCTTGATATCATGCCACTTTTGACTCCAAAGATTGAATCTTTCATGAGTACATAGAGAATTGATAATAGGGTTGTTCATATAATCGTCACACAAATAAATTATTGTAGAGACAATTGATAGGTTGTATGTTGTTTGATCGATTGATGATTGATTGATGATAAATTAGTGTATGAGCGTGTTCTAATTTTATTTATCATGTTTTGACAATTTATTGACTAAAGAATCGATACCCATCATGTTAATTAATTGATTTTCAAGAAAACTACACAAATCCTGTATATTGCTTGCTGACCTGTATATTGACTGGTATTTTTTAACCAGTAAATGATCTTAAAATGAATTGCTTTCTGAATATGAATTGTATCCTTATCTTTCTAGTTTCCAGAACATCTTGAATTTTTGAATTTCGAGTTGTGTAGCAAAAGTTATGCCCATTTTACTACAGCTGTGTTTTTTTTTTTTCCTTTCAGATTTTCTGATTCTTGTATCTTTCATGTTTAAATAATGAAAAAGCTGATCAAATGATAAAATTTTGCTCTGAAAATTTCTAGATTGTTGCTTAACATGTTTAGGAGTCTAGAAAATATTTTTAATGAATTTATTATTAAGTTTTACTGTTTCTAAGAATATAACAACATGATATCGAAATTCTGTCTGAACATGAAATCTGTAAAGAACAATATAATTGACCTAGCTACTGTTGTCGGATTTTGAACTTTAAATATGCGTTGGAACCATGTGGAAGTCTAGTTTCTAGAATTTATGACGAATTCAGTTTTTGAGTTCTGAAACAGCGAAAAACTGTATTTTTGTACAGACTCCTGCTGTCCAGAATTTTACTTTTCAGATTTTAATAGTCTAATTATTCCTATATCATATTATTGCATGAATTAATGTATGTAAGTTGTATTGCATGATACTAATGAATTATGGTCACCATTCTAATCGTCCTATTCAAGTTATCATCCTATTGTCTCCCTATTGTTACCATCGTTCATCTCATGTCTCAAATTGCATATTGTATTGCTGTATTGATAAAATAATTAACAAGCCGGGGTTGAGGGAAAGACCATAGTAGTGGACAATATAGGTAAGTGTACTCGGAAGGGGGTCCGTGCTTCCCATGATTTCAAGTTAAATGGAACTAAGTGCCACATAGAACTAAGTGTCACGTCAGGGGTTGACGGGGGCCACCTTTAGAATTTACGGGGGCCACCTTTAGAATCCATTACATGATTACATGATTCACGAACCAGTTTACCGGTTTTTCTATTTACAAGTTATATGGAACTAAGTGCCACGTAGAACTAAGTGCCACGTCAGGGGTTGACGGGGACCACCTCTAGAATTTACGGGGGCCACCTCTAGAATCCATTACCTGATTACATAACATGATATGATTCCTGTTTACATGATGCCTGAGTACACGGCCCTATAAAATCCACCACTAAGTCTAAACGTAACTTGTTTGTATGTACCAACCATGTGGTAAATGGATGGAACACATGAAGTGCTACATTAGTTAGGATTAAAATGATTAATAGACTTAAGAGTTGCATCACATCGACACTGCATATTGTTCATCTTTATTTCTAGTGATATCGAATATTGGCTAAGTGTTACCATTATTGATTACTGCTACCGAATATTGCATCATTGTTTATAGTCATTGTACCGATTATCATGATATCAATTATTTTTGTTGTCCCGTGTTATTGATTCCTATTGATCCATTGATTCATTGTTATACCGTTATTCCATTGTTCTCTACTTTTTCTACTTGTTGTTCATGACTTGCTCTAAGGATAATTTTTCTCCTCTTTTTAGATGAAGTGTTTACAAGTGTTGATGGAGAATTACCTGATGGATTAAGAGAACAATATTGGTGAAGGAATTGATTGCATCGCCGCTTAATAAATAATTGTTTTTGTCATGAAGACTTAATTATTGAACTATTGTTATTTCATTGTATTGGGTTTATGTCCCGAATATTGTTATTTGTTTCCAAATGTTGGATTATTATTGTATTTGGATATTTTTATTGCTTCATTCCATATATTATTGTTCATGAGATTATTATTATTATTGCCTGTGCAATTGTTCTGTATTGTTTATATTGTTGAGTTGATCGGATAAATAGCTTATTAGTGACGTTAGTCATTCGCTAGGCCAATGTTACGTGCTCGTATTCTATATTTTTGAGAAGTGGGGTGTGACAAGATTGGAGTTGCCAGAAGAACTAGCACAGGTACATAACGCATTTCATGTATCTATGCTATGGAAATATGTCCTAAATCAGAATCACCAGTTGCCTGAGGCCCTGAAGTACCAGAAGGTTTGCAACTGAACTTGAGCTATGAGGAACAACCAGTGGAGCTCTTAGATCAGTGGGAAAAGGTATTAAGGAACAAAGTTATATCCATGGTTAAGGTATCGTGGAGGAATCTTTTGGTCGAAGAAGCAACTTGAAAATCAGAAAACCGAATAAAGAATGATTTCCCTGAACTATTTGTTTAGCTCTGTACATTGTGGTTTCCCTGACTAGTATAGTTCTAGGGACAAAACTATTCTAAGGAGGGAGTGTTGCAACACCCGCCAAAAAAACTAAGAGAATGTTTTAAATATTTATCAATACGTGCAATGCACGTGTGTGCAGTGCACGTGTTAGTTGTATTTTTCTTAATATAAATTAGTATAAATGGATTTATATGTTGCATTAGCTTGTCAAGAATAAAGATATGGAGTGACTTAAATCTAGCTAAATTAGAATGATTTGAACTTTTATTGAAGTAAGTCTTATGATTTGAACTAACCAACATATCACGTGATTTGTAACTTTTGTGTACACCAAATTGTGAAAATAAACCCACACACACATCCTAGGTGTTGACCGGCCAATTTTGGGAGTAAAGAGAGAATTTGAATTAGTCAAGAGGCTTTCAACTAAGTGGGAGGAGTGGACTAATTAGTTGAGAGATCATGGTAGAGTTGTGGGTAGTTTTGTAACTCCCAGTCACCCCATCACTTAAATATTAGTCAACCAATATAGGAGGGAGAGTTAGCATTCATTTGTATGTGTGATCAACTATTCTAGCATAGAACAATTGAAATTGAAGGCTTTTGGGATATTGCTTGCAAGGAATTCATCACATTAGGTGGGTGTTCCTCTTCTTTGTTGCATTGTCTATTTTTCTTTTATTATTATTGTACACTGGTGATTGAAAGCATGTTAGATTTGTACGAATATAAATTATATAATCAAATTAGTATTGAGTGAATCCATAGCAATTGTGGTTTGATATATTAATTAATGATGTGAATAGTTTTGGAAACAAGAATTTAATTTGTGAAGTGATTGATTATGCATGAATGACTAAATCATAGTAGAAACATAAATCGTGCAAACGAACTTTTCTTTTGATTGGGATATCATGCTAAATAATTATCTATTGAGTAATGCATAAATATTCCTTTAATGTTAGAAGTTCATAGCATGTGGATGAACATTACTTGATGCGTAAATGTTGTAGTTAACCGTAGAATTGTGCATTTGTTATTAAATATCGACGAGAAGTTAGAGATCATTGTGCATGTAAACAAAAGTTATGAGTAATGTAAATCTCAGTTTTAATGAGAATTATTTTATTGTTAAACATAATTAAGTTTTTATAAGGCTAAATATAAAAAAAGTATACAAAATTTTGGGCCAGTTTAAAAAAAAGTACACTAAGATTTTTTTGTTTAAAAAAAGGACACAATGTTTTTAAAAACTCTACTGGGTTAGTTAGGGTTAGGGTTGGGTTAGGGTAGGATTTAAAAAAACCACTTTCATCTTTTATTTGTGTTTACAAAATACCATATTCATCTTTTATTTGTGTTTAAAAAAATATCACTTAACTAATCAGATGTTTAAATAACAACCCCCCCCCCCCCCCCCCCCCCCCCCCCCACCTCGAACTAACCCTAACCCTAACCTTAACTAACCCAGTGGAGTTTTTTTAAACATTGTGTCCTTTTTTTAAACAAAAAAATCTTAGTGTACTTTTTTTAACTGGCCCAAAACTTTGTGTACTTTTTTTATATTTAGCCTTTTTATAATTTTAGAACTCAATATTGACAAGTTTGTCAAGCTAGGGTTTACATTCGAGTCGGATCCAGAGGGGATCAGATCATGGTCTGTTTAAGCTATATTGATTCTTTGGAAGCAAGACGATAGGTTGAGAGGCTTGCGATCCTGGTTGTTGCATGTGTCTTGGGTGCGTGGAGTTTGCGATTTCAAGTCGGGTGGACTCGAATTCGGGTTATTTTTTATTTTTTATTCATACTTTCAGTTTTCTTCTCTTTAGAATTGATCCTTTTAACTTAAAATCAGATTAGAATTAAATTAGATTAATTTGATATATGATCCAGATTTAATTCAGACTGATTTTAAGATAGAGTAGATTAAACTAAGATGTAGATTAAATATTGATTAGGAAGTAATTTTAAATTCAGATTAATTTAGGTTCAATTTAGATTTGGTCTAACTTTGAACTAAAATTAATTTAGTTTTAGATAAGGTTTAATCTAGATCTAATTGAGGTTAGTTCTGGAATTAAACTAAGATTTGTTCGATTAGAAGTCAAATAGCATCCATAATCTAGTTAAAATATTTAGAAGTTCAAATTATCAATGGGACTGGAATTGCTTTCGGTGCAAGTAGCATTGATGGAGACAGATTACAGAGATGGAAGCTTGTGGTTCTGGTTAGTGTGTGTGGCTTGGGAGGTGAGAGGTCACAAGTTCGAGTCTTGGTGGGCTCAAGTTATTGTTTTATTTATTTACTTTTATTATTTTGGAAATTAAACTTGATCTTAAGAAAAATATTTTACTGGAAATTGGTAGAAATGATCTTGGATTAAATTCCAGATTTTAATGAACAATTAACTTCATATTTGGTAATTGGATTTAAAATGTGTTATTTGAGATGATTTAATTGAACTATAGTTTTTTGAAATCCTATTATGACTAAGATTGGGAAAATTTTTAATTTAAATAAATATAGTTAACTGAGAACGACTATTTTGGGAAATAAATAAAAAACAAATTTGAAATATGAGAGACCTAATTTCTGATTTCTTTAAGTGTTATGGCTAACTTAGAAGTCCCTAGAGTAAAAGTGGGCATATTCTAGTTGTGTGGATTCTAGAGGCTGAGCGGACTTAGGATACCGACAAAGATGTGAAGTGTTGGGAATGAGCCAGTGGGGCTAGAGATTCCAATTGGTTGAGTTAAATCCAGTTAGGTTACGCTAGCTGTAAGATGAGTTGTGTTTTCTTTCGAACTAAAGACAAACACTAGAAAGAGTTGTGACGAAGTAGGAGCAAACATAAGTATGAGGGCTTTAGAATTATTTGCGGTGTGAGATATTCACCAGCATTCTAGGATGTGAGTGAACTAGTTTCCAGAATTATCTGCGGTTAGGGATTGATCTCCAGAATTACTGGGATATGAGCGACGCTCGTGGGACGCTTGTGTGATAAGGGTTCCGGAATGACCTGCAGGGTGAGGTATTTTCCAAATATTCCTGAATGTGAGTGAAATAGTCTCCAGAATTATCTGAGGAAGGAGATTAACCTACAGAATTTCCAGAGCGAGAACCAATATTCACCAGATGTCTAAATCTTGAAGTTCGTCACAGTTATAGGCTGCATAATGAGGGATTGAACCCTGTAATAAGGAGAACGCTAGAGTCTTTCTCTCGAACCTATGTTGTATGGATGACATAGAATCCGAACAAGTGTGAATTAGAAGTGCACCGTGCATTAGTCATTAGGTTCATGACATACATTGACATACTTAGGATAGTCACTTTCCATACTTTTCTGCAGCATTCAAATTCATGATTGTAAAGTTGAAGGATTGATTTTATATAGTATTGCGTCAGTTGCATTCAACTAACATGCTCACAGTTCTCAAGTTTTGCAGGACTCTGATTAGCGAGTGGCGTAAGCGCAAGCTTGTGACAAGAGATGTTATGAGAATGCGAATTCATGATGGTACGAGTTGTAATATATATGTAAATTCCGCTGTGTATTATAAAGAACACTGTTGTAATGAAAAAATTATAAAATTTTCATATATTTTTGTACGAAATTGAAGTAAAAAAAAGATTTTGGATGTGCCAAAAATTCCCTGTATATGGAATTTGGTCGTTCAGGATGTCAAAAATTTGAAGTTCATCGGGTAACTCTAACTGATATGCTATTGTACAGATTCGTTTAATAATCTTGCATGGACCCACATACCCCTCCTTTCTTGAATCTCATTATCACTCTAGTATGTGATATTTTTAGGAATACACTATCTCCAACTTTGAATTCCAGATCTTTTTTTTTACGTTTATCTGCATAATTCTTCTACCGGCTTTGGACAGTCTTCATTCATTGTTGAATGAGTTTTATTTTCTCTGATGTCGTATGCACAATTTATGGTCCTAACATCCGCCTTTTTCCAAACTTTAACCAATAAAATGGAGTCCCACATCTCTTCCCATATAAAGATTCATATGGTGTTATCTCAATACTCGACTGGTAGTTATTGTTATACGAAAATTCCACCAAAAGTTATCTTACACTCCAATCTCTGAACTTCTCATATTTTAGTACTTAAGGACAATCAAAGATCATTTTTATTTTTGAAAAAGGTACGGTTACTACGTCCGACTATGCAATATGACTGCGTAGACCACGAAAAGAAAAAAAATGACTGCGCAATCGGTTGTAAAAAATATTGTCTGTACGCCGACGTTATTAATGTCTCAACATGAGTGCCTAATGAAATAAATTATATTTATAAGGGTTGTAAATATAGGTTAGTGATGTATGAGTACAAGATTTAAGATGGACTATTATGAAAAAGGGACACCATTTTATATCTTGTGTTGGTTGATTGATTGCTATGGTTATATGCAAAAGTAGAAACTTATAGGGATCTAAGTGTAATGTTTCATTTTGTGTCAACCATGTTAGTGGACATATGGCTTAAGCATGGGTTAACTCATGCTAGGTGAATTCATGAGAGATTAGCACATGGGTTTATCAAAGTCTTATATAGTTGTCAGCTTTATAAGTGGAGAAGCTTAGGTTGCGTTTGTTTTGTTATTTTGAAAAGAGTTTTCTGAATAGAGTTTTCTGAAAACTGTATTCTGAATAGAGTTTTCTGAAAATGAGTTTAAAAGCTGTTTGGTTATATTTTTTTCTGAAAACTGTATTCTGAAAGCTGTTTTTCTGAAAAAGAGAGTTTAAAAGCTGTTCGGTTATATTTCTAGCTGAAAACTGTTATCTGAAAGATGTTTTTCTGAAAAAGAGAGTTTAAAAGCTGTTCGGTTATATTTCTAGCTGAAAACTGTTATCTGAAAGCTGTTTTTCTGAAAAAGAGTATTTAAAAGCTGTTCGGTTATATTTCAAGCTGAAAACTGTTATCTGAAAGCTGTTTTTCTGAAAAAGAGTGTTTAAAAGCTGTTCGGTTATATTTCTAGCTGAAAACTGTTATCTGAAAGCTGTTTTTCTGAAAAAGAGAGTTTAAAAGCTGTTCGGTTATATTTCTTGCTGAAAACTGTTATCTGAAAGCTGTTTTTCTGAAAAAGAGTGTTTAAAAGCTGTTCGGTTATATTTCAAGCTGAAAACTGTTATCTGAAAGCTGTTTTTCTGAAAAAGAGTGTTTAAAAGCTGTTCGGTTATATTTCAAGCTGAAAACTGTTATATGAAAACTGTTTTTCTGAAAAAGAGTGTTTAAAAGCTGTTCGGTTATATTTCAAGCTGAAAACTGTTATCTGAAAGCTGTTTTTCTAAAAAAGAGTGTTTAAAAGCTGTTCGGTTATATTTCAAGCTGAAAACTGTTATCTGAAAGCTGTTTTTCTGAAAAAGAGTGTTTAAAAGCTGTTCTGTTATATTTCTAGCTGAAAACTGTTATCTGAAAGCTGTTTTTCTGAAAAAGAGAGTTTAAAAGCTGTTCGGTTATATTTCTTTCTGAAAACTGTATTCTGAAAGCTGTTTTTCTGAAAAAGAGAGTTTAAAAGCTGTTCGGTTATATTTCTAGCTGAAAACTGTTATCTGAAAGCTGTTTTTCTGAAAAAAAAGAGTTTAAAATCTGTGAGGTTATATTTATTTCTGAAATCTGTTATCTGAAAGCTGTTTTTCTGAAAAAGAGAGTTCAAAAGCTGTTCGGTTATATTTCTTTCTGAAAACTGTTATCTGAAAGCTGTTTTTCTGAAAAAAAGAGTTTAAAAGCTGTTGGGTTATATTTCTGACCTTTTTTTAAATAAATTTGCATTAAACATTTGCTGACATTTTTTTAAATTGTTGCAGTTAGATTGCAATGTTGTTCAAGTATGGGAACAAGAAACCTGAGCAGCATGTGAATCGAGCAAAAATCAGACGCACATCAACTCCACGATGTATTCGTCATGTTAGATTACAAAATGTATTGAAAAGCTTGTATGAACATACTATTTATTAAATATAGTTTTTTGTACAAAGCATGAGAACCCATCGGTTACACCTCAATACATTCAACGACTACAGATGCTCTTAAACCAAAGAAAATGTTTACTCAAAAAGAAAAAGAAAAAGAAAAAGAAAACGATTACGTAATTGCCATAATTAATGTCTGTCATTAACTCAAGCTAATTACCAAAATTAATACACTCCCGGAACCTTCTAACCTGAACCAACACCACCAACAACAACGCCTTCATTACAAGCAAAGCACGACCACCGACGCCGACACCATGAACCCAAACGTACAAATCAAGAACCCGAAGTACAAGGCCCAGCTCCTCCTAAACTTGCCCAGATAACTCTCCGGCGGCTCCTGATACCCGACCTCAACCTCCCCCCCCCTCCGCAACCATCTCCACCTCCCCCCTCTTTACCTCCTTCATCCTCTCCGTCGCCACGGCCAGCGTCAGCTTGTGGCACCTCCTCTGGTACTTGAACTCGTTGATGCAACGGAGGGTCTGGGCGACGGCGATGTAGAAGACGAGGAAAGTGAGGGAGAGGAGGGCGATGGGGACCCAGCAGTGGCGGCACTGGAGGCGGGGGGAGGGCTGGAGGAGAGAGGAGAGGGTGAGGGAGAGGAAGAGGAAGAAAATGAGGAAGATGGTGTGGAGATGCTTCTTTTGGGCGTCGATGGCGCTCTTCTTTTTTAGGGTTTTCTCCAAGTGGAGCTGGATGATGGTGGTCAGGGTTTGAAGGGCGGAGTCACGGAAGGAGAGGAGGCGGCGGTGGTGGTGGTCGGAGTGGAGGCAAGAGGGGGAGGCTGCCATTGGTGGTTTTGAATTTTGGGGATGGGGGTTGTTGGGTAACTTGTGTCTAGACTGTTTAGGAGCTCTTTTGGAAAAGAGGGGTAATCAGTATTCTGAATAGTGTTTCCAAAAAACACTTAAAACAAACGCCAACTCAGAATATTATTTCAGAAAAAAAAAAAAAAAAAAACTAAAACAAACAGACCCTTAAGCTTTATAACATGGAAGGAGTGAGTGGGTTTCGGTAGAGTAGAGAATAGGATTGGGGGTGCTCTGGTGGTGAAGATGGTGGAGCTCATATTTTAAAGAGTGGATTCATCAAGTGGTCTTATTACAAAATCTATAAGGTATATCTTCTAAGAATGTAATCCATGTTCCCATACATACGTATTTCCTGAATATTTTCTGTGTTTCGATTATTATTTGTTAAATTTGTTTTGAATCTTCTACTAAAATCTTTTCTAAATGAAAATTATGTTATTTCAAATAACAGTGTATTTTAACTTCACTTTCTATTTTTGATCGATTATATATATTCCTGTTTGGATTATTTTAATATAAAGTTGATAAGCCAAATTCTTATTTTGTTGTATAATGTTATTATTACTATTATTATTATTATTGCTATTATTATTATTATTATTATTATTATTATTATCATCAGTATGATTATGATTATTATTATGATTATTATTATGATTATGATTATTATTATTATTATTATTATTATTATTATTATTATTATTATTATTATTATTATTATTAGTATTATTATTTATTTTTTATTATTAATAATATGTGTTTGTATTAGTATTATTATTATTGTTAAAACCCATTAGTTATGATCTATATTATATTATTTAATTATTTAAATTGAAGCTCATCTCCTATCGGATTCTAACCCAAACCCCTATCCATCTTATTGGATCCCCTTTTAATACCCAAATCCAAATTTTCCTCCATCCGTTTTGACCACATCAACCCCACATCTCCCTGTATCCGCTGATTTCTCTCTTACGTTCCCCCACTATCTCAACTATCCCCTACTCTATCTCTTCCTTAAACAGCCAAACCCCTTCATCACCCTAACCCTCG
The DNA here is from genome assembly GCA_017893485.1 of Hemerocallis citrina. Classification (NCBI taxonomy): domain Eukaryota; kingdom Viridiplantae; phylum Streptophyta; class Magnoliopsida; order Asparagales; family Asphodelaceae; genus Hemerocallis; species Hemerocallis citrina. Next base: position 127,271,772 of record CM030362.1, read on the forward strand.
TTCACTATGCAACCTCCCTACCCCCAACCTACTGTTGAGACCTACTCAAACCCCTCACCCCTAACCTCCCGCTCTCCCTCAGTCGACGACTGCTCCTCGCCCTCCCCAAACTCCTCGCCTTCCTCCTCTCGCAACCTTCGAGTGCTTTCGAATCCACTGCCGCCGCCATTATCATCCTCATTGTCTTCCTCATCAACACCAGCTGTCGAGCTCCTCCGTTGTCTCCCCTGTTTCCTCTCCAAAGCAGAGCAGCCGCCCTCCTTGTCCTCCAACCACCGTCACCGCTCGAGCGCCTCCTCCTCCAGTCGTGAGCACCCATCTCCCACAAACACCGTCGTGCCACCAGTGCATATTGCAACTGCCTCCTCGACTGCCCCCGTCGTCAGCCCTCCACCACTATCCAGCCATCCCACTCCCCCTCCATTGTCTCCACCACCTCCGCAGTCCTCCATCGCATCCCGACACTTCCACTGCTCGCCTCCGACCTCGACTATCTGCCTCCCTCACCACAGTCACGACCACCCCGTCGCTGCCCCTATCCTCGACCACCAGTCAAGCTGCCTATTCACCTCCCTCCATCGTCGCCTTCCTCCTCCGTCAAACTGCCGAGTTGCCTGCCTCACCGCCGTGCACACGCCTTGTTGCCGCTCTCTGCCATCTCAACCAACAGAGCCCTCGACTGCCATCCTTTGCTTGGCTGTCAGTGCCCATCAAGCTTTAGCCAATTCAATCCCAGCTGTCCGATCATCACGATCATGATCATCATGCCCCCTTGATTTTGATCTTGGCCTCTGCATTGATCATCATTATCATCATCATCAAGATCTTGGAATCTGGACCGTCCGATCCCGATCATCAACATCTTGATCTTGATCTTGATCTTCGATCTCCACCGTCTTATCTACATTTGATCATCGTGATCTTGTTCATCATCGAGATCCGTGCCCGATTGTGATCGTCTCATCAAGATTCGTTTAGTTCGCGATCGTCACCGTTGTCACCGGGATTCTGATCCCGTTATTCTTCGCATATTCGGATCTAATCGTCATCTAAAGGCAAGTCCACTTGAACTCGTTTATTATTCTAGTTCAATAAAATTGATCTCCACAAGTAGTTCTCTTTCAATTGTTATACTGTTATATTGTATACATTCCGTGGAGGGTATCGAGGGTTTACACAAGCTAACCCGAAGTATCATCGACTTCGTGCCAATATCCATTGATTCAAATCGAAACTTGCATGCACAAACGACATGAACAAATTGACTTGAACTTGCATATGAGAAATATATAGTGATTAAATGCATGTTGATCGTTTGTGATTTTAAAACTTGAATCATAACATGAAAATCTTACCTTGTGTACTATAGAAATTTATCCAAGCTTGTGGTGTGTAATGGTAATACATTTCTTGACATGAGAACATGTAGATTAATCCATTGATGAAATTATATGATTAACTTTTTATTAATTCTTGCTATCTGTTCGGTTTTGTACTGAGATTTCGACCCTATTACAATAAGAATCAACCAAAACCATATAAAAAGGAAATGTATCTTAATGAATCTAGTTTCCAAAAAAATCTTACGGATCCAGATTCTGATTTGTGAGCTGTGAGATATTACAGTTTTAGTCATTGTTGGTCTGTATTTCAAAATTGCAGATTAGTGAAACACCGACACAACTTTTAGTTGAAATACCATAGTAACAGTAGTGTAATGACATGAAACTCTCGAAAAACTTAGTAGACATGCTTAGGATCCATTCCTAATTTTTATAGATTTTTATGTTGATTTTACACCTTGTTTTCACCCATAGAATTTTGACTATAAGTTGCTGCCAAAACCCTTAAGCTGTAAAGATTAGAGTAATCAACCTAGTTATAATCAGAATCAATTAAAACTTACTGAATATGAATTGTAGCCCCATATGTCTAGTTTAATGTCCTTCTGACGAAACCGAATTTCGAATTATAGTTTGTGAGTTATTGTTGTTTTAGTACTGCTGTGTCTGCTCTTTTCAGATTCACAATTACATGTATATTATCATGCAGCACATCATTTTGTTGTATCCTTATCATGGCCTTGATACTCTTATACACACTTGCATGATCATGAATGACATAATAAAATATTAAACAAGCTGGGGTAATAAGGATTGACTTAGTAGTGGATAATCTCAGATCCTGTACTTGGTAGGGCCCTTCTTGTGTACTTGGACTATTGACATAGAAGGTAGAGAAATACCTGTGACCTCATTAACGTGTGACCTTGTTATCATGTTATCATGTTATCTTGTGACCTTGTTATCATGTTACATCGAGTACATGCTCTGTAGATCCCACCACTATGTCTAAAATGTACAATATTTTGTATGCACCGAACCTGTGGTATGGGACACAGTAGTACGTGTATTAGATAGGATAACAAAATGCTAATAAACCTAAGTTGACACTTGTACACTTGATCATGAAAATTGTTTATCGACATCGTTATTGCTTTTGATTTTGTTCTTGCTTCATATTCCTTGATGTACCATATTCCTTTACTCTTTGCTTTTCACTACTTGCTTTCCGTACTTGCTTTAACAGACATTTTTTCCCACTCTAGTTGATCCAACCATAGGTGCACAAGGAGAATTTCCAGAAGGCATTGGTGAGAAGTTCTTCTAGGATTGGAGCAGGAACTGCTTTGAAATAAATTGTTTCTTCTATGTTATTTTTATATCGTATTGTTACTTTTGTTGAACTTTCTATCCCGAACTTTGTTGACCCGTAATTGTTGCTTATTTCCAGTTGTTGGTTATTATGTTGGACTACTGCTTATTTTATCTCGGTAATTGTTTATGTGATTATGTTTTTCTTCGTTGTTGTGACTATTCCTTTTTCATATTGTTGTGTTAAGACTGGTACAGCTTATGGATGATGTTAATATTATTCGTAGGGCCTTCGTCACGGGCTCGTATTCCGTATTTTGGGAAGTGAGGTGTGACAAAGAAATTAGCTCCTAATATGTACACATTATATTGAGTTGAGTAGGAATAATTACTAACTATTTATTGTCATTTTAATTAAATAGCTTCATTAGTGCAAGCTTGGGAAGGTGCTAGAATAGAGAAGATTACAACTTGAATTGCAAGTGGGTAACTATATCTCTACCTATTTATTAATATTCATGCTTAATTCATATGTAGAGTGATTGAATCATGGATAGGTTGTTTAAATTAATTATATGTGCAAAATTATGGTAGGAGAATGAATGCGGATATGTTTTTTATAACATGTATCCGATACTCTAGAAATTATGTCAAAGATTGGATCTTTGCAATTGAGAATAACATAATCTAAAAATTCTGACCATGTTCTTTACAACATGTTTTGAAGGGACGAGACACGGACATTATGAGTTTAAAGTGATGCCGTTCGGCCTAACCAATGCTCTTGCCATATTTATCAATATGATGATCAAATCCTAAGACCCTTTATTGATAAATTTGTGGTGGTAATCATGAATGATATCTTGATATCTTTCAATACGGTTTTCGGCCATGCTAGGCATTTGGCTGAGGTATTGAGTTAGTTACAAGAGCAAAAACTATAAGCTAAGCAGTCCAAGTGTGAATTTTGGAAGTCAGAAGAATCTTAATATGAGACAGAGATGATGGTTAGAAGTTTTAGAAGACATTCACTGTGAGATTATGTACCATATAGAGAAAGCAAACGTTGTGGCTGATGCTGTAAGCAGAAAAAAGTAGTTTCGCTCATTTGATCATAAATCAAGAGAAGAAAATTGAAGACATATATATAAAATGATGAGATTTCATAAGGTGGGGAGAAATGTAATACCCTAATATTTTGAGGAGTTTATTTTATTTTGGAGTATATAAGCGTACAAAACTACAGACTATGAGGGGTTTTGTGTAATCTGTCTACTCATAAATTTTCTATGGAAATATTGATGATGGAATACTTAATCTGGGTTTGTTGGTGAATAAGAATCTTGCAAAGGGACTTAATAAAATTATCCTTTTTCCTTACACATGAATAGAATGAGTGGGTGTGGTGTTGGTGTAATACCCTAATATTTTGAGGAGTTTATTTTATTTTGGAGTATATAAGAGTACAAAACTACAGACTATGAGGGGTTTTGTGTAATCTGTCCACTCATAAATTTTCTATGGAAATATTGATGATGGAATACTTAATCTGGGTTTGTTGGTGAATAAGAATCTTGCAAAGGGACTTAATAAAATTATCCTTCTTACTTACACATGAATAGAATGAGTGGGTGTGGTGTTGGTGTACGTAGAGTGGGTGTGGTGTTGGTGTACGTAGAGAAGCAGTGACGGAGGGCGGGGGGCACAAAACTTCCTATTATATTCTAAATAACATACACCTCCCTCAAATCTACAATTTATTACTTGGTCACACTTCCATCTTTAATTTATGGGTGATTAATGCAAAATGATATCTAATATTTGTTTTTTTTTTGTCCAATAGAACAATTTATGAATTTGTTGTCAGCCTCCCCCCCCCCCCCCCCCTGCGAAAAGTTTCTGACTTCGTCCCTGTAGAGAAGTGACATGAATTGAGCCATGTGAAATGAATTAGTAAGTGGATTTGTGTCCCTGGTTAGTAAAAATAGGGAATAAGACTAGACATGTCTAGGTTTATGAATTATTCTAAGATGGTGCCCTTATTTTAAGGGAATGAGTAAGAGTGTGATAAGGATGAAGTGGTTTCGGATGAGTATAAGAGATTAAGGGTTGGGAGGCTATGTACAGTAGGAGTCTCTTATACATAAGCAAATAGAGAGATTAGATGAGGGAGAAGAACAAAACTGAAGAATCCAAACCTTAAAGCATGAAGTAGAAGTTGCCAAACTCTGTAATTAAGTAACTCTATGCCTTAGTAATGTTTCAATCTTAAGAAAGTTATGCATAGAAGAATTAATAGACTGAATGATCAAGAAAATTATGCATAGAAGAATTAATAAACTGAATAATCCGGTTAATGCATATTTATGTTCTTGACATGAAAATTAATGGCATTGGGAGTTTGGAGTAACTGATTAATTTGCATCAGACAGTCTATTGTTCTTAAGTAGTCAAAGAAACGCTCCTGTACATCAGATTGTGTTTCATCATACATCCAAGAAAACAGAGTTACAGTATTACAGTATACCAAGCTTACACACAAAAAAAAGCTTCTGTTCCAGAATAACATTCTATGGTTCTGGCATAGTACCTTGTGTTGAAATATAGTAAGTGCTAATGTGTATATTCTGTTTCCTAATCTATAGGAAATAGATTCCCCAAATCTCTCACCCCTCAATCTTCTCTCAATCTCCTTTCTTCTCCTCCGAGAATATAATCCTTATATATAGATGTATACAGTAAAGAATAAAGAATAAGAATAAATATTATTTTTCTCCAAATCAGTTTTCAACATGGTATCAGAGCCTAACCAGAACTAGGCTAACTGAAGAAGAAGAAGAGAAGGAGGTGATCAGATCTGACATCTCCATCTAGATCCGATCCCGGCCAAACCTCGATGCCTCCTTTCCAATCATCTTCCCCGACAAGCTAGTCACCTCCGACAACCCCCAATCCCGTCGCCGTCCTCCGTCGCGCCCCCTGACGCGTGCCGGCACCCCCCGATCTTTCCCTTTTCCCTTTTGACAGCAGCATCCACCTGTGCTCCTCCTCTGATCGATCGACAGCCACCAAGAAACCCAATCAACCACTGCTGCTGTTGCCGTTCCTCAACCTGATGCCATTCGATGCCTCAACCGCAACCGTCCTCCACCCATCGTCTCCCTCGCCATCCCATCATCGTCGCCCTCCTCTCATCCTCATCGTCATCGACCCCGAGCCCCACCATCCAACTCCTCGTCGCCCCCACTCCCGAAGTTGCTGCAACCCATTGGCATCTCCGTTTCCACCCTCATCCTCTTCACCCTCGACCCACTCCCCCTTGCCGCTCAGCCCACCATCCCGAAGCCTGATCAGATCTAGATCCGTTGTTGTTTGATCCAGATCCATTATTTACTTGTACTGCTAACATGGGTAGTACACCAATTATTGCGCAATCCGAGAATTCCGGCTTTAATGCAGGGATAATTCTTGATGAAACAAACTATGATGTTTGGACTCAGTTGATGGAGATGCATATTGCTAGACGTGAGAAGATCCAGTATATTCAAGGTGATAGTAAAGTTCCCGCTGAAAGTGATGGTTCCTATGCCAAATGGTATGCTGATAATCAAAATGTGAAAGGCTGGTTGTTGATGTCCATGAAACCCGAGATCATGAAGAGATACATTCAATTGAAAATTGCTCGTGATATTTGGGATGCTCTTGCAAAAGCATTCTATGATGGAACCGACGAGGTTCCGGTGTTTGCTTTAAACCAGAAAGCTTTTTCGGCAAGGCAAAATGGCAGGCCGCTTTTTATTTATTATGGAGAATTGACTGAAATTTTTCCAGAACTGGATCATCGAGTTGATGTGATCATGAAGAATCCTGACAATGTCCAAACATATCATAAATCGATCGACCACTTGTGGGTTCATATTTTTTTGGCTGGATTAGATGTTGTGTTTGAGTAGGTTCGAGGAGAAATTTTGGGAAAGGATCCTGCACTTAATCGTGAGGCATCCTACGCATATGTTCGGTGGGAGGCTCGTCAAAAAGCACCATGAACAACTCCTCTAAATATTCTGATGTAGCTGCAATGGTGGCTCGACCACATCCATTCAAAAGCCTCCCAGGTCAGTCGGGATCATCTGCACGTACTTCTACGGGCTTCAATCAATTTACTTATAAGTCAAGGAAGTGTACCCAATGCCGCAAAACTGGGCACATGAAAGCTTGTTGCTATCAGATTATCGGCTACCCGCATGACTGGGATCACAGCAGAGATTCTCGGAAGAAGATATCCACTGTAGCTGTTGGAATTGCTGAAGGAGCTGAGAAGAGCATTGAACAAATCCCCGCACTGGTTACAGCTGCAGGTAATGATGGTAAGGCTTTTAATATTTCTGCATTTGTTATGAATAATATATGGATAATTGATTCCAGTGCTACCAATCATATGACTTTTGATTCTAGACAAGTTAAAATCTTACACCCATACACCAAATCCACAGTATCCACTGCCAATGGTGATCCTGCCCCTGTTACTGGCGAGGGTTCCATATCTCTCACAAAAGATCTAACATTAGACACAGTACTAGTAGTCTCATTCTTAAATTTTAATCTGTTATCTGTCATCCAAATTACTAATACCCTGCATTGTATTGTTGTTTTTTGGCCTTCCTTTTATGTCTTTAAGGATATTCAGACTTACATGACGATTGGTTATGGGGTTAGACGTGGAAAATTCTATTATCTGAATTTGGTTTCTGAGAGTTCAAACAGGTTGACTCAAGCTTTTGCCGTTAATAAATTCGAGGGGGAGAAGTAATTAGAAATTTGGCTGTGGCACCGGCGTCTAGGACATGCATTGTTTGGCTATTTGCTTAAATTATTTCCCAGTTTATTTTTGAAGTTGGATATTTCTAGTTTTCGTTGTGATGTATGTGAACTAGCAAAAAGTTACCGTGTTACTTTTCATTGCAATCTGAATAAAAGAACGATTCCATTTGTGATTATTCATTTTGATGTTTGGGGTCCATCCAGAAATACCACTATTGGAGGAGCTAAATGGTTTGTGACATTTATTGATGACTGCACTCGTATGACTTGGATTTGTTTGATAAAATCTAAAGAAGAAGTTAGTGGTTTATTTTAAAATTTTCATAAGCAGGTTATGACTCAATATAAAGCACACATTCAAGTTCTCAGAAGTGACAATGGTGGCGAGTACCTGGATACAGATCTACAACAATATTTGGTGGAACATGGAATTGTTCGCCAAACTACATGTTCATATACTCCTCAACAAAATGGCATGGCCGAAAGGAAGAACAGACACTTGCTTGAAGTAGTCCGTGCTTCACTTATTTATGGCAATCTCCCACTCATGTATTGGGGGGAAGCCCTTACCTCTACAACATACCTAATCAACCGAGTCCCTTCTCGTATTCTGAACTTCAGCACGCCACTTCAAGCACTAACTAATGCTGTGGATGCGCCAACTGTTGTCAATCTACCACCTCGTGTGTTTGGGTGTGTCACATTTGTTCACCTACATCAACACGAGCGGAGTAAGTTAATCCCCCGAGCAGTGAAATGTGTTTTTTGTGGGATATGCAACGAATCAGAAAGGGTATCGTTGCTATCACCCACCAACTCAATAGATGTTTGTGACTATGGATGTGGTGTTCCATGAACATGAGATGTATTTTTCTTCTTCTACGGCTGAACTTCAGGGGGAATACCGAAGTGAAATTCAGACTCTTGGGGTATGATAAAGTAATTGTCAGTCAGAACGAACAACTGAATAGAAATAATGGCGAACACTTGAATGAAGATCTAGCAAGGGAGGAAGACCCTCATGAAGAACTGCAACCAAGGGAAGAAGACCCTCTTGAAGAATTGCAACCAGTAGAAGACTCTCTTGAAGAATTGCAACCAGTAGAAGATCCTCTTGAAGAATTGCAACCAGTACCGAATTTCACTGAGAGTGAATCGTCAGAACCCCAAAACCAATCGTCATCGTTGTCCAAACCTCCTAGAAGAGAACTCCCGTACCATACTAATAGAGGTATTCCAAAACCCACTTATGAACCTAATCCTACTAGTAACGTCAAATATCCTATAAGTAATTATGTATCCACTCACCGTTTGTCGGAATCAAATAAGTCATTTGTAAATCAATTATCTACTGTATCTATTCTTAACAGTGTGCAGGAAGCTCTTACTGGTCCAAGGTGGAAAGCAGTTATGGATAAGGAGATGAAATCCTTAAAAAAGAACGAGACTTCGAAGATAGTCGAGCTGCCAGCAGGAAAGAAGCCAGTAGGATGCAGATGGATTTATATGGTGAAGTATAAGTTTGATGGTTCAATAGAGCGATACAAAGCAAGGCTGGTTGCCAAAGGGTACACTCAAACATATGAAATTTATTATGAAGATACATTCGCACCAGTGGCAAAATTTAATACTGTTCGAGTCTTACTGTCACTTGCTGCAAATCTTGACTGGCCGTTGAAGCAATTTGATGTGAAGAATGCATTTTTGCATGGGAAATTGACAGAAGAAGTATTTATGGATCTTCCACCAGGGTCGAATAGACCAGTCCAACACAGCAACAAAGTATGTCGCCTAAAGAAAGCATTGTATGGACTGAAGCAGTCGCCAAGAGCTTGGTTTGGGAGATTTACAAAATCAATGAGGACATTCGGATACTATCAGAATAATTCTGATCATACTCTATTCCTAAAAAGGAAAGAAGGTAAAATTACTGCTCTCATTATTTATGTAGATGATATGATAGTAACAGGAGATGATCCTGAGGAAAGGAAGACATTAAAGAACTACTTGTCACAAGAGTTCGAAATGAATGATCTTGGTCCTTTGAGATACGTTCTTGGTATTGAAGTTTCTCGCTCAAGAAAGGGAAATTTCTGTCTCAAAGAAAATATACTCTTGATTTATTGAAGGAAACTGGAATGTCCGCTTGTCAACCGATTAGTACACTATTGGAAGAAGGACTGAAATTTTGCAACGAATCTAATCATGTGCCTTGTGATAAGAAAAGATATCAGAGATTGGTTGGACGATTGATGTATCTTGCACATGCACGGTCAGATTTATCATATACTTTAAGTGTGGTAAGTCAGTTTATGCATGCACCTCAAAAACATCACATGGATACAGTGATGAGAATTCTGAGATATATTAAGTCTGCTCCAGGAAAAGGGATCCTATTTGCGAAACATGGTCACTTGAAGGTTGAGGCATATACTGATACTGATTGGGCAGGATCTATAATTGATAGGCACTCCACTTCAGGATACTTCATCTTTGTTGGAGGAAATCAAGTTACATGGAGAAGCAAGAAGCAAAATGTTGTTGCACGCTCTGGTGCAGAGGCTGAGTATCGCGGAGTAGCTCTAAGTATAGCGGAAGATTTATGGCTGAAACTCTTGTTGCAGGACTTAGGATGTGGTCTGAATGAACCTATGAAAGTGTATTATGATAGTCAAACAGCATGTGATATTGCCGCCAATCCAGTTCAACATGACAGGACGAAATATGTAAAGGTGGATAGATTCTTCATCAAGGATAAATTGGATGAGAAAGTCATCGAGATATCTAAAGTGAAGTCAGAAGATCAGTTTGCAGATATCCTGACAAAGGCAGTTTCGAGTCGGCTTTTCTTGAAATTTGTTGACAAGTTGGGCATATTCAATATCTATGACCAACTTGAGGGGGAGTGTTGAAATATAGTAAGTGCTAATGTGTATATTCTGTTTCCTAATCTATAGGAAACAGATTCCCCAAATCTCTCACCCCTCAATCTTCTCTCAATTTTCTTTCTTCTCCTCCAAGAATGTAATCCTTATATATAGATGTATACAGTAAAGCTTAAAGAATAAGATTAAATATTATTTTTCTCCAAATCTGTTTTCAACACCTCTCATGTTGGCATAAGTAGGCGCAAGAAAGAAATCTCCTCCTCCTTAAATTTTAAAATTAGCAATAAAAAAGATAGCAGTAATGTGAAGTACAATTAAATATTAGCATAGCGTTTGGCGCCCATAAATAAAAGTTTTATGCTGTAGATTTGAAATTTTAAAAATAGCTTTCGATTTCCAACAAATCATAAAAAGTTAAAAACACAACCAACCATCATGTAGATAGCATATCCCTTTAGTGGCCACTAAAGTTGGATCCAGCATAAGAGAAATGGAGTACTGGCTGATAATTATCATAGAGCTTGGCGTTGCTCTTGCAAATATAGCATGAATATATAGAATGATTGAAAATTGTGAAGTATATATACACATGAAGAGCCGTATTTGCATGGTACACTATCCTACTTCTCAATGATAGAAAAACAAAACAGTAACTGCAACTAGCTTTAACTTGCAACAGTGCGTGTGATTTAATGTTTTTATGCTCAAATGTGCTACTTTCAAGAACCCAACTATTAACTAGCTCTCCAACAACACATGTCAACTATTGTTTTTTTTTACCAAAACCAGTGAGAGAAATGTCTCCCCATGTTTCATTAAAAAGTCATTAATGAGAAATACAAAGATCAAGTGAGATATATAACATAATGACTTTCATACACCACCAAGCTACGGTAGCAAGATATTCATACTAATATGGATAAAATCGGAGCCACTAGATTCCGACATGCATCTCAAAACTTTCAAAGGCATACAGTAATTTTACTTCAACAACTGGCCTACAAAAAGAGCATGGACCATTTCCAGACCGGTCAGACTCAAAGGCTTATTTACAGCGTACGAAAGAGAAATTTCCAACTAATTAAGGATGTCAGTCAAATTTTTTATCTAAAACCTGATTATTAACTAACTCTATCCAATCTTTTGGAGAATCTCCAGTTTAAACTTAAAAGATACATTTTCAGGTATATCTTTTAGAACTAACTTCTAGTTTATAAATACTCTCCCCCTCAACCAGTCAAAGTTAATTAATATTTTCCACTAAAACCCTAATCTCCTTTCCGAGTTATTAACTTGAGTGTCATATAGTTTTTCGCCGGGGCCAACCCCAGTGTTTAGACTTTGTGCAAGTTCGCCGAATATTTTCACCCGTCCAGACCCAGGAGACGTTCTTAATCATTTAGATTCAGATCAAGGAGTCTTCACCCATCCAACTTCAACACCTGATCGACAGTCCAGATCATAAGTTTTTCTTTCAAAATAAGAACTCATCATCTGATTCTCATCATCTGATTGCTCCCACACCGATAAAAACAGCAATACAGCCAATGCCCAAATTAAATAAAGCACAGTGTCAATGTTTCAACTATGAAATATCACTGACAGTATCAACTTTCAAGTGAGAAACAGAAAAGAGGAGAGGAGGAGGGCACGGAAAACCGAGAAAAGAAAGAAAAAGAAAGAGAATTACGGTTGGAGAGAAACAGTTAAGAGCAGAAGAAGAGGGCACAAAACCCGAGGCTTGAATTTTCGGCACAAACGAGTTTTTATTCTTCTCTTCTAATTTTTATTAAGCAATCCAAAAACATATTTGTTAGTTACAATTATATCATGAACGAAATTTATTTTTCTAGAGCTTAGATGTAGCATTGTATTGAGAACACAATTCTAATTTCTTATTATTTGATTCTTCTATTTTTCCATGATTGTGTGTTTAATTTTTGTTCTTAATGCTTACAATTGGTTGACCAAGTATTGTATGATTTATTGAATCATGGGGAATGCCGAGAGGTAACTTGTGATTTAGAATTAGAGTATTAAGCACCATTGATTGACTGAAATTAGAGATGATTTACCGCGATTAATGTGACTGTAAAGAAATCCATTGAACTTAATGAATCTTCAATTAATAAAATGTGCATAGAAATATGACAAATTATTAGTTGGGGATATGTTTGGTGTTGTCTGAGGGAAAACATTAAATAATTAAGGAATTTTTGTCTACAACTTGAAAATGTAAAATTTCTAGTTACATGGAATTATGAATTGTGTGAGATCAACTAAGTGAAATCAAAATCCCTAGAACTAGTTTTGCTATTAACAAATAACAAAATTTCATATTTTCTTTATTCTTAATTAGATTAGCTTTTCCTTCAGTTTAGTTGCTATTTTTTAAATTAAAATTTCGATTTTTCAAATAGTAGTTAATCTAGTGAATTTCGGTACTCAATAAAATAATTAGTCATTGTGGGTTCGACACTCTTTTCATTTAAATTATACTACTTGTTGGGATTTTGTATACTTACAAAATATCTCATCAACTAACTCTATCCAAACACCGGGAAGTAGAGATAGAAGAATATCTTGAAACTAACCCCTTCGGCGACAATATATATCTCAAGACCTCCTTAGAAATTAGATAACCAATAAATCCGCTCTCAAAACCCACAATATCTTCGAGTTTCTAACTTGGACATTAGAGGGTCTGTTGCTGGGGCCACCCCCAGTGTTTCAAACTTGTTTGCAGGTCCACGGGAGCGATTTCAACCGTTCCTAACGATTAGATCTTGGAGTCAATTGCAGTTTTTGGCAGTCAAAGTCGACGAATAGCGAAGGTTCAATCTTTACTATTTTTATTTATAAGAATTCACATATTTGTTTGCTCCCACACAGAAATAAGAAGCAACAAGGCCTAATCTCATCGCCCCGCCATTTGCAATCGCCACCATTGATTTTTGGATTGATCGGTAAATGTTTCTTTCTGGTTTAGGTTTTGGTTGTTTAGAAGGGATTTGAATTTGAAAGAGTGAAAGGGATAGGCATGTCACTTTTGAGGTTGGTGAGGATAAATCTATGATTTTAGTGATTTGTGATGGACCCATCACCCAAAGAAAAATTTAATAATTTAGTAATAATAAAAAAAGAGTAAGGCTACATCCACTACCAATTTCACTATATTTTTCTCCACTACCTTAGGTGGCACACTCCAATAGGTGGGGGAGAAAGAGTAGGTGGGAGAACTCTCCAATAGAAGTGTGCCACCTAAGGTAATGCCTAGCCTATGTGCTAGATAACACTAATATACCCCTGTAAGGATTTTTCTTTTTCTTTTTCTTTTTCTTTTTCTTGTTTCTTTTTTCTTTTTCCTTTTTTCTTTTTTAAAAAATCCTTACAAAAGTGTTTATACTATAACCTATAACTAGCATAATCATATGCAATATTGCACAAAATATAAAAATATAAAAAATAAATTTCATCAAATGACACGTATATAATATTGCAATATTTTTTAGGTTTGAATTACGAATATGATTCAAGTGGTTGGTTACCTCTAGCATTGATATCGATTCGTTCAGGTTGGGTCATGCACTACTGGATCCAAACCCGCTCCACTACGGGTCCATATATTAAACTCATACCCGACCCATGAGAACCGAGTCTGGGTCCTGTTATAATTATGATACCCGTATGGTCCAAGTAGCTGTGTGCAGGGAGTGGGGAGCAGGTTTGACAGCGTCGGACAGCTAGCGGCATCGATATCGGGCAGGAGAGAGAGATCGGGGTGCTGTTTAGTCTCTTCTCCTTGTTATTTCTTTTTTGGGAGATTATGTTTATTTTTTTGGGTTTACTTGGAGGTTAGGTTTTTTTTCTTTTCTTTCTTTTTTCTTTTTTTTTTGGTCTGGGTTCGGGTTGGGTTTATTTTAAGCAAACACAGACCCGACCCAAAAAATTATGAAATGGTCTTATTTGGGACCTGGACCCTCCCAGCAATAGATCAGGTTTGTTCTAGTCCAATGTCGAGTCCGGGTCGGTTCCTAGTATCAAATTTTTGTGACAGAGCTTGTCACCTCCTACTTTTTTGTTTTTTTTAATTTTGAAAAAAAATAGAAAAGGAGAAAAAATATATTTGGATCAAATGTGATATTAGCATAATATATTGTGTATGTAGTATAACCATGTACAATATTGCACAAAATTTTTTAAAATGAGAAAATTGATAAAACTGTTTTTCAAAAAAAACCATCTAATAACATCTATACATTATTGCACAATTTTTAAGGTTTGATTAAGGTATAAGATTCCAGCTCAAAATTTGGATGGAGAAAGTGTGGGGGTTGCCTCCCACATTTGCTCTTCTTTTTTTAATTTTAAAAAGAAAAAAGAAGAAAAATTCTACACAAAAGTTTTTTAGCATATTATATACTAGTAATTTACACGTGCAATGCACGTCTTAATAAATATAGTTTTTAAAAGTTAAAAATTCTGAAATGGTCTGGGCTTGAACATGAGATCTCCTTTATACTAGTTATGAACGAGAGATGTACGGGTTTGTTTGTTTACAAATGACAACTCCAACTATCCCATTATAATATTGGAGATATATTTTTATATATTATACTAATAGGTCTACCCCCTCTCTTCTTTCTCAATTTTGAAATAGAGAAAGGAGAGCAAAAGTAGGAATACTTATCTAACTTAACACATGCAAGCCGCAATTTTTATTAAAAAAGTAAAAGAAAGAAACCAAAAACCCACTATCCCCATCTCTTCCTCTCCCAAAATTCCCCGAATTTCCCTATGTTGCTGCTCTCTTCATCTCCCAAATCCCACAAATTTCACACTCGAACTCAACAACTTTCCGACAGATTATCTCCCAAATCCCCTTCTCTCCACCAAAGTTGGGGATTCCGAATTCAAAAGCGAGAACTTGCAGTGACGTCATCGTCGTCATTATCGTCTTCGTTTTCTTCTTCTTCAGTTGCAGAGCAAGAACAGAATGAGGAACTTGTAATACCCTGATTTTTCAATAAATGAAAAATTATTTATTTTGCACGTAGTGTGCACGTGCAATATTTGGTTGGATTATTTTATCATGATGTGTATAAATATTTAAATATATTTTTCTCAAATTATTTGTACAAAAGCCCTTCTTTAAAAGCCTTACTTGATTTAATTGAAAAGCCTTTTCTTAAAAAGCCCAAATGTATTTTATTTTATTTATTTTAATAAACTATTTTGGCCCAAAAAATAAAGCCCATGAATTAATCTCTTTTAATTAAACTTGTCATGTAGAAGACTTTTTTTTAACAAATCTATTTTTATACAAATTTAAAATGCACAAGTTTTGGTCTAGTTGCATGCACGTGCACTACACGTACATGTGCTATGCACACCCCTAGGGGAGGCCGGGATTCAATCTTTTGGAGGGATTTTCAAAATTTGTCATGGAGAACATGGTGGTAGTTTCTTAGTTGTGGGTAGTTTTCCTAACTCCTACCTCAATCTAGACCCTTCATTCTACAACCACCCAAGCAATCTTGGCCCTCCATCTCACTTATTTTCTAGTATAAATACCCCCCCCCCCCCTCTCATGGCTAATTTTCATATGCAAAGTATATTTTCAAGTTATAGTATTGTAGTGAATGTGTGAGATATAAAGATAGAGAGTTTGTGTGGGTTTGTTGCTTGGAGTGGCCGGCTATTCATCAAGGGGAGCTCTCGGTGGTGCTAGAAGAAGCATTCGGCATTTGGCTAGGAGGCTTGGAGCTTGTGCGCTTTTGGCTAGGAGGAGGTGCTTTCATCTACAAGGACTTGTTGCTTTTTGTGTTTCTCTCCATTCAAGGTGGGTAAAACATTTCATATTTCTAATATAGGATTCCATGCTAGTTTTTATTATCAACACTATACATGGAAAATACTAATAAGAGTCCACTTTAATTGAAAAGTTAGTATATGAATGGATTGAAATGATGTGATTAATTTGTGTGTGAAATTCTAGCATGAAATTAAATTATATGTAGTACTTTCTATGATTATTAGTTTAATTGAATGATGGTGGAATATGGCTAGTATGATGTGTGAAAATCTCCATTAAATTGCTTGTTAATTGAATGGTTGAAACATGAAATTGATTAAGGAAATGGCACACTTTAAAATTTGAGTAGAGAGTTTCTTGAATGCTTGAGTTGCAATTATGTTAATCAATGAGTGGTAGTATATTTTGACATAGATGAACCAATGAAATTACTTGGTTGCTACTCAAAAGTTAGTATTTTGAGTTTTACTTATTCATGCGCTAAATGAATTTTTTATTGATGTGGGTATGGACAAGTCCAAAAATATACGTAATTGTGAATAAAGATTAACAACAGTAAATTATCATAAGAGAATTGTGAAAGAAAAAGGGATTAGAAGACTAATTGATTATTCAATGTCGAAAATAAAAGAAATAGTAGATTTAATGAGTAATTCATTGTTTTGTGGGGAGAAATACGTTTTTTTTGTACAAAAAATTATTTTTATATTACTGGTTTGAGTGAAAACTAATCTGGAAGTTTTCAGTAAATTTTACCAAAGCAATAAGAAACTATGGTCATGTGAACATCGAGTTATTTTTTTGAACTGTACGAAAATAGCATGTATGGACTTTTGGTTGGGTTCTTGACAACCCGAGCCAGTGGCTCAGGTGGTCTTTGACTGCGGTTTGCTTCTCTGAGCGGTGCGGTTCGAACCTGGTGTTCACCACTTTTTTTACCAATTGAGTATAAACCTGTATACAACCTGCAACCAAACCCTATACACTTAATTCACTACTTTCATACCGCTAGCACTGCTCGGCCTGTTGGCGGGTGCTCTTGGCTCTCTCTCTGCCGTGCCTGGGTTCGATTCCTCCCTTTGGCACTTTATAAAAAATATTTTTTTTGAGGGTTTGTGATGTCCAAAAAATGTGAGAAAAATATGGAAATTTTCATAGAAATACAAGGAATTTTATGAGATTGAGTTGGGTATTATTTGAAGAAAATATAATGTAGCTGGTGAACAAATGGTATAAAGCTATGGTTCTAAGACACATACTTATGAAAATTATAGTTTATAATGATAAATTGAAATGGATTTATTAGAAAGCAATTGGCAAAAAAGAACTTTGTTGTGTGACATGATTCTCACTTGAGAATATTGTGCAAAATATGAAGTATGAATGTTTATTAGTGAAATTATGAAGTGAAATCATGTTGAAAAAAAAAAGAAATGGTTGGCTATGAATATGAATTTTATGAGTTATAAGCATTCATTATGGACTTGTGAACAAAGTGTAATCATGAATCGAAAGAGAATATACATGTGAGTTGAGAACTCGACATGGAAAATTTTATGAATTGAAGGTTGTGAAATGAAATTTGAAATAGAGTAGCTAAGTCTCCTCGGCATCGAGAAATAAAATAAAGTGAATTTAGACCAAGGTTGGTCAAGATGAAATGAATGAATAAGTCCGGTTGATGGAGAGGCTAACTCTAGAGATTAATTTTGTTCATGATTTTTAATAAAACTAAGGACTAGTGCATAGTGAAGATGTGATGAAAGTAAGAGAAAAACACTGAGTATGAGGGCCCTGGGTAGCGGCGAGAGCGTATCCCAGGAATTCCCATGACGAGTCTGGGTGAGGACACTGTTCCAGAGTACCGTCCCAGCGGCGACGCTCGTGGGATGTTTGAAGACTACGGGTGGTGTCATGTTTATGGTGAGAGCGTATCCCAGGAATTCCCATGATGCGTCTGGGTGAGGATACTACTCCAGAGTGCCTAAACATGAGTTCGTAGGTCAGATAACATCTAGGATACTTACCGTAATTACAGTAGTAGATTAAATCATAACGAGAGATTGAACCCTACCAAGATGAAGAACGAATAAGGGCTTGCCCTCGGACCTATGTAGTATGGGATGCATAGAATCCGAACAAGTGTGCATTAGTGTCATATAACATAAGTAACTGCATTAAGGACTAAGTGCACAATCACAACACGACATCAATTGGGTAGTCCCTTTAGTTTGAAATGTGACAAGTTTGTGTTTGCTAAATATGAAAAGTTAAGTTATACTATTTTCGGCATAGAGAGGATGGCCGTGTATAATGTTCGTCGGTTGAATAAACTGACGTACCCACAGTCTTATATGCAGGTATATGTCATGTTAATGATTAAAGAAGAATGAATGCTTAAAGATTGTATCATGTCGTTGTACTTTATTTCAATTGTTGTAAAAATTTACTTCCGCTGTGCAAAAGAAAAGATGTAATTTGATGTAATCTCTGATGTATGATGAAAAGTTTTAATTTCCCTGTAAAATTGTACTAAAGAAAGTGAAAAGATCCTGTAGAACATCTCGAATTCAGTGTATTTGGGATTCGGGGCGTTACAGAGTGGTATCAGAGCCACGCTTTCTACACTTTCACACTTGTACAAATTTATAGGGAACGACACCCTAGAAGTGGACATTAGAGTGTGTGTTTGAATCTAGAGATTTAAATGTAAGTGACTTACATTTGTGTTGCTCTAAGATTTATGCTTCTTCCTCTCTATTTCTAAGATGGCTGATCACTTCGACTCTGTTGGAGGCGACGGCTGGCATATCATTGAGGAAGAATACCACCCTGGACAAGCTGATTCCGAGGACGAGTACTACCCTGGACAAGCTGATTCTGATGATGAGGAGTACCCTGAATCCCGAGAGATCACCCCACCTCCGGATTCATCTGATGATTCTTCTTCTGACGAAGAAGAAGTACCAGTCCCAAGTGGTCTTGTGACTTCTCTTCAGAGGCAAGTGGAAACCCTGAAGGAGAGAGTTGGATTGTTGGAGGCTCAGCTGGAGAAGCGGAAGGCCGACTATTCTGTTCTTAGCCATCGGATTTGGGAACTTGAGAATTAAAAGAACCTAACTGATGTGCTGAAGGATGAGGTTGATGAACTACGGAAAGAACTTCGAGCAGCGAAGAGGACCCGTAGGAGTTAGAGTGTCGTAGCTTCTGTTTCTTTCATTCTGATGTCAAAAATGTTTTTTTTTTAAATTCGAATGTATAGACTTTTGGAATTCAATGAAATGCAAGTTGGTTTAAACTCTTATCTTATACTTCGGATTTAATGGATCTTTTACATCAGAACATGACGAGAAGAGGAGCTAGGAATGGGGAAGGTTTGGATCTGGAGACTGAACTTGCTAGGGTCTACCAGATGCTGAATGCAGTGGCTCAGAACCAAGCTAGGGGGCCGGCGAATCCAGTACCCGAGGCGATTAAGCTGGTGGAATCGTTCAAGAGAATGAAACCACCTGTATTCGAGGGAAAGTCAGACCCAGATGCGGCTGACAACTGGATACGACAAGTGGAGACAATCTTCGAGGTGTTGGAGACACCGGAGGGTAGCAAGGTCAAGTTGGCGACTTTGCAGCTGGAGAAGGATACAGCAGGTTTGGTGGCAATCCATGAAGAGGACCATGGGAGGTCTGTTGTTTGGCTGGGAGGAATTTCTGGAGGAGTTCCGCAGCCATTATTTCCCCTCTGACGTCCAGGAGAAGAAGGCGATGGAGTTCCTGTCGCTTCAGCAAGGCAGCATGTCGGTGAGAGCATATGAGACCAAGTTTACTCAACTCTCCAGGTATGCTCCAGAGCTGGTGATGGATGAGGCCAAGAAAGCTCGCAAGTTCGAGCACGGACTGAGGCCAAGCTTGAGGTCTCGTATGATACCCCTTGGTATCAGGCGATTTGACAAGCTGGTCAAGAGGGCGACAGCGACAGAGGCGGATATGGAGCAGTTCCACATGGCTCAGAACAGGAGGAACAACTAGCAGTCCGGGAAGAGGCCTGCACAATCGGGGAGTTTCAAGGGGCAACCATCTGCGCAGAGGTTCAAACCAACAGGGGCGAACGCTGTTAGTGTGGCTGGGGGGCCTGGAAACAATGTGGTGAGACCTCCTGCGGTGACTTGCTACAACTGTGGTGAAACGGGGCACTACAAATCTCAATGTCCCAAGCTACAGAGCAGGCAATAGCAACGCACCAACGCAGCAGGCTGGGAAGAGGCCGTACCAATCAGGGCGAGTGTTTGCCTTGACAGAAGCTGATGCTGAGGAGGCAGATCAGGTCATCTCTGGTACGAGGGCTGATGTTTAGAGTTTTGTCATTTCTTTTCCCTTTATTTAGTGAGACTGTTATGTAATGGTGCATATTATGTAACAGGCGAACTCTATCTTAATGGAATTAAAGCTGTGGTGTTATTCGATACTGGATCCTGTCATACATTTGTGTCTCCAAAGTTTGCTAAAGTGTTGGGAGTTGAACCGAAGATTTTTCCAGGCAAGATCTTAGCAGTAGCTACTCCGTCAGGGGAAACTTTAACCACTGATCGGTATTATGCTGATTGCGAGATTGTGATTGGGGATAGAATCTTTGGCATTGATCTGATCGAGTTGACTATCTTGGGAGTCGATGTTATCATTGGCATTGATTGGATGTCGGTGTACAGTGCAAGCATCGAGTGTAAAACCAAGAGGGTAACAGTGAAGGCTCCAGGTGGACCTGAAGTCGTGTTCCAAGGGAAGCGGAAATGCTCTAAGCTGGTGGCAACTATCCGCAAGGAAGAGACTCCTGTGGAAGTGCAAGGAATTCCTGTGGTTCGGGACTATCCGACTGTGTTCTTGGAAGATTTTCCTGGGTTACCCCCGCATCGTGATGTAGAGTTCAGCATCACTGTTCAACCGGGAAGTGCACCCATTTCTAAGGCACCTTATAGGATGGCTCCAGTGGAACAGGATGAGGTGAAACGGCAGATTGAGGAACTGTTGGGAAAAGGCTTTATTCAACCTAGTGCGTCACCTTGGGGAGCACCAGTGCTTTTGGTAAAGAAGAAGGATGGATCGATGAGAATGTGCAGCGATTACCGGGAGCTGAATAAGGTCACTGTTCAGAATAAGTATCCGATTCCTCGAATTGATGACTTGTTCGATCGTTTACAAGGAGCAGCTGTATTCTCCAAAATAGATCTTCGATCAGGTTACCACCAAGTTCGAATGAAAGCTGAAGATGTGCATAAGACTGCATTTAGAACTCGGCATGGGCATTACGAATTCTTAGTTATGCCATTCGGAGTGACGAATGCACCCGCAATCTTCATGGACTTGATGAACAGAGTTCTGAGGCCGTTTATTGATTCTTTCGTCGTGGTGTTTATCGACGATATTCTCGTGTACTCCAAGATAGAGGAGGAGCACACTGCGCATCTGGCAGCAGTTTTGCAGAAGCTGGAAGAGCAGCAGTTGTATGCCAAGTTATCCAAGTGTGATTTCTGGAAATCTGAAGTGGCATTCCTAGGTCACATCCTTTCTAAGGAGGGAGTGGCAACTGATCCTCAGAAGATAGAGGCAGTGAGAGATTGGGCGAGGCCTACTACAGTGAAGGAAGTCAGAAGTTTCCTTGGGATGACTGGATATTATCGGAGATTCATTCAAGGTTATGCTCAAATAGCTGTACCGCTTACAGGGCTGACCAAGAAGAATGTGAGCTTCAAGTGGACCGAGCAATGTGAGGCGAGCTTTCAGGAGTTGAAAGATAGGCTGACTACTGCACCTATCTTGGCTTTGCCTAGAGCTGGTGTTGAGTATGACGTTTATAGCGATGCTTCACATCGGGGGCTTGGTTGTGTCTTAATGCAAGAAGGAAGAGTAATCGCTTATGGGTCTAGGCAACTACGACCACATGAGAAGAATTACCCGACTCATGATCTAGAGTTGGCTGCGATTATTTTTGCTTTGAAGCAATGGAGGCACTACGTGTACGGTGAGAAGTTGAATATGTACACGGATCATAAGAGCTTGAAGTATATATATCAGCAGAGGGATCTCAATTTGAGGCAGCGGAGATGGTTGGAAGTGCTCGAGGATATGCGACCTGAGATCAAGTATCATCCTGGAAAGGCTAATGTTGTTGCTGATGCACTTAGCTGCAAGAGCAGTTTGGCCTGTTTGATTACAACTCAGAGGCATCTGATTGAGGAGTTGGACCGAGCTGGTATTGAGGTTGTCTTGCAAGGATTGGGAGCATCTTTGGCTCAGTTGAGGCTTCAGCCTACTTTGAATGCAAGGATCATTGCAAATCAGGAGGTTGATGCTGATATTTTGGAGATGAAGGAGCAGGTTGGTGCTGGCAGGTTGTCCGGATTTCAAATCAGGGATGGAGTGCTGTGGTTCGGAAATAGGCTGTGCGTTCCAAATCAGGCGGACCTGAAGGAGAGTATTCTTCAGGAGGCGCATGCTACTCTTTTGTCGGTACATCCTGGGAGTACTAAGATGTACAAAGACATCAAGCAGCATTTCTGGTGGTTAGGTTTGAAGCGGGATGTGGCTGAATTTGTCGCGAAGTGTGAGGTTTGTCAGCAAGTCAAAGCCGAAAATCAGAGACCCGGAGGTCTATTACAGCTGTTACCTATTCCGGAATGGAAGTGGGATAAGATCAGTATGGATTTCATCACGGGATTGCCTAAGAGTTCTAAAGGCAATGACGCTATTTGGGTTATAGTCGATCGACTTACCAAGTCCGCTCACTTTTTGGCGATGAAACTCACTGCTTCGATGGACAAGTTGGCTGAGATGTATGTTGGTGAGATTGTCCGACTTCATGGCGTTCCTTCGACTATTGTGTCTGATCGAGATGCGCGGTTTACTTCGCATTTCTGGAGGAGTCTTCAGGCAGCTTTGGGTACCAAGACAAATTTCAGCACTGCTTTTCATCCGCAAACCGATGGGCAGACCGAGAGAGTCAACCGTATTCTTGAGGATATGCTTCGGTGTTGTATACTAGACTTTGGAGGCAGTTGGGAAAGGCATTTACCTTTGGTGGAGTTTGCCTACAACAACAGTTTTCAGGCTAGCATCGGGATGGCTCCGTACGAAGCTTTGTATGGCAGGAAGTGCAGAACTCCTGTGTGTTGGTATGAAGTAGGGGAGCATCAATTGTTTGGTCCTGATCTTGTGCAGCAAACTTCTGAGAAGATTGATCTGATCAGGAAAAGGTTGGTGGAAGCTCAGAGCAGGCAGAAAAGCTATGCAGACAACCGGAGAAGGGACCTTGAGTTTGAGGTTGGTGACTTTGTCTTTCTGAAGGTATCGCCCAGTAAAGGTGTGGTTCGTTTTGGCAAAGGCGGGAAGTTAGCCCCGAGGTTTATAGGCCCGTATAAGATATTGAAAAGGATCGGGAAAACTGCTTACCGGCTTGAATTACCGGAAGAGTTGTCTCAGGTGCACAATGTCTTTCATGTGTCTATGCTGAGAGGTTACATTCCAGACCCGAGTCATCATTTGCCTGAAGTGCCGGAAGGTTTGCAGTTAGACCTGAATTACATCGAGTCTCCTGTTGAGATTGTTGATCGTCGAGAGAAAGTCTTGAGGAATAAGACGATACCGATGGTCAAGGTAGTCTGGAGAAACCACTTGGTTGAAGAGGCTACTTGGGAATCTGAGGAGAGGATGTTGAAGGACTATCCTGAGCTTTTTGCTTGATCGTACTTTTGTATCTTTTGTTCATGTTGTGCGTGTTGTATTTTGTTTGTTTTCTCGCTCTTGATTGTAGTTCCGGGGACGGAACTATTCTAAGGATGGAGTGCTGTAATACCCTGATTTTTCAATAAATGAAAAATTATTTATTTTGCACGTAGTGTGCACGTGCAATATTTGGTTGGATTATTTTATCATGATGTGTATAAATATTTAAATATATTTTTCTCAAATTATTTGTACAAAAGCCCTTCTTTAAAAGCCTTACTTGATTTAATTAAAAAGCCTTTTCTTAAAAAGCCCAAATGTATTTTATTTTATTTATTTTAATAAACTATTTTGGCCCAAAAAATAAAGCCCATGAATTAATCTCTTTTAATTAAACTTGTCATGTAGAAGACTTTTTTTTAACAAATCTATTTTTATACAAATTTAAAATGCACAAGTTTTGGTCTAGTTGCATGCACGTGCACTACACGTACACGTGCTATGCACACCCCTAGGGGAGGCCGGGATTCAATCTTTTGGAGGGATTTTCAAAATTTGTCATGGAGAACATGGTGGTAGTTTCTTAGTTGTGGGTAGTTTTCCTAACTCCTACCTCAATCTAGACCCTTCATTCTACAACCACCCAAGCAATCTTGGTCCCTCCATCTCACTCATTTCCTAGTATAAATACCCCCCCCCCCCCCTCTCATGGCTAATTTTCATATGCAAAGTATATTTTCAAGTTATAGTATTGTAGTGATTGTGTGAGATATAAAGATAGAGAGTTTGTGTGGGTTTGTTGCTTGGAGTGGCCGGCTATTCATCAAGGGGAGCTCTCGGTGGTGCTAGAAGAAGCATTCGGCATTTGGCTAGGAGGCTTGGAGCTTGTGCGCTTTTGGCTAGGAGGAGGTGCTTTCATCTACAAGGACTTGTTGCTTTTTGTGTTTCTATCCATTCAAGGTGGGTAAAACATTTCATATTTCTAATATAGGATTCCATGCTAGTTTTTATTATCAACACTATACATGGAAAATACTAATAAGAGTCCACTTTAATTGAAAAGTTAGTATATGAATGGATTGAAATGATGTGATTAATTTGTGTGTGAAATTCTAGCATGAAATTAAATTATATGTAGTACTTTCTATGATTATTAGTTTAATTGAATGATGGTGGAATATGGCTAGTATGATGTGTGAAAATCTCTATTAAATTGCTTGTTAATTGAATGGTTGAAACATGAAATTGATTAAGGAAATGGCACACTTTAAAATTTGAGTAGAGAGTTTCTTGGATGCTTGAGTTGCAATTATGTTAATCAATGAGTGGTAGTATATTTTGACATAGATGAACCAATGAAATTACTTGGTTGCTACTCAAAAGTTAGTATTTTGAGTTTTACTTATTCATGCGCTAAATGAATTTTTTATTGATGTGGGTATGGACAAGTCCAAAAATATACGTAATTGTGAATAAAGATTAACAACAGTAAATTATCATAAGAGAATTGTGAAAGAAAAAGGGATTAGAAGACTAATTGATTATTCAATGTCGAAAATAAAAGAAATAGTAGATTTAATGAGTAATTCATTGTTTTGTGGGGAGAAATACGTTTTTTTTGTACAAAAAATTATTTTTATATTACTGGTTTGAGTGAAAACTAATCTGGAAGTTTTCAGTAAATTTTACCAAAGCAATAAGAAACTATGGTCATGTGAACATCGAGTTATTTTTTTAAACTGTACGAAAATAGCATGTATGGACTTTTGGTTGGGTTCTTGACAACCCGAGCCAGTGGCTCAGGTGGTCTTTGACTGCAGTTTGCTTCTCTGAGCGGTGCGGTTCGAACCTGGTGTTCACCACTTTTTTTTACCAATTGAGTATAAACCTGTATACAACCTGCAACCAAACCCTATACACTTAATTCACTACTTTCATACCGCTAGCACTGCTCGGCCTGTTGGCGGGTGCTCTTGGCTCTCTCTCTGTCGTGCCTGGGTTCGATTCCTCCCTTTGGCACTTTATAAAAAATATTTTTTTTGGGGGTTTGTGATGTCCAAAAAATGTGAGGAAAATATGGAAATTTTCATAGAAATACAAGGAATTTTATGAGATTGAGTTGGGTATTATTTGAAGAAAATATAATGTAGCTGGTGAACAAATGGTATAATTAAAGCTATGGTTCTAAGACACATACTTATGAAAATTATAGTTTATAAAGATAAATTGAAATGGATTTATTAGAAAGCAATTGGCAAAAAAGAACTTTGTTGTGTGACATGATTCTCACTTGAGAATATTGTGCAAAATATGAAGTATGAATGTTTATTAGTGAAATTATGAAGTGAAATCATGTTGAAAAAAAAAAGAAATGGTTGGCTATGAATATGAATTTTATGAGTTATAAGCATTCATTATGGACTTGTGAACAAAGTGTAATCATGAATCGAAAGAGAATATACATGTGAGTTGAGAACTCGACATGGAAAATTTTATGAATTGAAGGTTGTGAAATGAAATTTGAAATAGAGTAGCTAAGTCTCCTCGGCATCGAGAAATAAAATAAAGTGAATTTAGACCAAGGTTGGTCAAGATGAAATGAATGAATAAGTCCGGTTGATGGAGAGGCTAACTCTAGAGATTAATTTTGTTCATGATTTTTAATAAAACTAAGGACTAGTGCATAGTGAAGATGTGATGAAAGTAAGAGAAAAACACTGAGTATGAGGGCCCTGGGTAGCGGCGAGAGCGTATCCCAGGAATTCCCATGACGAGTCTGGGTGAGGACACTGTTCCAGAGTACCGTCCCAGCGGCGATGCTCGTGGGATGTTTGAAGACTACGGGTGGTGTCATGTTTATGGTGAGAGCGTATCCCAGGAATTCCCATGATGCGTCTGGGTGAGGATACTACTCCAGAGTGCCTAAACATGAGTTCGTAGGTCAGATAACATCTAGGATACTTACCGTAATTACAGTAGTAGATTAAATCATAACGAGGGATTGAACCCTACCAAGATGAAGAACGAATAAGGGCTTGCCCTCGGACCTATGTAGTATGGGATGCATAGAATCCGAACAAGTGTGCATTAGTATCATATAACATAAGTAACTGCATTAAGGACTAAGTGCACAATCACAACACGACATCAATAGGGTAGTCCCTTTAGTTTGAAATGTGACAAGTTTGTGTTTGCTAAATATGAAAAGTTAAGTTATACTATTTCCGGCATAGAGAGGATGGCCGTGTATAATGTTCGTCGGTTGAATAAACTGACGTACCCACAGTCTTATATGCAGGTATATGTCATGTTAAAGATTAAAGAAGAATGGATGCTTAAAGATTGTATCATGTCGTTGTACTTTATTTCAATTGTTGTAAAAATTTACTTCGCTGTGCAAAAGAAAAGATGTAATTTGATGTAATCTCTGATGTATGATGAAAAGTTTTAATTTCCCTGTAAAATTGTACTAAAGAAAGTGAAAAGATCCTGTAGAATATCTCGAATTCAGTGTATTTGGGATTCGGGGCGTTACAGAACTTATGGGGATTGATGCTTTGCATCGGTTTATCGACCTCAATTTAGAGAAATGGGATGGCAACTTCTATGTGAGTAGAACTCGAATTCAGTTATCTTTTTTTTTTTTTTGCAATTGTTTGGAATTTATTTCCAATGAGGGTTTGGGTTTTGGGAATGCAGCAATTTAATGCTCAAGTACAAACTCCTAATGCTATTATAACAAAGCATGGATTTAGATACTTACATGTAATCATTTTTTGTTTGATTTCCACCAGAAAGACTGCAAAGCGTACGCCACCACCGACGACAAGTCCAACCTCATCGTCGACATAATCGGAGCTGCCAATGTAGGATTCTTGCATGAAGTTAACTTTTATTATTATAAACCCTAATCGTAGTTCTAACCCTGGATTTGGTTTGAATGTAGATTAATTAGGGCTGGTGATGAACATG
This sequence comes from Hemerocallis citrina, assembly GCA_017893485.1. Classification (NCBI taxonomy): domain Eukaryota; kingdom Viridiplantae; phylum Streptophyta; class Magnoliopsida; order Asparagales; family Asphodelaceae; genus Hemerocallis; species Hemerocallis citrina. The sequence continues at coordinate 127,299,634 of CM030362.1, forward strand.
GAGGAGGAGAACACCAATGCGACCTTCACACTTGACGATGACACATGCTGAATCGATAACATTAGATGGTGAGAATTTCTTTCTCAGGACTCGATTTTGATTTGGGGGTTTCGTTTCTTGATTGTTTGAAGCCAGAATGCCATCACATAGAAAAAGTAGCCCTATAAAAATACTTAAACATCCCCCAAGATCATATTGGTATCAGTTGAGTATATATATATACTACACTAACAAAAGTTACACAATCATCTACGACTGACTGTAAATAAACTTCATGATATTAATTAGTTAATTATGGAAAGTCAAGTTAATCTAAGGACTACAGATATCTTTGATAGAAACTTTAGGTTTCTAGATTCTTTTTTATATGTTCAAGGATTTCTATAGAAGAACAATGTTGTGAACTAGAGACTAGGAAAATGGTCCTCTATTTTTCATGAATGAAAAGAACCTCTCTTTTTTTTTTGGTTTAATGTATTTCTAAGGCCCTTGGCTATAGGAAAAAAGATATATCAAAACTGAGATGATTATCTCAGTAATGCAGAAAGGAAACAAGGCATATCACAAAACTTAACATGGTACAAAATAAAAAGAATTTGAAAAAATTGCTTCTCTTTCTTTAGTAAGATGAAAGAAATACGACACTTCGGAAACAAATAAAATGGCTGCGATTCAGTAAGTGATTAGGGTTTTCAGTGGTTTGGTTTGGTTATGGGCAATGTATATTTGGTTATTAGTTTTCATTAATGTCTAATGGTTCATTTGCTTGGTGTAGAAATTGATCTTGATCATACAGATACACAATTCATGTGCAAAAGTGTGGAAGAGATGGTGGATTGGCACACTTTACAAAGTTTAGTATTTTAAACTAAAGATACAAATTTGTCAAATATATCTCTCTTATACATAATAACTATTCATCATGTTTTGTTTAGACTATTTTGTTCCACTTAATATCAAGAATAAAATGGATCTGTATAGGAACACCAAAAGGATCACGGTGCCAATTAATTTCAAAGTTTTAAAGCATTAAAAAAACATAACTACAAAAGACATATCTTATTCTCTATCCATGTTTTACCTTTTATCTTTTAGGCTAAATTTGAAAGAAAAAAAAACCCTTGAACTATGGCATTTATACAGAAAACCCCCCTGACCTTTTTTTATGCGGAAAACCACCCTGAACTATGATTGTTGCAAAAACCCCCTGAAATATTTCAAAAAACCACATCTAACTTTGTACTTGTATCAGATAACTCCATTTATCTATGCAAGTTGGTTCCAAAAACATCATATAACTTTCTCATTATTGTCAAAAACCTCCTTCAACTTTAGCAGATAGTCTCACGCTGGCAGGGTGGTTTTTTACAACAATAGTTCATGGGGGTTTTCTGCATAAAAAAAGGTCAGGGGGGATTTCTGCATAAAGGCCATAGTTCAAGGGTTTTTTTTTTTCAAATTTAGCCTATCTTTTAATTACCTTCGATGGTGGTTCTTAAGATTAATAAAGAAATACATCTTACAGAATATGAGAAGTTGTCTTACATTCTAAACACCTTTATTTGTAAATCATGAGAAATTGTATGCATTTTCAATGAGGGCCTCGAAGGATAATACATCAACATTTAGATTATACGGGCTCCTACCTCTACAGTTCTCAAAGATATACCTTTTCATCTAACTTTTCTCCTTAGTGTATATATAATGGAAGCATTCTAACTGTATAGCTACCGAACATGTATCATGTTTCTCATTGTATGAAACCACAAATCAGGTCTCTTTTATGGTATGGCAAAGAATAATTTTCTGTTTCTTATTATTGCACATCTTATAATTATATGTTGAATCTTGCAAAAAAAATTATATATATGAGATGGTGAGAAGAGATCCTTATCGTGAGCAAAAGATCTCAGCCTTTGGATCGCGATCCGATGGCTGAGATCCGATCCGCCCAAACAGCTCAAGTTGCTTATGTTTTGAAGGGCATTTTGGGGATTTCACTTGCAAGCTGTTCACTTTCCCTTCTTCTTTACTTCTTCTCTCCCCCAAATCGAAACCCTAGCTAGATTTCAGCCTTCTTCTCTTCCTCAAATCTCGACGCTCCTCGCCTCTCCTCCTCGCCGCTCCAAACCCCCACCCCGTCGCTCCTCGTCTCTCCTCCTCGCCGCTCCAAACTCCCACCCCATCGCTCCTCGTCTCTCCTCCTCGTCGTACCAAACCCCCACCCCGACCTCACCCCAATACCTTACCTCACTCCAAACTCGCCCTCCACCCCGACACTCCTCGTCCATCCTCCTCGCCGCTCTAAACCCCCACCCCGACCTCACCCCAAAACCCTACCTCACTCCATACTCGCCCTCAGTCATCGATGCCCAAGTCCACCTCCTCTAACTTCTAAACCCTACCCCAAATCGAAACCCCCCCAAATTTTGAGGTATTGAATCCTAACCATAGTTTTATTGGGTTCAAGAACTTTATTGTTTCACATTACATTTTTAGAAAAGCATGTTAGGTTTAGCTTAAACAAAGATTACATGTTAAAGAGTTGATAGATGAATTACTTTTGTGTAGTCATTACTATTTTAGAAGAGTTTGAAGGAACTGCCAATTTATGAAAATACTAACACAATTATCAAATTTCATGATAAGAAAATGTCGACAAGAAAACGTGGGTTAAAATTAAAAATCACATGTGTAAGTTTTTGCAAATGACAGTGATATGTATTTTCCTATTTGTATTTCATCTCTAAAATCAATAATTTATGTATTGTCGTCTAAAGATGCCAGGATTGTTAAGTTGCTGCTCTTTCTGATCATTTGGTGATTGATGAGCTTTATACTACTCTAGGTGTTATGCAAGGCTACACCAAAGAGTTGTCATTTGCATGAAGAAGAAGTGTTGGTTTGTTTCCTATATAAGTGATGCATGATTCCCCCATACAGGAAGTGTGAGTATCAATGCTTTTAAATTTTTAGATCTTGCCTTTTGTTGTATGTGTTGGTCTAGGCAATGATGACAAGCACTATTTTACAAGCACTACTTTGAATTATTATGCCCCCCCCCCCTACAAATTTTTGATTGAGTCTTGGTTTTGTTATTGGTCTTGATCTATGCAATGAAGACAATGAATAATTTTTGGGTCTATATGTAACGTCTGGGATTTCCGTTACCGGACATCCGCGATACAACTAAAATCTTTGCCTTCAAATGCATCTCAACACAATAAAAACTCGAAAATTTAAAAAAAATTATTGCCATCAGAGTTATTACATCATCATCTTATTTTTGAACAAGGAATACAAATTACATCAATTTATTACAGATACCACTCAACATTTATTGCCTGCCCTTTTTAACAGTAGTCAACAGATCTTCACCGGAACTCCACCGAGTGGTCAATCTGCTTCCGTGAGATGTGCTCTACGGCTTAAGTCTTCCACTATGCTACTCTGATATTTCTGCAACTGCTATAACAGTGGAAGGTACTCTTAATAATCCCCCTGGATGCTCTGCTGGTCCTGAGTCTTCCTACATTCGTGATCCGGATCCCAGCACCTAATTGAGTGGGCACGTCAGTACATATTGTAACCTCTGTTTTCCTTTTTGGATATTTTTAAGTGTATTTTTCGTTTTGGTGTAATTTCTCTCGTTGTATTCCTCCTGTATTTCTTTTGGACCATATATTGGATTTTCATTTCAATATATTTTCATTTTATTATTCTTGTTTTCTTTTATTTGAATTCTTGATTCTTGTTCACCTCTTGTTCGTTCCTTTTTGATCGAGCTGATATTTTTGACCCTTCTTGTTGTTGTTCACACCATATTTTATTTTTCTACTAGTTGTTCAGTTTTGCCCTATCTATATTTTGCTTGAATTCCTAATACCTTGTTGAACTCCTTTAACCCATTTATCTATATACTTAACCAATACCCATTATATAATGTCCTATTCAGTAAACACCCAACCAATTAATTACTTTTGATGCCCATTAACTATTTAACCCATATGTTGTTTTCAAAAACCAATTAACCAAACCTATTAATACTCTAATCGTATTTCTACCCACCGAACCACGCAACCCATTACCCAATTATACTCTATCCCCTTCACTGTGTGTTTCCCATGCAACCCGACCTGTCTCTGTGTGCCACCTTCCCCTCTTCTACCCCAACCTTAAACCTAAGAACCCATATATATAAACCGCACCTTCTCCATGTAGCCGACCCCTATCTTTCCCTAGCCGCCTTTGCACCCTCCCGTCCTGCTCTCTCTCCCTGCATTCTCACCCCGACCTCCCATGTGCGTGCACTACAGCAGCCGCAGTCACGACTGCACCCCTCTGCCGTTCCTCCCTCTTGCTGTTTCTCTCTTCGTGCGGCTGAAGACCGGCGCAGCTAGCGCCGCTGCTCTCCTAAACGCCGTCTCTCCCTCTCTTGGAGTGCGTGCCGGTCTTATTAAGTTCGTGCGTTTGTTCGAGATATGCTCAGATTGTTTTTTGTGTTTTGGTGCTCGTGAGTTTTGGTGTGTTCGTGTTCCCGTTCGTGGTTCGTTGGTATTCGTTATTCATTGAGTTCGTGAGGTGTGTTCGTTTGCTCATTTTGGTTCGTGGTTTTCGTTCGTGGTTCGTTGAGTTTGTTGGCCGGGAATCCGTTCCCGTAATTTTTGCTTGGGGTCGTTTCATCATCGGTTAAGGCAAGTAACTTGTATTAAATTCCTTTTCAAATACAAGTACTAAATACAGCTTGTAGTGTAGTTGGGTTCTAGAGACAATTTGTGTGTGAATCCCCTTATTGATATTATCTCTATTGTGTTATCTTGACCATAGTTGCCTCACGACATACATGACATGATATAACCTAGGATTGATCATATCTTGTTGCATATATGCGTGTCATTCATATGAGTTCTTGTGCTCGTTCGTGTTATTCGTGATAGACTTGTTATAGACTTGTGAAATACCCTATAACATATTGCTTGGACATCTAGTATACTCTATTTCATGTTGGTTGTATTTTGGATGAGTTCTATGTGAACTAGTGGATTTTGTGCATATGCGATATTTTCAGTTTTGCTGCCTTTTCCATTTTGATCAGTATTTTAGACCCTATTAAGGTCAGTATTTGAAATTATTTTGAGAACATGATTTGTAGAGAATTCTGTCTATTTTCCAACCCTTTTAACGGATCTCAGTTTTGATTTTTGGTTTGTGAGTTATATCTATTTTACTACAGTTATGTCAAAAGGTTTCCAGATTTTGTTTTTGATGAATTCTGAAGAGTAATCTATTTTTAATTTGGTGTTAAAATTATTATTTTGATATGAAATTTTGCTCAGTACTTCTAGACTTGATTGGGGTTTACCCAGAATTTTGGTGAATTTATTTTAGATGTTTTACAAATCTTTTCATGCCTACAAATAAAGATTTTACATGCAGAATTTTACTACTGTTCAGTAAAGAACTTGATTTTCGACCTATTTCTACTTGTTGTTTCTAAATTATTTCTGAATATGAAAGTTAACTTACTGTACCTATTTTCTTACCCTTTTGGCGTATTTGGATTTCGATTTATGGTTTGTGAGATATTGCTGTTTTTGTACTGCAGTGTTTACAATTCCTAGATTCACAAAACTACTACATCTTTATGTTTTCTAATTTTACTTGACTGCTCTATTTTTATTGAAAAATTATGAAACTTGATTTTCTATTACTACACATATAGGGGAATACCCCAAATTTTTCGTGGATTTATTTAATGAGTTTTCACGCTGTTTTCCTGTTCTTGAATCCAATCTTCTGATTTCTTACTGACACGTGTTTTCTGGATTCAAATCAATTTTGGGTTATGTTTTTGTGAATTACTATATGACCTATATATGTTCGCTGGATTCGATTGGGAGTCTATTTTCTAGACCTTTTGGCGATTCAGATTCGCATTTTTGTAACAACGGAAATCTCAGTTTTACTGCAGTTTGGTCTTGCTGTCCTGAACTAGAAGTTTGGTTATTTTATCCTTTTATGTGTTATCTTGCACCCGTACATGTTTATCTTGCAACTTGAACTTGTTACTTGATCATACCATGATATACTTACTTGTTTCGTGACACATACATGTTTGTATGACATTAATAATAAAATAACCAAGCTGGAGTTTAAAGGGACAGATCTAATAGTGGAAAATACAGAAACGTGTACTAGGAAGAGAATCTATCGATTCTGTGTGATACTTGACTTGAGACTTGAGACTTCGCTTGATACTTGATTACTTGAGGCTCGATATTTCACCACTTGAGGTTTGTTACTTGATACTTGATACTTGAGGCTTGATATTTCACTACTTGAGACTTGATATTTCACTTGGCTTGATATTTTACTTGAGGCTTGATACTTCACTCTTGAGGCTTGTTTACATGATACTTGAGGCTTGATACTTGATACTTGATATCTTTAGGCTTGTCCCTGAGTATAATGCCCTATATGATCCACTATGAAATCTAAAACAAAATTTTATTGACTGTAGCAACCATGTAGTAAAAGTATGGATGCATGAAGTGCTACCTAGATAGTAATCACTACAACACTTGATACTTGATTACTTGAACATGATTACTTGACTCTTGCTACTTGATGCTAGTACTTGATCACTTGACACTTGTTACTTATTACTTGTTACTTGATTTCGTGATACTTGGTTCGTGATACTTGTTACTTGTTCACATGATACTTGTTCACTTGACACTTGATACATGCCACTTGATACATGCCACTTGTACTTGTTCATCTTGTCATGCTAGTATTCTATTTTGTTATCATGTATATTCCATGTTATTAGTTAGTTTTTTTCATGTACTTGAATCCTGCATTACAAGCGGCCCGTAACTTGCATTGACGGAAGTTTGTTTTCTCTTTCCTATTCCTGCAATTGTTAAATTACAGATTTTGGAGAACAGGTACCAGATGGTGTTGGTGATATGAGATATTAGTGCTGGATTTTGCTATTATTACTTCTTGTTGCTTGCTTTGAACAATTGTATTTTGATACTCGAATTTATTGTATTTGGGCAATGTGACCCAGGATATTTGACTTATTCAGATTGGGATTATTTGAGACTAATATATTTTGGTTTCAAGTATTCTTGTTAGTATTTTGATTCATATGTGCATACTTGGTTGATTCTTTTGCTTCCGACTCTGATTATTCTTGTGAAATGTTATAAAGATTCTTGAACAGCTTATGGATGATGAAAACCATTCGTTGGGCTTAGTCACGTATCCGTATTCCGTATTCTCTTTTCAGAAGCGGATCGTGATAAGGTTTTTAGTGGTATCAGAGCCCAGGTTTGGCTAATGTATTAGTTATCTAATATATTAGACAAGCTTGGCTCGAACTGGGATCGGCTGAATATTTCACCAACCATGCATGCATAAATGAATTATTATCAACATTGATCTGGATGCTAATTGTTTTTGGTTTTTGTGCAGACTATGGCTCGTAGAGGTTCTTCTCGTATCCCGGTTGATCAGTCAGGGCTTGAGGCTGTCACCGCTGTGCTTGGGCGCTTGATCAATATGCAGCAGAACCATAGTGATTTGGTGATGGCTGCTTTGGAAGCCGCTCGAGTTCCTCCACCCGCTGTGCCTATGCAGGCAGCTTTTCCTCCCCGTCCGGGTACAGTCATGGACTTCATGAGGCTGCAACCCGACAAGTTTTCAGGCACTGAGATGCCTTTGGAGGCTGAACAGTGGTTGATTCGGACAGAGCAACTGCTTTTGGCAGCTAGAGTTGCAGATGCAGATCGAGTGGATGTGGTGGCCATCCAGCTGGTGGACTTGGCACATATCTGGTGGAGGTCCGAGTCCGAAAGGCTCGAAAGACCGATCACTTGGGCCAATTTTACTAGGAGCTTCTTGGAAAAGTTCTTTCCTAGCAGCACTAGAGTGGAGATGGAGCAACAATTCTTGGCCCTGAAACAGGTTGGTCGTTATTTCTAGTAATGAAATTTTGTTACATATTGGTTATGCAATGTTGTAACATTAAACTTTCTTGAAATAGGGCTCCAGGTCTGTGGATGAGTACGCGGCTGAATTTACTAGACTTAGCCGCTTCGCAGCCGTTCTTGTGACGAACAAAGAGGATAGGGCTCGTAGATTCACTTTGGGGCTTGAGCATGAGATTAGGGTGTAGCTTGTCTCCCTTCGCTTGCACACTTATGCAGAAGCTCTTGAGGCAGCTCGTGCTCAGGAGCAGGCTCGTAATGGATTGGCTCCTTCTCAGCGGACTGTTCCGCACTCAGTTGTTAGGCCTTCTGGTGGGCCTGTTCGGAGGCCTGTCCCAGCCCATCCGGTCAGGGCAGCTCATTACTCTGCTGCGGTTCCTCAGAGGACTAGTTTTTGCGACTTTTGTCGTCTTGTTGGGCATGAGCGCAAGGACTGCAGGCGTGCCAATCGTCGCTGCTTTGGTTGTGGTGCTTCTGATCATATGACACGGGATTGCCTGCGACAGCAGCAGATGGCCCTTCCAACCAGATGTCCTGTTCAGCCAATTGCCTTAGCTCGTGGTCCAGTTAGACCACCCCTTCCTCCGCAACGCCAGATTGTCGGTCAGAGGACCGCTGCTCGAGTCGGATCTGAGTGGCAACCGGGCCGGGTCGGAATTGCAAAAACTCGACCCGCCTAACAAGCGAACCCATTCGGGTCCAACCCGAGTCGGGTCGGGTCGACCCGCGAGTTGGCCCGTTTATTTAAAAAAAAAATTTACTTAAAAAAATTGTAATTTTAATAATAAAAAAATGAAATATTAATAAGAATCAAAGAGTGAAATTGCCAAAAAAAAAATGTATATATTATTAATATGATTTCAACTTATACAATTTTCCCAATTTGTAATAAGAAATAATGATTTCCTACAAATTTATTTTATACAATAACAAATTTTTTTGATACAATTTTAATTATCTTCAATTATCCTAATTTTTTATAACAAACAAAGATTTTATACAATTTTTTATACATTTATAATTTTCTTCAATTTGTTGGTCTTCAATTTGTTGTTGTTGTTGTTGTTGTTGGTCTTCAATTCTTCATGTTGGTTGCTATTGTTGTTGTTCTTCTTCTTCCGGCGAGTTGCTTTCACTTGTAGACGTGTCAAACCCTACTTCTTGAGTCCTATCTTCGACCTTCATCCAGTCTTCCGTGCAGACGAGCATCTCCAACGATTGGGGCTTCAAGCGATTCCTGTAATCGGTTAGAAACCTGGCACTTGTAGAAAATGCACTTTCTGAAGCAACTATAGCGACAGGATGAGTTAGTAGATCTTTAGCCATATATTTAAGAATACTATAAGTATGTTCATGGTCTTTCCACCATTGTAAAATATCTAGTGAAGAAGTAAAATTTTCAGAATCTTGTTGATTATACCAATGTAATTCATTTGGTTGATTAGTCCTAGCTTTTTTGATTGAATTTTTGCAAGTAAATTATATGTGGCATCATCTAATTTATTCTTACCCTTACCTGTAGAAGTAGCAGAAGAAGAAGTAACTAAAGTAGTAGTACTACTAGATGAAAAACTTCTATCATAATAATCATACAAGTTATTTAATGTCGATTCAAATTTAGCTAAAAATGTTCCGCAATCAATTTCAGATTCATCTTCCCCAAGTAAAGTAAAAAATATTTCAATCAAACTCTTCGTACCTTCTAATTTGATACGAGGATCCATCACAGTAGCAATACAATACAACATAGAAGGAGGATTAAAATATTTCAAAAATTAGGTGTATGCAGGTTTCACAATATCACCAATAAAAGAATCATCGATCATTTCATTGAAAGTTTGCATCATAGTAACTATTGAAATAAAAATGCTACTAGAAGTAGATTCATAAGAATTTGAAAATTTGAAAGTTGCGGTCTTAAAAGGTTCTAAAAATTTTAACAAAGATTCGGCATAAAACCAAGCTTGGGGAGTCATTTCAAAATTTGGCATATTTTTTGCCATACAAAAATCATTTATACATGCTTTATATTCAGTAACAATATGTAGCAAATCAAAAGAAGAGTTCCATCGGTGTTTTAACTTCCTTTGCAAATTTTCTAAAATGTACATTTTTAAGCCTACACCAAACTTTCCATTCTTGAAATATAGGGCCACTTATGCAATAAAATGTACACAACTTCTAATTTTAACTATATATGGTTCGACTATTTTTAATGCATCTTGAACACATAAATTTAAAATATGACATGCACATCTAGCATGAAAAATATTGTCAGATAGAGGGTTTAAAGTGGTTTTTAATATACTAATTGATGCACTGTTGTTAGATGCATTATCAAAACTTATACACATAATTTTATCACGCATATGAAAAACATTACAAATTTCTAAAATACAATTTACAATTTCAATACCACTATGGGGATGGGGCAACGCGACAAATGATATGATCCTTTTTTGAATAATCCACTCACTGTCGATCCAATGACAAGTTATTCACATCATTAGAATATTGTTGCAACCCGTCCAACAATCAGAAGTTAAAGAAACTCTACAAGTTAAACTCCATAAAATGGCAATCAAAGCTTCTCTCATTTCATTGTACATTTTAAAACAATCAGATTTGCAAGTATTCCTAGGGATTCTTTTAAAATGGGCGTTTAATGCAGTTTAATTAAAAGTTTCTAAGTCCCTACTCTCGGAATAGGAAAATGGTAACTCTTCCTTGATTACTAGTCGGGCAATTTTCCGACGAATAAATTCGAGATCATAAGAATGGCTATCAACTACACCGGTCCTATGGTGGATTTTTTGTTGGCGGGGTAGGTCTACAAGAAGTTCTTTGTGTACATTTTAGATGTGTCGTCTTATCGTACCCGTCCCCTTACCCCTCTTCCATTTTTATGGCATCGAACATGTTTTACAAACTTTTATACCTACACCCGGATTTTCTTCGTCCGGAATATAATCATAAAATTTGTGCCAATCACTAGTTTTCCCTCTAGTTTTCCTACTACTACCCGGTTGTGTTGTTTCGGTTGCTTGTATTTGTGGTTCTTCTATGTCTATGTCTCCGTTGGAGCCTTAGAGGAGTTGAAGACTTGAAGACGTAGTTGAATGTTGAATTCGATACGATCGGAATTTGTCGTTTGATCGTTTCTAAGTTGCTACTTGCTAGCTTCTTTGTTCACAAAATTTGGAATGAATTGAGATTGAATTGAGTAGTACTAGTAGAGAGAGTAAGAGAGTCAGGTGTGAAATTTTTAGTTTGGGTTTAAGGGGTATTTATAGAGAAGAAATAAAACAAAAAACAAAAAAAACAAAAAACAAAAAACCCAAAAAACCAAAAAAACGGCTATAAAAGCCGTTAGACCCGGGATTACTGCCGTTAGACCCGCGGGTCGAACGGTCAGCTCACGCGGGTCGAACGTTTGACCCGTACGGGTCTAACGGTTCGAGACCCATGGGTTGACAAGCGGATTTCGCACTGTTCACCGGGTTCAAATCCGTTCTTCAACTACCCAGGTTGACCCGCTTATTCTCGAGGGTTCGACCCGGACCCGAACCGGCTTCTAACTGGTCGGGTTTGGCGAGTGGGTCGCGGGTCAGCCCGGCCCGGTTGCCATCCCTAATTAGACGACACATTACCTCTGTACACTCTGCACTAGTACAAGACCAACAAACACAACAAAAAATCAACCTTAGAACTGTGCAAATAAATAGCCACCCCTATGATCCAAAAATTATTCGTCAGAAAATTGCCAAACTCATTATTCATGATGAGCTACATTTTTCCTATTCCGAGAGTAAGAACGTAAAGAAATTTAAGCAAAATGCACTAAATCCACATTTTAAAAGAATTCTTAGAAATACACTCAAGGCCGTTTGTTTTAAACTTTATCAAAAAAGTGTCACGCCCTACTTCCCGTTATACAGAAACACAGTCACGTAACTGAGGCCTAGCGAATGTTGTAAGTATACCAACTCATATCATCCATAAGCTATACAATATCAGTAAGCTCAACAATACAATAATAATAATCACATGAACAAGAATATAATAGAATAACCAATATCTGGGATATAAGAACTTACAAAATGTCCGAGAATACACAATGCAATAACAGTTCGTCAAGTTCTTTTAGTAATCCATCGTCTGTACCTGTATAAACATTAACTCAAAAATAAGAGGGAGGGTAACCGTTAGAGCAAGCTTCGAACGACAAGTAGTAGGAAGCAGTGAAACAATAAAGGGTGATAGAACAAGAACAAGAAATTGGAACGATATCAGAGTCAATAAACAATAAACGATAACATGATCAATAGTGCAAGGGTCAGCAAATGTCACGTCCCGCTTCCCAAAATTACGAAATGCAAGCACGTGACATGGCTCAGCGAATGACTTGCGTCATCCATGAGCTGTTATCGATTTAACTCAACAATATAAACAGGAAGTAATACAACCACGCATGCAATAAAAGAAGTAATCACATGAATAACAATACTTGGAATTTAAGTATAAAATAACCAACATAATAAAAATCCAACATCTGGAATCAACACTAACATCATTCGGGTCAAAAGCCCATAAATACAAGAATTAACAACATTGCTCAACTATTGAAGTTCTAAAAAAAAGAAACAATAATTATTTAAGCGGCGCGGCAAAACAATTCTTTCACTATTGTTGTTCTCCTAGTCCATCAGGAAAATCTTCTTGATTACCTGTAAGTTGTTCATCTAAAAGAGAGGAAAATATGCCCTTAGAGCAAGTCATAGATAGCAAGTACAGAAACAGAGAGACAATGACAATAATGGTATAACGATGAATTCAATGAACGATGAAATCAATAGTATTGAACAGTGACAAAGCGATAATAGTTCAATGTGCAATAACGATGATTTATAACCATAACAATAAACAATAACAATAACGGTAAGCAATAACGATAACACTGTTCGATAACAATGACAAAATGCAATGACAATGCGATGAAGTCTTAAGTCTATTATTCATTTTAATCCTAACTAATGCATGTACTACTGCATCCCATACTACAGCTTCGATGCATACAATCAATTTCGTATAAACTAAGGTGGTAGATTCTATAGGTCATGTACTCGGCACAGTATAACACTGGCTATTGCAGCAATTTCTTACACAATGACAATAACACTGGCCATTTGCAATTTCTTGCACAATGATAATAACAGTGGTCATTTGCAATTTCTTGCACAATGACGATAACGATATTTTGATAACGAGACCCACATTTCCGAGTACAGTCACTATATTATCAACTACCCTAGTCAACCCTTAAAGGCTTGATTAACATTCTTTATTCAATTAACATGGAATACTAATAGTAAACAATATGGACAGAAATATCAATGGGAAACGATAATGCGATTAATAAGGGCCACTAGAATGATGACAACACAACCCTAAAATCTTGCAATATACCCTATACGATCAAATACACCAAATTCAAATTATAGATTCAATTATATATTATTAAATATAGAAACCCAATTCTGAATAGCAGTAGGTTGTTGTACCAAAATCAAAATTCTCGTTGCTACAGGATAGTAAATGTGGATCCGTCAGAAGGTCTAGAAACTAGACTCATACCCAGTTCCAACGCATATTTAAAGTCCAAATTCCGATAATAGTAGCTAGGTGAATTTCAGTGTTCTTTACATGTTATCGTTTCTGGCTGATTATCAGTATTAACTAGTTTCAGTTGTAACAGCAGTAAATATTTATTTTAAAAATCAGCAAAAATAATTTTCATTACCTTAAGCATGTTGGCTATCAATCTGAATATTATCATAGGTAAAATTTGATCATTAGTTCACCTAATTCATCAGTTTAACATAGTATGTGCATAAATCTGAAAATACAGCGCAGCAGCAGTAAAATGGTCATAACTCATGCAATATAAATCGGAATTCAAAAATTCTGGATGTTCTGGAAACTAGAAACATGGGGATACATTTCATATTCAGGAAGTTATTGATTTTGGTGATATTATCTAGGTCGAAACAGCATGGTAATATTCAGGTTGGCAATAAATATCAGGGTTTTAACATATTCTTCATGGACAAAAAGATTAAAATGTTATAAACGATAAGTTAGGGGTTAAACATTAACAAATTACAGCAAGTTACGTCTATGTGAACATGGTATTAAGATGTATAATGTCCATAACCCTACTAATCACAATCAACTAACACACCAATATCAATCATATCAACAATCAATACTAGTATACAATCTACAATAGTGGTATAATGTCATGACATGAATTACAATAACAATCTCTATTTCTATAACCAATAATTAACTACATGAATGCAATGCAAGATCTCTATAAATAGGAAGCAAAAAGACAACACGAAGTCGAGACTACTACTTGGATTCGCTCGTATAAATCCGTAGTATCCCAATGATAAATAACAATAAACAATATACGATAATAAATATGGATCTACTTGTGGGATTCAATAAATAATCTCGAATACGATACAATATAATTCAAGAATGATATGACTTGCCTTTAGGACGACGTTAGATTAATCCGAATATAGAGAATAATGGGATTAGGATCCCGGGTGACAAATCACGAACGCGAAGCAATAACACGTGCAAGCCACGTGCACACCAAAACAGCAAAACACCAACACCGGATCAAAATGTGTAAGCTCAGAACAACATAAACCAAATGGAGATTATACAAAAGGGTTAAAAACAAAATTGTAACCACAAACTAGTTTTAACTTTCAACTTCCATTTTTTCCATTACAATCCATACATGACCAACACAGTAAAACACATTTAAATCTCCTGCAAAAAACTAACTGACACCAGACCAAACAAATTCAAACCTGTAGGGTCAAAACAACACCACCAAGAACTGAACATGAAGCTCAGAACAACAGAAAGTGAACAACATAAACTGAACATGAAGTTCAAAATGTTAAGCTCAGAACAACAGAAACTGAAGATGAAGTTCAAAATGTGTAAGCTCAAAACAACAGAAACTGAACACCACCAACCACCAAAAAAAATTTGTATACCAATTGCCGAAAACAAATACTGAACATGAAGCTGAAATGACTTGCACACTAACTTGGTAGGAGGGTGCAAAAAAACAAAGTCATTTTACTTGCCTTGTGTAAACTTTTCATCACTGCCTACACACTCCAAAAGGGAAAAATCATGAATAAACAAAATTATGCATAAACTTTTCATCACTGCTTACTAATAAATCAAGCAAGAAGATAGTCAAATGCAGAAATTTGAGTTTGTCAATAGGGCTGCTTTAGTAAGCCATGCCTACTAGTTCCAAACAAATGTTTTTTTTTTTGCATCTCCACCTCTTCTCAGGATCAATCGAACTCCTCTCATAATAGACTTACTCATGTATATTTATAGAGTAAAAAACCAGTAGGCTCAGAACACACTATTCAAAACTAAGGCTGCATTGGGGTGCCGTGCCAACTAGAATATGATAGATAAATAATCAAGCATAAATACAACAAGTTGAAAAAATGATTTAGATCATAAAGTGTTTCGCATCACTGCCTACACCAACACACCGAAGGAGAGAATCAAACCTAGAAGGCTTAAGTGAGTATCCAACACTTTAAATGTAAGGTAAGTGTTGAGGGCATTGGGGATTCCACAACATTCATTCATTTCTTCCCTATCTTTCTCTCCCGCTCATTCCACAAACTCTACTAAAACTTTGCATAATTATCATGGCACACAACCAAATACGCTTCAAAACAATAATTTCAATCCCCAAAAATAAACAATCTAACTCATTTCAACAATATCTACTCAAAGTTTGGATTCAATGATGGAGTAATACCCATAAAGATCTAATCTTTACTGATGATGGTTTTATATAAACGAGGACAACGACAACAACAACAACAAATTAACATTGGAATTTTACCTCTATCTAACTTTTTGAAGGTGGTCATCGGGAGATGGGAGGAAGAATCGAGGCGGCTAGAGCTTCGATTGGGTTTTCGAAGGGAGCTAGGGTTTCGGGGGGGGGGGGGGGGGGGGGGGCGATGGTGAGAGAGATCTGTCAGAGGTATCGATGGAGGTTTTGCCCATCGATTTCGATTTGGGGGCTAGGGTTTCTCTTCGAAGAGAGAGAGAGAAAGAAATCGGCAGTAGGGATTTGAGGTAAGGTTTCCCTTGTTCGACGAAGAGAGAGCGGGAGGGAGAGGAGACAGAGCAGGAGGGAGAGGAGGTAATTTGAGCTCGACGAGAAAGATAAAGAGATATGGGTTTCGATTTTTCCTCTTTTGCCCCTCAACAAAGCCAACATAAGAGGGATTGATTCTGAGCCATTCGTCTCAATCAATCCTGATCGAATGGTTGAAAACTCCAGCTCTCGATAAGGATCCCAGCTTCCCAGCTCTTAATAGACTTACTCTCTCTCTCTCTCTCTCTCTCTCTCTCTCTCTCTCTCTCTCTATATATATATATATATATATATATATATATATGGAAAGCTTCGGTTGAGCACTACTCTAGTGCTCACCGCGTGAACACTAGGCCTTCGGACGTTTATATCGAAAATCTGAACCGTTCACATTGATCTACACATCTAAATTTGTCTAAATATGTAAAATCAAATCATTTGAAATTCATTTGCCCATTCATTGAAGTGTTACAAAATTGTATGACTGAAAATCATTGTTTTTATAGTCACATGATAGATGGGCAAATGAATTTCAAATGATTTGATTTTACATATTTAGACTAATTTAGATGTGTAGATCAATGTGCACGGTTCGGATTTTCGATATGAACGCCCGAAGGCCTAGTGTTCATGCGGTGAGCACTAGAGTAGTGCTCAACCGAAGCTTTCCCTATATATATATATATATATATATATATATATATATATATATATATATATATATATATATATATACACCTTATAAATTACGGGGTATTACAGATCTTCCAATCATGAAAGTAAGAGCGTCATCATCAACTACATGCACCACCATGAAATATTGTGATTCTCCTTTTCCAACTGCATATCGAGCTCAGTTTTAACACTCCATTCACCTATATTCCAGATAGTAATTTCGTACATCTTTTCTACTAGTTCGTGCTTTGTAATATTACAAGGAGCCCAAACTACTTCCGATTCGACATCACTATAACAAGCTCCTAACTTTGGGTCTCGAATTATTTCTCCTCCATAATATAACCAAATAGAAATTTTGTAATCCATACCTATACGTAAATGGGCAAATATGTGAGTAATTATCTAATCACAATAATCTGATTTTGTAGTTCTTCAATTAAAGAAAATTGGAATGATATAATTGTAAACATTCGCACCAAATGATGATGTCTTCTGCACAAAGCACTTCATGAAACATAGATGCTATACAATGGGACTTCTTAATTAACTGAAAATTATAATGACCTAGTAATGATTGTTTGTTTAGTTCGTAAATTATTCTGGTACTAAAGTTCAGACTTAAAAAGTTCAAAAAAACTAATAGTTGCAAACTCTTTCGTAGCAATTTAAAGGCTAAATTTGAAAGAAAAAAAACCTTGAACTATACACTTTATACAGAAAACCTCACTGAACTTTTTTATGTGCAAAAAACCATACTCAAGTATAGTTGCAAAAAACCCACTCCGACGGTTTGAGCTTTCTGCTAAAGTTGAGTGAGGTTATTTTGACAATAATGAGAAAGATGCATGATGTTTTCTGAACCAATTTGCAAAGATGAATGAGGTTATCTAATACAAGCAGAAAAGTTAGATGTGTTTTTTTGAAAATATACTCCATGGTGATTTTTTACAACCATACTTGAGTGTAGTTTTCCGCGTTAAAAAAAGTTCAGTGAGGTTTTCTGCATAAAGGAGATAGTTCAAGGGGGGTTTTTCAAATTTAGCCCAATTTAAAAGTGAAAATTTAACACCACCATCAGTCAATTAGTTATAACTTAGTATATGGAATTAGATAAAGCAAACAATGAGATAGATAACCATAAATACTGTTGAAATGCTAAAAGAAAACAAATTAACTACCTTGACTGGAAATGAGATAGATTTGAGGTAGTTTAGCTGTCAAGAGTTCCCTGAGCCTTCCCACCACCTTAACTTTATTCGCTAAAACATCTAGTAGATGAAGAAGCTCATCAACCTTCAAAGGAAAGTCTGGCGTCAATCACAAACCAGGATGCAGCCCCTTTTTGTTATCGCTTTCAAGCTTAATTGAATCCACAGTTGTGGTCACTCCGTTCTTCTTCTTCCTCCCACTGCACTTCACATTCCCCTTTTTATTATCTCCTAACTTCTTTTTACTATTTCCATTCTCAGGTGGCAACTTTGACAACTTCTTCGATGACTTGATTTCCTCACCCTCCTCTCCATTACTCTTTGAACCCGTATGATTCTTCCACCGAAACCAACTCTTCTTGTTCTTGGTAACACCATTTGATTCAGAGCTATCCACACGATCACCAAACCCACCATTCACCTCCTCTTCCTTAACAGCCTCCAAACTCCCCATCATAAGTGCCGGATCCAGCTGCTTCCTCTCCTCCTGAGTAAAAACATCATCCTAACCCCATGTCTCCCACCATTCACCGCTGCCCTCTCCTCATTATCGGAAGCAAACAGCTCCTCATCCGTCATCACACCCGGGACACTCCTTGACTTCATGCTCACACTAACATGAAGCATGTCGTAAACCTTTGCCTTCCAACTCCCCACCATCTCAGTCCTCTCTTGCCACCTCCAATTCAAATGCAAAACCAACTCTGCCTGCATAACATCAATCTGCGGCCTATACATATTAGTCTTCGCCATGCAACCTCATGGGCAACCTCACTCTCCGTCAGTTTTGCCACCTCACCCTCCAACTCATTCGTAATCTCCATCTCCTATCATCCTATGTGTGAGAACGATCAAAGACCCCGGTGGCAACTCCGGATACCCCGAATCTGCACCAACGCCGTCCCCTCAAAACATAAACGTCAGTTCGGATCTCTGTATCCGAAACCCATCAAACCCAGCCAATGTCATATCCGTCCCCAAAATCGGTCCCCGTTTCCAATTCCTATACGTATCACTCGGGGCAATCCGTCCAATAAACGGAATCACCGAGCTCTCGAAATGGAACAAAATCTCCATATAAAAATCCCTGATTCTCGAAATTGAACTCACAATCCTAGGCAATCTCCAGAACCACTTCGCCCATGCCAACGGCTGGTAATGCCTAGCAATAATCATAGCAATCGAATCCTCTCGAGTACAACCCGCCTCCTGAAGGGCGGACCAGCCATGGGCATTCTGAAGGAACCAATCCGCGCCCTCCGACATCCAATCTCGGCGGTAGTGAAGGCGTGAAGATGACCGACGAGGTGAATGGGGGAGTTTCGCGGTTGGGGCATTGCGACGGTCGATGACGGTGGAGAGGACGTCGGCGGTGAGCTCGGCTGCGATGGATTGGCCATTGGTGGTGACGACACCGGCTTTGGGGAGGCGGGGGAGGGAGGAGACGAGGTGACGGATGACGGCCACGTGGGCCGGGCTGTGCGAGTATTTTGAGATTTCTTACATTAACGATAAAAAAATCACGTATTTTTTTTGAACGGAAATTGATTAGGTTCCATGATTTGGGGGAAGTTTGGATTGGATTTGGAAGCATGTATATGGATCTTGGTGAGGAGAGAAGCAAACCTTGGGAGTTGAACATTTATAGCTCTTACAAAATAGATGAATGAAACATTTATATATAAGAGATTTGTATGGTTCAGATTATATCTAAGAATAAGATATGAGGTTTAGATTTTAAATATTTTGTTATTTGTATCAACCATATTAAATCAAAGATATATATATATATATATAATAAAACACAAAGAAAGCTATCAAGTGGCTCTCCTTCAATCTCCCCAAAATCAAAGGCTCGGATCTAACCTCACAAAACACATTTTCCCTTCAAAAGTTTTCCTCCAAAACTCAAATTCAAATCTCCCTACCCAAAACAACTCCTTCATTTATTTAATTTTCTCTCTCTCTCTACTATTCAAAAAATTAAGAAAATAATAAATTTAAAAAAAATTTAAAAAATTAAGACACTTAAAAACAAAAAAATTTTAAAATAATTCAAAAAATTCAAAAATTTATAAAAATTTATAAAAATTTTGAATTTTTTAAAAAAATTAATAATAAAAAATTTTAAAATTTTAAAATTTTATTTCTCTCTCTCTTTCTTATATATATTTATACTTATGGAAATATGGACTTTTATACCCCCAATTTATAATTATTTTTCAACGTATACTATTAGAAACATTGACTTTTATTTATAACTAATTATTGTCATACTATTCAAACTTTTTTTTTGAAGAAAAGGTGGAGATACTATTCAAACTTGAGCTACATAATTGTTGATTTACTGTTTACAAGGCTTTTCATATGTTGTACGTTCTGAGGACGTACCGTAGGCACGTGCCCATGAGCAAATCTAGTGATTTAAAAAATTTAAATGTATGGTTCAGATCTACTCTAAATATATTTATTCTTGGTTTTATAATAAAAATATATATTTAACTAAAACCAAAAAAATAAATATCTCGCAGGGGTAAGGGGAGGGAGATGATGGAGTCATGGCCCTTGATCAAGGAGATCTTATGAATATATTTTTATGTGTAGTAGCATTCATATATATTAACAATCTCATCTCTTCATGCTACAAACATATAAAGTGGAAACACATGAAAAATGTGTGTATAAGGGAGGTGTATTATTACTTGTTACAAATGCATTGAGCATGACCATAAGGCAAAATGGTGTACCATGGAAAGAGTTAGAGGTGGAGCTGGGGATGACACCCCGAGTGGGAGCCACCATACACCATCATTTGGTGGACATAGGGGTTGGGTCTCATATGGGTGGGGTTTCATGAGCATAGGCAGGGGAGCAGTGGAGTAACTAAAATTTCTTGTTGGTGTTATATATCATCAACAATAAATTAATCACTTTCCTTCAACAACAAAAAAACATTAAATTAATCACAACAAACTCATTCATTGTAAATGTTTTAACATATGCAAAATATTTTATTGAATTGTTGTAAGTGCTGACAATTATAAAGGAACAATTGTAACAAATAATATTCCATTACCCTCAATTAAATTTTTAATTTTTTAAATAAATTAAGTATAAACATGTGCTTTACACAGATAATTTTGCCACTAAACAATTTGATGCTAAAAATTATCCCCACTTCTCAAATATTGAGCGGGCCAAAAAAAGCAGAAAACCACCAGAACCCTCAACTTTCCTCATGCCCAAAAAAAAAGATTTAAAAAAAAACCTCATCCCCCCCCCCCCCCCCCAAAAAAAAACCAAAACAAAACAAAACAAAACCTTCTTAATCCAACCGGGTCCAGCCTCTTCCTCTTCTACGCCTCCTCCTCCTCCACGCCTCCTTCTCCATAAATCATCATCGCTGCCTCGTCCTCCTCCAACCCGTCATCAAGCATCTCATTCTTGATCTCCTTCCTGTTTAGGGAACACTTGAGGTGAATGATTTGATTCGATGAAGTTGGATTTTAGATTAGATTTTGATGGTTCGGTTTTTCAATTTCCATATATGGCATCAACAGCGGTATTGATTTGGGACACGAGGATTTTACTACTAGAGTTTTTACTTAATTAATGGCTCTTCTTAAACAAGTTTTAAAGGGTTTAATATTATATCCAGTGTATCATCTTCTTTTGTGTGTAATTCGATACAGTAAGGTATCATATTAACTAGGGAACTGAAGTAGAACTGAGCTGGTATAAGAGGAGAAGTTAAGAACCACAATACCTGCAAAAAAAATAATTGTGAATGTGATTTGGAACAAAGAGTATGATTGATTTGAGAATAAAATAAATATAAAGAATTATAATGAAGCACCTATAAGAAACTAGAATGGAAATAGAAATCTGATTGTAAATGTTAGCATTAAGTCTAAACATAGGAATTGTAATGCCACTGTAAGCCCGTAATCTTAACCTTGATTTCATGTTAGGTTGAGTACATTTTAATGTCGCATATCTTGCACATGTCTTTTCCTTTTTTCTAAAGTTTGTAAATAAAGAAATATGTATGCACTTGTTTGACTATATAACTAATAATAAATGTTGTGAAATTTCAGATGAGAACGCTTTCAAATAAGTCATTCATTAGTATACTTAAGAAAGACAGGTTTAATAACCAACTATATGAAGAAGGTGTAGTGGCATTCTTGAAATATGCTGATGAAAATCCCTATCGTTCGGAGACAATAAAAATACATTGCCCATGTATACAGTGTTTGAATAGAACCTTAGAGGATCAATAAGTGGTACGTGAACATTTATTGATGTTTGGGTTTAGTAAGGACTACACTTTTGGGATTATCATGGAGAAGAAATGGATGCTCATAACACAGACGAGGAAATAGCTCAATCTATGGTGATGATGACATGGCACATGGAGGAGAAGCACCATAAAAGCAAGACTACGAAGATTTTAATGAGCTTTTTAAACTGTTAGAGGGCAATGAGCGAAACTTACATGATAGATGCACTGAATTTTCTAGGCTTTCATTTATGGTTTGACTTTTCCATCTCCAAACTATAAATGGGGTGACTATAAAATATTTTTAGATGCTTCTTGATTTACTTCGCAGAGTAATCCCCAATGGGCAAGAGAGCTTTACCCAAATCATATTACGATGCTAAAAAAATAATTGCAACACTAGACCTAGAGTACAAGAAGATTGATGTGTGTCCCAATGATTGCATTCTATATTATAAGGAGTATAAAAACCTGATGGAATGTCCAAAGTGCAAGGTCTCTAGGTGGAAAAAGAACAAGAGCACTGTAATTGCAACTACGTCTAAAGAGGAGGCAAATCAAATGAATGTGGTGGCTAAGGTTCTTCGTCATTTTTCTATCATAAGCAGATTGCAAAGATTGTATATGTCCTAAGATAATGCTAAAGAAATGAGGTGTCATTCTGAAAGTTGTAATGATGATGGCAAACTACGACATCCGGCTATCGCAGAGGCGTGGAAGCACCTATATCGCTTGTATCAAAAATTCGCTGAAGATTCAAGAAATGTCAGATTGGATTTGGCAAGCGACGGGTTCAACCCTTTTGGTATAATGAGCTCATTATGGTCTACATGGCATGTGTTGCTTATGCCATATTATTTACCTCCATGGATATGTATGAAGCAACCATACATATTTTTGTCTTTGTTGATTATTGAAAAATATGCTCATGTGAATGGCATAGACGTGTATCTGGAGCCACTTATTGATGAACTAAATATTCTATGGGAGAATTGTGTTAAAACATTTGATGCTTACTATAAGAAAGAATTTAAAATGCATGCAGCTATGCACTATTGCAGAATCTACCACAATTTGTAGTGCTAATAGCGGAACTCACACACCACAAACAATAGAAACTTCCAAAAAACTAGATGAACCACGAACAAGTCACCCCAATAATTGTAGATCTCATAAGAACACAATAATACGCAACGATAACCAATACTTCTTATTCCCCAAGAAATAAAAAAATTACAAAGAGATTACAACTCTCAATTTCTCTCTCTCACCATTGAAACACTCGGCACAATACCCTCTTGAAGTTGAACAATGATAACGGCTCACCTCGATCAACACTTGATAACCCTAGGGTACACATCTACAACTATTATAACCTCCGAGTAAACCCTAAAATATAAACACAAATACAGCATATTGAACTCAAATCCCGAAAGCCAAAATAACATACGGCACCGAAGTCGGTCGACCGTACCAAGTTGTGGTCGACTGCAACGGGTCTCGCCAACACCTCGAAGCATGACCGGTCGGCTGCACGGTTGACTATCCCGCTCTCAGTTGAACCTTGTATGCTCGATGAATACTCAGCAACACAGGTCGGTCTACTGCAATCCTGGTCGGTCGACCGTAACCCTCCCGCTGCACTTCTTCTACTTGTTGTTGTCTTCCCTTGCTATCTTCATCTTCTCCTCTTCTTCTCCTTTTCTTCTCCAACTTCAACTACTCCATGCCTACGCGTATTTGAGGCCACAATCCTAGTAATCTCCTACTTTGAGCAAATCACAATGCTTCAAAGTTATTGTAATATTTACCTCGCATTCTCTCTGCCAGTATCCCACTCTTATGAAGACCCAAGTACTCTCCACTCTCATAAAGAGCACCGCTGCCATGCCACCACGTGGAGTGCACCAACTACCCCTCGTCACCTCATGAAGGATGTGCTCCACCGATCGCATAGTGCACGAATAATAGAGAAACAACCTCCCGTATCGGATTCCGTGTTACAAGACTCCCCAACTTGCAGAATCTCCATTAACATCGAACACGGTTCAAAGCCTCTCAAAGCACCATCTGCACTAGAAGTCTCTATGGATGACACCTCCACAAAATCTGCAGACTGTTCAACCCCTATAGCCCCATTTCGATTACCCTCATCGACATCACCCCGCATATAGATAACAATGCTTTCTATCTCACAAGAGCGACTTGAAGCTTCAACTGCCATATCGAAAAGTACCCTCATCACAGCAATGTCTTGCTGTTTATGATCACTCTCATAGCCAGCAGCTCCCACTAAATTAGTAACCTCTCCTGAATTCTCACTACTGAAAGAACTTGGTTGCACCTTACACAACCTACTACTTGATTCTGGCTGAGAGTCAACTACAGAAGAAACGTCCATCACGTCTCTAAGCAAATACAGTGTTCCATCACACTTTCCTTTTGAAAATCAACCTTGAACCTGCAGCTATATGTCACTCCTCATTACCAACCGTTGTAGACATACCCTCTTTATTTAGCCTTTCTATCGTGAAAAGTTTTTCCTTCAAGTCTCGATAGATTTTCCTTCCCCACGATCATGTATCCAATAGAACCCTCCTTGTAGTCAGCAAACACCTCTCTCCTCGGAAGTTTAATGAAAAGAAGCTCCCGAATCAATACACCAATCTCGCGTGCCCAACTCCTGCCTAACTGATAAGCATAACTCTTAAATATTAGACACCACATTGGCTTCCTTTGGTTTGTCTTCTTTCGATTCTCTTGCTTCCTCTTCATATAGGCCTTACAATTATGTATCATGTGACCCCTGTTGAGACAATACCAACACTCGGGTCCATGTCCCTCATCGCTGTCATCAGTCTCACTCTCAAATGAACTACCCTGATCTTTTCTTCTTTGACTGCTCTTAGATCTCTCACGTCTCTTCTTAACTGACATTGCAAAATCTCTAGAAGATGATGATGGAAATCCCTCGTTTCTCACCCTTCTTACCTCCTCGTTCAGAATGTTACTCACCACATCCTGTAGAGTCATCAAATTAGTCATAGTGCATGTAATAGTTTGTTCCACCGTACCATATCTGTTGTCATCTGTCGGTACTCTGCATATCTTCACATCTCCTCTATCGGTGATCTCTCGAATGAGATGGAAGTGCCTAAGTATATGTTTGGATCGCTGGTGAGATCTAGCATCCTTAGCTTGTGCAATAACCACATTGTTATTACAATATAGGTCCACCGGGTCCACAATGCTAGGAACTATGCCAAGTTCACTGATGAACTTTCTTATCCAAACGACCGCTTTTGCTACATTGGAGGCAGCAATATACTCAGCCTCTATGGTAGAATCGAATACTGTCTCTTGCTTTGAACTCTTCCAGCTCACAGCTCCACCGTTTAGGCAAAACCCAAAACCCGATTGCGATTTGGAGTCATCCTTATCGGACTGGAAGCTAGCGTCAGTGTAACCCTTTACAATAAGCTCTTCCTCGGCTCCATATACCAAGAATGAATTCTTAGTCCTTCTTCAGTACTTAAGAATGTTCTTGACAGCAATCCAATAACTCTCACCAGGATCTGATTAGTACCTGCTCGTCATGTTCAAGGCATATAAGACATCTGGACGAGTACATAACATGACATACATGATAGATCCAATTGCATATGCATATAGGATCTTAGTCATGCAGCACCTCTCATCTTGAGTTGTAGGACATTGAGCTTTAGACAGACTTACACCATGCGACATAGGCAGAAATCCTTTTTTGGACTCTTGCATATTAAAACGTTTCAATACTTTGTCTATGTAGGTGCTCTGACTCAGGCCAAGCAATCTTCTTGATCTATCTATATAAATCTTGATGCCTAATACATAGGTAATTGTTGGTGTATGCCCTAGAGGCTAGTTGTGTATTGATATTGCTAGTGTACATTGTATAATGACATTTATTTCATATTTGGGCATTTCATTTATTGTGTTATTTATTTTGAATTAAATGAACATAATGAAGTCCTTAAAATAGTAAGTTCAATGACATGGGATATCAAGTGCATTACTTGATTGTGAGATCATATTGGCTGAAATCAGAACATTGTTCTTAAATGTCCATAGTTAAGTATTATTGTGAATTACAACAACGATAATACATAGAGACTAGTATGTGCATAGACTGATGATCATTCTCACGGGTCATGGTATGAGATATCAAGTATTCACATGAGTACATATTAGAGTAATAATAATATACTGGACTGACTCGCCATGAGAATGTTGTATGGATCGTTACATGAGTGTCATAAGTGGTTCTCACAGTGATCATGGTGTACGTAGTCCTTTAACTTGAAGTCGCAATGGTTCCCTACATGAGAAGTTATATGTTTTAATGTCGTCAAATGTTGCCTGCAATAAGGTGATTATAAAGTCGACTATTGGATATACTACAAATAATGCAGAGAGATGTGAGTGACTTGGATAGGATTTGTCCCTCTTACATAACATGAGTGATATCTACGGGCCCCTTGATTGAGTGAGACTGCAAAATGCATGGTCGTATTTTAATGAGTTAATATGAGATATTGACATCATTTGATTTAGTACTCGGACATTAAGAAACCAAAGATTGAACTATACAGGGGTGACATGCTCTATACCTTATGGTCAATTAAGATATATGAACAAATGCACTAGACTACAAGGTAACATTGGCACAGATATGTTATATCATGTAACAGCCCGCCCCAATACTTAGACAATTTTATATATTTATTTATTATTTATAGTACAACTACCCACCACAGGCTGCCTCTCAAAAGGTGGTTAACCAATTAGGTGACTCCTGATTATAGACAATTGTATTTTAATATTAATTATTCTTGTTAACTCCCGATATAGGATCAATTAACCCCACATCCCTCTCTCGCGTGTGATGTCAGTGCACAGCAAGCCCCCTTGGGCGAGCCCCCCATCACCACGTCGACACACCCAACAGAGCAGCCCCTCAAAGCCTGGGCCCCACGAGTCTGGCCACGTCAGCCACGTGGTACAGCAGCAGCAGCCATCTATTAACCTGGGCCCCACTGGCCAGCAAATTCCAAACAACCCCCCATAGGAAATCCTGTGGGGCGGCCTCCAATTCCCTTTTTATATTATTATTATTATTATTATTATTATTATTATTATTATTATTATTAATTATTATTATATTATACACACACACACACACACACTACTATATATTATATCTCTAATTCCCTTCTTATATTATTATGTATATATATATATACTACTATATATTATATCTCTTGAAATTACAGTGTGTTACATACACTCCCTTTTAGAAATCAGCGACCTCACTAAGTACGGGGCATGCAACCTAGTGCAGGATCTCTTTTCTAACCGATGTGGAGTGGAGTACCCTGATTCTGATAGCTGTACCATGATTCTGCTAACTGTATAGCCCTACCTGGACTCGCACATCTACTAACTCCATCTCAGGCATACATTTCAACCTCTCTTACCCACACTCAGTGTTGAAAGTTGGCTCTGATACCAAGGGAAAACATGCTCGCATACAATCTCACATCATGAATGCAAGTTCAATGACTACTTCATTCACTGGGTTAGGGTTATCAGCCATCTTATAGGGAAAGGGAGGAGAAGACATCAGTGTATAGAGCGACACAAATGTAAATCAACTTACATTTAAATCTCTATAAACTGAACTCACACTTCTAATGTCCACCCTAATGTGTCATCCTTGTAATTTTGTACTACTTATTGACGTTGGCTCTGATACCATTTGTAACGCCCCGTCCCAATACTCAGACAATTTTACATATTTATTTATTATTTATAGTACAACTGCCCACCACAGGCTGCCTCTCAAAATATGGTTAACCAATTAGGTGACTCTTGATCATAGGCAATTATATTTTAATATTAATTAATCTTGTTAACTTCCGATATGGGATCAATTAACCCCACATCCCTCTCTCGAGTGTGACGTCAGCACACAGCAAGCCCCCCTCAAGCGGGCCCCTTATCGCCACGTCGGCACACCGAATAGAGCAGCCCCTAGAGCCTGGGCCCCACGAGTTTGGCCACGTCAGCCACGTGGTACAGCCGCAGCAGCCATCTATTGTCCTGGGCCCCAATGGCCAGCAAATTCCAAACAACCCCCCCCCCCCACAGGAAATCCTATGGGCGGTTTCCAATTCCCTTTTTATATTATTATATAATATATATACTACTATATATTATATCTCTAATTCCCTTCTTATATTATTATTATATATATACACTACTATATATTATATCTCTTGAAATTATGGGGTGTTACATGTCAAATTACTGTTATTCCAATTACTTGAGTAGCAGTGATGTATTGCTAGATACCGCTCTGTTTGTAATATTTGAATATGATTTTAGTATTACTATCAATATAATGGGAACCTAGAGGGTCACACACTTAGAATGGATCGAAATTCGGATTTAAATTCACAAGATGAATTTAATTGGGGATCCAAGTAAGACTTGGACCCCTAACATTGGTTGGACATTTAATTAGATTAAATTGGCTGATTAGAGTTCAAAGGCCCACACATGAATTTGACCCACGTCAGACGGTGAGCCCAACAGCCTCATTACTCTTCTAGGTTTGATTTTCTGCACTTAGATATATGATATGTTTCTATGGAAAAGACAGGTGAAAACCCCTAGCCATCAGAGAAATCGGGATAAACATCCTCTTCTCGTAGCTAGCACTGCAGTTTGAGAGAGTCGTTTTTTATTTTGTTCATGTAGATACCGTAGATGCACCGTAATATTACAGTGTTATGATGGGCATACTGTGGAGGCAGCGGATCCATCTTATGGTATGAAACCTAAACACAATTTATGGTTTTTGCATAGATCCATGGCTAGGTTCTGATATTTTAATATTTTTTCCACTGTGTATTTAATCTGTGATTGCCTTCAAAACCTAATAGTAGCTTCACCCAAGTCCTTCATGGAAAAATATTTCCCTAGCCAAGTCTTTACAGATTGTAAAGCAGGGATGTCATTCCTGATGAGTAGTATATCATCTACATACAACACCAAAAAGACAACTATACTCCCACTAACCTTCTTGTAGACACAAGGTTCATCTTAATTCTTAATAAAACCAAACTCTTTGATTGCAACATTGAAACGAAGATTTCAGCTCCTAGAAACTTACTTTAACCTATAAATGGATTGTTGCAGCTTACACCTTTCCAGCATCCTTTGGAGTGACAAAACCATCAGATTGTGTCATGTACACATCCTCGAGAAGATTTCCATTTAGGAAAGCAATTTTGACATCCATCTGCCATATTTCATAATCATGATATGTTGCAATAGCAAGTAAGATCCGAATGGATTTAAACATGACAACTGGGGAAAAAATTTCATCATAATCTACATCATGAACTTGCTTGAAACCTTTAGCCATCAACCGCCCCTTAAAGGTTTGCACGTTACCATCCGTGTCAGTTTTCTTTTTGAAAACTCACTTGCATCCAATAGGTTTTACCCCTTCAGGTGAGTCTACCAAGGTCTATACTTGGTTGGCATACATGGATTCCATCTCAGATTTCATGGCTTCAAGACATTTTTCAGAAGCTGGGCCTTTTACAGCTTCCTCATAAGTCGTAGGCTCATCTTCATCCATGAGCAATACATCACCATGTTGAGTCATGAGAAATCCATATCTCTCGGGTTGATGAGATATCCTAGTAGACTTACCTAGGCCTTGTGCTACTTGAGCAGGTTGTTGTTCTACAACGATTTGTGGAGCCTACTCCATTTTCACCATTGGTTCGCTGCTACTTGGCGAAGTTTTATTTTCTTCAAGTTCTATCGTTCTCCAACTGGATCTCTTGGAGACGAATTTTCACTCTAGGAATACTGCAATCCGTGCGACAAACAATTTGCCTTCAGTGTTATTATATAAATAACATCCCTTGGTTTCCTTGGGATATTGTACAAAGAAGAACTTATCATATATGAGACCAAGTTTATCAGATACTTGGCATCTTACATAGGCTTCACAATACTAAATCTTCATAAAAGACACACTAGGATGCCTCCGAGTCCATATCTAATATGGTGTCTCTTGAACCGTTTTAGATGGAACACGGTTAAGTGTGAAAGCAGCTGTTAATAGAGCATGTCCCCAGAAAGATCTTGGAAAATCTGCATGACTCATCATGGATCGGACCATGTCTAACAAGGTCTAGTTCCTTCTCTCAGAGACACCATTCCATTGCGGTGTTTCTGGAGGAGTATGTTGAGATATTATCCCGCACTCTTTTAGATGGTCATCAAAATCTTAGTTTAAGTACTCATCACCTTAATCTGATCGAAGGACATTAATATTTTTACTAAGTTGGTTTTGTACCTCATTCTTGAATTCTTTGAACTTTTCAAATGACTCTTATTTGTGTTTCATCAGATACACAAACTCATATCTACTGAAATCATCAGTAAATGTAATGAAGTACTGAAAACCTCCTCTAGCCATTGAGTTGAAAGGTCCGCAGACATCACTATGTATGAGACCTAAAAAATTACTAGCCATTTCACATTTTCTAGTGAATGGAGCTTTTGTCATCTTGCCCAACACACAAGGTTCGCATACCTTCAAAATCAAATGAGTCCAAGTATCCATCTTTATGGAGTTTGAATATGCGGTTCTCATTTATGTGGCCCAAACAACAATGACAGAGGTAAGTTGGGTTCGTATCATTTGTTTTGAATCTCTTAGTATTTATATTATAGACGAACATTTTTAGGTTGAGAATATAAAGTCCATTACTCAGTTGTGCACTAGCATAACTGATCTCATTCAAATAAATAAAACAACTTTTGTCCTTAATTATAAATGAAATCCCTTCTTGTCCAAACAAGAAATAAAAAAAATATTCATACTAATAACAGACACAAAATAACAATTCTCTAACTCAATGATAAATGACAAGTTCTTACAGCTAAAGCAACAACTTTTGCTCTGTTTCCAACTCGTAGGCCAACTTCTCCCTTAGCCAATAGTCTACTCCTTTTGAGATTCTACACATTTACACAAATATGAGATCCACATTCAGTATCTAATACCCGAGATGCAGAAGTAGATAAATTGACTTCTATAACAAAAATACCTGTAGTGGAAGTCTCACTTTATTTCTTATTCTTAAGCTCCTCTAGTTACTTGTGGCAGTTCCTCTTCCAATGTCCGGTCTCACCACAGTGGAAGCATGTGCCCTCCTTGGCCACCTCACCCTTAGGTTTCAAGGCAAAAGTGTTGGGCTTGAAATTTCCCTTGCCCTTCTCCCTCTTGTTGTGAAATCTAGCTACCTAAATAAACAGATAAAACTAGACACAAATTAAAAACCTTGCAAGTGCACGAATCGTTTATAAAAGCATAGCAATAGCAAGGGTCGATCCCACAGAGATTGTAGACTTCAACTTACTAATCAATAAAAAGACTAAGAATCATAAAGAGTTGTTTTAAAAGTCTAAAAGAAATAAAAAGATTAGAACTAAATTAAGAAATGCTGAATCACAAGTATTTATGAAGTAGTTGGGTTTAGATATCCACCAATAGTCAGTAATGCTAAGTTACCTTCTGAACTTCTTCTTATGACTCATGTTTGTTCCCTTCACGGGTATGGTATCTACTCCTTAAAGTAATGTTTCCCTAAGCCAAGAATTAGGCATGGTATCTACTCTAATTCGTTTCTTTCATTAAGGGTTTAGCATGGTATCTACTAAGTTGTACTTAAAGAAAACATAAGATCAGTGGAAACGAACAAACACTCAAGGTTCTAGAAATTGGTATCAGATCTAGATCCCTTAAGTTGATTGAACCAAGAACCCCTAAAGATTCCCTTGTTACAAGTTATGAACACGAGATACGGGTCGTCTCAATATGCTCATATAACAGATTCAGATAGATGGTAATGCAAACTTGAATTTCTCAAGTTCTGTACGTCAGTCGACTGGCTCTCACCTCAGTCGACTGCTCTCAGAGCTTCGAGAACAAGTTTGATTATCATAAATCTATATCAATTCAATCAGATTCAATCAATAAGTAAAATAGAAGAATTCAGAAGAATATAGCACTACATAACTATGGCTTCAATCTACCAAACTATGAAATTAGTTCCACATAATAATACTTTTATTAATCAACAAGTTTGAATACATGGTCAACATAAAAGAATAGGAAAGAGAAGGAATAAACTGATGTAGTTCGGTCAAATAGGTCGGCTGGCTGTCACACAGTCGACCGGCCGTTCTTCTTAATGCTTGATCTCCTTTCTTCTTCTTTGATGCTGATAAAGTGCTTCTTGTTGATGACTCTGAAACTCTGCGATTCGGTGATTCAGGAACGTGGAAGAGCCTTTTCGAGAGAGAGTGTCCTTTCGCTTCTTTCTTGATTGGTATTTATAGAACAAGAGAAGAGAATTAGGGTTTGTACTTTTTGCAGAGAAGTCCTCTTCTTTTGTTATTTCTTTCCTTATCTTCATCAGCCGTTTATTTCTTTCTCTTTTTTCTTCTTTCCTTCCTTATCTGCTCACCACGTGCTTCTTGCTTTGATTGTTTGAGAAGTTGTTATTCGCAGAAAACACCTGGGTTTGGATAACTTAATTTTGATTCGGATTTGGATGAGGATGCATCTGTTCTTATCTTCTGACTCGCCTGCATACCAGTCGACTGGCTTGGGGAGCAGTCGACTGTGCCGATCCTTATCAAACTCTCTACCCAGTCGCCTGGTTGAAGAGTCAGTCGACTGATCTCTGCTGTTCCCTGTATATCATCCTCTCAGTCTGTGTTAGTCTGGAATCTGCTTCGTTTTGCTGCTTTTGGTTGTTTCCTATGGAAAAAGAGAAAAGAAGCATAAATACCACATATAGAGCATTTAAATGTCTAATTGCCTTAAAATTATTGCTCCTAAAAGTGAATAATATTTGGTTCATCAAATACCCCCAAACTTAGCTTTTGCTTGTCCTCAAGCAAAGAGTGAATTTATGAACAAGGGGATACTAATAACTATAGACTCAACCACCAAGAATTCTTATTATGTGATCATCAACATAGAAAGGTATAAACAATTTCAGATAAAGTAAAATTAAATATCCCCACTTTCTCTAGTGCAATTGTTTATTCATAACTCCAAACTCAACCACACTTGTCATGCAATTAATTATAGTTATAGTATGTAATTACTCAATCTGTGATTATCCCTTTTCTCTACTACAAACCGAGTAGCAAACTAGAGTTTTTTTTTTTTTTTTTTTGTAGTCTCTTTTCTAAAGTTGTCACTTGCCTTTTTACGCGAATGCAAAACATTTGTGATGAATCCACCCGGTTACTCAACAAGTCACAAACTCTAAAGTGCTTTGCATACTCATATTTCAAGTTGTCGTTTGACGTAAAGGTAAACATTGGTGATGAATACCCCTAGTTACTAAGCACTCAAAATATTGGAGTAGATTGACTTTATTCAAATATATATATATATATACACTTTATCACTCTATTTACTTAAACTCAATTTAGGACTAGATCTAAAGGGAATAATCACCAGAAGAAGTATCACATTTGTTTATTATGTATAATTGCATGACTCATATAATTTTGTAAGGAATTTATGAAACTCAACAATCCTAAAGTAAATAAGTATCCTTCTTCTTACTTTATAAGAAATTGTTTATCCTAAAAAAAATTTGAAAAGACTCAAAAATTAATAAATAACCCTAATACCCCCAAACTTAGATGGAACATTGTCCTCAATGTTCGAAAGAAAATGTAAAAATAGGCATGTGTCACCATCTAGTAAGGAGAGACTGAAAATAAAAGATGAAAATAAAAAAAATGAATGAATGAAAGAAAATAGAGGGAAAGTGTAAATACTCCCCTGAAAGTTGGGTTGCCTCCCAATAAGCGCTGTGTTTTCTGTCTTCAGCTAGACTTGATGAGGTCATGCCATGTATTGAATGGTTTGAAGATTCACATCTTCCTCTTGCGGTTCTAGACTCATCTCTATGTATGGCTTCGCTCTATGCCCGTTCACCTTAAATGTTTGATTCTTCTCTTGGCTATGAACCTCCAATGCGCCATGTGGAAAAACTCTTGTGACAATGTATGGCCCATACCATCGTGACATAAGCTTGCCTGGAAAAAGTCTCAATCTTGAGTTGTATATCAATACCTTCTGTCCTTCATAAAACTCCTTCCTTGCTAGCTGTTTGTCATGGTACAACTTGGTCCTTACCTTGTACACTTTTGCATTTTCATACGCGTCGTGCCTCAACTCTTCAAGCTCATTCAGTTGCAACCTTCTTTTGTCACCTGCTTGTTTCATATCAAAATTGAACCTTTTGATGGCCCAATAAGCTTTGTGTTCCAACTCCACTGGTAAATGACAAGCTTTTCCAAAAACCAAACGGTATGGTGACATGCCGATGGGTGTTTTGTATGCTGTTCGGTAAGCCCATAATGCATCATTCAAGCACAGCGACCAATCCTTTCTCCTTGTGTTGACTGTCTTTTCCAAAATGCTCTTGATTTCTCTGTTGCTAATCTCTACCTGCCCACTAGTTTGAGGATGATATGGGGTGCCCACTTTATGTGTGATACCATATTTCTTCATCAAAGAAGCAAACAGAAAGTTATTGAAGTGGCTCCCTCCATCACTAATTATTGCTCGTGGTGTCCCAAACCTAGTGAAAATATTCTCCTGCAAAAACTTGACAACAACTTTGTGATCATTAGTTCTTGAGGGGACAGCCTCGACCCATTTAGACACATAATCCACACCAACAAGTATATATAAATAACCAAATGAGTTAGGAAAGGGACCCATGAAGTCGATTCCCCAAACATCAAAAAGCTCGATCACTTGGATGTTTTGCAGTGGCATTTGATTTCTAGAAGAGATGTTGCCTGTCCTTTGACATTTGTCACAAGACCTGCAAAAAGAAAAAGCATCTTTGAATACTTTAGGCCAATAAAATCCAGATTGCATTACCTTGAGTGCTGTTCTTTTTGGTCCAAAATGTCCTCCACATGCATATTGGTGGCAATGTCGTAGAATATTCATTTGTTCTTCTTCTGCCACACATCTTCTTATAATTTGATCAGGGCAAAATTTGAACAAGTAAGGATCATCCCAATAATAGTGCTTGCACATAGCTACCAGTCTCTTTCGTTCCTGACTTGTCATACCTGGAGGGAAAACATGAGCAGTGAGATAATTTACAATGTCAGCAAACCATAGAAAATTTGAGCAATGAGATATCAGTCGACTGGTCCTGTTACCAGTCGACTGTCCCGATGATATGTTTATTTCAAATAGATGTTCATCTGGGAAATTTTCATTAAGTGGGGGTGCAATTCTTTCTTCCTCCTGCAGTAACCTGGACATGTGATCTGCAACAACGTTGTCGCTTCCTTTTTTATCTCTAATCTCAAGATCGAATTCTTGAAGCAACAGCACCCATCTGATTAACCTAGGCTTAGCATCCTTTTTCGCAAACAAATATCTCAAAGCAGTATGGTCAGTGAAAACAATAACTTTAGAACCAATCAAATATGATCTAAACTTCTCTACAGCAAAAATAACAGCTAACATTTCTTTTTCAGTAGTGGAATAATTTAGCTGTGCATCGTTTAGAGTTCGAGAAGCATAGTAAATAACATGGGATTTCTTATTGATTCTTTGACCTAAAACAGCTCCTAAGGCATAATCACTTGCATCACCCATGAGCTCGAAAGGATGGCTCCAATCTGGTGCCATGACAATAGGTGCAGAAATGAGAAGATTTTTCAATGTATTAAAAGCATTTGTGCACTCTTCTGTCCATACAAACTCAACATCCTTAGCTAACAAATCACAAAGGGGTTTCGAGATTTTTGAGAAATCTTTTATAAATCTTCTATAGAACCCTGTATGTCCAAAAAAACTCCTAACACCCTTAACTGTAGTGGGAGGGGGTAGTTTTGATATGATGTCGATTTTTGCTTTGTCTACCTCTATGCCTCTTTTTGACACCACATGTCCCAACACAATACCTTGTTGTACCATGAAATGGCACTTTTCCCAATTCAGCAATAAATTGCATTCTTCACATCTTTTAAGCACAAGCTGCAAATGGTTAAGGCATTCATCAAAACAAGATCCAAAAATACTAAAGTCATCCATAAATACCTCGATGAACCTTTCCACCATGTTTGAAAATATACTCATCATGCATCTTTGAAATGTTGCTGGTGGATTGCACAATCCAAAGGGCATCCTCCTGTATGCAAAAGTACCAAAAGGACATGTAAAAGTGGTTTTTTCTTGATCTTCTGGAGCAATAGCAATTTGATTATAGCCACTATAACCATCTAAAAAACAATAATGACTATATCCTGCTAATCTTTCTAACATTTGATCAATAAAAGGAAGAGGGAAGTGATCTTTCCTGGTTTCATTATTCAGTTTCCTGTAGTCAATGCATACCCTCCATCCTGTGGTCACTCTTGTCGGGATAAGTTCATTTTCTTCATTTGTCACCACTGTGACTCCACTTTTCTTAGGCACTACATGTATAGGACTTACCCATTTGCTATCTGAGATAGGGTAGATGATGCCAACATCTAGTAGCTTCAGAATCTCTGCTCTTACCACTTCCTTCATGTTTGGGTTAAGCCTTCTCTGTGTTTCCCTGCTTGGTTTTGCGTTGTTCTCAAGGAGTATTCGATGCATGCATTTGGATGGACTTATTCCCTTGATGTCCGCAATGGTCCATCCTATAGCCTTCTTGTGTTCTCGTAATACCCTTAGCAGCTTATCTTCTTCCTGTGCACTCAAGTTTGCAGCAATTATTACTGGTAGCGTCTGGTTCTCACCCAAATATGCATGCTTCAAATGGTCGGGCAACTGCTTAAGCTCTATGTCTGGAAGTCTCGGTGCAGTCGACTCATCCTGTCCTCCGGTCGACTTGTCTGGTCCACCAGTCGACTTGTATAGCACACCAGTCGACTTGTCTGCAGAAACAAAAATGTCATCAGTCACTATTTTTTCAAACACAGGTGCAAACTTACCTGAGTATGACTTTGGAGTTTCAAGGTGATGTATTGTCTCTGCAATCCCCCATTCATCGTACTCCTGTTCAACATTAGATAAAGTAAGAGATTGTGTAATTGTGGCTTGTAGTAGTTCAACGCTATGTACCTTGTAATATCCCGGACGGATATTACCGTGAATAAATTATTATTTTATTATTATTTTGTTTTAATTCCAAAATTAGAATATTTTGGTGATTTTCACCCGGTTTGCCCCATACATTATCTGCATCCAGATATCGGTCAGTATATATCCGTATTGTATCAAATTGATACCGTGATCTTCCGAACTAATAATAAAATTTATTTTATTATTATTTCCAAGATTTAATTATTTTTATACGGATTATGCGAAGATTTTCGGTATACAGACATATATGCGCACATACGCGTAGTATGTCGATTAGTACACTGTACAAAGTATGTGGTATGTATTTTATGGATAAAATTGTTCTCCTTGTCATGACAATCCTAATTAGATAGCTAGGATTGTAGAAGAATTAAACATAGGATTAAGAATGTGCATGAGAGAATTAGGAGAAAGAAGCTCCCTCACATAACACCTCCACCACACCACACCTCCACCACACCATCACCTCCACTAGAAGAATCCGGCCCCAAAATGTGGGAGGGGTTTTGTGAAAATTTGTGTGTGCATATTTGCACTATCCACCTTCTCCTCCACCTATAAATACCCCCTCCTTTCATCACTTCTCTCATTTTAGAAAGATCAAAAAGAAAGAAAGAAAGAAAGGAAAAGAAAGAGAGAACAAAGATTAACTTGAGAATTTTGTTTTGTAGGTTGTTAGAAGCTTTCTAAAAAGCTAGGGGAAGGAGAAGGTTAGCAAGCTAGTCCTTCCAAAAAAAAAAGCTAAGGTGGGGGTTTCTTCATGCTTCTTTGTTTGTTTGTTTGTTTGTTTTGTTGTTTGACTTCTTCTCCTACCTTCTTGTTTTGTTTTGTTTTTGGGTGAGTTTTATGATGGGTGTGTTGTGAATGTTGTGATGAATAAAAAGAAAGAAAATAGTAGTAGTATCTACTAAAACACATAAAGATCAAACCTTTGTAAATTGTAGTGTTGTTTATGTTATTATTGGACTAAAAATTCACATATGGCATATGGACTTGAACATACAACCACCTAAGGTTGTAGGACTTGGATGAGAACTACACATAAGCATATGAATACATTTTTACAACCATTTTGGTTGTAGGACTTTATGGAACTTGGACTAATAATAATAAGCATATGTTTGTTGTAATTTTCTTTATTGAATAAAAAGATCTTTTCTTTTTATTGATCACTAGTTGTAGATTAAAAAAGATCTTCTCTTTTTATTAATCACTAGTTGTAGCTATTAAAAAGATATTTTCCTTTTAATCACTAGTTGTAGAAATAAATGAAAAAGATCTTTTCTTTCATACTTACTAGTTGTAGAGTAAAATAAAATAAAAATGATCTTTTTTTATCACTAGTAATAATAAAGATTAGTAAGCAACTAAGTAGTAGCATGCTAAAATATAAAGTAGTAGTATGTGATTAAATGAGGTAGTAGTAACATGTATGTTAATTAATAAGATAGTAGTAGTATGGGTGATTAAATAAAGTAGTAGTATGGTTGATATAAAGTGGTAGTATGTTGATTAAAGGACGAAGTAGTAGTAAGTAGTATAGATGTTTATGTCCATAAAGTAGTAGTAGTGAGTTGTATGTTATGTTCTTGATAAGAATGAAATAGGAGTAGTAGTAGATAATTGTGTGTTAGGTTTTGATTGAAATAAGAGTAGTAGTAGTAGTAAAATATTGTAGGATCACTTCTAAAAATATTTAGAAGTAATATTCATGCTACAAATGTTGTAGGATCACTTCTAAAAATGTTTAGAAGCAATACCCATGCTTCAAATGTTGTAGGATGCCTAATAAAAATATCCTACCATGTTTCTATGCTTAATTAGTTGTAGGATTATTTCTAAAAATATCCTATCATGCTATTTCATGTTAGAATGTTGTAGGACTTTTTCTAAAAATATCCTACCATGTTTCATGCTTAGTTAGTTGTAGGATTTCTTCTAAAGAAATATCCTACCATGTTTCATGCTTAGTTAGTTGTAGGATTTCTTCTAAAGAAATATCCTACCATGTTTTCATGCTTAGTTAGTTGTAGGATTTCTTCTAAAGAAATATCCTACCATGTTTCCATGCTTAGTTAGTTGTAGGATTTCTTCTATAAATATCCTATCATGTTTAGAATGTTGTAGGATGTTTTATGAAATTATCCTATCATACTTTATGTTTAGAATGTTGTAGGACTTTTTCTAAAAATATCCTATAATGCTATTTCATGTTAGAAGGTTGTAGGACAAATTCTAAAGTTCCTACCATGTTTAGATTAGCCTATTTATGCTTAGGACGTTGTAAGATTAATTCTAAAATTCTTACCATGCTTAGATTAATCTACTTATGCTTAGAATATTGTAGGATGCAATCTAAGAAATTCCTACCATGCTTAGATTAATCTACTTATGCTTAGAATATTGTAGGATGCAATCTAAGAGTTTCCTACCATACTTGGATTAATTCCATTATGCTTAGGATGTTGTAGGATTAATTCTAAAATTCCTACCATGCTTAGATTAATCAATTTATGCTTAGAATGTTGTAGGATTCAATCTAAGAATTTCCTACCATGTTTGGATTAATTCTATTATGCTTGGAATGTTGTAGGATTAATGATAAAATTACTTACCATGTTAGTTTAATTGTAGGTAAGTGATATACCATGCTAGTTTAATTGTAGGTATGTGATATACCATGCTAGTTTAATTGTAAGTAAGATCTATGCCATGCTAGCTTAATTACAAGTAAGTTGTATGCCATGCTAGCTTAATGGTAATTAAGTTGAATGCCATGCTAGTCTAAATGAATACTCATGTTTACATGATACCCATACTTAGATAAGTATTTGTTCATACTATGTTAGTAGGTGATCATGCTTAGTCATCATTCATGCCAAGTAAGTAGGTGTCATGCTAATTATTGATCATGTGAGGTTAATGATATCCATGCTATGATATTCATGCTTAGATTAAAGAGGCTACCCATGGTTAGTGGTAGTGATTTTACGTTGTGTTCTATACCATGCTAAAGATCAAATACATGCTTAGAGTGTTGTAGGGATAGTGTTAGAATTACCTACTATGCCTTGGAATGTTGCTTGTTCATACTAGTTTGAGTTGTGGTGGTTAGTCATGATAGGTAGTAAGCTTTCATGCTCAAATTATAACCTATGCTTGACTATAGTGGACTTCATGTCTAGGTCATAGTAATTTTATGCTTAAGCTCGATGTAAGCACAAGCTTAATCATATTCATACTTGGGAGTATCATGATGAGTGGGTGCGCTATATGATTAGATTGTCGTAGGAAGATGCTTGTAATTGTATGCCATACTTAAGGCGCTATAGGTTGAGGTAATAAGGATTGGGAAGACCACTAGTGATAGTTAGTCCGATAAAGGCCGTTATGTCACCTTCGGTTCTTCCTTAGTAGAATACCGACCATAGACTATTAGTAGATTCTTCTGTTGCTTCTAATAATAGAAGATCGAGTTTGCTAGTAAGCACGCTTGGTTGCTTCTAGGATTGATTACCTATATGGTTGTTTGCACACGGTTGTGCTCGTACATGGCTCGACTGGCCCGTATGTAGCTGTGGGTCTCATACATAGTTTATTTGGCTCGTATGTAGGGTGTTGTCTCGTACACGGCTCGACCGGCCCGTGCGTAGCTGTTGGTCTCATACGTGGCTTATTTGGCTGGTATGTACGCGGTTATCTCCTACGGGGCCGCCTGGCTCGTAGGTAGTTATTGTTCATACGTAGCTTATTGGGCTCGTATGTGGTTGTTACTCGTGTATAGCTTGTTAGCTAGTACACAGTTCGTTGTGCTCGTCTAGGGTGATATTACCACCCTAAGGGCTATCGACCGTCAAGACATAGGGTAGCGACTTGCATGTATATTCGCAGGGTCGAAGTCTTGGATCGATGAGCCACGAACCGGATCCTGAGGGGTTCTGGTAAGTCTAGGTTGAGCAGCCTAGTAGAGTTGTCTTGCGAAGCCTAATTTAAGGCCTAGCATGTTATGTTATAATATGATCGTCCCTAGGACCGTCGAGTCAGGGACATCATTAGGGTAGTGACTTATAAAGGTCATTTTGCTCAGACCCTTGCCGAAGAGAGAGGAGTTGGTTGTAGGGGGCACCTTACGACCAACTTGTCCCTTGAGGGAGGCCTTAGGTGGTGACATTGGGTTGTACCTTCCCGTCAAAGGGATACGTACGGTGGCGTCTCACAAGTTGGGAGTACGGGTTGCGTATCTCGCTCTGTTAATTCCTGAAATACCGTGGCTGGGGTGCCACAGGATGCATTTGGGCAGTCCTGCCCTTACGATACCTCAGAGGGTGCCACAGGGTAGGCTTCGTGCTACCCTGCGCTTGCGAAACCCTATGGTTTGATTTTGGAACAATGCCCGATATACTGGGATCGAGTGAGGTCCGGCGTACCGGGTAGTAGTGGAAAACGGAGACACCATAAGCAGACTGCATGGGGGGACTTGACCCCTTCTGCAACCTCACAGAGTCATGGAGTATTGTCAGGAACAGGTCGTGTACAATTAGAATTCTTAACGCGGGTTCAAATCCCTATATATGGAGAAACGGCTTGAGATGGAGTCGCATGTAGTATGGGCTGCATGTTGTTTTCGGAGACTTGCTGACATTAGAATAGGAAGCGTCCTAGTTCTACCTTCCCGTCAAAGGGATACGTACGGTGCCGTCTCACAAGTTGAGGACACGGGTTGCGTATCTCGCACTGTTAATTCCTGAACTACCGTGGCTGGGGTGCCACAGGATGCATTGTGCAGTCCTGCGCTTGCGAAACCCCAGAGGGTGCCACAGGGTAGACTTCGTGCTACCCTGCGCTTGCGAAACCCTATAGTTTGATTTTGGAATAACGCCCGATACATTGGGTTCGTCTGTTTTAAGAGAGGTCTGGTTAGCCGGGTCGCAATGGCGAACATAGACACCACTGGCGAACTGCATTAGGACTTGACCACATCTGCAACCTCATTAGCCACGTGTAGATGTCAGGAACAAGTTGTGTACAATTAGAATTCATAACGCGGGTTCAAATCCTTATGTTTTTGCACTCACGAACACTTAAACTACACCAACACCATTGCTATATTTTGTATATTGTTTGGGAGATTCGCTGCTATATGATCAGCCTTTAAGCGTCAGTGAATACTGACGTCCCCACTTCCATAGGTACTGGATCGCCGAAGTACAAAGGCGATATTCAGGAGGACTCAAGGCAAGGAAAGCAAGGAGTCAGTATTATGTTTAGTTCCGCTGCAGTATATGTATTGATTATCTATTAGTTGAGAAGTACTCAAGTGAGAGTTACCAAGTGTTGTTCTTCATTCCTTGTACTCTGATGTAAGATGTTGAAGGTTGTAATACTTGGAAATGTAAAGGTATTATTATAATACTATTGTAATGCATTGCAGTTGTATAATGTTCAGACTTGTAATACATTGGGTGTTGAAATAAAAGTTTTAAATTCTCCTATTTTTCTGTTTATTGTGACTAATTGAAGAAAAGATCTTGGCTCGTGTCACGGTTTTCCAGTATAGGAAATCGGGGCGTTACATACCTGAAATGTTTGATCAACAATCTCCTGAACCACATCAACATTATAGCATTCATGATCATCATGTGGTAATTTTAGTGTATCAAACATTTTGAATTCAACTTTCTCTCCGTTTATTTTCATACTTATCGTACCCTTTTTAACACAAATTTTTATATCAGCTGTACTCATAAAGGGCCTACCTAAGATGATTGGTAGAGAAGATGGCATTGAAGAGTCCTCCATGTCTAACACAACAAAATCAGCAGGCAAAATGAAATCGTTTACCTGAACTAGGACATCTTCCAAAATACCTCTAGGTCTTTTGATACTGCGATCCGCCAACTGCAACGTGATGGATGTTGGTTGGAGTTCCCCCAATCCTAGCTTTTCATAGACGGTGTATGGGAGAAGATTGATGCTTGCCCCCAAGTCTAGTAGTGCTTTCTCAAAGAAGTGCTCACCAATCCTGCAAGGAATGGTAAAACTACCTGGGTCTTTTAGTTTGGGAGATAATTTTCTTAATAAGACAGCGCTCACTTCTTCTGTCAAAGCCACATCCTCCCTAACCTGAAATGTTCTTTTGTGAGTGCAACATTCTTTCAAAAATTTAGCATAAGAAGGAATTTGTTTAATAGCATCAAGTAGGGGGATATTAATTTCTACCTTCCTGAGAGTTTCAAAGATGTCAAATAAATGTTGTTCTTTCTTTTTCTTGACTAACCTTTGAGGGAATGGTGGCAGAATTGTTCCTTCTTTTTCACTTACCTTGTTGGAACCCACAATTTTTGATGGTTGTGTTTCTGCTTCTTCTGTGTGTGTTCCAACTTTGTTGTCAATTATCTTACCACTTCTGAGAGTTGTTACTGATTTGAGCTGTTCTTGGCCTCCAGGGTTTGGTATAGTTTGTGATAGAAGTTCCCCTGCCTTTCGTTCGCTTAATTCTTTAGCAATTTGGCCAATCTGTGTTTCCAACTTCTGAATTGCTTGCCCTTGTTGGTTGGTTGTTTGATGTTGTTGTTGGAGCAATTGAAGAATAGTGGATTCAAAATCCAACTTCTTCTGTTCTTGAACTGGCCTATCAATCCCACTTCCCATTTGGAAGTTCCGTGCATGTCCTTGTGTGAATTGAGTCCTTTGATTATTCTGATTATTGCTCCAGGAGAAGTTTGGATGGTTCCTCCATCCTGGGTTGTATGTATTTGAGAATGGATTGTTCTTTGGTGGAAACACTCCTCGACCAACATAGTTTGCATGCTCCTGATCTGTGAAAGAAGACATGGGACATGTATCAGTGATATGATCTACATGAGAACAAATTGCACAAATTCCATTTGTCTGATTTTTAACTCCACCCATCATCGACATTGCATTAACAAGCATATCAATTTTCTTATTCATGTTTACCATTTCTAATTGAAGGTTATTGCTATTAGAAATTTCGTAAACTTCCTTTTTTTCGAAGGGCCCCTCCTTGTTGAGAATTGTTGTGAATTCTCGCTGAGTTCTTCAAATAGTTCTATGGCCTCTTCACCGCTTTTCCTCATTAAGATCCCGTTGCAAGCTGAATCCACTATTGCCTTGTTAGTATCATTTAAACCTTCATAAAAAGCTTGTACCTGATCATCTTTAGGCATGTTGTGTCTAGGACATTTGAGAAGTTTGTTCTTGAAATCCTTCCATGCTTCGAAAAATAAGTCTCCATCCTTTTGTTGGAAGAGTTGAATCTCCCTTTTTAGCTG
Organism: Hemerocallis citrina; assembly: GCA_017893485.1. NCBI lineage: Eukaryota > Viridiplantae > Streptophyta > Magnoliopsida > Asparagales > Asphodelaceae > Hemerocallis > Hemerocallis citrina. Next base: position 127,344,583 of record CM030362.1, read on the forward strand.
TTTGGTCTTTTGGGCTGGAAAGAATTCTTTTGAGAACTTTGTCGCCAATTGCTCCCATGAGTTTATTGATCCTGGTTCCAAAGAATTATACCATAGTTTAGCGTTAAGTTTTAAGGAAAAAGGAAACAAGATTAACCTGATTTGTTCAGGGGTGAGCCCTTGGACGCTTTGTGTCCTGCAAAGATCGAAAAAGTCTTGTAGATGGAGATGAGGCTCTTCATCTGGTTTGCCACTAAAGTGGGGAACCATACTCAGTAACTGAGGAGATAGATGCATGTTCCCGGTGACATTAGGTTGATACGCAATGCAGGAAGGTTGTTCAATGTCCTTAGGCGTGAATTTGTCCTGCATTGGCACTCGATTTGGCATTTCCTCAGCCATTGCTGTATGTGAACTGGGTCTCTGTGCAGTCGACTGATTCGTAGTGACAGTCGACTGGTGTGCTGCAAACAGCTTACCTAGTCTGTGCAAAGTGCGTTCTGTTTCTGCGTCAATAGGTAGTAGCTCTGGACGAAGTGATCTCCTTCCGTGCATCCACCAAAATTCTGTAACCTAAAAGAAAAATACTTAATAATAAAATTAAAAAGAAAGAAGGAAAAATAAAAACTCTCTACTGATCTATAAGTTAAAATACTAGACAATCCCCGGCAGCGGCGCCAAAAACTTGTTGTGAAATCTAGCTACCTAAATAAACAGATAAAACTAGACACAAATTAAAAACCTCGCAAGTGCACGAATCATTTATAAAAGCGTAGCAATAGCAAGGGTCGATCCCACAGAGATTGTAGACTTCAACTTACTAATCAATAAAAAGACTAAGAATCATAAAGAGTTGTTTTAAAAGTCTAAAAGAAATAAAAAGATTAGAACTAAATTAAGAAATGCTGAATCACAAGTATTTATGAAGTAGTTGGGTTTAGATATCCACCAATAGTCAGTAATGCTAAGTTACCTTCTGAACTTCTTCTTATGACTCATGTTTGTTCCCTTCACGGGTATGGTATCTACTCCTTAAAGTAATGTTTCCCTAAGCCAAGAATTAGGCATGGTATCTACTCTAATTCGTTTCTTTCATTAAGGGTTTAGCATGGTATCTACTAAGTTTTACTTAAAGAAAACATAAGATCAGTGGAAACGAACAAACACTCAAGGTTCTAGAAATTGGTATCAGATCTAGATCCCTTAAGTTGATTGAACCAAGAACCCCTAAAGATTCCCTTGTTACAAGTTATGAACACGAGATACGGGTCGTCTCAATATGCTCATATAACAGATTCAGATAGATGGTAATGCAAACTTGAATTTCTCAAGTTCTGTACGTCAGTCGACTGGCTCTCACCTCAGTCGACTGCTCTCAGAGCTTCGAGAACAAGTTTGATTATCATAAATCTATATCAATTCAATCAGATTCAATCAATAAGTAAAATAGAAGAATTCAGAAGAATATAGCACTACATAACTATGGCTTCAATCTACCCAACTATGAAATTAGTTCCACATAATAATACTTTTATTAATCAACAAGTTTGAATACATGGTCAACATAAAAGAATAGGAAAGAGAAGGAATAAACTGATGTAGTTCGGTCAAATAGGTCGGCTGGCTGTCACACAGTCGACCGGCCGTTCTTCTTAATGCTTGATCTCCTTTCTTCTTCTTTGATGCTGATAAAGTGCTTCTTGTTGATGACTCTGAAACTCTGCGATTCGGTGATTCAGGAACGTGGAAGAGCCTTTTCGAGAGAGAGTGTCCTTTCGCTTCTTTCTTGATTGGTATTTATAGAACAAGAGAAGAGAATTAGGGTTTGTACTTTTTGCAGAGAAGTCCTCTTCTTTTGTTATTTCTTTCCTTATCTTCATCAGCCGTTTATTTCTTTCTCTTTTTTCTTCTTTCCTTCCTTATCTGCTCACCACGTGCTTCTTGCTTTGATTGTTTGAGAAGTTGTTATTCGCAGAAAACACCTGGGTTTGGATAACTTAATTTTGATTCGAATTTGGATGAGGATGCATCTGTTCTTATCTTCTGACTCGCCGCATACCAGTCGACTGTGCCGAGCCTTATCAAACTCTCTGCCCAGTCGCCTGGTTGAAGAGTCAGTCGACTGATCTCTGCTGTTCCCTGTATATCATCCTCTCAGTCTGTGTTAGTCTGGAATCTGCTTCGTTTTGCTGCTTTTGGTTGTTTCCTATGGAAAAAGAGAAAAGAAGCATAAATACCACATATAGAGCATTTAAATGTCTAATTGCCTTAAGATTATTGCTCCTAAAAGTGAATAATATTTGGTTCATCACCCTTGCCCTTGAGTTTCTTAATCTACTTTTTGCCCTTGCCCTTACCTTTGGCCTGTTGGTCCATCATAATGGTCTTTTCCTTACTAATATTCTGCTCAGGAGTTCTCAACATACTTAGCAGTTCTGACAGAGATTGTCAATTTTATTCATGTTGTAGTTCATGACGAATTGACTATAACTTTTCGGCAATGATTATAGGACAGAGTCAGTTGCCAACTCTGACCTAAAGGGAAACCAAGTCTTTCAAGGTTCTCTATGTACCCAATCATCTTGAGCACATGAGTTCCAACAGGGCTTCCTTATCTGCTATTTTGCACTGAAACAATGCCTTTGAGACTTCAAATCTCTAATGCCTAGCCTTCTCTTGATAGAGCATCTTAAGGTGTGCGATCATATTGTAGGCATACATATTCTCATGTTGCTTCTGAAGCTCAGAGTTCATGGTGGCTAGAATGAGACAACCAACGTCCAATGCGTCATCTTGATGCTTCTTATGAGCATCATTTTCGGTGCGAGGGGAACTTGAAGCAGGTGGCTCAGGAATATGTTGCTTTAGAACATACAACTTTTTCCCATGCCTTAGGACTATCCTTAGATTCCTGAATCAGTCTAGGAAATTTGTCCCAGACAGTTCGTCCTTCTCAAGGATAGATCGCAATGATAGGTTATTTGATGTCATTTCATTAAAATATTAAACAGAAATATGCAAAGTTTGTATCATGACATTGAAATATGGAATAAGGTCTTTTATTCAAATCAACGACCCTTATCATTGACATGGAAAATGTCATCGTAAGATTTTTAGTAGGCCAAAATCCATATTTCACCTAGTTCTGAGTCAGTTTTGGCTGATCACCCAAAATTCAGTTATTTAGGTAGGGAACACTTCCCCACAACATCGTATGCAGCTCTTGGATAGTTGGGTGAATAACATTTATTCTAATCTATCTCATAGGCTAAAGTTCAACTCTACGCTTCTAAACTTTCAATCCTTTTGAAATATCCTAGTTAAGTCAGACACAATGATTGCCAATTGAATATTACTTTTATCCCATTGCGTTTCACTAGGATAGATAAAGACACCCTGCTTTGGCAAACCTATACTTAATCGATCCTAGCCTAGACGAGTGTCACGCATTGGAAAACATCTTATTGCGACTTAATATTTACTTTGAGTGGTTTTGTTATTTAATTAATTGATCTCATCATTTATAATTCATTAGCATACAACTAAAACAATGCATCTTATAAAAAATTTAAAACATAAAATATATGTGACATGGATGTGGCCTTAACACACTTATTCTCCCAAGCCAATGAGAGTATCAAAAACTGAATGAAGGGATTGTACCGTCTTCTCCAAGCAGCTTTCCAATCTTGTCCTTGTATGGTTGCCAATTCCTTTCATCCTCAATGAGATTACATTTACATATAGAAAAAGAATGTACAATCGGAGTGTAGAGAGGAATGATTATATTGAGAACATAGAGAGAAAGGCACGACACGCAGGCCGTATTTAAAATACCAAAATATAAATAATATATCGCAGAACATAATCCATGTATCATAGAACTAAGCCCACAACCACGCACCATGCATCACATAACATAATAAACAAAGAACATGTTATGATTTTATTTAGTTTATTTAAAAAGAATTGATTTTTTGGGAATCAATATTGCCCTACGCAGAGTTGGCACAGGGGTCCCGGAGCAAAATTTTGCATCATCATCCATTGCCACCACCAGAGCATGAACTTTTCATGTTTTAAGAAACCCTAACGCCTCCGCAAACGACGCATGTGCATGAACTCTTCATGATTTTAAGAAATCCTAACGTTACTGCAAATCACATCTTACTGCTCCAGGGTTTTTAATGGTTCAAAACCAAGGGCTACCCTGGTATAACATCTATGTTAACAACCAACACATAAACGAATCCTTATATTGCAATTGTTGCAAAAATTATATCACATATGAATATTTCTTCCCAAAGTGCGAACATATCATGAATAATCACATATCATACATATCCGAATTATGGTATCGTAAGTGGCTCTGATACCACTGTTAGGTTTTGAATGCAATCACAGATTAAATACACAGTAAAAAAATTACAAAAATATCAAAACCTAGCCATGGATCCATTCGAAAACCATAAATTGTGTTTAGGAGTTATACATTAAAGATGGATCGGTTATCTCCACGGTATGTCGATCACAGCACTACAAAACTGCGGTGCCGCTACGGTATTCACACGAACAGAACGAAAAACGGCTCTCTCTCAGACCACGGTGCTAGCTACGGGAAGAGGATGTTCCTCTCAATTTCTCTCTCTACTCTGTGACGGCTAGTGTTTTCACGTGTGTCTTTTCTACAGATACATATCATATATATAGGTGCAGAAAACCAATCCTAAGAGAGTAATAAGGTTGTTGGGCTCACAATCTAATCTGGGTCAGATTCGTTTGTAGGTCTTTGAACTTTAGTTGGCTCATTTAATCTAATTAATTGTCCAACCAATGTTAGAAGTCTAAGTCTTACTTGGATCCTTAATTAAATTCATCTTATGAATTTAAATCCCAATTTCGATCCATTCTAAGTATGTGACCCTTTAGGTTCTCATTACGTTGACAGTAATACTAAATCATATATCGAGTATTATAAACAGTAAGCAGTATCTAGCAATACATCACTGCTACTCAAGTAACGGGAATGTCATGGATTTGACATAACCTATCCGTGACCAATGTTATCATGTAGTTTAGTCCCTTTGTCCAGATATCTTAATTGTCCACAGGACATAGAGTGTGTCACCCTTGTATAGTTCAATCTTGGGTTTCTTGATGTCCGAGTAGACTTACTAAAACAAATGAGATCAATATCTCATATTGACTCATTTGTGCATGGCCATGTATTTTGCAGTCTCATTCAATCAAGGGGTCCGTAGATATCGCTCCTGTTATGTAAGAGAGACAAAACATATCTAAGTTTCACATCCCTCCGCATGATTTATACTATATCCAATAGTCGACTTTATAATCACCTTATTACAGGCGACGTTTGACGGCATTAAAACATATAATTTTTCATGTAGGGAACCATAGTGACTGTGACTTCAAGTCAATGGACTACGTACACTATGGTCACTGTGAGAACCGCTTATGACACTCACGTAATGATCCATGCAGTGTTCTCATGGTGGGTCAGTCTAGTACATATTACTTTAATATGTACCCATGTGAAGACTTGATATCTCATATCCATGACCTGTGAGAATGGTCATTAGTCTACGCACACACTAGTCTCTATGTATTATCATTGTCCTAATGCACAATAATACTTGACTATGGACATTTAAGAACAGTGTTCTGATTTCAGCCAATATGATCTCTCAATCAAGTTATGCACTTGATATCACATGGCATTGAACTTACTATTCTAAGGACTTCATTATGTTCATTTAATTCACAATAAATAACACAATAAATAAAATACCGAAATATAAAAAAATGACTATGATACAATATAAACTAGTAATATCAATACACAACTTGCCTCTAGGGCATACACCATGTAATACCCCGCAAAAATAGCATGTGGCTATTTTGCATCGTAATCTGTGCGCAATTGAGAATTGCATGCGATTGTATATTTTTCTAATAACAATTGATTGTTATTAAGAAATATCAGATATATTGTCTACTATATTTTATACTTTTGGAGGGTTATTATGAGACAATTTTATGTATTTTAGATTTTTTAGTATTGTAAAGAGTAAGAGTTGGGGTTTATTTGAAATATATTGAGATTTGAGGGCTTATATGTAATATTCCCTTACATTATTTATTTATCTATTTATTTATCTATTCCTTTGACAAAACCCCACCCCTTCTCCTTCCTTCTCCTTCTTTCTTTCTTCCGTTTCCTTCCCAGCCGAAAGAAACCCCAAGCCGAACCCATCGGCTCTCGCTCTCCCCGCTCAAATCCACCTCATTTCTCCGTGGTTTTCAAATTAAATCGAGGGATAGACTAAGTGAAGGGTCCTCTACATCGTGGTGGCATCGGATTTTTGAAAGAATTTCGGGAAGGTAAACCTTAAATTATTTTATTCTATGAAATTTAGTGTGGTTAATTTCTTTTGAATAAGAGTATTATGGTAGGAAGATTAGGAGATGTTGGGAAGGGTAGATGTGAGAAATTAGCAAGTTGTTAGAAAATTTGTAAGTTGCTAATAAATTAGGGTTTTGGGTTAAAAGAGAACTATATGTGTATGGATTAGTTCTCGTATGGTAGTAGAAATTGTAGTTGGACCATTAGAATAATTTGGGAGTGCTTTAGTAATTGTTTGAAAATAAGAATCTTGTCGGAATTCGAATGTTACGTGCAAAGCACGTGGGTATCCCAGGTGTTCAATAAAATGCCTGTGTGGTATTGGGGTTAGTATTGTTATTTTCTCGTAACTGGTTTGGGATGCTTGAGCCTTGATTGCTTTGAATTTTGATGATAGGATATATTAGCGACCTTGGATGCGGGGTGGCATGGTGGCGCTTCGAGTCTATGCAAGATATTCTGTGAGTATGACCTCTTTTATTTTTATGTACATCGTGTGTTATGACAATTTTAAATTACAATTTGCCGTGTATTTCTGATTTCGTATTTTAGTGTAGCATGGTTGTTAGAGCTAAGAATTTATGTGGACACTCTTGTATGTGTCCATAACTATAGTTTAAATTTCATAAATTATCGAGGTCGGTTGATACCTCAAAATTTGGAAAGGGAAGCTGGTCTGAAAGGACAGAGCTGAAGCCGTTTGCCTTTGGACTGAAGTCCAAAAGGTCATAACCAATGGTACACGTATGATCTTGCTATGGAATTTGGGGGGTAGTTTTCGGTATGAGTTTATTTGATGATTCTCAAGTTTTAGAAATTCTAGAGGAGTTTGCTAAAGGGTAGTAAACGCTCTGCTGAAAGAGCGGCTGAATTTGGGTGCTATGTTGGAAGAGTCGTAGCTCATTATGTGAGATGAATCTAAATGTGAATTTTGGGACACAATGAAATGGTATATGAGTAGATTGAGAATCTCAATTTCATGAGCATTTGACTCAAGGTTGATTTATTATTGGCTTTCCAAGTGGGCTATGTTCAGCTTAGTACAAGTTGACCAGTTTGAGTAGATGAGAAATTTGGGAACTATTGTTAAGAGTTTGGAAGCTTGACCAACTAGAGAGTTGTAGTAGGGAGTCATAGCTTTCTAACCCATCTAGAGTTTCGTAATTCCAGTTTATAGGTTGAGAATTATGATTTTCCAAAGATGGAACGGATCCAGTCTTAGTTAAGGTATTATTGGCTAAGTAAACCAGTTTCTCCCTGTTCGTACGCCAGATGGAACTTGTGTTTTCGAGAACTCGAATGATAAAGTCTGAAGGAGGTGTTCAACTAGGAAGTTGAAGTAGACACTCTCACCTTCCCATAGGACCCGGGATCGAGAACTTCTGATGAGTGAGCAAACTTTATGATATTGGAAAGGTGCAGCGAGTGCAAGAAGAATATACTATTGAGAGTATATGAGGTTTTAGAGTATCAAGATGATTGAATTCGAGAAAATGGCTAGCTAGAAGGTTGTAGACTAAGGCTTTATCTTTCCAGAATGGGTAGTATCAAGCAATTCTATATTGTGTGTTGGAAGTTATGAACGTTGCAAGATAGCAACATGTTGTTTACACCAAACTTCAAGTTTAAGTTGACTCGGGGGGCTTGAGCTCTTAAATATTTAAGGGAGTTTCCCACTAGGGGATTACTGTGGATCTCCCTACCCTTCTAGAAGTCTAATTGTGTTTGAACTCCGATAAGCGTAGCTTGGGTTACAGCTACTGCTATTTCTTGAATTATTTCATCGGACAATTGAGGGGGAACCCTCTACCTGCCGCAGTGTGGTGATCATGAGCTATCAGGTTTTAATGATGTTTTAGCATTTCATTTGGAACTTGGATAAGTTCCTGTGCTTAATACTCATGGTGGACATGAGTGAGTTGGGATATAGCTCTGGTCGATTGTGTTTGGTGTCTCGATGCCTGAGTTTGTCAATGGTCAAAAATTGATGGTTATGTGTGTGCTTACCTTCATTTGATTTGTATTGCATCCTTGGGGTGCCGTTGGACCACTCGCTGAGAGTCACGGGCCAGAATTATTTGGTCGCGGACCTGTGAAGGTATTGGGAATCAGTGGATGTGATTCCTGTGATGATTGTTGTTTGACAGACCGGACAGACTCGACATGGTTGATCGACACCGAGTGTGATTGAGTAACAACTTGTTTCAGTGAACTGCATTGATTAGGTTTTCTTTTATTGTTTCGCTTGAAGACCAAATTGGTGTTAGGGTTGATTCCCTACAATCCAACTCGTTCTAAGAGTTAGCACTAGGTGGTGATACTATGGGGTTGTCTCTTCCTGTCATTAGGGATACGTACTGCAGGCGTATCTTGAACTGTTAATTCCTGAGGTATCGTGGTAAGGACGGATGGGATCCGGACACATGCTGGTGGACATGAACGGGTCGTATGGGATACGGCACCATAGGTATGCTGCGGTATATCTTTAAATTCGTCATGGCTGTTGACTGCAGAACGGTGGGACTGTTGACTGCAAAACGGTGGGACCTTATATCTTTAAGTTCGTCACGGCTGTTGACTGTAGAACGGTGGGACAGTATATCTTTAAGTTCGTCATGGCTGTTAACTGCAGAAAGGTGGGACCGTTGACTGCAACCTCATTGCCACGATCTATCTATCGTGAACAGGAAGTAGACCAAATTAGAATGCATTGCATAGCAAGGGTTCAAATCCTTGAACTGGAGAAACGGCTTGATCTGGGCCACATGTAGTATGGGATGCATGTGTATCCAGAGTCTTACTGACATTAGATTAAGTGCATCTGTTCTGCATTCTGTGTTTGTATTAGACTTCAAGTCATGGCATATACAAACACTAGGAAATCAGGATACACGTTTATTTTCCATTCATGATGAATTATGAGTGTGAAAGTGATGTATTGCGAGACGTGATGATATATGTGGTAAGAAATGAATGAATGCGATGTTATGTGATATGAGATTGGGAAAGAAGGTAAGTCGTGAGTCTGTAATTGCAAATGAATGATAAATAAGGTGTAGTTTATGTGAGAGTAGAGTTATTTGTGAATGTAAAGCTTTATGGGAAAATAAAGTTATAGGAATATTTGCATAAGGCGTAAAGTGATGGGCCTTAAGCGACTAATTTGGAAATGATTCCAAACTAAAGATAAGTATGTTGTGAGCGGGTATGATTATGCATACAGGAAATGACTCGGAGAGTATTTGATGTGAATTTCCATTTATGATGTTTACATGTTCAGGTTTATCTTGGTATTCGTAAGTTCGTTCTGCTTTACTTATGAAGTTTAATTTATTTGCTTATTTAGTAAATTATACTCACACCAGAAATGGCTAACCCCGTAGTGTTTAGGGGGTTAGGGAGTCCCTGGACTACCCTAGATCCTCTACTGTTACAGGTCCTCAGCAGTGCAGAGGTGAGATGTACATTCATGGTTCTGTGGAGTGGAGCTTCATTTTACAATTGTTGTTTAAGGTTTATTTATGTGAATAGTGAAAGTTATGATTTAAATTGTATTTTTGATGTATAAGTACGTGGATGATGATGATGAGTATAGTGTGGAGTGGCGTGTTGTATTGTTGACCCGTACCCTTCTCGTTGTGGTTTATCGGGCCCGGTGGTATGTTTTACAAATATTTTTCTAAAAACTTTAATACGTTTTCAAAGAAATTTATGGTTTTTATTTGATATTTGATATTCTGTTATGAGTTTGGCCCCCAGAGCATATATATATATATTCCCTGCGTGATTCTACTCATTTTGGCCTGGGGAGCCCATGATATTATTGCCTGTGATGTGAGCTACGGAATTTAGAGCAGAATTCCGTAAGTTTTTTGTGTTTCGGGACAGAAATTTCAGGGAAAATTCTGCCAAAATTTTCTTTGAAATATAACTATCTTAGTTTATGTTTAAAGTGATATAGAAATTAAAAGAATTGAATTTTGAGTCAAAAGGGGACGTTACAGTTTGATATGACAAATTGATATTCGTAATTACTGATGTATTTACTCTGATGGCAATAAAAGTATTTTAAATTTTCATGTTATTTACTATGTTGAGATGCATTTGAAGGCAAAGATTCTGGTTGTGTCACGGATATCCGGTAATAGGGATCCAGGGCGTTACACACCAACAATATATAGCGGGCAAAGAAGGTAGAAGTAACAATGATTGTCCCCTCTCTGAAAACTTCAATCCTGCAGCTTCCATCTGGTTGTAAACTATACAGTAACTATTCACGTATTCTAATACTGAATTCCTTTTCCTTAACTTCATATTAACCAATTTCTTTAGCTGAAAATTTTGATTAGATGCCAAAGGTTTCTCATACATATCCGTGAGAATCTCCATAGCCTTCTTTGTGGTCTTTACCTTCGAGATATGAAATAACGCATTCCTATTCAGTCTCGACTGAATCTGTCCTAGCACCTTCTGATCCAAATGATTCCACTCCGTCAAGACCTTCGCATCCTTGTCTCCACCTTTCGGCTTTTCACCAAACAATGTACCGTCTAGATCTTTCTGACGAAGATAAGCTATCATCTGAATATTCCACATCGTGAAGTCACTCCCATCAAACCTCTCTATCTTCGACTTGCTATCAGTCATCTCGAACCCAGTTCTCTGATACCACTTGTTGCAGAATCTACCACAACTCGTAGTGCTAATAGTGGAACTCACACACCATAAGCAATAGAAACTTCCCAAGAACTAGATGAACCAAGAGCAATTCACCACAATAATTGTAAGATCTCACAAGAGCAAAATAATATGCAGAGATAACCAATACTTCTTATTCCCCAAGAAATACAATGATTACAAAGAGATTACATCTCTCAATCTATCTCTCTCACCTTTGAAACGCTCGGCACAATCCCCTTTTGAAGTTGAATAATGATAATGGCTCACCTGGATCAACACTTGATAACCTTTACTGCTATATTTATAGCCTCACGTAAACCCTAAAAGATAAACACAAATACAACTTATTGGACCAAAAATCCGAAAGCCCAAATAACAAACATCGCCGAAGTCGGACGACCACACCAAGTCGCGGTCGACTGCAACGTGTCTCACCAACACCTCGAAGCATGACCGGTCGACTGACCCGCTCTCTGTTGAACCATGTACACTCGAAGAATACTCAACTGCACAAGTCAGTTGACCGCAACCCTCCAGCTGCACTTCTTCTACTTGTTGTTGTCTTTTCTTACTATCTTCGTCTTCTCCAACTTCATGTACTCCGTGCCTACGTGTATTTGAGGCAACAATCCTAACATGCTATGGACTATAAATGGTCTTCCAGCTTATGGTAATCTTTTTGGTTGGTCAACCATTGGTGGATTTGCATGTCATATTTGTGCAACAGATTACGAGAGGGAGAGTCTCACTTATAGTCGCAAGTTTTGCTTTTGGTGTCATCGAAGGTGGCTGCCATCATATCATCCATTCCTTCAAAATAAGAATACGTTTGATGGAACAGTTGAAAGATGGATACAAACAATAAAAATGTCTGGAGTTGACATTTTCTAGCAGCTAGAGGGGTTTCCAAATGTGACTTTTTCCTTCGCGCAAAACGTCTAACTTATGGGTGTTATCTCCTTGGTGAGGCCTAGAGGCAAATATTTTATCAACAATGAATGGTAAAGGAAAAGTTGGAGAAGGACGGTAGGACATAAACTGTTTCAATTATTATTAGTTTTTAAGAACTTGGGTGATTAGAGAGATCTTTTGTTGTTTATGTATTATATTAATCTTCTGACATACATTGATATTTTTCTATAAGCATGATGTTGTGGCCCAAAAGTACTGTATGGACTCTATTTGGACATTATATTGTGGTCTGGCTTTTCTGATTCATTACAGTGTAACCCGTAGGTACTTTCATTAAACTTGGCATTTATATTGTTGTTTACTTACCATCTAAATCAGTGGTTTGTTTAATTTTCCCTGACTTTGTTTTTACTTCTCCTATCTTCATATTCTAAAGTGACTAACTCTTAATTAATCATTAATATTTATGGACATATGAGGGACCATACAATTGAAGCAAGTTTAAGGAGAATAGGTGGATATTACCTTATTTTTATCTTATTCTTTGAGTTAATCACAAGTTTTATGATTTAATTACTTCTGTTAATTTTTTATTCTTATGTGTGCAGATGATGTGCTTCCAGAGACTCTTGAGGAGTTTGCACGAGTAGATAGAGAAATAACATAAGTGGATAAATCATATGATGACAGTGATGATGAATTTCTCCTAGGCATTGCAATAATTGAGATTTTATCTCTTCCTCTACCACCACTCGCTCTTATTGATCAAGAAAGTAGGGAAAAAATGTACCGAAAGTTGTGGCATATTGGACATGCAATTCTCAATCTTTTTGAACTATTAATTATCATCTTACATATGGCTTTGTTGTAGTTTAATTGATGCAATAAGTTACATATTTTGCATAACTTTGGTAAGCCACCCCCCCCCCCCCCCCCCCCCCCCCAAAAAAAAAAAAAAAGAGGACGAAGAGGTAATAATCCAGCAACCAAGAGACCCCATAATTGTCAAAGGGTAGTTTTAAAATGGAACGAGTTAGACCAGTCGATTGGTAAGTGGGGTAACCGCTTCAACAACTATCTAGGAATTCTAGTCAAGTGGTCAAATCTATTCACTATTACAGTTTGTTAGTTGCATCAACCTTTTAGCATATTAGAAGCTACATGGAAAATTCTTTTGGTAATATTATGCAAATAACTTCTATTTGTCTCTTTTAGATTGAACTTTATATGAATATCAAGTGTCATATCTTGTATTTGCAGAAATTCTATGTTATGGACAGAAATCTGAAAGCATGGGAGTATGTATTTCAAACTAAAATACAGGGTATGCTTGGGTGCTGAAAGAGTAGATTGCATTCCCATTTTCTTAAATACAATGATGATTGGGAACGATTTTGGCGGTTAGATCCTCAGGCATATGAAATCCAATTTTCAGCATGTTTATATTATTGGGAGTCAGATGCCTCACAGGTATACTTCCAATATTTCAAGAATGATGCAAAAAATAAAGTACATGCCTTTTTACTTATTTGTATACTTTTCTAGAATAAATCATTGCAATGCAGCAGAAATCGACTATCAAATGATTTTGATAATCTCTTGGGATCAAGTTCATATGCGTAGACGGAGCATAAGCTGGTAAGAGAAATATTAATATATCTAGATCAACCAGCTCCTCTTCTAAGTTATTAATTCGTGCTTCTCTTTGAACTTCGGAACAATTCTCATTTTCTTTTTAATTCAACTAAGTTTTTTTATAGTAATTATTATACTATAGTTCAAGGAGCGTATGAATTATAATCATTGTGAGGTCTTCCTGTTCAAAATTTTCATGTGTCATAGTTGTCATCTTACAAACAGACAAACAGATATATCTAATCATTGTGAGGCCTCCTATGTTGGAAACAAAGTATCCCTTTCTCTACAAAAAATTTTAATTACTAAAAAGTGATGAGAGATTGGCCTGCACTAGAAAATGACTGAAATGAAAGAATACAACCTTCTTTTGTTTATATATTTCGAACAAAGTAACACATTTGAAAAAGCTATAATGAGTAATACATTAGCTGACTGAAAGTACATCTGCTGAATTCTGAAGTATAATGCAGATTTGCATTGGTACTTGGTACAAGTGTAACGACGGAATTACAACTTACAGCATGTCAACCACGTAAGGTTTCGGCACTTCGCTAGCAAAATAAACTGACATTAACAACTCAGTTTAGAAAAATAAGAATACCATGAGAACATTAAATGTGAATAGTTAAGGCTGCTCCTCCAAGCACTTCCGACATGTGCTTCTGAAGCCATAACCTACAAGAAGAGCTTATCTCTCCTCGAAGGGGAGGTCCTCATCGATATAGGAAATGGTAATCTGCAGGCAAATTCCAGTTTTAAAAGAGGTTGAATATTGATTTGGAGTGAATCTCATATAATAGACGGATACGTTGGCCATGGAGGCTATGGTAATGCTGAGCTCATAGCCTTTCATTTGTTAGGATTGTGTCTTGTATACTCGTTGTTCAGATTAAAATAAGGTAATATGAAGAACGGAGGTCGAAGCGTCGAAGTGAGTAGAAAGAGAAACAGCAGCAGCAAGGGTGCAGGCTAGTTGCGGTCGACCGGTCTGGGTGACAGTCGACCGCACCCCCCGACCGCTATTTATACTGGGAAGTCAGAGAGCGGTACGGTCGACCGGTCTTGGTGGACGGTCGACCGTCCCTGCCACTATGTTCAGTTTTGGGTCGCGATTTGTTAAGTCGGTTCAGCCCAATCTTCAACTCCAAGTTAGATCGTGTGGCTCCTATTCAGTTACTTCTTTTTCAAGTTATATCGGACGACTGAGAATCAAGATTAGAACTAGGGTTTCTCTCATTCTTCTATATATATTGTCAACTCCTCTAATATGAGAGGGAGTACTTCATAGATTCTTTTCTCCATTGCAAAGAGAGGCTCGAGAGAGAGATAGTTCTTGGTGGATGAGTTTAATTTCTTGTGTCAAGTGAATCAGTAACTCCATGTAATCTCTTCTAGTTGAATATCAGATCTCCTTATATTTTTCCCCGGATTAAGCAAAAGCTAATCGGGATAAATCATCGTTGTTGTGTTTGTATTAGTTTGGTGGATCTACTTGCTTGCACAATTTATTCGCCTCGTCTACTTCGACTTCCTCATTGCTCTAATTAGTTCCACTGCGACCAGAGGGCGTTTGTTGACGCCCCAATCCCAACAACTGGTATCAGAGCTTCAGGTTGCCGAGTTCCTTGGTTAAGATGATAGGCCACAGTATTTTGAAGATCAAGCAGTTTGATGGTAAGGACAATTTCAATCTTTGGAAGACTGACATGTATGATGTTCTTGTTCAAGAACGGTTGCAGTCAACAGTAAAGAAGAAGGAAAAGCCAACTGATATGAAGGATGACGTTTGGGAAGATATTCGTGAAGGAGCCATAAGTCTAATCCGACTATCCTTGGCAGACGAGGTCAAGTGCATATTTCTTGAAGAAACCGACGCGGCGAGTCTGTGGAAAAGACTCATAACTGACTACTCTGGTTCTTCGTTATTAGATCGGATGCATTGGAAGAGGAAGTTGTTCCGTTTATCTATGAAGGAAGGTACCGATCTCCAAGACCACATTACAGAGTTCAATAAGGTATTATCTGAACTTAAGGCGATCAACGCAGATATGTGTGAGGAAGATAAAGCTTTCAACCTGGTATATTCACTGTCGGATTCATACGAGCTTTTGATCACGACCATGCTACACGGTAGATCTGCCAAGGAGAGTATTTCGGTAAATGGTGTAATCATTTGAAGGAAAATCAGTTTAGGAAGGAGACCCATAAATCTGCATCGTCTATTCCTACAAGTAGTCTAGCAGTGGATGGTCCTTCGGGGGGAAGACAAAGTGCTTTGCAAAAGGATGCAATCCGTTGCCGATATTGCAAGACGCCAGGGCATATCAAGAAAGACTTTTGGAAATTGCAGAATCAGGAGAGCGCAAAGAACAGGAGTTCAGCCAATGTGCTTAGTGCCTTTGATTCAGGCGATTCGTGTCTTCTTGGTTCAAATTCTTTAGAAGTAGATTCTAGTTGGTTTCTTGACTAAGAGAGTTCCTCTCATATTTGCTCCGAGAGGGAGTTGTTTTCTACTTATAAGTCTACTACGGGGCGTTGTGTGACAACGGAAACTGGAGAGATTTGTGAAGTAGTGGGAGAGGGGACAGTTGAGTTGAAGATACCAGGTCTACACATGTTCACTTTAAGAGATGTTTTGCATATTCCTCTGCTGAAACGAAATCTGATTTCCTTGAGAACTCTTGATGCACACTGCTGCAGGTATACAGTTCGAGGTGAAGTTCTGTCTGTTTTTCAAGGTCGTCGTAAGGTGATTAGAGGTATGAGAATGGTTGGGCCAAGCCAAAACAATCTCTAAAAGTTTTGGGGAATTCGAAATACTTGCGCAAGTGTTGCTTATTTTCCCGGTATTTTCGCAAGCTCAGCTAGTTTGCCGCAACTTGATTCATCGAGACGAGACCACGACGTTCGAATATCGTCGAGAGGTGGAGAAAGCCTAAGGGTAGGTGGTGTTCATGCGGAGTTTGGCAACTTTGTTATTACATCTACGGAGGTGGGCCTTTGAGGGGCTGCACTAGATTTGGTGAGATTGGGTAGAGATCATTTCAATTAGAAGAAGAAACTATTATTCTAAGTTTTCTTTGCAAGTAGAATTTGTTAGAGTTTGGAGATGAGTAACACATCATGTGATAGCACTCGTATGCAATCCAAGGTGAAGTTTGTTAGTATTGTGTCTTGTATACTCGTTGTTCAGATTAAAAGAAGGTAATATAAAGAACGGAGGTCGAAGCGTCGAAGTGAGTAGAAAGAGAAACAGCAGCAGCAAGGGTGCAGGCTAGTTGCGGTCGACCACACCCCCCGACCGCACCCCCGACCGCTATTTGTATTGGGAAGCCAGAGAGCGGTACGATCGACCTGTAATACCCCGATTTTCATTTATGAAAATTATTATTTTTGCACGTATTGTGCACGTGCAATTTTTGTAGTATAAAATCTTATAATTATTTTCATTAGACAATGAGTATATATATATATATATATATATATATATATATATATATATATATATATATATATATATATATGCGTATGTGTTCTCTAATTGTTTTTATTAAGGCCCATTTTCTTCAAATAAACATAAGTCCTTTTATAGCCCAAATCTAATTTATTTTGTAAACTAAATTTGGCCCATTAAATAAAGGCCCATGAATTTATTTTCCCTTTTAATTACAACTTGTAATGTAGACTATTTTTATAGATCATTTTTGTAAAAAAAAATGTACAACTTTTTATATGGGGAACTAGTAAATGCACGTGCATTGCACGTACATGTGCATGGGGCACCTTGTGTGGCCGGTTTTGAATGGGAGGGAAAGGGAAAAAGAGAAGTGGAGTTGTGGGTGGTAGTTGTTTGGATCATGGTTGGTTACTACAACTTCCCCTTAAATCCTAGCCTTTTATCCTTAACCCCTAGATTGATCCTAGCCCTTCATTTGCTCCAAAATTTAGTATAAATACCCCCCCCCCCCCCCAGCCTAGTTATTCTTGCACTCTTCATTTCTCCAAAAACCTATAGTAGAGAATACAATTGTTAGTAGTAATTTATTAGTAAGAAGTGAGATAAAAGATTGAGAGAGAGGGTGAGTGTGTGCTTGCAACAAGGGAGGCCAGCTACTACACTACTAGAAGCTCTCGGGTTGCAATCTTGGAAGGTTCGGTTGCACATCAAGGAGGAGGAGGAGCGTTCGTTTGGCAAGCTCGCGAAGGACTCTTTCGTTTAGGAAGTGTTGCAAAATCTTTTCTTTCCAAATAAGGTGGGTTATTTTCTATATTTCTAACTAGATACCATGTTAAGGTTGATTGAAACGATAATGCATGAAAGAAATTAATAAGAGTACACTTAATTGGAAAAAGGACTTGTTAGTTGATTGAATTGATGCTAAATAGATTGCATGTTATTTCGTCATGAATCTTAAGTTGTATGTGAATCGGTTGTAGCTATGGAATGTGTGAATTAAAATTTGTTGTCAATATCAGAACTAAGTACAAATGCTAGTAGGAGGAAATTGTTGCTTTATGTGCTTAGATGGACTTTCGTGATAATGTTTAGAATGAGTAAATTAAAATATGCTTTTGGATTTATAAAAGGAAGACAAATAGGAAATTAATGTAGGAAATATTAATATTAAGTCGTATGAGAAATGTCAAAATGAGATATGGAAATAGTAGTATACAATCTAAATTAATTGTATGAAAAATATGTGTTTAATTACTGAAAAAATTATTTTAAATTACTGGAGTGTTAAATTATGTTTAAATAGACATTCTGGAGATTTTACAGGGAATTTTAGTGAAAGCAAAACTAAAATAAGAGCTTTTGAACATCGAAATGTTCTAATTTAACAGAGAGTTAATTTAAATAAAATATGAGTTGTAGTCAAGACAACTTGAGCCTATAGCTCAAGTGGTCGGTGATCTCTTTAGCGCTACAGTAGTGCGGGTGTGTTGGGTTGAGGTCACTGGTTCGATACTTGAGAACACCATTCTTTTTATGTGCGTTTAAAATTAAACCAATTTTCAGACCGAGAGTATAAAACTTTCTGACTTCTCCTTGTATCGATGAGCGTAAGTAGCCAGATGGCTAGTGCGAGCGGCTGTGTTCTCTTAGGTCGCTGGTTCAATTCCTGACTTGGTCAGAATGTTAATTTTTATGAAAAAGTGATTTTTGGGTTTCTTGATGTGTAAAGATTCTGAAAAAAAATACTATTATTATTTTAAAATCATGTGTGACTTATGAAAATTATTGGGAGTTATTAGAATGAAATAAAGTGTATTTTTGAATATAAAAGTGTAATTGGGAATATAGTTTTGCACTCGTATATTTTCATGAAAATGCGTTTTGCGAAGAAAGTGAGATAAGTATTAGAAAAGGAAAAATTGGAAGAAAGAAAGTATATGTTGTGAAGTTTTGTATGAATTATTCTTGTTAAAGAATAGTGTGACAATAACGAGTTTGTGAATATTCACTTTGACTAGATATTTTGTGATACGATTTTAATGTGGAAATAAATGTTGGTTATGAAATACATGATGTATAATTGAACTCCATGTATGGTTATTGACTCATGAAAAATTTAGAAATCATGTGATTGGAAAAGAGAAATGTTATTGAGTATGACAGCTCAAATATGTGAATTTGTGAATTGAAATTGAAATTTAGGGTGTAGCCAAAACTCACACCGGCAAGTGAAAAGTGATGAAATATGATTATTGAAATTGAAAAGACCAAGTTTGGGTCATTGTAAAATGAAAGAAATAAGACCGGTAGTAGTGAGAAGGCTAACTCTAAGAGATTGATTTTGTTCATGATTTCATTAAGAATTAGTACATAGTGAAGAGGTGATGAAAGTGAGAGAAAAACACGAGTATGGGGGCCTCGAGTCTACGATGTGGGTGTGATTCACAGTTTGTCTTCACGATGCGTCGTGACATGACGTGGGCACTACTCCGGAATTATCGGGATCTTGGCGATGCTTGTGGGGTGTTTGGTGACTGCGATAGGATCATGTGCCATGAAGGAGGCTGAATTGTCCATAGATAGGCTTCAGTATGCGTCGTGACATGACGTGGGATTCCCCTCCAGTTTTTCTGTACATGAGCTCGTACTCATAGGACATCTAGGATACTTACCGTAGTTACAGTAGTAGATTAAGTCATGACGAGGGATTGAACCCTACAAGATGAAGAACGATTAAGAGGCTTGCCCTCGGACCTATGTAGTATGGGATGCATAGAATCCGAACAAGTGCGCATTAGTGTCATGTAATATAAATAACTGCATTAAGGACTAAGTGCACAATCACAACACGACATCAATAGGGTATTCCCTTTAGTTTGATATGTGACAAGTTTGTGTTTGTTAAATATAGAAAATCAGTTATACTGTTTCCGGCATAAAGAGGATGGTCGTGTATAATGTTCGTCGGTTGAATAAACTGACGTACCCACAGTTTTGTATGCAGGGTAAATGACATGATAAAGATGATGCTTAGCGATTATTCAAATGTGGATGTACCTTTATATAAATGTTGTAAATTTGCTTCCGTTGTAAAATGTAGAGTGTAAAGATTTCTTGTAACTCTGATGTAAAGTGAAAAGTTTTAAATTCCTTGTAAAATTGTACAAAAGAAGTGTAAAGATCTTGTGGAATCTCGATTTCAGTGTATTTTGGAATTCGGGGCGTTAGACGACCGGTCTTGGTGGACGGTCGACCGCCCGCGCCGCTGTGTTCAGTTTTGGGCCGTGATTTGTTAGGTCGGTTCAACCCAATCTTCAACTCCAAGTTAGATCGTGCGGCTCCTATTCAGTTACTTCTTTTCCAGGGTATCTCGGACGACTGAGGATCAAGATTAGACCTACGGTTTCTCTCTATTTGTCACGTCCCGCTTCCAAAAAAGAATACGGAATACGGATACAAGACAAAAGCCCAGCGAATAATTTTTATCATCCATAAGCTGTTCAAGAATCTTTATAATATTTCACAAGATAATCAGAGTCGGAAGCAAAAGATACAACCAGGCATGCATAAATGAAACAAGATACCAACAAAAATTACTTGAAACTAAATATAATAATATCAAATAATCAAATTCTAAACAAGTCAAAGATCCTGGGTCACATCGCCCAAATACAAGATAAATATCCAAGTAATCAAGTACATCTTATTCAAGTTCAAGCAACAATAATAATAAAAATCATAAAGCAGAAAACAGCACTAATACATCATCTCGCCAATACCATCTGAAAGCCGACCATCCTGATTTGCAATTAGTAAATTTGCAGGAGAAGGAAGAAGAAAAAATAAGTACCCGTCATTTGCAAGTTACGAGCTACTTATAATGTAGGATACAAGTACATGGGATTGATAAATCTAAGTAACAAACCTAGCATGGTGTAATCATGAATACATGATATAAATTATAGCATGAGAAGATGAGCAAGTATAATAGCATGTGTCGAGTGTCAAGTAAACAAGTGTCATGTATCAAGTAGCTAGTATCAAAAATCATGTAATCATGTAGTATGTATCAAGTATCAAATCTCATGTATCATGTAGTCAAGTACCAAGCAAGCATGTATCATGCTCAAGTATCATGTATCAAGTCTTGTAGTGATTACTATCTAGGTAGCACTTCATTCATCCCGGTTTTTACTACATGGTTGCTACAACAAATAGTTTTGCTTTAGATTTTGTAGGGGACCATACAGGGCAGTGTACTCAGGGACAAGCTCCAAGTATCATGTAATCATGTATCATGTAAACAAGCTCCAAAACCCAAACAAGCTCCAGTGTCATGTGTGGACGTGTCATGTATATCGTGTCAAGCTCCACATGTAAACAAGCTCCAATAACCACTAGGTTCTTCCGAGTACACGTTTCTGTATTATCCACTACTAGATTTTTCCCTTAACCCCGGCATGGTTATTTTATTATTATGTCAAACAAGCATGTAGGTGTGCAAAACATGTCAAGTATATCATGTCATGATCAAGTAACGAGTTCAAGTTGCAAGATAAACATGTACATGTGCAAGAAATCTGATAAAAGAACTAAAATGAACAAATCTCAAGTTCAGGACAGCAAGACCATACTGTAGTAAAACAGTGATTCCCAGTGTTACAACATGCAAATCTGAATCCATCGAAACGTCTAGAAAGTAGGCTCCCAAACGAATCTAGAGAGTATAAATAAGTCATATATTAATTCACAAAAACATAGCTTAAAACTGATTTGAATATAGAAATTAGGTTCAGCCAGAAATTAGGAAAACGAATTCAAGAGCAGGAAAACAACATGAAAACTCAGTAAATAAATCCACAAAAAATCTAGGGTATTCCCCTATATGTCTAGTTTCAAAATTTTCTAGAAAAATTAGATCAGTCATCAAAAATAAATAAACATAAATAAACAGTAGTTTGGCAAATCTGGAATTCCCAACACTGCTATACGAAAACTATGATATCTCGCAACCAGTGAAATGAAATCCAATTCCGCCTAAGGAATATGAAAATAGATAAAATATACTAACTTCCATATTTCACCAACATTTTTCATACAGTAAAAGAAGTCATAGTAAAAATAAGGTTTTTTACATAGGGGTGGCAGATGGGTCGACCGGGCCGGGCCGGGCCCAACCCGTGCGGGTTGGCACGCTTGGGTAGGCGGGCCGGGCCGGGTTGGGGTGTTATATGGGCCGGGCTAGGCCGGGTCAGATTCTTAATTGGGTGGCCCGCCCAACCCGTGAACCCATTAGGGCTCAACCCGGGTTGGGCCGGGTCGACCAGCGGGTTGGCCCGTATAATAATATATATATATAATTTTTTATTTTTTTATTATTTTTTTTTTTGTTTTTGTGGTAGCTTAAATTGAAGTAATACTAAGTAATACTACATTACTACTAATAATAATACTAAGTGAGTAATACTACATTACTAAGTAAGTAATACTACATTACTACTAATGGCTAATAATAATACTACAATTCTTCAAAATTATAATACTAAGTAAGTAAGTAAGTAATACTAAGTAAGTAATACTTAGTAAGTAAGTAATACTAAGTAAGTAATACTAAGTAAGTAAGTAATACTTAGTAAGTAATACTAAGTAAGTAAGTAAGTAAGTAAGTAATACTAAGTAAGTAATTTTTTTTGGTAGTTTAAAATTATAATACTAAGTAAGTAATACTACATTACTACTAATAAGTAATAATACTACAATTCTTCAAATATCCCCAAATGATGTTTAATTATAATACTAAGTATGTAATTCACTAAATTTTGTAATAATACTAATAAGTAATAATACTACAATTCTTCAAATTGAATCAAATATCCCCAAATAATGTTTAATTATAATACTAAGTAAGTAATAATACTAATAAACAAAAAAAATCATGATAATAATAATAATAAGATTGAAAGAGTGAAATTGACAACAAATTTTGAAATTTTATTCATACGAATTTAAGTGATACAATTTGAACAATTTATAACGAAATGAAATGAAGAATTCAATTCACAAATAAGTTTTATACAATAACATATTTCTTATGTACAATTTTAATTGACTACAATTTTTCTAATTTAACATAAGATGAAAAGCTATTGTTGTTGTTGTTCTTCTTCTTCGGGCGAGTTGCTCCCACTTGTAGAACTTGATAGTGCTTTCCCTTGCGTCCTATCTTCAGCCTTCAGCCAGTCTTCTGTGCAAACGAGCATCTCCAACGACTCGGACTTCAACCGGTTTCTGTAATCAGATAGAACCCTGCCACTTGTAGAAAATGCACTCTCAGAAGCAACTGTAGAGACAGGAGGAGTTAGCAAATCTTTAGCCATAATAGACAGAATACTAAAAGTGTGTTCATGTTCTTTCCACCATTGTAAAATATCTAGTGGGGAAAGAGTAGGCTCAGTATCCTGTTGGTTATACCAATTTAATTCATTTGGTTGATTAGTCCTAGGTTTTTTAGACTGAATTTGTTCAAGTAGACTAAATGTTCTATCACCAATTTTACTTTTACCTTTAGAACTACCAGAAGAAGAACTAACTACAGAAGTTGTACTACTAGAAGCAAAACGTCTATCATAATAATCATACAAGTTATTTAATGTAGATTCAAACTGAACTAAAAAAGTAGCGCAATCAATTGTTAATTCTACATTGTCATCTAAACATGCAAAAAACATTTCTATCAAATTCTTCGTACCTTCTAATTTGATACGAGGATCCATAACAGTAGCAACACAAATCAACATAGGAGGAGGAAAATAATATTTCAAAAATTTTTGAAATGCAGGTATTACAATGTCACTAATATAGGGATCATTTAACATTTCGTTAAATATTTGCATCATGCTAACTAATTCAATAAAAATGCTACTAGAAGTAGATTCATATGTTTTTGAAAACTTTAAAGTTGCGGTTTTAAAAGGTTCTAAAAATTTCAACAAAGCTTCGGCAAAATACCAATCGGGCGGAGTCATTTCAAAATTGTGCATATTTTTTGCGATACAAAAATCATTTACAACTGCTTTATAATCGGTGATAACATTCAATAAATCAAAAGTAGAATTCCATCGGTGTCTAACATCCTTTGGAAATTTTCTAAAAGGAACATTTCTAACCCTACACCAAGCTTTCCATTCTTGTAAAATGCTTGGACTTAATGCAATAAAATGTACACAATTTCTAATTTTAACTATATATGGATCAGCTATTTTTAATGCATCTTGAACACATAAATTTATAATATGACATGCACATCTAACATGAAAAATATTGTCAGATGGAGGGTTTAATACAGATTTTAAAGTAGTAATTGCTACATTGTTGTTAGATGCATTATCAAAACTAATAGCCATAATTTTATCGCGAATATGAAAAACATCACAAATTTCTATAATACGGTTTGCTATTTCAGCGCCACTATGGGGATACGGCAACGCCGCAAGTGATATGATTCTTTTTTGAAGAATCCAATCATTGTCGATCCAATGATAGGTTATTCCCATCGTTGGAATATTGTTGACACCCGTCCAACAATCCGAAGTTAAACTAACCCTACAAGTTAAACTCCATAAAATTGCAATCAACGCATCCTTCATTTCAACATACATTTTAAAACAATCCGATTTGCAAGTATTTCTCGGAATTCTTCTAAAATGAGGGTTTAAGGCCGTTTGATTAAAATTTTCCAAGTTCCTACTCTCAGGATAGGAAAATGGCAACTCTTCCTTAATGACTAATCAGGCCATTTCCCGACGAACGAGTTCGGGATCATAAGGGTGGCTATCTACTTGACCGGTCCTAGGGTTAATTTTTTGTTGGCCTTGTATTTGATCAAGAAGTTCTTTGTGATTATGTTGTATGTGTCTACTAATTGTACCGGTGCCGTCACCCCTCTTGAATTTGTATGTTTTGCTACATGTTTTACACACTTTCAAACCTACACCCGGAATATGTTCGTCCGGGATATACTCATAAAACTTGTGTCAATCGCTAGTTTCTCCTCTACTTTTTCTACTACTACGGGGTTGTGTGGTTTCGGGTTGTTGTTGTTCTTCTTCTTCTTCTAATTGAATGCCACCTACAACATCCATGTCGTGTGTACCCCATTGTTCCATAGTAGGATCAATGTAATCTTGGGCGGGCTCACTAATTGGGACAATTGGTGGCCTACGTGAAGAGGAGGAGGAATCTTGGTGGCTACGACCGCTACCGCGTGATCTAGACATAGTGTAGTAATGTGGTATGTAAATAAAATCTACAATGTAGAAGCGGTGAATTATACAAAAAAAAACTAAAAAACAAGAGGGTTGAGATAGAGAAGTTCAAAAAACAAACAATAATTTTAACTACAACGAAAAAAAAAAAACAAGAGAGATAGAGATATTTTGATACCGTTCACCGTGGAATACGCGTATAAAAAAAACCGTGGAAATTAGAATATAATAGAAAAGATGGAGGAGCGCTTTGCCGATTTCACAATTGAAGAGTTGAAGTAGATTTGAGTCGATGGTTGAAGAGAGTTGAAGACGTTGAAGACGTTGAATTTTGTTCTCCGATACGACCGAAATTTGATCGTGTATACGCCTCCTTGTACACTTGTTTGATGATTACTACAATTGTTCAAATTTTTTTTTTTGATCTATAATAGTAGAGAGAGTAAGAGAGGGAGGTGTGATTTTTTTGGAGATTTTTGGGGGCTATTTATAGGCTTAGAAGTGGGTAAAAACAAAAAAAAAAAAAAAAAAAAAAAAAAAAAAAAAAAAGAGCAACAGCAAGCAAGCAACGGCTCTAAGAGCCGTTTGCTGCTGCTGTGCTGCCAACCCCAACGGCACCAACCCAACGGCTAGAAGCAAGCAACGGCTAGCGACCCGCGGGTTCAATTCACGGGTCGGGGATCGAAATTCGCGGGTCGACCCGCGGGTTGGCGGGTCCAATTCGCGGGTTGACCGGGTTCGTGGGCCGGGTTTCGCGAATCCAATTCGCATAAATATCGACCCGGGTCGACCCGGTACTGTTCACCGGGTTCGACCCGAACCCGCGAAAGTCTTAACCGGGCCGGGTTCGTGGGCCGGGTCGCGGGTGGGTCGCCGGTTGACCCGGCCCAGTTGCCACCCCTATCTTTACAGAACAGCGAGTAAAATACAGCAAGTATAGTTTTCATAAACGAGCATAAAATGACATCTAAAATGCATCAATAAAATCCTCCAAAATTTTGGATAATCCTTAACTTGATAAAGAAACACTGACCAAAGTTTTGGATCAAAATAATATACGTAGCATCAGTATCAAAATCATTTAGTCATCAAAATCATCGAAAAACAAAATCTGGAAAAGATCAACACCTCTGCAGTAAAACAGTCATAACTCACTCATAAGAAAACGAAATCGAGCAAGGTTAGAGGGGTTTGAAAATAGACGAAATTCTCTAAAACTCATGTTTTATACCGAAATTAAGATACTGACTTCAAGACAGTCCAAAACTACAAACAAAGCAGATCAGCGACAAAATACAGATTTTTCCCTTTAATAACAACTCAACATATATCATACAAAACTTGTTCAAAGCACAATCAAACATGAAATCGAATCTACCAAATGTCTAAACATCATAAATTAAGGTATTTAGCATGTCCACACCAAGTATATCACATAGGTCTCAACCAAATCACGAATTCTCACAAAAGTCTCACATATATGATCAAAATCAAGAACAGATAAATCCTAAGTTAATTCATATCCATATTGTGTCGTGAGTCATCCATGATCAAATTTTCACAATAGAGACAAAACTCATCAAGAATAACACAAACAAGAGTCGTCTCTAGACCCAACTACACTATAGGTGGTATTTTTGACTTGTATCAAACAAATAAATTGGAGTAAAAGTTACTTGCCTTAACCAAAGATGAAGAACAACGAAAACCAAGAGTAACGAGCAAAACCCACGAACAAAAATTCGCGAACGAGTGAATCCAAGCAACAAACCCACGAACAACTCGCACAATCCCAAGTGTGAACTCTCAAGCAAGCGAGAGAGAGACCAGAAGAGAGAGACGACGATAACTTGCGTCCAAGCGAGCACACCAAGAAAGAGAGCTAGGGTTTATGTGTGATGGTGTGAAGGGTGGTCAGCAAGGAAAGGGTCGGGTGTGGGGGATCGGTATTGGAGGCAGGCCGGGAGGGGGAGTCGGCAGTCTAGGGTGTCGGGGTGTGCACACAGGCCGGAGAAGGGGTCGGCTGGCCTGGGGTCGGGCTGGGTATGCTTGCGGCGCAAGCAAGAGGAAGGGGAAGGAGGCCGGGATAGAGAGAGGGAGAGTAGGTTATTAGGGTTAGGGTTTGTTATTAGGATTTAGGGTTAGGGGGATTAGAGATGTATATATATATAGGGATTTGGGTTAATAGGTAATTGGGTTGTGGATAATTAGGAGGAGTAGTAGGATTTGAATTAATGGGTTTCAAATAGGATGCAAATAGGATTGTGGATTTTAATTTGGCTTTGGTGAACAAATTGGGATAAAAAAATAGGATTGGGAAAAATAGGATGAGCAACCAAACACCACCACTCACACCCAAGAACAAAAATAAAAGGACAAGAACAAAATGAAAGAAAGAACAAAATAATGAAGAACGAAACAACAGAGACAACCAATCAAACACAAAGAGCTTAAAAAGAAATAAAACGAATATATATTAAAAACAACTCCAATATACGGTTCAGAAAAGAAAAAAAATATATATAAGAGAGAAAAATACGCCAAAACGAAAAATACACCCAAAAATATACAAAAATGAAAAACAGGGGTTACACTATTCTTCTATATATATTGTGAACTCCTCCAATATGAGAGGGAGTACTTCATAGATTCTTTTCTCCATTGCAAAGAGAAGCTCGAGAGAGAGATAGTTCTTAGTGGGTGAGTTTAATTTCTTGTGTCAAGTGAATCACTAACTCTTTGTAATCTCTTCTAGTTGAATATTAGATCTCCCTATATTTCCCCCCGGATTAAGCAAAAG
The DNA here is from genome assembly GCA_017893485.1 of Hemerocallis citrina. Classification (NCBI taxonomy): domain Eukaryota; kingdom Viridiplantae; phylum Streptophyta; class Magnoliopsida; order Asparagales; family Asphodelaceae; genus Hemerocallis; species Hemerocallis citrina. Next base: position 127,372,737 of record CM030362.1, read on the forward strand.
CTAACCAGGATAAGTCATCGTTGTTGTGTTTGTGTTAGTTTGGTGGATCTATTTGCTTGCTCAATTTATTCGGCTCGTTTACTACGACTTCCTCATTGCTCTAATTAGTTCCGCTGCGACCAGAGGACGTTTGTTGACGTTCCAATTCCAACATCATTGACCGCAGTGCATTAAAATGGATGAGAGGGTGAACTTTTTAGCAACTAATTAGCATTTATGTGGTGCAGTAAATAAGAGGTCATCACAGCATCCTTAGCTGAGTATAGCTATAGCCTTGCTTTCTCTTATAAATACTCAGTAATAGCACAAAATATTGTAGTCAAAATCGAAGACAATTGGATTTTCCTCTTCTGGAGTGATCGTTCGGACAGCAGTTATTACTGTCTGCCCATTTTTACCCTGCATTTTGATTCAAATATGGCATCAGTGGGAACAGAAGTTAAAAATAGAGCACCAGTTAATACAAGGTGAAGATAAAATCTTACTAAGCTAGGTCACTTAAAGGATAAAAGGATATAAAGGTTTTGCATTTTTTTAAGTTTTGCATTTTAAAGAAAGAGTTATCACTACATGGCCAGAATATGAAGAATCTGCGATTAAACAAATTTAAAAGGAGACCAGGGTTGCTGACTATTTTGGGACATAATTAGTGATGGTGAAATTTTATATTTTAAAACTCATGTAACTGGTAACATCTGTATTTTGAAACTCCTGGAACTGGTATCACTAAATGACTCTAAGGCCCAGTTTTCTTACATTCCATAATGGTATCAGCAAATGACTCTAAGGCCAAGTTGATATTGTTCTTGTACAAGCACATGGACATAATCACTGTGTATTAAGTCCACAACCTTTTAAACTTTCAAATTACGGGTTTTTTTTTTGGGCAGAAGAAAAAATTGAAATTCTACAAATTAATTGTCGACCAAATTGCGGAGATATCTTATGGAACATTCAGCAAAGACTACAAAGAAGAACAAGAACCTCGTTATGGTCGTAAGATTTGCTTTCATTACATTTAATTAATAGCCCTCATCTAATAAGTGAACAAATTTCTGTAACTTAAGACTGATACTTTGGGTTGTTGGGATGGGGTGTCTACAAACACCTTGGTGGCGCAGCCGAACTGATTAGAGCAATAAGAATGTCGAAGAAGAGAGACGAATCAATTGAATATCCAAGCAAATAGATCTACCAATCCAACACAAACACAACGAGAATTTAGGGAGATATAATGTTGGCCAAATTTGAAAGAAAGAAAAAAAAAAAAAAAAAACTTGAACTATGGCCATTATGCAGAAACCCCCCTGACATTTTTTAATGCAGAAACCCCTCCTGAACTATTGTTGCAAAAAACCCACCCCGCCAACGTGAGACTTCTGTTAAAGTTGAGGGGGGTTTTTGACAATAATGCGAAAGATAGATGATGTTTTTTGGAACAACTTGCAAAAATGAATGAGGTTATCTGATACAAGTAGAAAAGTTATATGTGGTTTTTTGAAATACTTCAGGGTTTTTTTCTTGCAAGGGGGAGAGTATATACAACTCAAGAAAATGTTATTCTCTATCAAGGTTGGATAAATATAATGCAAGATCCGTTGGTCGATAATGAACAATCCAGCGCACATAATACATATAAAATAATACAATATAAAATAATAACGTTATAATTTGAGAAATTTTTGCACGGATCAAACGGGAAATAGATATTAGGGTCCAAACTCTTGATAATAGTACCGCTTGTAAAAAATTGCACTTCAACGAAATGTTGACTATGCATTAATGACATGTCTTCAGTGGGTTGTGTTGGGTACTCGGCTGTCCAAAATGGAGGTGCAGCATGGGGTAACTGTGCAGAAGGATCCCTGATTGCTGCTGGCCCAATGAAATTGACATTTGCTGCATACTATGTATTAATGACATGTCTTCAGTGGGTTGTGTTGGGTACTCAGCTGTCCAAATGGAGGTGCAGCATGGGGTAACTGTGCAGAAGGATCCCTGATTGCTGCTAGCCCATGAAATCGACATTTGCTGCTGGCCCAATGAAATCGACATTATGGGACTGATGCGGTTTATTTCTGGGAGACGTGTGGATGCACCAGGTGTGAGTTCGGACTCAATTTGTATTTGAAGGAGAAAGCTGCTCGTCTGACGACCCTTGGCTGACCGGGCGGAACCTGCGGCGACCTCGGAATGAGGCGAAGATCTGGACTCGGATCAGAGGGTTCGGATCCGAGGTCTTGTGTACCTGCAGACGGTCCTGAAACACCGGGGTTTGTCCCGGTGGCGGACCCTCCGACGATCTAGTCAGTCTCTGTGAGAGAGTAGCAATAACTAGGTGAATTTAAGTGGTAAAAGATTGATTACCTGAAAAGGTGGGTGAGGGTCTAGTATTTATAGAGAATTCCAACCGGGTTTGGTTCCTCGTGGGGACCGGGTCTGGACCCGAAAGCCCATGGGCCTGACGTGGCAGAGGGCCCAGGGGGTTTAGGGCAGACGTGGCAATACCAGGGGTGGTATAGGGCTGACGTGGCAAAACCCTTAGTGGTATTTGGAGCTGACATGGCTGATCGTAGGTCTCCTGTGCTTCTGGGAGAATCGGAGGGCCTAGGCTGCGTCAGGTCATCCCCATGCTTCGCCAGAAAGGGGGGACGGCCAGTGGGGCTGTCACGGATCGGATGCCGAAGGCCACTGAGACTCGTCGGATACGAGGAGGCTAGCTCTGTGGGGGTGAGCTTGAGGGTCGGCGCCGACCCTGCAAATGGTTCGAAGCCGAACTAGATTGCTATTTTTACCTTTCTTGAGTGAGAGTTGCATTGGGCCCTGGTTGGGCCCCCAGGCCATTTTTACCCTACCACACAAGCCCCCCACTCCTGCGGGGGTGCGGGAGCTAGCCGGGGAGGAGTGTTTATGGTCGTGGAAATGGGATGGCAAATCGTTGAATCTTCCGGAGGAGAGTACCCTGGTGCTCGACCCAACCTCGAGATGACGAGGGATTACGTGTCGACAAGGGTGATGCGAGCTGTTGCTTCTTCCTGAGAAGAGTACCCTGGTGCCAGACCGAACCTCGAGATGAGGAGGGATTATGGGTCAGTAAGGGTGATGGCGAGCCGTTGTTTCTTCCTGAGAAGAGTATCCTGGTGCTCGACCGAACCTCGAGAAGACGAGGGATTATGTGTCGGCAAGGGTGATGGCGAGCCGGTGATTCTTCCTGAGAAGAAGGCCCTGGTGCTCGACCGGACCTCGAGAAAACGAGGGATTACGTGTCGGCAAGGGTGATGGCGAGCCGTTGTTTCTTCCTGAGAAGAGTACCCTGGTGCTCGACCGAACCTGACCGAACCTCGAGAAGACGAGGGATTATGTGTCGGCAAGGGTGATGGCGAGCCGGTGATTCTTCCTGAGAAGAAGGCCCTGGTGCTCGACCGAACCTCGAGAAGACGAGGGATTACGTGTCGGCAAGGGTGGTGGCGAGCCGTTGTTTCTTCCTGAGAAGAGTACCCTGGTGCTCGACCGAACCTCGAGAAGAGGAGGGATTATGTGTCGGCAAGGGTGATGGCAAGCCGGTGATTCTTCCTGAGAAGAAGGTTTGAGCCGCGTGGCCTGTTTGTCTTAGCGGAGTCTTGATGGCGCTTCCGGGATCCGTGCGATGTTCCAATTTTCTAGGGGCATTGAATGACGCCGTCAGCCTGAACGCAGGTGGCGTATGGGCTTCCGTCGATTGGCTTTCCCAATGTCATAAAAGCTGGTCCGTGGGGGAGGCTATAAATACCTCTCCCCCCCTAGCGGGTTTGATCACAGCAAGGGTGGTCCAATGGCTACCTGAGGTGTCTGCTTCGGCGGGCGTCTCCCTTCTGAAAAACTTTGTAGTGCCAATGGGCCTCGAATCGGTGGCGACTCTGCCGTCCGGATCCTTTTTTGGGTCAGACAACCCCCATACGGTTGTCTGGCCTGAGAAAGATTAGGACGGGAGGGGTATCCACCGTGTCCTGGATCTGGGGGTGAAGAGCCTTGAATATGCGGGTCGATCTTCTTTCTTGTTAGGGTTCTAGGTGATGGTGGCTTTCCTCCCACCCGCGAACAATTCGGGGTTTCGGCCGACGAGGCCTTAAGCCCCGAGTTGTTCGGGGGTGAGAGAGGAGCCGACCGATCTCTGGAACCCGGGGCGCAGGCGGTGGTGGCTTTCCTGCCACCCGGGAACGATTTGGGGTTTTCGGCTGCCGAGGCTGTAAGCCCCAAGTTGTTCGCAGGTGAGAGGGGAGTCGATCGAGCCCTGTAGCCTTAAATCTTTATAAAGAAAATTTTTCCCCCGAGCACTTTATCCGGCCCGACCCCTGTGTCTGGTTGCCAGCCTGGCACTGGATGACGTCAGCAGCCCATGTTTCGAGGACGTGGCGCGGTTTTCCAGGTGACCGCTACACGTCAATCGGTGAACAGTGATTGCAAGAATCGAGGAGTCGTTTCTCCCCTCTATAAATGTTCCCCTCTCCCCCTATCGTCCCCTTCTTATTCGCCTTTTTCTCTTTCTAAAAAATCTCTCAATATGTCAGTCTTCGTCCCTACCGTTCGCGGTACCAGGCTCGTCCTTCCGAAGCGACCCCCGGCTTGTTGGTAAGTTTGTTTTAGTTTAGGCACAGATGGATAGGGCTCAGTCTGGCTCGTCGGCGTCGACGTCTGGGGGGGACGCAAAACCCGCCTCCAGACCGACTTCGTGGGAGGAGTCTGATCTCGAGGGGGAGTCTGTAGGCGACGATCAGCCAGTGTATGACGTAAAGCCGCTGCGGTCTCGAAGGTTTTTTGTTATGGAAAGTAGTGATTCTGAGGAGGGGGGAGTCGAAGGGGCTCAGATAGGAGGTCAGGGCGTGGGTTCGAGTTCCATGCCGACAGGTCTGGGGCGATTATCTACCCCCTCCCCGGAACGAACCAAGAAGAAGAAGAGGGCTCCGAAGAAGAAGGGGTCGAGGATAGGTGGCTCGAGTTAGGCGCCTGTTAACTTGATGACAGGGTCGCCTGTACAGCCTAAGCTGTTCCGTTGGTACCCAGACGATCTTTCTGATAAGGAGGCGTGTGGGGTCCAACCGTCGTCGCCGAGCCGGAAGAGGGTGATAATGGACGCACTTCCGACCGTTCTGGAGGCAGGTAATTTGGAGGCTTTGCGGTTGGCGTATCATATAGGGTCCAGCTATGAGCTCATATTGCCGAGCTCCACTCTTCGACCGACCGACCCTCTGCCGGATCGGTATTGCGTCTTCCCCGTGGATGCCTTTATCTCCGGTCTGAGGCTGCCCGTTCACCCGTTCGTCCGTGAGGTGTTGAACTGGGCGACCTTGGCGCCGATGCAGTACGGACCCAATTCTTGGAAGCAGATCATCTGCTTCGTGTTGCTGTGCGAGGAGCAGAGGGTACCTCTACGGCTGAATGTCTTCCGAGCGATGATGATGATTGGCTCGTCGGCTGAGGGTATCTACTACATTTCGCCCCGGAGAAAGGGGAAAGTTGTCCACGGTCATCCGAACTCCATCAAGGAGTGGAAGAAGAAGTATCTGGTGATCCGGTATGAGGAATCTTGGGACATCCCCACTCGGTGGAACCACTCTAAGCCGAGCTATAAAACGCCGAAGCCGAGGGACCTGACCGCCGAGGAGTGGGGGTTTGTTGAGCGCCTCCGTTTGTCATATAGCATCGACTGGGCGAAGGTGACCGAGGGCCACTTGGTGAATGCCGGACTGAGCCCGGCTGATCTACGTATGTAGTTGTTTCTTTCTTTTTGTCTTCGTTGTTCCTCGGTGCTCATTGTCCTTACTGGATTTTTTTGCAGGTATGGATCCTGAGTCGATCAAGGCGAAAAGGCTCGAAATGAAGAAGGAGGAGGCCAGGAAGAAGATGACGACGAGGGGGTCGTCCCAGGGGGTTTCCGAGGCCCCCGTTCAGCCGCGGGCCAAAAGGACTCCTTCGGAGACGGTCAAGGACGCGGTGGTTCAGGGCGGTCCGGACCAGGGCAAGGTCACCGATCTTGATAAGGGGAAGGGCCCTCTGGCGGATCCGGAGATAGAGGAGAGGCTTCGGCGACCGTGGGTGCCGAGTTGGTCGATCCGTGAGGGAGACTGTTTGACCCGAGGGCAGCAAGCCGTCGAGGTGGCGAGTAAGTTGGCGACCCCCCGGGATCGTTCGGAGATGAAGACCGAGACCCTGGATGAGGCGTATACTCGCCTCGCACAGGCCAATGTGCTGGTAAGCCTGTCAACCTCTTTTGTCCCGTGATTACGTTGTAGAGGAGGTTCCCTTAGTTGTATTCGGTGACTACAGGCGACCGTGCAGGGGGCCCACGTGAGGGGCCTTTACGAGGCCGCTTTGAAGCGGGAGCGCGACCGGGCAGACAATGCCGAGCAGGAGACGAAGGAGGTGAAAACAGAGCTCGAAGGCTCTCAGAAGAGGGAGCAAGAGATGAAGACGGCCTTCAACAAGGAGAAGGGGGAATGGGCGGAGAAGATGGCGGCTCAGGGGAAGGAGTTTGCCAAGGAGCGGAAAGAGCTGACAGAGACGAGTCAGCTCCTGGTGATCAATGCCCAAGATGAGTGTTACGCGAAGGCAATCAGCCACGTGAGGCACTTCTACCCGACCCTTGATCTGTCCAATTTCGAGTATGACATGGAGGTTGAGGGGACACCGAAGACCCCTGGCGAAGAAGGGCCTGCTCCCGATCCACCCGTCGACCCCCTCGTGGACCCGCCTGCCGATGCTGAGGTGGGAAAATAAGTTGTATAATTTTTGTCTTTCTACTTCCTTCTTTCGATTGTATTTGCCTCCCGCGGACTGGCCACCGCATTTTTTGTAAGAAGCGATTCGATTTATAAAAATGGATTTTTTGACCGGCCAAGTGTTCTGACTCCGGATGTTTCCAGTCCTCCTTGCTTATGCGTTTTGAGTTGGTTGATTTTCTTGTAGGTTGCGGCTCCTCTTCCCGAGGTGTACCCCCGTCGTTCCGACGTGGCATGGCTCAGGAGCAAAGTTGAGGCCCTGGAGGCCACGTTGGTTCGCTATCGAAAAGGGGCTCGCGATACTGATGCGGCCTTTAACTATTATCGGAATAAGTCTGAGGCCTTAAGTGAGGAGGCGAGCCGGCTGAGGAGGGCGATGGTGGACCGGGATCTCGGAGGTGTCGGGCTAGGACATACCATGTCGAACGCCTTGGTACAGAGGCCCCCTTCCGAGAGGCTACTTCGCGACGTCATAGTGGAGAAGGAGATGGAGATACACCGCTACAAGACGATGTTGGGCGTTTCGTCATCTTCCTCCGTGGATCGGCGAGCGGAGGGGGTTCCTTCTGTGCTGCTCCTGCTGGAGCGCCTGCGACCAGTGGATGCCCAGAGCTCTGTGGTTGGTGTGTCGACCGTGGCTGAGCCCAAGGATCGCCATGATGAGGAGAGGGCTCCTAGCCGCTCGGTCGGAGTGGTCCCGCCCTTTGTTGGACCCGAGGGGCCCTAAGATGGTGGCTTCCTTCCGTTTGAGATGAGTGGAGTGGTCTTGTAACGGTCTTTGTTTGTTTTTCCCTAACCAAAATAAAGGAGTATGAATAAAGAATTCTTTTCCTCCTTCGCTCTGTTAAGAAGTGCGGTGAATGACGTCGGAGGTGTGGTTCGGCTCCGTCGATCCGCGAGGGATCAACGTGGGGCCTTAGTAAGAACCCCTGGTCCGAACCCGGATTGGGCCTACCGAGACGCTGGGAATGATGCCGGAGTGAGGACTCGGGTGCCGATCTGCCGAGTCATTTGAAGTTTGACAAAAAAGAGATTTCTCTCATACTAGATAGGGACGGTCGTCAAAGCCGCCCCTTACACATGAAAGTTTACAAAAGGGTTTTATACTTATTAGCCAAGTTAGAACCTAGGTTCGCTCCTCCAGGAACTTCATTAGAGGCTCGGCGTTCCAGGGTCGGCTGATGTGCCGGCCGCCTGTATCCGCCAGTCGGTACGTGCCAAGGCGTACAGCCTCGACTACACGGTACGGGCCTTCCCAGTTGGGGGCTAATTTCCTCTTCTTAGTTGGATCAGAGACGGACAGTTTTCGTAGCACGAGGTCTCCCGTCTTGATGTTAGTGGGGCGGACTTTCTTGTTGTAAAACTCCTTGATCCGTTGTTGGTAGATGCTTCTTCGGATTGAGGATTTCTTTCTAACTTGGGCGATGAGGTCCAGGTTGGCCCTTAAGCCTGATGAATCGCCAGCGTCGTCGAAGGCCATGATACGGGGAGAAGGCAGGCCGACCTCGACGGGGATGACCGCCTCCGTCCCGTAGGTCAAGGCGAACGACGTCTCTTTTGTGGGGAACCTCTTGGTGGTTCGGTACGCCCATAGTACACTATGCAGTTCTTCGACTTAAAGCCCTTTGGGGGAACTATCGAGGCGCTTCTTGAGGCGATGATGCCTCTTCTAGCTCGTCGACAGGCTCGGGGGCTGGGCCATCCCTCTCGGGCTCGAGTTCAGCGGCGTGGAGAGAGGATACACCCCCCCCCCCCCCCCGACGGCGGTTATATAGCCTGACCGCGCGGCTTCGTTGCTACCTCGGATGATGCCGACCCCTTGGGGGTGGGAAATTTGAGTTTCAGATGGTAGGTTGAAGGTATCGCTTGGAGGGAGTTCAGTCCGGGTCGGCCGAGAATGGCGTTGTAAGCTGCCTTGACGTTGATAATCATGAAATCCATGGATTCGGTCCTTTTGACAGGAGCCGATTCTGCGGTGACGTCGAGGGTAACGATCCCTTCTGTTACGACAGGGGCGCCGGAGAATCCATGTAACGTGTGTCCGGCGGGCTTGAGCTTTCCACCGGGCAACTTGAGGCTCTCGAAGGTCTTGAGGAAGAGAATATTAACTGAGCTACCGTTGTCAACGAGGATTCGGCGAACCTCACAGTTAGCCATGTGGAGGCTGATGACGAGGGCATCGCAGTGGGGTAGATGAACGCCTTCGAGGTCTTCTCCTGAGAAGGTGACTGGCCCCGGTTGTGGCTTGGACGAGGGGTTGTTTTGGACAGCATTGGCCTCGTGGATGAAGGTTTTTCGGAGTGTATTTGACCCTCCTCCCATCGGCCCCCCGTGGACACAGTGCAAGATGAATGGCGTATCTGTGGTTCCTTCGGACCCTAGATCCTGATCACGGGGGTGGGTCGTCGTAGGGTTCGGAGGCGAAAGTCTCCGGTTCCTATCATCTCGCTGATTCCGTCGGCCTTCTCGGGTGAACTGTCGGAGGAACCCTTGTGAGACGAGTTCCTCAATTTCGTCTTTCAGGGCTCGGCACTGTTCGGTCTCGTGCCCGTGATCTCTGTGGAAGCGGCAGTAGAGGCGTTGATCTCGATTCTTGTTGTTATTAGATCGGGGGGGTAGTCGGACAATGCCTTTGTCTTCGATTTCTAAGAGGATGGCGGATACGTTATGCGTCAAGGGAGTGTACCTCTTGATGCGGGGGACCGGCGGGACCTTCTTCATGGCCCCCGCGTCCCTCGGAGCTTTCTTTGATGGTTCGACCTCTTCGACCTTCTTCATAACCCTTGGTATCTCCGGGGTTAAGGGCCTCTTCCGCCCTAATGTATTTCTCGACCCTGTTGAGGAGGTCGGGAAAGTCGACGGGGGGTTTTTTCGCCAGAGAAGCCTTCAGCTATCCATGACGGACGTTGTGCCGAAAGGCCGCAGAGGCGACGCCCGGATCGAGTGAGGAGACCGATCTTGCCTCTGCAGTAAACCTCCGGACGAACACTCTGAGTGATTCCCCCTCTATCTGCCTGAGCCCAAGTAATGAGGCGCTGGTCCTTTCGGCCTTCTGGCTGGTGACAAAGTGGGCAAGAAAATTGCCCTCTAGTTGGTCGAAGGAGTAAATGGAGCCGGGGGCGAGCTTCGAGAACCATTCACGAGCCGGACCCCGAAGGGTGGCCGGGAAGGCTCGGCACAGCAGGGGATCTGAGGCGCTGTGAATCATCATGAGGGTTTTGAAGCCCTCCATGTGATCAGCAGGATCTCCCTCGCCGTCGTAGGTCTCGAATTGAGGGGGTCGGAAGTTCCTGGGTATTTCTGCCTGGAGGATGGGGGCGGAAAAGGGAGGTCGGATAGGTCTGTACCCCTGAGCCGCTCTTTGGCCGCCGTCCCCTATGTGATCGAGGCGATCTTCCATTTCTTGGAGGCGCCTTAGGAGTATGTCATCGTCCTCTGGCTGGATTGTTGATGGTCGGGACACGCTGGCCTCGGTGTCCGACCTGATTTGGGAATGGAGGGTTTCTCCCCTGGGGGCCTGTCGAAGCGCCCCGAGAATCTCTCTTCGGAAGTCCTGGAACTCCTTCTGAGTGACGGGGGCTCCCTCGACCCTGTTTGGTTGGTCTGAAGGTTGCCTTCCGACGCGGCTAAGTGCGGGCCTCCATCTCTCGGGCGGTGGTCTTGGATGGTTCGGGGCCGGGTTGGAAGCGGCCCTTCCCCTGCTGCGGGTGATTTGACGGTTGACGATTATTCCTCGTAGGTCGGGTTGGACTGTACGGGTGGCGCTTCGCCGGGATCCCTGATGGGAATCTCCGTGCCTTGATGCGCGTGGCCCGGCATTGGTATTTGGTGGGGGGGGTGTCCCGTCGGTTGACGGAGGACGCGGCCCCCTGGCCTCTGGAGGCCATGGGAGTTCGGCTGTCGAGGTCGCTCGATGGTCGGGCTCGGGTCGGCTTCTGAAGCAGTGTTCCCACAGACGGCGCCAACCTGATGCGGTTTATTTCTGGGAGACGTGTGGATGCACCAGGTGTGAGTTCGGACTCAATTTGTATTTGAAGGAGAAAGCTGCTCGTCTGACGACCCTTGGCTGACCGGGCGGAACCTGCGGCGACCTCGGAATGAGGCGGAGATCTGGGCTCGGATCAGAGGGTTCGGATCCGAGGTCTTGTGTACCTGCAGACGGTCCTGAAACACCGGGGTTTGTCCCGGTGGCGGACCCTCCGACGATCTAGTCAGTCTCTGTGAGAGAGTAGCAATAACTAGGTGAATTTAAGTGGTAAAAGATTGATTACCTGAAAAGGTGGGTGAGGGTCTAGTATTTATAGAGAATTCCAACCGGGTTTGGTTCCGCGTGGGGACCGGGTCTGGACCCGAAAGCCCATGGGCCTGACGTGGCAGAGGGCCCAGGGGGTTTAGGGCAGACGTGGCAATACCAGGGGTGGTATAGGGCTGACGTGGCAAAACCCTTAGTGGTATTTGGAGCTGACATGGCTGATCGTAGGTCTCCTGTGCTTCTGGGAGAATCGGAGGGCCTAGGCTGCGTCAGGTCATCCCCATGCTTCGCCAGAAAGGGGGAATGGCCCGTGGGGCTGTCACGGATCGGATGCCGAGGGCCACTGAGACTCGTCGGATACGAGGAGGCTAGCTCTGTGGGGGTGAGCTTGAGGGTCGGCGCCGACCCTGCAAATGGTTCGAAGCCGAACTAGATTGCTATTTTTACCTTTCTTGAGTGAGAGTTGCATTGGGCCCTGGTTGGGCCCCCAGGCCATTTTTACCCTACCACAGGGACCAATTGAAACCTTTGCCTAATACTGATCGTAGGTGCTCTGCTCTACAGGAATGACGATTTCCGTTGCCTCGAAAGGCGGAAGATTATTATGATTAAATGACATTACACGCATGAGAGGAGGTGGGTCTTTTGGGATAGTATTTATTCCAGTAAGTTGGCGAAAACAACGATCACCAAGATACCATACACCCTGTGCCAAATGTTTACGTTAGCAGCTAACCAAACTATTTAATAAATGAACAGAAAATATAATTATTATGCGAACAGTACAATAAAAATATACCTGGTCGGAATGTGTAAAAAGAAGTCGAAACCGTCAAAATAAATTTGCAACTTCAATTTCATATACGTTTTTAAATAACGACCCATTATATGGCTGCCAAATGATAGAGGATGAAGTATGCATATCCATCTGATCACGGACAATCGATTGATTGTACCTAATAGGATCGGATCGACCTGTATCCAAGAATTCTCGATTCCATCACAATATTTTCTGTCATTTGTCAGCATTAGCCATGTGAGTCTCCATAGGGATGTTTCTATCTCTAACTGGAACACAGCAATTTGTGAATTCGTAGCCCAATACTGTAAAAAGCAATTTCAAATATGTTACAAACAGACCAATTGAAATAATATGATGCCATTATTGGACTAAAATTAATAATAAGTAGATTTAAGTAAACCTCGAGTACTTGCCACGACCCATTAAATGACTTGACTGTAAGTCTGCTACATGTGTCCAAAGACAAATACAACAGAGCCAATGCATGACTACTCCAATCGTATTTGGAAACTAAATTAAGATATTCAAATGCGGCTAACCAACCACATTTGACTAACCCAAAACCATTCGGATAAAGAAATGCACCGAGGAAGAACATACAGAAAGCTCGTGCAATCCTCATTGTTAGTGCGAAATCGGTTTCAGCTGCTTCAATCAAACTACTGGTAAAATAACGTTTGAAAAATAAACAGTGTATACTTTGTGATTTCCAATCATCTTCAATTATTTTCGAAAAGAAGCGAGTCTGAATAATTTCAAAATATGCCTCGTCATTACACGGAGGCAACTCACCAATACAGATAGAAATTCCTGTTAGCATAACCCAATCCAACGGAGTGAAACCTAACTCACCACACGGTAGGTGAAAAGTATGGGTTGTGTCCCACCATCTCTCTACCAAAGCCTCGACAAGCCGCATAGACGACCTATTTGTATTAATATTCATGAAACGATGTCATCCCGCCTGCTCGACTAGTTGTTTAATGAGTGGGATACGTGAGTAGTATTTATTGTAGATTTTGATTGGCTCCCTCCAATTTTCCCTTAAATTGACTATCCACCATCGGGATTAACAGTAATATATTTACAAATATGATTGGAATCATCTAGTATCCGATTCCAATTGGATTGATCTGTGAGATCGACATTCGGATTCTCCCCTTCTGCTTCGTTGCTTGAGTTGCCATGAACTGACCTCTGTTCCTGCTTTGATTTCCACGTACCAATAAATCTTTTTATCAAAGACATTGGCCAATTGAAAAATAGAGTGAGATGACTGATTAGAAAAGAGTGTAGCTTGGTTTGCAGATATTGAACTAATACCGTCAGAGAGAGATAAGAGATTATTGAGAAGGGTGAAGATTGCATTTTTTAAAGTTGATAGAAACATGCAAAATATATAGGATTAAGAGCAGGGGGCAAAATGGTCAAAATTTTATATAAAAAGCCCCAAAAAACGGATAAATTAGTGGAAAAAGAAAAAAAATTGGTCTCAAATCCAAGACACCGATGCTTTTGGGATGGACTTTCGTCCGTTGAGGAAATAAATTTTTTTTCCTACAACGAAGCTCCATGTTGCATCTGATAGTTTTAATTATTAAAATATTCAATTAATTTCTTTAAAATTGATTTCAAATCATTTTTTTACACAAGACGAAACGTCGAAACTCGGATCTTATTTTATTTCAATTTGCTATATTATAGCAAAACACAACTGCAAAAAACAATACTTTACTATATATATAATATACATTTTGCTATATTTTACCATTCACATTCACGACTGTGGATGCTGTTAAGGAGGATAAAAGTGCTTAGTTTGTTACATTTCGTGGTTTCGTTTAAACCACCAACGTTATAGCTCATAAGAGCATCTCTAACCATGTTAGCTATTTTGGCTAACTAAAATAGCCAAAATGGATAACAAATGGATAATTTGGCTAACGAAAAAAGTTTCCACTCTAACCATGTTATCTATTTTGAATAACCATTAATAATTTAAAGTCTAAAATTAAATAAAATAAAAATATAAAACCAAAGCCCATAAGAATGCCCACGCACAAAAAAAATTTTCAAGCCCAAAAAGCCGGCAGCAACAACATGTGCGATGCACATAGCACGCACAACAGCAAAAATCAAATCACAAAGCAGCAACGACAGTGAACAGCGGCAACAACAACGGGTGGTTGCGACTTCGACTTTGACGGCGGGGGGCGCTCGGGGACACGACCGGCGACAGCATAGGTGGCAGAGCCAAGGGAGCAGCTCAGGATTCTCATAATTCTCGACATTTTCAAACCTTCCCCAAGCTCTAAACAGGAATTATTCACTTCCTATATAAATAATACTGGAATTAGATATAACCCGCATAAACTAAAATGTTAAATATCAATTCATTGATTCATGACAGATATATACACAAATGCCAAATCAAACAAACGGCAAAGGATTCACATACCTCCATTGCGAATTCGTATGTACAACCCCTTATTTCGACGAAATCAAAATTCCACCAGTGCCATCCATTTCTGCAACTAGTTTTGAAACTATGAAACATAAACCAATCTTCGCAATTGTCCCATCAAAATTCCCACTTTGTATGACAACAAATCAAAATCAGAGGTTGGTTACAACCATCCCCTCAAGATAGGGACAAGCCAGGATCTGCTCCTATCCTGTTGACCTGGTCCCTAATGGGTTGAAACCCGTTCTCTGCCAACCAGATCCGTTCATGGGCCAGCGGGTCTAAGAGGAGAGACCCGGTACCCAATTCGGACCCGTCTGCGAACGAAATTACCATACTGCCCCTGCGACTTCAAGATTCGTGCCCACTTTGAACGGTTCTGAATTAACCCCATTTTTAGCCATATCAAGAGCCAATGCATGACTCTCCAATCATATTTGGAAACTAAATTAAGATCTTCAAATGCGGCTAGCTAACCACATTTGACTAACCCAAAACCATTTGGATAAAAAAATGCACCGAGGAAGAACATAAAGAAAGCTCGTGCAATCCTCATTGTTAGTGCGGAATCGGTTTCAGCTACTTCAATCAAACTACTGGTAAATAACGTTTGAAAAATAAACAGGTATACTTTGTGATTTCCAATCATCTTCAATTATTTCTGAAAAGAAGCGAGTCTGAATAATTTCAAAATATGCCTTGTCGTTACACGGAGGCAACTTGCCAATACCGATAGAAATCCCTGTTCGCATAACCCAATCCAACGGAGTGAAACCCAACTCACCGCACGATAGGTGGAAAGTACGGATCGTGTCCTACCATCTCTACCAAAGCTTCGACAAGTTGCATAGACGACCTATTTGTATTAATATTCATGAAACGGTGTTATCCCGCCTACTCGACTAGTTGTTTAATGAGTGGGATACGTGAGCAGTATTTATTGTAGATCTTGATTGGCTCCCTCCAATTTCTCCCTAAATTGACAAAATCCACCATCATGATTAACAGTAATATATTTACAAATATGATTAGAATCATCTAGTACCCAATTCCAATTGGATTGATCAGTGAGATCGACATTCGAATTCTCCCCTTCTGCTTCGTTGCTTGAGTTGCCATGAACTGACCTCTGTTCCCGCTTTGATTTCCACCTACCAATAAATCTTTTTATCAAAGACATGGGCTAATTGAAAAATAGAGTGAGATGACCGATTAGAAAAGAGTGCAGCTTGGTTTGTAGATATTGAGCTAATACCATCAGAGAGTGAGATGAGAGATTATTGAGAAGGGTGAATATTGCATTTTTTAAAGTTGATAGAAACATGCAAAATATATAGGATTAAGAGTAGGGGCAAAATGGTCCAAATTTGATATCAAAAGCCCCAAAAACCGGATAAATTAGTGGAAAAAGAAAAAAAATTGGTCTCAATACCAAAAAGCAATACTTTTGAAAAATTCCAAAAGCCACGAACAAAATTGAAATAATTAAAGATGATTGGAAATAAAAAAAAAATCGTGGTTGCATCTGATAATTTTAATTATTAAAATATTAAATTAATTTCTTTAAAATTGATTTCAAATCAATTTTTTACACGAGACAAAACTCGGATCTTATTTTATTTCGATTTTTATTTCAATTTGCTATATTATAGCAAAACACAACTGCAAAAAACAACACTTTCCTATATCTATAATATACATTTTGCGATATTTACCATTCACATTCGTGACTATGGATGCTGTTAAGGGGGTGCATGATTCAACTTGGGATAAGAGTGCCTAGTTTGTTACATTTCGTGGTTTGGTTTAAACCACCAACGGTATAGCTCATAAGCCATGGTTAATTAGTTAGCACTTCATGTTACTTTGGGATAAACAATGTGTGAAGAAAAGCAAACTCAAATATTGGTGTGTTCTCTTTTAGGTTGTTTCAAAAGTAGTTTCTTCCTGTGAGAAATCTTTGATTCAGAATATCCTTCGATTGCACAAATTGAAATTGAAATTCAGATTCCATACTGTTCAGTAGTGAAAGAGGAACCCCTAGATTTTCATTTCATTGTTAACTTTCCAACGGAAACAACTTCCTACCATGATTAACAACAACAACAACCAGTCCTCTAAATTCATCCACACTAATTAAGCTTCAGATTATATTTCCACTCCACTTCTTTACACAGCCTACGCCCTCTCACCCCGAATCCTCCTCGCAAGCTGAATATCTTTCGGCATAATGGTCACCCTCTTTGCATGAATCGCGCACAAATTCGTATCCTCAAAAAGCCCCACCAGATACGCCTCCGCCGCCTCCTGCAGCGCCGCCACAGCCGAGCTCTGGAACCTGAGATCGGTCTTGAAGTCCTGAGCGATCTCCCTCACCAGCCTCTGGAAGGGGAGCTTCCTTATCAGCAGCTCCGTGCTCTTCTGATACTTGCGGATCTCACGGAGGGCGACGGTGCCGGGGCGGAAGCGGTGGGGCTTCTTCACTCCGCCGGTGGCCGGAGCCGACTTGCGGGCGGCCTTCGTCGCCAGCTGCTTGCGTGGGGCCTTGCCACCGGTGGACTTGCGGGCTGTCTGCTTTGTGCGAGCCATTGATGAAACTAGGGTTAGGGTTTAGAGATTTTGAATGAGTTTTGAGGTGTGATGATCTGGGGAAGAGGGGTGGGGTTTTAATAGAGGCTAGGCGGGGTGATGAAATTTTGGATTTGGGGGCGAATTTTTGGGCAGTGGTGGATTTCGATCGTTGGATTGAGGGTGGGATGGACGGTGGAGATGGGGTTTGGTGGTTTTTGCGCGGATCGGTGACGTGGGTATTTGATGGCGTTCGATGGTTTTTGTTTAATTACGGGAGTGCCACTCTGGGTGGAATGGTTTTGGGATCTGTCTCTTTCGGCCCAATTATGAAAGATGGGTATTACTAGGATCGGAGTTGAAATTTTGGGTAATGGCTTGCATTCTCCCTTTTTTTTTAATTAGCAAAATGAAAATAAAAATAAAAAATCGTGTTTGTTATATTGGACAAAATGTCCTTCAAAATGGATCTTTGAACGAGAAACATAATTAGCATTAGAGGTGTTGCTCATTTATCCTCTTCGTCATTGACAAATTTGGAGATTTTTGTGATGTTTTTAGAGCATCCACAGTGGTGTTTCTCATTTTTTAGAAAATGACAGTTACAGTAATAGAAAATAGGGTATTTGTCTGCGGTGATTGTTTGCTAAAATTTGAGAAAGACGAGACATGTTGTCTCGTCCGATTTCATTTTTTTTGTTAACAGTTATTTAATTAGTGATTAGATATTAAAATAGGTTAATTAAATAAATTAAATAATAAAATATAACCTAAACCTAATTAATTACACACTAAAATAGGATTACCACTTACCTAGTGGCCTTGATTTGCTGGACGGGACATGTTGTCCCGTCCAAGCAAATTTTGCTTGAAACGGGACAACATGTCTCATTTCAGCGGTTTTTTTGTTGTTGTTTACTTTTTTCTTTTCTTTTTTTTTTTTGTTTTTTTTTCTTCGGAAGGTACATGTTGTGCCGTCTGATCATTTTTTTAAAAAATTGGGGCGAAACAATTTGTACCGTCTGACGATCTTTAAAAAAAAAAAATTATGACGAAACATGTTGTCTCGTCTCTTATAATATGAGAATCACAATTTGGTTTCTCACAAATGAGAAACGACTGTAGCTATTTTGCCATTTTATGGCAAAATAGCAAACCACTGCAACACCAACTTCTCAAAAAATGAGAAATTGGCAAATATAGCAAACCATTGTGGATGCTCTTAATGCAATGATAACAGTATCAAAAAAGACATTGTTATTGATGTGGCTAAATAATCTGGTTCAATCAAAGCTGTCTGATCCCCTCAAAATCCGCTCATCTCTGATCATCAGGCCTGATGATCCAACAGGCTTTCTACAAGTTCAGGTCCACCAAGAAGCGGGTCGACCCGGCCCATTAGGGTTAACATACCCACTCACTCTCCTTATGAATACTAGGCCCCCTTTCCTCCACTGAGGTAATGGCTATTTCTCCACTTGAACCCTAGCTATCATTTTACTTTCAAGTGACTGGTTTGATCGTCGGAGGGTCTATCGCCGGGATCTCTCCCGGTGTTTCTAGGTTTCTTGCAGGTGTTCCGGCAGGCAGCTTCCAGCAGCGTCTGTAGCGTCCCGAATTTCAATAATAGAAATAAGAGACACAAATCCAGAATCTTTACTTCAATGTAATCCAAACACAGTATAAACACAGGAAGAATTACAATTTTTCTTTACAACAGTTCTTTATTACATTGCACAGCAAAAAATTACACACTTTTGATACATCTCAATGAATAAAAAAATTTCAATCTTCTCATAACTCCAACTTTAAGCCCTTGTTATTCTACTCACTTGCAAAACTTGCAAATAAACTGAAGAGTGGGCATGTCAGATGAAGGCAACTGACGCAATACCATAGCAATAGTAACCCTTCAAAGTCTCACAATCACAAACTTTTCCCACAACATGAAATAAAGCAACAATAGGAGATTCATAAAATCAACAAGTGAAACTAGGCTAAATGAATAAGTGCATGTGAAGAAAACAATGGAAAAATGCATAAAACAATATCTAAGAAAACATAATGCACACAATGCACACTAATGCACACTTGTTCAGATTCTATGCATCCCATTCTACATAGGTCTGAGGACAAGCCCTTAGCATTCACCACATATTATGGTTCAATCTCTCATCATAAAATCTACTTCAGTGATAGAGACAAGATTAGACCACTTTGTGAATAGACCCCAGCCCCCGGTACGCAACCTTGCAAGCTGTACAAGTGTAAACACGCAAGCGCCCTGCAAGCATCGCTCTAACTCTAGAGAATCACCACCCTGACGTGTACTCCGCGAATAGGTCTGCCGACCCTCGATGCATAGATACACCGTATATTTCGTGAATAGGCATGCCGACCCTCGACACACGAATATATCGTATGTTCCGTGAATAGGCCTGCCGACCCTCGACACACGAATATATCGTATGTTCCGTGAATAGGCCTGCCGACCCTTGACACACGACATACCAAATCCGTCTCACTTCTAGACATTCTACGAATAAGCCTGCCAACCCTCGATGTGCGAACATACTAGAGAGACAAGAAATATGCAGTCCCAGAATACATATGTTCGACTGGCAACAGAGCCTATACTTACGTTGCCCAAGTTCCGTCACAACTCCTAACTTGTGTGTGTCCTTAGATTTGTAATAATAGCATCCTGAGCTACCTAGAGCTAGCTTTACCCTACCGGACTTCACTTGCCAAACCAGGCACACTAACCCCGTAGGCTAAAATTCCCACAATCAAAAATATCCACTGCCGGTAATCTTGGGTTCGCTTAGTATCTAGTGCTTCCAACTCAACGCCTCAAGCGTCCATCCAGGGTTCTCAAAATAACCCTCAACACAATCAAAAAGGAAAACCCCACTTGGATTAATCATCAAAATATTCAAATATTATCTTTTTTCTGAAAAACTAAGGGTCTGTTTGTTTCAAATTTTTTTTCCCTGAAATAATATCCTGAGTTGGCGTTTGTTTTAAGTGTTTTTTTTCCAAACACTATTCAGAATACTGATACCCCCCTCTTTTTTGAAAACAAATCCTTTCCTCTCTTCTTACATCACTCACGAAACCCTTCGATCTCTTTTCTCCCGTTCGTTGTCTTCTTCCTCCATGCTTTTCCCATTCCAGATCTGAGTCTCCCTCACTATCGGTGATACCTCCTTCACTCTCCTCTCGCCCGTCTCCCCCTTCACGAAGCTCCTCTACTCCTATTTCCCCGTACGGCATCTTCTTCCTCCCTTCTTTTCAGAACAGATATGATCTAAACCCCCCCCAAATCAACGTTTTTGGAATGATTCTACTGTGAAATCTAGTCCAAACATCTGATAGTGAGGGGCTGGCGACTTGAATACCACTCTCCCTTCTGTCGATTTGGTGAGGGGTTGAGTGGTTTCGGTTGAGGGATTAATGGTCTGCACAACCCGTGCTGCATACAAGAAAAGTGCTAGGGAACAACGGGCAAATCGAATCAAAAAGCTACTCAAGGTTGAATCCGTTGCTGACAATTTCTTCCTTGTTCAATTCCAATCGAAGGTATGATCCGTAGGGCACTTTATTTTGTTGTTTTTCTTTATGCCCTATGACTCTGGAGGATTGCGGTATTGCTTTTCACGAAATTTCTCGAATTTTTAATCTGCTGTTGGACCAAAAAAATTTTGGCCGGCCGTCCAAACTGCATCTTCTTACGAATAATTTGTTGCCAATTTTTTGTTTTCCTGTGGCTTCTTGCAACCTACGGTAATCTGATGACAAGGGCTAATTGCTGGAATTTGGCATTTTTTTTTAATTTTTATCAGTATTTCTTCAATATAGATGAGTAGTATGGGTAGGGGAAAGGAGAAGGCAGTGGATGAGGATTATGGGAAGTGGCCTCCCCATATTATGCATTGTTTTGTCAACCTTATGGAGGCTGCAGTTGACAGGGATAGCCTAAAAAGTAACACATTCGACGCAAAAACTTGGAGTAATTTTGCTGTACAAATGCAACTCGCGTGTGGCCGTTCATTCACGGTAACACAGTTGAAGACAAAATATCAGAGACTGAAATCAGAATGGAAGGTGTTTTCTGATATGATGAAACAGAACGGTTTTGGTTGGGATGAAGTCAACGAAACCGTTACTTGTGAGAAACCAGTTTGGGAACAATATATTAAGGTTAATATATATAATCTCAAAGTTTGCTTTTTTGTTTGTGAATCCTTTTTATTGTACTTCATCTTGACTCTAATACTTGTATAGTAACAACAAATTCTATGATTAGATACATCATGCTGCCAAAAAAATTGCTAACAAGGGGTTGGCGATGCTTTGACAAAAATAATGGAAGATTCTACTGCCCAGGGCAATGTGACAAGGACTTCCACACAGAGGGTGTTGGATGATGATGAGGAGCGGAGGAGTTTGGCCACCCTCATCAGTCAAACGTACATGTACTTGATGACGATGATGATGTACCAATAGGTTCGGGGTCGGACTCTCGTAAGAGAAAATCCGGTACCTCAAGTGGCCGGGGATCAGCTGTGTCAATTGTGAAAGATTATATTAGCTCCTGTATGGAAACTCAGGAGGTAAAAAGAAGCAGGTTGAAGAACAAAATAGAGGTGGAAAGTAATGTCTCGGCTGACCCTGCTTTGGCCGAGTTAGATCAATGCCACGATATAATCAATGCGATGACATGGATTGATCCCGATGAAGTTGTGAAAGCACTAGACCACCTAATTTGTAATCCTCGTGCTTGTCACAGTTTTCTTCGTATGACCCCAGCACATCAGGAGGCTTGAGTCAAGATGTATGGTCGGCAGTAGCCATCCCATTCGGTTGAATGGATAATGAAATCATAATGTGTACTATTTTTTACTATTATTGCGTATTCGCGTGAGATGTAATGTACTATGACGGTTTGATGGTGAAACGTTGTGGTTATTATTTCATTTACATTGAGTTTTATTTTTTTACCAAAAGTGATTTGCTATTAGTAGTGAACTTTATTACTTTCTCAATTTGATTTCTATCTTTTTGTCATAGTGAGTTACTACTGCAAGTGCAACTTATGTTATGGACACTTCTTCATCTAGTAGTGACGATGTTGATGAGTTGATGAATATAATCTTCCTAGCTGAATTATGTCAAGAACTTGACGATGAAGAAAGTACAACGTCCTCTCAAAAACAAACAGGACGTGAATATCTGAATGAAATGTTAGAGGGTTCCCAGTCCACGTTTCATGGAATATTCCGTATGAACCAAGATTGTTTTATGGCCTTGTGTGCTTTCCTAAAAAATGGGAACTACCTTGAGGAAACAGAGGAGTCTTCAAGACGCAGACGCGTGTTTTTCGAGGAAAGTGTGGCAATTTTTCTGTATATTGTCGGTCACAGTTCAAGAATGCGACTAGTCGCTAATAGGTTTAACCACTCACTTCAAACAATCGAAAAGCATTTTACACTTGTATTGAAAGGTTTGGTAAGAGCGGCAACATTACTTATCACCCCCCTCCCCCCGACACTACACAAGTACATCAAAGGATCCTCAATTTCCCAGACTTTTATCCGTGGTTTATTGTATTCTGTTACCTTCACCCGTCATGTATTATTAAAGTTTTTTCAACGTTTGTACGTAATATCTATTATTTGAATTCATTAATGTAGGGAGCTATTGGTGCTGCTGATGGCACATTAATCAAAGCTACTGTACCTGCTATTCGAAGCAATGCTTGTCGCTCTCGAAAGGGTTTTATCAGCCAAAATGTTTTGGCAGCATGTGATTTTAACATGTTGTTCACATTTGTTTACGCGGGATGGGAAGGCAGTGCTAACGATTTCCGCGTAATACAGAGTGCATTAGCACAAAGACTGTTGGAAATCCTACCAAACGATAAATATTACCTAGTAGATTGTGGTTATACAAATATGCCTGGGTTTTTAGCGCCATATCGGGGTGAGCCATACCACTTACAGGACTTTCAAGGGGCCAACCATGCACCAACTCAACCAAGACAACTTTTTAATAAACAGCATGCTAGGCTACGTAATGTGATTGAGAGAACGTTTGGTGTATTCAAGAAGAGGTTTGCCATCTTCAATGACATGCCAAACTACCTGTTTACAAGACAAGTTATGATGGTCACAGCCTGTTGTGCACTCTACAATTTTATATGTATGCACTCACAAAACGATGCTTTTTTGGAGGAACTTGACGATGAACAATTAATACATCACCAACACACTGAAGATATCGCCTCGACATCTCAGGGGTTGGATTTGTCATCTTCCCAATTGAATCGTATGAATAGGAAAAGAGATGATATTGCCATGGCAATGTGGAATGCAACACACTAATGTAATTTGAATGTAAACATTTTCATTGTTTTCTTTTTTTCGAACTGTTTTGAATGCAATGTTTTCTGCAAGGTTTGTGGTTTCATCTTGACAATTTATGGATGAACAGGTATTGAACACGGATTCAATTTTGTGCACATGATTGGTCAGAACAATGAATGGAATTGTCGGTAGTAGTAAGTGATTAGAAATACAATTTTTTAAAACCTAATAAAGATGAAGTCGTAGTAGGCAATGATGAAAGGTTTTCATTCAATGTGGAATATGTCCCTCCCCCACCCCACTGCCGCTTTCTGCTTGGTTGTATCGACAAGCAACGGATATTGAGATTGGGGTATATGAGTGAATAACCACTGAAATGATGTGCAATACACTTTAAACTGATCTATGGTTGATGTTTGGAATGAAAGATTAAGTAAGAATGAATCCATTATGTTAAACAATGATGATGAATTCAATTCTTGTTGACGACAATGTGGGAAGGGGACAAGGGGGGGTGAACATTGTACTCGGTAGCAGTAGGCGTGGCATTGTAAAAATGCAGCCCTATTGTGGAGTGTTTATCATTGATTTGAACAATCTGAGCCTACGACAAATATGATTTTCTTTTTCCTTCAAAGCAAATATCAAAAGGATTCACAAATCCTGATTACATCATAATACAATTGCATAATCATAGAACACAGTAGATGCTGAGAATGAAGCCCAATTCGTCAGAACATATCAGATGCTCCCCAAACAATGAAAACATGGTCTGTTTGTTCTAGGTTTTTTTTCCCCTGAAATAATATCCTGAGTTGGCCTTTGTTTTAAGTGTTTTTTGGAAATACTATTCAGAATACTGATACCCCCCTCTTGCCGAAAACAGCACCTTTACTCTCTTCTCATAGTTGGATGATCAAGTTTGTGCAGTATGGGTTTTGCTTGATGATCAGGTTGTACAAAGTCTTCCCATAGTTGGATGACTGTATAAACTTTTGCATTTGTATACAATCAGCTTACATTGGCTGTATACAGTCTGTTTGTGGCTTTTCGTCTTATTAATGTGTTGTTAATACTTTAGTCAGTGGCCTATCATATCTATTGTTGATGTGCCTTAATTAAAATTGAGTATGAAAGGCTTCTCAGACTGATTTTGAGGATGAATTATGAGGTTTGGGCCTTGCATTTGGGCAGTGTACCTTCTGTTATAATGTGTTTTAAGATGGCACTTGTTGTTGGCCTTTTTTCCAAACAGTGTTTTGGAAAGGTTTTTAGTTGCATTTGTTTTTAAACTTTTGCATTAGCCTTGTATGGGTTTTTAAACCTAACGAAGATGATGTCGTTATAGTCAATGATGAAAGGTTTTTAGTCAATGTTGAATGTGTCCACCCCCCCCCCCCAGAAACAGATATTAAAAATATGAACTATATGTGTGAATAACCACGGAAATGATGTGTAATAAGCCTTAAGCTGATCTGTGGTTGATGTTTAGAATTATGTGAAGTAAGAACGAATCCATTATGACAATGAAGAATGCTGAAATCAAGTCTTTTTGAAGACAATGTGGGGGGGGGGGGGGGGGTGGACATTGTACTTTGTACTAGTAGGCGTGGCATTGTAAAAAATGAAGCTCTAGTATGGAGTTTTTATCATTGATTTGATGAATCTGAGACTGCGACTAGGTTGATTTTTTTTGGCATTATGTTGTTTTCATGGTTTTGGGCAGCATCTGATATGTACTTATCCAATTTTGTTGGTATTATGAATGCTACCCTGATTGCAAAAATATGGATTATGTTGTTTTCATGGTTTTGGGCAGCATCTGATATGTTCTGATGAATTGGGCAGTATTTGTTGGTTTGTTTTTTCAAAAAAAATGGAGCTGTTTTCGGCAAGAGGGGGGGTATCAGTATTCTGAATAGTGTTTCACAAAAAACACTTAGGCCAACTCAGGATATTATTTTAGGAAATTTAAAAAAAAAAACCTATAACAAACAGACCATGTTTTCATGGTTTGGGGAGCATCTGATTTGTTCTGATGAATTGGGCTTCATTCTTTGATTCTACTGTGTTCTATGATTATGCAATTGTATTATGATGTAATCAGGATTTGTGAATCCTTGTTTGTGAATCCCCCATCAGAGAGTAAAGGAGCTGTTTTCTAGCTAGAGGGGGGTATCAGTATTCTGAATAGTGTTTCACAAAAACACTTAGGCCAACTCAGGATATTATTTCAGGGGGAAAAAAATAACCTATAACAAACAGACCATGTTTTCATGGTTTGGGGAGCATCTCATATGTTCTGATGAATTGGGCTTCATTCTCTGATTCTACTGTGTTCTATGATTCTGCAATTGTATTATGCTGTAATCAGGATTTGTGAATCCTTGTTTGTGAATCATGAATCAGAGAGCAAAGGAGCTGTTTTCTAGGTAGAGGGGGTATCAGTATTCTGAATAGTGTTTCCAAAAAACCCTTAAAACAAAGGCCAACTTAGGATATTATTTCAGGGGGAAAAAAAAATAACCTATAACAAACAGACCATGTTCTCATGGTTTGGGGAGCATCTGATATGTTCTGATGAATTGGGCTTCATTCTCTGATCCTACTGTGTTCTATGATTCTGCAATTGTATTATGCTGTAATCAGGATTTGTGAATCTTGTTTGTGAATCATGAATCAGAGAGTAAAGGAGCTGTTTTCTAGCTAGAGGGGGGTATCAGTATTCTGAATAGTGTTTCCAAAAAACCCTTAAAACAAAGGCCAACTCAGGATATTATTTCAGGGAAAAAAATTAACATATAACAAACAGACCATGTTTTCATGGTTTGGGGAGCATCTGATATGTTCTGATGAATTGGGCTTCATTCTCTGATTCTACTGTGTACTATGATTCTGCAATTGTATTATGATGTAATCAGGATTTGTGAATCCTTGTTTGTGAATCCCCCATCAGAGAGTAAAGGAGCTAGTTTTCTAGCTAGAGGGGGGTATCAGTACCTTGAATAGTGTTTCACAAAAACACTTAGGCCAACTCAGGATATTATTTCAGGGGGAAAAAAACCCGATAAGAAACAGACCATGTTTTCATGGTTTGGGGAGCATCTGATATGTTCTGATGAATTGGGCTTCATTCTCTGATTCTACTGTGTACTATGATTCTGCAATTGTATTATGATGTAATCAGGATTTGTGAATCCTTGTTTGTGAATCCAGAAGAGAGTAAAGGATACTGATATAATACATGCCTTTTGATACTTAACTGTATACAATATAAAAAGGTACTGCATTGAGATTGGGGTGTGCATTAACATGATGCGCACGTGCTCTCAAGATTTGGGTATTTTTCTCATCGGTATGCTGTTCTTTTTGCAAAATATTTTAGTTGTGAAAGAAGATACAAAGTGGGAGATGATGGTTTCTGATCCCGAATTTTATTTTGTAGTCTACTGCTTCCCGTACTTTATTTTGTTATCTGCTTAAGAATGGTTTCAGGTCTTCTCATATTTAGGTCTCAGTTTGCAAAACAAAGAGGGTAACTGGGGGCTTTCTTAGCTGATTGTATCAAAAGAGGGTTGCTGCAAATGTTTGGTTAATCTTCTTTCCACTTTGTTTTTCTTGTTACTTTTTTTTCATATGATTAATGTAGCTTTTATATTGACTACAGGTACAAGTTTCTTATATTGTTTCTTTGGTTCTTGATCTACCTACTGTGTAGTTTTTAAATCAAATTTGTACAAGGTGTTAAGAAGCAACAGCAGCAGCTCCAGGCAGCAGCAGTGACTGTAGGCAACAAATGCCTGATTATTTTGAAACTTGGTTGTATTGATTGTTTGTAAAAAATTGTAGAACCTGTTTTCAGAATATATGTATCGATCCCATGCCATTGTTCCTCAGTTTACATGGGATTGTTTTTTTTTTTTTGATGAATCGGATAGAGCCAAACGGCTCCAGCCATCACAATATATATAAATCAATAATAACAGTTAAATTACAGACATTAATCAGGGGTTTTACAAGGAGTAAAACAGAAACAATAATACACAAATAGAACAATAATGGCTGCAAAACACTCTAATGGAGGGAGCGATATCAAAAATGAAGCGCCACACCGTAAAAAAGGACGGGGGCGGAGCCATCGTCTGGGATCATCAAAGCTACTGATGGAGCCAACCTGGCAACTAGAAACCGAACGAAGATGAGGACGGCAGGTAAGCGGCAAGAGCCATGGGGCCAAAACCACCTCGCACGAAAGCCACCAACTCCACTAGCAGTCCCCTGGGAACTCTAGCAGCTCAAAGGAGGCCAAAACAGACTCCCAAAACCACGAATGGCACAGCATGAACAAGGCTCATCTGCGCACCAGGAGATGACCAGACGCAGACGCTGCATTCCGCGCCTGAATACGGGCACTCACGCGAATCAGCGAGGTGTTATAGACTTTCTTATTGTATTTCCGCTTCACAGGAGAGTTCGCTACCAACGCTGAAGGGGGCGAAGTAGACTGGAGGTCCGAAGAACTAGCTTCGATGCGGCGAGATGGGGTCAAGAAGCAACTAGGGGCGACCGATGAGGCAAAAGGGATAGCGTTAATAATAGAGGAACGACAGAGGCGATGTTTACATGGGATTGTTGAACAATGTAAACAGCAGTAATGAAGTAGGCTTGTTTTCTTGAATAAATTGGTTTAGCATGTTGATTTGTGAATATTTTTTATTTTGATTATCTAGTGCTTATTTTATTGAATAAATTGTTTGGCTCAGCTTTCATTAAAAAACAACAACTGCAGCCTGCAAGGTGAGCATATTCAGTTTATCTAAATATAGTTATCCAAACACTGCATGCAATCCAATAAATCCAAATACTGCTCACAAAAAAAAAAATACATCCTATTTGATCTCACATGCAATCTTCTATCCGACTATTGCTACTACTTGCTCTCACATGCAATCTCAACAAAACAAACTTTAAAATACTCCTCATTTAAGACTGAAGAACTGCAATTACCAAAAGAGGCAATGATAACATCAAAACATTTATCCAAATAGATTAACTGATACATGAACTGAGATTTGTTGCTTCACAAAACCTCACTGAATCTATATTATGTACATACAAGATTTTGAAATAAATTTTGTACTCTAACGTTAAGAATCAACCGTGAAGATGATGGCGTCTGATTTTTGCTCGATTCACATGCTGCTCAGGTTTCTTGTTCTTATACTTGTACAACATTGCAAGCTAACTGCAACAATTAAAAAAATGTCAGCAAATGATGGATGCAAATTGATATTCAAAATTGCTAGAAATATAACAGAACAGCTTTTAAACTCTCTTTTTTAGAAAAACAGCTTTCAGAATACAGTTTTCAGCTAGAAATATAACAGAACAGCTTTTAAACTCTCTTTTTTAGAAAAACAGCTTTCAGAATACAGTTTTCAGCTAGAAATATAACAGAACAGCTTTTAAACTCTCTTTTTCAGAGAAACAGCTTTCAGATAACAGTTTTCAGCTAGAAATATAACAGAACAGCTTTTAAACTCTCTTTTTCAGAAAAGCAGCTTTCAGATAACAGTTTTCGGCTAGAAATATAACAGAACAGCTTTTAAACTCTCTTTTTCAGAAAAGCAGCTTTCAGATAACAGTTTTCGGCTAGAAATATAACAGAACAGCTTTTAAACTCTCTTTTCCAGAAAAACAGCTTTCAGAATACAGTTTTCAGCTAGAAATATAATAGAACAGCTTTTAAACTCTCTTTTTCAGAAAAGCAGCTTTCAGATAACAGTTTTCAGCTAGAAATATAACAGAACAGCTTTTAAACTCTCTTTTTCAGAAAAACAGCTTTCAGATAACAGTTTTCAGATAGAAATATAACAGAACAGCTTTTAAACTCTCTTTTTCAGAAAAACAGCTTTCATATAACAGTTTTCAGCTAGAAATATAACAGAACAGCTTTTAAACTCTCTTTTCCAGAAAAACAGCTTTCAGAATACAGTTTTCAGCTAGAAATATAATAGAACAGCTTTTAAACTCTCTTTTTCAGAAAAGCAGCTTTCAGATAACAGTTTTCAGCTAGAAACATAACAGAACAGCTTTTAAACTCTCTTTTTCAGAAAAACAGCTTTCAGATAACAGTTTTCAGATAGAAATATAACAGAACAGATTTTAAACTCTCTTTTTCAGAAAAACAGCTTTCATATAACAGTTTTCAGCTAGAAATATAACAGAACAGCTTTTAAACTCTCTTTTTCAGGAAAACAGCTTTCAGAATACAGTTTTCAACTAGAAATATAACCGAACAGCTTTTAAACTCTCTTTTTCAGAAAAACAGCTTTCAGAATACAGTTTTCAGAAATAAATATAACCAAACAGCTTTTGAACTCATTTTCAGAAAAATAATTTTCAGAATACAGTTTTCAGAAAACTCTATTCAGAAAACTCTTTTCAAAATAACAAAACAAACGCAACCTAAACTTTTCCCACAACATCACGACTGTGAATCAAAAATCTCATCAGGATTATTACATCCCAATACACATTTGTACATCCATAATCTCTTCATTATCCACATTTCATTTAATAAACTGTTACTACCATAAAAGATTACTCCTTATATGGAAACAAAATCAAACCCACAAAATCCTTTAAATTCCACTTGTGAATATCACTTTCCATACATATACAAATTCAATAAATTTCTCTTAGATCTAGTCAACTTAAACTGAAACAAGTCTCTTTTGAAACTGAACATAAACCTCTTATTGTTCAAAGTTGTTGTCTTTCAAATCGAAACATACATTCCCTCATCTGAGATTAATACTGATAAAAATATAGATTTTGCACGACCAAGAGTTACCTAGCATCCTCTGGTCATATCGAACGACTAAGAGGATCCCTCCGGGCGAGTCTCCTTTCAACCTTACATATGGAACGGAGGCGGTCATTCCGATAGAAATCGGGATTCATTTTCCCAGAATCCTGAGTTTTAACGAAGAATCTAACACGAGCGACCTCAGGGATAATCTGGACCTAGTCAATAAAATCCTCGAGAGGTACACCATCAGGAGAAACATCTATCAGCAACGGATCGAGAGATACTACAACAAGAAGGTTCTGCCGGCCAACATCAAAGAGGGTGACCTCGTTCTCAGGAAGATCGCTATTTCAGGCCCGAGTAAGAGGGGCAAAATTACCCCGAACTGGGAGGGCCTGTATAAGGTCTCCCAAGTGATACGCCCTGGCACATACCGACTTGAGGACCTGGGGACAAAAGGATAAAGAAACCCTAGAATGTAGAGCACTTTATCAAGTTTCACGAGGGGCCAGAATAGACCTTACTGGTTGTAATCGGTGCTAAGCGCCACTATTCCTTTTGTAACCATGCGAGTAAAGACAATAATTTTTTTTTTTGATTATGTTGCTAATTTTTCCTAGCTTGGACTTCGAGCAAACAACCAGCTTTCTACAAGATGCTCGAGAGAGAGGTGAACCTCTTCGTTGTAACACCCCTGCCCCAAGCTCGGACAATTTATACAATTTAGAAGACAAATTAGATACTATGTAGTACAACTACCCATCACAGGCTGTCTCTCAAAAGGTGGTTAACCGAATTGGTAACTCTTGATCATAGGCATTATTATTTATATTAAATTATTTTTTGTACAAATCCCGATATGGGACAAATCTCTTCTATGTCTTTTCTCCTCTTCCGTAAGAAGACAGCAGGTCAATGTGGGCCCCATTCGGGATGACGTCATCGTCAAGGTGAGCACACAGCACTTTTACATGCTGTTCTCATTCACGTGGGGCCCCCATTCCACTATTCCTTTTTCCCTTATTTACAACATATGCCATCATGCATTATTTCTTATACAAACAGCCACTTTTATCAAAGTATATTATATATATTTTATTTAGAAATTACGGGGTGTTACATTCGTCGCCCTCTACATCGAAAACCGGATCGACCACCGCCACTGCACCCTCCTCAGAGTGCGTCTCCTCAACCTCCTCGTTGTCGTTGCCTCTGAGCGTCTTTGGTTGTTCGGGAGGAATATTCCTGTAGTGGAACTCCTCGAGCTAGCACGCGGGGAAGTAAAAATTGACGTGCTCTATGGCCTTGTTGTACGCCTCGTCCTAAGCGGCGATGACCTTGTCGAAGGCAGCAGTCTTGGTCTTCTTTATTTCTTAGGCGGCCGCCTTCTTTATTTCTCCCTTGGCCCGAATTCGTTCGTCTGCCATGGAAGCTAGCTCGGCCTGAAGGGCTAGCTCACAAGATGCAGATGCGTCCAGCTTCAGCTTCAAGTCCTTCATATCACGCTCATACCGTTGAGCATTCCTCACCTCCCTCTGGAGCTCACGAGAGTGCAGCTTCAACATCTGGGCCCCGGCCAAAGATGCCTACGGACGAAGGGCTAAGACGTCAAAAAGAGAAAAAGAGGGAGAAAATCATGGTACTGGACTTCAGCAAATAAAGGAGGACTTACCAGCACGCTGGCCTGAGCCCACCTCATATAACAGGACTCTAGCATCTCGGTCGCTAGGACCTCTCTGTCACGGGGTGTGACGAGCTTTTCCACCACCTCGACCGCCACTGGCCCTCAATTAGCATATCGGCTGTTCTCACGGCCCAGCCAGGGGCCCACGGTTGCAGGCCCTCGTCACCCACTGACCCACTACATCCTGAGCAGCGGGGTGAACGGAAGGGATCCCACCCTTCAACACCTCCGAAACCCTAAGGTTACCGGGGCTAGGGACCGCCTTCGATGAGTCGGAGGTCCCTGGGATTGACAAGGTCTTCTGCTTCTTGGGCTTCGGATCCGAGGGACCTTCGCCCCCGACTTGAAAGGATACCTTCCTCTGCCTCGACTGCTCAGCTGCCCTCTTCTTAGCCAACTGGGCTTTCCTTGCGTTAATTGCAGCATCGTCCATATCTACAAAAGGGAAACAAGACTATAAGGACGAAGGAAAAAAGATGATTAAAAAGAAAATGAAGGACATACGGGAAGGAACGAGGCTCAGTCCGATCCTGGCCAAGTGCCTCTCTGTCACAATCGGCCAGCCGATGCTGTATCCAGAGCCAATCCGATCCACATCGGCCGTCGAGACCATGTTCAGGAAGGAACTTGTCCCGCTGTACCAGATTGTCTGGGAGGGTCCACCTAATCCTCCTCCTTCGGACGCGAGGGGCCTTCGGGGGGGAGGGGACGTCATCACCAACGGCATCAATTTGGAGGCCACCCTCGATGGATCGACCTCCATCACTTCATCGCCTTCTCCCTCACCAACCACCCACCAAGGTCCTCCACCGCCACTTCACTATCCAAGTCAATTTTTAGGTTTCGAGGGTAATTTCAGATTAAATACACAGCGAAAAAATTACAAAAAAATATGGAAACCTAGCCATGGATCTATGCGAAAACCATAAATCGTGTTTATGAGTTATACCTTGAAGATGGATCTGCTGTCTCCACAGATTGCAGAGCACTATAATATTGCAGTTCCTCTACGGTATCCACACTAATGGATCAAATCAAGATTTTCCTCTCGCATCGGTGCTAGCTGCGGGAAATGTTTCTCACGATACCTCTCTTTCACAATTTTTTGTGATGGCTAGAGTTTTCTCATGTGTCACTTTTCCACAGATATGTATCATATATATAGGTACAGAAAATCAACCCTAGAGAGTAATGAGGTTGTTGGACTCACAATCTGACCTGGTCCAGATTCACGTGTGGGCCTTTAAACTTTAGTCAGCCCATTTAATCTAATTAAATATCCAACCATTGTCAGGAGTCTGAGTCTTACTTCGATCCCCAATTAAATTCATCTTATGTATTTAAATATCATTGTCGATACATTCTAAGTGTGTGACCCTGTGGGTTCCCATTACGTTGACAATAATACTAAAATTATATTCTAGTATTACAAACAGTGAGCGGTATCTAGCAATACATCATTGCTACTCAAGTAACGAGAATGTCAGTGATTAGACATAACCTATCTGTGACCAATGTTACCATGTAGTCTATTCCCTTTGTCTAGATATGTTAATTGACCACTAAGCATAGAGCATGTCATCCTTTTATAATTCAATCTTTGGTTTCTTGAGGTTTGAGTAGACTTACTGAAAAAAATGAGCTCAATATCTCATACTGACTCATTTGAGCACGACTATGCATTTTGTAGTCTCACTCAATCAAGGGGCCTATAGATATCGCTCATGTTATATAAGAGGGACAAATCCTATCTAAGTCACTCACATCCCTCCGCATGATTATCCAATAGTCGACTTTATAATCATCTTATTACAGACAATGTTTGACGATATTAAAACATATAACTTCTCATGTAGGGAACTATAGTGACTTCAAGTCAAAGGACTACATACACCATGATCACTGTGAGAACCGCTTATGACACTTACGTAACGATCCATGCAGCGTTCTCATGGTGGGTCAGTCCAGTACTTTATTACTCGAATATGTACCAATGTGAAAACTTGATATCTCATATCCATAACCCGTGAGATATGGTCATCAAACTATGCACATACTAGTCTCTGTGTATTATTGTTGTCCTAATTTACAATAATACTTGACTAGGGACATTTAAGAATAGTGTTCTGATTACAACAAATAGGATTTCACAATCAAGTCATGTACTTGATATCCCATGGTATTGAACCTACTTTTCTAAAGAATTTATTATGTTCATTTAATCACAATGAACAACACAATAAATGAAATGCCTCTTATATGAAATAAACATCATGATACAATGTAAACTAGTAATGTCAATACACAACTGGCCTCTAGGACATACACCAACATCAACTACCTCGGCCACTTCCTCATCTCCTTCGGAGTCGCTCGGTTCTACAACGAAGGGTTTTCGACTGCGGAGCGGCTGGACGTCGTGGACCTGCTCTGTCATCTCCCAAGACATAGAGTCAGAGAGATGAGCCTCACGCTTGTCACGGAAACCATAGCAAGCGTGCAACTCCCCTTCTCACCAAGTTCACCCCGCTCGGAGCTCGGCACGGACTTCGAGCCAGCTGCTAGCTTTCTCGCAAAAAACACAAGGGTCGACGATTGACATCCACCTCGAGGCAGAGCCTAGCTTTCTCACAAAGCGTAAGGCTCAACGCTCAGCATCAACATCGAGAAATGGCCTAGCTTTCTCACAAAGCGTGAGGCTCGATGCTCGACATCAACTTCGAGCAAAGGCCTAGCTTTCTCATGAAGCATGAGGCTCATATCTCGGCAACAACCTCGAGCAAAGGCCAAGCTTTCTCACAAAGCGTGAGGCTAGACGCTCGGCATCAACCTGGAGCAAAGACCTTGATTTCTCAGAAAGCATGAGGCTCGACGCTTAGCATCAACCTCGAGCAAAGGCCTAGCTTTCTCACAAAGCGTGAGGCTCGACGCTCAACATCAACCTCGAGCAAAGGCCTAGCTTTGTAACACCCCGACCCAACTCAGAGAATTTATTTATTTATTAGTACAACTGCCCACCACAGGCTGCCTCTCAAAAGGTGGTTAACCGATTTGGTGACTCTTGATCATTAAAAATATTATTTATTATTAATTAATCATGCAAATCTTGCGATGTGGGACAAATCAATCCCACACACCACCTACTTCTCGTGTGTGCTGCACACACAGTCGGACCCCCCTGGGCCCCACTCCACGTCAGCACACACACACACCCCACAGAGCCTCCCTCTTGCAGCTAGGCCCCACCTCTTCCACGTCATCCACATGCTTGTCAAAGCACAGTAGTAGCCAAGCCATCTCATCTCATTTAAATCCCATTATTATCATTATGCCATTCAACATTTTTACTCTTATGTCATTCTATATATATATATATATATATATATATATATATATATATATATATATATATATATATATATATATATATATATATATATATATATATATATATATATGGCAAATGCTCTATTGAAAATGGGTTTGTTTTCACGGGTTGGAAAACAGCAATCTGAGCCATTGGATCACTCTTGATCGTGATCAGCGGCTCAGATCGCCTCCGCCCATCACCCAATATTACTTAAGTGGCAGAGGGTTATTTTGGAAATTTCGTCCCAAATAACTATTCATCTGATTTGCTCTGAAAAATTGATAAAACATAGGCCCAACAACGGCCTATGATTTAATTTTTTATAACCTAGGCCGTTGTTCCCAACAACGGCCTAAGCTAGGTTAATTCATTTTTTTAAGTGAAAATTAGACCCGTTTTCAATGGAGCATTTGCATATATATATATATATATATATATATATATATATATATATATATATATATATATATATATATATATATATATATATATATATATATATATATTATACTAGTATATTTTACCTCTAAGAAATATGGGGTGTTAGTCACACCCCCCTTAAGAAATCAGCGTCCTTGCTGAGTACGGAGCATGCAACCTAGTGCAGGATTTCCTTTCTAGTCAATGTAGAGTGGAGTACCCTGATTCAGCTAATGCTAGGCCAGCGCACTGACCTCAGCTCCCTCTCAGGCATATATCTCGCCGATGTGGAGTGGAGTACCCTAATTCAGCTAATTCTAGCGTACTGCCCCTGGCTAAACTGCCAGCGTACTGACCTCAGCTCCCTCTCAGGTATACATCTCACCCACTCTTACCTACAATCGATGTCGAAACCTAGCTCTGATACCATTTGTAACACCCCGGCCCCAACCTAGATAATTTATTTATTTATTAGTACAACTGCCCACCACAGGCCGCCTCTCAAAAGGTGGTTAACTGATTTGGTGACTCTTGGTCATAGGCAATATTAATTATTATTAATTAATCATGCAAATCCTCCAATGCGGGACAAATCAATCCCACACACCGCCTACTTCTCGGGCGTGCTGCACACACAGCCGGACCCCCCGGGCCCCACTCCACGTCAGCACACACACACACCCCACAGAGCCCTCCTCCTGCACCTGGGCCCCACCTCTGCCACGTCCCCCACGTGCTTGTCAAAGCACAGCAGCAGCCAAGCTATCTCATCTCATTTAAATCCCATTATTACTGTTGCCGCTGAATCTGGTGTGGGGGCAAACAGATAGTATTTGTGGATTCTTGGAAAACTTTGAATAGCAAACCTGTTACCTGTTCCGCCGGAGTTTGACCGTTGACTCCCGCCGTTCACCTGCAAAAAGTGCGAGACACCGGGGTTGATCCCGGCGACGCACCCTCCGACCCTGAAGTCAGTAATCAGTAGTGATTATGAAAGAGCGTAAAACTAGCAAAAGATTGATTACCTCTTAATGGAGATGGATGGGGGGTATTTATAGGCACCGCTGGGGTCAGATTAGGAATGTAATTCCTGTGGTTAGATAAGAAATGTAATCCCTAATCCCTAGTGAAAGGATAGATATGAATCAGGACCGTTGATTAGGATTAATCAGAAACCCTAATTCTATCCTTTCTGGACCGGGTTTGTTGCGGGTTGAAACCCGCACCCAGTTGAGGTGGATCCGTTCGCGGGTTAGTGGATCTTTGAGGAGGAGAACCAGTACCCGTTTCAGACCCATTGGTAGGTGAAATTACTGTTTTACCCGTGGGCTTCAAGATTCGTGCCCGATTTGGACGGTTCCGATTTAACCCCATTTTTAGCCATATCACGAGCCCCCCACTCCTGAAGACTTGAGTTTGATCAGCCTTTGAGGAGTAGTTTTATTGTTTTAATGGCTAGTGGAGTTGTATCGGAGTCCAAATGGAAGGTTTTGAATCTTTGAAGGAGGTAGTGCGGTGATTTTTCAAGTTGGTTGCACTCTAAGTTGTTCTTGAGCTTTTCTGGATGTTTGGTGATTTTTATCTATTTTTTCGGATTATTTATTTAATTTTGCGAAGTGTTAACCGGTCGTCCGGGGGTCTTAACAACACGTTCTAGGTAACAATTGTTCGTTCAGGGGCTCAAAAATATGCCCCCGAATTTATAATTATTTCCTAGAATTTTTAGTTAATTTTCCCGAATTTTAAGTAATTTTTCACAATTTTTAAATAAATAAAATGATTAAAATAAATAAAAACTAATTTTTAATACTGTTTTATGGCGTGGCACGATCTAAGCCCTCCATCAGCGTCAGCGCGATTTTCTGGGCGATCGGACGATCCATGTTGCTCGGCAAATAGTTTCTCCGTATGAGAGGGTCGGTGCCTCGGTTGCTCGGCTCGGCCCCTCGGCAGCTTGACTCGGTACCTCGGAATCTACCGAACGACGTGGCAAGATCTTGAGCATCCATCTCAGCATGGATCCCAAAAAATGCTATCTTGTCGTTTAGTGAACGTGGCAAGATCTGAGCCGTCCATCGCGTTGAACACGTTTTTTGACAAGATCCAACGGCTGAGGAGGGTCGGCTTAAATTTTCTCCATATGTGGGGGTCGGTTCCTCGGCACCTCGGTTCGGCGGCTCGGCGTTGTAGGCCGAATAAGTGCTCCGACAGGACGTTCGGTTCGACCTAGTAGCTCGGAGGCTCGACCAAGCTATTCGTTAGCTCGGTTAAGCGCTCCGGTGGCTCAATTCCTTGTCTACTGTATGAGAGGCTCGATTCCTCGGCACCTCGGTTCGGCTCCTTCTGCAGCTCGGCCCGGAGCCTCAGGATCTGCCGAGCTACGTGGCGCGATCCTGAGGGTCCATCACGGCGTGAATCACGAGGACGGGGTTCAGATCATAAAAAAACGTTATTTTGTCATTTTGTGAGCGTTGCGCTATCTGAATAGTCCATCAAGTTTTGGCACGAATTTTGGAACGATCTGACGGTGATTCGTCCTCGGCAGAATTTTTCTCCATATGTGGAGGTCGGTACCTCGGCACCTTGGTTCGGTTAGAATGGTTGTTCGGTGGCACGTCGAGGTGGTGATTTCCGAGGGATGGAGTTAGGTGTTTTGAAGAATCTCTATCTTGAGCCATCCTCCAAACCAGTAGCTCAGTCGCTTAGCCATGCTGTTCGGTAGCTCGGCCATGCACACCGGTGGCTGGAAGCTCGGGAGGTACGCGTGGCTAGATCTGGAGCGATTATCACGGTGTGAATCACGAGGACTGGGTTCAGATCACGAGAAAATGTTATTTTGTCGTTTTGTGAGTGTGGCGCTATCTGAACTGTCCATCAAGTTTTGACATGAATTTTGGAACGATCTGACGGTGATTCAGTCTCGGCAGAATTTTTCTCCATATGTGGAGGTCGGTACCTCGGCACCTCGGTTCGGTTAGAACAGTTGTTTGGTGGCACGTCGAGGTGCTGATTGCCGAGGGATGGAGTTGGTGTTTTGAAGAATCTCTGTCTTGAGCCATCCTCCAAACCAGTGGCTCGATCGCTTAGCCAAGCTGTTTGGTAGCTCGGCTAGGCACACCGGTGGCCGAGTCATGGACTTGAGCAATTTGAAGAGTTTTTGTTTTGAAACGTCGCAACTCTCTGCTTTGGCATTGCCTTCTCTTAGTGGGCTTTTAAATGTCCAAGGAAGCCCAAACATCACTTTGAGGTTATAAATTCTCGCTCCCCCACCCCAGAGCTCATTTCTCACTTTTCACTCCAAGTTTTCACTTTTACTCTCTGTGTGCTCTGCTAGCGGCGATTTTAGCTCCAAGGCGGTTGCGTTAGCTGTCGCGTGGGCCAGGCAATTTCTGGCAAACTAATTCTGACCGTGAACGTCACTTCAAGGCCACGTTACATCAAGGTCAGTTTATTTGCCTTAGCTTTTTTTAGAGATGTCAAGAGTAGACTCAGGGAGTGAGGCCTCGTCCTCGGGCGATAGTGGCGCCGAGGAGAGGAGGCGAATGGAGATCCGAAGAAAGGGGAAGGAGGTGGCCGAGCCGTCCGTGGCCGAGGTGAAGAAGAAGAAGAAGAAGGCAGTGGCCCGATCTCCTGTAGTCGAGGAGATTGTAGAGACCGAGAGGCGAGCCCCTGAGTCGGGCCGGTACCCTTGTGTACTGTCCGGCCATGCCGGAGTCAAGCAATACGAGGGTGACCTTTTGGGGAAGGCGATCGTAGGTCGGTCGGCAGTCTGCGAGGAGAACAACCCGGTCCAGACTACTGAGGTGGACGAGATTGCATCGGTATTATCCGAGAAGGACCTTCTCCGGATCAGAAAAGGGTTTGCCATCCCTTTGGAGTACAAGCTGATCCTCCCCGACCCTGGGATGCGAGTGAACTCCAATCTGCCGAGGGATATGTGTGTGTTCGACTATGACTCGCTGAATGCCGGATTGCGTTTTCCTTTGCACCCCATTGTGTTAAAGGTCCTGCAATGGTACTGCCTGGCGCCGACGCAGTTTATGCCGAACACCTGGCGCCACGTGAATGCCTTCTTGCTGCAGTGCCGCAACGCCGAGGTCGAGCCAGACGTGGTGATCCTTCGGAGCATGTATCGGATTCACCGGATGCACAAGACCGAGCATCGCTACTACCTGTCACCCCGGAAAGGCGTTAGGCTCATAGAGAATCTGGACTCGATAAAAGGTTGGAAGGAGAAGTTCTTTTTGTTGAGGGAGCCCTCGATGCTGGACATTCCGACTCGGTGGAAAGTAGAGGTGCCGAAGTTTGCAAGGGTCGACCCGGTACTGATAGTGGCTGAGGCGAAAGTGGCGGAGAAGATCATTGCTCTCCCAATGTTGAGCTGGAAGGAAATGACCGAGAAGGTGCTACACGGGTCGGGCCTTAGTCCGATCGACCCGAGTACGCTCCTGACATCTTGTAGTATTTCTTTTCTAAGTTTCTTGCTCGTTTCTCTAACTTGCTGTCTGTTTTGTTGTTTGGAACAGAAGCGCCGAAGATGGACTTCCTGGGGATGATGAACGAGCGAGGCAAGGTTACCGACGGAAGGAAGAGGAAGAGGCCAAGCACGACGACTTCGTCCGGCCGACCCTCTAAGGCTCCTTCGGCAGTTGCTCCGCCTACTACTGTTCCTGAGGCCTCCTCACGATGGTCGTCTCCGCCAACCCCTCAGCTCCTGCCGTGTCTGCCACGGCCGGTGAGGCCTTCAACGTTTCGGCGGTGCTGTCGCTCGAGGCTCCGCCCCTGACCACTCAAGCCGAGGTGATCCTGACCGAGCAGCATAAGAAGCTGTTCGTCCCCGACTGGCGAGTGAAGAACCATGACGGCTTCCTCGGGTACTCGCAGATGTGCATGCAAGTCGTCAAGCACTTAGCGACCCTAAAGGATCAAGCCGCACTGAAGGCGGGGACGACAGGCGATGACACCTACGAAGTCGCTCGGTCGCTTGTGTCGGTAAGCTTTGCATTCATTGTTTTTGGGAATTTCTTAAGTTCGCCATTCGGCTTTTACTTTGTTCTTACTCTATTTTTCCTTCGGCAGGCCACTTGTCACTTCGGCCACCTCATCCAAGAGTTTGCCGAATAGGAGAGGGAGTTGAAGGCCGCCAGCGACAAGGACAGGGCGGAGAAGGCGAGGGCGGTTCGGCAGCTCAAGGCAGAGTAGAGACGCTCGGACGGCTTGGTGGTTCGGGTCACCGACCTCGAGGCAGACCTGGAGCGAGTTAAGGGGCGGCTCGCCGACGAGGTTGCCAAAGTCGCCAAGGCTGCCGAGGAGTTGGTGGCTTCTGCGAAGGCATTAGAGGAGGCGAAGGTGGAGAAGGATGATGCGGCGGCGAAGATAAGGGCAGAGGTTGAAACCGAGGCGAAGGCGCACATGGCTTCTAACATGGAGAAGTCCTACGAAAGGGCACTCGACCATGTCCAGGAACGTGTCCCCGGCTTCCAGAGAATTGGATATAGGCTGTGGCCCGGGGCCACGGTAGAGGACGAAGAAGAGGAGGGCAAAGAGGAGGAAGGCGACGAGGAGGAGGCGGCACAGCAGGACGGGGAAGTGCCTGTGGTCCTTGAGATGGTGGTGACCGACCCCCAAGCCGGGGTAACGGGGGGCGATGGGCCGTCCGGCGAGGTGCCTGTGGTCGAGCCGCCGCGGCAGGTGGACCCTTGATCTTCTCGTCTTCTTGTATTTTTATTTTTCTCTACTTTGAATGTAATGCCTTTTTGCGGACTGGTCACCACTTCTGTTATGAATGAAAAAATTTTGTTTCGGTCTTGTCTAAGTGTTTTGTTCGGATTTTTAGTCTTTCAATGTGATGCCCTCATTTTTAGAACGTCGAACACGCACCGGTTACCGCAGTCGCTCGGCGCCGTGCAGAACTGTTTAAGCAGTCTCGCGAAGCTCGCCTCGAGGCAAGATCGAGTTGATCAGGAGAGTGTCGCTCAATGTGGAGAAGAAGAACAGCGAGCTGCTGGCCGAGGTACACCACTTGCGGATAGTCGAGGAGGAGCTCTCGACGAAGGAGGAAGAGCTGGCCTCGGCGCTGGCCGAGCGAGACGAGCTCGCGACGAAGGTCGAGCAACTGCAGAGGGTTATAGTTGACAAAAGCATCGAGGTGACCCATCTGCATCGCATCATATCCGATAGTGCTGAGTACCTGGGTTTGGCAAAACTCCCTTGGCTAAAGATATCGGTGAAGGACGACACCTTGAAAGATAGGTTGTCGGGCTCGATGAGGAGGTCGCTCGTCTAAGGCATCAGCCTGCGAGGGCCAACGTCCGCAGCACCTCGTGTACACGCGAGGAGTGCGAACGAGGTATTTCCTTCTACGAGCTCGCGACTCGTCCTCCATACCACAGGTCGGACCGCGGCCGATGCACAAAGCGGTGTAGCTGTTAGCTCGAGCGGAGCCTCGGTCGGAGCCACTGTTAGGGTTAGTGGCGAAGAGGCATCCCAGTTCGTCGGCCTAGAGACGAGCTCGGAGATGAAGAGACGAAAACCCCGAGTGTCTCTGAATCGGAATGTCCCCATTCCGAGGAGGCGCTGAACAAGTTGTACTTGTAACGCCCCGAATCCCAAATACACTGAATTCGAGATGTTCTACAGGATCTTTCCGCTTTCTTTAGTACAATTTTACAAGAAAATTTGAACTTTTCACTTTATATCAGAGTTTACATGATTACATTACACTTTACATTGCACAGCGGAAGTAAACTTTACAACAATGAAACAAATGTACAGCAACATTGAATAATCTTTAAGCATTTGTTCCTCTTTAATCTGTATCAAGCCATTTACCTGCATATAAGACTGTGGGTACGTCAGTTTATTCAACCGACGATCATTATATACGGCCATCCTCTCTATGCCGGAAATAGTATAACTTATTTTTCATATTTGGCAAACACAAACTTGTCACATATCAAACTAAATGGGCTACCCTATTGATATCGTGTTGTGATTGTGCACTTAGTCCTTAATGCATTTATTTATATTACATGACACTAATGTGCACTTGTTCGGATTCTATGCATCCCATACTACATAGGTCCGAGGGCAAGCCCTTAATCGTTCTTCATCTTTGTAGGGTTCAATCCCTCGCCATGACTTAATCTACTACTGTAATTACGGTAGGTATCTTAGATGATCTATGAGTACAAGCACGTGTACAGAAAATCCTGGAGGGGAATCCCACGTCATGTCACGACGCATCGTGAAGACAGCCTGTGGCAATTCAGCCTCCTTCATGGCACACGATCCTCTTGCAGTCACCAAACATCCCACAAGCGTCGCCACCGGGACGATAATTTTGGAGTAGTGCCCACGCCATGTCTTGACGCATAAAGCAGGCAGCCTGTGGATCACTCTCACACCGGCAATCCGATGGCCCTCATACTCGTGTTTTTCTCCTACTTTCATCACGTCTCCACTATGTACTAATCCTTAGTTTTTATCAAAATCATGAACAAAAATCAAAGCTCTAGAGTTAGCCTCTCCACTAAACCGGACTTATTCATTCATTCAAACATGACCAACCTTAGTCTTTCTTTTAAA
This sequence comes from Hemerocallis citrina, assembly GCA_017893485.1. Classification (NCBI taxonomy): domain Eukaryota; kingdom Viridiplantae; phylum Streptophyta; class Magnoliopsida; order Asparagales; family Asphodelaceae; genus Hemerocallis; species Hemerocallis citrina. Next base: position 127,415,821 of record CM030362.1, read on the forward strand.
TTTTCATTTCATTTATTTCCAATGCCGAGGGAGACTTAGCTACTCCTTTTGTTTCAATTTTCAATTCACAATTTCCAAAATGAGCATTTCCAACTCATAAATTCATTTGTTGATTTGTCATACTCAAAAGTATTTCTCTTTTCCAATCATGATTTCTAATTCGTTCAAATAGTCCATAACTATACATGAAATTCAACTATTCATCATGTAACTCATGAAATGTTATTTTCACATAAAAATCCACATCACTAATTATTCAATCAAAGGTGAACATTTACGCTTCATAATTTCCACACTATTCTCAAATGAGAATAATTTGCATCACATCACACAATATATTTTTTTTTTGCCAAATTAATTTTCTAATCCTTCATTTCCAATCATTTTTGCAAGATATAATTTCACAAAGAATATCAATGTAGAACTATAGTTCTATTTACTCATTTAGTCACAAATTATACTTTACTTTATGTAAATCATTCCCAAATTATTTTTAATAAGTCCCATGTATTTTTAGAAGAATAGTTATATTTTTTTCATAATTTTTGGACCACCAAAACACCAAAAAAAATAATTTTCCCTAAATTGCCGATGCCAAGGATCGAACCCAGCACCAAGGAGAACACAGCCGAAGGCACAGACCAACAGGCCATTTGTGCCAGCGGTATAAAAGGAAGGCAGAGAATATTTAATGCTCTCGGTCGCTGATTCTTATACTTTTAAAAATTCATGAACAAAATTTGGTGCCACAGGGATTCAAACCGACCACCACAGGGAACCCAACCGCATACTCTGACCACTTGAGCTACGCGCTCAGGTTGTCAAGGTACAACTTAAATTCTTTTTACTATTATTCTCTCTGTTATTAAGACAATTCGATATTCAACAAGCCCTCATTTCATTTTGTTTTTTTTATAAAAACTACTGAAAAATTCCAGATTGACTAACATTATCATAAGTTATATTCCAGTATAATAAAATAATTTTTCCAATAATCAAAACACATTTTCATACATTTAATTGAAATTGTGAACTATCACTACCACATTTCTTCTTTTTCGACATCTCTTAACAACTAATGCCATTAATCTCTTTATCAACAATTTTCACATTAATTTTCTGTCTTTAATCATCTACCTAACATACAAACTCATATTTTAATTTATTCATGCCCACATTAACACAAAAGATTTATTTAACACATGAAATAGCATTATCAACCTACTAGCTTTTGTATGTAATTCTTGATGGTAATAAATGTGTTTTCTTCAATCAATCCATGATCCCAATTAATTCACATACAACTTAAATAATAGAACCACATACAAATTTGCATATCCACATTTCAATCATTCAATGGGTTATTTTTCCCTAATTAAAGTGTGCTCTTCTTAATCTTTTTCATGCTTCATTCATTCATTTCTAACATGCATTTCTAATTTAGAAATATGGAGAATTTACCCACCTCGATGGAGAGACAAACACAATTAGCAACTTCCTAAACAAAAATCCTTGCACACGAACGGTCCTCCTCCTAGAAGCGCGCACTCGAGCCTCCAAAAGCACCAAAACCGAGCTCCCCTTCTTGATGAAAACCGGCCTCTCTTCTCCTTGGTGTTGCAAGCACAATCCCACACACTCTCAATCTTTTAACTCACACAATCACTACTAGATAAGGTATTTTAGACTATAGGTTTGGAAGGATTAATAGGCACAAGAATAACTAGCCATTGGGGGGAGGGGGGTATTTATACTAAAAATCAAAGAGAATGGATGGCTAGGATCAAGTGATTGGTTATAAGATGGAGGGCTAAGATGAAATTAGGAGTTGCATTAACTACCCACCACCAAGTAACCACCAAGCATGATCACCACTAAAATTTTGATTTTCCCTCCAAAAGATTACAACCGGCCATGCTAGGAATGTGCATATTGCACGTGTACGTGCAATGCACGTGCATGCCACTTGGTCCAAAAATTGTACATTAACTTTTTGTATAAAAATAAAATAGTCTTTAAATTGTATTCTACATAACAAGTTGTATAAAAATAGTTCATGGGCTTTAGTTTTTGGGCCAAAATAATTATTTTAAAAATAAAATAAATAAATTAAATTTTTAGGCTTTAGGAAAAAGGCTTTTTGTCTAATTGAAAGAAGGCTTTATAGAAAAATAATTAAAGGCACATATTTAAATATCTATACTCATCATGATGAGAATATTTACCAAAAATATTGCACGTGCACACTACGTGCAAAATAAAAATAATTTTTCATTGAATGAAAAAATTAGGGCATTACAGTACTGGGCTTTTGATTTCTTGCATCATCTTTTTTATCTTTTTAGTTGTAACTTCTTTCCTTGTAAATTTATCAAGTTGTTTTAATGAAATCGAAGTTCGTCTGCTCATTGTTGTGCCGTAGTTGCCTTACTCTTGAAACGAACCATAAGAACCAATAGTTAGCTTCTTCGAGCATTCTAGCCATAGAACTCTTGCCTTAGCTGTAGAACTTTTGCTCTTGCTCGGAGTATACCGAGGCTACTTTGCACTTCGGTAGTGTGGTAGCTCGGATTTCAGACCCGAGTCACGTGGCTCAATCTGGACGGCCGATCACGATCATGGCATGAATCACGAGGCGGGAGGCTCGAGTTTCGAGAAAACGCTATCTTGTCGTTTTGTGGATACGTGGCACGATCTAATCCGTTCATCATGTTCTAGTACGCATTTTGAGACGATCCAACGGTGTAATTGGTTCGGCACAATTTTTCTCCATATGTGGAGGTCGGTTCCTCGTCCGCTCGGTTCGGGATACTGTGGTAGTGCAGTCGAGCCGAGCGTTCGACTCCGAACTCACCGTTAGAGTGGTTCAATCTGGACGGTCGATCACAATCATGGCACGAATCACGAGGCGGGTGGCTCGAGTTTCGAGAAAATGCTATCTTGTCATTTTGTGGATACGTGGCACGATCTGATCCGTTCATCATGTTCTAGTATGCATTTTGAGACGATCCAACGGTGAAATTGGTTCGGCGGAATTTTTCTTCATATGTGGAGGTCGGTTCCTCGTCCGCTCAGTTCGGGATACTGAGGTAGTGCAGTCGAGCCGAGCGTTGGACTCCGAACTCGCCGTTAGAGTGGTTCAATCTGGAAGGTCGATCACGATCATGGCACGAATCACGAGGCGGGTGGCTCGAGTTTCGAGAAAACGTTATCTTGTCGTTTTGTGGATACGTGGCACGATCTGATCCGTTCATCATGTTCTAGTACGCATTTTGAGACGATCCAACGGTGAAATTGGTTCGGCGAAATTTTTCTCCATATGTGGAGGTCGGTTCCTCGTCCGCTCGATTCGGGATACTGAGATAGTGCAGTCGAGCCGAGCGTTGGACTCCGAATTCACCGTTAGAGTTGTTCAACGGTTGTGGGAGCAATTCCGAATGGCGAACTACTTCTAGCTCGCTTAAGAGCGAGCTTGCGAAGTAGAATCGAGCCAAGTGTTGGACTCCGAACCATCGTTAGAGTTATTCAACGGTTGTGGGAGCAATTCCGAATGGTAAACTACTTCTAGCTCGCTTAAGAGCGAGCTTGCGAAGTAGAATCGAGCCAAGTGTTGGACTCCGAACCATCGTTAGAGTTGTTCAACGGTTGTGGGAGCAGTTCCGAATGGCGTACTACTTCTAGCTCGCTTAAGAGCGAGCTTGCAAAGTAGAATCGAGCTAAGTGTTGGACTTCGAACCATCGTTAGAGTTGTTCAACGGTTGTGGGAGCAGTTCCGAATGGCGAACTACTTCTAGCTCGCTTAAGAGCGATCTTGCAAAGTAGAATCGAGCCAAGTGTTGGACTCCGAACAATCGTTTGGGTGAAGAGTAAAAGTAGAGAGATGCAAAAAATTTTACAAGTAAAATATGAAAAAGCTTTCTTTATTGATAACTAATGGTCGGCTGCTTCTAAGTTGCGAGCCGTTATTACATGAGAGAAATAAAGGAAAAAATACAAGTAAAAGGAGAGGAACGGTTCGACATCCTAGAATACTTAGAGAGGCATTAATGCTCTCTCCTGGTATTTTAAAAGATGGTCGGCATTCTAAGTCCTGGGGATCTCTCTGTCTTCGAGGTCTTCTAGCTGATATGTCCCGGGTCGAACTACTTTGGTGATCTTGTAGGGTCCCTCCCAATTTGGAGCTAGTTTGCTCTTCTGACCAGGAAAAGAGATGGCTAAATTTTTGAGGACCAAGTCCCCTTCTTTGAGGTCGGTAGGATAAACTCTCTCATTGTATGCCAGCTCGATCCTTCTTCGGTAGCTTTGTTGATGAATGGCAGCTCTTTCACGGATCTCATCAATCAAGTCTAGATTTGCTCGGAGCTCTCTGACATTTTGTTCTTCTTCATAAACCATTAGACGAGGAGAGGGTATACCAACTTCTAGGGGGATCATAGCCTCGGACCCATAGGTGAGATTGAATAGGGACTCTCCTGTGGGGTTTCGTTTTATGGTGCGGTAGTTCCACAGCACGTTAGGGAGCTGATTGACCCATAAGCCTTTAGAGCATTTATCCAACCTCTTCTTAATACCAGAGAGGATCTGTCGGTTAGCATTCTCCACTTGGCCATTCGACTGTGGATGGGAAACGGAGGAGAATCGGTGTTGGATGGCGAGGTCTTCACATAGAGCTCGGAAGGCAGCCCCGGTGAACTGGGTTCTGTTGTCTGTTATGAGGATCCGAGGGACACCGAATTGGCAGATTACGTTCTTCCAGAAGAACTGAAGTACTTTGTTCTCGGTGATCGTGGCCAAGGGCTCGGCCTCTATCCACTTCGAGAAGTGGTCGATTGCCACGACTAAGAATTTGAACTGGCCGGGAGCTGGTGGGAATGGCCCTAGTAAATCCATCCCCCACATTGCGAAAGGGATAGGACTTGATAGGAAAGTGAGTGGAGCTTGTGGGAGGCGTCGGATGTCGGAGTACTTCTGACAAGAGCTGCATTGCCGAACGTACCGTTCGGCGTCTTGTAGGAGAGTGGGCCAGAAATATCCGTAATTCAACACTTTGCGGGCTCGGGATCTGAACCCTGAATGTGCCCCGCCGATGCCCTCGTGAAGTTCTTGCAGTTCATAGTCGGCTTGTTCTGGGGAGAGGCACCTCAAATAAGGCCTACCGTCTACCTGTGTGAAGGAGCGCTTGTACAGGATGCCCCCGATAAGTGTGTATCGCTCTGCTCGGGTTCTCACTCGGCGAGCTTCCTTAGGATCTTCGGGGAGGAGCCCATCCCTCAGGAACTCAACGAGGGGTTTCATCCAGTTATCTTGAAGCAGGACAGGTAGAGACTCCATAGAATCAGAAGTTTCGTCTTCTATACTTGGCTTCAGGAGTACTTCAATTAAGACGGTCTGCTCAAGACCTTGGAGGGAGGAGGAGGCTAGCTTGGAGAGGGCATCGGTCTGGGCATTCTCTTCTCGGGGGATTCGCTGGATGAGGGCTTCTTCAAATAGGGCCATGAGATTCCTGACCTTGGCTAGGTACTTAACCATTCGATCATCTCGTGCCTTATACTCGCCCAGGACCTAATTTACGACCAACTGAGAGTCGCTAAAGATCCGGAGGCGCTGCGCCCCTGCATTGCGAGCCATTCTGAGGTCGGCTATGAGTGCTTCATATTCTGCTTCATTGTTCGAGGCCTTGAAGTTGATGCGGAGGGAGTATTGGAGGATGAAATCATCTGGGCCGGTCAGAATGACCCCGGCTCCGCTTCCCTCGTTACAAGAGGACCCATCCACATAAACTGACCAGACAGGTGGCCCCTTCATTGCTTGGCTGAACTCGGAGATGGTACTTTCAACTATGAATTCTGCTAAGGCCTGAGCCTTGATCGCGGTCCGAGGCTGATATGTTATATTGTGCTGGCTCAGCTCGATAGACCACTTCATAAGGCGACCGGAGGTTTCTAGCTTGTGGAGAACCTGCTTCAGCGGTTGGTCGGTAAGAACGACCACCGAATGGGACTGAAAATATGGGCAAAGCTTCCTTGCGGCCATCACTAGGGCATATGCCATCTTCTCTATCCTGGGTAGCGGAGCTCGGCATCCCGAAGTACCTTGCTCACGTAATAGATGGGCTTTGGGTCTTATCTTCTTCCCTCACGAGAACGACGCTGAGGGTCTGATCGGAGGCTGCTAGGTAGAGGTAGAGGGGTTCACCTGGAATTGGTTTGCTGAGGAGAGGAGGATTGACTAGGTAAGCATTGAGTTGGTCGAATGAATCTTGTTGCTGCTGACCCCACTCGAAGCCTTTAGCCCCCCTGAGAGCCTTGAAGAAGGGGAGGCACTTCTCCCCTGATTTGGAAAGGAAATGCCCTATGGCTGCCAGGCGACCCGTTAGCCTTTGAATCTCTTTGACATTCTTCGGAGGAGCCATGTCTAATATGGCCTTAATCTTTTCGGGGTTGGCCTCGATTCCTCTCTGGCTGACCATGAAGCCTAGGAATTTCTCCGATAAGACTCTGAACGCACATTTGTTCGGATTGAGCCTCATATTGTGTTTTCTGAGCACGTCGAATGCCTCTTGCAGATCGACCACATGATCGGCCCCGTGAATGCTCTTCACAAGTATATCATCCACATATACCTCCATATTTCGGCCGATTTGAGCTTGGAAAACCTTGTTGACGAGGCATTGATATGTGGCACCTGCATTCTTCAAATCGAAGGGCATAACCCTGTAGCAGTAGAGGCCCTGGTCGGTTACAAATGAGGTCTTCGGAATATCCGGGGGAAACATGCGACTCTGATTGTAGCCTGAGAAGGCATCCATGAAGCTGAGGAGTTCATGGCCCGAAGTGGCGTCAATCAAAGTATCGATACTTGGAAGAGGGAAGGGGTCTTTGGGGCAAGCCTTGTTGAGATCGGTAAAATCGATACAAATCCTCTAGGTCCCATTGGACTTTTTCACCATTACTACGTTCGAGAGCCATTCGGGATAGTTTACCTCCTGTATAAACCGGGCCTTCAAGAGCTTGTCCACCTCCTCTTTTATGGCTAGCTGGCGCTCGGGGGCGAACTTGCGCCTCTTCTGTTGGATCAGTTTAGACCCCGGAGCAACACTGAGGTGGTGGACCAAGAGCTCTTCGGAGATTCCGGGCATGTCTGCCGCTGACCAAGCAAAGAGGTCTCGGTTACTTCGGATGCACTGGACTATGTCGGAGCATAGGGCGGATGGGAGGGTCTTGCTAACAAAGAACTTTCGGCTTGGATCCTGGTCAGAGAAGAGCACTTCCTCCAACTCATCCACCGGCTTGGACGTTGGTCGGGCAAAATCTTGGGGGATTTCCAGAGTTTCGAGGGAGAGGACTGGTCCGATGGTAGAGGTCATGTAGCACTTGCGGGCCGTTTCCTGATTGCCTTTTACTTCCCCTACTCCTGCCCGGGTGGGGAATTTCATCTTGAGGTGATAGGCGGAAGGGACGGCTTCAAGGGCGGCTAGGCCGGGCCGACCCAAAATGACATTGTAAGCTGCAAGGACATCGACAACCATAAATTCCATCGACTCCGTTCGGGTAGTAGGAGTTTTGCCAGTGGTTTCGTCGAGGGTGATCTCCCCTTCAATAGCCACTGGCACTCCCGTGAACCCATGGAGTGTGTAGCCGGCGGGCTTGAGTCTGTCCTGGGATAGTTTGAGGCCCTTGAAAGAAGCGAGGAAGAGGTTGTTAACGGAGCTGCCATTATCCACTAGGATCCTTTCCACTTTGAAGTTTGCCATGTGGAGGCTGATGACGAGTGCGTCACAATGGGGCGTTCGGACACCCTCAAGGTCTTCATCTGAGAATGCGACGGGCACTCCGAGGCCTTTTGGAGGAGGTGTGGTGCGGACCGAATTAACTTCCTTAATAAATGCCTTTCGAGAGGAGTTGGAGGAGCCCCCCATTGGACCCCCATGAATGAGGTGCAGGACACGCTCCTCTTCGAAGTCGGGCGTTTCATCGCGTTCAGGATGCTTGTTAGCCCCCCGAGGCGGGGGAGGAGGATCGGTTCGGTCCTTTCTCACAAACCTGTTTAGCTGACCCCTCTGGATGAGGGCTTCTATCTCGTTTTTCAGGGCCCGACAATCATTGGTATCGTGGCCATGGTCCCGGTGATAATGGTACCACTTCTCTTTATCCCTCTTCTTTCCGGGGTTGTTCATTTTTGGTGCAAGAGGTATCACCCCCTCCTTCTCAACTTCCATGAGAATTGTGGAGATGTTGGCATTAAGGGGAGTAAAATTTTCAAATCTGGGAGGAGGTCGGCGCTGGCTGCCGTTATCCTTCTGGAGCTTCTTGGCCCATTCCTCTTCTGTTCTCTTTCTCTTAGACCCAGAGGATGACCCCTCCAAATTGGGGTGGTGCACAGCTTCTTCGACCCGAATATACTTTTCGCTCCGGAGGAGGAGGTCAGAGAAGTTCTGTGGGGGCTTCTTGGCGAGGGAGGAGCGGAGGCTGGAGTTGAGGACATTGGATTGAAATGCTGCTGCAGCGACCGACTGGTCGAGGAATGCTATGGACCTGGCTTCCGCTGTGAACCTTTTCACATAGTCTCTTAGCTTCTCACCTTTCTTCTAGTGGAGGTAGAGTAGCGAAATGCTGGTCTTCTCAGTTCTGCGGCTACTCACGAAGTGGGTGACGAAGAGTGTCTCAAATTGCTCGAAGGAGAATATTGAGGACGGGGCAATGCGAGAGTACCATTCTCGAGCCGGACCCTTAAGAGTTACGGGGAAGGTCTTGCATAGCAGAGCATCGGAAGCTTGATGGATGAGCATGAGGGTCTTGAAGCTTTCGATGTGATCGACCGTGTCAGTCTCCCCGGAATAAGTCTCGAATTGAGGAGGTTTAAAGCCAATTGGTACGGGTGCATCCATTATGGTTCGAGAGAAAGGAGGTCGACTAGGGCAAAGGGTCCTTCCTCTAAGCTCTTCTTCTCGGTCTAACTGACCCCAAGCACCTCTCCATTTCGTGGAGATGGCAGTAGACAGCGTCATCCCTTCGACGGTAATCAACCGAGCCTCTAGTCTCGTCTTCGTACGAGGGAGAGCGGGGGCTACGATGAAGGTAGCTCCTGGAGCGGCGAGGACTTGGCATGTGCCGGGGGTTGCTAGGAGCTGGGGGAGGAGTTAGGGACCGTCGGCAAGGACTTCGAACCGGAGGAGGAGTGGGAATCCTTAGAGCATTGGTGTTGTTGGGACGGAGATTGAGAGCTTGTAGGATGGTTGCTTGGAACTGCTGGAACTCAGCACGGGTGATGGGTGCCTCATCGTTCCTTGGATGTTGCCGACCGGCAGGGGAATGGGGTCTTCTCCTGTGATGCTCGGGGGACTCTCTCCGCCCCCTTTGGTTAGGGGACCTTCTGTAGTCTCGGCGGTGAGGAGATCGCTCATCTGGATGTTGCTGGTGGGGGGCTCCTTCTCTGGCCCGCTTTTCATCCAAACGGCGGCGAAGATCCTCATCCTTCTGCCGATTGAGGATGATGTTGCGAAGGTCGGAAGCTCGGGGATTGTGCGCGGCCATAGAATCCGAAGAGGCATTGTGGATGGAGACGTGGTCATGATAGAGAGGTTGTTTCTGCGGGTTGGGACCCTTAGGAGGTTGTTGATTCTGAGGAGGAGGCAGGTCCTGTTGGAGAGGGTCCTCTGCTTGAGCAGGAAGTTGCCCCTGCTGCTGAGCGGGTTGGATGGGGACTTCCTGTTGATGATCGGGGTTGGTTCCGCCGTTGGACCCTCTAGATCTTACTTTCCTAAGAGGCATGGCTGGAGAAGATCTGACCAATGGGAAGAGGGGAGGCAGCCATTCGTTTTGTTCCCACAGACGGCACCAATCTGTTGTCGCTGAATCTGGTGTAGGGGCAAACAGATAGTATTTTTGGATTCTTGGAAAACTTTGAATAGCAAACCTGTTACCTGTTCCACCGGAGTTTGACCGTTGACTCCCACCGTTCACTTGCAAAAAGTGTGAGACACCGGGGTTGATCCCGGCGACGCACCCTCCGACGCTCAAGTCAGTAATCAGTAGTGATTATGAAAGAGCGTAAAACTGGCAAAAGATTGATTACCTCTTAATGGAGATGGATGGGGGGTATTTATAGGCGGCGTTGGGGTCAGATTAGGAATGTAATTCCTGTGGTTAGATAAGGAATGTAATCCCTAATCCCCAGTGAAAGGATAAATATGAATCAGGGCCGTTGATTAGGATTAATCAGAAACCCTAATTCTATCCTTTCTGGACCGGGTTTGCTGCGGGTTGAAACCCGCACCCAGTTGAGGTGGATCCGTTCGCGGGTTAGTGGATCTTCGAGGAGGAGAACCAGTACCCGCTTCAGACCCGTTGGTAGGTGAAATTACCGTCTTACCCCTGGGCTTCAAGATTCGTGCCCGATTTGGACGGTTCCGATTTAACCCCATTTTTAGCCATATCAATTACCATTATGCCATTCAACATTATTACTCTTATTCCATTCTATAAATATATATATATATTATACTAGTATATTATACCTCCAAGAAATACAGGGTGTTACAAGCTTTCTCATGAAGCGTGAGGCTCGTCGCTCGGCATCAACCTCGAGCAAATGCCAAGCTTTCTCATAAAGCCTGAGGCTAAATGCTCGGCATCAACCTCGAGCAAAGGCCTAGCTTTCTCACAAAGCGTGAGCCTCGACGATCGGCATCCACCTTGAGCAAAGGCCTATCATTCTCACAAAGCGTGAGGCTCGACGCTTGACATCAATCTCGAGTAAGGGTCTAGCTTTCTCACAAAGCATGAGGCTAGATGCTCGGCATTAATCTCGAGCAAAAGCCTAGCTTTCTCATAAAATGTGAGGCTCGACGCTCGGCATCAACCTCGAGCAATGGACTAGCTTTTTCACAAAGCGTGAGGCTCGATGCTCGGCATCAACCTCGAGCAAAGGCCTAGTTTTCTCATGAAGCGTGAGGCTCGTCGCTCGACATCAATCTCGAGCAAAAACCTAGCTTTCTCACAAAGCATGAGGGTCGACGCTCGGCATCAATCTCAAGCAAAGGCCTAGCTTTCACAAAGCATGAGGCTCGACGCTCGGCATCGACCTCGAGCAAAGGCCTAGCTTTCTCACGAATCATGAGGCTCGACGCTCGGCATCGACCTCGAGCAAGGGCCTAGCTTTCTCACAAAGCATGAGACTCGACGCTCGGCATCAACCGCGAGCACAAGCCTTGCTTTCTCACAAAGCATGAGGCTCGACGCTCGACATGAATCTTGAGTAAGGGCCTAGCTTTCTCACAATGTGTGAGGCTCGACACTCGGCATCAACCTCGAGCAAAGGCCTAGCTTTCTCATGAAGCGTGAGGCTCGACGCTCGACATCAACCTCGAGCAAAGACCTAGCTTTCTCACTAAGTGTGAGGCTTGATGCTGGGCATTGACTCCGAGAAAGGGCCTAGCTTTCTCACAAAGTGCATGGCTCGACGCTTGACATCAATCTCGAGAAAGGGCCTAGATTGCTCACAAAGCGTGAGGCTTGACGCTCGACATCGATCTCGAGCAAGGGCCTAGCTTTCTCGCATTGCGTGGGGTTCGACGCTCGGCATTGAACTCGATCCAACCACTATTGTAGTCACGAGGCTCCGACCTCGGCGCTCGGAAGTCGTAGCTCAGTCGTCCCGGAACTCGGCGACTAGCCCATACACTCTTCAGGGATATTCCAACCTACTGTCACGAAACACCATCTACTGATCTTCTCCCAAGAATGAGCTACTCCTCGACGGTGGATACATACAACCCTCCAGGAATGAATGGTCTATGATGTGACAAAATAATCTGGTTCAATCCAAGCCGTCTGATCCCCTCAAAATTCGCTCAGCTCTGACCATCAGGCCTGATGATTCAACGGTCTTTCTACAAGTTCATGCCCACCAAGAAGCCGGTCGACCCGGCTCATTAGGGTTAACATACCCACTCTCTCTACCTATAAATATCATGCCCCCTTTCCTATACTGAGGTAATGACTTTCTCCACCTGAATCCTAGCTCTCATTTTACTTTCAAGTGACAGACTAAATCGTCGGAGAGCCTGTGCTGGGATCTCTCCCGATGTTTCTAGGCCTCTTGCAGGTGTTCCGGCGGTCAGTTTCCAACAACGCCCCCTCTCCTGCTCCCCATAAATACCCATCTCAGATTTGTTGCTGAGATCCGTTTCATATCTGTCCCTTCCATTACAAATTACAAGAACTCGCACCTGGTGATCCCACACTTAAAAAAGCAGCATCAGTTATGTAAAGACATAACTATGAAAAGACAACCTCTTTGAAGGAAAAATAGTTCAAAATCACAAAATGAGTGTACAATAGGAAGAACAATTTGAGGACAACCAGATGGAATCCCGATTCTCAAATCATCACTTGAATGCTCAAGCTAAGTAATGCATGAATGTGAAACTTGATAATCAAATGATTCAATTATCAAGTGATTCAATCAGATGAAACCCAATCCTTGTCATCGCCTAACCAATTGTCATCCTAAACAAGTATGTGGATATGTGGATCATACGGACCTTGCCAAATGCAAAATATATAAGCTCTCGGAGAGCTTTATGTAAGCATTTTTTCCACATCAAGTGGTAAATTTTATAACTTTCCATTGAAAAAAAATAATTGCAACACCCTTTCTACTATTCTCCTTCCCATCAGACCACTATTTCCACTGCCTCTCCTCCACCTCCCGAGCTCCTCCTCCATCACCACCACAATCATGGCCACCTCATCTCATGGACACCACCCACCACCGAACTCCTGGCCCACCTCCATGGTCGAGAGCTTGGAATCTGAATTTTTTTGTAGTACTAGGCCACCTTTTGAAACTGTTTGCGATTTTGGACCAGTTCTCTAACTATTAGCACTTATGAGCTAGTCGTTGCCATGCCAGCAGTGACCGCTATTCGTATTAGCGCTCTCTTCCTTTAGGAGATTATTAATGGAAATAATGGTCGCTCGTTTAATTTTTTGAAATTTTTGTTTCTAGTCCCTATTTCAATTAGAGACCACAGTATCTGTGAAGTCCCTGATCGAAATAGCGGTCTTATTTGAACTGTATTGAGACACTTAGCGAATTCCAGAGAGCTAGCTCTCTCTAGAAAAAAAATAATTTTTTTTTGAAACTGATGTCACTAGTCTAAATAGCAACCTTAGTAGAGCACTAAATCATCTTGCTCTCTGTAAGATTTGCAAAATAATCACACAACTAAGGTTGCTATTGGAAAAATTATGTCGTTATTCTCAATAGCGATCTCAGTAGGGAATTAAATCTATTTGTTTTTTGTAAGATTTGCAAAATAGTCACACAACCAAGGCCTCTATTCGGAATAGCGATCTAAGTATACTTACATCTTTATTCCGAATTGCAACCTCAATAGGGACTAAATATCCGTGCTCTCTATAATATTTACAAAATAATCTCCCAATTAAGGTTGCTATTTTGAATAGCGACCTAAGTTAAGAAAAAAGTTTAATTTTTTAAAGAGAGAACTAGCTCTGTGAAATTTGCTACACGTCTCAATACAGTTTAAATAAGGCCACTATTCCAATCGGCAATTTCACATATGCTGTGGTCGGTAATGGGAATAACGACTCCAGCACCGTCAGCACCCGCTCAGCCACTGCGACCTCCGGAGCTCCTCTCTATGCCGCCTCCTGCGTCGACAGCCAGACGCATGACCACACCCTGGTCGACCCCCAGTGCTGTGCGCCCTCCTTCTGCATTGCCACTCGACCACCTATCTGACCTCCCTACAGTCGCAAAAACAACCGCAGCCGGTCTCTCTCTCACCTTCTTGGTGTGCGAGTGTGACTGTGTTGAGTTGGGTTGTGTGGACCTACGTGTATTCTCGTTTGGTCCATGTAGTTGTGCGTTATTTGCTCATCGTTCGTGGGCATGTTTCGGTGTTCGTTTGTTGAGTTCGTACCCCGAGAATCCGTTCCCATTATTCTTGCTTTTGTGCTCTTTTTGTCGTCGTCTCTAAGGCAAGTAACTTGTATTTTTTTTCTTTGTGTAATACAAGTACTAAATACTGCATGTAGTATAGTTGGGTTCTAGAGACAATTCGTGTGTAAATCCTTTGGTATATATTGTCTCTATTGTGTTGATTCGACCATAGTTGCCTCACGACATACATGACATGAAACAACTAGGGATGACTACTTTTTGGATGTATAAATATATATGCATGCTATTTTGTGATATCATGTACTTGATGTGTTGTTCGTGCTATAACTTGTCGTGGACTTACAAAATACCCCATACCATATTATTTGGACATCTAGTATGCTATATTTCATGTTTGGGTTGATTTGGATGAGTTTTACATGAATTAGATGATTTTATGTTCGAAGAATAATTCTGTATTCTTTAATTCCTTGCTTTTGATCAGTATTATAGACCCTATTAAGGTCATTATATGAATATTATTTGTGAATATGAACTGTAGAGAATTTTTTCTATTTTCCAACCCTTCTAACAGATCTCAATTTCGTTTTACGAGTTGTGAGTTATTTTTATTTTACTACAGAGGTGTAGATAGATTTTCAGATTTTGATTTCTATGAATTCTGAAGAGTAATCTATTTTTATCGATGTTAAAAGTATTATTTTGATCCAATATTTTGCACAATACAACTAGACTTGATTGGGATTATCCCTGAATTTTTGTGAATCTATTTGATGAGTTTTACAAACCGTTCTATGTTTCCAAACAATTACTATACATGCAGAATTTTCATAATATTCAGTAAAGAACCTGATTTTCGACCCAATTCTACTTGCTGTTTGCAAAATATTTGTGAATATGAAAGTTAGCCTACTGTGTCTATTTATCACCTTTTTGGCGGATTTGGATTTGGATTTATGGTTTGTGAGATATTGCTGTTTTCGTACTGCCGTGTTTATAATTCCAGATTTACAAAACTACTGCATCTTGATGTTTTCTGATTTTTGTTGACTAAACTATTTAAATTGAAAAATTATGAAACTTTATATTCTGATGCTGCACATATAGGGGAATTCCCTAGATTTTTCGTGGATTTAATTATTGAGTTTTCATGCTATTTTTCTGACTTTGAATACAATCTTCTGATTTCTTGCTGAACACGTTTTCTGGTTTCAATTCAGTTTTGACTCATGTTTTTGTGAAACACTATATGACTTATATATATTCGCTGAATTCGGCCAGAAGTCTACTTTTCATATTTTCTGATGGATTCAGATTTGCATGTTTATAGCAACAGGAATCCCAGTTTTAGTGCATTACTGTGTCCTGAACTAGAATTTTCGTTGTACTATTCTTTTATGTGTTATCTTTCGTCTGTATATGTTTGTCTGTCACCCTGAACCTGTTAATTGTTTATACCATGCTATTCTCACTCTATTTTCTGCACATACATGCCTGTCTGATAATAATAACAAAATAACCAAGCCGGGGTTTGTGGGAAAGATCTAGTAGTGGAAAATATAGAAATGTGTACTTGGAAGGGGGCCCGTGTTTCCCATTTGATTATCTGTTATGTGGTACGATTTTGTTATCCGAACCTGACTACATTACTTTCCTATAGGAAGGTGTACTCAGAAGAGAACCCTTAGCTTCTATCTGTCTGTCTGGGTCTGCATCTGATATCTGTCTGTTTGATACCTCAGTACACGGCCCTATATGATCACCTACGAAATCTAAACGGAATTTTTTTGAATGTAGCAACCATGTGGTAAAAGGATAGACGCATGCCTAGATAGTAATAAACACAAGACTTATAAAGAACATGACATCTGTTATCTGTTTATCTGTATCTGTTATCTGACAATTGTTATCTGTTTATCTGTATCTATTATCTGACATCTGTTATCTGATTATCTGTTATTTGTCTGACTATTATCTGACACTATCATCTGTATATCTGTCTGTATACCACTTGACACTTGACACATGTTATCTGTATCTATTAGTATACCGTGCTATCTAATTTGTTTTCCTGATTCATGTTAGATATTCTGTTCTGTTGATATGCCCATTCCATGCTATGTTTGTTTCCGCTATTACTCTGCATCTGTTTATTTATTCTCTATACTTGTATCCTGCACTACAAGCGGCCCGTAACTTCATTAACGGGAATATTGTTTCCTTTCCTTTTTCCTGCAATTTATCTCAATGTGCTTTGTGCGTTTGTGAAATACGGGGTTAGCTGCAATATGTAGTGCCACTTGATTATCACAAAATACAGGTGTAGCAATTGTTTGTGGAACTCTCAAGTCTTCTAAAATGTAGTGTAACCATGTTAACTCCAGACAAGTGTTTGCCATAGCTCTGTATTCAGCTTCTACGGAAGTTCTAGATACATTTGCTTATTTCTTAGATTTTCATGAAATGAAAGAATCCCCAAGAAAAATACAATACACCCGTAAATGATCTTCTTGTGAAGTTGCAACCTGCCCAATCAGAATCACAATACGCTTTGAGATCAATGTTGTTTGCAGCACGGAACAACAAACCTTGTCCAGGCGTACCCTTAAAATATTTGAGGATCCGAAGTGCGGCATCCCAGTGTGGCTTTCTAGGCTCCTGCATGAACTAGCTTAAAGTGCGGACAGCGTAGACTATATCTGGCCTTGTCACCGTAAGATAAATTAATCTTCCGACTAATCTTTTGTATTTGGTTGGGTCGCTTAATGGTGAACCATTTATGGGATTGAGTTTCAAATTTTGTTCCATTGGAAAATTTTCTAGTCGTGCACCCATGAGTCCTGAATCTTCTAAGACATCCAAAGAATATTTTCTTTGAGACATGAAAATTTCTTTCTTGGATCGTGAAAACTCGATGCAGAATTTTTGAAGAAGGAATTTTTTATGAGTAATTTTCTCCCACTTCCACTCCGGAATAGGAAGCAGTTGAAGAAGTCCAGCAGTCCTCTGATGTTCTCTTTCACTTGTTGACAGATTAGACACTGAGAAACAAATCTTGCAACATCCCTCTTCATACCATGCCACCAGAAATGCAACTTCAAATCTCGATACATCTTCGTACCACCTGGATGAATAGAATATGGTGAACGGTGAGCTTCTTCAAGTAACTTCTGCCTGACTTCTCCTTTCGGAACACATAGACGGGTCCCAAAGTGGAGAGATCCATCCCCATGAATCACCATATCAGTCCTCGAACCAACATCAACTTCAGCTCAAAACTTCTGCAACTGCACATCACCAGACTGTGCCTCCTTAATCTGATCCACCAAAGGCGACTGCAACTAGAGCACTATACAACTCTACTCAAAACCAGGAAAAACCACTTCCAAATCCAATCTCCTTATAGCTTCCAAAAGTTCCTTCTGCTCAGTAAGAACCATAACAACAGGTCTTCTGCTCAAAACATCAGGTACCGAATTAATCTTGCCAGGGTAATATTGCAAACTGATATCATAATCTGCCATCAATTCCAACCATTGTCTCTGCCTCATATTCAGCTCCTTCTGAGTGAACATATACTTGAGACTTTTGTGGTCAGTGAAAATCTCCACTCGGTCTCCAAGTAAATAATGCCTCCAAAGCTTAAAAGCAAAGATCACAGCTGCAAGCTCCAAATCATGTGTAGGATAATTCTTCTCGTGCGGCCTCAATTGTCTAGATGCATAAGCAACAACCTTGCCTCATTGCATCAGAACAGCACCCAAACCTCTACCTGAAGCATCACAATGAATTACGAAACCTCATGATCCATCCGGTATAGTCAACACAAGTGCTAATGTCAACCGATTCTTCAATTCAACGAAGGCTTCTTCACAGGAATCATCCCACACAAAATTCTGATCCTTTCCAGTCAACTTGGTCAACGGCCCTGCAGTCTTCAAGAAATCCCAAACAAACTTTCTATAGTAACCCGCTAGACCAAGAAAACTTTGAACTTCCGATACTGACTTCGGCGTCGGCCAATCCTTAACTACAGAAATCTTGGACGGATCGACAAAAACTCCATCACCAGAAATGATATGACCCAAGAACGCCACACGATCCAACGAAAACTCACACTTGCTAAGCTTCCCATACAGCTGATTCTCCCTCAAAGTTTGCAACACAACCTTCAAGTGCTCAGCATGCTCATCACGGTTTCGAGAGTAAACGAGAATGTCATCAATAAACACCACTACAAACTTGTCCAGAAAGGGAGAGAAAACCCGGTTCATCAAGCTCATAAATACTGCTGGAGCATTAGTAACTCCAAAAGGCATCACCAAGAATTCATAGTGCACATATCTTGTACGAAAAGTAGTTTTCTATATATCCTCGGCTTTCACCTTAACTTGATGGTAACCAGAACGAAGATCCAGCTTTGAAAATACAAATTCGCTTCCTAATTGATCATATAGGTCATCAATCCTTGGCAACGAATACCGGTTCTTCACTGTGACATTATTGAGCTTGTGGTAGTCAATGCACAACCTGCGACTACCATCATTCTTATTGACGAACAGTACCGGAGCTCCTCAAGGCAAAATACTTGGCCTGATAAAACTCAGCCAACTCAACAGGAGCCATTCTCTACTGACTCTTAGAGATTGAAGCTGTTCCTAGCTGAATATCAATACTGAACACCACTTCACTATCTGGCAGTAATCTCGGCAATTCCTTATGAAAACCATCCAGAAAATCCCGCACAACCAACGGTGCAACATCACCATCAGCACACACTTCCTCCATCACTCCAACTTCTTGGCTTGCCAACTTCTCCACACTAGCAAGTGGCGTTTCACCGGCACAAAATTCAAATTCCTGACGTTCTTCTTGCGGCAGTCAATTACAGCATGAGTGACACAAAGCCAATTCATCTCCAGCATAACATCAAATCCAGAATTATTGATGACAATCAGATCGGCAACAAAATCCACACCACCAATAACTAAGAGACTCTGCTCGAAAATCTGAGAACACACGACAACACCTCCACCAGTAGAAATATTCCAAGCTGCTGGCATAGCGTTGCTAGCCAAGTGATGCAAATCGACGAACTGGGAAGAAACAAAAGAATGAGTTGCACCAGAGACAAAGAGAACATGAGCAGGAAAGGAATGGACAAGGATAATGCCTAGCAAGAAGTCAAAGTAAGAGCACAGAAGGCAGAAGCAAATGCAAGAAACATACATGAATGGATGGCTAGCATGATAAGCAACCGAATAGAATAACAAAATAGTAAGGAAAAAGGAAGGAAACAATGCAAGGGGGAGAAGCAACATGAGAATCCTGGGACCTGTGGGTTATGGGCCCACCACGCTTTCGTTGCGCCATTCTGATGGTGAAGCTCCAAGCTGTAGACATGTCATTGTAGATCAAGCGATGTCGATCGATGGACCAAGCAGGAAGAAGAAGAAGAACGGATGATGCCGAAATCAAAAAAATATGGGTACAAAAGAATAAAATTATACCCAACAAGGAATCAATGAATAGAAGGGACAAAAAACAACAAAAACTGAAGGGATTGAATGTGAAGGAATCAAAGAGGAATCAAACAAGACTAGTTTCCATATCATAAGTTGGATATCAATTGTTCATGTGATCTTTGTATTGCACATACTGTTGAGTCAAACCGGTTAAAACCCAAATTTGATTAATATATCAATCAAAGCAAAACTTTCTTTCGTTAGTCATGTTTGACTGATAAATTATTCAAACTTGGGCTCTGATATCACTAAAAACCTTGTCACGCCCCGTTTTCCAAAAATATAGAATACAAGCACATAACATTGGCTGAGCGAATGACTAACATCATCCATAAGTTGTTTATCTGATCAACTCAACAAAATAATCAATACAGAACAATTGCACAGGTAATAATAATAATCTCATGAACAATAATACTTGGAATGAAGCAATATGAAATATCCAAATACAATAAAACGTCTAGAAATAAATAATAAAATCCGGGTCATAAGCCCAATACAATAATAAATCTAATCTCAGATAATTAATAAGTCTCAATACATTAAGTTCAATAAAATAATAAGCAATAAGAAAGCATTAAGTCTTCAGAATCTTTATTCTTCAATCCCAGCAGGCAATTATCCCTTATTACCTGTGAACACTTCATCTAAAAAGAGAAGAAAAATTGTCCTTAGAGAAAGTCATGGACAGCAAGTGTAGAAAGCAAGGAACAATGGAATAACGATATAACAATGAATTCAATGAATCAATAGGAATCAATAACATGGGACAACAACAATAATCGATATCATGATGAATGATGCAATGGTTATAAACAATGATTCAATATTCGATAACGATATTCAATGGTCGATAACACTTAGACAATATTCGATATCACTTAGACAATATTCGATATCAATAGAAACAATGATGTACAATATGCAATGTCGATGTGGTGTGATCCTTAAGTCTATTAATTTCAACCTAACTAATGCATGTACTACTGCATCCCATACTACAGGTTCGATGCATACAATCAATTTCGTTTAGACTAAGTGGTGAATTCTATAGATCATGTATCGGTACGATAATCACTGATACAATACAATATTGTTGTACGATACATTACGATGATTCATTGATTCACTGGTATGATTCATTGATACGATTATTAATACGATACATTGATACAAAACACGAAAGATTGAGGTGTCGTTTTCAGCGCTCCACAATCAATCGATAAATACTAGCCAACACAGTCACTACATTATTCACTACTCAAGTCAATCCCTTAAACCCTGACTTTTTAATTATTTTATTAATATAACAATACAATATGCAATTCGAGATATTGGATGAACAATAGTGCCAATAAAGGAACAATAAGATGGTAACATGAAGTAGGAAAATTAGAATGATGACAATAGGAAACTAGGACCATAAAATATAACATACACACTTCGATTCATGCAATACAATGATATAGGAATAATTAATTCAATAAAACTGGAAAATAAAATTCTGGACAGCAAGAGTAGTCTGCACTAAAATGTAATTTTCTACTGCTACAGAACTCAAAAACTGAATCTATCAAAATTTCTAGAAACTAGACTTCCACACGGTTCGAACGCATATTTAAAGTTCAAAATCCGACAAAAGTAGCTATGTCAAACACGTCATTCTTTACAGATTTCATGTTCAGGCAGAAATCCAACATCATGTTATTATATTTTTAGAATCAGAAAAAGTTTGAAATAAAATTCATTAAAAATATTTATTAGACTCCTAAACATGTTAAACAAAAATCTAAAATTTATCAGAGCAAAATTTTAACATTTGATCAGCCTTTTAATGGTTTAAACATGAATCATACAAGAATCTGAAAATCTGGAAATAAAAACACAACTGTAGTAAAACGATCATAACTTTTGCTACACAACTCAGAATTCAGAAATTCAAGATCAACTGAAAACTAGAAAGATAAGGCTACAATTCTTATTCGTAAAGTTATTTATTTTAAGATTATTTACTTGGTTGAAAGTAACATACAAAATACAGACAGCAAACAACATACAGGTTTTTGGGTATTTTTCATGAAATTAATTAATTAAAAATAATGGGTATCAATTCTATTAGTCAATAAACTTCATAATCAGCATGATGGGTAAAATAAAATGATGAATAAAAAATAAAATCACATCCATACACTAATTTAATATCAAATAAACAACAATCGATCAATCAAATATATAACCTAGCAATTCTTTCTACAATAAATTAATTGTGTGACAATTTTATGAGTACTCCTATCATGAATACTATATGGATGCATGAAAAATTCAATCTTTAGAGTCAATAGAGGCACGATGTCAAGCATATTGGGGTTTGCTCGTGTAAACCCTCAATAGACCCAATGAAAGATAATCAATTCAATGATACGATAAACGATTAGGATCTACTTGCGGAGTTTCAATAAAATTCTTGAATTTGATTGAATTAGCAATTCAAGATGAAGAGTGACTTGCCTTATGGACGATGAAATTGAATACCAAGAATAACGGGATGAAAATCCCGAAGCAATGAACCCACAAACACACGAAATAACACATGTATACTATGTGCAAACGAAACTGAAAGCAGCAACAGCAATAGAGCTGCAACAACAACAGTAGAAATGGGAGAGATGGACATGGGTCTGGCTTGGCTTGACGGTGGACGACCGGTGAGGGCGGCAGCGCGGGGTTGTCGACGGGAGCAAGACAGCAGCGAGGGTTGGCTGCTGTCGATCGGAAACAGGGCAAAGGAGCGAGAAGGTGGGTCGAGGGTGGTGTCTGGGTTGCTGGCAGCGTCGACGAGAAGCGAGGTCGACGGGGGGGGGGGGGGGGTCACCGGAGTAGGCCGGAGAGGGTGTTCGGCGGTTTTGGGCGGGAAAAACATGTCGGGGAGAGAGAAACGGAAAGAGAGAGAAATAGGAGAGAGATTATGTAACCCCTGTTTTCCCAAAAACGTATTTTTGTGTATTTTATGTATTTAAAATTTTTGCAAATTATTTTTTTTCCGGTTTTCAAATTTTTATGATTATTATTAGTATTATTGTCCTCTTTGATATTTTTGACTGGTTATTAAAAATTCACTTTTATTTACTAAGGGAATTTGTAGTTATTTCAAATAAACTCTATAGTGCAATGCAAATTACAATTTTTTTTATATGGATCATATTTTTATGAATGTTTTCTATTGGATTTAATAATCCTAAAACCCTATTGGACTTTACCCATTAAACCCAAACCCTATTTAACCCTTTTATTAACCCATTTATAAACCCATACCCATTTACGTAAACCCTATAACTCAAACCACTCAAACCCGTTAACATCCTATCTGCATTTCTACCCGTTACCCATCAACCTACCCCTACCCGTTAACAACCTAAACCCTATTTCCCCACCCTATATATGTTGATTCTTGATTTTGATGATCACAACACACTGCAACATGTGTCTATGCTATACAGCTAAAATTGCAGGTTGTACACACAAAAGACTATTTCAGCTGAACAAATGAACAAGCACAAAGACTCCAGATAAATACAATGGTTTAAGCTTCACTCAGACAAGACTCAAGACTCAAATCAAGACTCAAGACCTCAAGCTCAAATGTGTCAATAAATTGTCATGTCTTGTAAACAATGTAATTTTACTTTTGTTGAGTCTTAGTATGTTGTAAAGCCTTGTCACACACACATACACTCACTATTTTATAATGTGTGTTTTTCAAAAACAACAAAAAGAGTCAAAACAGTTTGAAATAATTTAACTGTTGAGTACCAGTCGATTGATGCCTCTGGCAGTCGACTGTCAGTACAAAACTGTTTAAATTTATTCAAACTCTGACCAGTCGACTCATTATGGCAACCCAGTCGACTGTTCGAGTGCTTTTGACCGTTTTCTGTTTTCAAAATCGATTTTTCAAAATCAAAAGCTTTAAGATCCGTTGATTGACAGTTGGAATAACTGTCTCCCAACGTCCAAGAGTTCTAACTCTATAAATAGAGTTCAGAACTCACTGAAAAGATCTCACAATACTTTTTAACATATTCGAGCATTCTTGAGCATTTCTAAGTGATAAAGAGAAAAAGCATTAAAGTTTCAAAATCTTTGGTTCTCTACACTCAGTCCAGTATAGCAACAATTTCGTTTTGGACTGGGTATAGAAGTCGACCTATTTTTTAGCCACGTTCTACAACACATAACACCAACAAGGCTATAGGTTGACTGTAAGATTTTTATTGTTTCTTTTTGCTCTCGGTTGGAGAGTTAGACTCTAGGGTGTAGAGTCGGTCGTTTCACTCTTGGTAGTAGAGTGGGTCTGCTTTCTCTGGTTGAGAGAAAGGACTACAGGTTAGACAAGGTTGTTGTCTTAACGCCGTAGGGTATTCTTGTAAACTTGTTTTTCAAGAATAGTGAAAATCTCAAGTGGGTTGCTTGGGGACTGGATGTAGGTCGGAAGGACCGAACTAGGATATATCGTGTGTACTCTGTGATTGCTTGTCTTGATCTTGCATTTACTTTTTGTTTACTTAAGTTCTGTGAAACTTGTCTGGACAGTCGACTCCTTGCATTACCAGTCGACTGGTCAGTCTCGTATAAGTTGTATTTTCACTGTGTCTTCAGTCGCCTGTCTCAACTTTAAGTCGACTGCACAGAGTTGTTTACTTTTGCTTTTATTTGGTCATATCAGTCGACTGGTTCACAACTAAGTCGACTACACCGAAGAAAAATTTATTTATTCCGCAGTTTTTAATTAACACTATTCACCCCCCCCTCTAGTGTTTGTTGCATCGCCTACAGGATCCAACACTTGGTATCAGAGCAAGGTTTACAGGCTATGGCAACTACTTCAAATGCTAATCAATATAATGAAGGCCAATCTACACAAAGGCCACCGCTATTCGATGGAACGAACTACAATTATTGGAAGTGCAGAATGAGAATCTACCTCCAATCAATCAACTACGAAATATGGCACATGACGGAGACGGAATTCACTGCCCCTACTATACCATATGCACAATGGAATGATGATCAAAAGAACCAAACTATGATTAATGCCAAAGCAATGAATGCATTATTTTGTGCACTCACAAAGGAAGAGTTCAACCGTGTATCAAATGCTACAACCGCACATCAAATCTGGCATACACTCGAGGTAACACATGAAGGAACAAATAAAGTTAAAGAGTCTAAAATCTCTGTTCTTGTTCACAGGTTTGAGATGTTCCGAATGAAGGACAATGAAACTGTATCCGAGATTATCACCAGATTTACTGATATCACAAACTCTCTTGTGGCACTTGGAAAGACATATACTCAAGCAGAGATGGTTAGAAAAGTCCTTCGTGCACTCACTCCAGAATGAGAAAAGAAGACCACGGCAATAGAAGAAGCAAATGATTTGTCACAACTTTCTCTTGAGAATCTTGTGGAAAATCTCATGGCATACGAGGTTCAACTTGAAGATCGAAAGAAGGATGCAGAATCACATCAAGCAAAGAAGAAATCATTGGCTTTTAAAGCCATGACAGACTCAGAAGATGAGGAAGAAGATGAAGAGGAGATAGCAATGTTCACTCGAAGATTCAAAAAATTCTTAAAGAAGGGTAAGTTTAATTCCAAAAATAGAGATTCTAATAACCCTCCTACTTGTTTCAGATGCAATAAAACAGGTCACATGAAGAAGGATTGTCCCTTAGAAAATGCAAAGAACAAAGGAAAAACATCCAACTTCAAGAAGGACAAATACTCAAAGAATAAATTTGCCAAGAACAAGAAGGCCTATCACGCAACATGGGATGATAGTGATTCCTCTTCCGAAGAAGAAACGGATGAAAACAATGAAGTGGCAAATATGTGCTTCATGGCTTCACAAGATCATGTAAGTAATGACTTCGATTCAGAAGATTTACTTGATGCCTTTAATGAAATATTTCAAGAGTTAAAAAAGGAAAAGATTAGAGTTAAGAGTCTAGAGAAAGTTAATCAAACACTTTCTCAAGAAGTCTTAACCTTGATAAGGAAGTGAAATCCTTAAATTCTCGCATTGCAAGTTTAGATACTGATCTTGAGTCTCTCAAAAAGAATTATGAAGAGATATCAAAGAACGTATCTAAGTTTAACAAAGGCAAAGAGAATTTAAATGATGTCCTTCATCATCAAGTAAAATCTAGTCAAAAATACGGTCTTGGTTTCAAAAATTCTTCTATAAAAGAATCTTCTGCTAAAAACACTAGTAGAAACAAATCAGCATCTATTTCTAGTGTTACGCACAAATTATATGAATTTTTTGAAAAGCCTAAAGTAGTAAATTCTAGTGATAAAAGCAAGTCTGACATTCGGTTAAGTCGACTAAGCCTATCTATCAGTCGTCTGTCCAGAGGAATTGAATCTTATTCAACAAGATCAAAACCTAATATAAGTCGACCTAGTGTACCATACAGTCGACTGACTCACACTAGAAGTCGACTGAAGGACACTGCCAAGTCGACTGGACAGAACAAGTTTGTATGGGTTCCAGTCAGCTTAACTCAGAATGATAGAATTGCGTATATTAATTCATATGTATTAAATGTGTGTAATTCCATTAATTATATTCCTGCTTATGGAAGAAGATCAAACTCTTCATGGGTTTGGTTTCCCCCAAACTAATATGTTTTGGACCCAATAAAAAGGGTACCATATTTACCTTGAATATTTTATAGGTACCCAAGAAAGATCGCTGGATACTTGACAGCGGATGTTCAAAACATATGACAGGACATGCCAACCTTCTATCCACCATTCAAAGCATAGATGGAGGAACTGTTACCTTTGGTGATAACAACAATGGCAAAGTCATAGGTATCGGCATGGTTGGTAAAAATTCTAACCCCACTATAGAAAATGTATTGTTAGTTAGCGGATTAAAGCATAATCTATTAAGTATTAGTAAATTATGTGATAAAGGGTATAAAATAGTATTTGAAAAAGATGCATGTTTGATTTATGACTCTACTATGCAAAATATTATTTTTCAAAGTTTTCGTAAAAATAATATTTATGAATTGTGTTTGAATACAATTAAGTTTTCAAACGATTTTTGTTTAATAGCCTCTAACAATGAATCTTGGCTATGGCATAGAAGATTTGGACATGTGAACATGAAGAATCTCTCAAAATTATCTAAATATAACCTAGTTAAAGGACTGCCAAAACTATCCTTTAAAAAGGATAAGTTATGTGATGCATGTCAACTAGGAAAACAAATCAAATCCACTTTTAAAACAAAAGAAGTAATTTCTACTAGTAGGCCGCTCGAATTAATTCATATGGATTTATTTGGCCCTACTAGAGTTGCTTTTTTAAATAAAAGTAGATATGTATTTGTTTTAGTAGATGATTTTTCAAGATTCACTTGGACATTCTTTTTAAAACATAAAAATGATGCTTTTGATGAATTTGCACATTTTTGTAAACGTATTTAAAATCAAAGATCTCTAACCATAGTCACTATTAGAAGTGATCATGGTGGAGAATTTGAGAATGAAACATTTACAGAATATTGCAACAAGAATGGTATAACACATTCATTTGCATTTCCTAGAGCTTCACCACAAAATGGAGTGGTTGAAAGGAAGAATAGGACTTTGCAAGAATGCGCACGTACCATGCTTGTTGAAAGCAATTTACCAAAGCACTTTTGGGCTGAAGCTGTTGCTACAGCTTGTTATGTTTTAAATAGAATTCTTATAAGACCTAAGCTAAAGAAGACTTGTTATGAGTTGTTTTTTAACAAAATTCCTAAAGTCTCTTACTTTAAGACATTTGGTTGTAAGTGTTTTATTCTGAACACTAAAGATAATTTAGACAAATTTGATCCTAGATCTAATGAGGGTATCTTTTTAGGATACTCAAATAGGAGTAAAGCATATAGAATTTTCAATAAGTCTACAATGACTATTGAAGAGTCAATGCATGTTACATTCGATGAATCTCTGCCTTCATCAAATTTAAATAAAGATGATGAAACTGATTCATCACCTTTAAATAATGTGATTAAATCTTTAGAACAGACTAGTCTGGCTGATAAGTCGACTGATAAGGATTTCCAGTCGACTGAAGTAAAGCAGTCGACTGAAGAACCTGTCAAGTCGACTGATCCTATTGTGATATCTTCAACTTTACCAAAATCATTTGTTGAAGTTAAAGATCATCCTCATGACTTAATAATTGGTGACATCTTCCATGGTATTCAGACACGTTCACATGTTAATATGATTTCTCATACAGCATTCTTGTCGGATTTTGAACCGAAAAATATACAAGAAGCTTGTGAGAATGAATTTTGGATGAATGCCATGCAAGATGAATTAAACCAATTTATAAGGAATGATGTATGGGATTTAGTTCCACGACCTCCTGATCAGACTATTATTGGTACCAAATGGGTATTTAAAAATAAGTTAGATGAATCAGGACAAGTTGTAAGGAACAAAGCTAGATTAGTTGCTCAAGGGTATAATCAAGAAGAAGGTATAGATTTTGATGAAACATATGCTCCTGTTGCTAGACTAGAATCAATTCGTATTTTATTATCTTTTGCTTGTTTCATGAATTTTATACTTTATCAAATGGATGTTAAAAGTGCTTTTCTTAACGGGTTTATTAAAGAAAATGTTTATGTTAAACAACCACCAGGTTTCGAACATGAACAATTTCCAGATCATGTTTATAAATTGAAAAAGGCTTTATACGGTCTTAAACAAGCACCTCGTGCTTGGTATGATCG
The DNA here is from genome assembly GCA_017893485.1 of Hemerocallis citrina. Taxonomy (NCBI): domain Eukaryota; kingdom Viridiplantae; phylum Streptophyta; class Magnoliopsida; order Asparagales; family Asphodelaceae; genus Hemerocallis; species Hemerocallis citrina. The sequence continues at coordinate 127,444,084 of CM030362.1, forward strand.
TCTGAAATCTTTTCTTTTAGAAACAGGATTTGAGATAGGTAAAGTAGACACTACTTTGTTTATTAAGAGATTTAAGAATGATATATTAATCATACAAATATATGTTGATGATATAATCTTTGGTTCTACTAATAATAATCTATGTCAAGAGTTTTCTAACACCATGAAAAACGAGTTTGAGATGAGTCACATGGGTGAACTCAATTATTTCCTTGGACTTCAAATTAAACAGTCCTCAAATGGCATATTTATTAATCAAGGAAAATATGCAAAGGAATTACTCAAACGTTTTAACATGGATAGTACTAGTAGTAAATCCACACCTATGGCTACTACTACTACCCTTGACAAAGATATATTAGGTAAGAGTGTTGATCAAAAACTCTATCGAGGTATGATTGGTTCACTCTTACATATTACCGCAAGTAGACCAGATATTATGTTCAGCGTATGTTTATGTGCTAGATATCAATCTAGTCCTAAAGAGTCTCATTTAAAAGCTCTGAAACAAATTTTAAGATACATTAAAGGCACATCTGAATATGGTTTATTTTATCCACGCACCAATAATTTTTAACTTTTGTCATATAGCGATGCTGATTTTGCTGGTAGTAAAACTGATCGCAAGAGTACGAGTGGAACATGTCACTTTTTGGGACATTCACTAGTCTCTTGGTGCAGTAAAAAGCAAAATTCCGTATCCCTATCAACTACAGAAGCTGAGTATATCGCTGCAAGTTTGGCATGTGCACAAATCTTGTGGATGAAACAAACTTTATTAGATTATGGCATTTCATTTGAAAAACCTTTAATTATGTGTGATAATACCAGTGCAATTAATCTATCTAAAAATTCGATTCAACATTCACGTACGAAACATATTGATATTCGACTTCATTTTCTACGTGATCATGTTTTAAAAGGAGATATATCTTTAGACTTTATCTCTACTGGTAAACAAGTAGCAGACATCTTTACCAAACCCCTTAAAGAAGATACTTTTATTAACTTAAGAAGAGAACTAGGAATATGTGATTTTATTGACATTTGTTGAAAATTGTATCTGTTAAAGTCGACTGTGTTTGTGATTAAGTCGACTGTACTGTATTTTAATATATACCTTTTTTGTTCTCTGACCAGTTGCCTGATCCTTATTCCAGTCGACTGATCAGCAGATATAAAAATTTTAGTCTCTTCTCGACTAAGTCGACTGCTATACCCTACCAGTCGACTGTCGCGAGTTCAAAAGTCTTCAGCGACGACTCATCACAGCTATTGAGATAAAAATCTAATCTCTTTTCACCCGTGACTACTCATATCAGCCGTCGATCTCTACTCTTCCAATCTCATCCTTCAATCTCCAGTTAAAAACCCCTTTTTACAGTCCCCTTATTCACCTTTTACCGTTCTCTCCATTTTTCCCAAATTCTCGAAACCCTAATCAGAGAAGAAGAAGAAGTCGACTCAATCTGCTGCTGCTGCTCGACTCTTTGCTGTTTTCTCTCTTTTTCTTTGGTAAAATCCTTCCTACACTCTTTTTGTTATGGATCCTAAGCGCTCTAAGAGGTCCCATGATGCTAGTTCATCTCAAGATTACTCACAATATTTGTTGAGTCCGGATCTATTAGAACGTTGGCACTTAATGTGTAGCATTATTATTTTTCCGGGTCGTTTTGTCAATTTTGGTGATTTGGATAGGTTTAACCTTGTTCCCTTATTCCAAAATTGTAGTCTCTATGATTATCTCTCTTTAGCTAATCAACCCGACTATTACCCACAACTAATCTATCTCTTCTATACGAACATGAGAGTTGTTCAATTAAGAGATGGAGATATTGTGATTCGTTCTTCAGTCAAAAATACCAAAATGACTCTCACACCAAAGAGAATCAATCAAGTAATGGGTATTGATGACGAAGGACTTGATCTCGGTGACATTATCCTTGATGATTTTTCTATTTTATCTAAAATATTTTTGCCAAATCAAGGACCCCCAATGACTAGTAAAAACATAACTCCTGTTGCAAAATTAGTTGCTAGAATACTTGCTTATAACATTCTTCCCAAAAGAGGAAGTTATGATCAGTATTCGATGGAATTGCAACAAGCTGTTTATGCCATTTTTGGTAAAATAGCTATTAATTGGGGTCGTGTCATTTTTTCTAAACTTCAACAAAATCATATTCACTTTTTACCTTTTGGAGGTCTCCTTACCAGGGTCTTTGAAGCTTATGATATTGATCTCGACTCCGAGACCAATGTCGTCAAGCAATATGAATGCTTCGATCGTGCTAGTTTAGCACGTATGAAGCTTCTTGATGCTGCTCCTAGAACAACCCCTAGGTCTCCTCCTTCACAAGTTCCTTTGGCTTCTAGTGCTAGACCTTCAGCCTCTTCTAGTTCTTCTCGTCCTCAAGCTAGATATGAAGATCCATCAACTCTTTATGAATGTGTCAATTACCTTATGAAACATTCAGAGACTGTTGATTCTCAGCTTCACTCCATTGACTCCAAAATTGATCACCTAACCAATCTCTTCACTTCTCAATTTCCCCCTCCTTCTCATGCTGGTGATGAAGACTCAGAAGAAGACGATTGAAGATTATTTTTTCGTTATTATGTAATTTTTATTTTTTTTTATTTTCTATGTATTGATGAACTTCTTAGCTTATGTATGAGACATTTTCTTTTATGCAAAAGACTGGTTATTTTGTGTTTTTGTTGATGACAAAGGGGGAGAAACATCTCTCTTATTTATCTGTGTTTATTTGTGTGTTTACTTGTTTCACTGGTAAGTCGACTGCTAGACTGTCACAGTCGACTATGCATACTGTATTTTGTAATATTACTGTGTTTATGTTTTTCTGTTCAGCCAACTGCCTCTATGTTTTAAGTCAACTGATACATCTATTTTATGATGCATATTGTGTATGCATGTTATGCTCTTAAAAGGGGGAGCATATCATTACTATGCTTGTATATTATTTTTTGTTATTATCAGCTATTGTGTTGTCATCATCAAAAAGGGGGAGAATGTTGATTCTTGATTTTGATGATCACAACACACTACAACATGTGTCTATGCTATACAGCTAAAATTGCAGGTTGTACACACAAAAGACTATTTCAGCTGAACAAATGAACAAGCACAAAGACTCCAGATAAATACAATGGTTTAAGCTTCACTCAAGACAAGACTCAAGACTCAAGACCTCAGGCTCAAATGTGTCAATAAAATGTCATGTCTTGTAAACAATGTAATTTACTTTTGTTGAGTCTTAGTATGTTGTAAAGCCTTGTCACACACACATACACTCACTATTTTATAATGTGTGTTTTTCAAAAACAACAAAAAGAGTTAAAACAGTTTGAAATAATTTAACTGTTGAGTACCAATCGACTGATGCCTCTGGCAGTCGACTGTCAGTACAAAACTGTTTAAATTTATTCAAACTCTGACCAGTCGACTCATTATGGCAACCCAGTCGACTGTTCGAGTGCTTTTGACCGTTTTCTGTTTTCAAAATCGATTTTTCAAAATCAAAAGCTTTAAGATCCGTTGGTTGACAGTTGGAATAACTGTCTCCCAACGTCCAGGAGTTCTAACTCTATAAATAGAGTTCAGAACTCACTGAAAAGATCTCACAATACTTTTTAACATATTCGAGCATTCTTGAGCATTTCTAAGTGATAAAGAGAAAAAGCTTTAAAGTTTCAAAATCTCTGGTTCTCTACACTTAGTCCAGTATAACAACGATTTCGTTCTGGACTGGGTATAGAAGTCGACCTATTTTTTAGTCACGTTCTACAACACATAACACCAACAAGGCTATAGGTTGACTGTAAGATTTTTATTGTTTCTTTTTGCTCTCGGTTGGAGAGTTAGACTCTAGGGTGTAGAGTCGGTCGTTTCACTCTTGGTAGTAGAGTGGGTCTGCTTTCTCTGGTTGAGAGAAAGGACTACGGGTTAGACAAGGTTGTTGTCTTAATGCCGTAGGGTATTCTTGTAAACTTGTTTTTCAAGAATAGTGGAAATCTCAAGTGGGTTGCTTGGGGACTGGATGTAGGTCGGAAGGACCGAACCAGGATATATCGTGTGTACTCTGTGATTGCTTGTCTTGATCTTGCATTTACTTTTTGTTTACTTAAGTTCTGTGAAACTTGTCTGGACAGTCGACTCCTTGCATTACCAGTCGACTGGTCAGTCTCGTATAAGTTGTATTTTCACTGTTTCTTCAGTCGCCTGTCTCAACTTTAAGTCGACTGCACAGAGTTGTTTACTTTTGCTTTTATTTAGTCATATCAGTCGACTGGTTCACAACTAAGTCGACTGCACCGAAGAAAAATTTATTTATTCCGCAGTTTTTAATTAACACTATTCACCCCCCCTCTAGTGTTTGTTGCATCGCCTACAGGATCCAACAATATATTCACCCTGTTACCCCCGACTTCTCACCTTCTGCAAACCCATGTAGCCTCTCCTTGCTCTCTCGATCACCTCCTAGCCTTCCACCACCTGTGTCCCCTTCCTGTGCCTCACCCGACTGCCCTCTCATCCTCCCCCTTGCCGCTCTCATCCCCCCATGCGCCTCCTCCTGCAGCGGCAGCAACCAGTTGCCATCCCGGTGCACCCTGACCATCGCTCCATCCCCTGGCATTCGACGACAGCGGTCGCGACCATCCCCTATGCGCGCCCTTACATCCTCCTATGCCTACACCGCCCTAGCTTCTGTTCCGGTGCTCCTTGCTGTGTTTCCCCATCCTGCGCAACACCAGAGCTTCAGTCGCCGCCTGTGCTCTCCTCCCTACGTGGCCGGTGCCCCTCAGCGAATGCGACCACAGCAACAACCCACCTCTTCTGCTGTGCACCCCTCCCGTCGCTTCCCCACAACCACCTGCGGCAGCTCCCTCTGCCTGTCTTTCTATCGGTCCCCTTGGCCACAGTCAGTCCTTGCCGGTGCTGCCCTTTAGCGCCGCCACGTCGGAGCCAAGCCAGTGCCATTGATGGGTTTTGATCATGTTGGTTGTGAGCCGTCCGATCGACTTGATCATCTTGATCTTGATTGATTGATTCCTAACCGTCCGTTGATTGTGATCTTGATCTCTTGATCGTGATTGATTGGTTCTTGGCCGTCCATTGGATCCTGATCATCATGCTTGATTGGATGTGGACCGTCGATCTCCTCTTGATCATCCGATTAGATCCTAGTCGTCCGATCTTTTCTTGATCGTCACGATCATGATGATCATAAACTTCTTTTGATCGTAGCCGTTCGATCGATCGATCTTGATCTTCATCATTATCTTCATCATCAGGAAAATCTGACCATCCAATCTGATCCGATCATCTTGATCTTGATCTCTGATCTCAGTATAAAATATAATTTGTAGAGAAATTCGTCTTCTTTCCGAACCCTCTGACCTTGGTTGATTTCGTTTTCGTATGTGTGAGATATGATTGTTTTACTACAGAAGTGTAGTTCATTTCCAGATTTTATTTCTTGATGATTTTGATGACTAAATTATTTTGATACTTGTGCTACACATATTATTTTGATCTGAAACTTTGGTCAGTATTTTTATATCTATTTAGGGATTACCCAGAATTTTGGTAGATTTTATTGATGAGTTTATACACCGTTTCATGCTTGTTTATGAAAGCTATACTTGCTGTATTTTGCTCGCTGTTCTGTAAATATTTGTATTTTTACCATATTTCCTATTACTGTATGAAAAATATTTGTGAAATATGAAAGTTAGATTATTTTGTCTATTTTAATCTCTCTTTGAAGGATCTGAATTTTGTTTCACGGTTTGCGAGATATTACTGTTTTCGTACAGCAGTGTTGGGAACTCCAGATTTGCCAAACTACCGTTTCTTGATGTTTTCTGATTTTGGTTGACTAAACTAATCTTGCTGAAAAATTATCAAACTTTATATTTTGATGCTAGACATATAGAGGAATACCCCAGATTTTTCCTGGAATTTATTATGATGATTTCTTGCTATTTTCCTGTACTTGAACATAATTTACTGATTTCTGGCTGAACGCATTTCCTGGTTTAGATTCAGTTTTGAGTTATGATTTTGTGAAACACTATATGACATATATACTTGCTGGATTCGGTTGGAAGTCTATTTTCCATATTCTTTGACGGATCCAGATTTGGATGTTTGTAGTAGCGGGAATCACTGTTTTAGTACAACACTGTCTTGCTGTCCTGAATTAAAAAACTAGTTGTTTTACTCTGTTATGTGTTATCTTGTACCTGTACTTGTTTATCTTGCACCCTGAACCTGATACATGTTTATAACCTGTTATCCTTGCTTTATTTTGCAATACATACTTTCATGCCTGATTATAATAATAATTGACCAAGCCGGGGTTAACGGAAAGATCTAGTTGTGGAAAATATAGATTCGTGTACTGAGAAGATGACCTGTGTCCTGCCTGCCTATTACTTATTCATGACTACATGATTCACGATCCTGTTTAACTGTACCTGACTGCATGCTTACCTATAGGAAGATGTATTCGGAAGAGAGCCACTAGGTTTTACCTGTTCCTGTACCTGACTGCATACTTCCCTATAGGAATGTGTACTCGGAAGAGAACCACTAGGTTCTACCTGTTCCTATTTCTTGTTATCCTGATCCCTGAGTACACTATCCTATGGACTCCACTACGAAATCTAAATGAAACTGTTTGAATGTAGTAATCATGTGATAAAAGTTGGGGCGCATGAAGTGCTACCTAGATAGTAATAATACAGGACTTGATATAACCTGATACGTGTTACCTGTATATCTGTTACATGATTACCTGTACTTGTACCTGATTACCTGTTTACCTGATTACCTGTATACCTGTTACCTGTATATCTGTTACATGTTTACCTGTTTACCTGTTTACTTGAAACCTGATACATGTCACCTGTACCTGTTAGTATACCATGGTACTTGATTCTGTTTGTCTGATTTATGTTAGATATTACATTTCTGTTGACACACTTATACCATGCTTGTTTGTCCCTGTTGTTATTCCATATTTGTTATTTTCCTCATGTACTTGTATCCAGCATTACAAGCGGCCTGTAACTTGCATTGATGAGAATCTTGTTTCTTTTTCCTTCTTCCTGCAATTTGTCAATTGCAGATTTTGGTGATCAGTTGCCTGATGGAGTATGTGATCTAAAGTTCTAGTTAGCTGGAGCTTTTACTATCTTCATTTATTTCCTGTTGCTCATTTTGAACAATGTATCTGTTACTTGGATTCTTTGTGTTGGGCAGTATGACCCAGGATATTTGACTTGTTCAGATCTGATTTATTTGAGATTAATACATTTTGTTTCAAGTGAATTCTGTTGGTATATTGATTCAATTAAGCATGTGTGGTTGATTCTTTTGCTTCCGACTCTGATTATTTATGAGATGTTGTAAAGATTCCTGAACAGCTTAGGGATGGTGAAAATCATTTGCTGGGCCAATGTTACGTGCTCGTATTCCGTATTTTTGAAAAGTGGAGCGTGACAGATTAGACGGCTATTAGGGTTTCAATCGTGCAATTTTAGGGTTTGCAATATAATTGTATTTATAGATTGTAATTAGGATGTTGGGTTATTGGTTTAGGATCCAATAATAGTTGGTTTGGGTCAAGAATCAATTGTAATTAGGTTTTGGGTTCAAAAGTGATGGAATTAACTACAATAGGATTCAAATAAAATAACCACAATCAATTAAAAAATAGAATCATCAAGAAAATGGCTCACAAGAAGAATGAGGGAATTTCTTGAACAAAATTTTTAATTAAAATAATCAAGAAAGAAAAAATATAGTATTTTATTCAATTACAAATAAAATATTACAAAAGGGGAAAAATGAAAAGAACGAAAATGGTAGTTACAATTATTCATTTATTTACCCTTTTAGCATAGGAGTTGCTTATTGTATGTATGGAATTAGTAGCTATAATTCAATAGGGAAGAGCTCTTCGTTCATGTGTTACTTGCAAATCTGCCAAAAAAGTTACAGAGATATGTTCTGTTGTTAACAGTAGTTGAAGGTCGTCTGTGAGTGCACCAATTACGGCAAATGCTTCTTAAAAGGAGATTGAGGATAGACTCTTGGTGTTTGTAATTAAGAGCACTTACAAAAAATCTGAGATGGCAGACTAAAGGATTATTTTAAATGGGTTGTACCGTTATCTTTTTTAGCGCTTTATCTCCACTACAATATTTTTTAAAATTATTTTGCCTCTAAGCCTACATTATATATTATATTTCAAAATTTAAGTGCTATATCTTAAAAATCGCTTAGTATGTACTTATTTCTATTTTAAAAATAATCTTTGTGATTTTTGTTGCCAGAGTTCACTGTGCTTTATGCTTCCAAGTTCCAACAATCTACATTTGGAAGGGTATGGTAAGGCTTTGTGAGGGAGAGAGGAGGGAGGGCAGAGTTGAGATGAGATGGGTCAAGGCTTGGATGTTGCCAGTCAAGATCGATGTACACGAAGATCGGAGGTTAAATTTCACTAATTATACTCTTGAAGAGGTAGTTTCTCACAATTCTTTCACACTTTTTGGAGTTCTATATAATTTTATGAGTCCTTCAAAATTATTTTAGTCTGTGTAATTTGCATAGAGTAACACTATTATGACATTAAATTGATAGCTATATGGTTTCTTATCTAATCAGATGCACATTACCTTTAGATTATTTTGTAGGAAATCTTATTAGATTACCTGGTTCGTAACAATATCCAAGGCCAAATCTTAATCAATATAGGATTTCTTAGGGACTAAAGTCATTACCCCCGTCATCCTTTTCCAAATAGGATTAGGATATTTTATATATATATATATATATATATATATATATATATATATATATATATATATATATATAAAATATCCTAATCCTATTTGGAAAAGGGTGACTATATATATATATATATATATAATACCCTAATCCTATTTGGAAAAGGGTGACTGTGGTGTGTGTGTGTGTGTATATATATATATATATATATATATATATATATATATATATATATATATATATATATATATATATTCCCTGTCATACCATGCGCAACCTCGATAGAACTTTGATAACATGGACACTTAAGCAACAAGCATAAAACATTGATAACAATCAAAATTATGTCTAGCACCTCTAATCAAGGGTGCACGATCCTCCAGTATGCTGATGACACCCTACTTTTTGGGAATGGGACCAGATCAGAAACAGTCTGCTTTAAAGGGGCCCTCTACTGTTTTGAAGCCTGGTCAGGTCTCAGGATAAATTTTCACAAGAGTGCATTGACTCCCATTACACTCTCTGATGAAGACGCTTGAGAACATGCCACTATACTAAACTGTATGATGAATGAGTTCCCAATCAAATACTTAGTGCTCCCACTCAGACCTGGGAAACTCACTAAATCGGACTAGTTGCCTATAATAGATAGGGTGGAGGACAGACTGGCTGGCTGGAAAGGAAAATCGCTGTCACTAGGAGGCAGAGTGACACTCATTAACTTAGTATTGTCTAATCTGCCGATTTACTACATGTCTTTTTTTGAGCTTCCAAAGTGGGTGTAACACCCCAAAATTTTATTTTTTTTTCCAAATTCAGTTCTTTCAACTTCTATATCACTTTGATCATAAACTAAGAAAGTTATATTTCAGGGAAAATTTTGGCAGAGTCCCCCCTGTAAATTTTGCCCCAAAACACAAAAAGCTTACGGAATTCTGCTCAAAATTCCGTAGCTCACAATCAACATAATATTTTCATGGGCTCCCCAGGCCAAAATGAGCAGATACACACAGGCAATATAATATAATGCTCTGGGGGCCAAACTCATAACGGATTATCAAATATCAATTAAAAACTATAAATTTCTTTACAAAACAAGGTAAATTTTTAGAAAAATCCTTGTAAAACCTACCACAGAGCCCGGTACTCCACAACGAGGTGGGTACGGGTCACAAACAAACCACACCACCTCGCACTATACTCATCATCGTCATATACATGCTTATACACCCATAATACAATTTAAATCATAAATTTTACTATTCCTATAACTAAATAGTACAAATATTTAAAATATAAATTTATCCTACCAATCCACGCCTCACCACTATACTGATGAGAACTTGCAACAGTGAGGGATCTAGGGTAGTCCTCAGACTCCCCTAACCCCCCAAACACTAAGGGGTTAGCCATTTCTGGTGTGAGTATAATTATTAATCTAATGACAAATTAAAATAGTATACAGAAATTAAATTAAACTTACAAATACCAAATTAAGATAGTGCAACCTGAATCCTGAACACAACAACATCGTCAATACAACGATATATCAAATACTTTGTTAATTCTGCATTCAACTATTTAATTATCCATAACTTCCCACATTTCATAATATACTTCACATCAATCTCGTATATATATATATATATATATATATATATATATATATATATATATATGCATACTTATTCGACATCCGTATAATACGAATACACATACCATCCATTACTTTTCAATTTAACTACTCTAACCCAATATTCATTCTTCCATAAGTATCGTCATAATAGCATTATAACCATTTGTATGTTATTGCTCCTTTCATTAATAACAATTTGTATGAATACAACTCATAATACACATACTCTCTTAATAACCAATTTCATAACCAATCCCATAATACGGGTATTTATTTTATTATGCCCTATCCAGTATCATTTCTTACAATTGCTTATACTTATTACATCAAAAATATGCTTTAGGGTTCATTTCCATCTCATTATACCACTTTAGAAATTCTCATTCTTATAAGTAATATATCTTATTATCATTTTCACTTAATCCCCAACACAGTCTGGGGCAACAACATATCACATCCCATAGCCGATAGCTTGGGTAATAATCACTGTACCTCAAACACACAGTTTGGGTAATATCACATCACATCTCAAGCCGATAGCTTGATTATTAATTTCACTTCAATCACTTATCATCTTCACTTCACTTTATTTCTCATTTCTATCAATCATTACCACTATTATATCCACTCACCCTGCGAATTATGCCAAGGCAAGTAGTTCCCACAATTTCCACACAAATTACGGGCGGGTAGTTCCTTGACACAATTCCAAGGTACAACTCATATCAATCTGTATTTACTTTAGTGATCACACACATAATACAATTACTTCGTATTATTCATGATAACACATCTCTTTTATTATTCTCATCTTAAATTAATCACAAGCTGCATTTATCACTTCTTTTCATATACTAACTCATAGCACGTTCACTTTCACATTTACTTCATTCACAACAACTTTCTTTCCCACACACAGTTCACATTTCATTATCCACTTTCTTTTTCACACGCAATTCACATTTTACTATCCACTTTCTTTTCCACACGCAATTCATATTTTACTATCCACTTTCTTTTCCACACGCAATTCACAATCCACTTACCACTTTCTTTACTACCACATTTCTTATTAACACTTATTTATTTTATTAGTTTGTCGACCAGTGAGCCACAGTATCCCAACATACTGAAAGCCGACAGCCCAGTAAACACGCGGCCCGATGCTCACACAGAGTCTTACTCGTCCGAGGCTACGTCTTCCTCCTAGCCGAACTAGCGAAGGAACACAGCACTCCTAGTCCCACTAGGGTGCCTCCTCGCGACGTCTGTCATCGAGGGAAAAACACATCGCCCCAGGTAAACTGGGTACTTCCTCCCAGCCGATAGCCAGGAGAGAAAAACATCGCCCCAGGTAAACTGGGTTCTTCCTCGCGACGGCTGTCATCGAGGGAAAAACACATCGCCCCAGGTAAACTGGGTACTTCATCCCAGCCGATAGCCAGGAGGGAAAAACATCGCCCCAGGTAAACTGGGTTCTTCCTCGCGACGACTGTCATCGAGGAAAACCGGGCCTCAAGCCGATAGCTTGGGCGATAAAAATCACTTACCCCAAACATAGTTTGGGTCCACTATTCCCAAGCCGGTCCTTGGGCGTTAGGAGGTCTAGCCCAAACCCCCAGGATTGCTGTAGGTACTGGTCAACAAAGCCATCTGTTATTAGCATTAATCATTTCATCTTTTCAGCTTACTATATCAACATAAAGCATCACGGCTTTTAATTAAACAATTGCCACATCCTTGACTTAAATCACGTGAATAATAACATATTTTATTAACACTTACCATCTCACCTTTTACCTTGCATTTGATGCACATCTGATGTCCACGATATTGATTATTATCTCGTTGTATCATATATATATACATACACCATGTCATTTATCATAGAAACCGTCATGTTATTTAATTTACCATAACATCACCCATTATGAATACCATGCTATTCGCTACTTCATTAAATCCCATATAAACATACACCAAGTCATTTATCATATAAACCAACATGTCATATTATTGCCCATTAATTCATTTCAAACATAATTAAAATGTAAACATGTACCCAATTATTAATTTCATCAATTATTGCATCACACATCATAATCATCTATATATATTACAACAAACACCACACGTGTGGAGTTCCCATCATAAGGGGCCAAAGCCACTTATTTCCTCTAATTAAATCTTATAATATCTAATTATAGCATACTAGCTCATACATCCTGTTTCATATAAGCAAAATCACTTATAAGGGCTTATATGCCCCAAAACATGCACAAAACATGCACGGGGTAAAAATATGCATAAACGATTTAATATATTTAATTTTTATACTTCAACACGTCACATTAACCCATAATATAGGTTTTGTCTACTTAAAATAGTTAATTTCATCAAATATCTCAAAATCCCATTTTCGGGCCTTAAAAATCCGTATTTTTCGGAAAATTGAATTTTTAGCATAACTTCTTTCAAATATATTGAAATGCCACGAAATTTGGCCACAACATAGAATATACCTAATTACAACATACTCACCTGACGGATCGAGCAAACGATGTCCCACGTCCGTCCTGTAGCCAGTCGAAGTTCGACTTTTTCCCACCTAATTGGAAAATTATAGAACCGGTTAGCTTAAAACTCAAAACTCGACCTACAGACCTCCAAATTCGAATCTGTCTGCACCCACGCGTCACAAATGACATACGTAGGTGAGCTACATCGATAAATTTCGAATTCGGTTCCCAATACAAACACTCCCTTATTGATCGGAGGCTTTCTAATAAGAAAAAATTCATATTTTCTAATTTCTTTAATCCTCTTTTTCCTAATCTCACAAATTTGGATTAATAACAATAATGGAACTCATCTATACCTCCGAATTCATCAAATTCTCACCTCAATATCGCGCGGGCATTTCACCGAACACCCGGCGTGCATTTTTTTTTACCTATAATCCATTTCACTCTATTTAATTGAACTGGAAGCCTATAAAAATCATCCTAAATTTATATTAATACTTCCATAATACTCTACACCCTCACATGCATCTTCTACAATTATTTGGATCGAGTTTTCTACCCGATTTCATAAACTCCATAATTCGAGTTTATGCCAAATCACTACTCCCCATTTTATTCTAATGGCTCACTACAATTTTTACCACCACACAGAGATAATTCTTATATATATATATATCTCTATTTTACAAATCCAAAATTCTAATTTATCAACAACTTACAATTTCTTTAACCATCTACCAATTCCTCCAATCTACTACTTCCAACCTCTATAAATTTCTTTACTATAATATTTCTACTCAGTAAAACTAACCACACTTAATTTTATACGAATAAACAAAATAGGGTATACCTCTTCGACATCCGTTCGAAAATCCGATGCTACCACGTTGTAGAGAACCCTTCAATTAGCCTATCCCTCAATTTAATTTAAGAATCATGGAGAGATGGAGCGGATTTGGGCGTGGGAAAGGATGGCCGAAAGTTGGGTTTTTTTTTTTGGTTGTGATCGGGTGGAAGAAACGGAAGGGAAAGGAAAGAAGGGGAAAAAATGGGAAAAGGGGTTATTTTGGTAATATATATAATAATAATAATGATAATAATAATACCAATATGGTATAATTACATATAAGCCCTCCGATCCAAAATATTACAAATACACCCCAACTCTTTTCTATAATAATACAAGCAATACAAAACACATTAAAATTATCTTATAATAATCCCCCATAATGATAAAATAAAATAAACTATATTTCCTCACACAAAATCTCAACTCTTAACTCTAATATAACAAAAATATCAATCTACCACAAATATTCATACTAATATCAATATTTAATTAAAATACACCAAAATAATTTTCACCACTCAAAATATATAAAAACAGGCATTTTCGGTATTTTACAAATTCGAGGTGTTACATTCTACACACCTCAAAAGAAGCTCGTCCTCGAGCTATAGGGGTTAAGAAAACTCCTCAAGCGATTTCAAGATACCTCCTCCACACCATTACCTAGCATTTCCAAGTACCTTATCTACATCAAAACTTCATTGCCCCTTTAACAACTGCACAACTTGTTGTCTGGTCGATTACACTATCGATCTATAATAACCACTGGTTTCATAGGATATATCCCATCCAATGCCACCTCAAACTAGACTTTAATCTACCACAACTCCACCACTTGATAGGTCTTTCACACCTTTCTCGACATAGAAACAAGAAATTCATCAAGAATACCCGATATCTCCAAAATAAGCTTCAAACAATATACCACAGTTCCAATTCCTTCTATAACTCTGAAGGGCCATCATACCTCGGGTCTAACTTTTCCCGGTTTCTAAAACGACGTACTCCATGAATAAAGGATACTTTCAAGAATACCCAAATCTTCAATTTCTAACTTCAAGAGGCTTTCGCCGCTGATGGGCATCACCTTTTCTCTTGTTGACTACACACCTCAAAAGAGGCTTATCCATGCTCACCTGATAATTAATATTCTTCCTCGTTCCGAACCACTAAAATATTCTCCTGAAATCTTGATACATCTTCATGCCACCGGGATAGACAGTATACTGAATATAAGGAACATTCTCCATCACCTACTACCACAAGCCATCCTCATCAAGAACACCAAATCTACGATAATAACAAGGATTTCTTTACTGCCTACTGACCAATCTACATTACATTCACTAATCTCATCCAGAATTCGACCATATATCCTCTGTCACAAACAGAAATTTTGAATTCCAGTTTGACTGGTCAACTGTAGGAGAGACAACTGTATTGATAAACTACCGATATATAGGGTCGGATCAACCACTACTACTGAAATAAAATCAAACTGATCTATTGAATTGAACACCGTCCACTCCTGGGACGTTATTAAGACAAAATCTTCTTTTCATTTATAGCATTCATCCCTTTATTTCTTCCCCGGGTGGTATTTTATTTCCATACCAAGCTACCAAGGTACCCAAGTCACGTTTATTACCTCCTGCTAAAATCATTTACACGAACGAGTGCTCAAACTCTTACAATCACAGAAAAGGCTGAACTATTCTCTGAAAAACTAATTTCTCAACACCTTCAATACATGCCTTACTATTACTAATTTCAAATTTGCGTAATTCACGCACCCCGTATAACCACAACTGTCTCAATATAGCAGCCACAAGCTTGCCTTCACGTATCAAACTGCACCTGATCCTGTACTACATGCACCCCCTTCTCGGGATGATCAAAACATGAGCTATCGTTACTCTTCCATTAACGCTTGAAAATATCTTTCCATGCTGTTCTGGTCATACCAACGGCTCATTCTTTATGATAAAATGAGTCATCGGTACAGCAATAATAGAAAATTGAGGAATGAACCTCCAATAATAGCCAATTAGAACCTAGAAACTCTGAATTTCTAACGCATCCGAGGGTTATTTTCCTGTCTTTTCACCTTTTGAAATTTTCTTCGAATCCACAATACGCTTTCAATAGACATAATGTGTCCCAAAATTCACACTTCTCGCCTCCATAATTGGCAATTTACAGACATAGCATACCACTTTTGGCCCCAACTTATCGATCAGTGCTCCACCATACAGCAATTATACACCAAATATCATTCACATATACAGTCATACCCTATTAATATAAGGGTGAAAGGCCCAATTCGTCAAATTCATAAAAACTGCAGGGACGTTTGCTAGCCCAAAAGATATCACTAAGAACTCATACAATTCATACCGAGTATGAAAAACAATTCCCGAGATAATTTCTCTTCAAGGATTATCTGATAGTACTCGGTGTGCAACTCTAGCCGGGGAATTAGTAGCACTCCTCGCAGCTAATCCAACAAATTATCTATTCTCAACAACAAATACTTAATAGTCACCTTACTCCATACACCTTCTCGGTGAACTACCTTCTTTGTTACAAAACTACCGACACGCCCTACGGCATCTCACTTAAACCGATAACATTTTCCGAAAACACCACCTCAAATCCTCTTTCATCTCTCCCCATTCCTAAAGTGTTATAACACAAGCTGATTTAGAATTATGAGTCATACCAAATATCAAATCAACCTTGAATTCCAGAGCTCGCCAAGGTAGGGGACCAAGAACCTCTTCGAATATATTAGAAACTTGGCAAACTACATCAACAATCTCAATCTTTGCCTTAGATACTTCCACTGAACCCCAACAGGCATAATTTTCATCATCCAAGGCATTACATACAATCAAAATTGGGTTTCATCGGGCTGTCTCACCCGAATCCTCCCTGCACCATACCCCAACTATACATAAGGCCTTCACAACTAATCAATCTCCCCAAATATGGGATAAACCAGAATCACACATCACTCCTCGGTCTAGAAACATACACCTATAGGACATATGCCCATAGGATCCACCCAAAATCTCCAGGGAATAACCCCTTACGGCACACAACAATCAATTTACTATAATACTCCAATAGTGCGCAGATTCACATTGGGATTTCTACAGAAATCAACCCATATGCAGGGTCATGAAAGGAAATGCTGACTCAAGGTCAGACCAAAGTCTAATGGGGATCACACCATTCCACGATAGAATCTTTTCTTCAACAAAACACCCGCATAAACCACACTCTCTATCTCCGACTAAGCAATAATGAACCCATACTCACATGGCAAGATCACTAGGATTAACAATTTCCAAGTTAACCTAAGCTCTGATACCAAACTGTAACACCCCAATTTTTTTTTTCCAAATTCAATTCTTTCAATTTCTATATCACTTTGATCATAAACTAAGAAAGTTAAATTTCAGGAAAAATTTTGGCAGAGTCTCCCCTGTAAATTTTGCCCCGAAACACAAAAAGCTTACGGAATTCTGCTCAAAATTCCGTAGCTCACAATCAACATAATATTTTCATGGGCTCCCCAGGCCAAAATGAGCAGATACACACAGGCAATATAATATAATGCTCTGGGGGCCAAACTCATAACGGATTATCAAATATCAATTAAAAACTATAAATTTCTTTGAAAAACAAGGTAAATTTTTAGAAAAATCCTTGTAAAACCTACCACAGAGCCCGGTACTCCACAACGAGGTGGGTACGGGTCACAAACATACCACACCATCTCGCACTATACTCATCATCGTCATAACATGCTTATACACCCATAATACAATTTAAATCATAAATTTTACTATTCCTATAACTAAATAGTACAAATATTTAAAATATAAATTTATCCTAAGAATCCACGCCTCACCTCTGCACTGATGAGAACCTGCAACAGTGAGGGATCTAGGGTAGTCCTCAGACTCCCCTAACCCCCCAAACACTAAGGGGTTAGCCATTTATGGTGTGAGTATAATTATTAATCTAATGACAAATTAAAATAGTATACAGAAAATAAATTAAACTTACGAATACCAAATTAAGATAGTGCAACCTGAATCCTGAACACAACAACATCGTCAATACAACGATATATCAAATACTTTGTTAATTCTGCATTCAACTATTTAATTATCCATAACTTCCCACATTTCATAATATACTTCACATCAATCTCGTATATATATATATATATATATATATATATATATATATATATATATATATATATATATATATATATATATATGCATACTTATTCGACATCCGTATAATACGAATACACATACCATCCATTACTTTTCAATTTAACTACTCTAACCCAATATTCATTCTTCCACAAGTATCGTCATAATAGCATTATAACCATTTGTATGTTATTGCTCCTTTCATTAATAACAATTTGTATGAATACAACTCATAATACACATACTCTCTTAATAACCAATTTCATAACCAATCCCATAATACGGGTATTTATTTTATTATGCCCTATCCAGTATCATTTTTTACAATTGCTTATACTTATTACATCAAAAATATGCTTTAGGGTTCATTTCCATCTCATTATACCACTTTAGAAATTCTCATTCTTATAGGTAATATATCTTATTATCATTTTCACTTAATCCCCAACACAGTCTGGGGCAACAACCTATCACATCCCATAGCCGATAGCTTGGGTAATAATCACTGTACCTCAAACACACAGTTTGGGTAATATCACATCACATCTCAAGCCGATAGCTTGATTATTAATTTCACTTCAATCATTTATCATCTTCACTTCACTTTATTTCTCATTTCTATCAATCATTACCACTATTATATCCACTCACCCTGCGAATTATGCCAAGGCAGGTAGTTCCCACAATTTCCACACAAATTGCGGGCGGGTAGTTCCTTGACACAATTCCAAGGTACAACTCATATCAATCTGTATTTACTTTAGTGATCACACACATAATACAATTACTTCGTTATTCATGATAACACATCTCTTTTATTATTCTCATCTTAAATTAATCATAAGCTGCATTTATCACTTCTTTTCATATACTAACTCATAGCACGTTCACTTTCACATTTACTTCATTCACAACAACTTTCTTTCCCACACACAGTTCACATTTCATTATCCACTTTCTTTTCCACACGCAATTCACATTTTACTATCCACTTTCTTTTCCACACGCAATTTACATTTTACTATCCACTTTCTTTTCCACACGCAATTCACAATCCACTTACCACTTTCTTTACTACCACATTTATTATTAACACTTATTTATTTTATTAGTTTGTCGACCAGTGAGCCACAGTATCCCAACATACTGAAAGCCGACAGCCCAGTAAACACGCTGCCCGATGCTCACACAGAGTCTTACTCGTCCGAGGCTACGTCTTCCTCCTTGCCGAACTAGCGAGGGAACACAGCACTCCTAGTCCCACTAGGGTGCCTCCTCGCGACGTCTGTCACCGAGGGAAAAACACATCGCCCCAGGTAAACTGAGTACTTCCTCCCAGCCGATAGCCAGAAGGGAAAAACATCGCCCCAGGTAAACTGGGTTCTTCCTCGCGACGGCTGTCATCGAGGGAAAAACACATCGTCCCAGGTAAACTGGGTACTTCCTCCCAGCCGATAGCCAGGAGGGAAAAACATCGCCCCAGGTAAACTGGGTTCTTCCTCGCGACGGCTGTCATCGAGGAAAACTGGGCCTCAAGCCGATAGCTTGGGCGATAAAAATCACTTACCCGAAACATAGTTTGGGTCCACTATTCCCAAGCTAGTCCTTGGGCGTTAGGAGGTCTAGCCCAAACCCCCAGGATTGCTGTAGGTACTGGTCAACAAAGCCATCTGTTATTAGCATTAATCATTTCATCTTTTCAGCTTACTATATCAACATAAAGCGTCACGGCTTTTAATTAAACAATTGCCACATCCTTGACTTTAATCACGTGAATAATAACACATTTTATTAACACTTACCATCTCACCTTTTACCTTGCATTTGATGCACATCTGATGTCCACGATATTGATTATCATCTCGTTGTATCATATATATATACATACACCATGTCATTTATCATAGAAACCGTCATGTTATTTAATTTACCATAACATCACCCATTATGAATACCATGCTATTCGCTACTTCATTAAATCCCATATAAACATACACCAAGTCATTTATCATATAAACCAACATGTCATATTATTGCCCATTAATTCATTTCAAACATAATTAAAATGTAAACATGTACCCAATTATTAATTTCATCAATTATTGCATCACACATCATAATCATCTATATATATTACAATAAACACCACACGTGCGGATTTCTCATCATAAGGGGCCAAAACCACTTATTTCCTCTAATTAAATCTTATAATATCTAATTATAGCATACTAGCTCATACATCCTGTTTCATATAAGTAAAATCACTTATAAGGGCTTATATGCCCCAAAACATGCACAAAACATGCACGGGGTAAAAATATGCATAAACGATTTAATATATTTAATTTTTATACTTCAACACGTCACATTAACCCATAATATAGGTTTTGTCTACTTAAAATAGTTAATTTCACCAAATATCTCAAAATCCCATTTTCGGGCCTTAAAAATCCGTATTTTTCGGAAAATTGAATTTTTAGCATAACTTCTATCAAATATATTGAAATGCCACGAAATTTGGCCACAACATAGAATATACCTAATTACAACATACTCACCTGACGGATCAAGCAAACGATGTCCCTCGTCCGTCCTGTAGCCAGTCGAAGTTCGACTTTTTCCCACCTAATTGGAAAATTATAGAACCGGTTAGCTTAAAACTCAAAACTCGACCTACGGATCTCCAAATTCGAATCCGTCTTCACCCACGCATCACAAATGACATACGTAGGTGAGCTACATCAATAAATTTCGAATTCGGTTCCCAATACAAACACTCCCTTATTGATCGGAGGCTTTCTAATAAGAAAAAATTCATATTTTCTAATTTCTTTAATCCTCTTTTTCCTAATCTCACAAATTTGGATTAATAACAATAATGGAACTCATCTATACCTCCGAATTCATCAAATTCTCACCTCTATATCGCGCGGGCATTTCACCGAACACCCGGCGTGCATTTTTTTTACTTATAATCCATTTCACTCTATTTAATTGAACTGGAAGCCTATAAAAATCATCCTAAATTTATATTAATACTTCCATAATACTCTACACCCTCACATGCATCTTCTACAATTATTTGGATCGAGTTTTCTACCCGATTTCATAAACTCCATAATTCGAGTTTATGCCAAAATCACTACTCCCCATTTTATTCTAATGGCTCACTACAATTTTTACCACCACACAGAGATAATTCTTATATATATATATATATATCTCTATTTTACAAATCCAAAATCCTAATTTATCAACAACTTATAATTTCTTTAACCATCTACCAATTCCTCCAATCTACTACTTCCAACCTCTCTAAATTTCTTTACTATAATATTTCTACTCAGTAAAACTAACCACACTTAATTTTATACGAATAAACAAAATAGGGTATACCTTTTCGACATCCGTTCGAAAATCCGATGCTACCACGTTGTAGAGAACCCTTCAATTAGCCTATCCCTCAATTTAATTTAAGAATCATGGAGAGATGGAGCGGATTTGGGCGTGGGAAGGGATGGCCGAAAGTTGGGTTTTTTTTTTTGGTTGTGATCGGGTGGAAGAAACGGAAGGGAAAGGAAAGAAGGAAAGAAGGGGAAAAAATGGGAAAAGGGGTTATTTTGGTAATATATATAATAATAATAATGATAATAATAATACCAATATGGTATAATTACATATAAGCCCTCCGATCCAAAATATTACAAATACACCCCAACTCTTTTCTATAATAATACAAGCAATACAAAACACATTAAAATTATCTTTAATAATCCCCCATAATGATAAAATAAAATAAACTATATTTTTCTCACACAAAATCTCAACTCTTAACTCTAATATAACAAAAATATCAATCTACCACAAATATTCATACTAATATCAATATTTAATTAAAATACACCAAAATAATTTTCACCACTCAAAATATATAAAAACAGGCATTTTCGGTATTTTACAAATTCGAGGTGTTACAGTGGGTTATCCAAAGGATTGACCGAATTCGAAAAGATTTCTTTGGAAAGGGGCAGATTCGAATAGGGGAGGTTACCACTTGATCAAATGGAGTATTGCTTGCATGAAGGAGAAGCATGGTGGGCTAGGCATCATCGACCTTAGAGACATGAACCTTGCCCTTTTGGGGAAATGGTGGTGGAAGGTTTTTCACCACGGTGGGGAAGGATGGCAGGATTTCATTCAGCCATACCTTCGAGAAAAAGGTACGAGAAGTCTAGGCTTTCGAGTAAGGACTAAGGTCTCGCGATTCTGGAAAGGAATTACCAAAGCAAGCGGACCGTTCAATTCAGCAGTTATGTCGACGACCGGTAATGGACGGTCCACCAGATTTTGGTGGGATAAATGGTCTGGTGCTCATACACTGAAGGAAACCTTCCCAGAGCTGTATGACAAAACGAGTCGACCCAATATCTCTGTGGCCGAGACTTGGAAGAGGGGAAATTGGAGGTCGCCATCCGAGGAACTCTTACCCCAGGATTACATCAGCAACAGATTGAATTACAAACACACATCACATGAACAGGGAAGAGGTGCGCCCAAGGCCCAGACCAAATGCGATGGGGACTCGAGCCCAAGGGAGCTTTCACGGTCAATCCCTGTACCATCGAATTCACTTTCGGGGATGCAGACCCAGCTGGGCACAGGTGTTACGGAAGGCGAAAACACCACTGAAAGTCAGAGTCTTCCTCTGGCTAGTGCTCAATAATGCAATCCTCACCAAAGAGAACCTGGCCAAAAGGCAACCCCAGATTGCGACTAACTGTGGGTTTTGCAACATGTATACGGAGAATTTGAATCACCTTTTTATTTACTGCCGAAGGAGTAAGGTGACTATGGTAGAGGTTTTATGAGCCCTAGGAACAAGTGACTACCCCAGCGAATATGAGGATTTGTGGATTGGCCCCAAATTCGCATCGATTCGCCACGAAATGAAGGATGTGTGGTACATTGCCATTGCGGCAACTACATGGATGTTATGGCTAGACAGAAACAACTTTTATTTTCGTACTTCATGTAATAGTATTTCTGGTAACTTTACTCATATCATGCATCTTATTTCTTTTTGGGCTACAGCTGCGGCCACAGGAACGAGAGGGAGGATTGCCAGAATCTTCCAGGTGGAGGATTTTGATGATGAGGAGGTAGAGTTTGGGCTGACACTGGACTGAGGATTCGGCGCCACCCATACTCATCAGAGTCTCAATAGTTGCAGTCTCTGCTAGTTTATATTTGGACTACTGTAATTTTGACCGTTTGATGTATGGAGGATTAGACCCACTCCCCAGGGTTTTGTTGGGGGTTTATATTTTATTTCCTGCGCTGTACTTTATTTCCTGCACTGTACTTTTTTATCTCGCCCGGTTCACCGGGGTTGTTTTATTAATTTCTTATTAATGAAATAGGGCAGCTTTATTCCACCTTTTACCTCGAAAAAACAATCAAAATCATGTCTCTATAGATCTAGATATTAATCATGTTACAAAAGTGTTTCAATATAAAATCCTAAATCATGTTACTATAGATCTTTTGCTAAATCAAAAGAAGAAGAATAAAACAGCGGAAGCACTAACCTGTAGTCATTGATATCATTGATGGAGGTTGTGCAGAGAATTTGGATCTTCCTATATGATACATATCTCTATGAGAGAGTCTCTCTTTTCTTTTCTGTTAATGGGATGACAGATCGAATAGAAAAATACGTATATATAGGGGACCACAACCCTAACAGATAATTAGTGATTTCCAATTTTTCCCATCACAATATTAAAAATTTACTTTACGGTTTCTACAGGTAATATATCATACTTTATATTATATGTTTTTAACCCATCACTTAATCTTGGTTAGATCACTTTAATTTAGGTTAGACTTTAGAATAACAATTATACATTTTGTCACATATGTGAGCCCACACAGATTATTTTCCAACAATCTCCTACTTGGGCCACATATGTTACACTTTATTAATATACATACATCATGAGCTCAAAACTTTGATATCATAACCAAAAGCATAGCCAAACAATCTCGTCCATTAAAGCAATTTTCATTACATTTATCGAAACTAAATTCATCAATGGTCACATATATCAACATAATCAAATGACATAGATCAAGTGTGAATGTGTAGCATGAAAATTTCAAGCAATGTGATCTAGATACATGCCTATTTCCAACTGGTCCTCTTTAACTTAAGCGATGTCAGAATCAAAACATGACAAAAGAGTGAGAAAACTGAATACTTTATTTCTGATCAGAAAATAACCAAATGTATAAATGTCTCAGACAAACATAAAGCAAATAAAATATAAACTCCCACTAAATCATGATATCCTTAAACAGTATAACACCCATATGAGCAGTGTGCTCATGAAAGACCTTGGGTGGTAATCCCTTTGTGAGCAGATCCGCTATCATGAAGTTTGTCCCAATGTGCTCTATGGATATCTATCCACTCTGCACTCTTTCTTTCACAACTAGGAACTTTATGTCAATATGCTTCGACTTTGTTGAGCTCCTATTGTTGTTGAAATACATCACTGCTGACTTATTGTCATAAAATAACTTGAGTGGTCTTTCTACATTCTCCAAAATGTGCAGCCCAGTGACAAAGTTTCGCAGTCATATTCCATGATTCGATGCCTAATAGCATGCTACATACTCTGCTGCCATAATGAAAGAAGCTACAAGTGTCTGTTTGACACTTTTCCAGGATATAGCTCCTCTAGCTAACAGGAAAATATAGCATGATGTAGACTTTCTGCTATCTTGGCACCCAGTGAAATTAGAATCAGAATATCCTACGACCTCCAAATGATCTGATTTCCTATATGTGAGCATGTAATCTTTTGTTCTCTGAAGATAACTCATAACCCTCTTGGCTGCTATCCAATAGTCCATACCAGGTTTGCTTAAATACCTGCCTAATATCCCAACAATGTACGCAATATTCGGATGCGTACTTACTTGAGCATACATTAGACTCCCAATAGCTAATGCATAGGGGATCTTTTGCATTTCCTGAATTTCAAGGTTACTTTTAGGGCACTGATTAAGACTAAATTTATCTTCTTTAACAACAGGGATATCCCCTGGTCTACAATCTTGCATGCCAAAGCTTTTGAGTACTTTATTGATGTATCCATTTTGTGATAATCCAAGAATACCTCGAGAATGATCTCGGTATATCTGAATTCCTAATACAAAAGAGGCATCCCCAAGGATCCTTCATCTCAAAATGCTTCGATAGAAACCTCTTGGTCTCGTGCAACAAGTCTATATCATTAGTGGCAAGCAATATATCATCGACATACAGAACTAGGAATATATGCTTACTCCCACTAAACTTGTGATACACACAATCATCAATAATATTCATCTAAAAAACGAATGAGATAATTACTTGATGAAACTTGTGGTACCATTGACGAAAAGCCTGCTTGAGTCCATAAATGGATTTCGTCAATTTTCAAACCATATTCTTTGGGTCTCCTGACACAGTTTTCTGGTTGCACCCTAAAAATTGTCTTGTCAATGTCGCCATTGAGAAATGCCGTCTTGACATCCATCTGATGTAGCTCAAGGTCAAGATGAGCAACAAGTGCCATAATTGTCCAGAAGGAGTCTTTCGATGAAACTGGAGAGAAAGTCTCTGTAAAATCGATGCCTTCTTTCTGAGTATAGCCTTTAGCTACAAGACGTGCCTTATACCTTTCCACATTACCATTTTTATTCCTCTTGGTCTTAAATATCCATTTACAACCAATTGATTTTGCACCTTCTGGTAATGGGACAAATTCCAAACTTTGTTGTCTTGCATAGACTTATACCCCTCATTCATGGCATTCATCCACTTTTGAGAGTTATAACTTTTCATGGCCTGATGAAATGTGATTGGATCATCTTCCATCATTCCATTGTCATCCTCATGTTCTTGGAGAAATACAATATAATCATCCGGAATAAAATTCCTTCTTTCTCTCGTGGATCTCCTTAATGGCACTGGTTCTTGAGGTTGTTGAATTTGTTCTTCTGGAACAATTACCTCATTTTGAATGGGGGGTGTTCAACATTGTCTTGTTGAGGTCCCGGATTTACTTCTTGATCAATAATAGGTGTGGGAAGCTGAATATTATCAAAAGTGATAGTAGGAATTGGGTTTGTAATTGAATCCAATTCATTCTCAAAAGCAATGTCTCTAACCATATTTCTCCCCCCAAACTCAACATCCTAAAAAAATATTGCAGTTCCCATCTCAAAAATATTCCTAAGTGTGGGATCATAAAACTTATAGTCCCTAGATCGCTCAGAATAACCAATAAAGTAGCTGCTCACTGTTTTGGAGTCCAATTTCTTTTCATGTGGCCTGTAAGGCCTTGCCTCAGCTAGACATCCCCAAATGTGAAAGTGATTTAGACTAGGCTTTCGACCTGTCCAAAGCTCATAAGGTATTTTTGCAGCTACTTTAGTTGGTACTCTATTGAGAATGTAAGCTGCTATCTTTAATGTTTCTCTCCAAAAGGACTCAGGTAAGGTGGAATGAGCAATCATACTCCTTACCATATCCTTAAGAGTCTCATTTCATCTTTCAGCAACACCATTCATGCTAGGTGATCTTGGCATGGTGTACTGTGGGACAATACCGCATTTCTCTAGGAATTTAGCAAACGGTTCTGGACATTATTCACCTGAGCCATCATATCTACCGTAGTACTCACCACCACGATCAGATCTGACATTTTTAATCCTTTTGTTGAGTTGATTCTCAACTTCAGGTTTATAAGCTTTGAACATGTCCAGAGACTGTGATTTTTCATGAATGAGATATAGGTATCCATAACATGAGTAATCGTCTATGAATGATATAAAATATTGTTGACCAGTTCAAGATGCCGTAGGGAATGACCCACAAATATCTGTATGAATCAATTCTAAGACGCCTGAAGATCTATTGACACCTAATCTCTTAGTTTTGGTCTGTTTTTCCTTTGTGCAGTCTACACAGACATCAAAGTCTGTGAAGTCCAGGGACTCTAAAATACCATCAGACACAAGATGCTCAGCTCTACCTTTTGAGATATGACCTAAGCGCTTATGCCATAATGATGTCGAATTTTCTTTATCCAATTTACGTTTAGTACCACGTGATTCCACGTGCAAGGTTTTATTATAGGATGAAATTGTTTCGAGCAAATAAAGGTTGTCATAAGAATTCAAATAATCAGCTCCAACAACATTCGAATTTAAAGACAAACTAAACTGATTGTTTCCAAATGAACAACAATAACCAAATTTGTCCAACAAAGAAACAGAAATCAAATTTCGTCTAAAAGACGATATAACAAAAGTGTCTTTCAAATCCAAATAAAAACAAGTTCCTAACAACAACCTAAAGTGCCCAACTGCTTCCACTTCTACCGATTTTCCATCGCCCATGAAGATGTGTCTTTCACCATCATTTGGCTTTGGCAGCTCAGGAAACCCTTTCTTTGCACGCCATACGTGGTATTTGGTACATTCCATCTTCAATGTCTAGGTTTGTTACAAAAGAAACAACTCTTTGTATCCTTATGTTGTTTCTTTTGAGCTGGACCCTTAGCTTTTTCATTCTCAGATTTTCTTTTCTTGCTTTTATCCTTAGAGGCATTGTCCAAGTGAGCACTTTCAGTCTTATCTTGTTTCAACATTTCTTCCTCTTGTACATAGTGAGATATGAGCTTATTTAGAGTACATTTTTCCTTTTGACAATTATAACTGATCTTGAATTGATTGAACTGTGCAGGAAGCGATACCAAAACCATAAGTACAAGCAATTCCTTAGAAAATTCAAGCTTAAGTGCCTCAAGTCTTGAAACAATATGGTACATCTCCATAATGTACCCCCTTACATTTCCTCGACCCTTATACTTTATAGACATCAAAGAAGTCAGAAATGTAGTCATTTCAACCTTACATTTTTGGCAAAACGGTTCTTGATTTATTCGAGGAAATCCTTGGCCTTAGTAATCCCATCAGATGCTGTGCCCCTAAAGACTTCTGGAATGCTGTGTTTCATAATTATTAGACTCATGCGATTTGAACGATCCCACCTCTCAAAATCATTTTTTTCATCAGGAGTGCTTTTTACAGTGAGAGGTGGAGGTTGTTCTTCCCTTAATGCATGGTCTAATTCCATACATCCAAGAGTTATAAATAAGGTCCCTTTCTAATCCTTGAAATTGGTCCCATTAAGTATAGGAATAGAATTGATGTTAGCAGTTATTGAGGCAGCAGAAGATAAACTAGCTGAATATAGAACAAAAAACAAACAAAATAAGCTCACATGAGAATCCATATAAAACAATAAATTCAAATAATGGTTAATCCCATCTCAAGATACCAGGCACAATATTAATATCAATTATTTGGACAGTAACATTAACTGTAAGCGGTGCTCTTGTTGTAGCAATCAAATATTGACAATAAATCCTGTCAAATAATAAGTCATTCTTTGGACTGACATATTATTCACATGGAACACCTTATAATTGTCACATATTTATTACCACAGATGTGTACGAAATTCGACCAAATATCAACTTACCTTGGGGTCAGTTAATAAACGCAAGAATTATAAACACACAATCATCTTGATATTTTAAATAAATTAATCTACACAAAAGATGTCACTTTGGTAACATTCTGTTTCAATTAATCTATTCAAAATATTAGACATTCATAAGAAAATTCAAAACCAAAATTTGAATTTGATTGTTATTCAGAAAGAATATCATTTTTCTTAACTTTATAATTTTACTTTATTTTAGATAGATGATGTTAAGATAAAATCTATTTAAAATGATAACAAAACCGTTACAGAAAATGTGATGTATATCTATCTGAACTAATAATAAAACCATAACAGAACCATATCTATCTACTGTATTGATAATCTCAAATAGTAGGATTAAACAGAATATTGATATAAATTGATAATAGAAAACAAAATTAATTAATCCCGTACCCGAGACTCTCTCTCGCGCGCGAGAGCCATTACGTACGCAGCCCAAAAGCCGGGTGGTCCCCGCCACCTGCCACACACGTGGCAGACACACAGCGAAAACCCCCTTCTGTCTCCTGGTCGGCGGGCCCCACGCGCGGCCCCATTGCCCACGTCAGACAATGTGACAGCAGTAGCAAGTGCAGCATCTGCTGCTATTTTCCCGTGGGTCCCCGAGGGGGGCCCCACATCCAACTCCACATGCTGCCAAACAGCAACCCCTCCATCTCATTCATAAAATCCATATAATTTCCATACACTACTCTTATAGAAATCTCTGTAGGGCACAACCATTAATTATCTTTATAAAACTTTATCAAAATCCAAAACCATAATTTAATATCAGTACTTACGATTTTGATTTTTTTTTTTAATTCCAGATATGAAGCAATGGATTCAATTACTATTATCAATTAAATTCATCAATTGCATTTCTTAAACAGGAAGATCAAATACCAAGAAAGGAAGATAAAAAAAGAAACCCTAAATTTCTTAAATTTCTTTGAACAAGAAACCCTAAATGTCTTAAACAAAATCATCAGTTCTTCAATTAATTTAGCAAATATGGCTCTGATACAAATTGATAGAATTTTTATAACATGGACACTTAAGCAACATGCATAAAACATTGATAACAACCTAAATCATGTTTCTAAAGATCTAGATCTTAATCATGTTACAAAAGTGCTTTAATATAAAATCCTAAATCATGTTACTATAGGTTTTCAAAATCAAAAGAAGAAGAATATAAAAGCGAAAGCACTAACCTGTAGTCATTGATATAATTGATGAAGGTTGTGCAGAAAATCTCCGCCTTCGTTCAGTCTGCCACTGTTGATTTCTTGAATAGAGGGTTGCTCTGGTTCAGTGTACATGTGGATATTAACTTTGAGACGTATGGAAACCATGAGACTCTTAAAGTTGCAGCCCAAGAATCATTGGAGGTTAACTAGATCGGAAGAAGGGAGGATCTTGATGTGGAGGTTTTGTCGTTTGGTCGAAAGGTGGTTGAATTGATAGAGATGCCAGAGAGTTGCCCGGTGTGTTAGGGGACCTCTTTTGTTTGGATCGAATACGTTTAGGGGATTTCTTTAGTTTGGATCCTACGCAAATCGAGTGCACAGAGTGTTGGCATTTGTTTCACAAAAATTGTCTTATGCAGTGGAAGCAAGGAGGACATAACAAATGCCCATTGTGTCGCTACAAGCTAACAACTAGTGTAGATAGGATTGAATCCATATAGGGCTACGACAAACATGTCATTGCTCTATACATGAATTTTTTACAAATTCTGAATATCTTCTGATGAGTCTGTGTGTTGGGGGGAACGGAGAGAACTTTTTTTGACTCAAAACTATATGAGTAAATATTAATGGGTGTAACATTGTTTTAAATTGGGAAGTTTAATGGAAAGGTCTAGATGTTTGTCTACTCTGTTCTTGAATTTTTTTTTTCTTTCCCTATTTCATCTCCACATTTAACAGAGTTAAAATTGATTACTCTGTATTAGTCTTGAATAGATTTGCTTTGTTCAATAGTTATTTATGTCAAATTAATTGAAGTTCATGCTAATTCTTGAGAGAGGGCATATGAAGAAGGAATTTGATGTTGTATTTGTATTTAAACGAGGGATTACCAGTTTTAATTTGGAGAGGGGATTTAGTTAGCAGTAGAAACTATTTCCTTAATCTGTTATGAGTGCAGTTCTGGTAGATTTAAACTGGCTGTGTTCAAAGAGAACCGATAAAGCCTAACAGGACTATATCGAATCTGAATTTTCAATTTGTTGTGGAATTAGAGTGATGATTGATTTTGAAATACAACTATAATTTGAGTTAAAATTTTCTAGTATAATTGAGGCGGAATCGGCTTAAAATCTTAACCGATGGAATTCACCCAGCATTATTAGTAATACCATCAGGACAGTTGGGGAAACAAAGGGAAGGATGATCAATTGATCATTGACAAGCGCTGAGAAAGATATTTGAACTTAACAGATATCCTCTGCATCTACCGGATCAAGTAATGAACAGAAGAGACATATACATCTACTAGATCAAGTAATGAACAGATGAGGGTTGAAGATACGAGTAAGCATCTCTTTTAATAATGAAATGGCTCTCGTATAAGTTTGATTGATCTCTATTAAAATCAGTATTTAATAGTTTGAATGAATTGGTCAAGTGAAGTGTGAAGGTTTTCCACTCAGGGAAAGTGTGAAGGTTTTCTTGAAAGCAATGAGGGCTCACATTAATTTATGCATGTCGTTTGCTATTCTTCATTCATCCCTTTTGTATATATATGGTTGTAGCTTTGCATAAGATGAATAAGAGAACCACTTTCATTAGCTTACTTGCTCTTCCATTATTTTCAAACTTTGTTCTCCAATTTAATATGGTATCAGAGCCATATATCAATTCTCATGTCTAAAGAAGATCAAACATCACAAGAAAACTCCAACAACAACAATTCAAGTATGGACTCGTCAAATCCATATTACCTTCATCCTTCAGATCATCCTCCCAACAATCCAAGAGGCCATGGAAGTCGCAATAGGCTTCATAGTAACGACTCTCACTCCTCTGCCAATGCAACATATGCCTCACAAATCGCACATGACCCTTTACATGGATTCTCGGCAAATCAACTTCAACATCTGGCTTGTGTAATATCTATGATGAAATCAAATAACTCTAACGCTAATAGTAATACTTTGGAAAATACAGCAGGTTCGTCTTTGTTTTCTAATGGCTCAATTAATTCAGTTTTCACTAAACCTTGGATATTAGACAGCGGATCGACATATTACATCACTTCTGATTCCGCTTTGTTGTCCACACCAAAATCATCCTCCACACCATTTGTTAACTTACCCACTGGTTCATCAGCCCCTATTACTTCCACTGGAAATATTCTTTTTGGTCCGGATATCAGTCTCAGTAGTTTTTTATGTGTTCCTTCATTTCATTTAAATTTGATGTCTATTAGTAAAATTACCACAGCCTTAAATTGTTGTGTCGTTTTCTTTCCTACCTTTTGTGTCTTACAGGACTTGGCTTCAGGGAGAATGATTGGCTCGGGTAAACAGCGAGGTGGTCTTTATTACATGTCTCCAATACAACAATACCGATTTCCCACTAGGTGTCTCAACCTCTAAATTTGTGGCACGTGCGTCTTGGACACCCATCTCCAGATCGTCTTAAATTAGCTTTTTCTTTAGTATCTTCAAAAATAACTTCCTTTGATAATAATTGTATTTTCTGTCCTATGGCCAAACAAACTCGATTACCTTTTACATCAAGTTCTATAACAACAAAGTCTCCTTTTAATTTATTACATTGTGATATTTGGGGTCCTCATAAAATTCAAACACATTCTGGAGCACGATTTTTTCTTACAATTGTTGATGATTTTAGCAGGTGCACATGAGTTTATCTTATGCAGTATAAGTCAGAAACTTAAAAACTCATTCAATCCTTCATCACCTTTGTAAAAACTTAGTTTCATGCATCTGTTAAAGTTATTCGTGTTCATAATGGTTTGGAATTTTTTTCAATGAAAGAGTATTTTCAATTTCATGGCATTGAATACCAGCAAACTTGCATTTACACTTCGCAATAAAATGGGGTTGTTGAACGCAAGCATGTGATATCATCACTGTTGCTCGTGCAATTCTTTTTCAATCTGATCTTCCTTTAATTTTTTGGGGAGAATATTTTTTAACTGCAGTTTATCTTATCCATCACCTCCCCTCACCATTACTATCCAACAAATCACCTTTTGAAATACTTCACCATCATCTTCCGTCACTTGATCACTTGATAGTTTTTGGTTGCTTGTGTCATGCCACAAATGTTCAGCCTACTCATAAATTTGATTCTCGAGCTAAACAATGTATTTTTGTGGGTTATCCAACTGGTCAGAAAGGGTACAAAGTCTATGATCCAGAAACACAAAAATTCTTTGTTAGCCGCGATGTCCAGTTTCGTGAAAAAACATCCCATTTTCCTTACCTACCCAAGCCTCATGATTCCTTTCACCCTCAGTCCTTTTCACTGAAAGTTTTAGATAACTTACCCGAACATACAACTATCGCCCACAAATCTACCTCGGATGCCACTCCACCTGCTACCAACCGCTGTGACGCCATTGAACCAAATCATAATGCGGCACCCGATTCTCCGCACCCTAACCATAAAGTTGAACTTGACAATGACCTATCTATTCCCGATACCTCCCTACATGACCCTCCAGAACCATTAAACACCTCTCTGCGTCACTCCACACGAACCAAACAACCTCCACCATGGCATGAAGACTACATCCTGTCTGCTCAAGTGCATCATCCTAGCTCATCGACAAGTTCAACAAAAGGTACTCATTACCCCCTCTCTAACTTTCTTTCATATTCTCGTTTCTCATCTGCCCATTGTTCCTTCTTAGCTAACATCACAAGTCACAAAGAACCTCAATCCTATTCCCAAGCTCTTCTTGATTCACATTGGCACGAGGCTATGAAAATTGAATTAGAAGCATTAGAGACGAACAACACATGGAGTATGGTGCCTCTTCCCCTGGACATAAACCTATTGCTTGCAAATGGATTTACAAGATCAAGTATTGGTTTGATGGTTCTATTGAACTTTACAAATCTCGTCTTGTTGCCAAGGGCTACACTCAAGTTGAAGGCATTGACTACCATGAGACGTTTTCTCCCACTGCCAAGCTCACTACTCTTCGATGCCTTCATACTGTTGTTGCTGCTACCCGTAATTGGTTTATTCACCAACTTGATGTTCAAAATGCCTTTCTCCATGGAGATTTACATGAAGTTTTCTATATGGAACCTCCACCTGGTCTTTGCCGACAGGGGGAGAATCTTGTATGTCGACTCAACCAGTCTCTTTATGGTCTCAAATAGGCCTCAAGAAATTGATTTTCTACCTTCTCAGACACAATTCAGAAAGCTGGTTATTCATAATCCAAAGCTGACTACTGCCTTTTCACTAAAGCTCAAGATACTTCTTGAACTGCGGTTCTCATTTATGTTGATGACATACTTGTCACTGGCAATAATCTTCAAGAAATTGAACGCCTTAAAAAATTCCTTCTTCAAAACTTCTGCATCGAGTTTTCACGATCCAAGAAAGAAATTTTCATGTCTCAAAGAAAATATTCTTTGGATGAACTGACTTAAGGTGCACGACTAGAAAATTTTCCAATGGAACAAAATTTGAAACTCAATCCCATAGATGGTTCAACATTAAGCGACCCGACCAAATACAAAAGATTAGTGGGAAGATTATTTATCTTACGGTGATAAGGCCAAATATAGTCTACACTGTCCGCACTTTAAGTCAGTTCATGTAGGAGCCTAGAAAGCCACACTGGGATGCCGCACTTCGGATTCTCAGATATTGTAAGGGTACGCTTGGACAAGGTTTGTTGTTCCGTTCTGCAAACAACATTGATCTCAAAGCGTATTATGATTCTGACTGGGCAGGTTGCAACTTCACAAGAAGATCACTTACGGGGGTATTGTATTTTTCTTGGGGATTCTTTCATTTCATGGAAATCTAAGAAATAAGCAAATGTATCTAGATCTTCCGCAGAAGCTGAATACAGAGCTATGGCAAACACTTGTCTGGAGTTAACATGGTTACACTACATTTTAGAAGACTTGAGAGTTCCAAAAACATCTACTATAGCTCTATTTTGTGATAATCAAGCGGCACTACATATTGCAGCTAACCCCGTATTTCACGAACACACAAAGCACATTGAGATAGATTTTCACATTGTCCGAGAAAAGCTACAAGCAGGATTGATTAGTCCTTCGCACATGCCTACTCGCTCGCAGTTGGCTGACATGTTCGCAAAAGCTTTAGGAAAAGATCAATTCATCATGTTGCGTAGCAAGTTGGGACTTTACAATGTTCACTCACCAACTTGAGGGGGAGTATTAAAATCAGTAATTAATAGTTTGAATGAATTGGTCAATGGTCAAGGGAAGTGTGAAGGTTTTCCCCTCAAGGAAAGTGTGAAGGTATTCCACTCAAGGGAAGTGCGAATGTTTTCTTGAAAGCAATGAGAGCTCACTTTAATTTATGCTTGTTTTTGCTATTCTTCATTCATTCCTTTTGTATATATATGTATGGTTGTAGCTTTCATAAGATGAATAAGAGAACCACTTTCATTAGCTTACTTGCTCTTCCATTATTTTCAAACTTTGTTCTCCAACTTAATAGTCTCAGGTATACTTAAATAATAGAACGAATTTTTGGTTCAGCCATTCAGTAATATAAGATCAAATAGTAAGTTCACCACCGCCTCCCCTCCTCCTCGTCCCCCCCCCCCCCCCCCCCCCCCACCCCCCGCCGCCATCACCCAAATGCGCAACCCTAAAAGTCGCCCCACCCACTGAAATTTTCCATCATTCCATAGTTGTTTTCAGTTTTCAAATTAACGTCTAAATTTGAGATAGATAAATAAATAGATAGATAGATTCAAAGAATATAAACCCTAGAATTGAAACAAACAAAGAACCGATCCCTAAATTTAAACCTAAAATTTTCATATGATATCAACGTCGTCAAGTGCACTTTGAGAAACTAAGCAGATTGTGGAATTTTTTTTGTCTTACTTGTCACGCCCCGCTTCCCAAAAAGAGAATACAGAATATGGACACGTGACTAAATCCAGCGAATAATTTTCATCATCCATAAGCTGTTCAGAATCTTTACAACATCTCACAAAAATAATCAGAGTCTGAAGCAAGAGAAATCAACCACATATGCATAATCGAATCAAAGATACCAGCAGAATTTACTTGAAACCAAAATATAATAATCTCAAATAAATCAGATCTGAACAAGTTAATTATCTTGGGTCACATCGCCCAAATACAAAATAAATCTAAGTAACAGATTCATTATTCCAAATAAGCAACAGAATTAATAATAATAGCAAAACTCCAGCACTAATATCTCATATCACCAACTCTATCTGACAGCTGATCATCCTGGTCTGCAATTAATAAATTGCAGGATAAAGGAAAAGAAACAAGATTCCCGTCAATACAAGTTACGGAGCACTTATAGTGCAGAATACAAGTACAGGGAATAAATAAACAGATGCAGAGTAATAGCAGAAACAAACATAGCATGGAATGGGCATAACAACAGAATAGAATATCTAACATGAATCAGAAAAATAAATTAGATAGCATGGTATACTAACAGATACATATAACATGTGTCAAGTGTCAAGTGGTATGCAGACAGATATACAGATGATAGTGTCAGATGATAGTCAGATAGATAACAGATAATCAGATAACAGATGTCAGATAACAAATACAGAGAAACAGATAACAGATGTCAGATAACAGATACAGATAAATAGATAACAGATGTCATGTTCTTATAAGTCTTGTGTTTATTACTATCTAGGCATGCATCCATCCTTTTACCACATGGTTGCTATATTCAAACAAATTTCGTTTAGATTTCGTAGGGGATCATATAGGACCGTGTACTCAGGTATCAGACAGACATATATCAGATGCAGATCTAGACAGACATATAGAACCTAATGGTTCTCTTCTGAGTACACCTTCATATAGGGAAGTAATGTAGTCAGGTTCAGATACCAGAATCGTACCACATAAAAAATAATCAAATGGGTAACATGGCCCCTCTTCCAAGTACACAAATCTATATTTTACACTACTAGATCTTTCCCACAAACCCTGGCTTGGTTATTTTGTTATTATTATTAGACGGGCATGTATGTGCAGAAAATAGAGTGAGAATAGCATGGTATAAACAATTAATAGGGTCAGGGTGACAAACAAACATATACATACGAAAGATAACACATAAAAAAATTGTACAAAGAAAATTCTAGTTCAGGACACAGTACTGCACTAAAACTGGGATTCCCGTTGTTATAAATATGCAAATCTGAATCCATCAGAAAATATGAAAATTAGAATTTCGGAAGAATTCAACGAATATATATAAGTCATATAGTGTTTCACAAAAACATGAGTCAAAACTGAATTGAAACCAGAAAACGTGTACAGCAAGAAATCAGAAGATTGTATTCAAAATCAGAAAAACAGTATGAAAACTCATTAATTAAATCCACGAAAAATCTGGGGTATTCCCCTATATGTACAGCATTAGAATATAAAGTTTCATAATTTTTCATTTTAAATAGTTTAGTAAAAAAAAAAATCAGAAAACATCAAGATGCAGTAGTTTTGTAAATCTGGAATTATAAACACTATTTTACGAAAATAGCAATACCTTACAAACCATAAATCCAAATCCAAATCCGCCAAAAAGGAGATAAAATAGACACAGTAGTCTAACTTTTATATTCACAAATATTTTACAAACAACAAGTAGAATTGGGTCGAAAATCAGGTTCTTTACTGAGCATTATGAAAATTCTGCATATATAGTAATTGTTTGGAAACATGGAACGGTTTGTAAAACTCATCAAATAAATTCACAAAAATTCAGGGTTAATCTCAATCAAGTCTAGTTGTATTGTGCAAAATATTGGATCAACTCTTCAGAATTCATAGAAATCAAAATCTGGAAATCTCTCTACACCTTTGTAGTAAAATACACATAACTCACAATTCATAAAATGAAACTGAGATCTGTCAGAAGGGTTGGAAAATAGACAGAATTCTCTACAGTTCATGTTCACAAATAATATTCATACAATGACCTTAATAGGGTCTATAATACTGATCAAAAGCAAGGAATTAGAGAATACAGAATTATTCTTCGAACATAAAATCATCTAGTTCATGTAAAACTCATCCAAATCAACCCAAACATGAAATATAGTATACTAGATGTCCAAATAACTTGTTATAGGGTATTTTGCAAGTCCACGACAAGTTATAGCACGAATAACACATCAAACACACGATATCACAAAATAGCATGCATATATATACATCCAAAAAGTGGTCATCCCTAGTTGTTTCATGTCATGTATGACGTGAGGCAACTATGGTCGAATCAATACAATAGAGACAATATATACCAGAGGATTCACACACAAATTGTCTCTAGAACCCAACTACACTACAGGCAGTATTTAGTACTTATATTACACAAAGAAAAGAATACATGTTACTTGCCTTAGAGACGACGACGAAAACGGCACAAAAGCAAGAATAACGGGAACAGATTCCCAGGGCACGAACTCAACGAACGAACACCGAAACATGCCCACGAACAACGAGCAAAGAATGCACAACTACACGGACCAAACGAGAACACACGCACGTCCACACAACCCAACTCAACACAGTCACACCCGCACACCAAGAAGGCGAGAGAGAGACCGGCTGCGGTTGTTGTTACGACTGTGGGGAGGTCGGACAGGTGGTCGAGTGGCGTTGCGAAAGGAGGGCGCACAACACTGGGGGTCGACCAGGGGGTGGTCGTGTGTCTAGCTGTCGACACAGGAGGCGGCACAGAGAGGAGCTCCGGAGATCGCAGTGGCTGAGCAGGTGCTGACGGTGCTGGAGTCGCGATGGGGATGCGGGGGCTACCGGTGCTAGGGAGGAGGCAGAGAGATAGGGAGGACGAGAGAGAGGAGTCGGGAACGATGGATTTAGAAGAAGGAGAGAGGGAGACAAAGCGGCTGATAGGGTGAAGAAGATGAATAGGGGTATTTATATAGAGAGAGTTAGGGTTTAGGTGTGCTTATAGGGTAACCGGGTGGAGAAGTGTTAACGGGTTGGCTTGGGAATCAAACAGGGTATAGGGTAGAAGCTGATGGGTTTTATAATGGGTTTTGGGTATTGTTAGGCTTATAGGGTTAGAAAATGGATTTTTGGCTGTATAAATGGATCCAAGAATAGATATATGAATAAAAAAATTAAATAATAAAATGGTACATGAACAATTAAAATAATAAGGATCAAAGAAATGGCTCGATCAAATAGAGACGAACAAAATAGGGGACAAAAGAATCCAGAACTCAAATAAAGGACGACAAATCAAGTAGATAAAATATATTAAAAAGAGATCCAATATACAGTCCAAAAGAGACACAATGAGAGAAATACACAAAAAAAGAAAAATACATCCAAAAATATATAAAATCGAAAACAGGGGTTACAATACTAGACCACTTTTTTAAACTATTTGCGATTTTGGGACAGTTCTCAAACTATTAGCACTTGTGGGCTAGTCAATGTCATGTCAGCAGCGGCTGCTATTCCTATTAGCAGTATCTTCCTTTAGGATACCAATAATGAGAATAGCGGTCGCTCGTTTAATTTTTTTGAAATGTTTTTTTGTTAATGCTATTCCCATTACCGACCACAGCATATGTGAAATCGCCGATTAGAATAGTGACCTTATTTAAACTGTATTAAGACGCGTAGCAAATTCCACAGAGCTAGTTCTCTTTTTAAAAAATTAAACTTTTTTCTTAACTGAGGTCGCTATTCAGAATAGCGACCTTAATTG
Source organism: Hemerocallis citrina (assembly GCA_017893485.1). Lineage (NCBI taxonomy): Eukaryota > Viridiplantae > Streptophyta > Magnoliopsida > Asparagales > Asphodelaceae > Hemerocallis > Hemerocallis citrina. The sequence goes on from CM030362.1 coordinate 127,483,715, forward strand.
GGAGATTATTTTGCAAATCTTATAGAGAGCACGAATATTTAGTCCCTATTGAGGTTGTAATTCGGAATAAAGATCTAAGTATACTTAGATCGCTATTCCGAATAGAGGCCTTGGTTGTGTGACTATTTTGCAAATCTTACAGATTACAAGTAGATTTAGTTCCCTATTGAGATCGGCATTGAGAATAACGACATAATTTTTCCAATAGCAACCTTAGTTGTGTGATTATCTTGCAAATCTTACAGAGAGCAAGAAGATTTATTGCTCTACTAAGGTCGTTATTCGGACTAGCGACATTAGTTTTTAAAAAATATTTTTTTTTTCTAGAGAGAGCTAGCTCTCTGGAATTCGCTAAGTGTCTCAATACAGTTCAAATAAGATTGCTATTCCGATCAGCGACTTCACAGATACTGTGGTCGCTAATTGAAATAGTGACAAGAAACAAAAATTTCAAAAAATTAAACGAGCGACCATTATTTCCATTAATAATCTCCGAACGGAAAAGAGCGCTAATACGAATAGCGGTCACTGTTGGCGTGGCAACGACTAGCTCATAAGTGCTAATAGTTAGAGAACTGGTCCAAAATCGCAAATAGTTTCAAAAGGTTGCCTAGTACTACAAAAAATTTCAGATTCCAAGCTCTCGACCATGGAGGTGGGCCAGGAGTTCAGTGGTGGGTGGTGGCCATGAGATGAGGTGGCCATGATTGTGTTGGTGATGGAGGAGGAGCTAATTAGGAGGTGGAGGAGAGGCAGTGGAAACAGTGGTCTGATGGGAAGGAGAATAGTAGAGACGGTGTTGCAAATTTTTTTTTTTTCAATGGGAACTTATAAAATTTACCACTTGATGTGGAAAAAGTGCTTACATAAAGCTCTCCGAGAGCTTATATATTTTGCATTTGGCAAGGTTCGTATGATCCACATATCCACATACTTGTTTAGGATGACAATTGGTTGGGAGATGAAAAGGATTGGGTTTCAGCTGACTGAATCACTTGATAATTGAATCATTTGATTATCAAATTTCATATTCATGCATTACTTAGCTTGAGCATTCAAGTGATGATTTGAGAATCCGGATTCCATCTGGTTGTCCTCAAATTGTTCTTCCTATTGTACACTCATTTTGTGATTTTGAACTATTTTTCCTTCAAAGAGGTTATGTCTTTTCATAGTTATAGCTTTACATTACTGATGCTGCTTTTTTAAGTGTGGGGGCACCAGGTGCGAGTTCTTGTAATTTGTAGTGGAAGGGACATATTTGAAACGAATCCCAGCCACAAATCTAAGATGGGTATTTACGGGGAGCAGGAGAGGTGGCGCTGTTGGAAGCTGACCGCCGGAACACTTGCAAGAGGCCTAGAAACACCAGGAGAGATCCCGGCGATAGGCCCTCCGACGATCTAATCAGTCACTTGAAAATAAAATGAGAGCTAGGATTCAGGTGGAGAAAGAGTCATTACCTCAGTATAGGAAAGGGGGCATGGTATTTATAGGTAGAGAGAGTGGGTATGTTAACCTTAATGGGCCGGGTCGACCCACTTCTTGGTGGGCATGAGCTTGTAGAATGCCCATTGAATCATCAGGCCTGATGGTCAGAGCTGAGCGAATTTTGAGGGGATCAGACGGCTTGGATTGAACCAGATTATTTAGTCACATCATAGGCCATCCACTCCTGGAGGGTTGTATGTATCAACCTTCGAGGAGTAGCTCGTTCTTGGGAGAAGATCGGTAGATGGTGTTCCGTGAGAGTGGGCTGGAAGATCCCTGAAGAGTGTATGGGCTAGTCGCCGAGCTCCGGGACGACTGAGTTACGGTTTTCGAGCACCGAGGTCGGAGCCTCGTGCCTAGAACAGTGGTTGGATTGAGGTCAATGCCGAGCGTCGAACCCCATGCTTTGTGAGAAAGCTAGGCCCTTGCTAGAGATCAATGTCGAGCGTCGAGCCTCACGCTTTGTGAGCAATCTATGCCCTTGCTCGAGATCGATGCCGAGCGTCGAGCCTCACACTTTGTGAGAAAGCTAGTCCCTTTCTTGAGGTCAATGCCGAGTGTCAAGCCTCACGCTTGGTGAGAAAGCTAGGTCTTTGCTTGAGGTTTTTGTCGAGCGTCTAGCCTCACGCTTCGTGAGAAATATAGGCCTTTGCTCGAGGTTGATGCCGAGCGTCGAGCCTCACGCTTTGTGAGAAAGCTAGGCCCTCACTCGAGGTTGATGTCGAGCATCGAGCCTCGTGCTTTGTGAGAAAGCAAGACATGTGCTCGAGGTTGATGCCGAGCGTCGAGCCTCACGCTTTGTGAGAAAGCTAGGCCCTTGTTCGAGATCGATGCCGAGCATCGAGCCTCATGCTTCGTGAGAAAGCTAGGCCTTTGCTCGAGGTCGATGCCGAGCGTCGAGCCCCACGCTTTGTGAGAAAGCTAGTCCTTTGCTTGAGCTTGATGCTGAGCATCGAGCCTCACGCTTTGTGAGAAAGCTAGATTTTTGCTCAAGATTGATGCCGAGCGACGAGCCTTACACTTCATGAGAAAGCTAGGCCTTTGCTCGATGTTGATGCCGAGCATCGAGCCTCAGGCTTTGTGCGAAAGCTAGGCCTTTGCTCGAGATTGATGCCGAGCATCGAGCCTCACGCTTTATGAGAAAGCTCGACTTTTGCTCGAGGTTGATGCCGAGCGTCTAGCCTCACGCTTTGTGAGAAAGCTAGGCCCTTGCTCGAGATTGATATCAAGCGTCGAGCCTCAAGCTTTGTGAGAAAAATAGGTCTTTGCTCGAGGTGGATGCCGATTGTTGAGGCTCACGCTTTGTGAGAAATCTAGGCCTTTGCTCGAGGTTGATGCCGAGCGTCTAGCTTCACGCTTTATGAGAAAGCTAGGTATTTGCTCGAGGTTGATGCCGAGCAACGAGCCTCACGCTTCATGAGAAAACTTGTAACACCTTGTATTTCTTGGAGGTATAATATACTAGTATAATATAGTATAGTATAGTATAGTGTGTGTGTGTGTGTGTATATATATATATATATATATGTGGTAGGGTAAAAATGGCCTGGGGGCCCAACCAGGGCCCAATACAACTCTCACTCAAGAAAGGTAAAAATAGCAATCTAGTTCGGCTTCGAACCATTGCAGGGTCGGCGCCGACCCTCAAGTTCACCCCCACAGAACTGGCCTCCTCGTATCCGACGAGTCTCAGTGGTCCTCGGCATCCGATCTGTGACAGCCCCACGGGCCGTCCCCCCCTTTCTGGCGAAGCATGGGGATGATCTGACGCAGCCTAGGCCCTCCGATTCTTCCAGAAGCACAGGAGACCTACGATCAGCCATGTCAGCTCCAAATACCACCAAGGGTTTTGCCACGTCAGCCCTATACCACTCCTGGTATTGCCACGTCTGCCCTAAACCCCCTGGGCCCTCTGCCACGTCAGGCCCATGGGCTTTCGGGTCCAGACCCGGCCCCCAAGCGGAACCAAACCCGGTTGGGGTTCTCTATAAATACTAGACCCTCACCCACCTTTTGAAGGTAATCAATCTTTTACCACTTAAATTCACCTAGTTATTGCTACTCTCTCACAGAGACTGACTAGATCGTCGGAGGGTCCGCCATCGGGATAAACCCCGGTATTTCAGGACCGTCTGCAGGTACACAAGACCTCGGATCCGAACCCTCTGATCCGAGCCCAGATCTCCGCCTCATTCCGAGGTCGCCGCAGGTTCCGCCCGGTCAGCCGAGGATCATCAGACGAGCAGCTTTCTCCTTCAAATACAAATTGAGTCCGAACTCACACCTGGTGCATCCACACGTCTCCCAGAAATAAACCGCATCAGGTTGGCGCCGTCTGTGGGAACACTGCTTCAGAAGCCGACCCGAGCCCGACCATCGAGCGACCTCGACAGCCGAACTCTCATGGCCTCCAAGGGCAAGGGGGCCGCGTTCTCCGTCAACCGACGGGACACACCCCCACCAAACACTAATGCCGGGCCACGCGCATCAAGGCACGGAGATTCCCATCAGGGATCCCGGCGAAGCGCCACCCGTACAGTCCAGCCCGACCTACGGGGAGTAATCGTCAACCGACAGATTAGCCGCAGCAGGGGAAGGGCCGCTTCCAACCCGGCCCCGAACCATCCGAGACCGCCGCCCGAGGGACGGAGGTCGGCACTCAGCCGCATCGGGAGACAGCCTCCCGACCGACCACACCGGGTCGAGGGAGCCCCCGTCACTCACAAGGAGTTCCAAGACTTCCGGAGAGAAATTCTCGGGGCCCTCCGACGGACCCCCAGGGAGGAAACCCTCCGCTCCCAAACGGGGTCGGATGTCGAGACCAGCGCGTCGCGCCCTTCAACAAACCAGCCAGAAGACGATGGCATACTCCTAAGACGCCTCCAAGAAATGGAGGATCGCCTCGATCATATAGGAGACGGCGACCAACGGGCGGCTCAGGGGTACAGACCTGTCCGACCTCCCTTCTCCGCCCCCATCCTCCAAGCAGAAATACCCAGGAATTTCCGACCACCTCAGTTTGAGACCTACGACGGCGAGGGAGATCCCGCTGATCACATGGAAGGTTTCAAAACCCTCATGATGATTCACAGCGCCTCAGATCCCCTGCTATGCCGAGCCTTCCCTGCCACGCTTCGGGGTCCGGCTCATGAATGGTATTCGAAACTCACCCCCGGCTCCATTTACTCCTTCGACCAACTAGAGGGCAATTTTCTCACCCACTTCGTCACCAGCCGGAAGGCAGAAAGGACTAGCGCTTCTTTACTTGGGCTCAAGCAGATAGAAGGAGAATCCCTCAGAGTGTTCGTCCGGAGATTTACCACGGAGGCGAGGTCGGTCTCCTCTCTTGATCCAGGCATCGCCTCTGCGGCCTTTCGGCACAACGTTCGTCATGGACAGCTGAAAGCTTCTCTGGCGAAGAGACCCCCCATCGACTTTCCCGATCTCCTCAACAGGGTCAAGAAATACATTAGGGCAGAAGAGGCCCTTAACCCCGAAGATACCAGGGAGGCCATCGGGAAGGGAAAGCGGAAGGTCGAAGAGGTCGAACCACCAAAGAAAGCTCCGAGGGACGCGGGGGCTGTGAAGAAGGTCCCGCCGGTCCCCCGCTTCGAGAGGTACACTCCCTTGACGCATAACGTATCCGCCATCCTCTTAGAAATCGAAGACAAAGGCATTGTCCGACTATCCCTCCGATCTAATAACAACAAGAATTGAGATCAACGCTTCTACTGCCGCTTCCACAGAGATCACGGGCACGAAACCGACCAGTGCCGGGCCCTGAAAGACGAAATTGAGGAACTCATCTCCAGGGGGTACCTCCAAGAATTCACCCGAGAAGTCCCGCGGGATCGACGAGATACTAGGAACCGGAGGTCCTCGCCTCCGAACCCTACCCCGAACCGCATCCAGGGTCGGGATCCCGACTCCGAGGGAGCCACAGATACGCCCTTCATCTTGCACTGTGTCCACGGAGGGCCGATGGGAGGAGATTCAAACACTTCCCGAAAAGCCTTCATCCGGGAGGTGAATGCTGTCCACAACAATCCCTCGCCTAAGCTACAACCGATGCCGGTCTCCTTCTCAGGAGAGGACCTCGAAGGCGTTCGCCTACCCCACTGCGATGCCCTCGTCATTAATCTCCACATGGCTAATTGTGAAGTTCGCCGAATCCTTGTCGACAACGGCAGCTCGGTTAATATTCTTTTCCTCGAAGCCTTCGAGAATCTCAAGCTACCTAAAGGCAAGCTCAAGCCGGCCGGATACACCTTGCATGGGTTCTCCGGCGTCCCTGTCGTGATAGAAGGGATTGTCACCATCGACGTTACCGCAGGATCGGCTCCTGTCAAGAGGACCGAGTCCATGGACTTCATGGTGGTCAACGTCAAGGCGGCTTACAACGCCATACTCGGCCGACCCGGACTATGCTCCCTCCAAGCGGTGCCTTCGGCTTACCATCTGAAACTCAAATTTCCCACCCCGCAAGGAGTCGGCACTGTCCGAGGTAGCCAAGAAGCAGCGCGATCGTGCTACATGACCACCGTCGGGGGAGGTGTGTTCTCCCTCGATGCCGTCGAGTCCCAACCTGAGAGGGACGGCCCTGCTTCCAAACCTGTCACCGAGCGGGAGGAAACCCCAGTCGAAGCCAAGTACTTAATGACACTCCTCGAAGGACTAACATAGGCTCTAGCCTGGCTAAATGTAAACCCGTTTTTGTGTAAACACTCATATGTACAGGACCGTCTTAGCGGCCCTCCTTATCTTATGCAAAAGAGATCTCTTTTTGTTAAAATCCTAACGCCAGATAATAAGATCGGCGCCTGAGTCCTCACTCCGGTATCGTCCCCAATACCTCGGTAGGCTCCAACCGAATCCAAGCTGAGGACTCTCCTAAGGCCCCACTTCGATCCCTCGCGGATCGGTGGACTCTCCCTAAAAACCACCATCGTTCACTACACTACTAGCCGAAGCAAAGAAGGAACAGGACTCTTTATTCGTACCCTTTTATTTCGTCCCAAGAAAACCAACAAAGACCGTTACAGGACCACTCCACTCATCTCAAACTGGAGGAAGTCACCATCGTAGAGCCCCTCGGGTCCGCTGAAGGGCGGGATTACTCCGAACGAGCGGCTAAAAAATCCCCCTGATCGTTATGATGGTCCTTGAACTCAGCCACGGTCGACTCCCCAGCCACGGAGCTCTGGGCGTCACCTGGTCGCGTACGCTGCAACAGCAGCAGCGCAGAGGGAACCCCCTCCGCTTGCCGACCCACCGAGGAAGATGCAGAGGCACCCAGCATAATATTGTAACGGTGTATCTCCATTTCTTTCTCCACAGAGACATCGCGAAGTAACCTTTCAGAAGTGGGCCTCGGCACCGAGGCACCCAACACCGCCTATCCAAGGCTCGCACCGCCGAGTCCCCGATCCAGCATCGCCCTCCTCAGCCGGCTCGCCTCCTCGCTTAAGGCTTCAGACTTATTCCGATAAAAGTTCAAAGCCGCATCAGTGTCGCGGCCCCCCTTCGATGGCAGACCAATGCGGCCTCCAGGGCCTCAACCTTGCTCCGGAGCCACGCCACATCGGAACGACGGGGGGCCACCTCGGGAAGGGGAGCCACAACCTACAGGAGAACCAGCCAACCCAATGCACACACGCAAAAAGGTTTAGAAAAATCCGAGTTCAAAACACTTGGCCGGTCAAAAAACTTTTTCCTATAAATTTAAGTACTCCTTATAAAAAAAAGGCGGTAGCCAGTCTGCGGGAGGCAAATACAGTCAAGAGAAGGAGAAAAGAAAGACAGAATTATACAGCTTATCGTCCCACCTCAGCGTCGACAGACGGATCCACAGATGGGTCGGCCGGCGGGTCGAGAGCAGGCCCTTCTTCGCCAGGAGTCTTCGACGTCCCCTCGATCTCCATGTCGTACTCTAAGTTGGACAGATCGATGGTCGGATAAAAGTGCCTCACATGGCTGAGGGCCTTCGCATAACATGTGTCCTGGGCCTTGATCACCATCATCTGGCCCGTAGTCGTCACTTCTTCCTTCTCCTTGGCGAACTTCTTCTTCAAGGAGGCCACCTTCTTCCCCCACTCCGCATCCTTGGCCTCAAGCTCGAGCTTCATCTGCTGCTCTCTCTTGTGCGAACCCTCGAGCTCGATCCGCAGTTCCTTCATCTCCCGCTCGCTCTTTTCCGCCCGAGCTCGCTCTTGTGCCAGGGACGCCTCGTAGAGGTTCTTCATGTTAGCCCCCTGCATGCAAGCCTGCGACCAACGAGCGCAGATAAGAAAAAGACTTCCGCAGAAAAATTGACAAGGAGAATAGGGTCGACAGACTTACCTGCACGAGGGCCTGCGCCAGGCGCGTGAACGCCACCTCCACGGGCTCACCCTCCATCACCTTGCGGTCGCGAGGGGTCGCCAACTTCTCCACCACCTCGACGGCCTGGGCCTCGTCGGTCAGACGGTCCCCCGTCCGAACAGACCAGTCCGGAGCCCACCGCTGCCGCAGCAACTCCACCACCGGGTCCTCTTCCTCAACCTCGACCAAGGGACCTTTCCCCTTGTCAAGAACGGAGGCCCTCGCTAGGCTCTGGCCCTTCGAAGCAGCCGCCCCCTTGCTCGTCTCCGAGCGAATCCTCTTGGTCCCCGGCTCGGGCTGGACCTCCGAGATGACTAGGGACGACCCCCTTGGCCTCTTCGCCGCCTCCCCCTTCTTCTCTGCATTCTCCTTCCTCATGGCGAGCCTCTTTGCCTTGATCGATGCTTCGTCCATATCTGCAGAAAAAGCCATTAAGAGCAATGAGCAAGAAAGTACGAAAGGACCGAAAGAAAAGAAACAACTACATATACATAACGGCCGGGCTCAGTCCCACGCTCGCCAAGTTGGCCTCCGTTACCTTTGTCCAATCGATACTGGGTGACGAACGGAGGCGCTCGACAAACCCCCACTCCTCGGCCGACAAATCCCTCGGCCTTGGCATTTGATAGTTCGGCTTGGAGTGATTCCATCGAGTGGGAATGTCCCAGGGCTCTTCACTCCGGATCACCAGATATTTTTTCTTCCATTCCTTGATGGAGTCCGGGTGACTGTGAACGACCTTCCCCTTACTCCGGGGAGAGATGTAGTAAACACCCTCGGCCGCCGAGCTGATCATCAACATCGCACGGAACACATTCAGCCGCAGGGGTACCTTCTGTTCCTCGCACATCAGCACAAAGCAGATAATCTGCTTCCAAGAGTTCGGCCCGTACTGCATTGGGGCCAAGGAGGCCCAGTTCAGCACATCCCGAACAAACGGGTGGACTGGCAACCTCAGCCCCGAGATGAAAGCGTCCACTGGGAAGACGCAATACCAAGCAGAAAGGGGATCGGTGGGGCGCAGAGTAGAGCTCGGCAGCAACAATTCGTAGCCAGGCCCTATGTAATACGCCAGCTGTAGAACCTCCAAGTCCCCGCCCTCCAAGACAGTCGGGATCGCGTCCATCATCACCCTCCTCCGACTCGGCGAAGAGGGCTGCACACCGAAGAGCTCCTTGTCAGAAAGATCGTTGGGATACTGACGGAAAAGCCTCGGCTGTACGGGCGAACCTGTCATCAAATTGCGGAAAACAGGCGCCTGGCTCGAACCACCAGTCCTCGACCCCGCCTTCCTCGGGGCCCTCTTCCTCTTCTTGGCTCGCTCCGACGAGGGAGTAGATAAAGGCCCCAGGCCTGTCGGCGTGAAACTCGAGCCCGCACCCTGAACGGTGGATCTCCTCGTTGCGTCGCCCTCGTCTCCCTCCTCCTCGGAAGACAACTCCAGCACAAGGATGTCGTCCGAACCATCACTGGCTTCCTCCGACTCGCTACTCTCCACCACGAAGGGACGTCGGGAGCGTGACGACCTCATCTTGTGTACCACCTCCCCCTCACCTACTGGTTCCTCCCACGAAACTGAATTGGAAGGCTCCGCAGCGTGCGCCGACTCCTCCTCAAGCACGGGCTCCTCCCACGACGTCGATGTGGAGGCTCGCTTCACTTCCCCCCTGGACGTCGACACTGACGAGCCGGACTGAGCCCTACCCATCTGTGCTTAAACTAAATAAACTTACCAACTAACCTGGGGCCGCTTCGGAAGGACAAGCCTAGTACAGCAAACTGCAAGAGCGAGGGCTGAAGGGTTAGAAGATTTTTTGAGAAAGAAAATGGCAAGAAAGAAGTGGGCAAGAGGAGGAGAAGGGGGAATACTTATAAAGGATAAGAACGACTCCTCAACTTCCGCAATTACTGTTCACCGATTGACGTACAACTGCCGCCTGGACAATCGCGCCACGTCCTCGAAACGTGCGCTGCTGACATCATCAGGTGCCAGGCTGGCAGCCAAACTCAGGGGTCGGTTCGGATGGAGCACACGACGGAGAAAACGTTTTACTTAAAGTTTAAGGCGCCGTCCTTCGACAGACGCCCCGGGCTCCAGCGCTCGATCGGTTCCCCTCTCATCCCCGAGCAGCTCGGGGCTTACAGCCTCGGGTTGGCGCCGAAACCCCGAACTGTTCGAGGGTGGGACAGAAACCACCATCGCCTGGAGCCCTATCGGAAGACAGAGTGGCCAACCCCTGATCGGAGGCGACCCCTCTATCTGAGGCTCTTCAGCCCCAAAACCGAAATACGGTTGGTACCCCTCCCGTCTGGTTCTCTCTCGGGCCAAACAACCGTGTCAGGGTCGTCTGACCCGAAAAAGGATCCAGACGGCAAAGCCACCACCAATCCGAGACTCCTTTTCTACCGGTACGGATTTCGGCCGTTACCCCTCTCGCCCTGATCTCCCCTGGATCTGGCTGCCATATCAAGAGCCATCAGATCCAAGAGAAGATCGGGGCGGCAGAGTAACCACCTCTCCAACACCGCCAGGGTTGAAAATTTTTGCAAGAGACAGGCGTCCGCCTAAGCAGACACCTTCGGTGGCCAATAGACCACCCCTGCTGTGATCAAACCCGCTGTGGGGGGAGAGGTATTTATAGCCTCCCCCATAGACCAACCATTATGGCGCGGGGAAAGCCAATCGACAGAAGCCCATGCGCTATCTGCATTTATTAGGCGGCACCATTAAAGTCCCTGGGAAATTGGACCATCACACAGATCCCGAAGAGCCTTCAATGCTCCGCAGAAACGGCGGGCTACCCCCGCTCAAACGATCTAAAGCACAACAGTTCGACATCACCCTTGCCAACCCGTAATCCCTCGCCAGCTCGAGGTCAGGTCTAGCACCAGGGTAGTCTTCTCAGGAAAGCTCCACGGCTCGCCATTGCCCTTGCCGACCCGTAATCCCTCGCCAAGCTCGAGGTCAGGTCTGGCACCAGGGTGGTCTTCTCAGGAAGGCCAACGGCTCGCCATCGCCCTTACCAACCCATAATCCCTCCTCATCTCGAGGTTCGGTCTGGCACCAGGGTACTCTTCTCAGGAAGAAACTACGGCTCGCATCACCCTTGTCGACACGTAATCCCTCGTCATCTCGAGGTTGGGTCGAGCACCAGGGTACTCTTCTCCGGGAGATTCAACGGTTCGCCATCGCCCTCACCTACCCATAAACCCTCGCTAGCTCGAGGTCCGGTCAAGACTCAGAGCGACCCCCTCATGAAGGCCCCGCGATTCGCCATCCCATTTCCACGACCATGAACACTCCTCCCCGGCTAGCTCCCGCACCCCCGCAGGAGTGGGGGGCTTGTGTGGTAGGGTAAAAATGGCCTGGGGGCCCAACCAGGGCCCAATACAACTCTCACTCAAGAAAGGTAAAAATAGCAATCTAGTTCGGCTTCGAACCATTGCAGGGTCGGCGCCGACCCTCAAGTTCACCCCCACAGAACTGGCCTCCTTGTATCCGACGAGTCTCAGTGGTCCTCGACATCCGATCCGTGACAGCCCCACGGGCCGTCCCCCCCTTTCTGGCGAAGCATGGGGATGACCTGACGCAGCCTAGGCCCTCCGATTCTTCCAGAAGCACAGGAGACCTACGATCAACCATGTCAGCTCCAAATACCACCAAGGGTTTTGCCACGTCAGCCCTATACCACTCCTGGTATTGCCACGTCTGCCCTAAACCCCCTGGGCCCTCTGCCACGTCAGGCCCATGGGCTTTCGGGTCCAGACCCGGCCCCCAAGCGGAACCAAACCCGGTTGGGGTTCTCTATAAATACTAGACCCTCACCCACCTTTTGAAGGTAATCAATATTTTACCACTTAAATTCACCTAGTTATTGCTACTCTCTCACAGAGACTGACTAGATCGTCGGAGGGTCCGCCACCGGGATAAACGCCGGTGTTTCAGGACCGTCTGCAGGTACACAAGACCTCGGATCCGAACCCTCTGATCCGAGCCCAGATCTCCGCCTCATTCCGAGGTCGCCGCAGGTTCCGCCCGGTCAGCCGAGGGTCGTCAGACGAGCAGCTTTCTCCTTCAAATACAAATTGAGTCCAAACTCACACCTGGTGCATCCACACGTCTCCCAGAAATAAACCGCATCAATATATATATATATATATATAATGGAATAAGAGTAATAATGTTGAATGGCATAATGGTAATAATGGGATTTAAATGATATGAGATAGCTTGGCTGCTGCTGTGCAGCACGTGGGTGACGTGGCAGAGGTGAGGCCCAAGGTGCAGGAGGGGGGCTCTGTGGGGTGTGTGTGTGCTGACGTGGAATGGGGTCCGGCTGTGTGTGCAACACGCACCAGAAGTAGGCGATGTGTGGGATTGATTTGTCCCACATCGGAGGATTTGTATGATTAATTAATAATAAATAATATTGCCTATGATCAAGAGTCACCAAATCGGTTAATCACCTTTTGAGTGGCAGCTTGTGGTGGACAGTTGTACTAATAAATAAATAAATTATCTACGTTGGGGCCGGGGTGTTACAAATGGTATCAGAGCCAGATTTCGACATCGATTGTGGGTAAGAGTGGGTGAGATGTATACCAGAAAGGGAGCTGAGGTCAGTACGCTGGCATTTTAGCCAGGGGCAGTACGCTAGAATTAGCAAAATCAGGGTATTCCACTCCACATCGGTGAGATTATGCCTGAGAGGGAGCTGAGGTTAGTGCGTTGGCCTAGTATTAGCTGAATCAGGGTACTCCACTCTACATCTACTAGAAAGGAGATCCTGCACTAGGTTGCATGTCCTGTACTCAGCGAGGACGATGATTTCTTAAGGGGGGTGTGTGTAACACCCCGTATTTCTTGGAGGTAAAATATATTAGTATAATATAGTATATATATATATATATATATATAGAATGACATAAGAGTAATAATGTTGAATAGCATAATGATAATAATGGGATTTAAATGAGATGAGATGGCTTGGCTGCTGCTGTGCTTTGACAAGCATGTAGGTGACGTGGCAGAGGGGGGGCCAGCTGCAGGAGGGGGGCTCTGTGGGGTGTGTGTGTGCTGACGTGGAGTGGGGCCCAGGGGGGGTCCGGTTGTGTGTGTAGCACGCACGAGAAGTAGGCGGTGTGTGGGATTGATTTGTCCCACATCGGAGGATTTGCATGATTAATTAATAATAAATAATATTGTCAATGATCAAGTGTCACCAAATCGGTTAACCACCTTTTGAGAGGTAGCTTGTAATGGGGCAGTTATACTAATAAATAAATAAATTGTCTGAGTTGGGCCGGAGTGTTACAAAGCTAGGCCTTTGCTCGAGGTTGATGCTGAGCGTCGAGCCTCACACTTTGTGAGAAAGCTAGGCCCTTGCTCGAGATTGATGCCAAGCGTCGAGCCTCACGCTTTGTGAGAAATCAAGGTCTTTCCTCAAGGTTGATGCCGAGCGTCTAGCCTCATGCTTTGCGAGAAAGCTAGCCCTTTGCTCGAGGTTGATGCCGAGTGATGAGCGTCATGCTTCATGAGAAAGCTAGGCCTTTGCTCGAGGTTGATGTCGAGCATCGAGCCTCACGCTTTGTGAGAAAGCTAGGTCATTGCTCGATGTTGATGCCGAGCGTTGAGCCTTACGCTTTGTGAGAAAGCTAGGCTCTGGCTCGAGGTGGATGTCAATCATCGACCCTTGTGTTTTTTGCGAGAAAGCTAGCAGCTGGCTCGAAGTCCATGCCGAGCTCCGAGCGGGGTGGACTTGGTGAGAAGGGGAGTTGCTCGCTTGCTATGGTTGCCGTGACATGGGTGCTGCACGTGTGATGCTGACCTCATGGTTGTGGAAATCGAGGTGTCGAAATCTTGCCAACCGTTGGATATAGATGGGCGATTGGGATTTTTTTGTGGATTTCGAGGCGCCACAGGTTGCCTATATATCCCCCACTCCCCCTCTTATTTTTTGTCTAGCGTTCTCTCTGTAAGTGCTGCCCAGTAACCGGTGATGAATTTTTCGGCGAACTTTCCGGTAAAGGCAATAAGGTTAGTATTTTTTATTATGTCGAGGGTTCAATCTAATTCTCTCACCTCCACATCTGGTCATGGCCGTGAGGCTCATCTCTCTGACTCTACGTCTTGGGAGACGACGGAGCAGGTCCACGACATCCAGCCGCTCCGCAGTCAAAAGCCCTTCGTTATAGAATCGAGCGACTCAGAAGGAGATGAGGAAGTGGCCGAGGTAGTTAATGTTGGTGTATGCCCTAGAGGCCAGATGAGTATTAACATTACTAGTTTACATTGTATCATGATGTTTATTTCATATATGAGGCATTCATTTATTATGTTGTTTACTGTAATTAAATGAACATAATAAAGTCTTCAGAAAAATAGGTTCAATACCATGGGATATCAAGTGCATGACTTGATTGTGAGATCCTATTTGTTGTAATCAGAATACTATTCTTAAATGTCCCTAGTCAAGTATTATTGTAAATTATGACAACAATAATATATAGAGACTAGTATGTGCGTAGACTGATGACCATATTTCACGGGTTATGGATATGAGATATCAAGTCTTCACATTGGTACATATTCGAGTAATAATGTACTGGACTGACCTACCATGAGAACGCTGCATGGATCATTATGTAAGTATCATAAGCGGTTCTCACAGTGATCATGGTGTATGTAGTTCTTTGACTTGAAGTCACTACAGTTCCCTACATGAGAAGTTATATGTTTTAATATCGTCAAACGTTGTATGTAATAAGATGATTATAAAGTCGACTATTAGATATACTACAAATCATGCGGAGGGATGTGAGTGACTTAGATAGGATTTGTCCCTTTTATATAACATGAGCGATATCTATGGGCCCCTTGATTGAGTGAGACTACAAAATGCATGGCCGTGCTCAAATGAGTCAATATGAGATATTGAGCTCATTTTTTTCAGTAAGTCTACTCGGACATCAAGAAACCAAAGATTGAATTATACAAGGATGACATGCTCTATGCCCAATGGTCAATTAACATATCTGGACAAAGGGACTAAACTACATGGTATCATTAGTCACGGAAAGGTTATGTCTAATCACTGACATTCTCGTTACTTAAGTAACAATAATGTATTACTAGATACCGCTCACTGTTTGTAATACTAGAATATAATTTTAGCATTATTGTCAATGTAATGGGAACGTATAGGGTCACACACTTAGAATGGATCGACATTGAGATTTAAATTCATAAGATGAATTTAATTGGGGATCTAAGTAAGACTCGGACTCCTGACATTGGTTGGACATTTAATTAGATTAAATGGGCTGACTAAAGTTCAAAGGCCCACACACAAATCTGAACCAGATCAGATTGTGAGTCCAACAACCTCATTACTCTCTTAGGGTTGATTTTCTGCACCTATATATATGATACATATCTGTGGAAAAGCGACTCATGAGAAAACCCTAGTCGTCACAGAAATTATGAAAGAGAGAGATCGTGAGAAACATTCCCTTCCCGCAGCTAGCACTGCGACATGAGAAAAGGCTTGATTTGATCCGTTAGTGTGGATAACGTATAGGCACCGCAATATTATAGTGCTCGTCATATTGTGGAGACAGCAGATCCATCTTCAAGGTATAACTCATAAATACTATTTATGGTTTTCGCATAGATCCATGGCTATGTTTCGATATTTTTTTGTAATTTTTCTGCTGTGTATTTAATCTGAGATTACCCTCGAAACCTAACAGTTGAGTCGGACAGTGAAGAGGCGGTGGAGGACCTTGGTAGGGTGGTTGGTGAGGGAGAGGGCGATGAAGTGGTGGAGGTCGATCCGTCGAGGGAGGCCTCCAAATTGACGCCGTTGGCAACGACGTCCCCCCCCCCCCCCCAAGGCCCCTCGCGTTCGAAGGAGGAGGATTAGGTGAACCCTCCCAGACAATCCGGTACAGCGGGACGAGTTCCTTCCTGAACATGGGCTCGACGTCCTTTACCTTCCGCAATCGAGCTCCATTAGGATGTACCAGGACGATGTTGTGGAGTTGTTTACATATGGTGTGCAACCTTCTTCACCAGGTCAGCAAAAAGATCCGGATGGACAAGACGCCATGTGCCTTGACGGCTGACAACCTGCCGCTGATTCAAGCCAACTACTTTATAGGGCTAGAGTATGAGTTGTTGCTTCCAAGCTCCGGTCTCTGTCCTACAGATAACTTAGCGACCTGGTTCTGCATGTTCTCGTTGGACGCCTTCACTTCGGGTTTGCGGCTGCCTCTGCACCCGTTCATCAAGGAAGTGTTGAACTGGGGGGGATTGTGCCCCAGGCAGTACGGCTCGAACTCCTGGAAGCAGCTCGTGTGTTTTATGTTGCTCTGCGAGGAGAGGGGAGTTCCTATGAAACTAAAGTACTTCTGAGCCATGCCGGGAAATCACTTCGTCGGGCGAGTATGAGGGGATTTACTACATCTTGCCTCATCCCAATAGGAAGGTAGTCCATGGACATCCGGACTCCATAAAAGGGTGGAAGGCAAAAAATTTTATCATCCAAAACCAGGTGCCTTGGGAGATTCCCACCACCTGGAATTTCTATAAGCTGAATCACAAGCCACAGAGAAGAAGATACCTGAATGAGGAGGAGTGGGCCAATGTGGATCGGATTGGCTCCGGACACAGCATCGGCTGGCCGAATGTGACAGAGAGGCACTTGGCCAGGATCGGACTGAGCCTCGTTCCTTCCCGTATGTCCTTCGTTTTCTTTTTAATCATCTTTTTTCCTTCGTCCTTATAGCCTTGTTTCCCTTTTGTAGATATGGACGATGCTGCAATTAACGCAAGGAGAGCCCAGTTAGCTAAGAAGAGGGCGGCAGCAGTCGAGACAGAGGAAGGTGTCCTCTCAAGCCGGGGGTGAAGGTCCCTCGGATCCGAAGCCCAAGAAGCAGAAGACTTTGTCGATCCCAGGGACCTCCGACTCATTGAAGGCGGCCCCCAGCCCCGGTAACCTTAGGGTGTCGGAGGTGCTGAAGGGTGGGATCCCTCCCGTTCACCTCGCTGTTCAGGATGTAGTGGGTCAGTGGGTGATGAGGGGTTGCGACCGTGGGCTCCCGACTGGGCCGTAAGAACAACCGATACGCTGATCGAGGGACAGTGGCGGTCAAGGTGGTGGAAAAGCTCCTCACGCCCCGTGACAGAGAGGTCCTGGCAACCGAGACGCTAGAGTCCTGTTATATGAGGTGGGCTTAAGCCAGCGTGCTGGTAAGTCCTCCTTTATTTGTTAAAGTCCCTTACCATGATTTTCTCCCTCTTTTTCTCTTTTTGAAGTCTTAGCCCTTCGTCCGTAGGCGTCTATGGCCGGGGCCCAGATGTTGGAGCTGCACTCCCGCGAGCTCCAGAAGGAGGTGAGGAACGCTCAACGGTACTAGCGTGAGATGAAGGACTTGAAGCTAAAGCTGGACGCGTCTGCATCTTATGAGCAGGCCCTTTAGGCCGAGCTAGCTTCCATGGCAGACGACCGAATCCGGGCCAAGGGAGAAATAAAGAAGGCAGCCGCCCGAGAAATAAAGAAGACCAAGACCGCCACCATCGACTAGGTCATCGCTACTCAGGACGAGGCGTACAACAAGGCCTTAGAGCACGTCAATTTTTATTTCCCCGCATGCCAGCTCGAGGAGTTCCACTACGGGATGATTCCTATCGAACAACCAAAGACGCTCGGAGGCGACAGCAATGAGAAGGTTGAGGCGACGCACTCTGAGGAGGGTGCAGTGGCGGTGGTCGATCCGGTTTTCGATGTAAAGGGCGACGAAGAGGTTCACCTCTCTCCCGAGCATCTTGTAGAAAGCTGGCTATTTGCTCGAAGTCCAAGCTAGGTAAACTTAGCAACATAATCAAAAAAAAAAAAATCATTGTGTTTACTCGCTTGGTTACAAAAGGAATAGTGGCGCTTAGCACCGATTACAAGCAGTAAGGTCTACTATGGCTCCTCGTGAAACTTGATAAAGTGCACTATGTTCTAGGATTTCTTTATCCTCTTGCCCCCAGGTCCTCGAGTCGGTATGTGCCAGGGTGTATCGCTTGGGAGACCTTATACAGGCCCTCCCAGTTCGGGGTGATTTTGCCCCTCTTGCTGGGGCCGGAAATAGTGATCTTCCTGAGAACGAGGTCACCATCTTTGGTGTTGGCCGGCAGAACCCTCTTGTTGTAGTATCTATCGATCCGTTGCTGATAAATGTTTCTCCTGATGGTGTACCTCACGCGGATTTTTTCGACTAGGTCCAGATTATCCCTGAGGTCGCTCGTGTTAGATTCTTTGTTAAAACTCAGGATTCTGGGAAAATGAATCCCGATTTCTAACGGGATGACCGCCTCCATTCCATATGTGAATTGAAAGGAGACTCGCCCGGAGGGATCCTCTTGGTCGTTCGATATGACCAAAGGATGCTAGGTTACTCTTGGTCGTGCAAAATCTATATTTTTATCAGTATTAATCTCAGATGAGGGAATGTATGTTTCGATTTTGAAAGACAACAACTTTGAACTATAAGAGGTTTATGTTCAGTTTCAAAAGAGACTTGTTTCAGTTTGAGTTGACTGGATCTAAGAGAAATTTATTGAATTTGTATATGTATGGAAAGTGCTATTCAAAAGTGGAATTTAAAGGATTTTGTGGGTTTGATTTAGTTTTCATATAAGGAGGAATCTTTTATGGTAGTAACAGTTTATTAAATGAAATGTGGATAATGAAGAGATTATGGATGTACAAATGTGTATTTTTGGGATGAAATAATCCTGTTGAGATTTTTGATTCACAGTCGTGGTGTTATGGGAAAAGTTTAGTTTTTTCAGAAAAAGATAATATTTGAATATTTTGATGATTAAACCAAGTGGGGTTTTCCTTTTTGATTGTGCTGAGGGTTATTATGAGAACCCTGGATGGACGCTTGAGGCGTTGAGTTGGAAGCACTAGATACTAAGCGAACCCAAGATTACCGGCAGTGGATATTTTTGATTGTGGGAATTTTAGCCAACGGGGTTAGTGTGCCTGGTTTGGCAAGTGAAGTCCGGTAGGGTAAAGCTAGCTCTAGGTAGCTCAGGATGTTATTATTACAAATCTAAGGACACGCACAAGTTAGGAGTTGTGACGGAACTTGGGCAACGTAAGTATAGGCGCTGTTTCCAGTCGAACATATGTATTCTGGGACTGCATATTTCTTGTCTCTCTAGTATGTTCGCACATCGAGGGTTGGCAGGCTTATTCGCGGAATGTCTAGAAGTGAGACGGATTTGGTATGTCGTGTGTCGAGGGTCGGCAGACCTATTCACGAAACATACGATATATTCGTGTGTCGAGGGTTGGCAGGCCTATTCACGAAACATACGATATATTCGTGTGTCGAGGGTCGGCATGCCTATTCACGAAATATACGGTGTATCTGTGCATCGAGGGTCGGCAGACCTATTCGCGGAGTACACGTCAGGGTGGTGATTCTCTAGAGTTAGAGCGATGCTTGCAGGGCGCTTGCCTGTTTACACTTGTACAGATTGCAAGGTTGTGTACCGGGGGCTGGGGTCTATTCACAAAGTGGTCTAATCTTGTCTCTATCACTGAAGTAGATTTTATGATGAGAGATTGAACCATAATATGTGGTGAACGCTAAGGGCTTGTCCTCGGACCTATGTAGAATGGGATGCATAGAATCTGAACAAGTGTGCATTAGTGTGCATTGTGTGCATTATGTTTTCTTAGATATTGTTTTATGCATTTTTCCATTGTTTTCTTCACATGCACTTATTCATTTAGCCTAGTTTCACTTGTTGATTTTATGAATCTCCTATTGTTGCTTTATTTCATGTTGTGGGAAAAGTTTGTGATTGTGAGACTTTAAAGGGTTACTATTGCTATGGTATTGCGTCAGTTGCCTTCAACTGACATGCCCACTCTTCAGTTTATTAGAATAGCAAGGGCTTAAAGTTGGAGTTATGAGAAGATTGAATTTTTTTTATTCATTGAGATGTATCAAAAGTGTGTAATTTTCCACTCTGCAATGTAATAAAGAACTGTTGTAAAGAAAAATTGTAATTTTTCCTGTGTTTATACTGTGCTTGGATTACATTGATGTAAAGATTCTGGATTTGTGTCTCTTATTTCTATTATTGAAATTTGGGGCGCTACAGACACTGCTGGAAGCTGCCTGTCGGAACACCTGCAAGAGACCTAGAAACACCGGGAGAGATCCCGGCGATAGACCCTCCGACGATCAAATCAGTCACTTGAAAGTAAAATGATAGCTAGGGTTCAAGTGGAGAAATAGCCATTACCTCAGTGGAGGAAAGGGGGCCTAGTATTCATAAGGAGAGTGAGTGGGTATGTTAACCCTAATGGGCCGGGTCGACCCGCTTCTTGGTGGACCTGAACTTGTAGAAAGCCCGTTGGATCATCAGGCCTGATGATCAGAGATGAGCGGATTTTGAGGGGATCAGACAGCTTTGATTGAACCAGATTATTTAGCCACATCAATAACAATGTCTTTTTTGATACTGTTATCATTGCATTAAGAGCATCCACGATGGTTTGCTATATTTGCCAATTTCTCATTTTTTGAGAAAGTTGGTGTTGCAGTGGTTTGCTATTTTGCCATAAAATGGCAAAATAGCTACAGTCGTTTCTCATTTGTGAGAAACCAAATTGTGATTCTCATATTATAAGAGACGAGACAACATGTTTCGTCATAATTTTTTTTTTTTTAAAGATCGTCGGACGGTACAAATTGTTTCGCCCCAATTTTTTTTTTAAAAATGATCAGACGGTACAACATGTACCTTCCGAAGAAAAAAAACAAAAACAAAAAAAACAAAAAAGAAAACAACAACAAAAAAAACCGCTGAAATGAGACATGTTGTCCCGTTTCAAGCAAAATTTGCTTGGACGGGACAACATGTCCCGTCCAGCAAATCAAGGCCACTAGGTAAGTGGTAATCCTATTTTAGTGTGTAATTAATTAGGTTTAGGTTATATTTTATTATTTAATTTATTTAATTAACCTATTTTAATATCTAATCACTAATTAAATAACTGTTAACAAAAAAAATGAAATCGGACGAGACAACATGTCTCGTCTTTCTCAAATTTTAGCAAAGTTTTAGCAAACAATCACCGCAGACAAATACCCTATTTTTTATTACTGTAACTGTCATTTTCTAAAAAATGAGAAACACCACTGTGGATGCTCTAAAAACATCACAAAAATCTCCAAATTCGTCAATGACGAAGAGGATAAATGAGCAACACCTCTAATGCTAATGAGTAATGCTTTAGCCACTACCAATTTCACTACCATTTTCTTCACTACCTTAGGTGGCATACTCCTATTGGAGAGTTCTCCCACCTACTCTATCATTCCTTACCTATTGAAATGTGCCACATAAGGTAGTGAAGAAAAATGTAGTGAAATGGGTAGTGGCTCTAGCATTGCTCAATGCTAATTATGTTTCTCGTTCAAAGATCCATTTTGAAGGACATTTTGTCCAATATAACAAACAAGACTTTTTATTTTTATTTTCATTTTGCTAATTAAAAAAAAAGGGGAGAATGCAAGCCATTACCCAAAATTTCAACTCCGATCCTAGCAATACCCATCTTTCATAATTGGGCCGAAAGAGACAGATCCCAAAACCATTCCACCCAGAGTGGCACTCCCGTTAAACAAAAACCATCGAACGCCATCAAATACCCACGTCACCGATCCGCGCAAAAACCACCAAACCCCATCTCCACCGTCCATCCCACCCTCAATCCAACGATCGAAATCCACCACTGCCCAAAAATTCGCCCCCAAATCCAAAATTTCATCACCCCGCCTAGCCTCTATTAAAACCCCACCCCTCTTCCCCAGATCATCACACCTCAAAACTCATTCAAAATCTCTAAACCCTAACCCTAGTTTCATCAATGGCTCGCACAAAGCAGACAGCCCGCAAGTCCACCGGTGGCAAGGCCCCACGCAAGCAGCTGGCGACGAAGGCCGCCCGCAAGTCGGCTCCGGCCACCGGCGGAGTGAAGAAGCCCCACCGCTTCCGCCCCGGCACCGTCGCCCTCCGTGAGATCCGCAAGTATCAGAAGAGCACGGAGCTGCTGATAAGGAAGCTCCCCTTCCAGAGGCTGGTGAGGGAGATCGCTCAGGACTTCAAGACCGATCTCAGGTTCCAGAGCTCGGCTGTGGCGGCGCTGCAGGAGGCGGCGGAGGCGTATCTGGTGGGGCTTTTTGAGGATACGAATTTGTGCGCGATTCATGCAAAGAGGGTGACCATTATGCCGAAAGATATTCAGCTTGCGAGGAGGATTCGGGGTGAGAGGGCGTAGGCTGTGTAAAGAAGTGGAGTGGAAATATAATCTGAAGCTTAATTAGTGTGGATGAATTTAGAGGACTGGTTGTTGTTGTTGTTAATCATGGTAGGAAGTTGTTTCCGTTGGAAAGTTAACAATGAAATGAAAATCTAGGGGTTCCTCTTTCACTACTGAACAGTATGGAATCTGAATTTCAATTTCAATTTGTGCAATCGAAGGATATTCTGAATCAAAGATTTCTCACAGGAAGAAACTACTTTTGAAACAACCTAAAAGAGAACACACCAATATTTGAGTTTGCTTTTCTTCACACATTGTTTATCCCAAAGTAACATGAAGTGCTAACTAATTAACCATGGCTTATGAGCTATACCGTTGGTGGTTTAAACCAAACCACGAAATGTAACAAACTAAGCACTCTTATCCCAAGTTGAATCATGCACCCCCTTAACAGCATCCATAGTCACGAATGTGAATGGTAAATATTGCAAAATGTATATTATAGATATAGGAAAGTGTTGTTTTTTGCAGTTGTGTTTTGCTATAATATAGCAAATTGAAATAAAAATCGAAATAAAATAAGATCCGAGTTTTGTCTTGTGTAAAAAATTGATTTGAAATCAATTTTAAAGAAATTAATTTAATATTTTAATAATTAAAATTATCAGATGCAACCACGTTTTTCTTTATTTCCAATCATCTTTAATTATTTCAATTTTGTTTGTGGCTTTTGGAACTTTTCAAAAGTATCGCTTTTTGGTATTGAGACCATTTTTTTTTTCTTTTCCCACTAATTTATCCGGTTTTTGGGGCTTTTGATATCAAATTTGGACCATTTTGCCCCTACTCTTAATCCTATATATTTTGCATGTTTCTATCAACTTTAAAAAATGCAATATTCACCCTTCTCAATAATCTCTCATCTCACTCTCTGATGGTATTAGCTCAATATCTGCAAACCAAGCTGCACTCTTTTCTAATCGGTCATCTCACTCTATTTTTCAATTAGCCCATGTCTTTGATAAAAAGATTTATTGGTAGGTGGAAATCAAAGCGGGAACAGAGGTCAGTTCATGGCAACTCAAG
Source organism: Hemerocallis citrina (assembly GCA_017893485.1). NCBI lineage: Eukaryota > Viridiplantae > Streptophyta > Magnoliopsida > Asparagales > Asphodelaceae > Hemerocallis > Hemerocallis citrina. The sequence continues at coordinate 127,506,994 of CM030362.1, forward strand.
TAACGAAGCAGAAGGGGAGAATTCGAATGTCGATCTCACTGATCAATCCAATTGGAATTGGGTACTAGACGATTCTAATCATATTTGTAAATATATTACTGTTAATCATAATGGTGGATTTTGTCAATTTAGGGAGAAATTGGAGGGAGCCAATCAAGATCTACAATAAATACTGCTCACGTATCCCACTCATTAAATAACTAGTCGAGTAGGCGGGATAACACCGTTTCATGAATATTAATACAAATAGGTCGTCTATGCAACTTGTCGAAGCTTTGGTAGAGAGATGGTAGGACACGATCCGTACTTTCCACCTATCGTGCGGTGAGTTGGGTTTCACTCCGTTGGATTGGGTTATGCGAACAGGGATTTCTATCGGTATTGGCAAGTTGCCTCCGTGTAACGACAAGGCATATTTTGAAATTATTCAGACTCGCTTCTTTTCAGAAATAATTGAAGATGATTGGAAATCACAAAGTATACACTGTTCATTTTTCAAACGTTATTTACCAGTAGTTTGATTGAAGTAGCTGAAACCGATTCCGCACTAACAATGAGGATTGCACGAGCTTTCTTTATGTTCTTCCTCGGTGCATTTTTTTATCCGAATGGTTTTGGGTTAGTCAAATGTGGTTAGCTAGCCGCATTTGAAGATCTTAATTTAGTTTCCAAATATGATTGGAGAGTCATGCATTGGCTCTTGATATGGCTAAAAATGGGGTTAATTCAGAACCGTTCAAAGTGGGCACGAATCTTGAAGTCGCAGGGGCAGTATGGTAATTTCGTCCGCAGACGGGTCCGAATTGGGTACCGGGTCTCTCATCTTAGACCTGCTGGCCCATGAACGGATCTGGTTGGCAGAGAACGGGTCTCAACCCATTAGGGACCAGGTCAACAGGATAGGAGCAGATCCTGGCTTGTCCCTATCTTGAGGGGATGGTTGTAACCAACCCCAGCCAGCCACACCGTGAAGAAGGGATTCACCCTTATCCTGAAGAAGATCTCCTTGGCGACTATAAAAATCCCCCTACCTCCTACTATTGAAGGTGATTACACTTTGCATACTTGAGCTCTTTTCCCTTCACTTTTTCTGGGTATTGACTTGAGCGTCGGAGGGTTCATCGCCGGGATTCATCCCGGTGTCTCGAACGTTTGTGCAAGTTCAAGGGAGCACCAAGGGATCAACTGGTCAACAAGGAAGAAGAAGGGTTCCGCTAGTTCGAGTTCCTCACGAACCTACAAAACTCATCTATTGCCCCCAGTGGCAACAGATTGATGCCGTCTGTGGGAAACTAACTCGACAAGCAATCTCGTCTTCCTCCTTCAGCCCACGTTACTCCCAGCCATGCCTCCGAAGAAGAGACCCGCAAACTCCAACCGAAGGACAACCTCTTCTCATCCTCCTCCTCCTCTTCCTCTGCAGGGGGATCTCCCTCATCCCAACCAACCAACCCTGCAGCTTGATCCTTTGACTCCGCGGTCCATCCAGCAGCCTATGGGACCCCAGGCCACAGTAGGGGAACATTCTCGACGAAGCCGCCACAAGCAACCTATCCATCAGGTTCGAGTCTCCATCCACAATGCCGACACCGATTCCATAGCTTCCTATACTCCCCCCACTCCAAAGGATCTGCGAAACGTGTTCAACAATCGGCAAACCGAGCACAGACCCGACCTCCGTACCCATCTGGATGAAAGGCGGGCCCAAGAGGTGAACCCTCGCCGCGAGCATACCAGGGATTGTTCATCGCGCCGATCCAACCAAGGAGGGTCTAACTCTCTCCGCAGGCAAAGAGAGTCGCCCCAATGTCGCTCAAGACGGAGCCGCTCCCCGGCAGGCCGCCCTGTAACTCGAGCCCATCATGAGCAGGAGGCCCCCGTCACAAGGGCTGAATTCTAGCAATACCAGGAGGCAGTCCTCCGGGCTCTCAATGCTGTCCCCAACAATGGTTGTAGGGCTCCCAGTCCTCCGCCAGCTCCTCACCATCCTCGCCGTTCCTGTAGTCCCCGACAGGTTCCTCACCATCCTCACCGCTCCAGAAGCTCTAGGCCTGCTGCGAGCCATCGCCGCCCTTCTCCCGAACACCACCACCGCTCCCGAAGTCCGCGTCCTACTCCCAGTCACCCCCGTCGCTCAGTCAGCCCACCACCTACTCTGAACCATCACCGGCGTAGCCCCAGCCCTCCTCGACATGAGGATGAGTCTCGGGGCTTAGCCAGGCAAGACCGAAGGGAGGACTCAGTCTACCGCCGTCTCCACGAGATGGAGAGACGCATCGGCCAGCTCGACCGAGACGAAGAGCGACGGGCAAGGGACCTTCGTCCAAGCAGGCCTCCATTCTCCCGCACCATCATGGAGGCTCCAGTTCCCGACAACTTCAAGCCTCCATATTTCGAGATCTACACCGGGGCGTCGGACCCCGCAGACCATATCGAGAGTTTTAAAACTCTCATGATGATCCACCATGCATCCGACTCCCTCCTTTGCAAGACCTTCCCGGCCACACTTAAGGGGCCGCACTCGAGAATGGTACTCTCGGCTTGCACCAGCATCTATCTTCTCCTTCGACCAGTTCGAGGGTCTTTTCCTCATGCATTTTGTGAGCAGTCGCCGCACCGAGAAGACAAGCGACACCCTACTATTCCTCAGTCAAAAGAAGGGCGAACGACTAAGAGACTATGTCAAGCGCTTCACTACTGAAGCCAGATCCATTGCTTCCTTAGAACCCTCGGTCACCACCATCTCCTTCCAGTCCAACGTCCTCAATGCTGACCTCAGGGTGTCCATCGCCAAGAAGCCCCCCAGGACTTCTCAGAGCTCCTGCTTCGGAGCGAGAAGTACATCAGAGCGGAAGAAGCCGTCTGCCGCCCCACTTTCGAGGCCTTGTCTTTCACAAACAAGCGGAAAGGTGCAGAAGAAGGAGCTAAGAAGCTCCAAAAAGACAATGGGGGTCAGCGGCGTCCTCCTCCTCGGTTCGAGACACTCCGCTTAATGTGAGTGTATCTACCATCCTCATGGAGATTGGGAACGATGGCCTCCTCCCGCCTCCCCCAAAGATGAATACTCTGGAAAAGAAGAGGGACCGGAGTAAGTGGTATCGTTTCCATCGGAACCACGGGCACGACACAGACGAATGCCGCGCCCTCAAAGACGAAATTGAGGCTCTCATCCAGAGAGGTCATCTCACCCAGTTCATAAGGAGGGACCGAGCCGATCCACGCCCTCCACCTAGGGGGGCTAACAGGTGAACTGAGCAGCACCCGGAGACTCCGGAGGCTGAAGTAGAAGGCATCTTGCACCTGATACACAGAGGCCCAATGGGGGGAGATTCCAACTCCTCCCGAAAAGCCTTCATAAGGAAGGTTAACTCTGTGCAAAGCCATCCTCCCCCAAAGGGCCTCAGAGTCCTAGTGACGTTCTCCAATAGGGACCTGGAGGGCATCCGCACGCCCCACTGCGACGCCCTCGTCATCAATCTCCGAATGGCGAACTTCGAAGTTCATCGGGTCTTTGTAGACAATGGCAGCTCCGTCAGCATCCTTTTCTTGGAGGCCTTCAAAGGCCTCCCGCTGTCGAGGGACCGGCTCAAGCCCGCAGGTTACAATCTCCACGGGTTCACTGGGGTCCCGGTTACGGTCGAGGGAATTATAACCCTCGACGTAACGGCTGGAAAGGCCTCGGCAACTCGCACGGAGCCAATAGACTTCATGGTGGTCGACGTCAAGGCTTCCTATAATGTTATCCTGTGTAGACCAGGTTTGGCCGTGCTTCAAGCCATCCCTTTAGCCTACCACATGAAAATGAAGTTCCCCACCCCCTCAGGAGTGGGAGAAGTGAGGGGAAGCCAAGAAGCAGCTCGAATGTGCTGCATGACCTCGATGGGGGGTTCGGTTCTCTCTTTGGAAGCACTAGAACTGCCTCAGGAAGGAGGTCAAACTATCTCCAAACCCGTGGACGAATTGGAGGAAGTGGTCTTCTCCGAAGAAGACACCAGTAAGACGTTCCGCATCAGAAAGGCTCTCCCCCCCTCCATTAAGCAAGACATCTCCCGGTGCATACGGGAGAATTGCGACCTCTTCGCCTGGACTACAGCCGACATGCCCGGGATCTCAGAGGAGCTCTTAATGCACCGTCTGAGTGTCACCCCTGGGGTCAAGCCTATCCAACAGAAGAGGCGAAAGTTTGCTCCCGAGAGGTAGTAGGCGATCAAGGCAGAGGTTGAGAAACTCCTCAACGCTCGCTTTATTCAGGAGGTAAACTACCTTGAATGGCTCTCCAATGTGGTGATGGCCAAGAAGGCCAATGGGAGTTGGAGAATATGCATTGATTTCACCGATCTCAACAAGGCATGCCCGAAGGACCCTTTTCCTCTTCCTAGCATCGATGCCCTGATTGATACGACCTCCGGGCACAAGCTCCTTAGTTTTATGGACGCCTTCTCAGGGTACAACCAAATCAGGATGTTCCCTCCCGACATCTCGAAGACCTCGTTCGTGACGGACCAAGGCCTCTATTACTACTGTGTCATGCCCTTCAACTTGAAAAATGCGGGAGCTACCTATCAGCCCCTGGTGAACAAGGTCTTCCGAGACCAGATTGGCCGAAACATGGAGGTCTACGTCGACGACATATTGGTCAAAAGCACCCGAGGGCAGGAGCTCACCCTCGACCTTCAAGAAGCCTTCGGGGTGCTCAGGAGGCACAATATGAGGCTAAACCCAAACAAGTGTGCGTTCAGTGTCTTGTCGGGAAAATTTCTGGGGTTTTTGGTCAGCCAGAGGGGCATTGAGGCCAACCCCAAAAAGATCCAAGCCATTCTCAAAATGGCTCCCCCCTCCACCGTCAAAGAAGTACAGAGGCTTACGGGCCGCCTCGTCGCGATCGGGCAATTCCTCTCCCAGTCTGGGAAAAAGTGCCTCCTCTTCTTCAAGGCCCTCAGGGGGGCTTAAGGCTTTGAGTGGGGGCCACAACAACAGGAGTCCTTTGACAAGCTCAAAGAGTATTTGGCCAACCCCCCGTTCCTGAGTAAGCCAGCACCCGGGGAGGTCCTTTACCTCTACCTCGCAGATTTGGAGGAGACGCTCAGCGCGGTCCTTGTGAGAAAAGAGAAAAAGATGCAGAAGCCCATCTATTACGTGAGTAAGGTACTCCACGATGCCAAACTCCGTTATCCGAAGATAGAGAAGATGGCTCTCGCCCTGGTCATGGCGGCCCGAAAGCTCCGCCCCTACTTCCAATCTCATTTGGTGGTCGTCCTTACCGACCAACCCCTGAAATGAGTTCTCCATAAGCCTAAGACTTCCGGGTGGCTCATGAAGTGGTCAATCGAGCTGAGTCAGCACGACATCAGCTACAAGCCTAGAACGACAATAAAGGCCCAAGCTCTGGCCAAGTTCATCGTGGAGAACACCATCCCCGACTCATGCGAGTCGCCTGCCTACCCCTCCGTCTAGACCGTCTATGTGGACGGGTCCTCCTGCACTGATGGAAGCAGGGCCGGCGTCATCCTAACTGGCCTCGACGCTTTCGTCCTCCAGTATTCCCTCCGCCTTAACTTCTCAGCATCAAACAATGAGGCAGAGTATGAGGCCCTTATAGCGGGGCTCTGCTTGCTTCGCAAGGCGGGTGCCAGGCGCGTAAGGGTCTTTAGCGACTCCCAATTGGTGGTCAACCAGGTGTCCGGGGAGTATGAGGTCAGGGATGACCGTATGGCTAGGTACTTGGCAAAGGTGAGGGAGCTTCTATCTCTATTTGAAGATGTTCAACTCCAGCGGGTTCTCCGAGAGGAAAACGCGCAAGCGGATGCCCTCTCTAAGCTCGCCTCCTCGTCCCTCCAAGGTCTAGAACGGACCGTCTTGATAGAGGTTCTTCTCAAACAAGCAGCGACGAAGATAGCTCGGAGCCAATGGCAGCCTAACCCCTAACTCTTGGGGAAAACTGGATGAAACCCCTCCTCGAGTATCTTCGAGACGGAGTACTTCCCGAAGATCCGAAAGAAGCAAGGAGGATCAGGACACGAGTAAAGCGGTACACACTCCTGGACGGGGTCATGTACAAATGCTCCTACACCCAGATCGATGGTCGGCCCTATCTAAGGTGCCTCTCCCCGGAGGAAGCGCTCTACGCCCTAAGAGAAGCCCATGATGGTCTATGTGGTGCGCACTTGGAAGCGAGATCCCTTGCCTGGAAGCTCTTAAACTATGGATACTTCTGGCCCACACTACTAAGTGATTCCGAGGAGTACATCCGCCAGTGCGACTCCTGCTAGAAGTTCGCCCCAATCCGTCGCCTCCCCCAAGCACAACTTGCCTCCTTGGCGAGTCCGATCCCCTTCGCAATATGGGGGATGGATTTGCTCGGACCTTTCCCTCCAGCACCAGGCTAGCTGAAGTTCTTGGTGGTAGCAATAGACTACTTCTCCAAATGGATAGAGGCTGAACCTCTCTCAACAATCACCGAGCACAAGGTACAAAAGTTCTTTTGGAAGAACATCGTTTGTCGGTTCGGGGTACCTCGCTTTCTTATAACCGACAATGGGACCCAATTTACGGGAGCGGCCTTTCACGACTTTTGCACCGACCTCAGGATTCAGCAGCGGTTCTTTTCAGTAGCGCACCCCCAGTCCAACGGCCAAACGAAAAATGCGAACCGACAAATCCTCTCAGGCTTGAAGAAGAGGTTGGATAAGTCCACTAAGGAGCTATAGGTAGAACAACTCCCCAATGTGCTCTGGAGCTATCGTACCACCAAAAGAACTCCAACAGGAGAGTCCCCTTTCAACCTCACATACGGATCCGAAGCTCTTATCCCTTTGGAAGTGGGTCTGCCTTCACCTCGACTCATAGCTTACAACGAGGCACAAAACGCGAACCAGCTTCGCAACTGTCTAGACCTCATTGATGAGGTCCACGAGAGAGCCACAATCCGCCAAGAGACCTACCGCCGTAGGATCACTCAAGCTTACAACAAGAGGGTACGACCAACCAATCTAAAGGAAGGGGACTTAGTACTGAGAAAGTTGTCGATTTCCGATCTAAGCAAGAGAGGCAAGCTGGCACCCAATTGGGAAGGACCGTATAAGGTCTCGAGAGTTATACGCCCGGGCACGTATCAACTTGAAGACCCGGGGGCCAGGAAGATGCCAAGGACATGGAACGCCGAGCGCCTGATGAAGTACCAAGAGGGTGTCTAAACACCGCTCCAAGCATCTTCCCGAGAACCGCTCTAGAGGACTTGTCTCAAAAACCTTACTTGTATCTTCTTTTTAACCAAAGTGCAAAGGCGGCCTGCAACTTAGAAGCGGCCGCCCAGTTGTTTTCAATAAAGAGAAATTTCCTGCCACAACTTCCCTATCTTTTGAGTAACCGAACTCTACCTAGCAAATTTTCTATTTTTGGGGTAGTCTAACTCTACTTGCAAAAAGAAAATTTCACTCTCTAAACGACGAGTTCAGAGTCCAACACTTGGCTCGATTCCGCTTCGACTACTTGCTTATAAGCGAGTAAGAAGTGGTTCGCCATTCGGAATTGCTCCCACAACCGTTGACTCTCTCTTTAAACAACGAGTTCGGAGTCCAACACTTGGCTTGATTCCACTTCAACTACTGGCTTATAAGAAAGTAAGAAGTGGTTCGCCATTCGGAATTGCTCCCACAACCGTTGATTCTCTCTTTAAACGATGAGTTCGGAGTCCAAAACTTGGCTCGATTCCGCTTCAACTATTGGCTTATAAGAAAGTAAGAAGTGGTTCACCATTCGGAATTGCTCCCACAGCCGTTGATTCTCTCTTTAAAATGACGAGTTCGGAGTCCAACACTTGGCTCGATTCGGCTTCGACTACTTGCTTATAAGTGAGTAAGAAGTGGTTCGCCATTCGGAATTGCTCCCACAACTGTTGATACACTTACAAAACATAAACAAGGCAGCAAGCACCCAGAAGAAGTCTTATTTTATTTGATCAAAAGTGTGACTACAAGTATCGTTCGACACACAAGCTCTACAAAAAGAAGACAACTTCTATCAAAGGCCAAAATTCACACGGGACAACACAAAACTACCAGACTTATCCCTAGCGTCTTCGGGGGATGGGAATGCTTCACTTGAGAGATACACGAGGACGACAAATACCGTGCTGTCGTCGCCCCACCTCCGCCGACGTCCCCAAGCTAGCGAATCGAGAAGCATCGTCTGGCCTCGATCTAACGGTGGCCCCAATGGATGTTCCGCTCATCGAAGCGGCCACACCACTTTGCGCTTCTCTGGGACTTCGGGACTTCGAGGTATAAGAGGCGAGTGAAGCGTAGGTTCATAGAGCGACATCCATCGAGTATGCTCCCCCGAGGCACGGGGAGTAGTCCTGACAATTCTTCTCTCAGATGGTCATCGCAAATGGGCATTCTCCTTCTCCAGCTCAGCAATCTGCTCCCTAAGCGAGATGTCTGTGACTTTTATCTCCAGACATGGCAACCGCATCAAGCCCGCCCCACGAGAGGCGTCGAAGATAGTCCGTCGTAGATGAGCAACCTCGATGCACTTTTCAACAACCACCTTCTCTAGTTCGTCCCTCTCCATAGCTGTCTGACATAGAGAGCGGCGGAGGTATGAGAGTCTCAAGCCAAGGTTGATGGCCATCGACGTACCCGTCTCCTCGCCTTCGGGCTCCGCTTCATGATGCCTCTCTTCTAGCCGCTTCACTTCCATGTTGCGACGAGCAAGGATCAATTTCAGATGGCTAAGTTCAAATTCCGCTTTGCTGAGCAGCTCCTGACTTCGAATTAGCCCTAGCTTGACAACACCAAGTTCAACACGAAGACGAGCCATGATGCGATCCTAAGGAGAATGAAAGAAGTAAAATCTCTTAAGGTCAAGAAGCAAGCCCACAAGATAATACATTCAAGCTACAAGGCAACTCAAAGACCACACACTACAACACTTAGCCAAAAAACAAAGGAGTCTTCTTTTTCATTCAAAGATGCTCACTAGTACATTGGGCGGTGGCCAATCCGCTACAAAGCCTACTTGCGAAAACAAAAGAACAAAACAAGAGACGAAGAACAAAGGGGATCAGGGGGCCACCTCGGTGGGAGACACCTCGGCAGGGGCATCACCCCCGCCTTCTTCTTATTCTTCTTCTTCTTCTTCTTCCTCTTCTCCTCCTTCGGCATCCGCCGACCCCTCGGTGGTAGGAGCAGCATCCTCTTCGAGGGGGTCGTACAGGCTGTACCCCGCACCGTCGAACCTGGGGACACGAACAGCTACGTGCTTCAGGGCTCGCGCATAGGATTGCTCCATGTTGGTTCGTATGTGAGCCTTCGCCTCCTCTCTTAGGGCATCCAAAGCTGTCTGCACCACTGCCTCCCTCTCCTGAGTCGCATCCTCGGCGGACTCCGCTGCCACCTCCCTCTCTTTGGCAACCAGCTCCTCTACCTTATCTGCCCTATCTTTCTCTGAGGCGAGCCATTCTTTCACGGAAGCAAGGGCGACCTCGAGGGCTTGGATATCCGCCGCTTGGGACTCAGCCAAACGCCTCTCCGCCTCGAACATCTTTACAGCCTTGGCTCATTCGATGTGGTCCTTGTTGCTCGCCATCTTCAGTTCCTTCTCTTGCTCGATGATTTGCTCCAGCATATGGCTGAAGTGGCAGGTCATCTGCGTGAAGTGCAGAACCATGTTAGCACTTAGAGAGAAACAAAAGTGGCAGAGTCAAAGGGAGATGGGTCGGAGCCAACTTACCATCATCGAGGCCTTGGCAATCTCGAGGGCGTCGTCGCCAACCATCCCCACCTACAGCACAACCCGATCCTTGGGGGTCGGTAGGTGCCGAATTGCCTGCATACAGCTAATGGTGTCCCCGAGGAAGCCATCGTGCCTCATGACTCGCCAGTCGGGGACGAACAACCTCTTGTGCTCCTCGATGAGTATACTCTTCGCCGCTGCAGTCAGAGGGGGGGCTTCGAGTGCCAAGACCTGATCAAGCGAAGTCCCTTCGGAGGTCGTGGCGGGGGTAGTGGCAGGGGTCGGCAACTCCGGATCCAGAGTAATGATCGGGGTCACGTCGATACTCGGTGCCACTGCCACCGAGGCCCTGGGCATTTTTGCAGAAGAAGGACCCAAAGAAGTTCTCTTCCTTTTCTTGCCATCGGGGGCCTTGTACGCCACCACGGTTCGGTCCAAGAGCATCGCCCTGAAGTCCATTCCTGGGGTCTCTGTAGAAGACGAGATTGAAGTTTTAGCTTATGAAATAGTTAAGACTTAAACAAAAAAAGCAAAGACAAAAATCTAAAGGCGAAGCGTACTAGGGTCGATCGGAGTGAGACCCCCATCATAGAGGACTTCCTCGGTTACCTCCTTCCAACCGAGCAGCTCCTGAGCCGTAAGCTTGGCCATGGTGTCTTCTTCCTCCGGGGTCAAGACCGGGTCGGTCTTTGCCCACTTCGGCACCTCCTCTCTCCACATGGTCGGGATCGCCCACGAAGCTTCGCCTCGAACCAAGAAGTACTTCTCCTTACAAAATTTTATGGACTCCGGATTCTCAATCAACTTCACCCCCTTCTTCGGCGACAGATAATACCGGTACTCGGTTCGGTTTTTTCGATAGATGTGGTACATGCTCCGGAGAATGATGAGTCGGGGCACGATGCCTATTGCAGGCACTGGAGGATGAAGCTGGTGACATGTCGCCACATGTTCGGCATGTATTGCACCTGACTCAGACCATAGAACTGTACGACCTCCATGATGAATGGGTGAATGGGCAGACACAACCTAGTAAAGAAGGCATCAAAAGGAAATATGCACGTGTCAGGAGACACTAGTGTGCATGCTCGGACACCTGGGCCCGAAAGAAGGAGCACGAAACCCTTCGGGATCTAAAAGCTCCTTCGGAGCCAGACCAGGTCCTTCTCCATCAGCATCGAGGGAACGTCATCGACCTCGGCTACCTCCCTCACCCTGCCTTCTTCGTAGGTGGCGGACCTCCCATGAACCACCTTATCTAGAAGCTCAGAAGTGTACTGCCTCACTCCCCCAAGGTTTGACAAAGGGCCCGGGAGCCGACCTAATGCCCCGGCCTTACGCTCTGGTTCGACTATGGTCACCGACTTCACCGGTCTAACCACTGCCTTCCCCTTGTCTACACTCTGAACCGGAGCCAGGGACCGCTCCTCCTCATGCTTCGAAGTAAAGGTCTCACTCCGTGAAGATACCCCAGACATTTTGCTAAGACTACGAAAGAGGGGATAACTTACTGTGATGTGACACTATGGTCGAAATATCTTGCCAGAAAACCAACTCACCTGGCCGCGACAGCTAGCAACACCACTCGAGAGCAAAGACCTCTGCTAGTAGCGCCGCTCAAGAGTAAAAACTTCAGAAGAGTGAAAAGTGGAGAAGTGAAAAAATATGAGTGAAGTAAGGCAGATTTATAACGCTGAGAGCAGCGCCGTTTGGGCTTCTGAGACAAGTGGGCCGGGCAAACGACAAAAAGCCCAGGAAGGCGTAACAACGAGAGGCCAAAGGGTGGAATCCCATGCGACGCTCTAGGGATCGCAAACTGGTCAACCACTCCAACTTTTGCACCCGATCCTCATCAGATGATGCAGATGAAGCCACGTCCTTCGGTGACCAAACACCAATCCACCGTGGCACCGAGTGGCGTATTGGAGAAAAACCACTTTCTCCTCATGATTCGCGCCTGATCCTCAATCAGACGGCTCAGATATTGCCGCATCGGCAGAAATCATTTTGTTCTCATGATCCCCGCCGTTCCCTTTGTGATTCGTGCCTAATTCTCAATCAGATGACCTAGAAAAACACCATCGCCCCTCAGACAAGATTCGAACACCCGTTGAGAACTCCGATAAAACCATATATGCCATTAAAACAACAAAACTACTCCCACAAGGCTATAACATAGTCTTTGGGAGTGGGGGGCTCGTGATATGGCTAAAAATGAGGTTAATTCGGAACCATTCAAAGTGGGCACGAATCTTGAAGTCGCAGGGGCAAGATGGTAATTTCATCCGCAGATGGGTCCGAATTGGGTACCGGGTCTCCCCTTTTAGACCCGCTGGCCCATGAACAGATCTGGTTGGCAAAGAACGGGTCTCAACCCGTTAGGGACCAGGTCAACAGGATAGGAGCAGATCCTGGCTTGTCCCTATCTTGAGGGGATGGTTGTAACCAACCCCAGCTAGCCACACCGGGAAGTAGGGATTCACCTTTATCCTGAAGAAGATCTCCAGGGAGACTATAAAAACCCCCCCTACCTCCTACTATTGAAGGTGATCATACTTTGCATACTTGAGCTCTTTTCCCTTCATTTTTTCTGGGTATTGACTTGAGCATCGGAGGGTTCATCGCCGGGATCCATCCCAGTGTCTCGAACGTTTGTGCAGGTTCAAGGGAGCACCAAGGGATCAACTGGTCAACAAGGAAGAAGAAGGGTTCCGCTTGTTCGAGTTCCTCACGAACCTACAAATCTCATCTATTGCCCCCACACCAGAATTCAGCGGCAACAACTCTGTTGTAAGTCTTTGAACCATGTAGCAGACTTACAGTCAAGTCATTTAATGGGTCATGGCAAGTACTCGAGGTATACTTAAATCTACTTAATATTAATTTTTGTCCAATAATGGCATCATATTATTTCAATTGGTCTGTTTGTAACATATTTGAAATTGCTTTTTACAGTATTGAGCTTACGAATTCACAAATTGTTGAGTTCCAATTAGAGATAGGAACATCCCTATGGAGACTCACATGGCTAATGCTGACAAATGATAGAAAATATTGCGATGGAATCGAGAATTTTTGGATACAGGTCGATCTGATCCTATTAGATGCAATCAATCGATGGTCCGTGATCAGCTGGATATGCGTACTTCATCCTCTATCATTTGGCAACCATATAATGGGTCATCATTTAAAAATGTATATGAAATTGAAGTTGCCAAATTTATTTCACGGTTTCAACATCTTTTTACACATTCCGACCAGGTATATTTTTATTGTACTGTTCGCATAATAATTATATTTTCTGTTCATTAATTAAACAGTTCGGTTAGCTGCTAACGTAAACATTTGGCACATGGTGTACGGTATCTTAGTGATCGTTGTTTTCGCCAACTTACTGGAATAAATATTATCCCAAAAGACCCACCTCCTCTCATGCGTGTAATGTCATTTAATCATAATAATCTTCCGCCTATCGAAGCAACGAAATTTATCATTCCTGTAGAGCAGAGCACCTATGATCAGTATTGGGCAAAAGTTTCAATTGGTCCCATAATGTTGGCTCTCTTGCATGCAGCAAATGTCGATTTCATTAGGCCAGCAGCAATCAGGGATCCTTCTGCAAAGTTACCCCATGCTGCACCTCCATTTTGGCTACCAGCCGAGTACCCAACACAACCCACTGAAGACATGTCATTAATGCATGGTCAACATTTCGTTGAAGTGCCATTTTTTACAGGCAGTACTATTATCAAGAGTTTGGACCCTAATATCTATTTCCCGTTTGATCCGCGTGGAAAACTTTCATATGTGAGTATCCAATATATGAAAATTTCTCAAATTATAACGTTCTTATTTTATACTGTATTATTTTATATGTATTATGTGCGCCGGATTTTTCATTATCGACCAACGAATCTTGCGTTATATTAATCCAACTTTGACAGAGAATAACATTTTCTTGAGTTGTATATGTTACCGCTGATTTCGGCGTGGGGGTAAACAGATAGAATTTGTGGATCCGAGGAAAACCAGAACAGCTGACTCGGCCTTCTTGCTCCCGCCGCAACCTGCAGGGAAGTGCGAGACACCGGGGTTGATTCCGGCGACGCACCCTCCGACGCTCTTGTCAGTAATCAGTAAAAGATTAAGAAAGAGCTTAAGTGGTGAAAAAGTCATTAACCTGGTCTTGGTGGTAGAGGGATTGTATTTATAGTCGCCTTTGGAATGATCAGGATCCTGATTTCCTGGCTAACATTTAGGAGCAAAATCCTCCTATTCTGTTTTAGGAAAGTAGGCCTTGATTCCCTGGTGAGAGCAAATCAAGCTTATCGATTTGATCTGATCAAATCAGTGGCCTGATTCTCTCTTGGTGGACCGGGCTTGAATCGGGTCGGGACCCGCGCCCAGTTGGAGTGGATCTATTCGCGGGCGGTTGGTTTCGTGAGAAGGAGACCCAATACCCATTTTGGATCCATCTGTATGTGGAATTACCTTTTTACCCCCGTGCTTCAAGATTCGTGCTCGATCTGGACGGTCCCGATTTAACCCGAATTTTAGCCATATCACGAGCCCTCCACTCCTGAAGGCTGAGCGTGATCAGACTTTGAGGAGTAGTTCAGCAGTTTCAGTGGCTGGTGGAGTTGTATCGGAGTCCAAATGTGGAATTTTGAATCTAGAAAGGGGGTAGTGAGGTAACTTTTGACGCTGTGTGCTGTTCTTGAGCTGCGTCGGGTATCTGACAGTCTTTTATCTACTTTTTTCGAAGTATTTGTTTAATTCTGCGATGTGTTTGCTAATCGTTCGGGGGCTTTAGCGGTGCATTCAGGGTAATAATTGTTCGCTCCGGGGTCCGAAAGTGTGTCCCCGAATTTTCGATTATCTCCCAGAATTTTTAGCTAATTTTCCCGAATTTTTAGCAATTTTCTCGCAATTTTTAAACAAATAAAACGATTAAAGTAGATAAAAAACGATTTAAATACCGATTAATGCCGTGGCTCGATCTGAGCCATCGATCGTGGACGGGCGCGAACTTCGAAAAGATCTGATGGTTGTTATCGCTCGGCAGCGTCTTTCTCTGTTTACGAGCTCGGAAAGGCACTTGCTCGGCTGCCGACCGGAGACTAGGGGGTTCGGCGTTCCGAGCGACGTGGAGCAATCTGAGCCATCGGATGGTGGCACGCATCTCGAGACGGGCGCAGTTCCCAAAAAAACACTATCTTGTCTTTTAGCGCACGTGGCACAATCTGGGCTCTTCATCATTGGGAGCGCGAATTTCTGAGAGATCCAGCGGTCCACGTAGCTCGGTGTCTTTTTTTCTTCATTTACCAGCTCGGGAAGGCACTTGCTCGGATGCCGGCCGAAGACATTGGTGTTCGGCATGCCGAGCGTCGTGGCGTTATCTGAGCTGTTGGATGTCGGCACGCATCTCGAGACGGGCGCAGTCCCCAAGAAAACACTATCTTGTCTTTTAGTGATCTCGGCGAGATCTGGGCCGTCTGATTGAGATCAGACGCGAAAGTTGAGGGGAAAGTGAGTTTTCCCCGTTTACGCGCTCGGAAAGGCACTTGCTCGGCAGCCGACCGAGGGCCTGTGGTTTTTGGCAATCTGAGATGGCTCTGTTCCCAATGGTTTTAATGGCGCTTCGTGACTTGTGTGGCGTTTCGCCTTCCCGACATCATTAAGGATAATTCCTTTAATTAATGTGTGGCGTTTCAACTTCCGAGGATCAGTAATTCCCTTAATTAAAACGCGCCGCTTCGATCTCCGAGGGTCATAATGGCTGGTTCTAGGAGGCAGGCTATAAGTACCCCACTCCCTTTGTCATTTTAGTCACAACCAAGTTGAGTTTCAGACCTCGGAGGCATCTGCCTTGGGTAGCTTCTCTCTTGAGGTTCGGAGAGGTGGTCGCTCTTCTGCCTGGTTTTCCCTTTGTTCCTGACGGCCCCCAAGTGGATGTCAGGAGCGAGGGGGAACGAGGTAGTAGTGGTGACGACCGTAGTCCGAAACCGGGGGATGAGTTATCTTCGAAGGACGGGTGGTCGCTCTCTTACCTTTATCTTCTCCCGTTCCGGACAGTTCCTAAGTGGATGTCAGGAGCGGGGGAGAATAAGGCAAGAGTGGTGACGACCATAGTCCGGATCCGAGGGATGGGCCTTCTCGGGAGGACGGGTGGTCGTTCTCTCACCAAGATCTTCTGCCTTCCTTGGTTGCTCCGAAGTGAGTGCCGAAGTAGGCGGGGGCCTTGGTGGGAGAGTGACGATCCATGTCCGATGCCGATCTCCGGGCCATCCGAGTCCGTTTGTTGCAACTGTGAAGGCGCCGCTGTCAGAGTCCTCTGATAAACTGATCCTTCCAGTTGCAACCAACTAGCTCGGGATGGCGCGCTTCTCTATCATGAGTTGCAGCTCGGGCTTCTGGGCCGTCCGAGCCTGTTGTTTGCAACTGTGAAGGCGCTGCGGTTGGAGTCCTCTGACAAGCCGCGCCTTCCAGTTGTAAACAACTGGCTCGGAACGGCGTGTTTCTCCTGTTTTCTGAGTGTTGATGGGCCTTCTCTCATCTCTGTCTTCCTTCCGGGCTGATGGCTTCTGTTGGATGTCAGCCCGGGGGAGTTAGAGATGAGAGGAGCGCCGATCTGTTCCCGACCGGGGCCCGTGGTCGGTGGAATACCGACTGATGCACGGGACCTAGGGGGCACTAGCCGAAGGCGGCGCCTCAAAACTGAATCAAAATTTTTCCAGGTTCCTTTAGGCATAGGAGAGGCGTCTGAAGGATCAATCGTCCGAGCGACGTGGCGCACCTTGAGCCGCTGGATGGTGGCGCGCATCTCAAGACGGGCGCAGTCCCCAAGAAAACACTATCTTGTCGTTTAGTGCTCTTGGTGAGATCTGAGCCGTCTGATCGAGATCGGGCGCGAAAGTTGAGGGGAAAGTGAGTTTTCCCCGTTTACCAGCTCGGGAAGGCACTTGCTCGGATTCCGACCGGACCCCGCTGTCGGCGTGTTTGGGTCGCTCGTAGCTCGGATTTGGATCCGTCGGGGCCGAGCCAATTGACTTGGTGAGAGGAGTAGTGGTGATGGGCCTTCGTGACGTTTCGAGAGTAGCCCAAAAGTCGCGAAGTTTCATTGGAAGTCCAAGGGACGTTCGAATTTTACTATAAATCTTCACCCCCCAAGACTAAGTCTTCACTTTTCACTTTTACTCTCTTTCTTCCGTTTTTACTTTGCTTCGCAGTTTTTAGCTCCCTTGGTGGCGTTGCTAGCTGTCGCGGTAGTGTTCTCAGCTCCGGCGAACTTTCCGACCGCACCTGTCACTTCAAGGTCAGTTTCTTTCCCTTCTCTTTTTAGGAAAACATGGTTAAGATTTCGGCTGAGACCCCCGCCTCGGAGCAAGCCGTTGGCCGAGGGGATAAAGGGAAGGGAGTAATGGAGCCGAGCGAGCAAGAAGTTGTTCGTCCGGATAGAGAGGGTGAAGTGGCCGAAGTGCCCGAGGAAGTCGCGGCGGAGTCCCGAAAGGGTAAAGCCGTGATCACAATAGTGGAAACGCCGAAGAGAGCGGGGGCGTTCGGTCGGCAACTCATCGCTGTATCGACCGTGGGAGGCGTCCAGGATTACGCCGAGGATGCCTTGGAGAGGGTCACTCAAGGTACGGCGAAGCTGGTGGAGGAGAACGAGCCTAGGGAGCTGTCCGAGGTCGACCACAGGATCTCAACTCTCACCGAGGCTGATCTCCGCACGATCCGAGAGGGTTTCCGGATCCCGCTTAAGTATGCGCTGCTTCTTCCTGGCCCGGGGTTCCGAGCCAACACAAAGTCCTCGCCGGACATATGCGTCTTCCCGGTCGATTCCCTCATCGCCGGGCTCCGGTTTCCCCTACACCCGTTCGTGGTCGAAGTCTTGGTCTGGTACGGTCTGAGTCCTGCCCAACTGATGCCGAACACTTGGAGGCATGTCGTGGCGTTCCTTCTCCGATGTCAAGAGGTCGACGCCAAGCCGACTATGTTCCTCTTTCGGAGTCTTTTCCGACCTTGCCAGCCGAGGCGTCATGAGCAGAGGTTTTTCCTTTCTCCTCGGACGGGAGTTAAGTTGATCGAGAACCCGGACTCGATCAAACATTGGAAGGATAAATATTTCCTCGTCCGAAATCTGACGCCGTGGGTGATACCGACAGTTTGGGCGAAGGACGGCCTGCCCAAGCGTACAAAGAAGGACGTCCCGCTGAATGCTGAGGAGGCTGAGGTCCAGAGGAAGCTTCTCGCCCTGCCAGCGCTAAGCTGGAAGGATATTACGGAGGAGCATCTGTTCCGTGGGGGTCTCAGTCCGATCGACCCTCGTATGCTTCTGGTATTTATACTCCTCGTTTAAAGTTCATGAAAAATTTTCTAAGTTTTTTCATCCGGCTTTTGCAGAGACAATGAAGCTTGATTACAAGGCTCTGGTGGCGAAGGGCCGGGCAGAGCAGGAGAAGAAGAAGAGGCCGTCGGCAGCGCCTCAGGACAGCCGGGCTTCGAAGAAGCCCTCGGTCGCAAAGACTGCCGACCAACCGAAGGTCGCGGTCCTCAAGGAGGGGGAGATTGAGGTCCTCGTCTCTCCGACGAAGGTCGTGGTCCCCGAGCAGGGGGAGGTCAATACCTCCGATCCCCCTACCTCGGATGCACCTGTGCCGACCCCGGGGACGGACGCTCCGGGTTCGTCGAGCGGCGTGTTCGGGGTGAAGGATGCGCTGTCCATGCCGGTTCCGCCCCTCACTGCCGAGGCGGAGAAGATCTTAACCGAGCGTCACAAGCAGATCTTCGTCCCCGACTGGCAGGTGATGAACGCCGATGGTTTCCTGGGCGACGGGAACATCTGCATGGAGGCGATAAGGCATTTGCCGACCCCGAAGGATCGAGCGACCCTGAAGGCCGGGATGGCAGGGGACGCCGTGATGCAGATCGCCCGGGATTCCATGTCGGTAAGTAGGCTGATTTCTTCTTCATCTGAATTTCTTCCTTAGAAAATTTTCTAAGTACTTGGATTCGGATTGTAACTCTGTTGCTCTCTTTCAGATCATCTGCCACTTTAATTTCCTGCTCGAGGAGATGGCGAGGAAGGATCAGGAGAAGGAGAAGGAGAGGACGGAGCGCGTCAAGGTCGCGAAGCGGCTCGATTCCGAGTTGCTTCTTTCGACGAAGAGGGCCACCGAAGTGGAGGGGCTGGAGAAGCAGCTGGCCGATGCTGTTCAGCTGTCAAAGGATGCGGCGGCCAAGCTCGAGGCCTCGGAGAAGGAGGTCTCCGAGCTGAAGGATTCGGCGGCCAAGCTCGAGGCGTCGGTGAAGGAGGCTGCCGACCTGAGGGAGGAGTTGGCCAAGGCTCGGTCGGAGGCGGAGGATGCTCAGAAGAGGGCCGAGAAGATCAAGGCCAAACACCTCAGGAAGGTGAAGAGGGTGAAGAAAGCCGTGCAGGAGGAGGCCGCGATGCACATGACTCAGAACATGCTGGACGCCTACGGCCGGGCCTTGCAACATGTGGTCGCCAAGAACCCGGGCTTCGACACGTCCACCTACAACTTCTATGACCTCGTGGAAGGGGAGGAGGTTGTCCCCGAGGAGTTGATCGGCCCCGAGGGGGAGACAGAACCCGTCGAGGACCCGTGGAAGGCCGCGACCGAGGAGGAGAAGGAGGATGACTCCGAGGAGGAGAGCTGGAGCGAAGGAGGTGGCGGAGGCGAGGGCAAGGACAAGGCCGAGGGGTCGACGAACCCGAACGACAAAAAGGTCGACACTTGACTCGGTTGTCTTCTTTTTTCCCCTTTTTTTTTGTTTTTGTAAGCCTAACTGCGGACTGGCCACCGCTGTTGTAGAACTCCTCGAATTTTGAATGAAAAAATGTTTTGTTTGGCCAAAATTTGCCCAAGTGTTGAGTCTCGGACTTAGTGTTTGTTTTGGCGTAACTTTCTCCAAGTGTTGGGCCTCGGATTTATCTCTGCATTTCAGGTGAGATTCGGTCCGATCACGGAGGCCGAATACCTTCGGCAGGAGCTGGTGAAAACGAAGGACGAGCTCTCTCAGAGCCGGTATAAGCGATATCTCCTGCTCGGCAGGCTGGAGGATACGAAGGCGGCTCTGCGGAGGTATGGTCGCGAGCTGTACCAGTACCGGAAGCGCTCTTCAGCCCCCTATCCCGAAGGCGAAGTTGAGAACCTCCGTAGAGAGCTTACCGCCGCCGAGCAGAAGAATGACGACCTTTTGGCCGAGATTCAATACTTGGAGCTGGCGGAAAAAGAGCGTTCGGCGGAGGGGGAGAAGCTGGCTTCCGAACTGGAGAAAGCGTCGACCGAGCGCAAGAGGCTATCGGCCGAAGTCGACAGGCTCAGAAGGATCACAATAGATAGGGGGATTGAAGTCACCCATTACCGACGGCTTGCGGCTGATAACGCCAATGCCTCGGGCTCGTTGACGGCTCCGCGACCGAAGAAGTTGGCGAAGAACGACGTCTTGAGGGATAGGATTATCGAACTGGAGGAAGAGATCGCGTCGCTCAAGCCGGCACCGGTCAGGGCTAACGTTCGCAGCACTTTGTGTACTCGCGAAGAAAGCGAGAGGGGGATTACGTTTCATGAACTTGCGATGCGCTCGCCGTTGACCAGGCGGAGTCCAGCCGACGCTCAGAGCAGTGCGACCGCCTCGTCGAGCGGGGCTTCGGCCGGCGTCGCCGTTAGAGCTAGCAGCGAAGGGGGTTCGCGCTTCGTTGGTTTAGGGACGGGTTCGGAGGGCAGGCCTCGCCGTCCTCGTGTTTCCCTAAACCGAAGCATTCCCCTTCCGAAGAGGCTCTGATTCTGTCGTTTTCCTATTTTTGTTGACCGTTGTAGAACTTAGTTGTAGGGTCGACCGACCGTCTGTAACACTATCATGTCTGAATGCAAATAGTTCTTGAAAAACTTTCAAGTGTTAGACTCCGGCAGTGTATTGAAACTGTGTTATTCGTTCTCTCTTCTTTTCAGCTCGTTGTGACGATCCATGGCTCGGACTCCGAGCGTTCGAATGATGACTCTGAATCCGAGGCCACCTCTGGAACAGTGGTTCTGAGCCCTAGGAGTGCTGATATGAAGCTACGCCGAGCCGAGAGTGAGTGGGACCACCTTTCGTTGGTCCTCAGTCTCCGGGAAGCCGAGATCCAACGCTTGGAGAATAAGATCGTCGAACTGAGCTTCGCAGGGGAGGGTGAAGACTCGCAGACCGCATTCAGCAACGCTCTTCGGGTCAAAAGCATTCGGCATATTCAGTCGAAGATCGTCGCCGAGCGGGATGACCTGCTCTCAGAGATGTGGCATCTGCGTGGTGTGATGGCGAGGCTCCGGGGGGAGAAGGAGGAGTCGTCTGCCGAGGAGGACGGACAGTTTAGTGAGGATGTTTTTATATGAGAGTCAAGTGTAGCAGGTCAGGCATTGTGTGTTTTGTTTGTCAACACTTTGTAATGGAATGTTTTGTATTATGCGCCGACAATTAATAAAATTCCCTTTCGTTGCCCTGCATGTTTGTCCTCGCTTGTAACTGTATCGGTCGTGCCGAGATCTTTGAACCGAGCGCGTCTGTTTAGCCGAATGGATCTCCGGGTGCGCGGCTCTTTGTCATTTAGTGGATCTGACACGGTACGGCACGGCTCTGTACCCAAGAAAGCGTTGTTTTGTCGCTTAGAGTAGGTGGCGAGATCTGAGCCGTCGAACGTAAGCGCGAATCTCGAGGCGGCTCAGTTCCCAAGAAAACGTTATCTTGTCGTTTTGCGCAGGTGGCTAGATCTGAGCCGTCTGATCGAGATCACGTACGAAAGTTGAGGGGAAAGTGTGTTTTCCCCGTTTACACGCTCGGGAAGCCACTTGCTCGGAAGCCGACCGAATTTGTGGGTCTTCGGTCTTCGGCTAGTAGTTAGGAGAGTTCGGACTTTTGCGTTCGAACAAAGGTCCGGCATCGACCTACCGGAGTAGTTTAGATGGACTAGGAACCAAGTGTTGGACCCCGGGACCATCAGTGTAGTTCAACGGCTGTGGGAGCAATTCCGAACGGCGATCTACCCCTAATTCATCCGGAGACGAGCCAAGGAGGTAAAGTCGAGCCGAGTGTTGGACTCCGAACCATCGGTGTAGTTCAACGGCTGTGGGAGCAGTTCCGAACGGCGATCTACCCCTGGTTCGTCCGGAGACGAGCCGAGGAGGTAAAGTCGAGCCGAGTGTTGGACTCCGAACCATCGGTGTAGTTCAACGGCTGTGGGAGCAGTTCCGAACGGCGATCTACCCCTGGTTCGTCCGGAGACGAGTCGAGGAGGTAAAGTCGAGCCGAGTGTTGGACTCCGAACCATCGGTGTAGTTCAACGGCTGTAGGAGCAGTTCCGAACGACGATCTACCCCTGGTTCGTCCGGAGACGAGCCGAGGAGGTAAAGTCGAGCCGAGTGTTGGACTCCGAACCATCGGTGTAGTTCAACGGCTGTGGGAGCAGTTCCGAACGGCGATCTACCCCTGGTTCGTCCGGAGACGAGCCGAGGAGGTAAAGTCGAGCCGAGTGTTGGACTCCGAACCATCGGTGTAGTTCAACGGCTGTGGGAGCAGTTCCGAACGGCGATCTACCCCTGGTTCGTCCGGAGACGAGCCGAGGAGGTAAAGTCGAGCCGAGTGTTGGACTCCGAACCATCGGTGTAGTTCAACGGCTGTGGGAGCAGTTCCGAACGGCGATCTACCCCTGGTTCGTCCGGAGACGAGCCGAGGAGGTAAAGTCGAGCCGGGTGTTGGACTCCGGACCATTGGTTAAATAAGAGGGGAGAGAAACATGCAAATTCACAAATATAATAGAACTTTTCTTTATTGACATTTGACGGCGAACCGTTTTACATAGTACAATTCATGGGACAGGTTACAAGTTAGAGGAGAGGAATGGTTTGACACCTCGGATTACTTAGAGAGGCGCCGGAGCGCTCTCTTGGTATTTCAGGAGGTGGTCGGCATTCCAGGTCCTCGGAAGCTCTTTGCCATCCATGTCTTCAAGTCGGTACGCTCCAGGCCGAACAACTTTTGTGATCCGGTACGGTCCTTCCCAATTCGGAGCTAGCTTGCTCCTCTGACTGGGAAGGGATATAGCTAGCTTTCTCAATACCAAATCTCCTTGCTTAAGGTTGGCGGGTCGGACCTTCTTGTTGTATGCTAGCTCGATCCTCCTTCTGTAATTCTGTTGCCGAATCGATGCCCTTTCCCTGAGTTCATCTATCAGGTCCAAGTTTCCTCTGAGGTCCCTGGCATTTTGCGCTTCGTCATAGGCTATGAGCCGAGGGGAAGGTATTCCGACCTCGAGGGGTATCACGGCCTCGGTCCCATAAGTAAGGCTGAAAGGGGACTCTCCGGTGGGCGTCCGCTGGCTTGTGCGGTAGTTCCACAACACATTAGGGAGTTGGTCGACCCACAATCCTTTGGAGCACTTGTCCAACCTCTTCTTGATTCCCGCGAGGATCTGCTTGTTAGCGTTCTCGGCCTGTCCGTTCGACTGAGGGTGTGAGACGGACGAGAAGCGCTGTTGAATGACGAGGTCGTCGCATAGGGCTCGGAATGCTGTGCCAGTGAACTGAGTCCCGTTGTCCGTCACGAGGACGCGGGGGACGCCGAATCTGCATATGATGCTCTTCCAGAAGAACTGCACCACCTTGTTCTCGGTTATAGTGGCGAGGGGCTCGGCCTCGACCCACTTCGAGAAGTAGTCGATGGCTACGACTAAGAACCTGAGCTGACCCGGAGCTGGAGGGAAAGGCCCTAGTAAGTCCATTCCCCACATCGCGAAGGGGATAGGGCTCAATAGGGAGGTGAGGTTGGCCTGGGGGAGACGTCGGATGTTGGAGTGCCTCTGGCAGGAGCTGCATTGCCGAACATGTCGCTCGGCATCTCGAAGAAGGGTCGGCCAGAAGTACCCATAGTTCAAAGCTTTCCGGGCCAAAGACCTAAATCCGGAGTGCGCTCCTCCGATGCCTTCATGAAGCTCCTGTATGGCATATTCGGCCTGTTCCGGAGAGAGGCACCTTAGATAAGGTCGGCCATCTATTTGAGAGAAGGAGCGTTTGTACAAGATGCCCTCGATCAAGACATATCGCTCGGCCCGGGTTCTGACTCGGCGTGCTTCTTTGGGATCTGAGGGCAGAACTCCATCCCTTAAGAATTCTACCAGTGGCTTCATCCAATTGTCCTGCAGCATGACCGGCAATGACTCCACCGAGCGAGGTGTCTCGTCTTCGATGCTCGGTTTAGAGAGGACTTCAATCAACACGGTCTGTTCGAGACCTTTCAGAGAAGACGAGGCCAACTTGGAGAGAGCGTCAGCTTGTGAGTTCTCCTCCCGGGGGACCCGTTGGATGATGGCTTCTTCGAACCGGCCCATGAGGTCCCGGACCTTGGCGAGGTACTTCGCCATTCGCTCGTCCCTGGCCTCATATTCGCCCAAGACCTGGTTCACGACTAGTTGGGAGTCACTGTGAATCCGAAGGCACTGCGCCCCAGCACTTCGTGCGAGCCCGAGGCCAGCTATGAGAGCCTCATACTCCGCCTCGTTGTTCGAGGCCTTGAAGTTCATGCGGATCGCATACTGCAGGACGAAGCTGTCAGGGCCGTTCAGGATAATGCCGGCGCCACTTCCTTCGCTGCAAGAGGATCCGTCTACAAAGACTGTCCAAATGGGGGGCCCATTCGGGACGTGGCCGACCTCAGGGATGGTGGACTCTACAATGAAGTCGGCGAGAGCCTGTGCCTTAATTGCCGTCCGAGGCTGATAGGAGATGTCGTGCTGACTCAGCTCTATGGACCACTTCATCAGCCGGCCCGAGGTTTCGGGCTTGTGGAGGACTTGCTTGAGGGGTTGATCGGTGAGGACGACGACCGAGTGGGATTGGAAGTAGGGCCGAAGCTTTCTTGCTGCCATGACCAGGGCATAGGCTATCTTCTCTATCCTCGGATAGCGGAGCTCGGCGTCCCGAAGCACCTTGCTCACGTAGTAAATGGGCCTTTGGGTCCGGTCCTCTTCTCTTACCAAGACAGCGCTCAGGGTCTGCTCGGAAGCGGCCAAGTAGACGAAGAGTGGCTCGCCCGGGACTGGTTTACTGAGCAGAGGGGGGTTCACCAGGTAGGCTTTCAGCTGGTCGAAAGATTCTTGCTGTGCTTGGCCCCATTCAAATCCTTTAGCCCCCCGGAGTGCTTTGAAGAAGGGGAGGCACTTTTCCCCTGACTTGGAGAGGAACCGGCCGATGGCTGCGAGCCGACCGGTGAGCTTCTGCACCTCCTTGACGTTCCGAGGCGGGGCCATGTCTAATATGGCTTTAATCTTCTCGGGGTTAGCTTCAATCCCCCGCTGGCTCACCATGAAACCGAGGAACTTGCCCGAGGAGACTCCGAACGCACACTTGTTCGGGTTTAGCCGCATGTTGTACTTCCTCAACACACCGAAAGCCTCCTGGAGGTCGGCTACATGGTCGGTGCTGCGGATGCTCTTGACGAGCATGTCATCAACGTACACCTCCATGTTTCGGCCGATCTGATGCTGAAAAACCTTGTTGACGAGGCGCTGGTAGGTGGCGCCTGCGTTCTTCAAACCGAACGGCATTACTCGGTAGCAGTAGAGGCCTTGGTCGGTGACGAAGGAGGCCTTGGTCTTCGGGATGTCCGGAGGGAACATCCGGATTTGATTGTACCCCGAGAAGGCATCCATGAAGCTGAGGAGCTCATGGCCCGAGGTGGCGTCGATTAGGGTGTCGATGTTCGGGAGAGGGAAGGGATCCTTCGGACACGCTTTGTTGAGGTCGGTGAAGTCGATGCATATCCTCCATGAGCCATTGGACTTCTTGACCATTACAACATTCGACAGCCACTCGGGATAATTCACCTCCTGGATGAACTTGGCCTTCAGCAGCTTATCCACTTCCTCCTTGATTGCTTGCTGTCGCTCGGGAGCGAACTTTCGCCTCTTCTGCTGAACCGGTTTGCACCCCGGTTCGACGCTCAGGCGGTGGACGAGCAAATCTTCGGAGATGCCGGGCATATCCGCGGCCGACCAAGCAAACAGGTCGCGGTTATCCCGGATGCACCTCACCAAGTTGGAGAACAGCACGGTCGGCAAGGACTTGCTGACGAGGAATTTTCGGCTCGGATCCTCGTCGGAGAAGAGTACTTCTTCTAACTCGTCCGCTGGCTCGGACGTTGGGCGAGCCTTCGGCTCGGGGATCTCGAGTGTCTCGAGCGAGAGCACTGGTCCCCCGGTGGAAGTCATGTAGCACTTTCGAGCTGTTTCCTGGCTTCCCCTGACTTCCCCTACCCCCGAACGAGTGGGGAACTTCATCTTCAAGTGGTATGCCGAGGGGACAGCCTCAAGAGCGGCTAGGCCGGGACGGCCTAGGATGACATTGTATGCTGCCGGGACGTCGACGACCATGAAGTCCATCGGCTCGGTCCGGGTAGTAGGGGTGCTTCCCGCAGTAACGTCTAGGGTTATCACCCCTTCGACGGTTACCGGGACCCCCGTGAACCCGTGGAGAGTATAACCGGCCGGCTTAAGACGGTCTCGGGACAGCTGCAGGCCTTGAAAGGCTGAGAGGAATAGGATGTTGACCGAACTCCCATTGTCCACCAAAATCCTCTGCACCTTGAAATTGGCCATGCGGAGGTCGATGAAGAGGGCATCACAATGGGGGGTTCGGACTCCTTCAAGGTCGGCATCGGAGAAAGACACAGGGACGCCGAGACCCTTCGGGGGAGGGGCACTGTGGACCGAGTTGACTTCCCGGACGAAGGCCTTTCGGGAGGAATTAGAGGAGCCCCCCATTGGGCCTCCGTGGATCAGGTGCAAAACCCGTTCTTCTTCGAACTCGGGTGTCTCCTCGCGCCGCTCGGAGCGCTTGTTAGCCCCCCGAGGGGGAGGTGAGTTCCGATCTGTTCGATCGTTAGCTTTCACGAACTTGGCCAACTGCCCCCTCCGAATGAGTGCTTCGATCTCATCTCTCAGAGCTCGGCAGTCGTTCGTGTCGTGCCCATGGTCTCGGTGGTAACGACACCACTTATCTTTGTTCCTCCTCTTCGCCTGAGTGTGCATCCTCGGGGCCGGAGGGATGATTCCCTCCTTCTCTACCTCCATGAGGATAGTAGAGACATTAGTGGTGAGGGGAGTGAACTTCTCGAACCTGGGGGGAGGGCGGCGCTGACCGCCCATGTCCTTCTGAGCTTTCTTGGACCCTTCTTCTCCCGTCGCCTTCCTCTTTGACCCCGCGGCGGTGCCCCCGAAGCTCGGAAGGGCTTCGGCCTCCTCCGCCCGGATGTACTTCTCGCACCTCAGGAGGAGGTCGGCGAAGTCATGCGGGGGCTTCTTGGCCAGGGATGATCGGAGGTTGGCGTTAAGGACGTTCGACTGGAACGCCACGGTAGCCACGGACTGGTCCAAGGAAGCAATTGACCTGACTTCCGCGGTAAATCTTTTCACATAGTCCCGTAACTTTTCTTGCTTCTCCTGCCGCAGGTTCAGCAAGGAAAGACTCGTCTTCTCGGCTCGTCGGCTACTCACGAAGTGAGTAATGAACAGTGTCTCAAACTGTTCGAATGAGAAGATGGACGAGGGGGCGAGCCTAGAATACCATTCCCGAGCCGACCCCCGGAGGGTGGCAGGGAAGGTCCTGCAGAGCACTGTGTCGGAAGCTTGATGGATCAGCATCAGGGTCTTGAAGCTCTCGACGTGGTCGACTGGGTCGGACTCCCCAGAGTATGTTTCAAACTGTGGCGGTTTGAAGTTCCTCGGTATATGGGCCTCCATGATCGATCGCGAGAAGGGGGTCGGCTGGGACGGAAGGTTCCGGCTCGGGACTCTTCCTCCCTGTCCATGCGGCCGATGCGCCTCTCCACCTCATGGATACGGCGGATGAGGGCGTCGTCCCTCCGCTGGTAGTCGTACGACCCTCCGGACTCCTCTTCGTAGGAAGGGGAGTGTGGACTGCGGTGCCGGTACTCCTGGGAGCGCCGAGGACTCTGTTGCCGTTGCTGTCGGCTGGGAGCCGGGGAAGGACTCCGGGTTCGGCGCCGGGGACTGGGATCCCTGGGGGGCGTCGGCACCCTCTGAGCATCCTGGGCGTTCTGTCGGAGATTGAGGGCCTGCAGAACGGTCTCTTGAAACTGGAGGAACTCGGCTCGGCTGATGGGCATATCTCGGTCCCTCGGATGGCGCCGATCCCTGGGGGACCGGGACCTCCTCCTTCGGCGCTCAGGGGACGCCGCTCGGCCTCTGCGTTCCGGGGACCTTCTGCCATCCCGACGACGTGGCGACCGCTCACCTTGACGCTGGCGGGAGGCTCCCTCTCGGGCCTGCCTCTCGTCAAGATGGGTACGGAGGTCGTCGTCCTTATGGCGGTTTTGGAGTGTGATGCGGAGGTCGGGGTGATGGGAAGCCATCGAGTCCGAGGACCCATTGTGGACCGAGACGTGGCCCGGATTGAGGGGCTGCTTCTCCTTCCGACCGTTATGACCGGACGGACCGTTGTTGGGCTGCTGCTGAGGAAGAGGAGGAGGTGGGACCTGCTGGGTCAGCGGAGGGAGGTTGGACTGAAGGATAGGGTTGACCGGAGCTTCATTCGCCGGGTCGGTGGGGTTGCCCCCACGGTTCGACCCTCTGGATCTGTTCTTCTTCGGCAGCATGGCTGCAGAGGACGACAGAGAATGGACTGAGACTGTTCATGTGGTATTCCCACAGACGGCGCCAATCTGTTACCGCTGATTTCGGCGTGGGGGTAAACAGATAGAATTTGTGGATCCGAGGAAAACCAGAACAGCTGACTCGGCCTTCTTGCTCCCGCCGCAACCTGCAGGGAAGTGCGAGACACCGGGGTTGATTCCGGCGACGCACCCTCCGACGCTCTTGTCAGTAATCAGTAAAAGATTAAGAAAGAGCTTAAGTGGTGAAAAAGTCATTAACCTGGTCTTGGTGGTAGAGGGGTTGTATTTATAGTCGCCTTTGGAATGATCAGGATCTTGATTTCCTGGCTAACATTTAGGAGCAAAATCCTCCTATTCTGTTTTAGGAAAGTAGGCCTTGATTCCCTGGTGAGAGCAAATCAAGCTTATTGATTTGATCTGATCAAATCAGTGGCCTGATTCTCTCTTGGTGGACCGGGCTTGAATCGGGTCGGGACCCACGCCCAGTTGGAGTGGATCTATTCGCGGGCGGTTGGTTTCGTGAGAAGGAGACCCAATACCCGTTTTGGATCCATCTGTATGTGGAATTACCTTTTTACCCCCGTGCTTCAAGATTCGTGCTCGATCTGGACGGTCCCGATTTAACCCCAATTTTAGCCATATCAGTATATACTCTCCTCCTTGCCCCACAGCTCGCCATTTAATTTTGTACACAAAAAAATCAATAAGAGATAGAGAGGGAATATATGTTGCTGGAGAAGATAGAATTGGAGGCAAATTTTGTGCATGTAGTTGGTTCAGTATGGGTAGTATATATAAAACAACATGAGAGAGAGCCGTTGAAATAGAGAAAGAGCCGTTGGATTTAGCTTTCAAAGGAGAAATAGTCGTTGAAGATAGAAAGTAAAGGAGGGGCAAAATAGTCCATTCATTTTTATTTTATTTGTTTCCCAAAAATTCCATGGGACGAAACTTCCCATCCTGGACGGAACTTGAAGTTTCATCCAAGAAAATTTTGTATCTGGCCTATTTATTAATTACAAAATTTTCTAATTTCATCGGACAAAACTTCAAGTTTCGTCTAATCTAATAAAAAATTAATTTTTTATTGCGGACAAAACATCAAGTTTCGTCCTGTATAATATGCACATTCTCATATCCCTTCTCAAATATAGCAAACTTTTATAGCGATTTTGCCAAAATATGGATAAATAACAAACGACTGCAGCTCACTGATTGCCAAAATATGCATTTTATAGAAATTTAGCAAACGAATGTGGATGCTCTAATATCCTCCTTCCTTGGTTCTGGTCATTTCTATGTCTTGGTGTTCTTGTGAGATTGAGGGATTTGAGGTGAAGGGTTTTGGGAAAGAGGGAGTGGATGGGTTTTAAAGAGAAGGTGAGAATGGGGGGGTGATTCGGAGCCTTGGATTGATAAGGAAGCTGATGGTGGATCATTTGAGTGAGAAGCAGAATAGCACAAGGATCATTAATAAGGGTAAAATTTACAACTAGCTGGGGTTGAACGATTCCTGCACGAATCTTAGAGTTCTTAAGGACGAAACAGTAATTTTACAACAATATAGGCCCACAATCAGAACATGGGTCATCTGTAACACCTCGGCCCGAAACACCGATTTTTCTAACAACTGTCCACCACAGGCATGCCACATAAAATGTGTTATAGTTGATTGGTGACCTCTAATTCCAAGCTATATATATATATGTATATATATATGTATATACATATATGGGAAATGCTTCATTGAAAACGCAAATGTTGTGAAAACACATGAAAACCACCTAGGTCGTTGTTTCCAACAACAGCCTAGGTGGTTTTCCACGTTTTCATCGCTACAGTATGTTTTCAATTGAGCATTCCTCTCTCTCTCTCTCTCTCTCTCTCTCTCTCTCTCTCTCTCTCTCTCTATATATATATATATATATACATACACACAATTAATTGGAAATACTCCCGATATGGGACTTTTAATCAAATCCCACACCCGAGACCCCACGTCAGCCAAGAGAGAGAGCGCCCGAGGGCCCTACTACCACGTGGCAGCTGTTCCCCTTTCTCTTCACAACCGGGTGGGGCCCCCACAATTTTCCACGTCACCTCATGTGACAGCAAAATGCACAGCGACATACAATGCCTCTTCAAATCGGGTGCCCCCCCTTCCAACTCCAAATAAATCCATACACCCCTCCTATAGAAATTTCTTTAGGGCACCACCATTTAATATATATATATATTCTTAACACGGGGTATTACAGACACCCCCCTTAAGAATTCAGCATTCTCGCTGAAGTCAGAATATGCAACGTAGCGCAGGATCTACTTTCTAGCCGATGTGGAGTGGAGTACCCCTAATTCAACACAATCTTAGTGTACTGCCCCTGGCTACACCGCCAGTGTACTGACCACGGCTCCATCTCAGGAATACAATACATCACACCTACTCTTACCCACACTGGTGTCAAAAGTCGACTCTGATACCATTTGTAACACCCCGGCCCGAAACAACGATTTTTCTAACAACTGCCCACTACAGGTTTGTCTCATAAAAGGTGCTATAGTTGATTGGTGACCTCCAATCCCAGGCAACTGATTTAAAATACTCGCGATATGGAACTTTTAATCAAATCCCACATTAGACCCCACGTCAGCCAGAATAGAGAGCGCACGACAGCCCTACGTGCAGACCCCCAACCTGGGGGCCCCACTGCCACGTGGCAGCTTTTCCCCTTTCTCTTCATAATCGGGTGCCCCCCACAATCTACCACGTCACCTCATGTGACAGTTGAAAGCACAGCAGCATACAATGCCTTTTCAAACCCCCCTCCCCCCAACTCCAAGTAAATCCATACACCCTCCTATAGAAATTTCTATAGGACACCACCATTTATATATATATTCTTAACACGGGGTGTTACAGGTCATCAGTAGACACATTATCTACTCAGCCCACGAATGAAACTGATTCACAATCCAATTAGGAAAGATTGACCAGTCATTCATAGCTGGTAATTAAATCCCAAAATGTGGAGATATTAACTAATTGGATTCCTTGATTAGAGTAATCTTCCAAATATTCCTAAAATTGCCCCACCTCAATTCTACAAATATAGACTCTTCCCCTCAATTACCAGGTAATATTATTTTGTCCACAAAAACCTAGTTAATGTTGCTTAGTTACTGACTTAATCATCAAAGGGTCTATCACAAAAAACTATTCGTTTCAAGTTCAACCACAAATATCAGCCTCACATCATATCTGATCAACGAGAGAAATCTAAGCTTACTTTTCATATCAAGAACTCATTATTTGGCTGCTCCCACACCCAAAAAAAACAACATCAATCACTTACATGGAAACTAAATTTTTAGCACATGTTGGTTTGTTTTGAGTCAACAAAGTGGAGAACAAAAACCTTAAATTTCATTGTCTGCTAAAAACCCAATTTTGAGATTTAGATGCTTCTCTATTTCATTTTTCATGTGAACTTTTAAGGCTTAAAGCTTCTCTACTTTGAGGGTCGTCTTTTTTTCCAACTTTTTTTAGATCTATTATCATAATTATTTCACAAGGTTTTTTTTTCAAAAGAAAAGAATAGATAACACTTGCTCCATTTCAATACATTCATCGAAATATGATCATTGATACTATTGCATATGCAAATGGAAGATAGGGGTAGTTCCCAAGCTAGGGGTAATTATCACAACAACATGAAATAAAACTAAAGAAATGGGAAAAGAATAAAAAATACAAAATAACAGTAGAAACAAATATAGCATGGTATAAGCATGTCAACAGAAATATAATATCTAACATGAATCAGGAACAAATCAGATAGCGAGGTATACTAACAGATATAGATAACATGTGTCAAGTGTCAAGTGGTATGCAGACAGATATACAGATGATAGTGTCAGATGATAGTCAGACAGATAACATATAATCAGATAACAGATGTCAGATAACAGATACAAATAAACAGATAACAAATGTCATGCTCTTATAAGTCTTGTGTGATTACTAACTAGGTAGCACTTCAAGCATCCCAGGTTTTTACTACATGGTTGCTACATTCAAACAGTTACGTTTAGATTTCGTAGTGGATTCCATAGGGTCGTATACTCAGGGATCAGATAGACAAATATCAGATGCAAATCAGACAGACAGATAGAACCTATGGGTTCTCTTCTGAGTGCACCTTCCTATAGGAAAGTAATGTAGTCAGGGTTCAGATAAACAGAGTCGTATATCATGTAGTCATGAAAACGAAACAGGTGGGGAATATGAGCCCTCTTCTCAGTACACATTTACATATTTTCCACTACTAGAGCTTTTCCTTAACCCCGACTTGGTTATTTTATTATTATTATCAGACAGACATGTATATGCAGAAAATAGAGTGAGAGGCATGGTATCAACAAGTAACATGTTTAGAGTGACAGACAAACATATACAGACTAAATATAACACATAAATGAATAGTACAACGAAAATTTTAGTTCAGAATAGCAAGACAGTACTACACTAAATCTGGAATTCCCGTTGCTACAAAAATGCAAATCCGAATCCGTCAAAGAATCTGGAAAATAGACTCCCAAGCTAGGAGTATTTGTTATTCTTTTCCATGGATGTTTCCAACTTTTGAGGAACAACATGAAATAAAACTAAAGAAATGAAAGGGGTTAATTATTGTGAATACCTAAAAAAATACTTACAAAAAAGGGGAAAACATGGATGAAGACATAGAGGAGGGTAGAGACGATGCGAGAATTGGCGCTCTAGACGATGTTGACAAGATGTTGGAAGATTCGGACAGTGAAGAAGCTAAGTTTGCCAGGAATGTTCTAGATCTCGTGGGCTATCAAAAGAAGAAAGGGCCAGAGATTAGTCAGGAAGATCGAACTAGGAGAAGCAAAAGACATATTGATGGGTGGGGGTCGAATGGACCTAGAGAGGAGGATCTTATCAGATCAGCTGCAAAAGCAAAAGTTTCTGCTTCTGCATGTGGAGGTTCGTATCATCTTAATTCGTCTATTTTCAATTTCATATCTGATAATATGTTGATTTATTATGCTTCGAGCTTTGGTATGGCGATGGGGTCGGGTAGTGAGGAACAAGGTCTTAAGGTCTGTACTATCAGGGGAGGAGACTATAGACAGGGTCTATAAGTCTACACTAGGGTGTAGGAGTTAGAGGTCAATTTCGTTATCCATGTGTTACATATTTTGGAACGTTAGAGGGATGAGGTCAGGGGTTAAGTGTAGACTCATTAACGACACTATTGCGATCCATAAACCTACCGTATGCGCCTTCCAAGAAACTAGAATTGTGGACCCTAACAGTAGAGATGTTCAAGGGCTCTACTCAGTAAGGGACTTCGAGTGGTGCTTCCTCTCGGCTAGAGGTATGTCGGGAGGAGTTGCCCTAGGTTTCGACACGAACGTGTTCGACGTAGTAGATGAGTATATTGGGAGTTTCTCGATAACTGTTAGATTAAAATGCAGAGGCGATGGATGGGAACATATGATTTCCTCTGTGTATGGCCCTTATTCTTCCAGCCTAAGGGTAGATTTTGGAATGAACTCATCGATATCCGTAGCAGATGGGAGAGACCATGGGTGCTAGGAGGAGATTTTTAATATTACCAGATTCCAACATGAACATAGAGGAAGGGGGGCAAATGATAGAGATAGACAGGATTTTAACCACATTATAAATGTTCTTGAACTGGAGGAGATTTTATCCGCAAACCGATCTTTCACTTGGACTAATATGCAACCCAGACCGATCCTAGCCAAACTTGATCGTATTCATGTCTCCACTGATTGGGAACAAGTGTTCCCTGCAGCGACAGTTAGGGCAATCACAAGATACACTTCTGATCACACACCCTTAGTGTTAGACTGCGGTACGGCGAGATGAAGGGCGCATCATCAATTTAGATTTGAGAAGACTTGGATGACCTCGGAGAACATTAGGAAGGTCATTGAGGAGTCTTGGGCTAGGTCTTCATGAGCAACTAACGCGGTCACTAATTGGAATATTAAAATGAAACGCCTTCGGAAAAAACTTACCACTTGGGCATACAATGAATTTGGGTATCAGAAAAGACAGAAAGAAGAGCTGAGTAAGAGAGTGTAGGAATTTGAATTGGCAGAGGAGGCTAGGAATCTCGATATCAGGGAAGTGGAGGAGCTAACTAACATAAGAAAAGACTCACACAGATTATGAGAGGCGGAAGAAAGCTATTGGAGACAAAGATCAAGGATTCAATGGCTATGAGAGGGAGATTGCAACACTTCATTCTTTCATAAGGTAGCAAGTGGGAGAAAGAGGAAGAAAAATATCGCGGGTTTTGTGGTAGGCGAGACGTGGACAGAGGATAAGGAGGAGATAAGACAAGAAATTGACTCCAGATATAGAGATCTGTTTGGAAAAAACAAAAGCAGTCGTCTGACGCTTGATCAAGATTTCTGGATTGATTCAAGATTAGATGGGATTGAAGGTTTAGAGTCAATGTTCTCAGAGGAGGAAGTATTGGTGGCTATCAAGAAATTGGGTCAAGATAAAGCTCCGGGGCCTGATGGTTTCCCGATCTTTTTCTACAACATTTATTGGAATATCATTAGGTCTGATCTGCTACAAATCTTTCAAGAGTTGCACCAAGGTGTTGCACAAGTGGATAGATTGAATTACGCGAATGTGGTTCTTATTCCAAAAAAGATGGAGGCGCTCAGAGTAACTGACTTCAGACCGATCAGCTTGCTCAATGGCTCCGTCAAAATCATCATTAAAGTCTTGGCCTAGTAGGTTATTGCCGCACCTTCATGATATTATAGATGTGTCTCAGAGCGGCTTTGTAAAAGGCAGGGACATCCTTGATAATATTGCGTCGGCACATGAAATGGTCTTCCGAGGGGAAAAGGACAAAGTCCATGGTTTCTTACTCAAAACTGACTTTGAAAAGGCCTACGATACGGAGGAGTGAGACTGTGTAGATGAAGCGCTGAATCTTAAAGGGTTTGGGGAGAAATGGAAGACTTGGATGAAGATGTGTGTTCGAGATGGGAAATCTTTCATCCAAATCAATGGAGAACGTGGTAGAGAGATTAGGTGCTACTGGGGTCTTCATCAAGGAGACCCTTTGTCGCCGCTTCTATTCACAATTATTGCAGACAGATTGGCAGAAATGACTAGGAAAGGAAGAAAGGCTAATTGTAACACCCCGAATTTCAAAACAGACTGAATTTAAAGTTCCACAGGATCTTTACATTTCTCTTCGTACAATTTTACAAGGAAAATAAAAACTTTTGTTACATCAGTTTACATCTACATTACATATTTACAGTAGAAGCAATTTACAACAATTTACATGAATTGAAATGTACAACACTTGAATCATTCTTTAATCAGCATGCATTCTTTAGTCTTGTTAATCACTTTACCCTGCATAGAAACTGTGGGCGCGTCAGTTGCTTACAACCGACGAAATATTATACATGGTTATCCTTTCTATGCCGAATAGTATAACGATTCTCAAATACTTTAACAAACTACAAACTTAATCACAAACAGAACTACAAGGGACTATCCTATTGATGTCGTGTTGTATGGTGTACTTAGTCCTTAATACAGTTATGTATGTTACATGACACTAATGCGCACTTGTTCAGATTCTATGCATCCCATACTACATAGGTCTGAGGGCAAGCCCTTAACCGTTCTTCATCTTGTAGGGTTCAATCCCTCGTCATGACTTAAACTACTACTGTAACTACGATAAGTATCATAGATGCTCTATGAGTTATGAGCTCATGTCCAGACAACCTGGAGGAAAATCCCACGTCATGTCACGACGCATCGTGAAGAACCTATGGACAATTCAGCCTCCGTCATGTGACATGACACCACCCGCAGTCACCAAACACCGCACGAGCGTCGCCTGCGGTACGGACTCCTGGAGACATATCCACGTCATGACACGACGCATCGTGTAGACAACCTGTGAATATTCTCACATCGTAGCTCCGAAGCCCTCATACTCGTGTTTTTCTCTTATTTTCATCACATCTTCACTATGTATCTAGTCCTTAGTTATTTGAATCATGAACAAAATCAATTCTCTAGAGTTAGCCCTTCCACTATACCAGTCTTGACCATTTATACAACATGACCCAAATCTTGGTCTTTTCATTTCAACATATTTCTTTTCAATGCCGGTATGAGGCTTAGCTACACTCTAGTTTCTCAATTTCACTTCATAATCACAAAATTTGAGTCTTCATACTCAAAAGTTCTTTTTCGCAATTAACATGATTTCCATTCTTTTCTATGAATCAAATCTCATATATCAAGTTCACTTGCAATTCATGCATTTCATAGTCAAAATTTATTCTAATAAACACAACTGGGCTAAGGTGCAACCACGATATGGCATGGGGTTTAATGGATAAGGGATTTAGGTTTCGGTTTGGGGTTTTATTCAAAAAAACGAAAACAAAAGGGCAGAGCCCAATTTCGAACCAAAGACCACAGACACCCGCAAGCTACAGTAAGCGCCCAAAGCACCCATTAACCAAGAGACCAAACTGATATAGAGTGAGGTTTTTAGGGGTTTAAGTCCGAGACTCAGTTATTTCGAATTTTTACAAAAATGAATGTTTTTGAGTTCTCTTCTTCTCCAAATTTATTCAAAAACTCCAGATTTTATTTTTTATCTTATTGCAGTATTTCAGTATAATAAAATTTGATTTTTGATACAAAAACATAATTTTGCTCTCTACTTGCAGATTGTTCTTCAATTTTCGAAACTTTGGGAAATGAGCATATTCCCTTTATAAAATGCACTTAAAATTTCCCCAATTCCCTTATATAATTTTTCGTTAAGGTTATACGTTTATTTCAGTAATAAATTTCCTTTTTCATGCCATTTAATAATCAAGTAGTTAAATCATATTTTCCTATGGTTCTTATTTCAATTATTTAACATTCAAGCATATCTTTTTAATTTAGCATATTACAAACAAATCAAGCATGGTAGCATGGTAAATTCTAAATTAGCAATCACAAATTTTGCAATCAATTAACATAC
The DNA here is from genome assembly GCA_017893485.1 of Hemerocallis citrina. Classification (NCBI taxonomy): domain Eukaryota; kingdom Viridiplantae; phylum Streptophyta; class Magnoliopsida; order Asparagales; family Asphodelaceae; genus Hemerocallis; species Hemerocallis citrina. Next base: position 127,544,505 of record CM030362.1, read on the forward strand.
TTTAACATACATTCCTACAAATATCAATTTGTCTCATTTTCACATCACATGGCTAGTTTAGTTATAGTTTCTTTTAATCTTATCAAACATACCCTAGCATGATGGCTACTTAGAAGTTTAAGAGAAACACCCACCTTTAAGAGCATCCGTTATTGTTTTCTATGTCTATTGCTAAATATAGCATTTAGAAATAGCAATAGAAGGACCACACTGCAGTCGTCCAATTCTAAAAACAGAAGCAACGGAAGATCATCTTCCGTCTTTGTAATTTTTTTTTTTTTTTTGGTATTCGGCAAACAAAAAAAAAATCAAAAAAAGTAAAAAAAACAACAAACGGATGAACATCATCTGTTTGGTACTTTTTTGACTTTTTTTGACTTTTTTTGATATTTTTTTCGTATTTCACATTGGCAGAAATGACCAAGTTACCCCTCCCTTCATATAACCAGATTATCACCTTAGGGGTAAAAGGTTCATGCGGAAGTGAGGGACGGATGAAGTTCATCCGTCTCTCACTTTCACAACTTTTTTTTATAAACTTTACATATTTAATATATATATATATATATATATATATATATATATATATATATATATATTTAAAGTATTAAATCCACCGAGAAACGGAAGATCTTCAACTCTCTTAAATTTTTTTTTTAATTCAACCAGATGGCATATCTTCATCCGTCCATTTCGTCAAACGGATGAACATCGTCCGTCTCCTATATTTAGCAATTGTCTAAAAGCGCTGCTAAGTTTAGCAACCTACTGTTCATTTCTATCCTAAATTTTGAGTTTTTAGCAAAAGACTGCGAGGCATTTTCCTAAATCTATTTCTAATTTTTGAGTTTTTAGCCAACGACAGTGGATGCTCTAATGGAGAGAAAACACACAAAATTTGCTAGGGATCTCCTAGAATGAACAAAGAAAGCTTTCTTCTCCTAGTTTGAGCCACCAAGTTGCTTCTCCTCCTAGTGTTAGGTAGAACCCGAGTCTCCCCTTTCTTGATCCTTGAAAATGCTGGCCTCCTCTCCTTGGTTGAAGAACACACTAGCACTCAATCTTCTCTACTCACAAACTCCTCAATCTTTTGTCTTACTAACTTATATTTCTTTTCTCTCTTTCTTTTTCAATTTTAGGTGCAAGGATAACTAGGGGGGGGGAGAGGGGGTATTTATACAAATTTTTAGGGTAAATGGAATGCTAGGATGAGATCATATGGTTAAGGATCAAGGGCGAAGATGAAATAGGGAGTTGTAATAACTTCCCATGATGAAAGTAACCACCCCACTATCTCATCCACTCTCCCTCCTTCCCATGCACAATCCGGCCTACAATAGAGTGTGAACATTGCGCATGCTAGTGCATGCACGTGCCATTTTAGTGTCCCCCACTTACAAATTTGTTCATGTGAAAAATTATAATTGTTCATGAAATGAGTCTACACTACGAGTTAGGCCATTTAAAAGAGAATTAAGTTAAATGGGCTCACTAATGGGCCAATTAACCATGAGCTCTACCAATTAATTTAATTAATTAAATAAGAATGGGCTAAAAGAGACAAATAGGCCTAGAATTTAATTAGGCTTTTTAAAAAAATAGTCTTTTGGAAAATAAAGAGAACAAATACTATATAAGAAATATTTTTATAAAAGAAATTATACAAATGAAATTATACGTGCAAAACACGTAAAATCACAAATTCTTCATAAATAAAATTTAGGGTGTTACGCTAATATCTTACACGGTGTCACATTAGAGGAATTCAGGAACCTATGTCGATTTTACAATACGCAGAGCACACATTGATGTTTGGAAGCAATAAGATGGAGGAAATCCTAGCAATCCGGGTTATACTTAGATGTTTTGAAGTATGGTCCGGATTATCGGTTAACTTACAGAAGAGTGAGGTGATCAGCCTTAACTACGACGTCGGGAATGAACTAGATAGAATTGCGGCGGCTATGGAATGTGAGAAAGGACAGTTCCTGCTTGTATACCTCGGAACGCCCATTAGACCGGGGATGCTACGTAAAGAGGATTGGATGCCTCTGGTGGAAAGAATTGAAAAGAGGTTAGTAGAATGGAAATGGAAATATCTATCACTGGGGGGCAGAGTCACCTTGATTAACTCGGTCCTTAGCAGTTTGCCAACCTATTGGATGTCGATCTATGAAATTCCGAAATGGGTTATAGACAGAATAGACAAATGTAGAATACGCTTCCTGTGGAAGAGAAGTGACGATGGTAGAAAGGGGTTTTACCTTGTAAAAATGGGAAAGAGTGTGCAAGAAGAAAGAATTTGGTGGTATGGGTATCACCAACTGTTGTCGCTGAAATCGGTGTGGGGGCAAACAGATAGATTTGTGGATTCGAGGAAAGTTGAATAGTCAAACCTGAACTACTTCACCTGAGTTTGACCGAGATTCTCCCGCCATTGACCTGTAAAAAGTGCGAAACACTGGGGTTGATTCCGGCGATGTACCCTCCGACGCTCTTGTCAGTAATCTGAATGACTATGAAAAAGCTTTGATTGGCAAAAGATTGATTCCCTGGTAACAGTGGGGGACGGGGGGTATTTATAGCCGCCTTAGGAACCAATTTTGGGATAAGATCAAATCCCTACTTTCCAGTGAATGGATAGAAGTTATTAGGGCCGTTGATCAAGGACAATCATAAACCCTAATTGTCCTCTATCCAGCTGGACTGGGTTTCTTATGGATTAGAACCCGCGCCCAGTAAGACGGATTCGTTTATGGGTTATTGGGCTTATGGAAAAAGGCCAGTTCCCACTTCAGACCCTGTTTGTAGGTGAAATTTACATTTTACCTCTGAGCTTTAAGATTCGTGCCTGATTTGAACGGTTCCGATCTAACCCTATTTTTAGCCATATCACGAGCCCCCCCCCAAACTTCCGAAGACCGAGTTTAGTCAGCCTTTGAGGAGTAGTTTTACTATTTTAATGGCTTGCGGAGTTGTATCGGAGTCCAAACGAGGGGTTTCAGATCTTAAACGAGGCATTATGGTTTTTTCTGAGTTGGGAGTGTACTCAAGATTGTTCTTGAGTTCTTCTGGATTATTCTTGATTTTTTATTTATTGTGAGGATCATTTATTTAATTTTGCGAAGCGGTGATTTATTGTTCGAGGGCATTAAATAATTATTCTAAGCAATAATTATTTTTCCAGGGACTCAAAAATACTTCCCCGAATTTATAATTATTTTTTAGAATTTTTAACAAATTTTCCTAAATTTTTAAACATTTTTTCGTAATTTTTAAATAAATCATTCGAATTTAACAAATAAAAAATAGATTTTTTATATCTATTTACGACGTGGCAAGATCTGGGCCGCCCATCTCTCGTCAGCGAGTGGTTCTAAGAGATCGGTCGGCGGAGCGGTGCTGAGCGACGTGGGCGAATCTGGGGCCTTAATCAGACTCTGGTATGAATTTTGAAGTGATCTGGCGGTCTGTGTCGCTCGGCAGTATTTTCCTCGTATAGGCAGGTCGGAAGGCCAGTCGCTCGGATTGAGATTCCAAGCGACGTGGCACAATTCGAGCCGTCCATCACGTTGCATCATGAATCACAAGGTCATATGACGGTGGATCTTATACTTGGCCACGTGGTTGAATCAGGGTCGTTCATCGGGCCGAGGCGCGAATCTCGAGACGATCAGATGGCTCGTACTGCTCGGCGTTATTTTCTCCGTATGAGCAGCTCGGATCGCTAGTCGCTCGGATTGGGACTCCGAGCGACGTGGGGTGATCTGGACCGTTCATCAGAAGGTTTTGCACGAATCTCGAGGCATGATGGTGCGGATCACGAGAAAATGTGATCTTGGCCACGTGGTTGAATTAGGGTCGTTCATCGGACTGAGGTGAGAATCTCGAGACGATCAGACGGCTCGTACTGCTCGGCATTATTTTCTCCGTATGAGCAGCTCGGATCGCTAGTCGCTTGGATTGGGACTCCGAGCGACATGGGGCGATCTGGACCGTTCATCAGAAGGTTTTGCACGAATCTCGAGGCATGATGGTGCGGATCACGAGAAAATGTGATCTTGGTCACGTGGCTGAATCAGGGCCGTTCATCAGGTTGAGGCACGAATCCCGAGACGATCAGACGGCTCGTATTGCTCGTCGTTATTTTTGCCATATGAGCAGCTTGGATCGCCAGTCGCTTGGATTGGGGTTCCGAGTGACGTGGGGCAATCTGGACCGTTCATCAGAAGATTTTGCGCGAATCTTGAAGCAAAAGACGGCGTGGATCACGGGAAAATGTTATCTTGTCGTTTTGTGATCGTGGCTAAATCTGGGTCGTCTGATCAAGATCTTGCACGAATCCTGAGGAGAAAGTTGTTTTTCTCCAATACGCAGCTCAGAATGTAAGTCGCTCGGATTTGGATTCCGAGGGATGTGTCTCAATCTGAGGCGTCCATCTGAAGATTTTGAACGAATCTTGAAGCAAAAGATGGCGTGGCTCACGAGAAAATGTTATCTTGTCGTTTTGTGATGGTGGCTAACTCTGGGCCGTCTGATCAAGATCTTGAACGAATCCTAAGGAGAAAGTTGTTTTTCTCCAATACGCAGCTCGGAATGCAAGTTGCTCGGATTTAGATTCCGAGCGACGTGGCTCAATCTGAGGCGTCCATCTGAAGATTTTGCACGAATCTTGAAGCAAAAGATGGCGTGGATCACGAGAAAATGTTATCTTGTCGTTTTGTGATTGTGGCTAATTCTGGACCGTCTGATCAAGATCTTGCACGAATCCTGAGGAGAAAGTTGTTTTTCTCCAATATGCAGCTCGGAATGCAAGTCGCTCGAATTTAGATTCCGAGGGACGTGGCTCAATCTGAGAAGTCCATCTAAAGATTTTGCATGAATCTTGAAGCTAAAGACGGCGTGGATCACGAGAAAACGTTTTCTTGTCGTTTTGTGATCGTGGCTAAATCTGGGCCGTCTGATCAAGATCCTGCACGAATCTTGAGGAGAAAGTTGTTTTTCTCCAATTTGCAGCTCAGAATGCAAGTCGCTCAGATTTAGATTTCGAGGGACGTGGCTCAATGTCACGCCCCGCTTCCCAAAAATATGGAATACGAGCACATGACGAAGCCCAGCGAATGATTTTAACATCATCCATAAACTGTAGGATCGACTCAGCATCACAACAAGAGTATAACAATATATATGTATAACCAAGCATGCATGAATAATTCATTAAGCAACAGAAAACAATTTAAACAAATAATAATATTCAAATAGTTCCCATGTCTGGATCAAGTGTAAACTCGGAAACAAATCTTATACGGTAGGAGAAATAAATACCTTAAGGAAAGCAACTATTTAAATAGGTCCTTGCTCCAAGCAAAACCTGAAATGTCTGCTCGCCATTTCCAACAGGTAGCTTGTCCCATAGTCTGCTTAATAAATATAAAAAAAAGGAGAACAGGGAAAACAAAAGAGAATGCCCTTAATGCAAGCTAGGGCCACAAATAGTATAAAAACGAGTACAAGTAGGGGGAACAGGAATCAAGAATGTAACAGGGATACAACAAGTAGTGGGAACAACCAGGAATTAGCTAGCAAGGGAGGACTTCTTAGTAAACAGGCTAGTTAACAACTGCTAATGGTAAAACATATGTCAGGTGAACCGGTAGGGGTAACTAACATCAAGTATCATGTTTCATGTGTCAGGTTTCACGTATCAAGTTTCTTGTATCGTCTCATCAATATCAAGTACAGGTGTCATGTTCATGTTTCATGTATCAGATATCAGGTAACCAGGTAATCAGGTAACAACATAATCAGCTAACAGGATAATCATGTATCAGGTTAAGTTCAAGTCTTGTGTGATTACTATCTAGGTAGCACGACATGCATCCATCTTTTTACTACATGGTTGCTACAGTCAAATCAATTGCATTTAGACCTAGTAATGGAGTCTATAGGGCGGTGTACTCAGGCATCAAACAAGCAGGTGATCAACCATGGGCTCTAGAGGTGGCCCCCGTAGGCTCTAGAGGTGGCCCCCGTCACCATGACGTGGCACTTAGTTTTACGTGGCACTTAGTTCCATGTGATTACAAATATATATCATGTAACCTTGTAATGGACTCTAGAGGTGGCTCCCGTAGGCTCTAGTGGTGGCCCCCGTCACCATGACGTGGCGCTTAGTTGTACGTGGCACTTAGTTCCATTTAACATACAACTTTGGGAAACACGGGCCTCCTTCCGAGTACACTTACCTATGTTGTCCACTCTATAGTTCTTCCCTCAAACCCTGGCTTGTTACATTTGTTCAGGCAGAATTGTGTATTAGGGTTTATACATGTGAAACAGGGTTGAAATAATGAAAATTAATTCTAAGAAAAATTGGGTATGTCCTATAGGGTGTCCAGCAACTACATATAAAATTTCAAGTCAAACGCTTGCTGTTAACATGACTAAATTAATTCGCAAAGTAAAGGTGTACAACAGTTTTTGCGAATCTGCGTCTACCGACACAGCTGCAGTAAAACTGCCACAACTCCTAGAACGTAACTCCAAATTCGAAAATTTCGGAGTCTATCGACATCTAGACATCCAGAGCTACAACTTCTATTCAGGTATCAGGTTCAGATTCTAATGTTAAATGGGTCGAAATAGTAAAAGAAGATTCAAGACAGCAACATGCGGGAATAACTTACTAGTTTAGATTTCAGGGAAATTTGTTATTAGGCGTCTAAGTTATTGTGTGATATAAATACATTATATTGGTGGTCCAAACAGTAAATAATAAATGTTTTTCAAGTTATAGGGATGCAAGTTCGTCAAATATTACGTGTAACATGTGTCTACGAATTTAGGGCTCCTAAATTCATAAGTCTATGTGTTCATGTGCTCAAGGGGTAAAAGAGTCCAATAATTATAAATTAAATACAAGGAAATTTTGTGACTCTTAGAATTGTCAATTTGGAGATTCAATATTGATCTACAACGAATTTCAAGGAGGAGTCACAATCTAACTATTTGTAGTATTTCAAGGGTGCTTGTACTAGAACAATAAAATGTACAAGGATACTTGCCTTTAGGGGAGAAGACGATGAATCCGACGAATGACGGGAATGGATCCCGACGACACGGCGACGAGCAAACGATCACGATAATCACGATCGGGCACGGATCTCGATGATGATCAAGATCAAGATGAAGATCCAGCGAATCCAACGGTCGAGATCGGAAATAAAACATATGAGAATTAGAAGGGAACCAAAATATACCATGATTGATAATTGATGAGTGAGAACAAAAATGGATCAAATGATTTACTTACCAAGTAGAAGGCAAAGGAGATGGTCACGATCAAGGGTCGAGATCAGTGGGATCGATCGGACGGCTGAGATCAAAGATCAAGATCAAGATGGTGATCACGATCGCGAAGATCTAAAGAGATCCAACGGTCGAAATCAAGATCTTGATGATGATGGAGACGATGATCACGATCGCGATGATCGGTGATCGGACGACCTAGATCCAATGGCTTGGTGATGATCAAATAAAGGATCGGATGGCTGTGATCAAGAGATGCTGTTGATGATCGATCTGATTTGATCTCAATCACGATGAGATCAAGCAGATCAAACGATCAGGATCAAGAGATCAAGATCCGATCGAACGGACGGCCCACAATCACTCTGATCAAAACCCATATACACAGCAACCTACAGTTCGAACCTGGCTTGGCTCCGACTCCCAGGGAAACTGACGGTGGAGCTGGCGGCATGGCGAACAGGGGGCAACCGCGGCTAGGCGGAGGAGGCAGGGGCGCGATTGGGGGAGAGCACCGCAGGGGGCGATCGACGGGAGCTGCCTGCTACCGCAGGTGGCTGCAGTGGGCGCTAGTGGCGCCGCAACTGGGATGGCTGCGGCGCGTTGCCGACAGTGTCGCGAGGTGAACAGGAGGAGGTCGGCACTGGCAGAGCACGGGGGGGTCGAGGCGATGGTGGGCATCGCTGCTGGCGCTGGTGCTGTCGTCGCGGGCTGCTGCGGTGTGGGCTGGCGTCGACTGCGGCGTTGTGGCGTTGCGACGCGCTGAGACGGACGGGAGAGAGAGAGAGGCTCGCATGGGGGCGAGGAGATGGTGGGATGGGTGCACACAGCGGGGAGAAGGGGTTTCGGGATGAGAATAGAAGAAGAAGAAGGAAGTGTTGGCGGCTGTAGGATGTAACGGTAGGCTAGGGTTTTGGGTAGGTTAGATTAATAAGGTATTTATATAATAGGGTATTGGGTTGTTAGGGTTATTGGGTAATGGATCCAATAAGAATAAGGTGGGGTTTCAGGTATTGGGTATTGGATTATCCAATAGGAAAATGGGTGGTGGATTTTGGGTTTTTAATGTGTATTGGGTTAAGAAAATTCAATACGAAAAATATACGACTAGAGAAAAATAAATAAATAAATAGATCAACAATAGTATAGTAACAAAATAAATAAATTTGTGTGCATCAAATTAATACTCAAACACTACTAACTACAAAAAAATAGGTTTTCCATTCGACAGTCAAATATAATAATAATATTGATAACTACATTAAAAATTTTGATATGCATATCAAAATTGGATTTGTGATAAACAAGTTCATGGAAGCCCAAATAGTAATAAAATAAGTTACAAATAGCCGAAAACATTAAAGTTGGATTATACTATTATTCGAAGAAAATACAATTTCCGGTTTGAAAGGATTTTAATATAAGGTACAATTCGAGTTTAAAATAATACTGAATTTATAATAAATCAAAATACGAAAAATTTTCACAAAATACGTATTTAGGGAAACAGGGATTACAAATCCTACCCACCTTACACAAAAATTTCGTCCTCGAAATTTGCTTAGGTGGTACATAGGACGAGGCAAAAGCAACTGGGGGGTAACAAGGTAGAAAATTAAAGGTTAATGAATAAAGCAGAGGCAACCCCAGGAAAAGAAGGAAGATAACAATAAGGTCAAATGGAAGGCACGGAAAGGAATAAACAGTATCAAAAGGAACGAAATAGCACAAGATAACAATATAATAAAGAAGTAAGCAGAACTGGAATCGAAGAGAGAAAAGACAGGAAGAATTGAATCAATAATGGATGAGTGCATGATGGCAAAATGGAATGCAAGACGGAAGTAATCGGTATCAAAATGAAGAAGGAACAACACAAGTCTTGCAAGATAACAAGGCAAAGAAATGAAGAATAGATAGAGCTGGAATTGAAGAAAGAATGGACAAGAAAAAGATGAACCAAGCAATGAGTCAAGAGATGAGGACAATGCAAGAGATTGGGAATAACAACAATGCAAGGAGAGAGAAACAACAATAGAATCCTGGGACCTGTGGATTATGGGTCCACCACGCTTCCGCTGCACCACTCTGATGGCGGCGTTCCAAGCTCCAGACATGTTGTTGTAGACCACGTGACTCCAAGCGACGATCTGATCAGGAAGAAAAGAATGAGACACCAAGATCAAAGAGAGTATGGGCTCCAAATAGAGATAGGCGATAACGCAAAATGGATATAAGGCTTGAGCTTCAATCTTCACAATTAAAAGATAGAATACATATCAAAACTAATGGCTTTTAACAGAATTTATAACACAACAAATATCAATAATAATAATATCAATAGTAACAGAATAATAATAACAATAATAAAAATAAATATAACAATGATAATAATAAAATTAGTAATAACAGTAACAAAATAATAAAAATAACAATAAAAATAACAGAAATCAAAATCATCAAAATCATACAGGTAATAATAACATAATAAAAATATCAACAATACTAATAATAACGATAACACATACATGACATAATAAAATTCAACACACTCATGAAAATAATGCAATAATAATAATAATGATAAGATTAAAAATAATATCAATAATGATAATAAATAATACGATAATAGCAATAATAACAATAATATCAATAAAGTAATCGTAACAATAATAAAAATAATAACAGTAACAAAGGTGATGAAAACAATAATAATAACATAAATTGGAACGACAATGATAATAATAATACCAATAATAACGAAAATATTCCTTTACCATTAGTTTATTTATATAAGTAACGAGTCTTGAAATATCAATTAGCAATAGGTAGAAAATCTTGCCTCCTTAACATCAAGTTGCATGTTTGCCTTCACGACATTAGGTTTCAAGTTGCCGTCCAGATATTTGGCTGCACATTTTGCCTCGCCGATATCCAGTTGCAATTTGCCTCCATTGACATCGAGTTGCATATTTGCCATCTCGACATTAGGTTGCACCAAAGTGGTGAAATGTATATAAAATTGAGCATGCTCAGGCTCAAAACAAATTAATAATAATAATAATAGTAACGATAAAAATAATAATACCAATAACAATAATAATAACAAAAATATCGATACTAATGACAATAAAAATAGCAATGATCATAACAATGATCATAACAGTAATAAGAACAGTAATCGTAAAAAGAGTCATAACAATAATAATAATATTAACAGTAATATTAAAATATCAACCACATTAGTAAAAATAATAATGCAAGACAAGATATAGTTTGAGTCCAACTTTTTTTGTGTGGAAGTAATTTGATATTAGCAATAATAATAAAATAATGAAAACAACCCTAAGAACATCAATAATAGTAACAATAATAATAATACTAGTAATGATAGTGAAAATAATAGCAATAATACTAATGGTAGTAAAAATAGCGTTATACAACAAAATAAGAATTTGTCTTACTAAAATAATCCAGTAGAAATATACAGTCGATCAAAAATGAAAAGCAAAGTTAAAATACCACATTGTTCGAAATAATAAAATCTTGTTGAGAAACATTTTTATAGAAGATCGTCAATAAATATAACGATTAATAATCGACACATAGAAAGTATTTGGAAAAATAATTATAAGGAGAAAAATAAGTAGGAGGAAAAATGAAGCTACACCCAATAAGGAGTTAAAGGGGAGGATGACTAGAAGGGACAAACGAAGATTAAGGAATTGAATATAAAGGAAGAAGGACGAGGGACAAAATCGGAATTGAAGAGAATATAGCAGGAAAGAAATAACCAACATAATACTCAATATGAATCAACAAATAAAAATGAATGCAAGGCAGGGAAAGCAATGAACGACACACGAGTTGAAATAAGAAGGAATTAACGATGCAAGCAGAAATAAGAGATTGCTTGCATCAGAATCAAAAGAATAGGGGTACGGAAGAATAAATTTGTACCCAATAAGGAATCAACAAATCAGGGTGACTGTAAGAGGTGGAAGGAAGCATAAATCAAGGAATTGAATATGAAGGGACCAAAATGGATGGGATAAGACTTGTGTCCAGATCGAGTTGACTATTAAATTATTCATGTGGTTGCATGGCCTGTTAAATGTTGAGTTAATCCTGACTGAGTCAAGCCTATCTAATGTATTAGTCAAACTAACACATTAGCCAAACCTGAGCTCTAATACCACAAAAAATCTTGTCACGCCCCGCTTCCCAAAAATATGGAATACGAGCACGTGACGAAGCCCAGCGAATGATTTTAACATCATCCATAAGCTGTAGGATCGACTCAGCATCACAACAAGAGTATAACAATATATATGTATAACCAAGCATGCATGAATAATTCATTAAGCAACAGAAAAAAGTTTAAACAAATAATAATATTCAAATAGTTCCCATGTCTGGATCAAGTGTAAACTCGGAAACAAGTCTTATATGGCAGGAGAAATAAATACCTTAAGGAAAGCAACTATTTAAACAGGTCTTTGCTCCAAGCAAAACCTAAAATGTCTGCTCGCCATTTTCAGCAGGTAGCTTTTCCTATAGTCTGCTTAATAAATATAAAAAAAAGGAGAACATGGAAAACAAGAGAGAATGCCCTTAGTGCAAGCTAGGGCCACAAATAGTAAAAAAACGAGTACAAGTAGGGAGAACAGGAATCCAGAATGTAACAGGGATACAACAAGTAGTGGGAACAACCAGGAATTAGCTAGCAAGGGAGGACTTCTTAGTAAACAGGCTAGTTAACAACTGCTAATGGTAAAACATATGTCAGGTGAACCGGTAGGGGTAACTAACATCAAGTATCATGTTTCATGTGTTCGGTTTCACGTATCAAGTTTCTTGTATCGTCTTATCAATATCAAGTACAGGTGTCATGTTCATGTTTCATGTCACTACAAAAGAAACTGGCTTTCCCGGCGCTTTTTGACGTCTTTACCGGCGTTTATTTACGCCGGTGAAACTTTCACCGGCGTTTATAATAGCGCCGGTCCAAATGCCGCCGAAGCGGGCGTCGCGGAAACGAAGGGGTATACACCGGCGGTTTTGATGGACGCCGGTAAATGTGACAACTACACCGGCGGCCATAAAACGCCGGTGTATGTCGGTCTATGAGTGTCGTTCTTTTGCACCCTATATACATTCACCGGCGGTCTTAAACCGCCGGTATTTATTCATTCACCGGCGTTTATGAAAACGCCGGTGTAGAACGAAAGTATACCGGCGGTCAAGGAGCGCCGGTGTATGTGCGTTTCTGAGTGCCTGGTTTTCCCTACTTACAAGCACCGGCGCGACCAAAAAATGCCGGTGTAGTTATATACGTCGGCATTTATAAAACGCCGGTGTATGTCTGTGCCGTTACAGCTGACAACATTCACCGGCGTTCTTAAGAACGCCAGTGTATCACACACTCCAACAATTAGATTAGATAGACCGGTGTTTTTTAAAATGCCGGTCTGGCTATGCCCGTTTATTTTCGATACTCTGATTTTCCGTTCGATTTCAATCCACAGTTTCATTTATAAAACCTGTAAACTAATTCTCACAACTGATTCAATCAATTTCGTTGCATATTACTGCGCAAATCACAACCAAACACAAGAATAATTAAAGATAATCAAGTTTCACACGTGTCATATCAACGTCCAAATTCATTGATTAATTAACAGTGTCATAATTAACAAATTAATATAGGGACTAACATCCCAAATATCCAAACAAACCAGTCTGACAAATATCCAAAATATCCCAAATTAAAAGTCTGACATAACTCTCATAAAAAAAACCAGTCTGACATAACAACAGCAAGGAGGAGGACATAAGAACAACAACCATACAGCAAGGAGGACATAAGAACATACCAAGGAGGACCGTAGATTCATACCCCTCGAGTAGCTTCAGCTCTAATCATCAGAATTTCTTTCATCTGGACGACCGCTCTGTGAAAAAAAAAATAGTTTAATTGAACAGTAGACCACAATACAGAATATACATTTTTTTTGAAGTTGCAAAAAGAACTACCTGTATCTTAAATTATAAGATCAAAGTGCCAACTGCAAATGGAATTATTAATGATATATACAGAGGTAAAATAATTACATTGCAGTGCTAAAAATCTAGTACTTAATTTTATTTTTAAATATATCTAAAATAACAAAACAAATGAAAATTCAGTATCTAACTTGAAACCTTTATATTCTCCTCTGATTGGGAATATCCAATATCTAAAACAGTAAAACAAATGAAAATTCAGTATCTAAGCATGTCCTTCATGGATTGTTCAGACAATCCATGAAACTGTCATCGTGGACGGAAACCAAATATAAGAAAAATAAGAAAAATAAGATAGGGCTCATATCAAGTGTATTTTTAGGGAACTGTCATCGTGGAAGGAAACCAAATATAGAAGCCAGAAATGGAAACAAAAAGAAGAAAGGAAGAGACTTTGGATACACCAGGCTAACATAGCGGCATTTTCCTCATCTCTCTCTCATCCCTTGTTTCCCTTCAGCACACGAACACAAAGAGACATCAGCAACAACAGCAAGAGCGACAAGAACAACAATAATAATAAATTATTATGAACAAGATGTCTCTATATGGGTTTCCAGATCTCCACTCGAGCCCACTCTTTCTAATCACAGCCCAATTAGGAACATAGACAACATCCACTAAACAATCCAATCATAGCCCAATCAAAATTTGCTATCCTGGATCTTAATGAAATAATCTTCATTAACAGTGAAAGAAAATGAGGATGCTAGCAGCATACTTAGTTTGGAAGTGAACCCATTTTTTGTTAAAAAATCATGCCAAAAATGGCAATCAGCTTCATTAACAGTATCTGAAAATGAAAATTTCCATTAACTGAGCTTATATGTTGCTCTACTAATTCACTGTGCCCAACTAAATCTAAACCCAATTGTTGTGCGCATCAGGAAGATTTTGGCATACGTACCTATAGCATCCTCAGTTCACAGTGAACCCGTTTTGGTCAAAAAAACATGCCAAAGATGGCAATCAGATGCATGAAAATAAGCTTCACTAACAACAAAAGAAGAAACTGGGGATGCTAGCAGCATACTTAGTTTGGAAGTGAACCCATTTTGTGTTAAAAAACCATGCCAGAGATTGCAATCAGGTTACTTTAACAGTATCTGAAAATGAAACATTTTCCATTATCTGAGCTTATATGTTGCTCTACTACTTCTTTAGCCCAACTATATCTAAAACCCAATTGTTGTGCATATCCGGCCGGAGGATTTTGGCATATGTACCTATACCATCCTCAGTTCACAGTGAACCCATTTTGGGTTAAAAACCAAACATGCCAAGAAGACAATCAGGTGCATGAAATCAGCTTCGCTAACAATGAAAGAAAATGGGACCAAAAAACATGCCAAGAAGACCATCAGGTGCATGAAATCAGCTTCACTAACAGTGAAAGAAAATGGGGATGCTAGCAGCATACTTAGTTTGGAATTAGTTTGGAAGTGAACCCATTTTGTGTTAAAAAACCATGCCAAAGATTGCAATCAGGTTACTTTAACAGTATCTGAAAATGAAAAATTTTCCATTATCTGAGCTTATATGTTGCTCTACTACTTCTTTAGCCCAACTATATCTAAAACCCAATTGTTGTGCATATCTGGCCGGAGGAGGTTGGCATACGTACCTATACCATCATCCTCAGTTCACAGTGAACCCATTTTTGGAAGTGAAAAAAAAACCATGCCAAGAAGACAATCAGGTGCATGAAATCAGCTTCACTAACAGTGAAAGAAAATGCGCGACCAAAAAACATGCCAAGAAGACCATCAGGTGCATGAAATCAGCTTCACTAACAGTGAAAGAAACTGGGGATGCTAGTAGCATACTTAGCTTGGAAGTGAACCCATTTTGTGTTAAAAAACCATGCCAAAGATTGCAATCAGGTTACTTTAACAGTATATGAAAATGAAAAATTTTCCATTATCTGAACTTATATGTTGCTCTACTACTTCTTTAGCCCAACTATATCTAAAACCCAATTGTTGTGCATATCCGGCCGGAGGAGGTTGGCATACGTACCTATACCATCATCCTCAGTTCACAGTGAACCCATTTTTGGAAGTGAAAAAAAAAACATGCCAAGAAGACAATCAGGTGCATGAAATCAGCTTCACTAACAGTGAAAGAAAATGCGCAACCAAAAAACATGCCAAGAAGACCATCAGGTGCATGAAATCAGCTTCACTAACAGTGAAAGAAACTGGGGATGCTAGCAGCATACTTAGCTTGGAAGTGAACCCATTTTGTGTTAAAAAACCATGCCAAATATTGCAATCAGGCTACTTTAACAGTATATGAAAATGAAAAATTTTCCATTATCTGAGCTTATATGTTGCTCTACTACTTCTTTAGCCCAACTATATCTAAAACCCAATTGTTGTGCATATCCGGCCGGAGGAGGTTGGCATACGTACCTATACCATCATCCTCAGTTCACAGTGAACCCATTTTTGGAAGTGAAAAAAAAACATGCCAAGAAGACAATCAGGTGCATGAAATCAGCTTCACTAACAGTGAAAGAAAATGCGCGACCAAAAAACATGCCAAGAAGACCATCAGGTGCATGAAATCAGCTTCATTAACAGTGAAAGAAACTGGGGATGCTAGCAGCATACTTAGCTTGGAAGTGAACCCATTTTGTGTTAAAAACCATGCCAAAGATTGCAATCAGGTTACTTTAACAGTATATGAAAATGAAAAATTTTCCATTATCTGAACTTATATGTTGCTCTACTACTTCTTTAGCCCAACTATATCTAAAACCCAATTGTTGTGCATATCTGGCCGGAGGAGGTTGGCATACGTACCTATACCATCATCCTCAGTTCACAGTGAACCCATTTTTGGAAGTGAAAAAAAAAACATGCCAAGAAGACAATCAGGTGCATGAAATCAGCTTCACTAACAGTGAAAGAAAATGTGCGACCAAAAAACATGCCAAGAAGACCATCAGGTGCATGAAATCAGCTTCACTAACAGTGAAAGAAACTGGGGATGCTAGCAGCATACTTAGCTTGGAAGTGAACCCATTTTGTGTTAAAAAACCATGCCAAAGATTGCAATCAGGTTACTTTAACAGTATATGAAAATGAAAAATTTTCCATTATCTGAGCTTATATGTTGCTCTACTACTTCTTTAGCTCAACTATATCTAAAACCCAATTGTTGTGCATATCCGGCCAGAGGAGGTTGGCATACGTACCTATACCATCATCCTCAGTTCACAGTGAACCCATTTTTGGAAGTGAAAAAAAAAACATGCCAAGAAGACAATCAGGTGCATGAAATCAGCTTCACTAACAGTGAAAGAAAATGCGCGACCAAAAAACATGCCAAGAAGACCATCAGGTGCATGAAATCAGCTTCACT
Organism: Hemerocallis citrina; assembly: GCA_017893485.1. Lineage (NCBI taxonomy): Eukaryota > Viridiplantae > Streptophyta > Magnoliopsida > Asparagales > Asphodelaceae > Hemerocallis > Hemerocallis citrina. Next base: position 127,561,248 of record CM030362.1, read on the forward strand.
AACAGTGAAAGAAACTGGGGATGCTAGCAGCATACTTAGCTTGGAAGTGAACCCATTTTGTGTTAAAAAACCATGCCAAAGATTGCAATCAGGTTACTTTAACAGTATATGAAATTGAAAAATTTTCCATTATCTGAGCTTATATGTTGCTCTACTACTTCTTTAGCCCAACTATATCTAAAACCCAATTGTTGTGCATATCCGGTCGGAGGAGGTTGGCATACGTACCTATACCATCATCCTCAGTTCACAGTGAACCCATTTTTGGAAGTGAAAAAAAAAACATGCCAAGAAGACAATCAGGTGCATGAAATCAGCTTCATTAACAGTGAAAGAAAATGGGTAAGCTAGCAGCATACTTAGTTTGGAAGTGAACCAATTTTTTTAAAAAAATCATGCCAACGAGGGCAAACAGGTAACTTTAACAGTATCTAAAAATGAAAATTTCCATTATCTGAGTTTATATGTTGCTCTACTAATTCACTGTGCCCAACTAAATCTAAAATCCAATTGTTGTGCATATCCGGCCGGAGGTTTTTGGCATACGTACCTAGAGCATCCTCAGTTCACAGTGAACCCATTTTGGGTAAAAAAACAAGCATGCCATGAAGACCATCAGATGCATGAAATCAGCTTCATTAACAGTAAAAGAAGATGAAAATTTCCAGTATCTAAGCATATATTATTCTATTAATTCTTCATCTCAACTAAACCATTCATGTTAAGGAAATCAAGATGAATAATCTGAAAAAAGCTGCTTTTTTTGAAAAATAAGGGAAATCAAGAGTTCATACCGAAGAGAGAGAGAGAGAGCGAGGCGACGAGGGCGGCGGCGTAGGAGAAAGAGAGAGAGCGGGGCGATCGCCGATTCACCTCCAAATAGAGAGTGGGAAGAGGGAAATCGAAAATGACGAAGGGAAGAAGGGACGATTTCGAAAGGTCGAAGGCCGTCGAAGAGGACGAAGCGGCGGAGGTAAACGCGCGGGAAGTAGAGCGAGGAAGGAGGGAAATGAAGCGCCCTTTTTTGGGGGGGGTCTGGGGTAATGGGGAGCGAAGGATTAGGTTTCGCGGGTTTTATCGCCGCTTATTCACCGGCGTTTCAATTAGTCACGCCGGTGAATGTGTCCGTATATTCACCGGCGTTTATAATAAAAACGCCGGTGAATAATACACTTCACCGGCATTTTTAAGTAAAACGCCGGTGATTACTAACATACACCGGCGTTTTAAATCGACCGCCGGTGTATAACCATCTCAACTGGCGCCCAATTCCTATTCGCTCCCTACCCCGGCGCTACTAGTAAAACGCCGGGGAACTTTCGCCGGTAAAACCAGTATCTTTTGTAGTGTGTATCAGATATCAGGTAACCAGGTAATCAGGTAACAGGATAATCACGTAACAGGATAATCATGTATCAGGTATTAAGTTCAAGTCTTGTGTGATTACTATCTAGGTAGCACGACATGCATCCATCTTTTTACTACATGGTTGCTACAGTCAAATCAATTACGTTTAGACCTAGTAATGGAGTCTATAGGGCGGTGTACTTAAGCATCAAACAAGCAGGTGATCAACTATGGGCTCTAGAGGTGGCCCCCGTAGGCTCTAGAGGTGGCCCCCATCACCATGATATGGCACTTAGTTCTACGTGACACTTAGTTCCATGTGATTGCAAATATATATCATGTAACCTTGTAATGGACTCGAGAGGTGGCCCCCATAGGCTCTAGTGGTGGCCCCCATCACCATGACGTGGCACTTAGTTCCATTTAACATACAACTTTGGAAAACACGGGCCCCCTTCCGAGTATACTTACCTATGTTGTCCACTCTATAGTCCTTCCCTCAAATCCCGGCTTGTTACATTTGTTCAGGCAGAATTGTGTATTGGGGTTTATACATGTGAAACAGGGTTGAAATAATAAAAATTAATTCTAAGTAAAATTGGGTATGTCCTATAGGGTATCCAGCAACTACATACTCCCTCCGTTTCACTTTAAGTGATATTCAGGAGTTTTGAACACAGATTAAGGAAAGGTGAGATAAACATTTGTTTCCCTCTATACCCTTATTAATAAGTCTCTATGATTTAATTACTAATTCTATTTCCAATACAAATTCTGATTTTAAGAAATTGTAATTAATGTTTTCCCAATTTCAAGACATTCTTTTTACACCAACTCTTTGAGATGGTGAGTTGGCATTAATTTTATGGAGAAAATAAAGTCTAAAAAGTTGAAAGTACAATTTTCTAAGAATGTTTGGTAGGATTAAGATGAGTAATTAAGATAAAATTTCAACATAAATAAGGGCTTTCTTGGAAAAAAGTGGAAAAAAATTGGATAATATCACTTAAAGTGAAACAAGAAAAAATCCCTAAATATCACTTAAAGTGAAACGGAGGGAGTATAAAATTTCAAGTCAAACGCTTGCTGTTAACATGACTAAATTAATCCGCAAAGTAAAGGTGTACAGCAGTTTTTGCGAATCTGTGTCTACCGACACAGCTGCAGTTAAACTGCCACAACTCCTAGACCGTAACTCCAAATTCGAAAATTTCGGAGTCTATCGACATCTAGACATCCAGAGCTACAACTTCTATTCAGGTATCGGGTTCAGATTCTAATGTTAAATGGGTCGAAACCGCAAAAGAAGATTCAGAACAGCAACATGCGGAATAACTTACTAGTTTAGATTTCAGGGAAATTTGTTATTAGGCGTCTAAGTTATTGTGTGATATATATACATGATATTGGTGGTCCAAACAGCAAATAATAATTTTTTTTCAAGTTATAGGGTTGCAAGTCTGTCAAATATTAAGTGTAACATGTGTCTACGAATTTAGGGCTCCTAAATTCATAAGTCTATGTGTTCATGTGCTCAAGGGGTAAAAGGGTCCAATAATTATAAATTAAATACAAGGAAATTTTGTGACTCTTAGAATTGTCAATTTGGAGGTTCAATATTGATCTACAACGAATTTCAAGGAGGAGTCACAATCTAACTATTTGTAGTATTTCAAGGGTGCTTGTACTAGAACAATAAAATGTACAAGGATACTTGCCTTTAGGGGAGAAGACGATGAATCCGACGGATGACGGGAATGGATCCCGATTACACGGCGACGAGCAAACGAATACGATAATCACGATCGGGCACGGATCTCGATGATGATCAAGATTAAGATGAAGATTCAGCGAATCCAACGGTCGAGATCGGAAATAAAACATATGAGAATTAGAAGGGAACCAAAATATACCATGATTGATAATTGATGAGTGAGAATAAAAATGGATCAAATGATTTACTTACCAAGTAGAAGGCGAACGAGACGGTCACGATCAAGGATCGAGATCAGTGGGATCGATCAGACGGCTGAGATCGAAGATCAAGATCAAGATCAAGATGGTGATCACGATCGCGAAGATCTAAAGAGATCCAACGGTCGAAATCAAGATCTTGATGATGATGGAGACAATGATCACGATCGTGATGATCGGCGATCGGACGACCTAGATCCAATGGAAGATCGGATGGTTGTGATCAAGAGCTGCTGTTGATGATCGATCTGATCTGATCTCAATCACGATGAGATCAAGCAGATCAAACGATCAGGATCAAGATCCAATCGAACGGACGGCCCACAATCACTCTGATCAAAACCCATATACACAGCAACCTACAGTTCGAACCTGGCTTGGCTCCGACTACCAGGGAAACTGACGGTGGCACTGGCGGCACGGCGAACAGGGGGCAACCGCGGCTAGGCAGAGGAGGCAGGGGCGCGACTGGGGGAGAGCACCGCAGGGGGGTGGTCGACGGGAGCTGCCTGCTGCCGCAGGTGGCTGCAGTGGGCGCTAGTGGCACCGCGACTGGGATGGCTGCGGCGCGTTGCCGACAGTGTCGCGAGGTGAACAGGAGGAGGTCGGTGACTGGCGGAGCACGGGGGGGTCAAGGCGATGGTGGGCATCGCTGCTGGCACTGGTGCTGTCGTCGCGGGTTGCTGCGGTGTGGGCTGGCGTCGACTGCGGCATCGTGGTGTTGCGACGCGCTGAGACGGACGGGAGAGAGAGAGGCTCGCATGGTGGTGAGGAGATGGTGGGATGGGTGCACACAGCGGGGAGAAGGGGTTTCGGGATGAGAATAGAAGAAGAAGAAGGAAGTGTTGGCGGCTGTAGGGTGTAACGGTAGGCTAGGGTTTTGGGTAGGTTAGATTAATAAGGTATTTATATAATAGGGTTTTGGGTTGTTAGGGTTATTAGGTAATGGATCCAATAAGAATAGGGTGGGGTTTCAGGTATTGGGTATTGGATTATCCAATAGGAAAATGGGTGATGGATTTTGGGTTTTTAATGTGTATTGGGTTAAGAAAATTCAATAAGAAAAATATACGACTAGAGAAAAATAAATAATTAAATAGATCAACAATAGTATAGTAACAAAATAAATAAATTTGTGTGCATCAAATTAATACTCAAACACTACTAACTACAAAAAAATAGGTTTTCCATTCGACAGTCAAATATAATAATAATATTGATAACAACATTAAAAATTTTGATATGCATATCAAAATTGGATTTGTGATAAACAAGTTCATCGAAGCCCAAATAGTAATAAAATAAGTTACAAATAGCCGAAAACATTAAAGTTGGATTATACTATTATTCGAAGAAAATACAATTTCCGGTTTGAAAGGATTTTAATATAAGGTACAATTTGATTTTAAAATAATACTAAATTTATAATAAATCAAAATGCGAAAAGTTTTCACAAAATACGTATTTAGGGAAACAGGGATTACACTCAATCTACGGCATCCATCTGAAGATTTTGCACAAATCTTGAAGCAAAAGACGGCGTGGATCACGAGAAAATGTTATCTTGTCATTTTGTGATCGTGACTAAATCTGGGCCGTCTGATCGAGATCTTGCACGAATTCTGAGGAGAAAGTTCTTTTTCTCCAATACGCAGCTCGAAATGCAAGTCACTCGGATTTGGATTCCGAGGTTGAATGCAAGTTGCTCGGATTTGGATTTCGACAGACGTGGTGTGATTTTTGCCGTCTGTTCGAGCATTGGACTCGAATCTTGAGGCAAAAGACGTTTAGGCTTCAGCATTAGTTGTTTGCACTTCTGACGAGCCTTTACGTGGGCCCAAAGTTTTCCAAGGCCCACCTAAATTTTTCTAACTCTTATAAGTTCTTTATATTCCCCTTTCCCCTCTTTTTTACAGTTTTACTTTCTTCTCACTTTTGCTAGAGTTGTTTCTGCTCTCGAGCGGCGCTGCTAGCTTTCGTGGCCAGGCGAGTTTGAACTCCAGCGATCTATTCCCACCGTCCACGTCACTTCAAGGTTAGTCACTCCCCCCTTAACTTTGAAAATGTCTAGAGTGTCGTCTGGGGATGAGACCTCCACCTCAGACCAAGATACTGGCTGAGCGGTAGTGGTGGTACCGGGGAAAGGGAAGGGTGTGGTCAAGTCGACCGGGGCGACGATGATAGTGGAGACCCCGAGGGGTGCAGGAGAGTTGGGTCAGCTGCCGTCCACGCTGTCGAGCATCGGTAGGGTCAGGAGCTACCCCGAGGACCTTTTAAAGAAGGTGGTGCGCGGGATGGCCTCGGTGTATGAGGAGAACAGTCCGAGGGATCCTTCCGAGGTGGATGAGATCCCTTCAATTATGACCGAGGCGGATCTGCATCGGATCAGGAAGGGATTTCGTATCCCGAAGGAATATGTTCTGCTGCTCCCCGGCCCCGGCTTCCGAGCGTGTACGGGGACGTTGTCAGATACGTGCATCTTTCCGTACGACGCACTTAACACCGGTCTTCGACTGCCGCTGCATCCCTTCGTGGTCGAGGTACTACAGTGGTACGGTTTGAGCCCGGTTTAGTTCATGCCGAACATGTGGCGGCACGTTATCGCCTTCGTCGTCCAGTGTCTGGTGGTCGGTGTGCAACCCTAACTCGTTCTGCTCCGAAGCCTCTACTGCATCTATCGAATGAGTAAGATGGAGTACCGGTATTACTTGTCGCTGAGGAAGGGGGTTAAGTTGATCGAGAACCCGGACTCCATCAAACACTGGAAGGAGAAGTACTTCCTTATCCGAGGTCCTGAGCCGTGGGGGTTTTCGACGGTGTGGAAAGAGGAAGTTTCGAAGTGGGCTAAGTCCGAGCCGGTGCTCACCAAAGAAGAAGAGGAGGTAGTGACGAAATCTTTGACCTTCCGACCCTCGGTTGGAAGGATATTACCGAGGAGGTCTTGTTCGGTGGAGGTCTTAGTCCAATCGATCCCAATACGCTCTCTTTCTTTTTTCTTATTTTCCTGAGTGTCTTTAGTGTTTGTGTTTCTTTTTTTCACTAACTCTTTTGCTCGGATATTCCTTTGTGTGCAGAGGCCCCCGGTATGGATTACCAACGTTGATGGCGAAGAGGAGCGCTGCCGCGGCGAAGGGCGCGGAGACGAAGAAGAGGAAGAGGACCACGGCGGGGCCTCTTTCCGGCCGAGCAGTACAGGCGCCCTCAGCACCATCGGTCGTTGTGGACTTGGTCACCGAGGCCCCTTCGGAACTGCAAGCTCCAGTCCCTTCGGCAGATGCCCCGGGATGTTCGAACGGAGCGTTCTCTGCCCGTGCCACTCTGGCCTTGGAGGTGCCGCCGCTCACGGCCGAGGCGGAGGACATCCTCACCGAGGAGCATAAAAGACTCTTCGTCCCCGACTAGAGGGTGATGAAGTTGGACGGCTTCCTCGGCGATGCGGGGATGTGTATGCAGGCAGTATGCCACCTGCCGACCCCAAAGGACCGCGCTGCGTTAAGGGCCGGTACCATTAGCAACGATGTCTTGGAGATGCCGGTAAGTCTCTGAGTTGATTTTGATAACTCAAAAAAAATTCTAAGTTTTTCGCTCGGTTTTAATCTTTTCTTTTTCTTTTTTTGTTTGCACCCTCTGCCACTTCAGCCACATGCTCGAGCAGTTCGCCGAGCAAGAGAAGGAAATGAAGGCGGCGAACAATCGCAAGAGGTCGGAGCGTTCCAAGGTAGTTAAGCTGTTCGAGGCTGAACAGCAGCTCTCGGCTTCGCGAGCAGTCGAGGTGGGCGCCCTCGAGACGAAGCTCGCCAAGGCGATCAAGCATTCAGCGGCAGAGACTACCAAGGTCGAAGCGCTAGAGAAGGAGAGGGCTCGCCTTGAGGAGGAGCTGGCGAAGGCCTTGAAAGCATCTGAGGAGGCACTGAAAGGCTAAGCGCTGAAGGTGGCAGAGGCAGAGAAGGCGATTCGGGACGAGGCAGAGGCCCATATGATGATGAATATGGAGGAGGCTTATGCCCGAGCACTGAAGCACGTTGCGGCTCGCATCCCCGGGTTTGACGGCTTGTCGTACTACTTCTACGATCCCGTAGAGGGCGAGGAGCTCATCCCTCTGGCGGAGGTCGAGCCCGAGCAAGAGGGTGATGAGGTCGGGAGAGATGGCAAAGACGAGGTGAACCTCGATGGGGCGCTCGTCACTTTGCCGAGCGAGGATGCTCCGGAGCAGCACCGCGAGGTGGCTCCCTGACTCAGTCGCCTCTTCTTTTGTTCTTTGTTTTTTTTCTTATTTGTAATGCCGAACCGCGGACTGGCCACCGCTCTCTTATGTACTTCTTTTTTGAATTTTAATGAAACGACGAACTTTTTGAGATTTGGTTAAGTGTTGAAAACGATCTTTGCTTTGAGATTGTCTCGTTTTGAAATTTTGTTAAGTGTTGAACACGATCTTTGCTCTTTGTGTTGAGAACTCCAATTGTTGTGAACACCTTGCTTCTGAAATTTTTCTAAGTGCTGCAAATAATTTTGCTTTGAAATTCAGCCAAGTGTTGAGCACCACTCGCTTTAAAATCTAGCTAAGTGTTGAGAACAACTTGCTTTGAGATCTAGCTAAGTGTTGAGAATGACTCGCTTTGAAATCTTGCTAATTATTGATATCGACTTTGCTTTGAAATTTGGCTATGTGTTTCTCGAGCTTAGTGTTGTTGTGTTCTTTCAGGTCGTCGTGTTGTGTCCAGTGGAGGCATTGCCAAACACGGTAGCGGCAGAGGTCTCTCGTCTCTGAGTTGACTTAGGAGCGACGAAGTTGGCCCTTTCCCGCAGTCGAAAGTGTTTTCTCAGGAGCGAGTTAGATCTAGATCATCTCAAGCTAACGCTGTCGAAGTGTCTCTCCGAGTTGAAGCAACTAAAGAAGCGAGCTCGAGAAGCCCCCCCCCCCCCGAAGGGGAGGTTGAATCGCTTCGGCAGGCGTTATTTGATGTCATGGCGGAGAGAGATGAACTGTTGGCTGAGATTCACGACTTGACGATAGCGGAAAATGATCTTTTGGCAGGGAGAGAAGAACTAACAGCAGCGATGGGCAAGTTAACGACGGAGGTTGACGAGCTGAAGAGGGTTACAGTCGACAAGGGCATCGAGGTTACTCATCTCCGTCGAATTATTACCGACAGTTCTGGTGCGGCAGGCTCTGCTTGGCTTCCTCATTTAAAGATAGCTGTGAAGGATGACTCTCTGAAGGAATGAATCGTCGAACTCAAGGTGGAGGTCGCTCGCCTCAAACCCGAACCTGAACGGGTCAATGTCAGAAGCACGTCGTGTACTCGTGAAGAGAGCAAGAGAGGAATTTCCTTTTACGAGCTCGCGACTCGCTCGCCCGTTGTTCGGCAGAGCCCCGGTAATGCACAAAGTGGGGTGGCTGCTTCCTCGAGTGGAGCGTCCGTTGGGGCTACCGTCAGAGGCAGTGCTGAAGATGCGTCTCAGTTTGCTGGTCTAGAGACGAGCTCCAAGGTTAGGCGTCGGCGTCCCCGGGTGTCTTTAAACCGGAACATCCTGCCCTGAGGAGGTGTTGAAGTAGTCGTCTATGTTTTGGTTCTTTTTGTTCTTCAAGTTTTGTCTAAGTCTTGTATCTTATCATAAGTATGGGAAGTTTGTCTTGTAAATGAATTTGTTCCTCGATCTTTAATGCAATGATATTTGTTTTGCGAACTTGCACGTATTGTTGGCAGTTGTTGGACCCCTAAACTTGTCGTTTTGAGAGTGTCAACGGGTGTGGGAGCAGTTCCGAATGGCGAACCACTTCTAGCTCGCTTAAGAGCGAGCTTGCGAAGCAGAATCGAGCCAAGTTTTGAACTCGGAACTCGTCGTTTTTAGAAGAGTTCAACGGTTATGGGAACAGTTCCGAATGGAGAACCACTTCTAGTTCACTTAAGAGCAAGCTTGCGAACCGGAATTGAGCCAAGTTTTGGACTCCGAACTAGTCGTTTTAGAAGAGTTCAACAGTTGTGGGAGCAGTTCCGAATGGCAAACCACTTCTACCTTGCTTAAGAGCAAGCTTGCGAAGCAGAATCGAGCTAAGTTTTGGACTCCAAACTCGTCGTTTTAGAAGAGTTCAACGGTTGTGGGAGCAGTTCCGAATGGCGAACCATTTCTACCTCTCTTAAGAGCGAGCTTGTAAAGCAGAATCGAGCCAAGTTTTGGACTCTGAACTCGTCGTTTGAGAAGAGGTCAACGGTTGTGGGAGCAGTTTTGAATGGCGAACCACTTTTAATTCGCTTAAGAGCAAACTTGCGAAGCAGAATCGAGCCAAGTTTTGGACTCCGAACTCGTCGTTTGAGAAGAGTTCAACAGTTGTGGGAGCATTTTCGAATGGCGAACCACTTCTAGCTCGCTTAAGAGCAAGCTTGCGAAGCGGAATCGAGCCAAGTTTTGGACTCCGAACTCGTCTTTTTTGAAAACACAATTAGGGTTTTAAACAGAGAGATAAAATAATCACAAGAGAATTATTATGCAAAAGAAGTTCTTTATTAATAATTGCTAATCGGCCACTTCTAAGTTACAGGCCGTTATTACAATGGGAGAATAAAGAAGCAAGTAAAAATAAAAAGAAGATAGGAATGGCTCGACATTGGATGGTACTCGGAGAGGCGTTCAAACACCCTCTTGGTACTTCAGTAAATGGTCGACGTTCCATGTTTTTGGTATCTCTCTGCCTTCAAGGTCTTCAAGACGATATGCTCTTGGCCGAACTACCTTGGAGACCTTGTATGGTCCATCCCAATTCGGAGCCAGCTTGCTTTTTTGACTGGGGAACGAGATGGCTAGCTTTCTGAGGACTAAGTCCCCCTCCTTGAGATCTGTGGTACGGACCCTTTTGTTGTAGGCCTTCTCAATTCTTCTCTAATAATTTTGCTGGCAAATCGAAGCTCTTTCGCAGAGCTCATCGATGAGGTCCAAATTGGCTCGGAGCTCCTTGGCATTTTGCTCTTCATTATATGCAACTAGGCGAGGAGAGGGCAAACCAACTTCTAGGGGGATTACGACCTCGGAATCGTAGGTGAGATTGAAGGGCGACTCTCCTGTGGGGATTCTTTTTGTAGTGCGGTAGTTCCACAATACGTTAGGAAGTTAATCTGCCCATAAGCCTTTGGCCGACTTGTCTAGTCTCTTCTTGATGCCCGAGAGGATTTGCATGTTGGCATTTTCTACTTGACCATTGGATTGAGGGTGAGAGATGGAGGAGAACTGCTGCTGAATGCCGAGATCTTCACATAAGGAGCGGTATGTTGTCCCTGTAAACTGTGTTCTGTTATCTTTTACTAGGACTCGAGGTATGTCGAACCTACAGATCACATTTTTCCAGAAGAACTGCTGCACTTTGTTCTCAGTAATGGTTGCCAGTGGTTCGGCCTCGATCCACTTGGAGAAATAGTCGATTGCCACAACTAGGAACTTAAGCTGGCCTGGAGCTGGTGGGAACGGACCTAGTAAGTCCATCCCCCACATTGCGAAGGGAATTGGACTCGAGAGAGATGTGAGTTGTGCTTGCAGTAGGCGGCAGATATTGGAGAATTGTTGACAGGGGCTGCATTGCCGGACGTGTTTCTCGGCATCCCGAAGTAGGGTAGGCCAGAAGTACCCATAGTTCAAAACTTTTCTAACAAGGGACCTTGATCCTGAATGGGATCCGCCTATTCCCTTGTGGAGTTCTTTCAAGGCACACAAGGCCTCTTCTGGAGAGAGACATCTCAAGTAGGGTCGGCCATCTACTTGGGTATAGGAGCATTTGTACAGGACTCCCTCAATGAGGGTGTACCGCTCCACTCTCGTTCGGATTCAGCGGGCTTCTTTAGGATCTTGGGGAAGGGTCCTGTTTCTGAGGAACTCAATCAAAGGTCTCATCCAGTTATCTTCGAGTTGGACAGGTAGCGATTCCATCGAGTCGGGGGCTTCTTCTTCGATGCTGGGCCTTAGTAGAACTTTGATCAGGATGATCTGCTCGAGACTTTGGAGAGAGAAAGAGGCTAGTTTTGAGAGGGCAACTGCTTGGGTGTTCTCTTCTCTAGGGATCCGCTGGAGTTGGGCCTCTTCGAACGAAGCCATGAGACTTTGGACCTTGGCTAGGTACTTGGCCATTCGGTCGTCTTGTGCCTCGTATTCTCCTAAGACATGTTTCACCATGAGCTGAGAGTCACTGAATATTCGGACACGCTGCGCTCCTGCCTTGCGAGCCATGCCCAGGTCTGCTATTAGGGCTTCGTACTCATCATCATTGTTGGAGGCTTTGAAGTTAATGTGGAGGGAGTATTGGAGAATGAAGTCATCTAGGCCTGCCAGAATAACTCCGGCTCTGCTCCCTTCGGCGCAAGAAGATCCATCTACATACACTGTCCAGATGGGCGGCCCATTTGCCGCTTGACTCACTTTCGGGATTGTGCTTTCCACTATAAACTCGGCTAGGGCTTGAGCCTTGATAGTAGTCTGAGGCTGATAAGATATGTCGTGTTGACTCAGCTCGATTGACCACTTTATTAGATGTCCGGAGGTCTCGGGCTTATGCAGGACTTGCTTGAGCGGTTGGACAGTAAGGACGACCACCGAATAGGATTGAAAATAGGGGCGGAGCTTCCTGGCTGCCATAACCAAGGCGTAGGCTATCTTTTCCAATCTCGAATAGCGGAGCTCGACGTCTCTAAGGACCTTGCTCACATAATAGATAGGTTTCTGTGCCTTGTCTTCTTCCCTTACTAGGACAGCGCTGAGGGTTTGTTCGGAGGCAGCGAGGTAGAGGTAGAGGGTTTCCCCAGAAGTAGGCTTGCTGAGGAGAGGGGGGTTGACCAAATAGGCTTTGAGTTGGTCGAACGACTCTTGTTGCTGCTGGCCCCACTCAAAGCCCTTAGCTCCCCTGAGCTTTGAAGAAAGGGAGACACTTTTTTCCGTACTTGGAGAGAAAACACCCTATAGCCTGCAAGGCGCCCTGTGAGCTTCTGCACTTCTTTCACATTTGTAGGAGGAGCCATATTGAGTATGGCTTTTATCTTCTCAGGGTTGGCTTCAATCCCCCTCTGACTGACCATGAAGCCCAGGAATTTACCAGATGAGACCCTGAATGCACACTTATTCGGGTTTAGTCTCATGTTATGCTTCCTTAATACGTCAAAGGCTTCTTGGAGGTCGGCGACATAGTCGGACCCCTGGATGCTTTTCACTAGCATATCATCGACATAAACCTCCATGTTCCGCCCGATCTGATTTTTGAAGACTTTATTAACGAGGCGTTGGTAGGTGGCACCGGTATTTTTGAGCCCGAAGGACATTACTCTATAGCAGTAGAGACCTTGATCTGTGACGAAGGACGTCTTCGGTATATCTGAAAGGAACATTCGGATTTGGTTGTATCCGGAGAAGGCATCCATGAAGCTCAAAAGCTCATGACCCGAAGTGGCGTCGATCAAGGTGTCAATGCTGGGGAGTGGGAAAGGATCCTTGGGGCATGCCTTGTTCAAATATGTAAAGTCGATACAAATCCTCCAACTTCCATTGGCCTTCTTAACTATAACAATATTAGAGAGCCACTCGGGATAGTTGACCTCTTGTATGAACCGGGCTTTGAGGAGCTTCTTTACTTCTTCCTTTATGGCCTGTTGACGCTCAGGGGAAAATTTACGCCTCTTCTGCTGGACCGGTTTGGACCCTGGAGCAACACTTAGGTGGTGGACGAGGAGGTCTTCGAAAATCCCTGGCATGTCGGCAGCTGTCCATGCGAAGAGGTCCTGATTTTTCTTTATGCACTGGACTATATCGGAACAGAGGGCAGAGGGAAGGGTTTTGCTGATGAAGAATTTGCGGGTCAGATCTTCTTCCGAGAAGAGCACTTCCTCTAACTCGTCTACCGACTCCGACATTGGCTGGATGTTCCCCTGGGGAATTTCAAGGGTTTCGAGGGAAAGGATGGGTCCCCCGGTGGAGGTCATATAGCATTTGCGAGCCATCTCCTGACTTCCCCTTACTTCCCCTATGCCTGCTTTGGTGGGGAACTTCATTTTCAGATGATAAGCTAACGGGACGGCTTCTAAAGCTGCTAGGCCAAGTCGACCTAGGATCACATTATAAGCGGCAGGGACGTCGACAACCATGAAGTCCATTAGCTCCATTCGGGTAGTAGGAGTTTTGCCAGCGGTTACGTTAAGGGTTATAACACCTTCGATCGTCACTGGCACTCCCGTGAACCTAAGGAGAGTATAGCCGGCGGGCTTGAGCCTGTCCCGCGATAATTTGAGCCCTCGGAAGGCCGCTAGGAAGAGGATGTTGACAGAACTGCCATTATCCACTAGAATCCTTTCTAGTTTGAAGTTAGCCATGTGGAGGTTAATCACCAGCGCATCACAGTGGGGGGATCGGACACCCTCTAGATCTTCATCCGAGAAAGTAATCGGGACTCCAAGACCTTTGGGAGGGGGGAGGCTGTGCACCGAATTGACTTCCCTGATGAAAGCCTTTCGAGATGAGTTGGAGGTTCCTCTCGTCATGCCTCTCGGGCCGCTTGTTAGCCCCCGTGGGGGGTGGAGGAAGATCGACCCGGTCCTTTCTTACAAACTTGGAGAGCTGCCCTCTCTGAATAAGGGCTTCGATCTCATTCTTCAGGGCCCGACATTCATTGGTGTCATGGCCGTGGTCTCGATGGTGCGGCACCATTTCTTCTTATCCCTTTTCTTCCCGGAAGTATTCATCTTCGGGGCAGGAGGTAGGATCCCTTCTTTTTCTACCTCCATTAGAATGATTGAAACATTGGCGTTGAGAGGGGTAAACTTTTCAAATCTGGGAGGTGGACGACGTTGACCCTCATTGTCCTTCTGGAGATTTTTAGCTCCCTCGTCTTCAGCGGCCTTCCTCTTATTTCCAGAAGAGGATCCCTCGAATGTGGGGCGATGTTCAGCTTCCTCCGCCCGGATGTACTTCTCGCTTCTGAGAAGAAGATTGGAGAAGTCTCGCGGGGGCTTTTTTGGCTAAGGAGGACCGGAGGTTCGAGTTGAGGACATTGGACTGGAAGGTGGCTGCAGCGACCGATTGGTCGAGGGAGGCGATAGACCTAGCTTCCGCAGTAAACCTCTTAACATAGTCTCTCAGTTTCTCGCCCTTCTTCTGATTAAGGAAGAGTAGTGAAATACTCGTCTTTTCAGAGCAGCGGCTGCTCACGAAGTGGGTAATGAAGAGGGTCTCGAACTGTTCAAAAGAGAAGATGGAGGATGGAGCGAGGCAGGAGTACCATTCCCGAGCCGGGCCTTTGTGAGTGGCCAAGAAGGTCTTGCATAGGAGGGCATCAGAGGCTTGATGGATCATGTTGAGAGTTTTGAAACTCTCGATGTGATCCATGGGATCTGACTCCCCCGTATATGTCTCGAACTGTGGGGGCTTGAAGTTTGCTAGAACGGGTGCCTCCATGATGGTTCGAGAAAACGGAAGTCTGCTTGGTCAGAGGGTCCTTCCTTTCAGTTCCTCGTCCCTATCGAGTTGACCGAGGCGCCTCTCCATCTTGTGGAGGCGGCGGTAGACATCATCATCCCTTCGACGGTATCCTAGTGAGCCTCTAGACTCATCTCCGTACGAAGGGGATCATGGGCTACGGCGATGGTAGATCGGAGACGGACGAGGACTTGGAATGTGATGGCGGTGGCTCAGAGCTTAAGGAGGACTTAGGGACCGATGACGAGGGCTTTGAACCGGCTGAGGAGTGGGAACCCTCTGACCATTATTGTTGTTGTTTGGTGGGATGTTGAGGGCCTGCAAGATTGTTGCCTGGAACTCTTGAAACTCTGCTCGGGGGATAGGTCCGTTCTGATCCCTCTGGGACTGTCAACCAGCGGGAGAATGATGCCTTCTTTGATGGTACTCCGGGGAATCCCTCTGCCTCTATGAAGAGGGGACCTCTTGTGGTCGCGGCGACGAGGAGATCGCGCATTTGGACGTTCTGAGCGGGAGACTCCCTCTCGAGCCCGCCTTTCATCCAAATGATGGTGAAGGTCCTCCTCTTTCTGCCGGTTGATGATGATGTTGCGGAGGTCTTCTGAGGGCCGAGGGTTATTGGATGCCATGGAGTCGGTGGAAGGGTTATGTACAGAGATATGGTCGCGGTGAAGAGGTTGCTTCTGAGGGTGAGGACGAGAGGTCCCTATACCAGCGTTCTGGGACCCGAGTAGGGCCTGCTGGTGTTGAAGATTTTGGAGAGGAGGCTGCCCCTGCTGCAGCGGCGGATCGGGTTGAGGAAGGAGCTGTCCCTGAGGCTGGATGGGTTGGAGGGGAGCCTCTGGTTGCGGTTGAGGAGGAGTGGGTCCACGATTGGACCCTCTAGATCTCAATTTTCTTGGTGGCATGGCTGGAGGCGATATTGACTGGTGGAAGAGGTTGGGCTGCTATTCGTGTGTTTCCACAGACGGCACCAATCTGTTGCCGCTGAAATCGGTGTGGGGGCAAACAGATAGATTTGTGGATTCGAGGGAAGTTGAATAGTCAAACCTGAACAACTTCATCAGAGTTTGACTGAGATTCTTCTGCCGTTGACCAGCAAAAAGTGCGAAACACCGGGGTTGATTCCGGCGACACACCCTCCGACACTCTTGTTAGTAATCTGAATGACTATGAAAGAGCTTTGATTGGCAAAAGATTGATTACTTGGTAATAGTGGGGGACGGGGGGTATTTATAGCCGCCTTAGGAACCAGTTTCGGGATAAGACCAAATTCCTACTTCCCAGTGAATGGATAGAAGTGATTAGGGCCATTATTAAGGACAATCATAAACCCTAATTCTCCCCTATCTAGCTGGACTGGGTTTCTTGTGGGTTAGAACCCGTACCCAGTAAGACGGATCCGTTTATGAGTTATTGGGCTTTTGGAAAAAGGCCCAGTTCCCACTTCAGACCCGTTTGTAGGTGAAATTACCATTTTACCCCTGAGCTTTAAGATTCGTGCCTAATGTGAATGGTTTCGATCTAACCCTATTTTTAACCATATCACTAACCTCAAAGATATGAATAAGGCTCTACTTGCCAAATGGTGGTGGAAGATGAACAAACGAAGGAAGGCATGGTGGGGTAATTCTTTTCTGATGTATAGGAGACGGAAGAAATACAGATTTGGAAACAGGAGCATCCGGGGGAAATCATAGTTTATCTGGAGGGGTATCGCTAAGGTGGGGGAGCTATTCCATGCAAATACTATATGTAAAATTGGGAATGGCAAAGAAACGATATTTTGGTCAGAAAAATGGTGTGGGAATAATACTCTGCTCTCGTGTTTCCCAGATCTTGCAACTCGAACTACAAATATAAACCTGCTGGTATCAGATATATGCAAGGGAGATAGTTTTGTGATTAACCTCGATGGAAATCTATCTTTATGTCATCAAGAGCTCCTACACAGGTTAAAGTTGACCGTCTTGGACGGTATGCAATTCTCCAATGACGACGGAGATTATAGGGTGTGGATGCTAAACCAAAGCCATGTTTTCACAGTTAGCTCCATGAATTCTCACTTAAATGACAGAGGGCTTAGAAACCAGGAAGCTAGAATAATTTGGAAAACCAAGTGCTCGCATAAAGTGAAAATGCTCCTTTGGCTAGTTATGAATGATGTGATCCTCCCAAAAATCAACTTGAGGAGATACAAAGTTCCGATCAATGTGGGATGTGATGCAACGATGGAGAGGAAGACAGTAACCACATTTTCTTGCAATGTCCTAAGGCTAAATTAGCATGGGAAATTATGGGGTTGGGATTTGGTTTAATAGTCAGTCCAATAACTATTAATGACGTATGGGGTAGATGAAGAGATAAACACATTAGGAAAGAAAGTAGGGGGATATGGGACATTGCGGCAGCTGCGATTATTTGGATTTTATGGCTAGATAAAAATGACACATGTTTCCGTAATACTCATTGTAGATTTTATATTATGTTTTATAAAATTGTAGAGGTGGTCAAATTTTGGGATAGGGCATTCAGGAGTGAGGAAGAGGCTACACATTGAAGAGGAGTAGTTCCGTGGATGATATCAGTCAACACCTACCTCTCTCACCGCATCATGGAAGATTATGGCCTTTGGGGTTTTTGTAGAGCTTGGATCAGCTTTTAGAAGTTGATTCTGTTATTTACTACTTGTTGTATTTTATATCTTGTTCCCATGATCGTTGTATCACGACTAGTAAATGTGGATGTGTAATATTTTGTAACTTTTGGTTCATTAATTCTCATTAATGGAACTGGTGACGATGGTCACTATTTTATCAACAACGAAAAAAAAAATACAAAATACCCATGCACTATATACTCCCTCTATTTCAAAATATTAGTTATTCTAAGTTTTTACAAATATATTAAGAAAAAACCTAGAACTAATAAAAAGTACTAACAATCTTAATTTTTTAAGCTCATAAATAAACTATCAATTATAAAATATCCAATTTGCCATCTTCTATAATTTTGGTATTACTTCTTTTACTTTAAAAAAGGGTAAATTAAAAATCTCATAAAAAAAAATTTGATAGACAATTAAAAGTATCAAGACATTTACCTCAAAAACCTAAAATGACTTATATATTGAATAAATAAAAAATAGAATAACTTATATTTTAAAACAAATATATTTATGCAATTTTTAAAAAATTGCAAGAGTCAATTGTTGTAAATATTTAAAAAGATATCCAAGTTATTTATAGCAATATGCAATTTTCAAAGTTATGCATTATATTATATCTTAAGCTAATAGGCCTACCCCTATTTCCTTTCTCCATTTTGAAACAGAGAAAGAAAAGCAAAAGTAGGAATTTGCACTTTCTAAACACGTGCACATCACATCTATTAACACGTACAGTATGCACATTTTCATTAAAAAAATATAAAAGCCCCAAATCTATAAATATGAAACTTAATTACTAGAACTATACTTTGCTCATTAAGTGTTCGATAAATATCTATGCAGCACACAATATGTTTGTGAAAAAATGGTTTTGAAAAATTTTGCTTAACTAAATCAATTGTATCTATGTATGGTGTATATACCAATTTTTGAAACTCTAATTTACTACCTCATTTTCTTTTCAATTTTTAATTTGTGTTTTTGAATCCTGAAATTTAAATTTGGGAAAAAGTACGGGTTGAAGATTGGAATGACTATAGTATCGAATCCAAGAATGATATTTGGTATGGAGGTAGATGGTGGAGAGTAAGGTGAGGCAAACAGAAAAGTGGAGGAGAATATTAGATAAGGGAACTTCACTGCAGTCGAAGACAGTAAAGACACAGGCCAAAAACTGACTATTGCCAGTCATGATGTATACAAAAGTCGAAACAATGAACATATTTTTTAAGATAAATTTCAGTAAACTATACACCTGAAAAATTAATTTCTCTCAATTCTCATACAATTTCACTAAATTATACACTTAGAAGAAAAGTTGATTAAAATTATTTTAATCTATACAAATTACACAGGACAACACTAGTAGCATTTATACACAATTTAAAAAATCCAAAGAGGTCAAATGACCCCTCATCCATAAGGGATTTTTTTTCCCAAACCGACCTACTTTTTGAAAGTTTTTCCCAAACCGACCTACTTTTTTTTTAATTCCCAAAATGACACACTCGGTCTTTGAAAGACCGAGTTTAGCACAAAATAACTCGGTTTTTCAAAGACCGAGTGTTAGAATTCGATTTTTCAAATTCTAACACTCGGTCTTTGAAAAACCGAGTTATTTTGTGCTAAACTCGGTCTTTCAAAGACCGAGTGTGTTATTTTGATAAATACTTTCGAAAGTGGGTCAGTTTGGTAAATACTTTCAAAAAGTGGGTCATTCTGGTAACAAGTTCAATAACAATTTGTATTGGTTTTATCAACAATAAAGAAGCACAGTTAGTAATGAAGGCACCTTAAGTAATGAATGAAGGCACCTTAAGTAATGGATTCCCTAACATGAGTGATGAGAACATAGGAAAATAATACAAAAAACATAAAAAACAATCACTCTCAAACCAACGAAATACTGGTTTCAAAGCAAAACAGTCAAAATATGTATAATTTATGTCTAAGTTGCATGTTTATACAACTTAGTGAAAGATACATCAAAATACTTAGCAGTAAAGCACAAACAAATGCCATCTGCCAATGAAGTGGTCAGACACACAATTATAATGAATACTCATGAAGATACAGAAAAACAAGTTGTCATATATAACAATGGCATTTTGCATAAATCCAGAAGAAGATAATGACTCATGCTAAAGCAAAGAAGATGATATGTGTACACAACAGGTTAAGTGTAATTGTCTTCCTAAAGGAACTCCATTATACACACATCAAACACGTGTAAGCTCTAACTTAAAACTCATGCCAAATTTTTTGTAGGTTTCTGCTACCAATCTTCAAATGCAGCTAGTTCTGCTTGGTGCTTACACATGTGAGGATTAATTATTTCATTTTGTATCACATATTAACTCGTTCTGAAGTTTTGCTAGGTTCATTCTTAGGAGAGAGAGTGTTTTAGTCCTTCATAGGAAATGTAGCTAGGTTCAAATGATCTGTGACTCAATCTACCTAAAATCATCATATAAAGACAACTTTCACGAAACATTCCTTTCCTTTCCTTTCATGACAAGTTGGGGACTTTCTCAAAATCAACTTGACTCACAACTCACTCCATGGAAATAGGTAAGATGCGAGCATGCTAAACTAAGAGTTGAATTTAACTTGATCTTTCTAATCAAAAGGGAAGAGAATAAATATTCACCTTGCAAATACACATTTTGTTCAGTATTCAAGAATACACTTCAAAATCTGAGTAGGGAAAATCGGTAGATTTTAAGTGTGGTATCTGGAATCAATATAGAATAGGACTAAACAAAATCTGAGTAGGGAAACCGTCGATAGTAGGCCAATATGCTTGATCTAGAATAGGACTAAACACGGGAGCCCATGTTTGTGCTAATGACGTAACAAGATAAAATTTATCAACATAAGGCTTGTGATCGATTGCACGATATGCACAAGCTGCTAATACATGAGAACAGGGAATATGATATAGATGAAACTTCATACATGTGCATGTTTTCGTACCCAAGTTCACGGTGTGCAAGTTCCCACCCTTCCGTTCTCCATTAACCATGCATATACCCGTTTTCACGGAAAAAACTCCAAGCTGATGATGAAACATTGTAACCTCGTGTTGATTTGCTCTTTCACGGCGACTATCAATCAAATCATGTACACTTTTAGCAAAAATCTTCCCTTCACATAAAAGCTTACTAGCTTCCTGTCGACGAGTAGTAAAGTAAGAGCTGAGACATAAAAAGATCGTCTCAACAATCGCAGTTATTGGTAAACTACGGACTCCTTTCAATACTGAATTGAAGCATTCTGACAGGTTCGTAGTCATCATTCCATATCGTCGACCTTCATCTGCATAAAGTGCCCATTTCTCTACCGGCTTCTCTTTCAACCAATTAGCCGCCTCGACATTGACGGTTTCAAGTTCAGCGAGTTTGGCCATGAACTTTTTGGGCTGGTGTTGACAAGCTATAATTTTGGCCTTTTTTCGCAATGTCTTGCTACCAAATTTACTAAAAAAAATTGTGGCAAAATGACGCATACAATATCGATGAAATCCATTCGGTTCGTTCCAAGCTCCGTTTTGCAAATCCATAGCAGACAGTATACCAGCATGACGATCCGAGATAACACACAACTCAGTGCGATCGGTGACATAATACCGGATGCAAGTCATAAACCATGTCCACGTATTTATACTCTCTCCATGTACCAATGCAAATGCAAATGGAAATAAGCAACCATTCGCATCCGGGGAAACAGCAATTAGCAAACAACCCTTGTACTTACCGTACAAGTGAGTTCCATCTACACTAATAACCAGGTCTGCAAGATTTGAAACCTTCAATGGAAGGACCAAATGACCAAAATACTCCCTTGAATGTTTCCTCGCTGGGGCTAGATTCATATTTATCCCAGTGGACAACGGTCCTTGGATTTGCTGCTTGAATTGCTGTTAGTAGAAAAGGCAGCTTCGTGTATGCTTCTTCGAAGATACCATACAACCTCTCAATTGCCTTTTGTTTTGCTTTCCAAGCTTTCTTATATGAAATTTGATAATTATATTCTATTTTCACAATTTCAATAATTGCCCCCGGTGATAAAGCAATATCCTTCTTCACCACACCCATAATCAAATTACTAACAAGGTTAGCATCAATCTTACAGTGGTCTTGATTCAACGTGGGATTCGTACAAGTATGAGGCCCAACTATCTTCTTCACCACAAAATTTCTCCCCCCTTTTGGAATAATAGCTCGTAATCTCCAAGGGCATCCACCATCACTTACTGCTGGGGGACCTTGTACGATCTCCTCAATTGTACGTTTTCTAGATGTCATTTTGCATTTAACAGTGTACAGTGACGGTGTTGTTTTCAATGTGACAAATTCACGATGTTTCTTGATAGAATACACCTTCACATCATCTGTTTCTTCATCTTCTTCATCATCATCTAATAAGCTGTTGTTAACCACTGCATTTTGAAAGAGCTCGAACACACTGTCATTTGGAACATAGTTAGGAACCGGACTAGGTTGGGGTGGCAACTGAACATCTGTAGAATCAGCGTTTCTTGTATTTGTTGAGGTGTTTTCTTGTGAGGACAGTGGATTTGGTTGTGAAGGTTGAGCGGGGTTAGACATCATCTGCTGTGTAGGTACTACCCTTATGAAGCTTGAACTGGGAATATCATATGGCTGAGCATCCAAATTTTAAATTTGCTGAATGTATAACTCTAATGCAGACCAAGCACAATTGGGATCAAATGTCCTACCAATCAATGACTTCAGTGCATTATAAGTAGGTACGGGCACTGTCATAAAATACTGACCATCTCCTCTACCTGCTGCATATCGAGCTAAAATTTTCACCTTCCATTGATTCCTATCCTAATTAGTAACTTCATAAATTTTTTCAACTACTTCTGCAAGTGTTATGGTAAGAGGTACCTAAACTATTTCCGGATCCAACACACTGTAACAACTACTAATCTTTGGATCACGAATTATTTCCCCACCAAAGTATAACCAAATAGGTATCTCAAAATCCATACCTACGTATATTTATACGGATATGCAAGTTATTATCTAACCACAAACAAAATCTATTAAAAAAAGATAGAAAATTAAAAGCCAATATTCATCGTACCTTCACAAGCATCAAGGATATAGCCGTAGATATTAGGATAAAAGAGTTGAAGTTGCCATCCTCTTCAAATTTAGCAAAAATCCAAAATAGGGATCTTTCAAAATATGGGTTTAGGGTTTTTTAAGTGGAGATGCTTAGAGAGTTAAGAAGAAATTGGTAAATATATTTGGATTAAGATAAGATTTTGTGGATAGGAGGTCGCCCTAGATTTAGGAAGATGGATTAGAAAAATACAATAGGTTAAAGTAGAGAGAGAAGAAGAGAAGAAAGGAGATCTGCATTGTTAAAAACGCTTAAGTACAAGACTCGATCTACAAATACACTCAGTCTTTGAAAGACCAAGTCTTGCTCTTTGATTTTTCAAAGCACAAAACTCGATCTTTCAAATACTGAGTTTATTTGTACTAAACTCAGTCTTTCAAAGACCGAGTAAGACACTTTGGAAAATAAAAAAAAAGTATGGCAATTTGAGAAAAACTTTGCAAAAAAGGATCATTTTGGGAAAAAAATTCCATCCATAAGATCGCTCCACTCCCACTAGCTTTTTTCCATGATCACCTCATCTACGTATCCTTCATTATTAATGGTGTTTATAAATTCAGAAACAAAATATTCGAATTAAACAAAACCAAGACAATGGTAGTATAAGCTAACACACAATTCAAGATCATAGAAACAACTTTCAAACAAGAGTTTAACATTGAAAGTTCAGTACTAGATTAATTCATACAAAAACTCAAATCCCACATTCCAAACACCTACAATCATCATTCTCGATTCCTGCTTTTTTACAAAAACCAACCACTCAAATCACATTTCATACTCGAAATCTCAGTCACAAACTAAGCTCTCTCTCCCCTAATCCTCCTCGCAAGCTGAATATCCTTTGGCATGATCGTCACCCTCTTTGCATGAATCGCACACAAGTTCGTATCCTCAAAAAGTCCGACCAGATACGCCTCCGCCGCCTCCTGCAGCGCCGCTACAGCCGAGCTCTGGAACCTGAGATCAGTCTTGAAGTCCTGAGCGATCTCCCTCACCAGCCTCTGGAAGGGGAGCTTCCTGATCAGCAGCTCCGTACTCTTCTGATACTTGCGGATCTCACGGAGGGCGACGGTGCCGGGGCGGAAGCGGTGGGGCTTCTTCACTCCGCCGGTAGCCGGAGCCGACTTGCGGGCGGCCTTGGTGGCCAGCTGCTTGCGAGGGGCCTTCCCACCGGTGGACTTGCGGGCGGTTTGCTTGGTGCGAGCCATTGATGAAATTGGGGTTATGGTTTTGAGATTTTGGGGGATTTCTTTTTTGATTCTGAGGTGAGGATTTGGGTGAAGAGGGTGGGGGTTTAAATAGGAGAGGGAGAAGGGAGGGAGGTGAATTTTTTTTTGGGAGGGGCGGAGTTAGAAGCGGGGAGTGATTTGGATCGTTGGATTTGGACGCAATAGGCCGTGGATGTGTTGTGAGGGAGATAAGGACGCGGATCGGTGACGTGGATAGTTGGCTATTTTGAAATTACGGGAATGCCACTGTGGGTTTGATGAGTTTGAGAGCTAGAAGTTTGGGCCCAATATCGTAAGCAACTGGATTTTGTTGGGCCCAATTATATGAGTTATGAAATGGGCAAAATTTAAAAAAGGGTCACAAAACTTTGTCCCAGTTTTAAAAAAGTCACTTAACTTTTTTTTTAAAACGGCACAATGTTTAACTTTCAACTCACAGAGTTACCAACCGTTAACTTGCTTCTACATGCACTGCACGTACTTTAAATACGTGACGAAAATACTCCTGTTTTAATTACGGTAAGAATCTTTCGTGGCCTTCTTCTTCCCTAATTACTAAGCGGGAAAAAAACCCAAATCAGAGCAACCCTAATTTTCTGAGGCTAATCTCGTCGATTTGTTATCCTAACCTTGGAAAAGAAACCGTAATTGAGCTACTTCAGTGAAAGACCCCAAATTGGAGACGCTTTGAAGCTTTTGACGGTGCGTCACTCAGCAACTCCTCTACCAAATTTGTGTGGTGGGCAAATCTCACGAAAGTTGGAATTTCTGAGGGTGTGACTGATCGATTCGAAGTTCAGCTATCGAGGAATGTTAGTTCTACATTTTTTTTTCTTTCCTTAAGTTGGTTTCATTCTATTCGGTGGGTTTTGTATTAAGATGCTTTTTGGAATCTAATAATAATCTGGTGTGGGGGACCATTGTTGAGCAATTTTATATTGTTAATGTGGTGTGGGGCTAGGGTTTTAGAAATGTGGTGTAAGGCTGAGGGTGTTGAGCAAGTTTACTTTTTTAAAACAGTGACTATTATATAAAACAGTGGTTTTAAAAATGTGACGTTTGGGATGAATAATGTTGTGAGTGTAGCTTTGATCTCATTTATTAAATCAATTTATTGGATGTGATGCAGGAAAATGTTAAACCTAAACATTCACTGCACTGGGTATTTTACGAAGAATCGTACTTGAAAATACGTGGGAGGGAAGAAGGGGAGATACAGATTCGTTATCCCCAAATTGACCAAATAGGAAGCGTTGAAGAACATCCTGAAGAAGGTGGCTGATTACAATGAGACACATCTCGTATACTACAAAATTGGAGTATGAGATTTTGCCTACAATTTCATGTTGGTAGATGATGATGCTAAAACTAAGGAGATGTGGGATGAACACAATGTGGAACCTGATGTTGGTGAAGTGTATTTGTATCTTGATAATCGAATGGGGGTGGTAGAACGAACCAGTATTGATGATGTGGAGATGGAAGGTAAATTTTTTGTGTATACAGTTGGATAACCCTGCATTAATTTGAATTTGAATTAATGTACTAATATATGTAT
This sequence comes from Hemerocallis citrina, assembly GCA_017893485.1. Taxonomy (NCBI): domain Eukaryota; kingdom Viridiplantae; phylum Streptophyta; class Magnoliopsida; order Asparagales; family Asphodelaceae; genus Hemerocallis; species Hemerocallis citrina. Next base: position 127,586,626 of record CM030362.1, read on the forward strand.
CTTCTCTTGTTGGATTTTGATAACTTTGCAGATGATATTACCATCCAAGAAAAACCTACCGAAGTTGTTACGATTATTGATGATACGCAGTTGGGGGGAGTGGAACAAACCAGCATTGAGGTTGTGGAGATGGAAGGTTTTTTTTTTTTTTTTGTATTTTTATCGACAGCTCTGCATACAATTTTGTTTTCAATTGATGTACTAATATATGTATCTCTTGTTGGATTTTGATAGCTTTGCAGGTGATATTCCAATCCATGGAAAACCTACCGAAGTTGTTACGATTGTTAATGATACGCAGTTGGGGGCAGTGAAACAAATCGGCATTGAGGTTGTGGAGATGGAAGGTAATTTTTTTGTATTTTTATCGATAGCCCTGCATACAATTTTGTATTCAATTAATGTACTAATATATGTATCTTCTCTTGTTAGATTTTGATAACTTTGCAGGTGATATTTCAATACAAGAAAAACCTACCAAAGTTGTTACAACTAATGAGATACCTGATGAACCCATTGATATCCCTAGTCAGTCAATATTTCTACATGAAGATGTAATAAATGTCAGCATGGGTACGAAAAAAGGAGTTGGTAGGCCATCAAGTTCAAGGAGTAAAGTAGAGGAGAAATTATGTGGAAAAGAATGTGATGCGCCCTCTTTGGAGTCAGACTATATTGATAGTGAGGAATTGGAAGATGTACTTAGCTCAGATGATGACAATTTGGGAAACATACAGTACAATGAAGAGAGACATCTGGTGGATCCGGTGATTCTAGTCGGTATGGAGTTTCCACATGCTAGAGACTTTCGAGCATGTTTACGAGAGTGGGACATCGGGAATGGTTATGATCTTTTTTGGAGAAGAAATACTTCGGTGAGGATTACAGTTGAATGTGCATCTCAGAATAAGTGCCCTTTCTATGTTGGAGGTGCATGGAAAGAAGCCGCAAGGGTATTTAGGATTGTTTCTCTATGTGAAGAACATACATGTGAGAGGGGAATGGAGAACAGTCAATTGAGTGCTCCTTGGCTAGCTAACAAATACCTAGAGTCCTTCCGAGATGATCCAACCTGGAATGTTCATGCCTTCATTTCAGCGGTCAATAGAGATTACAATGTCACCATCAACAAACAGACGGCTTATAGGGCAAGGAGAATGGCCCTTGATGAGGTGGATGGGAAGCATGTAGAGCAGTATAGTAGAAAATGGGATTATGCGAACGAAATGTTGAAAAAAATGCCCGATACTGCTGTGGTAATCAAAACCGAAAACATTGTAGGTTGCGAGGATAAAAGATTTGGTGGTATGTTTGTGTGTTTTGGCGCACTTGTGAAGGGAATGTTGAATGGTTGTTGGAAAATAATTGGGGTGGACGGTTGTTATTTGAAAACTGTCTCTGGTGGTGTTTTACTGACGACATGTTCAAGAGACCCCAACAATCAAATGTGGCCAATTGCATGGGCAGTGGTAGGCGTGAAGAATTAGGAGAGTTGGACTTGGTTTTTGACCAACCTGATAGAAGCAATAGGGGTTGTATCACTGCGGGGATGGACCTTCATCTCGGACAGGCAGAAGGTACTAATTAATGTTGACATTTTAAATAGTAAATAGTTTACTTACTAACTTTTATAAGAAGTTATTATTTTGGGCACAAGTTATTTGAACATTTTATCTAATGCAGGGGTTACTCGAGACATTTAAGGAGCTTTGCCCTGAAGCTCAAGTTAGGTATTGTGTACGGCATCTATATGCGAACTTTGCAAAGAAATTTAGGGGACTAGACTTAAAGGATCATGTATGGGCTGCGGCAAGGTCGTACACGAAGCTTGGGTGGGAGACGTCAATGGCAGCAATGATGAATATAGATGAGGAGGCTGCAAAGTGGTGGATATAAACTCAAATGTACGAGGTGTCAACAATTTGGGCACAATATTAGAAAGTGCAAGAATGATGAGGCACCACCACCACCACCACAAGAAAGATCCCCTAATAAGGGTTGAAGACCGAAGGGAAAAAGGACAGATGAGGAGGTAAGTAGGATAAGGAGAACATTGGATTCTATTCAAAGTAGTGGATTGGCTAATGTTGGGGGAGGAGAGATTGGAAATGAAGCTAGTGGTAGTGGAATAGGAAGAGGTATCGGTCGTGGAAAGGCATGTGCAAGTGCAGCTGATGCTAATCCACTAGGATTTGGTACCGACAAGAAGAAATGTGGGAGAAAAAGGAAGGAGAAGGAGCCATATGTGCAAGGACTCTAATATAAGAAGCAAAAGGTAATTCTAAGAAACAATTTTATATTGCAAGAATTAGTTCATACATTGGCAGACTGTACATGTCCTTGTTCATGTTTTTGTGACAACTTGTAGGTATCAAAGAGGGCAGGTGTGCCTACAGACAGTCAAAACGAGAGTCAGCCTGATCAGGAATGAAGGTAAGTGGTACTAATTTACAACAAAATTACTTGCATCTGGTGTCATAGTTAATGAATCATCACGGCCTCATCAGGGTTTGCTTTCTTGCTACTAGTCTCATCAGGGTTAATTAAATATAACAATCTGTGCATCTGGTGCATCAGGGTTTGCTTTCAATGGTTTGCTTTCAAGTGGAAGTGCATCAGGTGTCATAGTTAATGTATCAGATTAATTGAATATGACAATCTGTGCAGGTCTCATCAGGGTTTGCTTTCTTGCTACTAGTCAAACCAGGTTAAATTTGGTGCATTTTTTTAAGTTTTTTGTGCTACAGGTTACATAGTTCACATTTATATGTATCTTACTTCAATGGTTTATTTGAAATGTAGGGAGTCAGTGAAGAATGTTTCACTTTTTGCATAGAAATTTGGATATGAAGCTTGAAATGTAAGGAGTCAGTGGAGAATTAATGATTTTGTGTACAGGGTTACTCAATTTTTTGTCCCTAAAGGATAGAAGAATTTTTGTATTATCAGGGTTACTCAAATTTTTTGTCCCAGTTTTGGAAAACAATAAAGTCAGAACACTGGGTTTACTTTTGCAGTCTAGTTATTATGCCATTTTCTATATTGTTAAATGCAATGTACTGAACATGTACTATGAAATTGAATGCAATGTATTGAACATCTCAGTTGTCTTGATCTCATTTTTCTGGATTTGTGGTGATGAGATTGATCTGATTTGCAATGTTTGATGCTCCAAATTGTAGATGTGATTTGTTTGAGGTATTGGATTTTGTCGAATGTGCAATGTGCAAATTGGTTGATTGTGTGTTGTTAGTATAAGTGAATGTGTGAAATATACACACTAACAAAGTTGAAAGAAAACCTGATCATGTGAAATATACACACTAACAAAGTTGAAAGAAAACCTGATCATGTGAAATATACACACTAACAAAGTTGAAAGAAAACCTGATCATGTGTACATACTGTACATTATCAATAGTTTAGGGATGTTTTGTAAACTAAACTAATAGTTTTGTGATGTTCTTTTAAACAAAGGCATATCCCTGTGATGTTTTTTTAAAACAAAAGAATACTTTTGTGATTTTTTTTAAACCAAACAATAGTTTTGTGATGTTTTTTTAAACAATTTTATACAAAAACCTAAAGTGTTCTGAAATGAAAAGATTTGCTTTTTTAATCATAACCACTAGATCTATTAACATTTCAAACACCAAATGAAACTCCACAAACAACCCAAGCATTCATAAACATCGAGCACACAAGTGAAAGCATGTTTCACATTTCAAAACACATTGATTACATTGTCATCAAAATACAATCATTCAACAGTTCAATATGCTATTTGAAGACATACAATATGAAAACAACAAATACAAACAACCCAAAGCAAACCCCTTCAGTGTTCCCTCCTTCACCTTCAAATCGACCACCTTCTTTAGCAATGAGTCGCACTCCACTTCCAATTTTTTTAACCTATTGGTGGTTTCCTCAACAACCAAACTCATCTTCACATTCTCCGCCATCAAATTAGAGTATGCTTTCTCCCTCTTGTTGTCTCCCACAATTTCTACCCACCTAAAAAACGGCAATTATCAGTTTTCCAATTTGGGCATCCAGCGAAATATCTTCCAGCATTGGTAGAGGTACTAGCTATCTTAACTACTGTAGGCTCCTTGTGATGACATAATAGCTAGGGTTCCACCTCACCTCCTCATTGGAGCTTTCGAAATTGTGGAATCTGTAAGAGAAGTATGCAAAGATTTAAATTGTACAACAAAAAGATTATATGAGACATGGAAATATTAAAATTATATGATAGATTTAAGTTGAAATAAAGATTCAACCTCACATGGAGCTTTTTGAAAGAATATTGAGTTCCGATTATAGCATCAGATATGGTAAGGAAGATGAATATATGGGTTGATTGTAAAACTCTAGTCCCACACCATATTAACTGAAGGGTTTCGAGCACATAAACGCAGCGGAATAAGCGTGAAAAATAAATAAAAATCGAAACCCTCCGCAGGATCCATGCGAAAACACAAGATTTAATTCGGAGATTAAGAATAAATACCTTAAGAAGCTTTAACAATTTAATAAGGGAGAATTAAAGAGGTCCAAGCTTCTTGAATCACCACGCATCCCGCTCTCGCAATCTACGCTCTACCGGTATCCACACGAACGCTTGATCTTTGAAGGAGCGATGTACTAGCATCCGAAAACCAACTTCTCTCTATCTCCATCTTCATCTCTCAAACAGCTAGGGTTTTTTTCTTGAACCTCTAACCCTAATTTTGAGAGTTTAAGATGTTTATATAGAGAGAAAAAATCTGTTTTTCTAAAGCCCAATCCCATTGGGCTTTTATTAAAATTAGAATTCTTAATTAAAATAATTAATTAAGTCAAACTTAATTAATATTCTAATATAATTCTAATTCTAATAATTAGTAAATTTGAAATTCTATTTAATTAATTAATTAAGTCTCACTTAATTAATATTATAAATAAAATCGAATTACTATTTAATTTAAATTCATAATTTAAATTAAATCTCCTTCAAGCGTTCTTGTGTGTGACCCTGTAGGTTATTATAACGTTGGCAATAATTTTATTATTCAATAAAATTATAAACAATGAGCGGCATCTAGTAATACATCATTGCTACCCAAGTAATAATAAAAAATCGGTGATTCGATTAAACCTTTCGTGACTAATGTTCCATGTAATATAATCCTTTTAACCTTGATATTATAGATTAAACTTGAGACATGGTTTGTGTCATCCTCTTCATAATTTAATCTTTATTTTCTTGATCGATGAGTAGACTATTCAAACAAATCAATATTTGAGCATGGCCATGCATTTCATAGTCTCACTCAAACAAGAGGCCAATAATATCACTCCTATAAATAGGAGGGTTAAATCTCATCTAGATCATTCATATCTCTCACATGATTCATAATATACCCAACAACCATCTTTATCATTACCCGGTTAAAGATAACTTTTGATGAAATCAAAGTATATTAATTCTCATGTAGAACTATAATGATTTCAGGTCTAAGGATCATTACTGTAACGCCCCGCACTCAACTCGTATGCACACAATTAACTAAATTCTAGCCACGCCCACCACAGGCTGCCTCAAAAGGGTGTCCGGACGTTGGGTACACCTTTATCCTTGGCTTCCTAATAAATCTCTCATTTTCTCCCTTCATCCCACCGATATGGGATCTTTTGAATCCATACTCAACCGATCACTACCCACACACACTTCCTTTTTATTCCATCTTTTCATTCATTCATTAATTCCTTCATGGTCAACTAGTCAACCCATCCATTCTTTTTCCAAATCCATCCATTCCTTAAGCCACGTCACTTTCAATCCTTCCATTATTTCTTTCTTTCTACTACTTCTTTTATATATATATATACACCATATACTATTCCTTCCATATACTATTATACGGAAATACGGGGTCTCACATTCACCCCCTCTTAAGAATTCAGCGTCCTCGCTGAATACGGGACGTGCAAACTAGCACAGAATCGTCTTTCTAGTCGAATGTAGACTTGTCTCCTAATTGCTGCCCTCCCAGGGTCTTTACGCATCTCATATACACATATTGCGTCCCACGCACTTCCTATATACAAGTCCTACATTCGATGTCGAAAGTTGGCTCTGATACCATCTGTAACGCCCCGCACTCAACTCGTATGCACACAATTAACTAAATTCTAGCCACGCCCACCACAGGCTGCCTCAAAAGGGTGTCCGGACGTTGGGTACACCTTTATCCTTGGCTTCCTAATAAATCTCTCATTTTCTCCCTTCATCCCACCGATATGGGATCTTTTGAATCCATACTCAACCGATCACTACCCACACACACTTCCTTTTTATTCCATCTTTTCATTCATTCATTAATTCCTTCATGGTCAACTAGTCAACCCATCCATTCTTTTTCCAAATCCATCCATTCCTTAAGCCACGTCACTTTCAATCCTTCCATTATTTCTTTCTTTCTACTACTTCTTTTATATATATATATACACCATATACTATTCCTTCCATATACTATTATACGGAAATACGGGGTCTCACAATTACACCATTATCACTGTGAGATTTCTTATGACACTATTTATAATCTTCCATGTAGAATCTCACGGTGGGTCAGTCCAGTACACTGTACTCTTACATGTACCTATGCATTGACTTTAGCATCTCTATACTAATGACCAATGAGATATGGTCATCAGTCAATCAACATACTAGTCTCGATGTATTATTATTGTCCTTATAATAATAATACTCGACTAGGGACATTTAAGAATATGATACTCTTAACATATATAATCTCATGTTCAAATCTCATATTTGAATCTATATAATTTGTATCATATTCTAAGGACATTTATTATGCTAACATTTATAACGCAGTAAATAAAGACATAATAAACTTATATTTTAATAATCACTAAAACATAATGACATAATAGCGTTTCTAAAACTCTAATGTATTGTCTCTAGGGCACCTACACTAACAATCTCCCACTTGCACTAGAGCCAATCATCATGTATCCAATACCCATTGGACTAGTGTGACATTAAAGCTTTTACTGCGATAAAGGCTTTTGTCCGTGGGTCTGCAAAATTATCATTTATATGCACTTTACATATATTCATTGTAGGATCATCTACTATCTCTTGTTGTGAACCATTCCAACTTATAGCATCTCTATTTGGACAAAAACACAAAACCAAACTTAGACATTACATTGTCCTTGTCTATCTAAAACTAGTACCAGTGTAACATTTTACTACTAGTTTCTCATTTTATCCATACACCAAGAATGTTCTTCAGTCTTGTACTTAAGAATATTCTTGACCGCTGTACAGTGACCTTCACATGGATTAGACTGGTATCTGTTCGTCATGCTAAAAGCATACGACACATCAGGACAAGTACATTTCATTGTACACATGATAGATCCAAATCTTACTCATGTGATCCGTATCATCTAATGATTGAAAACAATTTTTCACTTGAGATCGATATCTCATGAGACATGGGGACGAATCCCCTTAAGTATCTTGCATCCTAAAATGATGCAGAACTTTATCAATGTATGTACTCTGACTTAGATCGATCAATCTTCCTGATCTATCTCAATAGATTCTGATCCCTAATATGTGGGTCGCATCATCTAAGTCCTATATAGAGAAACTATTTCTCAACCAAGTCTTAACAGTCTGTAGAGAAGAAATGTCATTCCTATATCATCAACATAAAATACTAGGAATGCCATATGGCTCCCACTAACCTTCTTGTAAACACACGGTTCATCTTCATTTTGAATAAAGCCAAACTCTTTGACTGTCTCATCAAAGTGAACATTCCATCTTCTTGAGGCCCGCTTTAGTCCATAAATGGCTCAGTGCAGCTCACATATCTTTCTAGCATCCTTTGGACTGACAAAACCTTCAGGCTGTGTCACGTACACATCCTTATCAAGGCTTCCATTAAGGAAGGCTATCTTGACATCCATCTGCCAGATTTCATAGTCATAATAAGCCGCTATTGCAAGCAAAATCTAATGGATTTGACCATTGGCACTGGTGGAAAAAGTTTCATCATAGTCAATACCATGAATTTGTTTGAAACCTTTATTTTAACCAGACTAGCTTTATAGGTCTGTACATTACCTTCCATGTCGGTTTTTCTTCTAAAAAACCCATTTGTACCTTTTAGGTTTTACCCCTTAAGGTGGATCAACCAAAGTCCATACTTGGTTATCATACATGGAATCCATTTTGGATTTCATGGCTTCAAGCCATCTCTTAGAGTCTGGACTGTTCATAGCATCCTTGTAGGTGAGGGGCTCATCTTAATCTATGAGCATCAAATCACCATTACGAGTTAAGAGAAATCCATAACATCTCTCAAACTCATGGTGAATCCTACTAGATCTACGGACAACCTGTGTTTCTTGAGCAATATTACCATCATCATTAATTTGAATATCCTGCTCATGTTCCACTTCTGGTTCAACGTTATCTTATGATTCTCGAGTTTCATCGAGATCTATTTTCCTCCCACTATTTCTTTTGGAAACCAGTTCTCGTTCTAGAAACACAGCATTTCGAGAAATAACCACTTTGTTCTCTGTAGGATTATAGAAGTAATGTCCCTTAGTTTCCTTTGGGTACCCCACAAAATAACACTTATCTGATTATGGTCCAAGCTCATCAGAGATCAGACGTTTCACAAACGCTTCACATCTCCATACTTTCATAAAAGACATGCTTTGACGTTTCTCAGTCCATATCTCATATGGTGTCTTTTGAACCAATTTAGTATGAACACGGTTAAGTGTATATGCAGCCTTTTCCAAGGTATAACCTCATAAATTTATTGGAAGATTAGCATGACTCGTCATCAATCGTACCATGTCCAACAAGGTGCGATTTCTCCTCTTGACACACCATGTCATTGTGGTGTTCCAAGTGGAGTTAGTTGTGATACAATACCACACTCTTTAAAATCCAAGGCTTAATTACTAATCTCTTTGATCAAATCTTAGAGCTTTTATATTTTCGCCTAGTTGCTTTTCTACTTCATTCTTTATTCTTTGAACTTTTCAAAAGATTCAGATTTGTTCTTCAAAAGTTACACAAATCCATACCTACTGAAATCATCAGTGAATTTAATGAAGTAGTAATAGCCACCTCTTGCCATCGAACGCATGAGACCACATACATCATTATGTATTATTCTAATCGTTCGGTAGCCCTTTTACGTATACAATAAAAGGGGCATCATTCATCGTTCCAAGTAAACAAGGTTAGCAACATCGTATGATTCAAAATCAAACTTATCCTTAGTTCATCTTAATGAAATTTGGATATGCGCTTCTTATTTAAATGGCATATGCAATAAAGCCAGAGATATATTTAATTTGAGTCATTTTAGAACGTCTAAATTATTAACTAATTGTGCAACATTATAAGTTTTATCATCGAAATAGAATGAACAACTATTGTTATTTAATTAAAATGAAAAAACATTTCTTGTCCAAACAAGAAATCATATAATGTCTCTACTTATTGTAGGCACGTAAGAACAATTATCAAGTTCTAAAATTTGCCTTGTGGGCAAATTAAGTAACGAGTTCATCTAACCAGAGCAACAACCTTTGCTCCAAATTAAACTCGATACTTGAAGCTTGACCCTTATCGGTCTTCTTCATTTTTCATATCTTCCAATAAAATATGACAGTTCAACTTCCAGTGTCTCGGTTTTCCACAGAAGCGACAATCGCCTCTTTAGCAACACCTAAGTGGGTGTTCTAGTCTATCTCATTCATCTTACTGTTCATAACATAATGAGAATAGTTATTGTTCAAAGATTTCAATATAACTCATCATCTTTCAAACATGTGGTCCAACCGAATCTCACTCTCCCTTCTTATAAATATAGAGTGCTTAGTTATTGTCAAATCTTTCTTGATAAACAATCCCTCAAAACATCTTTTGAAGGTACTCTATCATGTCATATGCATCCATATGCTCATGTTGCTTCTAAAACTTAGCACTTACAAGCATGAGACATGAAACATCAGTCGCATCATTAATTTGCTTCAAATAAGCATATTATTCAGCATATGTTACATTCTCATCTAAAGGAGTAGGGGAGGGATATGAATGACATAGAGCTTTTGCATTACATGAGGACGATCCTCAAGTTCCTATGTCAGACAAGGAAGTTAGTTCTTGTCATATTGTCCTTCTCAAGGACTGATCGCATAGAGAAGTTGTTTGTGTTATTTATCATTTGATATCTACAATATTAAATTGCATAAAATGAACTAGATTGCATCTATTAATCATTATGTTCAAGTGATTATGGTACATTCATCTAATATACCTCCCACTATTTTGATCAAATTAATAGCCCTTACAATTAATTCGGAAAGCATTTATTATATATCTTTCTAGTGAGCCAAGATCCATATTTCATCATGTCTTGAGTCAGCGTTGGCCGAAACTCCCAAAACACAACTATTTAGGTAGACAACATTTGTCAATTATATCACGTATATAACTCTTGGATAGTTTGGTGAACAACCATTGCTCTAATTTATCTAATAAAATTTTCGTCAAACTCTATGCTTCTAAGTTCACAATCCTATTGCGACGACTTAGTTAAGTTAGACCCAATGATTAACATGACGAGTATCACATTTACTCTTTCGCACCTAACCACAATTAAAAAGAGTGCTCTACTTTGGCAAACACACCCCTTATGATCTAGGCCTTGATGAGTGTTAATTCATTGGAAAGCATCTAGTTAACTTAATATTTTGATAAGGGGTTTACTTATAAACGATCATGATCCTATCATAAAGAGATTCTCAATTTTTCCTTGAACTAAATATTTCAAATCAAAATTCGTTGAATGAATGATTTCCAGATCAGAGGTTCGCACAGACGGCATTATGGACACCCCTTTTCTTACAGATTCGTAATCGGTTGTTAACAAAATCATTCAATCGTGAACAATGAAAATCCACATTTAATTACCGTGTTTCATAAACACAAGAATCTCATGATCGTTTGTTTAAAATTCATCTTAAATCGTTACAGATTTTTATCTTGTTAAGCATGCATGGCATGGGTGTCGTATCTAATACATACATCTTAATCTAATTAAGCATGCATCATTATCTCTACACATACATTGTATCACATACATTCATACATATGTAAAGTGCATAAAGTAAACGTGTTTGGTTATGGCCCACCCTATATGATCTTTCCAAGCTAATGGAAAAATCAAGGTCAATCTATGGGTGGTTTAAAATACTACACTATTACATGTCTTTATCTTCTTCATTGGAATGCTCATTGGTTTGCCTCCTTCCTTCCATGTCTTCGTTGATCATTACATTGAATAATGGAAAAAAAAAAATATTCTTATGAACTTACAAGAGGAACTCGAGTTACATTCGAGAATATAAATTACAAGAAATTGAAGACGACATGCAAGTCGTATTTAGAAACCAAACCATAAATCAAAACCACTAACCTATGGGTCAATAAGGCCTTAACCAATCACCATGCTCAAGTAACACATAATAGACATCATCATATGTCACCATACATCAATACATAACAGTACATATCATATCCAATATGATCATATAAGATACATCTCAGAAAACAATTTTCAGAAAATTCGAAATTAAATCAAAAAAACCATAAATCGCTGTTTACAGGTAGTAAGCGGCGTTAAACGGCTTACAGATGCGAACCTGACTTTGTCAGTCTTGCTCAGTGGCCTGATTTCAGTCAAAAACCATATATAGTTTGCAAAAATCGGATACAGTACGCAAATTTCACTAAATCTGCGCAATTTTTCAGAAATCGTATCGTATACAATCTCCAAAATAAGAACAAATATATAATATTCAAATAATATTATATATTATCTAATCATGTTATACCATATCATATTTCATCATGATCCAATCATAAAATCATATAAGGCATAATTCAGAAAATTGAAATTAAATCTGAAAACATAAAATTGCATATTTCAGGCCCTAAACGGCGTCAAACGCCTTACAGACGAGTCGGTGATAGCATAAGCTATCAGTTTTGTTCAGACGCTCGTTTCCCTTTCCGAAAAGGTACTCATTTGCAAAAATCGGACACTAGAAATAGATTTCAGCAAATCTGCAGCAGCCGTTTCAGAATCCATATCGAATACGATTCTCGTAATTAGAATAAACATAAATCATATACATATCAGTATACATACAGATTATAAGATCATCATATGATCATCCCAATCATCATTAACTTACAGTTTATGCATATATATCAAAACTTAGCGCATCATACACTGACAATCACAAAGCATGCTCATATATATATCAAAACTGTAACAAATAAATGAATTAAAACGTTTTCGCAACCTGGCTCTGATACCATGAAGGGTTTCGAGCACATAAACGCAGCGGAATAAGCGTGAAAAATAAATAAAAATCGAAACCCTCCGCAGGATCCATGCGAAAACACAAGATTTAATTCGGAGATTAAGAATAAATACCTTAAGAAGCTTTAACAATTTAATAAGGGAGAATTAAAGAGGTCCAAGCTTCTTGAATCACCACGCATCCCGCTCTCGCAATCTACGCTCTACCGGTATCCACACGAACGCTTGATCTTTGAAGGAGCGATGTACTAGCATCCGAAAACCAACTTCTCTCTATCTCCATCTTCATCTCTCAAACGGCTAGGGTTTTTTTCTTGAACCTCTAACCCTAATTTTGAGAGTTTAAGATGTTTATATAGAGAGAAAAAATCTGTTTTTCTAAAGCCCAATCCCATTGGGCTTTTATTAAAATTAGAATTCTTAATTAAAATAATTAATTAAGTCAAACTTAATTAATATTCTAATATAATTCTAATTCTAATAATTAGTAAATTTGAAATTCTATTTAATTAATTAATTAAGTCTCACTTAATTAATATTATAAATAAAATCGAATTACTATTTAATTTAAATTCATAATTTAAATTAAATCTCCTTCAAGCATTCTTGTGTGTGACCCTGTAGGTTATTATAACGTTGGCAATAATTTTATTATTCAATAAAATTATAAACAATGAGCGGCATCTAGTAATACATCATTGCTACCCAAGTAATAATAAAAAATCGGTGATTCGATTAAACCTTTCGTGACTAATGTTCCATGTAATATAATCCTTTTAACCTTGATATTATAGATTAAACTTGAGGCATGGTTTGTGTCATCCTCTTCATAATTTAATCTTTATTTTCTTGATCGATGAGTAGACTATTCAAACAAATCAATATTTGAGCATGGCCATGCATTTCATAGTCTCACTCAAACAAGAGGCCAATAATATCACTCCTATAAATAGGAGGGTTAAATCCCATCTAGATCATTCATATCTCTCACATGATTCATAATATACCCAACAACCATCTTTATCATTACCCGGTTAAAGATAACTTTTGATGAAATCAAAGTATATTAATTCTCATGTAGAACTATAATGATTTCAGGTCTAAGGATCATTACACCATTATCACTGTGAGATTTCTTATGACACTATTTATAATCTTCCATGTAGAATCTCACGGTGGGTCAGTCCAGTACACTGTACTCTTACATGTACCTATGCATTGACTTTAGCATCTCTATACTAATAACCAATGAGATATGGTCATCAGTCAATCAACATACTAGTCTCGATGTATTATTATTGTCCTTATAATAATAATACTCGACTAGGGACATTTAAGAATATGATACTCTTAACATATATAATCTCATGTTCAAATCTCATATTTGAATCTATATAATTTGTATCATATTCTAAGGACATTTATTATGCTAACATTTATAACGCAGTAAATAAAGACATAATAAACTTATATTTTAATAATCACTAAAACATAATGACATAATAGCGTTTCTAAAACTCTAATGTATTGTCTCTAGGGCACCTACACTAACATTAACAACAAAAAAATTATCAAAATTGGTCCACCCAAACCACACTTTCATTTGGTTCAAACAACATCATAATACCCATACCGAAACCTACACAAATATAATAATTTGACAACCAACCTTGTTCGATTGCTTCGATACACTTTAGGATTGGGAGCTATTTCCAAATCGAACAATCAATCCCCAAAATATTACTACTCTACGTCAGATTTAGGATTTGGAGATAATTTGTACAGCATTCCCTGAGCTCCACTCCAAGATTTGCTAGAGTACGTTGTTGATTGAATCTATGGGGTGAATTAGGGTTCATTGATTTGGGGTGTTTTTACGGTAAGGAGAAGAAGGAGAACAAGGGTATTTTCGTCATGTATTTAGAGTACGTGCAGTGCACGTAAAAGCAAGTTAATGGTTAGTAACTCTGTGAGTTGAAAGTTAAACATTGTGTCGTTTTTATTAAAAAAAAAGTTTAGTGACGTTTTTTTAAACTAGACTAAAGTTTTGTGACGTTTTTTTAAATTTTGCCTTATGAAATGGATAAATTTTACTAAACTATATCCATTTTTTACCAATTGCAGTGTACTATATCCTTTTTTTTTACAGATCGCCCTATATATGTAAACTTGCTACGGTTTATTATTTTACTCCTAACGGCATCGATTTTTTTATTAGTTTGACAATTATATCTCTACTTTAACTGGTCTAAGCACCCTTTCTCTTCCTCCCTTGCTACCTAACTTTCTTTCCATTTTTTAAATAATTAAAATATACTTATCTAAAATAACTCTTCACCTTTCTCTTTTTTATTTTCTATTTCTAACTTTTCTCTATCAAATCTCATACCAAATTCAAAATTTCCATCTTATTGCTTTTTATTGTAAAAATAATAGAGACGATGTTGTAAAAATAATAGAGACGATGCTAGAATGTATAAGAGACAAGAGAATAAAGTATAATTTTCATTCCCATCATTTCTTCAAGTCTGTACATGCCTATTTATAGGCTTACAAAAGAAGTTGAAAGGACAAACATGGAGTAAATGGTGAGTGGAGAACATGGAGAACATGGGGTTAGTGAAGAAAATGGGATAATGGAGAGACATTCACATTAATTGATTTTTAACAATCCCCCTTGAATGTCTCGTAATTGTGGATAAGAATATGCTTCGATACTACCTCATTAAAAACCTTACCAAGAAAACCCAATGGGACAAAACTTGGTGAAGGAAAAAAAGAGTGCAGTGCATATCTTTTCTCCCCCTGAAAAGATCATCCTTTTAGATCTTTCAAATGACAAATCTCAATCATGTTTACCATCTTTTCAAATGTTGTCGTAGGTAGAGCCTTAGTGAACAAATCTGCTGGATTCTCACTTGACTTTATCTGCTGAACACTTATTTCACCATTTTGTTGAAGATCATGAGTGAAGAAGAACTTTGGTGAGATATGCTTCGTTTTATCACCTTTGATGTAGCCATCCTTTAGCTGAGCTATGCATGCTGTATTATCTTCAAATAAGGTTGTGGGGATATCTTTATCGACTGAAAGGCCACACGTTCCCCGAATATATTGAGATATGACCTCAACCAAACACATTCACGACTTGCCTCGTGGATTGCCAATATTTCTGCATGATTAGTTGAAGTTGCTACTAGTGTTTGCTTTGTAGAACGCCATGAAATTGATGTTCCTCCGCAAGGTGAACACATATCCTGATTGAGATCGGGCTTTATGTGGATCATATAAATACCCTGCATCTGCATACCCAATTAAATCCGATTTGGACAGGTTAGAATAATACAAGCCCATATCTATGGTCCCTTGAAGATATCTAAATATATGTTTCACACCATTCCATTGTCTTCGAGTTGGTGAGGAACTATATTTTACCAATAAATTTACCACAAAAGATATATCAGGACGTGTATTGTTAGCAAGTTACATCAATGCTCCAATAGCACTAAGATATGGTACTTCAGGACCAAGTAGTTCTTCATGTTCCTCACGAGGTCTAAATACATCTTTATTAACATCTAATGACCTCACTACCATGGGAGTACTTAAGGGATGAGCTTTATCCATGTAAAACCTTTTAAGTACTTTTTCCAGATAAGTGGATTGATGCAAGAAAATCCCATCTTTCAAATGTTCAATTTGAAGACCTAAACAATATCTTGTTTTTCCAAGGTCTTTCATTTCAAATTCTCTCTTTAAACATTGTACGGCATGTAATAACTCTTCAGGAGTTCCGATAATATTTAAATCATCAACATAAACAGCAATTATAATAAATTTTGATCCTAAACTTTTTATATACACACATGGGCATATAGGATCATTATTATAACCCTCTTTTATTAAAAATTCACTCAGACGGTTATACCACATCTGTCCTGATTGTTTCAATCCATATAACGCTTTGTTTAACTTAACTGAGTAAATTTCCCGGGAATTATCATTATGTGCTTCTCGCACTTTAAATCCTTCAGGGATTTTCATATATATATATCATGGTCTAACAAACCATACAAATAGGCCGTGACCACATCCATGAGGCGCATTTCAAGTCTTTCATGCACTGCCAGACATCAAATATCGAAATATTTTTGCATCCACCACAGGAGAATATGTCTCTTCATAATCAATACCAGGCATCTGGGTAAAACCTTGTGCGACAAGCCGTGCTTTATATCTAGTAATCTCCTTTCGTTCATTTCTTTTTCGTACAAATACCCATTTATAGCCCACTGGTTTGATCTCTTTTGGTGTTCGGGCTACAGGTCCAAAAACTCCTCATTTTTCAAACGAGTCTAATTCAGACTTAATTGTCTCTTTCCATTTTGGCCAATCATTTCTATTTCTACACTCTTCCACAGAGGTAGGTTCATGATCCTCGTTTTCATTTATGATATCGCGCGCTATATTATATACAAAAATATTGTCGACAATTATATTATTCCGGTCCTATCTTCTTTCCGTAATGACATAGTTAATCGAGATCTCTTCATTTTCATTAATTTCAGGTACCTGATTCTCTTCATTATTAACTATGTCAATGGTCTCTTCTGGAGAGACATCCTCGATTTGACAATCATGGTTATTTGCTCTTTTTCTTTTTCGAGGATGTTTATCTTTGGAACCAAGTGGTCTACCACGCTTCAAGCGTGTCTTAGACTCACTAGCAATTATAGGTTGTCCTTCAGGGACATCAATTTTTACAGGAGCATTTACAGCTGGAATATGAGATTTTGTTACTCTTTTGTGGTCAGTAAATGCGTCTGGCAGTTGATTTGCAATACCTTGCAAATGAATTATCCTTTGAACTTCTAATTCACTTTCTTTTGTTCGAGGATCTAAACTTTTAAATGATAATTCATTCCATGAAATCTCTTTTTCCAACTGTTTATTATCTCCCCCTAATGTTGGGAATAGTGATTCATCAAAGTGACAATCTACAAACCTTGCAGTAAACAAATCTCCAGTCGTCGGTTCAATATACTTGATTATAGATGGAGATTCAGACCCAACATATTTTCCCGTCCTCCTTTGAGGTCCCATTTCTGTGCGTTGTGGTGGATTAATTGGGACATATACCACACATCCGAAAATTCGTAAATGAAAAATATTTGGTTCCTGACCATGAACCAATTATAAGGAAGAATTATCATTATAACTGGTTGGCCGGATGCGTATAAGTTGTGCTGCATGTAAAACAGCATGTCCCCAGGCCCAAACGGGGAGATTTGATTTCATAAGCATTGGTCTAGCAATCCATTGGATCCGTTTTATAAATGATTCTGCCAAACCATTTTGAGTGTGAATATAGGCTGCTGGATGTTCCACTTTTATCCCAATTGACATACAATAATTCATAAAAGATTGGGATGTAAATTCACCAGCATTATCAAGACGAATTGTCTTTATCGGATAATTAGAAAAATGTGCCCGCAACCGAATTATTTATGCAAGTAATCTTGCAAAAGCCAAATTACAAGATGATGATAAACACACATGTGACCATCGAGTTGATATGTCAATTAGAACCATAAAATACCGAAACGGTCCACACGGGGGATGAATCGGACCACATATATCACCATAAATTCGTTCTAAAAATGATAGTGATTCGTTCTTTATTTTGGCTGGTGAGGGTCTTGTAATTAACTTTCCTTTGGAACAAGCAACACAAGAAAATTCATGGGATTGAAAAATCTTTTGGTTTTTCAATGAATGACCACATGATTTCTCGATAATTTTTTGCATCATCGTTGAACCGGGATGACCTAAACGATCATGCCAAACCTTAAATATATCAGTAAACTTCTGGTTTACAGTATCAGTAAACTTCATATATACTGTATTATATGATTCAACCATTCTTATAGTTGTATAATACAATCCAGATGAGAAAGCTGGTAATTTTTCTAACACACACTTTTTGCCCATCATAGTTGAGGTAATACAAAGATATTCAATACCTCTTTCATTCATAGTCTCAATATAATATCCATTTAGACGAATATCTTTAAACCTTAATAAGTTTCTTTGAGACTTAGGCGAAAATAATGCATTTTCAATTATGAATTTTGTGCCTTCTGGCATTATAAAATTTGCTCTTCCGGAGCCTTCAATTATCTTTACACAGCCTGATATGGTATTGACATGTGCTTGATCATTTCTCAGATTAGAAAAATATTTCTTATCTTTAAGAATGATTTGTGTAGTAGCACTATATGCAAGACATATATCCCCAACTTGGATCTTGAATTAATACATATTCATAATCTAGATAAAGAAAAAAAATGTGAATAAATAAACTTGAAAGAAATATAAAACATATAATAATAATGAAGAATGACATTAATTTGAAATAAAATTAAGCTAAAGAAAACTTTAACAAAACTGAAACAAACTGAAATAAAACATAGTTCATAGCAAACTTAAACATAGAAACAAAATAACAAGCAGAAAGAAACTTCAAATATCAAAGCATCTTGATCACTTCTGGTCACATCCATCTTCAGGATAGATAAGGAAATCAGCTGCATCCAGGTGCATTAGATCATCGAGGCCTTCGGTGAAATCATTGGAGTCGTCAGCAATGAAATTTTCTTCAACATTCTTTCTTTTGTTCTTCAACGACTCTTGATGAAAATCAATAAAATGCTTGGGAGTATGACAAGTACGCAACTAATGGCCTTACATCATGCATCGGTGGCAAATGCTTTCCTTCATCTTCTTATTCATGCCACCATCATCGTTTCCTCGTGATTCATCCCTAACATTGTGGTTACTTCGACCACCGGGGAAATAACCTCTTCCTCTTCCTCGTCCACGTCCACGTCCACATCCACAGCCTCGGCCACGACCACGACCACGATTATTACTGAATGCTATCACATTCACTTCATGGAATGGAGCAGAGCCAGTAGGACGAGACTCGTGATTTTTCATCAATAACTCATTATTTTGCTCAGCAACAAGAAGACAGTATATCAAATCCCCGTATTTTGTAAAACCCTTTTCACAGTATTGTTGTTGCAAGAGCACATTAGATGCATGAAACATGGATAACGTTTTTTCCATCATATCAGAATCAGTAACAGTTTCACCACATAATTTCATTTGTGAACTGATTTGAAAAATAGCCGAGTTATACTCACTAACAGATTTAAAATCTTGAAAATGGAGATGCATCCAGTCGTAATGTGCTTTTGGAAGAATCACAGTTTTCTGATGATCATACCTCTCTTTCAGTGATTTCCAAAGATCTGTCAGAATCTTTGACCGTGAGGTATTCAACTTTTAACCCCTCATGAAGGTGATGGCGAAGAAATATCATTGCCTTCACCTTATCTTGGTTGGATGTTTCTTTTGATTCATCAATTGTCTCCTTGAGACCTTTAGCATCCAAATGGATCTTCGCATCCAACACCCACGACAAGTAATTCTTGCCGGTAATATCAAGAGCTTCAAATTCAAGCTTGACAAGGTTCGACATGATGAAACTATATATATATATATATATATATATAATGTGCAATTAGAAAAAAATAAATATTAGATCAAACTATAACTTTTCTGATACACAAGATCCAAATGAATGGCGAGTGTAGAGCATACTTAGTTATAGTGACCTTAATATTATAAAAGAAGTTGAAAGGACAAACATGGAGTAAATAGTGAGTGGAGAACATGAAGAACATGAGGTTAGTGAAGAAAATGGGATAATAGAAAGACATTCACATTAATTGATTTTTAACACTTTTAATTAACATAACCTTATTAAGCTTTAGTATCAAGCAGGGGTATATGTGGAAGAAATTATGGCCAAAATCAGTCAAAGATGTTCACGTGGTATCATGTATACCACGTGATACCCAAATTTAATAAAGTACATTGATCTGCACCAAAGAGATATATGGAGTTTACCGAATTGCAAAAAAGAAGATATTAGTATAGTTATTGCAAATTGGTGAAACACATATATAGTCTAGTAAAATTTAACCTTCTGATATATGATAAAGGATTGTTAATGATGGTTAATTAAGGTGGAAATCCAAGCTCCAAACTCATATGAATGAAGCTACGTATACTGTAGGTTAGGCCTTAGGATTTAAGCTGAGCATATAAATTTTGTAAAATGAATTTGTTCAAGGAGGTGGATATTAAACCAGCCAATGTATGCACGATAAAATGTCCTCAGTAAGCAATAAGAATTAATGAAGGTTTTCATTCCTTTTCATATATAATATATTAGTACTAATCTATGCGAGTATAATTCATACAGTTTTCAAAAATATGCAGAATTTGTTTGGGAATTATTTCCTCCAGTGAATTTTGTTCTGAATTTTGTTTGAGACTTCGACACGATTAATATAAATTACCAATTAAATACTAGATCATACCAATCACACAAAGCACGCACAAAATTGTCCCGATTGGGATTTTTGCCTTAATCTAAGAGAGGAAGAACCGAGAGAGTATTCAACTAGAGAACATACAATAATATTATAATTCTCACCACGACCCTCTGTCAAACCTAACTGAAACTACTTTTTGTTTACAATGGAGAAATCTCTCACCTTTCAGATGAAGTGCTCTCTTCTTCTATTCGGCACTCAATAGAATCATATATCTCTTTTAGCCTTTTACATTGATTTATAGAGATCTAGAGAAACTCTAGTTTGATACACTTGATTCACTAATCCAAGGTACACTAAAGAGATAATCATACGTTGAGAGCCGTATGATCTAATATGAAGACAAAGTTGAGCTTTACATGAAATTAGATGAAATGATTGAGGGTAAATGAAATTGATTTTAACTACAAGGTTATAGTAGACTCATTTATATTCCCTAGGAAGTTAATAAATCATTCTTTTGGAATAGTATGAGAAAAGATTGTGTAGAACTAGCATCATGAAAGTGATGAGTTTGATAATGAGTTTCTAATGATGAGTCTCAAAGAGTTGGTGTTTAATTCTTAGAAACTTGTATTGGAAAAATGAACTTGAAAAGTGTTTTGTGGAAATGAATAATTTGATATTGTACTCCATGTTGATAAATACAAGAATGAGATGAAAGAATTGAATAAGATGTGAATAAAGTGAATTGAAAACATGAATATTGAAGGGTATGAGTACACATGATTATGGAACATGAAAAGATGTGGTTCTAGAGGTTTAGTGAGACCCAAGCACTGGCAAGTGATGAAAATAATTAATTGATTTAAGATTTGGCTATATGGGCTATCTCGATATCTTTGTTTAAGTCCGGTAAGAGGGGAAGCTAACTCTAGGTGGTGTAATTTATTCATGTTTTAAACGTAAGGATTAGGCACTAGGAGAAGATGTAATAGATCTTGGACAAACGTAAGTGGGGTGTCTGTGTATAGTCTCACGGTGGATTCTGGACTATAGACCAGGTCAGATGGTGGATTCCTAGGCTGTGGTTGCTTGCGGAGTGAGACGATCCTCAATTAAATTCGAGACTAAGATTGGTTTGACGGTGGATTCCAGGACCATGAATAGTCGGGCGGATGGGAGGTAGTTCACCATTATATATATGTATATACTGGGGCAAGAGCGGCACTTACAGGATGTTCGCACGATGGGGATTTCTGTATATCTTGACGGTGGATTCCAGGGCTGGGGTCTGTACTCGTGGAATGTCTAAAACTTGTTTCTATTACCGAGTAGTTGTCATGGAGATGGATTAAACTCTTTAATGTGGAGTAAGTAGGTGCTTGCCCTTAGACCTATGTAGTATGGATGCATAGAATCCGAACAATTATGCATTGGTATCATCTTAGAGTAAAACATCTGCATTAGAAATTAAGGCATTGCATACACCGACATGTTTAGGATAGTCACTTTTCACACTTTGTTTTACATTCAAGTTTGTGTATGCTAAAGTAAGCGAGTGCCTATATTATGGCATGGCATAGCGAGGATGGTCGTGTGTAGTATTTCGTCAGTTGTATGTAACTGACGTGCCCACAGTATTCAATGCAGGGCTCGGATTGGCTAAGACTGGAAGATGACTTTGAAGCTAAAGATTTTTTTAAATGTTGATGATTAAATTGTACATGCTTTGTAATCTTTAACTTTTTCCGCTGCGGTGGTGTAAAATAAACAGTGTTGTACATAAAAGTTTTTAAATTCCTTATAAAATTGTATGAAATGAAGTGATCCTGTTATATTACGAATTACCGTATTTTGGAATTTAGGGCATTACAGAGTGGTATCAGAGCCCAACTTCAATGAGTAGTACAAAATTACAAGGACGTCACAATTATGGTGGACATTAAAAGTGTGAGTTCAGTTTATAGAGATTTAAATGTAAGTGATTTATATTTGTATTGCTCTATACACTGATGTTTTATCCTCCCTTTCCCTATTGGATGGCTGGAGTCATGAATGCAAGTTCAATAACTACTTCATTCACGATGCTCCCCTCGTATACATTGATGTGAGATTGTATGCGAGTATATTTTTCCTTGGTATCAGAGTGGCGCACGGAAGCGTGGTGGGTTTGAACATACATTCATGATACCTTACACGTAGACACACTTCCCTCTCAAATTTTTCTTCGTGGATTTTCATCATAGTACTTTTTCAACATTTAATATTTTTCAAATAAATATTTTCTTATACTATTAAATCACTTGAATATCTATTATTTTGTATATCTTCCTTAGTCTTGATCTTTTTGAATTTGTTTTATCTGTCTTTCAGTCTTAAAATTTTGTCCTTCATGTTTTTATGTCACTTTTTGTTTATCCGTTTACATTGCTAAAACTTAACGTATTTTATTAAGTTTTAAATTACCGCTTGTTACATTAATATTGCAACTATTATTTTCTTCATTTATTATTTCTATTATACTTTTAAAATTTTGAATTTTTCGTATGTGCATTCATTTTATATGATTTGATTTTGTGGTACTATATTTTTCCATTATCTTATATTGCCTTATATATTTTAGTATATTTTTAACAAGATTGTTATATTTTTACTTATATAGATATGACATATTTCTACAAATTATAAACCCTCTTCCTACTATTTTTGTAATATAGCTTATATTTGATATTTAAAATCTATCATTTTATTTTAATATTTTATCAATGTAATTTTATCCTCTTACTATCCCAACTTGTACGTCCATTTTTATATCACCAATTTCAAAAAAAAAAAAGTAACCCCATACTTTATTAAAAACCCAACATCCAAGCACAGATGGAAGATTGCATCTTTTCATCTCCCATTCTGGTGCAACCTGATGTCGAGAGGGCAAATCTGCAACTAGACATCATTGAAGGCAAACTGCAACTGGATATTGGGGAGGCAAAGTCTGCAACCGAACGTCCAAAAGGCAAACTGCAATCGGAAGTCATAGAGGCAATTTGTAACGCCCCAAATTTTTTTTTCTTTTTTTTTTTTGAAAACTAAACCTCGAAATTCAATTCTTTCAATTTCTATATCACTTTAAACATAAACTAAGAAAGTTATATTTTAGGGAAAATTTTGACAGAGTCTCCCCTGTAAATTTTGCCCCGAAACACAAAAAGCTTACGGAATTCTGCTCAAAATTCCGTAGCTCACAATCCACATAATATTTTCATGGGCTCCCCAGGTCAAAATGAGCAGATACACACAGGCAATATAATATAATGCTCTGGGGGCCAAACGCATAACGGATTATCAAATATCAATTAAAAACCATAAATTTCTTTGAAAAACGAGGTAAAATTTTAGAAAAATCCTTGTAAAACCTACTACAGAGTCCGGTACTCCACAACGAGATGGGTACGGGTCACAAACATACCACACCACCTCACACTATACTCATCATCGTCATATACATGCTTATACACCCATAATACAATTTAAATCATAAATTTTACTATTCCTATAACTAAATAGTACAAAGTTTTAAAATAAAAATTTATCCTACCAATCCACGCCTCACCTCTGCACTGATGAGAACCTGCAACAGTGGGGGATCTAGGGTAGTCCTCAGACTCCCCTAACCCCCCAAACACTAAGAGGTCAGCCATTTCTGGTGTGAGTATAGTTATTAATCTAATAACAAATTAAAATAGTATAAAGAAAATAATTTAAACTTACAAATACCAAGTTAAGATAATGCAACCTGAATCCTGAACACAACAACATCATCAATACGACGATATATCAAATACTTTCCAACCTGCATTCAACTATATAATTATCCGTAACTTCACACATTTCACTATATGCTTCACTTCAACCTTGTATATATATCCTTATCTTACATTCGCAAAATACGAATATTCATCTTTCCACACTTACCGTCATATCAGCATTTCACTATTTATATTAATATAACTACATGATGTTATTACATCATTTTTCCAACTCTATTTAGTCATGCGTTTCATTTACTTATATTATGTCATCAACACACACATTTATCCTGGAAGTTGTGCCGAGGCAGGTAGTTCCCACCATTTCCACGAAAATAGCGGGCGAGTAGTTCCCCGACACACTTCCAAGGTACATAAACTCATATCACAACATACTTTCTGTAATACCCCGATTTTTCTTAATACTTAAAGATTATTTATGTGTAGCTTATTTTTTTCCACATGATGAATAAAGTATTATTTTCGATAAAGTATTCTTCTTAAAGCCCAAATGTTGATTTGTTTTCCCTTTTAAAATATTTATTTTGGCCCAAATGAACTTAAGCCCATAAACTTAACATTTTATTTATTTATTTTCCTACAACTTGTATGTATAGCATCTTTTTCTTTTTTTCCGGGTATTTTGGGGTGCATTTTATGGAGTGGAGTTTGTGTGTGCACGTGCACTTTATGTACACGTGCAAATGACACATACTTGGCCGGATTTGAGGAAGTAATGGACTTGATCATGGGTAGTTATATCTTGAGGTGTGGGTAGTTTCTCAACTCCCGGTTGGATCTGTAGAACCCCGTATTTTCAAATATTATTTTAATTGTTTGAAAATGAATTTAAATGATTTTTGAGGATTTAATAAATGTTTTCTAAGAAATTTATTCTTTGGTACACGTGCAAAACACGTGCAAATGACCTTTCAGAAGTTTGAAAAGTTAAGTTTTCTTTATGAAAAATCACTATTTATTATTTGAGAATTATTTAGTATTTTTCCAGATTTTTCTGAAATTAAATGTGCGTATTTGCAATTTTTGAGAAAAGAAGGACTTATTTGCAAAATTGACAATTTTGAGGGTTGAAGTGCAAAATATGTTTTCTGGACTTACCGATCAGTACTTGTTGAGGTTTGAGAATATACTTTTCTATTAGATCCTAATTTAAAGGGACATTTGGTTTAATTTTCAAAGAAAGGAATTACATATGCAAAATGTATTTTGAAAAGGAGTACTTTGTAAAGTGGGAATAAAACCCTGATTTTCTATCCGGCACATATATAAGAGAAATTCTCTTTCCAGCCGTCATTTGTTAAAAGAATACAGATTTTGGTGATTTGGGTTTGAAGAACAAAGGAGGATTCTTGGATCTAGCAAGGAGAAAGTTTGTGGATCTTTTCTTCAATCAAGGTGAGTTGGTTTGTTTTGTTGTGTTTGTTTTGCTTGTTTATTTAATTGATGAATGGCATAGGATCTCTCGTTACGCTTATTTGTGATCATTGTACCATTATTTTGTTAGTCCCATTGTATATGATATGGATTCTTTATTTGATATGGACGATTAGAACTTCTATTTGATATTTGGACCATGATGAGAAAAAGATGTAGATTTGTTGAGGATATGTGGATTTATGAGATCATGTTGTTGGAAAGCAAATTAAGAATTGTTTATGTTGTGATCAGATGATAAACATTTGGATCTTGAGATTGTAGATCAGATTTTGACTGAGTTAAGGAAGACATTTGAAGAGAAAAACCCTAATTGAAGGATTATGAGTTTAGATCATGAGGATATGAGATTTGAGTATTTGATTGATTGAAAAATGTACCCATGATGGAGACTGTTGAGAATTGTTCATTTGCCCGAATATAAATTAACTTTATGATCAGTAATTCTTTAGAAAACTTCAAGATGATTTTGTGTTCAGATCTGTAGCCGTCAGTCGACTGATCTGATGTGCAGTCGACTGGTACGAGCCTACTGTGTATATTTTGAGTCTTGAGATTTGTTCGGGACAGTCGACCTAGACTGAGGTCAGTCAACTGGTCCTCTGCTGGTGATTTCGTTCAGTTCCTTCGGGACGGTCGACTGATAACTTAACAAGTCGACTGATCTTCCCTTAGTTTATTTCTGAGAAGTGTTGGATTATGCCCTCTGGACAGTCGACTGGTCCATTGTACAGTCGACTGGTCCTGAAGGATCTTTGTATTTGATTTGAGATATTTTGTTTAGTGTTTGATTTTGAGACATTTGTTTAGTACTTGATTCTGAGATATTGTTCAGTATTTGATGTTGAGATATTTGTTCAGTGTTTGATTTTAAGATGTTCAGTTAAGTATTGGTTTTTGAGATGTTCAATTAAGAACATGATTTTGGAAATATTTTGTTGAGCCACTTGTTAAGTGGAAATTTGTTCAGATATTTGTTTTTGAGTCTCTAGAGGTAGGTGACCCTAGTATACCGGTGTTTGTTCAGTTATTTGTTGAGGCCCATTGAGGCAAATTTTCAGTTATTCAGATTTTTAGTCCGGTAGGGTACACTACTCTAGGAGATTTGTTCAGTAACCCAACTAATAAGGACAGGCATTAGTAGTGTCATGACGAATGGGAACTTGAGTTATGCACCTCAGTATGGCTTTTGATGTAGGATTTAATCTCCTGAATTATCCAAGTAGTTAACTTGAGATGTGTGATTTATCTCCGGAATTATCCAGGTAGTTAACCTGAGATGTGAGGTATTTCTCCGGAATTATCCAAGTAATTATCTTGAGATGCGGGATTGAACTACGGAATGATCGGAGTCGAGGCGACGCTTTTGGGGTATTATTGTGGTGATGAGTCTATGTTTAGATGTGGGATGATCTCCTGAATTATCCAGGGTAAATACCTGTGATGTGGGATCAATCTCCGGAATGATCAAGCATGGGCAAATTATCATAGTTTATCTTCATCTCTGAGTAGTCATCGTTGTCAGCATGTAGTCATGATGTTTTCTTGAATCACTTTTATGCATTTGGATATCCTGTTTTCGGCACACACTTGGCTTTGGTTTTGGTATCACCCCTTATTCTTTGTTGTTACTTCATACTTTAGTGTTGATTATTATTTGTTGGATATTATGTTTTATGTTCATTTATGTTATTTGTTTGATTAGTTGCCACTCACACCATTTTTATGGCTGACCCCTTTAGTTTGGGGGTTAGGGTTCAACTCTAGCCTCACTGGTTGCAGGTTACTGCTTAGATTGGAGGTTGGATGCTTGAGTGGGCAAATTTGAGATTATTGGATTATTTAGTGATTGGTGTAAAAGAATTGTAAAGACATATTGTGTTGTTATAGAGCTGTTAATAAAGATTAATTTGAGTTGAGATGATTAGACTTCCGCTGTGAATTGTAATAATTGTTGTAATAAAGAAGAAAATGTTAGTGGTGTTGTTGGTGTTTATTGTTCTATTGAAGTGGATTGCTGGGATTTCGCCACTTATTTTCTAAGCTCTCATATTAGAAATTTGGGGCGCTACAGAGATTGGTATCAGAGCTCCGCTTCAATATAATAATAGACTTAGTATGACAACCAACCTAGGTGTGGACACTAGAGAGTGAGTACCTAGGTGTGGACATCAGAGTGTGAGTATCACATAGAATATGATGTTTGGTTTGAAATTATGGTTTGACTTTGCCATAGGACATTGGTATGAGTTTAAATTGTGAGTGTGTTGTTCTAACTTTACTCTCGTTTTGCAGTATTCAAAATGGTTGCACCCAGAGGTAGAAATGGTGGCAACAATGAGGATGGTTCTGGTAGTTCCCGAGGTAATGGGATCGACCTTGAAGCTGAGTTTGCCAAGGTATATCAGACGTTGAATACGCTGATGGCACTCAATGTGGCGCAGCAGCAAGCGCAGCAGCAGAATCCGCCGCCGAATCATGGAGCTGGTCATGGATTGGTGAATGCCGACCCCATCAAGCAGATTGAATCCTTTAAGAGGATGAGGCCGCCAGTCTTTGAGGGGCAAGCTGATCCAACAGCAGCAGACGATTGGATTCGGAAGATGCAGACGATCTTCGAAGTATCGGAGACTCCAGCAGCCAGTAAGGTGAAGTTGGCTTCTATGCAACTTGAGAAAGACGCTGGTGTCTGGTGGGAGTCACTGAAGAGGACTCTAGGAGATCAGCTGACATGGGAAGGTTTTCTGGAGGAGTTCAGAGATCGCTTCTTTCCTCTTGATGTTCAGGAGAAGAAGGCGACTGAGTTCATGAACCTTCAGCAGGGGAGCATGACTGTTCGGGAGTATGAGACGAAGTTCGCTCAACTTTCGAGGTTTGCACCAGAATTGGTCATGGATGAAGCAAAGAAGGCCAAAAAGTTCGAGCAGGGCTTGAGGCCGAACTTAAGGTCAAGGATGGTTCCGTTGGGTATCAGGAGATTCGAGAAGCTGGTCAGGAGGGCCGCAATGACTGAAGAGGATATGGACTTGTTTCAGAAGAAGCAGGATTCTTGGAACCGGAACAAGAGGCCAGCATCAGGCCAGAGTAGGAAGAGATTCCCCGCGAAGCAGGCGAAGTTCAGTGGACCGGTGCAGAAGGCGTCTGGAGCTCAGGGAGTGACCTGTTACTACTGCAAGGAAGTAGGACATTACAGGTCAGCATGTCCGAAGTTGGCAGAGCATGTTTGTTCTCAGTGTGGGCAGACTGGACACTCAAAGCCCCATTGTCCACAACTGAAGAAAGATGGTTCGGGTGGAAGCAAAGTCCCGAAGAGGCAAGGGCGAGTATTTGCATTGACCGAGGAGGATGCGAGGAACTCGGAAGATGTAATACAGGGTATGCAGGAATTTTGATTTCTTTCATTTTGAATCAGTGTAATGAATAAAAGCTTTTCTTTCAGAATAATTTAAGATTGAGTATCATTCTTATTGTAACAGGAGTTGTTTTAATAAATGGAATAAAAGCAAAGGTTTTGTTTGACACTGGTTCATCGCATACATTTGTATCGCCAAGTTTTGCAAAGGGCTTAGGTTTGGAACCTAAATTGTTTCCAGGCAGAGTTTTGTCGGTGGCAACGCCGTCAGGCGAGGAGCTGGTAGCGGATCGATATTACGAGGGCTGTGATATCGAGATTGGTGGAAGGATGTTCGGCATCGACCTGATCGAGCTACAAGTGTTGGGAGTGGATGTCATAGTGGGCATCGATTGGATGGCTATTTATGATGCCACGATTGATTGCAAGCAGAAGGAGGTGTTGGTGAAAGCACCAGGTGGACCCGCAGTAACTTTTCAAGGGAAGAAGAAGATTCCGCAGGTGGCTGCAATGGTATCTAAGAAGTCTATTGCAGATGAAGTCCAGGGCATTCCGGTGGTTCGAAGGTTTCCTCAGGTGTTCTTGGATGATTTTCCAGGATTACCGCCGCAGAGAGATGTGGAGTTTTGCATCAATGTTCAGCCGGGGAGTGCGCCGATTTCCAAGGCTCCGTACAGGATGGCACCTGTAGAGCAGGATGAAGTGAAGAAGCAGATTGAAGAGCTTTTGAGCAAAGGGCTTATCAGACCGAGTTCATCTCCGTGGGGAGCGCCAGTGTTGTTGGTTAAGAAGAAGGATGGGTCGATGAGGATGTGCATTGACTACAGGGAGTTGAACAGGGTGACTATTCAGAACAAGTATCCATTGCCGCGGATTGACGATTTGTTCGACAGGCTTCGAGGAGCAGCGGTGTTTTCGAAGATTGATCTGAGGTCAGGGTATCATCAGGTACGAGTCAAGGAGGAAGATGTGAGTAAGACAGCTTTCAGGACTCGTCATGGGTTGTATGAATTTTTGGTGATGCCATTCGGGTTGACGAATGCGCCAGCAGTTTTCATGGACATGATGAATCGGGTGTTGAGGCCATTCATTGATTCCTTCGTGGTGGTCTTCATCGATGATATCTTGGTATATTCGAAGTCGGAAGAGAATCATTCTAAACACTTGACAGCGGTATTACAGACATTGCAGGAGCACAGCTTGTATGCCAAATTGTCGAAGTGTGAATTTTGGAAGTCTGAGGTAGCTTTTCTTGGTCACATTCTTTCTAAGGAGGGAGTGGCTACTGATCCTCAGAAAGTGGAAGCAGTAAAGGATTGGCCCAGGCCGACGTCAGTGAAGGAAGTGAGAAGCTTCTTGGGATTAGCTGGTTACTACAGGAGGTTTATTCAGGGGTATTCTCAGATTGCTGTTCCATTGACAGGTTTGACCCGGAAGAGTGTGGCGTTCGTATGGACAGATAAGTGCGAGGAGAGTTTCCTTGAGTTAAAGGAAAGGTTGACTACCGCACCCATACTAGCATTGCCGCAAGCTGGAAAAGATTATGACATCTACAGCGATGCATCTCTCAGAGGTTTGGGATGTGTCTTGATGCAAGAAGGCAAGGTCATTGCTTATGGTTCGAGGCAGTTGCGTCCGCATGAGAAGAATTATCCGACGCACGACTTGGAGTTAGCAGCTATCATTTATGCCTTGAAGCTATGGAGGCATTATGTCTATGGTGAGAAGGTCAATATGTACACTGACCACAAGAGTCTGAAGTATATCTATCAGCAGAGGGATTTGAATCTTCGTCAGAGAAGATGGTTGGAAGTTTTGGAAGACATTCGTCCTGAGATCAAGTATCATCCAGGCAAGGCGAATGTAGTGGCTGATGGACTTAGCAGGAAGAGTAGTTTGTCAAGGTTGATCACTACTCGAAGAGAGTTGGCAGCAGAGATCGATCAGGCAGGTATCGAGGTGGTACTGCGAGGTTTAGGGGCATCTTTGGCTCAGTTGAGGCTGCAGCCGTCCTTGAGAGAGAAGATTGTGGAAGGTCAGAGATCAGATTCAGAGATCCAGAAGATGTTGCAGCAGGTTTCAGAAGGCAAGTTATCAGAATTTCGTGTCCAAGATGGAGTTCTTTGGTTGGGTGAGAGGTTGTGTGTTCCGGATGACGCAGAGTTGAGGGAGAGTATCTTGCAGGAAGCACACAGTACCTTATTGTCAGTTCATCCTGGAAGTACGAAGATGTACAGGGATATCAAACCCCACTTTTGGTGGTCTGGCATGAAGCGAGATGTAGCAGACTTTGTGGCAAGGTGTCTGACTTGTCAGCAGATCAAGGCAGAGAATCAGAGACCTGGAGGTTTGTTACAGCCGTTGCCCATTCCGGAGTGGAAGTGGGAGAATATCAGCATGGACTTTATTACGGGTTTGCCGAGGAGTTCGAAGGGCAATGACTCGATTTGGGTTGTTGTGGACCGATTGACTAAGTCGGCACATTTTCTAGCCATGAAGATTTCTTGGTCGATGGAGAAATTGGCTGAGTTGTATATTGGAGAGATTGTGAGACTTCATGGAGTTCCT
Organism: Hemerocallis citrina; assembly: GCA_017893485.1. NCBI lineage: Eukaryota > Viridiplantae > Streptophyta > Magnoliopsida > Asparagales > Asphodelaceae > Hemerocallis > Hemerocallis citrina. Next base: position 127,618,664 of record CM030362.1, read on the forward strand.
GTTTCGATTGTATCTGACAGAGATGCAAGGTTTACTTCGAGATTCTGGAAGAGTCTACAGGCAGCTTTGGGCACCAGGACTGATTTCAGTACGGCATTTCATCCGCAGACAGATGGTCAAACGGAGAGGGTGAATCGAGTGCTGGAAGATATGTTGAGAGCTTGCGTTATGGACTTTGGTGGTAGTTGGGAGAGATACTTGGCATTGGTTGAGTTTGCCTATAACAATAGTTACCATGCAAGTATTGGGATGGCACCGTATGAGGCTTTGTACGGCAGGAGGTGCAGGACACCTGTATGTTGGTATGAGGTTGGCGAGAGGCAGATGTATGGTCCTGAGATCGTACAGCAGACGTCAGAGCAGATTGAGCTGATTCGCAAGAGGTTAGTTGAAGCTCAGAGTCGGCAGAAGAGTTATGCTGACACTCGACGGAGAGATTTGGAATTTGAGGTTGGGGATTCAGTTTTTCTCAAGGTTTCTCCGACCAAAGGAGTAATCAGATTTGGTAAGGGTGGCAAGTTGGCGCCGAGGTACATTGGTCCGTACAAGATCGTGGAGCGGATTGGCAAGACCGCATACAGACTGAAACTTCCAGAGGAGTTGGCTCAGGTGCATGATGTGTTTCATGTATCATTGTTGAGGAAGTATGTGGCCGATCAGAAGCATCAGTTGGTGGAAGTTCCCGAAGATCTACAGGTGAACCTGAGTTACAAGGAACAGCCTGTTGAGATCGTTGATCGTAGGGAGAAAGTCCTTAGGAGCAAGGTGATACCTATGGTCAAGGTATTGTGGAGGAATCAGCAGTTCGAGGAGGCTACTTGGGAGCCAGAGGATCGCATGCTGAAGGATTTTCCTGAATTGTTTGTATGAATGTATTTCTTGTATGTGAATGGAATTCTTTGAATGACTGAACTATTGATTGATAATGATGTATTCCTTTATTTTGATTGTGATGTTATATGAAATTGTTTGGGTGATGATCTATTTATGAAGTATTATTTCCTTTTGTTGGTATGTGTTTGAACTCATTAGTAGTAGTTCTGAGGACAGAACTCTTCTAAGGAGGGAGTGATGTAGAACCCCGTATTTTCAAATATTATTTTAATTGTTTGAAAATGAATTTAAATGATTTTTGAGGATTTAATAAATGTTTTCTAAGAAATTTATTCTTTGGTACACGTGCAAAACACGTGCAAATGACCTTTCAGAAGTTTGAAAAGTTAAGTTTTCTTTATGAAAAATCACTATTTATTATTTGAGAATTATTTAGTATTTTTCCAGATTTTTCTGAAATTAAATGTGCGTATTTGCAATTTTTGAGAAAAGAAGGACTTATTTGCAAAATTGACAATTTTGAGGGTTGAAGTGCAAAATATGTTTTCTGGACTTACCGATCAGTACTTGTTGAGGTTTGAGAATATACTTTTCTATTAGATCCTAATTTAAAGGGACATTTGGTTTAATTTTCAAAGAAAGGAATTACATATGAAAAATGTATTTTGAAAAGGAGTACTTTGTAAAGTGGGAATAAAACCCTGATTTTCTATCCGGCACATATATAAGAGAAATTCTCTTTCCAGCCGTCATTTGTTAAAAGAATACAGATTTTGGTGATTTGGGTTTGAAGAACAAAGGAGGATTCTTGGATCTAGCAAGGAGAAAGTTTGTGGATCTTTTCTTCAATCAAGGTGAGTTGGTTTGTTTTGTTGTGTTTGTTTTGCTTGTTTATTTAATTGATGAATGGCATAGGATCTCTCGTTACGCTTATTTGTGATCATTGTACCATTATTTTGTTAGTCCCATTGTATATGATATGGATTCTTTATTTGATATGGACGATTAGAACTTCTATTTGATATTTGGACCATGATGAGAAAAAGATGTAGATTTGTTGAGGATATGTGGATTTATGAGATCATGTTGTTGGAAAGCAAATTAAGAATTGTTTATGTTGTGATCAGATGATAAACATTTGGATCTTGAGATTGTAGATCAGATTTTGACTGAGTTAAGGAAGACATTTGAAGAGAAAAACCCTAATTGAAGGATTATGAGTTTAGATCATGAGGATATGAGATTTGAGTATTTGATTGATTGAAAAATGTACCCATGATGGAGACTGTTGAGAATTGTTCATTTGCCCGAATATAAATTAACTTTATGATCAGTAATTCTTTAGAAAACTTCAAGATGATTTTGTGTTCAGATCTGTAGCCGTCAGTCGACTGATCTGATGTGCAGTCGACTGGTACGAGCCTACTGTGTATATTTTGAGTCTTGAGATTTGTTCGGGACAGTCGACCTAGACTGAGGTCAGTCAACTGGTCCTCTGCTGGTGATTTCGTTCAGTTCCTTCGGGACGGTCGACTGATAACTTAACAAGTCGACTGATCTTCCCTTAGTTTATTTCTGAGAAGTGTTGGATTATGCCCTCTGGACAGTCGACTGGTCCATTGTACAGTCGACTGGTCCTGAAGGATCTTTGTATTTGATTTGAGATATTTTGTTTAGTGTTTGATTTTGAGACATTTGTTTAGTACTTGATTCTGAGATATTGTTCAGTATTTGATGTTGAGATATTTGTTCAGTGTTTGATTTTAAGATGTTCAGTTAAGTATTGGTTTTTGAGATGTTCAATTAAGAACATGATTTTGGAAATATTTTGTTGAGCCACTTGTTAAGTGGAAATTTGTTCAGATATTTGTTTTTGAGTCTCTAGAGGTAGGTGACCCTAGTATACCGGTGTTTGTTCAGTTATTTGTTGAGGCCCATTGAGGCAAATTTTCAGTTATTCAGATTTTTAGTCCGGTAGGGTACACTACTCTAGGAGATTTGTTCAGTAACCCAACTAATAAGGACAGGCATTAGTAGTGTCATGACGAATGGGAACTTGAGTTATGCACCTCAGTATGGCTTTTGATGTAGGATTTAATCTCCTGAATTATCCAAGTAGTTAACTTGAGATGTGTGATTTATCTCCGGAATTATCCAGGTAGTTAACCTGAGATGTGAGGTATTTCTCCGGAATTATCCAAGTAATTATCTTGAGATGCGGGATTGAACTACGGAATGATCGGAGTCGAGGCGACGCTTTTGGGGTATTATTGTGGTGATGAGTCTATGTTTAGATGTGGGATGATCTCCTGAATTATCCAGGGTAAATACCTGTGATGTGGGATCAATCTCCGGAATGATCAAGCATGGGCAAATTATCATAGTTTATCTTCATCTCTGAGTAGTCATCGTTGTCAGCATGTAGTCATGATGTTTTCTTGAATCACTTTTATGCATTTGGATATCCTGTTTTCGGCACACACTTGGCTTTGGTTTTGGTATCACCCCTTATTCTTTGTTGTTACTTCATACTTTAGTGTTGATTATTATTTGTTGGATATTATGTTTTATGTTCATTTATGTTATTTGTTTGATTAGTTGCCACTCACACCATTTTTATGGCTGACCCCTTTAGTTTGGGGGTTAGGGTTCAACTCTAGCCTCACTGGTTGCAGGTTACTGCTTAGATTGGAGGTTGGATGCTTGAGTGGGCAAATTTGAGATTATTGGATTATTTAGTGATTGGTGTAAAAGAATTGTAAAGACATATTGTGTTGTTATAGAGCTGTTAATAAAGATTAATTTGAGTTGAGATGATTAGACTTCCGCTGTGAATTGTAATAATTGTTGTAATAAAGAAGAAAATGTTAGTGGTGTTGTTGGTGTTTATTGTTCTATTGAAGTGGATTGCTGGGATTTCGCCACTTATTTTCTAAGCTCTCATATTAGAAATTTGGGGCGCTACAGGATCTCAGCCTTTGATTCTCCAACTCCCCAATGTATCTTAACCCTCCATTCTATTTATTTCCTAGTATAAATACCCCCCCTTATCCCCTATCTCTTTTACACTAAAAATTTTCTAAGATTACTATTACAAGAGAATATTTGTAAGTTTGTGTGGGAGCTTTTCTGTGGAGGCAAGCAGCATTGCTGAGGAGCTCGGTGTGGAGCAAGGAGCAAGAAGGCGTTCTCTGCTTTGAAAAGTGCAGGATTTCGTTTATTTCTTCATATAAGGTGGGTGTTTCTCAGGACTTCTAACGTAGGAATGATACTATAATTACTATGATTGATACCATGTTACGAAAAGTGAATTGAATGCAGTAGAAATTGCTTGAACATGCTAGTAATAATGAGAACGAGACTGTCGGTACAGTCGACTGCCATGTGAGACAGCCGACTGGTACGAGACACTACTTTTCGTAATGTGCTGATAAAATGTGTGCAAATAGACATGATGGTGTGATTATTAAATGTATATTTTCCCTATGACACATATGATGGAGGAAGGTAAATAAATGAAAAGAACTAATGGTGATAAATAACTTAAATTGTCGGCGCAGTCGACTGACGTTGTGTTAAGTCGACTGGTGCTTCGTTCTGAGTATGACTGTTTGAAAGTTCCATGAATAAAGATATTTTATTTATGTAGACCCAGTATGATGACTTGAGATTTATACCTTCATTGTCGTAAGAAAGTATGAGCAATGTGGATGCATGTTTAGAGTAGTTTTCTCTAAAAGAGCATGTTAGTAATTTGGAAATTCGTGCTGTAAATGCTACTGAACAAGAGGAGACTCTGTTTATAAAACATGAATTTATGTATATGGTGAATTGATATCGTGATGCAAGTACATGTAAGAACTGTAAATAATCTCCGTAGTGAAAAATGGATATGTCCAGTCGACCGAATGCGTGTAGCAAGTCGACTGATCTGGACTTAGAAATTATGCTGTTGAAATCTCCAGGACAGACGACTGATCGATGAACAGTCGACTGTCACGAGAACATATTGTGAACATGAAAAGTGCGGGACAGGCGACTGGTGGTATACAACAGTCGACTATCCCGAGCAATTATGATGATACTGTGCGACTGTATGAGTCGACTGGTATTCCTCCAAGTCGACTGTACAGAGTGTACTTGGATATATTTTGAACTTCATGTTATTTTGCTCTTGGTAATTATGAACTGTATGATTTGAATCAATGGACTCTGTTTATGGCTGTATGAATTATGTGAATGAATCATAGATGAGAATTGAGAATTAAATGAATAATAATGAAAGGCTAAATCATGATGGAAAAAGTCTGTGAGACTCTAAAATAAATGATGAGCTGATGATGCTCGATTGGATATTGTGAAATTGAAATTGAACGAAGGAGTAGCTAAGTCTCCCCGGCAGTGAAATGAAATGATATTGAGAAATAGACCAGGTTGGTCGAGTGAAATGAAATGATAAGTCCGGTTGATGGAGAGGCTAACTCTAGAGCTTGATTTTTATTCATGATTCTAATGTAACTTTAAAACATAGTGTGGAGGTGATGAAGGTGAGAGAAAAACATGAGTATGAGAGCTAGGGTACGGTGCGGGTGTGTGAGCCGCAGAATGCATGCTTGACGAGTCAAGACATGGCGCGGGCATAACTCAGTAATGATCGGACTCTAGTCATGCTTGTGGGATGTTTTGGTGACTGCAAGAGGAGTGTGTTCAGGGAGGAGGCTGAATTGTCGCAGAATGCATGCTTGACGAGTCAAGACATGGCGCGAAATTCTACTCCAGGGGCTAGGATACATGCTTGTACTCATAGAATCATCTAAGATACTCATTGAATTTACAGAAGTAGAGTAAGTCATGGCGGGGGATTGAACCCTACAAAAACGAAGAACGATTAAGAGGCTTGCCCTCGAACCTATGTAGTATGGGATGCATAGAATTCGAACAAGTGTGCATTAGTGTCATGTGAAAATTAAATAAATTGCATTAAGGATTAAGTGCACAATCACGACACGACATCTCTAAAAGTTCCCTTTTGATTTTGCATGCTTATTATGAACAAGATTGTGATTTGTTAAGAAATGAGATTCATTATACTGTTTCTGGCATAGAGAGGATGGCCATGTATAATTATCGTCGGTTGAATAAACTGACGTGCCCACAGTTTTGTATGCAGGATAAATTACATGTAAAGAAGAATGGATGCATAAAGATCTCATTATGTTGTTGTTCATTTATGTAAATGTTGTATATTTTGCTTCCGCTGTGTAAAATTTAATGTAAGATGTTGTAACTCTGATGTAAAAAGAAAAGTTTGAAATTTCCTTGTAAAATTGTACTCGAGAAAAGTGAAAAGATCCTGAAGAACATCTCGAATTCAGTGATTTGGAGTTCGGGGCGTTACACTTTCTTTAATAACCATTTTCATACCCAATCTCATAATACAGGTATTTATTTTATTGTGTTATAATAAGTATCACATCATAAACATATGCATCTATTCTCATAATACCACCTTCCTTCATGTCTTATGACATAAAAACCACATCTCATTGCCCATGCAATTTACTCACATTTCATCACATCATTAACACATCATTAATTAAAATACTTATACTCATTGCATCAAAACCATGTTTTATAGCTCATTCACATCTCATTATATCACTTTAGTAATTCTCATTCTTATAAACAATAAATCTTATTTTCATTTTCACTTAATCCCCAAACACAATCTGGGGCCACAACATATCACACCCCATAGCCGATAGCTTGGGTTATAATCACCGCATCCCAAACACACAGTTTGGGTAATATCACATCACATCTCAAGCCGATAGCTTGGTTATTAATCACTTTAATCACTTATCATCTTCAGTTTACTTTATTTCTCATTTCCATCAATCATTACCACTATTACAACAACTCACCCCGCGAATTATGCCAAGGCAGGTAGTTCCCACCATTTCCACAGAAATAGCAGGCAGGTAGTTCCTTGACACAATTCCAAGGTACAACTCACATCAACTGTATTTTACTTTAATGATCACACACATAATACCATTACTCCGTATTATTCATAAGAACACATGTCTCTTCTATTATTTTCATTTTAAATTAACCACGCACTGCATTTATCACTTCTTTTCATACACTAACTCATAACTCATTTTCTTTCACATTTACTTCATTCACAACTACTTTCTTTCTCATCCACAATTCACAATTCACTTTCTGTACTTTCCACATTTTTATTAACACTTAGTTATTTTATTAGTTTGTCGACCAGTGAGCCATAGTATCCCAACATACTGAAAGCCGACAGCCCAGTAAACACGCGGCCCGATGCTCACACAGAGTCTTACTCGTCCGAGGCTATGTCTTCCTCCTAGCCGAACTAGCGAGGGAACCACTCACCCCAAGTAGAACTTGGGTACTTCCTTCCAGCCGAAGCCAAGAGGGAAAAACATCGCCCCAGGTAAACTGGGTACTTCCTCGCGACGGCTGTCATCGAGGGGAAAACACATCGCCCCAGGTAAACTGGGTACTTCCTCCCAGCCAATAGCCAGGATGGAAAAACCTCGCCCCAGGTAAACTGGGTACTTCCTCGCGACGGCAGTCATCGAGAGAAACCGGACCTCAAGCCGATAGCTTGGGCGATAAAAATCACTTACCCCAAACATAGTTTAGGTCCACTATTCCCAAGCCGGTCCTTGGGCGTTAGGAGGTCTAGCCCAAACCCCCAGGATTGCTGTAGGTACTGGTCAACAAAGCCATCTGTTATTAGCATTAATCATTTCATCTTTTCAGCTTACTTTATCAACACACGCATTTCACTTTTGAATTCAATAATTGCCACAACCTTGACTTTAATCACAAAAATTAATACCACATTTTATTAGCACGTACCAGCTGAACTTTTATTTTCATATCAATATACCAGGTTATGCACACATCCTGTTATTCCACACATAACTCATCATATCATATTATTACATAATATTAATGCGCCAAGATAATTATTTTGCCATAACAATCCACATTAAGGGTACCATGATATTTACTACTTTATTAAATCACATGTAGACATACGCCAAGTTATATCATTAATAAAAGAATTATAAGGTGTCATTCCGTATCGTAAGCATATCAAAATATACTTCATCACATAATAATATCATATGATTACCCATTACTTGTCTTCGAACATGATTAGAATGTAAACATGCACCCACTTATTTAATTTCATCAATTATTGCATCCCGAGTCAATATCATGATATATATATAACACAAATATACACAACACATGCGGGCTTCCAAGAAAAAGGGGCCAAAATCATTTATATCCTCTAATTAAATCTCATAATATCCAAATATAGCATACTAGCTCATACATCATGTTTCATATAAGTAAAATCACCTATAAGGGCTTATATGCCCCAAAACATGCACAAAATGGGCACTATAATTACACGGATTTTCAAAACATGATCACAATTACTAATTTCGTCTAATTACATCTTATAACATCCATCCATAGCATGCTAGCCCATACACCAGGCTCTGCATATACCCAATTGCCTATATCGGCCTATATACCCTCAAAAACATGCACAAAACATGCACGGGGTAAAAATATGCATAAACGATTCAATATATTTAATTTTTATATTTCAACACGTCTCATTAACCCATAATATAGGTTTTGTATACTTAAAATAGTTAATTTCCTCAAATATCCCAAAAACTCAGTTACGGACCCTTAAAAATCCGTATTTTTATTCAAAATCAGTTTTTAATATAACTTCCACGAAATACATCACAAAGCCACGAAATTCGGCCACAATATAAAATATTTATAAATACAACATACTCACCTGATGGATCGAGCAAACGATGTCCCACGTCCGTCCTGTAGCCAGTCGAAGTTCGACTTTTTCCTCCTTATTGAAAAATTATAGAACCAATTAGTTTAAAGCTCAAAACTCAACCTTCGGACCTCCAAATTTCAATCCGTCTTGACCCACGCATCACAAATGACATATGTAGCTGAGCTACATCGATAGATTTCGAATTCGGGTTCTAATACAAATACTCCCTTATTGATCGGAGGCTTTCTAATAAGAAAAATTCATATTTTCTAAATTCCATAATCCCCTTTGTCCTAATCTCACATATTAGGGTTAATAATAATAATAAGACTCAACTACACCTCCGAACCCATCAAATTCTCACCTAAATCTCGCTCGGACATTTCATCGAACACCCGGCGTGCACTTTTCACCTATAGTCTATTTCACTCAATTTAATTGAGCTTAAGCCTATAAAAATCATCCTAGATTTATATTAACCCTTTCATAATACTCTACACCCTCATATGCATTTTCTATAATTATTTGGATCGAGTTTTCTACCCGATTTCATAAACTCCATAATTCGAGTTTATGCCAAAATCACCACTCCCCATTTTATTCTAATGGCTCACTACAATTTTTACTACCATACAAGGGATAATTCTCATGTATATAACTCTATTTTACAAACCCAAAATCCTAACTTATCAACAACTTACAATTTCTCTAACCATCTACCAATTCCTCCAATCTACCACTTCCAACCTCTCTAAATTTCTCTATTATAATATTTCTACTCAATAAAACTAACCACACTTAATTTATACAAATAAATAAAATAAGTTATACCTTTCCGGAGTTATTTCTCCAAATCGATGCTACCACGGTGTAGAGGACATTTCCATTAGTCATCCCTCCAGATTAATTGAAAAACCATGGAGAGACGAGGTGGAATCGGGCGAAGGAAGATCGGCGGAATGTGGTTCGGCGGGTTCGGGAGGGAAAGAACAGAAAGAAGGAAAGATGGAGAAGGGGAAGAAAAGGGGTGGGGGTTTATTAAAATAAAATGATAATAATAATAATATATTTATAATTGGATATTTACAAATAGGCCCCCAGACCTCCAAAATATTTCAAACAAACCCTAACTCTATTCTTTAATAGCACCAACAATACAAAATACATTACAATTATCTCGTAGTAATCCTTCAAAATTATAAAATAAAATAAACAATATTTATTCACATAAAATCTCAACTCATGGCTTCAATGTATCAATAATACCAATATACCACAGATATCCACTCCGATATCAATATTTAAATAAAATATATCAAAAATAATTTTTCACCACTCCAAATATATAAAAACAAGTATTTTCGGTATTTTACAAATTCGAGGTGTTACATTCTACACACCTCAAAAGAAGCTTGTCCTCGAGCTACCGAGATAGAAAACAAACTGTTCAAACAATTTCGGATACTTTCCCCCCACTAACTTTCAATAACTAAGCAACTTAATGTCTTGATCGCCGCTAATCTGCATAACTCCCTTGTCGACTACACACCTCAAAAGAGGCTTATCAATGCTCACCTGATAATTAATATTTCTCCTCGTTCCGAACCACTAAAACATTCTCCTAGAATTTGATACAGCTTCCTGCCATCGTGATAGACAATATACTGAGCATAAGGAACACCCTCCATCTCCTGCTATCACAAGCCATCCTCATCAAGATCACCAAATCTACGATAATAATAAGAATTTCCCCTTACGGGTTACTGACCAACCTGCATTACATTCATTAATCCCCTCCAGAATTCGATTCCGCGTCCTCTGTCACCAACAAAAATTTTGAATCCAAGTTCAACCAATCAGCTGTAGGCAGTAGGATAAATAGCTGTATTGATCAATTGCCCACATCTACAATCGTGCCGCCCTCTGCCACTGAAATAAAATTAATTTGATCCAATGATCTTTAACATTGTCCACTCCTGGGAGGTCATTAAAAGCCAACATCTTCTTTCTATTAATAGTATTCATCACCATATTTCTTCCCCGGGTGGTATTTTATTTCCATACCAAGCTACCAAGGTACTCAAGCCACGTTTATTGCCTCCTACTAAAATCATTTGCAAGAACGAGTGTTCAAACTCTTACGATCACAGAAAAGCTAAAACTATTTTCTGAAAAACTACTTTCTCAACACCTTCAATACGTGCCCTACCCTCACTAATTTCAAATCTGCGTAATTCACGCACCCCGTATAACCACAACTGCCTCAATATACAAGCCACAAGCTTGCCTTCATGCATCAAACTGCACCTGATCCTGTACCACATACACCCGCATCTACTCGGAGAGACACTCCCTTTTCGGAGTAATCAAAACACAAGCTATCGTTAATTCTTCCTAATTCTTTCTTTAACTCTTGAAAAGGTCTTTCCACACTGTTCAGGTCATACCAACGGCTCATTCTTTATGATAAAATGAGTCATCGGTACAGCAATAATATAAAATCGAGGAATGAACCTTCAATAATAGCCAGTAAAAACCAAGAAACTCGAAATTTCCAACACAACTGAGGGTTATTTCCCGTCTTTTCAACTTTTGTAATTTCCTTCGGATCCACAAATACACTTTCAATAGACACAATGTGTCCCAAAAGTCATACTTCTCGCCCCCATAATTGGCAATTTACAGACATAGCATACCACCTTTGGCCCCAACGTATCGATCAGTGCTCCACCATACAACAATTATACACCAAATATCATTCACATATACAATCATACCCTGTTAATATAAGGGTGAAAGGCCCAATTCGTCAAATTCATAAAAACTGCAGGGACGTTCGCCAGCCCAAAAGATATCACTAAGAACTCATCCAATTCATACCGAGTACGAAAAACAATTCCTGAGGTTTTTCCCTCTTCAAGGATTATCTGATAGTACTCGGTGTGCAACTCTAATCGGGAGATTAGTGACACTCCACACAACTCATCCAACCAATTATCTATTCTCAACAATGAATACTTAATAGTCACCTTACTCAGTACACCTTCTCGGTGAACTATCTTCCTTGTTACAAAACTGTCGGCGCGCCCCATGGCATATCATTTGAACCGATATCCTTTTCTAGAAACATCACCTCAAACTCTTTTTATCTCTACCTATTCCTAAGGTACTATACCACAAGTTGATTTAGAGATTGGAGTCATACCAAATATCAAATCAATCTTGAACTCCCGAGTTCACCAAGGTGGGGGACCAAAAACCCCATCGAATATACCAGAAACTTTGCAAACCACATCAACAATCTCAATCATTGCCTTAAATATTTCCACCAAACCCAACGGGCATAACCTTCATCGTCCAAGGCACTACATATAATCAAAACTGGGTTTCATCAGGCTGTCTCACCCGAATCCTCCCTGCACCATACCCCAACTACGCAGATGACCTACATAACCTTCTACAACCAATCAATCTCCCCAAATATGGGATAAAACCGTAACCACACAACACTCCTCAATCTATAAAATATACACCTATAGAACATACGTCCATAGGACCTACACCAGATCTCCTGGGAATAGCCCCTTACGGCACATAGCAATCAATATAATAGAATACTCCAGTAGTGCGCAAATTCACACCGGAATTTCTACAGAGGTCAACCCATATGCAGGGTCATGAAAGGAAATGCTGACTCAAGGTCAGACCAAAGTCTAATGAGGATCGTACCATTCCACGATATAATCTATTCTTCAACAAAACACCCGCCTAAAATACACTCTCTATCTCCAACTAAGCGAAAATGAACCCATACTCACATGGTAAGATCACTAGGATTAACAAATTTCCTAGTTAACCTAGGCTCTGATACCAAACTGTAACGCCCCAAATTTTTTTTCTTTTTTTTTTTTGAAAACTAAACCTTGAAATTCAATTCTTTCAATTTCTATATCACTTTAAACATTAACTAAGAAAGTTATATTTTAGGGAAAATTTTGACAGAGTCTCCCCTGTAAATTTTGCCCCGAAACACAAAAAGCTTACGGAATTCTGCTCAAAATTCCGTAGCTCACAATCCACATAATATTTTCATGGGCTCCCCAAGCCAAAATGAGCAGATACACACAGGCAATATAATATAATGCTCTGGGGGCCAAACTCATAACGGATTATCAAATATCAATTAAAAACCATAAATTTCTTTGAAAAATGAGGTAAAATTTTAGAAAAATCCTTGTAAAACCTACCACAGAGCCTGGTACTCCACAACGAGATGGGTACGGGTCACAAACATACCACACCACCTCACACTATACTCATCATCGTCATATACATGCTTATACACCCATAATACAATTTAGATCATAAATTTTACTATTCCTATAACTAAATAGTACAAAGTTTTAAAATAAAAATTTATCCTACCAATCCATGCCTCACCTCTGCACTGATGAGAACCTGCAACAGTGGGGGATCTAGGGTAGTCCTCAGACTCCCTTAACCCCCCAAACACTAAGGGGTCAGCCATTTCTGGTGTGAGTATAGTTATTAATCTAATAACAAATTAAAATAGTATAAAGAAAATAATTTAAACTTACAAATACCAAGTTAAGATAATGCAACCTAAATCCTGAACACAACAACATCATCAATACGACGATATATCAAATACTTTCCAACTTGCATTCAACTATATAATTATCCATAACTTCACACATTTCACTATATGCTTCACTTCAACCTTGTATATATATATCCTTATCTTACATTCGCATAATACGAATATTCATCTTTCCACACTTACCGTCATATCAGCATTTCACTATTTATATTAATATAACTACATGATGTTATTACATCATTTTCCAACTCTATTTAGCCATGCGTTTCATTTACTTATATTATGTCATCAACACACACATTTATCCTGGAAGTTGTGCCGAGGCAGGTAGTTCCCACCATTTCCACGAAAATAGCGGGCGAGTAGTTCCCCGACACACTTCCAAGGTACACAAACTCATATCACAACATACTTTCTTTAATAACCATTTTCATACCCAATCTCATAATACAGGTATTTATTTTATTGTGTTATAATAAGTATCACATCATAAACATATGCATCTATTCTCATAATACCACCTTCCTGCATGTCTTATGACATAAAAATCACATCTCGTTGCCCATGCAATTTACTCACATTTCATCACATCATTAATTAGAATACTTATACTCATTGCATCAAAATCATGTTTTATAGCTCATTCACATCTCATTATATCACTTTAGTAATTCTCATTCTTATAAACAATAAATCTTATTTTTATTTTCACTTAATCCCCAAACACAATCTGGGGCCACAACATATCACACCCCATAGCCGATAGCTTGGGTAATAATCACCGCACCCCAAACACACAGTTTGGGTAATATCACATTACATCTCAAGCCGATAGCTTGGTTATTAATCACTTTAATCACTTATCATCTTCAGTTTACTTTATTTCTCATTTCCATCAATCATTACCACTATTACAACAACTCACCCCGCGAATTATGCCAAGGCAGGTAGTTCCCACCATTTCCACAGAAATAGCGGGCAGGTAGTTCCTTGACACAATTCCAAGGTGCAACTCACATCAACTGTATTTTACTTTAATGATCACACACATAATACCATTACTTTGTATTATTCATAAGAACACATGTCTCTTCTATTATTATCATTTTAAATTAACCACGCACTGCATTTATCACTTCTTTTCATACACTAACTCATAACTCATTTTCTTTCACATTTACTTCATTCATAACTACTTTCTTTCTCATCCACAATTCACAATTCACTTTCTGTACTTTCCACATTTTTATTAACACTTAGTTATTTTATTAGTTTGTCGACCAGTGAGCCACAGTATCCCAACATACTGAAAGCCGACAGCCCAGTAAACACGCGGCCCGATGCTCACACAGAGTCTTACTCGTCCGAGGCTATGTCTTCCTCCTGACCGAACTAGCGAGGGAACCACTCACCCCAAGTAGAACTTGGGTACTTCCTCCCAGCCGAAGCCAAGAGGGAAAAACATCGCCCCAGGTAAACTGGGTACTTTCTCGCGATGGCTGTCATCGAGGGAAAAACACATCGCCCCAGGTAAACTGGGTACTTCCTCCCAGCCAATAGCCAGGAGGAAAAAACCTTGCCCCAGGTAAACTGGGTACTTCCTCGCGATGGCTGTCATCGAGGGAAACCGGGCCTCAAGCCGATAGCTTGGGCGATAAAAATCACTTACCCCAAACATAGTTTAGGTCCACTATTCCCAAGCCGGTCCTTGGGCGTTAGGAGGTCTAGCCCAAACCCCCAGGATTGCTGTAGGTACTGGTCAACAAAGCCATCTGTTATTAGCATTAATCATTTCATCTTTTCAGCTTACTTTATCAACACACGCATTTCACTTTTGAATTCAATAATTGCCACAACCTTGACTTTAATCACAAAAATTAATACCACATTTTATTAGCACGTACCAGCTGAACTTTTATTTTCATATCAATATACCAGATTATGCACACATCCTGTTATTCCACACATAACTCATCATATCATATTATTACATAATATTAATGCGCCAAGATAATTATTTTGCCATAACAATCCACATTAAGGGTACCATGATATTTACTACTTTATTAAATCACATGTAGACATACGCCAAGTTATATCATTAATAAAAGAATTATAAGGTGTCATTCCGTATCGTAAGCATATCAAAATATACTTCATCACATAATAATATCATATGATTACCCATTACTTGTCTTCGAACATGATTAGAATGTAAACATGCACCCACTTATTTAATTTCATCAATTATTGCATCCCGAGTCAATATCATGATATATATATAACACAAATATACACAACACATGCGGGCTTCCAAGAAAAAGGGGCCAAAATCATTTATATCCTCTAATTAAATCTCATAATATCCAAATATAGCATACTAGCTCATACATCATGTTTCATATAAGTAAAATCACCTATAAGGGCTTATATGCCCCAAAACATGCACAAAATGGGCACTATAATTACACGGATTTTCAAAACATGATCACAATTACTAATTTCGTCTAATTACATCTTATAACATCCATCCATAGCATGCTAGCCCATACACCAGGCTCTGCATATACCCAATTGCCTATATCGGCCTATATACCCTCAAAAACATGCACAAAACATGCACGGGGTAAAAATATGCATAAACGATTCAATATATTTAATTTTTATATTTCAACACGTCTCATTAACCCATAATATAGGTTTTGTATACTTAAAATAGTTAATTTCCTCAAATATCCCAAAAACTCAGTTACGGACCCTTAAAAATCCGTATTTTTATTCAAAATCAGTTTTTAATATAACTTCCACGAAATACATCACAAAGCCACGAAATTCGGCCACAATATAAAATATTTATAAATACAACATACTCACCTGATGGATCGAGCAAACGATGTCCCACGTCCGTCCTGTAGCCAGTCGAAGTTCGACTTTTTCCTCCTAATTGAAAAATTATAGAACCAATTAGTTTAAAGCTCAAAACTCAACCTTCGGACCTCCAAATTTCAATCCGTCTTCACCCACGCGTCACAAATGACATATGTAGGTGAGCTACATCGATAGATTTCGAATTCGGGTTCTAATACAAATACTCCCTTATTGATCGGAGGTTTTCTAATAAGAAAAATTCATATTTTCTAAATTCCTTAATCCCCTTTGTCCTAATCTCACATATTAGGGTTAATAATAATAATAAGACTCAACTACACCTCCGAACCCATCAAATTCTCACCTAAATCTCGCTCGGGCATTTCATCGAACACCCGGCGTGCACTTTTCACCTATAGTCTATTTCACTCAATTTAATTGAGCTTAAGCCTATAAAAATCATCCTAAATTTATATTAATCCTTTCATAATACTCTACACCCTCATATGCATTTTTTACAATTATTTGGATCGAGTTTTCTACCCGATTTCATAAACTCCATAATTCGAGTCATACCAAAATCACCACTCCCCATTTTATTCTAATGGCTCACTACAATTTTTACTACCATACAAGGGATAATTCTCATGTATATAACTCTATTTTACAAACCCAAAATCCTAATTTATCAACAACTTACAATTTCTCTAACCATCTACCAATTCCTCCAATCTACCACTTCCAACCTCTCTAAATTTCTCTATTATAATATTTCTACTCAATAAAACTAACCACACTTAATTTTATACAAATAAATAAAATAAGTTATACCTTTCCGGAGTTATTTCTCCAAATCAATGCTACCACGGTGTAGAGGACCTTTCTATTAGTCATCCCTCCTGATTAATTGAAAAACCATGGAGAGACGAGGTGGAATCGGGCGAAGGAAGATCGGCCGAATGTGGTTCGGCAGGTTCGGGAGGGAAAGAACAGAAAGAAGGAAAGATGGAGAAGGAGAAGAAAAGGGGTGGGGGTTTATTAAAATAAAATGATAATAATAATAATATATTTATGATTGGATATTTACAAATAGGCCCCCAGACCTCCAAAATATTTCAAACAAACCCTAACTCTATTCTTTAATAGCACCAACAATACAAAATACATTACAATTATCTCGTAGTAATCCTTCAAAATTATAAAATAAAATAAACAATATTTATTCACATAAAATCTCAACTCATGGCTTCAATATATCAATAATACCAATATACCACAAATATCCACACCGATATCAATATTTAAATAAAATATATCAAAAATAATTTTTCACCACTCCAAATATATAAAAACAAGTATTTTCGGTATTTTACAAATTCGAGGTGTTACACAATTCTACAACTTGAGGTCGAGGAGGCAAGCCTGCAGTTGGATACCAACGAGGCGAACCTACGCCAGAAGAAAATTTTCTACTTTGATAATCCCTACCTTGTTTTCTATAACATTTAATTACCGCTATTCCATTTTTGTACTAGTTTATATTATTTTATAATATTTTACAACCTAGCATTAAATTAATTATCTTATTATTTATACTGATTTCTATATCTATCCTATTTGCATATTCACTACTTAATATTAACTAACTTGCCATATCCTTCTATTTTGAATCTTTACATGAGTTAGCATTTCATACCACTTTATCGTATTTTATTTTTGCTGCTAACGTATCTTAGATTTGGTGGCTACTGACCTAATAAGAAATTTTTTATTATTTATACTTTTGTTTACGATTCATAATTTATTTCTATATAATTAGTTTTTGCATTGTTTCAATAATATGTTATTACTTTTTCTACTATGACGTCTTGTTTTACTCCTATAAACTATTTATAATTTTCACTGTTCGTTTCACCCTATAATTTTTGCACCTATGTACATATATAATTTTGTGTGTTGGTCTTTCTTTCTCTACCTGACAATTTGAAAATATTTGGATACATGCCAACCAGTATTCTATATCCTTAATTTTTAAATCGTATATATAATTATTGTATTTACTTTACAAATTATTTTATGATATTAACTTGTTATACAGAATTACTTTATCTTATATTCTCTATACTTTTAACTAAATTTTAGGCTCGTATATATATTTTTTCAAACTTTATCCAATAGTCTTCTCTTAAATTGCTGATTTAATTTTTACTTTGTAATATACAGTACTAATTCAGTTTTGCAATTTTATCATTCGACTGCTTATTACTTTGATAAATTGTGATTACAAAGCCTATTAATAATTTATTAAAGTATCTATTGATTATTCTTCACTTTATTCTTTCCAATTGCTTTGTTTTTTCCCAAATCTTTCACAACGAATGACTTAATTTATATTTTTCCTTTTTCTAATACTTTATCTTATATTATTTTTGTATGAAAATTTCTTCCAATCTTTTATGGTCACGTTTCTTTTATGTTGTTTTCCGAGTTTTTCTTGTTTCATTCCTATAAATTTTGATGCTCCTAGTTTTCTTATATAAGTTGCCGTATTTTTCCACAATGCACATTTTTATGCTACATTTATTTTTCTTAATGTTAGCAGTTTTCTACACGCAATAATGATTTCTTCTTTGATGTGTACAAAATATAACTTTTGCCCTAGTAAGTTCTGAGGATAGAACTGTTCTAAGAGGGGGGAGAGTGTAACACCTCGAAAATTTGGATTATGACAATTTTGCCCCCCATGTGTTACGCACGTGTATTTTGTACCATGATGGGTGATCTCCCTAACGCATTTCAATATAAATATTGTACATATTTTTTATTTCGACTATTTACGCATTTTCCATCTTTTCAAAATTCATTTTTTATCCTATTTGAGCCAATTCTATAACACCCTGATTTTCATATACTGGAAAATCGTGACATAAGCCAGAATCATTCCTTCAATTAGCCACGATACACAGAAAAACAGGAAAATTTAAAACTTTTATTCAACACAAATGTATTACAAGTCCGAATGTTATAAAACTGCAATACATTACAGTAGTGTTACATAATACCTTTACAATCCCAAGTGTTACAACTTTCAATACATCAGAGTACAATGAATAAAGAACAACACTTTGGTACTTTACTTGGATGCTTCCCAACAATTAATAAATTATAACAATTGTTACAAATGGAACAATAGTAAACAATAAATATTACAGCGAAAATAAAATCGACTCTTGCTTCTCTCGCCTTGAGTCCTCCTGAATCCTGTACCTGTACTTCTGCAATCCAGTACCTATTGAAATGGGAACGTCAGTACATATACTGACGCTTTAAGGCTGATGACTAGCAGCGATTCTCCACTTTAAGCAAACAGATTGATGAAAAGAGAAACATGTATATATGGTTGATGTGTCAGTGTATGCTATGACTTAGACTCTAATACCAGATTAACTAATGCAATGATGCTCTTATTCTAATGCATGCAAGACTCTGGGACAGTATGCAGCCCATACTTCATACGCCCCATATCAAGCCGTTTCTTCATATATAGGGATTTGAACCCGCGTCATGAATTCTACTCTTGTACTCATCCTATTCCTGATACATACTACATGACTGATGATGTTGCAGGTACGGTCTAGTTCTGCTACTGCAGTACAATAGTGGTGTCCCCATTTTCCACTATTACCCAGCGAACCAAACCTCGCTCAAAAGCCAACACGAACCACAAGATACTCGTCAACTTTCTTCCGTGCCCTCAACTCATCATGAGAAGGCATAGAACCTGATGGAATCGTAGGTTCTATTTCCCTAGGAAAACCTCCCGTTCTTATCATGGCACATTCAAGAATTAACAATCAAGATTCGGATCCCGTGCTCCCAACTCGTCATGAAAAAGCACCGCCTGTATCCCTTTGACAGAGGAATACATCCCAATAACACCACCTAGTGTCAGCCTATAGGAGAGATTGAATTATAGGGTATCACCCCTAACACCAACTGTCACCCTTCGGTAATTTATAGATAAAAATGGTTAAGTAACTGTTACTACCCTAACGATGTCACTAACCCTAACCAAACAAGCGAGACATGCCACTGTGCTTCCAACTCGTCATGAAAAAGCACCGTACGTGTCCCTTTTCTAGAGAGTGTAACAATTTATCGACACAAATAGCCAAGTCTTAACCTAGACTTCACAAGATCTCCTCGGATCCACTCACAGCCTATCTATTCAAGATAATACCTACATACGAGTCCAATGAGCTTCGTACGAGACAACAATATACATACGAGCCAAATAAGCTACGTATGAGACCAACAACTACATACGAGCCAGACGAGCTGCGTATGAGCAAAACAACACACCGAAGCAACCAACGTGCTTGCTAGCAAAATTTGATCTTCTATAATTAGAAGCAACAGAAGAATCTACTAACAGTCTAAAATAAGCATATTACCAAGAAAACCCGAACAACGAGCTTTTCAGCCTAAAGGCTGACTGCTGCAAATTGTAAAGACCATAACTTCTACTCCGCCTATCAGAATCTAATCAAATAGGATATTTTGGAAAGGTGAGAGTCTCTACTACAACTCTCTAGTTGAACACTTTCCCAACCATTATTACCCATACATTGAAGATGAAGCATGTTCACATTATATGGTCCAATTTCAATTAGAACCGCATACAACTAGAATTCATGGGTTCTTTTTCCCAAATTTGAACTAGGACAACATGCGACTAGGTTCATGGATTCTTTCTCAAGGTTGAGCTAGAACCACCTAGGACCTAATGCATGGGTTCCTCGCCAATTCGAGCTAGAACTATCATGGAGCTAGTTTCATGGGTTTCTTCTTAAAAATCGAACTAGAACAATTATGGAACATGGGTTCATTTCAATAATTCAATTGGATTAGCATACAGGCTAAACTCGTGGGTTCCTTTTAGAATTTAATAAAAACCACTACAACATATAACTTAAACATGCATGGATTCTTTTGAATCTAAAACGACCATACAAACTCGATTCTTTTAAATCTAGAACAACTACACCTCTTAAGCATGAGTTCGTTACTAGAACTACTACTCAAACATGGGTTCTTTACTTAGAACAACTACAATAACACAAGCATGGGTTCTTTACTTAGAACAACTACAATAACACACGCATGAGTTCTTTACTAGAATAATTACAATAACACAAGCATGTGTTTCTTTACTAGCAGCTCAAGCATGAGTTTCTTACTACAACAACTCAAGTATGAATTCTTTACTACAACAACCTACAACAACTTAAGCATGGTATACAACTTAAGCATGGGTTTCATTACTACATCAACCTACAACAACTCAAGCATGGTATACAACTTAAGCATGGGTTTCTTTACTACATCAACCTACAACAACTCAAGCATGGTATACAATTTAAGCATGAGTTTCTTTACTACATCAACCTACAACAACTCAAGCATGGTATACAACTTAAGCATGGGTTTCTTTACTACATCAACCTACAACAACTCAAGCATGGTATACAATTTAAGCATGAGTGTCTTTACTACATCAACCTACAACAACTCAAGCATGATATACAACTTAAGCATGGGTTTCTTTACTATACAACAACTTAAGCATGAGTTTCTTTCTACAACAACTCAAGCATGGGTTTCTTTCTACAACAACTCAAGCATGGTTCTTTCTACAACTCAAGCATGGTTCTTTACTACAACTAGCATGATGGGTTTCTTTACTACAACTAGCATGATGGGTTTCTTTACTACATCAACTCAAGCATGGTTTCTTTACTACATCAACTCAAGCATGGTTTCTTTCCTACAACAACCTAAAACACTTAAGCATGGTTTTTTTAGCACATACAACTTAAGCATGGGTTCTTTAGCAACATATAACTTAAGCATGATGGGTTTCTTTACTACAATAATTAGCAACTCAAGCATGGATTTCTTTACTAGAACAACTCAAGCATGATGGGTTTCTTACTACACAACTTAAGTATGGGTTCTATATATAAATCAAGCATGATTCTTTACTACAACTCAGGCATGATTCTTTTTACGAAAATTAACTAGAACAACTTCACAACTCAAGCATGGGTCTTCTAGCAACCTAGAATAATTTAGAACATGCTATTAAAGACTTTATCTAAATTATTACAATGACAACTCCTTTTATGAATTACAACTATCTACTTATTACAAAAATCTAATTTTATCAAATCTACAAGTTCCTACTTATTACAAAACCTACTTTTATCTAATCTACAAGCCTACATATTGCAAACCTCACTTATCTTCAACCTACAAGTTCCTACACATAACAAGATCAACTTTTTATGAACTAGGGTTAGTAAAGATTGATTTCTTAACAAAGTAGAGAGCAACATACAACAAAAAGACTTATCTTTAAATAGTTAGATGAGTTCTACAACCCTAGAATGGGTAAGTAAGTATTCTTACTACACTAATCTTTATATGCTCATAGATTTAGGTCCAAGTTGTCATTTGTGTTAACAAAATAATCATAATAACAACAATAATCATAACAAGGTTAAAGGTCCAACCTTTTTATTTAAGTTCCACAATCCATCTTTTCCATGGGATTATTTTGATCCCTACAATCACTTTATGCTTAAGATTTAGTTCAAGTTATTTGTTTAGCAAAAATAACTACAACAAAGTCTTAAAGACTCAATCTTTATGTCATTTATTTATGTCCTACCATCCATCCTTCCATGGGATCATTTTGATCCCTACAACCACTTATATGCTTAAGAATTAGTCCAAGTTGTTTAGAAACATACACACAATCAACCAAATCACCACAATAACAACAATAACCATACAAGGTCTTAAAGGTTCAATCTTTATGTTATTTTGTTGAGTTCTACCATTCCACCCTTTATGTGATCATTCACTACTACCATTTATATGCTTATGATCTTAGTCCAAGTTGTTTTAACAACATACAACATCCATACCTCATAAATATGAGTTCTTTTTAACCTACAACAAACAACCATCAAAAGATGGATTCTTTCTCACATACAACCAATTATAAACCCTAAAGATGAGTTCTTTTTTCATATACACAAAATAAAAGAGAACAAAACATAATAAAGAGAACAAGAAATCATATAAAAGAGAATGGAAACACAACAAGAGAAGTAGAGAACCCCCACCTTGGTTTTCTTTGTAGGAAGGACTAGCCAAGCTACCTTCTCCTTCCTCCTTAGCTTCTACTACAACTTGAATGAAGAGCACTCTTATGGAAAACCCCCAAATGAAGAACACTTCGGGTTCCTTCTCTTTCTTTTCCTCTCTTTTTTTCTTCTTGTAAATGAGATAAAGAGTGAAAAGGGGGGGGGGGGGGGTATTTATAGGATGAAATGAGGGTGGAGAGCAGGGGCGTAGCTGGTATGGACCCAGGGGGTGTAGCTGCGCCCCCTGGTTTTTTAAAAAAATTTCAAAAAAAATTTTTTTTTGTAAATTTTTTTTAAATAAGGGTTTATGTGCAAAATTTCAACCCATTTAGTTACTCCATCTTTCTTCTTTTTTCCTTTTCTCTTCTTCTTCTCTGCCCTCATCGATGCCCTCATGCCCCAAACCCTAAAGTCCCCAAACTCTCAAACTTCTCAAACTCTTAAACTTCTCAAACCCTGAAGTGCACTGAATCTCACCATGATCCCGATGCCAGATCCAATCCCACCACTTGAAGTCAGATCAGATCTCACCTGTTCTGAGTCAGATCCGATCTCCCCTTCTTCGTTTGCTTTTTGCCAAAGATCCAAATCCAGATTGTTAGTTTTAAGTGGGTAACTAATTCTAAGTTCTAACCTTTAATTTTTACTCTTTCTACTGATTTATTTTTAATGTTTCTAAGTTGTTGAAAATGCACGCCACTTGTTTGATGAAATGCCTTATTCATGCCAATTATCCTTTTAACTTGTTTGATGCTATGCTTGTTTGATGCTATGCACACCACTTGTTTGATGCTATGTGAAAGAAGAGAAAGTGGTGATCTTGACTATGTGAAAAAATGATCATGACTACTGTTTAATATTAATATGATGCATATTTGAAAATACTGTGCATTTCTTTCTCAAAAAAAAATAGTAGAAATTGAATAGCAAATATTATAGACTTACACTAAACATATTCAGGACATTGCATAAGTAATCATATAGGCCAATTATATTGAGAATAGAGAGAAAAGTCAATTGCAATTGAACTGCATACTTGACTAGTGAAAATTACTACTGATTACTGAGTCTCCAATATTTTGAAAATTCATATACATATAAACGCTGCAGAAAATCGTAAGAGGAAACAGTCATTTTAGACTCAGAATCAAACTCTTATTATCAAGCTTACTTGGATTCACCCCAATCCAAAGACACTATATTAATACACTTCTCTTTGTACATCTATAATTCAAATCATACAGCTCAATCCATCTTCATATATTCTTTAAATCCACCACCAAACAACAGCAACTGGGCAATGCATCAGAGGTTTGAATTTGTGTACGAGGATATTTTAGTGTAACCAATGTGTTAAGAATCTATATCAAATTTTGTAAAGGTGCAACATTGACTGAGAAATCAAGTGACTGTGAACCAGTCCAATCACATTTCAAAACTCAATCTATATGGCAATAAACAATACAGGTCAAGAAAAGCTGTTAATTGATAGATGTGTTGTTCTTTAAGAACACAGAAACATAATGTAATAGTAATCACAAATAAGAGCTCAACCCAAGAAATAAACTGTCGGGCACTAGATTTGTCCAGAAGAGGCCGGATATAGTTTTCCATCTAGGGGCGTAGCCAGGATTTCCATCTAGGGGCGCGACACTTACTATAATTTTTTTTTATAATAAACACATTTGCAAGCCTCAAAATATCATATATTACTACCAAAAATACAAACTATTACAATCACTAAATAGCATTTTTCTTTAGCAATAAAACCCTTCGGGATTTCATATTCTGAAAATATTGAATGATATCTTCATTGTCAATTGCATCCAATGCATCCCTTTCAATATATGCAACCAAACAATCATTCATCATCTCATCTCCCAATCGGTTTCGTAATGACGTCTTGATGATTTTCATTGCAGAAAATACTCTCTCTACTGTTGCGGTTGCAACGGGTAATAGCAATGCCAACTTCAACAGCAAATATACCAACGGATATGCACGATGTTTTTTTAACTGAACCAGCTTTCTAGCAAGCCCACTAATCCCTGTAACTTCAGAAAATCGGTCATCATAGCGCACATCCAAAATGTAGGTATCAAGTTGCCGGTCAAGGTGCATTAACTCAATGTTAGAGAAATCAGATGGATAAAATTCAGCAAAACGAAGCAATTTTCTCTTATCATAAGCAGAAAATGAATCGCTTGGATCAAGACAAGCCATACACAACAACAACTTCGTATTTGCCTCATTAAAACGATTGTTCAACTCCTGAAGTTGCAAATCAATCACTTCATAAAACAATTCAATACGATAATAATGAAGATTTGTTTTTCCTTCGAAGTTGCGACGAGATCTTCCATGTTGTACAAATAATTTATCCATAGGTGGAATTACTATCTTATGTTTCGCACAAAATGAAGAAACTTCTTCCAACAATGATTCCCATCCACCATCTCTCATATTTTGCAATTGTTGCTTGGTTATCCTCACAAGAGTCATGGCATTTATAATATCTTGGTCTTTTCTCTGTAAAGCTTGTGATAAATCATTTGTAATTCCCAAAATATTCTTCATCAAATGTAAATGAAATGCAAACTCAAATTGTGCAATGATTCCCAATAGTTTTTCTGCTTGCCCCCTTATCTTCTTATCCTTTGCATCCTCTTCAACAATCACAATAACATCAATCACAGACGAGTACAAGCAAATCAAACTCATTAGTGTACCGTAATGAGAACCCCAACGGGTGCTTCCTGCTCGCTTCAATGTCATTTCTTGATTCTTACCTTGCCCGGTCAAAATATCACCATTATAAACTCCTTCAACAACTTTCTCAAATTGTTTTTCACGAAGAATGTCCCTGTGCTTGCATGATGCTCCAACAATATTTGATACACTCATAACAATGTCAAAGAATACAGAAATCTTCCCGTGACCTTCTGCAACAGCTACAAGTGTTAATTGAAGTTGGTGAGCAAAACAGTGAACATAATAAGCCGACTCATTCTCCATCATAATCAAGCTTTTTAATCCATTGAACTCTCCCCGCATGTTACTAGCACCATCATACCCTTGCCCCCGTATACTCGATATACATAACCCATGCTGAGACAACAGAGACTCAATAGCTGCCTTAAGTGATAAGGCAATAGTATCACCAACGTGAACAATGCCAAGAAAGCGCTCCATAATATGCCCTCTTTCATCCACAAAACGTAAAACAACAGTCATTTGTTCTTTTACAGATATGTCACGTGCCTCATCAACCAAAATAGTGAACAGTTCATCACCAAGATCGCTGATGATAGCATTTGTAGTTACCTTTGCAATGGAAGTAATAATCTCTTGTTGGATTTGAGGGGATGTCAATTTGTGATTTTCTGGAGCCTTCTTCAATGCAACTTTATCAATATTCTCATTGTGGTCACAAAGAAATTGTAAGAGTTCAAGAAAATTTCCCTTATTCTGTGATTCCTGAGATTCATCATGACCACGGAAAGCCAGTCCCTGGCGCAACAGCCATTTAATGCAATCAATTGATGCCGTCAAACGAAGACGATAGTCGGCTTGAGTTTGAATACATTGAGTTGCCAAAGAATGCTCAATGTGTTGCGATTGCTTCAAAAGATCATAGCCAGCTCTCACACATTTGTTATGCATACTAGTGTGGTCTCCAACATGCCCATTCAACTTCATTTTCTTTCTCCAATTTTTAAATCCCTCTCCACCAACAAATGAATCACCACCACCTTGGCTACCATGATCAGCTTTAAAAAGATAACAATACAAACAATAAACGGCATCTGTTGTAATGCTATATTCTAGCCAATTAGGGTACTCTTTGAACCACGAAGCCTGAAATCGACGCTTCTCATTTGCACAATAACGCCAAGGAAAGTTGTGATCCTTAGGTTGACAGGGTCCTTTTTGCAAGTAGTATCGTCGAACATTCTCTCTTTCTTTAACATCGTACTCATAAATATTTTTTCTTAACGCAGGATCAGACGGATACTCTTCTTCTACAATGCAAGTAGGTGGGGGCTGGACAACGGGATGTCGTGGGGATGGGGGTGGCCTCGGTGGGGGCTTTTGGCTTCTTGAAGCAGCTTGTTCTTGAGGGTTTTTAAAAAACTTGAATAGTGTAGTATTCTTCATCTGAAATTTTAAACTTGTCTAAGGTATGTAGTAGCCAACAACGTATTTATAAAAATCAGAATAATCTAATTATGACTTCATAAACTCAAATTTTTCATCTCCTTATTTTTATGATACCGATATATATATTACTCTGCTTACATGCAATTCTATGAATCACTTGCTTGTATCTTCCTAGAATGTCTTTAGGAGTAAACCTACTTATAGTAAATGAAAACATGGCAACTAACATTAATTGTCCATGGTTTAGCTTTTTTGGTTGAACATTTTAGCAATTTAACCAAAAAAAGTTCTGTATGATTCTCGATTTCTTCACACAACTGGTTACACCCTGCGGCATAACCTGTGCATAGTAAACATATAGAAGGAATAATATTCCTGATTCCTGTTTTCTAATATTTGTGATAATTCTGCGCATTCTCTTTGACTACTTTATGATGATTACAAACTTTAAGATGGTAAACATATAGAAGGAATAATATGTTGGAATATTCTTGTTCATAGTAAAGTACATCTCTATAATTTGAATTTCTGGTGATAAGATCCTCACTCTCATTAGTTGTTATTCTGGAGAAACGTATATCTACACAATATCTTGTCCAGAATGTTGCCTTGTAGGCAGGGGCGTAGCTGGTATGGACCCAGGGGGTGCAGCTGCGCCCCCTGGTTTTTAAAAAAAAATTCAAAAAAAATTTTTTTTTGTAATTTTTTTTAAATAAGGGTTTATGTGCAAAATTTCAACCCATTTAGTTACTCCATCTTTCTTCTTTTTTCCTTTCTC
Source organism: Hemerocallis citrina (assembly GCA_017893485.1). Classification (NCBI taxonomy): domain Eukaryota; kingdom Viridiplantae; phylum Streptophyta; class Magnoliopsida; order Asparagales; family Asphodelaceae; genus Hemerocallis; species Hemerocallis citrina. The sequence goes on from CM030362.1 coordinate 127,647,007, forward strand.
TTCTTCTTCTCTGCCCTCATCGATGCCCTCATGCCCCAAACCCTGAAGTCCCCAAACTCTCAAACTTCTCAAACTCTCAAACTTCTCAAACCCTGAAGTGCACTGAATCTCACCATGATCCCGACGCCAGATCCAATCCCACCACTTGAAGTCAGATCAGATCTCACCTGTTCTGAGTCAGATCCGATCTCCCCTTCTTCGTTTGCTTTTTACCAAAGATCCAAATCCAGATTGTTAGTTTTAAGTGGGTAACTAATTCTAAGTTCTAACCTTTAATTTTTACTCTTTCTACTGATTTATTTTTAATGTTTCTAAGTTGTTGAAAATGCACGCCACTTGTTTGATGAAATGCCTTATTCATGCCAATTATCCTTTTAACTTGTTTGATGCTATGCTTGTTTGATGCTATGCACACCACTTGTTTGATGCTATGTGAAAGAAGAGAAAGTGGTGATCTTGACTATGTGAAAAAATGATCTTGACGACTGTTTAATATTAATATGATGCATATTTGAAAATACTGTGCATTTATTTCTCAAAAAAAAAATCAGTAGAAATTGAATAGCAAATATTATAGACTTACACTAAACATATTCAGGACATTGCAGAAGTAATCATATAGGCCAATTATATTGAGAATAGAGAGAAAAGTCAATTGCAATTGAACTGCATACTTGACTAGTGAAAATTACTACTGACTACTGAGTCTCCAATATTTTGAAAATTCATATACATATAAACGCTGCAGAAAATCGTAAGAGGAAACAGTCATTTTAGACTCAGAATCAAACTCTTATTATCAAGCTTACTTGGATTCACCCCAATCCAAAGACACTATATTAATACACTTCTCTTTGTACATCTATAATTCAAACCATACAGCTCAATCCATCTTCTATATTCTTTAAATCCACCACCAAACAACAGTAACTGGGCAATGCATCAGAGGTTTGAATTTGTGTACGAGGATATTTTAGTGTAACCAATGTGTTAAGAATCTATATCAAATTTTGTAAAGGTGCAACTTTGACTGAGAAATCAAGTGACTGTGTACCAGTCCAATCACATTTCAAAACTCAATCTATATGGCAATAAACAATACAGGTCAAGAAAAGCTGTTAATTGATAGATGTGTTGTTCTTTAAGAACACAGAAACATAATGTAATAGTAATCACAAATAAGAGCTCAACCCAAGAAATAAACTGTCGGGCACTAGATTTGTCCAGAAGAGGCCGGATATAGTTTTCCATAACCTACAAGGCAACATTCTGGACAAGATATTGTGTAGATATACGTTTCTCCAGATTAACAACTAATGAGAGTGAGGATCTTATCACTAGAAATTCAAATTATAGAGATGTACTTTACTATGAACAAGAATATTCCAACATATTATTCCTTCTATATGTTTACCATCTTAAAGTTTGTAATCATCATAAAGTAGTCAAAGAGAATGCGCAGAATTATCACAAATATTAGAAAACAGGAATCAGGAATATTATTCCTTCTATATGTTTACTATGCACAGGTTATGCCGCAGGGTGTAACCAGTTGTGTGAAGAAATCGGGAATCATATAGAACTTTTTTTGGTTAAATTGCTAAAATGTTCAACCAAAAAAGCTAAACCATGAACACTTAATGTTAGTTGCCATGTTTTCATTTACTATAAGTAGGTTTACTCCTAAAGACATTCTAGGAAGATACAAGCAAGTGATTCATAGAATTGCATGTAAGCGGAGTAATATATATATCGGTATCATAAAAATAAGGAGATGAAAAATTTGAGTTTATGAAGTCATAATTAGATTATTCTGATTTTTATAAATACGTTGTTGGCTACTACATACCTTAGACAAGTTTAAAATTTCAGATGAAGAATACTACACTATTCAAGTTTTTTAAAAACTCTCAAGAACAAACTGCTTCAAGAAGCCAAAAGCCCCCACCGAGGCCACCCCCATCCCCACGACATCCCGTTGTCCAGCCCCCACCTACTTGCATTGTAGAAGAAGAGTATCCATCTGATCCTGCGTTAAGAAAAAATATTTATGAGTACGATGTTAAAGAAAGAGAGAATGTTCGACGATACTACTTGCAAAAAGGACCCTGTCAACCTAAGGATCACAACTTTCCTTGGCGTTATTGTGCAAATGAGAAGCGTCGATTTCAGGCTTCGTGGTTCAAAGAGTACCCTAATTGGCTAGAATATAGCATTACAACAGATGCCGTTTATTGTTTGTATTGTTATCTTTTTAAAGCTGATCATGGTAGCCAAGGTGGTGGTGATTCATTTGTTGGTGGAGAGGTATTTAAAAATTGGAGAAAGAAAATGAAGTTGAATGGGCATGTTGGAGACCACACTAGTATGCATAACAAATGTGTGAGAGCTGGCTATGATCTTTTGAAGCAATCGCAACACATTGAGCATTCTTTGGCAACTCAATGTATTCAAACTCAAGCCGACTATCGTCTTCGTTTGACGGCATCAATTGATTGCATTAAATGGCTGTTGCGCCAGGGACTGGCTTTCCGTGGTCATGATGAATCTCAGGAATCACAGAATAAGGGAAACTTTCTTGAACTCTTACAATTTCTTTGTGACCACAATGAGAATATTGATAAAGTTGCATTGAAGAAGGCTCCAGAAAATCACAAATTGACATCCCCTCAAATCCAACAAGAGATTATTACTTCCATTGCAAAGGTAACTACAAATGCTATCATCAGCGATCTTGGTGATGAACTGTTCACTATTTTGGTTGATGAGGCACGTGACATATCTGTAAAAGAACAAATGACTGTTGTTTTACGTTTTGTGGATGAAAGAGGGCATATTATGGAGCGCTTTCTTGGCATTGTTCATGTTGGTGATACTATTGCCTTATCACTTAAGGCAGCTATTGAGTCTCTGTTGTCTCAGCATGGGTTATGTATATCGAGTATACGGGGGCAAGGGTATGATGGTGCTAGTAACATGCGGGGAGAGTTCAATGGATTAAAAAGCTTGATTATGATGGAGAATGAGTCGGCTTATTATGTTCACTGTTTTGCTCACCAACTTCAATTAATACTTGTAGCTGTTGCAGAAGGTCACGGGAAGATTTCTGTATTCTTTGACATTGTTATGAGTGTATCAAATATTGTTGGAGCATCATGCAAGCACAGGGACATTCTTCGTGAAAAACAATTTAAGAAAGTTGTTGAAGGAGTTTATAATGGTGATATTTTGACCGGGCAAGGTAAGAATCAAGAAATGACATTGAAGCGAGCAGGAAGCACCCGTTGGGGTTCTCATTATGGTACACTAATGAGTTTGATTTGCTTGTACTCGTCTATGATTGATGTTATTGTGATTGTTGAAGAGGATGCAAAGGATAAGAAGATAAGGGGGCAAGCAGAAAAACTATTGGGAATCATTGCACAATTTGAGTTTGCATTTCATTTACATTTGATGAAGAATATTTTGGGAATTACAAATGATTTATCACAAGCTTTACAGAGAAAAGACCAAGATATTATAAATGCCATGACTCTTGTGAGGATAACCAAGCAACAATTGCAAAATATGAGAGATGATGGATGGGAATCATTGTTGGAAGAAGTTTCTTCATTTTGTGCGAAACATAAGATAGTAATTCCACCTATGGATGAATTATTTGTACAACATGGAAGATCTCGTCGCAACTTCGAAGGAAAAACAAATCTTCATTATTATCGTATTGAATTGTTTTATGAAGTGATTGATTTGCAACTTTAGGAGTTGAACAATCGTTTTAATGAGGCAAATACGAAGTTGTTGTTGTGTATGGCTTGTCTTGATCCAAGCGATTCATTTTCTGCTTATGATAAGAGAAAATTGCTTCGTTTTGCTGAATTTTATCCATCTGATTTCTCTAACATTGAGTTAATGCACCTTGACCGGCAACTTGATACCTACATTTTGGATGTGCGCTCTGATGACCAATTTTCTGAAGTTACAGGGATTAGTGGGCTTGCTAGAAAGCTGGTTCAGTTAAAAAAACATCGTGCATATCCGTTGGTATATTTGCTGTTGAAGTTGGCATTGCTATTACCCGTTGCAACCGCAACAGTAGAGAGAGTATTTTCTGCAATGAAAATCATCAAGACGTCATTACGAAACCGATTGGGAGATGAGATGATGAATGATTGTTTGGTTGCATATATTGAAAGGGATGTATTGGATGCAATTGACAATGAAGATATCATTCAATATTTTCAGAATATGAAATCCCGAAGGGTTTTATTGCTAAAGAAAAATGCTATTTAGTGATTGTAATAGTTTGTATTTTTGGTAGTAATATATGATATTTTGAGGCTTGCAAATGTGTTTATTATAAAAAAAAATTATAGTAAGTGTCGCGCCCCCTAGATGGAAATCCTGGCTACGCCACTGGTGGAGAGTGCAAAATACACCCACACATTTGCACAAACCCCCTTGGTAAGGGTTTGGCCGGCCAAAATGGGTATGACGTGGAGGGGGTGAGGTGGAGGAGAGGGTTCTAGTAGAAGACACATATTAAACTCTTATGTATCTCTAATAAATCCTAAACCCTAGGTTTAAGCCTCCAAACAAATCCTAGCCATCCAATTTTGATTAATCATGACAAAATAAGATATTTTTTTTCCAAAACACATATTACATGATTTGTACCAACATACAAAATCGGTACAATACGCATACGTATATATATATATATATATATATATATATATATATATATATATATATATATATATATATATATATATATATATATATAGGGTTTTGCTCCATTGAAAACGGGTCCATTTTCAATGGGTTGGAAAACACCAATCTCCACCGTCCGATCGATCTTGATCTTGATCAGCGGATCAGATCAAGATCCGCTTAAGTCTCCCACTAATGTTCCTAAAAGCGTAGGGGTATTTTCGTCACTTCACGCCAAAAAATGTTTGGGACTTAGCTTTTTTTGGCGTGGAGTTTTTTTTTGTCGAAAAATTGTTTGAATTTTTTTTTTGAAAAAAATTGTACTTAGGTCGTTGTCTGTAACAACGGTCTAGGCTGTTTTTTTTAAAAATAAATTCAACTTAGGCCGTTGTATGGAACAACGGCTTAACTATGTACAAGTGTTTTTCCAAACACTTGTATATACTCAAATCTTCATCTTCCTCACAACTCTCTCTCGCTAGTTGAGTTCGATAAACCCAATTCCCCAACCGGAGCTGTTTCTCTATCGAACTGAAAACCCTAAATCTCTCTTGATCGTTGCTTTTCACCGAATCTCCCCCTATTCTCAGTTTCTCGATCTCTTCCTTTGGAGATCCCAATTACAAACAAACCCTAACCCATACAAAATCTATCCAACCATAAAACCCTAATCCCCCTAAATTAGCCAAACCCTACTCCCCTTCATTTCTCTACAGCAGCAACTTTGCGGCCTTCCGAACACCGATAGTGTTGAAGGTACTAATTTGTTACCACTTGAGTAGTTCTAACGAGGCTAATTTATTGGAAATTTTTCACCCATGTTTCAGTATACAATTGCAATATTATGCATAGGTTTTTATAGAGTAGGTAATTCTAGTTTGATTGAGGAAGTAGATGTTGTATTAGTTATTTTTGTTTGTTGTTCAATGTTAGTAATAGCGCACAAAGCGAAAAAAATTTATGCAGCTTTGCGAGTACGTCGGACACGCCATACACAACCCAACGCAATTGCAGAAGTGTGTTCGGATTCACGGTTTGCAGTGTAGGGCCGTGTATCGCTTTCAATTCATTCTCGTGAGTGAAAGCGATACATCGGTGTATTCTGCAATCCGTGAATCAAAATTGACCTCTACAAATTTGGTTGGCTCATGTGTTTTGCCGCCGTCTAACTCCGAAAGTTTGGGAATTTTTTGATCTCGTTTGTGCGGAATTGTACCGTATATCAAACAACAACCTCAGTTCAAGAATGAGGGGAATGCGAGCGAGACACGACCTTATTTTGCAAACCGTGGATCGGAACTTACTTGTAGAAGTTCCGTTACCTTGTGCGCGGCAAGCCGGAGATAATAGAAGATTTTTGTATTTATATGACGTCGTTTTCGACGTGTTGTGACTTATTTTGCTTCGTATGTATATATATCGCAGTCATTTGTTAACAAGCTGTTTTATATATAATGTGTTATTAATTGACCAATAATATATTTTTACTGCAGATGAACAACGATACGGAGAGTTCTGCTGCCGGCGATAATTTTGTGCGGGTAGAACCAATCATTGATTCCATGCCGATAGTCGAAGACCATCTGAAACCAAAGTTAGGTATGACATTCCCCACTTTAGTTGAGGCCGAGCATTTTTATTCTTCATATGCTCATTGTGGGGGTTTTGCAATGCGTAAGGGTGGGAATAAATTAAAGGAGGGAATGGAAGTAGATAAGTCATATCTTTGTAATAAAGCTGGGTCGTCGCCGGGTCAACATAGTAATGGTAGACGTGGAACAACCAGTAGAACGGGTTGTAAGGCTTGCGTTCGTGTAAAATTGAACGAAACAAGAAATACGTGGGTGGTGTATTCATTTAACGAAGAACACAATCACGAATTCACCTCACCCGGTAGAAGGCACCTTTTGCCTCGGAACAGGTCCGTGTCAAATACAGACAAAAGGATTATAGATCAAATGAACCAAGCTAATATCCAAACATGTCAACAAATGCTCTTCTTCGAAAGTGCTAGTGGTGGTCACGATCAAGTAGGATTTACAGAAAAAGATGTTAGAAATTTAGTTAGAAATTCGCAAGAAGCATTGAAAGGACACGATTCTACAATGCTAATTAATTTTTTTGAATCTAAGAAACAGACGGATCCTTCATTTTTTTATGACATTCAAGTCGATCCCGAAGGGCGGTTGTCACATTGTATGTGGGTAGATGGTATTTGTAGGATGAATTATGAAGAATTTGGCATTGTAGTTTCCTTTAATGCCACGTACAATACGAACCGTTACGGAATGTTATTTGTTCCGTTTGTTGGAGTGAATCAACATTGAAAATCGACTTTCTTAGGAAGTGGGTTCATTCCAAATGAGACGGCCTCTTTGTTTGAATGGTTCTTTGAAAAGTGGTTAGGGGTTATGAATCATGCTCCATCCGGTGTTGTCACTGATCAAGACCGTGGGATCACCGCCACAGTTAAGAAAGTTTTCCCTCAGACTCGGCATCGTTTTTGTATTTGGCACATTCTAGATAAGTTACCCCAGGAGGTTCGTCTTGGTTTTGATGTCGACAAGTTTAGGGAGTCCTTGAAGAATGTAATCTACAATTCTGAATATATACATGAATTTGTAGAAAAGTGGAATATTTTAATTTTGCAATACGGATTAGAGAGTAACAAATGGTTGAACGATATATTCGATATCCGTGAAAGTTAGGCACCCATCTACGCTAAAGATTCTTTTTGGGCCGGCATGTTGAGTAGCCAACGGGTTGAGTCCGCACATTCTGCCCTGAAGCATCATATAGAAAAAAAAATATTCCCTACATGAATTTGCCGTCATCTTCAACCGTTTTTTGGGAAGGCAAAGACACGATAAATTGAAAGAAAATCATCGTAACTGTGAGAAGAGACCGAAGTTGAAGAGCGAATGGGCTTTGGAGGAACAAATGGCAAAAATATATACTTTGAAAATATTTTACAAATTCCAAGATGAAGTCACAAAAAGCTTCATGTACAATGTGACATTTGTTGCCGATCTTAAGACACCGGATAGTTCAACCTTCCATGTGATACTTTGTGGAGAATCAGAACCGGCTCACCTTCTTCAATTATCCAAAATCAATGGAATTATTACATGTGCATGTCACTTGTTCGAATTCGTTGCCATTCCTTGCAGGCATATTTTAGCTGTACTTCGTTTCTGCCATCACACATCCCTCCCGGATGTATATATTAAAAGAAGATGGACTAGGAATATGATGAGAAGAAGTTACACATCAGTACCAACCGAACCCAATACCGAGAATTTTGCTTCTCGATATTGTGAGTTGAGCTACCATACAAAACTAATTGTCGTTCTCGGTTGTTCCTCCAATGAGAGTTACAAATACATGTTGGAGAATTTGCAGAAGATCATTGACAGGGTTTCTCGGCTACAACCTAAATTAGGTGAACAACCGAAACAGGCCTCACAACTACATGATAGTGTCGAACCTGGAGGTAGTTCACAACCGCATGGTAGTGCACAACCACATGATTAAGGGAGTGGACACATACCTACACGCATTAGTGACCCACAGCAGTGCACGATAAAGGGAAGGCCTCGCGCCAAAAGATTGAGGCCGATTAGAGAGCAACTCTGCATAAAAAAACCGAGAAGGTGCCGAAGATGCAGCATTGTCCAAATGAATCATGATTCAAGAAATTGTCCAACTTTATTTGAGGGGTATGACTTGTAATTTTTATGTTTGTCACTCATTTAAATTTATTATACTTTATTTGTGGCAAATGAGTTTCTTACTAACTAAACCTAATCTTTCAATGAAGGCAAGAAGTAATTCCTTCCGAAGAAGACAGTTCTGAGTCGAGATATGACGATCCACTATGATTTGTAATTTTTAAAATGTAATTGTTCGGTATATTTATAACTCTTTATGCAACTTGGTTAATTACCTTTGATTGGTAACTGTAAATTTTCTCGAGACTTAAGTGTCGTTTGTTTGTGTCGTTTGTTAATATTGTTGTTGTACGCAAATGCAGATTTGTAACTCAATTGTATCAGCTGTAGCTGTACTTGTATTTGTAAATATATATATATATTTTAAACTGAGGCTGTTGTCGGCCTATTTCATAAATTTGGTTTTTTATTCAATATAACTAGTTTAAAAAGAGCAACAAGCCACAGAGCAAAACAATATGTACATGATAACCTTAGGCCGTTGTTGGAGACAACGTCCTACGATAACCTCAAAAAAGTGTTGAATTGGGGGGTGCTCTCTGACTTGGAGAAGAGAAAAGGAGCAACAAGTCAGAGAGCAACCCCATTTCTTATATATACCTTAGGCCGTTGTCTTGGAAGACAACGGCCTAAGTTATAGTCAAAAAGTTGTGATTTTGGAGGTGCTCTCTAACTTGTTGAAGACAAAAGGAGCAACAAGTCAGAGAGCAACTCCATTTCTTATAAATACTTTAGGTCATTGTTGGAGACAACGGCCTAGGTTATAGTCAAAAAGTTGTGATTTTGGGGGTGCTCTCTGACTTGGAGAAGACAAAAGGAGCAACAAGTCAGAGAGCAACCCCATTTTTTATAAATACCTTAGGCCGTTGTCTTCAACAACAGCCCAGGTCATAGTCTAGTTGTGATTTTGGGGGTGCTCTCTGACTTAGAGAAGACAAAAGGAGCAACAAGTTAGAGAGCAACCCCATTTCATATAAATACCTTAGGTCGTTGTCTTCAACAACGACCTAGGTCATAGTCTAAAAGTTGTGATTTTGGGGGTGCTCTCTGACTTGGAGAAGACAAAAAGAGCAACAAGTCAGAGAGCAGCCCCATTTCTTATAAACACCTTAGGCCTTTGTCTCCAACAACGGCCTAAGTTGTAGCTTAATACTTGAAAAGAGGAAAAAGTCATGGAGGACCCCTTTAATTCAATGCCTTAAGCCGTTGTTTGTAACAACGGCCTACGTATGATGTTTTTGGTGTTTTTATAATTTTCTCTTTACTCTTTACGTACAGTCTCTGTGGAAATTTATACCAAAGACAGATGATCTACACTTGTATATCTTTTGGCTATATTTTTTTTAAGTGCCGATTACTACCACCTTTCAAACCAATATATAATCATGGTGGTTAAATATGTAAAAAAATGATAAAAAATAATTCATAATCATCCATTTTGGGGAATTTTTTTTACAAAAAATAAAATAAATTTTATCTATCTTTACGAACAGTCTCTCTGGAACTCTACACGAAAGACAGATGATTTACGCGTATATATTGTTTATAATTACGTTACAATTTTTTCCCTCTATCTAACCAACATAAAATTATAAAAGGTAATATGCTTAAAAAATATTCCAAAAAATATAAAGGGGTAGGTTTACAAGTATAAGGTCAAGGTTAAGGTTAGGGTTAGGGGTTTTTTGTTTCAATAATAGTAGACGGGTGTTATCCTAAATCAAAGAAGAATCAGATGATTCAAGCAGCTAAATGTGCCTAGTCTTACTCCGAGCTACATTACAAATGTGCCTAGTCTTGCGTTGTGCTAACCCTACGATAACCCTAACCCTAATCCTTAATCCTACTCTGCTAACCTTACAATAACCCCAACCCTACATTAACCCTAACCCTAACCTACATATCATGTTTTATTGATTTTTATTGGTTATATACAGAATATCTATAAACTCTTTACTGGAAACTTATTACCTGTCAACTCCCAACTACTGCAAATTAATGATAAACCAAAACAAGATCTTACCGCAAATGTCTTCCTTACAATAACCTTAACCCTACAATAACCCTAACCAAACTGAATACACTAACCCTAACTCTAACCCTCACCCTAGCCAAGTCAAGAACACCCCAATTTATCTCTTTTTGGCCTACTACCTAGGCCGTTGTTGCAGACAACGGCCTAGGTTATAGTAAATACCTTAGCCCGTTGTCTCCAACAATGGCCTAGGTTTTAGCTTAATACTTTTAAAAAGCAAAAAGTCATGAAGGACCCCTTTATATGAATGCCTTAAGCCGTTGTCTTTAATAACGGCCTAGGTATGAAATTTTTGGGATTTTTACAATATTCTCTTTACTCTTTACTCACAGTCTCTGTGGAAATTTATACCAAAAATACATAGTCTACACTTGTATATCCTATAGGTATATTTTTTTATTTGCCTATTACTTCCACCTTTTAAAGTGTCTCGAAAAACTGCACACAATTACTTCACGACGAGATTCCACATCCAAAATTTCCACAGAAGCAACAGTTGGCGGTAGTTGTTGGATCCTGTAGGCGAGGCAACAAACACTAGAGGGAGGGTGAATAGTGTTTATTAAAATTTAAATTGCGGAATAAAGATTTTTCTTCGGTGCAGTCGACTTAAGGAGTGAACCAGCCGACTGAATTAACCAAATAAGAAGTAATTCAAACAAGTCTGTGAAGTCGACTTAGAGTTGAGACAGTCGACTTAACATACAGATAATCTTTCAGAGTATACAAGTCTGACCAGTCGACTTATCAAGTACTCAGTCGACTGTCCAGACAAGTTTCACAGTAACAACACAAACTGAGAAAAATGTAAATGCAAGTTTAGAGAGATACAACCACAGAGTGCACACGATGTATCCTGGTTCGGTCCTTCCGACCTACATCCAGTCCCCAAGCAACCCACTTGAGATTTCCACTATTCTTGAAAAAGTTTACAAGAATACCCTACGGCGTTCAGACAACAACCTTGTCTAACCCGTAGTCCTTTCTCTCAACCAGAGAAAGCAACCCACTCTTCCACCAAGAGTGACACAACTGACTCTACACCCTAGAGTCCTACTCTCCAACCGAGAGGAAAAAAAAACAATAAATTGTTTTACAATCAACCTATACCTTGTTTGTGATTTGTGATATAGTACGTGGCTAAAAAAGGTTGACTTCTATCTTCAGTCCAGAACGAAATCAGATGTTATACTGGACTGAAAACAGAGAACCAAGACTTAGTGATTTGAAAGCTTTTGTCTCTTGGAAAATGTAAAACTTAAGATCTCAAAAGGAATGCTTGGAGTATTAGACCTTTTAACAGTGGATTCTAATCTCTATTTATAGAGTTAGATACACTGGACGTTGGGAATCAGTTATTCCAACTGTCAACCAACGGATCTAAAAAGATCTGAATTTGAAAAACGATTTTAAAAACAGAAAACTGTCAAACGCACTTAAACAGTCGACTGGGTTGCCATAGTGAGTCGACTGGTCAGAGTTTGAAGAAGTTTAGTCAGTTTTGTACCGACTCAGTCGACTGGTATAAGTATCGGTCGACTGGTACTCAACAGCTAAACTATTTCAAACTGTTTTGACCTTTTTTGAAGTTTAAAAAACACACATTTGTAAAAGAGTGAGTGTATGTGTGTGTGACAAGGCTTTACATTATACTAAGACTCAAAAAATATAAAATATTACATTTGTTTACAAGACATAACAATATATGACACTTTAAGCATAAGTCTTGGCTTGAGTCTTGAGTGAAGCCATTGTCTTTATCCAGAGCGTGTGCTTGTTCATTTGTTCAGCTGTATAGTAATGAGGCCTTTGTGTATACAATCTGCAATTATAAAGTATAGCATAGATACATGTTGCAGTGTATTGTAATCATCAAAATCAAGAATCAACATTCTCCCCCTTTTTGATGATGACAACACAATAGCTGATTATAATAACATAAATAATACAAGCATAGAATTGATATGCTCCCCCTATTAAAAGCACACCATGCATACATAAACATAAATCATAAAAAAACTTTAACAGACTTTATCAGTCGACTTATCAAGAGAGCAGTCGACTTAACAGAGAAAAAATTTAAAAATTTAACAGCATGCAGCATACTTAACAGGAGGTTTTTCTCCCCCTCTGTCATCAACAAAAAACATAAGATAATAAGTAATAATGAAAATAGGAATGTCTGTATAGAAATAACGAAGTCTTACAAAATTCTAACAGCATATAAGAAAGAAATAAAAAATACATAGGAAATAAAACTAAAAAATCATCAATCTTCATCTGTTGTGTCGTCATCAGCATCTTGAGACGGTGGTGGAAATTGAGTAGTAAAAAGATGAGTCAGATTGGAGATTTTAAAGTCAAGGGAGTTAATATGAGAATCAAGAGTGTCTTTACGATTCATTACATAGTTAACACAATGATATAGAGTACGCGGATCATCAAGATCAGCATGAGGACGAGAAGAACTGGAGGCTGAAGATGGTCTAGCAGAAGTGGCTAGAGGAACTTGGGTGTGAGGAGGAGACCTAGGGGAAGTTCTAGATGGAGGGTCAATAAGCTTCATACGGGCTAAACTAGCACGATCGAAGCACTCATAATGCTTAACAACATTGGTCTCGGAGTCGAGATCAATATCATAAGCAAGAAAGACATGGGTAAGGAGACCACCAAAAGGCAAGAAATGAGTATGAGACTTTTCAAGTCTCGAAAAGATGACACGATCCCAATTGATAGCAATCTTACCAAAAATTGCATAAACGGCTTGTTGCAATTCCATAGAATACTGATCAAAACTCCCTGTTTTGGGAAGAATATTATAAGCTAGTATTCTTGCAACTAGTTTTGCAATAGGTGTGATAGATCTACTAGACATGGGGGGTCCATGATTTGGAAAAAAGATTTTGGACAAAATAGATGAGTCATCTAGAATTATTTCACCTAAATCAAATCCCTCATCATCAATACCCATAATAAGATTAATTCTCTCGGGTGTGAGTTTAATCTTTGTATTTTTGACCGAAGAATAAATAATAATTTCTCCATCATCTTTTTGAACAACTCTCATATTGGTATAAAAAAGATAGATAAGTTGAGGGTAGTAGTTAGGTTGATTTTCCAAGGATAAAAACTCATATAGACTACAATTTTGAAAAAGGGGGATAAGATTGAACCTATCTAAATCATTGAAGTTTACAAATCTTCCCGAAAAAATCGCAATGGTACAAATAAGATACCATTGTTCCAAAAGATCAGGACTCCTAAGATATTGAGAATAGTCTTTTGATGAAGAACTATCATCAACATGGGATCTCTTAGATCTTTTAGGAGCCATTAAGAAATGTAAGGAAAGAGAGTTTACCAACAAAGAGAAGGGAATCAAACAGCAAAGAAAGATGAGAATCAGCAGCTCCAAACAGAAGATTCGGCAGTCGACTTCTGGATCTATCTCCTTCTCCTTAGGGTTTCAGATTGGGGTAAAAGTAAAAGTGAAAATTTGAGGCTGTGAAGAGGGTTTTTAACAGAAAGTAAATGGCTGGGATTGAATAGGAATGAGATCAACGACTCACAAAGAAGTCACGGGCGAGTAAAAGGATAACAATTTGTCTAAAAAATGAAGACAGACTGATTCGCGACAGTCGACTTAGTCGAGAGAAAAATAAGTATTTATAACAACTGATCAGTCGACTTGGTGAAATTTCAGTCGACTGGTCAGAGAAGAAAATAAGTATATATAAAACTAAGGGATAGTTGACTTAACAGCATATACAAGTCGACTTAAATTATATATTTTCAACAAATTTCAAGAAAATTACATATCCCTAGTTCTCTTCTTAAAGAAATAAAAGTATCCTCTTTAAGGGGTTTTGTAAAGATATCAGCTACTTGTTTATCAGTAGAGATGAAATCTAAAGATATGTCTCCTTTTAAAACATGATCATGTAGAAAATGATGTCGAATATCAATATGTTTCGTACGTGAATGTTGAACTGAATTTTTAGATAAATTAATTGCACTGATATTATCACACATAATTGAAGATTTTTCAAAAGAAATACCATAATCTAATAAGGTTTGCTTCATCCACAAAATTTGTGCACATGCCAAACTTGCAGCGATATATTCAGCTTCTGTAGTTGATAGAGATACTGAATTTTGCTTTTTACTGCACCAAGAAACTAGTGAATGTCCCACTAGTGCTCTTGCGATCAGTTTTACTACCGGCAAAATCAGCATCACTATACGACAAAAGTTGAAAATCATCGGTGCGTGGATAAAATAAACCATAATCAGATGTGCCTTTAATATATCTTAAAATTCGTTTCACAGCTTTTAAATGAGATTCTTTAGGACTAGACTAATATCTAGCACACAAACATACGCTGAACATAATATCTGGTCTACTTGCGGTAATATATAAGAGTGAACCAATCATACCTCTATAGAGTTTCTGATCAACATTCTTACCTAATATATCTTTGTCAAGGGTAGTAGTAGTAGCCATAGGTGTGGATTTACTACTTATACTATCCATGTTAAACCGTTTGAGTAATTCCTTTGCATATTTTTTTTGATTAATAAATATGCCATTTGAAGACTGTTTAATTTGTAGTCCAAGAAAATAATTGAGTTCACCCATGTGACTCATCTCAAACTCGTTTTTCATGGTGTTAGCAAACTTTTGACATAGATTATTATTAGTAGAACCAAAGATTATATCATCAACATATATTTGTATGATTAAAATATCATTCTTAATTCTCTTAATAAACAAGGTAGTATCTACTTTACCTATTTCAAATCCTGTTTCTAAAAGAAAAGTTTTCAAACGATCATACCAAGCACGTGGTGCTTGTTTAAGACCGTATAAAGCCTTTTTAATTTAAAAACATTATTTGGGAATTGTTCATGTTCAAAACCTGGTGGTTGTTTAACATAAACATTCTCTTTAATAAACCCATTAAGAAAAGCACTTTTAACATCCATTTGATAAAGTATAAAATTCATGAAATAAGCAAAAGATAATAAAATACGAATTGATTCTAATCTAGCAACAGGAGCATATGTTTCATCAAAATCTATGTCTTCTTCTTGATTATATCCTTGAGCAACTAGTCTAGCTTTGTTCCTTACAACTTGTTCTGATTCATCTAACTTATTTTTAAATACCCATTTGGTACCAATAATAGTATGATCAGGAGGTCGTGGAACTAAATCTCATACATCATTCCTTATAAATTGGTTTAATTCATCTTGCATGGCATTCATCCAAAATTCATTCTCACAAGCTTCTTGTATATTTTTCGGTTCAAAATCCGACAAGAAGGTTGTATGAGATATCATATTAATATGTGATCGTGTCTGAATACCATGGGAGATGTCACTAATTATTAAGTCATGAGGATGATCTCTAACTTCAACAAAAGATTTTGGTAAAGTTGAAGATATCACAATAGGATCAGTCGACTTGACAGGTTCTTGAGTCGACTGCTTTACTTCAGTCGACTTGAAGTCCTTATCGGTCGACTTATCCGCAAGACTAGTTTGTTCTAAAGATGTAATCACTTTGTTTAAAGGTGATGGGTTAATTTCATCATCTTTAATTAAATTTGATGAAGGCATAGATTCATCGAATGTAACATGCATTGACTCTTCAATAGTCATTGTTGACTTGTTGAAAATTCTATATGCTTTACTCCTATTTGAGTATCCTATAAAGATACCCTCATAAGATCTAGGATCAAATTTATCTAAATTATCTTTAGTGTTCAGAATAAAACACTTACAACCAAATGTCTTAAAATAAGAGACTTTAGGAATTTTGTTAAAAAATAACTCATAATAAGTCTTCTTTAGCTTAGGTCTTATTAGAATCCTGTTTAAAACATAACAAGCTGTAACAACGGCTTCAGCCCAAAAATACTTAGGTAAATTGCTTTCAACAAGCATGGTACGTGCGCATTCTTGCAAAGTCCTATTTTTCCTTTCAACCATTCCATTTTGTGGTGAAGCTCTAGGAAATGAAAATGAATGTGTTATACCATTCTTGTTGCAATATTCTGTAAACGTTTCATTTTCAAATTCTCCACCATGATCACTTCTAATAGTGACTATGGTTAGAGATCTTTGGTTTTGAATTCGTTTACAAAAATTTGCAAATTCATCAAAAGCATCATTCTTATGTTTTAAAAAGAATGTCCAAGTGAATCGTGAAAAATCATCTACTAAAGCAAATACATATCTACTTTTATTTAAAGAAGCAACTCTAGTAGGGCCAAATAAATCCATATGAATTAATTCGAGCGGTCTACTAGTAGAAATTACTTCTTTTGTTTTAAAAGTGGATTTGATTTGTTTTCCTAGTTGACATGCATCACATAACTTATTCTTTTTAAAGGATAATTTTGGCAGTCCTTTAACTAGGTTATACTTAGATATCTTAGAGAGATTTTTCATATTCACATGACCAAAGCGTCTATGCCAAAGCCACGAATTATTATTAGAAGCTATTAAACAAAAATCACTTGAAAACTCATTTGTATTCAAACATAATTCATAAATATTGTTTTTGCGAAAACCTTGAAAAATAATGTTTTGCATAGTAGAATCATAAATTAAGAAGCATCTTTTTCAAATACAATTTTATAACCTTTATCACATAATTGACTAATACTTAACAAATTATGTTTTAGACCACAAACTAACAAAATATTTTCTATAGTAGGATTAGTATTTTTACCAACCATGCCGATTCCTATGACTTTTCCTTTGTTGTTATCACCAAAGGTAACTGTTCCTCCATTGATGCTTTGTATGGTGGATAGGAGATTGGCATGACTAGTCATATGCTTTGAACACCCACTGTCAAGTATCCAACGATCTTTCTTTGGTACCTATAAAATATTCAATGTGAATATGGTACCCTTTTCATTGGGTCCAAAACATATTAGTTTGGGGAAAACCAAACCCATAATGAGTTTGATTTTCCTCCATAAGCAGGAATAAAATTAATAGAATTACATACATTTAACATATATGACTTGATATACGCAGTTCTATCATTCAGATTTAAGTTAACTGGAACCCATACAAGTTTGTTCTGTCCAGTCAACTTTATAGTATCCTTCAGTCGACTTCTACTGTAAGTCAGTCGACTGGATGATAATATAGGTCGACTTATATGAGGTTCTGGTCTCATTGAATAAGACTCAGTTCCTCTGGACAGACGACTGGTGGATGGGCTCGGTCGACTTGACTGAACTTTAGACTTGCTTTTATCACTAAAATTTATAAGCTTGGGCCTTTCAAAGAATTCATACAGTTTATGTGTAACACTAGAAATAGATTCAGGTTTATTTTTACTAGTGTTTTTAGAAGAAAGATCTTTTACAAGAGATGTTTTAAAACCAAAACCAAACTTTTGACTAGATTTCACTTGATTTTGAAGAACATCGTTTAAATTCTCTTTTCCTTTATTGAACTTAGATACGTTCTTGGATATCTCTTCATAATTCTTTTTTAGAGATTCAAGATTCATATCTAAACTTGAAATACGAGAATTTAAAGATTTTACTTCTTTATCAAGGTTAAGATTCTCTTGAGAAAGGGTTTGATTAACTTTCTCTAGGTTCTTAACTCTAATCTTTTTCTTTTTCAATTCTTGAAAAATTTCATTGAAAGCATCAAGTAAATCTTCTGAATCATAATCATTACTTACTTGATTATGTGAAGCCATAAAACACATGTTTGCAACCTCGTTGGTTTCATCAGTTTCTTCTTCTGAGGAAGAATCGCTGTCATTCCAAGTTGCTTGATATGCCTTTTTGTTTTTGGCAAACTTGTTCTTTGTGTACTTGTCCTTCTTGAAGTTGGATGTCTTTCCCTTATTCTTTGTATTTTCTAGGGGACAATCTTTCTTCATATGACCTGTTTTATTACACCTGAAACAAGTTGGAGGATCATTAGAATCTCTAAATTTAGAATTGAACTTACCTTTCTTTAGAAATTTTTTGAATCTCCTTGTGAACATGGTTATCTCCTCTTCATCTTCTTCTTCATCTTCTGAATCTATCATGGCTTTAAAAGCTAATGATTTCTTCTTAGACTGTTGTGGTTCTGCATCCTTCTTCCGTTCTTCAATTTGAACCTCATAGGCCATTAGATTTCCCACAAGATTCTCAAGAGAAAGTTGTGATAAATCATTTGCCTCTTCTATTGCAGTGGTCTTCTTTTCCCATTCAGGAGTGAGTGCACGAAGAACTTTTCTCACCATCTCTGCTTGAGTGTATATCTTTCCAAGTGCCACAAGTGAGTTTGTAACGTCAGTAAATCTGGTAATCATCTCGGACACATTTTTATTTTCCTTCATGCGGAACATTTCAAACCTGTGAACAAGAACAGATATTTTAGATTCTTTCACTTTGTTTGTTCCTTCATGAGTTACCTCGAATGTGTGCCAGATTTGATGTGCGGTTGTTGAATTTGATACATGGTTGAACTCCTCCTTTGTAAGAGCACAAAATAATGCATTCATCGCTTTTGCATTATTCATTGTTTGGTTCTTCATGTCATCATTCCATTGTGCATATGGAATAGTAGGAGCAGTGTATTCTGTTTCATTCATGTTCCATATTTCATAATTGATGGATTGGAGGTAGATCTTCATTCTGCACTTCCAATAGTTGTAATTTGTTCCATCAAAGAGAGGTGGCCTTTGTGTAGATTGGCCTTCATGGTACTGATTTGCATTTGAAGAAGTTGCCATAGCCTTTAACCTCGCTCTGATACCAAGTGTTGGATCCTGTAGGCGAGGCAACAAACACTAGAGGGGGGGGTGAATAGTGTTTATTAAAATTTAAATTGCGGAATAAAGATTTTTCTTCGGTGCAGTCGACTTAAGGAGTGAACCAGGCGACTGAATTAACCAAATAAGAAGTAATTCAAACAAGTCTGTGAAGTCGACTTAGAGTTGAGACAGTCGACTTAACATACAAATAATCTTTCAGAGTATACAAGTCTGACCAGTCGACTTATCAAGTACTCAGTCGATTGTCCAGACAAGTTTCACAGTAACAACACAAACTGAGAAAAATGTAAATGCAAGTTTAGAGAGATACAACCACAGAGTTTACACGATGTATCCTGGTTCGGTCCTTCCGACCTACATCCAGTCCCCAAGAAACCCACTTGAGATTTTCACTATTCTTGAAAAAGTTTACAAGAATACCCTACGGTGTTCAGACAACAACCTTGTCTAACCCGTAGTCCTTTCTCTCAACCAGAGAAAGCAACCCACTCTTCCACCAAGAGTGACACAACTGACTCTACACCCTAGAGTCCTACTCTCCAACCGAGAGGAAAAGAAAAAACAATAAAGTGTTTTACAATCAACCTATAGCCTTGTTTGTGATTTGTGATATAGTATGTTGCTAAAAAAGGTTGACTTCTATCTTCAGTCCAGAACGAAATCAGATGTTATACTGGACTGAAAACAGAGAACCAAGACTTAGTGATTTGAAAGCCTTTGTCTCTTGGAAAATGTAAAACTTAAGATCTCAAAAGGAATGCTTGGAGTATTAGACCTTTTAACAGTGGATTCTAATCTCTATTTATAGAGTTAGATACACTGGACGTTGGGAATCAGTTATTCCAACTGTCAACCAACGGATCTAAAAAGATTTGAATTTGAAAAACGATTTTAAAAATAGAAAACTGTCAAACGCACTTAAACAGTCACTGGGTTGCCATAATGAGTCGACTGGTCAGAGTTTGAATAAGTTTAGTCAGTTTTGTACCGACTCAGTCGACTGGTATAAGTATCGGTCGACTGGTACTCAACAGCTAAACTATTTCAAACTGTTTTGACCTTTTTTGAAGTTTGAAAAACACACATTTGTAAAAGAGTGAGTGTATGTGTGTGTGACAAGGCTTTACATCATACTAAGACTCAAAAAATATAAAATATTACATTTGTTTACAAGACATAACAATATATGACACTTTAAGCATAAGTCTTGGCTTGAGTCTTGAGTGAAGCCATTGTCTTTATCCAGAGCGTGTGCTTGTTCATTTGTTCAGCTGTATAGTAATGAGGCCTTTGTGTATACAACCTGCAATTATAAAGTATAGCATAGATACATGTTGCAGTGTGTTGTAATCATAAAATCAAGAATCAACAGTAGTGTTTTAGAGTAATCTTTGAACCTTTTTGGAATACTCTTCACATTGGTTTATACATGTGGTCAAATATACATGTGGTTTTCTGTTATGGTTTCCCAATACATGATGGTCCCTATTTAGACCCTTTTTTTCCGAAAATAATTAGATTCAGTTCTTGATGGCCAAGTAGTTTGATCTGATTACTCTCCGCTCAAAAGCGATTTTTGATATTTGGAGATAGGTTTTTGTATTTTAGGAGGGTGTTTTCGAAAGAGTGCAATAGATGGGAAAACTACATGTGGGTTTCCACATGTGGTTTTTGCCATATATAGGGTACATGTGGTGATGTAGTTTAGGTTTTTCCCATATTGAAGTGTCTGTAATAATTATCCACAAGTCAGGGAGACAACGGCCATTGTCTGCAATAACTATTTTTAAAGCCAACAAGTCAGAGAGCAAGACAAATTGTCTATATTTTTGTCCTACAACTTAGGCCGTTGTCTTCGACAGCGGCCTAGGGTATAAACAATAAAGTGGAGCTGCTCTCTGACTTGTTGCTATTTTTAAAGCCAACAATTCAGACATGAAGACAAATCCTCCAACCTTAATCTTGTTACCTAGGCCGTTGTTGGAAACAACGGCCTAGGTTTTAAAAAAAAATTTAATCTACATTTGTACGAAGCAGCTGAAGCTGCTTCACTTGAAAATTTAACCAAATTCCAAACACTTTGCCATCACATACACTCTCCGAATAAATTCATATCTACACCCGCCAAAATCACCAACCATAATTGACTATTAGAAATTAATAACAACAACATCAACTATACTTAAACTTACAAACCACACTTTCCACTAGTTTAGTTACAACAGGATAAAACCCAAAAAAAAAAAAATTACAACAAACAAAATGTATTGGCTAAGTACCGGGCGTGTATGCCTGTGGTGCTCGCCTCTTCCGAGTAGGGTTTCGGCGCTGGATCGTGGTTGGCGACTCGGGGATTTGTTCAGATCCTCCCTCCTCTTGTTGTACGTCTCCAACAACCCTCTCCTCAGTCTCTTCTTCCTGCGCTTTTTCGTGATATGGATGTGAAGTTGAAGCTTGTTGTTCTCTCATCTCACGTTCCCGTTGTCGCCCCATCAATGCAGCTGGCCTACCCCTCACACTTTTACGTTGGCCCCTCGGTCCGCTTAATGCTCGATCCAAACGTTCGGCCTCTCCCGAAACATCCAAATTGGTATGGCATGAAGAGAGCATCCTCTGAGCGAACTTCTTCATAGCCATGCCCACATTACTTTTTATTACCTCCGCGCATTCTTTTGCCTTGTCCATCGTATTATCAATCTAAATCAGAAATAACCAACAAAAATAATTACACAAATTCAATAATTTAAAGAATTCATGAAATTCACGTATAACGAACATTAAAATAAATATGAAGATTGAAGTTACCACTGTACGTATAGCTGTGGCCTTCGGTTGGAACATGGGTTGTGAACTGGAATATGCGGGTGGTGGTTCAATCTCCCTCTCCTCAATTTCTCGTTGAACACCAGCAGGTAGTACTGTATTGGGAGAGATGTACAAACGTGTATATGATTGGAACCAAGTCATGTACTTTTCTTGCACTCTTCCATCGTACTCTGGAACATTGACGAGTACAAGTTCAAACCGTCGCTCGTTCCATTCTGCAACGTGAACACGATGGAAATCTGCCCAATCATGGGTAGGCATGCGGCTGGTATCCCTAACGGCGTGTAACTCATGATCGTATAGGTTTGCGCAGCTTGGGGGACTATCTTGTTGAAGATTGAACTGACGAAGGACTCGCTCCGGTCGCGGATACTCCACTATACCAAAGTTGATGAGGGGAGCCGTCGTCAGCCACAACTGCGACCCGGTGGTGCACATTGGTGGTAGTCTTCCCACCCGCTCGGGTGTATACGGCACCCAAATCACGAACTCTTCACATAGTTGGTCGAGCTCGTCTCTGTAGTACGTTATTACACCCTTGAGGTTGTCCTTGTAACTCCGACTACCAGCCTAATATACTCCTAAAGGTGCTAACATAGCAGGATCTTCTGGTTGGGCCATCCAACCGGCCGCCGGTCTCCTAATGCGGGGACGACCCAGGTGCAGTCGCTCCCAGGACCAAATCTGTAACAAAACCATCGGTCCGGTCATTTCTGATGATTCTAGCGCTACATGACACAATGCCCTGTATAGCATTTCTAACGCGCAGCTTCCCCAGCTGTACCGACCAGCTAAGCCTAGGTCGGCGATGAGGTGCACCGTATCGCCCGATGAGTTAGGCAATAGAACCCTTCCGATCACCGTTAGAATGTAGGCTCTGGTGTAGGACTGTACATAGTCGTCGGGCGATTCGTTGGTCAGCATCCCATTAAAACGTCCCTTCAACCAAGATAGTCGGATTGATTGTCCTTGGAAAATGCCATCATCTTCCGCAGCCAACTCATCAAACTGTGTACCGAGCAGTTCATTGCACATCTCTATTTTATCAAAGTTAATATTACCCATCACGGCCAACCCATCTATTGGAAGACCGGATATCATTGCTATATCCTGTAGCGACACTGTCATCTCTCTGACCGGTAGATGGAACATGTGCGACTCTGGCCTCCAGCGCTCCACGAGTGTCGAGAGAAGTGCTCGGTCGAGTTTAACATTTCCCATCATGCTGATTCCATAGAAACCGACTGCTACTAGGTACTCGACAATACGTGGATGCACCTTCATGGTCTTGTGGGTGCGGAAATTACACCTACGCGTCGTCCCACCCCACACTTCCGTGGATCTGTGGTGGTCTTGCAAGGTCAGTTCGCCGGGATATATTGGTCCTGGACCATGACTTCCTGTCATCGAAGAGGATGCACCAACCTACACGAACCAAAAAACATAATTATTATTAGTCTAAAATCAATATCACTAAATAAAAAATTAGGGACAATACAAATTATTAGTTCTCACATTCTCTATGGAATGTTCCCCCCGTGCTTCCTAGGATGTCCTTTCCCTTCCGGTTCCCCTCGTTCTAGCCATTTCTCTGTAACAATGTTTGCATATATGAAACTAATTACTCGCCAAAAATTAGCAAACACAAACCAACGAGATGAAAAAATTTCAAGAGTTGGCTTATACGCGTCAAAATAACACAAACAAGATACAAAGATTCCTAAATTTCGCCGTCAACTAGGGCACACCAAACACAAGCCAACACAACTTGTAGAAGTGAGTTCCGACCCACGGTTTGAAATATACGCCCGTGTAGCACTTTCACTCTTTAAAATAGAGCGGGAAGCGATACATTGATGTATCTTGCAAACCGTGGGTCGGAACTCGCAAATACAAGTTCCGTTGTGTTGTGAATGGTTAGCCAAACCTACGTGCACCATTTTGAATTTTTTCGACTTCGTTTAAGCATTTTTGTATTGCGACCGTACTGAAAAAATTTCGAGGTATATTGAAGTTTTTCATATACGCGTAAAAACAACATAAACGAGATGCAAAAATCCAAAAATTGGACTTTGGGTTGGGGTCCCCGCACACAAGCCAACGCAACTAGTACATGGGAGTTCTGAACCACGGTTTGAAAGATATGGCCATGTATCGGTTTCACTATTAAAAACTGAGCGGAAAGCGATACATTGACGTATCTCGCAAACTGCGGGTTGGAACTCGCATATACAGGTTGGTATGACTTGTGAGTGGCGAGACCAACCTACTCGCAAAGTTTCATTTTATTTGGACTTCGTTTAAGCTATTTTCACCTCATAACGTATTCCACAAATTCTGAGGTGGATTAAAGGTTTTTTATATACGCGTCAAAACAACAAAAATGAGAAGGAAAATTTCCTAAATTTGGGTGTCAACTCTGGCACACCAAACACGAGCCAGCGGAACTTGCAGAGGTGAGTTTTGACTCTCGGTTTGAAAGATACGGCTGTGTATCACTTTATATCCGTTGTATTGAATTAAAATGATAAACGGATGTATCTCACAAATTGTGAGACGGAAATCGCCTCTACAAGATTCGTTACCTTCTACGCGGCGAGTCCGACCTACTCGTACAACTCCGAATTTTTTCATCTCATTTTTTTTCTTCTCCTATATTCCACTACTACAACAAGCACTACATCTACGAAAATGTCAACAAAATGTATACAACATACATGATCAGAGCTAATTATATACTCTCTAAATTATAGACTAGACTACTACGCATAATTCAAAAAAACCCAACTCCAAAATTGAAAAAAAAATCAATAAATTCAAAGAGTTCATTATAGTAAATTGAGATTAAGAAAATACCAGGTCCAAAGAGAGAGATAGAGAGTGGGCGAAGATGTGAGAAGCCGTTGCACGCTGTTGTAGACAAAGAAAGATAATTTGTGCTAGGGTTTAGATGATTTGGAAATTTGGATGTGAAGTTAGGGTCTGCTGTATTCGGGAGAGGAAGAGAGAGATAGGGAGCTTTCCACAAGGGTCAGAGATCGAGAAGACAAAGAAATCGATGCCATGGAGTTGGGAGAGTGAAGTAGGGTTTGAGGATGGGTTTCGGGAGCTCGAGAGAAAGAGAGAGTGTTTGTGACGAAAACAGGGAGATGAAGATCTGAGTATGTACAAGTGTTTGGAAAAACACTTGTACACACCTAGACCGTTGTTGAAAACAACGGCCAAGGTATGTTGTTTTTATAAAAAAAACAACCTAGGGCAGTTGTTTCCAACAACGGCCTAAGTGAATTTTTCGACAAAAAAAACTCCACGCCAAAAAAATGCTAAGTCCCAAACATTTTTTGGCGTGAAGTGACAAAAATACCCCTCCGCTTTTGGGAACGTTAGTGGGAGACTTAAGCAGATCTTGATCTGATCCGCTGATCAAGATCAAGATCGATCGGACGGTGGAGATTGGTGTTTTCCAACCTATTGAAAACGGACCCGTTTTCAATGGAGCAAAACCCATATATATGAGGAACGCTCCATTGAAAACGTACTGTAGAGATGAAAACGTGGAAAACCACCTAGGCCGTTGTTGGAAACAACGGTCTAGATTATAATGCATTATAACCTAGGCCGTTGTTTCCAACAACGGCCTAGGTGGTTTTCACGTGTTTTCACAACATTTGCGTTTTCAATGGAGCATTTCCCTATATATATACCGATAATTTTCGTTTGTTAAACCGCATAATCCATATAAAAATAAATAAATTCCAAAAATAATAATAAAATATATATTACAAACTCAAATATTAATTTTTAATCTTTGTGTTTTTACGTACATTGCACGTGTTATCGATGCACGTATCGATTACGTATTTTCCACCGCTACGTATAATATTTTCTATGTGTCTCGATTATTTATTTAATGACGCGTTCGAATTCATTTTATAAACGGAAGTTCATTTTTCTCCTATTTTGATTAAAATATTTTTATATGTGCAGTGCACGTGTTTTCTATATACGTATTGATTACGTTGTAATTAATGAAATATATACTTTCATATGTATATTTCAATTATTTATAAATATTTTCCCGCTAAAAAAATCAATTTCGCATTT
This sequence comes from Hemerocallis citrina, assembly GCA_017893485.1. Taxonomy (NCBI): domain Eukaryota; kingdom Viridiplantae; phylum Streptophyta; class Magnoliopsida; order Asparagales; family Asphodelaceae; genus Hemerocallis; species Hemerocallis citrina. Next base: position 127,673,219 of record CM030362.1, read on the forward strand.
AAATAATTGTTTTACGTGTGACACACGTGTTTGCGGTGCAAGTGTTAGATTGTATTCTCGCTAAAAATAAAATTTTGAAGACTGTGTGTTTATTTTTATTTTTTCACATGAAAAACCTAAATTTAATTAAATTAAACTAATATTCAAATACATATTATATATAAAAATATATGTTTTCATTTAATATTAACATGTGAGGTGTACACAATGCACGTGCACACGTGCAATGTACACACCCCAAAATGAACAGCCGTTGGAGGCCCTGAATGGGTCTTAGAGAGTGGAGAGAGTGGGTAGTAGTGGGTGGTAAATTATAGCATATTGGATTAATTAGTTATTGAATTAATTAACTTATATAAAATACCCCTACCTTCACTCTTCTCCTTTCCTTATATATATATATCCCTATACTTCAACACCATTCAATTATATATATATATATATATATATATATATATATATGTAGATGTAGATTCTGGTGCTGTTTTCTTTGCTACCGAAATGTGGTTGGTTTTGGAATTTTTGGAGTGCTCTTGAAGGGAATTTGCTTCTAGTATATTCTCTTAATGGGTGGGTGACTCTACTTCCTTTCTAATTGTGTTCTAAACGCTTGTTGAGGAATTCATGTTAGAATTGTGATTGAATTATTTTACTTCTAATGTTTATGTTTGCGTGATGCATATGGTATGAAAATTTAGAAATCTAATGATTGAAAATTGTGAAGAATGCATGTTAGAAAGAAGTCTTTTGTATAATTTATGTGTAGTTGAAACTCAAAATTGTATTAATTCTCATATGTGATGCCATGAAATTTTTTGCATAGTGTGAGTAGATTTTTGTAAATGAATTGTGAAAGAAATTGATTGTGCTCAAATTGAGTAAATTATAAATTTTGAGAAACTTTTCCATCACTCTACATGACATTGAAGAGAGAAACATATATATGTACTTGTAGAGTAATGTGGTTAATTTGTAAAAGGCATATGTTATATGAATGTTCTCATATTGCATTTTTATCTAATAGGTGGGTGTCTCCTTGCTTTCTAAATTATGGTAGATTGCATGTATAGATAGTTTATGGATGAATTGTTGATGCAAGATAGTTGTTTAGACTAATTGTTGTTAATTACATGTGTAAAATCATGCTATAATTGATGTGGGAGCTTTTTCTTGAGGCTCTGTTTTTGAATTCTAATTGCACTTCAAAAATTATACCGATTAGACTAGATGGAATCTAGTGCTGAAAATAGTATAGGAACATCTTGTATGTGTCAGGATCATCCCTTTAGAATTTTATAAGATTTGGAGGTCGTTTACTATTTTAATAAAATCTAAACTTGGGGCTGGTTGGTTTTTGGCTGTTTGCTAGAGGTTTGTACACATTTCGGGTTTTGATCAATTCAACACTGTAATTGAAGTATTTTGACAAAACTTATAACTAAGAAATTGTTGTAAACTCATTAAGCTTTCTGTAAAGTCTAAGAAATTGATATTTTATGGAGAAATGAAATTATGATAATTTTTATAAAACAGTGGCAGTATTTTAACTGCAGTATAGCATTTAGACCCTACTGTATATTTTGAAGAATACTGAGTTATAAACATAATATTTGGGGAAACTTATAACAACAAAGTGGTAGTAGACCGGTATACCTTTAAATTGATTTAAAGAACACAATTTTTTATGGAGTATACAATTTTCTATGATTTACAAGTAGCCTCAGATGCAGTTTCGGATTGTGAATCTACTGTTTTTTGTAAATGAAATTAGATGAAATGATTGAGGGTAAATATAAATGATTTTAACTACAAGGTTATAGTAGACTCATTTATGTTCCCTAGAAAGTTAATAAATCATTCTTTCGGAATAGTATGAGAAAAGATTGTGTAGAACTAGTATCATGAAGGTGATGAGTTTGATAATGAGTTTCTAATGATGATTCTCAAAGAATTGGTGTTTAATTCTTAGAAACTTGTATTGGAAAAATGAACTTGAAAAGTGTTTTGTGGAAATGAATAATTTGAGATTGTCCTCCATGTTGATAAATACAAGAATAAGATCAAAGAATTGAATGATGTGAATAAAGTGAATTGAAAACATGAATATTGAAGGGTATGAGTACCCATGATTATGGAACATGAAAAGATGTGATTCTAGAGGTTTAGTGAGACCCAAGTACCGACAAGTGATGAAAAGAATTAATTGATTTGAGATTTGGCTATATGGGCTATCTCGGTATCTTTGTTTAAGTTCGGTAAGAGGGGAAGCTGACTCTAGGTAGTGTAATTTATTCATGTTTTAAACGTAAGGATTAGGTGCCAGGAGAAGATGTAATAGATCTTGGGCAAACGTAAGTGGGGTGTCTCTGTACAGTCTGACGGTGGATTCCTAGACTATAGACCTAGTCAAACAGTGGATTCCTGGACTGTGGTTGCTTGCCGGGTGCGACGATCCTCAATTAAATTCGGGACTAAGATTGGTTTGACGGTGGATTCCAGGACCATGAATAGTCGGGCGGATGGGAGGTAGTTCACCATTATATATGTATATACCGGGGCCGGAGCGGCACTTGCGAGATGTTCGCACGATGAGGACTTCCATATAGCTTGATGGTGGATTCCAGGGCTGGGGTCTGTACTTGTGGGATGTCTAAAACTTGTTTCTGTTACCGAGTAGTTATCATGGCGAGGGATTAAACCCTTTAATATGGAGTACGTAAGTGCTTGCCCTCAAACCTATGTAGTATGGGATGCATAGAATCCGAACAAGTATGCATTAGTGTCATCTTAGCGTAAAACATCTGCGTTAGGCATTAAGGCATTGCATATACTGACATGTTTAGGATAGTCACTTTTCACACTTTGTTTTACATTCAAGTTTGTGTATGCTAAAGTAAGTGAGTCACTATATTATGCCATAGTGAGTATGGCTATGTGTAGTATTGTGTCAGTTGTATGTAACTGACGTGCCCACAGTATTCAACGCAGGGCTTGGACTGGCTAAGACTTGTCACGCCCCGCTTCCCAAAAGTACTGAATGCAAGCACGTGACAAGGCCCAGCGAATGACTTACGTCATCCATAGGCTGTTATCGATCTAACTCAACAATACAAACAAGAAGTAAAACAACCATGCATGCAATGAAAGGATAATCACATAAATAACAATTTTGGAATCTAAGCATAAAAATAACCAACATCAAAATAACCCAACATTTGGAATTTAACAAATAACATTCGGTTCAAAGCCCACAATACAAAGAAAATAACATTTATTCAATTTATTAAAGTTCTCAAATAAAGCAACATTTATTTAGGCGGCACAGCAAAACATCTCCTTCACCATTGTTGCTCCCCTAGTCCGTCAGGTAAATCTCCTTGATTACCTGTAAGCTATTCATCTAAAGAGAGGAAAATATCCTTAGAGCAAGTCATGGACATGCAAGTAGAGAAACAGAGAAACAATGACAATGGCAGTATAGCAATGATTCAATGAATGATGAAATCAATATTGTTGAACAGTGACAAAGCGATAACAGTACAATATGCAATAACGATGATTTATCATGATACGATAAACAATAACAATAATGGTAACAATAACGATAACACTGTTCAATAAAGATAACAATATGCAATGACAATGTGATGAAAGTCTTAAGTCTATTATTCATTTTTAATCCTAGCTAATGCACGTACTACTGTGTCCCATGTGTGCCATACCATAGGTTCGATGCATACAATCAATTTCGTTTAGACTAAGGTGGTAGATTCTATAGTTCATGTACTGGGTATGATGACGATAACGGTAATAACACTGGACATGTGGAATTTCTTACACGATGCCGATAACGATAATAATCACTGGCCATCATCCGGGTACACTCACTGTATTGTCAACTACCCTTAGCCCCGGCTTGATTAACATTCTTCATTCAATTACCATACAATCATGCGATTAATAAGGGACACTAGGAAGATGACTAAATAACTCTAAGGTCATGCAATATACTCTATACAATTAAATGCACCAAATATAACATTATAAATTCAATTCCATTATTATTCAACATAGGAACCCAATTCTGGACAGCAGTAAGTTGTTGTACCAAAATAAGAATTCTCGTTGCTACAAGATAGCAAATACGGATCCGTCAGGAGTTCTTGAAACTAGACTCCTTCCCGGTTCCAACGCATATTTAAAGTCTACATTCCGACACAGTAGCTAGGTGAAATTCAGTATTCTTTACAGATTTTAGTTTCTGGCTGGTTATCGATATTGACTAATTTCAGTTGTAAGGACAGTAAATATTCATTTTAAAAATCAGTAAAAATAATTTTTATCACCCTAAGCATGTTATCTACCAATCTGAAATTTATCAAGACAAAATTGGATCATTTGTTCACTTAATTTATCAGCCTAACATGGAATGTACATGAATATGAAATTATAGTGCAGCAGTAGCAAAAGGGTCATAACTCATGCAATAATAGTCGGAATTCGAAAAATCTGGATGTTATTGACAACTAGACACTTAGGAATACGTTTCATATTCAAAAAGTGACTGATTTAATGACATTATCTAGGTTGAATCAGCACGACAAAGTTCAGGTTGGCACAAATTTTCAGAGTGTCAACATGTTCTTTTTGAATAAAACGATTAAAATGTTAAGAACGATGAATTGAGGTTTAACAATCATAAATCACAGCAAGTCATTCCTATGTGAACATGGTATTAATATATATAATGTCCATAACTATACTCTTTACAATCAACTAATTTATCATTATCAATCACATGAACAATCAACCTTAATATACAATCTACAATAGTTGTGTATAATGTCATGAGATGAAATGTAACAATAATTCCCTATTCTTATATTCAATAACTAACTACATGAGTGCATGTAATATCCCTATACATTAGAGGCAAAAAGACGGCACGAAGTCAAGACTACCACTTGGATTCGCTCGTATAAATCCGTAGTATCCCAACGATAGATAACAATAACATTATACGATATTCAACATGGATATACTTACGGAAGTCAATAAATGATCTCGAATATGATACAATACAATTCGAGTAAGATGACTTGCCTTTAGATGACATTAGCGAGCGACAATCTAAAACATGGGAATATGTGCGAGGCACGTGCAAAACACCGAACAGCAAAATACCAAACAGCAAGAGCACAAGACAGCAAAACAGCAACACTCTCAGATCCCTAGAACAACGAACAGCAACACAGGGGATCGGGATCTGCTACACGCTAAAACAGCAAACACCGTTGCAACCAATCCCATTCGTCTCCTTCCTTACTTCGACAGAGAGAGAGAGAGCGCGGGAGAGAGGACTGTGGCAAGGGCGTGCGGGACAAATGGCGGCGGTGAAGTGGACAGGCGGCGGTGCTGTGGTCGGGAAGCGATGCGACAGCGAAGGATAGAGGCAACTAGCAGAGCTCTGTTTCCTTCGAAAACAGAGGAGAGCGGCAACGGGGGGTTCTCGGCACTTGGACGGCGACGACGATAGGCTAGTGGGTCTGCGGTGGTTGCGGGGGTACACAGAGAGGCGAGGACGAAGCGGTGGCGAAGAGTTGCGGTCGTGGATGGGTGCAGGAGAAGCGACAAAGTTGGGTTCGAGCGGACGACTGATGGGTTCTGTGGAGGCTTGGGCTTGGGCAAGGATGGCGATGGAGCGACGAGGAGAGGGTGATGGCGAGGGGACAGTGACGATGACAATGGAGGTGGAAGGTGGTAGGAGGGGCGATCAGAGCGAGAACGGGAGATGGGGTTTCGATTTGGGTGAAAACGAAGCGGAGAGAGATGAGAGATGAGGGGGAATGAACAGGAGAGAGGGGGTTACACAGTAGAGGGTAATGACAGCTGAGTTTAAGGTATAATTAGGGTCATTAAAAATAGTAATGGGGAGAGAGTATAGGGCTAAATATTTGGGATTCAATTTTCCAATTTTGGGGGTTACAGGTTGTGGGAAGTGATTAGGAGGGATCTTTGGGATTTGACTGTTAGGGAGAAATTGGGAGTTGTTTTGGGTTAGTGGGTTTGGATAAAAGATACAATAGGAGGTGGATATTGGGCTTTGGGTACAAAATGGATAAAAAAAGGAGGACAATTCACAACCCAATAAGACAAAGGAAATTTATCAAATTAAATCTGAACTAGGAATACAAGGAGCAGATTTAAATGAGCAAACTGAAATCAGGAATAAATTATGAATAACATTAGAATTAATATTACTCAATACAATAATGAGAGAAAAAGAAATGAAATAGAATTACAATGGAGATTACAATGGGAATCAATAATAAAAGGGGAAAAAATAAAAACGGGAGTTACAAGACTGGAAGATGAATTTGAAGCTAAAGATTGTTTTAAATGTTGATGCTTAAATTGTACATGCTTTGTAATCTTTAACTTTTTCCGCTGTGTTGATGTAAAATAAACAGTGTTGTACAAATAAAAGTTTTTAAATTCCTTGTAAAATTGTACAAAATGAAGTAAAGATCCTGTTGTGCTACGAATTACCGTATTTTGGAATTCGGGGCGTTACACAGAAGGCCGAGCAGGCCGAGTAGGGGAAGCAGGTGAATTCTACTTCCCAAGCAACTTCTAAGGGTCCCTCAGAGCCAAGGACCAAAAAGATAAGGGCTCGTTCGACCCAAGATACCTCGAGCAGGCCAAGCTCTAGTAGCCTCAAGGTTACGGAGGTCGTGCAGGGCGGGGTACCTCCTCTTCGTGTCGATGCCCAACATATGGTTGGGGAAGAGGGGCTCCGACCTTGGACTCCTGACTGGGCCATTCGTACGGGGGACACTTTGACAGAGGGTTCCATGGTGATCGAGTTTGTGAAGAAGATGGCCATGCCACGTGATCAGCACTGCATGGGTGTCGATACCATTGAGTCGGCCTACATGAGGTGGGCTCAGGTAAGCTTCGTTCTGCCTTCACCAATCTTGAGAATTATTTTTCATGACTCTTTTGTTCTCTAAGTGTTTTCCCCTCAGCAGCAGGCGTGTATGTCTGGCGCTCAGGTGATGAAGCTACATCACCCAGAGCTAAAGCAGGAGATGAAGACTATTCAACATTACGAGCGAGAGATGAAGGATCTCAAGCTAACGTTGGAAGCGGCTCGCTCGCGAGAACAAGCTCTGCAGGCCGAGATGGCCTCGATGGCCGACGAGAGCCTAAAGAGGGAGGCCGCCCTTAAGAAGGCCACCGATGTGGAGAAAGGGATGCTCACGCAGAAGGCCTAGGACTTGGTCATCGAGGCCCAAGGCGAGGTGTACGCTCGGGCATTGGGGCACGTCAAGCAATTCTTCCCGAACCTCAATCTTGAAGGGTTTGACTGCGACATGACCATCCCCAAGCTACCGAAGACCTTTGGGGGCGATGTCACGCCCTGCTTTCCAAAATACGGAATACGAGTACGTAACGTAGGCCCAGCGAATGATGTAAACACCATCCATATGTTGTACCAGGCTAACGCGGCAATATGAACAATAAACACAGTCACACAAGAAAATATAATCACATGAATCAGAAGATATACTTCTGTAATGCCCCGATTTTTCATTTAATGAAAAATTATTTATTTTGCACGTAGTGTGTACATGCAATATTTTGATAATTAAATTCATTGTGATGAGTATAGATATTTAAATATGTGCTTTTTAATCATTTTTATACAAAGCCTTCTTTCAATTAGACAAAAAGCCTTTTTTTTTCTTAAAGCCCAAAATATAATTCATTTATTTATTTTAAAATTATTATTTTGGCCCAAAAAACTAAAGCCCATGAGCTATTTTATTTTTAAATACAACTTGTCATGTAGGATACAATTTAAAGTTTATTTTTATATAAAATATAATGTACAACTTTTTGGAGGCAAATGCTTGCACGTGCATTGCACGTACACGTGCAAAGTGCACTTCCCAAGCATGGCCGGTTGTAATTTTGGAGGGAATGGGAAAATTTGAGTGGGATCATGGTGGAGTGGTTACTTGATCATGGGTAGTTAGTGTAACTCCTCCTTAAATCTAAGCCATTTGTTCCTAACTCCGACTTCAATCCTAGCCATCCATTCTCCTAAATTTCTAGTATAAATACCCCCTCCCATGGCTAGTATTCTTGTGCAAATTGTTTTCTCCAAACCTATAGTTCAATTACATGATCTAGTAGTTTATTAAGTGAGTAAAAGATTGAGTTTGTGTGGGAGTTTTGGTGCTTGCATCAAGAGGAAGCCCGGCTTAGGAGTGCTCGGGTTGGCTTGTGGAGTGCTCGGATTTTTGCTAGTGTGCGCGCATCTTGGAGGAGGAGCAATTCGTTTGCAAGGACATTCGTTTAGGAGGTTACTAGTTGTACTTCTTCAATAAGGTGGGTAAATTTTCTATATTTCTAAATAGGAATGCATGCTAGATTTGAATGGAAAAATAATGCATGAAAAAGATTAATAAGAGTACACATTTAATTGGAAAATTGATCTATAAATTGATTGGAATGTGGATGTGCAATTGTATGTGGTTTTATTAGTAAAAGTCTAAATTTTGTGTGAATTGATTATAGTCATGGATTGTTAAAGAAAGTTTTATTATCTACACCATGAATTGTTGACACAAAGTTAGTAGATTAACAATGCTACGTTATGTGTTTAAATGAACCTTTGTGTTGTATTGAAATAAATGAATTAAAATATAGATTTTTATGTTTGATAAATGATTAAAAACAGGGAATTAATATGAAGTTTGCTAATAAAGAGACTAGTAATATTAATTGTTAAGAAATGTCGAAAAAGAAGAAATGTGGTAGTGATAATTTAGAATTCAAATTAATTGTATGAAAAACATGTTTTAATTATTGAAAAAATTATTTTCTATACACTGGAGTATAATTTATGATGATATTAGTCAATTTGGACATTTACAGTAATTTTTATAAAAGAAAAGTGAAATGAGGGCTTGTTGAACATTGAAATGTTTAATAAACAGAGAGAATTGTTTTAAATAGACTTCGGGTTGAACTAGTGACACCCTGAGCGCATAGCTCAAGTGGTTTGGATGGTTCTAATCGCTACAGTAGGCCTCGGGTCTCAGGGGTCTGCGGTTCGAATCCCGTGGGCAATATATATTTTGTTTGGTATTTTTAAAAAAAAAACCAACTGCAGCCGAGAGCATTTAATGCCCTCAGCCCTCTTTATATCGCCTAGCACCTTCGGCCTAGTGGTCTGTGCCCTTGGTCGTTTTCCCTATGGTTGCAGGTTCGATCCGTGGCTTCGGTTTGTGTTTAAGTGAGGGAAAAAAATATTTTTTTGGGTTATTTTTTATGATGAAAAATTACAAAAAAATATGGTTATTATCCTAAAATTATGGGGGACTTGTGAAAAATAATTTGAGGATTATTTGCATTAAATGTAGTATGTTTTGAAAATAAAATGTATAATTTAGAATTATAATTATACACTTGTATGCTATAAAAACTGCACTTTGCAAAAGGAGTTGAAATAAAATATTAGAAAAGAAGTATAATAAAGATAGAAATTATATGTAGTGATGTGATGTGAATTATTCTCATTGGAGAATAATGTGGAAATTATGAAATGTGAATATTCATGTAGTGATATGATTTTAAATGTGGAATTGATATTTGATGAAATACATAATTCCATGTATGGTTATGGACTTATGAATAAATTAGAGATCATGCTATTGGAAAAGAAAATCTATTATGATTATGAAAATAAATTTATGAGTTGGAAATGCTCAAATTGGAAATTGTGAATTGGAATTGAAACAAAAGAGTAGCTAAGTCTCCCCCGGCATTTGGAAAGAAATGAAATGAAAATTGGAAATGAAAGACGAAGGTTGGTCATGCTTGAATGAATGAATAAGTCCGGTTTAGTCGAGAGGCTAACTCTAGAGCTTTGATTTTATTCATGATTCTAATAAAAACTAAGGATTAGTACATAGTGGAGACGTGATGAAAGCGAGAGAAAAACACGAGTATGAGAACTAGAGTTTACGGTGCGGGTGTGTGAGCCACAGAATGCATGCTTGATGAGTCAAGACATGGCGTGGGCACAACTCAGTAATGATCGGACTTTAGCCACGCTTGTGGGATGTTTGGTGACTGCAAGAGGATCGTGTTCAGGAAGGAGGCTGAATTGCCACAGAATGCATGCTTGATGAGTCAAGATATGGTGTGGAATTCCCCTCCAGGGTCCAGTGCACGTGCTTGTACTCATAGATCATCTAAGATACTCACCGTAGTTACAGTAGTAGATTAAGTCATAGCGAGGGATTGAACCCTACAAAGATGAAGAACGATTAAGAGGCTTGCCCTCAGACCTATGTAGTATGGGATGCATAGAATCCGAACAAGTGCGCATTAGTGTCATATAATATAAACAACTGCATTAAGGATTAAATGCACAATCACAACACGACATCAATAGGGTAGTCCCTTTAGTTTGATATGTGACAAGTTTGTGTTTGCTAAATATGGAAAATAAGTTATACTATTTCCGGCATAGAGAGGATGACCGTGTATAATGTTCGTCGGTTGAATAAACTGACGTACCCACAGTCTTATATGCAGGTAAATGACATGATAAAGATTAAAGAGGAACAGATGCTTAAAGATTATACAATGTTGTTGTACATTTATTTAATTGTTGTAAATTTTACTTCCGCTGTGCAATGTAAAGTGAAATGTTTTTATGTAAACTCTAATGTAAAGTGAAAAGTTCAAATTTCCTTATAAAATTGTACTAATGGAAGTGAAAAGATCCTGTAGAACATCTCGAATTCAGTTGTATTTGGGATTCGGGGCGTTACAACTTCAATAATAATAAAATAATCCAAAATAATATCCTACATAATATCCAATATCTGGGGAAAATAAATAAACTCCGGGACAAAAGCCCAAAACAATGTATAATATCAAAGACAATGTTCAAAAGAAATAAATTGTAGTGCCCCGAATCCCTATACTGGCGATTCGTGACACAAACCCGAATCTTTTTTTCAAACAGTCACAATACAAAAAAATGCAGGAAAAATTTAAACAAATTTTATTCCATGATGTTTACAAGTTCAAGTGTTACAATATACAATGTTCAGAAATTACAAATCAGAGTTTACAAAAATAAAAAAAAAAGTGAATAAAGAACACTTGATACTATCACTCAGATGCACCATCTGGCTTGAGCTTTCCTGAACTCCACGGGTCAGCAATCTAACACCTAAAAGAGTGGGCACGTTAGTAATACTACTGACGTAAGGCTGATAAAAGCATTGATCTCCAAACTAGACAATTAATAACTGAAAGTGACTAAAAATAGGAAAGTGGAATCGAGTTGAAGGTGTCCGTGTATGACATGCCCTAGTAATCTAATGCACAGGTCGAGATGCACTTAATCTAACAAGCGAGAAGTTGGAAATGTATGCATCCCATACTACATACATCCCAAATCAAGCCATTGTCTCCAAGTTCAGGGTTTTGAACCCCGCCTTGCATCCTACTCTTGTATTCATCTTCCTGATAGATAGATCGTGGTTAATAAGGTTGCAGATTGATCGGTCCCATCCGTTTCTGCAGTCACTTAGTGGTGTCTCGGTTTGCCACTAGTGCCCGATGGCCGGATCCCATTCAAAAGCCGTGACGAACTTAAAGATACACCGCAGCATACCTATGGCGCTGAAGATTCACAGGACAACAACCCTATGATCCGTTCGTGTCCACCAATATAGAACTTGACGGTAGTGTAGGGTATACTTCCCTAACTCCGACAGGAACCCCCTCCCATTCTTACCACGGTTCTTCAGGAATTAACAGTGCAAGATACACACCGCAGCACGTATCCCTAAAGACAGGAGAGTACAACACCCGACTACTAGTTACTAGTATACTAATGCAATTTATAGGTGACGGCAAATCTAACTAATACTAAGTCTACCTAGACATGTTATATGGGTATTGTCACAATTTGATCCACAGTCTAAGTTATACCTAGTCTCAGGTGGTTTTCCCAATGAAACCCTAGTTCCCGTCTACCAACCTGTGGCTCCGGCGACGCGATCACCTTACTCGCCACTTCCCCTATTTGAGTCTCGTCCTCAAACTCGGCCCGCGATCATCTCCCATGACTCTGTTGGCACTCGAGTTAGCCACTTTTAATCATCGAGGCGGAAGTTCAAAAGCTAGTCTAACGTTTGATAGATATAGGCAACAACTAGACAAGATCAACGATTCAAATGACGTTCGAGTCTCTACCCATGTCTTAATCAACCTAAGACACCAAATAACCAAGTTTTGAGGTATAGAAATACCCCTAACTCTCAATTCAACACTTGAGAGTTGAGAATAAGTCACACACATGCAAAGTGACAACTTCTAAAGATGGTTGGATCTGTCTAGCACTTTCAAAAAATCATATCTATTACTACACCAGTTGGAATCACAAGATTCTGATATTTTTGGAAAGATTAGAGTCTCTACTCCAAATCTCTAGTTAATCACTTTTGCAAATTCCCAACACATATTTCCTATAAATTACAAACTCACGGGTCATGCAATCTGAGATAGGTCCTGGACAAAGTCTCGTCTAAATTCAATATAAAATCAACCCTATGTCCAAAGCTCATGAAATTTGAGATTCTGCAACTAGACATACACCACTCCATTTTGTCCAAAAATTGCATCTAAATTCATATTAAACAGAGAGTTATGACCCTTTAAACATAGCACAAAAAACTTACTGCTTTTCAGATAGGGTCTTCACTTCTACATACAATTCATTTTCAAAACTTCATCAAATGTCATCAAAAAAATCTAAAATTCTAGAATCATGTTGTACACTCATGTTCCAAGCTACTGCAAAAATTTCATTGCAATACCATGCACACACAAGTTTTTATGAACAGATGAACTTCAGCCTCTCAACAGATAGCTTCAGTTCTGTCTCTCAGACCAGTTGAAAATTAGAAATTTTTTTAGGCATCAAACAATCTCAGGAAAATTTGAAATTTGAGATTATGGTTTTAGACACATACAAGAGCATCCAAAAACAATTTCAGCTTAAAATAACCCACCAAGACTGAGTTATGATTTTTGAAAGACATATCAAGTTTTCCCAAAACAGCAGCTCTTACAGCTAGTCTCTGTCCGAAAATGGGTCTAGTGTTTGGGCTACTAAATGGAGTCCAAATATTATGAAAAAATTCATGTGAGCTCTAGATTCGTAGCACAACAAGTCCTTAAATATTTTAGTCAAAAATTTCAAGCCGTTTGAGAGCTTGAAATTCCTAAGCTACACATCACATACATGTTTCATTAACAAGGAATCAAGAAAAGAGTTATTCTACTATACCAACTTATTTTTCTTAGCATGTTAATATTCCTACATGGTAACGAAACTTTTCTGAGCTCCTACTACATGCTAATTCACATACACAAAAAGAACTAAATTTAGAGTTTTACAGAATCTCCCACTTTTGTGTTGCACAAGAGCTTCAACTAGCTTTAGCTCCTTCATCTTCAAGTGCTCACTTGTCTTTTGTAGAGCTTGACCAACCCTTATCCTTCTCTACTAATTCTTCTACTACAACTAAAAACTTCAGCTTTTTCTTTCCTTCTCTACTTCTAAAATCCTTCTTTTATATATATATATATATATATATATATATATATATATATATATATATACATATATATATATATATATATATATATATATAGGGAAAGGATCCGTTGCACACTACTTTGGTGCTCACCGCGTGAACACTACGCCTTCGGGCGTTCATATCGAAAATCCGAACCCTTCACATTGATCTACACATCTAAATTAGTCTAAATATGTAAAATCAAATCATTTGAAATTCATTTGCCCATCCATCATGTGACTATAAAAACAATGAATTTCAGCCATACAATTTTGTAACACTTCAATGAATGGGCAAATGAATTTCAAATGATTTGATTTTACATATTTAGACTAATTTAGATGTGTAGATCAATGTGAACGGTTTGGATTTTCGATATGAACGCCCGAAGGCGTAGTGTTCATGCGGTGAGCACCAAAGTAGTGTGCAACGGATCCTTTCCCTATATATATATATATATATATATATATATATATATATATATATATATATATATATATATATATATATACTGAAGAAACTAAAGAACAAAACCAAGACCAAGATAAGAAAAGGGATGAGAAGTGAGGTGGAGTGGGGATTTTATAGAAGATGGAGTGCTAGGGTTTGGGGTAGTCCGACCAAAATGGATGGAGGGTGGAGATGGGGGTAGTGTTAAGTTAGTGGAGGTGGATGGTGAGGATGAATGACAACACAACAAGCCCTAGAAGCTTCAAGAGCTCTCTTGGAGTCTTCATGAAAAAACTTCACATGGCACAAAATCACCCATTGGATCTCATCAAGATTTGATCCAAGGTTCCAAATCATGATGAGGGTTAGCTCTAACTCTAGGTCACCATACCCTAAGCCTAACCCTTGTGTACAAATATGCATGGTTATTTAATTCAATAATCAAGCACCAATTCAATTCAAGTATAAATTTAGTTTAAAATAAATAATTTATATATATAATAAAATATTTTATCTTATTCGGGGGTATTACATGAATCTAGCATAAATTATTTCAAGCAGCGCAATCTTCTGTTCCATCTTCTAGAATCGTTGCTTACGAAATTTTTTCGATAGTGATCCTTCAATACCTGTAAATTCTTGGTCTAAAAAGAAAGAAAATAGTATCTTTAGAGCAAGTCATGGACAGCAAGTAGAGAAAACAGAGAGTAATAGGAATATGGTATATCAAAAGAAAATGGACTGGATCAAAGTCAATAACAAAATCAAAGATTGGCAATAATATCAAAGGTCTATATTTAATTATGCATTTAATTAGTAATGTCAATTAAATTCTATATTGATAACGATGTACAGGATCACGCATGGAATGTCAAATGTGAGTTATTAATCATTTTATTAATCTATCTAGTGCATGTACTGCTGTGTCTCATTCCACAGGTTTGGCGCAAGCACACAGTGAACGTTTTAGACTGATGGTGAATTCACGGATCGTGTACTCGGTAACAAGATGAAAAGATATCATGATAGCGTGATCACATAATGACAAGCATTTCTCCACCTGCCATGTAATGAATCATGCAAGCAAGAAGGCCTTTACCGAGTACAGTTTCCGATCGTTCACTACCAAGTCAACCCATAGTACCCCGGCTTGTTAACATTTTAGTTCATCCTATGTGAGCATGCAAGAAGGTGTCAGGGTTGTATTATGCTGTTTGTGACTAATTCTACTCGTTATAGACAAATCAAGAAGCAAACATATTAATTAAACACAAATCACACAATATGAATAACATGATGTTTCTGTACAAAAATACAGATTACCGCAACTACAGAAAAGCAAATCTGGATCCATCAGAAATTTTAGAAACTAGACTCCCTTCCGGTTTCGGCTAATATATACACGACATATAAAAGTTACAGAAACTAGGTTGAAAATTTTATTCTTTTCAGATTTTATGTTCAGGCAGCAGGTTATAGATTGTATAAACATATATGAAACAGGTCAGAAAACTCATCAATTAAATCTACAAAATTTTAGTGTGGTTCCTACACATGTCTATTATCAGCCAAATTAATTTCATATTTTTATTTAACTGTTATCATGTTCTATTTATTTATGAAACAGGAAGATACGCATGAATTTGTGAATGTGGAAATTCAGACTCGGCTGTACTAAAAATAAGATATCTTGCAGATTATAACTCAGAATTCAATTTCGTTAAAAGTTCTGGAAAGTAGACTCATGGGGTTATAAATCATATTCAGGAAGTTATTTCAAATTTCAACATTAACATGGTCAAATTTCTGATACAAAAAGAGAAACCGCAGGCCAGAGCACATTTTGATATGAATAGGAAACAGCTTTATCATACAATCATATAATTCATGAGAATTAATAATCTAAGTGATGATAGATGTTTAACATGCAGATTTCTAGATTTAAGATATAATTTCACAGTCATGGTAATCAATTCATTAAATCAAATTCAATCGTCATATTCAATTCATCAAATAATCCTATAACATGGATCTAGTTATTTTTCATGTATGACGTGCATATGCAATATGCAATAGGGACTAGGTTTTGGATTAAGATATAGACACGATGTTAAGAATATATTGGGTTAGCTCGTGCAAACCCTCAATATACTTAACGGAATTTAAATAGCAATATGATAAAAAGGATTGGGATCTACTTGCAGAGATCAAGGAAATTCTTGAACAAAACAATAAACTAGTTCAAGAAAGAGACTTGCCTGTTAGATGATAGATTCGAATATATCAGAATAACGGGAAGAGAATCTCGGGCAACGAACCACGGAAAACATGTGCGAACCTGTGCAAACACACACAACAACCAAACAATCCCAAACAGCAAACACGGTAACTCCAATCCAAACACCAAACAATGAAACCAACTTCCTTCACCCGCACACCAAACAGCGACGACCAAGGAAGAGGGAACGGCGATGGGGTACGGCGGTGACTCGGGCGGCTCGAGGGGTGCTCGGGGTGGCTGACGGGGGGCGCTCGCAGTTGAGGAGCGACGCAGCGACGAGGGACAGCGGGGGGGGATTGATACTCTGTTTCTTCACCGAAACAGAGGAGGAACGGGCTGGCAGGGATTCGGAGCTCTGGACGTCAACGACGAGGATGAGGGGGATGCAGTGAAGGGGAGAAGACGATCGGGATGGTGGGAGTGTAACATCCCGTAATTTCAAAGCATATAATATATATAGATACAATGGAATAATAGCTTGACGGCATAATATGTAAATATATTGAAATGAGTAATGGAGGTGGGGGCCCACGATGTGAAGCAACAGCATATGTTGTGTGCTTGCTTGCCTGCATACGTCACCCAGTGGGTGATGTGGCCAGTGGGGCTCGCCCGTTGAAAGCTTCTGCTCTTCTCTGATGACGTGGCATAGGGGCCCACTTGGGGGCTTCAATGGTACACTCAGGAGAGAAAACGAGAGTGAATGTGGAGTTGTATTAGTCCCATATCGGGAATACAACTAGAATAAATAATAAATAAATAATATAGCCTATGATCAAAAGTTACTAATCCGGTTAACCACCTTTTGAGAGGCAACCTGTGGTGGGCAGTTGTACTATACTATAAATAATTTATCTTCTAAATTGTATAAAATAGGTCCGATCTAAGGGCACGGGCATTACAAATGGTATCAGAGCCAACTTTTGACACCAAGTGTGGGAGAGCCGTGAGTTATGGATACTAGAATGATCGGCGGAGTGAGACAATCCCCAGTCTTCGGGGACGATGGACGTAAGGACCACAGAATGATCCGTGGAGTGGGATTGGTCTCCAGTATTCCAGAGACGAGAGCGACACTCACGGGCTGCTCCATACCAACTAGAAAGTAGATCCTGCACTAGATTGTGCATGCCCCATGCTCAGCGAGGACACTGATTTCTAAAGGGTGTATGTAACGTCCCGTAATTTCAAAACATATAATATATAGGTATAATGGAATAATAGCTTGATGGCATAATATGTAAATATATTGAAATTAGTAATGGAGGTGGGGGCCCACGATTTGAAGCAACGGCATATGATGTGTGCTTGCCTGCCTGCATACGTCACCCAGTGGGTGATGTGGTCAGTAGGGCCCGTCCGTTGAAAGCTTCTGCTCCTCTCTGATGATGTGGCACAGGAGCCCACTTGGGGGCTTCGGTGGTACACTCAGGAGAGAGAGAACGAGAGTGAATGTGGAGTTGTATTAGTCCCATATCGGGAAATCAACTAGAATAAATAATAAATAAACAATATAGCCTATGATCAAGAGTCACCAATCTGGTGAACCACCTTTTAAGAGGTAGCCTGTGGTGGGCAGTTATACTATGCTATAAATAATTTATTTTCTAAATTGTATAAAATAGGTCCGAGCTAAGGGTAGGGGCATTACAGGGAGAGGGCGATGGGAGTTCGAAGGGGTGCAGGCGATGGGTTTGGATGACGAGGGATCGACGGGATGAAGGGAGGTTCGAGCAGTGGATGAGGGCTAGGGTGAAGGCGAAGTCGAGGGTGGTGGGAGGTGGTCAGGATGGCAGCTGCAGTGGAAGAGCGATGAGGGATCGACGAGCAGTGGGTTGATGGAGAAACAGAGAAATGGGGAAGAGAGAGAGAGGGTGAGCGGCGGAGGAGAGAGAGAGAGTTTGAAATATTTAGTTAGGGTTTTAAAAGAGTATTTAAATAGGAATTCAAGATGTTGGGTTTTGGGTTGCGGGTTAATGGGTTTAGGGTACGGGTTTAGGCTCCAAAAATAAAAAAACAAATAGAGGTCAATGAGATAGACATATAGCGGATCAATTTAAACTCAAAACACAAAGGAGCAAAATTTGCAGTGAGCCAAAAGAGTACAAAATGATCACAAGGGAATAAATGAGCCCAAGGAAAAGAAAATAAAATACAATAAAATGAGCCCAAGCAAGATTTATTATTCAAAGAAAATTCGGATACAATAATTGAGGAAAATAAAATAAAATACAATAAAATCCAAAATAGAAAAATAGGGGTTACAGGAGACGCCAAGGCCGAAGAGGAAGCGGCAGGCGAAGACGTTGCAGCCGACCCCAATGTCGATGCTAACGTCGAGGGAGAGGTTGGCACTTCTAAGCAGTAGCTTTTTCCTTCTTCTCTCCCCCCTTTTTTTTCAAAATGTATTTGCCTAAGGCGGACTGGCCACCGCAATATTTTGTATGGTTCTTTGATTCAAAACAAGAAATTTTTTTGTTCGGCCAAGCCTTTTGACTTAGAGCTTTTTTGAATTTCTGTAAGTGTATGAGGTACGAATGATCTTTTTTTTTGTTTCGCCTCTGTTAGATGACCTCCCTCTTTGAGGTGGATCCCCGTCATTCCGAGGTGACGCGCCTCAAGAGCAAGGTTAAAGTCTTAGAATCTCCCTTGGCACGGTATCGTAAGGAGGCTCGGGACCGAGAGGCGGCTGTTCATTACTTTAGAAACAATTCGAAGGAACTTAGCGTGGAGGTGGCTCACTTGAAGAAGGTGTTAGTTGACTGTGGCCTGGGAAGTGCCAGTTTCGGATTTTCCATGTCCAGCACTTCCGCTCAGCGACCTTCCTCTGAGTCATTCCTTCGCGAGGTTATCATAGAGAAGGAGATAGAGATACAACGTTATAAGGCAATGTTAGGGGTGTCGGGGTCACGATCCATCTCTTTTGGTGGTTCTCTCCCCTCGGGTGGCGCTTCGTCTCCAGTTCGAAAATTGGAGCACGCGAGGCCGGGCGATGCCCAGAGCTCGGTGGACGGTGCGTCCACTTTGGCTACCTCTATAGATCCGGTGGCTAGGTTGGGGAGCAAAGCCGCTCAGCCAGGCTTGAACTGGTTTGTTACAATCTGGCGACCGGTTTTGAGGAGTCTAAGGATGATTGTGAGTGCTGTAATGAATCTCTGCGCATTTGCAGTTGTGAATAAGAGACATCAGCTTTTCATAATGTTCCCCCCTCTCTTTTTTTTGTGGTTTCACATGTTGCCAGAGGCGAGGGCTTGACAGATGTGGAGTTTCTTCATGTGTGGTCGCAGTCTAGGCCGAGTGGCGAGGGCTTTGATAGATACAGAAATTCTTGAGAGATTGAGAAATCTCTCGTAGGTGGTCGCAGTCCGGGCCGAGAGGCGAAGACGTAGCGAATGTGAAGTTTCCCCATGAGTGGTCGAAGTCCACACCGAGCGGCGAGGGCTTGACAGATAGAGAATTTCTTGAGAGTTTGAGAAATCTCTCGTGGGTGCTCGCAGTCCTGGCCGAGAGGTGAGGACGTAGCGGATGTGAAGTTTCTCCATGTGTGGTCGAAGTCCATGCCGAGTGGCGAGGGTTTGAAAGATAGAGAAATTCTTGAGAGATTGAGAAATCTCTCGTGGGTGCTGGCAGTCCGGGCCGAGAGGCAAGGACATAGCAGATGTGAAGTTTCTCCATGTGTGGTCAAAGTCCATACCGAGCGGCGAGGGCTTGAAAGATAGAAAAATTCATGTGAGATTGAGAAATCTCTAATGGGTGCTCGCAGTCCGGGCTAAGAGGCAAGGACGTAGCGGATGTGAAGTTTCTCCATGTGTGGTCGAAGTCCACGCCGAGCGGCGAGGGCTTGACAGATAGAAAAATTCTTGAAAGATTGAGAAATCTCTCGTACACAAACATTTGACTTATTCACACAAAAAATCTCCATGCTTGTATTTACTGTGATTACAAAAGTACATGGTGTCTCACGCCGATTACAGTAATGGAGCCCCCTTAGGTTTTCCCTGGAACTTAACAAGGTGCTTTGCGTTTCAGGGCCTCTTAACCATCCTGCCCCCTAGGTCTTCCAGTCGGTATGTGCCAGGACATACCACTTTGGAGACCTTCTATGGGCCCTCCCAGTTGGGTACGAGCTTGCCTTTGGCGGTGGGTTGGGAAATGACAAGTTTTCTGAGGACGAAGTCGCCCTCTTCAATGTTGCTCGAACAAACCCTCTTGTTATAAGTTCTTTCGATCCTCTGTTGGTAGATGGCTCTTCTGACGTTGGCCCTTTCACAGATTTCCCCGACCAGGTCCAGATTGGCTCAGAGATCTGCCGAATTATACTCTGCATTGAAGCCCATGATCCGGGGCGAAGGGAGTCCGATTTCTAAGGGAATTATGGCCTCTACCCCATATGTAAGATTGAATGGAGATTCACCAGTGGGGATCCTTTTAGTCGTCCGATACGACCACAACACGCTTGGCAGTTCGTCTACCCAGAGGCCCTTGGGAGAATTGTCTAGCCACTTTTTGAGCCCATCAATGATTTGTCGGTTGGCGTTTTTGGTCCGGCCATTTGATTGAGGATGTGCTATGGCTGAGAATCGTTGCTCGATTCCCAGGTCCTCATAAAACTTTCAGAAATTTTTCCCTACAAATTGTGTGTCGTTGTCCGATTCAAGTATTCTGGGGATCCCAAATCGGCTAATGATGTGTTTCCAAAAGAAATGTTGTGCTTGATGCTTGGTAATGGTGGTTAATGGTTCAGCTTCTAGCCACTTGGAGAAGTAGTCGATGGCAACTATGAGGAAATGCCTTTGGGTGGTCGCCCTGAGGAAGGGGCCAACTCGGTCCATCCCCCACATTGCAAAAGGGGCTGGGCTAGAGAGGCTCTTTAGCTCGGCCTGAGGCGTTCGCTTAATCAGGGAGAACTTTTGGCAAGGTACACACTTCTTGACTGAGGTCCGTGGCGTCTTGCAGTATCGTCGGCCAATAGTACTCAGTGATTGAGCACCTTTCTGCGAGCGATCTGCTGCCCATATGGCATCCTCTGATTCCCTGATGTAGCTCTTCGAGGGCATATTTTGCCTCTTCCAGCTCTAGGCATCGGAGGTAGGGTCTTCCGTCAACCTTGTGTGTATGACCGCTTGAAGAGAACATTGTCGATCAGCGTGAACCTTTGTGACCGAACCCTTATCCTCCTGGCTTCGGGAGATCTTCTGGTAGTTCACCTTTTGCCAGGAAGTGGCAGATGAGGTCCGTACAATTGCTTGTTGGTGCACTAGTATTGGTGGAAAGGACCTCGGGCATCTTTATGCTTGGTTTCTGGAGTATCTTGATAAGGACGGTGCGGTCAAGACCTTTAAAGGATGATGAGGCCAGCTTTGACAGGGCATTTGCCTGAAGATTTTGCTCTCAGGGTATCAGTTCGACATTGGCTTGATCAAAGGATTCCAAAAGGAGCTTTACTCGATCCAGATATAGCATCATTCGAGCGTCTCACGCCTCATATGCTCCGGAGATCTAGTTCACCACGAGTTGAGAATCACCAAAGGCTCTGATACGATGGGCCCTGGCATTACAGGTGAGGGTGATTCCAGTGATCATTGCCTCATATTCGGCCTCATTATTGGAAGCCTGGAATCTGAGGTGCAAAGAGTATTGTAACCATCTGGACCAAGGAGAATGACGTCGACTTCGCTTCCTCCCTCGCAGGACGATTCGTCTGTATAGATCTCCCATAGAGGTTCTTCCATTGGTAATTCTGGATCTTTGGAAATTGTGCACTCGGTGATGAACTCGGCGAACGCTTGGCCCTTGATGGTTGTACGGGGATGGTAGTGGATGTCATGCTGACTGAGCTCGATCGACCATTTGATGAGTAGCCATGAATTTTCTGGTTTGTTAAGGACGGTCTTGAGAGGTTGATCAGTTAAGACTTGGATGAAGTGAGCTTGAAAGTAAGGTCGGAGTTTCTGTGCGACCATTACCAGGGCGTAGGCCACCTTTTCAATCTTTGCATACAGGGCATCGGCATCATGCAGTACCTTGCTAACATAGTAAATGGGCATTTGAGCACCAACCTCCTCTCTCTAACTAGGATGGCACTGAGGGCATGTTCGGACGTAGCGAGGTAGAGATCCAGAGATTCCCATGGCTCTGGCTTGTTGAGGAGTGGGGGGTTGGCAAGGTGTGACTTCAACTGGTCGAAGGCTTGCTGTTGGGACTCGCCCCACTCGAAATTTTTCAAAGTTTGGATAGCTTTGAAGAATGGGAGGGATTTTTCTCCGAACTTTGAGAGGAATCGTCTGATAGCCGCCAACCTGCCCGTTAGCCTCTGCACTTCCTTCACGTTTCTAGGTGGTGCCATGTCCAGTATGGACTGGATCTTCTTGGGATTCGCCTTGATACCTCTTTGACTGACCACGAACCCAAGAAATTTTCGGATGAAACGCTGAAGGCACATTTAGAGGGTTTGAGCCTCATGTTGTGGGACCGCAGAACCCCAAAGGCTTCCTCGAGGTCGGAAACGTGGTTGTGTCCTTTGCAGCTTTCGACGAGCATGTTATCAACATAGACTTCCATGTTCCGGCCAATTTGATGCTTGAAAACTTTGTTGACGAGCCTCTAGTAGGTGGTGCCGGAATTCTTCAGCCCGAATGATATAACCCGGTAGCAATAGAGGCCTTGATCGGTCACGAACGCAGTCTTAGGGATGTCAGGCAGAAACATTCGGGTTTGGTTGTAGCCTGAGAAGTCATCCATGAAGCTCAGCAATTCATGCCCCGACGTTGCTTCTATCAGGGCGTCAATACTTGGAAGGGGAAGTGGATCCTTCGGAGAAGCCTTATTTATGTCAGTGAGGTCTATACAGATCCTCCACTTTCCGCCCGATTTCTTCACCATCACAACATTCGTCAGCCATTTCGGGTAGCTGACCTCTTGTATAAAACGTGCTGACAGAAGCTTGTTCACTTCTTCATTCGTAGCATGCTGTCTTTCAGGGGCAAACTTGTGGCGCTTCTGGTGAACGGGCTTTGAATCTGGTCGAACACTGAGCCTATGCATGATAAGGTCTTCCGAGATTTTAGGTATGTCACTAGGTGTCCAGGCAAAGAGGTTGAGGTTCTTCTGAACGCACTCAACAAGAACGTCCTTGAGGTTCGGGGGAGCAACTGGCTCACGCGGAAGCATTTTAAGAAGTCTTCGTCTTGAAAGGAAATTTCCTCCAACTCGTCAACGGGCTCCGAGCCCATTGAGATTCTCTCTGACGGAAGTTCGAATGTGTTGAGGGGCAGCACCGCGCCCCCTAATGCGGTCATGTAGCAGGACCACGCCGATTCTTGATTCCCTCTGACCACTTTGAATCCATGTTCGGTACGAAATTTCATCTTCAGGTGGTATGCTGATGGTACGACCTGAAGGGAACAGTGGCCCGGTTGGCCCGAGAATCACATTGTAGGCAACCTTGTCGTTTACCACCATGAAGTCCATGGCCTCCGTCCGTATGTTCGGCACGGTTCCGGCGGTGACATAGAGTGTGATGATTCCCTCGATTTGTACAGGTGTGCCGGAAAATTCGTGCAGTGTGTATCCTGCTAGCTTCAACCTTTCTCGGGAAGTTTGAGTGCCTTGAACGCTACTAGAAATAGGATGTTGACAGAGCTTTCATTGTCGATGAGAATATGGCGGACCTCGTGGTTTACCATAGCGAGGCTGATCACTAAAGCATCGCAGTAAGGCTAGCGGACGCCCTGCAGGTTATGCTTGGAAAATGACACAGCCAGTCCTTGGCTACTGGGGGCGGCTCATTGCAAATGGAATTGACTTCCCTCAAGAAGGCCTTGCGGGAGGTGTTAGACTTTCCACCCATGGGGCCGCCATGGATGCAGTGTAGGATTGTCAGATCACCGTCTTGCTCGGGCTCTGGCTCTGGTCGGGTATGTGGAGGAGAGGTCCTCCAATCCCATTGATTAGGGCAAGTGAATTCCCGAAGGTAGCCCCTCTGAATGAGGGCCTCGATCTCTTCCTTAAGGGCACGGTAGGTATCGGTCTCGTGACCGTGGTCCCGATGGAACCAACAGTAAAATCTTTGGTTCCTCTTCTTGTTGTTGCTGGAACGGGGGGATGGCGGATGATCCCCTTAACCTCAATTTCCATGAGAATGGTCGACATGCTATGTGTCAGTGGCATAAATTTCTCAAAGTGAGGGACCGGAAGTGACCTTCTTTGAATGGGGAGATCTTTCAGAGCCTTCTTCGCAGGATCGGGCCCCTCCAATTTTCTCTTTCCCTTGGACGATGCTTTAGTGACGCCTCGGGGTGTAAGGCCTCTTCCGCTTTGATGTACTTTTCGACCCGATTTAAGAGGTCTGGGAATTCAATCGGTGACTTTTTGGCGAGTGAGGCCTTCAGCTGGACATGGCGTACGTTGTGCCTGAAGGCATCAAACACGATGCCAGCATCAAGGGAAGAGACTGCCCTGGCCTCGGTTGTGAACCTACGAACAAAATTCCGTAGGGACTCCCCTTCCTTCTGCTTGAGGTCTACGAGAGAAGCACTCATCTTCTCAACCTTTCTGCTAGTCACGAAGTGAGCCAGGAAGCTCAAATCTAGTTGCTCGAAGGGAAAAAATAGAGTTGGGGGTGAGCTTCGAGAACCATTCCCGGGCCGGTCCGAGCAGGGTGGTCGGGAATGCGTGACAGAGAAGAGGATCCGTAATGCTGTAAATCATCATGAGGGTCTTAAATCCCTCTATGTGATCAGCGGGATCACTTTCCCTATCATAAGTTTCGAATTAAGGGGGTCGGAAGTTCCTGGGGATAATGCGTCCAAGATTCAATCCGAGAAGGCAGGGCCTGTAGGCTGGTGCCCCCGGCATTATTGTCCACCTCCGTCGCCGATTCAGGTGAGGCAATTCTCCATTTCCTGCAGCCGCTTGAGGACATTTTCATCCTCCCTCGCCAGTCGGGTAGAGCCATGCGACTCGCTATGCTAGTCTCTTTCCTCGTAAGCATGAACATTGTTATGACGCTCTGTCCTGTGGCCACCTCTGATTGCTTGTAGGACTTCATTCCGAAAATCCCGGAATTCGGTCTGTGTGACTGGGACCTCTTTGATATGACCTGTTTGGGGTCATCGGCTTCTCGAGGAGCGGCTGGAATGTTGCTCTCGACCCTGGGACATATGAACGCTAGGGTTCGGAGCCCGGTGAGAGTGGGCAGACCCTGCCCTCGAGCTATCTATTCGTACCCATAGGTCATCTACTGCTGCCTGTTGACTGGGGACGACTCTCCTATCCTCCGGTATTTGACGTTCAGAAGGCCTTTGGGTCGACCGGGAGGCATTTCAACCCGGACCGGGAGGCATTTCAACCCGGACCCAAAGGATCCTCGAGTCAGTGTCTTTAGGAACCTTGTTTGTTCACACGGCCGCCGAGGGACGGTTGATGTGACTCGGCTTGCCGCCCACCCGTAGGGGCTCTTCTTAGCCTGGGGGCCATTTGGGAGAGAAGAATATGGTAGGTGTTTGGGTTCTGGTGCTAGATCTGTCGCTGAGTTCCCAAAGAAGAGACCAACCTGATGCTACATGATTTAAATGGTGGGAGCAACAGGTGTGAGTTCTTGTAATTTGTGGGAAAGGGACAAATCTCAACCGTAGATCCTGGTCGGCTTTGGCGGTTCAGACGGACGAGGCCGCTGGAGGCCGGTCGGCCGAGGTACCTGCAGAAGGTTTAGAAACACTGGGAGGGATCCCCGGCAATAGGCTCTCCGACGATCTAGTCAGTGACTGAAACAGTAACTGAAGGCTAGGATTTAGGTAAAAAAAAGTGGATTACATTTTAAGTGGAGGAGGGGGCCTGGTATTTATAGGGAGGGTGAAACGGGTCTGAAGTCCCATTGGGCCGGGTTGGACCCGTTTGTCTGTAGGCCTGAAGTTGCAGACGGTCCATTGGACCGGTTAACCTGATAATCGGGGATGAGCGAAATCTGAGGAGATCTAACGGCCCTAGTTAGGCCACGACACCTATATACCGACATCATTCCTAATGCAACCACCTCAAGTATAGAACTCCAGAGCTTCAATGTATATCAAATGGTTAGTTTCTTTTTCATGCAGCCCAATCACACCAAACCCCTCGTCTTCGAGTTTAAACTCCACATAACAAAATTATACAAGATCTTCTTGGAACTACATACATCTAAGCATGTTATCCTTTTCAAAAATAAATGAACTTTCTGACGGCCTCAGAATCATTTAAACACGGATCAGACGGTTTCACAAAAAATAAATGAACTTTCCAACGGCCCCAGAATCATTTTGGATCCTAATGACACTTTCTTGGTTGTATCCATGTACAAGCGGCTAAACAATAGAGGAGTTAGAAGTAAGGAATCTAATACAATATGGAGGACCAATGCACCAATGAAAGTAAAAGCGTTCTTTTGGTTGGTGGCGAACAATGCAATTCTATCAAAAGTAAATCTACACAAACAAAATCTACAGTTAGACATCAGATGCTCGAGATGTACGGATGGAGACGAGGATATTAATCACATCTTCTTCATTTGTCCTAAGGTCATGCTTACTTGGGAGGTTGTATGTCTAGGTTTCAGGATATTTGAATGTTCGAGCTCGACATTTAAAATTTGGGGTCATTGGAGAGAGAGCATAGTCAAGAAGGAGAATAGATTAGCATAGGATATTTATGCTGCTGTTACATTATGGGGTTTGTGGCTAGATCAAAATGAGTCGTGTTTTCATAATAAGAACAACAGGTTCCCTATAATGATGCATATGATTTTTGCTCTCATTCATGCGTAGGCAGATCAAGCAGCAACGCAGAAAAGACTACACATGGAGGAGTAGGACATGGTAGGAGGGGTTGCATGGAGGAGTAGGACATGGTAGGAGGGGTTGCATGTCTCTAGATAGATGATATTGTATAAGTATTTTCTTTGCAGAAGATAATGTTGTAGTAGTAGTAGTAGTAGCAGTAGTTGAATTTTTGTTTTAGAATAAGGCTTGGTTTCCGAGCATTATGTGTTGTAATATGTTCTACTTTATTTCGTTAATCAATCGTTAACGAAGCGTTGACGTGGTTACCTTTAATTCCCACCCACCACAAAAAAAAACAAATAAAATAAAATAAAATAAAAAATCAATTCCTCGTCACACAGAAAAGAAAGGCTAATGTCAAGTCTTCAACATCTATCAGAAAAGACAGTACCAGATGATTTACGAAAATTTTGCAGTACTGACCCACTTTTTGAAAATATTTAGCATCCTGACCCACTTCCGAAAATAATTATAGTGATCTGATTCAGTTTTGGATACGTCAGCATAAACCGTTATTAAAAATAACGGCATAAGTTATTTACATGCCGTTATTCCAATAACGGCATCTATTTTACTTTTTTTTTTCATGCCGTTATTTGGAATAACGGTTTCAGTGTATTTCTCTTACAAGTATGAATCTTCTAACTTTAAAAAATTCTAAGTGTGAAAAAAACTTATAAATACCATTATCCCCAATAACGACATTCGAATGACTGATGCTGTTATTGGAGATAATGGCATCAGTTATATATAAATGACCTCTTGCCGTTGTTTGGAAACAGAGAGGATGAATAATAAGTTAATTTTTTTAAAAAAAAATTATAACTGATCTCGTTATTTGGAATAACGGCATCAGTTATAATTTTTTTTTTAAAAAAATTTAACTTATTCGTCAGAATGGATGAATAATAAGTTACTTTTTTATATAAACAAATTATAAATGATGTCGTTATTTGAAATAACGGCATATGTTATAAGGTTTTCACACTTGCAATTTTTTCTCTAAATGGAGACTACAAGCTGTCGACAAACAAAATGACATATGCCATTACTTCAAATAATGGCATGACACTTTTTTTAAATATAGATGCCGTTATTGAAAATAACGGCATGTAAATAACCGATGCCGTTATTTTTAATAACGGTTTATGCTGACTTGTCCAAAACTGGGTCAGATTGCTAATTATTTTCGGAAGTGAGTCAGAGCGTCAAATATTTTCAAAAAGTGGGTCAGTACGGCAAAATTTTCATGATTTCCTAGTGTTCCGCATCACAAAGCTCATGCATGTAATCAAATTAAGGAGTATCTGACAATGTAGATATTGAGATATAGAACATGCAAAACTAAATTTGAACTCATGCATCTATTATGTATTCCGATATTTATTAAGCCTTAATTTTCTGCAACCATTACACTTCAGGTCAAATTATAATTAACAGATCGAGGAAACAATTTCTGCTGCTAAGTAAATTCCCTCTCCAAATTAGAACTGGTAAGCCCTCGTTTAAACGGACAAAATACAACATCGAATTCCTTCTTTATATAGGCACTCTTTTATAAGTAAGCGTGAACTTCAGTTAATGTTATTCAAGACTAATAGTCTAATTAATACAGATTACAGAGTAATAGGTTTCAACTATGTTAAAAAATATATATATAGAGTCAAGAACAATGTAAACGAGCATCTAGATCTTTCATTATACTTCCTAATCAAAACAACCTACATCCAATTAAGCGAAGCTACATGCCGTTAAGTAATTCCATATGAAACCCACACTGGTTCTCAATAAGAACACAGGGGGCACTCGCTGTATACTCTCTCCTTCCACAGCATAAGGCAATCTTTGTGAAACATGTGCCAGCACTCCGTACACTCGATATCCTTTCGGTCCAAAGAAGAGAAGTACTTGAAACATATCGGGCAACTCTCTGTTGACATCTCTATCAATTCCTCCTCCCTTCGACCACACGACAAAACCTCCACATCACAGAGTTCTTCCCCCCTACCCTCGTTAGCCTCCATGGATTCTTGGACCGCAGCGTCAAGCGTCGCATGGTCACCATGCAAGAAATCTGTCTCGATGTTGATATCCACGAAAACACGGAACCGGAGCAACCCTCTATTCAAGAAATCAGTGGTGGCAGAGTGAACGAAGGCGGAGACGACATTGCTAATCATATTGCAGTTGGTTTTGCGTAGGACAGAGTTTCTTAGCATGTAGTCAACAGCTTGCTTTGCATATGAGCGATTGGCAAGTTTGAAGGGATCTAAGTAGCACTTCCACTTAGTACCGGTTACTTTCTTGTATGGATCATCAATTCTTTTCAAGAAAGATAACCAACTGTGGTCGATATTGAAGATTAGGGGCACCTCATAGGGAGGGCCTCCACGGGTGATTTTGGACGGAGAGGGCAGCGCTGAAAGAGAGAGCCCTTTGAATCTTCGGTTCTTGGAAGAAGAAGAAGAAGAAGAAGATGGTGATGGTGATGGTGATGGTGATGAGGAGGAGGAGGGGGAGGGAGAAGGGTATTTCATGTGCATGGTAACAGAGGAAGATGACGGCAAAGACAACATGGACTCAAAGCAAAATATATAAGAGAGGTTGATGCATGCTGGTGCTATTATTGGATGGATGTAACTTGTATATATATAGAGCATGGTCAGTACCCCAATCGGCTAATCCTCTTACTTTCAGAAAAAGAAACCCCAATCCTATTTTGAATAGGAGACATGAGGAGGTTATGCCTTGGTTCTTAAGAAATCAATCTTATACAAATCCGATCGCAATTGATTAAGATTTGGCCTTGGATAGTTGGATTGTAAATAGGATTTTTTACAAATATTAATGCATCTGATTATATATATAGGAAATTAATCCATCCTGTAAACCAGATAGAGAAAGAAAACCGTAGTGTTTTGCACCAATATTGCTATCTGTTTTATGTCATATTTGAATATGTCAGCTATGAAAATCACGTGCAATGTACATGACTAATAGTTTTTAATTTTTAATTTGAGTTTGATGTAGATATAAAATATGGTTCAGATTTATTGGAAGTGTGGAAGGCTTATTTAATAGGGAAACAAATATTTTGTTCTATTTGGAAAAATAAAACTTATTTTGTTTTATTAGTTTTATTAACAACTTAATATATTTGATTGAAACAATTGGTTCAAACAAAAATCACATCAAGTATCGATGTCTGTAGAGAAACATAATTATAGTGTAGCTCAATTATCCTCTTTACTCATTCACTTTTCTGTGCATTTTTTTGGGTGTTCTGAATGCAACCACCTCGAGTATAGATCTCCATAGCTTTAATATATCTTCAAATGCAGTCTTCAAGCTCAAACTCTATAATAAAATTTTGTAGATCGTGGAGGTAACAACATCTAAACATGATACTCATTTCAATTGGAGTACCCGGAACATCAATTGGAATACCGGAACTTTCCGAACTTTCTGAAGCTCTCAAAATTACTTTAGCAAAGGTTGACGAAGGAGATGCAATCTAATAGTGTCAACGGGAAAAGGATTTAGTTCCAGATCACACAAAAGAAACCCTAATTTCAAGTGCTCGACAACTAACATGAACATCCCTCGAAGAGAAGACCAACTCTCAGAAAACACAAAGACAGTAGCAGATGATTTACCAGTGGTCCACAGCACACAGCTCATCTAGTCAGAGAAGTATCACAATGTAGATATTGAAATATTCAATATAGAACATGCAACCAAACGATCAGTAACAGCCACCAAAAAATATGCAATATATAAGTTCACTAATTCAAGCTTAAACAAACTGATAATATCTTTTAATACATAATATCGACATAAACAAGAATTTCATAAAAACAAATAGCACCACAAAGTTATTTTTCGACTCTTGAAATACTACCAGACTCGAACAACGCAGGAGACTATAAATTATGATAAGAAACCAACCCTTCTTGCTTGCAGAATTTACGACCATAATAGTACAAATGCATTCCAATAAA
Source organism: Hemerocallis citrina (assembly GCA_017893485.1). Lineage (NCBI taxonomy): Eukaryota > Viridiplantae > Streptophyta > Magnoliopsida > Asparagales > Asphodelaceae > Hemerocallis > Hemerocallis citrina. The sequence continues at coordinate 127,704,444 of CM030362.1, forward strand.
ACCAGAGGTCACACTTAGTAAAGCTACAACAACACAACCAGACGAACATTCAAGTCTCCAACTAAAAGAAACAACCAAGGAAAGTTTCAAGTAACACCAACACTCGGAATTTAAAAGCATTTCCTGTGGACAATTGAAGGACCAGACTCGTCGTATTCTCCCTTGGAAATCCACATCTGTAAGTTAGCAATAACAAAAAAAATCAGGGAACTGTGATGCAGAATATACAAGGGGTGTAGAAAAGACATCATCATTAAAGACATTAGATATAACCTCGGGGGAAAAAATAGTTCAAAATCACAAAATGAGGGTATGATAGGAAGAACAATTTGAGGACAACTAGATTAAACCCAATTATCAAATCATCACTCACATGATCGGCTATGTATTGCATGAATATAACTTCAATAACTTTTGATAATGAAATGATTCAATTATCAAGTGATTCAACCAGATGAAACCCAATCCTAAAATCATCACTAGTATAATCAGCTATGTATTGCATGAACATGAAAAATTTACTGGCATTTGATAAAAAATTATTCAACTATCAAGAATTGAGGACTATACTCCACCTCTTCAAATAATTTAAAAAATAATTTGCAAGTGTTCCAATAGAATCATATCTACTGACCTATTTGGCGGTCACCTGACAGCCTATGTTGCACAAACACTTCTATTTGGTAGCCATATCAAATCGCACACTTGTCGGACACCCGAATTCGACATGACATTGATATTTTAGGGTAGTTATTCATAGTCTTCTTAGTGGCAGTGTGTTGTGTCGCACCGTGTCTGTGTCGACGTGTCCCCGTGTCCGTGACGTGCTTCTTAGCATATAGGTATCACACAAACTGTCATATCTAAACCACGCATGGCCATTAAGGTTGATGATTTAATAACCTTTCTTTCAAACCAATATGACAGCCTCTCTTGCCTATCGTTAAATAACTACTGTATTTCATTATGCTCCTTGGCCGTAATGTTTCCTTTTCTTCCACCACGTAAAACACTAAGCAAATTCTTTACGCCATGAGCCAAGAAACACAATCTCACATTTCAGAAGACAAGAAATTAAAAAGTAAGCAGGGAATATAACTTTGATGACATTTTGATAATGAAATAACTCAATTATCAAGTGATTCAACCAGATTTAACCCAATCCTCAAATCATCACTAGTATAATCAGCTATGTATTTGCATATTTGCATGAACAAAAATTTAATTGCATTTGATATTAAATTATTCAATTATAAAGTACTGAGAATTATACTCCCACCTTCTTCAAATAGTTTTCGTGTTTTAATTGAATCATATCTACTGACCTATTTTGTTGTCACCTGCCATATGGCCTATGTTGCACAAACACTTCTATTTGGTACTCATATCAGGTCGCACACTTGTCGGACACCCGAATTCAACACGACATTGATATTATAGGGCAGTTTTTCATAATCTTCTTCGTGTCGGTGTGTTGTGTCGCACCGTGTCCGTGTCGGCACAGTGCTTCTTAGCATATAGGTATCTAAAATAGGCATGGCCGTTAAGGTTAATGATTCAGTAACCTCTCTTGCAAACCAATATGACAACCTCTCCTGCCTATCATTAAACAACTACTATATTTCATAATGCTCCTTGGCCTTAATGTTTCCCTTTCTTCCACCACGTAAAACACTAGGCAAAATTCTTTATGCCATGAGCCAAGTGAAATACAATCTCACATTTCAAAAAATATATTAAAAAGTAAGCAGTCAATGTGCAAGAACTAGTACACCATGAGCTATGCAAACATTCTTTTAATAGAAAATAACTAACCTGCTGGAAGGTGCTGAGGGAGGCAAGGATGGAACCTCCTATCCAAACACTGTACTTCCTTTCGGGTGGAGCAACCACCTTAATCTTCATGCTGCTTGGTGCAAGCGCCGTGATTTCCTTGCTCATACGATCAGCAATACCTGGGAACATAGTCGACCCACCACTGAGGACAATGTTTCCATACAAATCCTTCCTGATATCAACATCACACTTCATGATGGAGTTGTAGGTGGTCTCATGGATTCCAGCAGCTTCCATTCCAATCAACGAAGGTTGGAAGAGAACCTCAGGGCATCTGAATCTCTCTGCTCCAATTGTGATAACCTGACCATCCGGGAGCTCGTAGCTCTTCTCCACAGAGGAGCTGCTCTTGGCAGTCTCAAGCTCTGCCTCATAATCAAGGGCAATGTAGGCAAGCTTCTCCTTGATGTCTCTCACAATTTCCCGCTCAGCTGTAGTAGTGAACATGTATCCTCTCTCAGTAAGAATTTTCATCAGGGCATCAGTGAGATCACGACCAGCAAGATCCAGACGAAGAATGGCATGAGGAAGGGCATATCCTTCATAGATTGGAACTGTGTGGCTCACACCATCACCAGAATCAAGCACGATACCTTTTGAGGGAAAAAAGGTTCAAAGATAATCAATTGATGTAAGTTAATATTATAAATATATTATACTCAGGATGTGATACTAACCAGTTGTACGACCACTGGCATACAGAGAAAGGACAGCCTGGATAGCAACATACATGGCAGGCACATTGAAGGTCTCAAACATGATCTGGGTCATCTTCTCTCTGTTTGCCTTGGGGTTAAGAGGGGCTTCAGTTAGAAGCACCGGGTGCTCCTCAGGGGCAACACGAAGCTCATTGTAGAACGTGTGATGCCAAATCTTCTCCATGTCATCCCAGTTACTAACAATGCCGTGCTCAATGGGGTACTTCAAGGTGAGGATACCTCTTTTCGACTGAGCCTCATCTCCCACATAAGCATCCTTCTGTCCCATACCAACCATAACTCCGGTGTGACGAGGTCTGCCCACAATGCTGGGAAACACGGCCCTGGGTGCATCATCGCCAGCAAATCCAGCCTATTGAATATACGAGAGACAGATACTCATACATATATCGTAATGCATGCATATATGGTAACAAGAGAACAAAAATATGAAATAAACCGATGGGTTGTGATGTCAAACCTTAACCATTCCGGTACCATTGTCACAAACGAGCGGCTGGATATCCTCAGCATCAGCCATTTCTTAAATTTCTGAAAGAGAAAAGGGTACCATTTGTGAGAAATACTAGGTAGTTAAAATCAATTTTCGGAACTAATAGGTCTAGGAGCGATTAATGATTAATCGGTTAATCGGAAAATAATCGGGGATTAAAACGGAAATATATATGTGTGTGCGCGCGTGTGAAAAATAGAAAAATGATCTATCCTCTTTGAAGTATATGATCAAAAGGATCTAAGTTTTGAAAGATAAGTTAACACGTGAAATATCAGGTTTAATATCACTAATTAAGCAAGCATACCTTAAAACTCAGAGCTAACACATTCAAAATATAAATAAATAGTAAACAATCCACACACATCATCATATTTATAATTCACGTTTAATGTCACATCCACAACCATCTACATATTCATAATTCATGTTTAATGCGGGATCTTTAGAGGGAGGTTTCCATGAAGAAGATGCGGCCTCAAACGAATGCGTGGAAGCATTTGCTCCAATAAAACTCATTATGTAGCAACCCTAAACCCCATCATAGTAACATAAAACTATTATCAGAATATCAAATAGGAACATATACCCAAGAAAACTATTACTACTACTACTACTACTAATATGGACAAGAAAGACATCCCTAAGAACTTAACAAATTAACATCAATTTTCAACCACAATAAAATTCATCAATCAAAAACATAAAGTTTCCATCATAGTTTAATCAAGAATATGAACATTCAAATATCAACCATTCATATATATACTCTATTCATGTTGAAATAATGAATAACTAATGATAATAATAATGGAAAAAGGGGCAGCCGGTACCGAAGGATGATGAGGGGAGGCTATTGGGTTATGTTGGAGGTGGTGGCTGGCGTCGGGAAGCGGGGGGAGGCTTGCGTCAGGCCCCCCCGCTTGCGTCAGGCTGGGCTGCTGCCGGGGAGGCTTGCGTCAGGCTGGGCTGCCGCCTGGGAGGCTTGCATCAGGCTGGGCTGCCGCCTCTGCTGTCTTCTTCTTCTTCTCCCCGGCTTGCGTCAGGCTGGGCTGCTGCCGGGGAGGCTTGCGTCAGGCTGGACTGCCGCCTGGGAGGCTTGCGTCAGGCTGGGCTGCCGCCTCTGCTGCCCAGCCGGGGAGGCTTGCGTCAGGCTGGGCTGCCGCCTGGGAGGCTTGCGTCAGGCTGGGCTGCCGCCTCTGCTGTCCAGCCGGGGAGGCTTGCGTCAGGCTGGGCTGCCGCCTGGGAGGCTTGCGTCGGGCTGGGCTGCCGCCTCTGCTGCCCAGCCGGGGAGGCTAGCGTCAGGCTGGGCTGCCGCCTGGGAGGCTTGCGTCAGGCTGGGCTGCCGCCTCTGCTGTCCAGCCGGGGAGGCTTGCGTCAGGCTGGGCTGCCGCCTGGGAGGCTTGCGTCAGGCTGGGCTGCCGCCTCTGCTGTCCAGCCGCCTCTGCTGTCTTCTTCTTCTTCTTCTTCTTCTTCTTCCTCTTTTTCTTCTTCTTCTTCAGGCTGGGCTGCCGCCTCTGCTGTCCAGAGGCATTCTCCCCGGCTTGCGTCAGGCTGGGCTGCTGTCGGGGAGGCTTGCGTCAGGCTGGGCTGCCGCCTGGGAGGCTTGCGTCAGGCTGGGCTGCCGCCTCTGCTATCCAGCCGCCTCTGCTGTCTTCTTCTTCTTCTTCTTCTTCTTCTTCTTCGTCAGGCTGGGCTGCCGCCTCTTCTTCTTCTTCCGCCACTGATGTTTCTCAGTTGCTGCTGTTGAGTCGTCGCTGCTTGGAAATTGGGGTTAGGGTTTGGGGATGGGAGGTTGACAGCGAGGAGGCAGCCCAGGAAGGGGTGAGAGTGAAGATGAAGGTTCTTCTTCTGCCACTGATGTTTCTCAGTTGCTGCTGTTGAGTCGTCTGCTGTTGAGTCGTCGCTGCTTGGAAATTGGGGTTAGGGTTTGGGGATGGGAGGTTTACAGCGAGGAGGCAGCCCAGGAAGGGGTGGGAGTGAAGATGAAGGTTCTTCTTCCGCCACTAATGTTTCTCAGTTGCTGTTGTTGAGTCGTCGCTGCTTGGAAATTGGGGTTAGGGTTTGGGGATGGGAGGTTGACAGCGAGGAGGCAGCCCAGGAAGGGGTGGGAGTGAAGATGAAGGTGGAAATTGAAGATAGGGAGTGGGAGTGGAAATTGTAATTTGGAGATTGAAGATAAAGAGTGGAGATGAAGCCGCAGCTAACCCTAGACCTTAGATTTGGAAATTAGGGTGTTTGTTACGGGTCTGGGGTCGGGTCAAGTTAAGCACTAACTTTTTTTGGTCCGATCTAAACAGATAATCGGGTTAAACAATAATCGGCTGATTACCGACTTAATCGGCGATTATTGTAAATCACTATAAAATTAACTGCATTAGGACCGATTAACAATTAATCGGCGATTTTTGCCGATTTTAACTGCTTGGTGCCCGTGGTATATCTGTTAATGTTAATACAATGACAGTACTGTTCAATCGTGCTATGTGTTTCAGTTTGAAACAAAAACTAAAACAGAAAGAAATTCCCTTCCTCACGAAAGACAGCCAGAATATTTCTAAAAGAAACAACTAGCTGAATATAACCTTCGATAGGAACATGTTCCACCACTTACGATTTGTCAAGTCAGATGAAAAGGGTAGCCAATCATAAAAAATGGCGACAAGCGTAGAACCACGCAAGAGATTGCAATTTTCATGCTTCAATAGCACAGTAACACTTTTCAGCATCAATTAACAGATCATCACATTTTTCTAGTTTGATTCCCCCCAACAGCACACATTTATCTAGCAGCACCGAAATGTGAAGATAAGTAGAAAAGAGTGTATATAATCATAACAATCAAACGAACAATAATAACTAAACTCGCAATAACAAGTTATGAAAGCAAACTTTACTTTTAGCAACAAAAGGAACATAAATCACTTGACTACATTAATACTGACTTAACTGGTTGATATGTCAAAGAACAAACTTCCATTCCTAATAAAGGAGGTCAAAATGTATATTTTTTTTAAAGCAACTATACTAAAGATAACCTTCAATAGGTACACATTCCTCTGCTTAAAATTTAATTGTCAAGTTAGAAGAGAAAAGTCCCAGGCACAACAAATGGCTACTACCATGCAAGAAGATTGCTAGTTTTATGCTTCACAAACATCCCGACATTTTCAAGCATCAATTAAGGGTATCACATTTTTCTAGCAACAAATTGAAATGCATATATACAAGAGCATATACATTAGTTAACAATGAAATGAATAATATTAACTAAACTCGTAATAACAAGTTACAAAACCAAACTTTCCTACAACAACAAACGAGCATAAATCATTTCACTCGATAATTACCATTCATAACTGATTAGACATATAAATCATTTTACTCGATAATTACCATTCATAACTGATTAGACATGTCGACATAGTAACAAAGATAACCATATATGAATATAAACACGAGGAATATGATAGGTGAGTAGTGCTACAACTATTCTTAATGTACCCATTAATGTAATTGATGTGTTGGATTCCTACGTGGAATCCAATTAGCACAATAAGTAATAGGTATCATAACTTAATCAAACATTGTTAAGATTAATCATTTTCTTTCATTGTACATACCATTGCAGTTCGCGCCGGTTGGATTTAACATATCGGTACAACTTGGGGGCAATCAAAATTTGGGTTTCGGAATATGATATGTTGTCCGTCGAACGATTTTTTTTTAATTAAATATCCCGTCCGATCGCTTTTTTTTTCAAAGTCAAAATGGAGAGATCATCTCCCGTCCCAAACATTTCGTTCTCAACTTTTTTTTAAAATCCTATACATTATGCCTATATCCATCTTTATGGGTCCATTCACTCATTTCACTCAGAAATTTTTTTATTGAATATCCCATCCGATATTTATAAATTAAAAAAAAATTTGCTCGCGCGGGAAATGATCTTCCATCATCGTTTCAAAGCCAAATTTTGGGTTTAGACGACTACAACTTATTTCTGTATTTTCTATTGCTACATGCCAAATACCCATATTCTGGGTATAGACCACTACAGATGCTCCCATAGCAATGCTAATGACAATATTTACATGCAACAAAAGTATTTGATGCAAAAAAACCAAATTAAAATTCAAACATAACATCAACCACTTAAATATTTCCAAAACTAACATTATCAAAACCACAGACCCATCAGATCTCCAAAATTCTAAAAGTCCCATAACACCACCATCAAATCTTGATTAAAAAATTTAAAAATTCTAAACTTTTTCCCAATAATTTTCATCAGATCTTACACCAAACAAACCACATCTCCAAAATTCTCTCAGATCTACGACTCTCACACCTCAAATCTTTTATAAACGATCAATTTATAAACTCTACTACAAGCATAGATCCCCCCCCCCCCCGCAAAAAAAAACCCTAAAAAAACCAGATCCACAGAAATCAAAGCTTCTAGAATCGATAAAGGGAGGATCAAAAGTAAGTGCAATAGAGATGAGATCTGCTCACGTTGCGAGATCGGAGAGTGAAGACGAAGCTTACTCCTTCGCTTTGATGGCGAAGAAGAGATGGCGAAAATGAGTGAGATGGAGAGGAAGAGGAGACTGACGGACACGAAGATATTATATATCTCTGTTTCTTTGACTGCTGTTTTTTTTTTTTTCATTTTTTTTATTTTTTCCTTTTTTCGTTTGACGGCTAATTAGGTTATTAGAGTATCCACAGCGTTTCTTATTTTTTTGAAAATGACATGTATAGAAATAGAAAATATCGATAATGTGTGAGTGATTGTGTGCTAAAAATTTCTCATTTTTTGAGTTAGACGATACAAGTATAGAACTTGTATCGTCCGTCGACGAATTTAAAAATAAAAACATCGGACGAGACATGTTGTCTCATCTCTTCCTAAAATTTTAAAAAATTTGCCTGGGTTGTTGTTCCGTTCGCAAGTTTTTTTTTTTAGAGAGACGAGACAACTTGTCTTGTCTCTTGCGATTATTTTTAAAAAAAATTAAAAAATTAAAAAATATATCGGTGGGACAGGACATATTGTCTCGTCTGTGAGAAGTGGGGTGATTTGTTTTGGCGTGGGAATATTATTTGACCTTTTTTAAAGTTAAATCATATGGTTTCCCATGCATTTAACACACAATGACATTTTTACCCCTAGTGTTTACCTTTGAAAGTGTATAAATTTCATCTTTGGCTCCGAACTCCCAATGTGCTATATTCTCTTCTCAATCTATTCTTCATTAAAAAAATTCGATAACGATTCTGACTTCTCGTCCTCTTCAACATACGGGAAAAAATGTCTTCATCAATAAAGAGATTTATTGGGAAAGTGAAATCTAGACGTTGGTCAGAGTCTGCACAATCGCAAAACAGAAGTGAACAAGAAACAACTGCGCCTGTAAATTTGCTCGATCCAACGGAGTGGGTCAGAGTAGTCGATGATGGACAACACGTGCATAAGCTGATTACCGAGCAACCTATCGGTGGATTTGTTACATTCAGAGGAAATTGGAAGTGGACGATAAAAGCTTCCAATCTAGTTTCCTCTGTTCCTCTAATCAAGGAGTTGATCGACAAATCCGGGTGGGCACATTTTTTGTCTATCGATACAGAGAAGTCCTCGGCGCGCCTAGTTGAGGCTTTGGTTGAGAGATGGTGGGACATGACCCACACTTTCCATCTTCCAGGTGGTGAGTTGGGATTTACCCCGTTAGACTGGGCAATGTTAACGGGATTATCTGTTGGAGTCGGTGGTGTACCGCTGTGTGACGATGATGCATACACCTTCGATGTTGTCCGGTCTAGGTTCTTCGTAGAAATTATACCGGAAGATTGAAAATCACACGGTATACGCTGCTCGTTCTTAAAGAAGTATTTTCAGAAAGAATGGATCGATGCCACTATGGAAGATCCTGAAGTGGCGACGAAAGTTGCCAGAGCTTTCTTCCTGTACTTTGTGGGTGAGTTTCTCTTGCCCAATGCTTATTCAGTAGTGAGATGTGGTTTTCTTGCTACTTTTGAATATTTGAATCTAGTATGTATTGATTCTTGATTTTGGTGATTACAACACACTGCAACATGTATCTGTGCTATACCATATAATTGCAGGTAGTATACACACAAGCCTCATTACTATACAGCTGAACAAATGAACAAGCACACGCTCTGGATAAAGACAATGGCTTCACTCAAGACTCAAGTCAAGACCTATGCTTCAAGTGTCATATATTTTTATGTCTTGTAAACAAATGTAATACTCTGTTTTATTTGAGTCTTAGAATGATGTACAGCCTTGTCACACACACATACACTCACATATAACTCTTTTAAAATGTGTGTTTTTCAACTTCAAAAAGTCAAAACAGCTTGAAATAGTTTAGCTGTTGAGTATCAGTCGACCGCTACTTGTACCAGTCGACTGAGTCGGTACAAAACTGACTAAACTTATTCAAACTCTGATCAGTCGACTCATCATGGCAACCCAGTCGACTGTTCAAGTGTGTTTGACAGTTTTCTGTTTTTAAATCGTTTTTCAAATTCAAATCTTTTTTAGATCCGTTGGTTGACAGTTGAACAACTGATTCCCAACGTCCAGTGAATCTACCTCTATAAATAGAGATTAGAATCCACTGTTAAAAACACAATACTCCAAGCATTTCTTTGAGATCTTAAGTTTTACATTTTTCAAGAGACAAAAGCTTTCAACTCACTAAGACTTGGTTCTCTGTCTTCAGTCCAGTATAACATTTGATTTCGTTCTGGACTGAATATAGAAGTCAACCATTTAGCCACGTACTATATCACAATCACAAACAAGGCTATAGGTTGATTGTAAACAATTTTTATTGTTTTCTTTTCCTCTCGGTTGGAGAGTAGGACTCTAGGGTGTAGAGTCGGGTTTGTCACTCTTGGTGGAAGAGTGGGTTGCTTTCTCTGGTTGAGAGAAAGGACTACGGGTTAGACAAGGTTGTTGTCTGAACGCCGTAGGGTATTCTTGTAAACTTTTTCAAGAACAGTGGAAATCTCAAGTGGGTTGCTTGGGGACTGGATGTAGGTCGGGAGGACTGAATCAGGATACATCGTGTGCACTTTGTGGTTGTATCTCTCTAACTTGCATTTATATTTTCTCAGCTTGTGTTGTTGTTACTGTGTAACTTGTCTGGACAGTCGACTGGGTACTTGATAAGTCGACTGGTCAGACTCGTATACTCTGATAGTTTTCTGGTTGTTAAGTCGACTGTCTCAACTCTAAGTCGACTGTACAGAGTAAAAACTCTATTCCGCAGTTTAATTTTTTATTAACACTATTCATCCCCCCCTCTAGTGTTTGTTGTCTTGCCTACAGGATCCAACACTTGGTATCAGAGCAAGGTTAAAGGCTATGGCAACTACGTCAAATGCAAATCAGTACCATGAAGGGCAATCTACACAAAGGCTACCTCTCTTCGATGGAACAAATTACAATTATTGGAAGTGCAGAATGAAGATCTATCTCCAATCCATCAATTATGAAATATGGAACATGACTGAAACAGAATACACTGCTCCTACTATTTCATATGCACAATGGAATGATGACATGAAGAACCAAACAATGAATAATGCAAAAGCAATGAATGCATTATTCTGTGCTCTTACAAAAGAAGAGTTCAACCGTGTGTCAAATTCAACAACCGCACATCAAATCTGGCATACACTCGAGGTAACTCATGAAGGAACAAACAAAGTAAAAGAATCTAAAATATCTGTTCTTGTTCACAGGTTTGAAATGTTCCGCATGAAGGAAAATGAAAGTGTGTTCGAAATGATAACCAGATTTACTGACATTACAAACTCACTTGTGGCACTTGGGAAAATATACACTCAAGCAGAGATGGTGAGAAAAGTTCTTCGTGCACTTACTCCTGAATGGGAAAAGAAGACCACTGCAATAGAAGAGGCCAATGATCTACCACAACTTTCTCTTGAGAATCTTGTGGGAAATCTAATGGCTTATGAGGTTCAAATTGAAGAACGGAAGAAGGATGCAGAACCACAACAGTCAAAGAAGAAATCATTAGCTTTTAAAGCCATGACAGACTCAGAAGATGAAGAAGGAGATGAAGAGGAGATAGCTATGTTCACAAGAAGATTCAAAAAATTTCTAAAGAAAGGTAAGTTCAATTCTAAATTTAGAGATTCTAATGATCCTCCAACTTGTTTCAGGTGTAATAAAACAGGCCATATGAAGAAGTCCGCTAGAAAATACAAAGTCCAAGGGAAAGACATCCAACTTCAAGAAGGATAAATACACAAAGAACAAGTTTGCCAAAAACATAAAGGCATATCAAGCAACTTGGGATGACAGCGATTCTTCCTTAGAAGAAGAAACTGATGAAACCAATGAGGTTGCGAACATGTGTTTTATGGCTTCACAGAATCAAGTAAGTAATGATTATGATTCAGAAGATTTACTTGATACTTTCAATGAAATTTTTCAAGAATTAAAAAAAGAAAAGATTAGAGTTAAGAATCTAGAGAAAGTTAATCAAACGCTTTCTCAAGAAAATCTTAACCTTGATAAAGAAGTAAAATCTTTAAATTCTCGTATTTCAAGTTTAGATATGGACCTTGAATCTCTAAAAAAGAATTATGAAGAGATATCCAAGAACGTATCTAAGTTCAATAAAGGAAAAGAGAATTTAAACGATGTTCTTCAAAATCAAGTGAAATCTAGTCAAAAGTTTGGTCTTAGTTTTAAAAAATCTTTTGTAAAAGATCTTTCCTCTAAAAACACTAGTAGAAATAAACCTGAATCTATTTCTAGTGTTAAACATAAACTGTATGAATTCTTTGAAAAGCCTAAGCTTATAAATTTTAGTGATAAAAGCAAGTCTAAAATTCAGTCAAGTCGACTGAGTCCATCCACCAGTCGTCTGTCCGGAGGAACTGAGTCTTATTTAACAAGACCAAAACCTCATATAAGTCGACCTATATTACCATCCAGTCAACTTACGAATAGTAGAAGTCGACTGAAGGATGCTATAAAGTCGACTGGACAGAACAAACTTGTATGGGTTCCAGTTAACTTGAATCTGAATGATAGAACTGCGTATATCAATTCATATATGTTAAATGTATGTAATTCTGTTAATTTTATTCCTGCTTATGGAGGAAAATCAAACTCATTATGGGTTTGGTTTCCCCCAAACTAATATGTTTTTGGACCCAATGAAAAGGGTACCATATTCACATTGAATATCTTATAGGTACCAAAGAAAGATCGTTGGATACTTGACAGTGGGTGTTCAAAGTATATGACTGGTTATACCAATCTCCTATCCACCATACAAAACATCAATGGAGGAACAGTTACCTTTGGTGATAACAACAAACGAAAAGTCATAGGAATCGGCATGGTTGGTAAAAATACTAATCCTACTATAGAAAATGTTTTGTTAGTTAGTGGACTAAAACATAATTTGTTAAGTATTAGTCAACTATGTGATAAAGGTTATAAAATTGTATTTGAAAAGGATGCTTGCTTAATTTATGATTCTACTATGCAAAACATTATTTTTCAAGGTTTTCGCAAAAACAACATTTATGAATTATGTTTGAATACAAATGAGTTTTCAAATGATTTTTGTTTAATAGCTTCTAATAATGATTCTTGGCTTTGGCATAGACGATTTGGTCATGTGAATATGAAAAATCTCTCTAAAATATCTAAGTATAACCTAGTTAAAGGACTGCCAAAACTATCCTTTAAAAAGGATAAGTTATGTGATGCATGTCAACTAGGAAAACAAATCAAATCCACTTTTAAAACAAAAGAAGTAATCTCTACTAGTAGGCCACTTGAGTTATTTCATATGGATTTATTTGGCCCTACTAGAGTTGCTTCTTTAAATAAAAGTAGATATGTATTTGTTTTAGTAGATGATTTTTCACGATTCACTTGGACATTCTTTTTAAAACATAAAAATGATGTTTTTGATGAATTTGCAAATTTTTGTAAATGAATTCAAAACCAAAGATCTCTAACCATAGTCACTATTAGAAGTGATCATGGTGGAGAATTTGAAAATGAAACGTTTACAGAATATTGCAACAAGAATGGTATAACACATTCATTTGCATTTCCTAGAGTTTCACCACAAAATGGAGTGGTTGAAAGGAAAAATAGGACTTTGCAAAAATGCGCACGTACCATGCTTGTTGAAAGCAATTTACCTAAGTATTTTTGGGCTGAAGCCGTTACTACAGCTTGTTATGTTTTAAACAGGATTCTAATAAGACCTAAGCTAAAGAAGACTTGTTATGAGTTATTTTTTAACAAAATTCCCAAAGTCTCTTATTTTACGACATTTGGTTGTAAATATTTTATTCTGAACACTAAAGATAATTTGGATAAATTTGATCCTAGATCTAATGAGGGTATCTTTATAGGATACTCAAATAGGAGTAACGCATATAGAATTTTCAACAAGTCAACAATGACTATTGAAGAATCAATGCATGTTACATTCGATGAATCTCTGTCTTCATCAAATTTAATTAAAGATGATGAAACTGATTCATCACCTTTAAATAAAGTAATTACATCCTTAGAACAAACTAGTCTCGCAGATAAGTCGACCGATAATGACATCAAGTCGACTGATGTAAACCAGTCGATTGAGGATCTTGTCAAGTCGACTGATCCTATTGTGATATCTTCAACTTTACTAAAATCTTTTGTTGAAGTTAGAGATCATCCTCAAGACTTAATAATTGGTGACATCTCCCATGGTATTCAGACACGATCACATATTAATATGATATCTCATACAGCCTTCTTGTCGGATTTTGAACCAAAAAATATACAAGAAGCTTGTGAGAATGAATTTTGGATGAATGCCATGCAGGATGAGTTAAACCAATTCATAAGGAATGATGTATGGGATTTAGTTCCACGACCTCCTGATCATACTATTATTGGTACCAAATGGGTATTTAAAAATAAGTTAGATGAATCAGGACAAGTTGTTAGGAACAAAGCTAGACTAGTTGCTCAAGGATATAATCAAGAAGAAGGCATAGATTTTGATGAAACATATGCTCCTGTTGCTATATTAGAATCAATTCGTATTTTATTATCTTTTGCTTGTTTCATGAATTTTATACTTTATCAAATGGATGTTAAAAGTGCTTTTCTTAACGGGTTTATTAAAGAGAATGTTTATGTTAAACAACCACCAGGTTTTGAACATGAATAATTCCCAAACCATGTTTTTAAATTGAAAAAGGCTTTATACGGTCTTAAACAGGCACCACGTGCTTGGTATGATCGCTTGAAAACTTTTCTTTTAGAAACAGGATTTGAGATAGGTAAAGTAGATACTACCTTGTTTATCAAGAGAATTAAGAATGATATTTTAATCATACAAATATATGTTGATGATATAATTTTTGGTTCTACTAATAATAATCTATGTCAAGAGTTTGTTAACACCATGAAAAACGAGTTTGAGATGAGTCACATTGGTGAACTCAATTATTTTCTTGGACTACAAATTAAACAGTCTTAAAATGGCATATTTATTAATCAAGGAAAATATGCAAAGGAATTACTCAAACGGTTTAACTTGGATAGTACAAGTAGTAAATCCACACCTATGGCTACTACTACTACCCTTGACAAAGATATATTAGGTAAGAGTGTCGATCAGAAACTCTATCGAGGTATGATTGGTTCACTCTTATATATTACTCCTAAAGAATCTCATTTAAAAGCTGTGAAATGAATTTTAAGATATATTAAAGGCACATTTGATTATGGTTTATTTTATCCACGTACCGATAATTTCCAACTTTTGTCGTACAGTGATGCTGATTTTGCTGGTAGTAAAACTGATCGCAAGAGCACTAGTGGGACATGCCACTTTTTGAGACATTCACTAGTTTCTTGGTGCAGTAAAAAGCAAAATTCAGTGTCCCTATCTACTACAGAAGCTGAATATATCGCTGCAAGTTTGGCATGTGCACAAATTTTGTGGATGAAACAAACCTTATTAGATTATGGTATTTCTTTTGAAAAACCTTCAATAATGTGTGATAATACCAGTGCAATTAATTTATCTAAAAATCCGGTTCAACATTCACGTACGAAACATATTGATATTCGACATCATTTTCTACGTGATCATGTTTTAAAAGGAGACATATCTTTAGTCTTTATCTCTACTGATAAACAAGTAGTTGATATCTTTACAAAACCCCTTAAAGAAGATACTTTTATTTCTTTAAGAAGAGAACTAGGGATATGTAATTTTCTTGATATTTGTTGAAAATATTTCTGTTAAGTCGACTGCGATTTCACGAAGTCGACTGTCTCGTATTTTTTATATATACTTATTTTTTTCTCTCTGACCAGTCGACTGAAATTTCACCAAGTCGACTGATCAGTTGTTATAATTACTTATTTTTCTCTCGACTAAGTCGACTGTTTCTGAATACCAGTCGACTGTCGCGAATCAATATGTCTTCAACTTCGGATCGTCACACAGTTTTTTTTAGACAAATTTTTATCCTTTGACTCGCCCGTCACTTCTTTGTGAGCCGTTGATCTCGTTTCTATTCAATCTCATCCGTTGGCTTCAGTTAAAAACCCTCTTCACTGCCTCAATTTTTCACTTTCACTTTTACCCCAATTCCAGATCTAAAACCCTAAGGAGAAAAGAGATAGATCCAGAAGTCGACTGCCGAATCTTCTGTTTGGAGCTGCTGATTTCCGCTCCCTTTGCTGTTTGATTCCATTCTCTTTGTTGGTATAATCTTCTTGAATCTCACTTCTCTTTGTTTGATTTCCTTAAATTTCTTAATGGCTCCGAAAAGATCTAAGACATCCCATGTTGATGATAGTTCTTTGTCAAAAGACTATTCTCAGTATCTTAGGAGTCTTGATCTCTTGGAAAAATGGTATCTTATTTGTAACATTGTGATTTTTCCGGCTAGATTTGTAAACTTCAATGATTTAGATAGGTTCAATCATATTTCTCTTTTTCAAAATTGTAGTCTATATGAGTTTTTATCCTTAGAAAATCAACCTAGCTACTACCCACAACTCATCTATCTTTTTTATACCAATATGAGAGTAGTTCAAACGGATGATGGAGAAATTGTTGTTTATTCTTCGGTCAAAAATAAGAAGATTAAACTCACATCCGAGAGAATTAATCTTATTATGGGTATTGATGATGAGGGACTTGATTTAGGTGAGATAATGTTAGATGATGCAGCTATCTTGTCTAAAATCTTTTTGCCAAATCATGGACCCCCCATGTATAGTAAATCTATCACACCTATTGCAAAACTAGTTGCAAGAATACTATCATATAATATTCTTCCCAAAATAGGGAGTTTTGATCAGTATTCTATGGAATTGCAACAAGCGGTTTATGCAATTTTTGGTAGAATAAATATCAATTGGGGTCGTGTCATCTTTTCGAGACTTCACAAGTCTCATACTCACTTTTTACCCTTTGGTGGTCTCCTTACTAGTGTCTTCCTTGCTTATGATATTGATCTCGACTCCGAGACCAATGTGGTTAAGCATTATGAGTGCTTCGATCGTGCCAGTTTAGCACGTATGAAGCTTCTTGATCCTTCTCCTAGACATTCCCCTAGACCTACTCCCCACACCCAAGTTCCTTTAGCAACTTCTGCTAGACCGTCTTCAGCCTCCAGCTCTTCTTGTCCCCGTGCTGATTTTGATGATCCACGTAGTCTATATCTTGCTGTTAACTATCTCATGGATCGTCAAGATACCCTTGCTTCCTATATTGATTCCCTTGATTCTAAAGTCTCACGTCTGACTCGGTTATTTACAACTCAATTTCCACCTCCGTCTCAGGATGTTGATGACGACGCGAAGACGAAGATTGCTGATTCCTTTATTTTTATTTTTTTCTTTACTATGTATTTCTTTCTTGCATTTTTTTTTTATTTTGTTACTTTTGTAAGCTTTCCTTATTTTTTGTAAGACCTTATCTTGTGTCCTTTTTTGTTGATGACAAAGGGGGAGCAAACCTCATGTTATGTTATGTTGTGTATGTTTTTCAAGTTTTGTTCTTTTCAAGCAGTTCTGTTAAGTCGACTGACTCTTTCTTAAGTCGACTGATATAATATGCATTTTGTGCTTTTAATAGGGGGAGCATATCAATGCTTGTATTATTTTTGTTATTATCAACTATTGTGTTGTCATCATCAAAAAGGGGAAGAATGTTGATTCTTGATTTTGATGATTACAACACACTACAACATGTATCTGTGCTATACCATATAATTGCAGGTAGTATACACACAAGCCTCATTACTATACAGCTGAACAAATGAACAAGCACACGCTCTGGATAAAGACAATGGCTTCACTCAAGACTCAAGTCAAGACCTATGCTTCAAGTGTCATATATTTTTATGTCTTGTAAACAAATGTAATATTTTGTTTTATTTGAGTCTTAGAATGATATACAGCCTTGTCACACACACATACACTCACATATAACTCTTTTAAAATGTGTGTTTTTCAACTTCAAAAAGTCAAAACAACTTGAAATAGTTTAGCTGTTGAGTACCAGTCGACCGCTACTTGTACCAGTCGACTGAGTCGGTACAAAACTGACTAAACTTATTCAAACTCTGATCAGTCGACTCATCATGGCAACCCAGTCGACTGTTCAAGTGTGTTTGACAGTTTTCTGTTTTTAAATCGTTTTTCAAATTCAAATCTTTTTTAGATCCGTTGGTTGACAGTTGAACAACTGATTCCCAACGTCCAGTGAATCTACCTCTATAAATAGAGATTAGAATCCACTGTTAAAAACACAATACTCCAAGCATTTCTTTGAGATCTTAAGTTTTACATTTTTCAAGAGACAAAAGCTTTCAACTCACTAAGACTTGGTTCTCTGTCTTCAGTCCAGTATAACATTTAATTTCGTTCTGGACTGAATATAGAAGTCAACCATTTAGCCACGTACTATATCACAATCACAAACAAGGCTATAGGTTGATTGTAAACAATTTTTAATGTTTTCTTTTCCTCTCGGTTGGAGAGTAGGACTCTAGGGTGTAGAGTCGGGTTTGTCACTCTTGGTGGAAGAGTGGGTTGCTTTCTCTGGTTGAGAGAAAGGACTACGGGTTAGACAAGGTTGTTGTCTGAACGCCGTAGGGTATTCTTGTAAACTTTTTCAAGAACAGTAGAAATCTCAAGTGGGTTGCTTGGGGACTGGATGTAGGTCGGGAAGACTGAATCAGGATACATCGTGTGCACTTTGTGGTTGTATCTCTCTAACTTGCATTTATATTTTCTCAGCTTGTGTTGTTTTTACTGTGTAACTTGTCTGGACAGTCGACTGGGTACTTGATAAGTCGACTGGTCAGACTCGTATACTCTGATAGTTTTCTGGTTGTTAAGTCGACTGTCTCAACTCTAAGTCGACTGTACAGAAGTAAAAACTCTATTCCGCAGTTTAATTTTTTATTAACACTATTCATCCCCCCCTCTAGTGTTTGTTGTCTCGCCTACAGGATCCAACAGTATGCACGCATGATTGGGGAAGTCCGGCAATGGCATTGCTATATATGTCTTTGGATTCTTGTAGCAGACTAAAACTGAAAGCATTTAGTGGTCCGTGGCAAGTGCTTGAGGTAATCTTACTAATAAATAACTATTATTTTGTAGGAGTATCTAAAATACCAAATATTAGTATCTTTTGATTGTCAATAATACATATTAATATTATCATTTTATTTCAATACTGGGCATATAAATACACAAGTATTTGTACACCAATGAGTGATAGAACCATAGATTTTGCGACTCATTACCAAAATGCGGATATTAGACCAAAAATTGCACGGTGGAATCGCAAAAATTGGGATCAAAGTAAAACTTATTTGATTCATTACAATATCTCCATCGCAAGGAGTCAACTGGAGATGAGGTCATCAGCATTTATTATATGGCAACCATATAATATATCGTCATATGAGAACGAATATGATATTCAATGTGCGATCATCTTATCCCACCGCCGTGTTATCTTCCAATATGGCAGTCAGGTAATCGTTTATAAAGTAATTGTTCTAGTGCTTATTTTACTTAAGATTGTTAGTGTTAATTATTATTTCAATGTAATGGGTTTGGTATCTCGGTGATCGATGTTATCGGCAAATAACTGGGGAAATTGCTATCCCATCAAATCCTCCTACTACTATGTCTCGAATGAAACCACATGAGTTCTGTAACCCTATTGATGCTTCATCACTGGTCAGTCGTATTCCACAGAGTGTATATGATCAGTACTGGGCTAAGGTATCAATTGGTCCTATTATGCCGAATCTCTCGCATGGAGCTAACATTGATTTCATAGGGGTAGCTAGTTGCAGTGATCCATCTGCTCAATTGCCATGTCCAGCACCTCCTTTTTGGTTGCCCTCGCAATATCCAACACAACCGGTTCTTGAGAGACCGCCATTTTATGGTCAGCCCGTAGTTGAAGCACCTTTGTTCACAGGCGGTACATTGATAAGAAACCTTGGTCAGGAAACTTTTGAGTTTGAACCACGCGGCGATCAATCATATGTAAGAAACTAAATTTTCATTTATTTCCGGACTGTGCTTATGTTCATTAATGTGTTTTTTTATTTCACAACTTCATTTGTAGGAGGAGTTGTACAGGCAGTGCCAGGAACTGTCAAGAAATAATTGTTTATTAAGAAAATTTATAACGGATGAAATGGTGCTACGAGAATCAGTTCCCCCGATAGCAGTTTCAGGGAGGAGATCGGTATCAAAGCATCGGGCTTCTACATCGCGGCAGACACAATTATCTGGTTCAGAAGATTCCACACCGTCATTTGTACCTAATACCCAGTATGATTAGTATTAATGTTGTTAATTTGTATTAATATGGACGAAGGAAGTTGTAGGGGTATTTGGGGTATTGTCTTATTAATCATTTAAGACATCTGAACTTATTAATTTGGATGGGAATCTTAACTTTTGAATTTTTTGGCTTGTAGCTTGGTCAATTCACGTGGACCAATGTATTCCCAAGCAACTTTACGTTTTTTTGTCTGATGGATTCACGTGAAGGGACTCCTTTAACTCTATTTAAACACGACCCAAAAAAACTTATTCATCAATACCTGAAATTTACAACATACGCCACAAAATGTCTCATTTCTCTTCTTCTTTAACCTCCATTGACTTAGATGATGAATGGGATCAAGAAGACGATATAGCAATATTGTATAACAAACGTATGCAGCAACGAGCTTTGGGTAATCTTGCTTCACAAGGAGAAATGTGTCGCCGTTATATTCGCCGTGAAAGAGTTGAAGGCCACAATCGTTTGATGCGGGATTATTTTTGTGATAATTCAGTTTATCCTGATAGTATTTTCCATCATCGATTTCGAATGCGGCGGGTTCTATTCAATCGGATACTTGAAGCATGCGTTGGGTACGATCAATACTTCCAACAATGGGCAGAAGCTACAAATGCTATTGGCTTGTCCTCTATTAAAAAATTAACAGCTGCAATGCGTTGTTTAGCATATGGATCTTCTACTGATGCAGTCGAACGAAGATGTCAAAATTAGAGAAACTACAGTGCTAAATACGGTACGCAGATTTTGTATTGCAATTGTGAATATTTTTGGTCCGCAATATACAAGAAAACCCAATGCAGATGATGTAAATAGACTCCTCGAAGAGAATAAATCTCGTGGATTTTCTGGTATGTTGGGTAGTGTAGATTGCATACACTAGGTGTGGAAAAATTGCCCTGCAGCTTGGCATGGACAATATACAGATCATGCCTGTGAGCCTACAATCATACTAGAATCTGTCGCGTCCTATGATCTTTGGTTTTGGCATTCTTTTTTTGGAATATCGGGCAGCAATAATGATTTGAACGTACTAAACCGATCTACATTATTTAATGATATTCTGAATGGTTGTGCACCACCAGCTAATTATATTATCAACAATCATCATTACACCATGGGGTACTATTTGGCAGATGGAATCTACCCCCATTAGCCACTATAGTAAAAACCTACACTGCACCAGACATACAAAAGAAGAAAAATTTTGCTCAAATGCAAGAAGGCGCACGGAAAGACGTCGAACGTGCTTTCAGGGTTTTACAGGCCAGATTTAAGATAATGAAAGGCCCGGCTAGAATGTGGGATGCAGAAAATCTATCTTATATAATGAAGACTTGTATTATTTTACATAATATGATTGTTGAAGATGAGCGAGAAGAAGATGTACATGATTATGATTACGAACAAAGTTCCTCAACTACAGCTGTAACACCTAATACAACTTCTCCAAGTGAACAGACAGCTCGTATGGCACGCAACGTTGTTTTACATGATCGACAAAAACATCATATACTGCGTCAAGATCTAGTCGACCATATTTGGAACGAATTTGGGGATGCCAATTGACAAATGTAATAGAAGATCAATTTTTTATTTTCCCATGTAATTTTTTTGTTAAATTAACGGAATAATTATGTTTCATGTTTCAACGATGGAAGTATTCTAAATGTAATCGTATGTTTTGATTATCATGTAGACATATGAAACCGATGTTTGCAAGGGTTGTTAAAGTAGGTTCGTTGTTATTGTAACTTTAAGCTCATGTGAAATCGCAAATTTATATATTGTACTGTGCAATTAAAAATGTAAAATTCAATGAAAAAGAGACAATATATTATAATTTAATTAAAATTAAGCATACAATACATAAGAACGTACATGATGAAATGGATACATAACAAACCCTATTGAATGAAAATCTCCTTTTTAATAGGTTCTAACTCGTACAAGACTAACTAGACTAACATGTCAATCCCTAATGAAACCTCTTTTTTGCATTATTTGACATTGTCTACAAATGAAATAGTAACGTTGATCGTTAGAATATTGAGTCAAGTCCAAACCCATTATTCGATCTTCCTCAATTTGCTCTTGGATTTCCTGATCTTTTTTCTTCAGTGCTAGTTTCATTTCCGTCGCACTTATCGTACGTTCTTGCGTTTCAATATAGAAGGAGTTAGATCTTTTGGTCTCTTCAAGCATAGCCTCGTCGGAACCACCTGCGGCATTTTTGGCCTTTCTTTTTGCTACTTTGCGTCCAGGTGGACGGGAGAGAGGTGTAGACGATTCACCACCATGCCCTACATCCGAGTTCGGAGAGTTAACATTTAGATGCGCACGTTGACTGCTACCACCATCAGATGATTGTGCGCCCGAGCCATATTCGAACACATGTGTGGTACGTAAAGAAAATTTTGGCAAATCTTTCAATAATTGCTAACACTCTTCAAATCGAAGAGCTTTTCCAGTAGTATGCATATATTCGGTTCTTGCTTCCCGTATCTACAAAAAAGAAAACAACAACATCGGTAAAATTTTTAACTTGGAAATTACATTTCAAAAAAATAAATGAAAATTTTCAAATCAACATACCTTATCGGCCTCGTTTGTTCCGCTCGCAGTTCTGTTTGTTACACTCGCCAGTTTGGCAACAAATAGAGACACTTCTTTGGAGATAATGTGAAATCTACTACTAAGTGAATTCGATGTTCGATCGGTTGGAGTACCTAATATAGCTTTGAATGTGTTGAATACACGATCCCCAAATTGGCTACCTGATTGGTCCGCACCATTGGTTGGATCTTGAGTCATTGATATCCAGCTTTGAGAAAGAATCACATCTTCATTTGTTGTGTAGGCTCTGCATCTTGAACCCTTGGTTGCCATTTTTTTGTCAAATTATATTTCTCACAGTAAGCTCTCAGTGAAGAAGAGTTGGTTGATCTATTTTTTCCTGAATATTTGTACACTCTTTTGCTATGTTAGCTAAGTATTTATATAGGAGGTGAGTGAATATATAGCTGGTGAAGATTAAATAGACGTTTGATCCAATACAATATAGCCGTTTGAAAAAATCTAACCGTTTGAGTTTTAAACGAAAAGCGGTAAAGAGGCATTGGAGGGCAAAATTGGAATACAAAATACATTAAAAAAAATAATTAAAAAAAAAAAACCCCATGGGACGGAACATGTTGTCCCATCCGATCACTTTTGTGATTAAACGGGACAACATGTCCCGTTTGAGGGGTTACAAATTTTTTTTTATAAAAGGGAAGGACGATACAACATGTATCATCCGACCCTATATATAAAAAAAAGGGACGACACAAGTTGTCTCGTCCGATCAAATTAAAAAAAATAAAATAATTGGGACGAGACATGCTGTCTTGTCTCCTATAATTTAAGATTTGCAAATTCGTTTCTCATATTTGAGAAGGAACTGTAGCTGTTTTGCCATTTTTTAAGAAAATAGCAAACGACTGCACGCGCTCCTTTCTCATAAAATGAGAAATTGGCAAATATAAGAAACGACTGTGGATGCTCTTAACACACTAGTAGTTTACACGTGCTATGCACGTTTTAATAAATATAGTTTTTTTTAAAGTAAAAATTCAGACGTAGTCTGGATTTGATCTAAAACCTCATTTACAATAGTTATGCGCGTGCGTTGAATGGGTTGGTAGATGGACAAATTACACTAAGGCCTTCTCCCATTATAGTAGCAGAGATACAATAGTACATGTATGTCAAGAGTTTTGATGAAAGTTCCGTTTTGTGAGTGTGGTAATAAGGGTTGAGATTTGAGAATGTTACAAGAGGTTAAGAGTTCAACTTGTTTTGTTCGCCAAAACGTAGGCCTCTGTTTAGATGTGAAAGTTGAATGGTTGGGAGAAACATCTTAGTAATTCTACAGTCGATCTAAGAACATCTTGGTACTGCATCATATGCTTAATGGATAAACAGCTTAATATGTTTCGTCCATTATGAGTTTTTTGTGTAGATGTGTTTATCGGCTTTCTTGTGAAAAGAAGAGGAATTTTTTTTTATAAAAAACTTTGATGTAGAAATATGTGAATATAACTACAAAATTTTCTTCCTGCAACTAGGAGAGAGAGAGAAACCTGACAAATCTATTTTAAAAAAGGTAGCGAAGGAAAAATAAAATTAAAAATGTTGGATAAGGTGAATACAAACTTTCAACTTATGCGGGAGAATTTAAAATGTTAACACAAAAGTGGTGTAAAATGTGCAAAGTTGTTTTACTATGCATGCAATAATGTACATGCCCATGTTATCTCTCAATTTTCGTTATTTTCGTGTGTGTTTTTTTTTGAAATCAATGTGACAACAAAGTTAACGTTAGATTCTCTTTTTAAAATTTAGCAATTGATTCTCCTATATCTAAATTTGGCAACTGATATTTTTTTTAGTATATCAGACAGGGTTAAAAGACTTCCGCCACCAAAAAATTATATTAAAAAAGGATCAAAGAATACAATTGTGTTTTCAAGAAGTAAAGCAACAACAAGAGCGATTACAAGTAGTAAAGCTCAAAAACTCTGAAAAAATTACTGCCATAAAGAATGCAACTTAGAAAACTAATAAAAAAAAAGACTATCCAACGACAACTAATGCAGCAGAGCAAATACGCAAGTAAACCAACAATAGGCAGGGGAAGAAATAACTCCGAAAGAAGACCGCTGAACCGAAACTAAGCAGAGTAGAGAGTGGCAAATAGAAAGTAACCAAGAACTGAGCATGACTGATGACTCCGACCTAAAAAAAAGAGCAGAAACGAACCGACTAGCAAGCAAGTGAGCAACACAAACTCCAAATAGCAAGCCGCACAAACTGATCTTTTTTAAATTTTGATAAAGGATTTTGTTTTACAAATTTAAATTTACGAATCAGTTTTATTATTATTATTATTAGATATTTTGTTTGTTTTTTTCCTCATATTAAGCTAAACCAGTCTAGAGGGTAATTTCTTCTTGAAGAAAAAGCACCTACCTATCTAGTTATTATAGCATAAATATGTTTCTCTTGTTTTTTGAACAACTAAGGTGTGCAAACATGGTGTGTGTTAGGTACTAAGAGATAATGATATTTTCTGAAGTTCTATAATTTTCCGATCGATGCATAAGTGAAACACGACAAAATGGTCGAGACCTGTAACTTAAATTCCAAAGAAAAATCACATGTTATATATTGTGTTACAAGGACTCGCTAATAACTTACATAGTTACAGGCTACATAGTAGCATGTAATGCCTCCCCTCATATTTATTTATTAAAGAAGAAATGAGGAGTGTTCCAGCAAAACAGCAGTCCTCCTTCATTAAAACCTACCCCCTCCACCAACAACCCATCTCTGCGTTAGCACTCCCCAGCAGCATGGTTAAACGCTCCAGAGAAGATGAGGAAGATCGTCGTTCCATTAGATGTTACGAGGATGATTATCGCCATGGGAATCAGCATCTTCATAGAGAGAGATCTCCACGTCGCGTACTTTGCTCCAATCATAGAGATCGGATGAAGGATAGAGATAGAAGTACACAAGAGGTCAGAGGTAGAAGTAGAGTTGATATGAGATCATCAGAGGGTTCTCGAGAAGATGGAAATGGCAAAGAAGTATTGAAATTCTTCGCAGAAGCTACGAGGGGAAAGCCAGGCATCTTGGTCGAGCATAGAGCTCACCGACCAGTCATAGCACCGGAGGAAGTTCTTTGAAAGAAGGAAGACGAAGAGGGTGAGTGGGTATTGGTGAAACCACATAAACTCAAATATGAGGAGAAGAAGGAGAGTAGAAGAGGTAGCGTTTCCTCATCGGAAGGGCTAACTCCGGCTAACAAACAGAGGTGTCATAAGTTCTCCCATTACGGCCATGCAATGAACAAATGCAAATTCGATTGGTTTTGTTATATTTGTAAGGGTAACGGACATATCTCTTTGGACTGTCCATTGAAGAGGACTTCGGTGTCCACTGTGAAGAAGGCAAACGTTAATGCGTCGCCGTTCGTTCCAGCACATAGCTTGACGAAGGAAAGTGAGTCGGGTACAAGGAAAATAACGAAATAGCGCGAGCTACGATAATGCCAATGCCAATCATGGCCGAATCTGAAAAGAGATTCTCATATTGTGTTATCGTCAAAGCTCAAAGCGGGAACCCATCGAGTCAAGATATAGAGGAGTTGTTATCGGCGGCGGTCACCTCGTCTCCGAACTGGAAGTGGGTGGTCCAAAAGACGAGTGCGAACACTTTCTTTGTGCATTGCTCTTATGAGGAAAGAGTGCAGGAAGTGATAGCGCTGAAGGGGATCAGAGGGAGGAGTTTCTTCGTTACATTCTCGAGGTGGCATAGAACAATCGGAGCATCCAAAGCAGAGAATTTGTCAGCGGTTTGGATTCGTATTTTTAATCTACCCTATCACTATTGGGTCAGGACTGGATTTCAGAATCTTGTTAGAGGATTTGGGTTGGTTGCCGACATCGACAAAAATATGTTGTTACAAGAGCGGAGAGAATATGCTCGTATTCGAGTCGCCGTCGAGCGAAAAGAGGATATTCCATCGTTGATCAAGGTCGACTTCGAACATGATTTTTTCGACGTGAAGATAGTGGTAGAGACGAAGAAAAACGTCTCTTTTAGAGCAGGAGTTTACGACGGGAGATTTGAACATGGTGAAGTGGACGAACGAGAGGTTTAAGACGAAGTGCGATCGTCGGATGTGAGGAAGCCTAATCCTATCCGTCCGATCCAACTCAGCTGTGCGATTGAAGCGCCACCCTTGGATCAAAGCAAGCATGGTCCAGATCGTTCAATTCAAATCCCTTTTGCAGCGGGGCCCACGAGAGAGCTGGCTCTGTCTTCTCCTATCAACTTTTCAAACGTTTCCTCAGGAAAAGGGAGATGGGACAGTTGTACTGTAGAGGAAGGGGGGTCTAAGCGATTGAAAGATGTAGGGGGTACATACCGCTGACTAGTGCAAATGCCCTTATGCTTAAAACTCGTAAAAGTAGAGCTGTTGGCATTGCATCTGACTTGATTAGAGAGAGATGCGACAGCTCAGCGACTGAGATGGACCCTACAAATAATTCGGTGTTGTTAAGGGGTAAAGGGATAGAGGGTATATTGAAAAAACCAGTAGATGTAGGGGTTATGGAGAATAGTGCAGCTGTCAAAATCAATAGTGACATTTTATCTCTATCAAGAGAGGAGTACGAGGCGGCAATTAAAGCAGCAGTGACTAAAGCATTGGAAATTAATGCATTGGGAAATAATTTGTCCATGGTGATGGACGGCTTAGATTCATCCAAAGATATTATAAAAACATCAAAAACAAGTCCGGCTATCAAATGGAAGTTATCCCAAAATACAAGTGCGGTTGGCGAATCATCTCATTCTAATACAGTTCATCTCAAATCAACAAGTGTTTCAGAGAATCAGGCAGATTAGACTGTTAAAGAGTATTTAGTCGATGATGAGAAGCATAATCGGGGCCTTTTACATGGTGATCAGATGATAGAGGCGCTAGAGGGAGTAGCAGATAAGGAGCATGTATCAGATATGGACACAAAGTTATGGGAAAAGCTGGTGGATGAGCTAGCAGGAGGAGATAACGACGACACAAGTGTAGGTGTGAGTGCTAAGACAACAGTGGAGTGCCATAGGAGGAGTAAAAGGCAATTGGATATGTGGGGCTCCCAAGGCCCGAATGAAGAAGATCTTATCAAAGCAGCAGCCAGGGCAAAAGAACCAGCGTCAGCATGCGAAGGTATATTGGTTAATAACACCTCAATTTTACATTTATTGAATGATGATTCTTTGATTTATTATGCAAGCTTATATGGTATTGCTATGGGGCCCAGTAGAGCAAAACAACTAAGGCAAATCAACTTCATTAGAGGAGTGAATAATGGGGTAGGTTGCTAGGATCAATACAGAATAAGAGGCCATAGGAAGGTAGATGTCATCTTAGTTTCCATGTTATACATTTTCTGGAATGTTAGAGGGATGAGACAAAAGACTAAGAAAAGGCTGATATGGGAATCACTAGCTAGGAGAAGGCCTAGTATTTGTGCATTTCAAGAAACTAGGCTAACCCTACCGTAAACGACTTTCGTGATCTTAAATATATAGGGGATTTTGAGTGGAGATTTAAGTCAGCTATCGGGTACTCGAGAGGAATAGCTATTGGGGTTGATAATAACCGTTTTGAGATTTTGGATGAACTGGTTGGGGCTTTTTCTGTTACTGTTAGAATTAGACAAAGAGGGGATAACAAAGTTCAAATGGTGTCATCCATATCGGACCGTATGATTCGAGGCTTAGAGTGCAATTTTGGATCGAATTAAGAGACATTAGGAAGTCATGGCCTGGCCCTTGGGTGGTCAGAGGACATTTCAATATCACCAGATTTGGGTTTGAACACAATGGAAGAGGTGCGAGCTTGGTCGAAAGAGGCAACTTCAATGATATCATTGAGGAGCTCGAGTTGATGGAGTTAACAAGTACTGATAGGAGATTTACGTGGTCGAATATGCAGTCAAATCCCATACTTTCTAAGCTTGACAGGATTCTAGTTTCGAGCGAGTGGGAAGTGGATTTCCCATTGGCTTTTGTAAAATCCATATCTTGCTTGACGTCTGATCATTGTCCCTTGGGGTTAGACTGTGGCATTGGGTATAAGAGCGCTCGACATCAATTTCGCTTCGAAAAGGCATGGACTATACATCCAGGATTACGATCGACTATTCAGGAATCTTGGAGTAGTGGGACTGGGAGCGTAGGGGAGATAGGAATCTGGATTGAAAAAATTAGAAGGTTGCGTAGGAGTTTAAAGACTTGGGCTCATAAAGAATTCGGGGACAAAAGGCAGGTACAGAAATTGGAAGATAGAATTGCGGAGCTGGAATTACTACAAGAACAAGGAATCCTTCCTACACATATGGACGATGAGCTAATGGCAAGTAGATGCGAAATCTATCAGATAGAGCAGATGGAAGAATTATATTGGAAGCAACGCTCTAGAATACAGTGGCTTAGAGAAGGGGATGCGAATACTAAGTTTTTTCACAAGACGGCTAACGAGAGGAAGAGGCATAACAAAATCACTGGGCAGTGTATTGAGAGAGTTTGGACTGAGAATGAAGATTTAATTAGGAGGCATATAGATGCTAGATTTAAAAGTCTACTTGGTGGTCGTATGTCTGATAGATGCAAGTTGTGCTCAGAGATGTGGGAATCCTTAAGGATTAGAGGGAGCGAGGGTCTCGAAGGTGTCTTTACAGAGGAAGAAGTGTTCGATGCAATTAAGGAGCTGGGGCAGGACAAAGCGCCAGGACCGGACGGATTTCCAATGTTCTTCTAAAGGAATTACTGGGCCTGTAACGCCCCGAATTCCAAATAAGACCGAATTTGAAGTTCCACAGGATCTTTACACTTTACTTTGTACAATTTTACAGGGAAATTTGAACTTTTTATAATACAACAGATTCCCTTTATATTTATTTACATAGCGGAAGGTAAAATAAAGTACAACAATGAAATAATCTACAACTGCAACATCTTTAACTTTTAAATAAATCAACAGCAGTATATCAACTTTATATCTTTATGAAAATCCAATTCCTGCATAGAAAAATTGTGGGCACGTCAGTTGCTTACAACCGACGAAAATATTATACACAGCCATCCTTTCTATGCCAAAAATATAACGATCTTAATACTTTAACAAACCACAAGCTTGAATGAAAAATAAAGTATTAAATGTGACTACTCTAAACATGTAAGTGTATGTAATGCCTTAATGTCTAATGCAGATATTTTATACTAAGATGACACTAATGCATACTTGTTCGGATTTTATGCATCCCATACTACATAGATCTGAGGGCAAGCATCTACGTACTCCACATTAAAGGGTTCGATCCCTCGCCATGACAACTACCCAGTAATAAAGCAAGATTTAGATCATTCCACAAGTACGGATCCCAGTCTCGAAGTCTACCACCCGACTGTTATAACAGACTCCTCATCGTGTGAACATCCCGCAAGTGCCCCTCTAGCCCCGATATACATATATACGTTGGAGTACGGCAAACTATCTGCCCGACTACGCATAGTCCTGGATTTAAAATAAAAGCTCGTCTCCCACGAAGCAACCACAATCTCGGAATCCACCGCCCGACTGGGTCTATAGTCCTGGAATCCACCGCCCGACTATATAGAGTGTCTCACTTACGTTTGCCCAAGTTTTACTACATCTTCACTAAGTACCTAGTTCTTAAGTTCAAAACATGAATAAATTACCATACCTAGAGTTAGTCTTACCCCATACCAAACTTAATCACAAATACGGAGATAACTCCATAGCCATATCTCAAAAATATAACTCAAATCTTTTACATCAACAATGCCGGTACCCGAGGTCTTACTAAACTCTATATCACAACCTTTCATGTACAAGAATCCATGGGTACTCATACCCTTCAATAATCATGTATTAAACTTAAGTATTCTTATCTTCAACTTATTCACAATTTGATCAACGTCTTATCTTAACATTACTCATGATTCATTTATTCATTTACAACTCAAAATAAAACAATATTTCTTTTCATAAACATAGATTCATCCACCTTAAGTCTCATTAGCAGTTTAGGCTCATAAAATATCTCAACCCACATCACATATTTCTTAACCCAAATGAGTGTATAATCTCTTCAAGAGAAATCAATTCACATGAATATTTTACTCTTCTTCTAAAATAAATGTCATACTCTTTAATAATTAATTTTTATGTCAAAAACTTATTTTCCATCTCAATTTCTCATTTTTAATTTCTCAAATACACATGAAAAATTCTACAACTATTTTTAATAAATTCTATTTCATTTTATAGAAATTCTAGAATTTTTTTCCCCAAATTTTATTCACATTAAAACCATTTCGAAATATTTAAAATGTCAAAAATAAACAAAAGTGGCCAACGGGTTTCGAACCCAAGACCAACCACCCATCATAGGGAGCACCTAAAGCCCACTCCGCTAGCCACTAAGTCCAAGTGGACTTGGTGTCATAATGCCAAACCGAAATCCCCAAATACTGGGTTCTCGGTTTCAGATTTCTCTAAATGAAAACAAAAATAAAATGTGTCAAACAAATTTCGAACCCAAGACCTCCGCTACAGTACCGACTTGTGGTGCACAGACTAACCAGTAAGTCCAAGTGCAATTACTGATATCAAGTTACACTATTTGGCTTTTGTTCAATTTCTCTGTTAATCAATTATCTTCACAAAACATTATTTTTTTCATTCGATCTAACCTTTCATTAGGCTACAATTAGTACATCTAGACTGAATTTACTTTTTAACAGTAACTCACGAATTTATAATTCATATTTTAGACAATATATCTAAATTTCAAATTATTTCTTCTCTTTAATGAACAAGAATTGTATTTCTTCAATTTAATCAAAATAGCAATTGTTTATCTTTTACAACCAATTAATCAAAACTTAGTGTAACAATTTAACTTCACAAAAATGCATTTTCTTAACCACAAGAAAAATCTCAACAAATTTTCATACAATTATATATTTTGATATGTACAAAATAACAAGCATATTAGTATGATTCATGGCATTAATTCTTTTGTTTAATATTCTTCTTTCTAATTATCATGATGACAAATAGTTACTTAATCACAACAAGATTACTTTCATTCATGACATACTACACTAGCATGGATTATGTCTACATACATCACATCAATTCAATCTATACTACCCATTTATCAATTTTAACATGCATTTCCTACATTTAGAAAGAAAAAGATCACCCACCTCTTATGAAGAATTGTAAACAAGATGATGGAACACAACTCCTAGCTCCAACAAGCAACTCCTAGTCCTTCTCCTCCTAACAAGAGCACTCCAACAAGCAACAAGAATACTCTAACTCTCTTTCTTTTTTTCCTTTCTCTAATTTGTTTAGTTTAGATGTGAAATGAGAAGGAAAAGATGGTGTATTTATAGGATAAAGTGAAGAGCTAAAATGCAAATTTTACCTACCTAAGAACTACCCACTACTCCATAACACTCTCCCACTTCTCCACCTCTTTATCTATCCTAACTTCCGGCCCTCTCACTTCCAAAACCGATCCCCCCTCTCTCTCCGAGAGACACACACAGGCCCAAGATGCAAACAACCAGCTTTGCTGTTAATAATGTGGGCCCCCACCTCAAATGCATGGTGACGTCATCACCCAACAACCAGCACACAAATGTGCTGTTGCTCCTCAACGTGGGCCCCCCACCTTTCATTCACTATTCCTTTTCAATTAAATTATATCCATGCCATCAACCTATTAATATATATACATATACTATATATTATACTTTTTTTTAGAAATTACGGGGTGTTACACATAATATGTACGTAAAAAATAGTTTAATTAAAATTTATAATGTTTCATGCACAAATAAAAATAAATGCGCACACATTTTATGAAATTCATTTCGAGAAAGAATACGCCCAAATGCGCGCATCGAAACAAACACGTCCGTCGCACGTAAAATATCAAAAATACGAAATTCGACATTATCAACGGCAAAATATTAAAGATAATAAAAATAAAATATAAGAAAATATATTTATTAATTTTATATATTCCATGACGTAATTGCTACGTACGTAGAAAACACATGCATTATACGTATAATAATATTTTAATCAAAATAAGGGAAAATGAATTTCCGTTTATAAAAATATATTTGAATACCTAAAATAAATACTTTAAACATATAGAAAATATTACACATAGCGGTGGAAATACATAATCGATACGTGCATCAAAAACACGTAAAAAGCACGTAAACATACATAGATTGAAATATTATACTTTTGTTGACTTAGATAGGATAAAATATATGTGGAATGCATAAATAGTCAGAAATCACAATACGTAATGAAAACACGTTACAAATATTACTAGTAATGGTACAAAATATACGTGCGTAACACACAAGGGCAAAGTTGTCATTTCCAATTTTGTGGGGTGTTACACTCCCCCCCTTAGAATAGTTCTGTCCTCAGAACTCACTAGGGTAAATATTGTATTTTATACACGCCAAAGAAAAAATTATTATTGTATATAGAAAACTGCAAACTTTAAGAAAAATAAATGTAGTATAAAAATACGTAACGAGGAAAAACAAGACAAACTCTATATAAGAAAACTATGAGTATCAAAATTTTACAAGAACGGAACGAGAAAACTAGGAAAATAGCATGATAAAAGAAAATGTGACAAAAAGATAGGATAGATTGAGAGAAATTCTCATACAAAAAAATATATTAGATGAACCATTAGATAAATGGAAAAATCAATTAAGTCATTAATTTGTGGAATGGTTCGGAAAATAATGTGGTAAAGAAAACATAATCAATAGATAATTTATAAATAGATTTAGAAATCAAAATTTATCAATGTAATAAGCAGTAGAAAATCACAAACTGAATTGGTACTGTATGACCAAAATTGAATAAGTAATTTAAAAGAAGACTATTGGATAACAATTTCAAAAAAATAAACGAGGATGAAATTTTAGTTAAAAGTGTAGATAACATAAAAAATGATTTTGTATACCAATAATATAATTTGTAAAGTAACTATAATAATTATACATACGATTTGAAAATTAAAGATATAGAAGACATATATCGAAATATTTTTGAATTGTCAAGTAGAGCAAGAAAAACCAGCATACAAAATTTATATAAGCGTAAAAATTCTAGAGTGAGACAACCAATATTATGACATGAAAATTATAAATAGTTTGTAGGAGTAAACAAAAAATCATAGTAGTAAAAGTAATAACATATTATTGAAATAGTGCGGAAACTAATCATAGAGAAATAACTTACGAATTGAAGAAAAGTATGAACACCAATTTTATTTTTGTTAGGGGAGTAGACACCAAATCTAAGATAAGCTAGTAGTAAAATGAAATACGATAAAGTGGTATGAAATGCTAAAAGATTCAAAATATTAGGAAGAAGATAGTTGATATTAAGTAGTAAATACACAAATAGGATAGAAATCAGTTTAATTAATATAATGCTAGGTTGTAAAAGGGTATAAGCCAGGGGCGGATCCATGATTGAAATGTGAGGGGGACTGAAATTTTTTTTTGCACAAGGTAACATGCAAAATATATATAAAGTTGTTATAGATACTAGAGAAGTATAGTTGTTATAGATACTAGATAGAATAGAGTTGAGCTTGGGCCCAAAAAAATAAATAGAAGGCTCAAATATATATGGGGTGGGCTTTAAAAAATTTTTTTTTTGGGGGGGGGGGGGGGGGGGGGCTGAAACATAAATTCACACTACCATACCAAAAAAAAAAAAAACAAAACAAAACAAAAAATACAACCAAATGTTAAATGTTGGGGGGGGGGGGGGGGGGGGCTGTAGCATACCCTAGCCCCCCCTGGATCCGTCCCCTGGTATAAGCTAGTACAAAAATAGAATAGTGGTATGTAAATATTATAAAACAAGTAGGGGTTATCTAAGTAGAAAATCTCCTTCTAGTGTAGGTTCGTCTCATTGGTGTCCAGCTGCAGACTTGCCTCTACGATCTCAAGTTGCAGAATTGCCTCTATGACACCCGATTGCAGTTTGACTTCTAGACATTCGGTTGCAGACCTTGCCTCCCCGACGTCCAGTTGTAGTTTGCCTCCATTGACGTCTAGTTGCAGATTTGCCCTCTCGACATCAGGTTGCACCAAAATGGGAGATGAAAGATGTAATCTTCCATGTACTCTTGGATATTGGGATGTTGAATAAAATATAGTATTATGTTTGAAATCAGTGATATAAAAGTGGATGGAAAAGTTGCAAATAAAGTAGGAAATTATGACGATAAAATATTAAAATAGATAGACTTTAAATATGGGATATACAAAATTTGTAGTAATGAAAATGATTTATAATATTAAGACGAAAATAGTGTAAAACATATGCACGAGATGAAAACACAAATGAAAATAATAATTATGTAGTGTATGTACTATATTGAAGAAGCGTAAAACTACAAAATTAATGAGTAGCGATTAATAGTAAAAGTGAATATAACAAAACAAATTAGCAAATAATATGTAATAATAATAGTATCGAATGTAGGCAATAAAACAAAATGGTAGGTCATATTTATATGGGTAGAATATTTCAATCTTGTTAAAATATACTGAAATATATAAGACTACATAAGATAATGAAAATTATAGTATCACGAAGTCAAATCATACAAAATGAATGCACATAAGAAAGTTCAAAATATAATAGAAATAATAATAGTCGCAAAATTTATTTAATAAGTGGCAATAAAACACCTAAAGTAATAGCAAAAGTAAACGGATAAACATAAAAGGACATAAAAACATGAAAGATAAAATTTTAAGACAGAAAAACACACAAAACAAATTTAATAGTATTGAAAAATATTAAATGTTGAAAAATACTACGATGAAAATTCACGAAAAATAATTTGAAAGGGAAGTGTGTCTACGTGTAATGTATCATGAATGTAGGGTCAACCAACCACGCTTCCACTGCACCACTCTGATACCCAGGAAAAATATGCTCGCATACAATCTCACATCAATGTATACGAGGAGAGCATCATGAATGAAGGTTCAATAACTACTTCATTCACGACTCTAGCCATCCAATAGGGAAAGGAAAGAGAAACCATCAATGTATAGAGTAACACAAATGTAAATCACTTACATTTAAATCTCTATAAGCTGAACTCACACTTCTAATGTCCACTCTAGGGTGTCGTTCCTTATAAACTTTTACTACTTATGAAGCGTGACTCTGATACCATCTTTAACGCTCCGAATTCCAAATAAGACCGAATTCGAAGTCCCACAGGATCTTTACACTTCACTTCGTACAATTTTACAGGGAAATTTGAACTTTTTATAATACAACAGATTCCTTTACATTTATTTACACAGTGGAAGGTAAAATGAAGTACAACAATGAAATAATATACAATTGCAACATCTTTAACTTTTAAATAAATCAACAACAGCATATCAACTTTATATCTTCATGAAAATCTAATTCCTGCATATAAAACTGTGGGCACATCAGTT
The DNA here is from genome assembly GCA_017893485.1 of Hemerocallis citrina. Taxonomy (NCBI): domain Eukaryota; kingdom Viridiplantae; phylum Streptophyta; class Magnoliopsida; order Asparagales; family Asphodelaceae; genus Hemerocallis; species Hemerocallis citrina. The sequence continues at coordinate 127,740,602 of CM030362.1, forward strand.
GCTTACAACCGACAAAAATGTTATGCACGACCATCCTTTCTATGCCGAAAATATAATAATCTTAATACTTTAACAAACTACAAACTTGAATGAAAAATAAAGTGTTAAATGTGACTACTCTAAACATGTAAGTGTATGTAATGCCTTAATGCATAATGCAGATATTTCATACTAAGATGAAACTAATGCATACTTGTTCAGATTCTATGCATCACATACTACATAGGTCTAAGGGTAAGCACCTACGTACTCCACATTAAAGGGTTCAATCCCTAGCCATGACAACTACCCAGTAATAAAGCAAGGTTTAGATATTCCACGAGTATGGATCCCAGTCCCGGAGTCCACCGCCTGACTGTTATAACATACTCCTCATTGTGCTAACATCCTGCAAGTGCCCCTCTAGCCCCGGTATACGTATATACATTAGAGCACGGCAAACTATCCGCTCGACTATGCATAGTCCAGGATTTAAAATAAAAGCTCATCTCCCACGAAGCAACCACAGTCTTGGAATCCACCGCCCGACTGGGTCTATAGTTCCAGAATCCACCGTCCGACAATATAGTGTGCCCCACTTACGTTTGCCCAAGTTTTACTACATCTTCACTAAGTGCCTAGTTCTTAAGTTCAATACATGAATAAATTATCATACCTAGAGTTAGTCTTACCCCCTACCGGATTTAATCACAAATACCGAGATAGCTCTGTAATACCCTGAATTTTTATTAAATGAGAAATTGTCGATTTTACGTTGTTGTGCAGGTGCAAATTTTTGTATATATGTTTTCTTATAAAATTATCTTTTATAATATGAATAAACAATTGTTTTCTTTCTTTCTCTTTATTTTCTAGAAGCCTATTTTTAAAATAAAAAAAAGCCTAAGCTTGTTTTTCTAAATTAAGCCCAACCTAATTAATTAAATATTTTATTTTATTTTGACCCACGAGTCTAAAAGTCCACTATTTTTTAAGCCCACAAAGTAATCATCCTTTTAATTGCCTTAACTTGTCATGTAGACACATTTAGTAGACAATTAATTAATTAATATTGTACAACTTATTAATGGGGGACACCAGATAGGGCACATGCACACACTAGAGTGTGCATTGCACACCCTTTTAGGGCATGGCCGGATTGTGCATGGAGAGATGGAGAAAGTGAATGGAGTTAAGGGGTGGTTATGAGTTCATGGAAGTTACTACAACTTCCCAATTCATATTGATCCTTGATCTCTAACTCTTTGATTGAATCCTAGCCATCTATTCCCATCCTAAAAGTATATAAATACCCCTAGTTTCTCTTCTCATGAGTGCACTAAAGAATTCATTATGAAGAAAAAGACTAAGACAGCAAAAGATTGAGAAGTATTAGTGAGTGTGCATTTGTGAGTGTTCCAACCAAGTAGAGGCCTGCCAATCATCCGAGGAGCACAAGAGGAGGCTCGGGTTCCATACAAACAAGGAGGAGAAGGCAAATTGCAATACATTCTAGGAGGAGAAGGCCACTTTCTTGCATTTTAGGAGCTTTCATTTCGTTTTCTCCAATAGGTGGGTGTTTCTCATGCTTCTAAATCTAGATACCATGCTAGGAATGATTCGAGAAAATTACTAAAGAATAACTAGTTGAAATTGGACTCATATTTGCTTAATTAGATATGAGATAGTAATTTAGGAAATGGTTGTTAAAATGGTTGCTAGTTGATTATTTGGAAATTAAAGTGCTAGAAACTATCATATGAGATAGTAATTTAGGAAATGGTTGTTAAAATGGTTGCTAGTTGATTATTTGGAAATTAAAGTGCTAGAAACTATCATATTTGCCATGCTAGATGTCTATGAATTATGCTATGTGAAGAAATTTATGCTTATGAGACAAATGATGAATTGAATGCTTCATGTGAAATTGTTTGTTTAAATTAGAGTAAACTCTATTGTAGGAAAGCGGAGAATTTAGTGTTCTAAATTATTGTAGATGGTTAATAAATGAGAGAATGAAGTAATAAGGTATTTTTGTAGAAATCTAAACTTCGAATCGTGTGCAAATGTGATTGTTCTCAATGTCGAAATATGGACATTAGAACATAATTTGAGATCGAAAATGCATGCTTTATAAGTAAATAATGATTTTAAAATTACTAGTTTACTGTGATTTCATATAGATTAAATTCTGGAAAGTTTTGATTCAAAAAAAAAAAAAAAAAGTACTAAAAACATTTTGGAAATTTTGAAAACTAGTAATGAACAGAGTTTTGGACTAAAACTATTACAAACCCTTTTGGAACGACTTCGTCGCTTAGACCATATGGTCGATGTGGGTGTTGGGCGCTTACTGTAGCCGTGGGTGACCTCTGTGGTAGCGGGTTCGAGTCCTAGGCTCTGCCTTTTGTTTTCGAATTTTCGAATAAAATCCAAAACCGAGCCCAAAAACACTTATTTACTAATTCCTTTTACATACCGCGTGTGCACCCTAGCTCAGTTGGTTTGCGGTGGCGGCTGTCTACTCCCACGTGGCAAGTTCGATTCTGGGTTTCGGCAGATTAGAAACTTTTGATTTTTTTTGTTTAAAATTGATTCTTGGCTTCTAAATCCGAAAAAAAAAATATTAATTATTCTAAAATCATGTAGAAATTATGAAAATATTTGTGTACCTTTTTGACTTAAATAAAAGTGAGTTAGAAGTGAAATTTGTGTAGACTCTTATGGAATTTACTTTGGAGTTATAAAAATGATCTTTTTTTTAGAACAATATGCTAAGTGATAAAAGAAGATTTTTTTTTGAATGAAAGAAAATTTAAATATGCTATCTATGGACTCTCATTGTTAAATTGAGTCTGGGTTATGAATGAAAAATACGACTTAGTGACTTTTGAATTAAGTAAATGAAATGAACTATAGTATGAGAATTTAATGAAATTGTAGAGATTAATTTTGAATATGAAATGCATGAATGGCAATTGAACTATATGTATGAGATTTAATTCATAGAAATGATTAGAAATCAAGCTAATTGAAAAAGAGAATTTATGAGTATGGAAAACTCAATGTTGTAATTATGAGTTGTTGTAATTATGAGTTGAAATTGAGAACTAGGGTGTAGCTAAGCCTCATACCGGCAATGAAAGAAATGTTGAAATAACATTTGAAATGAAAAGACCAAGATTTGGGTCATGTGAAATGAATGAGTAAGACCGGTATAATGGAAGTGCTAACCCTAAGGGATTGATTTTGTTCATGATTCAATAAAAATAAGGACTAGATACATAGTAAAGATGTGACGAAAGTAAGAGAAAAACATTGAGTATGAGGGGATTGGTGGCGTGAGAGTATTCACAGGATGTACCATGATGCGTCATGAGTAGGACGTGGATACTGCTCCAGAATACCGTCCCGGTGGCAATGCTAGTGGGATATTTGGCGACTGCGGGTGGTGTCATGTCTATGGTAGGAGATGAATAACCACAGGATGCCTGCATGATGAGTCATGTGTCAGTGTGTTGGGATTCTCTCCAGGGCGCCTAGACATGAGTTCGTAGTTCGTAGAACATCTAGGATACTTACCGTAGTTACAGAAGTAGATTAAGTCATGGTGAAGGATTGAACCCTACAAGATGAAGAACAGTTAAGGGTGTAATCCCTGTTTTTCATTTTGTGTACTTCTGGAGTGTATTTTTTTCGTTTGGTGTATTTTCTCTCTTGGATTTTTCTGAATCGTATATTGGAGTTGTTTTCAATATATATTCATTTTTTTTCATTTGAGGTCTTTGTGTTCGAATGATTGTCACTTTTGTTTCATTCTTCATTATTTTGTTCTTTCTTCATTTTGGTCTCGTTCTCTTTATTTTATTTTATTTTAATTGTGGGTGTTTGTGGTGGTAGTGATTTGGTTAACCTATTTATCCTCAATCCTATTTGATATCCTATACAAATTGTATCCTATTTTGAAGCCTAAATAAACAATCCTATTACTACTCCTAATTACCCACAACCCAAATACCTATTAACCCAATTTGTGTTCTCATCCCTAATCCCCTTATATTTATACTCTCTAATCTTCCTCATCTAAACCCTAACCGTAATACTCATCCCCCTCCTATCCCGGCCTCCCCTCCTTCTTGTGCCACACACAGCACCCGACGCCAGCCCCTACTCCCCTCCTGCCTGCCTTCACCTGAGCCCAGGCCGACCCCCCCTTCTCCGGCAGTGTACCCCAACCTGAGCAGCCCAACACCCCAAACCCAAGCCCCTTCACCTTCACCATACTCCTGATCCTTCTCTTGGCCATCCCGACCACCTCACACCACCACTCAATCCCTCGACTCTCTCTCTTGGTGTTCCCTTGTGGCAGCAAGCCACTATATTTCTCTTGCTTTTGGAGTTTTTGTTTGTGTGGAGATTTTCGCTCTAATTGCTTGGATTCGTTGATTCGTGGATTTTCATTCGTGGGTTTTGCTCGTTACTTTTGGAGTTAGTTTCCTCTCCGATTTAAGGCAAGTAACTTGTACTCCAATTTATTTGTTTGATACAAGTCAAAAATACCACCTATAGTGTAGTTGGGTCTATAGACAACTCTTGTTTGTGATATGCTTGGTGGGTTTTGTCTCTATTGTGAAACTTTGACCATAAATGACTCACGACACAATATGGACATGAATTAACTTAGGATTTACCCGTTCTTGATTTTGATCATGTATGTGAGACCTTCTGTGAGAATTTGGATAATTGTTGAGAACCATGTGATAGGCTTGCTTTAGATATGTTAATTACCCTATTTCATATTGTTTGGACACTTAGTAGACTCATTTCATGTTTTATTGTATTTTGAACAAGTTTTGTATGATATATGTGGAGTTGTTGTTAAAGGAAAAAATCTGTATTTTGTCGCTAATCTGTTTTGTTTGCTGTTTTGAACTGTTTTAAAGTCAGTATCTTAATTTCGGTATAAAACATGAGTTTTAGAGAATTTCATCTATTTTCAAACCCCTCTGACCTTGCTTGATTTTTTTTCGTATGACTGAGTTATGACTGTTTTACTACAGAGGTGTCGATCTTTTCCAGATTCTGTTTTTCGGTAATTTTGATGACAAATCATTTTAAAGAACTATGCTGCATATATTATTTTGATCCAAAACTTTGGTCAGTATTTCTTTATCTAATTAGGGATTAGAATTTTGGTGGATTTTATTGGTTAGTTTATGCATTGTTTCATGCCCGTTTATGAAAACTATACATGCTGTATTGTGGTTACTGTTCTGCAAAGAATTATGTTTCCACCCCATTTCCTTTTACTGTATGAAAAATGTTCGTGAAATATGGAAGTTAATATATTTTGTCTATTTTCATCTCCCTTTGGCAAATTTAGATTTCGTTTCACGGCTTGCGAGATATTTCAATTTTCGTACAGCAGTGTTGGGAATTCCAGATTTTCCAAAGTATCGTTCCTTGATGTTTTCAAATTTTGGTTGACTAAACTAATTTTACTGAAATATTATGAAACTTTATATTTTGATGCTAGACATATAAGGGGATACCCCGGATTTTTCTTGGAATTTATTGTGATAATTTCTTGCTGTTTTCCTGTACTTGAATATAATTTACTGATTTCTGGCTGAACGCATTTTCTGGTTTAGATTCAGTTTTGAGTTGTGATTTTGTGAAGCACTATATAGCTTATTTATATTCGCTGGATTTTTGTGAAAGTCTATTTTCCATATTCTTCGACGGATCCATATTTGGATGTTTGTAGTGGCAGAAATCACTATTTTAGTACAACACTGTCTTGCTGTCCTGAATTAGAAAACTGGTTGTTTTACCCTGTTAGGTGTTACCTTGTACCTGTACTTGTTTATCATGCATCCTGAACCTGATACGTGTTTATACCTTGTTATCCTTGCTTTGTTTTGTGACACATACATGCATTCCTGATTATAATAATAAATGATCAAGCCGAGGTTAAGGAAAAGATCTAGTAGTGGAAAATATAGAAACGTGTACTTAGAAGAGGACCTGTGTCCTGCCTGCCTGTTACGTGTTCATGACTACATAATTCACGATCCTGTTTACCTGTACCTGACTGCATGCTTTCCTATAGGAAGATGTACTCGGAAGATAACCACTAGGTTATGCCTGTTTTCTGTACTTAACTGCATACTTCCCTTAGGAAGATGTACTCGGAAGAGAACCACTAGGTTCTACCTTTGCCTGTTATTCCTGTTATCCTATACCTGAGTACAATGCCCTATGGACTCCACTATGAAATCTACAAACATAACTGTTTTGAATGTAGCAACCATGTGATAAAAGGATGGCACATGTAGTGCTACCTAGTTAGAAATAATACAAGACTTGATATAACCTGTTACCTGATATATGTTACATGATGACCTATTTACCTATATGCCTGTTACCTGATACCTGATACAAGTGTACCTGTTTATCTGTTTACTTGACACTAGATACATGTTACCTGTACCTGTTAGTATACCATGCTACTTGTTTCTATTTTCCTGATTCATGCTAGATATTATAATTCTGTTGACACACTTATACCATGCTAGGCCTGTTACTTAGAATTTCCTATCCCCTGTACTTGTATCCTACATTATAAGTGGCCCGTAACTTGCAATTGATGGGTACTTGTTTTCTTTTTCCTTCTCCTACAAATTTACTAATTGCAGATCAGGATGGTCGACTACCAGATGGTATTGGCAAGATGATGTACTAGTGCTGGATTTTCTGTTTTATTATTATTTGTTGCTTGAACTTGAATAAAATGTACTTTGTGACTTGGATAATTATTTTGTATTTCGGCGATGTGACCAAGGATGTTTGACTTGTTCAGAATTTGATTATTTGAGATTATTATATTTGGTTTCAAGTAATTCCTGTTGGTATCTTGTTTCAATTATGCATGACTGATTGTATCTTTTGCTTTCGACTCTGATTATTCCTGTGTTATGTTGTAAAGATTCCTGAACAGCTTATGGATGATGATAATCATTCGTTGAGCTTTTGTTACGTATCCGTATTCCGTATTTTTTTGGGAAGCGGGGTGTGACAGGGTTTTTAGTGGTATCATATAGGGGTGGGCAACTATTATCCGAACCGACCAATCCGAACCAATCCAACCCGAACCGACCGGTTTTTAACCGAACCAATTGGGGGTTTGGATTGGACCGGTTCTTGATCTTCAATAACCAATTGGATCGGTTCGGTTGTTGGATGAGTCTTTCAAATAACCGATGAAACTGAACCGACCATACCTCTATGCATAAGTCCATAAAAAATATAGTTCTCCTTTAATTTCTTGAATATACAAATAGTCATTTCTCATTTTTCTTGAGATACAAACAGTCTTGTTAAATTTCTTTAATACAAACCGAGCAGTTATTCTACCTATATTTTGATTCTCTATAATCCTATATGTTATGTTGTTAAGAAATGCTTGATTTACAGTGTGACCCAACTTAATTGAATCATAAAGTTGATGTAACATTTAGTAGTTACTTTAATCAAGTCAAGCGGAAATTATTTTCTAAATCTTTTTTTATTGCAACTGAAATTCAATTAGCTATGGTTATTGATGTTTCTTTTATGATAATAAACTAAGATTACAGAAGTATGCAAGTGAAAAAGCAGTTAATCTCACTCATTTAAACGTCATCATCTCAAACAATTAGTGCAAAATTCTTTAACAACTTGTGGTTTTATGAATCTTCATTTTAAATTCATTTCTGAATAACAAATAGCAGGTTGTTCCTTAAGTTTGATTGAAGTTGATCTTTTAAATTTTAACAAAATTATGAATGATGTTGAAGGTGAAAAGTAGCATGCCAAACCGACCATCCAATCCAATCCAAACCGAGCATAATCGGATTGGATGGAAACCGATCCAATTAAGGTTCGGATTGGTTGCGATGAGAAAATTAAAAAACTGATCTTCTTTGGATCGGTGGTGGATGGTCCATATTAGATCGGATACCGACCGATGCCCACCCCTAGTATCAGAGCATCATGTTTGGCTAATATATTAGTTGCCTAATATATTAGACAAGCTTGGCTCGAACTGGGATCTGCTCAATATTTCACCAACCATGCATACATAAATGAATTTATACCAACTCTGATTCTGGATGCTAATTGTTTTTGGTTTTGTGCAGACTATGGCTCGCAGAGGTTCTACTTCTCGATCGCAGGTTGATCCGATTGAGGCTATCACTACTGTGCTTGAGCGGCTGATTAATCAGCAGCAAAACCACAGTGATCTTGTGATGATTGCTCTTGAAGCTGCCCGGGTTCCGCCTCCTGTTGTGCTTGTGCAGGCAAATCTTACACCTCGTCCAGGAACAGTTACAGATTTTATGAGGCTGCATCTCGACCGTTTTTTCGGCACTGAGACGCCTTTGAAGGCTGAACAGTGGTTGATCCGAACTGAGCGCTTGTTATTAGCGGCTCGTGTTGCCGAGGCTGATCGGGTGGACGTGGTTTCCATCCAGCTGGTGGATCTGGCCCATATCTGGTGGATGGCCGAGTCTGAGTGACTTGAGAGGCCTATTGCTTGGGCTACTTTCACTCGGGGATTCTTGGAGAAGTTCTTCCCCAGTAGTACTCGAGTTGAGATGGAACAACAATTCCTGGCCCTAAAACAGGTTAAGTCATTATTCCAAATTCGATTTGTTACATAATTGTTCATGCAATATTGTAACATGGACTTTCTTGCACCAAGGTTCCAGGTCAGTGGATGAGTACGCAGCTGAGTTTACTAGACTTAGCCGCTTCGCTGCCGTTCTTGTGGCAACCGAAGAGGATAGGGCTCGTAGATTCACAAATGGGCTTAAGCAGGATATCAAGAGGCATCTTGTCTCTCTTCGCTTACGTACCTACACTGAGGCTCTTGAGGCAGCCCGAGCTCAAGAGCAGGCTCATGGTGGTTCGTCTTCTTCTCAGCGGACTATTCACGCTGCTATTGCTAGGCCTTCTGGTGGGCCTATTCGGAGGCCTGTTTCTACCCTATCCAGTCAGGGCAGCTCCTTACTCTTCTGCTAGTTCCCAGAGGGGTAGTTTCTGTGATTTCTGTCGGATACCTGGCATGATCGCAGGGAATGTAGGTGTGCCAATCGCCGATGCTTTAGGTGTAGCTCTACTAATCATACAGTGCGAGATTGTCCACAGCCGTTGCAGTAGTTGGCTCTTCCAGCTAGGGGTCCTGTTCAGCAGGCAGCTCCAGCTCGTGGTCCAGTTAGGCCACCGCTTCCTCCTCAGCACCAGATTGTCAGTCAGAGCACTGCTATTCCGAGGAGAGGTCAGGCTTTCAACCTAACTGCTGCAGATGCTGAGTCAGCTGAGGGTGTGGTTGCAGGTATCTTTTGTTTTATTGTTTTATTGTTTGTTGTTTCTTTGTTTTATTCGTCCTTTGTTTTATTTCTTTCCGTTTGTCCTTTCTGCATTTGTTTTCCCTTACCCCTGTTCAACCATTCTTTTCTTTGTCTCTTTTGCTCTCTGTCTTAGGTGTTGTGCTTGTGTGCTCTTTTTCGGCTCATGTTCTGTTTGATTCTGGGGTAACCCATTCTTTTGTCTCCTCTCGATTTGTCGCTCGCCATCAGTTGGAGTGCAGCAACATGTCAGAGGCTTGGAACATTGTGACAGGTGGTGGAGTTGTCATATGTTCCCGTGAGTACAGGCAATGTTCCATTGTTATTGGGGACGCAGATTTCAAAGCCAACCTGATTATAATTGGAAATTCGGGATTCGACGTTATTCTCGGTATGGATTGGTTGGATGAAGCCCATGCCATTATTGATTGCCGTGCTAAGAAAGTTGTCTTCAGATTCTAGATTGAGCAGAATTTGAGTTCCATGCCGAGGAGTCTTTCCTTGGCCAAACAAAGACTGCAGTTGAACAGGTGGATTGTGCGATGGAATTGCACTCAGGCTGTGAGGCTGCGCCTCTAGTAGTTCGGAATTTCTCGGATGTTTTTCCAGATGAGTTACCTGGCTTACCCTCTGATAGGGAAGTGGAATTCGGTATTGATGTTCAGCCTGGAACAACAACGATATCGAAGAGTCCCTACAGGATGGCACCAGTTGAGCTAGTAGAGCTTCAGGTGCAGATTCAGCAGTTACTTGATTTGGGTTTCATCAGACCTAGTGTTTTGCCTTGGGGTGCTCGGTCCTTTTTGTTTACAAGAAGGATAGTTGTCATCGACTGTGCATGGATTATCGGGAACTGAACAGAGTTACTATGAAGAATCGATATCCGTTGCCCAGGATCGATGATCTATTTGATCAGTTGTGTGGGGCTATTGTTTTCTCGAAGTTGGATCTTCATTCTGGGTATCACCAAGTTAAGGTGAAGGCTGCGGATATACAAAAGACTGCTTTCAGGACTAGATATGGACACTATGAGTATCTTGTGATGCCATTCGGGGTCACGAACGCGCCGGCTGTATTCATGAGTCTTATGAACCGGGTTTTCTCTCAATACTTGGATAGATTTGTGGTGGTCTTCATTGATGATATTTTGGTGTATTCTCGGAATCGGGAAGATCATGCTGAGCATCTTAGAGTGGTTCTGCAGACTTTGAGAGAGAATCAGCTCTATGGGAAACTTAGCAAGTGCGAGTTTTGGCTCGACAGGATTTCTTTTTTGGGGCACATTATTTCTGGCAATGGTGTTTCTATGGATCCGGCCAAGATTGAGGCTGTGAAGGATTGGCCTATTCCCAAGTCAGTTTCAGAGGTCAGGAGTTTTCTTGGTTTGGCTAGCTATTATCGAAGGTTTGTTCAAGACTTTTCGAAGATAGCTGGACCGTTGATTAAATTAATTGGGAAGGATCAGAAGTTTTGTTGGTCTGATGAGTGCAATGAGGCTTTTGTTGAGTTGAAGAACAGATTGACGTCAGCGCCTATGTTAACTATTCCAGATGGTTCAGGCGGATTTGTGGTTCACTGTGATGCTTCTGGTACGGGTCTTGGAGCAATTCTTATGCAGAAGGGTCGAGTCGTTGCATATACATCGAGGTAGTTGAGGCCGCATGAGAAGAACTATCCTACTCATGACTTGGAGTTAGTGGCAGTGATTCATGCTTTGAAGCTGTGGAGATATTATTACTTGGAGACCGAGTAGAGATCTTTACAGACCACAAAAAGTCTCAAGTACGTCTTCACCTAGAAGGAGTTAAACATGAGGCAAAGGCGTTGGTTGGAACTTATGGCTGATTATGACATCAGTTTGCAATACCATCCTGGTAAAGTGAACTTGGTGCCAGATGCTTTGAGCAGGAGACCGGCAGTTATGTTTCTTACTCAGCAGAGTGATCTCATTAAGCAGATGAGGAGGTTGGATTTGGAGGTTTTGTTGCCAAGTTCTAGTTGGAGTTTTCTTGCACTCCAGCTGCAGTCGTCTCTTGTTGATCAGATTAAAGAGGCACAGGCTGGTGATGCACAGTTGCAGGGTTTTCAAGCTGAGGTTGAGTCTGGGTCCAGGACGAACATGGTTATTCATGTTGATGGATCGCTTCGTTTTGGTTCCCGGTTGTGTGTCTATAAGGGTGAAGTTCGTCAGAGGTTGCTTGAAGAAGCTCATCAGTTTTTGTATTCCATCCATCCCGGCGGTACTAAGATGTATCGGGATTTGAAGCTTCATTTCTGGTGCCATGGTATGAAGAGGGCTGTGGCTCGGTTTGTTTCTCAGTGTTTGGTCTGCCAGCAGGTTAAGGCAGAGTATCAGAGGACTGCTGGACTTCTTCAGCCGCCTCCTATTCCAGAGTGGAAGTGGGAACATATCACTACGGTTTTTGTGACCGCTTTGCCGAGAAGTTCTAAGGGTCATAATGCTATTTGGGTGATTGTTGATCGTTTGACGAAGAGTGCTCACTTCATTCCCTTTTTGTGTCGGGTAGTCTACTGAGAGCCTAGCTGAGAGGTACATGCAAGAGATTGTTAGACTTCATGGAGTTCCAATCAGTATTGTATCCGATAGGGATACAAGATTCAGATCTCAGTTCTGGGAGAGTCTTCAGAACAGTTTGGGGAGTAAATTAAAGTACAGTACAGCTTTTCATTCCCCGACTGATGGACAGTTAGAGCGGACTATTCAGATTCTTGAGGACATGTTGAGGTCCTGTATGCTTCAGTTTGGTGGGTCTTGGGAGGACCATTTGCATCTTGTAGAGTTCTCGTACAATAACAGCTTTCAAGCCAGTATTAAAGCTGCTCCGTTGGAGGCACTCTTTGGGCGGAAGTGCAGATCGCCAGTGTGCTTGGATGACATTGGTGAGAGGAAGTTGTTGGGTCCGGAGTTGATCACCAAGACCGTTGATGCAGTGGTTCAGATCAGGAAGCGCTTGCAGGCAGCTCGGGACAGGCAGAAGCGATAGGCTGATGTCTATCGGAGGGCTTTGGAGTATGTTGTTGGTAACCATGTTTTCCTTAAGGTATCGTCATGGTACGGTGTCATTTGGTTCGGTTATATTGGATCGTTTGAGATTTTGGAGTGAGTAGGCAAGGTGGCCTATCGTCTCGCATTGCCGCCAGCTTTATCAGGAGTGCACGATGTTTCCCATGTCTCACAACTCAGGAGATATATCCGAGATGAGAGCCACGTGATCGACTACTCTGAGTTGACCGCTCGGCCAGATTTGACTTGTGAGATTCCGCCAGTTGCTATTGTGGATCGGCGGGAGAAAGTGCTTAAGAATAAAGTCATCAAGTTGGTTCTTGTTGCTTGGAATCCTCACTCGCCTGGTGAGTCGACTTGGGAGCTGGAGGAGGAGATTCAGCAAAAGTTTTCCCATTTGTTCGGGTTGTTTTGTTTTGTTCTTTTGGTTGTTTTTGGGGTTACCCTATGTATCTTCTTTTGAATTTCGAGAACGAAAGTCTTCTTGTTAGGTGGGTAGGATTGTAACCCCTGTTTTTCATTTTGTGTACTTCTGGAGTGTATTTTTTTCGTTTGGTGTATTTTCTCTCTTGGATTTTTCTGAACGGCATATTAGAGTTGGTTTCAATATATATTCGTTTTTTTTTTCATTTGAGCTCTTTGTGTTCGAATGATTGTCTCTTTTGTTTCGTTCTTCATTATTTTGTTCTTTCTTCATTTTGGTCTCGTTCTCTTTATTTTATTTTATTTTAATTGTGGGTGTTTGCGGTGGTAGTGATTTGGTTGTCCTATTTATCCCCAATCCTATTTGATATCCTATACAAATTGTATCCTATTTTGAAGCCCAAATAAACAATCCTATTACTACTCCTAAATACCCACAACCCAAATACCCATTAACCCAACCTGTGTTCTCAACCCTAATCCCCTTATATTTATACTCTCTAATCTCCCTAATCTAAACCCTAACCCTAGTACTCATCCCCCTCCTATCCCGGCCTCCCCTCCTTCTTGCACCGCACATAGCACCCGACGCCAGCCCCTACTCTCCTCCGGCCTGCCTTCACCCAAGCCCAGGCCGACCCCCCTTCTCCAGCTGTGTACCCCAACCCAAGCAGCCCAACACCCCAAACCCGAGCCCCTTCACCTTCACCCTACTCCCGATCCTTCTCTTGGCCATCCCGAACACCTCACACCACCACTCAATCCCTCGACTCTTTCTCTAAGTGTTCCCTTGTGGCCGCAAGCCACTATATTTCTCTCGCTTTTGGAGTTTTTGTTCGTGTGGAGATTTTTGCTCTAATTGCTTAGATTCGTTGATTCGTGGATTTTCGTTCGTGGGTTTTGCTCGTTACTCTTGGAGTTCGTTTCCTCTCCGATTTAAGGCAAGTAACTTGTACTCCCATTTATTTGTTTGATACAAATCAAAAATACCACCTATAGTGTAGTTGGGTCTAGAGACGACTCTTGTTTGTGATATGCTTGATGGGTTTTGTCTCTATTGTGAAACTTTGACCATAGATGACTCACGACACAATATGGACATGAATTAACTTAGGATTTATCCGTTCTTGATTTTGATCATGTATGTGAGACCTTTTATGAGAATTTGGATAATTGTTGAGAACCATGTGATAGTCTTGCTTTAGATATGTTAATTACCCTATTTCATGTTGTTTGGACACTTAGTAGACTCGATTTCATGTTTGATTGTGTTTTGAACAAGTTTTGTATGATATATGTGGAGTTGTTGTTAAAGGAAAAAATCTGTATTTTGTCGCTAATCTGTTTTGTTTGCTGTTTTAGATTGTTTTAAAGTCGGTATCTTAATTTCGGTATAAAATATGAGTTTTAGAGAATTTCATCTATTTTCAAACCCCTCTGACCTTGCTTGTTTTTGTTTTCGTATGACTGAGTTATGACTGTTTTACTACAGAGGTGTCGATCTTTTCCAGATTCTGTTTTTTGGTAATTTTGATAACAAATCCTTTTAAAGAACCATGCTACATATATTATTTTGATCCAAAACTTTGGTCAGTATTTCTTTATCTAGTTAGGGATTAGAATTTTGGTGGACTTTATTGGTGAGTTTATGCATTGTTTCATGTATACATGCTGTATTGTGGTTACTGTTCTGTAAAGAATTATGTTTTCACCCCATTTCCTTTTACTATATGAAAAATGTTCGTGAAATATGGAAGTTAATATATTTTGTCTATTTTTATCTCCCTTTGGCGGATTTTGATTTCGTTTCACGGCTTGTGAGACATTTCTGTTTTCGTACAGCAGTGTTGGGAATTTCAGATTTTCCAAAGTATCGTTCCTTGATGTTTTCAAATTTTGGTTGACTAAACTAATTTTACTGAAATATTATGAAACTTTATATTTTGATGCTAGACATACAGGGGAATACCCCGGATTTTTCCTGGAATTTATTATGATGATTTCTTGCTGTTTTCCTGTACTTGAATATAATTTACTGATTTCTGGCTGAACGCATTTTCTGGTTTAGATTCAGTTTTGAGTTGTGATTTTGTGAAGCACTATACGGCTTATTTATATTCGCTGGATTCGTGTGGAAGTCTATTTTCCAGATTCTTCAACGGATCCAGATTTGGATGTTTTTAGTGGCGGGAATCACTGTTTTAGTACAACACTGTCTTGTTGTGCTGAATTAGAAAACTAGTTGTTTTACCCTGTTATGTGTTACCTTGTACCTGTACTTGTTTATCTTGCACCCTGTACCTGATATATGTTTATACCCTGTGATCCTTGTTTTTTTTTTGCGACACATACATGCATGCCTGATTATAATAATAAATGACCAAGCAGAGGTTAAGGAAAAGATCTAGTAGTGGAAAATATAGAAATGTGTACTGAGAAGAGGACCTGTGTCCTGCCTGCCTGTTACGTGTTCATGACTACATGATTCACGATCCTATTTACCTGTACCTGACTGCATGCTTCCCTATAGGAAGATGTACTCGGAAGATAACCACTAGGTTATGCCTGTTTCCAGTACCTGACTGCATACTTCCCTTAGGAAGATGTACTTGGAAGAGAACCACTAAGTTCTACCTGTTCCTGTTATTCCTGTTATCCTGTACCTAAGTACACTGCCCTATGGACTCCACTATGAAATCTACAAACATAACTGTTTTGAATGTAGCAACCATGTGATAAAAGGATGGCACATGAAGTGCTACCTAGTTAGTAATAATACAAGACTTGATATAACCTGTTACCTATTTACCTGTTACCTGATACATGTTACATGATTACCTGTTTACCTGTATGCCTATTACCTGATACCTGATACATGTTTAGCTGTTTATCTGTTTACTTGACACTGGATACATGTTACCTGTACCTGTTAGTATACATGCTACTTGTTTCTATTTTCCTGATTCATACTAGATATTATAATTCTATTGACGCACTTATACCATGCTAGGCCTGTTACTTAGAATTTCTTATCCCCTATACTTGTATCCTACATTATAAGTAGCCCGTAACTTGCAATTGGCAGGTACTTGTTTTCTTTTTTCTTCTCCTTCAAATTTACTAATTGCAGATAAGGATGGTTGACTGCCAGATAGTATTGGCGAGATGATGTACTGGTGCTGGATTTTCTGCATTATTATTATTATTTGTTGCTTGAACTTGAATAAAATGTACCTGGTGACTTGGATAATTATTTTGTATTTGGGCGATGTGACCCAGGATATTTGACTTGTTCAGAATTTGATTATTTGATATTATTATATTTGGTTTCAAGTAATTCCTGTTGGTATCTTGTTTCAATTATGCATGACTGGTTGTATCTTTTGCTTCCGACTCTGATTATTCCTGTGTTATGTTGTAAAGATTCCTGAACAGCTTATGGATGATGATAATCTTTCACTGGGCTTTTGTTACATATCCGTATTCCGTATTCTTTTTGGGAAGCGGGGCGTGACAAAGGGCTTGCCCTCGGACCTATGTAGTATGGGTTGCATAGACTCTGAACAATGTGCATTAGTGTCATATAAAATAAATAGTTGCATTAAGAACTAGTGCACATTCACAACACGACATCAATTGGCTAGTCCCTTTAGCTCTATTTGTGAACAAGTTTGTGATTTGTTAAGTATTGAGAATCGTTAAACTGTCTCGGCATAGAGAGGATGACCGTGTATAATATTTCGTCAGTGAATGAACTGACGTGCCCATAGTTTTCTATGCAGGATAAATTACATGAAAAAGACTAAAGAGGAATTGATGCTTAAAGATTATTCAAGTGTGGTTGCATTTCATTCATTGTTGTAAAATTTACTTCCGCTGTATAAGTGTTAATGTATTATAACTCTGATGTAAAGTAAAGTTTTAATTTCCTTGTAAAATTGTACGAAGTGAAGTGAAAAGATCCTGTGGAACTCGAATTCAGCCTGTTTTGGAATTCGGGGTGTTACGGCGTGGTATCGGAGCCACGTTTCCAAGTAGTTCAAATTTATAAGGAACGACACCCTAGAAGTGGACATTAGAGCGTGTGTTGAGTCTAGAGATTTAAATATAAGTCACTTACATTTGTGTTACTCTATGATTTATGCTTCTTCTTCTCCTTTCTCTAAGATGGCGGACCACTTCGACCCAGCTGGAGATGACGATTGGCACAGAGTTGAGGAGGATTACTACCTCGGGCAAGCTGATTCAGACGAAGAGGATCCTGAAGAATTTGAAGAGGAATGGCTTGAGTCCAGAGAGATCACTCCACCTCCGGATTCATCTAATGATTCCTCTGACGAGGAAGAACTAGTTCCGAGTAGTCTTATTGTGTCTCTTCAGAGGCAGGTAGAGACTTAGAGGGAGAGAGCGGAGCTGCTGTAGGTACAGTGTGCGAAGTGCAAGGAGAGCATTGTAACTCTCAGTCATCATGTTTGGGAACTCGAGAAGAGGAAAAATATGTACGATGTATTGAAGGAAGAAGTGGCGGAACTACGGGAAGAGCTTCGAGAAGCCAAGAGGAACCGTAGAAACTAGAGTGTTGTATCTTCTTACTGCTTTCATTTGATATCAGAAATGTTTTAAATTCGAATGTATAAAGTTTGGAATTCAATGAGATGAAAAGTTAATTTAAAATTCATGTTTTATACTTCGAATTTAATGGATCTTTTGCATCAGAATATGGCTGGAAGAAGAGCTCGAAACGGAGAAGGTCTGGACTTGGAAACAAAACTAGCGAGGGTCTATCAGACACTCAATGCCGTCGCCATGAATTAGAACCAAGGGAGGATGCCTGCGAATCCAGTACCCGAAGCAATCAAACACGTGGAATCATTCAGGCAGATGAAACCACAGGGAAGTTAGACCCTGACACGGCTGACAACTGGATCCGTCAGGTAGAGACTATCTTCGAAGTCTTGGAGACTCCGGAGGGCAACAAGGTGAAGCTGGCCGCGCTGCAGTTCGAGAAGGATGTGGCTGTGTGGTGGTAGTCGATGAAGCGGGCGATGGGAGATGGCTGGGAGAAATTCTTGGAAGAATTCCACAGTCATTATTTTCCTTCAGACGTCCAGGAGAAGAAGGCCATGGAGTTTCTGGCGCTGCAGCAGGGCAGCATGTCAGTTAGGGAGTATGAGACAAGATACACTCAGCTCTGTAGGTATGCGCCCGAACTGGTGTTGGACGAGGCGAAGAAGGCTCGAAAGTTTGAGCATGGGTTGAGGCCAAGTCTGAGATCCAGGATGATACCCCTCGGTATCAGGAGGTTTGACAAGCTGGTCAAACGAGCGGCAGCCACTGAGGCGAACATGGAGCAGTTCCACGCTGTTCAAAATTGGACAAACAACTAGAATGTGGGAAAGAGGCCCGGTGTTGCTGGGAATGTCAAGGGACAGCCGCCGGCTCAAAGGTTCAAAACTACAGTGCGAACATTGTTCATGTGGCGGGAAGACCCGGGAAATACTTAGGTGAGACCTTCTGTGACTTGTTTCAACTGTGGAGAGACAAGTCACTGCAAGTCTCATTGCCCCAAGCTGAAGGATGTCGTCCGTAATGGACCAACTCAACAGACCGGGAAGAAGCCGTACCAGTAGGAGTGAGTATTTGCCTTGACTGAAGCTGACGCTGATGAGGTGGATCATGTCATCACTGGTACGAGTAAGGATGTTTAGGAGTGTTTCTCTGTTGTCTCTTTTCCCGCTTATTTAGTAGACTGTTATGTAACGAGTGTGTGCTATGTAACAAAAGAACTTTATTTGAATGGAAAGAAAGTTGTTGTGTTGTTCGATACTGGATCCTCTCATACTTTTGTATCTTCTAAATTTTCTAAAGTCTTGGGAGTTGAACCGAAAGTCTTTCCTGGTAAGGTCTTAGCAGTAGCTACTCCATCAGAGGAGGCTTTAACCACTGATCGGTATTATGCGGACTGCGAGATCGAGATTGGGAACAAAATTTTTGGGATTGACCTAATCGAGCTGACTATCTTGGGGGTCGATGTTATCATTGGCATTGACTGGATGTCGGTGTACAGTGCAAGCATCGAGTGCAAGACCAAGGTAGTAACAGTGAAGGCTCCAGGTGGACCTGAAGTCACTTTCCAAGGGAAGAGGAGATGTTTAGATTTGGTGGCTGCTATCAGCCAGAAGAAAGGGATTCCTGTAGAAGTGCAGGGGATTCCCGTGGTTCAGGACTATCTGACTGTGTTCTTGGATGATTTTCCTGGGTTACCTCCGCAACGTGATGTAGAGTTTAGCATCATAATTGAACCAGGAAGTGCACCCATTTCTAAAGCACCGTATAGGATGGCTTCGGTGGAGCAGGATGAAGTGAAACGGCAGATTGAGGAACTGTTGGAGAAAGACTTTATTCAACGAGTGCGTCACCTTGGGGAGCACTAGTGCTGTCGGTAAAGAAGAAGAATGGATCGATGAGAATGTGTATCGATTACCGAGAGCTGAATAAGGTCACTGTTCAGAATAAGTATCCTATTCCACAAATTGATGACTTGTTCGATCGTCTACAAGGAGCAGCTGTTTTCTCCAAAATAGATCTTCGATCAAGATACCATCAAGTTCGAGTGAAGGCTGAAGATGTGCACAAGACTGCGTTCAGAACTCGACATAGGCATTACGAATTCTTAGTTATGCCATTTGGAGTGACGAATGCACTTGCAATTTTCATGGATATGATGAACAGAGTTCTGAGGCCGTTCATTGATTCTTTCGTCGTGGTGTTTATCGACGATATTCTTGTGTACTCCAAGTCGGAGGAGGAGCACACAGAGCATCTGGTAGCAGTTTTGAAGAAGCTAGAAGAGCAAGAGTTGTATGCCAAGTTATCCAAGTGCGATTTCTAGAAATCTGAAGTGGCATTCCTAGGTCACATCCTTTCTAAGTGGCAACTGATCCTCAGAAGATAGAGGCAGTGAGAGATTGGGCAAGGCCTACTACAGTAAAGGAAATCATAAGTTTCCTTGGATTGACGAGGTGCTACAAGAGATTCATTCAAGGTTATACTCAGTTAGCCGTGCCGCTCACTGGTTTGACCAAGAAGAATGTAAATTTCAAGTGGACCGAACAGTGCGAGGCAAGCTTTAGGAGTTGAAAGAGAAGCTGATTACTGCACCTATTTTGGCATTGCCTAGAGCAGGTGTTGAATATGATGTTTACAGTGATGCTTCACATCGTGGGCTTGGTTGTGTCTTAATGCAAGAAGGAAAAGTACTCACTTGTGGGTCGAGGCAACTACGACCGCATGAGAAGAATTACCCGACTCATGATCTGGAGTTGGCTGCGATTATCTTCGCCTTAAAGCAATGGAGACATTATGTGTACGGTGAGAAATTGAACATGTACACAGACCACAAGAGCTTGAAATACATCTATCAGTAGAAGGATCTGAATCTGAGGCAGCGGAGATGGTTGGAAGTGCTTGAGGACATGCGTCCTGAGATCAAGTATCATCCTGGGAAGGCTAATGTTGTTGCTGATGCACTTAGCTGCAAGAGCAGTTTGGCCAGTTTGATTACAACTCAGAGGCATCTGGCAGAGGAATTGGATCGAGCTGGTATCGAAGTTGTTTTGCAATGATTGGGAGCATCCTTAGCTCAGTTAAGGCTTCAGCCTACACTGAATGAAATGATTATTGCAAGTCAGAAGGAAGATGCTGATATTTAGAAGATGAAGGAGCAGGTTGGTGCAGGCAGGTTGCCCAAATTTCAAATCAGTGATGAAGTGCTGTGGTTTGGAGAGAGGCTGTGTGTTCCGGATCAGTCGGGCTTGAAAGAGAGTATTCTTCAGGAGGTGCATGCTACTCTTTTGTCGGTACATCCTGGGAGTACTAAGATATACAAGGACATTAAACGGTATTTCTGGTGGTCAGGTTTGAAGCGGGATGCAGCTGAATTTGTGGCGAGGTGTGAGATTTGTCAACAAGTCAAAGCCGAGAATCAGAAACCCGGAGGTCTATTGCAACCGTTACCTATTCCAGAATGGAAGTGGGATAACATTAGTATGGATTTCATCACGGGCTTGTCCAAGAGTTCAAAGGGCAATGATGCAATTTGGGTCATAGTCAATCGACTAACCAAGTCCGCTCATTTCTTGGCGATGAAACTCACTACTTCGATGACAAGTTAGCTGAGTTGTATGTCAGGGAGATCGTCAGGCTTCATGGTGTTCCGTTAACTATCGTGTATGATCGAGATGCGCGGTTTACTTCGTATTTCTGAAGGAGTCTTCAGACAGCTTTGGGTACCAAGACGGATTTCAGCATTGTTTTTCATCCTCAGACTGATGGGCAGACCGAGAGAGTCAACCGTATTCTTGAGGATATGCTTCGGTGTTGTGTGCTAGACTTTGGAGGCAGTTGGGAAAGGCATCTAGCTTTAGTGGAGTTTTCCTACAACAACAGTTTTCAGACTAGTATTGGGATGGCGCCGTACGAAGCTTTGTATGGCAGGAAATGTAGGACACCTGTTTGTTGGTTTGAAGTGGGGGAGCATCAGATGTTTGGGCCTGAGATTGTGCAGCAGACCTCTGAAAAGATTGATCTGATCAGGAAGAGGTTGGTGGATGTTCAGAGTAGGCAAAAGAGCTATGCAGACAATCGGAGAAGGGACCTTGAGTTTGAGGAAGGTGACTTTGTCTTTCTGAAGGTATCGCCCAGTAAAGGCGTGATCCGATTTGGCAAAGGTGGAAAGTTGGTCTCGAGGCTCATAGGCCCATATAAGATATAACAACTGGACGGGCCGTAATTTTAGTGTATTGCACGTGCGATGCACGAATACAAAAAAGTATATAGTCATTAAATTAAATAAAATGCTCATAAGAAAAGATATAGTAAATCATTCTTCTTAATAGACATATACAGTACCCGTAATATATCTTGCTCCCGATCGGAAGGACGTTGACAGGTCACCTTAAGAAGAATAGTTATTTGTTTCTCACTCAACCTCTTTGAGTACCTCTGGCCTTCAACAATCTTGCATACCTAAGTATGCAGCAATATGATACCTAGATCAGCCTTGTTCTCATGAACTACTTGGGTTATAGCTATCATTGCAATTTTATCTTCTAGGTTTGGAATATGGTTGGGAAACATACCTGATACCATTAGAATATAAAATATGAGTATGTAGTTAATTTCATGCTGGAAAATTCGCTAAGTGCATAGGTATTTTGATAGTGTTAATCCATTATTTTCATAGACTATTTAGTATTTCAATAGTCTTAGGAGAGCAGTGAGTAGCCATATTGTAACCTAGTTCAAATTAAGTAAAGTTTTAAGTATATACCTCACATTTATGCACAAACAGTATGTATATGAAACTGTTGCCCCCACACCCGAAAGAAAACAAACAGCATCACTTCCATTCCTTAAACTTTAACAAATACTTCCATTCATTTAGCCAAGATGAAGAAAATCTGCAGTAACAACCTACACTGAGATGGTATATAAATATTAATTAAAAAGAGTCAATATATATAAATCTTACCAAGCGAATGGCTTCGTCAATGACATTTTTGTATACTAATGGAGGTAGATAAACTGGCCATGTCTAGGCAAATGCATTATTCATGTTGGGCATAAAATAAGCCAGAAGGTAGACTAAGCACATTTACTTATGACTGTAGTGCACACTATAGGTTTCTTTTTCTTTCTTTCTTTTTTTTTCTTTTGAAAAAACAATCCAAAATCACAAAAACAAATTCATGCAAATCATTTATACCCGAAAAGGATGGTAGCCGATGAGTTGGCAGTCTGCTCATTGTCAGTAACCGTATCAAAATACATAGCATCAGAAACATAGTACCCTGATGTGCCACTTCCATCACCATACTGGAAAGAGTAGGAACATTGAGCGCTCGAAGAATCCGAAGCAAGGTACAATGCCTCTCCACCCTGGAGAGCGGCAGAGCACCTTTGATCCTCACAACCAATCATCGAGGCCGTCGACGATGTTTGAGGGTCAAAGAACTCCAACTGAATCTTCATTCATAAAAAAATCCCTCCATTGTAAATATAAAAAATAAATCTTAATCAAGGTAAAATTTAACAATAAGGGCTTATTACATTGAGTCCACAGCTTGAAGGGCAGCCTTTCGTCAATGACTATGCCTAAAATCATAGTCGAGACAAAAAATTTGACAACATACCTCTATTGACAGATAATTTGGCGTCTGTGAGTTACCGACTTGTAGGCATGGCCAGTTTATATGTTGAATATTAAAGCCATAAGTCTCCTGGAATTAGTTTAGACACATGGCTGTAAATGAAGCTAATACATTAGTCATTTAACTCATTATATAAGGCCATATAATGTAATGATTAATTCTAAGTTATAAACTATTGAATTATAGGATTAGTGTGCTTCTGGAATTGTAGGCTATTTTAATCTTAAATGAAGTCATATATCATCTAATGTTTTCTATTATTGAAAGATGGTTAATGTAGCATTATATAGTAAAGATTAATAAAACTCTACAAATAGTGGAGATATGTCTCTATGCTCTAGCCAATGCCCTAAATATGAGTCATTTTCACAAAGAAAATATGAACCAGAAAAAAATACAATTATAAAATTTTTAAGAGACTAATTGCATTGCAAGAAGGACAATTATAAAAAATGTACTCATTCTCATCACAACAACGAATAGGGTTTTGTTTATCTCAAGATCAAATTCACCATTGACATTAATAAAGACTTAATTTAAGTTATCACATTTTGGCTTTAGTTGGGTGTCTCGGACTTAATTAAGTCCAAATCATATTACTATTCCAAACCTTGAAATCTTAGTTTGGTTTTTTGTAACCCCTGTTTTTTATTTTGTGTATTTTTCGTTTTGGTGTATTTTATCTCTTGTATTTTTTTTCTGAACCGTAGATTGAAAATTGTTTTCAATATATATTCATTTTATTTCATTTTGAGCTTTTTGTGTTTGATTGGTTGTTTCTTTCGTTTCGTTCTTCATTATTTTGTCTTTCTTTCATTTTGGCCTCGTTCCCTTTATTTTTATTTTTTTTTTCTTGGGTGTTTGTGGTGGCGTTTTGGTTGTCCTATTTCCCAAACCTATTATTTGATCCCTAATAAGTTTTTACCAAGGCCAATTTTAAATCCCCAATCCTATTTGTATTCCTATTTGATTGACCCAAACCCAAAACCCATTGGTAAACCTACTTCTACTCCTAATACTCATTAACCCATTAACCCACAACTAAACCCTATATATACAAAACCCTCTCCACTAAACCCTAACCCTAATTCCCCTCTCCTTCACAATCCTGGCCTCCCTCTCTCTCTCTCCCTCTCCTTGCTTGCATCCCGACCCGCACACAACCCCAAGCCCCAGGCCGACACTATCTCAAGCCGAGCACACCCCCTCTCCTCCAGCCTACTTTCAACCCGAGCCCTCATCTTTCCCCTCCTTGGCCATCCCGACCACCTCACACCACCATTCAATCCCTCGGATCCTTTTCGTGGTGTTCCTGATGAACCCAATAATATTCACATTTAGGAGCAATAATCTTAGTGCAATTAGACATTTAAATGCTCTATATGTGGTAATTTACTCTTCTTTTCTCTTTTCCATAGGAAACAGCCTAAAAGCAGCCAAACAAAGCAGATTCAAGACTAATACAGACTGAGAGGATGATACACAGAAACTGCAGGGCATAAGTCGACTGGTGCTTCCAACAGGTGACTGGACATAGAGGCTGACAAGGCTCGGCACAGTCGACTTACTCCAAAGACAGTCGACTTGACTGATGAATTACAAATCTACAGATGTCTCGGCACAGGCGACTTACTCCAACACCAGTCGACTGCATTCAGCAGAGTTAGAAGATAAGAACAGGAAGGATTCGTCCTCATCCAAATACGAAGCAAGATGAAAATTATCCAAACCAAGGTCGTCTGCGTGTAACAACTCGTCATTAATCAAGATAGGGGACCAGGGTTGGCAAGTAAGAAGGTGGACTCAGTCTTATGCGTGAAGAGATAAGAAATCAGGAACTCGATATCTGCAGAAAAGGAAGAAAATAAGAAAAGAGAAAGAAATAAAACGCAGATCAAATAAGGAAAGAAATAAATGAAAGAAGAGGACTTTTCTGCAAAATGTGCAAACCCTAACTCTCTTCCCGTGTTCTATAAATATCAACCAAGAGGCATTATTCAAAAGGAGAATCGACCAGCCAGCATCTAGATACCAGCATCAGAGAAAGAGAAGAACAAGTCGACTGCTGATTGGGCTCAATTTCAACATCATACAAATCAGTGTTCTTCTGTTCTTCCTTTACTTTTCATTTTTATTGTAGAGTCATGAATTCTATTTTATTAATCAATAAAGGTTGTATTATGTGCAACTAATTTCATAGTTGGGTAGATTGAAACCGTAGTATGTAATGCTAAATTCTTCTGAATGCTTCTCTATTGCTTATTGATTAAACCTGATTGAATTGGTATAGATTTATAATAATCAAACTTGTTCAGAAGTTTTAAGAGCAGTCGACTGAGAGTGACAGCAAGTCGACTGCCATACAAAATCTGAGTTTACCAAGTTTGAGTATTATAAGTCTGGATTTGTTATATGAGCATAGAGACGATCCGTATCTCATGCCCATAGTTTGTAACACAGGAATCTCTAGGGGTTCCTGGTTTAATCAACTTGAAGGATCTAGATCTGATACCAATTTCTAGAACTTCAAGTGTTTGTTCGTTTCCACTGTTCCCATGTTTTCCTTAAGTACAACTTAGTAGATACCCTGCTAAATACTTAAGGAAAGAAACGAATTAGAGTAGATACCATGCCTAATTCTTGGCTTAGGGAAACAATAACTTTAAGGAGTAGATACCATGCCCTTAGAGGAACGAACATGAGTGATTAGAGTAGTGACTTAGCATTATTGACTACAGGTGGAAATCAAAGCCCAACTACTTTAAATAGATATTTGTGACTCAAATTGTGATGCTATTTAATTTAGATTTTTATCCTTTCATTTCCTTAGACTTTTAGATCAACACTTTAAGATTCTATTTTCTATTTTATTGATTAGTGAGTTAAGTACTACAATCTCTGTGGGATCGACCCTTGCTCTTCACTACGCTTCTATAAACGATTCGTACACTTGCTAGGTTTTAATTTGTGTCTAGTTTATCTATTTATTTAGATAGCTGGATTTCACAACAAGTTTTTGGCGCCGTTGCCGGGGATTGTTTAGTATCTTAACTTACAAAATCAATACAAATCTTTTTTTTCTTCTTTTCTTATATTTTCTTTTAGGTTACATTTTGCAGATAAGTCGACTGTCTCCAAGGACCAGTCGACTGTACAGCGAATTTTTCCAAAAGCAACAATGGGGGAGAAAGTACCAAATCGAGTACCAATGCAAGACAAATTCACTCCGAAGAATATTGAGCAACCTTCTTGCATAGCTTTTCAACCTAAAGTCACAGGGAATATGCACCTATCACCTCAATTACTCAGCATGGTTCCCCACTTCAGCGGCAGACTAGACGAGGACCCGCATCTATATTTGCAAGATTTCTTTGATCTTTGCAGAACACAAAGCGTCCAAGGGCTCACCCCTGAACAAATCAGGTTAATCATGTTTTTCATTTTCATTAAAACTTAATGCTAAATTGTGGTATAATTCTTTGGAACCAGGATCAATTCAATCATGGGAGCAATTGGCAACAAAGTTCTTGAAAGAATTCTTCCCAGCTCAGAAAACCAGGCAACTAAAAAGGGAAATTCTACTCTTTCAACAAAAAGATGGCGATTTATTCTTCGAGGCATGGAAGGACTTCAAGAACAAGCTTCTCAAGTGTCCTATACACAACATACCCAAGGATGATCAGGTACAAGCATTTTATGAGGGTTTAAATGACACTAACAAAGCAATTGTAGATTCAGCTTGCAATGGAATCTTGATGAGGAAAAGTGGTGAGGAGGCCATTGAGCTATTTGAAGAACTCAGCGAGAACTCACAACAATTCTCAACAAGGAGGGGCCTTTCGAAAAAACAGGGAGTTTACGAAATTTCTAATAATAATAACATGCAATTAGAAATGGAAACCATGAACAAAAAGATTGATATGCTTATTAATGTGATTTCAACGTTGGGTGGCGTAAAAAACCAACCAAAAGAAACTTGTGCAATTTGTTCTCATTCTAATTATACAACTAATACATGTCCCATGTCTTCTTTCACAGATCAGGAGCACGCAAACTACGTAGGGCAGGGAATGTATCCACCCCAGAACAACACTTTTTCAAACATGTATAACCCAGGGTGGCAAAATCATCCAAATTTCTCATGGAGCAATAATCAAAACCATCAAGGCAATCAATTCGCGCAAGGGCATACGCAGCAATTCCAAATTGGGAATGGGTTTGATCGGCCAGTGCAAGAACAGAAGAAGTTGGATTTCGAAACCACCGTTCTTCAATTACTCCAGCAGCAACAGCAAACAAGCAACCAACAAGGGCAGGCCATTCAGAAATTGGAGACTCAAATTGGTCAAATTGCTAAGGGATTAAGTGAAAGAAAGGCAGGAAAACTCCCATCACAAACCATACCAAACCCTAAACGACAAGAACAGCTCCAATCGGTGACAACCCTAGAGGACAAGATTGAGTTTAGAATGTTTGATGCACCAAAATTACCACACGATGATCATAAATGTTATAATGTTGATGTGGTTCAGGAGACTGTTGACCAAACAATTCAGGAACATGGTATTAACCCATTACAAGTAACAATTACACACCCTCCAATACTATCTCAAGTTGAACAGGAATATGATGATGGGAGGATTGCAGAGAAAATACATACCCTTGGAAATGAAAAATCATATGCAGGTAAGTTTGCACATGTGTTTGAAAATCTTGTGTCTAACAAAACTTTTGTTTCTTCTTTTACCAGGACACCAGATGAGAAGCTGAAGCCACTACATGAACGCTTGAAGCATGAATATTCAGAGGAAAACCAGACATTACCTGTGACAGTTGCTGCAAACTTCAGGATGCAGGAAGAAGAGAAGCTGCAGGGAGTCTTGCAAGAGCACAATGGTGCATCAAGATGGACCATTGCTGATAAGCTTACGTCAAGATGGTACGGTCCATAAATTGTTGCAAAGGTTTCCCCCACATGGAGCGTTGGCGAAAAATCAAACGTTCAAGGTGAATGGGCATAGGGGTAAACCTTATAATGAGATGAGTTGTGAGCCGCGAGCCATTCAATACATTGCACAAACTCATCGAGTCTAGCTGAAGACAAGAAACACAGCGCTTATTGGGAGGCAACCCAATTTTTCAGGGGAGTACTTACACTCTCTATTTATTTATTTATTTCTTTAATCATTTCTTTATTTTCTTTCCTTCAAACTGGGTGGTAACACATGTCTATTAGAAGTTTTTGTGCGAACATTGAGGACAATGTTCCATCTAAGTTTGGGGGTAGTTGTTTACATTTGGAGTCTTTTGATTTTTTTTTAGATAAACAATTTCTTATAAAGTAAGAGTAAGTATACTTATTTACTTTAGGATTGTTGAGTTTCATAATTCCTTACAAAATTGTACGAGTCATGCTATTATACATAAAAGTCAAATGTGATGTTTTTTCTGGTGATTATTCCTTTTGATCTAGTCCTAAACAGAGTTTAAGTAAATAGAGTAATAACGGAAAAAAAAAAGTAAAAAAAAATTGAATAAAGTCAATCTACTCCAATCTTTTGAGTTGCTTAGTAACTAGGGGTATTCATCACCAATGTTTACTTTTACGTTAAATGGCAACTTGAAATATGAGTATGCAAAGCACTGTAAAGTTTGTGACTTGTTGAGTAACCGGGTGAAGTCATCACAAATGTCTTGCATTCGCGTCAAAAGGCAAGTGACAACTTAGAGAAAAGCAACTAAAAAAAAAAAACCTCTAGTTTGCTACTCGGTTTGTAGTAGTGAAAATGGATAATCACAGATTGAGTTGTTACATACTATAATTAAAATAATTGCATGACGAGTATGATTGGGTTTGGAGCTATGAATAGATAATTGCACTGGAGAAAGTGGGTATACTTGTTTTTACTTTATTTGCAATTGTTTATATGTTCCTTGCAATTTTGATGCTTGCATAAAAAGAATTCTTGGTGTGATGGGTTGAGTCTACTATTTTTCCCTTGTTCATAGTTTTACTTTTTGCTTGAGGACAAGCAAAAGCTAAGTTTGGGGGTATTTGATGAACCCAATAATATTCACATTTAGGAGCAATAATCTTAGTGCAATTAGACATTTAAATGCTCTATATGTGGTAATTTACTCTTCTTTTCTCTTTTCCATAGGAAACAGCCTAAAAGCAGCCAAACAAAGCAGATTCAAGACTAATACAGACTGAGAGGATGATACACAGAAACTGCAGGGCATGAGTCGACTGGTGCTTCCAACAGGCGACTGGACAGAGAGGCTGACAATGCTCGGCACAGTCGACTTACTCCAAAGACAGTCGACTTGACTGATGAATTACGAATCTACAGATGTCTCGGCACAGGCGACTTACTCCAACACCAGTCGACTGCATTCAGCAGAGTTAGAAGATAAGAACAGAAAGGATTCGTCCTCATCCAAATACGAAGCAAGATGAAAATTATCCAAACCAAGGTCGCCTGCGTGTAACAACTCGTCATTAATCAAGATAGGCGACCAGGGTTGGCAAGTAAGAAGGTGGACTCAGTCCTATGCGTGAAGAGATAAGAAATCAGGAACTCGATATCTGCAGAAAAGGAAGAAAAGAAGAAAAGAGAAAGAAATAAAACGCAGATCAAATAAGGAAAGAAATAAATGAAAGAAGAGGACTTTTCTGCAAAATGTGCAAACCCTAACTCTCTTCCCGTGTTCTATAAATATCAACCAAGAGGCATTATTCAAAAGGAGAATCGACCAGCCAGCATCTAGATACCAGCATCAGAGAAAGAGAAGAACAAGTCGACTGCTGATTGGGCTCAATTTCAACATCATACAAATCAGTGTTCTTCTGTTCTTCCTTTACTTTTCATTTTTATTGTAGAGTCATGAATTCTATTTTATTAATCAATAAAGGTTGTATTATGTGCAACTAATTTCATAGTTGGGTAGATTGAAACCGTAGTCATGTAATGCTAAATTCTTCTGAATGCTTCTCTATTGCTTATTGATTAAACCTGATTGAATTGGTATAGATTTATAATAATCAAACTTGTTCAGAAGTTTTAAGAGCAGTCGACTGAGAGTGACAGCAAGTCGACTGCCATACAGAACCTGAGTTTACCAAGTTTGAGTATTATAAGTCTGCATCTGTTATATGAGCATAGAGACGATCCGTATCTCATGCCCATAGTTTGTAACACAGGAATCTCTAGGGGTTCCTGGTTTAATCAACTTGAAGGATCTAGATCTGATACCAATTTCTAGAACTTCAAGTGTTTGTTCGTTGCCACTGTTCCCATGTTTTCCTTAAGTACAACTTAGTAGATACCCTGCTAAATACTTAAGGAAAGAAACGAATTAGAGTGGATACCATGCCTAATTCTTGGCTTAGGGAAACAATAACTTTAAGGAGTAGATACCATGCCCTTAGAGGAACGAACATGAGTGATTAGAGTAGTGACTTAGCATTATTGACTACAGGTGGAAATCAAAGCCCAACTACTTTAAATAGATATTCGTGACTCAAATTGTGATGCTATTTAATTTAGATTTTTATCCTTCATTTCCTTAGACTTTTAGATCAACACTTTAAGATTCTATTTTCTATTTTATTGATTAGTGAGTTAAGTACTACAATCTCTGTGGGATCGACCCTTGCTCTTCACTACGCTTCTATAAACGATTCGTACACTTGCGAGGTTTTAATTTGTGTCTAGTTTATCTATTTATTTAGATAGCTGGATTTCACAACAGTTCCCTCATGGCCGCAAGCCACTTTTATCATCTCGCTTTTGGAGTTTTTGGTTCGTGTGGAGATTTTCGCTCTAGTTGCTTGGATTCGTTGATTCGTGGATTTTCGTTCGTAGGTTTTGCTCCTACTCTTGATTTGCATCGTTCTTCATCTTCGGTTAAGACAAGTAACTTGTACTCCAATTTATTTGTTTGATACAAGTCAAAAATACCACCTATAGTGCAGTAGGGTCTAGAGACGACTATTGTTGTGTTTTCCTTAATGGGTTTAGTCTCTATTGTGAAAATTTGACCATAAATGACTCACGACACCATATGGACATGAATTAACTTAGGTTTTACCCGTTCTTGATTTTGATCATGTATGTGGGACTTTTGTGAGAACTCGTGTTTTGGTTGAGACCCCTGTGATATATTTGGTGTGGACATGCTAGATATCCCAATTTATGATGTTTAGACACTTGGTAGACTCGATTTCATGTTTGGATGTGTTTGGATCAATTTTCTTGAATCTATGTTGATTTTGTTTTTAAAGGAAAAATCTGTATTTTGTCGCTGATCTGTTTTGTTTGCTGTTTTGGACTGTCTTAAAGTCAGTATCTTAATTTCGGTATAAAACATGAGATTTATAGAATTTCGTCGATTTTCAAACCCCTCTTTCCTTGCTTGTTATTTTTGTATGACTGAGTTATGACTGTTTTACTACAGAGGTGTCGATCTTTTCCAGATTCTGTTTTTCGGTAATTTTGATGACAAACTATTTTAAAGAACTATGCTACATATATTATTTTGATCCAAAACTTTGGTCAGTGTTTCTTTATCTAGTTAGGGATTACCCAGAATTTTGGTGAATTTTATTGATGAGTTTTATGTGTTGTTTCATGCTCGTTTATGAATTCTATACTTGCTGTATTTTACTCGCTGTTCTGTAAAGAATCTTATTTTCAGTATGATTCCTTTTACTATATGAAAAATGTTTGTGAAATATGAAAGTTATTATATTTTATCTATTTTCATATCCCTTTGGCGGAATTGGATTTCGTTTCACTGGTTGCGAGATATCATAGTTTTCGTATAGCAATGTTGGGATTTCCAGATTTGCCAAACTATGCTTTCTTGATGCTTTCTTATTTTTGATGACTGATCTAATTTTACTCGAAAAATCTGAAACTTTATATTTAGATACTGGACATATAGGGGAATACCCCAGATTTTTTTGTGGAATTATTTAATGTGTTTTCATGCTGTTTTTCTGTTCTTAAATTCGTTTTTCCTGATTTCTGGCTGAACCTATTTTCGATATTCAAACTAGTTTTGAGTTATATTTTTATGAATTAATATATGACTTATTATATTCGCTGGATTCGTGTGGAAGTCTATTTTCTAGATCCTTCGACGGATCCAGAATTGGATGTTTGTAACACTGGGAATCACTATTTTACTACAGTATGGTCTTGATGTCCTGAACTTGAGATTTGTCTATTTTATTATTTTATGATATATCTTGCATTCGTACATGTTTATCTTGCAACTTGCACTTGTCACATGATCATGCTATGTTATTCTTGATATATTTTGCACATATACATGCTTGTTTGACATTAATAATAAATAACCAAGCCGGGGTTTAAGAGACAGATCTAATAGTGGATAATGCAGAAATGTGTACTCGGAAGGGGATCCACTGATCCTACGTGATAACTTGAGATATGATACTTGACACGTGATCACTTGATACTTGCACGCAAGACACGATACTTGCCACTTGCACAATTTGACACGTGATTACATGATACTTGATACTTGGTGCTTGGAGTCGATTACTTGACTTGTCCCTGAGTATACTGCCCTCTATTGTCCACTATGAAATCTAAAGCGAAACTGTTTTGATGTAGCAACCATATCGTATGGGATGCATGAAGTGCTACCTAGATAGTAATCACTACAAGACTTGAACATGATACTTGAACATGATACAGGCTTGCTTGATACTTGACTACATGATACGTGAGACTTGATACATGATACTTGATACATGGTTACATGATACTTGACACTTGATGCATGTTTACATGATACTTGATTACTTGACACTTGATTCATGTCATTTACACTTGTTCACTTTGCCAGTGCTAGTTGTTTATTTTGACATCATATACCATGTTGCTAGTTAGTTTTCCCATGTGCTTGTATTCGATATTATAAGTGGCTCGTAACTTGTAATTGATGGGTACTTGTGTTTTCTCTTCCCCTCTTTCTTGCATTCATTGAATTGCAGTTTTTGGAGAACATGTTCCAGATGGTATCGGAGACATGAAGTATTAGTGCTGCATTTTATTATTATTATTTCTTGTACCTTGCTTGAACAATATTGTATTTTGAGACTTGAATTTATTCTTGTATTTGGGCGATGTGACCCAAAATATTTGAGATTTATATATTTTATTTTAAGTATTCTTGTTGGTATTTTGGCTCATTATGTGCATGTGCTTGATTCTTTTGCTTCCGACTCTGATGATTCTTGAGAATGTTGTAAAGATTTTTTGAACAGCTTAAAGATGATGAAAATCATTCGCTGGGCTTTTGTTGCGTATCCGTATTCCGTACTCTTTTGGAAAGCGGGGCGTGACATTTTTATTTAAACTTGCAAGGCATATCCTCAATCACACACCATCAGGATAACTACATTACAAAATGAAAATCATCAAAAGAAAACATATTTACTATTAATATTTTTTTTTATAAAAGAAAACATATTTAAGATGCAGCACAAATAACAAGTCAGGGTTTTTTTTCCCTATTTACATCTAAAATCTGTACTTTTTTTATATTTTCACCTGAATTCTTCATATTTCATATTTCATATTCTCACCTCAAATCAATATGGTGAGTAAGAAGTCGGGAGTTCTAATTCCGCTTGCACCCTATCATCTCCAATTAATATATATTCGAAGTAAAGTGTGGCTATGACCTTATTCCCCCCCCCCCCCCCCCGCCCCCCCCCCCCCCCCCGCCCCCCCCCCCCCCCCCCCCCCCCCCCCCAAAAAAAAAAAAAAAAAAAAAGAGTATGGTGATTCAAAAAACACATAATATTTAAAAGACTATTTTGCTTTTTTGTTCAAACCAAAGAAAATACAAACAACCTTTTTATAATTTTGTTCAAATCTCCTGCGAAAGCATAGCCATATGACCATAAAACTTCAATTTTGTTTAAGTTCTCCTCAACAAAAATCTTATGATCTTATTTCCTTCAAATCTTTTGTGGTCATAAAAATATGAGGATTAAAGTTTAGGTTACGATGCTTTATAAAAGAGAGAGAGAGAACATACAGTGAAGTGAAGATTTTTTTTTGATTGGCAAAAGGTAGGTTAAACCTACCTCACAGAAATATATATATATATATATATATATATATATATATATATATATATATATATGTATAGAGTCCCCTTCGGTTGCACACTACTTTTAGTGAGCACTCCGTGAGCACTCACGAACTATAGACCCTATGAAAAATTCGAACCGCTCATATTGTTCTATATGCCTTAGATAGCCTAACAATAAAAAATCAAGTAATTTGAAGTTCATTTGCCCATCCATCATGCTGTTAGAATTTTCAGCCATACAATTTTGTGATGATGTAAATCATGGGCAAATGAACTTCAAATTACTTGATTTTTTATTGTTAGGCTATCTAAGGCATATAGAACAATATGAGCGGTTCGGATTTTTCATAGGGTCTCTAGTTCGTGGGTGCTCACCAAAGTAGTGTGCAACCGAAGATTTCTATATATACATATATATATATATATATGTATATATATATATGTATATATATATATATATATATATATATATATACTAGGTTTGCCCGTTGACACGTGCCTACGGCACGTCTTCGGCATGGTGTATCTTGTTTGATCATATAAAATAGTTTTTGAAGTCTAGCAAATTAATTGAAGTAGCAAGCATAGAGCAAAAAACATATTATATGGTTTTTTTGAATTATTTTTAAAGTTGATAAATTTTTAAATTTTTTAGTTTTTTTAATTTTTAAATTTTAAAAATTTTAAAAATTTTTTATTTTCTTAATTTTTTGAATAGAGGAGGAAAGGAGAGAGAGAGAGGGAACAAAAAATAATTAAATCAATATAGGAGTTGTTTTGGGTGGGGGATTTGAATTTGAGTTTTGGGGGGGGGGGAAACTTTTGGGGGGAAAATATGTTTTGTGATGTTAAATCTAGGCCTTTGATTTTTGGGGGATTGAAGGAGAGCCACTTGATAGCTTTCTTTGTGTTTTATTATATAGATATATATGCAAGAGTTATAAACTATTACAAAGAGTAACGAAGGGGATGTAAGATGGGATGAGCACTGTGAGTGTTTGGGTTTGAGATGGCATAACACTGAATCGAGTGCAGCGGACTATTGTCGTACACCTCAACTAGACTCAAGGATGTGAGTGAAGTGAAGATTGGGATGATTTTTTTTTATTTTTATATTGTAGACTTTTATTTTATTAGAAGATGAGTTGATTTATGATTTGTTGTAGAGATATGAGGTATTAATGGAGGAAATTGACGTAAATGAAAGAAGAGAAGGATTTTAATTGAAGAATATTATTTTTTTTTTTGGGGGGGGGGGGGGGGTGGTAGTTTACGAATTAAAATATATTTTTATTAGATTTGTACCGAACGAGAAGAATATTCAAAATAGATTTCTCACAATTAATGAAAAAACTAATGTTAAATGAGGGTTTTAATCACCCAAACGACACGAGATGAGGATATGGAAATATAAAGAATACGGGTGAGAATATAGAAATAACAAAGATTTGAAATGCGACTACGAAAAAAAACCCAAAATTCAACTGAAAGAGACTATTATCTAATTTTTTCTTCCTTTTACCCTTTCTTCAAGCACCCATTACCGTTTTCTAAAAAACTAAAAAATTTAGCAATTGAGATTAAAAAATCTCCCACTATCGTTCTCTAAAAATCCAAAATTCAGAATATGAGTAAATAGTTGATTGCTAAAGATAGCAGTGGCTTTAGAAAACTTTTAAATATAGAAGACGGAGGATGAAGTTCCATCTGTTTAAAATTTTGTTTTTTAATATGGTCGGACAGAAGATCATCTTTCCGTCTGAAAACTTTTTCAGAAACTTTTTTCCCTAAAAATTATAAAAATACCATTGAAATAATTACAAAAATGTTATTACTTATTTACAAAAATGTCATTTAAAAAAAATCGGGCGGAAGAACTTCTTCTGTCTGATCACTTCTCCACTAAATTTTTCTTCCACATATTACGAAAATGCCATTATTTATTATGAAAATGTCATTTTACAATTTATTAAAAAAATTCTGATGGAAGATCTTCTTACATTCGATCACTTTTTTTTTTTTTTTCCTTTCTCATATTACTAAAATGCCATTACATATTGACGATAAAGCTATTAAAAAAAAGGAAAAAATAGATGGATGGAGAAGATCACCCCTCTGAAATTTTTATTTATTTTTTTCTTTTAAAGTTAGCAGAAACGATGGAGCGCCCATTAATGAATGCTAAATGCTACATTTGTAATTTTTAGCCTAAACGAATAGCTCTTATGGATCAAGCGAAACATCCAAATTAAATACGCAAGAATAGTTTACTTAAATTGTTCTAGGGCTCCATAGAAAAAATCTTC
This sequence comes from Hemerocallis citrina, assembly GCA_017893485.1. Taxonomy (NCBI): domain Eukaryota; kingdom Viridiplantae; phylum Streptophyta; class Magnoliopsida; order Asparagales; family Asphodelaceae; genus Hemerocallis; species Hemerocallis citrina. The sequence goes on from CM030362.1 coordinate 127,777,077, forward strand.
TCTTCTAGAAGCCTCTCTCTGTCCCTAAAACCCAAAACCTTCGTTTGCGAAGAAAGAAGTCTTAAACCCATTCGATTCCAAATCCTTTGCAAAGAACTCGCTCAAAATTTACTCCAATGTGAGTTTTTCCTTCTCCCTTCTCTTATGATCGTAGTTCTAATTACCTTTATCATGCTTTCATCGCAAAACAATGTCTTTTTATTGTATATGTAGGCATTACTGTAATAGGGTTTACCAAAAATTTTATCTGTGCTGTTTTTATGGGATTTTATTATCTAAGTGTGGATTTTTTTTTTTAATTTAAAAAACTTCAAAACCTTAGTTTTGATGTTTATGGTCAAAATTTTGTATTGAAGAAAGTAGTCACATGTAACAGATATGCATACCAACAGGCAATGTCCTGATTGGTATTGGGTGGGGTGGGTTATTGAGTGACAGCTCGAATCCGGGGTTCCTGGTTCGAGCCAAAGCTTTCCCGTATAATGTAACAGACATGCATATTTTTAGGACTGCTTTTGGATATTCACATTGCCTAGATTCATTCATGACAATGGTTGATTTGTATTTTCATCCATGTAGCTATACTGAGAATGTTTGGGTGTTTAGTTGAATGCTTGATGGAATCTGTTTTCCTGAATAATACAAGACATACCCTTTTTAGATACTCTATCTAATCTTTAATCACATTGGTATTTAACCTTTTAATCTCATTATATAACCTTACGAACCCTTTTGATCTTCTTAGTTTTTGGAGCTTAAATGACCATCTTTATTGCTAGATCATGTCTTTCTGTTGTGATGATTGAAACTCCATCTTCTGATCAACTTGTATAGACCTCCATCCTTCTCTATTTTTAACACTGCCTTGTTTTTACAATTCCATCATGAATTAACCCTCACCATTTCACGACACTACAATTGACAATTATTATTGCTGAACATACGTAACAAAAATATGATATTAACTTCATTAATGGACAAATCTTCCACTTCACTGCTTCACATATATTTATGTACTTTTCATCTATCAACCATGCCTTGGGGAAGATTCTACGTACTCCTCTATGCATAAAGGGGTAATCACCAAAGACCCGTCTCATTTTAGTCATGATTATTCCTAGTAGTAAGATTTGGGAGCTTGTTGGTTTATAATGATGTTTAGATTCTTCACCTGCCCTTCCACAAGATGAAGCTCCCCTCGCAGAATGTTTTTCCTAGAGTACTTTCCTTTAAAAGTCTTGTTATACATATGGCTGAATTGTTTTCATCCCGTTTATGCTTCAATGTAAACTGTTAGAGATTTGCAAGAGACTTTCTTTATCGTTATTTGATATGGGAATCCGACTATATAGAAACCCCCGAAAAGGCCTTTCTTGCATTGCCCTTGTTGTTTGTAAGTTGCCATTCTCTTGACTGGAGAACTTCTAATAAGTTTGTTCATGCACATGACATTGATAGAAATTGATCTTACTTATTTTGTTCATGTGCTCCTGCTGTCAATATTAGCATGTATTTCAGTTTTAACTTTTCTAATTTCAGGGCTGATGACGAACCTGTCGATCAGAAAAAGCTTCTTGAGGAGCGTTGCAAGCCAGTTTGTGTAAAACCTTTATTCGCATACCGGGTAATGATTAACCTAATAGTTTTAGCTTCTATAATGCTATACACAAACTGTTGTGTACTGGCTTCTAAATGTGGTATTGGGCAACCAAATTTCCCTCACATGTTGTAATATTAGGATGCAGTTTTTTATTCTTAAATTTTCTGCTTTCACATTTCTTACTGTTTATCCTTATCTTGGCTAAACAGTTGAACAATGTATCTCACCGATTTTACTCACAAACCACAATTGGGTTTCAAACTAATTAACTTCCATACAAGCCGACTTGATGATGTGTAGATAAACAGCAGAAGCTGAAAAAATTAATCATTTCCTCGACAACTCTTAAAGTCTGTGAGCTTCTATTTGAATATCAACTCATGCTGATAGCACCATTACGAATGTTCCCTGCAATTAATGGCTAATAATTTATAATCAGTAGCATGCAGTGTCAGCTACCTCTTACTGTAGATTGGGCTTGTCATTTTTACTGTCAGAACTCAGAAGCATGAATGTATGAGAATGATTTTCTATATTTTGTTGGTCTGCTCTAAATTTCTTTAACTTGATTTTTATTAGTCTGAAACTGTCTCAATTGCCAACAGGATTGTGTTAAGAGGATCAAGGATGATGAAACTGGACACAAGCACTGTACTGGCCAATACTTCGATTACTGGTCCTGTGTTGACAAATGTGTAAGTTCTTAGCTTCTATTATAGTTCAATCACTTCAATGTACTTTTGCAGAATCATTTTTTAAAAGAGAAATTTGTTTGTTAAGAGTCAATTTTGGTTAGAAACTCTAAGCTTATGTATGTGTAATTGATTTCTGATCACTTGTATCACAGGTTGCCAAAAAACTCTTCAAAATGCTCAAGTGAAATGAAGATTGCATATTTGGCAAGCAACTGTTTGCAACTGCTGCGGAATTCATATGTGAGCCTTAGTTACTTTTTCTCCTGCATCACTGCTTGACTGAACTGATAGTATATTTGAATTTTCTTGTACATGATTACATTCATGGGAAGAACTAATATTCTGAGTATTAAAGTATTTTGAAGAAGAAATAGAATGGCTAATTAAACCGTGATGTCTTGCATTATAAGTACAAGTTGAACTCTTAATTCGCTTGCTGCCATAGGTTTTGCTATGTTCTTTCAATTTGCTTTCTTTTGAATGCACTCCAAATCGATATTTCAATTCTTTCTTTTGTGAGATAATGATCGTAGAGGATTCAATGCTTATGTCGTATAATCTGTAAGGCATATGTGCATCACCAATAATGAAATATAGAATACCTGAAGCCTATCATAGAATTTAGAATACGATGACGTTCATTCCTAATTTTAGCTTAATAAACCACTTGGTTGGAAACTTGTCATAAATTAGAAGGGTGAGAAGTGCACCCCTCTTTTTTCACCCTTCTTTTATGATCAACTTCGCTACAACGGCTGCTAGTCTAGCGAGTTGTCCACCATTTCCAAGTGTGATTTCTATAGTATCTATGGCCATGGCTAGGGAATATCAGTTGAAGTAGATTCTTCTTTTTTGGCAAAAACCCCCTTGCTAACTGTCCAATCTTGCCAAAGCATACGGCTTTAGAGATGTATATATGATCTGTCGGCAAAGTTTGTGGGGGCCCCACCCCACCAAACATTTGAATATGACCCTGTGGAGATGGTGTCGACTCTGTTGAATAAAATGAAATGGGGGGTTGGTGCTTTGTCCTTGCTCTTCTCACATTCCCTATAAATAGGGTCTCGGGAAAGATAGAGTGCAACAGAGCAGAGAAAGAGTGTGGATTAAGAAAATAAAGAGGGATTGAGAAAGAAAGAGCATTACAAGAGTGTTCTCTAAGAGAGATGAAATTGTGTCCCCTTAGAGATAATTTGTATACTTGTATTTTTCCTCAAATTTATAAGAGAGTGTTTTTCCTATTATAAGAGAGTGAAAATTGTACTCTCCTTATATTTAGAGAGAAGGTTGTAATTCCTACTTTCAGCAGTAAAATCTCACTATCTTGCCCGTGGTTTTTACCCCTTCTCCTTTGGGGATTTTCAACGTAAAATATCCGCGTCCACCTTATTTGCCATTTTCTTAATTTTACTTTAGTTGTGGGATAGCTTCTGCTTATAACTTTCCTATCAGTGGTATCAGAGCTTCGGTTGTCGGGGGTGAAGCAGAAATGTCGACTACAACTAAGTTCGATGTTGAGAAATTTAACGGGAGTAATTTCTCGTTGTGGAAAATAAAGATCAAGACAATCTTAAGGAAGGACAATTGCTTGGCAGCAATCGGAGATAGACCCGCGGAGATCACCGACGATGGCAAGTGGAACGAGATGGACGACAATGCTATTGCCGATCTGCACTTGGCACTAGCTGATGGTGTGTTATCCAGTGTGGCTGAGAAAAAGACATCAAAAGGAGATTTGGGATACTCTGATGAGACTATACGAGGCCAAGTCACTTCACAACAAGATCTTCTTAAAGAGAAGATTGTACACTCTTCGAATGGCGGAATCGATATCGGTGATCGACCACATCAACACCCTGAATACATTTTTTTCGCAACTTACATTAGTGGGTTGCAAAATAGAGACAACTGAACATGCAGAGCTTCTACTTCAATGTCTACTTGACTCATATGATCAACTCATCATCAACCTGACGAATAATATCCTGATAGATTATCTAGTCTTCGACGAAGTTGCAGTTGCTGTTTTGGAAGAAGAAACCAGGCGCAAGAACAAGGAAGACAGACAGGGAAGTTCGCAGCAAGCGGAAGCTTTGATGGTGATGAGAGGAAGATCAACGAAATGTGGTCCCAGTGGGAGTCAGAATCATGGTAGATTAAAATCCAGAAGTAAGAAGACTTACAAGTGCTACATCTGTGGCAGGAAAGGGCACTTCAAGAAGGATTGTTGGTTCAAGAAGAACAGTGGAGATCCTGAGTCATCAAATGCTCAAGGGAATGTGGCAAGTATCCGGTATGATGGTGAAGTTCTATACAGCGAGGCAACAACGGTGGTTGGAGGCAGAAAGCAGTTCTCCAACGTCTGGTTACTGGACTCAGGAGCAACATGGCACATGACTTTGGAAAGTGGTTCCACACATACGAACCAATCTCGGGAGGCTCTGTACACATGGGTGATGATCATGTTTTGGAAATCGCTGGTATTGGTACTATCAAACTCAAAATGTTTGATGGTACGGTTCGCACTATCTAGGAGGTACGACATGTGAAGGGCTTGAAGAAGAATCTATTGTCTTTAGGATAAATAGATAGCCTTGCATGCAAGTCCCTTGTAGAAAATGGGATCATGAAAATTGTCAGAGGTGCGCTTATGGTCATGAAGGCAGAAAAGATCGTAGCAAATCTATTCATGCTTAATGGAGAAACACTACGGGAAGCTGATGTGTGTGTCGCATCGACCAGCAAGGGAGAAGAATCGACAATGATGTGGCATCTCAAACTAGGCCATATGTCTGAACACAGTTTGAAGATTTTTTCTGATCGGAAGCTGCTTCCAGTGCTCAAATCGGTGAATCTACCGTTTTATGAGCATTGTGTTACAAGTAAGCAGTATAGATTGCAGTTCAGCAGATCTGAAGCCAGGAGTAAATGCATTCTACACTTGATTCATTCTGATGTCTGGGAATCACCGAAAATGCCCCTTGGAGGAGCAAAGTACTTTGTGTCTTTCATTGATGATTACTTCAAGTGTTTGTGGGTGTATCCAATCAAGAAGAAGTCAGATGTGTTTCTAGTGTTCAAAGACTTCAAAGCACAGGTGGAACTTGAATCTGGAAAGAAGATCAAGTGCTTGAGGACAGATAATGGAAGGGAGTACACAGATGACCAGTTTCTTGCACTTTGTAAGCAAGAAGGTATTACAAGACAGTTCACAGTCCCATATACACCTTAGCAAAATGGCATGGCAGAACGATGAATAGGACTCTTGCAGAAAGGATGAGAGCTATGTTGTGGACTGCAGGTCAGCCCAACTCTTTTTGGGCAGAAGCAGCCAAAACTGCTTGTTATGTTATAAATCGGTCGTCATCAATGGCAATTGAGCTGAAGACACCGATGAAGATGTGGACCGGCAAGCCGGCGAATTACTCTACTTTACATTGGTTCGGATGTCGCGCGTACGTGATGTACAATGCTCAAGAAAGAACGAAGCTGGATCCGAAATCCTGGAGGTGCATGTTCTTGGGGTATGCTAACGGTGTGAAGGGGTATCGCCTGTGGGATCCCACTGCCCACAAGGTTTTTGTTAGCAGGGATGTGATCTTTGTAGAAGATCAGCTACAAAAGAAAGATGGAACCGATAGCACATCAAAAGAGAAACCAGAGACTACTACAGTTTAGGTGGAAGATAAACCAGATGAAGATCTAGTTTCTTCTGAAGCAGCACTGCACCAGAGCACAATGAACAAGAACCAGTCGAGTCCGAGGCTCCAGAAGTTCGTCGGACAACTCGTGAGAGAAGACCGCCAGCTTGGCACTCGGAGTATGTTATGGAGAGCAATGTTGCATACTGTCTTTTAACAGAGGACGAGGAACCATCATCCTTCCAGGAGGCAATCAAAGGCTCGGATGTATCCTTGTGGATGACAGCAATGCAGGAAGAAATTGAAGCTCTACACAAGAACAAGACGTAGGATCTTGTTACGCAACCACAAGGAAGGAAGGCCATCAGTAACAGATGGGTCTACAAGATCAAGCGCGATGGAAATGACCAAGTGAAGTGGTATCGTGCAAGATTGGTGGTGAAAGGATTTGCTCAGAAAGAAGGTATGGACTTCAATGAAATATTTTCACTTGTGGTTTGACTCACGACAGTTAGAGTAGTATTGGCGATGTGTGCTACGCTTGACCTTCATCTAGAGCAGTTAGATGTGAAGACAGTTTTTCTTCATGGAGATCTTAAAGAAGAAATCTATTTGCTCCAACCAGAAGGTTTTGCTGCAACAAGCAAAGAGAACTTGGTTTGCTGGTTGAAGAAATTTGTGTACGGTCTCAAACAGGTGCCGAGGTGTTGGTACAAGAGATTTGATTCCTTCATTATTAGCCTTGGATACAACAGACTCAGTTCATACCATTGTACGTACTACAAAAGGTTTGATGGTGATGATGACTTCATTATCCTACTGTTGTATGTGGATGACATGTTGGTAGCAGGCCCCAACAAAGATCAAATCCAAGAATTGAAGACATAGTTGGCTAGGGAGTTTGACATGAAGGACTTGGAACAAGCGAACAAGATTCTAGGGATGCAATTCACCGAGACAGAAGTAACAGGAAGATTTGGCTTTTCCAAACGTGCTACTTCAACAGAATTTTGTGGCGCTTCAACATGCAAGATTGTAAGCCAATTTCGACCCCACTTCCTGTTAATTTCAAGTTATCATCCAAGATGTGTCCCAGCAATGAAGCAGAGAGGAAGGAGATGTCTCGAGTACCGTATGCATCAGCAGTGGGAAGTTTGATGTTCGCTATGATATGTACAAGATCAAACATTGCTCAAGCAGTGGGAGCGATTAGTCGATACATGACGAATCCTAGTAGAGAGTATTGGAGCACAATAAAGAAGATTCTGAGATACATCAGAGGAACCTCAGATGCTGCATTATGTTATGGAGGATCAGAATTAACTTTCAGCGGTTATGTGGACTCAGATTTTGCAGGCGATCTTGACAAAAGCAAATCCAATATAGGCTATGTGTTTACATTTGCAGGAGCTGTAAGCTGGGTTTCGAAACTGCAAACTATTGTGGCTCTATCTACAACAGAAGCAGAATACATGGTAGCTACATCAGCTTGCAAGGAAGCAGTTTGGATTCAAAGGTTATTGGAGGAACTCGGGCACAAGCAGGAGAAGATTGTTCTGTTTTGTGACAGTCAGAGTGCCTTGCACATCGCAAGGAATCCAACCTTTCATTCATGGACAAAGCACATGAGAGTTCAGTATCACTTCGTTCGAGAAGTAGTGGAGGAAGGAAGTGTGGATATGCACAAGATTCACACTGATGAGAACCTAGTAGATGTTATGACAAAGCCAATCAGCACTGGCAAGTTTGAATGGTGTAAATTCTCGTGTGGTCTTGCAGAAATATAAGCAGCATGAGAATGGCAAAGTAGCAAGGATCGTGTGGAGACATGATTAATCCTCAATCAAGTCTCCAAGTGGGAGAATGTCGGCAAAGTTTGTGGGGGCCCCACTAAGGAGGTCCCACCCCACCAAACATTTGAATATGACACTGTGGAGAAATATTCAAAGGTCGGGACTTTGTTGAATAAAATAAAATGAGAGGTTGGTGCTTTGTCCTTGCTCTTCTCACATTCCCTATAAATAGGGAGTCTCGGGAAAGGTAGAGTGCAGCAGAGCAGAGAAAGAGTAAGGATTAAGAAAAAAAAAGGATTAAGAAAGAAAGAGAGTATTACAAGAGTGTTCTCAAGAGGGATAAAATTGTGCCCCCCTTAGTGATAATTTGTATACTTGTATTTTTTCTCAAATTAATAAGAGAGTTTCTCCTATTATAAGAGAGTGAAAATTGTACTCTCCTTATATTTTCTTATATTTAGAGAGAATGTTGTAATCCCTACTTTCAGCAGTAAAATTTCAGTACCTTGCTCGTGGTTTTTACCCCTTATTCTTTGGGAGTTTTTCACGTAAAATATCCGTGTCCACCTTATTTGTCATTTTCTCAATTTCACTTTAGTTGGATTTTTTTCCCCAAACAGACCTACTTTTTGAAATTTTTTCCCAAACCGACCTTTTTTTTTAATTCCCAAAGCGACCCACTCGGTCTTTGACAGACCGAGTTTAGTACAAAATAACTCGGTTTTTCAAAGACCGAGTGTTAGAATTCGATTTTTTGAATTCTAATACTCGGTCTTTGAAAAACCGAGTTATTTTGTACTAAACTCGGTCTTTCAAAGACCGAGTGTGTCATTTTGGTAAATACTTTCGAAAGTGGGTCAGTTTGGTAAATACTTTCAAAAAGTGGGTCATTTTGGTAACAAGTTCAATAACAATTTGTATTGGTTTTATCAACAATAAAGAAGCACATTTAGTAATGAAGGCACCTTAAGTAATGAATGAAGGCACCTTAAGTAATGGGTTCCCTAACATGAGTGATGAGAACATAGGAAAATATTACAAAAAACATAAAAAACAATCAGTCTCAAACCAACGAAATACTGGCTTCAAAGCAAACAGTCAAAATATGTATAATTCATGTCTAAGTTGCATGTTTATACAACTTAGTGAAAGATACATCAAAATACTTAGCAGCAAAGCACAAACAAATGTCATCAGCTAATGAAGTGGTCAGACACACAATTATAATGAATACTCATGAAGATACAGAAAAACAAGTTGTCATATATAACAGTGGCATTTTGCATAAATCCATAAGAAGATAATGACTCATGCTAAAGCAAAGAAGATGATATGTGTACAAAACAGGTTAAGTGTAATTGTCTTCCTACAGGAACTCCATTATAAACACATCAAACACGTGTAAGCTCTAACTTAAAACTCACGCCAAATTTTTTGTAGGTTTCTGTTACCAACCTTCAAATGCAGCTAGTTCTGCTTGGTGCTTACACATGTGAGGATTAATTATTTCATTTTGTTACAAGCATTTGAAGGTGTTTGATGTGGCGTGAGTTTAAGTTACCTTACAGTAACCTACAAAAAATTTGGCGTGAGTTTTAAGTTACCTTAAGCCCTAATTCAAGCATTTGAAGGTTGGTAACAGAAGCCTACAAAAAATTTGGCGTGAGTTTTAAGTTAGAGCTTACACGTGTTTGATGTGTTTATAATGGAGTTCCTGTAGGAAGACAATTACACTTAACCTGTTTTGTACACATATCATCTTCTTTGCTTTAGCATGAGTCATTATCTTCTTATGGATTTATGCAAAATGCCACTGTTATATATGACAACTTGTTTTTCTGTATCTTCATGAGTATTCATTATAATTGTGTGTCTGACCACTTCATTAGTTGATGACATTTGTTTGTGCTTTGCTGCTAAGTATTTTGATGTATCTTTCACTAAGTTGTATAAACATGTAACTTAGACATGAATTATACATATTTTGACTGTTTTGTTTTGAAGCCAGTATTTCGTTGGTTTGAGACTGATTGTTTTTTATGTTTTTTGTAATATTTTCCTATGTTCTCATCACTCATGTTAGGGAACCCATTACTTAAGGTGCCTTCATTCATTACTTAAGGTGCCTTCATTACTAAATGTGCTTCTTTATTGTTGATAAAACCAATACAAATTGTTATTGAACTTGTTACCAAAATGACCCACTTTTTGAAAGTATTTACCAAACTGACCCACTTTCGAAAGTATTACCAAAATGACACACTCGGTCTTTGAAAGACCGAGTTTAGTACAAAATAACTCGGTTTTTCAAAGACCGAGTGTTAGAATTCGAAAAACTGAGTTATTTTGTACTAAACTCGGTCTTTCAAAGACCGAGTGGGTCGCTTTGGGAATTAAAAAAAAAGGTCGGTTTGGGAAAAACTTTCAAAAAGTAGGTCTGTTTGGGAAAAAAATCCTTCAGTTGTGGGGTAGGTTGTGTCCATAACTTTCCTATCATGATGTATAGACTGATGGATCTTTTTTAAATCATATAATGAACTGCCCAATAGATACATAGGAATCCAAATCTTACGGATGTCTTTCATTGAGGTATATGATTATTTTCTGTTTCTGCATAGATGGTTCTTATATGAATTATATGATGAAGTACCATAGACGTGAAAAATATAGAAACCCCTATCTGCCGAATCACTCAGTTTATGATATTTTACCATAGACTATATGTTCTCGGTACAAATTCCTTCTCCATAAAAATACACTGGTTTCAAATATCACTCTACTTTCCCTTGAAGGATGGAATATATCAGGGGTGAAGTAGGACTCCCTGCACTGTCTTGGCTGCTACCTTTATTGATGGCTAACATACTAGTTGACTTCTACTTCCTCTCGCAACTACCTTCTTTGACTCGGCCAGTTTCATGCTTGATATTCAACATTACTTCAGTACAAACTTTGCTTCACTTTTGTATCTCTAACTCTGATACTAAGGAACCAACCCGAACTCTTAATACATAATTCAATTGCCAATATGTATAGTAAAGAGCTGAATTTGGAAATCAAGAATCTTCACTACAACTTCAATTGAATGTTTTATTAGAAATTACTATATGTACACATCAATCTTTTAAGATTTCTATTTACATATCCAAGTCGAAGGTATTCCTAGCTATAAACATATATACACACATTGAACTGATCACAGCTAGCAGCATACTCTGGAGTTGTCCATCATATCCTCTAGGTCTAGCTCTAACTCTGGTGGCAAACCCACCATCACATGAGCTGGCCATGTCCCTCTCATCCCTATACCCTCACTGAATCCAACCACTAATCCTGCTTCATCTAATGAGCACTGGTGGCAACAAGGGCACGATGTGTGCTCTTCAAGCCACCTGTTGATGCACACAACATGGAATCCATGCCCGCACTTTGGCAGCACACGAACAACTTCACCTGGCCTCACTTCAGACAGGCATATTGTACAGTACTCATAATGCACTTTGACTGAGAGAACTAGAGTTGGCGTCACTTGTTGCACTGGTTCGGATTGAATCCTCTTTTCTTTGACCATATGTAGTAGTATCTTATGATGGAATTCAGGATCAAGACAATGGTGACTGCACAAGTTAAAGCAGCAATGACTTCGATGACATAAGCATCAAATTCGCGGAAGGTGTTGTCGCCTGCAGCTGATTTGTTGTGGTTCACGTTAACAAGAGATCTTCTCGGGTAATGGTTTTGAGGAGAGAGGGGAAATGAAGGCATGATTGCTAAGATAGGGATGACTGAGAGGATTGCATGTAGATGTTAGAGTTTATATAGAAGATATAAAAGGTAAACCTGTATTGTATATAAGATTAGTTTCTTATAATCAGGGATCTAGGTTTCATATTATAATAGGTTGAAAGATTTTCAAGGGTATTCCATGTCTATTTTCAAAGTGAGAAGCTAACCATACCTCTCACATTTGGAGTCTCCCCTGACACCATTACTAGAAAGTGTAGTTGGCAGTGCAATAGCTTTTGGTGCATAAGAGCATCCCCTATCGTCACCTCTAAAAATATGCAAATTTAGCATTTGGCAAATAGCAATGAAGGAGCGCTGCTATCGTTGATGCTAAATTTTCAACAACAACAACGAAAAAAATGAATAAAAAAATTAGACGGATGATCTTCCTCCTTCTATCTTTTTTTTAAATTTATAAATTTAAAAATAGCAGTTTTCGTAATTAATTAATGGCATTTTAGTAAAATTTGGAAGAAAAAAATGGAAGAAGTTATCGAACGGAAGAAGATCTTCCGTCCGATATATATATATATATATATATATATATATATATATATATATATATATATATATATTTTAAATGGCAATTTCGTAATATGTTAATGTCATTTTCGTAATATTTGAATGACATTTTCGTAATTTTTTGGGAAAATTTTTATGAATAAGTTGGCGGACGGAAGATCTTCTTTCCGACCATATTAAAAAATCTCTAATCTCTAATATTATAATGGGAGAAGGCTTTAGTGTCATTTGTTAATCTACCAACGCGTGTATCACACATGCATAATTAATATGAAGGAGGTTTCAGGTTCAAGTCCTCACTATGTCAGATTTTTTAATTTAGATTTTTTTAATATTAAACATGTATCACATGTGTAAATTACTATCCATCCATCTATCTATAATATAATATATTTACTTACTATTTAATGGAAGAGTTTGTCATAAATAATTTTTTTGTCACAAAAGAAACACCACTTTTGTCACCAAACAAACATGTGCATCACATGTGCATCTCCAAATCTATTTTTCAACACGTGCATCGCACGTACACATCAAAGTTTTCCTTAATTTTTAAAAAATACCTGTACCGCCTGTTCAACTCCATTGTTAAAAATAAATGCATTCATCGCACGTGCTAATTACTGTTGACTTACATGTATCGCACGTTTAACTCTTAACTCTTTATCAAAACGTGCATCGCACGTGAAAAATACTAGTAAAATAAATAAACGGACGGACCATCATCCTCCGTCTTCTATATTTAGCAATTGCTAAAGTGGATTGCTATCTTTAGCAGTCTATTGTTGATTTCTGTTCTAATTTTTGAGTTTTTAGCAAACGATAGTGGAGAGTTTTTTCAATCCCATTACTAAATTTTGGGTTTTTAAAGCATCCACAATAGTATTTGCCAATTTTGGGTTTTCTATATTTGCCAATTTTTCATATTTTGAGAAACGAGGCGCTGCAGTCATTTGCTATTTTGCCATATTTTGACAAAATCGCTATAGTCGCTTCTCATATCTGAGAAATGAACCGGCGATTCTCAAATTATTGGGGACGGAACATGTTGTTCTGTTCCTATTTTTTTTAATTTTTTAGTGGGATCAGTTGTTTCGTCTAACCTTTAAAAAAAAATAAAAAAAATAAAATAAAATAATGATCAAACAGTACAACATGTACTGTTTGAACAAAAAAGATAAAAATAAAAAATAAAAAATGTCACAAACGAGACATGTTGTCCCGTTTCAAGTCTTTTGGGCTTGGACGGGACAACATGTCCCGTCCCACCCTTTTTTAGGATTAGGTTAGTGTAATTATTAGGTTAGTGTAGAATTAAGTTAGTTTTAGGATATATGTTATTATTTAATTTGTTTAATTAACCTATTTTAATATCTAATTGTTAATTAATTAAATGGAAAAAAAAATGAAGACAGACGAAACAACATGTACCGTCTTTATCAAATTTTAGCAAATTACTGTTGTACAAGAAATTCTCATTTATCACTTTTGCCATATTATTTAGCAAACGATTGTGGATGCTCTTAGCCAATGATAGTGGATGCTCTAACAGATCACAATATAAAGTGTGGAAGAAAGCTTGCTGATGTGTCAGTACATGATAGGATTTCTCGTGGGTTTCGACAGTCCAGAGAGCGTTGGTCGATTGGTGGAGGAAGATCTCGTGGACCATGGGTTTATAGGAACTTCTCTGTAACTAGGTTACGTCGTCCCTGGATCAAGAGGCACACATTTCAAAGCACCCATCCTAGCTACACTGACTGAAGATAATCAGGTCCATCTTCTTATTGTCATCCTATGAGCATTTTGTGGTGAAGCTACTTTTCTTGATAAGTTTTATACAGTCTTTAAGCCTATTTATATATAGTTTTGAAGAGAATTATGTACATCTTGTTGCTCTTCTTGACTATACCTCTCCAGCGATATATGATGTCGAAGTACTACGGAATTTATTTCTTATCGTACTCCCAACAATTTTGATTTATTTCTCAGTAGATTTATACAGTATACATTTGGGCTAATAGTTTAGTAACAACACCATTTTACCATGTCGACGACGAATTGATTCGCTGTAGTTTCTTTCTTTCCTATGTTATGATGTATCATTTCTGTTAAGGAAGAAAACTTCACTAATTCATTTCCAATCAACTTGCTGAAAGAAAATTCACGAAATCAGTCGGCAATATGCTTTACCTGACAATTTTTCCCTACATTTCTCGTATCTGACTGACCTCAATTTTGTTTTGGAATGGGTCTTAGACCAACTCCAACCAGGATCGTTATTCCTCCCAAATCGCCAATATAGCGAATAAATCCCCAAAAATCTTCTCCAACGGACTCGCCAAATCTCTCGCCATCCAGGCGAGCCGATTTTCGCTCGCGATCCGCTCGCCAAATCTGGCTATTCGATCCCGCTCGCCAAATTGGGTTCTTCGTCTTCTTCATTGGGTTCTTTATCTTCTTCATTGGGTTCTTTTTCATTGGGTTTTCTTCTTCATTTGTTTTGTGATGCAGTGCTGAATATTAACTTGGAAATGGGTTCTTTAATGAGTCACTTTTAGGGCTTATTGGAATGAAGTGATGGATCGAGTTGTTTCCATTTAGATTCAAGATGGGGTTTAGTTGTTTCCATTTAGATTCAAGATGGGGCTAATTTTGATCTGGAGATGAGATATCTGGATGTTCCAATCATGGGTTTTGCAGAGCTCATGTTGTTTCTTGGTCTGGTGTTGGGATTGAATGATCATGTTCATTGTGAATGGCCTGCTGTTGTGAATATTGGACGCATTTGCAGAGCTCACATTGTTTGTTGTGATTATTGTATTTTTTGCCTAGAAATCTAATTATCCTTGGTCTCTGTAGATCTATATTTTGGGAAGGAAGAATTTGCTGAGGTGCTCCAACTGGAACGAAGGTTGGACGCATTTAGATACTCTACTGTTTCTCTAACTGACTAGCAGAATTTGGTTTCCTCTTCTTTAAAAAAAAGCGCCAGCATCCTGTTCTTTTTCTTTATAGCAATCTGTCTGGCAGTTCAATTTTGAAATCATACAAGTTTCCTCTAACCTCAAAAGGGTTCAATTTCTTAAGCAATATGTAATAATTTTTGAAGATGATGATGGTTAATTGGTTATTATTGGTGGCATGTAGTTCTCTACCATCTCTTTATTTCATATATTGGGTTATATTTCAACGGTGAATCTTGGAATTGGAGGAAGGTCAAGTCCATCATTTGGTACTGCAAATTTTAGGGTCTAAAATCTAGGTTCTCAACCAGGATGACATTTTAGAGGTCACTTGGTCTACAAAATGAGTGTCGGTTTTAGAATACACTAGAAGAAGTTCTATGCATCACAGCCCAGGCCATGCTGTTCTTGTACTAAAACTGATGCACCAGAAAATGAGTTGTTCTATCACTATGTAATTCGTTACTGTAAAGCTTAAATTCACATTATCCCTAGTCTTCTACTTTCAGTCCTACTTAGTGGTGGTTTGGTTTTTGTATCATCCTCACCATCATTCTTTAGTAGCAGCATTGGAGATTATAATAGCACATCTTTATGGCAGTGTCAGTTGTTGCAGTTTGGTGGGACTTGTCATTAAGCTTCTGTGTTTTTAATTCTTCTTCACAGAAAGCTTGTTACATTTGTTTAAAAATTTTGATCAGTTCCCGAAGCTCCGTATTTGCAGGCATTAGACTACTGCCATTCACCAGGAATTATGCACCGGGATGTTAAGCCTCACAATGTTATGATTGATCATGACCTTCGAAAACTACGGTTGATTGACTGGGGACTTGCTGAGTTCTACCATCCTGGGAAAGAATACAATGTTCGTGTGGCTTCAAGGTAATCTTGGATTGCAGATGGGGGTTCTATTCATGTTTTGTTTATGAACACAACCATTCTATCTAGAACCCTGTGTACTTTTTTTTAACCTGCTGATTAGAACAATGCCTATCTGCTTGACAAGCTTTCTCCTTGTTGGTTAATCACAGTTGCACATGTATTGGGATGTGTTTGTCCGGCTTTAGTTCAAAGTTGTAGATATCAGATATCTGGTCGTATTCAAAAAAGGGTTTTCCATATTGGAGACACTATAGTGAAAATATTAATAACCTAAATCAGAAGCAATTCACTTCATCTGGCGTAGTTTCATCTTCCATGCCAACGTTGAAAAGTGATGAATCTGAAAGTATGTTGCGGAGACTTTGTTCTCAGAAATGCAAAAAACAAAGCCTCGGCCGAGTAATAATGAGATTCTTTCTATTGCTCGTTTTGTTTATTATAGGACAAGCCTCCATGCTGCTCTAGAAGGGAAGTATGAAGTATTACCAGAAAATCTTTATTTGAGAGCAGCCAAACTTTGCAGTGAGCTGAATATTCAAATAGGTTGGCATCAAGAAGGGTTTATCTGCCTCAAAGGTTGCAAAGCTCACATGAACTCTAATTCTTTAGCTTCCGTCAGATGGTTTGTTTTGTTCTTCTAATGTTAATGTTAATGTCATTTTAAAAAAATATTATTGTAACTATTTTTTAGTAAATAAAAATTAAAACATTTTTGGCTAGCCAAAATAGATAGCATGGTTGGAGTGTGAGCTTTTTTCGCTAGCCAAATTATCCGTTTGTTATCTATTTTGGCTATTCTAGCCGGCCAAAATAGTTAGCGTGGTTGGAGATGCTCTTAGGAGTCGGTTTATAGATAAAGAGATTTATGTTGACCGCTAATACTGTATCTTAATTATCACATGAAATGGACATCCACTGTATAAAGAGACAAGCACAGGTTGTACATTAAGATGCTTGACAAAATATCTTTAAAGTTGAGGAAGCTACAAGAGATCTTTCACACTGCGTTAACTGCATATTAATTAAACTAGTAATGAGATACACGTATTAATAAATAAATATTTTTTTAGAGTAAAATTTCCGAAGTAGTCTGACCTTAAACCTAAGACCTCCTTTATATTAGTTATGTATTATACATGTAAGATATGTTCACAAACGAACAACTCTAACTATAGCATTATAATATTAGAGATTAGGGATTAGTCTAATTGAGACCTTCTTAAGTTTTGCAGGATAAGGCGGTGTTTTCTTGTCTTGGTTTTTCGCTAATTTGTCCCTTATTTTTTTGTGTTCACATCTCCAAAACTTGTAATTTGCTACTTTGTACTTTGTAGGTCGGGTTAATCATTTTAACTTAATTTTCGAATGTTTTACCAAAATAACCCACCTTTTGAAAGTATTTAACAAAATAACTCACTTGCTCTCTCACAATCGAGCGAGTTTGGTGAAATTTCTTTACTTTTTGAGATAGCGAGTGTAGGTTCTCAAACAACGAGTTTGATGACAATACCCTCTCTGTTTAAGATAGTGAGTGTAGGCTTAGGTATTTTTGTACAACTTGGAGAAAAAACCTGAAGAAAAAAATATTAAAGTAAGACTCGCTGTTTCAAACAATGAGTTTTGTGAAAATACTCTTGCTGTTTGAGATAGTGAGTATAGACTAAGATGTTTCTCCACAACTTGAAAAAAACAAACTTGAAGAAAAAATATCAAAGTACGACTCGTCTCAAATAACGATGATATTTTTACCAAACTCGCTATCTCAAATAGCGAGTTTGGTGAAAATACCCTCGCTGTTTGAGATTGCAAGTGTAGGCTAAGGTGTTTCTCCACAACTTGGAGAAAAAATTTGAAGAAAAAATATCAAAGTAAAGCGATCTTAGTTTTACTACACTCGCTATTTGAGATAGCGAGCCTGACTTTAAATTTTTTTTGTAGATTAATTTAACAAAAAAAAGTTTAAAGTCAGACTCGCTAGCTTAAATAGCGAGTGTAGTACAACTACGCTTGTTGTTTGAGCTACCGAGTCTTTGATATTTTTTTTTAAAGTTTTTTCTCTAAACACCCACGTCTACACTCGTTATTTCAAGAAGCAAAAGTATTTTTACCAAACGCGCTAAATACTTTCGAAAGTGGGTCAGTTTGGTAAATACTTTCAGAAGGTGGATTATTTTGGTAAAAGTTCTAAATTTTTTATTTTTTTTTCTTTCAAGAAATCTTATATCTTGACTTGAAATGACAAAAATAACATGGAGAACGTTTGAAAGCCTGAAAGTGAGATGGACAAAATGGGGTGAGAAAAATAGCAAAGACACATATCTTGCATTAGGGTACCATTGCTGGTGTTTATCTATCGTGACATTGTGTATGGGTGACAACTTTTTTTTATTATCTTTTTTTTATAAAATTATATATATATATATATATATATATTGAAAAAGATGGAATATGACAACTCTGTTTATTAATTAGACTGTTTTATTAATTAGAAATTAAAAAAATAAACCCAGAGTACTGGACACTTCATGTGTGCAAATCATGCCTTGTTGCCAAAATGATCAAAGTGTGAGGTGAACCCACAAAAGCAATTAAGGTGAGGATTGAAACACCATCAAAATTGAAAGAAAGGAAAGAAAAGAGAAGGGGACTCGTGTGAGGTTCAAGTGGGGGAGAACGTGTACAAAATCTCTGCACGTGCGTGCTACTTTATGACCATCAAGATGAAGATTTGGTATCTCGGTGGATGATTTGATGTGATTAATTATCCAGTGACAAATAATTGATTGATCGTTTTGAATGAGAAGAGTGGGCCTTGGGTTTATATGTATGGGTGGGTGATTTATTCACATCGAGTATTTGTAATTTACTTGATAGAACAACTTGTCAACGATAAACAAATATAGACGGTTTTTTCTATAATAAACGGGCTTGGCACTGTTAGATGCATGGATGCTCCGAATGACTTGGACCCCGAAGAATGTTGATCATCACATAGGATCTCACCAAGTTATTACAAGTACTCTCCTACTCCTATTAAGAAAAAAACTTTTGATATAGCTCAAAAGGTTTAAGGAAGTATGGGTACACAAAGAAATTGTCCTCATACCAAGCCTTCATTCAATTGTTCTTTCTCATATTGGCTGGTGATTGGGGGACCTACATTCTTGGTAAGATCCAGCAGCCTGCCACCAAGAAATGCTGATGACACAAAAATGTATCCTAATTACTTACCAAATTTAATTAGTTAAGATCCACATATTGTTGTTAAGGATGACCAAAAATACTACAACTGAAATTTGTGAAAGATCCAAACTTTAAAGTTGTAGCAAGGGTTAGAAAAAATTGCACTTATATTTTAACACATCTCTACATGTGGAGCACCCATTTTTAATTGAGTTGACTAAATGAGATAAACTTCTAATAAATAGTGCATTGAGACCTGAATGATGATTGAAAGACATGAATGTGAAGTAGATTTGTGCTTATAACTTAAGATTCTTATATTAGGTTAATAGCCAGCTACTTATGAATATGATTCCCCTCCTCCTCCTCCTCCTCCTCCTCCTCCTCCTCCTCCCCCCCCCCCCCCCCTTTTTTTGGAATAAAAATTGACCAACGGTCACCAGTTTCATTAAAAAAATTTTAACGAAATATAGTTACCGCCAAAGTCCAGCATGAAATAAAAACTACATCAATCTCCAGTCAACTACAATCCTCAAACATAAATAAAGGCAATCTATAACACCAAATACTACTACAAAATACATAGCCTATCATCAAAAGTCCCAATGCCATATGGAAGAAGCAGCTAGTCATCATAAACTGTTCCGAAGTTCTCCCATGCCAAGCCAAACTACTCCTGACCATTCAAGCGCAGCCTCTTCCTAGCGTATGCATGTCCTTGTTGGGATTGGGGCGTCAACGAATGCCCGTTGTCGCAGCGGAACTAAATAGAGCAATGAGAAAGTCGAAGTACATGAGACGAATCAATTGAGTAAGCAAGTAGATCCACCAATCTAACACAAATACAACGAGGATTTATCCTGGTTAGCTTTTGCTTAATTCGGGGGGAAATATAGGAAAATCTGATATTCAACTAGAAGAGTTACTGATTCACTCAATACAATGAATTAAACTCACTCACCAAGAACTATCTCTCTCTCGAGCATCTCTTTGCAATGGAGAAAATAATCTATGAAGCTCTCTCTTCTCATATTGGAGGAGTTTACGATATATATAGAAGAATAGAGAGAAACCTAGGTCTAATCTTGATTCTCAGTCGTCCGATATAACCTGGAAAAGATGTAATTGAATAGGAGTCGTACAATCTAACTTGGAGTTGAAGATTGGGCTAAAACGAATTAACAAATCGTGACCCAAAACGACACAGCATCGCGGTCGGTCGACCGTCCTCCTCTCGGCCAAACCCTGTGCAACTGCGGTCGGGTGTGCTGTTGGGGGTGCGGTCGACCGCAACTTTGGACAGTCGAACGCAACTCTGCTTGCACTATTGCTGCTTTGTTTTCTTCTATTCTCTTCGACGCTTTGACCTCCGTACTTCATCTTACATTCTTCTAATCTGAACTACGAGTATTCAAGACACATTCCTAACAAACTCCACATTGGATTGCATATGAGGGCTATCACAAGATGTGATTATTCATCTTCAAACTCTAATGAACTCCACTTGCAAAAAAGACATAGAACAATAGCTTCTTCTTCCAGTTGAAATGATCTCTACCCAATCTCACCAATTCCAGTATACCCCTTCAAGGGTACACCTCTGTAAATGTACTCACGGAGTTGCCAACCTCCGCACGAAATCCATCTACCCTTAGGCATTCTCCACATCTCAACGATATTCAAACGTTGTAGTCTCGCTTCGATGATGCTAGTTGCGGCAAACTAGATGAGCTTGTGGGAATAACGGAAAAAGGAGCAACACTTGCGCAAGTATTTCGGACTCTCCAAAGCTTGTAGAGATTGTTTTGGCTTGGCCCAACCAATCTTATACCTCTAATCGCCTTACGACGACCCTGAAAAATAGACAGAACTCCATCTCGAGTTGTGTACCTACAATCCCGTGCATCAAGAGTTTTCAAGGAAATCAGATTCCGTTTCAGCAGAGGAATATGCAAAACATCCCTTAAAGTGAGCATGTTTAGACCTGACATCTTCAACTCAGCTGTCCCCTCACCTACTACTTCACAAATCTCTCCAGTTTCAGTTCTCACACAACGCCCTGTAGTAGATTTATAAGTAGAAAACAACTCCCTCTCGGAGCAAATATGAGAAGAACTCACTGAGTCAAGAAACCAACTAGAATCCACTTCTAAAGAATTTGAAACAAGAAGACACGAATCACCTGAATCAAAGGCACTGACTACATTAGCGGCTGAATTCCCATTCTTGGCGCTCTCCTGATTCTGCAATTTTCAGCAGTCTTTCTTGATATGCCCTGACCTCTTGCAATATCGGCAACGGATCGAATCCTTTTGTATAGCACTTTGTCTTCCCCTGAAGGCCCTTCCACTGCTAGACAACTTATGGGAATAGATGATGATTTCTGAGTCTTCTTCCTAGGTTGATTTTCCTTCAATGCTTTGATTACACCATCTACCGAAATATTCTCCTTGGCAGATCTACCGTGTAGCATAATAGTGATCAAAGGCTCGTACGAATCCGGTAGTGAATATATCAGGTTGAAAGCTTTATTATCACGCCCCGCTTTCCAAAATACGGAAATACGAGGCCATGACTGAGACCCAGCGAATGATGCGAATACATCATTCATAAGCTATACAGGTAACTCAATAACAAGATAACAATAAAACCACGCAGGCATGTAAAATTATAATAGGATAACAAAAAGTACATAACATAGTCCATAACATAACTAACAGCTGGAAAATATAAAGTAGTTATGGGTCAAACACGCCCGGAATACAATAAAGAGTAGCATAAATAAAACATGAACTAAAGATAACATGATAATTTAATGAGACTAAAATACTTGATCAGCAACACCTTCGGGTAATTCTCCATCCGGGCCTGCAAGTACATTATTATAAAAACAAGAAATAAGAAGATACCCGTTAATGCAAGTCACGGACCGCAAGTGGTACAAGCTAACGGGACAAGTATAAAAATAAAACAAGAAGCAGGAAAATGATCATGAACATGCATGCATGAAACAAGTGGCATATAAACGAGTAATTAAGTAAACAAGTATCAAGTACAAGTAACAAGTGTCAAAGATCAAGTATCAAGTATCAAGTATCATGTATCATGTACAAGTAATCAAGTATCAAGTATCAAGTGATCATGTTTAAGTCTTGTATTATTACTATCTAGGTAGCACTTCATGCATCCATCCTTTTACTACATGGTTGCTACATTTAAACAAGTTTGCGTTTAGACTTAGTGGTGGATTCTATAGGGCCGTGTGCTCAGGCATCATATAAACGAGAATCATATCATGTCATGTAATTGGTAATGAATTCTAGAGGTGGCCCCCGTCAACCCCTGACGTGGCACTTAGTTCCAAATAACTTGTAATCATGTAATAGATTCTAAAGGTGGCCCCTGTAGATTCTAGAGGTAACCCCCGTCAACTCCTAACGTGGCACTTAGTTCCACGTGACACTTAGTTCCATATAACTTGAAATCATGAGAAACACCGGTCCCCTTCCGAGTACACTTACCTATATTGTCCACTACTATGGCCTTTATCCTTATACCGCGGCTTGTTACTTTTATTAATTTTAATCAACAATAACAAGATATCATATCTATATTTAAACTACTTTCACGGGTAAAACAATCGTGCATATAATCATGTATAATCTAAGAGTACATATGTGTGTATCAATCATGTTCATATAACGCATATGGCAACAAAGTATTCACGATCATATGCGAATACGGAATCGACGGATTATGTATAGCAACAGATTTCAATTTGACCGAAGAATACGAATTAGAGTCAAAGAATATACTTGCGGTATTTTTCAAAAAAAGCTTGTACGAGAACAACCGAGTTGTACAAGAGGATACTTGCCTGTTAACCGACGATGATGATACCGAATACAAGAATAACAGGATTAGAATCTCGGATAATGAAGCACGAATACGGAAATGCAAGCACGTGTGCACTACGTGTGGAACAGCAACAATACAACAGCAAAGCAAGCCAACACTGGGTCCTCACCCAAACACCGAACAACAAAAATAGGGATCCCTACTCCCAGAATACCAAACAGCAAAGGTGGCCACTCACTCTCCTTCTTCTTCCTTTCGACAGAGAGAGAGAGGGCGAGGGACCGCGGGAGAGACGGTGACTGCACGTGGGCAGTGCGACTAGGTGGCGATGGCATAACGGCGGCGGGAGGTCGCTGAGGTGGCGGAAGAGTGGGCGTCACTTCCGATCGCTGGCTGAGGAACAGAGGAGGTGCACAGGGAAAAGGCAGAGGAGGTCGAGACCGAGGTGAAGGCGAGGCAGGGGTTCTTCGGCAGTGGTGATGGGTTCGGATGACGGGGAGTTCGACGGGTGGCAGGGACGAAATCGAGGAGGGGGGAAGAGTAATGGCGACGAGGTGGTGAGTGGCATTGGCGAACTCCATTTTTGCTAGAAAACAGGGGAAGACGCAACTGGGGTGCTCTGCAATGGCGAGCGACACGTCGACGAGGAGGGCAAGAGCGCTCGAGGCGAAGGAGAGGTGGAGTCATCGAGGTCGGGGTTTGAGCGGAGGGGAGGCGACATGCGAGGAGCTTCGGAGCTCGGCAATGGTGACAGCGGCGAGCGGGAGGCTAGAACGGGAGGTTGCGCTTGGGGATGAGTGTGAGCCTGAGGTGGAGCGGGCTGGTGACAAGCGGGGAGGGCTCGCGGAGATGATGGTGGAAGACGATAGGGGAGTGGGTCTTTGTTGGGTTTTTGGAACAGAAAGGGGGAGAGAGGAAGACGGGGAGGGAGAGAGAAAGAACAGGGTGGGGGAGAGGGTTTTGATAGAAAATAATATATAATATAATAAATGGGTAGTTATTATGAGAGTGAGGGTTATGGGGGTTACGGGATAAGAAGAGTTGAGAATGTGAGGGGTTGGGGCAGTTGAGGACGTGAGAGAAATGTAGGGGTGGGTTCGAAAGAGTGGGGGTTTGAATACAATCACATAGGATTGAGCCTATAGAAATATATATGAGTACTGAGTTTGGATTTGGACTTAAAACAATTGGGCTTGAGCTTCAAATCATTTAAATATTAAAACAGTTGAATAATTAAATATTGGGCTTCACAAAATAGTTTGAATAATTAATTAAGAGAGAATAGATTCAAGATACTAAGAATTTAAATATGAAAAAATATTTGAAAAAAATACGTATTAACGGAAACAGAGGTTACAAATCCTGCCCATCTTACAACAAAATTTCGTCCTCAAAATTTACGTAGGCGGTATATAGGACAGAGTAAGTGTAACATCCAAAAGAATGAGAAGCAGGAAACAATGAAGAGAAACGAGTGGTGATGACATCGGGATCAGATAAGACATGAGCAGGGAATGAGTTAACTAAAATAATACCTAAGGTTGAGTCTAAGAACATAACTGAAATTGTGCATGTACAAAAAGTATGCAAAAATAAATGATGCAAGGAGAAGACAGGAAGAAGACAAAATAACAAACTGCAATATACCTGCGACAATATCTTCAGCTGTCTCCGCTTCCTCTGCAATCAAGTTGTAGGCCTGCCCTCTCCCAGGAGCTGCTGACCTCTGACCATAGACTTGCTGCTGCGGTGGGAGCAGTGGTCCTCGAATTGGTGCTCTCTGCTGGATCGGCTCTCCCGACGTACATGGTCACTAGATCCACAAGCGAAACCTTGGTGATTCGCCAACCTGCTATCTTGACGTACGTGACCGACTTTCTAGCAATAGTCACAGATCACATTCCTCTTCGGAGCAGCAGGTGGGTAAGGCATTGGCCTTGCAGCAGTAACGGGGGCTGGCCTCCGAATTGGCCCACCAATAGATCTAGCAGCAACGGAGTGCAAAACAGAACGGTGAATAGCATGCTTCCTCGTACTAGTTTGTTTCTGGCTTCTGCCAGCCTCCAGGATGTCAGCATAGGATCGGAGTCGCAAGGCGGCTAGACGATCCTAAATCTCAATATCCAAGCCCAGCAAGAAACAACGGTCCATATCTTCATCATTCGCCACCATGGAAGTGGCAAAACGACTCAGCCTGGTGAATACTCATCTACGGTCTAACTCTCCTGAGTTAGCGCGACAAATTACTGCTCCATTTCATTCCTGGTGACACCAGGAAAGAACTTCGTGAGAAAGCTCTCTCTGAAAATGGCCCAGGTGATGGGGCGCCTTAGCCGTTCCAGCTCAGCTCGCCACCAGATGTGGGCGAGGTCAACCAGCTGGATGCTTACGACATCCACACGATCAGCATCCGCCACCTGTGCGGTAGTCAATAGTTGTGCAGTCCGTATAAGCCATTACTCAGCTTCAAGCAGACCTTCAATACCCGAGAACTTGTCTGGACGTAGCCTCATGAAGTCTGCTACATTGCTAGGTATCGGTGGCAGCACCTCGGGCGCAGGTACGACGGCCCCCCCTGTTGGCAGCTCCCAAAGCCTCCCTCATCAAATCACTATGCTCCCGCTGCATCTGCATCATTTGTTGCATCAGTAGCTCATTCTGCTCACGCTGTATCTGCATCACTTGAGCAATAGTGGGCTCTTCCGGCTGACCGAAAGAAGAAGCACCTCCCCTAAGCATAATCTGTGCAATGGTGGGCTCATTAGACTGATCATCCCCAGCACGGGGAGGAGAGGTACCCTTTCTAACCATGGCCTGCAATAAAATCAAACGGTTAGCATCTAGATTATATGTTGGTTATTCATTATCCATGTGATCAACGTGGTGCACATGTTATTGAGATAACCTAGCTGAGTCAAGTCTGTCTAATGTATTAGTCAAACTAACACATTAGCCAAACCTGAGCTCTGATACCACTAAAAATCCTGTCACGCTCCGCTTTCCAAAATACGGAAATACGAGATCATGACTGAGGCCCAGCGAATGATGTGAATACACCATTCATAAACTGTACAGATAACTCAACAACAAGATAACAACAAAACCATGCAGGCATGTAAAATCACAATAGGATAACAAAAAGTACATAACATAGTCCATAACATAACCAACAGCTGAAAAATACAAAGTAGTTAGGGGTCAAACGCACCCGGAATACAATAAATAGTAGCATAAATAAAACATGAACTAAAAATAACATGATAATTTAATAAGACTAAAACACTTGATCATCAACTCCTTCGGGTAATTCTCCATCCGGGCCTGCAAGTACATTATTACAAAAAGAAGAAACAAGAAGATACCCGTTAATGCAAGTCATGGACTGCAAGTGGTACAAGCTAACGGGACAAGTATAAAAATAAAACAAGAAGCAGGAAAAAGATCATGGAGTCAAGAATCATGTAATAGGAGAAATACATGTAGACAAGATCATGAACATGCATGCATGAAACAAGTGGCATATAAACGAGTAATCAAGTAAACAAGTATCAAGTACAGGTAACAAGTATCATGTATCATGTACAAGTAATCAAGTATCAAGTGTCAAGTGATCATGTTCAAGTCTTGTATTATTACTATCTATAGGGTCCATCCTTTTACTACATGGTTGCTACATTCAAATAAGTTTGCATTTGGACTTAGTGGTGGATTCTATAGGGTCGTGTGCTCCGGCATCATGTAAACGAGAATCATATCATGTCATGTAATTGGTAATGGATTCTAGAGGTGACCCCCGTAGATTTTAGAGGTGGCCCCCGTCAACCCCTGACGTGGCACTTATTTCCACGTGGCACTTATTTCCATATAATTTGTAATCATGTAATAGATTCTAGAGGTGGCCCCCGTAGATTCTAGAGGTGGCCCCGTCAACCCCTGACGTGGCACTTAGTTCCATATAACTTTAAATCATGGGATACACCGGCCCCCTTCCGAGTACACTTACCTATATTGTCCACTACTATGACTTTTACCCTTATATCCCGTCTTGTTACTTTTATTAATTTTAATCAACCATAACAAGATATCATATTTACATTTAAACTACTTTCACGGGTAAAACAATCATGCATATAATCATGTATAATCTAAGAGTACATATGTGTATATCAATCGTATTCATGTAACATATGTGGCAACAAAGTATTCAGGATCATATGCGAATACAGGATCGACAAATTATGTATAGCAACAGATTTTAATTCGACCGAAGAATACGAATTAGAGTCACAGAATATACTTGCGGTATTTTTCAAAAAAAGCTTGTACGAGAACAAACGAGTTGTACAAGAGGATACTTGCCTGTTAACCGACGATGATGATACCGAATATAAGAATAACGGGATCAGAATCCCAGATAATGAAGCACGAATACGAAAATGCAAGCACGTGCGGAACAGAAACAGTACAACAGCAAAGCAAGCCCACACTGGATCCTCACCCAAACACCGAACAGCAAAAATGGGATCCCTACTCCTAGAACACCAAACAGCAAAGGTGGCCACTCACTTTCCTTCTTCTTCCTTTCGATAGAGAGAGAGAGAGGGCGGGGGACGGCGGGAGAGATGGTGACTGCACGTGGGTGGCGCGACTGGGTGGCGACGGTGGGAGGTCACTGAGGTGGCGGAAGAGTGGGCGGCACTCCGATCGCTGGCTGAGGAACGGAGGAGGCGCACAGGGAAAAGGCAGAGGAGGTTGAGACTGAGGTGAAGGCGAGACAGGGGTTCTTCGGTGGTGATGATGGGTTCGGATGACGGGGAGTTCGACGGGTGGCAGGGACGAACTTCGTTTTCGCTCGAAAACAGTGTTGATTCTTGATTTTGATGATTACAACACAATGCAAAGTTGTTGTGCTACTTCTTATATATTGCAGGTTGTATCAAAGTTATCATGTATGATATACAAGGCCTCAAATCAAATTGATCAAGCAAGTCACAAGGTTTTAAAGCTGACGAATGATCAAGCAAAGCTTCATACAAAGACAATGGCTAAAGCTTCACTCAAGACTCAAGACTCAAGTCAAGACCAAAGCTTCAATGTCTTATATTTTGTGTCTTGTAAAAACAAATGTAATTTTTCTCCTTGTTGAGTCTTAGATTGATGTACAGCCTTGTCACACACACATACTCACACATAATTTTATAATCGTGTGTTTTACAAAATCTAAAGGTCGAAACAACTTGAACTAGATCAGCTGCTGAGTACCAGTCGACTGCCGTTAAGGACCAGTTGACTGAATCTGTACAAAACTGTCTGATCTTCTTTAAACTCTGGCCAGTCGACTCATAATGGTAACCCACTCGACTGTTCAAGTCGTTTTGACAGTTTACTAAATTCAAAACTTGATTTTTCGAATTCAAAAGATTTATTTCTGTTGGTTGACAGTTGGTACAACTGTTTCTCAACGTCTAGTGATTCTAACTCTATAAATAGAGTGTAGAAATCACTTGGAAAAGGCCACTCTCTTTTTTGATAAGCTTTCAAGTCCTTAGTTTCAAAAAGAGAACAAGAGTTCAAAGAATTCTCTAAAGTCTTGGTTCTCTGAGCATAACATCGAATTTGTTTTGGACTGATTTCAGAAGTTGACCGAATAGCCACTTACAAAATCACAAACACTACAAGGCTATAAGTTGATTGTAAACATCTTTATTGTTTTTCTTTTACTCTCGGTTGTGAGAGTGGTTCCTCTCGGTTGGAGAGTAGGACTCTAGGGTGTAGATTCAGTCTTTCACTCTTGGTAGAAGAGTGGGTTTGCTCTCTCTAGTGGTGAGAGAGGACTACGGGTTGGAAAAGGTTATTGTCTAACGCCGTAGGATATTCTTGTACATTTTCAAGAATAGTGGAAAATCTCAAGTGGGTTGCTTGGGGACTGGATGTAGGTCGGGATGACCGAACCAGGATACATCGTGTGTACTCTGTGATTGGTATCGCTGTGGTTGTATCACTTTGAACTCTTTTCATTACTTGCATTTCAGTTTACTCGAAATCTTTCTGGTAAGTCGACTGGATCTACATCCTAAGTCGACTGATCAGACTGGTATAACAATCGTCTTAAAAACTCTTCTGGTAAGTCAACTGTCTCTCCTATTTAAGTTGACTCATCAGCCTAGTCTCAAAAATACTCTTCTATTCTGACGCTCCAGTCGATTGATATCTCTTTTATAGTCGACTAGACAAAAGAAAACTTTCAATTCCGCAATTATTTTTTATACAACACTATTTCACCCCCCCTCTAGTGTTTCTTTCCTTGCCTACAGGATCCAACACTTGGTATCAGAGTCTGGTTGAGTGCAACGACAACTACTTCTAATGCAAATCAATACCATGAAGGCCAATCTACACAAAGGCCACCCCTCTTCGATGGAACCAATTACAACTATTGGAAGTGTAGAATGGATATCTACCTTCAGTCCATCAACTATGAGATATGGAACATGACGGAGACCGAGTACACCGCTCCTATCATTCCATATGCACAATGGAACGATTACATGAAGAACCAAACAATGAACAATGCAAAGGCGATGAACGCACTATTTTGTGCCCTTACAAAGGAGGAGTTCAACCGTGTGTCCAATGCAACAACCGCACATCAAATTTGGCACACACTCGAGGTAACTCATGAAGGAACAAATAAAGTAAAGAATCTAAAATATCTGTTCTTGTTCATAGGTTTGAAATGTTCCGCATGAAGGAGAATGAGAATGTGTCTGAGATGATTACAAGGTTCACTGACATTACCAATTCACTTGTGGCACTTGAAAAGACGTACACTCAAGCCGAGATGGTGAGGAAGGTACTTCGTGCACTAACTCCCAAATGGGAAAAGAAGACCACCGCCATAGAAGAGACCAACGATTTAACACAACTTTCTCTTGAGAATCTTGTGGGAAATTTTATGGCTATGAGGTACAACTTGAAAAGCGTAAGAAGGATCAAGAACCTCAACAATTCAAGAAGACACTAGCATTGAAGGCCATGTCGGATTCTGAGGATGAAGAAGAAGATGAGGAAGAGATTGCCATGTTCACGAGAAAGTTCAAAAAGTTCCTAAGGAAAGGTAAGTTTAATTCAAAATCTAAGGAATCTAATGAACCTCCAACTTGTTTTAGGTGTAACAAAGCAGGCCATATGAAGAATGATTGCTCACTAGAGAACATGAAATTTAAGGGAAAGACGTCTAACTTCAAGAAGGACAAGTACACAAAGAACAAGTTCATGAAGAACAAAAAGGCCTATCAAGCAACTTGGGATGATAGCGACTCTTCAACGGAAGAAGAAAATGAAGAGACAAACGAGGTTGCTAATGTGTGTTTTATGGCGTCTCAAAATCAAGTAAGTAATGACTATGACTCTAATGACTTACTTGATGCTTTCAACGAGATTTTTCAAGAACTAAAAAAGGAAAAAAATAGAGTTAAGAACTTGGAGAAAGTTAATCAAACACTTTCTCAAGAGAATCTTAACCTTGATAAAGAAGTGAAATCTTTAAATTCTCATCTTTCTAGTTTAGATATAGATCTTGTGTCTCTAAAGAAAGATTATGAAGAGATATCCAAGAACGTATCTAAATTTAATAAGAAAATGAGAATTTAAATGATGTTCTTCAAAATCAAGTTCAATCCAATAAAAGGTTTGGACATGGTTTTCAAAAATCTCTTGAAAAATTTCATGCTTCTAAGAACACTAGTATAAATAAAACTGCATCTATTTCCAGTGTTAAGCATAAACTGTATGAGTTTTTTGAAAAGCCTAAAACTGTAAGTTTTCATGATAAAGGCAAATCTATAGTTCAGACCAGTCGACTGAACCCACTCATAAGTCGCCTGTCCAGAGGTACTAAGTCTCATTCAACAAGACAAACACCTCAGATAAGTCGGCCTATACTACCTCACAGTCGACTGAAAGGTATAATAAAGTCGACTTGACAGAGCAAAAATGTATAGGTTCTAGTCAACCTGAGTCTGAAAGATAGAATTACCTATATTAATTCATATATGCTTACTGTATGTAATTCTGCTAATTATATTTCTGCTTATGGTGGAAAATCAAACTCTTCTAGGGTTTAGTTTCCAAACAACTAATCTATTTTGGACCCAATGAAAATGGTACCATATTCACATAGAATATTTTATAGGTACCTAAGAGAGATCGTTGGATACTTGACAGCAGATGCTCAAAGCACATGAATGGTCATGCCAACCCCCTATCCTCCATTCAAGATATTGATGGAGGAACAGTCACATTTGGTGACAACAACAAAGAAAAAGTCATTGGCGAGCGGGAGGCTAGAATGGGAGGTTGCGCTCGGGGATGAGCGTAAGCCTGAGGTGGAGCGGGCTGGCGACGAGCGGGGAGGGGTCGCAGAGATGATGGAGGAAGATGATGGGGGAGTGGGTCTCTATTGGGTTTTTGGAACAGAGAGGAGGAGAGAGGAAGACGGGGAGGGAGAGAGAAAGAACAGGGTGGGGGAGAGGGTTTTAATAGAAAATAATATATAATATAATAAATGGGTAGTTATTATGAGAGTGGGGGTTATGGGGGTTACGGGATAAGAAGAGTTGAGAATGTGAGGGGTCGTGGGCAGTTGAGGACATGAGAGAAATGTGGGGGTTGGTTAGAAAGAGTGGGGGTTTGAATACAATCACATAGGATTGAGCCTATAGATATATATATATATATATATGAGTACTGGGTTTGGATTTGGGCTTTAAATAATTGGGCTTGGGCTTTAAATCATTTAAATATTAAATAGTTGAATAATTAAATATTGGGCTTCATAAAGTAGTTTGAATAATTAATTAAGAAAGAATAGATTCAAGATACTAAGAATTTAAAATACGGAAAAATATTTGAAAAAAATACGTATTAACGGAAACAGGGGTTACATTTATCTTCCTCACACACATAAGCGTTGATCTCCCGAAGTTCAGATAATACCTTATTGAACTCTGTAATGTGGTCTTGGAGATCGGTACCTTTCTTCATAGATAAACGAAACAACTTCCTCTTCCAATGCATCCGATCTAATAATGACGAACCAGAGTAGTCAGCTATGAGTTTTTTCCACAAACTCACCGCATCAGTTTCTTCATGAAATTTGCACTTGACCTCGTCCGTCAATGATAGTTGTATCATACTTATGGCTCTTCCACGAATATCTTCCCAAACATCCTCCTTCACATCGGATGGCTTTTCTTTCTTCTTAACAGCTAGCTGCAAACGTTCTTGAACAAAGACATCATACATGTCAACCTTCCAAAAATTAAAATTGATCTTTCCATCGAACTGCTTATTCTTCAAAATACTGTGGCCTGTCATCTTAACCAAGGAACACAGCAACCTGAAACTCTGATATCAGTTGTTGGGATTGGGGCATCAACGAACGCCCGTTGTCGCAGCGGAACTAAATAGAGCAATGATGAAGTCAAAGTAGATGAGACGAATCAATTGAGCAAGCAAGTAGATCCACCAATCCAACACAAACACAACGAAGATTTATCCATGTTAGTTTTTTCTTAATCCGGGGGAAAATATAGGGAGATCTAATATTTAACTAGAAGAGATTATAAGGAGTTATGATTCACTCAATATAAGGAATTAAACTCACTCACCAAAAACTATCTCTCTCTCGAGCATCTCTTTGTAATGGACAAAATAATCTATAAAGCATTCTCTTCTCATATTGGAGGAGTTTACAATATATATACAAGAATAGAGAGAAACCTAAGTCTAATCTTGATTCTCAGTCGGCCGATATAACCTGGAAAAGAAGTAATTGAATAGGAGCCGTACGATTTAACTTGGAGTTGAAGATTGGGCTGAAACGACCTAACAAATCGAGGTCCAAAACGAACACAGCGCTGCGGTCGGTCGATTGATCGTCCAACAAGACCGGTCGACCGTCCTTCTTTCGGCTAAACCCTGTGCAACTGCGGTCGGGGGTACGGTCGACCGCAACTTTGGACAGTCGATTGCAACTCTGCCTGCACTATTGCTTTGTTTTCTTCTACTCTCTTCGACGTTTCGACCTCTGTGCTTCATCGTACCTTATTCTAATCTGAACCACGAGTATTCAAGACACATTCCTAACAGTGCTGCCCACACATTTATTAGAACTAAATTTTATGCTTCATAACAGAAAATCTACAGATGAAATTACGAATATACGAATTATTTCTATCAAGCCAAAGAGTCTACAAAGTAGCCACAACAGAATTATTCCACACAGTTCTATTATCTTTCCTAATCATTCCCTGTGTCTTGGAGCCCCCTAACTTGGCAGTTGAGTTGAGATACTTTCCTAACCCAAACCCCAAACCCCAAACCAGTGACCTCCCATGCTAACATGGCCTTAGGACAGGAGAAAAGAATGTGACAGGAGAGAAGAGTATGATCTCTCCTTTCATTCCACTCATCTCATTATTTGCTTCCCTTTTCACTGTGTTGTCACATTTCTCAATAATTTGCGTCCTCTTTTTAGGTGTAAGCTGTTGAAGGAAGACCAAAATAGTTGTGGTCTCATGAAAAGCCACAAGTTAATCTGTGGATAAAAATTGTGCAAAGATGCTCTCTCTTTTTCTCATTTGGCCGTAGCCCCTCCATTGAGAAAAAAAAGTTGATGTTATGTTTACTTGTGAACACGATCGTAGTTGGTATTAGCTGTGCACTGCTCTCTTTAACTTTTAAAGTTATAATGGCTTATCTCAGTTTTGAAAATCTATACCTTTAACTTAGCTAGGAATAATTCAGCTCCAAGAAAGATATTTTTAACCACAACAAATACTTACAAGTGCCTCTTATTTGTCAAAACTTGCTCAAAAGAAACATATAACACGAGCATATACAGGACCGGCCCTGAGTTTCCGGGAGCCCTAGGTGAATTTCCGACATGGGGGCCCCTAATAACATATAATTTTTTTTACGCGCAAAATACGTGCCTATATTTACAAGAGAAGTTCAAATTTGGGACCCCTAAAATCGCGAAATCTCCGGGACCTAAGGCGGCCGTCTTACCTGCCTCCATGGTAGGGCCGGCCCTGAGCATATATCTAAGTCTAATAAGTTGTGCTTAGGATTCATTGAGTGTATAGATGTGACTATTGTTGTACTTTGTTGTTGGCTACCTAACAAGTAACAACCCTCCTTTATTCTGATTTGTGACAGATAATGAAAAAATTGAAACTTTAAGCAAAACACTGACAGAGTTATAAAGTCTACTAAGTAAAAACCGGAAAGGCGAACATCCACCCTATTCATGCACACCTTATATCTTATGTTCAATGTATCTATATGCAGCACAATCACACACACACACACACTAATAACACTCTCAAAATTATTAAAAATAAAACACTAAATATCGATCAAGTATATGACTCTTCCAACACAACACACAAAAAACATGGTAGCTTTCCTCCCATCTTGTTTCCCTTTGATCATTGGTCTGTGGTCCTGCTCTTCATTAGACTCTTTATCCAACCCCTCCTCCTCCTCCCTTCCACCTTACTCACTATCGCGACGTGGGTCCCACCGCCTTTCCTCGACCCCTTCCACCGTGCCAGGTGGAGCAGCTGCCCAATCCTCTTCTGCCACCTCAGCGACCCCCGAGCCTCTACATGCTGCACCATAGCACTCTTCTCTGTTGTTTTCATCTCCTTTCCTAAGTCTTTTGAGATATCTGCCTCCTTCTTGCTCTCCCATGATTCCTGACCATTGTTTTCAAGCTTCATCGATATAAACGAATCTGACAAATGTAAAACAAGTATAAAAATTGATCACCATTTGTATAGTACTACTACATTATCATGATATCCATAATTCAATACAATTGGCATCCGTAACACAAGAAAATGAACCATAAAAAACAAAAATTAAAGTATATATAACATATATGCAAAATAATTAAGCTTTACCTTCAAGACTGGCAATGGAATCTTGATCGGAATTGTGATCAGGGTCATGGTGATTGAGTTCATGGCGACCGAGGAAGGAACCAAGAACAAATATCTTAGTAAGGGTGAACTTTGGTTTCCTTCTTAGCAATCTGAATGCTCTATTCGAACAATTCTTGGAGATAGGGAGGTTTCCTTGCTTTGCTGACAAATTGAGTAGCCTTTCTCTCAAGCAAACAGCGCATATCCCTACGATCATCTCTTTCGGATGGAGATAACAGTGTGGATTGTACCCATCTCCTGCATAATTGTTCATATCGATAGCTAGTAGAGGCCGAAGAGCGAGTGAGTAAATGAGGGAAGAAGAAGAGGCAATATATATATATATATATATATATATATATATATATATATATATATAGGAAAGCAAGGAACAAATGCATGTTTGAATGTATATGGGGAAAAGTTGGATTCTTGAGATGTAGCTAACTAGCTATTATTAGAGCTCACAACTATTGTCCAAGTCCAGAGGTATATAGCCATATCTAAGCATATCCATACTATTTTTTCGAATCAAACTTATCTTTATTATTATAACTAGAAAATATTATAACTAGAAAAGAGTTTGTAAAGCTTTTGTGGCACATGCACTGCACATACTAGTGTGCGTGCACTGGCCACGCGTTGCTAATTTAGCAAATAACTCGTTTCCAATAAAGTTCACCAATTATTGCGTGCACATGAATTTGGTTTTCTCGAGAAAATTAGTGAACATTATTAAACATTTTTTTTTTACAATATTCACCAATTTCTATATGTATATGGTATTAAAATAGAAATTAAGTCAAAAGCGTACATTTTACGTGTCACAATTCTACTATATTTTAATGAGAATTGTATTTTTTTCAATTCAGAGACAGCAGTCAAAAGAAATGTCGCTTTTTGAGACATATTAGGTAGAAGACCTAGTAAATGTTTAATTAGTAGAATAAACAGTAGGGAGTTGGATGCAAAAGTCTATGCTATCAATTAATTATCATACAAAAGAAGCTTCAATATTCTGGAAGAATGGACTATCCTGAGATCAAACTAGTGAAGGTCTCAAAGGATCAAATAGAAAGATCTAATCCTACCTATAAAACAGTGGAAAATCAATCATTCAGTCAAATGGATAAGTAAAGAGGGAAAAAAGAAATCACCATTAGCAGTTGTAACTCGGTAAATACTGCAAAAATGTGTTCAATATACGCTTAAACATACCAAATGCTGATAAGATACATACCTTTACGGTCATGTGGTCCAGGGAGAGAATGCACAAGTCCAAATCAAACTTAAGTATGTGGTACCAAATCAACTTTTCTGAAACTCAAACAATTTGCCATGGCCAATGCCATTATAGTTCGCATAAAACAAAATCTAAACTATTGGATACAATTACTTACTACTCTAAATAGTGAAAATGATAACAGAGCTGAGCCTCTTACAGTAATGGTTGAACTGAGTGAAATCATGCAAGAAGCCTGGAGTTTGAATATTGTTTGCGTTAAGTTGTCACAGGACTTGTATGCAAGTTGCATTAGTTATGTCTGTAGACAAAAACTAAATCAATTAATTAGAAAAGCTATGATAATCAGTAAAAATTAGTGCTTATTTGGACATCATTCAGTAAGAGAATCTGAAGCAAATAGAGATGACCAACCATTACCACAAAGCACTGATTCAATGGATGGGAAAAGTGAAGTATTGGTTGTTCAAAGGATGAGGGGGAAAAGGGCCAGCTGTTGGAGAAACCCATATGCACATGGGTTTTGTCCAAAGGCCAAATTCAAATCTACAAGCCGAAAGAAGGAGCAATTAATGCCTTCTTCTTATCCTGTAACTTCCCTCCTATTATTAAGTTCCTTTAGCAGAGGAAGGTGGTGAGAACATGATCAGCAATAATTGGTCCAGTTGTTCGGGTTTTGGCCTCAAATACACGTAGACACTGAGTACTTGAAGTTGGAGAAGAAGAGGAGGCAAAGAAAAAAGAGAAGACAAACAAGAAGTAAAAGAATGCAATCTGGAGAGTTGCAGTCGACCGATCGGGGGGTGCGGTCGACCGACCCAAGCTGCTGAAAGTTCTTCGAGTGTACAGGTCCAACAGAGGAGGGGACGGACGACCGTGCAGTCGACCGGTCGTGTCTCGGGTTTGGCTCTACACGTTGTGGTCGATCGACCTTGGGGGTGCGATCGACTGACTTCGGCGCTGATTGTTTTTGGGCTTACGAGTTTAAGGCCCAATTGCTGGATTTATGTTTTTCTTTTAGGATTTACTTGGGGGTTATATATATGGCTGTAAACTCTAGGATTTGTAACATCAGATTAGAGAGATTTGGTGAGCTGTTATTATTGTTCAACTTCAAGAGGGGATTGTGCCGAGTGTTTCAAAGGTGAGAGAGAGACTGAGAGTTGTAATCTCTTTTGTAATCTTTGTATTTCTTGGGGAATAAGAAGTATTGGTTATCTCTGCATATTGATTGTGTTCTTATGAGATCTTGCATATATTGTGGTGGCTTGTTCTTGGTTCATCTAAGTCTTAGGAGTTTCTATTGCTTGTGGTGTATTTTCGCTATTAGCACTACGAGTTGTGGTGGATTCTTCAACACCAGTATTATTCATCATGTTTCTCAACCTCAGAATTCTATGGCTTACATCAAACTTCAAGCGAATCATGCAACTTCATAATAACCAGGATTTATGGAGAGGGTCTTAGCGTTTTCTCTCCTTAATACTTGATCAAAGAATTAGATTTCTCCCTGTTTTCAAAAAAGATGGGTCTGATATGTACTCATAAGATGATTTCAGGAATTGAATTTTACTTCATTTATGTTGAAAACATATTTGGGGGAAAATAATTGTTATTCTTATTCATATATTTCTCTACTGTATACATATATATATAAGAGTTACATTCTTGGAGAATAAGAAAGGAGATTGAGAGAAGATTGGGGAGATGAGAGATTTGGAAAATTTGTCTCCTATAGATTAGGAAACAGAATATACAATTACTATATTTCAACACCCCCCTCAAGTTGGTGCATAGATATTGAATATACTCAACTTGTCAACAAATTTCAAGAAAAGCCGATTCGAAACTGCCTTGGTTAGGATATCTGCGAGCTGATCTTTTGACTTCACTTTCAATATCTCAATGACTTTCTGATATATTTTTTCTTTGATGAAGAATCTGTCCACCTCTACATGTTTCGTTCTATCATACTGAACTTGGTTAGCAGCAATATCACACACTGCTTAACTATCACAATATACTTTCATAGGTTCATTCGGACCATAGCCTAAGTCCTACAATAAGAGTTTCAGCCATAAAGCTTCCTCTATACTTAAAGCTACTCCGCGATACCCAGCCTCTGCGCTAGAGCGCGCAACAACATTTTGCTTCTTGCTCCTCCATGTAACTAAATTTCCTCAAACAAAGGTGAAGTATCCTGAAGCGGAGCGCCTATCAATTATAGATCCTACCCAATCAACATCTACATATGTCTCAACCTTCAAGTGACCATGTTTCGCAAATAAGACCCATTTTCCTGAAACAGACTTAATATATCTTATAATTCTCATCACCGTATTCATATGTTGTTCCCGAGGCGCATGCATAAACTGAGTTACCACACTTAAAGCATATGACAAATCTGGCCGTGTATGTGCAAGATACATCAGCCATCAACCAATCTCTGATATCTTTCCTTATCACAAGGTACATGATCAGCTTCGTTGCACAGTTTTAGTCCTTCTAACGGTGTACTAATCGGCTGACAAACGAATATTCCAGTTTCCTTTAATAAATCAAGAGTATACTTTCTTTGAGAGAAAAATATCCCCTTTCTTGAGCGAGAAACTTCAATACCAAGGAAGTATCTCAAAGAGCCAAGATCTTTCATTTCGAACTCTTGTGACAAATAGTTCTTTAATGCCTTCCTCTCCTCGGGATCATCTCCAGTTACTATCATATCATCCACATAAATAATGAGAGCAGTAATTTTACCTTCTTTCCTTTTTAGGAACAGAGTATGATCTGAATTACTTTGATAGTATCCGAATGTCCTCATTGATTTTGTAAATCTCCCAAACCAAGCTCTTGGCGACTGCTTAAGTTCATACAATGCTTTCTTCAAACGACATACTTTATTGCTGTGTTGGACTGGTCTGTTCAACATGGTGGAAGATCCATATAAACCTCTTCTGTCAATTCCCCATGCAAAAATGCATTCTTCACATCAAATTGCTCCAACGGCCAATCAAGATTTGCAACAAGCGACAGTAGAACTCGAACAGTATTGAATTTTGCCACAGGTGCGAATGTATCTTTATAATCAATTCCATATGTTTGAGTGTATCCTTTGGCAACCAGCCTTGCTTTGTATCGCTCTATTGAACCATCAGACTTATACTTCACCGTATAAATCCATCTGCATCCTACTGGCTTATTCCCTGCTGGCAGCTCGACTATCTCCCAAGTCTCATTCTTTTTCAAGGACTTCATCTCCTTATCCATAGCTGCTTTCCACCTTGGATCAGTAAGGGCTTCCTACACACTGTTAGGAATAGATACAGTAGATAATTGATTTACAAATGACTTATTTGATTCTGATAAGTGATGAGTGGATACATAATTACTCATGGGATATTTTACGTTACTAGTGGGATCAGGTTCATAAGTAGATTTTGGAATACCTTTATTAGTACGGTGCGGGAGTTCTCTTCTAAGAGCTTCGGACAATGATGACGATTGGTTTTGGGGTTCTGACGGTTCACTCTCACTGAAATTCGGTACTGGTTGCAATTCTTCAGGAGGGTCTTCTTTCCTTGGTTGCACTTATTCATGAGGGTCTTCCTTTCTTGCTAGGTCTTCATTCAAGTGTTCGCCATTATTTGTATCCAGTTGTTCGTTTTGACTAGTAATTACTTCATCATACCCAAGAGTCTGAACTTCACTAACCCCTTCATCATACCTAAGAGTCTGAACTTCAATAACTCCTTGATCATACCCAAGAGTCTGAACATCACTTCAGTACTCCCCCTTAAGTTCATTCGAAGAAGAAGAAAAATACATCTCATCTTCATGGAACACAATATCCATAGTCACAAATATTTTTTGAGTTGGTGGATGATAGCACTGATACCCTTTCTTATTCTGTGCATATTCCACGAAAACACAGCTGACAGCTCGGGGAGTTAACTTATTGCGTTCATGTTGATGAAAATAAACAAATACAACACACCCAAACACACGAGGTGGTAAGTTGATGACTTTTGGTGCATTCACAGCTTCGGTTATTGCTTGAAATGGTGTGAGGAAGTTTAGGATACTAGATGAAACTCGGTTGATTAAGTATGAAGCAAAAGCAAGTGCTTTTCCCTAATAAATGAGTGGCATATTTCCATGGATAAGAGAAGCACGGACCACCTCGAGCAAGTGTCTATTTTTTTTTTCTGCAACCCCATTCTGTTGTGGTGTATATGAGCAGGTAGTCTGGTGAATAACGTTGTGTTCCACCAAATATTGTTGTAGATTCGAACTCAGGTACTCTCTGCCATTATCACTCCTAAGAACTTAAATTTGTGATTTATACTGAATCATAACATGCTTGTGAAATTTCTGAAACAAGCCACTAACTTTACTTTTCGACTTCATCAAACAAATCTAGGTCATACGAGTACAATCATCAATAAATTTCACAAATCATTTGTCTCCTTTGAATGTAGTGGTTTTGGATGGACCCCAAATATCAGAATGAACAATCATAATTGGAAGAGAGCTTCTACTTGGACTTCGAGGAAAAGAGACACGGTGACCTTTTGCGAGTTCACACACATCACACCGAAAGGCAGAAATATCCAACTTCAAAAATAAACTTGGAAATAATTTCTTCAAATAACCAAAAGAAGTATGCCTTAGACGTCGATGCCATAGCCAAATATCTGATTTCTTCTTCTCATCTTCGGATCCTTCCACACTTAGAGCTTGAGTCAACTTGCTTGAACTTTCAGATTCTAGATCCAGGTAATAGAGCTTCTCGTATCTAACCCCATAACCAATCGTCTTGCGAGTCCGAATATCCTTAAACACACAATGTGAAGGCCAAAAGACTACAATACAATGTAAGGCAGTAGTTATTTGAGCAACAGATAATAGGTTAAAATTCAAGGATGACACAACTAGGACAGTATCTAAGATTAGGTTATTTGTGAGAGGTATGGTACCCTCGCCAGTAACAGTGGCAGGATCACCATTGGCAGTTGACACAGTTGATTTGGTGGATGGTTGAAAATTTTGAACTTGTCTAGAATCAAAAGTCATATGGTCGGTAGTACCCGAATCAATTATCCATGCATTATTCATAACAGAGGCAGAAATATTAAATACCTTACCATTATTACTTGCAGCTGTAACTAATGTAGAGGCGAGTCCAATATTCTTCTCAGCTCCATCAGTTTGTTCCATGGTAGCGGCACAAGAAAAACAATGGATCTGATCTTCAGCAACCAATAGAAAACGACACAACTTGGCCAAGAACAGCTCCAAGTCTTCAACAAACTGCAAATGAAAATTTTGATCTTCAACACACTAGATCTTTAGCATCAACAAACAACGGATCTGGATCGAACTGATCTGATCTGATCTCAGATTGCAAAGTGGTGGTGGTGTCGGGCTTGAACGTGGTGACGACGGCAGGAGGGGGTGTCGGGGTGCTCGGGAAGAAGGAAGGGATGTCGGAGCAGACAAGGTCCCAGAGGTCAGGGGTGAGCCGGGTGGTGCGTAAAAGGTCGAAGGCAAGCTTTTTGGAGACGGCGGAGGAAGGTCGAGGTCGGAGCGGATGCCGGAGCAGGCGAGGAAAAGATGTCGGGAGTTGGTCGACGACGGGATCTGGGTCAACGACAGCTTTGGGAGAGGATTCTTGAACGACGACGGATTCTTGAACGACGGAGAGGATCAGGGACGACGAAGGCTTTGGGATCTGGGATCTGGGATCTGGGACGACGACGGAGTTGTTGTGAGACGACAGATTCGGGGTTCGGGGTCGATGCCTTGACGACGACAGAGAGAGGCGTCGGGGGTTCGGAGATGTCGGTGACTAGTCGGGATCGGGTCGAGATGGAGGTGTCAGATCCGATCACCTCCGTCTCTTCTTCTTTTTCAACTAGCCTAGATCTTGTTAGGCTCTGATACCATGCTGAAAACAGATTTGGGGGTTCTTATTCATATATTTCTCTACTGTATACATCT
Source organism: Hemerocallis citrina (assembly GCA_017893485.1). NCBI lineage: Eukaryota > Viridiplantae > Streptophyta > Magnoliopsida > Asparagales > Asphodelaceae > Hemerocallis > Hemerocallis citrina. Next base: position 127,819,239 of record CM030362.1, read on the forward strand.
ATATATAAGAATTACATTTTTGGAGAAGAAGAAAGGAGATTGAGAGAAGATTGGGGAGATGAGAGATTTGGGCAATCTGTCTCCTTTAGATTAGGAAACAGAATATACAATTACTATATTTTAACAATTTAAACGAAACATCATTGTACTTTTATTTCATACCGCTATAGAATCCCTTCAACTCCTAGTGAAATATCTGGGGTTTTGCTAACAAGGTGGTAAAAGTTCCAAACTAGATTTACTATCCAAGAACAAGGATTTTATGTTGCTAGAAGGTTTGGCAGGTTTCATCGTCTGCCTATGGACACCCTTAATTGTGGACGAGTTAACAATAACTAATGTTTCTTGCTAACATCCATCAACTATCCACATATTATGAGATCATGACATTTTCTACTCCATACATTTTGGTGTCCAGGTGGTGCTTGCTAATAGCTGCAAATTTTGTATGCTTTCATTGGGTGATAGAAAATAGTTAGCAATGATGATACAGGAGTAGTACAGTGGTACAATAGTGAAGCAAATAATTCCGGATACTACATTCATTTTTACTTGTGTTGCGCTCTTAGATCAATATGGACGGTATAGTTTTTTGTTATCCTTAATGTTTTTCAACACAAATTTGTAGTAACATTAGGTGTAGAAGGTATTCTAGTTTCTAATTTGGAGTATTGTGTAGTTGAGCATACCTCAGCTGTTGGTATCTCAATTTGCTTATGTATAAAGAATGAATAGACTTAATAATGGCATGAAGAACTGGGTTAAAATCAGGTTTGATGTTTATATTTTGATGAATCTTGAATAAGTTGACTCAATCATATTGTTGGGTTTTGGATATTTCCATTCAGAAACCCAACTCCCCATCAAGTGGCCCAATATGTGACACATGCGGATTTAGTTAATAGTAACAGTCTGATAAGCGTGACGGTCGGTTCCTTCAAAACTAACTTCTTTTGAAACATCCTCTCCTCCCCCCCCCCCCCCTCCCCCCCCCCCCCCCCCCCTGCGTTTGGTATTTTCCTGTACGGTCCATCGAGATGAGCAGTACTATAGATATCCATGTAAAATCTCAAGAAGTAGATGATAATAAAGTATTTAGACTTCCATCATTTTGAACATTAGGAAAACCAACTGTGGTGTTCAATGTCTTATAGGGTTTCATAGTGTTTTGCCCGAATGAAAGAAATCATTGCTTATCATCAAGGGATATGAGATGTTCTTGAAATGTAGTAAGTAGTTTTATGTATATTCTGTTTCCTAATCTATAGGAAACAGATTTCTCAAATTTCTCACCCATCAATCTTCTCTCAATCTCCTTTCTTCTCCTCCAAGATTGTAATCCGTATATATATATGTATACTGTAAAGAATAAAAAACAAGAAGAATAATAAAGATTTTCCCCCAAATCTGTTTTCAACATGGTATCAGAGCCTAACAAGATCTAGGCTAGTTGAAGAAAAAGAAAAGGCGGGCCTCTCTGTCGTCGTCGCCCCCCTCTGTCATCGTCCCAACATCTCCGAACCCCCGTCGCCACTCTGTCGTCGTCGAGGCCTCCGATCCATCCAAATCTCCGGCGACCCCTTCTCTCGGCCGCCGCACACCCCGTCGCCTCATCCAACCCACCGTCATCCTCCCGCTCGAGCCTCCTCAATCGACACCCCACCTGCCGTCCTCCTTTCCCGTCGAGCCCTCGCCCAAGCTCTTCCCCTATCTTCTCCGACCACCCGGACGACCACCACCAGACTTTCCGGCGACGACCCCCCGACCTCTCCTCCTTTGTCCCCTGTTCCCATCGACGATCCCGTTGCCTGTTTCCGTCGAATGCCAGCATCAGCGACGCCCAGATCCCTCGCCATCGACCCCCCCTTTGCTCCTCGTCGCCCCCAGCGATGCCGCCATCTCGTCGACATCAGTCGTCGACCCGCAGTCGTCCAGATCCTCCTTGCCACTATTGCTGCCATTGTTCTCTCTCTCTTGCTGTTGATTGCCTTGATGTCGATTGCTTGTGCTGTCTGTGGTGATCTTGGCCCGTCATCATCCAAGTGTTAGAACTTGCTGTGGTGCTTGAACTCTCCTGGAGACGCCATCCATTCCCACAGATCTGTTACTGTTCTCGTGTTGTCCCTCCCTGCTAACAACTTGTTCTCCTTGTTGTGTTGCATGGGACAATATCTGTATGAGTCAAGGAAGTGTACTCATTGTGGTAAGATCGACCACACGAAAGATCGTTGTTATAAGATTATCGGCTATCCGGAGATCTGGGATCATAGCAGGAAAATTTGGGAGAACACTTGCAATCAACCCACTGTCGTAGGTGTAGTTGCTGATCGTGCTGCTGCAGGTAATGATGATAAGGTTTTTAATATTTCTGGCTCTGTTATGAATAATGCATGGATAATTGATTCGAGTGCTACCGACCATATGACTTTTGATTCTAGACAAATTCAAAATTTTCAACCTTCCACCAAATTAACTGTGTCCACTGTCAATGGTGATCCTGCCACTGTTACTAGCGAGGGTACCATACATCTTACAAACAACCTAACCTTAGATACTGCCCTAGTTGTGCCATCCTTGAATTTTAACATATTATCTGTTGCTTAAATAACTACCTGCCTTACATTGTATTATAATCTTTTGGCATTCACATTGTGTGTTTAAGGATATTCGGACTCGCAAGACGATTGGTTATGGGGTTAGACACGGAAAGCTCTATTACCTGGATTTAGAATCTGAAAGTTCAAGCAAGCTGACTCAAGCTCTAAATGTGGAAGAATCCGAAGATGAGAAGAAGAAATCAGATATTTGGCTATGACATCGACGTATAGGGCATGCTTCTTTTGGTTATTTGAAGAAATTATTTTCAAGTTTATTTTTGAAGTTGAATATTTCTACCTTTCGGTGTGATGTGTGTGAACTGGCAAAAAGTCACCGTGTCTCTTTTCCTCCAAGTCCAAGTAGAAGCCCTCTTCCATTTATGATTATCTATTCTGATGTTTGGGGTCCATCCAAAACCACTACATTTGGAGAAGCCAAATGGTTTGTGACATTTATTGATGACTGTACTCGCACGACCTGGATTTGTTTGATGAACTCGAAAAGTGAAGTTAGTGGCTTGTTTCAGAAATTTTACAAGCATGTTATGATTCAGTATAAATCACAGATTCAAGTTCTTAGGAGTGATAATGGCGAAGAGTACCTGAGTTCGAATCTGCAATAATATTTGGTGGAACACGGCATTGTTCACCAGACTATATGCTCATATATACCTTAACAAAATGAGATTACAGAAAGAAAATATAGACACTTGCTCGAGGTGGTCCGTGCTTCTCTTATCCATGAAAATATGCCACTCATTTATTGGGAGAAAGCCCTTGCTTCGGCTACATACTTAATCAACCAGTTCCCTCTAGTATCCTAAACTTCCTCACACCATTTCAAGCATTAACTGAAGCTGTGAATGCACCAAAAGTCGTCAACTTGCCACCTCGTGTGTTTGGGTGTTGCATTTGTTCATTTTCATCAACATGAACGCAATAAGTTAACTGCTCGAGCTGTCCGCTGTGTTTTCGTGGGATATGCACTGGATAAGAAAGGGTACCGGTGCTATCACCCACCAACTCAAAGGATATTTGTGGCTATAGATGTTGTGTTAGATGAAGATGAGATGTAATTTTAATCTTCTACGACTGAACTTTAAGGGGAGTACCGAAGTGAAGTTCAGACTCTTGGGTATGATGAAAGGGTTAGTAAAGTTCAAACTCTTGGGTATAAAGAAGTAATTACCAGTTAGAACGAACAACTGGATACAAATAATGACGAACACTTGAATGACCTAGAAAGGGAGGAAGACCCTCACGAAGAAGTGCAACAAAGGAAAGAAGTCCCTCTTGAAGAAGACCCTCTTGAAGAATTGCAACCAGTACCAAATCTCAGTGAGAGTGAACCGTCAGAACCCCAAAACTAATCGTCATCGTTGTTCGAAGCTCCTAGAAGAGAACCCCCGCACCGTACTAATAGAGGTTTTCCAAAACCCACTTATGAACCTGATTCTACTAGTAACATCAAATATCCCATAAGTAATTATATATCCACTCACCGCTTGTCGGAATCAAATAAGTCATTTGTAAATTAATTATCTACTGTATCTATTTCTAACAGTGTGCAGGAAGTCCTTACTGATCCAAGGTGGAAAGCAGCTATGAATGAGGAGATAAAGTCCTTGAAAAAGAATGAGACTTGGGAGATTGTTGAGCTGCCAGCAGGGAAGAAGCCAGTACGATGCAGATGGATTTATACGGTGAAGTATAAGTCCGATGGTTCAATAGAGCGATACAAAGCAAGGCTGGTTGCTAAAAGATATACTCAAACATATGAAATTGATTATGAAGATACATTCGAACTTGTGACAAAATTCAATACTGTTCGAGTCCTACTGTCACTTGCTGCAAATTTTGACTGGCCGTTGGAGCAATTTGATGTGAAGAATGCATTTTTTGCATGGGGAATTGACAGAGGAGGTTTATATGGATCTTCCACCAGGTTCGAACAGACCAGTCCAACACAGTAATAAAGTGTGTCGGTTGAGGAAGGTGTTATATGGTTTCAAACAGTCGCCAAGAGCTTGGTTTGGGGGTTTACAAAATCAATGAGGACATTCGGATATTGTCAGAGTAATTCAGATCATACCTTATTCCCTGAAAAGGAAAGAAGGCAAGATTACTGCTCTCATTATATATGTGGATGATATGATGTAACTGGAAATGATCCTGAGGAGAGAATGGTATTGAAGAGCTACTTGTCACAAGAGTTTGAAATGAAGGATCTTGGCCCTTTGAGATATTTTCTTGGTATTGAAGTTTCTCGCTCGAGAAATGGTATATTTCTGTCTCAAAGAAAGTATATTCTCAATTTATTGAAGGAAACTGGAATGTCTGCTTGTCAGCCGATTGGTACACCATTAGAAGAAGGACTGAAACTTTGCAACGAACTTGATCATGTGCCTTGTGATAAGGAAAGATATCAGAGATTGGTTGGACGACTGATGTATCTTGCGCATACACGGCCAGATTTATCATATGCTTTAAGTGTGGTAAGTCAGTTTATGCATGCACCTCAGGAAGATCACATGGATACAGTGATGAGAATTCTGAGATATATTAAGTCTGCTCCAGGAAAAGGAGTCCTATTTGCGAAACATGGTTACTTGAAGGTTGAGACATATATTGATGCTGATTAGGCAATATCTATAATTGATAGGCGCTCCACTTCAGGATACTTCACCTTTGTCGGAGGAAATATAGTTACATGGAGAAGCAAGAAGCAGAATGTTGTTGCACGCTCTAGTGCAGAGGCTGCGTATCGCGGAGTAGCTCTATGTATAGCGGAAGCTTTATGACTGAAACTCTTGTTGCAAGACGTAGGCTGTAGTCCGAATGAACCTATGAAGGTGTATTGCGATAGTCAAGCAGCATGTGATATTGCCGCCAATCCAATTCAACACGATAGGACGAAACATGTTGAGGTGGATAGATTCTTCATCAAGGAGAAATTAGATGAGAAAGTCATTGACATATCTAAAGTGAAGTCAGAAGATCAACTCACAGATATCCTGACCAAGACAGTTTCGAGTCAGCTCTTCTTGAAATTTGTTGACAAGTTGGGCATGTTCAATATCTATGCACCAACTTGAGGGGGAGTGTTAAAATGTAGTAAGTAGTAATATGTATATTCTGTTTCCTAATCTATAGGAAACAAATTCCCCAAATCTCTCACCCATCAATCTTCTCTCAATCTCGTTTCTTCTCCTCCAAGATTGTAATCCTTATATATAGATGTATACTGTAAAGAATAAAAAAAACAAGAAGAATAATAAAGATTTTCCCCCCAAATCTGTTGAAACAGATGCAATAGGCAAGCTTATACATGTTGATATCTGAATCCAGTATTGACCAAAGCAGATGCTGTAATTGATAGGTTATAACTGTATCGACATGCAGTAGAACATGGGTCTGCTCTATTCTATGATCAACACAAGCTACTTATAGCAAATAAACAAAAACAGTTCTCACGTATGTTGGAGAACATAAATAATGTTTTGCAACAAGATGCAATCTCTATCGAATAGTTCAACTTTGAGCTTGTCTTTGGGTTTTATCAGCACAACGATAGACAACAAAAACACTAACATCGAAGAATACACATAGAAACAGGAATACGAATGTAGTTACCTACTTTTCATCAAGCTTCTATTAGAACTCTGAGAATGTTTAGCATTCAAAATAGAGGTTTTATCAACAATAAAGAAAAAGGGAAATAACTTGCTCCGTGGTGCAAAACAGAACAAACCATGGATGCACACACGATTTGGACAAGGGTCTTCGTGGATATATGGAGCTATGGTTGGTTCTTTCCTGCAAAATGAACACCTAGTTAGAGATGGCCGAGGCCTGACCAAACCCCTTATGATGAAGAAGTCAGAAATTGAGAGCAAAACCAAGAAAGCAGAGAAGAGAGAGAAATAGTGAATGGGATTTACCTGGGAAGGACGTAACTGTAGAGAGTATAGTGGAGGCCGTGATACTATGCTCGACTCATGTATCTAACGTGTCTGAGCACACAGCGAGTGTTTGTGAGCTTCGGATTTACTCCCATGCTCATGGATGCCTCCGTCGTGGTCCGACACTACCTGTTCGGGACTCTTTATGTCCCATATCAGGTCGTAAAAATAGTTGTTCAAAGGGAAGAATTTGGAATCAATGATAGGATTTGTTAAACACTGAAAGGATACATAATAAAGCAGCATTTTAACAAAAGTTGACCCAGATCAGGACTTGTGTTTCATTAGTCTGGTACCTGCTGCATGAATTATCTGATTTGTTGCAAATAGGGCAAGGAAAATTTTCACCTCATATTATTATACACACGAGCTGAAGGGAAAGCAACGGTTTTTCAATTGCTATGTTGTCATTCACAATCTTTCACAGACATCTCAGTTCCATAAGACTAACAAGAGTAAGAATCCTTCAAAAACAACCATACTGTAAAGGATGATAATGTAACTTTGAAAGCACTTTGCCCCCCGCCCCCCCTCCCCCCCCCCCCAAATCAAAAATAAGAAAAAGAAAAACACATACACACACACACATACAATCATTGAGAATTAGAAATATCAGCTGATGATTCTGGGAACAAATACAGTTAAAGCATTACAAAGGGAAAAGAATATTGCACCAACCCAAGTAAATCTTAAACTAATTATACAACAGCAGTAAGAAATTAACTTAATCCATACACTGTGATGCGGGAATAGACAATTTACAACTGGCAGCAATACATAAACACAATATTGCAGATATTGGATCAAATTAATTTTCGATACTCTTGAGATGGCTGGTTCCAAACCTCCATAAAGCCTACAACGAAAACAGCGTTTGTTTTTCGGCTAGTAGTAAAAATTAAAGAGAGAAACCTCAAACAATATAAGAATGGTCTACATCACCTAATATCAATTACTTTTTAATTTAAATAACAATGAAAACTTGGAAAAAAAGAAGATCGCCTAGGAGTGTTTGGTTGGAGGGGAATGGAGGGGAGGGGAGGGGAGGGGAGGGAAGGGGTTTTTTAAAACTTTTCATGTTTGGTTCATTTTTTAGGAGGGGAGGGGAGGGAAATGGGGGGGTGCAACACCCCTCCTGAGCTAATTTTGGCTTCCCTCCAATGTTGGGGGGATTTGGAGGGAAGAGAAATTATGTATATTTTTTTAATGTGATTGGACTAAATTGTCCTTTTAGTTAGTTCTCTTTGATAAAGCTAAGATTGTCAATAATATAACGTGTAGGGTCACATGGAAAATGTTAAATGCTGTCTTGTCTATCACCATGAACCATCCATAAAAAAACTCAGTATTGGAAATGCATACTGGCATATCATTTATCGGTAGTATCGAAAGTTTACATGGTTAAAAGCCCAATCTGATAAAGCTTGTACATTTCAAAATATCCCACAAATTGATGTTCTATGATCAACTAGTTTTTCTCGTATTTATTAATTATATCATATTTCCATCCATTTTTTAGATACATATATGAATATTAAACACTGAGGAAAATCTCCAATGAATAAGATCAGAAGCTCAACTAATTCAATCGAATAATGGAAGTGGCACTGCGTCACGCACGCAGATACCAAAAGTTTGCAAAGTCACCATGACTGAGCATGATAGTTAAACACTAAGCATCTCAGATACTATAAGTTCATAAAATCACCAAAACTAAGCAAGTTTATTAAACAGTAAATATGTTGTATAATTTCATGCTTTGTACCTCAAAAAGATGAACCCCAAGACTGTATATATTAGAAGAGAAGGAGGAAGTACTCTTGTTTAGTTCCTCTGGACTAGCATACCATCTGTTTTCCAACTTCAAAAACTCTGGCATTGGCATCATGCAACCAGAACTAGATAAAGCACTACCAGGCATCCTATTACTTTCATATGATTCACCAAGTTTCTTCTGTTTGGGAGGTATCTACAATTTTCAATATCTGCTTAAACACATTCAACCTCTCGGCTTTATCCACCTTGCGAAGCCCTGTCTTCAACCATTCCCTCGATTTTGCCTTCTACTTCATTTCTGATACGAAAAGTTTCTTCCGAAAGGTTAAGGAAAGATGCAACACAGTAACTTGTCCCAAAGATTAGTTGGATTGGACATATCGATCACCTTGTGAAGGGTATAAAAGTAATTTTATTATAAAATCCATTTCCTCCTCTTATGAACCAAACAAGAAAATAATTATTTTCCATCCCCTCCCCTCCTTTGAACCAAACAGAGTATTCATTAAATCCCTCCCCTCCCTTTCCCTCCCCTCCCCTTTCCCTTCATTAAAATCCCTCCCCTCCCCTCCCCTCCCCTCCTTTGAACCAAACAGAGCCTATAAAATAAGCGAATGTGAAGGACCTGATGTGTCCTGAAGATAGTATTAAAGTTGGTCACCCGAATTAGGAAACCTGAATCTGGGAAAGAGCTAGGAAATGCTAACAAGCGGAAAGAGAATAGCATTAAGAAGAGGTACAGGTAAGAAGGGGTCAACAGTGTTAGATGGAAGAAAGGTTTGGGGGGTTTGGGTTTTCATAGGTTTTCATAGCAATGAAATCTAATAGACAATAAGAAATGCATTGGTCAAGGCATCTTGGGAATTTTCCTACTGATCCCTCCGATAGGCCTGATATTGCCTATAAATGGCAGCCGATAGCCCATAACAATACTGAGGTTTGGAACCATGGTATCACGGACTAATTTCAATTTTATCATATATAAGACATCTCCTATCAATATGACATCTGCTGATCACAAGGCTCCCTCCGAGAAATATTCGACAAAACAACTAAGTTCTTGACTCAACTATTCCTTGACAAGGAAAGTGTGCAACAAAGAGGGTTCCTCATAACCCTAAGAGCTCCAAAATTTCCTAGACTAAGAAAAAGTCTCGAATGATAAAGATGATTGATTCAACGATTTAAGGGACTAATATCAAATAAAGACAAATTTAAGGGATTATTTATCGCAAAAAAAAAAGTATACAAGTTTTAATCATTAAAATAGCCAGCAAGTTTATAGGGATCGCATGAACAAGATGAATATGTAAAATTAAAAGTAAGAAGTAGCAGGATAAGTAAGCCATACCCGTAGGTATCTCTCCATGTGCATACATTGAATCATCGTCATTTGGAACCCCCTGAAAGAAGAAAAAAGCACTAAGAGAAAGTCCTCAAGATGGGTATCCTAAGATAAGTTATAAACATAATTCCAAAATAATCCAAAAAATAACAAAACAAAGACTTATAAATATTGCTACATCTGGTATCTATACCTCAAAAGCACTAGTGTGCATTCCCATAAGATTTGTTAATTTTGCTTAAGAAAGCAGATGATTTGTTTGTTATTTGGAACTTTTAAACCATAACTACCTCTAATAGCATCTGTGGTCGTTTAAGTTAAGAAATGAGTATATGAAAATTTTAGAAATAGCAAATAGCGGAAACGCGGCAATCGTCTATACTCAAAAAATGAGTTTTTTTTTTTGTACGAAACGAAAGATGATATATCGTCTGAAGATTTACCGTAGAAAGTGAAAGAAAATGAGGGACGGCAGATGATCTGCAGTCTGATGAACTTAAAAAAAATAAAATTGTGAAGGATGGGAGATGATCACCCGTCTGATCACCCTTCCCACACAAAAAAAATTAATTTTTTCCCCCTCAAACGGCAGATCATTTGCCATCTTTACTTTTTTTTTTCCTCTTCCAGACGGCAGAAAACAAATCATATACAGTCCGACTATAAAACGACAGATGATCTTCCGATTTCTAAAATATGGATAAAGACATTTCTGCTACCAAATACAGTCGTCTCCTGTTCATTCGAAACCCAAAAAAATAGGTATATAGACGATGACTACAGCGATTTTTTCTTCAAAATATCTATTTTTTAGATATATAACCAACGACTACAGATGCTCTAATGGGTACTAAAAAAAAAGAATCCTCGACATGAAAATTTTGGCCTTTTGAGAACCTCCGCGTTAAATGTGCTATTTTGCTGCTGCATATATGCTAAGTAAGAATTCTTCTTTCTCTAGATACCGTACAATGACGCCATGTCTGCGAACGTGATCTGTGTGTGTTAAGAGTGTCATGTATCTGGGTCTGATTTTAGGTATTTTATCCTCTTATTTCATCATATTCTTTTCCATACCTATGATATTGTCCTCTTTCGCATACTTCTGTCAGGGTAGGAAATTTTGAATTTTTTGCCTTCATAGGTAGCATTGGTATAAATACCCGAAATCCAGATCCGATCCAGACCCGACCCAGACCTACGGGGCCAGGGCCGGGGCCGGGGCCAGGGCCCGGATCTTAAAATGCGACCCGTTGTACTTTCGGGTCTGGGTCCGGGTCCGCTAAAAAAAGACCCGACCCGGACGGGACCCGGACCCATTGAAAAAAACCAAAAATTCAACATAAAAATAAATATTCTATCCTCATCTCTCCCCTCCTTCCCCCTCAATTCTAAATCTTCACATTCCAAACTCAAAACTCATGCATTTTTCTTCTCTCCTATATTCTAAATCCTCAACTCACCGCCTCCGCTCGCCGCTCACACTCCCGCTCCTACCCGAACCGGTAGGGATATCTTAATAGGACCCGGACCCGGAACCGGACCCGGTCCTTACGGGTCCGGGTCCGGGTCCCAGTAGTGAAGGACCCGACCCGACCCGATACCAATGCTATTCATAGGCCACTTTTAAATATATTTGCGTTTTTTTTATACGACAGATAGAGCCTTATGGCTCCAGCCTAAAAAATATATAGCAATAAATAAAAAGTAGTATACAAAGACCAATTTTACAAGGAGTAAAACAAGGGAACAACAACAAACAGCAGTACAACAATATAGAAAAAGCCAAAGACAAGATTACAATCACAGCTGAATCACATAGCGACACAACCATAGGCACAACAAAACACATCAGAAAAACACCAGCCAGGCAGCAAGAAAACCGACAAGCAGCCCCTCCGCCCACAACAGATGAGGAACAGGAAAGGCCGCCGTGAACGGCTCAACACCGGTCCGGATCGGCATACACAAGAAGCAGAGGAGGGCTAAACCTCCAAAACCGAAATCAAAGGCAGCAGCACCCAGAAGCTGACTGGCACCTCACACTGCAACAAACACAGAAGAACAAAAACACCAAGCAACAAAATAGCGCGAACAGCGCTGGGCCTAACCCCAACTCAGAAAACGAATAGCAATAATCAGAATATAGGCAAAACAAAGGCAGCTCCCTCACTGCATCGCAGTCACAACCAAAATAGAAACAGAGCAAATGCAACCCCACTCACTGCAACGCAGACAGTAATTCGAATGCAACAAAAGAGCAGCAAAAGCATCTCAGGCCTCAAATGACAAACAACCAATCGAAGTACCCACACCGGGCACAACCAGAAACAAAGGAGCATTCACAGTGCAGTGAAATGGAAACAAGTAGACAATACCCAAGGTAAAGAGGAGCATAAATACACACCCCAATCAGGGACAAAACAACCAGAAGCCCAAACCAGCGACTGGGTTAAAGCGGAGCAACAAAACAACATATCCCAAACAAACAAAGCCAAAGAGCCAACAGATAAAGGCTCCCCAGAGGTAGGCAACCAAAAGAACACTTGAGTGCTTCCCCACATCCACCAGAAAACAAAATGAACAGCGATATAAAGACAAAAGTCTTATCCCTGCAAGAAAAGCAAAAGCCAAAAGAAATTAGGGAGTATTGGTATTGAGAATAGTAGCAGTAAGGAGACAGAACGTAAAAATACAGCAGCATCATCAAGCCTATCAAGGCTTAACCGCTGGACTTTGTGAGGTGGATGAACGGACGACCAATGCTTAGAGAAAAAAATAAATTCATCAACAATAGTATCAATAGGCTTAACGGCGTTATTAAAAATGCAATTATTTCTTTCTTTCCAGATAACCCAAATAATAGTCATAGTAGAAAGAATCCAAGACTTGCGATACTTTTTACACACAAATTGACAGTTCCAGCTATCAAGGAAGGGGGAAGAAAGGGAGCCTGCCAAGCCAGAATACAGATCTGCCAAAGCGGTTCGACAAAATCACAATGAAAAAATAGATGATCAGTGTCTTCGTGACTATGAAAGCATAAAGAACATAACTGACCTATAGCAAGATTCCTGTATTGAGAACTTCAACAGTTAGGAGCCTATTGTTAATAGTGAGCCAAGACAGGATCTTGGCCTTAAGCGGAGCACAACAGCTCAAAATGTTGTTAGCGAAAGGAGAGGATTCACCTCCATGGTTGAGAAAGTTATAAAAAGATTTAACCGAAAATGAACCAGATGTGGTCCAACGCCAAAAAAAATCTTCCTTGGGATGCCAATCATAGTTGTTTAAGAACGAAATGAGGTGAAGGAAGTTCGGCTCTAGATCGGGAGGGAGGTCATTAGAGAACGGAATAAACCAGTCTCTGATATTGTTATGAACTGAAAGATTGTCCGACACTTTAGCAGCAGGGTTGAGAGCGAGACGAAATAAAGCAGGATAAGCTGAAGCCAGCTTCAGGTTGCCTATCCAAAGGTGATTCCAGAACTGGGTCTTGGAACCATCAGCACAAACATGGTAAATAATACAATGGAAGGGATTTACAACTTTCCACACCCCTTTCCAAAACGACGAAGCTGTAGTCGAAAGAGAGGGACGGAACTCCCAAACCCTCTGACGTCGGAAGCAATTATAGGAAACCAGACAGGCCCAGGGAAGATGATCTTCCTTAAGCATCCTCCATAACCATTTTGCCAATAATGCTAAGTTTTGATTTCTAAGATTTATGACACCCAAACCTCCAGCTGCCTTAGAAGTGCAGACCAACTTCTAATTACAAAGATGAGAACCAGCTCTATATGTGTCTGAGCCAGACTAGAAGAAATTTCTTCTGATTTGGTCAATCCTGTTGATAACCCAAGAAGGAATGTAGAAAAAGGACATCATATATAAAGGGATAGAAAAGAGGACCACATTCACCAGAATCAATCTACCTCCTCTAGAAAGGTTTTTTCCGGTCCACACATTAAGTCTGGATTCAACTTTATCAATCATCGGGAGCCAATCCGATTTGTGCAACTTGTCCCATCTCAGAGGGATCCCAAGATACTTAACCGAGAAGGAAGAGGCGGTACAATTGAAGAAATTGGCAATCTCTAATTGACGATTGTTAGAACCTCCAAGCCAAAAAACGGATGATTTATGGAAGTTAATCGATAAGCCAAACACACTTTCGAAGATGTAAAGAAGGAGCTTAAGGTTACGAAGAGAGCACCCGTTGGGTTTGGCAAAGATAATAGTGTCGTCAGCATATTGAAGGTTGAGAATGCCTCAGAAGCTGTGAGAACCGCCAAGTCCCTCAATAGCATGAGCGTCCCAGGCATGCTTCAGTAATTTACTGAAGACATCCGCCACCAGAGTGAACAGAAGAGAGGAGATTGGATCGCCCTGATGAAGGCCACACTTACACTTGAATTTGTGGCCTTCTGAGCCATTAATAATAATGGAAGAGGTTCTAGCAAATAGGCTAGACTTAATCCAAGCAATCCACTTAGGGCCGAAACCCCTATGGAGAAGAATGTCGAATAGAAAGTCTCAGCTCACCTTATCGTAAGCCTTCTCAAAGTCTAATTTTAACATAATCCCTTCCGAATTGGATTTATGGCAATGGGAGATAATTTCTTGGGCGGAGGCTACACTGTCAAGAATAAAACGATCTTTAATGAAACCCGACTGGGCAGGATCAATCAGAAGGGAAATGATAAGGCTCAGGCGTTTCAAAATAACTTTCATAATGATCTTGAACGTAGTATTAAGGAGACTAATCGGCCTAAAATTAGCCACCGAATTCGCACCAATAATATTGGGAATGAGAATAATGTGAGCGTAATTAATACGATCAAAGGAGAAGGATCCTTGGTGAAGATCTGCGAACATTTCTAAGAGATCATCTTTAAGCTAATCCGAGAATTTTTGGAAAAAGAACGAAGGAAAGCCATCTGGACCTGGAGCAGAGTCACTTTTTAATGAGAAAACAACAGACTTAATCTCCTCCAAAGAAAAGGGGGCCTCCAAGCTAGATAAGTCATGAGCTTCGTGACCGTAAAGTTGCGCCCAATCAAGAAGAATGGACCGAGGTTGAGAGGAACCAAGAAGATTTTTATAGAAATGAAGAAAAGTTTCATGAAGGTCAGCATCCGAGTGCAGCTCAACACCGTCATTAATGATGGTAGAGATACGATTATACCATTGGCGGTGCGAAGCAAAGTTATGGAAGAAGGCGGTGTTACCGTCCCCTTCTTTGAGCCAACAAACTTCGGCCCGCTGCACCCATTTGATATGATCATTATGAAGAATAGAAGCAAATTCCCTTTTGTAGGAGCTCCTTTCATATCGAAGAGACTCAGAAATAGGAGCAAGCTGTTCAAGCTTATCAATTGCTTTAATAGTGGAGAGGAATAAGAGTTTAAGTTCATTAGCAAAGACAAATCTTTCTTTACGCCAGATCTTGCAGCCATATTTAATAGCATGCAGCTTAACCAGAATGCGACCTAATCTGTGAGACCCCGCGACAGAGGAGAGGCATTTGGAGATAAGGTTCACAAAGACCTGATCTTGCAGCCAGAATTTTCAAATCGAAATTTAAATAGCTTAGAGAAGTTATAGTTAGAGTGAAGAGCAATGGAAACGTGATCTAAAGATGGATTAGGCAAAACACAAGAGAAGGAGTTGTGGTTGAGAGATCGAATGCACTCGTTAAAGCGTCCGAGTTAGACGCTGCATTCCCAGATCTTTCGTAGGAGAATCGGGTGACATTAAAGTCACCACAAAAAAGCCAAAACCCATGAATTTTGTTATGGAAGGAATAAAATTCGTTCCAGAAAAGGTTGCGCCTGTCGGTAGAAGATGGACCATACACGGAGACAACTGTAAGACCACAGTTGAATTTGTGCCATTGTAGACCAACAATAAGAAAAAACGTTAGACGATGAACAGATATGACAGAAAAGCGGGACTCCATGAAGCCAAAAAGGATACCCCCACGCATATCAATCACATTAAGAGGGATCCAATTGGTGATTAACAAACCTCCAATGGCTCGAAGGAGAGCGGGGAAAGTAGAATCCAACTTGGATTCCTGAAGGGAGACCAAATCACAATGAGAGGAAGAAATAAGGTGGAGAAGAGCTTGTTGCTTGGACGGGCAGTGAAGACCCCGAATGTTCCAAGAGAGACTAATCATGAGCACGATTGAACTTGAAAGCTCTGGAGATTTCTCGTCTGCAAATGTTTTCAAATTCCACAAAGTGGGAAGAATCTACCACAAACCCCATACTAGTAGCAAGGTCTAACATGTCTGGATTAGACAAAGAGTCGAAGTGAACTTGGTAGACGGATCCAAGGGGTAAAGGCTTCAAGCCCTTACAGACAGGGGGAGGGATATCCAAGTTACGGATATGAGTAGCAAGGGAAGCTTTCGACTCGGAAGAAAAGAAATTATTATGTTTTGCCCTGAGCACTGGAACGTATGATAATAGGAGTCGATTTGTGAATCAGAGAGCGAGGAAGACAGGCAAATTTAGATCCGACTGGGGATGTAACAGCTTGAACCTGACCAGCTTGCGCCGGCAGTCTATTGGAGACTGAGGCATCAGAGCATAGATCAAGGGAAGGTAGGGAAGACGAAGTAGAGGAGTATCTCTTTGAATCAGTCAGGACTGGTAGAGTTGAAGGGGAAACGAGGATAGAAGAGTTAATAAGGAGAGGGGAGGTAGAAATAATAGAGGAGTTAGAATTGTGCTTCTGTTCTAAAAGAGAATGATGATAGTGAGGTAAAGAGAGAAAATTAGGAAAACACTAGCCCACGTTAACGAACATAAAAGTAGCAAGACAGAAATTAAGATCAAAATAAACAGGATAATAAAAAAATGACTATCACTAAAATCGCATAAGCATAGAGCTGAACAATCTGACCCATAACAAACATGCAATGCGAAAGGAGAATTAAAAAACAATACCTTGCGATGAGGAGAAGACTTAGCAAGCTCCGCTGCCTCTTCGGAGAGATGATCATCCTGATTGACCCAATCATCAGCCTTAGGCGCTGAAAGGGTAGCGGATTTAAAAGAAGCGCTCTTAGAAACTGGGGTCACTAAAGGAGATCCCTAAACTCCTTTAATGAACCTATCCCAATCCGACGAGAACTTTGGATTAATCTCCCAATCAGGCCATTTCGAATCTGAAGCCTGCACATGAACCTCAGAATGGGAAGAGGAGTGAGGAACATCCACAGAGGGAGCAGCGGGGATGGTAGCTTTAGATGTCGGAGACGGAGGGATAGAGGGGAGCAGCCAAGTAGAACTCCCAACAGCAGCATGCTGAAGCTTCGCAGCTGAAGTGGAAGGCAAGTCAGAACTGATCCAAACCAAAGTTAGGGCTTTGGAGGGCGATATATTGGAGGAAGGGGAGAAAGCAACACTTTTGTGCTGAAAAAGAACATTCTTTCTGGAGAACGACTTCTGGCTGCCCTTGGCCTTGGCCGAGGAGGACGGCAGAATAGAGGAGATGCCTGCAGCGAAGGAAAGAGCCGAAGCTCCAACAGAAATAGAGGGCACAGGGATACCAGCCTGAGGGAGAGTTTGACTCGCAAAACCTGAGGGAAGATCATGGTAGCTGATGGTGATAGGGAAAAGAGACTGGCCAATGCGCAGATTATAAGCAGAAACTCTCTCAGATGCAGGTGGGCAGAGGAACTCAGCATCAACAAGAAGACAGCCAGAGGCTAGAAAAGATGTAGCAGAAGTGCGAGTCAGGTCCTCGACGTAGCTGGCCATATCTACCACAAGGTGGGGGGTATCACAGAACGGCGGCAACCCAAGAAGAGTCACCTTATGGCAATAGCTAGTAAAGTTGGAGGAGAGACTCGCTGGTGAATCCACTTACGGATATAAAGGTTAACAGAACCTATGGAGAATGAGTTGATGGCCACCAGCTCATCAAGGACCTTAGAAGACGGGAAGATGATCACAACATCTCCATTAGAGCATGAATTAACAGCCCAAGTCCAGTCAGAGACGTTGCAGGTGTTGGAAAGGAACGAGTCTAGAGCTAAGTTGGTGATAAACCCTCCATTGAATGAAACGGCCCCATAACAGTCGAATTTGTTAATCTTGACAGCAATATTCGGAGAGGGTACATACACTAGAGTCACCTGAGATAGAACATCCGAAGTCGATGATGACGACAGAGAAGTTGGGGGCTCCGCTGGAGTAGGGGGGATGGGGGTGGAAAGGCTAGAGGGCACAGAGGGAGGGGGGGTACCCCCGCTGAAATGTGAAGAGACATAGGGGGGGGGGTAGGGAGAAAAGGGGAAGCACCGGAGAGTTTGGCCTTCTTCAAATTTTGAACCTCAGGGATCCTAGCCTAGAGGAAGGGGAGATCAAGCGCTGCCATGACTTGGTCAGAGATCAGAACCCCCAACGACAACCCCAGGAGTTGGTGAAGGGTGAAACATCGGTTCCGAGAGTGTCCAGGCTTGAGACAGAACAGACACCTCATATCAGAAGAACAAAAAGCTTTGAAGTGCCCGGTTTGGAAACACCGAAAGTAGCGGAGAGCGGTGGAGGAGGGGGAAGGAGAGAATCGAGAAGTAGAGGAGGCAATTGAACGAGGTGAACGGAGGCGAGATAGAGAGGGGCCTCAAATATTCGGAGAAGTAGGCCGCCCTCCAGAAGGGCCCAAAGTTGACTGAGTTGACAGCTGAATTTTTTAAACATTTTTTCTTTTTACAAAATCGACCCATGTGGAGTCCATCAAGCGGCCCACAAAAACAAACGAGAGAATAACAGATACTGTAGAAATCGAAAGCTGGGGACAAAAGCGTTCCCCACAAACCCAAAAAAACTGAAGAAAATTGAACAAGACCAAATGATGAACACAATAAACTTAAGAAAATCAAGCTAAAGCGAAATCCCAAATCAGAGATAAGCGGAAGAGGAAATGCCACAAATGTTATAGGAAAAAGATCTCACTAACAAGAGGAAACCAAAAAACAAACAAGAACGATGAGGACAAAGAAAGTAAACACCCAAATCACTGAGCCCACAAGGACAAGGAGGAGAAAACCTCAAAATAACAGTAACGGCAACAAGACTGCCACACAACCGCTCCATAGAAAAGGAGGTACAACAAAAGGGCAAAAAGTAATAGAGACAAGGGCAAAATGAAAAACAAGTATGGGGAGGTACTTACAGTGATGAGGAGAATCGCAGATAGCTTACGCTGAGACTCTACCAAGCGAGATAGAGAAACGCCCCGGAGAACGATGGCCGCCGTTGGGAGAGCGCATAGAGACGCCACTGGGAGAGCTCAGAGAGACGGAGCTGTGCCAAGGAAGACGGAAGCGAAAAGGACCAAGGCCTCAGCTTCGGAGCCAGAAGAAGAGGTTGAAAAGGAAGTAGAGGTAGGAGAAAATGCCACAAGAGGAGAAGAGGATCTGGGTCTGTAGATCAACGATAGATCTACAATTTTAGTGAGGTAAGGGAGGGCAGAAGGGGATCGAAAGAGGCCAGATTTGGAGAACAAAGTCGCCAAAAGGAGGAGTTTTTCTTCTTCTGCAAAATTTTTCCAATGACTCCAATAAATTGTTAACGCTCGTTGTCAATTGATAGAGGTTAGAAACGGGTTTCAAGTCCAAACAATTTATGCACATAGGTTTAGCTGATTGATATTGATACTATCTGGAGTTTCTTTTACCGTAAGTTTGCTATCAAAATATTTATGTTTTAGAACTAGTTTCCCAACTATCTGTGCCATGTCAGTAGCGGCCGCTATTGGAAATAGAGGTCTGTTCATTTTCGAGGTCGCTAATGGGAATAACGGCCTATGTTTTAATTTTTTTTTGAATTTTTTGTTTGCTGTCGCTATTCCCATTAGCGACATTAGTATATATGAGGTCGCTGATGGGATTAGCGATCTAAAATGAATGTATTGAAATACTTAGCGATATCTAGACAGCTTTTGCTCTTTTGGGAAAAAAATTTAAAATTGAGGTCGCTATTGGGAATAGCGACCTTAGTATACTTCGGTCGCTAAAACTGAGGTTGC
Source organism: Hemerocallis citrina (assembly GCA_017893485.1). Classification (NCBI taxonomy): domain Eukaryota; kingdom Viridiplantae; phylum Streptophyta; class Magnoliopsida; order Asparagales; family Asphodelaceae; genus Hemerocallis; species Hemerocallis citrina. Next base: position 127,838,966 of record CM030362.1, read on the forward strand.
TAAGGTCGCAATGCCCAATAGCGACCACAGTTTTAATTTTTTTTTTCCCAAAGAGAACAAAAACTCTCTAGAAATCACTATATGTCTCAATACATTCATTTGAGGTCGCTAATCCCATCAGCGACCTCATATATACTAAGGCCGCTATTGAGAATAGCGACAATAAACAAAAAATTCAAAAAAATTTAAAACATAGGCCGCTATTCCCCTTAGCGACCTCGAAAATGAAACGGTCGCTATTGGGAAGAGTTGCCGCTGTTGACGTGGCACAGAGAAGCCCACAAATGCTAATAATTGGGAAACTAGTCCTTAAATGTAAATATTTTCAAAAAGTGGCCTATGAAGGCAAAAAACTCGGAAATCTTCTGATTTTTGTGTTTTACTCATCATAACCCTTCTTCTTCTTTTTTTTTTAGGAAAAAAAGAGTCTACTAACTTAAGTAACAAATATTTCTTGAAATATGAATTGCATGTGTCAAAAATACTATCCAATATGATTATTTTGCAGAATTATCTTATATTATTTTTGGTCATAGTACCTCAGCTTCATGAATACCCATCCCTGATTACAGGTCATTGAGGTCAGAGGGAACTGCTGCACAAGGTGAAAAGTCACTTACAAGATTTTCAGAAAACGAAAGAGAGTGACTATCACGAATGCCAGGAAGATCTCCATTCTCTGCTTGGTTCAGAAAACTATCGGAGTTTGGATGCATTGGTTCTGTTGATCCTTAGTTTGGTGTGCACAAAACGTACTAACTTGTACTAATAAGTTAGAATTTAGTGTGTCAGATTTTCAGGATCAATTAACACCAAAAAGAGATTCATGAGAGATTCACAAATATACAAACAAGGAAAGTAATAAAAGAAGATTGCATATACGGGCAAAAGAGGAAGTTATTCAAAAGGAGTTCTCAATTAATTGATCTCCAAGCAATCTATCAAGACTGGATTTTTAGTAATATTTTCGTGAGATATTTATTGTAAATGATTGATTAAAGACTGATTAGTTTATGGTAAGAAAACAAAGTGGATTCAATTTATACAGCCAATAACCGGTCGACCGTACCTAATGCCGGTCGACCGTTGCAGTCGACCGCAACTTCAGTTGATTAAGAAAGCGGTTGACCTTTCATCTCTCTAGCTACGCCAGAGAGCTGAACGGTCGACCGCACACTTTTACCGGTCGATCGCAACTTAGGCTGTATACCGTTTTAGGAATACATCGTTTCTATTTTTGATCGATACACTTCCTCTTCTACTTAAGAGAACGAATCCACTATGTCTTCTCTACCTATTGCTACTGAGAAAAATACTTTGAACTAATCTCTCGATAATCAATCCGAGTGTGAGTGTTAAATTGGTTGTATTCTTTAGTCAAGATCTTAAGCAATCTTGAGTTTTCTTTTCTTTTCTTTTCTACTTCGGTAAGATTGACGGGACTTGGATTAAAAGTCCTGTGGGTGTAATCGGTCTCCTGGCTTGAATCCGAGAATCACTGTACTAAGGGTTTAGAGTATAGTGGAATGCTTGTGGCGGAGAATTGCTACAAGTAGGTGGTGTGGACGTAGACCTGGGGGTCGAAACGTTATATCGCTACGTCATCTGTGTTTGCTTTTCTTGTCTCTCTTGCATTTACTTTACTTTATTTCTTTAATTTTTTAAATTCCACACGATCACCCTATTAACCACCCCTAAGGGTGATTCACAGTGGTATCAGAGCGGGGTGCTTATAAAAAGCTTAAATGCTTAAGCGAATGGTCCAATGGCCGAAATCCCTCCTCCCCAAAACTTGTACTCATTAGTGCCTTTCGTCTCCAATGGGACAAGTCTTACACGATCACCATTTTTTGATGGAAATTGCTATGACGTCTGGATAGTTTGCATGTCTCATTTTTTTTAGATGCTCGAAGAAGAGGTATGGAATGTATGCATCAACAAAACAGAAATCCCAGTTAGCGATGGAAAGAAGGCATTCACACCGACGGAGTTGTTCCTCAAAACAGAAAATTTCAAAGCCATGACAGCTCTTTATGCAGGGTTGAATAATGAAGAGCTAATGCGATACGGGCGTAACTGCAAAACAGCCTACAAGATCTGGAACAACATGCTGAAGCAGCATGAAGGAACCGCCTCCGAGGTAAAAGCTAAAGTGAATTTGTGTTTTTATAAATTTGATGTGTTCCGCATGTTGCCAGGTGAAAATGTTTACCAAATGCTCGCCCGTTTTGATATAATTGCCCACTAGCTTGAGAGCTTGGGTAAGGGGCTTGATGATGACCGAAAGGTCGGAAAGCTCATAAGCTGTCTCACGCCAGAGTGGGACGTCAAGGTCGCGACAATGAGGGAAACTCTTGAAGAGAAGGGATTCGATTACTATACATTTCAAGGAAAGCTAAAAACGTACGAGATGGAAATGTTGGAGACAAAACGATACAGGCAGAACATCGGGATCGAACCGAAGACTAAGGAGAGAACTATTGCACTAAAAGCAGAAAGGGCCCGACCATCAAAAGCTGATTCAGAACATGAGGAGTCAGACGAGGATATTACTCTATTAACAAGACAATTTCGTAAGTATCTCAAAAACAAGAAATATAGCAGATATCAAGAAGAAAGGGAAAAGGAGAAAGAAGATGTATGCTACAAGTGCAAGAAGCCCGGACACATTCGTGCAAACTGTCCCAGTTAACAATACAGGAACAGGGAATATTATCGCTCAAATCTAAGACAGAAGAAGAAGGCACTAAAGGCAACTTGGCTAGACTCGGACTCAAGTGAGGAAGAGCAAGATCACGGCGACATCCGTTTAATGGCTCTTGGGAGTGGTGAGGTGCAATCACCTTCTCAAGAAGAGGTAATCGAACAACCAACTTATGATGAACTCGTAGACATATGTAATGATTTGAAAGACTATGCCAAGAAACTAAGTCGTGAACTTATACAATATAAACAAAATTCTAATGAGATACATGACGCCTGCATAACAAAAAATGACAAACTGAAAAATAAGAATGCCTTAATTTTTAAAAAACTTGAGTCATGTCAAAGAGATCATGATATTTTGCTAGAAGAAAATGAAATTTTGAAACAACAAGTTTGTGAATCGCTAGCAAAGCATGATGATCACTTAAAAGAGATTTAGGAGAAATTTGTCTATATTACCAAGCTCACAAATGACATAGACGAATGTAAAAAGAAATTTGATGAAGTAGTGGAAAATTGTAATGAAGCCCTTAATCAAAATTGGATTCTTGATGCCACACTAGATACTCTTCGTTGGAACTCAAAAGACGATGAAATAACTAGAAAGAGACTGTGTAAAAAGGTAATTGAGCTCGAAAAAATTATTGAAAAGCATAAAGGGCCCAGTTACTTTATTACAAAGGATTCAAGATCCTATCATGATAATAGAGGACTTGGTTACGAAGAGCTAATACCTCATCAAAAATCATCATGTCATACACACTTGTATAAAAATCAACACAATCAGAAAATAAAAATAAATCATACAAGTGTGCATGACCCAAGGCATAGTCGAATCACATGTAATTTTTGCTGTAGACTAGGGCATATTTCTTATAACTGTTCACTGAAAGGAAATACTAATCTTATGTGAGTGAGAAAGGATACCAAATGCAGGTTCAAACCAAACTTGGGCACGCAAAGTTATGCCTACTAATCTTGGTGTAGGTACCCCAACGTATCAAGACTAAAGATTGGTGGTACCTTGATAGTGGTTGTTCAAATCACATGACTGGTGAAAGCAAATATTTTTCATCACTATCAAGGAAAAATGGGAAGGACATCATCTTTGGAGACAATAGCACTGGTCAAACCATTGGTAAAGGTAAAATTAGCTTTGGTTCCTCATGCTCCATTGAGGATGTCCTATTGGTAAGAGGTCTGAAGAACAACTTAATTAGTGTTAGTCAACTATGTGATAAAGGGTATACTATCACTTTTGATAAAAACACATGCACCGTATTAGATAACAATAAAGACTGTTTACTTCTTGCTAACAAATGCAATAATGTATATGTCATAAACTCAAATGAATTAGCACAGGAAAGTATGAGATGCTTTGTCGTACGGAATGAGGATGGATGGCTATGGCATCACAGGCTTGGTCACACGCACATGGACAATCTCAGCAAACTTGTAAGCAAAGAGCTTGGAAGAGAAATCCCTAAAATTAAGTTCGAAAAGGACAAACCATGTGAGTCTTGCCAATTCGAGGTTCGTGTTGACAAGAAACAAGCTCATATTGAAGAAGGACCACAAGAAATTGATCAAAATCAAATGGTGCTTCAATAAAAAGATGAACCTAAAAACCAAATTGATGAGATACCTACAGAACAAATTGATGCCATGGAAGATGAAAATACACAACATCAAGATTCCACAAGTGAGAAACGTCCCGCATGGAAAATTGTGTCCAGTCATCCTCCATCTCTTATACGGAGCGATATGTCTAAAGGGGTAACCACTCGCGCTCAAGCTCATAATTTTATGTGTTTTACCGCTTTCGTTTCCATACTTGAATCCAAGAACATTAAGGAGGCCTTGCAAGACAATGAGTGGATCATTGTCATGCAAGAAGAACTTAATCAATTTGAACGGAATCAAGTATGGAGACTTGTTCATCGACCTCACAATAGGACCATCCTTGGTACTAAGTGGGTGTTTAGGAATAAGTTAGACGAATCTGGTTCAATAACTAGGAATAAGGCCCGTCTTGTTGCTCAAGATTATAATCAACAAGAGGGTGTAGATTTTGAGGAAACTTTTACACCAGTAGCTAGGCTAGAAGCTATTCGTATTTTTTTTGCTTTTGCTGCATACATGGATTTTACACTATTTCAAATGGATATCAAAAGTGATTTCTTAAATGGCTTTATTTCTGAATAAGTTTATGTGGCACAACCACCGGGATTCACTAATCCCACACACCCAAACCACGTTTTTCAGCTTGATAAAGCTCTTTATGGTTTGAAGCAAGCCCCTCGTGCTTGGTATGAACGGTTGAGCGCGTTTCTTCTTCACATAGGTTTTTCTAAAGAAAAAGTAGACACCACACTTTTTATAAAGCATGTTTTTAAAGATATTTTGATTGTACAAATTTATGTTGATGATATCAGATTTGGGTCTAATAATGAAAATCTTTACAATGAGTTTTCAAAGCAAATGCAGGATGAGTTCGAAATGAGTATGATGGGCGAACTAACCTATTTCCTTGGACTTCAAATTCAACAAAGAAAGGATGGAATATTCATAAATCAATCTAAGTACGCCAAAGAGCTTGTCAAGAAATTCGGACTTGAAAATGCAAATGCCTACAAAACTCCAATGGCCACTACCACTAAGCTATCTAAAGATGAAACTAGTAATAACATTGATATTTCTACTTACAGAGGTATGATTAGTAGTTTGCTTTATATTACTACATCGCGTCCTGATATTATGTTTAGTATTTGTTTATGTGCACGTTTTCAATCATGTTCCAAAGAATCACATTTGATTGCCGTTAAGCGTATCATTCGATATCTTAAAGGCATACAAAATACTGGTCTTTGGTACCCGAAAAATAAAAATTTCTTTCTTATAGGATACTCCGATGCAGATTATGCTGGCAGCTTAACCGATAGGAAGAGCACTAGTGGTACATGTCACTTCTTGGGCGACTGCCTTGTTTCGTGGGAGTCCAAGAAGCAAAATTCCGTTACTCTTTCGACTGCCGAAGCTGAATACATTGTGGCAGGATCGTGTTGTGCGCAGGTATTATGGATGAAACACACTCTTGCGGATTATAAGGTATTCTTTGACCACATTTCCATAAAATGTGACAACACTAGTACCGTACAAATGACTAAAAATTCTGACCAACATAGTCGCACAAAACACATTGATATTAGATATCAATTTATTGAAGGTTACTTTCAAAAAAGAGATATTTTACTTGAGTATATTTCTACTGATTCACAACTTGCATATATTTTTACAAAATCTTTAGACGAAAAACATTTTTACTTCTTGAGAGAGGCATTAAATGTTATTGATTTTTCACTCTAAAAGTTGTTTTGTGTGAGTCGGTCGACCGGATCAATCTCGGGTTTTTGACTACTTACCATTTGTTAAAATTCTGTCTATTGCGGTTGACTGGCTTGCCCTCTGTGGCCTCTGTTAGTTTTGCGGTCGACCTTGCAGTCGACCAGTTTGCTCTCTGAAAATTTTCTTTCGAAAAACCACAAGTGGCGGTCGACCGGTATGCTCTCTGGATGGTTTTTGCAAAATCGTGTTTTGCGGTGGACCGTAAGGTCGACCGGCTCTCTCTTTGGTCTTGTTTTTCAAAACTTTATAAAGTTAGTGATTCCTCTCTCAAATTCTTGATTTCCTTGTTGATTTCATCTGTATTGGGGAGAATTTCAAATCTATGATATTATGTAGCACTCTTACTGTATATCAAAGAGTCTCGATATCAATGGTATCATGTAAGAAGATTCTCTTCCTTATTTTTCTAAATTTGTATTCATTGTACTATCCTTGAATATGTCTCTTCATTATTTCAATTGATGATTGGTTTCACGAACTTTCCAAGGATCATTTTATTTATGTCTCGTATATCCGTCCCCTTTTGGTGTGTTCCAAAAGGGGGAGAATGTTTTCAAACGATCTTCACAACATTTTTTCAAATCATTTCATGAATTAATACTCACATCTCTCTTCCTTCCCATATATTTGTTCCTTAAGTTCTGTATTACAGATGGCGTTGTATTCAGGGGGAGTATTTACTCTCTATTTATGAAAATCTGTATTACAGGAGTATTTTATATAATTTGTTTTAAGTTTCAAACATTCATGCACGTTTTGTTCACACCAAAAGGGGGAGATTGTTGACCCTTAGTTTGGTGTGCACAAAACGTGCTAACTTGTACTAATAAGTTAGAATTTAGTGTGTCAGATTTTCAGGATCAATTAACACCAAAAAGAGATTCATGAGAGATTCACAAATATACAAACAAGAAAAGTAATAAAAGAAGATTGCATATACGGGCAAAAGAGGAAGTTATTCAAAAGGAGTTCTCAATTAATTGGTCTCCAAGCAATCTATCAAGACTGGATTTTTAGTAATATTTTTGTGAGATATTTATTGTAAACGATTGATTAAAGACTGATTAGTTTATGGTAAGAAAACAAAGTGGATTCAATTTATACAGCCAATAACCGGTCGACCGTACCTAATGCCGGTCGACCATTGCAGTCGACCACAACTTCAGTTGATTAAGAAAGCGATTGACCTTTCATCTCTTTAGCTACGCCAGAGAGCTGAACGGTCGACTGCACACTTTTACTGGTCGATCGCAACTTAGGCTGTATACCTTTTTAAGAATACATCGTTTCTATTTTTGATCGATACACTGTCTCTTCTACTTAAGAGAACGAATCCACTATGTCTTCTCTACCTATTGCTACTGAGAAAAATACTTTGAACTAATCTCTCGATAATCAATCCGAGTGTGAGCGTTAACTTGGTTGTATTCTTTAGTCAAGATCTTCAGCGATCTTGAGTTTTCTTTTCTTTTCTTTTCCACTTCGGTGAGATTGACGGAATTTGGATTAGAATTCCTGTGGGTGTAATAGGTCTCTCGGCCTGAATCCGAGAATCACTGTACTAAGGATTTTGAGTATAGTGGAATGCTTGTGACGGAGAATTGCTACAAGTAGTGGTGTGGATGTAGATCTGGGGGTCGAACCACGTTATATCGCTGCGTCATCTGTGTTTGCTTTTCTTGTCTCTCTTGCATTTACTTTACTTTATTTCTTTAATTTTTTTTATTCTGCACGATCACCCTATTCACCCTTCCTAAGAGTGATTCACAGGTTCTTTCCTGCAAAAATAAATGTCTAGTATTACATAACTATAGCACTCTAAATAGACATTATAAGCTACTAGCTCAGGCTCTATACTAGGCAAATATACTGACTTAAAGCACACCAAATGTATACTTTGAACAACAATTATGTTCAACTCAACTACAACATATTGCATGTAAAAGAGGAATTCACCTAGGTTTTGAAGGGTCAGATGTTATTCCATCTACCGAATCATCTTTGAGATTGGTTACTTGAACCACGTTGCGAGTACTTGCATATAGACTGTAGTCTTCATATACATTTTCGTTGTTGTCACCTATGGAAAGCCCAAAATCTAGTGATACTTCGTTTCCAGTATCTAGACTAGACAATGAAGTTTGAAAATGATTTGTAACCGAATCATTCAATCTTTCGGCTATTTCGGTGAATTCCACAACGCGGGATAGAATCTGCTCCCCATCTTCCAACTTAGCATCAACTTCAGGTTGAGTTTTGTAAATCACCCCCGCGCGCGGCGAGGGGGGGGGGGGGTGAAATTTAAAACTTAGATAAAACGAATAAAGTAAGGAGATAGAGTTGGAGAAAGCAAATAGAACAAACACGCAAGACAATGATATAACGTGAGGGATTGTGTGGAAATTTGAAACTTAAATAAAATGAGTAAACCAAGGAGATAGAGTTGGAGAAAGCAAATAGAACAAGCACGCAAGATAACGATATAATGTGGGGGATTGTGCGGAAATTCGAAACTTAAATAAAATGAGTAAACCAAGGAGATAGAGTTGGAGAAAGCACGCAAGACAACGATATAACGTGGTTCGACCCCCAGGTCTGCGTCCACACCACCTATTTATAGCCATTCTTTTTTTTTTTTTAGGGTAAAGGTGGAATAACGCCACCCTGTTTCATTAATAAGAAATTAATAATTATAGCAATTCTTCTCCACAAGCATTTCACTATACTCAGGGCCGGCACCTACCACCTACTTATAGCAATTCTTCGCCACAAGCATTCCACTATACTCAGGGTTGGCCCCCACCTTGAGGCAGGCGAGACGGCCGCCTCAGGCCCCCGATTTTTTTACAATTTTAGTGGCCTCCAAATTTGTATTCTTCTTGTAAATATAAACACGTAGTTTGCGAGTAAAAAAAATTATATTGTTATTAGGGGGCCCCAAAAATAATTATTTGGGCCTTTCGCCTCAGGTCCCCAGAAAATCATGGCCGGCTCTGACTATACTTTAAACCCCTGTACAATGATTTTCAGAATTCAGGCCGAGAGACGTATTACACCCGCAAACTCACCGAAGTGGAAGAAAATAAAAACTCTCAAGATTAATAACGATCTTAGCGGAAGAAAATAATAAAAGCTCTCACACTCGGATCGTTGACTGAATGATTAGTTCAGAAAAATTATAATTGCAAGGGGTGAAGAATACTCAGTGAATTCGCCTTTATTTTTAGAGCAAGGAAGAGTATCTTTCCGAAAATGAAAAGATATTTCCGAAATAGTCAAAACTATACGAGTACGGTTTGTTGGAAAATAATCTATGTAGGCTCACATATGTGACTAAATGTATAATTGCTATTTTAAAGTCTAACCCAAATTAAAGTGATCTAATCAAGATTAAGTAATGGGTTAAAAGCATATAATTTAAAGTCTGATATAACACGTGTAGAGACAGTAAAGTAAATTTCTTATTTTGTGATGGGCAAAATTGGAAATCAATAATTATCAATTAAGGTTATGGTCCCCTATATATACGCATCTTCTTATTCCATCTGTCATCCCATCAACAGAAGAATAGAGAGACAGCCTCTCATAGAAGTGCGTATCATATAGGAAGATCCAAACCCTCTGCGCAATCTCCATCAATGGCTTCAGGTTAGTACTTCCGCTTTTAATGTTTTTCTTCTTTTGATTTAGCAAAGATCTATAGTTTCATGATTTAGGATTTTATATTAAAGCACTTTTGCAACATGATTAAGATCTAGATTCATAGAAACATGTTTTAGGTTGTTATTAATGTTTTATGCATGTTCTTAAGTGTATATAAAATGCCAACACGGTCAACCTCTTTGTTGAGTAGTCGACCGTTCATTTTTTAACTCGAAAATCGTGCAATGATTGGTCAACTGACTCATCTTTTCCACCATGATGAGCGGTCGATTGTTGTAACGGTCGACCGGCATATTGTATGGTTGACCGCTATCGTTTAGATTCAACATTTATTTGGCGAGTCCACTTTATATTGTTTCCAAATACTAAACAGTCAATCAACGACTCTTTACATAGTATTTTCTCACAGAAACATAAATAAATAATTACTGATTGCTGGCTTTTTTGAGGATTTGAAGCACATGTTTCTTGAGTTGAAATCTTCTTGATATTTGCAATCTTCTTTGATGCACTCATTTTTTGCTTGATTGCTAATCTTTTTGGCTCTTTCTTTTGAGTTTCCTTCTCTATAAATCCTATAGATTTCAACTGAAAATATCAGTCTTAATAGTACATTTCGTGCACACCAAACTTAGGGTCAACAATCTCCCCATTTTGGTGTGAACAAAACATACCTTAGAATTTAAATTTAAAGATAAATTCAACTGCTCCCCCTTTATCTAATACTCCCCCTAAATTCATGCACATAAGAATTAAATAAGTGTATGTTCATGATGCATCCTATATGCATAAAATGAATCATGTGCGAAAATATGCATTTATAAATATTAATTAAAAAGTTTTGTTTTTAAGGGAGATACATATTAAAATACGGAAATACAGAAATCTACTTACATGATACCGTTGATAACAAGCTCTTTGATATACAGTGAGAGTTCTATATGGTATCATAGATTTGAGATTTCATAATTACATAATCTCGAAAAGGTTAATAGACAAGTTAATCACTAAGTTTGAAGAATTTTTTAAGAAGTTAAATTCTAAGTTCGAATTTTCTCCCCATTTTTGGAACATACTAAGAATGGGCAAAAGACACAAAGTAGAGAAGTTTTTAAAAAATCAGGTCAGTTGCCAAAAAAACCTGTAAAAGTCAAAAAAATAGAATAAAGGCTGGTCGACTATGCGGTCGATCGGTCAGACTGTGATTAAAAGAAATGCGACTGTAAAAGAAATAGTAAGAAGGATGGTTGACCGTACAATCCTACAGGGTGACAGTCGACTGTTCAGGCGCCCGAACAATTTTATTTTTCATGCTGAAATATCAATGACATTTAATTCTCCTTTTAGAAAGTGAAAATGTTTTTCATCTAATGGTTTGGTAAAAATATCAGTCAATTGTAAATCCGTTGAAACATAATTAAAAACAATATCTCCCTTTTTGAAAATGATCTTTAAAAAAATGGTAGTTGATCAGAATTTTTAGTCATGTGAACAGTGCTAGAATTATCGCATTTATTGGGGTGTGATCGAAAAATACCGTATAGTCTTCTAATGTATGTTTCATCCATAATACCTGCGTTCAACAAGATCCGGCGGCTATATATTCGGCTTCAGCGGTGGATAAAGTGACGAAATTTTGTTTCTTAGATGCCCATGAAAGAAGAAAAAATTTCAAGAAGTGGCATGTATGCTTGTGCTTTTTCTATCTGTTAAACTGCCAGCATAGTCGGCATTTAAATAGCCTCAAAGAAAAAAATTTCTAATTTTTGGGTATCAAACACCTACATTTGGTGTGCCTTAAAGATATCGAATGATATGCTTAACTGAAACCAAATGAAATTCTTTTGGACACGATTGAAAATGGGCACATAAACAGGCACTAAACATTATATCATGACGAGATGCAGTAATATAAAGCAAGCTACTAATCTTACCACGATAGGTAGAAACATCAACATTGTTACCCGATTCATCTTTGGAAAGTTGAATGATAGTGGCTATGAGAGTTTTGTATGCATTTGCACTATCAAGACCAAACTTTTTGACGAGTTCTTTAGCATATTTAGATTGATTTATAAAGATGTTGTCCTTCCGTTGTTGTACTTGAAGTCCAAGAAAGTAGGTTAATTCGCCCATCTTAATCATTTCAAATTCATCATGCATTTTCTTAGAAAACTCATTGCACAGATTTTAATTAGTTGATCCAAATATAATATCATCAACATAAATTTGAACAATCAAAATATCTTTAAAAATATGTTTGATAAAAAGTATAGTGTCTACTTTTCCTTTTGAAAAATCTTTGTGAATAAGGAACGAACTTAGTCGCTCATACTAAGCACGAGGAGCTTGTTTCAAAACCATATAACACTTTATCAAGACGAAATACATGGTTTGGGTGTAGTGGGTCCGTAATTCCAGGTGGTTGTTCAACATAAACTTCTTCAGAAATAAAACCATTTTAAAAAGCACTTTTTTACATCTATTTGAAAAAGCATAAAATCTATGTAGGATGCAAAAGCAAGTAGAATGCGAATGGCTTTAAGCCGTACAACAGGAGCAAAAGTTTCATCAAAATTGACTCCCTCTTGTGGGTTATAATCTTGAGCAACTAGATGAGTTTTATTCCGAAATATATGACCTAATTCGTCTAACTTATTTCTAAACACCCTTCTTGTACCAAGAACGGTTCGACTAGGGCGGTCTACGAACAAGTCTCCATACTTTATTTTGTTCAACTTGATTAAATTATTTTTTCATGGTAACAATCTAGTCGTTGTCTTGCAGGGCCTCCTTAACATTCTTCGGTTCAAGTATGGATACGAATGCAGTACAACACATGAAATTTTTAGCTTGAGTACGAGTGGTTACCTCTTTTGACATATCACTTCGTATAAGATCTGAGAGATGACTGGACATGATTTTCCAAGCAGGAAGTTTTTTAATTGTGGTAGGCTGAGTTGGTAGTGACGAGGAAGTGTGATCATCTTCCATAGCATCAGTTTGTTGTGTGTGCATCCTATCCATCAAGAGTTTCTGATTGATATTTAGTGGTGATAGATCTTCATTTTGATGAGATGAGTTATTTTGGAAATCTTCATTCGGCAATTTTTCAGCATGTACCTTTATCTTTTCATTGCGAATACCTGTCTCATCATCATCAACAACATGTAATATCTCTCTTGTAAGAGGATTAGATTCATCAAATATAACATCAATAGATTCTTGAATAGTGCGTCTTCTCTTATTAAATAGAACCAAATCTATTTTGAATTTCAAAATAGAACCAAATCTCCCCCTCCATATATGTTTTGAATTTCAAAATCGAATCTTGAAATTCAAAAATCAATCAAATCTTTCCCCAATCTAATTTTGATTTTCAAACTCTAATTTGAAATTCAAAATTCAAATTTCAACCCAATCTCCCTTTCCTCATTCTAATTTCGAATATCGAAACCTAATTCAGAAATCAAAATTGAAAACACAATCCGGTTCCTCTTCTCCACTTTGGCGCCTACCCCATTCGCCGTGCCTCCTCCTCCCGTTGCTCCCATCTCTGTTTCGCCATTAACAGATGGCACCCCCTCAGTCTACACTCCCCTTCGTCAGCCCACCTGCCGCTCCGATGATGTTCACACCACCGCACCGCGATGAGCCCCCCCAATGCCGTAGCACTCTCTTTGCCGCTGCCGAGCAAAGCCCCACTCCAGATCTAGTCGTCCCATACCCTAATTGGAAACATGATGATCGAAGACCCCCCTCCACCGGCAAGCCATGACTTCTGCACCACTCCAGCAAGCAGTGGTTGGATTCTCGATGAGCCCATCCCCTGCACTACCCCCCGAACCTCCTAATCCCCTAGTCGAAAGCTGTCAATACTATCGACGAGGCATAAAACCTCTACCAAAGCTGAAGACCATCTTCGTCCCCGATCACCTTCTCCCGCTTCTCCGCTTCCTCTACAGCAGCGCCGCTCCGTCGTTCTAGTCCTCGTAGAGGCGATCTTCCTTGTTGTGCCGCTCTCTCACTCCACATCTACTCGACCGACCATCATCCCAAGTTGGTGGATACACCGCACCAACGCATCTCAGTTGATGGGCGAAAGGGATGGGTGGAAGGGAGAGGAGGCTGAGGAGGACAAGGGGATCCTCCCCCCTCCCTGACTGGTTCGATTTTGTCGCTGTTCTTTTTATGGTTTTGGGGAGGAGAGCTTCTCTCTCTATGATTCTAGAGAGAGAAACCCCAAGGGTTGTATATGATATCTTTGAGATTGGTTACTTGAACCATGTTGTGAGTACTTGCAAATAGACTGTACTCTTCATATACATATTCATTGTTGTCACCTATAGAAAGCCCAAAATCTTGTGATACTTTGTTTCCAGTATCTAGACTAGACAATGAAATTTGAAAATGATCAGGAACTGAATCATTCAATCTTTCGGCTATTTCAGTGAATTCCACAACGTCGGATAGAATCTGCTCGTCATTTCCAACTTAGCATCAAGTTCAGGTTGAGTTTTGTAAATCACCTGGGGGGATGAATAGGGGTTTGTGCAGAAATTAAAAAATTTAAATAAAATGCGTAAAGTAAGAAAATAGAGTTAGAGAAAGTAAACAGAGCAAGCACGCAAGACAGCGATATAACGTGGTTCGAACCCCAAGTCTACGTCCACACCACCTACTTGTAGCAATTCTCCGCCACAAGCATTCCACTATACTTTAAACCATTGTACAATGATTCTCGGAATTTAGGCCGAGAGACGTATTACACCCACAAGACTTCTACAAACAAGTCCCGCAAAACTCACCGAAGTGGAAGAAAAGAAAAACTCTCAAGATCAATAACGATCTTGAATGAAGAAAATAATAAAAGCTCTCACACTCGGATGCCACCAACTCCTTACACTTTCTCTTCCCCTAAAATGTAACTGATGGTCCTCCTAGAGCCTTCACCATGACTTCCTTGCTTTTGCATTTGATACTGGCACTATAGATCGACATCCAGTCTATGCCGATGATTACATCGAATCCTAAGACTGCCAACTCTATGAGATTGATTCCATAGACTCTTCCTCCGATCTTGAGGTCACAACCAACATAGTATCGACCAGTAGTTAATGTTATCTCTGATGGTGTAGCTACTGCTAGAACCTTGCCAGGAAAAAAATTTCGGCTCCACTCCCAATCATTTTGCAAATGTAGGAGATACAAAAGTGTGAGACGATCCACTATCAAACAAAACAACATCATTTATTCTATTTATTAGAAGTTCTTCTGTTATATAATGAATTCTCTCAGTACATAACACTCTTCTAATACAAACTGGAAATAACAGTAGTAAACTCTATTCAAGTGCTCCCATACCGGTGATGACATTGTCAGCATCCTCTGTGTCTGCTTCAGTCAGGGCGAACACTTGTCCCTGTTGTACGACTTCTTCCCCTGCTTTGCCGGCTTTTGAATTGGCCATCCCCACTGGAATTGAGCGCAGTCTGGCTTGATATGGCCCTCCTTGTCACAATGGTAACAAGTCCTGACCCTCTGCGGTTTAGTGCACCTAGTTGCAATGTGGTTCATCTCTCCACATCTGTAGTAAGTGCTTAACCTTCCAGTTACAGCAACAACATTTGCCCCGGTAGGTTTGAACCTCTGTGCTGGGGTTTTCCCCTGAAATTTCTTGGTGTTGCAGGCTTCTTTCCAGCACTCCAGTTGTTCTTCTTGTTCTGTGCCAACTGGTACTGTTCCATATCTGCTTCAGTGGCTGTAGCTCTTTGTACTAGCTTGTCAAACCTCCTGATACCGAGGGGTATCATCCGAGATCTTAGACTTGGCCTCAGCCCTTGCTCAAACTTCCGCACCTTATTAGCCTCACCAACCACCAACTACGGTGCATACCTTGAGAGTTGAGTGAACTTCGTCTCATACTCCCGAACTAAGAAGCTCCCCTGTTGCAAACTCAGGAACTCCATAGCCTTTTTCTCCTGTACATCCATTGAAAAATAGTTGTCACGCCCCGCTCCCAAAAATACAGAATACGAGTACATGACATTGGCCCAACGAATAACTAACGTCACCCATAAGCTGTTTATTCAATCAACACAACAATATAATCAATACAGACAATTACGCAGGCAATAATAATAATCTCATGAACAATAATACTTGGAATGAAACAATAAAGATATTCAAATACAATGATAATCCAATGTCTGGAAACAAATAACAATATTCGGGACATAAGTCCAATACAATGAAATAACAATAGTTCAATAAAACAATAAGCAACTAGAAAATATTGAATTTTCAGAATCTTTGTTCTCCAATTCCAGCAGGCAATTCTTCATCAATACTTGTAAACACTTCATCTAAAAAAAGGAGAAAAATTGTCCTGAGAGCAAGTCATGGACACTAAGTAGAGAAAGCAGGGAACAATGGAATAACGGTATAACAATGAAGTCAATGGATGAATCAATAACATGGGACAAATATGATAATCGATGCAATTGGCTATAGATGAAATATTCGGTAACAATAATCAATGATCAATAACAGTAACACTTAGCCAATATTCGATATCACTAGAAACAATGAGGAACAATATGCAGTGTCGATGTTGTGTGATCCTTAAGTCTATTAATCATTTTTATCCTAACTAATGCATATACTATTGCATCCCATACTACAGGTTCGATGCATACAATCAATGCCGTTTTAGACTTAAGTGGAAGATTCTATAGTTCATGTACTCGGCAACGATATTCAATAATAATCGATGACCGAATCAATCGAGATACTGTAGTTAGTAATCTACAATTAATCGATAACCGATATGACCAATAGACCAATAGACCAATAATAGGGAAACACAGGCCCCTCCTCCGAGTACAGTCACTATATTATCAACTACTCCAGTCAATCTCTTAAACTCCGGCTTATTAATTATTTTATCAATGCAACAACACATTATGCAATTTGAGATATGAGATGAACAATAGTATCAATAGGAGAGCAATAGGACGATAATATGAAGTAGGACAATTAAAATAGTGACAATAACTCATTGGGAACATGCAATGCAACATACATTCATTAATTCATGCAATTGTACAACATAAGAATAATTAATCTATTAAAAAGAGGAATCTAAAATTCTGGACAGCAAGCGCAGTCTGTACAAAAATACAGTTTCTCGCTGACTCAGAAATCGAAAGTTTAATCCGTCAGAAAATCTGAAAACTAAATTTCCACTCGGTTCCAATGCATATTTAAAGTTCAAAATTCGATAACACTAGCTAGGTCAAACACATGGTTCTTTACAGGTTTTATGTTCAGGCAGAAATTCGACATCTTGTTGTTTTAATTTTTGAATCTGTAAAAACTCAATATTTAATTCATTAAAAATACTTATTAGGTTTCCAAACATGTAAATTATTCTGGAAATTTTCAGAGCAAAATTTTATCATTTGATCAGCCTTTTTACTGTTTAAACATGAAAGGTACGAGAATCTGAAAATCTGAAAGTAAAAATACAGCTATAGTAAAATGGCCATAACTTTTGCTACAAAACTCGGAATTCAAAAATTCAAGATGATCTGTAAACTAGAAAGAAAAGGCTACAATTCATATTCAGAAAGTAATTTAATTTGAGGTCATTTACTGGTTCAAAAACAGAGGTCAATAATCAGGTCAGCAAGCATATACAGGGTTTTGGGGTATTTTCATGAAAATAAATTAATTAAAAGCAATATGTGTATCGATTCTCTAGTCAATAAATTGTGTAATCAACATGATGGGTGCAATAAAATGATGAATAAGAATAAAATCATATGCATACACTAAATCATCATCGATCAAACAACAAACAATCAACCAAACATACAAACCTAGCAATTGTCTCTACAATAATTAATTGTGTGACGATTATATGAACAACCCTATTATCAATTCTATATACACTCATGAAAGATCCAAACTTTAGATTCAAAAGTAGCATGATGTCAAGAATATTGGGGTTAGCTCGTGTAAACCCTCAATAAACCCAACGAAAGAGATAAACAGTGGATAATTCGATAACAAAGAGGTCTACTTGCAAGAGTTTTAACAAAACTTGAATTTGATACAATTAGCAATTCAAGAGGATGGTGACTTGCCTATCAGATGATTAATTTGAATACCAAGAATAACGGGATAAGAATCTCGAAGCAACGAACCCATGAACTAGCAAATAATAACACGTGCAATATACATGCAAAAGAGAACCCAAGCACTCAAAGACATAGCAACTTAGCATAGTAGGAGGGAGAAAGCTCGGCAACAGCCACGTCAGCAATGGTAGGGCGATGGTCGGCCAAGGGGAGCGGAGTCGACGACGAGGTCGACGAGCGGCGACGCAACTGTGCGGCGCAGGTGGTCGGCGATCGAAACAGGGACGCCCGATGGGTTGCTGCTCTCATCGCTGTTGATGTCGAGGGAGAGGGCAAGGGAGGAGGCTCGCTGGGGTTTCGGGGTGGTTCTAGGAGAGGGCGCCAGAGGGAGTAGCGACGAGGGGGAGGTCGCCGGAGCACGGGGGTGGCCGGAGCTGGCCGGAGAAGACGACGTAATAGGGTTGGGGTGATTTTGGCGGGAAAAATCTGGACGGGGAGAGAGAAATAGAGAGGAGAGAGATTAGACGGTTAGGGTTTGAAAATTGTGCAATATATAGGATTTGCATTAGGGTTGTATTTATAGGATAC
Source organism: Hemerocallis citrina (assembly GCA_017893485.1). Classification (NCBI taxonomy): domain Eukaryota; kingdom Viridiplantae; phylum Streptophyta; class Magnoliopsida; order Asparagales; family Asphodelaceae; genus Hemerocallis; species Hemerocallis citrina. Next base: position 127,857,472 of record CM030362.1, read on the forward strand.
AATTAGGGTACTGGGTTAGTGGTTTAGGTTCAAACAAGAGTGATTTTGGGTCAAGAACAATAGAAACTGTGTTTTAGGGTTCAATTAAGGGATAAGTCAAAATCAATATGGTTCCAATAAAAACACACACAATTAAATAAAAGATAATAGAATCAACAAGAATGGCCCTGATCAAGAAAACGAAGAATTTCATGAACAAATTCAATCAAAAATAAAATAATCAAGAAAGATAAATAGGGTATTTAAAATATTCATATATACACATATATACACATTAAATCAAATAGTGAACTTCATATAAATTGAGCATGCTCGAGCTTAAAACAAAATAATAATAATAATAATAATAATAATATAATAATAATAATAATAATAATGATGATGATGATGATGATGATGATGATGATATGCATCAAAATAGGACTTGAGTTGAACAAATTTATTAAAATCCGAAAATTAATAACATAATTAGTCGATTAATTTAAAAATAGAAAATAAAGTTAATTTATACTATTATTTGAAAAAGATTTTATTATTTTCATAGAAGGTCCAAATCGAGTTAAAACAAAAGTAAATTTACAAAAAAAATCAAATTATAGAAAATACACGGAAAATACTAATTATCGGGAATGGGGGTTACAATAGTGGTTGCGGAACTCCTCCAAAGATTCCTCCTAAGTGATAGGTCTGTTCCCCAGGGTTCTCTTTAAGGATTACCACCAGACACCGGCATCCCTCTCTAGCTGAATAGTGGCCAGCTCCACCTTGCTAGCCTCTGGAGTCTCCATGTAACGCCCCTGCCCTAAACTCAGACAATTTATACAATTTATCAGACAAAGTATTTATAGTATAGTAACTGCCCACCACAGGCTACCTCTCAAAAGGTGGTTAACCGGATTGGTGACATTTGATCATAGGCTATATTATTTATAGTTAACTATTCTATTTAAACTCTCGATATGGGATTATTCAAATCACATCTCTTTCTTCTCTTAATCTCGTGCACACAGTAGCCCCCCGTGGGCCCCCTGTGCCACGTCACACCGCAAGAGACAACCACTGTCTTCCTTTCACTCAACCGGGTAGGACCACCAGGTGACATCATCGCTAGCATCACTGAAACCACATAGCACTGCTTGCTGTTTCTCAACGGTGGGCCCCCTCCCATACAATAATTACACTTTTTGCCATCAACCTTTTAATATATATATATATATATATATATATATATATATATATATATAATATCTTTTTTATAAATTACTGGGGTGTTAGACTCCAAGACCTCGAACACTTTTTCTATCTGCATGATCCAATCATCTGTGGCATCTGGATCAGCCTTGTCCCTCAAACACGGGCGGTTTCATCTGCTTGAATGATTCCACCAATTTGATTGCCTTCGGGACTTGTACTGCTTTCCCCACCCTGGTGTTTTGGTTCACACTTGTGGTAGCGGTTTTTAGAGTTTGGTATACCCGAGCCAGTTCTGTCTTCAGATCAAGCCTGTTGCCCTCACTGCTGGATCCTTCACCGTCTCGGGTTTTTCGTTTGGCCATTTCTGGGTCATAAAACTTCAATAATCTACACAAACAGCAATAATATAGGCTTTCCTTCCAACATAATTCATTTATTTCCAAAATTTAAACTTTATACATTCAGAAATAAAAACTTGTCCAAACATCCAGTACATAAAACACCAGAAATTTCCAAACATAAAGCAGTCTAGATTCTACGGTTCCTCTTGGCTTCTCTGAGCTCTTCCTGTAGTTCATCTACTTCCTTCTTCATTTCCTCGCATCTTTGACGGCATTCTTGCTTTCCCCTAATGAGTTTTGTTGTCAAACTGGGTGAAATGCTGAGCATTCCTGTATCGAAGTTTCTCCACCTCCCACACTCGATGACTCAGAGCTATGAAGTTCTGCTTGTCCTCCGTAAGATGAGCTTCTAAGGGGTCTACTCTCCACTTATGGATGATCAATTGCCTCCGGAGAGAAGCGATGTTGTGGTCCTTCTTGTCTCGAACTGGTTCTTCATTTGAGGATTCATCTGGGGAATCAAGTGGAGGTGGAGTGATCTCTCGAGATTCGGGCAGTTCTCCCTCTTCTTCTTCTGGGTCTTCCTCTTCTTTGGTTTCTTCTTCTTCTGAGTCTTCCTCTTCTTCGGTTTCTTCTTCTTCTTCTTCTTCTTCTTCTTCTTCGGGTTCTTCTTCAAAGAACCATTCTACTTCATCCACTGGCTCTGATACCACTCTATAATGCCCTAAATTTCATTTATATATAATTCGTAGCACAACAGGATTTTTACTTCAAACTCGTATAATTTTACAAGGAAATTTAAATTTTTTATTATACAACATTGTTCTTTACATCAACGCAGCAAAATTTAAATGAATACAACAACTTAAATCTGAAGATAATCTTTAGCACTAATTCATCTTTACGTCTTTTGCCAATCCAAGCGCTGCACTGGAAAACTGTGGACACGTCAGTTGCATACAACTGACGCAGTGCTATAAAACAGCGATTCTCTTACTTTAGCAAACACAAACTTAAATGTATATTAAAGTGTAAAAGAGTGACTATCCTAAACATGTCAGTGTATGGTATGACTTAATGCCTAATGCAGTTGTTACACTACGATGACGCTAATGCATACTTGTTTGGATTCTATGCATCCCATTCTACATAGGTCCGAGAGCAAGCCCTTATCGTACTCCACATTATAGGGTTTAATCCCTCGCTATGAATATTCTACTACGGTAAAAAAACCAAGGTTTAGGCACTCCACGAGTATGGATTCCTGTCCTGCCAGAGACCATCGTCAAACCTTACAAAATTCTCGTCGTGCGTACATCCCGCAAGTGCCCCTCTAGCCCCAGTATACAAATATACACTGGAGAACGGCCTCCCATCTGCCCGTCTATTCATGATCCTGGAGTCCACCATCAAATTAATCATAGTCCCGAATTTAATTAAGGCTCGTCTCCATCGCAAGCAACCACAGTCCCGGAGTCCACCGTCAAACTGGGTCTATAGTCCTGGAGTCCACCGTCAGACGATATAGAGGCGCCCCACTTACATTTGCCCAAGTTTTATTACATCTTATCCTAGTGCCTATCCTTAAGTTTGAAACATGAATAAATAATACCACCTAGAGCTAGCTTACCCTCCTACCGGTCTTAAATAATACACTGAGAACGATAGCCCATATTGGCCACTTCTCAAATCAATTAATCACTTTCATCACTTGCCGGTACCTGGGTCTCACTTAGCCTCTATAATCAACATCTTTTCATGTTTAACATTATGGGGTACTCATACCCTCATTATTCATATTCTCAATTTCATTTATTTACATCTCATTCAATTCTTACATCCATTCTCTTATTTATTCATCATGAAGTAAGTACTTCTTGGTTAATCAGACAACTATTCATTTTAATAATTCACAATATTCCTTTGATTAATAAAACACCTTTTTCACATTCACCTATACTTCAAGCATGATCTTCAATTCAAAATTATTCAAGATTTTAAAAACACAATCTCTTAAAGATTTATCATTACAGGTTCATTATTTAATCTCATCATTATACTTTGATTTTATTACAAATCAACCCTCAAAATCTTAATAATATACATTCTTCTTGAATTTAAATCTCATCTAATACAATAAACATGATCTTTATTTCTCAAAAATATTTGTTAGAATACTATATAATAATTCCCAAGTGATCTAGTAATATTCTAGAATATTTATACGATTTTTCCCCAATTTTTAAAACTTGTAAGAGATTAAAATAAAATAAAATTCAAAAGGGTGGTCACCCGGGTTCGAACCAAGACCAACTCCGAAACCCACAGTCACCCAACTAATGAGCCAATCTCAATATCTGATAATGAATCTACAGAGTTGTTTTTATACCCAAATTGCTCTTCGATTTTTTATTTTTATTTTTAAAAAAACAAAAAAAAAACAGAGCCAACCAGGCTTGAACCCGCGACCTAAGGAAACCCCCGGTGACACGTGGCGAGGCCAGGTGCAAAAAAGCCTACGCTAGCCACCAAGGCCAGAGCCATCTACTGATAGTATATGGGTTAAAATTCATATAACTCAACTCTCTGTTTTCCCTTATATTTTCACTTCTTCATTCTAATTAATTTCTATATTTTGTCTCAAAATTATTTATTCATAAAATACATGTCTAAAATTTCAGTGGCGATTTCATATTGATTTTATTTATAATAGAGTGATTCTATACATAATAAATGTAGGTAGCAATTTTTGGGAACTTTTATACACATATGTCGTTCTAAATTATCACTACTACTCTACTAACATGAATGTATTTTTTATTTAAACATTATTTGAGATGATGGAGAAATTCTCTCCATAAAATTTTATAATCTACCTCAAAACAAAGCACAACTTAAACCCCTTTCACATACATTTACAATTTATCTACAAAACCCAATCTTAGTATACTACAATTTGCATGACAACCATGTAAAAAACTCTAATATAAATTGTAGTTTGACTACATAGCAATTCTTCACTGTAATTTTTTCATTAGCATGCATTTTTTCACATTTATCAACCATTAAAATACAATATGCATCACATAAAGGAAATAGAACTCATGCTACATCTATTATTCTAACATAAATTTCCTAAGCATGCATCCTACACACAATTTTTTGGGATGTTACAGTTAATTGAATAATTTGTTCAGAAGAATTATAACTGCAAGGGGTGAAGAATAATTGGTGAATTCACCTTTATTTATAGAGTGAGGAAATGTATCTTTCCAAAAATGAAAAGATATTTCCGAAATAGTTAAAACTGTAAGAGTACGATCGAACGCTTTGTTGAGCAGTCGACCGTTCATCTTTTAACTTGAAAGTCGAGAGCAATGACCGGTCGACTGACTCATCTCTTCCACTATGATGAGCGGTCGACTGTTGTGACGGTCGACCGACATATTGTAAGTCGACCGCTATCATGCAGATTCAACATTTATTTGGCGAATCCACTTTATATTGTTTCCAAATACTAATCAATCAATCAATCAACGACTCTTTACATAGTATTTTCTCACAAAAATAGATTATTGCTGGATTTCTTGAGGATTTGAAGCACATGTTTCTTGAGTTGAAATCTTCTTGATATTTGCAATCTTCTTTGATACATTCATCTTTTGCTTAATTGCTAATTTTTTTGGCTCTTTCTTTTGAGTTTCCTTCTTTGTAAATCCTGAAGATTTCAACTGAAAATAGTAGTCTTAATAGTACATTTTGTGCACACCAAACTTAGGGTCAATAATCTCCCCCTTTTGGTTTGAACAAAACATACCTTAGAATTTAAATTTAAAAACAAATTCAACTACTTCCCCTTAATCCAATACTCCCCCTAAATTCAAGAACATAAGAATTAAATAAGTGTATGTTCATGATGCATCCTATATGCATAAAACGAATCATGTGTGAAAATAAGCATTTATAAATATTAATTAGAAAGTTTTGTTTTTAAGGGAGATACACAGAAATCTACTTACATGATACCGTTGATAACGAAGCGCTTTGATATACAATGAGAGTTCTACATGGTATCATAGATTTGAGATTTCAGAATTATATAATCTTGAAAAGGTTAATAGACAAGTTAATCACTAAGTTTGAAATTTTTTCTAAGAAGTTAAATTCTAAGTTCGAATTTTCTCCCTATTTTTGGAACACACCAAGAAGGGGCAAAAAACACAAAGTAGAGAAGTTTTAAAAAAATATGGTAAGTTTCCAAAAAAATTGTACAATTCAAAACAACAGAATAGAGGCCGGTCGACTATGTGGTCGGTCGGTCAGAGTGTGATTAAGAGAAATGCAACTGTACAAGAAATAGTAAGAAGGACGGTTGACCATACAACCCTACAGGGTGACCGTCGACTGTTCAGGAGACCGAACAATTTTAATTTTCAGGCTGAAATATCAATGACATTTAATTCTCCTTTTAGAAAGTGAAAACATTTTTCATCTCATGGTTTGGTAAAAATATCAGCCAATTGTAAATCCGTTGAAACATAATCAAAAATAATATCTCTGTTGTGAAAATGATCTTTAATAAAATGATAGCGAATTTCTATATGCTTGGTGCGACTGTGTTGATCAGAATTTTTAGTCATGTAAACAGTGCTAGTGTTGCCGCTGAATCTGGTATGGGGACAAACAGATAGTATTTGTGGATTCTTTGGAAACTTGAATAGCAAACCTGAAACCTGTTCCGCCGGAGTTTGACCATTGACTCCCGCCGTTCACCTGCAAAAAGTGCGAGACACCGGGGTTGTTCCCGGCGACGCACCCTCCGACGCTCAAGTCAGTAATCAGGGAAGATTATGAAAGCGCGTAAATTGGCAAAAGATTGATTACCTCTTAATGGAGATGGATGGGGGGTATTTATAGGCACTGCTGGGATCAGATTAGGAATGTAATCCCCGTGATCTGATGAGGAATATAATCCCCGTAATCAGATAAGGAATGTAATCCCTAATCCCTAGTGAAAGGATAGATATGAATTAGGGCCGTTGATTAGGATTAATCAGAAACCTTAATTCTATCCTTTCTGGACCGGGTTTGTTGCGGGTTGAAACCCGCACCCAGTTGAGGTGGATCCGTTCGCGGGTTAGTGGGTTTCCAAGAAGGAGAACCAGTACCCACTTCAGACCCATTGGTAGGTGAATTGCCGTTTTACCCATGGGCTTCAAGATCCGTGCCCGATTTGGACGGTTCCGATTAAACCCCATTTTTAGCCATATCACGAGCCCCCCACTCCCGAAGACTGAGCTTGGTCAGCCTTTGAGGAGTAGTTTTACTGTTTTAATGGCTAGTGGAGTTGTGTCGGAGTCCAATATGGTAGGTTTTGAATCTTGAAGGAGGGAGTGTGGTAATTTCTCAAGTTGGTTGTGCTCTAAGCTGTTCTTGGGCTCTTCTGGTCATGTGCCGATCCGTCATTCGGGGGAGTTTCTTCTTGGTGAAAGTTTATTTGCTGGGATTAGAACTCCCTATGCTTATAATTATTTCCCAAGAGTTTCGCTTGATTTTTCCAAATTTTTTAATCGTTTTCCGCAATTCTTCGGCGAATGGGCCGGTTATTTTCCCGCGTTGTGTGGTCTACATGCTTGTATCTTGTCGCCGACCCCTTCGTGCGTTTGCTGCCAAGGAGGCCAAAGTCCATGGGTGGTTCAGCACATTTTTGTGAAGAGCGGAGGCACCTCGGCGAGGTTGTGAGTGCTGAGAGGGAGTTCGGCGAGGTCCGAGGTCCAACTTTCCATGTAACATGGTCGGTATCAAGAACGCTCGGCAGCTGGTGCCGAACCCCAACTTTCCATGTAATATGGTCGGTGTCAAGAGCGCTCGGCAGCTGGTGCCGAACCCCATCTTTCCATGTAACATGGTCGGTGTCAAGAGTGCTCGGCAGCTGGTGCCGAACCCCAACTTTCCATGTAACATGGTCGGTGTCAAGAACGCTCGGCAGCTGGTGCCGAACCCCAATTTTTCCATGTAACATGGTCGGTGTCAAGAGTGTTCGGCAGCTGGTGCCGAACCCCAACTTTCCATGTAACATGGTCGGTGTCAAGAGCGCTCGACAGCTGGTGCCGAACCCCAACTTTCCATGTAACATGGTTGGTGTCAAGAACCCTCGGCAGCTGGTGCCGAACCCCAATTTTTCCATGTAACATGGTCGGTGTCAAGAGCGCTCGGCAGCTGGTGCCGAACCCCAACTTTCCATGTAACATGGTTGGTGTCAAGAGCGCTCGGCAGCTGGTGCCGAATCCCAACTTTCCATGTAACATGGTCGGTGTCAAGAGTGCTCGGCAGCTGGTGCCGAACCCCAACTTTCCATGTAACATGGTCGGTGTCAAGAGCGCTCGGCAGCTAGTGCCGAACCCCAACTTTCCATGTAACATGGTCGGTGTCAAGAGCGCTCGGCAGCTGGTGCCAAACCCCAACTTTCCATGTAACATGGTCGGTGTCAAGAGCGCTCGGCAGCTGGTGCCGAACCCCGACTTTTCATGTAACATGGTCGGTGTCAAGAGCGCTCGGCAGCTGGTGCCGAAGTCCTTGACTTGTCATTTTCTGGCGGAGAATGCCCTGCGGAGTTGGTGGCTTCTGCGCTCCTGGCTGACGTGGCTGCCATTAAATGTGATGGCTTCTGAACTTCTGACAGCTCTGACAGATGAGATGCTTATTTAATGCACTGACCTCTGAGCTTCTGCCAGATGTGACTGCAATTAATGCGATGTACGGCTTGGCGTGGCAACAGGGCGACGGTTTGAGTCGCTTTTGTCGTTTTGCGTAGGTGGGCTGGCTGTTTGGGCCCATTATTCTCGTTTTGCGCGCCTCGCTCTATAAAACCTCACTCCCCTCTCTCATTTTTCACTTCTCCTCTCTTTTGCTCAGGCGATCATTTGTGCTAAGCGAGTGTTCCCGGTGATCGCCGTTCGTTTTCTGGTGGAGTTTCCTGGCAGCTGATCTTTTAAGGTAATTTATACTTAGTTTATTTCATAAACTATGTCTCTTGCTTCTGCCTCCGAGTCGACCTCTTGGTCCGAGCCCTCCCTTGAAGTTGTCGAAGCCCGCACTCCGAGTCGGCCAGATAAGGGCAAGAAGGTGTTCGGCAAAGATTCGATCCGTGGAGGAGCCGAAGCGTATGGGGGAGTTCAGCAGATTGCCGGGGCAACTGACGGGACTCCATAGGGTTCGGGAACTTCCGGAGGAGCACGCCGAGCGCATAGTTCATGGGAGGGGGAGGTCCTTCGAGGAGAATGCGGCAAGGGAGACGACCGAGGCGGATGAGACGGTGTCGATCCTCCGTGAAGAAGACTTGGGAGTGATCCGGGACTGTTTCCAGGTCCCGGAGGAGTACGAGCTTATGCTGCCGGGTCCCGGGGTTAGGGCCAACTCGCCGCTGCCAGTGACCATGTGTTGCTGGCCGGTTGACGCCTTTATTGCCGGGGCTCGGCTACCTTTCCATCCGTTCGCTATCCTCATCCTGAGTTGGTTCAGGGTCAGCCCCATCCAACTTATGCCGAACGCATGGAGAGTCATAAACGGCTTCGTACTTCACTGCCAAGCTGCTGGATCGAGCCGGAGCTGAATGTGCTTCGGACAATCTATCGGCTTCAGCAAGGGAACCGGCCGGAGTTCCGATACTATTTGGCTCCGAGGCATGGCTGCAGGCTGGTCATATGCCCCGACTCCATCAAGCACTGGCGTGAAAAGTTCTTGATAGTGCGGAGTCCAGAGGCCTGGCCTATCCCCTCCAGTTGGGTGGAAGGGGTGCCGAAGAGGGCGAAGGCGCTGCCCAAGCTTCGTCCTGAAGAAGAAGAGGCAGTTCGGACACTTCTCGATCGGCCGAAGTATGATTGGAAGGAGCTGACCGAGGACGTCTTGTTCAGGGGAGGGCTCTGCCGCGTAGATCCCAGTACGCAGCTTCTTTTACGCTTTCGTGCTTTGTTTTTCGTACTTTACTTCTCATGACTTGTATGTGCTAACTAACCTCGTTTTTAATGCAAAGGCGATGGACTACGATGCGGTGTTGGCTCTCAGAGCTGGGCTTGCCAGTAAGGCTCCGAAGAAGCACAAGAGGGTGGTCACCAAGTTGCCGGCCCAAAAGACTCCGAGGGTCACGGAGACGGTCGAGGAGGCGGAGACGCTTCGGAGTACGGCCGTTGGCGATACTGGGGCCTCGGCGTCAACCGGGGTTGGTGACTTCCCCATCACCGCAGCCCTCGGTATGGCGACGCCGCTGCTGTCGGTGGTGGCCAAGGAGCTCCTGACCGAGGAGCACAAAAGGATCCATATTCCGGACTGGCAAGTTCGAAAACATGATGGATTCCTCGGCAACTCCTTGGCGAGCATGCAGGCCGTCAAGCATCTGGCGACGCCGAAGGATCGCGCCGCCATGGAGGCCGGGCAAGAAGGTGACGACGTCATCGAGATTGCTCGCTCGGCCATCTCGGTAAGTGTTGGATTATTGCTGTCGTTGAATTTCTTTAGCTATAATTTTTCTAACTCTTTTAATACTTCTTTCCTTGTGGCAGATCATCGTCCATTTTGGACACCTCACCGAGAGGTTGACGGCTCTGGAGAAGGAGCTGAAGCATGAGTTCGACCAGGCTCGGAAGGAGAAGGCTCTGATGGGGAACGAGCTCGATAAGCTCACGGTCGAGTTCGAAGCGAAGGCGTCGATTACCTCGAGGGGTGGGTCGCAAAGCTGGAGAGCGACCTTCTTCGCCAGAAGGAGGAGGCGGCCCAACAATTGGCCGAAGCTGAAGAGGCCAAGGCTGCGGCGGTGAAGGGGGCAGAGGACGCGACCCTGGCGAAGGCACAAGGTTTCCTTGCCCAAAACATGGCCAAAGCTTACGCCGAAGCCATCGCCCGGGTGACGAAGGCGTACCCTGACGTGGACTGCTCGGGATGGAGACTGTTCCCGGGCCACGTCGAGGGCTTCGACCCCGAATCAGAGGGGGAAGAAGAAGAAGGGGAGGACAAAGTCGAGACTGAAGTCGAAGTCGTCGGCGAGGTCCCGAGCTCTGTGGTTACCCCGCTGGCGGTGGTGACCCCTTCAGAGACGTCGACCCCCACCCATTCTCATCGCCCCGGGAAAGAGGTCGCGCCCTGACTCCGCTCACTTTTACTTCTGTTCTTCTTCTCTTTTTTTTTGTAACGCCTAATCGCGGACTGGCCACCGCTTTTTATAATGAATGAAAACGTCTTTTTGGGCTCGAATGTGTCTCTCTATTTTTTCTCAAAATTTTTTTGAAATTCGGCTAAGTGTAGGAGTTCGGCAATGTGTTTGAAAATTTGTTGTTTGCTTCGACTTCTTTTCAGCTTGCGGTGGTGACCCAAGCCGTCGAGCCTACTGGCTCGGAGGACAACACTCGTCCCGAGGTCGGCTTAGGAGCGACGAGGCTGTGCTTGGCGAGGTGCCGGGAGCGGCTCTACGAAGTTGAGCTGGGATTGCACAGAGCCGAAAGCGAGCGGAACCATCTTCAACTCATCCTGGGTCGGCGAGACATCGAGATCCGGCGACTGGAGAGCAGGATCTTCGAGATGACCCCTTTAGGAGAGGATGAGGGTTCGTCGACCGCATTTAGCTATGGCCTTCGGATCAAGTGCATTCGCCACACCTTATCCAAAATAACAGCGGAGAGGGACGATCTGCTTTCTGAGATCCGCCACCTACAAACAGTAGAGACGGAGCTTCGGACGGAGGGGGAGGGATTGACGGCCGAGGTGGCCAAACTGACGACCGAACGTGACGAACTGACGGCCGAGGTCGACGCGCTGAAGAGAGCCACGGTGGATAAGAGCATCGAAGTCACTCACCTTCGCCGTCTTATCGCGAGTTGCTCCGGCGTCCCGAGCTCCGCGATACCTCCTCACTTCGAGGTCGATGTCAAAGATGACTCGCTGCGGGATCGGATCTCAGAGTTGGAGGCGGAGGTGGCTCGTCTCAAACCGCGTTCGGGGCCGATCAATGTGAGGAGCACTTCATCTACTCGCGCGGAGAGCGATCGGGGCATCACGTTTTATGAGCTCGTGACCCGTCCGCCTATCGGCCATCCTAGTCCGGGGGATGCGCAAAGTGCTGTGGCCATTTCATCGAGCGGAGCATCCGTCGGAGCGGCTGCTAGGAGCGGCGCCGAGGACACGTCCCAATTCGCTGGTTTGGGGTCGGGCTCCGGAGGCAAATGTAGCACCCCGAATTTCTAACATAATAACTTAGAAAATACGTGGCACAATCCCAGCATCAACTTCAATGTAATAGTACACATAGCCCAAAATCACAAATAATTTTATTCCAACTTTTATTACAACAATCCTTTACATATGCAGCGGAAATACAAACACCTTGAATTAAAAACATTCTTTTTACAACACTTCTCTTTACAAAAATTACACAAGGCTCTATTACATTACTTATAATCTCCAAAACTAACTCAAGCGTACAAACCCCCAAACTCTAAGCAGCAACCTGCAACATATGAGGCTAGAGATGATCCCTAACCCCCAAACTTAAGGGGTCAGCCATAAATGGTGTGAGTGACATAAAAACAAACAACATAATTTAATCGTAAGACATAAAGTTATCAACAACATGTATCGTCCACAAGAATAAAGGAAATGAGAAATAACAAAGATGTAAAGCATGAAAACATCATAGAATGAAAGCAACAAGTGCATCTAGTCTAAGTGTCAAGTGTGGAAAAACTGGAAAACACATGCACGAAACCAAGTCAAGACAACACAAAGTCTATATGCGGACTCTCTAATGCATACTTGTCGAAGTCTATGCATCCCATTCTACATAGGTTCGGTGCAAGCCCTTAACGTCTTCACTTCATAGGGTTCAATCCCCCGCTATGCAACTAATCCTATCACGATGACTATTACGAGATAAAGATAAACTGTGAGAATTAGCCCATGCCTGATAATTCCGGAGATGGATCCCACATCTCAGGTATTTTACCTGGATAATTCCGGAGATCATCCCACATCTAGACATAGACACATCATCACATGAATACCCCATGTGCGTCGCCTCGACTTTGATAATTCCGGAGATTAATCCCACATCGCAAGCAACCACTTGGATAATTCCGGAGATATATCTCACATCTCAGGTAATTTACCTGGATAATTCTGGAGATAAATCCCACATCTCAAGAAAGTTACTTGGATAATTCCGGAGATTAAATCCCACATCTAAAGCCATACTGAGGTGCATAACCCATGTTTCCGTTCATCATATCACCACTAGTGCCTGTCCTTATTATTTTTGGGTTACTTAATTACTCAACGAATCTCCTAGAGTAGTGTACCCTACCGGACTAAAATCAAAACTGAATAACTGAAATACCTTTACGGGCCTCAACAAAATAACTCAACACCGGTATACTAGGGTTACTCACTTCTAGAGACTCAAGCTCAAAAGTCTTAAACAACTTTCCACTAAACAAAATTAGCTCAACTGAATTTCTCAAATTAAAAGCTTAACTGAAGACAAAGTATAGACTGAATTATCTGAAAACCAATCATTCGAAATAACACTAAAGTTTACAAAGATCCTTCAGTACCAGTCGACTTATACTGTGGTAAGTCGACTGTCCAGAAGACAATTATCCAAAGTTTTACTAAGTCATAACAGTCGACTTAAAAGAGAATCGGTCGTCTTACCCGAGGTAAATTCCAATAAATTTCACAAAAATATTCTAAGTATATAAGTCGACTTAAAGGAGGTATAGGTCGACTGTCCAGACAAGAAACTGACATAATTTTACACAGTAAGTTCTAAGTACACCAGTCGACTGACAAGGGTCTCAGTCGGCTGTCCAGATCGAATTTCAAAAGGCTAATGATACAACAGTAGGGTCTTACCAGTCGACTGATAGGTAGACCAGTCGGCTGTCGGCCAACAGTTTTCATAACTTAGGTCTGAATACAATAATTAAAACTGGAGTTTTCTAAAGATTCATTGTTTATGAAAATAGTTCGTATTCAGGTAAAATGAAAAATCTCAAAGAATCTTCATTATGGGTATATTACTCAAAACATCAAATATGTCAAAACTCAAGTTCTCATGTTCTAGATCACTAATTCTTTCATTAGGGTTTCTCAAAACTAAATTCCTTCCACAATTCTAAATCAAAATTTGATTTACAAAAATAAGATCCAGGTGCACAACATCCGACCATACTCAAATCTTAACATGCTTTTTAGCAACAAATTTTATCAACAAAGATCTACTATTCTTTCATAGATTTCACAACATGGTACAACAACATCAATTATTCACATGAATCATACCACAACACAACATCTATATCATTCACAACATCAAATCAATACATCATTGACACTCGCACACATAGATCAACAACAAGATGAATTTATAACATTCACAAAACAAAACAAAACACACAATGTCACTCACCTTAGAATTGAGAAAATCCACGAAGCCTTCCTTTTTGCGAGATCCAAAAATTCTCCTCTTGATCACCGAGAAATTAATAATATAATAAATCTGGAGTTGTGCAGCGAATGACGGCTGCACACCTTCTTTTATACAGGCCGGGATTGAAAGGAATTAGGGTTTTGAAGTACTTTTGCAAAATAGTCATTTTTCAATTTATTACTTCACCTATATAACCTTCCTTAGTTAAAATAAGTTAAATAAATCAAAACTAAATAAAATCCTTTTACCTCTAAGTTTTCCAACAACCCAGCACAGCCCAGAGATAAGAAAATCCCGGATTTACACTCAGGGTGGCAATTTTGCACAAAAGCCCTCCCTTTTGTAATATTTGCAATTACATCATAAAATATTTATAAAAATCCAGAAAAATCCGAAATAATATCTAATAATACATATTATATTTTCCAATCAAAATATTTTACTTTTACTCTCCAGAAAAATATTTGTACAAGATTCTACATAAATTTCATATTTGCAAAAACACCCTTTTTGTTTAAATTTTTACCAAATCGTCTTTAAATAAAATATAGATATATTTAGATTTAAATGCTAACCATGGGAAACCAAAATATCTGTAAAAACGAATTTTTATAATTTATTTAAGATCCAAACGACTTTTTACATAAAAGCCCCTCTCTTTCGAGATATTTGTAAAAATAGTTTCTTTATTCAGAAAAATCCCAAAATTTAGAATACACTCCATAACAAGTATGAGAACTTATTAAAAATATAAAATTGTATATTTACACCAAAATTATTTACACGTGTTTCGCACGTGTAAAAAGATAAATCTTTTAGAAAATATTTATTAAAGCTCCAGAAAATCATTTTAATTCATTTTAAAATCTTTAAATTAATATTTGGAAATACGGGGTTCTACAGCAAACATCGCCGACCTCGTGTGTCCTTGAAGAGGAACATCCCTGCACCACGGAGGCATTGAAGATCATGTTTTTGAAGCTTTTGTATTTAGTGTAAGTGTAGTGAGTCGGCATTGTAATTTTTGCTCTTTAAGGCCTTGTAATCTTGTTGTATGGAAGAGCCGCTTTGTACAGCGTCCCCATTATTAATAATATTTCTTTCTCAAACTTGCGTGTTGTTCGTAGCTCTGTGTGGTTGTTTTATTTGTGACTGTGCTCATCGTGCCGAGGTCCCTGAGCTGGCCTTATGCTCGTTTGGGGTCGGCGTCGTGAGTGTTCGGCCAGTGGTGTCAAGCCATGCTTCGGCCATTTAATATCGCAAACTCGCGAGACGAGTGGAGCTTGCTTAATAGTGAGCTCGCGGAGTGCGGTCGAGCCAAGTGTTTGCACCCCGAACAATCGTTAGATTAGTTCAACGGTTGTGGAAGCAATTCCAAAGGGCGAACTACCTTTAGTTCGCTTAGGGGCGAACTTGCGAAGTGGAATCGAGCCAAGTGTCGGACTCCGAACCATCGTTAGAGTAGTTCAACGGTTGTGGGAGTAATTCCGAATGGCGACCTACTTCTAGTTCGCTTACGAGCGAACTTGCGAAGTAGAATTGAGCCAAGTGTTGGACTCCGAACCATCGTTAGAGTAGTTCGACGGTTGTGGGAGCAATTTCGAATGGCGACCTACTTCTAGTTCGCTTAAGAGCGAACTTGTGAAGTAGAATCGAGCCAAGTGTTGGACTCCGAACCATCGTTAGAGTAGTTCGACGGTTGTGGGAGCAATTCCGAATGGCGAACTACTTCTAGTTCTCTTAAGAGCGAACTTGCGAAGTAGAATCGAGCCAAGTGTTGGACTCCGAACCCCATCGTTAGAGTAAAGAGTAGAAGCAGAGAGATGTAAACAATTTTTTTTCCAAGTAAAATATGAAAAAGCTTTCTTTATTGATGACTTAGTGGTCGGCTGCTTCTAAAGTTGCAAGCCGTTATTATAAGAGAGAAATAAAAGAAAAACAGTACAAGTAATGGAGAGGAACGATTTGACATCTTAAAAATACTTAGAGAGGCGTTTGTGCTCTCTCTTGGTATCTTAGAAGATGGTCGGCATTCCAAGTCCTGGGGGATCTCTCTGCCCTCAAGGTCTTCTAGTCTGTATGTCCCGGGCCTAACTTCTTTGGCGACCTTATAGGGTCCCTCCCAATTTGGGGCCAATTTGCTCTTCTGACCTGGGAATGAGATGGCTAACTTTCTGAGGACCAGGTCCCCTTCTTTGAGGTTCATAGGGCGGACTCTTTTGTTGTATGCCAACTCGATCCTTCTTCGGTAGCTTTGTTGACGAATGGCAGCTTTTTCTCGGATCTCGTCAATAAGGTCTAGATTTGCTCAGAGCTCTCTGGCATTTTATTCTTCTTCGTAAGCTATCAGACGAGGAGAGGGTATACCGACTTTGAGGGGGATCACTGCCTCGGACCCATAGGTGAGATTAAATGGGCTCTCTTCCATGGGGGTCCGTTTTGTTGTACGGTAGTTCCATAGCATGTTGGGGAGCTGATCGACCCATAAGCCTTTGGAACATTTGTCCAACCTTTTCTTAATACCGGAGAGAATCTGTCGGTTAGCATTCTCTACTTGGCCATTCGACTGTGGATGGGATACGGAGGAAAATTGGTGTTGGATGACGAGGTCTTCACAGAGAGCTTGGAAGATAGTCCCAGTGAACTGGGTTCCGTTGTCTGTTATGAGGACTCGAGGGACTCCGAATCGGCAGATGACATTCTTCCAAAAGAACTGAATGACCTTGTTCTCAGTGATCGTGGCCAGGGGCTTGGCCTCTATCCATTTTGAGAAGTAGTCGATTGCCACGACTAAGAATTTGAACTGGCCGGGAGCTGGGGAAATGGCCCTAGTAAATCCATCCCCCACATTGCAAAGGGGATTGGACTTGATAGGAAAGTGAGTGGAGCTTGTGGGAGGCGTCGGATGTTGGAGTACTTCTGGCAAGGGCCGCATTGCCGAACGTGTAGTTCGGCGTCTTGCAGGAGAGTGGGCCAGAAATATCCGTAGTTCAACACTTTGCGGGCTAGGGACCTGGACCCCGAATGAGCCCCACCGATGCCCTCATGAAGCTCTTGCAGGGCGTATTCGGCTTGCTCTGGGGAAAGACATCTCAAATAAGGCCTGCCATCTACCTGTGTGAAGGAACGCTTGTAAAGGATGCCCTCGATGAGTGTATATCGCTCTGCTCGGGTTCTTACTCTTCGAGCCTCCTTAGGGTCCTCGGGGAGGAGCCTGTCCCTTAGGAATTCGACGAGGGGTTTCATCCAGTCATCTTGAAGCAAAACGGGCAGGGACTCCATTGAGTCTGAATTTTCATCCTCTATACTTGGCTTTAGGAGGACCTCTATCAAGACGATCTGCTCAAGACCTTGGAGGGAGGAAGAGACTAGCTTTGAAAGGGCATCGGCCTGGGAATTCTCTTCTCGAGGGATTCGTTCTATGAGGGCTTCTTCAAATAAGGTCATGAGGCTCCTGACCTTGGCTAAGTACTTAACCATCCGGTCGTCACGCGCTTCATACTCGCCTAGGACCTGATTAACGACCAGCTGAGAGTCGCTAAAGATCCGGAGGCATTGTGCCCCTGCATTGTGGGCCATCCCAAGGCCGGCTATAAGTGCCTCGTATTCTGCTTCGTTGTTAGAGGCTTTGAAGTTTATACGGAGGGAGTATTGGAGGATGAAGTCATATGGGCCTGCCAGAATGACCCCGGCTCCGCTTCCCTCTTTACAGGAGGATCCATCCACATAGACCTGACCAGATAGGTGGTCCCTTCTTTGCTTGACTAAACTCGGGGATGGTACTTTCAACTATGAATTCTGCTAAGGCCTGAGCCTTGATCGCGGTCCGAGGCTAATAGGTTATATCATGCTGGCTCAGCTCGATAGACCACTTCATAAGGCGACCCGAGGTCTCTGGCTTGTGGAGGACTTGCTTCAACGGTTGGTCGGTAAGAACGACCACCGAATGGGACTGAAAATACGGGCGAAGTTTTCTTGCGTCCATCATCAGGGCGTAAGCCATCTTTTCTATCCTTGGATAGTGGAGCTCGGCCTCCCGAAGTACCTTGCTCACATAGTAAATGGGCTTTTGAGCTCGATCTTCTTCCCTTACTAAAACAGCGCTGAGGGTCTGCTCGGAGGCTGCCAGGTAGAGGTAGAGGGGTTCACCAGGGATTGGTTTGCTGAGGAGAGGAGGATTGACGAGGTAAGCCTTGAGCTGGTCGAATGACTCCTGTTGCTGCTGACCCCATTCGAAACCTTTAGCCCCCCTGAGGGCCTTGAAGAAGGGAAGGCATTTCTCCCCGGACTTCGAGAGAAAGCGCCCTATGGCGGCTAGGCGGCCTGTTAACCTCTGAACTTCCTTAACATTTTTGGGAGGGGCCATATCTAGTATGGCCTTGATTTTCTCAGGGTTTGCTTCAATTCCCCGTTGGCTGACCATGAAGCCGAGGAACTTTCCTGAGGAGACTCCGAACGCACACTTGTTCGGATTGAGTCTCATTTTGTGCTTTCTCAGAACATCAAACGCCTCCTGGAGGTCGGTTACATGATCGGCACCTCGGATGCTTTTTACAAGCATGTCGTCAACATATACCTCCATATTACGACCGATTTGAGCTTAGAAAACCTTGTTGACGAGGCGTTGGTATGTGGCGCCTGCATTTTTCAAACCGAAGGGCATAACCTTGTAGCAATAGAGGCCCTGGTCGGTCACAAATGAGGTCGTAGGGATATCCGGGGGAAACATCCGGATCTGATTGTAGCCTAAGAAGGCATCCATGAAGCTGAGGAGTTCATGACCCGGGGTGGCATCAATCAAGGTGTCAATACTCGGAAGAGGGAAAGGGTCCTTGGGGCAAGCCTTGTTGAGATCGGTGAAATCAATACAAATCCTCCAAGTTCCATTGGACTTCTTCACCATTACTACATTCGATAACCACTCGGGATAGTTTACCTCCTGTATGAACCGGACCTTCAAGAGCTTATCCACCTCCTCTTTTATAGCTAGTTGGCGCTCGGGGGCGAACTTGCGCCTCTTCTGTTGGACTGGTTTGGACCCCAGGGCAACACTGAGGTGGTGGACTAAGAGCTCTTCGGAGATTCCGGGCATGTCTGCAGCTGACCAAGCAAAGAGGTCGTGGTTCCTTCGGATGCACTGGACTATGTCGGAGCATAGGGCGGATGGGAGGGTCTTGCTAACAAAGAACTTTCGGCTTGGGTCCTGCTCAGAGAAGAGCACTTCCTCCAACTCATCCACCGGCTCAGGACGTTGGTCGGGCGACATCTTCGAGGATTTCCAGAGCTTCTAGGGACAGGACTGGACCGAGGGTAGAGGTCATGTAGCACTTATGGGCCGTTTCCTGATTGCCCCTTACTTCCCCTACTCCGGCCCGGGTGGGGAATTTCATCTTGAGATGGTATGCCGAAGGAACGGCTTCTAGAGCTGCTAGGCCGGGTTGGCCTAGGATGACGTTGTAAGCTGCAGGGACATCCACAACCATAAAATCCATCGATTCCATTCGGGTAGTAGAAGTTTTTCCAGCGGTTACATCGAGGGTGATCACCCCTTCAATAGTCACTGGCACTCCCGTGAACCCATGAAGCATGTAGCCGGCGGGCTTGAGTCTATATCGGGAGAGTTTGAGGCCTTTGAAAGCGGCGAGGAAGAGGATGTTAACGGAGCTGCCATTGTCCACTAGGATCCTCTCCACTTTGAAGTTCGCCATGTGGAGGTTGATGACGAGTGCGTCACAGTGAGGGGTTCGGACGCCCTCGAGGTCTTCATCTGAAAATGTGACGGGCACTCCGAGGCCTTTAGGAAGAGGGGTGGCACGGACCGAATTGACTTCTCTTATGAATGCCTTTCTAGAGGAGTTGGAGGAGCCCCTCATTGGGCCCCCGTGGATGAGGTGTAGGACACGCTCCTCTTCGAAGTCAGGCATTTCATCACGCTCAGGATGCTTGTTAGCCCCCCGATTCGGGGGAGGAAGGTCGGCTCGGTCCTTTCTCACGAACTTGGTCAGCTGCCCCCTTTGGATGAGGGCCTCTATTTCATTCTTCAAGGCCCGACAATCATTGGTATCGTGGCCATGGTCCCGGTGATAACGACACCACTTCTCTTTATCCCTCTTCTTGCCGGGGGTGTTCATCTTTGGTGTAGGAGGTATTACCCCATCCTTCTCAATTTCCATGAGAATTGTGGAGATGTTGGCATTAAGGGGAGTAAATTTTTCAAACTTGGGAGGAGGTCGGCGCTGGCCGCCATTATCCTTCTGGAGCTTCTTGGCCCCTTCCTCTTCTGTTCCCTTTCTTTTAGACCCGGAGGAAGACCCCTCCAGGTTGGGGCGGTGCTCAGCTTCTTCGGGACGGATATACTTTTCGCTCCGGAGGAGGAGGTCAGAGAAGTTCTGCGGGGGCTTTTTGGCGAGGGAGGAACGGAGGCTGGAGTTAAGGACATTGGATTGAAATGCTGCTGCGGCGACCGACTGGTCGAGGGATGCTATGGACCTGGCTTCGGCTGTGAACCTTTTCACGTAGTCTCTCAACTTCTCACCCTTCTTCTGGTGGAGGTAGAGTAGCGAGATGCTAGTCTTCTCGGTTCTGCGACTACTCGCGAAGTGGGTGACGAAGAGGGTCTCGAATTGCTCGAAGAAAAATATTGAGGAAGGAGCAAGGCGAGAGTACCATTCTCGAGCTGAACCCTTGAGAGTTGCGGGGAAGATTTTGCAGAGCAGAGCATCAGAAGCTTGATGAATGAGCATGAGGGTCTTGAAGCTTTCAATGTGATCCACGGGATCAGTCTCCCCGGAGTAGGTCTCGAATTGAGGGGGCTTGAAGCCAATTGGTACGGGTGCATCCATTATGGTTCGGGAAAAAGGCGGCCTACTAGGACGGAGGGTCCTCCCTCTAAGCTCTTCTTCTCGGTCTAACTGATCCAAGCGTCTCTCCATCTCGTGGAGACGGTGATAGACTGCGTCCTCCCTTCGATGGTAATCAGGAGAGCCTCTAGACTCATCTTCGTACAAGGGAGAGTGGGGGCTACGACGACGGTAGCTCCTGGATCGGCGAGGACTTGGCATGTGCCGAGGGTTGCTAGGAGCTCGGGGAGGAGTAAGGGACCGCTGGCGAGGACTTCGAACCCGAGGGGGAGTGGGAATCCTCGGAGCATTGGTGTTATTGGGACGGAGGTTGAGAGCTTGTAGGACGGTTGCTTGGAACTGCTGGAACTCGGCACGGGTGATGGGTGCCTCATCGTTCCTAGGGTGTTGCCGACCGGCGGGGGAATGTGGTCTTCTTCTGTGATGTTCGGGGGACTCTCCCCGCCCCCTTCTGATTGGGGACCTTCTGTAGTCTCGGCAGTGAAGAGATTGCTCATCCGGACGTTGTTGGCGGGAGGCTCCTTCTCGGGCCCGCTTTTCGTCCAGACGATGGCGAAGATCCACATCTTTCGGCCGATTGGGGACTTTTTGTTAGAAGTCGGAAGCTCGGGGATTGTGGGAGGCCATAGAATCCGAAGAGGCATTGTGAATGGAGACGTGGTCCGGAAGGAGAGGCTGTTTCCTGCTGGTTGGGACCCTTAGGAGGTTGTTGATTCTGAGGAGGAGGAGGAAGGTCCTGTTGGAGTGGGTCTTCCGCCGGAGGAGGAAGTTGCCCCTGCTGCGGAGCGGGTTGGATGGGAATTTCTTGTTACTGATCGGGGTTGGGTCCTCGGTTGGACCCTCCGGATCTGACTTTCCTAGGAGGCATGGCTGGAGAAGATCTGACCAACGGGAAGAGGGGAGGCTGCTACTCGTTCTTTCCCACAGACGGCGCCAATCTGTTGCCGCTGAATCTGGTGTGGGGGCAAACAGATAGTATTTGTGGATTCTTTGGAAACTTGAATAGCAAACCTGAAACCTGTTCTGCCGAAGTTTGACCGTTGACTCCCGCCATTCACCTGCAAAAAGTGCGAGACACCGGGGTTGTTCCCGGCGACGCACCCTCCGACGCTCAAGTCAGTAATCAGAAAAGATTATGAAGAGCGTAAATTGGCAAAAGATTGATTACCTCTTAATGGAGATGGATGGGGGGTATTTATAGGCGCCGCTGGGATCAGATTAGGAATGTAATCCCCGTGATCTGATGAGGAATATAATCCCCGTAATCAGATAAGGAATGTAATCCCTAATCCCCAGTGAAAGGATATATATGAATCAGGGCCGTTGATTAGGATTAATCAGAAACCCTAATTCTATCCTTTCTGGACCGGGTTTGTTGCGGGTTGAAACCTGCACCCAGTTGAGGTGGATCCGTTCGCAGGTTAGTGGGTTTCCAAGAAGGAGAACCAGTACCCGCTTCAGATCCATTGGTAGGTGAAATTACCGTTTTACCCCTGGGCTTCAAGATTCGTGCCCGATTTGGACGGTTCTGATTAAACCCCCTTTTTAGCCATATCAGCTAGTATTATTGCATTTAATGGGGTTGCGATCGAAGAATACCTTATAGTCTTCTAATGTATGTTTCATCCATAATACTTGCACACCACAAGATTCGGCGGCTATATATTTGGCTTTGGTGGTGGATTAAGTGACGAAATTTTGTTTCTTAGATGCCCATGAAAGAAGACATTTTTTCAAGAAGTGGCATGTATCACTTGTGCTTTTTCTATCTATTAAACTGCCGGCATAGTTGGCATCTGAATAGCCTACAAGAGAAAATTTTCTATTTTTTAGGTACTAAAGACCTGCATTTGGTGTGCCTTTAAGATATCAAATGATACACTTAACTACAACCAAATGAGATTCTTTTTGTCACGATTGAAAATGGGCACATAAACAGACACTAAACATTATAACAGGACGAGATTCAGTAATATAAAGTAAGTTGCCAATCATACCACGATAGGTAGAAACATCAACATTGTTACCTGATTCATCTTTGGAAAGTATAGTGGTAATGGCCATGGGAGTTTTGTATGCATTTACACTATCAAGGCCAAACTTTTTGACGAGTTCTTTAGAATATTTAGATTGATTTATAAAGATGTCATCCTTCCGTTGTTGTACTTGAAGTCCAAGAAAGTGTGTTAATTCGCTCATCTAACTCATTTCAAATTCATCATGCATTTGCTTAGAAAACTCCTTGCACAGATTTTCATTAGTAGATCCAAATATAATATCATCAACATAAATTTGAACAATCAAAATATCTTTAAAAATATATTTGATAAAAAGTGTAGTGTCTACTTTTTTTTTTGAAAACCTATGTGAATAAGGAACAAACTTAGTCACTCATACTAAGCACGAGGAGCTTGTTTCAAACCATATAACACTTTATCAAGACGAAAAACATGGTTTGGGTGTAGTGGGTCAGTGAACCCAGGTGGTTGTTCAGTATAAATTTCTTCAAAATTAAAACCATTTTAAAAAGCACTTTTTTCCATCCATCTGAAAAGTGTAAAACTTGTAGGATGCAAAAGTAAGTAAAATACGAATGACTTCAAGTCATGCAACAAAAGCAAAAGTTTATCAAAATCGACTCCCTCTTATTGATTATTACCTGGAGCAACAAGACGAGCTTTATGTTGAACTATATGACATAATTCGTCTAACTTATTTCTAAACACCCATTTTGTTTAATTTTGTCTAGGAACAAGTCTCTGTTGAAGAATCTAACACAACTCGTAGTGCAAATAGCGGAAGTACACCACAAGTAATAGAAACTACCAAGACTTAGATGAACCAAGAACAAGCCACCACGATATAAGCAAGATCTCACAAGAACACAATCAATATGCAGAGATAACCAATACTTCCTATTCTCCAAGAAATACAAAGATTACAATGAGATTACAACTTCCAATCTCTCTCCCTCACCTTTGAAATACTTAGCACAATCCCCTCCTGAAGTTTAACAATGATAACGACTCACATCTTGATCTCATCAGTGATGTATTCGATACACACAAACCCTAGAGTCTACAGCC
This sequence comes from Hemerocallis citrina, assembly GCA_017893485.1. Taxonomy (NCBI): domain Eukaryota; kingdom Viridiplantae; phylum Streptophyta; class Magnoliopsida; order Asparagales; family Asphodelaceae; genus Hemerocallis; species Hemerocallis citrina. The sequence continues at coordinate 127,881,428 of CM030362.1, forward strand.
ATATATATATCCCCTAAGTAAACTCTAAAAGATAAACACGAATCCAGCTTATTGGGCCTAAATCCCGTCTGCCCAAATATTATACAATGCCGCTGATGGTCGACCACACCCCAGGTCTGTCGACCGCAACGTGTAAAGCCCACACCCGAGACGTGACCAGTCAACTACACGGTCGAACATCCCCTTCTCTGTTGAACCCTGCAAACTCGAAAATACCAGCAGCCTAGTTACAGTCGAATGGTCGGACGACCACACCCCAGGACAGTCGACCGCAACTCTCCAACTGCACTTCTTCTAGTTGCTGTTGCATTCTTTTGCTATCTTCGTCTTCTTCTCTTCTTCTCCAACTTCAAGTACTCTGTGCCTAAGTGTATTTGAGGCCACAACCTAACAATCTCCCATTTGGACCAAATACACAAAGCTTATTATAATCTTTACCTCGCATTATCTCTTCCAATCTTCCACTTTCATCGAAGACCAAGTACTCCCCACTCTCATGAAGAGCACCTCTGCCACTCCACCACGTGGAGTGCACCAACCACCCCTCATCGCCTCATAAAGGATGTGCTCCACCAATCGCATAGAGCACGAATACCGGAGAAACAACCTCCCACGATGGATTCTGTGTTACAAGACTCCCCAACTCACAGAATCTTCATCAACTGTCACGCCCCGCTTCCCAAAAATACGGAATACGAGCACGTAACAAAAGCCCAGCGAATGATTATAATCATCCTTAAGCTGTTTCAAGAAATCCTTACAACATGTCACAGTAAAATCAGAGTCGGAAGCCATAAAAATCAACCACATGCACATATGAACCAAATACCAACAAGAATACTTGAAATAAAATGCATTAACCTCAAATAGTCATGATCTGAATAACACAAATAATCCTGGGTCACATCGCCCAAATACAAGAAATAAATACAAGTCTCAAAATACAATATTGTCCAAAATAAGCAACAAGAATAGTTTTAGCAAAATTCAGTCTCTAGCCACTCATCTTGCCAATACCTTCAGGAACCTGTCGTGCAAAATCTGCAATACAACGAATGCAGGAAAAAGAAAAGAGAAAACACAAGTACCGGTCAATGGCAAGTCCGGGTTACAAAATAGAGTAGGATACAAGCACATGGAATGAGATAACTAAATAGCACATGGTATAGGTATAAAGTCAACCTAGACAAACTAGCAAGGTAAAAGTGTCAAAGGTCACGACATAAATCATGTATCCTATAAACATGCATCAAGTGTCAAGTGTCATGTAATCGTGTATCACGTATCATGTTTCATGTTCCATGTAATTCAAGTGTCATGTAGTCACGTGTCAAGTTTCGTGTTTCATGTAATTCAAGTCTCATATATCATGTCTCAAGTATCATGTAGTCAAGCACGCATGTGTCATGTCAGGTATCATGTTCATGTATTAAGTTCAAGTCTTGTGTGATTACTATCTAGGTAGCACGACATGCATTCCATTCTACATGGTTGCTACAACAAAGTAATTTCGCTTTAGATTTCATAGGAGACCATGCAGGGCAGTATACTCGGGTACAGGAAACAGAAAATAGGTTCATGAAGAAACAGGTACACGAATCATCCGATTCATGCAGCAACAGGTTCATGAAGCAACAGGTACACGACCAACAGGTACGTGCAGCAACAGGTAACAGGTACATGAACCAAAGGTCCATGCAGTAACAGGTACATGACCAACAGGCACATGCAGCAACAGGTAACAGGTACATGAACCAAAGGTCCATGCAGCAACATGTACACGACCAATAGGTACGTGCAGCAAAATGGAAAACACGGGCCCCCTTCCGAGTACACGTTTCTGAACTATCCACTATTAGATCCTTCCCATAAACCCCAGCTTGATTACTTTTATTATTAATGTCCCACATGCATGTATACATGTAAACTAGTGTCAAGATAAGCATGGTGGGATCAGGTATAGGTTCAAGTTATCAAATCAGCGTGCATGGTTAATAAAGATCCACATATACGAGTAAAATATACAAGGTTCATAAACAGGACAGCAAGACTAGTCAGCACTAAATCAGTGATTCAGAGAGCTACAGACATGCAAATCATGATCCGTTGAAGGATCTGGAAACTAGACATCCACACGCTTCTAACGAGTATAATAAAGACCTATACTAGTTCACAACATCTCAGTTTAAAAGTCATTTCAACACAGTTTTCATGTACAGCCAGAAAATAGGGGAATGACTTCCAACACATATAAACAGCATGCAAAGTCATCAAATAAATCTATGAAAATTCTGGGGTAATCCTCTACATATGTAGACTCAAAATAATAATTTTTGTAATATTTCAGAAAGTATAGTTTTGGCATCAAAAATAGAAAGCAACCTCAAAATACGGTTTTGACGAATCTGGAATCTCTCAACACTGCTGTACGAAATCAACCATATCTCGCAAACAGAGCATCGAAATCCACTTCCGCCAAAACAGGGTGAAAGTAGACAAAATTCTCCAACTTTCATATCTCAAATAAAATCTTCATACAGTAATTATAACTAGGGTGAAAACGGCATTCAACATAGAGCAACACGCAGTTTACAGCAAAAGTGCATTATAGAAAAGGGTACAAGACATCGCTCAAAACTTCTCTTTAAAATACCACATAAATCTGGAAACTTCCTAACATCATGGGGAAACACTGGGAAAAGTATCATGGCATGGTATCATGTATAATTTGGATCTTGAAAATAAACAGATAATAAAATCTACCCCGAACTGAATCTGGAAACTACCGATATACCGTCACTAAAAGAATCATAACTAATTCATACGAACTCCAACCGGGGTGAAACCAGTGGGCATCAACCTATCAATTCTTATGTTCTAAGTCATCTATGGCATGATTTACACAATAGAGACAAAACCCACAAATAAAAATACAATTTTTGATCGTCTCTAGTCTCAACTACCCTATTAGTGAACTTTTTGACTTGTATCAAACTAATGACATTATGTACAAGTTACTTGCCTCTTTTTAACGATGAACGCGACCAAACAAAGCCAAGCAACGAAACCCACGAGCGAGAGGCCTTTCCACGCGATTCCAAGCGAATCCACGAGCTGAAACGCGCCTACGATCGATTCCTTGATGCACGAACTCAAAGTGGGTGATGCCCGCATCTCAAAACAGCGAAGGAGGAAGGTTGAGGGGTTGTTTTGGAGGTGGTGGGGCTGTTGGAGAAGGGGCCGGCCAATGGAGGAGATCAAACACGGTGGAGGGCTTGAAGGGTTGTATATGGAGTGGGGTTTGTAGTGGAGAAGTTGCCGGATATGTGGTTGGATGAAGGTCGGATTGGGAGAGGGTTTATGCAGGCCAGGAGTCAAGGAAGGAGGGGAGGCCGGTTTCTAATAGAGAAGGGAAAAGAAGATTAGGGTTAGGGATAATAGATATTATGGGTTATTTATATGGGTCAATGTGTGTTAATGGGTAGTGGATATCAATAGGAATTAATAGGTATACAATTGGGTAATGGGTATTGGGTAGATTTCAAATGGAGATACAAAATGCAATGAATCCTATGGCTCCTAAAAATCTCCTTAAGGGCCAAAAACTCAAATTGGTCAAAACACTTCTAAAAATCCACCACAACCCCAAAATAAATAATAAATATGAACGAGACCAAAAAAAATAAGAAAAAGAGCTCAAAATGGCGAAAAACGAACAACCGACGCACAATCAGCACAATGAGGTCACAAAATGCAAGAAAAATAATATATAAGATGAAAATAATCCAATAAGAAAATTAATACAATTAATAATAAATATAATTTATAAAATAATATAATTTTAACAATAAAAATAAAATAAAATAATGATGCAAATAACCATACTAGAAAAATAATACAGATAGTAACAATATTAATAATCATAAAATGATTAAAATAATGAAGGTAATAATAATAATAATAAGAACTGTATTAAATACAAAATTATAGAAAAATAGTTACAGCTAAAATTACGGATCAAAAATAGATTTTAAACGGAAAATCCAATAATACCTTTTGACAAAAGAATTTGAAAACCGGAAAAATAATTTGCGACAATTTTTAAAATACCCAAAATACACAAAAATACGTTTTTAGAAAAACTGGGGTTACAATCCTACCCACCTTACAACAAAATTTCGTTCTCGAAATTTGCTTAGGCGGTACATAGGACAGGACAAAAGCAAACTGGGGAAGGGCAGCAAAGTAGTAGCAACACCAGAAAAAGAAGGAAGGTGGTAACAATGAGGTCAAATGGAGTGCAAGAAAGAGAACAAACAGTATCAAAAGGAGAGAAAAGACAGATTGAATCAAACAATAAGTCAACGGATGGGAACAATGCAAAAGATAGGGGGAAGTAAACCATACAAGGAAGGAGAAGCAACAATATGATCCTGGGACCTGTGGGTTATGGGCCCCCCACGCTTCTGCTGCGCTACTCTGATGGTGACGTTCCAAGCTGCAGACAAGTCGTTGTAGACCACATGACACCAAGCGACGATCCGAGCAGGAGGAAAAGAATGAGACACCAGAATAAAAATGGGGCTAGAGGGGGGCTTAAATTAAAATAATTAGGTCGGAACTAATGAGAATTAACAAAAATAATATTAATAATACGAAAAATCAACACATAATAATAATAAAATAATAATGAAAAAAATAATAAAAATAATAATCACAATAATAATCATCATAAATATACTGGTAAAAATAATAGTAATAATAAAATATTAATAATACTGGTAAGGATAATAATACAAGACAGAAATTTATTTGAGGTTCATCATTTTGGTGAAAGTAATTCAATATCAACATCAAAAAAAAAAAATAGTAAGAAAAATACAATAATAATAATAGTAATAGTAACCACAATAATAATAATCATACTAATACAATAAGGAAAACAATAATAGTAATAGTAGAAATTCTTTGATGTGGGTTCGCCTCATTTATATCCATCTGCAGTCTCACCTTCTCGACATCAAGTTGCAGGTTTACCTCCAAGACATCAGGTTGCAGCTCACCATCTGTATATACGGTTGCACATTTTGCCTCACCAGTATTGATGTGGCTAAAAATAGGGGTTTAATCAAGGCCGTCCAAATGGGGCACGAATCCCGAGATTCAGGGGTGAAACGGTAATTTTACCTACAAAACAGGTCTGAAGCGGGTACTGGGTCTCCTTTTCGCAGATCCACTAACCCGCGAACGGATCCACCACAACTGGGTGCGGGTTTCAACCCGCAACAAATCCGATCCACCAGGATAGAATTAGGGTTTCTGATTAATATTAATCAACGGCCCTGATTCATATCTATCCTTTCACTGGGGATTAGGGATTACATTCCTTATCTGTATACACAGGAATTACATGCCTAATCTGTTCCCTGAGACGCCTATAAATACCCCCCACCCATCTCCATTAAGAGCTAATCAATCTTTTGCTAGTTAAACGCTCTTTCATAATCATTTTTGGTTACTGACTTGAGCGTCGGAGGGTGCGTCGCCGGGAACAACCCCGGTGTTTCGCACTTTTTGCAGGTCTACGGCGGGATCCACGACCGAAGCCCGACGGAACAGGTATACAGGTTTACTATTCAGTTTCCCTAAGAATCCACAAATTCATCTGTTTGCCCCCACACCAAATTTAGCGGCAACAGATTGGCGCCGTCTGTAGGAAACTAACGAATAGGAACCTCTCCTCTTCCCCGAGAACAGGTTTTCTCCAGCCATGCCACCTCGAAAAGTCAGATCGAGGGGGTCCAACCGGGCACCCAACCCTGATCAGCAGCAAGAAGTTCCAAACAATCCTGCTCAACAACAGGGGCAGCTTCCCCTTACGGCGAAAGACCCGCTCCAACAGAACCTTCCCCATCCTGATCCAAAGGGTCCTAACCCTCAGAAACAACCCCTTCATCAAGAACAGGTCTCCATCGGCAATGCCTCCACGGACTCTATGGCCTCCCATCACCCCCGAGCCTCTGGTCGCCACAATACAGCCCCTAACCGCCAGAAAGAGGATGATCTCCGCCGCCATCTAGAAGAAAAACGAGCCCGAGAGGGAGCCTCCCGCCAACACTATCCGGGCGAGCCCTCGCCGATGGTCCCCATCTCCTCGTCCTGCTCCTACCAACTCCAGGCGCACCCCAAGTCCTCGTCGTTCCCGAAGTTACCATCACCGCAGCCCTCGCTCCCCCTCATACGAAGACGAGTCCCGCGGCTCGGCAGATTACCGTCGGAGAGATGACACCATGAACCGCCGTCTTGATGAAGTAGAAAGGCTCCTGGGTCAAATAAACCGAGAAGATGAGTTTAGAGGAAGGGCCCTACGTCCTAGCCGACCCCCTTTCTCCCGGACCATAGTGGATGCACCCGTCCCGTTCGGCTTCAAACCTCCCCAATTTGAGACTTACACCGGGGAGACCGATCCAGTTGACCACATCGAAAGCTTTAAGACTCTGATGCTCCTACATCAAGCTTCCGATGCCCTCCTCTGCAAAACCTTCCCCGCAACTCTCAAAGGACCAGCCCGAGAGTGGTATTCTCGTCTCGCTCCCTCCTCGATATTCTCCTTCGAACAGTTCGAAACCCTCTTCATCACACATTTCGTAAGCAGCCGAAGGGCCGAGAAGACGAGCATCTCCCTATTGCACCTCCACCAGAAGAAGGGAGAAAAACTGAGAGACTACGTGAAAAGGTTCACGGCCGAGGCCAGATCCATAGCATCCCTCGACCAGTCGGTCGCTATGGTAGCATTTCAATCCAATGTCCTCAATTCCAACCTCCGCTCCTCCCTCGCCAAGAAGCCACCGCATGACTTTTCCGACCTTCTCCTTCGCACTGAAAAGTATATCCGGGCCGAAGAGGCCGAGCAACAACCCAACTGGGAGGGGTCCGCCTCCGGGTTTAAGAGGAAGGGACGGAAGAAGAAGGAGCCAAGAAGCTCCAGAAGGATAATGCTGGCCAGCGCCGACCTCCCCCTAGATTTGAGAAGTTCACTCCCCTCACCACTAACATCTCCGCCATCTTCATGGAAGTTGAAAAAGAAGGGATCCTGCCTCCAGCTCCAAGGATGAATACCCCCGCCAAAAGAAGAGATAAAGAGAAATGGTGCCGCTATCACCGGGACCATGGGCATGACACCAACGACTGCCGTGCGCTGAGAAATGAGATCGAAGCCCTCATCCAGAGGGGGCAGCTGGCGAAATTTGTAAAAAAGGACCGAGCAGAACTTTCACCCCAGCCTCGGGGGGCTAACAAGCGTCCGGAACGAGAAGAGACGCCAGACTTTGAGGAAGAGCGAGTCCTCCACCTCATTCATAGGGGTCCAATGGGGGGCTCCTCGAACTCCTCTCGGAAAGCTTTTATCAGGGAAGTCAACTCGGTCCGAACCACCCCTCCCCCCAAAGGCCTCGGAGTGCCCGTCACCTTCTCTGATGAAGATCTCGAGGGTGTCCGCACCCTTCATTGTGACGCACTAGTCATCAGTCTCCACATGGGCAATTTCAAAGTGGAAAGGATCTTAGTAGATAACGGCAGCTCCGTCAACATCCTCTTCCTCGACGCCTTTAAGGGCCTAAAGCTCTCCCGAGACAGACTCAAGCCTGCCGGCTACACACTCCATGGGTTCACAAGAGTGCCGGTGACTATCGAAGGGGTGATTACCCTCGATGTCACAGCTGGCAAAACTCCTACTACCCGCACGGAGTCGATGGATTTCATGGTCGTAGATGTCCCAGCAGCCTACAACGTCATTTTGGGTCGGCCCGGTCTAGCCGCCCTTGAAGCCGTCCCTTCTGCCTATCATCTCAAAATGAAATTCCCCACAAGGGCCGGAGTAGGAGAAGTAAGGGGCAATCAGGAACAGGCCCGCAAGTGTTATATGACCTCTACCCTCGGACCCGTCCTCTCTTTAGAAACATTGGAAATTCCCAAAGACGCCGCTCGGCCGACTTCCGAGCCGGCAGACGAGTTGGAGGAGGTACTCTTCTCGGAGCAAGAGCCGACCCACAAGTTCTTCGTCAGCAAGACCCTGCCGTCCGCCCTACACTCAGATATCGTAAAATGCATCCGGAGCAATCATGACCACTTTGCATGGTCAGCTGCAGACATGCCCGGTATCTCCGAAGAACTCTTGGTCCACCACCTGAGTGTTGATCCGGGGTCCAAACCGGTTCAGCAGAAGAGGCGCAAGTTTGCCCCCGAGCATCAGCTCGCTATAAAAGAGGAGGTTAACAAGCTGCTGAAGGCCCGATTCATACAGGAGGTAAATTACCCTGAATGGTTGTCAAACGTAGTAATGGTGAAGAAGTCCAACGGGACGTGGAGAATTTGTATTGATTTCACCGACCTCAACAAGGCCTGCCCCAAAGATCCTTTCCCTCTGCCGAGCATCGACACTCTGATTGACGCAACCTCGGGACATGAGCTCCTCAGCTTCATGGACACTTTCTCGGGTTACAATTAGATAAGAATGTTCCCCCCGGATATCCCGAAGACATCCTTTGTGACCGACCAAGGCCTTTATTGCTACAGAGTCATGCCATTCGGCCTAAAGAATGCAGGGGCGACGTACCAACGCCTCGTCAACAAGGTTTTCCAGACCCAGATCGGCCGGAACATGGAAGTGTACGTCGATGACATGCTTGTAAAAAGCATCCGAGGCGTTGATCATGTGGCTGACCTCCAAGAAGCATTTGATGTTTTGAGGAAGCACAATATGAGACTCAACCCGAACAAATGTGCATTCGGCGTCTCATCAGGGAAGTTCCTCGGCTTCATGGTTAGCCAACGAGGAATTGAGGCAAATCCGGAAAAGATTAAGGCCATATTGGACATGGCCCCTCCTAGAAATGTCAAGGAAGTTCAAAGGTTGACTGGTCGCCTAGCCGCCATAGGGCGCTTTCTATCGAAGTCCGGGGAGAAGTGCCTCCCGTTCTTCAAAGCCCTCAGGGGGGCTAAAGGATTTGAGTGGGGGCAGCAGCAACAAGACTCCTTCGACCAGCTTAAAGCTTACCTCGTCAATCCACCTCTTCTTAGCAAACCAATACCCGGCGAACCGCTCTACCTCTACCTGGTAGCTTCCGAACAGATGCTTAGTGCGGTCTTAGTCAGAGAAGAAGAAAGGGCTCAGAAGCCCATTTACTACGTCAGCAAAGTGCTTCGGGACGCCGAGCTCCGGTACCCGAAAATTGAGAAAATAGCCTATGCCCTGGTAATGGCCGCGAGAAAGCTTAGACCCTACTTTCAGTTCCATTCGGTGGTCGTCCTTACCGACCAGCCGCTGAAACAGGTCCTTCACAAGCCCGAGACTTCCGGCTGCCTCATGAAGTGGTCGATCGAGCTGAGCCAACATGATATAACTTACCAGCCTCGGACCGCGATCAAGGCTCAGGCACTGGCTGAATTCATAGTTGAAACAACTATCCCCGACTTCGAGCAAGCAATGAAGGGACCACCCGTCTGGTCGGTCTATGTCGACGGATCCTCTTGCAACGAGGGAAGCGGGGCAGGGGTCATCCTGGCAGGCCCAGATGACTTTGTCCTCCAATATTCCCTCCGTATAAACTTAAAAGCCTAGAACAACGAGGCCGAATACGAGGCACTCATAGCCGGCCTTGGAATGGCCCGAAATGCAGGGGCACAACGCCTGCGGATCTTCAGCGACTCTCAATTGGTCGTCAATCAGGTCCTCGGCGAATATGAAGCCCGCGATGACAGGATGATTAAGTACTTGGCTAAGGTGAAAAGCCTCATGGCTCTGTTCGAGGAGGCCCTCATCCTTAGAATCCCCAGAGAAGAGAACGCTCAGGCCGACGCCCTATCTAAGTTAGCCTCCTCTTCCCTTCAAGGCCTCGAACAAACTGTTCTAATAGAAGTCCTCCTGAAGCCGAGCATAGAGGATGATGCGCTCGACTCCGTTGAAACGCTGCCAGTCCTCCTCGAAGACAATTGGATGAAGCCCCTCGTCGAGTTCCTAAGAGACGGACTCCTCCCCCAGGATCCGAAGGAGGCACGAAGGATAAGAACCCGAGCCGAGCGTTATGTATTAATCGAAGGCATTCTGTATAAACGCTCCTTCACCCAGGTGGACGGTCGACCCTACCTAAGGTGCCTCTCCCCCCGGCAAGCTGACTACGCCCTGCGAGAACTCCATGAGGGCATTGGCGGGGCTCATTCTGGCTCCAGAGCCCTAGCGCGCAAAGTGTTGAACTATGGATATTATTGGCCCACTCTCCTACGGGACGCCGAACAACACGTTCGGCAATGCTGCTCCTGCCAGAAAAACTCCGACATCCAACGCCTCCCACAAGCACCACTCACCTCCCTATCAAGTCCGGTCCCCTTCGCAATGTGGGGGATGGATTTACTAGGACCGTTTCCGCCAGCTCCCGGACAGCTAAAGTTTCTAGTTGTGGCAGTCGACTATTTCTCGAAATGGATAGAGGCCGAGCCCCTGGCAACAATCACCGAGCATAGGGTCGTCCAATTCTTCTGGAAAAATGTAATTTGCCGATTCGGCGTTCCTCGGGTCATAGTTACAGACAACGGAACGCAGTTCGCTGGGGCTGCCTTCCGAGCCTTATGTGAGGACCTCGCCATACAGCACTGCTTCTCCTCCGTCTCTCATCCCCAGTCAAATGGCCAGGCCGAGAATGCCAACCGACAGATCCTCTCCGGCATCAAGAAGAGACTAGACAAGTGCTCCAAGGGCTTGTGGGTCGATCAGCTGCCCAATGTGTTATGGAATTACCGCACCACGAAGCGGACCCCAACAGGCGAGAGTCCGTTCAATCTCACCTATGGGTCCGAGGCCCTCATTCCCCTAGAAGTTGGCATACCCTCTCCTCGTTTGATAGCCTTTGAAGAAGAGCAGAATGCCAGAGAGCTCAGAGCAAGCCTAGACTTGATAGACGAAATCCGAGAAAGAGCTGCTATACGGCAACAAAGTTACCGGAGGAGAATTGAGCTCGCCTACAACAAAAGGGTCCGCCCAACGGACCTCAGAGAAGGGGATCTGGTCCTCCGAAAATTGGCCATCTCGTTCCCCGAACAGAAAAGCAAACTGGTCCCGAATTGGGAGGGACCATACAAAATCTCGAAAGTAATCCGCCCCGGTGCGTACAAGCTAGAAGATCTTGGAGGCAGAGAAATTCCCAGGACTTGGAATGCCGACCATCTTCTGAAATACCGAGAGAAGGCAACTACGCCTCTCTAGATAACTCGAGATGTCGAACCATTCCCTTCCTATTACTAGTAGTAATTTTTCCTTTATTCTTTCATTGTAATAACGGCTAGCAACTTTAGAAGCAGCCGATCATTCGATATTAATAAATAAAGTTTTTCATATTTTTTATATACAGTCGCATCTCTCTGCCTTTAATTCTTCATTCTCACAATGGTTCGGAGTCCAGCACTCGGCTCGACTCTTCTTCCTCGGCTCGTCTACAGACGAGCCGGAAGTAGATCGCCGTTCGAAATTGCTCCTGCAGCCATTGAATGGATCGGAGTCCAACACTTGGCTCAATTCTACTTCGCAAGTTCGCTCCTAAGCGGACTAGAAGTAGCTCGTCATTCGGAACTGCTCCTGCATCCCATACACTAACCTCACGATGGTTCGGAGTCCAGCACTCGGCTCGACTCTTCTTTCTCGGCTCGCCTACAGACGAGCCGGAAGTAGATCGCCGTTCGAAATTGCTCCTGCAGCCGTTGAATGGATCGGAGTCCAACACTTGGCTCGATTCTACTTCACAAGTTCGCTCCTAAGCGGACTAGAAGTAGCTCGCCATTCGGAACTGCTCCTGCATCCCATACACTAACCTCACGATGGTTCGGAGTCCAGCACTCGGCTCGACTCTTCTTCCTCGGCTCGCCTACAGACGAGCCGGAAGTAGATCGCCGTTCGAAATTGCTCCTGCAGCCGTTGAATGGATCGGAGTCCAACACTTGGCTCGATTCTACTTCGCAAGTTCGCTCCTAAGCGGACTAGAAGTAGCTCGCCATTCGGAACTGCTCCTGCATCCCATACACTAACCTCACGATGGTTCGGAGTCCAGCACTCGGCTCGACTCTTCTTCCTCGGCTCGCCTACAGACGAGCCGAAAGTAGATCGTCGTTCGAAATTGCTCCCGCAGCCGTTGAATGGATCGGAGTCCAACACTTGGCTCGATTCTACTTCGCAAGTTCGCTCCTAAGCGGACTAGAAGTAGCTCGCCATTCGGAACTGCTCCTGCATCCCTTAAACCAATCTAACGATCGGATCTCTCCGATGGCTCGACTCTATCTCTCCGACTCGTCCTCAAACAGCCCGGAAATAGATACAGATCACAGCCCTGACGTGCCGAGCCGAGGTGCCGGGGTACCGACCCTCGTATATGGCAAAAAACCTCCCGAGACGAAACTACCGTCAGATCATCTCAGGAAGTGTGCTAGGGCATGATGAGCGGATCTCATTCAGCCACGTGTCCACAAAACGACAAGATAGTGTTCTCTTGGGAACTGGACCCGCCTCAAGATTCGTGCAAACGTCAGACGACCCTGATCGCCTCACTTCGCTCGGCGGAAGTCACCCCGGTCCCCAAGCAACGATCAGGCCATGTAAGCGCAGTCGAGAAACAACTGCGCCTTAACAGCTGAACCGAACCGCACCTGAAGGGACCGGGCGAGGTTCAGAAGCGCAGCAAAAGAGAAAGTTCCGGGGCCAAGGAATTCGATGAGGCGAACACCTGCCTCACGGTTCGTTCCGAGCCTACCCTAGTTAGTGCGACTGGAGCACAAATAAGAAGACAGCATAGAACAGTTCGGATAAAACAAACCTAATTCAATTAATAACTTGGACAAAGTTACAAAGTGGATTACAACAACAAAAACTTGCATAAGGGTTACAACAACAAGATACGACCCGTCTACTACTTCCGAGGGAGGGGTATGCTCCGGTTCAGAGACACTTTTGGTCGGTGTTTCTTGACCGACGAGCTCGTCTCCAGTCCGACGAACCGAGATGCCTCCTCGCCGCTGACCCTGACAGTTGCTCCAACCGAAGCACCGCTTGAAGACACCGCTACTCCGCTCTGGGCATCGGCTGCTGACCTGCCTCCGATAGGAGTCCGGCTCGCCGCTTGATAAAACGTGATCCCTCGCTCGATCTCTTCGCGAGTGCACGAGGTGCTCCGAACGTTAGCCCTCACCGGCTGAGGCTTGAGTCGAGCCACCTCTTCCTCCAGTTCGACGATCTGATCCTTCAGTGTATCATCCTTTACTATCACCTTAAACCGAGGAAGTTTTGCCGAACCGGGGTACTCGGCGCTGTCGGAAATAACGCGGCGCAAGTGGGTCACCTCGATACTCTTGTCGACCGTCACCCTTTGCAGCTCTTCCACCTTCTTCGCTAAGCTATCTCATTCGGCCGAAACTCACGCCAGTTCCTCTTCTTTAGCAGATAGCTCGGCCTCGACTATCCGTAGGTGGTGCAGCTCGACCAAAGCCTCGCTATGCCTAATCTCTAAGTTGTGAAGTATCCTCCTCGTCAAGTGAACCTCACCCTCGAGACGATCCTCCCGAGATCGCTTGAACAACTCGGCTCGACGCTGTTCAGCCGAGGTGTTATGAGTCTGCTCAGCAATCTGAAATAAGGAAGAGAGAGCATTGAAATACCACACTACTGAGCCCAACACAGACAAATTTCGGAGTCAAAATACTACACTACCGAGCCAAACACTTTGACAAATTTCAGAGTCAAAATACTTTTCATTCATTAAAAAGCGGTGGCCAGTCCGCAGAAGGCGTTACAATGCTCGGAAGAAAAAACAACAAAAACTACAAAAAGCTTAACGAGGGGATCAGGGGTCCACCTTCTTCGTCACGTCGACCACGAGCGCATCGACGGATGGCCCCTCGATCCGCCCCTCGACCTGGTCGTCCGCCGCAGGCTCCTCGGCCTCTTCCTCCTCGTCCTCCCCTTCAGCCTCGTCGTCCTCGCCCTCCCCCTCACCGCCTGAAGGCGACCCTGGCCACAGGCGGTAGCCGACCCGCTCGAAGCCAGGGATCCGTTCTTGCACATGGTCGAGCGCCGTTTGGTAAGACCGCTCCATGTTCTCGGCCATGTGCTTCTTTGCCTCGGCCTCGACCTCCTTCTCCACCTCGGCCCGGATCTTCGTTGCCAGGGCCTCCTTCTCTGCCTTCTCCTCGGCCAAGGCCTTCGTCGCCGCAGCCAGCTCCTCGGCGGCCTTGGCAGCCTTGGCAGACTCCGCCTCGAGGCTCCCCCTGATTTTCTCCAGGTCGGCAACAAGGTCGGCCACCCGGACTTCCAAGGCTTCGGCTCTCCTCTGCTCGGCCTCGAGTTCCTTGACCGCCCGGACCTTCGCCAACCTATCTTTGTCGCTCGCCGCCCTCAATTCCTTCTCCTGCTCGGCGAATGTCTCGAGGAGATGGCCGAAGTGACAGGTAGCCTGCAAAGACTAACGGTGAGCGCGCTAAACAAACCGGGCAGTAAACTTGGAAAAAACTTAGCAAGAAGAAACTTACCGAGACGAGTGACCGAGCCACCTCGTAGGTGTCGTCACCCACCGTCCCCGCCTTTAGCGCGGCTCGATCCTTCGGAGTCACCAAGTGTTTGACGACCTGCACTGACATTTGCGAATTGCCGAGGAACCCGTCATGGTTCCTCACTTGCCAATTCGGCACGAACAGCTGCTTGTGCTGCTCGGTCAGAATCTCCTCGGCATCTCTGGTCAGCGGTGGTGCCTCGATCGACAGCGCCGCGTTCACATCGAAGGTCCCCTCAATCACGCCAGGGACCACGGGAGACGAGGGCCCCTCGACGACAACAACCTCCGAGGGCGCATCAGCGGGCGGAGGGGGCGGGGCAATGGTTGAGGCGACCGTGGGTGGCGGAGTTGACGAGGTAGCCGCAGCCGCTCTTTTCCTCTTCCTACCCCCGACCAACTTCGACCTATCCGCCATCATGGAGTTGAAGTCGATCTTCATTGCTTCTGCGTCGAGCCATAAAAAAAAAAAAAAAAAAAACGAATTAGCGAGTCGAACTAAAAACTTGTAAGAAAAATGAAAACAAATGAGATGTCAGGAGCATACTCGGGTCGATGGGGCTTAGGCCAGACCCGAACAACACCTCCTCCGTCAAATCCCTCCAACTCAAGATCGGAAGAGCCATTATCTTCCTCGCCACATCCTCCTCGGCTTCAGACAAAACAAGGTTGGCACGCGCGAATTTCGGCACCTCCACCTTCCAACGGGTCGGAATAGGCCGAATCGCCTCGCCCCTTACTATAAAATACCTCTCCTTCCAACCCTTAATTGAGTCAGGGTTTTCTATAATCTTAACACCCTTCCTCGGCCCCAAGTAGTACCGATACTCCGTCTTGTGCTGCCGGTTTACTCGATACATTCCTCGGAAGACCGGAAGATCCGGCTCTACTTCGGCTCAGTAGCACTGAAGCAAAAAGGCGTTCACATGGCGCCATGTGTTCGGCATGAACTGGGTCGGTGCGAGGCAGAACCAGCCGAGGATCTCAAGGATGAAAGGGTGCAGAGGGAAGCGTAACCCGGCATTCAAGGAGTCGACGTCGAACATGCACATATCCGACGACGGCAGCTTAGAGTTCGCTCGTATCCCGGGTCCGGGGAGGATCAGCTTGTACTCCGGAGGAATGGCGAAGGCCCTCCTAACCCGAAGTAGGTCCTTCTCGGCCAGCAACGTGATGAGCTCGTCGGCTTTGGTGGGAAGGGCCGGGTTAGGTTCCTCGACGATCTTGGACTTCCCATAGATCGCCTTCTCCAGCAGGTCGCCCTGGTACTGCCTGACCCCCGAATGACCGGACAGGACAGAAGGATACCGTCCCATCTCAGGGGCTTGCTTCGGGTTCTCCACAATCACTGCCACTACGGGGGATTGGGCCTCCACCCTCCTCTTCTTCTTCTCCTTCCTCGTCTCGGCTATAGACGGTTTGGAAACTTGCTTACCCTTCCTCCGGATCTCCGACCTCCTCCTCTCCTCGGCACCATCATCGCCCGAAGACGAGGCCCCACTCCCCGAGTTCACTCGAGACATCTCTAGAGAAATTATTTAGACTAAGTGAACTGACCTTTTGAAGTGACGTTCGCGGTAGGAGTGCTCTCGCCGGAAATCGCCTGGCCCACGCGACAGCTAACGACAATGCCTTGGAGAGAAAATCGCCACCAGCAGAGAACTTAGAGATCGAAAGTAAAAACTTGAGAGTAAAAAGTAAGAAATGAGTTTGAGGGTGAGGGTGAAAGCTTATAACCCCTAACAAGTTGGGCCTCCTTGGGAAATGCAAAAAGCCCACTAAGAAGCCAAAGTGACAAGCAGAAAAGTTACGAAGTTACGAGAGACAAGAGACTCATCAAAATACCAAGTCAACGACTCGGCCACCGGTCTGCCGGGCCGAGCTATCGAGCTACTACGCTCCTTCAAAACATCCAACTCAGCACCTCGGCCAAACAGCCCTGACGCGCCGAGCCGAGGTACCGGGGTACCGACCCTCGTATATGGCAAAAAATCATCCCGAGGCGAAGTCACCGTCGGATCTCTTCAAAATTCGCGACAGAATCTGATGGACGGTTCAGATCGTGCCATGCCCACAAAACGACAAGATAACGTTTTCTCGTGATCTGAACCCCATCCTCGTGATGCGCGCCATGATGAACGGCCCAGATCCGGCCACGCGTATCTTCCGAGACGCCTGCCACCGGCTCGCCCAGCCGAGCTACCGAACAGCTCAGCCGAGCAGCCGAGCTACTGGGCACAGAAGGGTGGAACCCTCAAGAGATACTTCCTTCAAAACATCCAGATCAACACCTCGGCCAAATAGCCCTGACGCGCCGAGCCGAGGTACCGGGGTACCGACCCTCGTATATGGCAAAAAATTGCTCCGAAGCGTATCAGCCGTTGGATCTTGTGAAAAAGCGCGCTCGTCATGATGGACGGCCCAGATTTGGCCACATCCACTAAACGACAAGATAGCATTTTATGGAGATCCGCGCTGAAATAGACGGCTCAGATGATGCCACGTACCTCGGAATCATCGAGCCGAGGCACTGACCATCCGAGCCGAGACACTGGTCCTCGAGATACCAATTCGAGCCGAGGCACAGACCTGCCGAGCCGAGGTGCCGGGGTACCGACCCTCGTATATGGCAAAAAATCACACCGACCCATATCAGCCGTTGGATCTTGTAAAAAAACGTGCTCGTCATGATGAACGGCCCAGATTTGGCCACGTCCACTAAACGACAAGATAGCGTTTTATGGAGATCCACGCTGAGATGGACAGCCTAGATGATGCCACGTACCTCGGAACCATCGTACCTCGGAACCATCGAGCCGAGGCACTGACCATCCGAGCCGAGGCACTGGTCCTCGAGATGCCAGGCCGAGCCGAGGTACCGAGGTACCGACCCTCGTATACGGCGAAAAAACGTGCCGAGGAGCAGGGACCATCTGATCTATCCGAAAATCGCGCTCTGCCCTGATCGAGGGTTCTGATGACGCCACGCCATAAATGAATATTAAAAATTCGATTTTTATTTATTTAAATCATTTTATTTATCTAAAATTCGCGAAAAATTACTAAAAATTCGGAAAAATTAGCTAAAAATTCCAGGAAATAATTAAAAATTCGGGGGATATTTCCGAGCCTCCGAACGAACAATTATTGCCTGGAAAGCACGGCTAAAGCCCCCGAACGACTAGCTGACGCATCGCGAAATTAGATAAATAGCCTGAAAAAATAGGTAAAAACCTGATATACCTTATGGCTTCAAGAAAGAAGAAGAAATTGCCTTACCACCCACTTCGGGATTCTAAAAACACCCATTCGGACTTCGATACAACTCCATTAGCCACTAAAATCGTCAAACTACTCCTCAAAGACTGATTGACCACAGCCTTTAGGAGTGGGGGGCTCGTGATGTGGCTAAAAATAGGGGTTTAATCAAGGCCGTCCAAATGGGGCACGAATCCCGAGATTCAGGGGTGAAACGGTAATTTTACCTACAAAACAGGTCTGAAGCGGGTACTGGGTCTCCTTTTCGCAGATCCACTAACCCGCGAACGGATCTACCACAACTGGGTGCGGGTTTCAACCCGCAACAAACCCGGTCCACCAGGATAGAATTAGGGTTTCTGATTAATATTAATCAACGGCCCTAATTCATATCTATCCTTTCACTGGGGATTAGGGATTACATTCCTTATCTGTATACATAGGAATTACATGCCTAATCTGTTCCCTGAGACGCCTATAAATACCCCCCACCCATCTCCATTAAGAGGTAATCAATCTTTTGCTAGTTAAACGCTCTTTCATAATCATTTCTGGTTACTGACTTGAGCGTCGGAGGGTGCGTCGCCGAGAACAACCCCGGTGTTTCGCACTTTTTACAGGTCTACGGCGGGATCCACGACCGAAGCCCGACGGAACAGGTATACAGGTTTACTATTCAGTTTCCCTAAGAATCCACAAATTCATCTGTTTGCCCCCACACCAAATTCAGCGGCAACAAGTATCTAGTTGCAATTTGCCTCCATTGATGTCTAGTTGCATGTTTGCCATCTCGACATCCAGTTGCAACAAAACGATGAACGAAATGATGCGATCTTCCACACGTACTTAGATATTGATTGCTCAACTTAAGTACGAAGTAGAAGTTTGTGATATTAAAATACACAGTTATTCAAAATAATAAATTTTTAGAAAACAATTTTATAGAAGATCCAAAATATAATAATAATCGAAATACACAAAATATTCGAAAATATATATATATATATATATATATATATATATATATATATATATATATATATATATTATAAAGAAAATATAGGCAAGAGAAGAATGGATTTTATACTCATTAAAGAGTCAACAACTTGAAGATGAAAGAATCAAAGGAATATGGTTATGGAAAGAACGAAACTATACCCAATAGGGAATCAACAAATAAGAACGACTAAAAGGGACGGAAGACACAAGGAATCAAGGAAATCGAATAAAAAGGGATCAAATGAATGGAATAAGACTAGTATCCAGATCACTGTTGGTAATAATTCACTTATGCATGTATGGTTGGTGAAATGTTGCGCAGATCCCAGTTCGATCCAAGCTTGTTTAATATATTACTCAACTAATACATTTGCCAAACCTGATGCTCTGATACCACTAAAAACCCTGTCACGCCCCGCTTCCCAAAAATACGGAATACGAGCACGTAACAAAAGGCCAGCGAATGATTATAATCACTCTTAAGCTGTTTCAAGAAATCCTTACAACATGTCACAGTAAAATCAGAGTCGGAAGCCAGAAAAATCAACCACATGCACATATGAACCAAATACCAACAAGAATACTTGAAATAAAATGCATTAATCTCAAATAGTCATGATCTGAATAACACAAATAATCCTGGGTCACATCGCCCAAATACAAGAAATAAATACAAGTTTCAAAATACAATATTGTCCAAAATAAGCAACAAGAATAGTAATAGCAAAATTCAGTCTCTAGCCCCTCATCTTGCCAATACCTTCAGGAACCTGTCCTCCAAAATCTGCAATACAACGAATGCAGGAAAAAGAAAAGAGAAAACACAAGTACCCGTCAATGACAAATCCGGGTCACAAAATAGAGTAGGATACAAGCACATAGAATGGGATAACTAACTAGCACATGGTATAGGTATAAAGTCAACCTAGACAAACTAGCAAGGTAAAAGTGTCAAAGGTCACGACATAAATCATGTATCCTATAAACATGCATCAAGTGTCAAGTGTCATGTAATCGTGTATCACGTATCATGTTTCATGTTCCATGTAATTCAAGTGTCATGTAGTCACGTGTCAAGTTTCGTGTTTCATGTAATTCAAGTCTCATATATCATGTCTCAAGTATCATGTAGTCAAGTACGCATGTGTCATGTCAGGTATCATGTTCATGTATTAAGTTCAAGTCTTGTGTGATTACTATCTAGGTAGCAAGACATGCATTCCATTCTACATGGTTGCTACAACAAAGTAATTTCGCTTTAGATTTCATAGGAGACCATGCAGGGCAGTATACTCGGGTACAGGAAACAGAAAATAGGTTCATGAAGCAACAGGTACATGAATCATCCGATTCATGCAGCAACAGGTTCATGAAGCAACAGGTACACGACCAACAGGTACGTGCAGCAACAGGTAACAGGTACATGAACCAAAGGTCCATGCAGCAACAGGTACACGACCAACAGGCACGTGCAGCAACAGGTAACAGGTACATGAACCAAAGGTCCAAGCAGCAACATGTACACGACCAACAGGTACGTGCAGCAAAATGGGAAACACGGGCCCCCTTCCGAGTACACGTTTTTGAACTATCCACTATTAGATCCTTCCCATAAACCCCGGCTTGATTACTTTTATTATTAATGTCCCACATGCATGTATACATGTAAACTAGTGTCAAGATAAGCATGGTGGGGTCAGGTATAGGTTTAGGTTATCAAATCAGCGTGCATGGTTAATAAAGATCCACATATACGAGTAAAATATACAAGGTTCATAAACAGGACACCAAGACTAGTCAGCACTAAATCAGTGATTCAGACAGCTACAGACATGCAAATCATGATCCGTTGAAGGATCTGGAAACTAGACATCCACACGCTTCTAACGAGTATAATAAAGACCTATACTAGTTCACAACATCTCAGTTTAAAAGTCATTTCAACACAGTTTTCATGTACAGCCAGAAAACAGGGGAATGACTTCCAACACATATAAACAGCATGCAAAGTCATCAAATAAATCCATGAAAATTCTGGGGTAATCCCCTACATATGTAGACTCAAAATAATAATTTTTGTAATATTCCAGAAAGTATAGTTATGGCATCAAAAATAGAAAGCAACCTCAAAATACGGTTTTGACGAATCTGGAATCTCTCAACACTGCTGTACGAAATCAACCATATCTCGCAAACAGCGCCTTGAAATCCACTTCCACCAATACGGGGTGAAAGTAGACAAAATCCTCCAACTTTCATATCTCACATAAAATCTTCATACGGTAATTATAACTAGGGTGAAAACGGCATTCAACATAGAGCAACACGCAGTTTACAGCAAAAGTGTATTATAGAAAAGGGTACAAGACATCGCTCAAAACTTATCTTTAAAATACCACATAAATCTGGGAACTTCCTAACATCATGGGGAAACACTGGGAAAAGTATCATGGCATGGTATCATGTATAACTTGGATCTTGAAAATAAACAGATAATAAAATCTACCCCGAACTGAATCTAGAAACTACCGATATACCGTCACTAAAATAATCATAACTAATTCATACGAACTCCAACCGGGGTGAAACTAGTGGGCATCAACCTATCAATTCTCATGTTCTAAGTCATTTATGGCATGATTTACACAATAGAGACAAAAGCCACAAATAAAAACACAATTTTTGACCGTCTCTAGTCTCAACTACCCTATTAGTGAACTTTTTGACTTGTATCAAACTAATAACATTATTTACAAGTTACTTGCCTCTTTTTGACGATGAACGCGACCAAACGAAGCCAAGCAACGAAACCCACGAGCGAGTGGCCTTTCCATGCGATTCCAAGCGAATCCACGAGCCGAAACGCGCCTACGATCGATTCCTTGATGCACGAACTCAAAGTGGGTGATGCCCACATCTCAAAACAGCGAAGGAGGAAGGTTGAGGGGCTGTTTTGGAGGTGGTGGGGCTGTTGGAGAAGGGGCCGGCCAATGGAGGAGATCAAAGAAGGTGGAGGGCTTGAAGGGTTGTATATGGAATAGGGTTTGTAGTGGAGAAGTTGCCGGATATGTGGTTGGATGAAGGTCGGATTGGGAGAGGGTTTATGCAGGCAGTCAAGGAAGGAGGGGAGGCCGGTTTCTAATAGAGAAGGGAAAAGAAGATTAGGGTTAGGGATAATAGATATTAGGGGTTATTTATATGGATCAATGTGTGTTAATGGGTAGTGGATATCAATAGGAATTAATAGGTATACAATTGGGTAATGGGTATTGGGTAGATTTCAAATGGAGATACAAAATGCAATGAATCCTATGGCTCCTAAAAATCTCCTTAAGGGCCAAAAACTCAAATTGGTCAAAACACTTCTAAAAATCCACCACAACCCCAAAATAAATAATAAATATGAACGAGACCAAAAAAAATAAGAAAAAGAGCTCGAAATGGCGAAAAACGAACAACCGACGCACAATCAGCACAAGGAGGTCAAAAATGCAAGAAAAATAATATATAAAATGAAAATAATCCAATAAGAAAATTAATATAATAACTAATAAATATAATTTATAAAATAATATAATTTTAACAATAAAAATAAAATAAAATAATGATGCAAATAACCATACTAGAAAAATAATACGGATAGTAACAATATTAATAATCATAAAATGATTAAAATAATGAAGGTAATAATATTAATAATAAGAACTGTATTAAATACAAAATTATATAAAAATAGTTACAGCTAAAATTACGGATCAAAAATAGATTTTAAACGGAAAATCCAATAATACCTTTTGACAAAAGAATTTGAAAACCGGAAAAATAATTTGCGACAATTTTTAAAATACCCAAAATACACAAAAATATATTTTTAGGAAAATAGGGGTTGCATCAACACCGGACATGGTTCAAAGCCTCTCAATGAAACCTCTGCACTAGAAGTCTCCATGGACGACACCTCCACAAAATTCACAGACTGTTCAACCTATTCAGTCCAATTTCGGTTACCCTCATCGACATCACCCCACATATCGATATCAATGCACTCTACTTTACAAGAGCGACTTGAAGCTTCGAATGCCATATCACAAAGTACCCTCACCGCAACAACGTCTTGCCCTCTAGGACATTTTAATAGCCAGCAACTCCTACTAAATTAGTAACCTCCCATCCACAACCGAAAGAACTCGGTTGTACCCCACACAACATACTTCTCGATTCCAACAGAGAGTCAAATGCAGGAGAAACGCCCCTCACGTCTCTAAGAAAATATAGCATTCCCTCATGCTTTTCTTTTGCAATCATCCTTGAACCTGCAGCTATAGACCACTCCCCACTACTAACTGTAGTAGACATACCCTCTTTGTCTAGCATTTTAATTGAGATATGATTTTCTTTCAAGTCTGGAATATGCATTGTCTCCCGCAAGACAACACTCTGATCATCATTGAAAGAGCTAAAAAGAAAGTAACTTCGGCCTTTACCTCAGATGCAGTTCCTTCATGTCGTTTTAACATATTCTTCTAGATTTCATAAGTTGTTTTACAGTTGCGTCTACATCGCATCAATTCTTCATTATTCAGACCTGCATAAGGTGATGTCATGACTTTGGAGTTTGCAGTTTTCAATGATAGTTCAGCTGCTGTGAAGGTCCTCTTTCCATCACTGACAGGGATCTCTATTATATTGACACAAACATTCCATACTTCTTCTCTCAATATCTGCAAAAAAAATGAGACATGTGAACTTTCCAAACATCATAATATTTTCCATCAAAATAAGGTGAATGTGGTAGACTTGTTCCATTGGAGATGAACGGCTCCGATGTGTACAGGTATTCAGAAGAAGGGATTTCGGCTATTAGACTTTTTGCTCAAGCTTTTAAGCTCTTAATGAGCACCTCATTCTGATACCACTGTAAATCACCCGAGAGGGGGAAGGGGGTGAATAGGATGATTGTGCGGAAATTAAAAACTTAAATAAAATGCGTAAAGTAAGGAGATAGAGTTGGAGAAAGTAAACAAAACAAGCACACAAGACACAATGATATAACGTGATTCGACCCCCAGGTCTACATTCACACCATCTACATGTAGCAATTCTCCGACACAAGCATTCCACTACACTTTAAACCCTTGTACAGTGACTCTCAGAATTCAGGCCGAGAGACCTATTACACCTGCATGTCGTCTACAAACAAGTCCCGCAAAACTCACCGAAGTGGAAGAAAAGAAAAACTCCCAAGATCAATAAGAATATTGACTGAAGAAAAAAATAAAAGCTCACACTCGGATCGTTGATTGAATGATTAGTTCAGAAGAATTATAATTGCAAGGGGTGAAGAATACTCAGTGAATTGGCTTTTATTTATGGAGCAAGAAAATGTATATTTCGAAAAAATAAAAAGATATTTCCGAAATAGTCAAAACTGTATGAGTACGGTCGACCTCTTTGTTGAGCAGTCGACCGTTCATCTTTTAACTCGAAAGTCGAGCGATGAGCGGTCGACTGACTCATCTTTTCCACTATGATGAGCGGTTTACTGTTGCAATGGTCGACCGCTATCGTGCAGATTCAATATTTATTTGGCGAATCCACTTTATATTCTTTCCAAATACTAATCAATCAATCAAAAACTCTTTACTTAGTATTTTCTCACAAAAACAGAAATAAATAATTGATTATTGCTGGCTTTGTTGAGGATTTGAAGCACATATTTCTTGAGTTGAAATCTTCTTGATATTTGCAATCTTCTTTGATACATTCATCTTTTGCTTGATTGCTAATCTTATTGGCTCTTTGTTTTGAGTTTCCTTCTCTGTAAATCATGTAAGTCTGAATTGAAAATATTAGTTTTAATAGCACGCAGATGGATGAAGGCATTATTACCGAGGGAAAGTAACGCAAGTTCATATGGGAAGTAACGCACATGGATGAAGGCGTTTCAAATTTATTAACCGAACTTTTTGGTTGGTAACGGTTTGCATATTTTCAAACCGAACTAGTTTGGTATGGTAATGGTACAATGTCAAAAAGTCCGGTACCGTACCGAGCCCACCCCTACCTTGGACTACCCATATGAACTTGCGTTACTTCCCTCGGTAATAATGCCTTCATCCATCTGCGTGCTTTTGTGTGCTCTTGATGATGATCCATGCTCAGTGGGCACTCTTGCAGACCACATAGTTCACTTGGCTGAACATCTACGTTCTCCTTTCCACCATTTTCCTTCTTCGAATCATCACTTGTTTCACTCTCACTTCTCCAATTTCCAAATTTGTAGCCTTACCATTATCAGCCACGACTTTTTCATGCACTTTGTTCTTAGTTTTCGCCGGGTTAAACCCACTATTCAATTTGTAACACCCCACAAATTGAGTTATGACGATTTGCCCTTATACGCGTATTTTGTAAAATTGTGTATAATATCGTATGTAATACCTTGAATATTTTTAAATGTTAGTTTTTGGAATATAAATATTTGGGAATGACCTATATGCATATTTAATATTCTATTTTTTGAATAAGGACTTAAGAGCAATTGTGTTTGAGACTTCTAGAAAATGATTATCATGAAAATGGGCCTCAATAAAATTGTCCAATATTTTATGTTATGCACTGGTTAGTGGCATAAGGGAGATTTAGGGGAGGTGAAATTAATTAGAATCTGGAGTTAGGCCAGGTGGACTAATGAGTTGGATGGTATGGTACATAATTAGACTTATAAATACCCACATAAGCCTAGAAGAGAAACAAAATCTTTAGAATTGAGATTTTCATAAGGTAGACTTAGAAACTTTATTTTATTTCATGAGTTGTAGTTTATTAACATAAGAGATGATAATAATAGTGTATGTTTTTTTGTGGTCATAAGGTTAATTTTATCGAATTTGGTGTTGGAACGCTTCGCGGAGCTTTGAAGCAACCGAATTTAGAAGCTATAGGTGAGTAACAGCTTTACTACATATTGTATAGTGTATGCATGTTAGAGAAGCTATATATGTTGCATTGAATGAGTATTCATGCTTAGATTATGTGTTAATTATGAATTAGTTGTGTGGAATTATGGTAAGATTAACTGGAAACATTTTATAGTTTTTGTCTTGAATTTTGGACTTACTTCCGAAAATCATTTCTCCATAACTAGATGGAATCTAGATCTGAAGTTTTTATATGTGTATGCTGTATATGTCTATAACATTTCCTTAAAATTTCATAATTTTTGAATGTAATTTGATATTTTAAATAAATCCAAACTCATTCCAGATCAAGAACGAAAACATGACCTATTTTATAATTATGTCCTAAATATCATTCTTACTTCCAAAAATTGCTTACTTCCAAAAATTATTTATCTCCTAATAAATGGAATTTGAATTTAAACTTTTTATATGAGAATCTAATATAAGTTTATAATATGTTCACAAAATTTCATTATTTTTGGATATCGTTTAGTATTTTAAATAAATTCGAACTTATGACTAGTTGATAGTTTTGCCTTAGTTCTAAAAATTTGTACAGTTTTTGTATTGAGTTTTAGGCTTACTTCTGAAAATTATTTCTCTTTAACTAAATGGAATTTGAAGCTGAAATTTTTATATGTGTATCCCATATATGTCTATAACATCTCTTCAAAATTTCATGATTTCTGAATGTCATTTGTTATTTAAAATAAATCCGATCTTAATCCTGGTTATGAAATGAAGCATGACATATTCTATAATTCTATCCTGAATATCATGCTACTTCCAAAAATTATTTCTCTTCAATTATATGGAATTTGAAGCTGAATTTTTTATATGCGAATCTAGCATATGTCTATAATATGTTCACAAAATTTATGAGGTTTGGATATCGTTTAGTATTTTAAATAAATTCAAACTTAGGACTGGTTGATAATTTGCCTTCGTTCTGAAATTTTGTATACCTTCTGGTTTTTAACCATTTTAACCTCTGAAAATTCGAACATTTTTTACCATTCATTAATCTTTCTTTCGATTCTAATAAATCAAATTTCTATAAAGTGTGAGATTTTCGGCGATTTTTATAAGTAACAAGAGCTGTAGTTTTCTGGAATCTGAACCTACTATTTTGCATATGGATTTTAGACAAATTAGTTGCGGTTAAATTTGTTGACCCTAAGTTTGGTGTGCACAAAACGTAATAGGAAGACTAATATTTTCAGTTGAGATATACAGGATTTATAGTAAAAAGTAAATCAAAATAAAAAACTAAAATGATTGGCAATCAAGCAAAAGAAGAATGTGTCAAAGAAGATTGTAATTATCAAAGAAAAGGGCATGTGTCTTAATCCTCAAGAAAACCAGCAAAGATCAATTATGTGTTTCTGTTTTTGTGAGAAAACTGTGAGAAAATATTATGTAAAGAGTCGTTGATTGATTGATTAGTATATGAACAGAATATTGATGAAATATTTGCAAGTGTAGAAAATCGCAACAAGTAGTATAGTTTTAAAAGAAAAGTGTGTCAAACCCATAAGGATTAATTATTTTATTAAGTACTAAAATTCACTAGATTAACTACTATTTGGAAAATCGAAAATATGATAAAAATAACAACTAAACTAAATTAAACTAAAGGAATGAATTAAACTAATTAAAAAGAACGAAATCTGAAATTTGTGATTTGTTAATAGAAAAACTAGTTCTAGGGCTTTTGATTTCACCTAGTTAATTCCACACAATTCATAATTTCATGTCACTAGAAATTCTAATCTTTCAAGTTGTAGACCAAAATCCCCAAATTATTTAATGTTTTCTCTCGAACAACACCAAACATATCCCCAACTAATAATTCGTCATATCTCTATGCAAATTTAATCTATTGAAGATTCATCAAGTTCTATGGATTTCTTTATAGTCACTTTAATCACGATAAATTATCTCTAATTTCGCTCAATCAATGACGTTTATTTTTATAATTCTAAATCACAAATTACCCTCTCGGTCTCTCCATGATTCAATAAGTTATACAATAGTTGGGCCAAATAATTGTAAGCATTAAGAACAAAAATTAAATACACAACCTTGAAAAAATAGACGAATCAAATAACATGAAATTAGAATTGTGTTCTCAAAATTAGCCTACATTGAAGCCCTAGAAAAATAAATTAGTTCATGATAAAATTACAACTAACAAACATGTTTTTGAACAACAAAATAAAATTTAAAAAAAAGAAGAGAGAAGAAAGAACTGGTTGTTGTTGGAAGCCGAAATCTTCCCTTTTCTCTTTCTTTTTCTTCTTCACTGGCCTCGAATTCCGTGCCCTCCTTTCACTCCCCCCAGCAGCAACTCGTTTCTCTCTTCTCTTCTCTATTTCTTTTTTTCTTTCTTTTTTTCCCTGGCCAGCCGGCCACCGTGCTTCTTTTTTTCTTTGCCCCGGTTTCCGTCCCGCACCGCTCTCCTTCTTTTCTATGCATCCCCTTTATATAGGAAAAAATAGGTTAGTGTTAGTTAAATTAGTATTAGAATTAGTTAATTATTTAAAATCACAAGATTAAGAATAATCTATTAGATTGTAAATTAATCATTTAACTAATTATATCCAATAATAAACTCCACTGTTGCTTTATTTTTTTTTATAAATATTTTATTCTAAAATTTTCGTTCCACCCCCTCGTTGACCATAATATTTTTTTATTAATTCTTCAAAGAGCCAATTTGTAAAAACATGTATTTGAGTGCTCAAATTTTCTAGAAATCTCCACATAAAATAAATATGAATTTTAAAATTTTATCCTTGTTTTCTTCTTTGATTTTTACCAAAACGCATATCTTTTTGCACTTATCAATCTCATTTCTTCAAAAATAGATAAATAGATAAAAATAAGTTGAAAGAAGATAGACTTTAAAGAAATAAATGAAAACTCGCAAATTTTATGCGTAAAAAAGTAATAAAAATTGTATAAAATTTATACACATCAAATACCCAAAACTTAAGATTTTGCTTGTCCTCGAGCAAAAAGGAAAACATAAATCAAGGCATAGTATTCATAATTAGGCTCAACTCATCACACCAAAAGGACTTATCATACAAGCATCAAATCTTAAACTTAATACATAAACAATAGCAAATAAAGGAAAACTAAGCATACTCACTTTCTCCTGTACAATTATTCATACATAATTTCTAATCCAATCAAATTTATCATGCAATTAATGCAATTATATCATGTAACAACTCAATCAGTGATGACTCTTTCTCACTACTACAAACCGAGTAGCAAAACTAGAGTTTTTTTTTTTTTGTGAATCTCTCTCTCTAAGTTGCCGCTTGTCTTTGACGCGAATACAAACATTTGTGATGAATTCACCCGGTTAATCAACAAGTCACAAACTTAGAGTGCTTTTGCATACTCATATTTTAAATTGTTGTTTGACGTAAAAGTAAACATTGGTGATGAATACCCTTAGTTACTAAGCAACTCAAAACATTTTAGTAGATAAACCTTTATTTATTCAATTATTTAATTATTATCACTTTATTTACTTAAACTCTGTTTAGGATTAGATCAAAGGGGATAATCTCAAGAAAAAAGCATCACATTTTTCTTTTATGTATAATTACATGACTCTCACAATTTTGTAAGGAATTTAGAACTTCAATAATTCTAAAGAAAATAAGTATGCTCAATCATGCTTTATAACATATTATCTATCCTAAATGAAAAAATATTGCAATGCTTTAGCACAATAAAAAACTCAAAAGTGTAATGGTAATCCTAATTGCAATTCTTTATTTTATTTTTCTTTTCAAATATATAATCAAAAATATATATAAAAAAAATTGTACTCCTTCCCCCAAACTTGAATATCACATTGTCCTCAATGGGTAAAGAAAAGGAAAAACAAAAATAATGAGAAAAGACCAGAATTGCTCCCCTGATTCAAGTTAAAATTCTGGTTGAGTGGCCCACATTTTTTGGTAATATCTGGAGTTGTAGATATCAAATTCCCTGATTCTTTTTGTAATGGAAAGCTAAGAAAATTTCATTCGATCGCTCTTTGAAACACTTTTCAGTTTTGGACTCCATCCTGCTCAAAATCATCCATCAAAATAGGTGTAGAAAACAACTCCTCCTGGATTCCCCCAAACATATGCAATCCTATAAAATTAAATCAAAAATTAAAATAAACTAAACAAAAATAAAAGCAATTCAAAAGAAAGGAAAAGAAAACATGGGTTGCCTCCAAAGAAGCGCTAAGTTTTAAGTATTCTGCTGGACGTGGTAACTGAGATGGTTATGTGATGCTAGGATCAAAAAACATAAGTACCTCTTTTCTAATAATTCCCTACATGTGTGGAATAGGTTGAAGCTCGGGTTTAAGTCGTTTCTTTCTTGAAGATGGCGTCTTTGATATCCTCATCTTTTTGAATTTCAGCTGAGAAAATGGATTAATAGATGGTGCAACATCCAAATACATAACATATTCGAAAACCTTTTGTTTCTCAGATTTAAGAGTTGCTAAATTTGTTAGATATACTTCGATTGGTAACTTTTCTACTTCAGCCTTATGTTTCTCGCCCGCGATTAAATCAGTTTCACTTACTTGAAAATATGAGTGAACTTCAGCAGGAAAGACATCAAACGTTACTTGCTCATCCTCAATCATCAAAATAAGTTTTCCTAGTTGGACATATATCAAAGCTCTCCCAGTAGCTAGAAAAGCTCGTCCCATAAATCAATGAAATTTGTTCATCTTTCTCTATATCAAGCACTATGAAATCAGATGGAAATATGAACTTGTCTACCTTTACCAAAACATCTTTAATTATTTCTCTTCGGTACGTGATAGATCTGTCTACCAATTGCAAAGAAATTGTAGTGGATTTTGCTTCTCCAATACCTAGTTTCCTGAAAATCGAAAAATGCATGAGATTAATACTTGCTCCTAAATCACATAAAGCTTCATCAAAATAAGAATTTTCAATAGTGTAAGGAATCATAAAACTCCTTGGATCTTCAAGTTTATGAGGCAATTTCTTTTGTAAAATTGCACTACTTTCTTCAGTTACCATCAACATCTCATGTTCCTCCAACTTCCGTTTGTTTGATAAAATATCCTTCAAAATTTTAGCATATTTAAGCACTAGGTATGCCCGTTGACACGTGCCTACGGCACGTCTTGAAACGGTGCACCTTATTTGATCATATAAAATAGTTTTGAAGGTCCAGCAAATTAATTGAGGTAGCAAACATATTATATGAAAAACTTTTGGGGGTCCAGCAAAAAAAATATTATATGATTTTTTTTGATTTTTTTGAATTATTTTAAAAGTTTTTAAATTTTAATTTTTTTTTAGTTTTTAAATTTTTTATTTTTTTTAAATTTTTTTAAATTTTTATTTTCTTAATTTTTTAAATAGAAAAGGGAGGGACAGAGAGAAAAAAAATTTAAATAAATATATGAGTTGTTTTGAGTGGGGAATTTGAATTTGAATTTTGGGGAAAACTTTTGGTGGGAAAATATGTTTTGTGAGGTTAGATCTGGACCTTTAATTTTTGAGGGGATTGAAGGAGAGCCACTTGATAGCTTTCTTTGTGTTTTATTATATAGATTTGTTCAAATCTTCAATAAGAGGAATATTAGTATGCAATTTATTAAAAATACTTGAAAATTTAGAGAATTGATTTTCAAGATTATTTTTTTCAAGTCTTTGCGGAAAAGGAATCGTTGGATCATAAGGTGAATTAAGATAAGTTTCAGAATTAAAATTCCTGGAAACCTTGGGGTTTGAAGCTCCTTTACTCTTCTTAGAATTCTCAATATGGTGGCTGCCCACATGTTGTGTTTGTTCCTCCAAAATTGGCTCTAAATCATCTTGTTTTTCAAACACATTTTGTTTGACAATTTCTTCGTGTGGCTGCTCAATTGTTCTCCCACTTCTCAGTGATATTATTTTGACATGCTGTTTAGGATTGGTTACGGTATTACTGGGTAAGGTTCATGTTGTTCTCTCTGTAAGAATATTTTAAAACTGACCAATCTGAGTCTCAAGGTTGTGAATTGAAGTCGTATTATTTTGTATAGCCAAATCTGTCTTCTGCATGTATTGCATAAACATCTCTTAAAATGCCGGCTTCTTTTCTTGTTGTGAAAAATTCTGAGATGGTCTAATTACTCCTTGATTGTTGTTCGAAGAAAAATTGGGGTGATTTCTCCGTCTTGGATTATACGTGTTCGAATAATGATTGTTTTGATGTTGGAAGTTGGACACGTAATTTGGTTGTTCGGAATTTGGTTGAGAAAAAAGGATTTCCCACTTGGCAATTAATACTTGAGTGATTTTCTGCACAATGATCACAAATAATATTAGTTTGAATAACATTCACATTCATATTACCTACTCATTTAGATAAGTAGCAATTTGTGCACCCAATGTGGTAATAGGATCAAGCTCAAAAACTCCAGCTGCTTTTCTTGGAATTGCTCTCTCTGAAGACCATTGGTAATTATTAGATATCATCTCCTTTAGAAACTCATATATAGGCCACTTCATGAGTTTTGCTCATAAGAGCTCTTTTAGCTGTTGCATCTACCATAGACCGATTTGTTATTCCCAAACCATTATAGAATATTTGGATTTGCAGCCATTTCGTTAGTTCATGATGAGGAAACTTTCTTAATAAATCTTTATACCTCTCCCATGCATCATACAAAGATTCATCTCAAATTGAGTAAATGTGGTCATGTCATTCCTTAACTTTGTTGTCTTTGCTGGCGAAAAATACTTAGCCAGAAATTTTTGTGCAGGTCCCTCCAATAGTAATAACACCCGATGGTAAGAAATTTAGCTAAGTCAAGCCAGAAATTTTTGTGCAAGTGAAAAAGAAAATAGTCTCAATCGGATTGTATCATCTGATACTCCATTATGCTTGAAAGTGTCGCACATTTCTAGAAAGTTTGTAATGTGAAAATTAGGATCCTCGTGCGACATTCTCCCAAATTGAATAGTCTGTTGAATCATTTGAATGATCGCCAGTTTAATCTCAAAATTATTAGCTTGTATAGCAGGCCTCTTTATGCTTGATGTTGTTCCATTAAGAGAGGGCATAACATAGTCTCTTAAAGCCTTATTTTCTACTCCATTACTCTCGTTCACCATGGTGATACACTTCTATGTCCTTAAAAATATATAGTAAATAAAAGAAAAACTAATCAATAAAAAATAAAAAAAATAATAAGAAAAATCCAAATTAGTAACAATCTAGCTATTATCATCATTAATAAAAGAATAATTAGTCCCCGACAACGGCTCCAAAAACTTTATGAAATATTTGCAAATGTACAAATCACAACAAGTAGTATAATTTAAAAGAAAAGAGCGTCGAACCGACAAGGACTAATTATTTTATTGAGTACCGAAATTCACTTGATTAACTACTATTTGGAAAATCGAAAATATGATAAAAATAACAACCAAACTAA
Source organism: Hemerocallis citrina (assembly GCA_017893485.1). Classification (NCBI taxonomy): domain Eukaryota; kingdom Viridiplantae; phylum Streptophyta; class Magnoliopsida; order Asparagales; family Asphodelaceae; genus Hemerocallis; species Hemerocallis citrina. The sequence goes on from CM030362.1 coordinate 127,914,718, forward strand.
ATTAAACTAAAAGAAAAAACTAAACTAATTAAAAAGAACGATCTGAAATTTTGTGATTTGTTAACAGAGAAACTAGTTCTAGCGCTTTTGATTTTACTTATTTAAGCCCACACAATTCATAATTTCATGTCACTAGAAATTCTACTTTTCCAAGTTGTAGACCAAAATCCCCTAATTATTTAATATTTTCTCTCGAACAACATCAAACATATCTTCAACTAATAATTCGTCATATCTCTATGCAAATTTAATCAATTGAAGATTCATTAAGTTATATGGATTTCTTTATAGCAACATTAATCGTGGTAAATTATCTCCAATTTTGCTCAATCAATGGTGTTTAATTCTATAATTCTAAATCACAAATTAGCTCTCGATCTCTCCATGATTCAATAAACTATACAATAATTGGTGAAACAATTGTAAGTATTAAGAACAAAAATTAAACACACAACCTTGAAAAAAATAGACGAATCAAATAACATGAAATTCGAATTGTGTTCTCAAAACAATGCTACATCGAAGCCCTAAAAAAATAAATTAGTTCATGATAAAATTGCAACTAACAAGCATATTTTTGGATTGCATGATATAAAAAAAATGTAGAAGGAAAAAGAAGAAAAAAAGAACTTGTTGTTGTTGGAAGCCAAAATTGAAAGTTACTACTTTCTTTTTCTCTGTCTTTTTCTTCTTCCTTGGCCTTGAAATCCATGCTTTCCTTTTTCTTCCCCAGCCACAACTCATTTCTCTCTTCTCTTTCATTTTTCCTTTTACCCTTTTTTTTTCTTTCTCCCTAGCCAGCCGCCACCTGTGCTTTTTTTTTTCTTTGCCCGGGTTTCCGTCCCGCACCCCTCTCCTTTTCTATGCAACCCCTTTATATAGAAAAAATAGGTTAGTGTTAGTTAAATTAGGCTTAGAATTAGTTAATTAATTAAAATCACAAGATTAAGAATAATCTATTTGATTATAAATTAATTATTTAACTAATTATATCGAATAATAAACTCCACTGTTGCTTTACCTTTTTTTAAATAATTTATTCTAAACTTTTCATTCCACACCCTAGTTGGCCATAATATTCTTTTAATTAATTTTTCAAAGAGCCAATTTGTAAAAAATATGTATTTGAGTGCTCAAACTTTCTAAAAATTTTCATATAAAATAAATTTAAATTTTAAAATCTTTATCCTTAATTTCTTCTTTGATTTTCACCAAAACGCATATTTTTTTGCACTTATCAAATCTCATTCCTTCAAATAGATAAATAAATATAAATAAGTTGAAAGAAGATAGATTTTTAAGAAATAAACGAGAACCCGCACTTTTTATGCGTAAAAGAGTAATAAAAATTGTATAAAAATTATGCACATTAAATATAAAGTGGATTCACCAAATAAGAGTTAAGTCTGCACGATGGTGGTCGACCGTACAATTTGTCGGTCGACCGTCGCACCAGTCAACAGCTCATCATAGTGGAAAAGATGAGTCAATCTACCGGTCATCGCTCGAATTTCGAGTTAAAAGATGAATGGTCGACTGCTCAACAAAGCGGTCGACCGTCCATGTGCAGTTTTGACTATTTCGAAAATATCTTTTCATTTTTGGAAAGTTACATTTCCTCGCTCTATAAATAGACGCAAATTCACTGAGTATTCTTCAACCCTTGCAATTATAATTCTTCTGAACTAATCATTCAATCAATGATCCGAGTGTGAAAGCTTTTATTGTTTAGTCAGTCAAGATCGTTATAGATCTTGAGAGTTTTTCTTTTCATCCACTTCGGTGAGTTTTGCGAGACTTGTTTGTAGAAGTCTTGCGGGTGTAATAGGTCTCACGGCTTGAATTCCGAGAATCACTGTACAAGGGTTTAAAGTATAGTGGAACGCTTGTGGCAGAGATTTGTTATAAGTAGGTGGTGTGGAAGTAGATCTGGGGGTCGAACCACGTTATATCGTTGTGTCTTACTTGTTTGCTCTGTTTGCTTTCTCTAATTCTATCTCCTTACTTTACACATTTTATTTAAGTTTTTAATTTCCACACAATCACGCTATTCACCCCCCTAGGGTGATTTAGAGTGATATCAAAGTGAGGTGCTCTTTAAGAGCTTAAAAGCTTCAGCAAAAGGTCCAATGGCCGAAATCCCTCCTTCCGAGAACTTGTACACATCGGAGCCATTCATCTCCAATAGAACAAGTCTAACACGTTCACCTTATTTTGATGGAAAATGCTATGTTTGGAAAGTTCGTATGTCTCATTTCTTGCAGATGGTTGGAGAGGAAGTATGGAATGTTTGTGTGAACAAGACTGAGATTCATGTTAGCGATGGGAAGGGAACCTTCAATAAAGCTGATCTAGCACTAAGAACTACAAACTCCAAAGCTATGACGGCATTGTATGCAGGCTTGAGCAACGAAGAGCTTATGCGAGGTCGGCGAAATTGCAAAACGGATTTTTGAAATCTAGAACAACATGTTGAAACGTCATGAAGGAACCACATCCGAGGTGAAGGCAAAAGTTACATTATGTTTTTATAAGTTTGATCTTTTTCGCATAATTCTATGGGAGAATGTAGATCAGATGCTAGCCCATTTTGATATTATCGTACAAGTGCTTGAGAGCTTAGGTAAGGGGTTAGATGATGATTGAAAGGTCGGAAAACTCATAAGCTGTCTCCCACCTGAATGGAATATCAAGGCTGCAGCAATAAGGGAGACCATGAAGAAAAAGGATTCGACTACTACACATTCTAAGGAAAATTGAAAACATATGAGATGGAGATGGAAGAAACAAAAAGATACCGACAGAATATTTGAATTATACCCAAAATTGAAGAGAAGACCATTGCCCTGAAAGCAGAAACTTCACGACCATCAAAATCAGAATTAGACGAAGATATCGTGCGGCTAACTAAACAATTCTGTAAGTATCTCAAACGCAAAAAGTATGGCAGGTCACAAGGAGAAAGAGACAATGACAAAGATGACGTGTGCTACAAATGCAAGAAGCTAAGATATATCTGCCCAAACCGTCCCATATCCTAAGATAGAAACAAAGCTTATTATTCTAATTCAGGACTAAAAAAGAAAACACTAAAAGCAACATGGTTTGATTCAGACTCGAGTGATGAAGAACAAGAACATAACGACTTCAGATTCATGGCTTTTGGTGATGGTGAGGTGCAATCACCACTCAAAAAATAGGTAATCGGAGAACCCACTTATGATGATCAGGTTGATATGTGTAATGACTTAAGAGATTATGCAAAGAAATTAAGTCGTGAGTTGAAACAATATAAGCAAATGTCTAATGAACCACATGATTCTTGCATTGCAAAAAACCGAAGGTTGAAAAATAAAAAATCCTTGATTATTGAAAATTTTGAGTCATTTAAGAAGGATAATGATGTTGATAGAAGAAAATGAATGTTTGAAACAACAGATTCAAAAATCTCTGACAATACATAATGAAAATCTAAAAGAAATTCATGAGAAATTTGCTAATATTGCTAAACTTACCGACGATCTAAATGAATGCAAAAAAAAAAATTGATGAGGTAGTGGAAGGTTGTGTAACACCTCGAATTCCATTTACATGTAATTCGTAGTACAACAGGATATTTTACTTCAATTCGTATAATTTTACAAGGAAATTAAAACTTTTTATTACACTAATGTTTATTACAAGTTACAAATTGGAAGTTAAATAAAATTCAACACGAAATACAACTCTAATATCAGCAGCTTTAATCATGAATATAATCTTTATCATCAACCGTCTTTAATTCCTTGTCAATCCAATCCAAGCCCTACACTGAAAATCTGTGGGCATGTCAGCTGCTTACAACCGCCTCAATATTATAAAACAGCGATCCTCACTATGTCGTAATATAACGATTCTCTTACTTTAACAATCACAAACTTGAATGGATATAAAAGTGTAAAAAGTGACTATCCTAAACATGTCAGTGTATGATATGACTTAATGCCTAATGCAGATATTATACTACAATGACACTAATGCATACTTGTTCGGTAACTATGCACTCCATCCTACATAGGTCCGAGGGCAAGCACCTACGTACTCAACATTATAGGGTAAGATCCTTCGCCATGCATCCTATTACTATGACTACTACAAGATTCAGACACTTTGCATGTATTAGATCTCGCCCTTGGAATACTGGAGACCAATCCCATTCCATGGATCATTCTGTGGCCCTTACGTCCATCGTCCTAGAATACTGAGGATCGCCTCACTCCGCAGGTCATCCTGGAGCCCTCATTACACAAATATCCCATGAGTGTCGCTCTCTTCACGAAATACTGGAGATCATTTCTACTCCATGGATCATTCTATTGTCCTTACTTCCATCGTTCCAGAATATTGCGGATTGTCTCTCTCTAATGATCATTCTGGAGTTCATAACTCGTGTTTGTTCTAATTTCATCATGTCACCAACTAGTGCCTGTCCTTATGTTTGAAACATGAATAAATAATACTACCTAGAGCTAGCTTACCTTCCTACCGGTCTTAAACTATACACCGAGAACGGTAGTCCATACTGGCCTTTTCTCAAAACTTAATTAATCATTTTCAACACTTGCCGGTACCTGAGTCTCACTATGCCTCTAGAATCAAAATCTTTTCATGTTCAACAACTTGGGGTACTCATACCCTTATTATTCGTATTTTTTATTTCATGTAGTCATAATTCGTTCAGTGCTTTCATTCATTCTCATTTACCAATCATGAAGTATACACTTTTGGTTGATCACACAACCAATAATTCATTTTAATAAATTACCAAGTCCCTTTGATTAACAAAAACTCATTTTCACATATATTTATTCTTCAAGAATATATTCCAAATACAAAGTTCAATTTGATCGATAAAACTCCTTTCATATTCAATCATATTTCAATTATAAATCACAATTCTATTCAAAAGATAGATTCATTATTCCCATAAAAGAATCTATTATAACTTTGTAGTTAAAACACTTAGAATCATCCTTAATTATTTCATCTAGATTCATTTGCAAAACAATAAGTTCAAAACCAGAAAACTGCAGTTCATGCTTTTTGTAAAAATCATAGAAAATTATATACTTCACGAAACTTTGTGTTCATTAGATCAAAATAAAGGTACAAGTCTACTATAATTTCTTAGTTATAAGTTTCTCCAAAATATTGTACCTTTAACCCTGAATTCTTTGAAATTTACAGTAGGGTCGAAATATTGAAATGCTGCCAATTGTACAGTCTTGTAGAATTCATTATAAATTATTTTTTTTGTAAAAATTTGATTTCTTAGACTTAACAGAAATTTTAACGAGTCTACTACAAGTTCTTAGTTTCTGAATTTTCTCAAATTACTTCATTTACGATGTTGAAATGATCAAAAACCGAAATGTGGACAGATTTTCAGCAACTAGTCGACTGCCAACCAGTCCTTAGTTTAGATTTTATTAAAATAGTAAACGATATCCAAATCTTATGAAATTTTAAAGGGATGTTCCTGACATATAAAAGATGCTCCCATAAAAATTTTAGCTTTAAAATCCATCTAGTTTAATAGATATAATTTTCTGAAATGTAAACAAAACTCAAAACAGTAACTTTCTTTACATAGATTAACAACTTTGTGTATGAATTTATCCCCAAATTTATTCAATCTAATCATGATGTATTACCATGCACCGAACAACATCATTTCAACTTTTCTTCATAACAATCTTTCATTTAGCATGCATTTCATTTCATACTCAAATCTATCAAACATTTCAAATAACATTATCACACAATTAACTACAATTTATATGAATTATCAATTTCATGCATCAATTTTCCTACATATGCATACTACTACATTTTAGAAATTTCAATAAGTCACCCACCTTGATGATGATGCAAAAAGAATGAGAAAACTCCTAGAAAGTTGCTTTTAGCTCCAACAAGATGCACCCTTCTCCTCAAGCAAGCAAAGCCACAAGCCTAGTCTTCAAGATCAAAACCCGAGCCCTCTCTTTCTCTCTTTCTTTTCTTCTCTTTTGTTTTGATTCTTGGTTCATTTGTTTATGAAAAAGTGAGGGGTTTATATAGGGTTTGAGAAAACTCTTCTACCACCCAAAATAAATTACTCATTTCATAACTTACATAACCTCCCCCCACTTAATTGCCCATTCATGCAACCCATCCCATTCTCAACCTATGGCTGGCCAACTCTTTTGGCTCTTGGGTTGCACCACGTGCACGTGCACACCATATACACACACTTCTCATCTTTTAATTATTTTTATTTGTTTATTATTAGGCTAGTTGTTTGTTACATAACAAGTGTGCAGAATTAAAATTTGTTCATTTAAAGAGTAGAATTTATTATGGGTTTTTCTTTTAAATAATTTTTCTAATGGGCTTTAAGATGATCTTTAGACCTATGAGTTTTGGTAAAAATAAATAATACACTTGTATCAAACAAAATGAGAATAAAAATATACATCACTTTAGAAAATCTTATGGACTAAAATACATAAAATTTTACGTGCAATGCACGTGCAAAAATATAAAATTTTATTTTATTTTTCTAGGATTTACAGGTTGTAAGGAAGCACTCGAACATAACAGGATACTTGATGCTACTCTAAATACTCGTTGTTGGAATACCAAAGACGCTGAGAAAACTAGAAAAGACTTTGTAATATAATAATTAATTGAGCTAAAAAATGGTTGGAAAATATGAAGGGCTCAATTATCTTATGACAAAGAATTCAATGTCATATCATGATAATCGATGACTTGGTTACAATGAGCCAATAAAATGTCAAAATTCTAAGCTCTATTCATACACATATGCATAGCCACCAAAATAGTTACAAACCAACACATAATTATGCACATGTGCATGATCTAAGGCATAATCGCATTACTTGTCATTGTTGTTGTAGATTATGATATATTTCTTACAACTGTGCTTTAAAAAGGAATACTAACTTCGTTTGGGTAAAGAAGAATACAAGTGAAGGAACAATACCTACTTGAATATCTACTAAACTTAAAGTGCAGGAACAATACCTACTTGTAGGTACATCAATGGGTCAAACCTAAAAGACCAGTGGTATCTTGATAGTGGATGCTCAACTCATATGACTGTGATAACAAAATGTTTTGTATCACTATCAAGAGAAAAAGGGAAGAACATAAATTTTTTTTGCATACTTTTAAAGGTAACCCAATTTTAGTTCTCCTTTTTGTGTATTAATGATGAACTTTTGGTAAGTAACTTAAAACATATTTTATTTCTTTCAACTATACAATAAATGTTATAAAATGGTTTAAAGTATAGTGGAATGTTTATGGCAGAGAATTGCTACAAGTAGGTGGTGTGGACGTAGACCTGGGAGTCAAACCACGTTATACGTTGTGTCTTGCGTGCTTGCTCTATTTACTTTCTTTACTTTACGCATTTTATTTAAGTTTTTAATTTCCGCACAATTACCCTATTCACCCCCCCCCCCCCCCCCCCCCAACGGATGATTTACAAAATTTAGATGTTTTTAACTACAATGTTGTAGGAGACTCATTTACATTTCATATGAAACTAAGAAATCCATTTTTCTGATAAGTATTGGAATTTATGTAATATTCGCATGACTACTATGTTGCTATATTTAAACAGTGGATTCTATATATATAGGCATGAGGATATGCTCAGTAAATCCATTATATGTGGGTTAGGGGTAGGCTAGTAAGGTCCACGAATCCAAGAGAATGACTTGTTCAACTCCATAAGAATAATTGTGACTTAGGCGATGCCCAAGTCTGGCAATAGTTAGAGAACTCATGGGGAGGTGTGGAATAGGGTATGACCAAGATTCCAGTTTGTGTGAATTGTCAGTCCGGAATAAGGATCGTTAAGTCCAGATTATATTTTGCATTATTTAGACTAAGATCTTGCATTAGTTAAATTAATATTTTGCATTAGAAGAAGATATGACGGAAACAATGACGAACATGTCTGGTAGAGAGCTGCGGTTCCTAGGAATGTGGGCTAGGGGTATGCCTATTACGTCTAATATCTTGGGATACGACTTACATGTGATTATGCGTTGGAGTATAGATCATTGGGTTTAGACATTGCATCGTGAGAGATTGAACCATGTAATGAGAAGAAATGCTAGTAGCTTGCATTTGGAAAGTATGTTGTATGGGCATATCATTCCAAACAAGCATGCATTAAAAAATCATATTTGAATTGTGCATGTTAGCATAATAAGTATATGTTTAACACTTTAGTAAGTTAGTTCCACCCTCAGTCATACCACATTGTATAATTGACTATTTTTCATTAACATTTAACATATATATTGATTCAAGTTTTTCTTCTATTATGCAATGTTTCGGGAGTTGATTGAAGTTATTGAAATTTTTACCATCGGCTTCACAAGCTGAGGAACCCACAAACTTTTGTTTTGCATGTAAGGGTGTGTGAAGTCTTAGCATAGTAGTGTGGCATCTTGAGGTTGTCATCTTATCAATCCAAGTGGTTTGCACTTGTAGTAAGATTTTTGTATTTTCCTTTTTTATATTATGTCTATGTACTCAATTGAAGTAAAAGATTTTGGATGTATCATGAAATTTTTTGTATGTATGAAATTCGGGGCATTACACAATTGCCCATAAATTTCACTTGTCGATATGGCAACCTACCAAACCTCCTTCGCCTTTCTCTATAATTCCCATGTTCAAAGTCATCTTCCTCTTCCATGTCATTATACTTCCTATCAAACCCCGGCTTTGCCCTTTCTCCATCATACCCACGCATCAAAGTCATCTTCCACATTACTATACCCCCTACCAAACCTCCTTTGCCTTTCTCTGACTTTTTTTCTGAAATAGGTCATTTTTTAAAACTAATTACCTAAATAGATCACTTTCGAAACTAATTTCGAAGATAGATCAGTTCTCATAAGTCGTAGTACCGAACTAAGGCATCTTCGATAACGAGACCGCGGTTCACAACTGCGACATCCGTACATGCCATATAATGCTAAACTCCTAGACTTGGAGAAAAAATCCTGAGTGTAAAATGTGAAAATACGAGGTCGCAGTTGGGTACAACAACCTCGATATACCATAGGCTGCAGCATCAAATTGCGGCATCTTCGATTTCTAGGTTGTTGTTCACAACTGCAGCCTAAGTACATATCATAGTTAATATGCTCCGAGACTTCGGAAAAAATTTCTAAATGTAAAATGTGAAAAATACGAGGCCGTAGTTGGGTATTGCGGCCTCGATATAACATAGGCCGCCCAGTTTTTAGCATATTATCGAGGCCACAGTACTCAACTGCGGCCTTATATTTTTCATATTTTACACTTACAAATTGGTCTCCAACTCTCAGAGCCTATTTAGCTATGATATGTACTTAGGCCGCAGTTATGAACTGCGGCCCGTTATTAAAGATGCCACAGTTGTGAACTGCGGCCCAGTTATTGAAGATGTCGCAGTTTGCTACTGCAGCCTATGAGAACTGATGTACCTTTGGAATTAGTTTCGAAAGTAGTCTATATTAAAAATTAGTTTTAAAAGGTGACCTATTTCTGAGGGAAAAATCGCCTGTGTCATCCCCAAAGATCAAAGTCACACTCCTCTTCCATATCACTATACCCACCCTCTATTCCTCTTCCCCCCCCCCCCCCCCCCCCCCCACCCCCCACCTCTCATGCTCTTATTCTTCCCTCTCTGGTCATCACCGAAACCATAACAATGTCTGTCAGTGTTGTTCTTTTCTATTTTGGGGGGGTAGCCTGCCTGCCTGCCTGCCAGCTTCCCATAAAAATATCTCGTTTGCTTGCATTGTGAACAAAACTCTCGATGTTACTCCGATAATCATGATTGGAATTAGGGTTAGGGCTATTATGCCATGCCACCTCTTAACATTGGAATTTCTGTACCTGCCTCGCATTCTTGATTCAGCTTCTTAAATAATCCAAATCCAAAGAGTATAACTTTCCTGAGGGTTTTCACAAACCCTAAAAATACAAATCAATGAATCTGACCGATTCAGCTTATACGAGTCCAATCCAACCCGGTGGTAGATCTTTCCCATCGTCACCACCATCATCGGCGATTGCGATGATAACCATGAAATCAAGGAACAAAAGGGAACAAAAACAAGGAAGAAAAATTAGAACTGAACTTAATATCAATTCATATCTATTCAACATAAACCTCATCTCAATATAAAGAGAATGAGGAAAGAAGAAAACACTAGATGTGCAAGCCGGTGAGCTTTATTGCAAAAAACCACTAACTTTGCAAATAAACCTCTAAAAGAGAGAGAATTCCTCGAGGACTGATACGCAAAAAGATACAGTTCTCAGAAGAAATGTATCAATCATTCTCCCTTAATTTGAGCTTGATCGCAAGTTCAATGTGACGATCTTCTTAAACACCAAGAGCTTCATCCAAAAAACATCTCCAAATCGTGATAAATTTCAATATTAATTCCATGTATCCTCCTCCTCGATTAAAGATGAAGTGCTGACACTCCTTAAAATTTTGAAGACTCATTCCCAAATCCACATTTCTGCTCACCTCATTGGCACCAAAGATCATCATAGAAACCCTGCCACTGTGCGAATATTGAAACCCTGCTCGCAATATTAATTCCATGTATCCTCCTCCTCAATTAAAGATGAAGTGCTGACACTCCTTAAAATTTCGCCGCAATGCAAAATTGAAACCCTGCCACTGTGCGAATAATATGAAAGCAAACTTGATTGAAAGGCTCTGATGAGAGTGAATTGAGTCCACTAAGGAATGGTGAAGCCTTACCTTGTTGTGCAGCAGTAGCCTTAAGGCCACTTCCTTCATAAGTATATGTACCTGTGCACTCAAGTATAGCTAGGAGACTTGGCCACAAGAAAAAATACTCGGCGGGTGAAATTTTGTATGACGAGAAGATCAGTCAATGGAACCTTATAAGGCTGACACCTTAAGATCAATGGTTCTCCAAGTTCTGGCTGTAGGCTTCGCTTCTGTCTCATAATTTGTGGGTCTTCTTCTGCATAATCTCCGTCATAATCCTCAGCTTTCCTTGGACAAACAAACTGCATGGTGTGAATGTCATACCTTGGAAATCCATGGGTATCTTCTTGTCTTCCTGGACGAAGATTACTCCCAATGTTGTGTATGTGAGAGGGTATACCAATAGGGGATAAAGGAGACTGTCCTTTTTTTGCTTTCACAATAAGGCATGCAAACTCACATGTAAAACACCAATCCATCCTCTAGCATATTTTAGAATGGTGTCCCTGAAGAAGATATGAAGTCAGTGGCTGAGCAAATGCCAAGCACGGGGGCACCGTAATTGCATAATAGCTATTGCCACAATTGGTAAGGCCACAAGGACGTAATTCTATTTTGTCGCAGTCGTAAAGTTTGATGAAAAGCTCATATGGAAAAAGCATCTTGTATTTTTGTGATATACCATTTCTAGGCCCTGATTGATGATGCTTCGACATATGTGACAGGCTTCAATTGTTGCACCTCCTTACCTTTAAGCTCTTGCATTTCTCCATACAAATTCTCTAGTAGCCGATTCAATGTATCATTAGCTTGACGAAGTATTGCAATCTCATTATCCCAGTATGTATGATACTCCAATAACTGAAGGTTCTTACTCTCTAACTCTTTGCTTTCCCCCTTAGCCTCATTGATATCCATCAAAAGGTTCAATGTTTCCACTTAGCTGAGTGTTTTTGTCTTGCATAGCTTGAAGCTTATGATTGGCGTGGAACAACTTGCAGTCCTTTTGTACCAACAGATTCTTCCCCATTTTAATTTGTTCATTCAAAAGTAATAATTCTTCAAGTCCTGCCATAGATTCTTGCTCAAGACTATTCCTCTGTAACTTCAACTCCGTTGCTTCTGCTCCAAACTGCACAGAAAGGGAGAGAATAACTGATTTCTCAAGACTTAAATGCAAAATATCATCCTGAGCTTTTGAAATGGAAGTCTTTTGGTCTTCAATCTCATGATAAAGCATCGACATATGTTCCTCTTTGCACTTGGATGACTCTAAGTACTTCTGACATTTATCTGAAAAAATCTGCTTATGTTCTTTCATATCATACGAACAATTATGCAGGACCAAAATTTCAGTTTGGGATTGAATAGTCTTTATATATTCTACTTCAAGTTCTTCCTCCCTAAGCTTTCCTTTCTCCTGAATTAAAATTTCAAAGATAGCTAGATTTCTACTAGACTGCATGAGGGTTCCGTGCTCTTCCTTTTCTAGTTTCAGAGAATGTTGTAGCTCTGAGAAACCTGCAGGACTCTTCTGATGCATTCCATTTTTCTCGCAAAACTTCAAGTTTCAAACCCTCATTGGAATTATCTAATACGGAATTATTAGTAGCATCATAACTATCCACTTGATACCACTGTACAGTACTGGCATCAAACTTCCAACCATGGTAGATATTTTCCCAGTATTGAGGATCATTTTGAGCATCTTGTTGCTCAGTACAACCTACATTCGAGCTCAAATTATCAACTGGGTTATCAGTCGAACCAGTTTGCTCACCAACCTCGTCAAGATTCTCTCACAGAAAGTCTGAATAAGGTTCGAATTCAGCAACTTTCTCAAACTTATCAAGAGTAGAACTGCGAAGAAGGTCGATGTTCTCGTTGGCTCCATCATCAGAATCACTCAGTGAAGAGCTATTGCTTGAAACTGGCTTCTTCACAGACATGTTGCAGCATACTTGTTCATTGAAACAGTAATTTTCTCTTCCCCAATCGCAGGATCAGCAAGATATTTCAGTGATTCTTTCCCATCATCCACTCCCGTGTAAGAACATTTAATGATGGCACTTTCCCCACCATAAGATGCAATAGCCACTGTATCGGCATTAACATCACTGACTTCAAGAACCGTATCAATTAGCTTCTGATTTATCTCCTCTATATATCTAAAATTATCATTCAACAAAGTAACCCTCATCTTGAGTGGCGATGAAGAAAGATTGTGTGAAATACCTTCTACTATTGCCCTTCTTTGTTAGATACCCCATCACGAGAACAATCAACCCCCCCCCCCCCCCCCCCCCCATATAGTGACTCTTGTGCATCTACACTCGTTATTTCAGCTCTTAGTCCCTCATACCCCTTTCACAACTCATGGATCTCTTGCTTAGTGTGGCTAGAGCTCATAAGGCCATATCGACTGCACTTCTGGTAGAACATGTATAATAGCTCCGGTGACTTGTACAGGGTGCTATAATATTGATCCACCAATGCATTCCCCACCTCTTGAGCAAAGAACGGAGATTCAGCTGCAACGGGTTGCTTCAGCATCACTAAATTGTAGGTTTGAGGCGAAGAAGTTGAGGAATCATTTGATCGAGTATTTGGTGTGCTGCTGGAGTGGGATGAAGTAGATTTTGCTATCTGCGAAGGAGTTAGGGGTGGGGCGGAGTGATACCGAGGTGGCGGTTGAGGTGAATTCGCTGCCTGATTCTCTTGGGAATTTCGGCGAACAGTTGGTGGGTTGCTGGATTTTGGAGATGAACCAACAAGAAATTAAGAGGTGGAAGCGGTGGTAGTGAAGGGAAATGGAGGGAATGAAGAGGGGGTATTGGTGGAGGTGGAACGAATCGAGGAGGAGCAGATCATCGATGAGGTTGTGGGAGATGGGTTTCTAGATGGCGCCAATGACGATGGATTGCTGGATTTTGAGGAAGGCGCGTAGGTTGAGGGGGCGGGAATTTGATAGAGGCCAAAAATGAGAGCAGTGAAGGACGGGACGGAGGTGGAAGAGGAAGCTCTGATACCATTGATACGGTCCAATCCAACCCGGTGGTGGATCTTTCCCGTCGTTGCCACCATCGTCGGCGATTGCGATGATAACCATGAAATCAAGCACAAAAGGGAACAAAAACGAGGATGAAAAATTAGAACTAAACTTAATATCAATTCATATCCATTCTAACATAAAGCTCATACAAAAAAGCTCATCTCAATATATCTATATCTATAACTATTATAATGGGAGAGATGGAGTTCCAAACAAATAAACAATTTTTTATTTTTTTTTGTATGTGTACAAACACGTGCAGTGCACGTGTTGGTAGGTTTTTTCCCCTTTTCCTTCCTCCTCCACGTGCGTCGCACGTGCATGATACTAGTAAAGAGAATGGGAAAGAAGAAAACACTAGTACATGCAAGTCTGTGAGCTTTATTATAAAAATCACTAACTTTACAAATAAACTCCTAAAAGATAGATAATTCATCGAGAACTGATACGCAAAGAAATACAGTTCTCAGAAGAACTGTACCATCAGCAAAACCTGAGCTAAGAAAGATCGGTAACTTTGTGAGCTCGCATTTTGAGGAACCCTAATTTTGTGGACAAATGAAGATCGATTTGATGGGGAGTTTTGAGGAAGAAACTTTCTCACTTCTTGATTTAGAGTTGGTTTGGGAGTGAAGCTGGAAAAAATAATGTAAAAGAAATTTGTAGGTTTTGTGACATCTTTAGTGGGGCTTTATTAAATCTAAGAAATCCTATAGTTATTATTAGAGAAAAGTGAGCATCATATTTATAATACGAGATAATTTCTTTATACAAAGTGATTATAATTACTTGGCGGAATACTCTACAAAAATTACATATCATTAATTATAATTTGTATATCATGAAATACAGTTATAGAAAAATCAAGTCGTGTAGATGTCTTTCACACATGTAACATGTGCTTGCAAAATAAACGATTTCAATAGGACATCAAATTATACTATAAATTAAACCTCATAATGCATGAGTAAACAACCTCCAAACAATTAATCATATATATTTTGGCATAAAAAAATTGATGTCACGCCCCGCTTCTCAAAAATATGAAATACGAGTGCGTGACGAAGCCCAGCGAATGATTTTAACATCATCCATAAGCTGTAGGATCGACTCAGCATCATAACAGGAATATAACAAGATTTATATATAACCAAGCATGCATGAATAATTTATTAAGCAGCAGAAAACAATTGAAACATTAATAATATCCAAATAGTTTTCAATGTTTGGACCAAAGATAAAACTCGGGAACATAAGCCCGTTACAAGTCTTAAGCAACAACAAATGAAATAAATCAATTACAAAACGAAATGATTAAAGAAAGTTTTCCCAAGCAAGGCCTAGAACGTCTGCTCACCGATTCCAGCAGGTAGCACGTCTCCAAAGTCTGCTTAATAAATATAAAAAGGAAAAACAGGAAAAAATAAGAGAGAATGCCCTTAGTGCAAGCTAGGGCCACAAATAGTAAAAACGAGTACAAGTAATGGGGAACAAGAATTGGATTCAAGAATGTAACAGAGATATAACAAGTAGTAGAAAAACCAAGAATTAGCTAGCAAGAGGGACATCTTAGTAAACAAGCTGGATAACAAATACTAATAGTGGAGCAAGTGACAAGTGAACATGTAGGGATATCTAACCTCAAGTGACTGGCATCAAGTACAAGTGTCAGGTAACAAGTCTCAAGTCTAGGATCAAGTTGTCAGGTCACAAGTATCAAGTTATAAATGTCAAGTGTTATTATTCAAGTATCAAGTCTCATGTAACAAGTCATCAAGCTTCAAGTAAGCATGTATCGAGTTCAAGTTTCAGGTTCAAGTCTTGTAGTTATTACCATCTAGGTAGCCTTCATATGCCATCCTTTTATCACATGGTTGCTACAGTCAAAGCAATTTCGTTTATACCTAGTAATGGAGTCTATAGGGCGGTGTACTCAGGTATCAAGTATCAAGCAAGCCATGGTTCATGAATCGGAAAATAAATAATAAGTTCACGAAGCAAGTTCGTGAATCCATTAACAAGTTCAAGAACTGCACAGTGGGTTCATGAATCAAACAAGTTCATGAGCCAAGTAACTGACTCCGTGAATCGATCAAGATACAACAAGTTCATGAACCAAGTATTTGGAAAACACGGGTCCCCTTCCGAGTACACTTACCTATATTGTCCACTACTATAGTCTTTCCCTTAAACTCCGGCTTGTTATTTATTATTATTATTTACCCAGCAAGCATATAAAATTTCAAGTCAAATGCTTACTGTTAACATAGTTAAATTAATTCGCAAACTAAAGGTGTGCTGCAGTTTTGCGAATCTGCATCTACCGATACAGCTGCAGTAAAACTGCAATAAATCCTAGACGTAACTCCGAATTCAAAAATTCTGGAAGCTGTCGACATCTAGACATCTAGAGCTACATTTGCTATTCAGGGCTCGGGTTCAGATTCTGATGTTAAATGGGTCAAAACAGTATAACAAGATTCAGGATAGCAACATGTGGGGATATCTTACTAGCATAGGTTACATGAAATTTTGTTATTAGGCGTCTAGGTTAATGTATGATATAAGTACGGGGTAATGGTTATCACAACAGCAAGTAATATTTATTTCTTGACTCTAGTGGGTGCAAATTCATCACATACAAGACATATCATACGTCTACAAATCTAGGGTTCCTTAATTTCATGTGTTGATGTATTTAGGGGATAAAATGAGTCCAAGTAGTTGTAATTTAATACAATGAATTTATTGTGACTCTTAAGATTATGAAATTGAGGAGGTTTAATATTTGATCAACAACGACAGTCAAGGAGGAGTCACAATTTCTAACTATTTATAGTATTTTCAAGGAATGCTTGCACTAGAACAAAAATGTGTACAAGAGGAATACTTGCCTTAACGACGGTGAATCCGAACACGAACCAATACGGAATGAGAATCCCGAGTGGCGAAACACAGGCACAGACACGAACACACGCAAACACGTGCGGTACACGTGCAAGACAGCACACTGGATCGGATCCCCTGGATCAACTCTGGCGCCAAACAGCAAACACCCACCCAGCTGATCAGATCAGATCTGATCTGATGAATCCAACGATCGGGATTCACTCCCACTTCTTCTTCCTTCTTGATCGACAGAGAGCGAGGGAGAGAGAGAGAGAGGCGGCGATTGGCAGGGTCTTCGACGGCGACGCGACGGCGTGGCTGCGACAGCCACGGAGAGGCAGCGACAACTGTGGCGGCACGACATTGAGGAGCGACGCAGCGACGGGCGGAGCAGCTACTCTGTTTCTTTGGGTTCGAACAGAGGATGAGAGCGGGGGATGGACTTCGGGGTGTTTTGGTTGACGACGGTGGTCGGAGAGGAGGTCGAGGTGATGAGGAGATGTTGTCGGCGATGGGGGCGGCAAAGGGTAATGGCGGAGGCGAGCTTGGATTGGTTTCGTGGGTTGGGGACGATGATGGCGAGATGGGTTCAGTTGTAATGGGGCGATGGCGATGGTGGATGGGAGGCAACGCGAGGGTGGTTGCGAGGCGATGAGGGTGCTGAGGATTTGGGTTTGGGCGTGGACGGAGGGAGAAGGCAACGTAAAATGGCGGAAGGTTAAAGATGGAGTGGGTTCGGGAGTTGGGTTCGATGAGGACGATGGTGGTGGTGGGTTGACGAAGGCTGAAGGGGAATGGGGACGACGACGGGGGAGGCTAGAGGTGGTCGGAGGTGGCAGGGAAGTGGCGATGGTAAGGGGGATTTGGGTTCGATCGAGTGGAGAAGGAGAAGGGAGGAAGAAGAGAGGCGGCGGGTTAGATGGGGTTGCACAGTGATCAGGGGGGTTAGAGTTAGGGTTATATAGTATAGGGTTTGGGTTTTGGGTATTAGGGTACCCGAATTGAGTAGGATCCAACTGGATAATTTGTCAAAATGTATTAAAATGGGGAATAAGGAGATGAATGTGAAGAAACAGCCAATTCTTCATGAAGAATGACACAAAGAGCACACACAATTGAATTAGATAAAATGACCAAAAAATTGAGTCGAAACAAATTAGTGATTTTATTCGAATGGAAATAAGATACGGGATCTCAAATAGATTAAAGAGTACAATGGGGTAAAAATACAGTATAAAATACAAATACGGAAAATAGGAGTTACAATTGATGAACGACATGAATCTTCCACGAGGGCTACACCACGTGATTATAATCATTTTATATGAGGAGAACTACTTGCTATAAATATGTGACTCACATTTTTCTTATAATTATTATTCATTATTTTATGTTAAGGATTTATTATTCATCATTCATTGTTTTTTTTTTTTTGGTATATATTGAAGAGTACTTGATTGGGTTCCATCAATTTTTTTAAAAAAAACTTTTTTTAGTTAAAAAAAATTAGAATTGGCTAAAAGTTTGGCAAACACGGCCGAGTTGAGGGGGCCCTCAAAAAGATCAATGTCATTATTTGGTCATATTAGGCTACAAAAAGTCATGTGCTAACACTATATCCTCTTTTACTATTGGAATCGATGAAAATAAGGCTAAATTTGAAAGGAAAAAAAAATCCTTGAACTATCTCCTTTATACAGAAAACCTCAATGAACTCTTTTTTGCGCAGAAAACCACACTCAAGTATAGTTGCAAAAAATCTACTCTCACGGCATGAGCTTTCTGCTAAAGTTAAGTGAGATTTTTTGAAAATAATGAGAAAGATGCATGATATTGTCTGTGTTGGATATATAAGTATATTCTCACTATATGTATAATATTATGTGTAATATTATTCTATGGATAACACGTGTGTTACACGTACTAAATGTATGGACATCGAACGCTAATTGAGTGGGTTGAGAACCCAGTACCCAAACCAGTATTTATCTTATAAATACTGGCATGTGATAGTAGTCTAGGTATTCTAATTTTGATACCTAGGGTAAATATCTCAAGCACCTTAGTCTAGGATATTAACATTTTTATAATCTCTCATAATCTCTAACAATCTTGAGATATTTAAATTTTAATTTTGAGATTAAGAGAGAAATTATTGGAGTTGATCATCTGTCGGATTCAACTCGCCGGCGTCGTCACCCCTCGGCATCGTCTGCGCCGACGCAGTCGCCGGCGCCGCCGTAGCAAGTCGCTGTGTAATGCCCCGAATACCAAAATATAGTAATTCGTAGCTCAACAGGATCTACACTTCACTTCGTACAATTTTATAAGGAATTTTGAAACTTTTATTACATCATTATTCTTTTACATCAATAACGCTGCAGAAAACAAATGAAGTACAACATGATAAATATACAATTTCAACAACTTGAACATGTAACTAATCATCAGCATCAAATTCATCTCTATATCTCCTTGCAGGATCCAAGTCCTGCATATGAAACTGTGGGCACGTCAGTTGCTTAAAACCGACGCAATGTTACAAACAACGATCCTCTCTATGCTTTATTATAACGAAATCTCTTACTTAAACAAATCACAAACTTGAATCCATATAAAAGTGTAAATAGTGAATACCCTAGATATGTTAGTATATGACATGACTTAATGTCTAATGCAGGTGTTATAATACAATGATACTAATGCATACTTGTTCGGATTCTATGCATCCCATACTACATAGGTCTGAGGGCAAGCACCTACGTACTCCACATTAAATAGTTTAATCCCTCGCCATGATAACTACCCAGTAATAAAACAATGTTTAGACATTCCATGCGTACGGATTCCAGTCCCGGAGATCCACCGCCCGACTATACAAAATTCTCGTCGTGCGAATATCCCGCAAGTATCCCTCTAGCCCCGGTATACACATACACCGGAGTACGGCCTACTATCCGCCTGACTATTCATGATCCCAGAATCCACCGCCCGATCAATCATAATCCCGGATTTAATTAAGACTCGCCTCCATCGCAAGCAACCACAGTCCCAGAATCCACCGCCCGAGTGGGTCTATAGTCTCGGAATCCACCGTCCGACTATATAGAGGCCCTCCACTTACGTTTGCACAAGTTTATTACATTTTCACTTAGTGCCTAATTCTTAAGTTTGAATATGAATAAATAATACTACCTAGAACTAGTTTATCCTCCCGCTGGCCACTTCTTAAAAATTAATTATTCATTTTTATTACTTTTGCCGGTACCTGGGTATCACTAAGCCTCTAGAATTAACATCTTTCTATGTTCAACAACTTGGGGTACTCATCCCCTTATAATTCATATTCTCGAATTTCATGTATTCATAATTAATTCAAATTCTTTCATGCATTCTTATTCATTCATCAATAGGTACAATCTCAGCTTATTCATTTTCACAAACACTTTTCATATTCATCCAAAACTTTCTTGAATCAAGTTAATTAAGATTAAGACATAATCTCTTTAAAATTTATATTTGAAAATCAATCTCATCATTTTTCTTTGATTTATTTTGAACTAATCTTAACATCTCAATCATCTATTTATATATATATATATATATATGTCTTTCTTAAGTTCACATTTCATCTACTCATGAATATGATCTTTACTTTCCCAAAATATAACTTAAAACAGCGAGAATATATTTTCAATCAAGTCATTTAAGTAACATTGCAAAACAATAAATTCAAAGTTTGAAAACTGCATTTCATGCTATTTATAAAAATCATAGAAAATTGTATACTTCACGAAACTTAGCGTTCTTTATATCAAACTGAAGGTATACAAGTCTACTTTCATTTTGTAGTTATAAGTTTTCTCGAAATACCATATCTATAACCCTGAATTCTTCAAAATATACAGTGGGATCGAGATACTGAAATACTGCTATTGTACAGTCTTGTAAAATTCATATAAAATCCATTTCTTTATGAAAATTTGAGTTCTTGGACTTTTCAGAAAGGTTAACGTGTCTACTATAATTTCTTAGTTCTGATTTTTCTCAAATTATTTCATTTACAATGCTGAATTAATCAAAATCCGAAAGGTGTGTAGAATTCCTGCAACCAGCCAACTACTAACCAGTTTTGAGTTTACAATTTATTAAAATAGTAAACGAACTCCAAATCTTATGAAATTTTAAAGTGATGCTACTGACATATACAAGATGCTCCCCAAAAAGTTTTAGTTCCAGATTCCAACTATTTTATTAGATATGATTCTCTTAAGTGTAAACAAAATTTAAAACAGTATTAACTTTCTTTGCATGAATTAGTAACTTTGTGTACAAATCTATTTTCATATCATTTAATCTAATCAAGATGTAATACCATGCAATTAAACAACATAAATTCAACTATCTTCATGAAAATCTTTCAATTAGCATGCATCTTCATTCTAAATATCATCATTTCAATTTAATCACTACTCATATGCATATCAAGTTTATCTATCAATTTACCTACACATACATGATACTATAAATTAGAAAGCTCAAGAAGACACCCACCTCAAATGAAGATTCTAAAGTAGAAGAAGACTCCTAGAAGTTGCTCCTAGGTCCAAGAATGGGACTTTCTTCTTCTCCTAGCAAGCTCTCATTTCTCCAAGCAAAAACTGAAACAATTCTCTCTTTCTTTTGCTCTCTTTCTTATTTTTATCTTTTGTTTCTTTTGATCTTTGGTGCAAGATTATGAAGGAAAGGGGGTGGTATTTATAGGGTTTGAGAAGCCTCTTCTACTACTCAAATTAAGTGTTCTAATTCATAACCTACATAACTCAGTTCACTAATTGTCCACTCACCATTACTCTCACAAACTCCCAACTCTTCCTATTCTTATGTATGGCTAACTCTTCTTGTGACTTTTGGGTTGCACTACATGCACGTGCAACCCATAAGCACACACTCTCATTTATTAGTTGTTATTTATTTATTTGTACATGTTGTTCACATGACAGGGGTACAACTAATTGTAGGATTTTTTCTTAGTGGGCTTCCTCTTGTGGGCTTGGTCTATTTTTATTTATTTAATTTGTTTTAATGGGCTTAGAGTCTTCTATTAGGCCTATGGGTTCTAATATGCAACAAAAATGAATGAAAGGAAATTGTGCATAACTTTTAAATAAAATTGATAATAAAAAATCATAAGATGAAATTGCACGTGCGTTGCACGTGTAAAAAATAAGAAATGTATTTTTCATTTAAAAATTTTATACGGAATGTTACACGCTGGCCCAACCCGAGCCTCCTCCTTCTTCCCAGGTGCAAAGAGAGATCCGGTTGTGGACAACTCTGATCCAATTTTTTGATTGGACGTTTTTGGTGTTTGGTGTTAAGGTGGTTGGAGCAGATCCAGATTTAGATCCAATCCAACAGCTGCTCTATTGGTTGGAGATTGTTGTTTGGTGTTTGGACTGTTGGAGCAGATCCAGATTCAGATCCAGTCCAACAGCTGCTCTATTGGTTGGAGATTTGCTGTTTGGTGTTTGGACTGTTGGATCAGATCCAGATCCAGCCAAAAGGAATCAGATTTGGATCTAACAAGTGGAGACAATCCATTGGGTATTGTTTTGTATTCCGTGTTTAGGGAGAAGACTGGATCTACTGCAGTGTACTTCCAATTCAGATCTAACCCTCAAATTTTCCTTGATTCTTATCAAGATACGTTCCACTCTAAACTTTTAGATTTGTGCTGCTATATTTAATTTTATTTTATGTATTATTGTTTATTATGCAATTTTACAGAAAAATCCTTCATTTTACTGTAATTACGTTAGTAGTAATTGTTCAGAAAAAACCCTCTAGATTTTAGAATTTACTATAAGATGGAAAAACTTAATCGTGTGTAAAAGATTCCGAAACTAGAAATATTTGATAATTCTGAATTTAACAGTTGGAAAGTGAAAGCACAATAAGATATGTGGATGTAGTTGTTGGAAATAGTGTAGGCAGTGAGAATATTGTTTGGACTAGATCCAAATATGTTTGGACTAGATCATATCTAAATCAAAGATAAGTTCTTCACCAAATTTAAATTGTTATTTAATTATTTGTTTGAATTTGTTACTAAGTGCTAAAGTTCAAAACCGTATTAAGTATTGTTTAATTAAATACAAATCTGAATAACTGCTTTGGCTACGTGCTATGGATCAAATATTTATTTTGATAAATTATAGGTCTTGACTATAAAATTGAATCTGTAATGCCCCGGATCCCCGTTACTGGACATCCGTGACACAACCAGAATCTTTGCTTTCAAATGAATCTCAACACAGTAAATAACACGGAAAATTAAAAACTTTTATTACCATCAGAGTTATTAAATCATTAGTTACACACATTATCTTGTTCTTGAACAAGGAATACAAATTACATTAGCTGATTACAACTCATTACAAATATTCAGGCTCCTCTAGTGAAGCTATCTCCTGTCTTCCAGAACGGTAATCAATCGGTCGCTGCCGAAACTCCGCTGGGTGGTCAATCTGCTTTCCTGGTAGTTGCCCCTCGGCTTGAGTCTTCTATCGCGTGACTCTGATATTTCTGCATCTGCTCGAAAGGTAGGTAAGTACACCGCTCCTCCATTTGGATGCCCGCGTTCCCGATTCCGATTTTCAGCACCTAATTGAGTAGGAACGTCAATATTTCTACTGACACAATGCTGATAAGAAAACAGCAATATCCAACTTGCATACTTACAAACCATCATGAATGGAAAAGGAAACGTGCATCCTAATTTTCCAGTGTTCGTGTATGTCATGACATGAAGTCTAATGCATAATGTAGAGTACATAATGGATGCACTTAATCTAATGTCAGCAAGATTCTGGATACACATGTATCTCATACTACATATGCTCCAGATCAAGCCGTTCCCCCAGTTTCAGGGTTTCGAACCCTCGCCATGCAATGCATTCTACTATCGTACACTTCATGTTCTTGATAAGTACAACATGATTGAGGAGGTTATAAAATTCAGAGAGTTACCCCGTTTGTCACTAATAATTGTTGCATCGGACCTCTCTCAAAAATCGTGACGAACTTATAGATACACCACAGCATACCCATAGCACTGAAGATCCACCATGGTCCGTTCGTGTCCACCAACATAGAACAAGAAAATATCCCGTTCTTATCAAGGTACCTCAGGAATTAACAGAGCGAGATACGGCTCCAGTGTCTTACCATTGAAAAGACACAGCCTTTATCCCTTTGACAGGAAGAGACAACCCTGGTTATCACCGCCTAGTGTTGGCTCTTAGAACGAGTCGGATTATAGGGAATCACCCGTAACACCAGTTCGGTCTTCAAGCAAACAGTAAGGAAAAATTAATTAAATACAGTTTACTGAAAATATGCTATCACTCAAATCATGCACAGTGTCATATCATACAAATGTTTGAGCCTGACAGTTCTGTCAAAAGCAAATAATCACGAAAATCACATTCACTGATTCCCAATACCTTCACAGGTCTTCGACCATACCCCCGGCCCGTGACTCTCAGGAAGTAGTCCATCGGCACCCAAAAGATGCATAAAAATTGTGAATGAAGGTAAACACATGCAAACACCAATACCCGACCATTGACAGACTCAGGCATCAAGACACCAAATCACAATCGACCATACAGCTATTCTCTCAACTCACTTATGTGTCTACCATGAGTACTAAGCACAGGAATCTTGTCTAAGTTCCAATGAAGTGCTCACAACATTTTAAAGCTCAATAGCTTTCAATCACTACACTGCGGTTTGTAGAGATTTTTATTTCAATCATCTAATAAAAGCAGCTCAAGCAAATACCAGTTGTGGCGACTCAAGCTACGCTCATCGGAATTCAACAAATTTAGGTTTTCTAGAAGGGTAGGAAACTCTACTGCAATCCCTTACTTGACAACTCTCTCAAATTCCCTATGGAACTCCAGTTCCTTGATTCAATCCATGCTTGAAGTCCATCAAGATGGCAGGTTGCTGAACTTGTAACCTTATTAACTTCCAAAATATAATTCAGAACTTCATGATATTACCCATTTTGGAAAACTAAGAGTCTAGGCTACAACTTCCCAGTTGACCATTACATCAGATTCATCCATCTAGTTGCTCTAAAAGGTCCCTCAAGCATCAGCCTGTGTACTCCCCGAACACTGGCTGCACCTTGCCGATGGCACAAAAACCTACTCACTCATCGGAAAGACACAAACCCAGGTTCTATGGAAAGGTAGGAGTGTCTACTACAACTTCTTAGTTGAACACATCCCCAAGTTCATCCACTAAGGTCCTCAAAAACTCAAATCTCTACCAGGTGCACATACAGGGAAGATTGATTCATTTAACAAATAGGGCCTCGACTAAGACTAGATATGCCCCAGTCTTAGGAAAATCATAACTTTCAAACCATAAACCGGAATTACATAATTCCAGATTTTTTGGAAAGCTATGACTCCCTACTACAAATCTCTAGTTGATCATTCTTCTAAATTCTTATCATACAATTCCAGAATTACACATATTCACAGACAAGTTAACTTGAGCTAAAGCTGAACCTGGTCTACTTTAAAATTCAATAACAAATCAACCATATGTCCAAAGCTCATGAAACTTGAGATTCTGAAACTACATATATACCACTCCATTGTGTCCAAAAATTGCATCTAGATTCATAATACAGAGAGAGTTATGATCCTTCAAACATAGCACAAAAATTCCTACTGCTTTTCAGATAGGGTCTCTACCACTTCACACTATTCATTTTTGAAACCTCATCAAATTCTATCTAAAAATTCTAAAATTTGAGAACCATGATGTAGACTCATACTACAAGCTACTGCGAAAATTTCATTACATTATCATGCACACAAAAGTATTTATGACTAGATGAACTTCAGTCTTAAAGGCAGACATATTCAGTTTCTGTCGTTAAGACCAGTTGCAACACAAATTCTTTAAGGAACCAAACAATCTCAGAAAATTATGAAATTTGAAACTATGGTTGTAGACACATACAAGAGCATCTAGAAAAATTTCAGCTCAACGTACCCAACCAATATTATGATTTCGGAAAGACATGTCAAATTTTTCACAAACAGCAGCTCTTTCAGCTGCTCTCTGTCTGAAATTTAAGGGGGGTAATTGGGCTACTAAATGGACTCCAAATATTATGAAAAAATTCATGTATTTCTAGATTCATAGCACAACAAGTCCTAAAAATTTGAGTCCAAAATTCCAAGCCATTTATGAGTTAGAAATTCTCAAGTTACACATTACAAGCATGCTATTAAACAAAGGATCATGACAAAGTTGTTCTACCATACAACTATCTTTTTTCTTAGCATGTCAATATTCATTTATGATAATAAAACTTTTCTTAACTACTACCACATGCTAATTTACATACAAAAAGAAACTAAATTTAGAGTTTTTAGAGAATCACCCACTTCTTGTTTTGCAAAATAATCTCCAACAAGCTTTAGCTCCTTCCTCTTCAAGTGCTCACTTTGCTTTGTAGAAGCTTGACTAGTACTACAACTCTTCTCCTTCTATACTACTCTTCTACTATAAAAAAAAATCTCTCTTTTATTTTCTTTCTCCCTTTTTTTTGTAACAAGATGAGATAAGAAAATATGAAAAGAGATGAGAAGTGAAGGGAGTGGGGGTTTTATAGAGATGGGGGAGCTAGGGTTTGGATGAGGCCGACCAAGATGGATGGAGGGCTAGGATGAGGTAGGGTTGGAGTTAGTGGAGGTGGAGAGAGATGATAAATGCCAACACAACAAATCTAGAAGCTTCAGAAAATTTCAAGAAGAACACCACATGGCTCAAAGATCAGCCATTGGATCTTCATCAAGATGGGCCTAGGGTTGATCAAGATGAGGGTTAACTCCTAACCCTAGGTCACCATACCCTAGGTCAAGAGAATTAACCCTAACCCTAACCCTAAAGCACAAGTACAATCCATAATCAATTCAAGCACTAATTTAGTTTAAAATAACCAATATATATATATAACAATAATTTCAAATTTATAAAAATATATGTTTTATAGAAATTATTATTTTCTCCCGAAAATTGTCTTGTCAAAACAATTGGGACAAATCCACAGTTTAATTAAGAAGATATCCCGAATATACTGTATTGGTTCAGAATATGCAATATATTTAAAATTTCTTAATTAAAACTGATTATTATTAGAAAAATATATAATCGCCTGCAATACTCAGACGTGCACGGATTATAATGCAAAATAGTTGTATGCTATTTTGCGGGGTATTACAGAATCTCCAATTAAATTGTTGTGAATTAGATAGTGCTAATAATTTGTTTAATTGGCTAATCTTTAACAATTTGATGAATGTAGGAACTTCAAAGTTACTTACAAATTGTGTGTACTGGAGACGATGGATTTGCATCATGGTATGATAAGTATGCACTACGCAGGCTTCTCCATCGAATTTGGAAAACACTTCTAACTTGAAGTGTCGGTATGATCTACTCTAAACTTTCTTAATATTTTCATGTGATGAATGTATTAACATTTTGTAAGCTTGATCACATGATTGAGAATTTTAGATCATAGTTATTCTCGCCTTGAAAACTAGCATGTTTAGGGCTGTTAAGTGCTTTATCATACTATGTGTATAGATATTTTGACAAATCCATTGTTTGCAGTTTGTGTGAGATTATATATTTTCTTCTCTAATAATTAAAAAAGAAAAATTGTACAAGGTGTATAACAAATGTCTGTAACTTAGGAGAGAGCATCTCCTAATGTACGATATGACTCTATTAGTTAGATTTTGTTCTTTCTCGTTCATTGTACTGTGTGTGCAAAGTTGAATTATAACATGTTAGTCATTATCTCATTTAGCGTTATGAAGATGATGAAGAACTCATAAAAGAAAGAACTCTTCGTTCAATGTGTTTGAGCAAGTGGACATTATTAGAATCACTAGAGAAAGCAAATAGTCTTGTTAAATTCGGAAGAGTAATTTTGTATTAACTCTTATAATGTGCATATATTGTTAATCGCATGTATAAGTTAAGTTTAACAAATGAGACAATTAATAATAATAGTTCTAATTGTGTATAGTCCCTGAACATAGCATAATTGGGTAGGATATGAGAACTATATATTAAGTTATTGTTTTTTGTTATAACTTACAATGCTGCTAAATGAAACTTCATTAAGTTATGACAAATGTGAATATTGAACTCAGATTATGATCACTAGAAAATCATTTTATTTGGCGTCTAGGAGTAGATTCTGATATTTGTGATCTCAGTAGCTTTGTGACTAGATGAGATAATTGGTTGTCAGAAGTATTTAATCGCTCTTGTAAATGATTAGTATAAGTTTGTCATATATATGAAGAATGAAGCACTTGTTATTCTTAATGAACTAAAAAATATAGTTAAATGCTAAAAATCAAGGGTTCAGATTTGATAGAGGTAGTGAATATATTTCAATGATTTTAGAGAAGTTTGCATATGGCATAATCTCTACTACACTCTACTTACAACAGTCAAACGGTATTGATAAATGTTAGAATCAAACACTTAGTGAAATGTTGTAATATTGACTGTTGTTTGTCTTATGTAATTATGAGTGATGTTGTATTGTTAATCATATCTCTAATGTGTTACTACACTCTAAATTGAATACACTTTGTAGATCATGATATGAAAACACAAATAATTTTGTTAAAGTGAAAATTTGTGTTGTGATATATTTGTTAGAGTACATGACCCTAGAAGGTCTAAAGTAGGACCTACAACAAATATTTGTATGTTTAGAAAGTGCAGAATGTAGTTTGTGGACAGAAGTTGGATCTATCTAATTTGTGTTAGAAGAATCTAGACTTGCAGAGTTCTTTGAGGATGTGTTCATCAAAGATAAATGTATGAAATGATCTAGTTCTACAAACACGGTCAATGATTCACAGTTGGAATCAAGAACCAGTCTTACTGACACTTAAAACTTCAATGGCAAATGAGCCAAGAAGAGTCTTTAGTAAACTATGAGATGAATTTGTATCATACAATAATACTTCAAATTAGTTGATATGCCAAATGGGCTAAAACTATAGTAAGTAAGTGGGGTTTTGTAGAAGAAACTTAATTTTGACTGTTCAGTAGCAATTTTAATGCATTTTAGTAGCTAACAGATTGACTGAGAAAATTGGGTAGATTTATTTGATGTCTACTCATATGTTTGTCATATTGCTACAATAAGTATTCTTCTTACCTTTACATCTATTGAAAAAAATTTATTCATAAAGGATATTTAAACAGTTTTGTACTAAAAGTTTTGTACTTGATATTTTGTACAGAACAGTTTTGTACTGGAAAGTTTTGAACTAATATGTTTAGTGAACAATATTTACAATTTAGTAAAATCATTGTATGTTCTTAAAACATGTATAACCGACGAATAAATAATTTGACAAATTTCTTAAAGAGCCTAGTATATGAATCAAGTAATTCATATCAGTGCCTTTAACTTTGTGATGTATCAAATATAATGGTTATTATTTACTTGTAATGTTGACAAGCTTGTTCTTGGAAGTGACCACTCTATTACAAATGAAGTTAAAATTGTTCTATCCAAAGAATTCAGCATAAAACACCTAGGTATTGTGGACATCATAGGTATAAGAACGAGTTTCGGTTGGCAAGGGATAACCCTTAGTCAAACTCATCAAATTAAAATGTGTTTCAAAAGTGGGGATATTGTGATTGAAAGTTTGTTTTGAAACATCTTATGATTATGGTAAAAGGTTGATACATAATGATGGTGCAACTATGAGATAGGTCGATCATTCTAAAGGAATTGAAAGTCTCATAAATACAAAGATCTGCACTAGAATAGACATAGCCTTTGAGGTAGGTATGATCTGCAGATTCACTAATAATCCCATACACATTTGAGTGCCCTTAAGAGGCTAATGAGATACCTGAGTGGTACTCGAGAGTTTGCTTTGTGCTAATCTAGTCATTCTTCGAATGAATGGCTGATCTGATGCATTATGATGCTCAGAATTTAGTGAAAGTCGATAACTAGTGGATATGTGTTTACACTGGGAGGAACAGAAATGTTATGGAAATTAAAAGGAAAACAGGCACTGTGCTATTATCCATGAAATCAGACCTTTATGTGTTATCATCTGCAGGGAAAAAGGCTGAGTGGATGGAAGAATTTGTTGCTAGTCATCCATTAAGAAGTTTAAGTAACTCTCTAATTCTGTTATGCGACAATCAAACTACAATGCACTGTAGCTCATAACTCACTCTATAATAGTCAGAGGAGTATATTAAGGCTGAAAAAAGCCTAGTTGAACTTTCTCATGAATATAGTGCAATTGAGACAAAATATGGCTAATGCTCTTCCTAAAAGACTTGAAAGTTATCTAATTATCAAAACTGTGGGGGAATGGAGTTAAAAGCCGTTGAGTCAAAAGCTTTAATATCCAAGTTGTTTTGAGATTTAGATTCCAATTGGAGCCATAGAGAAGTTCAAACTTAAGCATCAATTTTAGGCAGTTGACATGCTTTAGATAATTTGAAAAGCTCAATGTAAATTTTGTCAATATATAATTTCATTCCAATTTTGATGATGCTATATATTTTCATAATTTACTTAGAATCGTCTTATTATTCCAAAAGAAAGTGTGAAAACTTGTCGATGTGTTTCCGATGTTTAGAATGTCGTTATATCATTCCAATTTTGCTGATGTATCTCTTTTATGGATTCTTGTTTCATTCCAATTTTGATGATTCAGAATTAACCATAATTGATTTAACTGTTCTATCATTCCAATATGAAACATAGTATAGTTCTTGTGTAGAAACTATAACAGTTCTTGTTCTTTATTTTGTTCAAAAAACTTGATTGCTATACTTGCGTTACATTTTGCTAAGCTATTGTTGAATTGTACTAAGTTCTTTAGTGGAACTGGATACTTTATGAAATTCGCTAGAATTCTTGGAGATGTGTCTCTTGATATTCTTGTTTTTAATAAGCTAGCAAAAATGGAGGAGTTGAATCTGTCAACATAAATTTCAAAATAATGATTTGCTCAAATAGAGGAGTAAATATAAAGCAGTTTGCAAGGATATGGTTTTGGTTTATTTCTCTCGAGAATAAATGTGTCACTTGGTTGATAAAACTTCTGTTGAGTTTAGACTCTTGTGTTCATTGAGCTTAGAAATCTTACTTTGTTCTTGAAGTTTATTTGCTTTGTTTGATTTTTAAACTATGACAGATTTCTCTAGTTGGTTTAGTCATTGTGAACTATTCTGTTATGATATGGTTTGAGAACTGTTTAATTATTTTGGTTTAGTTTTTTTGAACTATTCGGAGTTATAACTGATTTAGTCCTTATGAACTATACATTGAGTGATGCATTTCTTCTATTTAAAAACTGCTATCAGCCAGTTAGCTTCATGTTGAACTGATGAGATAATTTATGTATTGAGAATATAGGAGGAGAATGTTGGATATATAGGTATATTCTCACTATATGAATAATATTATGTGTAATATTATTCTATGGGTAACACATGTGTTACACGTACTAATTGTAAGGATATCGGAACGCGGGTTGAGTGGGTTAAGAACCCAGTACCCAGACTAGTATTTATCTTATAAATACTTGCTTGTGATAGTAGTCTAGGTATTCCAATTTTGATACCTAGGGTAAATATCTCAAGCACCTTAGTCTAGGATGTTAACCCTAATTTCTATTTTTATAATCTCTCATAATCTCTAACAATCTTGAGATATTTAAATTTTAATTTTGAGATTAAGAGAGAAATTATTGGAGTTGATCATCCGTCGGATTCCACTCGTCGACGCCGTCACTCCTCACCGGCGCCGCCGCAGCAAGCCGCTGTGTAATGCCCTGAATACCAAAATACTGTAATTTGTAGCTCAACAAGATCTACACTTTACTTCGTACAATTTTACAAGGGATTTTAAAACTTTTATTACATCATTATTCTTTTACATCAATAACGCAGTAGAAAATAAATGAAATACAACATGATAAATATACAATTTCAACAACTTGAACATGTAACTAATCATCAGCATCAAATTCATCTTTATATCTCCGTGTAAGATCCAAGTCCTGCATATGAAACTGTGTGCACGTCAGTTGCTTATAACCGATGCAATGTTACAAACAGCGATCCTCTCTATGCTGTATTATAACGAAATCTCTTAATTAAACAAAACTGAACGGCATGAATCTTCTACGAGGGCTGCCCCACGTGATTATAATCATTTTATATGAGGAGAACTACCTTCTATAAATCTGTGACTCACATTTTTCTTATAATTATTATTCATTATTTTATGTTAAGGATTTACTATTCATCATTCACTGTTTTTTTGTTGGGTATATATTGAAGAGTACTTGATTGGGTTCCATCAATTTTTTAAAAAAAACTTTTTTTACTTAAAAAAAAAATAGAATTGGCAAAGTTTGGCAAAC
Organism: Hemerocallis citrina; assembly: GCA_017893485.1. Lineage (NCBI taxonomy): Eukaryota > Viridiplantae > Streptophyta > Magnoliopsida > Asparagales > Asphodelaceae > Hemerocallis > Hemerocallis citrina. Next base: position 127,947,005 of record CM030362.1, read on the forward strand.
ACGGCTGAGCTGAGGGGGCACTCAAAAAGATCAATGTCATTTTTTGGTCATATTAGGCTACAGAAAGTCATGTGCTAACACTGTATCCTCTTTTACTATTGGAATCAATGAAAATAAGGCTAAATTTGAAAGGAAAAAAATCCTTGAACTATCCCCTTTATACAGAAAATCTCACTGAACTTTTTTTTTTGCGCAGAAAATCACACTCAATTATAGTTGCAAAAAATCTACTCTCACGACATGAGCTTTCTGCTAAAGTTAAGTGAGATTTTTTGAAAATAATGAGAAAGATGCATGATGTTGTCTGTGTTGGATATATAAGTATATTTTCACTATATGAATAATATTATGTGTAATATTATTCTATGGGTAACACTTGTGTTACACGTACTAATTGTATGGATATCGAACGCTAGTTGAGTGGGTTGAGAACCCAGTACCCAAACCAGTATTTATCTTATAAATACAGGCATGTGATAGTAGTCTAGGTATTCCAATTTTGATACCTACGGTAAATATCTCAAGCACCTTAGTCTAGGATATTAACCCTAATTTCTATTGTTATAATCTCTCATAATCTCTAACAGTCTGAACCAACTTGTAAAGATGAATGAGGTTATCTAATACAAGCGGGAAAGTTAGATGTGGTTTTTTGAAAATATACTTCAGGGGGTTTTTTTGCAACCATACTTTTTTTTTATGAAACGGATAGAGTGTCTCGACTCCAGCCACACCAAAACGAATATATATAAATAAATCAAAAGTAATAAACAGGACAAAGCTTACAAGAAGTAAACCCCTCAAAAGACTCATAATTACAAACGAGAGAAAATAGATAATAGCCCAAGGAGACAATAAACAAGAAGACCAGTTCAGGATAAAGGGAAGGGCGCTGGTGGGGGCTGCCACAGGGCGCCTAAGATGCGAAGAGCGAAGTAGAAAGCATGCCGAGCAGTGAGGCCAACGAACGTTGCAGACCACCGCATGACAAGCCGCAGGAGTGGACGACCGACCCGAGCAAGCTGGGGCAAGGATGGGTCCGCGACAGAGAAGCCCAGAGACACATCAATGAAACCGCAAGGCCTCATAACTACCTGACCAACGAGGTGCAATACGGCCCGGGGACAGCGAAGACCCCTGAGGAGCGCACTTAAATTGATTTGCACACAGGCCCTAATGCCTCAAGCCATACAAGTGCAAAAGAGAATAAACACGCTACAATTACAGTCAAAGATCGAGTAGCAAACTACTCCATAACAGGATCCAGAGAAACATCTAAATACCAACCCCTGAAAACAGCCATTCAATCCTCATCACAGACAAACAAACGAGCAAATGTAGAAATTAGCACCAATAGACCTGGAGTAACAACAAGGATCCAAAACAGGATCAAGGCAAAAGAAACTCAGGCTAAAAACGCAAGCTAACATAAGTAAATCACTGAGTGAAACACAAAAGGCCGCAACAGCGGAGTCGACAGAAACATAATATTATAAGCCCCAAAGGGAACAAAGCAGATCCCAGCATGCCCAAACAGATGAAGTCCAAACCAAAAGACAACCAAAATGGGATAAGAAAAGCGGGGGAGAATATAAACCGCTAAACAGACCAAGATCCAGATGATCCAAAAGATCGAACCAGATCATCGAGCCAACCAACAGCCAAGGATCCATCAAAGAGGATCATACCTGCGAAGAAGAAAGGGTGAGATAACTTTTAAAGCCAGTGGAAGTAGAGAGCAATACATACTCCGAAAATAAGCAATACAAGCAAGATTGCTGATGAAAAAAAAACAGAGAAAAAAACTCACTGAAGGGATACAGTGCTGAGAGTTAAAAGCGTATAAAAACAGTGAAAAATGAAGATGAATAGGCCTGGGAAAAAATTCACTTCAATAATGCAAACAATAGGAATAAACTCATAAAAATAGAGCTGATGGACTCATAACAAGTAGGAATCCCTTAAGATAGAGAAGCTAGGGAGGTAAAGCCTGCAAGTTATCGAGACAACGAACAGAGTCAAGTAATCTCTGATAATCAAGCAGGGGTCTACCTTTGTAACTCCGGCCTACGCTCCAGAGATTGAACAAGAAAAGGAAGGAATCAATCAATGCGCGAGAGGGAGCGCTTCGGTGTTCGAACACTCTCTTGTTCCTTTCTTTCCAAATAATCCATATGATGATATGAACGGAGAGCATACATGCATTGGAGAATCTGGCGTCCGAAGGTCTAAAGGACCAAACATCCACTAAAGTGGGGGGGGGGGATCCCGTATTCCACGCTAGTGCACAAATCTTCCATAAAGGAAGGCTGAGAGGGCATTGAGTAAATAAATGGTTAAAGTCTTCTGAGTGTTGGCCGCATAGGGTGCAAAGTTGCCCCCACGCAAGGTTCCTCCTGTTAAGCACATCAACAGTGAGCAGTTTATTATGATACGCCAGCCACGTATTGATTTTAACCTTAAGGGGAGCGGCAGAGTCCCAAAAAAATTGAGCAATCGAAGATTGTACACCTCTAGAGTGAAGAAAACTGTAAAAGGATTTTACAGTAAATGAACCAGAAGAATTCCAGCACCAAGCTTAATTGTGGTCTTCTGCACACAAAAAAGTTCAGTGAGGTTTTCTGCATAAAAAGAATAGTTCAAGGTTTTTTTTTTTTTCCAAATTTAGCCTAAAAATAAACACTGCATTCATCTCTTTTGAAAATCACTTTTATGTAGTTGGAAAGGTCCATTATTGAAATAGTTGGAATCTGTAAATCACTCTTGGGGGTTGAATATGGTGATTGTCCGGAAATTAAAAACTTAAATAAAATCTGTAAAGTAAAGAGATAGAGTTAGAAAAAGCAAATAGAGCAAGCACGCAAGACACAACGATATAACGTGGTTCGACCCCCAGGTTTACGTCCACACAACCTACTTGTAGCAATTCTCCGCCACAAGCGTTCAACTATACTTTAAACCCTTGTACATTGATTCTCGGAATTCAGGCCGAGAGACCTATTACACCCGCAGTTTTCTACAAACAAGTCCATTAGAACTCACCGAAGTAGAAGAAAAGAAAAAATCTCAAGGTCTATAATGATCTTGGCTAAAGAAAATAATAAAAGCTCTCACACTCGAATCGTTGATTGAATGATTAGGTTAGAAGAATTGTAATTGCAAGGGATAAAGAATACACTGTGAATTCGCCACTTTTTATAGAGCGAGGAAATGTAACTTTCCAAAAATGAAAAGATATTTTCGAAATAGTCAAAACTGCACGTGGACGGTCAACCGCTTTGTTGAGCAGTCAATCGTTCATCTTTTAACGTCGAGCAATGACCGATCGACTGACTCACCATTCCACTGTGATGAGTAGCCGACTGTTGATACGGTCGACCGACATATTGTATGGTCGACCGCTATCGCGTAGAAACATTTATTTGGCGAATCCACTTTATATTCTTTCCAAATAGTAACCAATCAATCAACGACTCTTTACATAGTATTTTCTCACAAAAACATAAATAAATAATTGATTATTGTTAGCTTTCTTGGGGATTTGAAGCACATGTTTGTTAAGTTGAAATTTTCTTGATTTTTGCAATCTTCTTTGATACATTTCTCTTTTGCTTGATTGCTAATCTTTTTGGCTCTTTATTTTGAATTACCTTCTCTGTAAATGATGTAGATCTCAAGTGAAAATATTAGTCTTAATAATACGCTTGGTGCACACTAAACTTAGGGTCAACAATCTCTCCCTTTTGGTGTGAAAAAATATCTTATAATTTAAAATAAATATTTTCTAATGCTCCCCCTTAATCCAATACTCCGCCTAAATTCATGCATGTAAGAATTTAAATGAGTGTGTGTTCATGATACATTCTTTATGCATAAAACAAAACATGCTTGAAAACATGCACACATAAATGTGAGTTAACGATCAAGAACACACAAATTTAGAGGAGAAGGTTCACAAAAAGACAAATTAAATTCTAAGCTCTCTAAGATTTTCTACCCCTTTTTGGAACACACCAAGAGGGGATAAAAGACACAAGGTAGAGAAGGTTTTAAAAGACACCCTGAATAAGAAACAACAGAATAGGGGCCGGTCAATCGTGCAGTCTACCGTACAACCCGACAGGGTGACAGTCGACTGTTCAGGCGACCGAACAAAAAATGTTCAAGCTAAAATATCAATAACATTTAATTCTCCTTTTATAAGTGAAAGTGATTTTCATCTAAAGGATTGTGAGAATATCGGCCAATTGTAAATTTGTTGAAACATAATCAAGGGCAATATCTCCCTTTTGAGAATGATATTTAATAAAATGATAGCGAATGTCTATATGTTTTTGATGAAGTAGTAGCAAATATCTGTGTTTTGTGTGCCTATAAATGAGAGAAAATAATTCCTCATAGTCTTCCGGTATATTTTCATTCATAATACTTTGCATTGTTGTACTTGTAAACCAATGAAGTGAATGAATTTTCACCATCATATTTATCTCAAACTCAACCTGCCTTTGCTTAGAAAGCTCTTTGCACATACTCTTATTAGTAGAACAGGGTTTAACAGAAATGACTTATATTTGTTCTTGTGTTAATTCATTTGAGTTTAAGTTTATTAGCAGGTAGTAAACATTAGTACTTACCTTCTAATAGTAACTTTACCTAAAATAATTATTACTGAAAAAAATTGAACCAAAATTTATTTACCTTTAACATTGGCTAGTATGCATATTTATTAAAAGTAACTATGCAACTTATATTGTATAGTTGAGAGAAATGAATTGTGTTTTAATTTACTTAGCAAAAGTCTATATAAAAATTAAACTAAAATTGACTTAGCTCAAAATTTTATTTTAAAAAGAATGTCCTTCCCTTTTCTTTTCTTGATGTGATGCAAAATGTTGTTTTCATCCTGTTAGATGATAGATTAGTTTAGTCCCACATTGAATAATGTATTGGTTTAATATTCTCTTCTCTCCTATATATAGGAGACACATTGTACTCAGATTATTCAATCAATAATAAAGAATATTTTCCTATTCCTAATTCTAACATGGTATTAAAGCCTATCGTCCTGTAAGGCCTATACTTATTTTATCCTCGCTGTCGAGGTAGAGTGGTTCTCGTCTTCATCAAAATCACTCCACCTCTCGACATCTCTTTTCCACTCCCAATCAACTACCAAAACCCTAATCTCCTTCTCCCAATCAAATCTCCAAAAAAAAAATCCTAGCCGTCATCAACTATCTCCCACCAAAACCCTAAATCTCCAAAAACCCTAGCCATCATCTAACAACAAGATCCAAAATCTAGCCATCACAATTCCTCTCTCCTCTTTCTCTCTCCCCGACTGATTTCCCACCTGATCAGAAACCCATCACTGTAGCACCGTCTTCTTTGGCCTACTCCCGGTGCCTCCTCATCTCCGACGACTCCCAACCCCGTTGCTGCCCTCCAGTCGTGACCCCCACCTCCGGCGACCCTCTCCACGTCGGTTAACGACTTTTTGGCTCGGCGAATCTGGCCTTCACCGATGACTGTCTTCTCGTCGAGTGCGACAATGATGATTTCCAGGTGACTCTTCCACTGGCGAATCTGGTGTTTTTGATTTCAAATGGCGCCAACCTTCATTTTCTTCTTCTTCATCTCAGATCTGGACGCCTTCAAAAGATCTTCTTCGTCTCAGATCTGGATTTGATTGTTGGATGTAATTGTCAACAGATTTTAGTCTCTTTTGATTTGATATTCTCCCACACAAAAAAAGAAGGGTCGTCAACTCACTCCGGTTGATCGATCATGAGTTTGAGAAGGGGTGCTATCAACATCCAGTTCTCAGTCATCGACTATGTCTCAAGTCAGGGGTGAGATCCCAGTATCGACTATGTCTCAAGTCAGGGGTGAGATCCCATCAGTCTATTTCTCTATTTCTCAATTCAGGGGTGAGATCCCAGCATCGACTATGTCTCAAGTCAGGGGTGAGATCCCATCAGTCTACTTCTCAGTTTCTGTCACATGCGCCATCAAGCGTCGTTTCTGTATCACAGTTTGTCGTTTCTTCCATATCAACATTGTCAGTATTCCAAACTCTTGTTGCTTGAACCAACTTGAGTTTGAGAGGGGGTGTTAGATGATAGATTAGTTTAGTCCCACATTGAATAATGTATTGATTTAGTATTCTCTTCTCTCCTATATATAGGAGACATATTGTACTCAGTTTATTCAATCAAAAATAAAGAATATTTTCCTATTCCTAATTCTAACACATCCGTCATGAGGTTTATGCATCCACTATAGAGGTGCCACTGATCTTTAGGTGAAATGCATTGATGTACCTACATTAAGATTAGTAGGTATCCATGTAGGTATTGTTCCTGCACTTGTATTCTTCTTTATCCAAACAAAGTTAGTATTCATTTTCAAAGCACAATTGTAAGAAATATGTCTAATCTATAACAATAGTGAAAAGTAATGCGATTATACCTTGGATCATGCACATGTGCATAGTTATGTGTTGGTTTGTAACTATTTTGGTGGCTATGCATATGTATATGACAAGATTGCTTAGAATTTTGACATTGTAATGGCTCATTGTAACCAAGTCCTCGATTATCATGATATGACCTTGAATTCTTTGTCATAAGATAATTGAGCTCTTCATATTTTTCAACTATTTTTTCGAGCTCAATTATTCTATTACAAAGTATTTTTCTAGTTTTCTCATCGTCTTTGGTATTCCAACGAAGAGTGTCTAGAGTAGCATCTATTATGTTCGAGTGCTTTCTTACAACCTTCTACTACCTCATCAAAAAAAAAAGTTGCATTCATTTAGATTGTTGGTGAGTGTAGCAATATGAACAAGTTTCTCATAAATTTCCTTTAGGTTTTCATTATGTTTTCTCATAAATTTCTTTTAGGTTTTCATTATGTATTGCCATATATTTTTTAATTTGTTGTTTCAAACATTCATTTTCTTCTATCAACACATCATGATCCTTCCTAAATGACTCAAATTTTTCAATAATTAAGGAATTTTTATTTTTCAACTTTTGATTTTTAGCAATGCAAGAGTCTTGTGGTTCATTAGACATTTGCTTATATTGTTTTAACTCACAACTTAATTTTTTTGCATAATCTCTTAAGCCATTACACATACCAACTAGATCATCATAAGTGGGTTCTTCGATTACCTCTTCTTGGAGTGGTGAGTACACCTCACCATCCCCAAGAGTCATGAATCTGAAGTCGTTATGTTCTTTCTCTTCATCACTCGAGTCTGAATCAAGCTATGTTGCCTTTAGTGCTTTCTTTTTGCGTCCTGAATTGGAGTAATAAGCTTTGTTTCTATCTTGGGATAGAGGACAATTTGGGCGGATATGTCCTGACTTATTGTATTTTTAGCACACATCATTTTTGTCTTTGTCTCTTCCGCCTTGTGACCTGCCATAATTTTTGAGTTTGAGATACTTACAGAATTGTTTAGTTAGCCGCACGATATTTTCGTCTGATTCTTCGTGATCTGATTCTGATTTTGATGGTCATGAAGTTTCTGCTTTCAAAGCAATGGTCATCTCTTTAGTTTTGGGTATAATTCCAATATTCTGTCGGTATCTTTTTGTTTCTTCCATCTCCATCTCATACGTTTTCAGTTTTCCTTGGAATGTGTAGTAGTCGAATCCTTTCTCTTCAAGCATCTCTCTCATTGTAGCGGCCTTGATATCCTATTTAGGTGTGAGACAACTTTCCGGCCTTGCGGTAATCATCTAACCCCTTACCTAAGCTCTCAAGTTCATGTGCGATAATATCAAAGCGGGCTAGCATCTGATCTACGGTCTCTCCTGGAACCATACGAAAAATATCAAACTTATAAAAACATAAATTAACTTTTGCCTTTACCTCAGATGTGATTCCCTCATGCCGTTTTAGCATGTTGTTCCAGATTTCATATGTCATTTTGCAATTTCGCCCACATCGCATCAGCTCTTCATTATTCAGACCTGCATAAAATATTGTCATAGCCTTGGAATTTACAGTTTTCAATACTAGTTCAGCTTTTGTGAAAGCCCTATTTCCATCACTGATAGGGATATCTACTTGGTTTACGCAAACATTCCATAATTCTTCTCCAAGCATCTGCAAAAAATGAGACATACGAACTTTCCAAATATCGTAGCATTTTCCATTAAAGTAAGGTGAATGTGTTATACTTGTTCCATTGGATATGAAAGGCTCCGATGTGTATAAGTTTTCGGGAGGAAGGATTTTGGCCATTGGACCTTTTGCTCAAGCTTTTAAGCTATTAATGATCGAGCACCTCGCTATGATACCACTGTAAATCACCCTGGGGGGTGAATAGGGTGATTGTGCGGAAATTAAAATTTAAATAAAATGCATAAAATAAAGAGATAGAGTTAGAGAAAGCAAACAGAGCAAGCACGCAAGACACAGCGATATAACGTACTTCAACCCCGAGGTCTACGTCCACACCACCTACTTGTAGCAATTCTCCGTCACAAGTATTCCACTATACTTAAAATCCTTGTACAGTGATTCTCATAATTCAGGCCGAGAGACCTATTACACCCGCAGTTTTCTACAAACAAGTCCCGCAAAACTCACCGAAGTGGAAGAAAAGAAAAAATCTCAAAGTCTATAATGATCTTGATTGAAGAAAATAATAAATGCTCTCACACTCGAATCGTTGATTGAATGATTAGTTTAGAAGAATTATAATTGCAAGGGATGAAGAATACTCTGTGAATTCGCCACTTTTTATAGAACGAGGAAATGTAACTTTCCAAAAATGAAAAGATATTTTCGAAATAGTCAAAACTGCACGTGGACGGTCAACCGCTTTGTTGAGCAGTCGATCGTTCATCTTTTAACTCGAAAGTCGAGCGATGACTGGTCGACTAACTCACCTTTCCACTGTAATGAGTAGCCGACTGTTGATACGGTAGACCGACATATTGTACAGTCGACCGCTATCGTGCAGATTCAACATTTATTTGACGAATCCACTTTATATTCTTTCCAAATACTAACCAATCAATCACGACCCTTTACATAGTATTTTCTCACAAAAACATAAATAAATAATTGATTATTGTTAGCTTTCTTAAGGATTTGAAGCACATGTTTCTTGAGTTGAAATCTTCTTGGTTTTTGCATTCTTCTTTGATACAATCCTCTTTTGCTTGATTGATAAAACTCTTTGTTTTGAATTATCTTCTCTATAAATCTTGTAGATCTCAACTTGAAAATATTAGTCTTAATAATACGTTTTGTATTCTTGACAGGGGACACTTGCGCTTTAGCTGATGAAGCAGTCCCTGGCTTCGCCGACGCAAGTACAGGGTTAATCCACACAAGATTAGGCGCTTTGGATGAGGAGATTTTAGGGGCGGAGGGAGTAGCAACTTGCTTGGGGGAAGGATGAACTTTCTTTCTAGACGTTGGCTTAAGGGGACCCTTCCAAGAGGGTCTCGATGAAGAGGATGAACCTGGGTGGAAGGAGAGATTAGAGGATGCCGGCTTAGAAGAGATCTTCGAGGTTGCACTTGAGGGAATAGGGAGAAGACCCTGCGGAATCGCCGGGTCGTGATATTGAACAGTCACAGTGAAGCTATTGAATTCATCGATGAGGGAGTAAGCTTCAATGCGATCAAGATTGCTAGGGATGCGAAACAACACGTCCACTTGCAGACAACCTTACGCAAGCTTCGTAGAAGAGGATATGCTGATGGCCTCTTCGATGCATTTGGACATTAAGCCAACCAGTCGCAAAGAGGAGCAGCATGGAGGTAATCCAATGAGAGTAACTTTGGTCGAAATAAAATCCAGAGAACACGATGGTGGGTTAAATTGAACCCACTTGTGGAACGATAGAGAGATCGATCCAATCGCAAGAGAAGTGTTGGAAATCAATTCATCAAGGACTTTGGGAGAGGGACAACGAACAACCACATCCCCGTTGGAGCACGAGCCGATAGCCCAGTCCCAATCTTTCTCATTGCAAGATTCACAGAGGAAGGAATTGAGTGTAAAGGAAGGGATAGTCCCCCCGATGAACGATACCGCACCGTAAGTGTCGAAGAACTTGAGACGATCCGACAATTCCAAATATGAGATGAAGACTTGGGTAATGGTCGGCTTAAGAGGGGGGGATTTGGCTTCCGAAGAACTAGGCAGCACCGTGGGAAGAGCTCCAGAGATGCGGTTCTCGATTGGGGGGTGGGGAGGAGAGGAGAAGAGATGGCCTCCTTCTGTTTCTGGGGCTTGAGCGCTTGCTCTGCAGTGAGCTTGCGTTGCAGGGAAGGGAAATCTAGGGCCGACAGCACTTGTTCCAAAATAGGAGCTCCAATCGTGAGCCCTAGCAACCGTTGTAGCGCGAAACAACGGGAGCGGCCATGGCCAGATTTTAGACAAAAGTGGCACTTCATTTTGAGGGTGCACGATCTTTTAACGTGCCCCGCTTTCAAGCAGTTGAAACATAGAGAAGAAGAACGGAGCGAGATTAGGGAAGAGGAATGGGTAGCATTAGGAAATGGGGGGAAAAATGGCTGGAGACAGGCGTATAGGGACGTCCCCGAAGATTCTCGAGAGTGGGCTTCGTTAAAGAAGGCCCATCTTGGGCCAAAGGGCCAGAGATAGGTGTTATATTTTTATTTTATTTTTTTTTACGACTTCTACCCAAGAGCGTTCCATGGCCCACTCAATCTGAACGTGATGGGCCTATGAACGAAAAAACCACAAGGGTAATGGAGGTAGGAAAACGGAGTGATCAAAGAGCACAACAGGGAGGCGGTAACACCAGGCGCAGATCCGCCGAGAGGAGAGTGGAGTAAGAAAAAACCGCTCTAAACGGACTATACCCGCAGCCCTATCGAGGGCCAAGAGTAGCAAGAGAGGAAGGGAAGTGGCTAGGCAGGGAAACAGGGAAGCGGACAACCCCCTCACTACCACAGTTCAGAGCCCTCAGATTGAGAAAATCTAACTAAGCTTGGACTCGAACGACAGTAAAGCAAATAAACGGGAGTACCAAAATCACAAACAAATCAGAGAGATGATCAAAAACAAAAGTACACAGAGAAGACTTACAGTGATTGGCTACTGGTTAATTAAAATCAATGAGGGGACAATACCGGAGTCTAAGGTCAGGAAGGCTGGCTCGAGTGAGATGGAGCCGGGGAAGAACCGGAGCAAACCAACAAGCTAAATAAGGAACGCCGGAAAAAGATGATCCTCAGGAGTAACGCAGCCGGGGGGAGGCAGCGCTGACGGAGAGGCTTGAAAAGAGCGCAAAGCACAATAGGTGGGGGCCCCGAACCACGGATGGGCCAGCTCGAGGGAGAAGGAAGAAATGTCAACACCACACTGAGGGGCGAAAAGGGTATGGAGATCAGAAGCCGCCGAGCAACTTTAATGAAGGGGAATGGGGGAAAGGATGATTGTGGCGACCCACGGCTTCCGCCTCTTCACCCAAGGCCCCACGTTCTCCTGATCGATGGCCAGCGTGGGAGCCCAACCCGCACTATGCGTTTGATTGGGATCGTTTCATCAAGCAAGCGCAGGGTTCTAGCCTTCTTGCATCGGATCCCCGCTTACCACCGATTAAGGTCAAACCATTGGCCGTCTCTAAAGGTGATAGCTAGATTGAGCAGGATGATTTGTTAGACGAAGAGGTCTTGGAACTCAAGAAGGAGCCATCGGCTAAGCAGGTAACTGTATCCAGTTTTTCGTTCAACTTATTCCATGGTTATTGTACTGTTAAATTTGGAATTCGGTCTTTTAAATGCTATTTTTTTGGGCTTTCTTTCCGCTCTTTTCGTCCACTTCTTCTTTCTTTCCTCACCTCCCCATTCTCTGCGAAGGAGTTGGTGCGGGATTATAATCATTTTGGCAACTTATACTGCCCTTCCGGCTTCACTAGTGAGCGGAGGAGGTTGGCGTTTTCCCCCCAGCACACTGTAACTCCTTCCCCCTCCTCCCCCTCTTCTACTAGTGACCATTTGGTCCCGCATCCTCTCGTTTTGATCAGAGACGTCCCCATCGGACCTCCGGTTAAGTCGACTACAGGTGTGGCTTGCAAAGCCGACCTGGTTCTCTGTTGCTCTCCTCGTATTATTAGGTCTAGTGCCAGGATTCGGGCCAAAAAGGCTGTGCTTTCTACCCTTAACAGGACCCCTGCCATTCACTCAGGGACCCCTGCCCCTCCTTATGACTTACCCTGTCCCTCCATGTCTCATCAAGAATCTGAGATCCTAGGATCCGTATTCCTCTCACAATTCGATCTTTGGTCTGATGACCAACTCGCCATACAGGTGCGCCGCCTGGGCTTTAAAATCGAGTCTGACAACCTGTCCGTTATCCCTTCCATTAGGCTTCTTGAACGTAACAGAGTTCGTGAGCATTACAGTGTTAATGATTAGTTTATCATGGAATATTCGAGGCCTCAATTGCCCGGTCAAACAAAGGGCAGTTTTTCAATTAATCAGCTCTTCTAACTATGATCTTATCTCGATCCAGGAGTCTAAGATTAAGTCTCCTTCCCCGGCCATCTATCGTGCGATAGGGGGATCCATTATCTCTAAATGGATCTCCCTAGACGCTATTGGATCGAGGGGAGGCATTCTCTTGGGTTTCAAAGAGTCGGTCTTCTCCCTCATATCCTACCATCGGCTCACTTATTTTCTCATTACCAAACTGCTGTGGTCTCCTCTCAATTGCTCCCTTACGATTATATCGGTTTCTGGCCCTTCATCCGCCGAAGGGCGTCCCTTATTCTGGGAGGAATTCCGGTCGCTCCAATCATTCTCTAATGACCTTTGTATTCTCTGTGGAGACTTCAACGTCACCAGGTTCTCTTTCGAAAGATCCTCATCATCCCCTGTCGATCTCCAATCTTTTCGTTTCAACGATTGCATTCGGGATATGCAGTTAACGGACATCCCTCTCAATGGTAGATCGTTTACATGGTCTAACCAGCGCCTAACGCCCTCGATGGCCAAACTGGACCGCTTTCTTGTCTCTCAGAACTGGATCAATCAGTTTCAAAATACCTTTTCCAAGGCCCTCCCTAATCCATCTTCTGACCATGTTCCTATAGCCCTCTACTCCAACTTCCCCTTTATCCACCAACGCAAATTCCGCTTTGAAAAATTCTGGTTGCTTGATCCGTTGTTCGTCAACCGGATCGAAGCATGTTTAGCCGCAGTTTCTGGGCCCTCAGGTTTTGCGAGTATCCTTCTTAAACTTTATGCCATCAAATTCGGTTGTAAGATCTGGAGATACAACAGACAGCATAACACCTATTTCCTCAAAAACTTTCTTCTTGCTTCGATTGAAGCACTAGATCAGCAGGAAGAGCTGGGTCCTCTCTCCGACTCAGCTCGCGCTGAAAGGCTCTCCTGTAAAAAAGATTATGCTGACATCCTGCACCAGGAACATATCAAATGGGCTCAAAGAGCCAGAGTGCAGTGGTTAAAGGAAGGTGATGGTAATACAGCCTTTTTTCATTCCTTTACGTCTCACAGACAGCGATGTAATCGTATCTCTACGATCTCTGACAACGGTGTTGATCTTTGCTCAGATGAGGAGATTCATCGGTCCTTTCTGTCTTTCTATAAAAATCTTATTGGCTCTCAAAAATAGAGAGCAATCTCTCTAGACTGGCATCATCTTTATGGTCCTCCCTCGGTAGACCTCTCCTCCCTCGAGGCGCCATTCACCATGGAGGAGATCAAGGAGGCGGTGTTTGCTTTAAAAAGTGATTCGGCGCCTAGGCCGGACGGCTTCCCTGCTTTCTTTTTCCAAAAATTTTGGGTCTGTCTTAAATATGATCTTTTCCGTATGTTTTCGGAACTGCATCAAGGCGATTTCTCTTTTGATCGCATCAATTATGCGCATATAGTTCTCATCCCCAAGATTCTGGGTGCGAACACGGTCTCCAAATTTAGGCCTATCAGTCTGATTAATACTACGTTCAAAATTGTCATAAAAGTTCTCTCAGCGAGGCTCAGTGTGTTTATGCCTTCCCTGATTGACCCGGCCTAATCAGGTTTCATCAAGGACCACTTTATCCTTGATAGTGTAGCTTCGGCTCAAGAAATCATCTCATTTTGCCACAGAACGAACTCTGAAGGCATTCTCCTCAAATTAGACTTTCAAAAAGCTTACGACAGTGTGAACTGGGATTTCCTTCTTGACATCCTCGCCTTTAGGGGATTTGGGCCCAAATGGATAGCTTGGATCAAGTCCAGCCTTCTCTCTGGTACCTCCTCCATTCTCATCAATGGCTCTGAAGGCCACAAATTTAAAATTAAACGGGGGCTCCGTCAGGGAGATCCCCTATCGTCTCTCCTATTCGCTCTGGTGGCTGATGTCTTTAGTAAACTTCTGCGCAACGCGAGGGAAGCCCAGGCCATTGATGGATTGGGTGAATCACAGCTGTTTCACGGTGTCCTTAATCTGCAATACGCAGATGATACAATTATTTTTGCGAAACCTAATCCGCATTCGCTCCGTAATCTCAAACTTCTCCTCTATTTGTTTGAGCTAGCTTCGGGGCTTACTATTAACTTCCAAAAATCGTCTGTTCTTTGGTTGGGAGGATCACCTAACCGTTAACTGGAAATTGCTAATTTCTTCAACTGCCCTATCGCTTCCTTCCCTATTACGTACTTGGGAGTTCCATTAAGATGGGGAAAATTGCATAAAGCGGATTGGGTGCCATTGGTGGATAGGGTGGAGGCCAGACTGAATGTTTGGTCGGGCAAGCTGCTCTCTAGAGGTGGCAGACTCGTTCTCCTCAACTCAGTGCTTTCTTCTATCCCTCTCTTCATGATGTCCTTCTATTACTTCCCATCCTGGGTTATCAAGAGAATTGACCAAATCCGGAGTAACTTTTTCTGGTCAGGATCCCCCACTCTCCGGCCTGGTTCCCATCTTGCCAATTGGACCTTAGTCTGTTCCTCCAAGGAAGCAGGAGAGCTGGGGGTTCTCAATCTGCGCAACCATAACATAGCGCTCCTGGGCAAATGGCTCTGGAAATTTCTCAAACTCGATCATCTTCCCTGGATTCAGTGCATCAAGGCCTATTGCTATCCTCAAGGGTCTTGGTGGGTCTTTCCCAGTCAAGCCCACCGATTCGCCTCCCCTTTCTGGAAAGGTATCTGGAAAGCTACGACCGCTTTCCACTGTGGCATCTCTCACGTCTGTGGTGATGGTTCCAAGACTATGTTCTGGAACGACCAGTGGATCGGTAACGCCACATTGGCATCCTCCTATCCTGCGCTCTATCGTTTGGCAACCAACCCTGATGCTAAGGTAGCAGACTCCTTCACCCTTATTAATTCCCAACGAGTCTGGTCCGTCCCTTTCAGTACCAACCCTCCCCCTCTCTTAACCCCTCAGATCACGGATCTTCTTTCGACCTTGAACAATTATGGTTGGTGATATGGCTAAAAATGGGGTTAAATCGGAACCGTCCAGATTGGGCATGAATCTTGATGCTCGGGGGTAAAATGGTAATTTCACATACAAGTGGATCCAAGGCGGGTACTGAATCTCCTTCTCACGGACCCAATAACCCGCGAACGGATCCACACCCATTGGGTACGGGTCCCGACCCGAGGCGAACCCAAACCAACGAGAGACAAATCAGGATCCCTGATTTGGCCAAATCGACGGCCCTAACTTGCTCCCACCGGAAATCAAGGAAAGATTTCCTAAACAGACTGAAGATTTTGCTCCCGGCTGTTACACAGGAAATCAAACCCTAAAACGGCTCCCCTGGCGACTATAAATACAACCCCTCTGCCTCCATGACCAGGTTAATCACTTTTTCACCATTTTAAGCTCTTTCTTAATCTCTTCTGATTACTGACAAGAGCGTCGGAGGGTACGTCGCCGGAATCAATCCCGGTGTTTCGCACTTCCTTGCAGGTCGCGGCAGGAGCAAGAAGGTTGAGTCAACTGTTCAGGTTTTTCTCGGACTCACAAATTCTATCTGTTTACCCCCACACCGAAATCAGCGGTAACAGATTGGTGCCGTCTGTGGGAAAGACCACGCGAACAGCCTCAGCTTCTTCCTCGTCGTACTCTGCAGCCATGCCGCCGAAGAAGGTCAGATCTAGAGGGTCGAACCGTGTGGCCCACACCGCCGACCCTACGGAGGAAACACCTGTCAATCCTATTCCACAGTCCGATCTTCCTCCACCGGCCCAGCAGGTCCCACCTCCTCATCCCAAGCAGCAACCCAACAACGGCCCTTCCGGCCATAATGCTCGGAAACAGAAGCAGCCCCTCAATCCGGAGCATGTTTCGGCCCATAATGGGTCCTCGGACTCAATGGCTTCTCATCATCCCAACCTCCGCATCACCCTCCTAAACCGCCAGAAGGACGACGACCTCCGCACCCACCTTGACGAGAGGCGGGCCCGAGAGGGAGCCTCCCGCCAGCGTCAGGGTGAGCGGTCCCCTCGTCGCCGAGACGGCAGAAGGTCCCCGGACCGCAGAGGCCGAGCGGCGTCTCCCGAGCGCCGAAGGAGGAGGCCACATTCCCCCGGGGATCGGCGTCATCCGAGGGAACGAGAGGTGCCTATCAGTCGGGCCGAATTCCTCCAATTTCAGGAAACCGTTCTGCAGGCTCTCAACCTTCGGCAGAACGTCCAGAATGCTCAGAGGGCTCCGATGCCCCCGAGGGACCCCCGTCCTCGCCGCCGAACCCGAAGTCCTTCCCCAGCTCCCAGCCGCCAGCGGCAGCAATATAGTCCTCGCCGATCCCAGGACTACCGGCGCCAGAGTCCGCGCTCCCCCTCCTATGAAGAGGAATCCGGGGGGTCATACGATTACCAGCGAAGGGACGATGCCCTCATCCGCCGTATCCACGAGGTGGAAAGGCATATCGGCCGCATGGACAAGGAGGAGGAGTCCCGAGCAGGAACCTTCCGTCCCAGCCGACCCCCCTTCTCACGGTCGATCATGGAGGCCCACATACCGAGGAGTTTCAAACCGCCACAGTTTGAAACATACTCAGGGGAATCCGACCCGGTCGATCACGTCGAAAGCTTTAAGACCCTGATGCTGATCCATCAAGCTTCCGACGCGGTGCTCTGGAGGACCTTCCCGGCCACCCTCCGGGGGTCGGCTCGGGAATGGTATTCCAGGCTCGCCCCCTCATCCATCTTCTCATTCGAGCAGTTCGAGACGCTGTTCATAACTCACTTCATGAGTAGCAGGCGAGCCGAGAAGACAAGTCTCTCCCTGCTGAACCTGCGGCAGGAAAGGGAAGAAAAGCTGCAGGACTACGTGAAGAGATTCACCGCAGAGGTCAGGTCTATCGCCTCCTTAGACCAGTCCGTGGCCACCGTGGCGTTCCAGTCGAACGTCCTCAACGCCAACCTCCGATCGTCCCTAGCCAAGAAGCCCCTGCATGACTTCGCCGACCTCCTCCTGAGGTGCGAGAAGTACATCCGAGCAGAGGAGGCTGAAGCCCTTCCGAGCTTCGAAGGGCCCCCCGCAAGGTCGAAGAGGAAGGCGACGGGGGAAGAAGGGTCCAAGAAAGCTCAGAAGGACAATGGCGGTCAACGCCGCCCTCCCCTCAGGTTCGAGAAGTTCACTCCCCTCACCACTAATGTCTCTACTATCCTAATGGAGGTGGAGAAGGAGGGGGTCATCCCTCCAGCTCCGAGGATGCACACGCCAGCGAAGAGGAGGAACAAAGATAAGTGGTGTCGTTACCACCGAGACCACGGCCACGACACGAATGATTGCCGGGCTTTGAGAGATGAGATTGAAGCCCTCATCCGGAGGGGGCAGTTGGCCAAGTTCGTGAAGGCTAACGACCGGACGGATCGCAGCTCTCCTCCGCCTCGGGGGGCTAACAAGCGCTCCGAGCGACGCGAGGAAACACCCGAGTTCGAGGAGGAACGGGTTCTGCACCTGATCCACGGAGGTCCCATGGGGGGCTCCTCTAATTCCTCCCGGATGGCCTTCGTCCGAGAGGTCAACTCGGTCCACAGTGCCCCTCCCCCAAAAGGACTCGGCGTCCCTGTGTCTTTCTCCGATGCCGACCTCGAAGGGGTCCGAACCCCACACTGTGATGCCCTCGTCATCGACCTCCGCATGGCCAACTTCAAGGTGCAGAGGATTTTAGTAGACAACGGGAGTTCGGTCAATATCCTCTTCCTCTCGGCCTTCCGAGGCCTGCAGCTGTCCCGAAACCGTCTCAAGCCGGCCGGTTACACACTCCACGGGTTCACGGGGGTCCCGGTAACCGTCGAAGGGGTGATAACCCTAGACGTTACTGCGGGAAGCACCCCTACTACCCGGACCGAGCCGATGGACTTCATGGTCGTCGACGTCCCGGCGGCATATAATGTCATTCTGGGCCGATCCGGCCTAGCCGCCCTGGAAGCTGTCCCCTCGGCATACCATTTGAAAATGAAGTTCCCCACTCGGTCGGGAGTAGGGGAAGTCAGGGGAAGCCAGGAAATAGCCCGGAAGTGCTACATGACTTCCACCGAGGGACCAGTGTTCTCGCTCGAGACACTAGAAATCCCCGAGCCGAAGGCCCGGCCAACGTCCGAGCCGGCGGACGAGTTAGAGGAAGTGCTCTTCTCGGACGAGGATCCGAGCCGGAAGTTCCTCATCAGCAAATCATTGCCGACCGCACTGTGCTCGGACCTGATTAAATGCATCCGGGATAACCATGACTTGTTTGCATGGTCGGCCGCGGACATGCCCGGCATTTCTGAGGAACTGCTCGTCCATCGCCTAAGTGTCGAACCGGGGTGCAAACCGGTCCAGCAGAAGAGGCGAAAGTTCGCCCCTGAGCGACAGCAGGCCATCAAGGAAGAAGTGGATAAACTGCTGAAGGCCAAGTTCATACAAGAGGTGAATTACCCCAAGTGGCTGTCGAATGTTGTAATGGTCAAGAAGTCCAATGGCTCGTGGAGGATATGCATTGACTTCACCGACCTGAACAAGGCGTGTCCGAAGGACCCATTCCCTCTCCCGAACATCGACACCCTTATTGACGCCACCTCGGGCCATGAGCTCCTCAGCTTCATGGATGCCTTCTCGGGATACAATCAAAACTGAATGTTCCCTCCGGACATTCCGAAGACCTCCTTCGTCACCGACCAAGGCCTCTACTGCTACCGGGTAATGCCGTTCGGCTTGAAGAACGCGGGCGCCACCTACCAGCGCCTCGTCAACAAGGTCTTCTAGAGCCAGATCGGCCGAAACATGGAGGTGTACGTTGACGACATGCTCGTCAAGAGCATCCGCGGCACCGATCATGTAGCCGACCTCCAGGAGGCCTTCGGCGTGTTGAGAAAGCACAGCATGCGGCTGAACCCGAACAAGTGTGCGTTCGGGGTCTCCTCGGGAAAATTCCTCGGCTTCATGGTAAGCCAACGAGGAATCGAAGCTAACCCCGAGAAGATTAAGGCCATATTAGACATGGCCCCGCCCCGGAACATCAAGGAGGTGCAGAAGCTCACCGGTCGGCTCGCTGCTATCGGTCGGTTCCTCTCGAAGTCGGGGGAAAAGTGCCTCCCCTTCTTCAAAGCACTCAGGGGGGCTAAGGGTTTTGAATGGGGCCAGCCACAACAGGAGTCGTTCGACCAACTGAAGGCATACTTGGTGAACCCCCCTCTGCTCAGTAAACCGGTCCCGGGCGAGACCCTCTTCGTCTACTTGGCTGCTTCCGAGAAGACCCTAAGTGCTGTCCTGGAAAGAGAGGAGGACCGGTCCCAAAGCCCATCTACTACGTGAGCAAGGTGCTTCGGGATGCCGAGCTCCGCTATCCGAAGATTGAAAAAATGGCCTACGCCCTAGTCACAGCGGCGAGGAAGCTTCGGCCATACTTCCAGTCCTACTCGATCGTCGTCCTCACCGACCAACCCCTAAAGCAGATCCTCTACAAGCCCGAGACCTCGGGCCGACTGATGAAGTGGTCCATAGAGCTGAGTCAGCATGACATCTCTTATCAGCCTTGGACGGCAATTAAGGTGCAGGCCCTCGCCGACTTCATCGTGGAGTCCACTATCCCCGAGGTCGGCCACGTCCCGAATGGACCCCCCATTTGGACAGTCTTTGTGGACGAATCGTCCTGTAACGAAGGAAGCGGCGCCGGCATCATACTGAACGGCCCAGACAACTTCGTCCTCCAGTACGCGATCCGTATGGACTTCAAGGCCTCAAACAACGAGGCGGAGTACGAGGCTCTCATTGCCGGTCTCGGACTCGCACAGAGTGCTGGGGCGCAGCGTCTCCGAATCCACAGCGATTCCCAGCTCGTCGTGAACCAAGTCTTGGGCGAGTACGAGGCCCGAGACGAGCGGATGGCGAAGTACCTCGCCAAGGTTCGAGACCTCATGAACCGGTTCGAGGAAGCGCTCATTGAGCGGGTTCCTCGTGAAGAGAACTCACAAGCCGATGCACTTTCCAAATTGGCCTCGTCCTCCCTGCAAGGTCTCGAACAGACCGTACTGATCGAAGTCCTCTCTAAGCCGAGCATCGAAGACGAGACTCCTGCCTCGGCGG
Source organism: Hemerocallis citrina (assembly GCA_017893485.1). Taxonomy (NCBI): domain Eukaryota; kingdom Viridiplantae; phylum Streptophyta; class Magnoliopsida; order Asparagales; family Asphodelaceae; genus Hemerocallis; species Hemerocallis citrina. The sequence continues at coordinate 127,967,546 of CM030362.1, forward strand.
AGTCGTTGCCGGTCATGTTACAAGACAATTGGATGAAACCATTGGTGGAATTCTTAAGGGATGGAGTTCTGCCCTCGGATCCCAAAGAGGCTCGCCGAGTCAAGACCCGGGCCGAGCGGTATGTCTTGATCGAGGGCATCTTATACAAACGCTCTTTTTTTCAAATAGACGGCCGACCATACCTAAGGTGCCTCTCTCCGGATCAGGCCGAATACGCCCTGCAAGAGCTCTACGAAGGCATCGGAGGGGCACACTCAGGATTTAGGTCTTTAGCCCGAAAAGCTTTGAATTACGGGTACTTCTGGCCGACCATCCTTCAAGACGCCGAGCGACACGTTCGGCAATGCAGCTCTTGTCAGAGACACTCCAGCATCCGACGCCTCCCTCAGGCCAACCTCGCCTCCTTATCAAGTCCCATCCCCTTCGCAATGTGGGGCATGGATTTGCTAGGACCCTTCCCTCCGGCTCCGGGTCAGTTCAAGTTCTTAGTCGTAGCCATCGACTACTTCTCGAAGTGGGTCGAGGTCGAGCCTCTCGCCACTATAACCGAGAACAAAGTGGTACAGTTCTTCTGGAAGAGCATCATATGCAGGTTCGGCGTCCCCCGAGTCCTGGTAACGGACAACGGGACCCAGTTCACCGGCTCGGCATTCCGAGCTCTGTGCGACGACCTTGCCATCCAGCAGCGCTTCTCGTCCGTCTCCCACCCTCAGTCGAACGGACAAGCAGAAAATGCAAATCGGCAGATCCTCGCAGGCATCAAGAAAAGGCTCGACAAAAGTTCCAAGGGTTTATGGGTCGACCAACTCCCTAATGTCCTATGGAACTACCGCACGAGCAAGCGGACCCCCATAGGCGAGTCCCCTTTCAACCTCACCTATGGGTCCGAGGCCGTGATACCTCTCGAGGTCGGAATACCTTCCCCTCGGCTCACAGCCTATGACGAAGCACAGAATGCCAGGGACCTCAGAGCAGACTTGGACTTGATAGACGAGCTGAGGGAAATGGTGTCGATTCGGCAGCAGATTTACCGAAGAAGGGTTGAACTGGCGTACAACAAAAAGGTCCGACCCGCCAACCTTAAGCAAGGAGACTTGGTCTTGAGAAAGCTAGCCGTATCCTTCCCCAGTCAGAAGAGCAAGCTGGCTCCGAACTGGGAAGGGTCGTACAGGATCACAAAGGTAGTTCGGCCCAGAACTTATCGTCTTGAAGACCTAGAGGGCAGAGAGCTTCCGAGGACCTGGAATGCCGACCACCTCCTGAAATACCAAGAAAGCGCTCCGGCGCCACTCTAAGTATCATGGAGTATCGAGCCATTCCAGTCCTCCGACTTGTAACCTATTTTAATAAATTGTACTATGTAAAACGGTTCGCCGTCAATCATCAATAAAGAAAGCTCTATTGTGTTTGTGAATTCGCATGATTCTCCCTCCTCTTATCACCTGCTTTTTAAATTGTGATTTCAACCAATGGTTCGGAGTCCGCGTTCGGCTCGGCCTCATCCCCTCGGCTCGTCTCCGGACGGACCAGGGGTAGACCGTCGTTCCGAACTGCTCCCACAACCGTTGAACTACAATAATGGTTCGGAGTCCAACACTCGGCTCGACTTTACCTCCTCGGCTTGTCTCCGGACGAGCCAGGGGTAGATCACCGTTCGGAATTGCTCCCACAGCCGTTGAACTACACCGATGGTTCGGAGTCCAACACTCGGCTCGACTTTACCTCCTCGGCTCGTCTCCAGACGAACCAGGGGTAGATCGCCGTTCGGAATTGCTCCCACAACCGTCGAGCTACAAAAATGGTCCCGGGGTCCAGCACTTGGCTCCCAGTCCGTTCAAGCTTCTCCATAAGATCGATGCCGGAGCGATCTTGGCCATGTAATCCGAGCGATCTTAGCCACTTGCCGAAGACCGAAGCCCTACGTCTCCGGTCGGCCACCGAGCAAGTGCCTTCCCGAGCTCGCAAACGGAGAAAACTCACTTTCTCCTCAACTTTCGTGCATGATCTCGATCAGACGGCTCAGATCTGGCCACCTGCGCTAAACGACAAGATAGTGTTTTCTTGGGAACTGAGCCGCCTCGAAATTCGTGCCAACACCCAACGGCTCAGATCTTGCCACCGACGCTAAACGACAAGATAGCACTTTCTAAGGGACAGAGCTGCCTAGGAACTCGTGCCGTACCTTGTCAGAGTCGCTAAACGACAAAACACTGTACTCATGGGAACCCGTTCGGTTCAAATACTCTCGCCGACGGAACTAACACACTCGGTTCAAGGACCTCGGCGCGACCAACACAGTTATAAGCAAGACAAATATGCAGTGCAATAAAAGATATTTTATTAAACAATCAGACCTCAATACAAAACACATGATTACAAAGTGTTTGGAAACAAAATACACGACGCCGACCCACTACACTTAGACCTCATATGGAAAGATCTTCACTAGACTGTTCAGCCGACTGTTCGTCCTCCTCAGCTGGTAGCTCCCCTGTACCGTTTCGGAGCTTCGCTACCACAGTCTGCAAGTGTCGAATCTCCGAGAGCAAATCATCCCGCTCGGCTATGACCTTCGACTGGTTGTGCCGAATACACTTGACCCGAAGAGCATTGCTGAATGCGGTTTGCGAGTCCTCGTCCCCTTCTGCAGGGTTCAGCTCGGCGATCCTATCCTCCAGACGCTGGATCTCGGCTTCCCTTAGGTCGAGGACGGACAAAAGGTGAGCCCGCTCACCCTCAGCCCGGCGTAACTCCAGCTCGACGCTCCTAGGACTTAGAGCCGCCGTCCCAGAAGAGGCTCCGGATTCAGAGTCATCATCCGAGCCGTACAGATCAGCATATGAATCGGACGCCTCGAGCTGAAAAAAAGGGAAAGCAAACAACAAGATTTCAATATACTTCCGAGGCACCACACTTGAAGAATTTTCCAATCATATTCAGACATAATGGTTCCACAATACAACAAGACCAAGTCTACAACAACGTTTTACAACAAATCAGAAGGGACACAAAGCGACATAGTCAGGTCCTCTTCGGAAGGGGAACGCTTCGATTTAAGGAAACACGAAGACGACGAGGCCTGCCCACCGAGCTCGATCCTAAACCAACGAAGCGCGATCCCCCTTCGCTGCTAGCTCTAACTGCGGCACCGACCGAGGCCCCGCTCGACGAGACGGCCGCACTGCTCTGAGCGTCGGCTGGACTCCGTCTAGTCACAGGCGAGCGTATCGCGAGTTCGTAAAACGTAATCCCCCTCTCGCTCTCTTCACGAGTGCACGACGTGCTGCGGACGTTAGCCCTCTCCGGCGCAGGCTTGAGCGACGCGACCTCTTCCTCCAGTTCAATGATTCTGTCTCTCAAAACGTCGTCCTTCGCCATCTTCTTCGGACGAGAGGGTCTTGACGAGCCAGAGACAGTGGCACCATCGGTCACAAGCCGTCGGAAGTGGGTGACCTCGATCCCCCTATCTATCGTGATCCTTCTGAGCCTATCGACTTCGGCCAATAGCCTCTTGCGCTCGGTCGATGCCTTCTCCAGCTCGGAAGTCAGTTTCTCTTCCGCCGCCAAGCGTTCCTTCTCCGCTAATTCCAAGTGTTGGACCTCGGCCAAAAGGTCGTCATTCTTCTGCTCGGCGGCAGTAAGCTCCCCACAGAGCCGCTCGACTTCCCCTCCGGGACAAGGAGCTTGGGGGTACTTCCGCAGTTGCCACAGCTCGCGACAGTACCTCCGTAGAGCTGCCCTCGTCACCTCCAGTTGTCCGAGCAGGAGAAACCGCCTCTGTCGGCTGTCCGAGAGCTCACGCTTCGTTTTGGCCAGCTCCTTCCGAAGGTAGACAACCTCCGTGATCGGACCGAACTTCACCTGAAAAGCGGAGATAAATCGGATGGGACAATACACGAAAACATCTACAACTAGTTACGCACAAATCCGAGGCTCAACACTTGGACAAATTTTGGCCAAACAAAATGTTTTCATTCAAAATCGAGGTGAAAGTTTTACACAAGCAGTGGCCAGTCCGCAATGAGGCTTACAAAAAGAAACAAAACAACAAAAAACTAAAAAAGACAACCGAGTCAGGGGTCGACCTTTTTGCCGCTCGGGTCCGTCGACCCCCCGGTCTTGTCCTCGCCATCGCCCTCGCCTCCGCCTTCGCTCCAACTCTCCTCCTTGGAGTCGTCCTCCTCTTCGCCCTCGGCCTCGGTCTCCCCAGGGCCTTTGACGACTTCCGTCTCTCCCTCGGGACCCAGCAGCCCCTCGGGGACCCCCTCCTCCCCTTCCACAGGGTCGTAAAAGTGGTAGATGGATGTGTCGAAGCCCGGGTTCTTGGCGGCTACATGTTGCAAGGCTCGATCGTAGGCATCCTCCATGTTCTGGAGCATGTGCTGCGCGGCCTCCTCCTGCACGGCCTTCCTCACCTTCTTCACCTTCTTCAGGTGTTTGGCCTTGATCTTCTCGGCCCTCTTCCGAGCCGTCTCCACTTCCGACCAAGCCTTGGCCAGCGCCTCCTTCAGCTCGGCAACCTCTTTCTCCGCTCCCGACCGAGCATTGGCCAGTTCCTCCTTCAGCTCGGCTGCCTCCTTCTCAAGCTTGGCCGCCGTGTCCTTCGACAGCTGAATGGCGTCGGCCAGTTGCTTCTCCAGGCCCCCTACTGCAGCAGCCCTCTTCGTCGAGAGAAGCTGCTCGGCATCAAGCTGCTGAGCGACCTTGACGCGCTCCGCCCTCTCCCGCTCTTTCTCCCGCTCCTTGTTCGCCAACTCCTCGACCAGGAAATTGAAGTGGCAGAGAGTCTGAAAGAGAACAACACGTTAAAACCCGAACCCAAGAACTTAGAAAAATTCTAAGGAAGAAATTTGGATGAAGGAGGGCTCGGCCCACTTACCGACATAGTATTCCGAGCAATCTGCATCACGGCGTCCCCTGCCATCCCGGCCTTTAGGGTCGCTCGATCCTTCGGGATCGACAGGTGCCTCACCACCTCCATGCAGATATTCCCGTCGCCCAAGAAGCCGTCGACGTTCATCACCTGCCAGTCGGGGACGAAGATCTGCTTATGACGCTCGGTCAAGATCTTCTCCGCATCGGCAGTGAGGGGCGGAACTTGGAGGGACAACGCCTCCTTCGCGCCGAACACACCGCTCGACGAGCCGGGTGTATCTCCCTTCGAGATCGGTGTCGGCACATCTGAGGTCGGAGGGTCGAGGACCGGCGCATCCGAGGTCGGAGTGTCGAGGACCGGCGTATTCGAGGTCAGAGGGTCGAGGACCATGACTTCCCCCTCCGCGAGGACCATGACCTTCGGCTGGTCGGCAACCTTCGCCACCGAAGGCTTCTTCGTGGCTCGGCTGTCTTGAGGCGCCGCCGAAGGCCTCTTCTTCTTCGCCTCCTGCTCCGACCTGCCCTTCGCCACCAGAGCTTTGTAATCCAGCTTCATCGTCTCTGCAAAAGCCGAACGAAAAAACTTAGAAAAATTTTCGTGAACCACAAACAAAGAGTATGAATACCAGGAGCATACTAGGGTCAATCGGACTGAGACCCCCGCGGAACAGATCCTCCTCGGTGATATCCTTCCAGCTTAGCGCTGGCAGGGCGAGGAGCTTCTTCTGAACTTCTGCCTCCTCATCACTCAGCGGCGCCTCCCTCTTGGTCCGCTTGGGCAGACCCTCTTTTGCCCAAACCGTCGGTATCACCCACGGCGCAGGGGCTCGGATAATAAAATACTTCTCCTTCCAATGTTTGATCGAGTCCGGATTCTCAATCAGCTTCACGCCCGTCCGGGGTGAAAGAAAGAACCTTTGCTCGTCTCGCCTCGGCTGACAGGGTCGGTAGAGGCTCCGGAAGAGGAACATAGTCGGCTTGCCGCCGACCTCTTGGCATCGGAGGACGAATGCCGTGACGTGCCTCCATGTGTTCGGCATCAGCTGGGCGGGGCTCAACCCGTACCATGTCAACACATCCACAACGAACGGGTGGAGGGGAAACCGGAGTCCGGCAATTAGGGAGTCGACCGGAAGGACGCACACGTCCGACGAGGACTTTGTGTTGACTCGGAAACCCGGCCCAGGGAGGAGCAGTCCGTAGTCGGCGGGGATCCGGAAACCCTCTCGGATCAGACGAAGATCGGTCTCGGTAAGAGACGAGATCCTATGATCCACCTCGGACAGCTCCCTCGGCTCGTTCTCCTCCACCAGCTTAGCCGTGCCTTGGGTGACTCTCTCCAAGGTATCTTCGGCATAGTCCCGGATGCCTCCCATGCTCGACAGAGAAATGGGTTGCCGACCGAACGCTCCCGCCGTCTTCGGCGTCTCCACGATCGTGACCACGGCCTTGCCCTCCCGGGACACCGCCGCTACCTCCTTAGGCGGCTCAGCCACTTCGCCCTCTCTGTCCGGACGGACGACATTCTGATCGCTCTGCTCCACTACCTCCTTCCCTTTATCCCCTCGGCCAACGGCTCGCTCCGAGGCGGGGGTCTCATCCGAGATCTTAACCATTTTTTCTAAAAGAGAAGGGAAAGGGACTGACCTTGAAGTGATTGGTACGGTCGGAAAGTTCACCGGAGACAAGGAATGCTACCGCGACAGCTAGCACCGCCACCAGAGAGCTAAAAACTTCGAAGGCAAAGTGAAAACTGAAGAGAGAGAGTAAAAGTAAAAAATGAGACTTGGTCTAAGGGGGGGTGAAGATTTATAGTAAAAAGGAACGTCTCTTGGACTTCCAAACGAAAGTTCGCGACTTTTGGTCTGCTCTCGAAACGTCGCGAAGGCCCATCACCACTGCCTTCCTCACCAAGTCAGCTAGTTCGGCGCAATGGGATCGGAATCCGAGCAAGTGCCTTCCCGAACCTGCAAACGGGGAAAACTTACTTTCATCCAGCGGCTCGGGTTGCACCACATCGCTCGGACGACTGGACCCTCGGACGCCCCACCTATGTCTAAAAGAACCAGAAAAAGTTTTAATTCAAAGCTTTAAGGCACCGCCCTCGGCGAGCACCCCCCGGGCCCTATTCTCGGTCGGTATCCCGCCGACCCACGGGCCCGGTCAAAAACAGATCAGCACTCCCCCCGTCTCTAACTCCTCCGGGTTGACATTCATCAGAAGCTATCAGTCCGGAAGGAAGACAGAGATGGGAGGGGGCCCATCAACACTCGGAGATCGGAAGAAGCAAACCATTCCGAGCCAGTCGATTGCAACTGCAAAGGTTCGGCATGCTCTGGCAACCGCACCTTCACAGTTGCAAACAACTTGCCCGGAACGCCCTTCATTTCTTCCGGAAGAACGACCGCTCGTCCTTCCGACGAACTCACCCCTCCGGACTCGGACATGGATGATCACCTCTCCCGCCAAGATCTCTGCCGACCCTGACACCCGCTACGGAGCAAACAGAGTAGGCAGAAGATCTTGGTGGGAGAACGACCACCCATCCCTCCGAAGCAGCTCACACCCTGGGTCCGGACTACAATCGTCGCCACTACTGCCTCATTCTCTCCCGCTCCTGACATCCCCTTCGGAACCGTGAGGAACGGGAGAAGAACAAGGCAACAGGGCAACCACCAGCCCTTCCGAAGTAACTCATCCCTCGGGTCCGAACCATAGTCGTCACCACTACTGCCTCGTTCCACCCCGCTCCTGACATCCACTTTGGGGCCGTCAGGAACGGGAGAAAAAAAAGGCAAAAGAGCGACAACCCCCTCGGACCTCAAAAGACAAGTTACCCAAGGCCAATGCCCCCGAGGTTTGAAACTCTACATTTGGTGCGATTGAAATGACAAAGGGAGTGAAGTACTTATAAGCTCCCCACCAAGGTCCAGCCATTATGATCCTCGGAAGTTGAAACGCCGCACATTAATTGAAGAGATCAACATTAATGACCATTGGGAAGGTAAAACGCCACATCGGTCTGGGAACGCCATTAATATCCTTGAAAATGGGGCCGTAAAGAGGTCCGATTCTTTGCTATATCTCGGAACGCCATTTCATGCCTCCGGTCGGCGACCGAGCAAGTGCCTTCCCGAGCTCGCAAATGGGGAAAACTCACTTTCCCCTCAAGAATCGCGCCTGATCTCGATCAGACGGCCCAGATCTCGCCGAGGACACTAAACGACAAGATAGTGTTTTCTTGAGAAATGTGCCCGTCTCGAGATGCGCGTCGCCATCCAACGGTTCAGAGCACGCCACGTCGCTCGGCCTGCCGAGACCCCCTGTCTCCGGTCGGCGACCGAGCAAGTGCCTTCCCGAGCTCGCAAATGGGAAAAACTCACTTTCCCCTCAAGAATCGCGCCTGATCTCGATCAGACGGCCCAGATCTCGCCGAGGACACTAAACGACAAGATAGTGTTTTCTTGAGAAATGTGCCCGTCTCGAGATGCGCGTCGCCATCCGACGGTTCAGAGCACGCCACGTCGCTCGGCCTGCCGAGACCCCCTGTCTCCGGTCGGCGACCGAGCAAGTGCCTTCCCGAGCTCGCAAATGGGGAAAACTCACTTTCCCCTCAAGAATCGCGCCTGATCTCGATCAGACGGCCCAGATCTCGCCGAGGACACTAAACGACAAGATAGTGTTTTCTTGAGAAATGTGCCCGTCTCGAGATGCGCGTTGCCATCCGACGGTTCAGAGCACGCCACATCGTTCGGTCTGCCGAGACCCCCTGTCTCCGGTCGGCTACCGAGCAAGTGCCTTTCCGAGCTCGTAAATGGAGAAAAAAAGACACCGAGCTACTACGACCGTTGGATCTCTCAGAAATTCGTGCTTCTAACGATGAACGGTCCAGGTTGCGCCACGTGCGCTAAAAGACAAGATAGCGTTTTCTTGGGAAACGCGCCACCATCCGATGGCTCAGATTGCGCCACGTCGCTCGGCATGCCGAACCCCCTAGTCTCCGGTCGGCAGCCGAGCAAGTGCCATTCCGAGCTCGCAAACGGAGAAAACTCACTTTCTCCTCAACTTTCGTGCATGATCTCGATCAGACGGCTCAGATCTGGCCACCCGCGCTAAAAGACAAGATAGCATTTTCTTGGGAAACGCGCCACCATTCGATGGCTCAGATTGCGCCACGTCACTCGGCATACCGAACCCCCCTAGTCTCCGGTCGGCAGCCGAGCAAGTGCCATTCCGAGCTCGCAAACGGAGGAAAAATCTGCCGAGCGATGGAGACCGTCAGATCCCTCAGAAAATCACGCTCGACGATGATCAGAAGTCCAGATTGCGCCACGTCATTAATCGGTATTTAAATCGTTTTTTTATTTATTTAAATCATTCTATTTATTTAGAAATTGCGAAAAAATTGCTAAAAATTCGGAAAAATTAGCTAAAAATTCTGGGAAATAATTGGAAATTTGGGGACACATTTTCGAACCCCTGAACGAACAATTACTGCCTAGAATGTACAGTTAAGGCCCCCGAACAATTAGTAAACACACCGCAAAATTAAATAAATAATCCGAGAAAAATAGATGAAAGACGCCAAATACTCGATATGGCTGGAAAACAACACATGGCATCAAAAAGTTACCTCACTACCCCCTTTCGAGATTCTAAATCCTCCATATGGACTCCGATACAACTCTGCTAGCCACCAAAACAGTCAAACTACTCCTCAGAGGCTGATCACACTCAGTCTTTAGGAGTGGGGGGCTCGTGATATGGCTAAAAATGGGGTTAAATCGGAACCGTCCAGATTGAGCACGAATCTTGATGCTCGGGGGTAAAATGGTAATTTCACATACAAGTGGATCCAAGGCGAGTACTGAATCTCCTTCTCACGGACCCAATAACCCGCGAGCGGATCCACACCCATTGGGTACGGGTCCCGACCCGAGGCGAACCCAAACCAACGAGAGACAAATCAGGATCCCTGATTTGGCCAAATCGACGGCCCTGACTTGCTCCCACCGGGAATCAAGGAAAGATTTCCTAAACAGACTGAGGATTTTGCTCCCGGCTGTTACACATGAAATCAAACCCTTAAACGGCTCCCCTGGCGACTATAAATACAACCCCTCTGCCTCCATGACCAGGTTAATCACTTTTTCACCATTTTAAGCTCTTTCTTAATCTCTTCTGATTACTGACAAGAGCGTCGGAGGGTGCGTCGCCAGAATCAATCCCGGTGTTTTGCACTTCCTTGCAGGTCGCGGCAGGAGCAAGAAGGTTGAGTCAACTGTTCAGGTTTTTCTCGGACTCACAAATTCTATCTGTTTACCCCCACACCGAAATCAGCGGTAACAGTTGGCATCCCAAGGATGATTTCTCTTGGCGTTGGCATTCGGCAGGTGTCTTCACTGTCAAATCGTTTTATAATTTTCTCAATTTTAGAGGCACCCGCTCCCCATTCGCCGAAGCCATTTGGCAATCTTGTGCCCCCCTTAAAGCTAAAATCGTTACCTGGCTAGCTTTCAACAACAGGCTTCTAATAGCTAAAGTGCTCAACAAAATAAATCTGGCTTGGGGGCAGAACTGCCCCCTGTGTGTATCCGCTTTTGAGGATGCCGACCACTTATTCGTGAGATGCGATTTCTCGCGTCCGCTTTGGAAAATCTCCTCTCTCGTTTGGGAAGTCTCTTCCCTCCCCTCTAACTTGCACTCTTGCTGGTCATGTCCCCCTTCTAGCAATAAGTATCGCCAGTCTTGGTACCTATCTGTTCAAATCATCATCTGGGTTTTATGGTTAGAAAGAAACAAATGATTATTTAGACACTGCGCATCATCCTCCCTCCCCACCATTGAAGATTTTGTTTTTCTATTCAATTTCTGGTCTTCGACCTTAAAATTAGCAGCTAAAAATGCCCTCCATGGCTTAGGCTGGAAGAAGCAATCCATTGTCTTCGTGCGTTAAATGCTATTTAACTTTGTGTTCTGATTGTCCTGTTTAACTTATTCGGATTTCTTATCTTTTCAGTCTATTAAGACTGCTTCATGCCTTTCGACTTTGTGTTCTGATTTCCATATTTGTTCTCGCAGGATTGAAGCAAGCGATGCTTGTTTTTGTTTTTGATCGCTTTGAGCTATATGGCCTGGTTGATCCCGTTATTTAGCGGGATTGTTTTTGAGTTGCTGAAGATGTTGCAGTGGGCCTTTGCTTCCCTTTCCCTACCGTTAGCCTCTGTTTACTTGCTGAAGATAAGCCATGTTATCCTTTTGCTCTTCTTCTTCAGCGATTACTACCCTGTTTATAGTTTATGGCAGAATTCCTGCCGGGGTAATGTTGTTTTTGTTCTTGTTTTCGGCTACGATGTTGCGGCTTCTAGCGTTGTTTTTTTTTTTTTTACAACTACTGTTATGCGGTGGTGCTCTTTTTGTCTCCCCACTGTGATGGGTCATATAGCTAGTAACTATGCCTCCTTGTAATGTTCTGTTATCTCAGTTATCCTTATATCACTAAGCTAATGTTGTTCTGCTGTTCATGTTATGAGCGGATGCTTTTCTCTGGTGTGATTTCTACAGCCTGCTTAACTCTTAGCCTTTAGATTTTTAACTCGTTATGCGGCCGGTCTTTGTGGTTGTCCGGGACCGTACTCAGAGTTATGCCTTCTCATTTTCTTTTGTGATTGAGAGTTTGTTACCTCTAGTGGCCTTCAGTTACTAGTTTTAATTTGGTGATGCCTGCGATCGTTTAGCTCTGGAGCGGTTTGTTCAGTAACTTGTAGCATAACCTGCTTCGACCGCGATGCCAGGCATCTTGGCTCTCGGCGGTTCTGCCTCCCTTCGTCACCCTGGTATCGATTGCCTCTTGAGTTCTGCAGGCGGTTTTGTCAAGCTCCCGGATGGAGTGGGGCGTCATTGTTCACTCGAAGTCCGTATTTTGGTGGGTCTGCGTGATCCATCGATCAGCATTGTCATGATCAGCATTGTCATGTTCTAATGTTTAGACCGTTATTTATTTCGATATTTACTCCTTGTAAATCTCCTATTATGTACATTCATTTATTAATATTATTGTATTGTGTGGCTAGAGCTCTCGGGCTCTATCCGGTTCATCAAAAAAAAAAAAAAAAAGTTTTGTACATACCAAATTTAGGGTCAACACAATCTTCTTTTCAAAGTTTGTTTGACCGATCCTAAGAAAAAAGTTACATGCCATGAGAGAGGTCATTGGACCTCCTTAATTGTTTAGTAGTTTTACTACGCACAATTACCAACCTCTGCTACAACCATGTTTTAGGAATTGAAAATAATTCCTAAGATAAATATTAAAATTTAACTACACATAGTTCACATAGTATGAACTATGAAACCTATTCAAAGTTCGAAACTCTTGGCATGCAACCGGAGTAGGGAAAATGCAGAAGGTAAGAAATGACAAGCTACATTATTATATACAAACAGTAAATTTTTTATTCAACCCAGTTAATATCCAAATCTTTGAGCTTCATGAGCCACTTTTGTGTATCTTGTGATACATGAGTCTTATTCGACGTCTTTTCTTGACCATTTGAATCATCAAATACTTTAACATCAATCTGTTTATCTATCTCCAACTTTCTTCTCGAATGTCTTAGCTCCAGCGATAGAAGGCGAGAAACCTCTTGTAAGCCACCCCATTTCTCCAATGCCCTAGCAATATCGTAACGCCCTATCGACAGCCAGAAACACATCATTAGATACTTATCACATATTTAATACAGCTTAAATTTTTTAGAATAAGGAACTTAGAGTGACACTCTAAGAAATTTTTATAATGTCATATATTCCTCCGCCGAATGCATAATCAACACCATTCAGTGTGATCATAAAATCTATGCATATGTAAAATCGAGAAACTTGGACATGTTTTGTTCATGTATCAGGTCGTCTTATTTGTTCTATGCTGAAAAATCGTTTATTGACAAATACATGATGAATGCGCAAAACATGCTCAAACATTGTGATTTTGTATATGCATGCATAGTTTTATAACATTTATATCATATTGGACGGTGCGGATTACGCATTTGGTGGAGAAAAGCATGCCAGCCTCTCTAGCTTCCTTATTCTCTAAATTCTTATATAATATGTGAGACAATGTTCGAGGGAATTCCAGCTGACGTAAAGATACAAATTCAGATTTAAAACAGAATATGATTAAGTTTTCACCTGCACGCTCGAAAGACTTCCTACTGGGCATGTAGGCAGGATCCATTCCCCAGTTCCTCTGAAACCTACTTATCTGCAGTCAATTCCACAATCCCAAAGCTTTAACTACAAAATGCTATAATGCTAACACACAAAACACTCATAGATAACAGAAATCAAATTGGTGTTAGTTTTGTCTAGCAAGTTCAGGTTACCTCTTCTTGCAAATTCTCAAGATTATCCCAGTACCCTTTTGGCTTCCGATGTTTGTAAGCAAGGGAAAGGTTCATCGAGCTCGCAATCTTTCTAAATCCACCCATGCGAGTAATTGCCTTCTCTATATCGACCCTTCCATGTAAGCGCAACTGCTTTCGCATTGGCATAAACCCTTCCTGACCATGCTGAGAAATAAATGCTACAATTTCAGCTTTTAGGACGTCAATGTCTCTTTGCAAACCAGGAACCTTTGGTCTTTGCTTCAATGGATTTAATGGAGCAGAACTGGAAGCCTCTTCTGCTAGCTTGATCTCTGAGTCGTCTGCATGATTATCTTCAACTGGAATTGGATGGTCATCTGGTGCGTTTGGTGTGCTCAATGAATCATTCATAGCAGCTTCTCTTTTTTCAACAAAATCGCGTATAGCACATAAATTTGACGGTAGATCTTCGTAGATAACCTGAAATATAGGGAACTGGAAATTTTGGAATCCCAAAAGAGAAGGATGGAGAACAAAATCAATTTCATATTAATATTCTTGGAAAGCATATTGTTGTGCAGTTTAGTAAAAGAAAAGAAAAGAAATCTGTCAATCGGAGGAAAATCATTTTAAAATAAATAAAATAAACCAGAAGTAAGATTTGTAATAAAATATCATGAGTACATAACGTGTTATATCTTATGTAGTTGAGATTCAGAATTGAGAGAAAAGTTCTATTAGATGGCCATATGTTAGAAGCAGACTCGGATATGCTGACTAGTACATAGAGCACCGATATGGAAAATTATAATATGATAACAAGGATATGGTAGTGAGACTGTAAGAAACATTGTGCTGGATATGTATGTTTAACCAGTCTGACACTGTACAACTTCCAAATAGAAGTGTGTGCTTCATGCATGAGTTAAATGTAGCCAACTAAGAAACACACTCGAGAAAATAGTGTGACAGGTATAAAATGTTGAACTGAATACTGCCAAGACACTAACAACAAAATGAAAAATGAGGATCAAGAAAGATTGGGAAGAGTCTGAATGTGGTTTAGGATGAGGGAGACTGACAGACAAGTTAAGCAAAGAAGAGTAAGTGCACCATTAAGTTGGATGTAGGAGGTAGGAGGAAAAGGAGTTCAGCGTACGCACAAAACAACATGGTCGAATCATTACGAAAGGGTATGATAGCCTCTGACTTGACCAAAAAGAGATCAATCGGCATAGAGAATCCCTGTGAATGAACCTAAAAGGATCATCCGTCCTGGATATGATATTAATTTTTACCATCACAAATTTACTGTCATATAAGATCCTTTCTAAATACCATCTCATCTACCTTGAATCTTTGGTAATTCCTAAATAGGGGAAGTTTTTCTAAGCCGCGGACTAACTTCTTAGGTACTTGATGACAACCTCGTTTGCTTATATTTTCTTTATCTACGTTGTCAGGATCCAATTTATAGAGTAAATATCGGTTGAGCAGAGACTGTAAAACTCTTTTCAGTTCTTTTGTGGAGTCTGGTGCTCGCAAGTGAGAAGTCCACTACCATAGATGACAAACACAATATAAAGCACAAACAATGAAATGGCATACCTCTTCCACAATGGCCTCTGATAGAAAGGTATCCGTGTGCATTTTTGACTCTACAGTATACTTCAATAGGGTATGGTGATTCCCAAGCTGTTCTAAGAGCCATTTCCCTTGGAAAGAATCAAAATCTCCCTCAGTTTGCTCAAATCTAATCTCCTCTTCAAATTTCTCATGCAAATCCAAAACAACACGTGCATGAAGCACCATATATAATAGCCCTTTGCAACCCTCCTGCAAAACAGAGCCCAGTGAGTATCATTACAACGAGTGCTATAATTTATAAGAAATACCAGCAAGATATCGAAGACGCAAATAATTTATTGAAAAAAAGCTTCTAAATAAAAACACAATCAATCATTCTTACGGAAAAATAAAGTGATTAAAAAGAGAGTGCAGTTTGTCTGAAGTTGATTTTGTAAGTTTCATTCTTTAAAATGAGTTTAACTATGATATGTCTAAAGTTACATCGATCAAGAAAATTGTCGAACTAAAGTATTTTAATTGCAAATGCAATTTGTAAGTTAGCATAACTGTTTCATTCATAATCACTTGTTCAAGCTATTCTTGAATAACTCAATCTACGGAAGAATTTCACCGGAGTATACTACAAGTAAACATATAGTGAAAACAATTCATCAGGAGGTGAATACAGTAAGTCTCTTCAGAAAGCATGAATCTTGAATACCGTCAACAGTGTTAGCAAGAACGTTTTTAGGATATGTTGCACTGCAATTGACTTTGTGATATGTTACAAATTTGCAATTTACTCAGTGAACAACCAGTTAATATACTTTCCTGTGGCTCTAAAAGAAAACTTGTAAGATGGGCTTGGAAATATTTTAGGGAATTAGTGGAAATTTTCAACTGAAACTTGGTCTAAGCAGCAGAATTCAAAACCTTGACTTGGAGCAGTCATTTATTGTATTTTTTTAGGGATTTTTTTTTTTCTTTTGGAGGGAATAGTCATTGGTTGTATTGTATTTGTAGTTCAGTAGGACCTTGTAATCTCCTCAAATTTCACTACACATAATTCGTTGCATACTTCCTCGAGGTAAGCTTAGAGAGGCTGTGAATTGCTATGGAGCTCCCCTTTCCCTAAACCTTCTTTGACAGTGGAGATTTCAATTTGTACATCCTGTCATGGAGATAGGTTGGAATGACCGAAGCATACAAATGTTTTTTATTCTCTGATTACTTTCTGATATTCTATTATTCCTTCACATGAATTGAGTACACTGCTACCAAAAAAGCGCAAATCATCTGAAGAGCATCAATGGAATGTCTCACCCCTTAGGTTTTGAACTTTACCTGGAGAATGCGAACCTTGTTATTATCCCGCAACAGGATCTTACTGATTACTAAATTTGGGACAATCCTGTGCAAGAGAAGACATAAAAAAAAAATTAGAACAATAAAGAACATAAATTATCCTCTTAAAGATATATAAGACGAATAATTATAATCCAGGAATTAAACTTAACCAGTTGTAAATGAGTTTATATTTATCCTTCTTATGTTCAAATGTCAATAACTAAGGCTAAGAGTTATACCCTATGAAGCACGGATACCGGTACGGGTGCGGGTACGACACGGCACAGGTACGGAAATACGTGATTTTACAAAAAAGTAGGATGCGGGGTACGTTGGTGGGTACGTTAAATATAAAATAATTTATATTATATTGATCGATATAAAATATTTTTCTTATTAAAAATGCAAACATTTAAACCATTTCATAGAATTATAAGAATACATTATAATTATGAGCATTTTAGAGAAAAGAAATGATAATCTAACGATCAAATCTTTGGGTAGTCTTGTTTTGTGTTTGCGCATAATTGTAAAAAACAAACTTTTGAAATTACTCTAGGACCTCATGCATTTATTTAAATATAATTGTCTAAAAGTTGTGAAAAATGCATTTAAAAAATTGGGTGCTCCTTGGGTACGCACCCGGGAGTACCCAAGGAGTATCGGCACCCAATACGCACCCGACATGGGTACGTTGGCCATTTGGAAGTATCCATGCTTCCTAGGTTATATCACGTTGCTAAGCAATGAATATAATTTATTGAAATTAAACTTGATTTTGAGTTAAGCTTAATTATGGGTTCATAATCCAAACCCAAAATTAAGCCCAAGTTCTAGAGATTCTCTAGAAACATCATAAAATATTATCACCTCCTCTATATGTTCTAGAGAATTCTATAAAATAATTATCTAAAGATTTGTGTAGAAAATTCTAGGAATTGTAAGACATAAAATCTAGATATTATGGTAGAGAGTTCTAGAAGACTTGTAAGATATTTTGTAATCTTGGAGCCTATAAATAGCTCATTCCTCTCCCATTTGTAAACAAGTTGAACAAATAAATAAAAAGCAAGTTAAAGAAAGAGTGTTCTTCATAAGTTCTCTAATTCTCTCTAAAAATCTTTCAAGTATTTTCTAAGTATTCTTCCATATCATTCTTCATACTTAGAGGGTTTCTTCTCTTGGTTTCACTCGGGTTTCTCGGGTATTACGGTCTTGGGCTAGTGCTAAGCACTATCAGAGTTTCTCAGAGCCATTCTAATCTTGTACTCATCAAGATCGGGGTTTAAGAGAGCTCGGTTTATTCTAAGTATGGAATCAATAGGTCGTGTCGTTGGATTGGGAATGGAGATCTTAAACCAATCTAACTACCGGTTATGGAAGTCATATATGGAGTCATACTTGGTTAGTGAGGACTTACGGGATGTCGTCGGCGATAGTAGCACAACACCACCAAGGGAAGATGCTGCAACAGCGGAAGCGACAAAGGAGTGGACACGGAAAAATGCCAAGGCGGAGTTTGCTTTGAAGAGGTCAATATCCTCGGGAGTATTTGAGCATGTCTCAAGGTGTAAATCCGCTAGTTCGATTTGGCAAGCGTTAGATCAATTGTTCAACAAGAAGAACGAGGCTCGGCTACAATTATTAGAGAACGAGTTGGCGAATGCGAAGCAGGGGGAGTCTTCAATCTCAGAGTTCTTTATCAAGGTAAAAAACCTTTGCTTAGAGATTAATACTCTTAATCCGGAGGAGTCGATTTCAGAAGCTCGGATGAAGCGGTCTATTATTCGTGGTTTACGACCCGAATATACACCGTTTGTTACTTCAGTTCAAGGATGGGCTACACAACCTTCCTTGGAGGAGTTCGAAAATCTACTAGCTTCGCAAGAATCACTAGCCATGCAAATGGCGGGAGTTAAAGTCAATGATGACTCGGGGAGCGCGTTTGTAGCTCGGAGGCAACAAAGTTTTAGAGCCAAGTTCAAGGATAGTGATACAAAAAATAATGATGGACGAGAAAGATCTTCTATGGGAGACAAGAAGCGATTCAAGTGCTACCGGTGTGGGAAACTTGGGCACTTCAAAAAGGATTGCCGAGATAAGTTGAAAGAAACAAATATGGCAGAATCAAAGGGTCACACTGAAGACGAAGAATGGGGAAAATGTTTCACAGTGGAGGCTGCATCTTTAGGTACATCCACAACTAAAAATCTTGGAAATGATTGGATTGTGGATTCTGGTTGTAGCCATCATATTACCGGAGACGAGAAGTTATTTTCTAGTCTTCAGTGTCATGACGGGAAAGAAGCCATCATTCTTGCGGATAATTCAATCCACCGCGTTGAGAAGGAAGAGACTGTTGTCATTAAAGGAGATGATGGAAGCCCAATAACTCTCAAGAATGTATATCATGTTCCTGGAGTAAGGAAGAATCTTCTCTCTGTGGTAAATGCGGTGGACTCAGGTAACTACGTTTTATTTGGCCCAAGTGACGTCAAATTCTTAAAGAATATTAAAGAGTTAAAGGCGGATGTGGTTCACACCGGAGCACGAGTTAAAGATCTATATGTTTTATCGGCCTCCAACTCATATGTTGAGAAGATGAGCACCAATGATAATGTCTTTATATGGTATGCTAGACTTGGTCATATAAATATGACTAAGCTCAAAGTTATGGTAAATAAGGATTTGGTTAATGGGCTCCCAAGGTTGAAGATTTAAGATGAAGGAAAACTTTGTGAAGGTTGTCAATATGGAAAATCACATAGGCTTCCATTTGACAACTCCACTTCACGATGCAGCGCTCCGTTGGAGAGGATCCATAGCGATTTGATGGGTCCAACAAGAACACCCTCCTATTCCGGGTTTCGTTACATGTTGTTGTTCGTTGATGATTTCTCACGGTACACCTGGGTATACTTTGTGAAGGAAAAATCAGAAGTATTTTCAAGATTTCAAGAATTCAAGGTTACCGTGGAAGGCGAGTTAGGTCGGAAGATCAAGACCCTAAGGACGGATAATGGAGGAAAGTTTATGTCAAAGGAGTTCCTCTCTTTTTGTCAAGAGCATGGTATCAAGAGGGAATTTACATGCTCATATACACCTCAACAAAATAGAGTAGCAGAAAGGAAGATCCGACATCTAAGCGAAACGTGTAGAAGCTGGCTACATGACAAGAATTTGCCTAAAGCCTTATAGGCGGAAGGCATGAGATGTGCAGCATATGTCATCAATCGATGTGCAGCATAACATGAAGTCTCCTTATGAGATGGTTCATGGGAAGAAGCCAACGGTGAAACATCTCAGGATATTTGGATCAATCTGCTACGTCCATGTGTTCGACTCTCAGAGAACAAAGTTGGAGGCAAAGGCGAAGAAATGCATATTTATCGGTTATGATGAACAAAGAAAAGGGTGGAGGTGCATGGATCCTGAGACACATAGGTACGTCGTGTCTCGTGATGTTGTCTTTGACGAAGTTTTCTCATATTATGGACAACCTTAAGTCTTGGTCGAACAAGAAGGTGGAGATTCCTTCAAGGTTGATGAACCAGTTCCTCAAATGCCAAGTGAGAGAGGAAGTCTTGAAAAAGAGACGCAAGGTGAAAGGGGGAGCACTAATCAAGAGGAAGATGATGATGAAGATCATGGTTCCATGGCTAATCAAAGGCCTAAAAGGAACATTGTTAAGCCTACCCGGTTCAGAGATGAAAGGTTTGTCACTGCTTACTCATGTTACTTTGCCGCTCCATTAGATGAAGAAGAGTCATAATCTTATGATGAAGCTAAAGGTGTTCAAGAGTGGGAGACCGCAATGGAAGAGGAGATGAATGCCCTTATAAAGAATGAAACTTGGGATTTGGTTCCGAAAACCAAGGATGTTCAACCCGTTTCATGTAAATGGGTGTATCGAATTAAGCGGAAAGCGGATGGAAGCATTGATCGATTTAAAGCAAGGTTGGTTGCTCGCGGGTTCTCTCAGAAGTATGGAGAAGATTATGATGAGACTTTCAGTCCAGTGGCTAAGATGACTACGGTACGTTTACTTCTATCTTTAGCCGCAAGCTTTGGTTGGAAGTTATGGCAACTAGATGTGAAGAATGCGTTTCTATACGGTGAGCTTGATAAGAGTATCTTCATGGAGCAACCACTTGGTTTCAAATCACGAGAGCATCCTGATTATGTGTGTAAACTTAAGAAGGATTTGTACGGGATAAAACAAGCTCCTCGAGCATGGTATGGAAAACTTGCTCAATTCCTTCAGTTTTGCGGTTATGTACCATCAAATTCGGATCCAAGTCTATTCTTCAAGAAGAATGGAGGAGTCCACGTGGTAGTTCTTCTTTACGTGGATGATATGATAATCACCGGGAACGATGATGCTAAAATTGCTCGTCTACAAGAGGATATGTCGGTGAGGTTTGAGATGAAGAAGTTAGGTGAGTTGAATAACTTTCTTGGTTTGGAGGTTGAAAGGGTAAAGGATGGAATCTTCATCGGTCAACAAAGCTATGCAAGAAGGATTGTTGAGAAGTTCAGGGTACACGAAGGAAAGACACGTACCCGATCCTCGACCTTATCGCTCTCTTGTGGGAAGTCTTCTATATTTAACCATTACAAGACCTGACATTGCCTTCGCGGTAGGTCTCATAAGTCGTTTTATGCAAGAACCAAGGAAACCACATTTAGAAGCGGCAAAGAAGATCTTGAAGTATGTGAAGACAACTCTTGGCATGGGTTTGGTGTACAAGTACAATGCCAAGGTTTCTCTTTATGGTTTCACCGATGCTGACTTTGGTGGAGATCTAGATGATCGAAAATCAACATCAGGTTATGTATTTTTATGTGGAGACACAAGCGTGTCGTGGTGTAGCAAGAAACAAGGAACGGTGTCATTGTCTACCACTGAAGCAGAGTATAAAGCTTCAACACTCGCAACTCAAGAGTGTACATGGCTTCGAAGACTCCTTGAAGATTTGTTCGAGCCAATCAATAAGTCGGCTGCAATTTATGGAGATAATCAAAGTGCTATCAAGTTGGCTAATAATCCGGTGTTTCATGTAAGGACGAAACATATCGAGTTAGAGCATCACTTCATAAGGGAGAAGGTGCTTGATGGAACAATTGAAGCTTTGGAAGTTCGAAGTAATGACAACGTTGCAGATATCTTCACAAAGTCATTACCAAAAGGTAAATTCGAGTTACTTCGCTCGAAGCTCGGTATGGTTGACAAAATCAAGTTTAGGGGGGGGTATTGAAATTAAACTTGATTTTGAGTTAAGCTTAATTATGGGTTCATAATCCAAACCCAAAATTAAGCCCAAGTTCTAGAGATTCTCTAGAAACATCATAAAATATTATCACCTCCTCTATATGTTCTAGAGAATTCTATAAAATAATTATCTAAAGATTTGTGTAGAAAATTCTAGAAATTGTAAGACATAAAATCTAGATATTATGGTAGAGAGTTCTAGAAGACTTGTAAGATATTTTGTAATCTTGGAGTCTATAAATAGCTCATTCCTCCCCCATTTGTAAACAAGTTGAACAAATAAATAAAAAGCAAGTTAAAGAAAGAGTGTTCTTCATAAGTTCTCTCATTCTCTCTAAAAATCTTTCAAGTATTTTCTAAGTATTCTTCCATATCATTCTTCATACTTAGAGGGTTTCTTCTCTTGGTTTCACTCGGGTTTCTCGGGTATTACGGTCTTGGGCTAGTGCTAAGCACTATCAGAGTTTCTCTACATAATTAACAACTCTGAAAATGATGTGCTTAGAGTTTAGATTCTTTCAATGCCCATCAGCCAGAGATACAGTATAGTTGTATAAACTTAATTCAGGTTCAGTCACATCTGTATGAAATCATTGCCAAGCATACTCATTAGGGCATGCCCAAGAGAAAGTGACTATTTATGGATCATGGAGAAAAAAGGATTCATGTAATCGCCACCTGAAGACCAGGGATAAAGACTTGTCTGTTTGTTGTTGTTGACCTATGACAAACTATAGCAAGAAGAGCTGTTTAATTTATCATCTATCTTCCCACTAAACAATAATCAACGGTGAAATTAAGAAGCAGGCTGTGTTAGCTATAACTAGAGGTAGACTAGTTCACCAATAATGGTCAATAGAAAGGTAAGCACACTTACTCAGGTAACTGCTCATATGCAGTCAACACGCTCCATACTTCCTGGACTGGTGCCTTAACAGTGATGCTAGCTACTACACACCGGTGAGTCCCTCCATTTTCCTTCAGCCAAACAATTTTATCAGAGATGGAGTGCCTATCAAATTGAATAATAATGCATGGGATTATAAGTCTTAAGATAATAAAAAAATGAGTACCAATAGGCCATCAAATCTACGAAGATGAACTTCATCTACCATGCACGGCCTATCAAGTCTACAGACCTGTCCAAAAACACCCCATTTGCTGCTGGACTCGGTGTTGGGGGAAACAGGAATTGTAGTAAGACCGGATGCTGCATGATTTTCCTCAGTTTCAATGGATTGGACTGCAGATGCAGATGCAGATGCAACTCCAGCTACAGACATCTTCTGACTTTCTTCTGAATTTTTTTCTGCTCTACAAGCAATTGCTCGAAGGTTCACAGGAAGATCAGAGCAGATAATTCTTTCCATAAAAATAGCTGGAAAGTTAAATCTTGGAATGACACTGACTTCATAAGATAAAATTGCCATTGAAGACCTGTGAGAAACCAAAGGAAAAGATCAGTACTGAATCCATCGTATTTATATGAACGATTTATAAAATGCAGATGTTCCATATATTATACAACAGATGCTGACCCTTTGCCGCAAAAATTAAAAGAAAAATATAAGATCATGATTCACAAATGTACAACTTCTAGGGGACTAATCATAGTGATATAACACAAATTCAAAAAACAAATCCATCTCACTTTTCATGTGTTGCGCATCATTTTCTTTTTGATTGAAAACGGTGGGTTTTTAAGGCCAGGAGCGCATCGCCGGCAGAAGGGAGAGACGACCGGTGCACACCCAGAGGGCAGACCGGCCGGCCCTACCCAAGGTCCAACTACGAGCTCAACAACTTAAATATACGCTATTGGAGCTGGAATTACCACGGCTGCTGGCACCAGACTTGCCCTCCAATTAATCCTCATTAAGGGATTTAGATTGTACTCATTCCAATTACCAGACTCAGTGAGCCCGGTATTGTTATTTATTGTCACTACCTCCTCGTGTCAGGATTGGGTAATTTGCGCGCGTGTTGCGCATCATTTAATTTCACATATTGCAAATACAAGGTGTATTATTATGATTCATGTTCAAAAAATTTTGACAAAGTTTTGTGTTGGTTGTCAACTGCCTAACGCAACCTCCTTCTTATTCGGTTTGTGGCCGGATTCTTCACTGGCTTAGACATACATATCTATATTTGAGTTCAACAGAGAGCAAAATACAACTAATAATCAATTTTCATTTCTTTCGTGGACACTATGCTGAAATAGGACGAAACATAGATTATTAGAGAAAAGTTTTGATGTGCATCTAGAAGCTGCAGAAATGTCGAGAACAAGTTCAAATGCAAGATTCAGTACATTGAATCTCATATACCGAAATATTGACTGGTAAAAAAAAGCTTGGATGGAGAAAGTTCTTTGAAATTAGTAAGTACTGATGAAGAATCCAAACCAAATTATACACCTACCACTAACAGGCATCAGTAGCAAGCCCAACATTCAGTCATTCTGAAGGCATAACTCATTGACTGGTTGAACTGATAATATGTAAAACTCGACAAAGTAATAGCATGTCCTTATTCGCATCACAGAAAAGAATCTCAAGATTACACTTAGTGTTTGTTGGTGTCTTACCTTGGACCGGTTTCAACAGACCATTTTCCTTCAAACTTCTTAAAATCCCCATCAACCATCGAGAACTGAAGCTCGCGCCCATTTGCCTAATCACATAAACCCATTAAACCTCATCACTGACTGACTACAATGAATCACATTTTGCATAAACTCAGACAATTTGTTCTGTACAACTTTCCTAGTTAGAATAATGTAACATCAACTACAAATTTCGCATACTCTTACCAAATCCGGAAACTCCTGAAGATCCAAAACAACCCGCGCCTCAATGTGCCAATACAAAGCACGCTGCAACCCCCTCTGCTCCAGCCATATCCTCCCCTTGAACGGACAATCAATTCTCCCACTGCACCAAAACAAAACAAAACAAAACAAATGACCAAATAAAGCATGTGCATTGCACGTGCTAACAATTAACAAACTAGTCTATGTTTTTTTACCTGTAAACAAGATTGGGGATGAAATCGGCGAGCCTCTCGTAATCCGTGAGAACATTCCAGACAGCGTCCACGTCAGCGTCGACCAATATCCGAGCTTTGATCCGCCTTTCCCGCCACGACACCACGTCCACCGCGCAATGCACGTGCCGCTCCTCCTCCTCCGCCTCGTTCTCCTTCCTCCGGTTCTTCTTCGACTTCCTCTGGGCCGCTTGGGGCTTCCAATTGAAATCGCAAATCGAGGTGGGTGAGAGGGAGACCCTGGGTTTCGAGAAGGCGATGGAAGGGGGAGAGAGAGATCCAAGGGTTTTGCGCGAGTTGATATGGAGTAAGAAGCGGGTCGGATTTTGAGGGGAGAGGGTATTCATCGGATTTGAGGAACAAGTAGTGAGGACTTCCAACTGAACTTCGAGAATCTTATAGTTTAGTTTAGTTTTTTTTTTTTTTAAATAAAATTTTTGGAACAATTTTTTTTGGGTTTTGATTTTGAGTGGCTGGTGTTGAAGAAGAGGCGGGAAGGTAGAACAGAGAGCTGGATGGATTACAGTCACGGCTGACGTGGCAGCCGTTGTGCCTCAAACTCGCATCAGTGTTGGATTTAGATAAGTGGGCCGTGCTTTTCTTTCCCAAAAGATTGGGCCCGTATGATGGAACCTTTTAACTCTCAATTCTCTCCTATAATTCTTACTAGTATAACCTTATCTAATATTTTGCATAAGTGTACACATTTTTTCAAAAAAAATAATAAAATAACTAAAATTGTTTTTTGAAAAAATATCTAATAACATCTATAAAATATTGTACTGTTTCGTTAAGTTCTCTTTAATGAAGCGATGACTTAGTCATCTTTTTATCAAAGGAAAAAAAAAAAAAAAAAAAATTCTATAGAATATTCAATACTTTTTAAGTTTTTGATTGAGTGTTAGGAATCCAGATCAAAATTTGAATTGAGAAAGAATGTAGGGTTGCCTCCTATGTTTAGTGTTTACCCTCATTTTTTGTTTTAAAAATAGAACAAAGGAGAAATTTTCTTTTAAAAAAATGTTCTTAGCATAATATATTATATTAATATATATAGAATAGAAGGAGAATAGTTTTGAAAGCTATTTCTTTATCTTTTTGTTAGAAGTACTTTTACTTTTGGAATTTCACTATTAACTCCTAACTTTTTAATAATTCATATTAGGTAATTGATTACAGTACCCCACATTTTACTATTTGGATAATAACAATATATTTGGAAGATGCACAAATTATAATGTAATAGAATTAAAAATAGTGTATCTATTTTACTTATCAGTGTTAGGACACTCTGTGTAATACTCTCAATTTATTGTACGGGTAATAATAGTACTTTTTGATAATGGACAATGGTAAATAAGGCTGTAAATCGGACCGGACGGGACCGGACAGTCATATGTTCAAGCTCGGACCGAATTTTTACTCGGACGGACTTATGTCAGGCTCGGTCCGAGCCGGCTCGGTCCAGGTCGGACAAAATTTGTATAGTCCGGACTCGGTTCGGTAAAGCATCGACCACAATAATACTCGAACGGACTTATGTCCAGCTCAGACTCGGTAAAACATCGGACCTAATAATTTGTTCATGTTCGGTTCGTATAACAGTTCGGACGGTCCACGGTCGGGCCATTTCTTGAGCCAGACTCAGACGGACGACGGACCGTCCTGTTCATTTTACACCCCTAATGCTAAGATTAGCACATCTAAAATATAAATAAAGATCTATTATTTTCTTCTCATGTACATATTTTCGTCGCTACTTATTTACCAATTTTCTTATTCTATTGCAGTTTATATACTATATATTTTTCTTATATATTGCTCAAGTGTTATTTCTTAATCAAGTAAACACTAATTCCTAAAAAGACTAGAGATAAAAGCACGTAACTTCCAATGAAAAAATACACTAAATAAAATTTGCTTAGATCAGGGGTAAAAGTGCAAAAAACACAAATAATTTTTTTAAAAAAAAAATGAATTGCATCCGGAATCGAACGAGTGACCTCCTACTTTTCCTCTCATTTTTTCTTTTTAAAATGGAAAAATGAGAAAAATCCCGGTTAAAAGTGGTTTGGCATAATTGTATCTATATCTTATACTAATAGGAGAGATAGTCTAACCCTCTCTCCTTTCTCTATTTTGAAATAAAAAAAAAGATGAAAGTAAGAAATCATATTTAACTATTACCTGCACTACGAATGATTTTGATTAAAAATTAAAAACTCCAATTCCTCAAATAAGTCTCTTCCCCTCTCACTTTCTCAATCTCAAAATCACGGTCCCCCCCCCCCCCCCCCCCCCCCCCCCCCCCCCCCAATATTCAATTATCTAACATTATGGTTTGGTAGTGATTTCCTAAACCATCTGCTTATGTGAGGATGATAATAAATATTTCAGTAATTACGGTAGAAATAATATTCATAAATTTCTCCCAATTCTCTCACATTTTTTTGAGAGTTCTATATAATTTTATGAATACTCATAACTATTTTAGGGTATACAATTTGCACAGGGGTGGTATGCAATTTGCACAGGGGTAGCACTAGTATATTGTGTAGAAGACTAGCAGTACAGACTAACTAATAATTCTTCTTACGAGACCACTATGGTACTATACTATATATGCTATTACTATGAGGAATCTAGGACTGAACATTCAACTTTACTCCTTGAACGTCAAGTACGAGTCACCAGAGTGGAGCCACAGTGTTGCTAGAGTGTCATAGATGTCCAACAATGATTAGAAAGAAAAGTATGGTAGTATTATATTAGGATCCACAATACAGAGAGATTTGATCTCATGCCTCAAGGAGTCATACAAATTTAGCATTTAGGGCAAAAGCAGGAACTGACAAACAAGAGGCAAGGGACTGCATGCGTGCTTATGGGAACTTGAAAAGATGGTAGTTTGACCTGTGAACAAGAGAACGCAGGTGACGAGAACAAAACTTGCATATGATACTATCGCTTACTCCTAATTTGAACTGACCTAAATTGGAAGTAACAAATAAGTAATAAAAAGAACCAGTATAACCATCAGAAAGGATTCGAAGCTTGTTGCAGTACTGACAAAGTATGCAGAAAAGCTCAGAACAGAGAACATGTAACAACTCATGGTTCAAAATATATTCTGTAATCAAGGCTCTGTCTCTCACGAAATAGCCAACAGCAGGTTTCTGTGCAAAACGCCTATATGAACAACCTTGCACAAGTCAGGTAACAATTCGGAAACAATTGTTTAGGTACAAGAGATGGCTGAAGTAACCCTAACATATGTTAGGATCGTGAGAAAAACAACAGAGATAAATTTGAGAAGAAAACAACACAAATATTATTTCTCAATCTTAAAAGATTTACAAAAAAACTCTCAGTACTTTATAAGCTCTCTGTGGCTATCAATCTCTATTTTTCTCTTCAGTTGAGTGTGTCTTTATAGGAGGGGAAGAGACACCATGCTTCGGAAGATACACCATGCTTCGGAAAAGACACCATGCTTCGGAATGCTTGCACCAAACGTTGTCATGCATCAGCATGCACCAAACGTTGCATGCATGAGTGCATGCTCTTTTGTGGCGGGACCTACAATTCTCCCCCTCACGCCACATCTGCACCAATCGTCATCTCTCATCCATTCCAGTTATGTCTCTGCATAACTCTAGTTTCTCCCGAGACACAATCTTTGTCAACATGTCTGCTGGATTCTCCTTCGTGTGGATCTTCATCAGTTTCAACAATTGTTGATCCATCACCTCGCGTATCCAGTGATAGCGAATATCAATATGTTTTGTTCGGGAATGGTACATTGAATTCTTGCTCAAATCCAGAGCACTCTGACTGTCACAATGTACCTTGTAGTCATTCTGCTTGATCCCGAGTTCTTGTAGAAATCGCTTTAACCACAACATCTCTTTGCCAGCTTCAGCGGCAGCAATGTACTCTGCTTCTGTCGTAGATAGTGCAACGCACTTCTGCAACCTTGACTGTCATGACACAGCTCCCCCTGCAAAAGTGTAGATAAAACCAGAAGTCGATTTTCTACCATCAAGATCTCCGGCCATATCTGCATTTGTATAGCCTTCCAAAACCGGATCAGCTCCCCCGTAACACAAACATATCTTTGAAGTACCCTTAAGATACCTGAGAATCCACTTAACAGCCTCCCAATGCTCATTTCCAGGATTGGAGAGAAATCTGCTTGCCACACCCACTGCATGTGCAATATCCGGCCTCGTACACACCATTGCATACATCAGACTTCCAACCGCTGAAGAATAAGGCACAACTTCCATTTCCTCGATCTCTTTCCTGGATGAGGGACACGAACTCTTGCTCAACTTGAAATGATTAGCCAGTGAGATGCTAACTGGCTTGGCACCCTCCATGTTGAATCGCTTGATCACCCGTTCAACATATTTCTCTTGAGATAACCACAATCTTCGGGCCTTTCTGTTTCGAGAGATGTTCATACCTAAAATCTGCTGAGCTGGCCCAAGGTCCTTCATATCAAAGACCTTAGCTAGGCAATTAAAATCGATTTTTTGAACTAATCGGTCTAGGAGCGATTAGTGATTAATCGGTTAATCGGAAAATAATCGGGGATTAATCGAAAAATCGTTATATATATATATATATATATATAAGTGAAAAAAGATATATCCTCATTATGTAGTAATCCTAAATCCTAACATAAAATTATTATGAGATTATCAAATGGGGACATTTAGTTATAAAGAAAAAGAAGAAAGTACGTGGTTTGAACCGAGTTTGGATTCTAGATGTGGGTTGGGTCAAGTTTGCTGGTCGGTTCCATCAAATAAAAACAATCAGGGAGGTAGAGCAGCGCGAGCAGCAAGTGGAGGAGGAGGTGTAACAGATGCGGGTCGGATCAATTATGTGACGGCGGGTCGGGTTTGGGTTTGCTATGGAAGAAGAAGAGAATCAGTTTGAGTTTGGGTTTGCGCGAGAAAGAAGAAGACAGCGGCGACATGTCGAGTTTAAGTTTGCGCGAGGACCACAAGGGGTTTGGATTTTGGATTTGAATTTGAGTTTGTGCCGGATTGAGCCCAAATAATGCAAACGAGCATGAAAATTAGAGGATGAGATTTAATCGGTTAATCGGCCACTTAAAATCGACCGATTAACCACTAATCGGCCGATTATACCCGATTAAATCGCTAACTATTAAAATATTATAAATCGCTAAAAAAATAATCGCTTAGCCTCCGATTAGCGATTAATCGGGGATTAATCGGGTGTAATCGGGGATTTTAACTGCTTAGGACCTTAGAGAGTTCTATCTTCAGCTGTCTGATCTTCACTGTATCTTGTCCGACGACCAACATGTCATCGACATATAGTAACAGTGCAATGAAATTTCCATCAGGGGACCTTTGAATGTAGACGCATTGATCTGCAGCAGTCCTCTTGTAGCCTTGACTCACCATGAATGAATCAAACTTCTTGTACCATTGCCTTGGTGCTTGCTTGAGGCCATACAAACTCTTCTTCAGCTTACATACGAGATTCTCTTTCCCTGGAACCTCGTATCCCTCTGGCTGCTCCATGTAAATTTCTTCATGCAGATCACCGTGAAGAAATGCAGTCTTCACATCCATTTGTTCAAGCTCCAAGTCTAGGCTAGCTGCTAATCCGAGCATGACTCGGATTGAAGTCATCTTTACAACTGGAGAAAAAATCTCACCAAAATCGAGGCCTTTCTTCTGAAGGAATCCTTTGACCACTAGCCGAGCTTTGTGCTTCACCACCTTTCCGCTGCCATCTTTCTTGAGCTTGAATACCCACTTGTTCTTTAGTGCCTTCTTCCCTCCTGGAAGCTTAACCAAATCGTAGGTTTGGTTCTTCTCTAAAGAGTCCATCTCATCCCGCATAGCGTGCAGCTAGTTGTCTTTGTCTGGATGAGACAATACTTCCGGGAAATTCTCTGGCTCCCCTTCATCAGTAAGAAGAATGTACTCTGATTCTGGATATTTAGTAGACGGAACATGGCCTCTTTCAGATTTACGTAGTTGAGGCTCACTCGTCTCAGGCGGTGTATCATTATCTTGTACTGGTTCTGCAGCTGTGAAAGGTTGCGGCTCCCCAGGCTCATCAATCCCTTCTTCCTCCTCCTCTGGTTTTGCTTCTAGTTCTTGATCAGACACATCATCATCTGCGGCAGCTTGTACTGGTACTGTATCTGGAACAAAGTCCTGAGACTGACAGGACTTTCAGCAATTGTAGGCTTTTCAGTGTCCCCATATGTCTGATTTTCATGAAACACCACGTCTCTACTTCTGATGGGCTTCTTCGTCTTTAGATCCCATAGCCTGTATCCAAACTCCTCGTCTCCATAGCCTATGAAAATGCATGGAGTGGTTCTCGCATTGAGCTTCTGCCTGAGCTCCTTTGAGACATGTGCATAAGCCAGACATCCAAATGTCCTCAGGTGAGAGTAGGAGGGGTTTTTGCCGGTCCATTTCTTCTCCGGGATGTTGAAATTCAGCGGGACTGATGGAGAACGATTGATCAAGTAGCAGGCGGTGCGAACAGCTTCTCCCCAAAATGGCTTTGGCAGCTTTGCTGTGCTGAGCATACTTCTCCCCAAAATGGCTTTGGCAGCTTTGCTGTGCTGAGCATACTTCTGACTCTTTCCATGATTGTTCGGTTCATTCTTTCTGCTACCCCATTGTGTTGCGGGGTACGTGGAACCGTCTTCTCGTGCCGAATGCCCTGACTCTTGCAATAGGCATCAAAACTCCTGGATGTATACTCGCCTCCGTTATCTGAGCGAAGGCACTTCAGCTTCTTCCCCATTTCACGCTCTACCATGGCATGAAATGATTTGAAGATTTCCAAGACCTGATCTTTTGTCTTCAGAAAATACACCCACACCTTCCGAGAAGCATCATCAATAAATGTCAGAAAGTATTTGTTACCGCCTAGCGACTCCACCTCCATGGGACCGCAAACATCAGAATGTATCAGACTGAGCAACTCTGATTTTCTTGTCGAAGAGGAACTAAAAGAGACTCTTCGCTGCTTGCCAAATAAACAGCTGCTGCAAGGTTGAAGCTCTGCATTCTTGGTAATGGAGATAAGATTTTCCTTCATCAACGTTGATAAACCTTTCTCACTCATGTGACCGAGTCTCTGGTGCCATAGTTTCTGCGAAGCTTCATGTTCAACAATATTGAGACTCTCCACATTGATCTTCACATGAGTCTTGTACAAAGTGCTGCAGAGATGTCCACGAGCGATCACCATTACACCTTTCAGCATCCTCCACGAGCCATTGCAAAAACGGTTATCATAGCCCTTTTCATCTAGGGCTCTCACCGAAAGAAGATTTTGTCGAAGTTCAGGTACATGGCGAACATCCTGCAGTGTGATTGTGCACCCGGCATCAGTCTGCATCCGAACGTCACCAATTCCGACAATCTTAGCAAAGCTAGAATTGCCTATCCTCACCGAGCCAAAGTCTCCAGCTTTGTACGTCGTGAAGATGTCCTTTCGAGGAGTGGCATGGCAAGATGCTGCAGTATCTACCACCCATTCTACGCCCTGATTCGACACATGGAGGCATGTCTCATCCACATGAGAGCAAAGAGCCACATCTTCTAGTACTGTGACTTGTGCATCTCCTTCCTTCTTTGGTTGTGACCTTCCCTGACCGCCTTGCTTTTGTAACTTCCAACAATTTCTTTTCATGTGGCCTGGTTTGCCACAGTAATGGCAGTTGTATGCAGGCCTCCTCCCATCACTTGATTTGCCTCTCGATCTGCCTCTGCTTTGGCTCCTGCCTCGATCTTCCTCTCGCTGTCTCCCACGGACTTCTGTGACGCAGGCTTGTGCTTCTGTGCCAACGTCCTTTCTTCGAGCTTCCTCATTGAATAGGGCATCCTTAACCATAGACATGGTAAGATTGCCAGTCGAAGCCGAGTTGCTGAGGGAGACCACCAATGTCTCCCAACTGTCTGGAAGAGAGCTGAGAAGTAGAAGTGCCTGTAACTCATCTTCAAGTGGTAACTCCACTGAAGATAGCTGATTCACCAGGCTCTGAAACTCGCTAGTGTGTTCTGCTACAGAAGATCCTCCCTGTAGCTTCAGGTTCACCAACCGTCTCATCAGCAGGACCTTATTTCGAGCTGTCTTGGCCTGGTACATATCCGCCAGCTTCTTCCAAAGGGCAAAAGCATCCGTCTCCTGGGCAACATGATGGAAGACACTGTGATCGATCCACTGTCGAATCTGACCGATCATTTTCCTGTTCATCTTCTTCCAGTCCGCCTCATTGGTAGCTTCAGGTCTCTCTCCCTTCTCCTCAATAGGATCAAAGAGATCTTTACAACTTAGGAGATCTTCCATCCGAGGTCTCCAAAGTGTATAGTTGGTGGCAGTAAGCTTGATCATGGCTCCAAATGATGATGATGATATTGATTCCTCCATCGACATCTTGATCTGCAAAGGCTTTTGGCACTCAACAACTCAACCTCGCTCTGATACCACTTGTTAGGATCGTGAGAAAAACAACAGAGATAAATTTGAGAAGAAAACAACACAAATATTATTTCTCAATCTTAAAAGATTTACAAAAAAACTCTCAATACTTTATAAGCTCTCTGTGGCTATCAATCTCTATTTTTCTCTTCAGTTGAGTGTGTCTTCAAATGAAGAAAATAGTGAGAATTTATAGGAGGAGAAGAGACACCATGCTTTCGAAGAGACACCATGCTTCGGAAAAGACACCATGCTTGCACCAAACGTTGTCATGCATCAGCATGCACCAAACGTTGCATGCATGAGTGCATGCTCTTTTGTGGCGGGACCTACAACATACAATGTCCAGCAATTTTACAATCAAACACAAGTTCTTTAAGCTCAAAATATTCAAGAAGATTCCACTATGCATAGTTCATAATCTCAGTGTTCTGAATCGAATCACACTAGTCGAGAATCCACGCAGTGCAATCTTAGAGAAGAAGTCATCAAATTCCTAGGCCATAACCCCTGGATATATCTGTCGTTCTTTTACAAAACACTCAGTTCAAGAAAGTTATGCTTCCCTTAAGCTGGATCATTACCTGTAAAATGAACCAAACACTACCTGGTTAGGATAAAAAACTTAAGACATGAAAATGCAGTGCAGAAAAGAAAGAAAAACAGGAAGTTTAATACTGGACCTCCGGGCCTGTTCCTCTGTGATCCCTGCTGAGAGAACATTCCCATAACAGATCTCAGAACATCTGAAACTTGCTCTGGTGTTTCATCAAAGTTGAAGCTCACATTTGCACCCGTTCTAATATCAGGCTCATCAACCCCCTCAGAATTGCCAGTTGCTGCTCTCTCGTGAGCCTGATTCCCTTGACCACTGGAAGCCATAGTCCTGAATACCTCAGTAAATTCTGTAGCAGTAGAAGCATTAAACGGAAATGACGAGAATTGGGTCCCATTGTTTGTCGAACCCGCTGCTTGTGAAGCCGTCCTGAACATGTTGGTGAACTCTGGAGGAATGGAACCACTAAATGTAGAAGAAGATGGGTTGTTATTGTTGTCGGATGACTCTGCAGATTGGGGTACTGTCCTGAAAATATTAGGAAACTCTGGAGGGAAGGAAAAAGAAAAGGATCCATGAGTTGTCCGGTTTGTTGATTCTCCTGGTTGTGGAGATGAGTCTTGTCCAAGATTAGACCCTGTGTTCTGTAAGTAGAAGGATAAAGCTAGCTAAGCTAATGTCTCCACATCAAAGTGCATAGATATTACTGACTAAACTCTTTAACTACTGAACATGAGTTCGAATGTGTAATCAGCTTAGCTACAATATAAACAGATACGTAAATGCCAAATTAAATGAGTTTTGCTCGTCATATAACTTTAATTGTGCTTCAGTGTCGAATATAGTTCCTTTTAACAAATAGGCTTTTTGAAGATGCCTACTCCTTTATGATAAGTGCCCCCTTTCTTGTGCATAAATCTTTCACTAAGGGAAGGTAGATGTCAGATAAAAGTTCTGAATGACAATTGTTGCTATATTTGCTAAGAACATATGATCTTCTTAAATCAAAATATTGAAGGTGATGAAAACATTTCCTTTGTAACAAAAAATGTGATTGTCGATAGATGGTACCTGACCAGATTCTGCTGGACGATGTTCCATCAGTTTCTGTTGAGTTACCTAAAATTTCAAAGGAAAATAATTACAGTACTGAAATATAAAGGTTAGAATACAGAAAGATAGAGGGAGGACATGGAATTGTGTGAGTACTGAATTACATAAAGGGAGAGAAAGAAAGGGCAGGGGGGGAACCATAAAAGATTGTTAAAAAAATAAAAATGGACAAACATAAAAGTTTAATATGCAATCTTATTTCCCCAAAAAAATTGCAATCCAAGTTTCTCATAAAGGAGCATACCCTAATGTTCTCTTTAACCGATTCATTATTTGGATCCAATTGCAAAGCTTCACATAAAGGAAAAAGGAGTTAGCATCTGAGTCTGTTTCAATTTTTAATCATTATAGATAGGTGATCAACACAAGAAACATAAGCAAAGACAGTGCATAACAGTAAGCTTAAGAAGCGAATAAGCAAATTAATGAGCTTTCAAATCACCCATTTCATCATACTAAAGGGGTTCATGAAATGCACAAAGCTCTCAGAGAAAAATGATGATTACTTAAATTTAGTAATCACACTTGCACATGTGTTGACGTGAAAACCAAGAAAGCAATATATCTGAATAATCATCAGCACTAATTACAGCAAACCCCCGTGTTTGCTCAAAAAACAGTTTTACTCTCAATGTATCGAAGTAACCTCTACCCCCAATACCTCTATGAATACCCAGAATAGCCTTTGCCTCTTATAAGTTAAACCTCTAACTTTTCACTAATGTTTGGTGGCTGGTGGGGGGCTGGCGGCAGTGAGCAGCGACCTGCAGCTGAAGAAATTTTACCTTGAATAACTCTTAAGTGGTACACGCAGATATTCAGCGGGAAAAAAAAGTGATATACACAGATGGGGATGGGATACCACTATCGAATGAAGGATCTGATCATAATTATTTTTCTCCTCCCTTCATTGTCAAATAACTGGACAAGAGTGATTTCGGGGTTCAGGATGGACATTACCAAAGATGGAAGAGGCGGAAGCTAGAAAATTTTGGGCTTAGCGTTTAATTTTGGTGAAGGGGAAAAGGGAGAGAGATTTGTATCTTCGGGAAAAATTCATAAGTTCACATGAGCCTCTGATGAATGGCAGCAGACATCATGGAGGATTACTGATCTTAAGGAGTTTTATAGCCCCAGCCCATGAGCGTAAGATATTTGAAACCACCACGTGTATATATGATTTTTATTTCCAACAATTTATTCCAATCCACGTGTTCTAAAATGGTCTTTTCATCCTCTTTAAAACCTATCAATCATCTTAAATGACAGATAGACTGGTTTATGCTCGTTCTTTTACCTCTCTCTCTCTCTCTCTCTCTCTCTCTCTCTCTCTCTCTCTCTCTCTCTTCCGTTTCTTTTCCTGTGGTGGTGGTGGGCTAGGAAGCATGGATACTTCCACATGGGTGACGTACCCGTGTCGGGTGCATATCGGGTGCCGATACTCCTTGGGTACTCTCGAATGCGAATTTTTTGCAGTGCTAGGCCACTTTTTGAAACTATTTGCGATTTTGGGCCACAACCCAAACTATTAGCATTTTTAGCTAGTTAGTGCCACGTCAGCAGCGGCCGCTATTGGAAATAGCAGCCTCTTCATAGCGACCAACACATTGGACTCCCACACTTGGCAGATGATAGAGGGAATTGTATAATTGCAAACCACCTGATATAACTGAGGTCGCTATTGTCAATAGCGGCCTTGGATAACTAAGATCGCTATTCCCAATAGTGACCTTAGGTGGGACTAAAACAGATTGGGCCAACCTGTGGTCGCTATTGGGAATAGCGGCCTTAGTTATACAAGGTCGCTATTGACAATAGCGACCTCAGTTACACCAAGTCGTGTCTATTATACAATATCCTCTCTATAAGCTGACAATGGTAGGAGGTCGCTATAAAGAGGCCGTTATTCCCAATAGCGGCCGCTGCTGACGTGGCACTGGCTAGCTAAAAATGCTAATAGTTTGGGTTGTGGCCCAAAATCGCAAATAGTTTCAAAAAGTGGCCTAGCACTGCAAAAAACTCCTCGAATGCGTACCCAAGGAGCACCCAATTTTTTAAATGCATTTTTCACAACTTTTAGACATAATTATATTTAGATAAATGCATGGGGTCCTAGAGTAATTTCAAAAGTTTGTTATTTACAATTATGTTCAAACACAAAACAAGACTACCCAAAGATTTGATAGTTAGATTATAATTTCTTTTCTCTAAAATGCTCATAATTATAATGTATTCTTATAGTTCTATGAAATGGTTTAAATGTTTGCATTTTTAATAAGAAAAATATTTTTATATCTATAAATATAATATAAGTTATTTTATATTTACGTACCCACCAACGCACCCGTATCCTATTTTTTGTAAAATCACGTACCCCCGTACCTGTGTCGTGTCGTATCCGTACCCGTGCTTCATAGGGGAGGGGGCGATACTGAGAGCTTTAACTCTTGATAATATCAAAAATATTAGACAGAGCATATCACATATCAACACAGTCAAGGTCAAAAATTGAAACTTGGATAAAGCAAAAAAAAATAATACCTTTCAAGAAGCCTTCAGTTAGAGCATCATGGTAATTTCCTTGTCCAAAGTAAGCATGACCGAAGCGGCTATATGCCTTGCTATAATTTGGATCAATTTCGATTGACTTCATGCAGTCATGAATTGCTTCGGTATACCTCTGCATGTGGGTAAATGCAGCAGCCCTGCAAAACAAGTTTCAACCTACATAATAATGCTTTTGTAATCAGGAACAAATAACTATTTCCTGAGCTATCAGGTCTAGTAAAAATATGTTAGGAAATAGTTGCTTTTGCAACAAGAAAATTATAGGGTTTGATGTTATAACTTTTGACATGATACTAATAAACTAAGAACTCTACAAGGATATCCCTCTTCATTCTCAAGTTGATATTTGCTGACCCCAACTAGTTGGGAAAAAGGCTTTGTTGTTGTATTCTCAAGTTGATATTTCCTGTTCTGATAACCTCATTGTGGCCAATTCTTGTCTAGGGGGTTCATTTGCTGATGTTTCTGATCCTGTGGATATGATGGACTATGATTCTTCTCCTATTCCTCTATCCATTTGTTATCCCCAATCTGATGAAGCCATTCCTTATCCTCATGATTCTAATAACCCTTTCTCTGTGCTTCACAATTTGGATGAAGGAACTTCTACTCATATTTATAGAAGGAAAAGGAGTATGAAAGAAAAAGATCCTATGCTGCGTAGAAGAAGCTTAAGGGTTGGCAACAAAGGTGATGCAGATCAACCTATTATGGAAAAAGTTACGCTTATTGCTAAGATCAGAAATCTTGAAACTTCTGCTCCTATGATTCGTTCTTCTGCTTCTCCTGAAGGTACCCAACTTGGTTCTATTTTTATATGTCACTTTGATAGCTTTAGTTCTTCCGACTAAGTAGTTTTCCTAAAATGATTGACCTGAAGGCTTTCTCTCGTGATGATTTTTACAACTTAGTTAATCTGGAAAAAAACTAGAGGGGATTCTACCTGTTTTAAATGAATATTTTATCTTGGAACATCAGAGG
This sequence comes from Hemerocallis citrina, assembly GCA_017893485.1. Lineage (NCBI taxonomy): Eukaryota > Viridiplantae > Streptophyta > Magnoliopsida > Asparagales > Asphodelaceae > Hemerocallis > Hemerocallis citrina. The sequence continues at coordinate 128,005,740 of CM030362.1, forward strand.
TTTAGGTGACTATTTTGATATTATCAACTCTTCCCATTGTGACATTATTGTTATTCAAGAAACTAAAATTTCTTCTCCTTTAAATAATCTGGAAAAAAACTAGAGGGGATTCTACTTGTTTTTAAATGAATATTTTATCTTGGAACATCAGAGGTTTAGGTGACTATTTTGATATTATCAACTCTTCCCATTGTGACATTATTGTTATTCAAGAAACTAAAATTTCTTCTCCTCCTTTATTTAAAGCTTTGGGAGACTTTATTATTACTGAATGGATATATCTCAATTCTGTTGGTGCTTTAGGTGGTATGCTTATTGGTTTTAAAGATAATATGTTTAAGTGTTTGAATGTTATTAAAAAGAAAATTTTTTCTTGCTTTATAACTAGAATGTACCACCTTCAATTGCAATCTTCTTTTTATCTATTTATGGCTCTTGTGTGAATGATCTGAAAGAGAAATTTTGGAAAGAATTCATTGACTGGAATAATCTTTTATCTGGCTGGGCTATTTTGTAGGGAGATTTTAATTCTTATCTGAGAAAAGTAGGTACAACTTTAATAGAAGTGATTCTGATAATTTTAATAATGTGATTAGAGATTTATGTCTACTTGATTATCCCATTTGTGGTAAGAGGTTTACTTGCTATAATAAAAGAACGATTCCTAGTTTTGCTAAATTGGATAGATTTTTTGTTTCACAAGAATGAAACAATTATTTTCATCTTTTTTGTGTTAAAGCTTGTACTAATATTATTTCCGAACATGTTCCTATTATCTTGTCTACTAATTCCTCCTCCTAAATTTCTCAATTTTAAATTTGAAAAATTCTGGTTAGAAGATCCTCCCTTTTCTAATATGATTTTTGATTGTATCTTTAATGTAAATTCTTTTTCTTCTACTCTTCTTCTCCTGGGATATGTAGACTTCTTTCTAAATTCAAACATATCAAGTATAATTGCAAATTTTGGAGAAGAGATAAATTGGAAATCTTAATGAAAAAAAGAATATTCTGAAAGAGATTTCTCATATTGATTGTTTGGAAGAGACTTTACCCTTGCCAATGTCTCCCCGTAATAGAATGTTAGAACTTCAAAAAGAATATTACATATATTGAATATGGAAAAGATTAAATGGTTTCAATGAGCTACAATTAAATGGTTAACTCTTGGTGATGGTAATATTAAATTTTTCCATAATTATGCTTCCCATAGGAGAAGATGTAACACTATTACTTCTATTCATACTGCTAATGGTGACATTTCTCATATTTCTTTGATTCATTCAGAATTTTTCAAGTTTCACAAAAATTTAATGGGTCATTCTGGCACCACTTCTCTTAATGTTAATTGGGAGGATTTATATCCCATTGATTCTAGACAAGATTTGTCCTCGCTTGAACTTCCCTTAACTGAAGAAGAGATTTTTAATGCCATTAATGATCTCCCTGTTGATTCTGCTCCTGGCCCTGACGGTATTCCTACTTTTTTGTACAAACATTTCTGGAACAACCTGAAGGATGATTTAATGGGTATTTTTGAAGAACTTTTTAATAATTCTCTTTACTTTAGTAGAATCAACTATGCTTATATTACTCTTATTCCTAAAGTTCCTGGTGCCAATAAAGTTCATAAATTTAGACCTATTAGTCTTCTTAATGTTATCTTTAAAATTCTTATGAAAGTTCTTGCCAATAGACTGGCTAATGTGATTGGTAATCTGGTTGATATTACCCAATCTGGCTTTATCAAAGATAGGTTTATTTTAGACAGTGTGGCTGATGCTCAAGAAGTAATTCATTCCATTCACCTTGAGAAAAAAAAAAGGCATTTTAGTAAAACTTGATTTTGAAAAAGCCTATGATAGGGTTAATTGGAAGTTTCTTAAACTTATTTTACTAGCTAGTAGTTTTGGTGATAAGTGGATTAATTGGATTCTTTTCTAGCCTTGCTTCTGATACATCATCTATGCTTGTTAATAATGTTGAAGGTAAAAATTTATGTGTAAACGAGGCCTTAGACATCCATTCACCTTGGAAAAAAAAAGGCATTTTACTAAAACTTGATTTTGAAAAAGCCTATGATAGGGTTAATTGGAAGTTTCTTAAACTTATTTTACTAGCTAGCAGTTTTGGTGATAAGTGGATTAATTGGATTCTTTTCTAGCCTTGCTTCTGATACATCATCTATGCTTGTTAATAATGTTGAAGGTAAAAATTTATGTGTAAACGAGGCCTTAGACAAGGTGATCCTATCTCCCCTCTTCTGTTTGTTCTTATTGCAGATGTTTTCAATAGAATGTTAACTTTAGCATGGGATAATAATCTTATTGAAGGTCTTAGTAGCTTCCCCTCTTTTAAAGGAATTCTTAATTTACAATATGCCGATGATACTATTCTATTCTCTAGTTGTGATGGTGTTAAATTAAGAAATCTTAAATTGATCCATTACTGTTTTGAAAGTATCGCTGGTACGAAAAATTAATTTTTCAAAATCATCATCTATTTGGATAGAAGGTGATATTAATAGACAATTTGAAATCTCTGTTTTTTTAAATTGTCCTAGAGGTAACTGATATGGCTAAAATTAGGATTAAATCGGGACCGTTCAAATTGACCACGAATCTTATAGCTCTCAGGGGTAAAACGGTAATTTCACCTATAAACGGGTCTGAAATGAAAATTGGATATTTCTTCAAAGCCCAATAACCCATAAACGGATTTGTCCTACTGGATATGGATAGCAACCCGTTACAAACCAACCCAGATGAATAAAGAGTAATTCAAATTCATGGTTATCTCTGTGAAACGATTTAAACTCTACATCTTATCTATAAACATCAGGAAGTATAGATTTATACTTATGTCGAAATGGGTCCCTAAGGCGACAATAAATACTCCTCTCTCCCCACCGTAACAAGGTAATCAATTTTTTTCTACATACAGCTCATTCATAATCTTCCTGATTACTGACAAGAGCGTCGGAGGGTTCGTCGCCAGGATCCATCCCGGTGTATCGAACTTTTTTGCAGGTCAGCAGCAGCGGCAAGAAATCAGTCAAATGCAGATAAAAGTCAACATGTTTGTTTTATTCGTTTCTCCAAGAATCCACAAATTCATCTGTTTGCTCCCACACCAAAATCAGCAGCAACAGATTGGCACCGTCTATGGGAAACGAAAAAGCAATCCAACCTAACTTCATCAATGAGAGTAGTTTCAAGCCATACATCCGAAAGAGAAGGGGAAGGCAGTGGTCTCCAGCCGAAGAACCACTCTTCCTCCTCCAGTTCAATATGTTCTTCCTCAACAGCCTCCTCCTTAACAGGCCCCTCCAGGATCTCGGGGGCTGCCCAAGGGTGCTCTCATCGGAGTCGTCCAAAGCAACATCCTCTTCGTGACTATGTCGCGGTCCACAATCCTTCAGTTGACTCTATAGCTTCTCAAAGCCCTCCCGAGAAGGATCTCCGTCAAGTGATTGCCAACCGCCTAAAAGGGACCGACCTCCGAACTCGCCTAAATGGATGGCGAGCCCTTGGGGGAGTCCATCAACCTGAGCACCCAGGGGTCTCAAGAGTCCGGACCCCCGCAGACCGAGGACCAGAAGATCCCCTCCCCCGATGTAGCAGAGAGAGTCCCCTCCACGTCGTCAGCGGAGAAGTCATACTCCAATAAGCCGAGCCACACCTAGGGACCGCCAAGCTGAAGGGGCACCAGTCACAAGGGCGGAGTTCCAGAATTTTCAAGAAACCGTTCTGCGGCCCCTCAATGTTGCTCCCAACCACGAGCAACGGGCACCTAGTCCTCAACCTGCCCCAAGCCATCACCACCGCACTCCCAATCCCCTTTCGCATGAGAAAGAGTCTCGAGGCTCGGCAAGATATGACCGAAGGGAAGACTCGGTCTACAGCCGTCTTCACGAGATGGAGAGGCACATTGGCCGACTTGACAGAGGAGAGGAGCAACGGGCGAGGAATTTCCGTCCGAGCAGGCCTCCGTTCTCCCGGGCCATCATGGAAGCCCCGGTTCCGAAAAATTTCAAGCCCCCTAACTTTGAGTCATACAACGGGGAGTCAGACCCCGCCGACCACATCGAGAGTTTTAAAACTCTCATGATGATCCGTCAGGCGTCGGATGCGCTCCTTTGCAAAACCTTCCCTGCCACGCTGAAGGGGCCTGCGAGAGAATGATACTCTTGACTCGCCCTGGCCTCCATCTTCTTCTTCGATCAGTTCGAAGGGCTCTTCCTTACTCATTTCGTGAGTAGCTGCCGGGCCGAAAAAACAAGTGCATCTTTGGTGACCCTCAGCCAAAGAAAGGGTGAACGCCTAAGAGATTACGTTCGGCGCCTCACCGCCGAAGCCCGGTCTATTCCTCTCTCAACCAATTAGTAGCCTCGGCGGCATTCGGGCACAACGTCACTAATGTCGACCTCAAGGCGTCCCTTGCCAAGAAGCCTCCTCGAGACTTCTCAGAACTCCTGCTTAGAAGTGAGAAGTACATCCGAGTGGAAGAGGCTCTCAATCCCCCCTCCCATCTTGAGGAACCATTTTCCGGGAACAAACAGAAGAATACGAGCGAAGAAGAGTCCCAGAAATTCAAGAGGGACAACAATGGCCAACGCCGCCCAGCTCCTCGTTTTGAGAAGTTCAAACCCCTCAATGCTAGCATATCAATGGTTCTTATGGAGGTGGACAAGGAAGAGCTAATCCACGCTCCTCCTAGGATGAATACCCCTGGCAAGAAAAGGAACAGGGATAAGTAGTGCCGTTTTCACAGGGACCATGGCCACGACACAGATGATTGTCGGGCTATCAAAGAGGATATCAAAAAACTCATACAACGGGGATACCTGACCAAGTTCGTCCGAAAAGACGAGACCGATCTTCTACCCCGAGGAACCTACAAACAAACAGAGAGGCCCGTCGGGTTCCAAGATTCCGAACCTGGGGCCATCCTCCACCTTATCCATGAAGGTCCAATGGGGGGAGAATCAAACTCCTCCTAAAAGGCCTTCACCCTATCGTAGAAGTAGGATTTCAGTTTCCAATAAGGTCAATGCTTGTAGCATGGCCAAAAAGCATGTAATAATGGCTCGTCCCATTGAAGCGGCCACTTAGTTCATCTCAATAAATCTTAGCTTTTTCTATTGAAAATTATTGCACTTGCCTCACTTCTATCTCTCTGAGTCACGTCTACGACTCATCAAACGGTAAGTTCGGAGCCCAACTTGTCCTACAGGGCTACTCCCACAACTTACCAAGCTCAAAAAATGGGTTTGGAGTCCAACACTTGGTTCGACGCCACTCTAGCCGCTTGCAAACAAGCAGGTGCGGAGCAGCTCACCATTCGAAATTGCTCCTACAACTCGTTAACCCTCTCAAACAACAAGTTTGGAGTCCAATACTTGGTTTGACGCCGCTTTAGCCGCTTGCAAACAAGCAAGTGCGAAGCAGCTCACCATTCGAAATTGCTCCTACAACTCGTTAACCCTCTCAAACAACAAGTTCGGAATCCAACACTTGGTTCGATGCCGCTTTAGCTACTTGCGAACGAGCGAGTACGAAATGGTTCACCGTTCGACATTGCTCCCACAACTGTTGAAACTCTCTTAAACAACAAGTTCGGAGCATAACTCTCTCCTAGAGTTGCACCTCAAACTTGCCTCCCAAACGGCTCTCTCCTAGAGCCTGGTGAAGCTCTTCGCGCCGCTCGCCTCCAAAGTGGACCTCTTCTCAACAAGTTCGGAGTACAACTCTCCCCTAGAGTTGCTCCTCAAACTTGTCTTCCAAACGGCTCTCCTAGAGCCTGGTGAAGCTCTTCGTGCCGCTCGCCTCCAAAGCGAACCTCTTCTCAACGAGTTCAGAGCATAACTCTCCCCTAGAGTTGCTCCTCAAACTCGTCTCCCAAATGGCTCTCCTAGAACCTGGTGAAGCTCTTCGCGCCGCTCACCTCCAAAGCGGACCTCTTCTCAACGAGTTCGGAGCACAACTCTCCCCTAGAGTTGCTCCTCAAACTTGTCTTCCAAACGGCTCTCTCCTAGAGCCTAGTGATGCTCTTCACTCCGCTCGCCTCCCGAGCGGCCTTCTTCTCAACGGGTTCGGAGCTCAACTCTCCCCTAGAGTTGCTCCTCAAACCCGTCTCCAAGAATGGATCTTCCCAAGAGTCATACAAAGCTCAACTCAACCATTGACTAGACAAAGCCTATCGTTCGCCATGTTCGCCAGCACGCGCCGAACAGACGTGTTTCTGAACGAAAAATGGGCAAAACACTGCTGACCAGTCAACCGCTTAAGAGCCACATGCCGCTCTCCTATCGTTCGCCACGATTCGCCAGCACGCGCCGAACAGACGTATTTCCGAACGAAAAATGAGCAAAACACTGTTGACCAGTCAACGGCTTAAGAGCCACGTGTCGCTCGCCTATCGTTCGCCACGATTCGCCAGCACGCACCGAACAGACGTGTTTCCGAACGAAAAATGGGCAAAACGTTGTTGACCAGTCAACGGCTTAAAAGCCAGGTGTCACTCGCCTATTGTTCGCCACGTTCGCCATGATCGCCAGCACGCGCCGAACAGATGCAGATCCGAATGAAAAATGAGAGAAAAACTCTTCTTCAAAATCTGCGCTCAAATCTGGATCAATGGCTCAGATTCGCACAACAAACAAAGAATAAAAAAAGAGGGGGGTTTTACTAAAGGGTTAACGGGTCGGGTTCGGACCCGTTTGAGGCCCAAACCCGCTACCCCTACTCCTCTTCTTCTCCTTCAGCTTTTCCCGCCAAAAGCTCGACAGGAGCTCCTTTAACCTCCATTCCTCTCCAAACTCCCTAGGCTGTCGAGCTTCGCTCTCCACAACGTCGAGCTCCCTCTTCTACCTCGAGCCACGACTAAGTCATCGTCACCCTCGTCACCATCAGACCCGTCGCCGAGCTCTCCACAACTCCAAGCTCGACCTCACTTTCACTCTCGTCGAGCTCCAAATCCTTCACCGTAGCTGTCGAGCTCCCCTTCACGAGCTCCACTCCTCAATCTTCGTCGAACCCAACACCTCCAAAACCGAGCTCCGAACTCCTCACCACGTTCGCCGCGCTCGCCCAACTCCCTCATCTTTCGTTCGTCGAGCTCACCCTCTCCATATTCGCCAAACTACTCCCCGTCGAACAACTCGTCATCGAGCTCGACCTCAACTTCGTACGCCAAGCTCGCCCCGTTCCCGAAAACCCACTTCGAGCTCCAGCACCACCTTCGCCATGCTCGACAAACTCACAGTGCTCGCCCAAACTACTCGCCAACTCCCCCTTCGCCGAGCTCACCTCCATTCCTCGCCAACCCCATGAGCTCCATCATCGAACTCCTCCAAACATCGTCGAGCTCTGCCTCCGAGCTCCGAACTCCTCGCCGAACTCCGAGCTCACCTCCATCCCTCGCCACCTCTGAGCACTGCGAGCTCTCCTCTCCACTGACGTCGAAGACGACGCCGAAGGAGGATGGAGATGAGTCGAAAGACGAATGAAGACGACGAGGGAGGGCGAAAGGCGAGGGAAGTCGAAGGCGGAAAAAAAACAGCTCGATGAGTCGTTCACCTCATGTGTCGAATAGAAGGGTTTCCGAACGTGAAAGGGGAAAAACTGTCGCTTTGCGATGCGCGCTCCCTGATCATGATCAACGCACAGGATTGTGCCACGTCATCAGGTATTTATTTATTTATTTATTTAATTGAATTAATTATTTAAAAATTCCAAAAAATTAATTTTAAAACGAAAAAATTAATTAAAATTTTCTAAAATTCAGAAAATAATTTTAAATTCTGAAAATAATAATTATTAAATTAGAATAATTAATTAAAATTTTTGATAATTAATTATTTAAATTCGGAAATTGAATAAAAAAATTCGGAAAATGATTAAAAAATGTGAAAAAAAAGAGAAAATCTGGAAAAATCACAAAAAAACCAGAAAAATCTGAGAATAATTTTGGGTATTTTACAAGCTCAGATTGTCATCGTTACACCTCGAGCAAGATCCAACTCCCTGAGAACTCCGATAAAATCTCGTACGCCATTAGAACAACAAAACTACTCTTCAAAGGTTGTTAAACTCAGTCTTTGGGAGTGGGGGACTCGTGATATGGCTAAAAATAGGATTAAATCAGGACCGTTCAAATCAGGCACGAATCTTATAGCTCTCAGGGGTAAAACGATAATTTCACCTATAAACGGGTCTAAAATAGGAACTGAATCTTTCTTCAAAGCCCAATAAGCCATAAACGGATCTGTCCTACTGGGTATGGGTAGTAACCCGTTACAAACCAACCCAGATGGATAAAGAGATTCAAATTCATGGTTATCTCTATGAAACGATTTAAACTCTACATCTTATCCAATAAACATCGGGAAGTAGAGATTTATCCTTATCTCGAAACAGGTCCCTAAGGCAACTATAAATACCCCTCTCCCCCACCGTAACAAGGTAATCAATTTTTTTTACATAAAGCTCTTTCATAATCTTCCTAATTACTGACAAGAGCGTCGAAGGGTTCGTCGCCGGAATCCATCCCGGTGTATCGAACTTTTTTGCAGGTCAACGGCAGCAGCAAGAAATCAGTCAAACGCCGATAAAAGTCAACAGGTTTGCTTTATTCGTTTCTCCAAGAATCCACAAATTCATCAGTTTGCTCCCACACCAAAATCAGCAACAACAGTAACTTTCCTTTATCATATCTGAGTATTCCTCTTAAGACTGGTAGCCTTCATAAATCTGACTGGAACCCTATTACTGAAAAAATAAAAAAGAGAACTCCTGGGCTGGTAGATCTTTATCTAGAGGTGGTAGATTGACTCTTATCAACTCTGTTCTATCATCTATTCCTCTTTACCTTCTTTCTTTTTTTTATGTTCCTGTTTGGTTTATTAAGAAGATTGAAAATATTAGGAGGGAATTTTCTGGACTAGGTTTTCTAATACCTCTGATTCTGGTAAATACCTGATGAATTGGAAAAGGGTTTGTATGGATAGACATGAAGGTAGTTTAGGTATTATTAACTTACGCAATCATAACATTGCTCTTCTAGGCAAATGACTTTGGAAAAATGTCAATTTTGAGAATATTACCTGGATTAGAGTTATTAAAAACAAATATTTCAGACGTAGAAATATCTGAGAAGACTGAGATTTCAATGGTAAACCTCTTATTTCTTCATCATTCTGGAAAGGTATTTGGAAGCTGCTGATTCTTTTAAATGTGGTATTCAAAAGATTTGTGGGGATGGTAAAACAGTTAGATTTTGGACTAATATTAGGATTGGTTATTGCTCTCCTCTTTTTGCTGCTTCTAACCCTAATGCTACTGTATTCTCTCTTTATCATACTAACAGTTATGGTAAAGTTTGGAACATTAGTTTTAGGAGATCTTTATCTCTTTCCTAATCTCATGAACTGAAGATCTTATTCATCTCATTAGCAATTATGATGATAGGAATGATTTTCGATGGAGATGGACTTCTTCTGGTTCCTTCACAGTTAAATTTTTTTTATACAAATTTCTTTACTCCGTTGGGGTTATTTGTCCTTTCTATAATATCATTTGGCAGAATATTGTCCCCTTAAAAGTAAGAATTTTGGTTTAGCTTACTATCAATAATAAATTACTTACTGTAGACAATCTTAATAAAAGAAATTTAGCTATTGGTAAGAAATGTGTTCTTTGCTATAATGGTGATGCAACAGCTCATCTTTTCATTGGATGCCATTTGTTAGGCATATTTGGATCATTTTAAAGGAAGCTTGGAAGATTAAAGGGTATCCTCCTCCTATAAAATCTTGGTGGAGTGTTTGGAGAAAAAAGAGAATTAAACCTAAATTAAGATTACAATGGGATATTTTAATGATGGCTATTATTTGGGTCATTTGGAAGGAACGTAACAATAGAGTTTTCATCTAAAAAAGTTCTAATATTGTCTCTATTCTAAACTCCATCTATTATTTTGCTTCTCTTTGGTCTGAGATTCTTCCTCCCTCTAAAAAGTTTTGATAGATTTTAATCCTATTAATATTGCTATTCACAATTTTATTCATGTTTTTTCAGTTTCAGATGGGAATACTCACTTGGGTTCGTCTACTGCAAATTCTTCAGCAACCACTATTCCTCTACCTACTGATGATCCTACTACTGCTAACTATCAGAATTCTAGTCATGTTCCTGTTGATGTCAATCCTGTGATCCAAGATGGTGTTTCTGAAGTTGCTGACACTCTTGTAGCTGATTCTAATATCATTTCTGTTGCGGTTAGTCGTAATGAGGGTGGGCTTGTTGTTGTTTTTGAAGCTGCTAACACTCTTGAAGCTAATTCTAATATCATGCCTGATGCGGTTATTCCTAATGAGGGTGGGATTGATGCTGCTGACGCTCTTGCTGTTGATCCTAATACCATACCTGATGTGGTTATTCTTGATGCGGGTGGCCTTGATGCTGTTGATGACAACTTTGTTGCTGGTCCTATTTCATCTACTTTGAACTCTATTGCTACCATGTCTGCTCATGAACAGGAGTATATTACAGGGATCCTTCTTGTTTCTTCTCTCCAGGCTGCTTATGAGAGAAATGAGGTTACTCATGAGGGAAATCCACTGGTGGTGATTGATCCTTGAAGTTGTCCTTTTTTATTTTCTACACTCTTTTGTATTTTGCTACTCTAGTACTTTTCTGTGCATTCTTGTTGCATTTTGTCTTTGAAGTCTTGTGCTTCTAGCACCACTCTGTGCTTTTGGTTACTTGGTTGTGAGACTTATTTCTGTGATGTTACATTTTGCTGGCTGGAATCCTCTAGGATTCTATCCTTTTATCAAAAGAAAAATAAAGTAAGAACTCTATAAAGTAAACAAACACTAGTACGAGAAGAACACATATCTTACGCACCTTTCATTTCTTCAAAATGACTACACAGGATATTTATATAAAAAATCAGGCCTAACATATTGAACTTCAGATTTACTGTTTCTTTTCTGTTCATTCTACACTTTGAAAAAAACACATATCCAACTCAATTTAAAAACAATATCAGCAGTCACCTGTACGTATTCGGTTTCTTCAAAATGACTACATTTTGAAAGATGCAGACTAGCACGGTACATCCAACGTATTTGTAAGGAAGAAATGATGGGAAGCAGAAACAATCAAAAACAACAATTATGTTTATTCAGCAGAACTTACACACTGAAGTATGCATAACATTATCTTGATATTACGGTTCTTTTTAGATGGAGTGTGCACTGTCTACTTCCCCAACCAAAAAGAGTTTTGTGTGATCCATGCTATTAACGGAATCTGCTCCCAATTCCAGTGGATTTGGTCCACTAATTATACAGGCATGGGATATAATTGATGCCCATGGGCACTGAACAAACAAACAAACCATAAAGTACTGAGCATAATAAAGGTCAATCTTGGCCTAGTACAAAAGCCCATTTTACATCAGCGTATCTCCATATTCTAGAAATTTGTCATTTACTTGAGCCATGAAACTAAGGACATGTGGACATCACACCGATAGCATCTTGCCAACTTCATAGAAAACTTACAACTGCTAATCCACTCTACAAATAGAACTTAAACATGTATAACCTCAAGTAAATCATTTATTGGCATGCAATTGTAAGCAGGAATGATTATTTAGAGACTTGAAGTCTTGTACAGTGCTTTATCAAATTATAAAGCATAATAACTTTTGACTATCTGCCTAACCATAACAATTAAACTCAACTTTAATCAAAATTCCTAGTGATTATACTTTGAAACTGAATTAGTTTCAAGAATAAATGCATTCAAGTTGGATTGAAAGTACTTCTTTCATCCAAAGAGTGGCAACAACAACAACAACAAAGCATTTTTCCCAACTAGTTGGGGTCGGCTACTTGAATCCTGGTTTTCAATTCTTCAATTCTGCTCGGTTTAGCGCAATATCTTCTATAAGGTCACAAGCTATCATATCTTTTCTCACCGTTTTCATCCAAAGAGTGGCAATATGTGATTAATTCCTAGTATTGCCTCTATGTAATTAGCTATGCCAAGTTTAGCCTAAGGGGTGGTCAAGCGTAACCAGCATATTTCAACAATAATTATTTTTTTCTTTTCTTTTCATAATACACATTGAAGCATAAATAACATAATCTTAAAACTTTTGTTTCTTACTGATGAGCTGGTCGTTCTTCGTCGATAGTACATGCATTTCAAGACACTGAAAGGTTCTATTAAACACACCTTCAATCCAGTTAGGACTATCAAGACTATTAGAGGCTGGCCAACACTCTCAGGACATGACCCTTAACAGAACAGGTGTGACCAGAAACTGACAGCAGTGAGAAAGGTACTGATGGACAATCTAATACAGATCACAATTTCAGGCTACTGTTGGTGTATTCCACGAACCCAATTGCACTACATAGATTATGTTGTATGTGGTTTGAACCTAGTACATATGCCTACCATTTAACAACAGCCAAATAGTAGCTAAATTTTTAAAAAAACCTTGAACTATACCCTTTCTGCATAAAACCGCCTTGAAATTTATTTTTTTTGCGCAAAAACCCCCCTGAAGTATGTTTTAAAAAAACTCACGGGTTTTATATAAAAAAACAACATCTAACTTTTTCTACTTGTATTAGATAACCTAATTCAGCTTTGCAAATTGTTTCAGAAAACATCATGCATCTTTCTCATTATTGTCAAAAAACCTCACTCAACTCTCATGCTCAACTCTCATGTTCTGTAAAAAAAAACTAGCAGAAAGATCACGCCGTCGAGAATGGGTTTTTTGAAAACATACTTCAGGGGTTTTTTTGCGCAAAAAAAAATTCAAGGCGGTTTTCTACGGAAAGGGTATAGTTCATGGTTTTTTTTTAAATAGCCTCCAAATATTAACAGAAAAAAAGGTGGTTCCAATGTAGATTAAACCTTGACCAAACATAAGTAGTTATATTCCGGCTAAATATAAAAAAAGTACACAGTTTTGGGTCAGTTTAAAAAAGTACACAAAAGTTTTTTTTTTTAAAAAGGACACAATGTTTAAATAAGGTCCACTGGGTTAGTTAGGGTTAGGGTTAGGGTTAGGGTTGGGTTAGGGTAGGGTTTAAAAAAACCACTTTTATCTTTCATTTGTGTTTAAAAAAACCACATTCATCTTTTATTTGTGTTTAAAAAAACATCACTTAACTAATCAGATGTTTAAATAACCCCCCCCCCCCCCCCGAACTAACCCTAACCCTAACCCTAACTAACCCAGTGGACCTTATTTAAACATTGTGTCCTTTTTTTAAAAAGAACTTGTGTACTTTTTTTAAACTGGCCCAAAACTTTGTGTACTTTTTTTAAAGTTTGCCTTATATTCCCTTGACCATAGCAGAGTTAGGTCCTTCTTATGATGGACAACCAACGTAACAGACATCATAACCTCCTCAAAGGCTAAACCATGATGATTTCTTGAGATCTTTCATATTTTAAATGATATTCATACTAAATATCAGAGTGGGTGTCTATGTGCTCATGATACTAACCTATAAGTTGGTCACATACAATAAAGGAGATGATCGCTCCTTGCAGTTATGTAGTTTACCAGTCTTCCACAGAATGAAGTTAGCAACATTTTGCCGAAACTTAATATGGAAAATAGAAGGCTGATTGAAACCAGCACCATTTCAAGTACATATGGACGACATAAACTTAAACCCAAAAGAAAAAAAATTCAACAACAAAAAATGAAACCGAGAAATAGTGAAAGTCAGTAGCAAAAAATGTCTTCAAGGAAAATTCAACAGTATATGTGCAAATTATATATAAAAACTTTCAAAGTAATGTAAACTGTCAGGCTGACGTAAATGCTAATGCCATACCTGTTACAGTAGTAAACTGTGTTCTTTTCACAGAGTGCTATTGCACAGGTATATAGGTCGATGGCCTCAATATATGACTTTGACTGCATCAACCGGTTACCTGGACCATATAAAGTTACACTATTTAGATTCATCAGACCAAAACTAAGCTTCTACAACTACAAGTATCATATGCTAAGAAAAAACAAAACAAAACAAGCACGAGATAGCGGGCTAGACAATTTACATATACAATGCACTATAATTGCATATGCGCACTAAAATAGTCAATTAATGTTGTAGTTATTATTCTTTTGTCATGGTCATGGCACCATATAACCCAAGAAACAGCAATAAGCAACAAACATTTGTCCTGCAGGATCGTTTAAATGCTTTAGGAGATAGAATTAAGGGCCAATCAAATAGTTGGAACCTTCGCTTCTTGAAAGCCGCTTCATGTAGTACTAACTCAGTATTTGACTAGCTGCATTTCACACAAGTAACACTGCGTAATGGTGTAAAGTTGGGTTGTCAACTACGTTGCATGGACACTATTATTTTGTCGGACACCCAACTCCAGAACGACACTTAAATTTTCAAAATCTTCTTCGTATTGGTGTCGTCCATGTCAGTGTTTCTTGCTTCTTAAGTTGTCATTTGTCAATGTTGTAATCGCTAAGATGACAAGCTTACAAAGCATCTGCATGCAGCGACTATTCCTTCATAAATTCATGACCTTCCCACACAAGTTCCAGGTAGTGAACAGTAGGACTAGTTACAGCAACTCATGTTCAATGCTGTTGAGTTTTATGTCTTGCATACTAGTGAGTAAGAAGATGATGAAGCGAAGGAAGGTCGAAGCATCGATGGAGTAGAAGCGCAGAAGCACCAGCAAAACAGAGACTTGGAGGTCCACTACCCAATCTCTCAGGTTTGGGAAGACCAGATCACGGAGATCACAGTCGACCGCCACTTTGAGCAGTCGTTTGTCAAGCGGGGCGGCAGCAGTTATCAGGCTGGGTCTGGGTGATCTGTTGGGCAGTCAACTGTTAAGCGGCGGCAGCAAGCTATCGGGCTGAGTCTTGGTGATCTATTTCGGGCCAACCTTCCTCTCCAAGTTAGATCGTAGAGTTCTTATCGTGTCTTTATGAAGAATATATCGGACGGCTTATGTATCAAGACTACAACCTAGCATTTCTCTACCTCCATATATTATTGTGTAAGTCCCCATTGAGAGACGAGAGATGGTATTTCATTGTAAAGAGCAATTGAGAGAGTTCTCCATTGTAAACAGTTGATTATCTTCTAGTGAAGCTTGGGAGATAGATTAATTCATTCTTGGTGCGAGTGTGATACTTTGTATCTTCTCAAGTTAAATAATATTTCTATTATTTCTCCCCCGAATTAGGTGTAGCCAAACCGGGACAAATCATTGTGTGCTTTGTGTCCATAGTTTGTATCGTTTGCTTGAGCGCTCCTTGTTTGGTTTGATCTACTTGTTTGATTGTTCATTGGATTTATTATCACTAAACTCACCAACGAATTCCTAACACATGCAACCATATAGCAAAAGTAACAAAGCAGCTATTCAAATAGCTCTGGCAAAAGAAATATATTGAAAGATATCTGCCAACCCATCAAATTTATTTTACAAATACCTCTCAATTTAAACATCTCAGCAAGGTTGTTCAAGCTTATGATTTGTTCTTGAGAATTCTCCATCTCCTGGTAATACAGCAAACCTTGTCATTTCAAGATGATGTGCACAGACAGATTAGACAAACATAGGATACACAGGATACGGCTTCTGTTATACTGAATCAGTTTCTTATTTCGGATAAAATAATGTTGAAAGCAGTTCTTTGCATGGATCCAAAGAGCTAATTATTTAGTTAAGGAATACAATATGCAATAAGAATGGTAAAATTTTCGAAAGATTTTTTACCCTCTAAGAATTATTAAAGGTTCATACTCTCAGCAACATCAAGAATAGACCTCTATTCGTCTAACTATGTATTTAATTACTTTTTCGAGTGATTTAACTCCTCTTTTCAAAAAGAAGGCATCACCCTTTTCCCCTTCAAATGAGAGGAAAGGATTCAGGAATCAACAGAGGTTGACGTTGGTGTAGCACAAACAACAGAATTTACTGTTTATCGGAAATCACCCTTGTCAGGATGGTATTGATGCTCCTTCAGCAACCCCAACAAGCAATCGTCGATGTTGAAAACAGTGTGTTGTACAAAAAGCACCAATTGAGAGGCTAAAGAAATGAGGGGAAAGAAATGAAATTTGGAGGGAACAGGGTAAGGGGAAATTGAACTTGGTATTACTATTTACGAATGATATATTGATAACGTTTATTAAATCATCAACAACATCAAAGCCTCTATCCTAAATTTTTGGGGTCGGCTACATGAATCCTCCTCCTCATTAATAATGTTTAGTAACAACAAATCAGCTTAGTAACATTTGACTGTTTCAAATATTCCTAGACATTTTCATATTTTCCTAATGATATTATTTCCCCTCCATTTTTCTGTCCTTTTTGCCCAAACAATATGCATTGCTGTATGAGAGCTATGCACGGGCATGATCCTGAATCTAACTTTTGTGACAGTGGGACTTGCAAACAAACATATTCACAGCAAACCTCATTACTTGTTCCTTAACATAATTTAATAAGATTCTAGATTTCTTTTAGGGTACAAGATTGAAAAGTATTTGTAAGGCCGCCTTTGGCTGTAAAAAATCCTTGACAATAACCTTGACCAGTGAAACTAGTAAATTAAAACTGGAAAAAAAAATTAAAAAATAAAAAATAAATGAAAAATGAAAATAAAAATCTGGTTACACTTGTAACACTATCTTTTTCTAGTGACACTTGAAAATCTTGTTTGGCTTGTGGCTCCCTGGTTGCTTTGAGACTTCCTCATAAGATATTTTCCACTTCTAAGTAATTACTTGAAAGTAGAAATGTCAGGCATATACATGCTTACATATGCAAATTAACTACATATGACAGGAGCCACAACTGCACCAAAGATATACAAACAAACAAGTTGTGGCTGACTCGTGAATGGGAGGTATCAAATTCATGATGCACAATAGTAGGGCATACCGTTGATGCATCGTTAAAGAATTTTGTTGCTTTTGCTATTAGGGCAGGATCCTCAACTCCCTCCGGCGATGTCTTAAAGAAGTCAATTCCATCAAGTGCAGCAAAGAAATTTCCAAATAGTTCGTCCTTGGCATCCCCTCCTGTAATATAAGAATGATACAGAAAAATAACATCATATGACAACCTTGGACCATTCAGGAAACTTTTTCAAAGTTGAAACATTGAAGTGACGGATAATATTGATTACCCATGTCTTCTTTACTTCACAAGAAAAGGAAAATTAAACATGTTACAAAAATCCATCAGACACCCTCTCAGCTTAACCTACGAACTGGTTCACTTTACGAATCAGGTACCATAAATGATAAGTGGGTCACTGCCCACAATCAAAATATGGTGCGCCCAACCCACATGTGGTCAATGACAGACGCTTACAAGTTTGTTACACTTATCACCACCATAAGATACAATATGCCTGTGTTTAAGTTAGGTTCTTTCATATAGGAACACATCCATATATAATTGTCTCATTATGTATGAATTATAGAAAAAATGGCATTTCCAAGTCCAAGTACAACACTCTTGTCTATTGCTGCAAGACATAGAGTGTGGAAACCACAAGTCCCACTGGCCCAGCGTAAATGTGGCAACAAACAGTACCAGATGACAAAGAACCAAGGAGAAATAGAGAAGAATGGGGATATGAAAGGGGAATGAGGGTTAGAGAAGAAGGAAAATTAGCGAGAGGCGAAGATGGGGAAGATAACGGCACACAGTCAAAGCAAACTTTAACATTTCTCAACCAGGCTGGATTTTGTAAAATGAACTAAAGACCTTTCGATAAGCTTAAAAAGACAATAAATGTTAAATAAAAATATAAAACCTTGCCATATCAAGTAATAGCCACTAAATAACAAAACTCCAAATAAAGCATGGCATAACTAAAATATCTTTTTCTAATTTTCATATATCTACTAGATCCCACGAAAGCTTCTAAATGCTTTTTCCATTTAGATTCTTCATCACCAGCATTCTACGAAAAAACCACTTACAGAATTGTTACTTTCAAGATTGCTTGGACCCAAAACAATAGAGATGAATTGCATAATGATCAGCTTCCAAAGCATTAAACTCTAGATTGCGTGAAAAGCAGAAAAAAAAAATTTGAAAAATTGAGCCCCTATAACTCTGAATGATATTACAACAAACTAAAGAAATTATAATTCGCAAGTTTTAGAGACTTTGGGAATCATACCTAAGACATGAGAGGCTCCAATCTGATCTCTGGTCTGAATAATTATCAAAAAGAAAATAAAGAAAAGAGGTCAAATCCGGTTTTGCCACTATAAACACATGTATAAAGCAATTTTCAAATATGGTGAAGAAAACAATCTAAAATCAACTTATATGACAATATATGATACAGAAAAACAATTTAGAAGATGATTGCATGCCAGTTATCATTATTAAATAGTCCTTGGCAAACTATGCAGAATTCTGAGTGAAAGATCGGTACTGTTGCATAGACTATATTTAGCAATAGTCATGGCTGTTCAAGTAATATCTATAAATACATGAACTTTACCTGACCACTTCTTTAACTTATTGTTACTGTGGATTAACAATTTTTAATACTCTCAGGAATATGACTGTAGTACCACATCTTAGCATGAGGGAAAAAGGAGAGTTTCTCAGTTTCATGTGGTCACAAGCGTTTGGGTACATATAGCCAACCTAGATGGATTTCTCTCCAAATTTTTTAAAAAGGAAGATGGGATGATATATTAATATAGACAGTCAAATTATTGTTTAAAGAAATTAATAAGTGTTGTTTTACAATTTTAGATAGGTCTCGAATTTATAGAATTGAGAGGATCTCAGGTTAAAATCTATCGTTAAATTGTGTCAGACCTCTTATGTGCCCCGTGACTAGTGGAAAAATATACAGTGGTACAGATAGTAAATAATTGTTTTAAAATCTACAGAGGCAAATCATAATTGAACTCCACAACTATGCTAGTTCTCCCTCTTGTTTCTTCAAGTGGGTCAACTGGTCCAACAAGAATTTTCTATGAAAGGAGTCCGGAAAGTTTTGTTCTAAGCACCTCATTAATTGTAACTTTCTCTTAGTCCTTTTAACTATTTCCAAAACACTTTAAGCCCCACATTCGGACTGTTCACATGCTGGATTAGGCAGGTATTGGATGATTTCGGATTGAACACTAAATTGCGGGACCTCCAAACCTGCTTGCAACTTAAGAGTTCCAAACCAAAACCCTAACCAATAGGTTCACGGAGGCTTTGTGTTCCTTCAAGTTTTTAAAAGATGTGCTGGTAACTTTGGAGCAGTAATTTTAGGTTTGCACCAGGTGAAATTCACCGGGCAACTTTTCTATGCTTACATCTGTATACAACAAATAAAATTAAAATTCTTATAAAAAAAATTTATATTGTATTTGGACAAGGAGATGTAAAATGACTTGCTCACGTTAAGAACGAGAGAAAAACATGACAATGACATGTAACATACGAGCCAAAAGTAAATATAAGATTTGTTGATGCATGAAATGCATGTAAAATTTAAATTTAAAAATTCAATATTTGAGATTCTTCAATATTGCTCTTAGAGGATAGATGAAAGAAAGTTTTATAAAGAAAGTAAATAATGACATACACTCCAATTTTGATTTATAAAATAGTAAAAGAATATTTAAAAAGAAGGTATTAGGGCAGTTTTTGGTTCGTGGATTGCAACTAAAATGTAGTTGCAAGATTCTTTTAACTTGCAACCCAAAATTCTAAGTGACAAGGAAATCCCCATCTACCATTAGTAGCTAATTTAAGGAATTTCATTTACTTTTTACTTACAACCGCATTTGCAACATCATTTGCAACAAACCAAACACGCCCTAAATCTGGAAGGTCTAGAAATGCACATAATCAGCCTTAAAAGGAACTGGTCGTGGACCTATTTAAGCTGCAACAATAATCTTCACATATTGCTGTTACTCTAGCAGTCTCTTTACTTGCTATATCGTTTTACAACAGCTTGCTGTCATTGCATAAGGATCAAATTTCACATGTTACAGTGATTTAGCAGCTTGTAGTGGTATGTTGAGTAAACTCTCCTATTTCCCTCGTCTAATTAATTTAGAATCGGCTACAAATGTTCCAATATCTAATGAGGGTACTCTCCTATTCTTAAACCCCTGTAGCACACATATCTCTACCCACGAAAGAAATTACAACTTTAACATATAAAGAAACTTTAGAATCTCAATAATTTAGAATCAGCTATCCAGCAACAAGATTGATCCAATGTAACTCAATCAATCATGAACATTGTTTGCTTTTTCTCTGTTTCTCTATCTTTTTCTTTGTGATTATTTGGATGCTATGGTCCATTTTTGTTTTACCTACAGGTAATAGCATGAAATCTGAAAGCCGGATCCTATAGTGTAACTTCATAGAAATATAAAATATGACATGGTAAAGAAAAGGAAACAAACCCTAGATTTGATACCTTAAAATCAATTGATTTGTCAAATTTCTGAGCTTCCGAGGTTACGCATGATGTGCTCTCTGTTCTTGAAGAGCCTACAGTAGATGCTACTTTGAACTGCTCACTTGTTTCCAAATGAGAGAACAAGTCAATCAGCACACCCGGTCGTACTTCATTGTCAGTTGAATCTGTATTGAGCTTAAATGTCTCTTCCAAACATTCTCTAACAACATCAAGACATTCAAGATCAACCCCAGGTGCCGGCTGGACTGTCCCACGGAAAAAAGATTGAAAATATTGACTCAGGAAGGATAAAAGAGTAATTTAACATTTCAGTCAATGTTACAACAAGAAATGCTTCGGTATCCAATCCAAAACAGTTTAAGATATTATATTCTCCTGCAAAGAACATGTACAACAGTTCACCTCATTTATGACAACTGAAAAGGAAGTCAAAACTTGCGAAAAATTATCCAATTAGCAACATTCAAAACGGCTAGGGGCCGGTTTGACAGCAAAATTGGAATAACTAAAGTTCTTTCTTAAATTGGAGGCGCATTTGTGCTAATTTTGATCATCACGCGGCCTTCTACTTCATCTAAAAAAATAACTAATTGGTCGGCAACTAAACTAAAGAGTAAAATTGCACAAGTTAAGATAAATTATGTCTCAGTGGACTGGAGTTCATATAACTGTAGACTGTATCATTGTAGTTATCTCTAACAAGTTAAATACGCTAGTATTATACACGTGCTGTGCACGTGGGGAAAATTGGGGGAATAAAAAGGGCAAATAAAAAAATCTACCAGCACGTGCGTTGCATGGGTTGGGTTAAGGACAAATTACACTAAGGCCTTCTCCCATTATAGTAGTAGAGATTTTGGAGCAAGATAACTGTAGTTATCTGAAGTACTAGGCTCTAACAAGGGTACCTGAGAAAACTCATGATAGCTCAGTTATCTGATATAACTCCAACACAAACCTCCAGTTAATATAAGTTTATAACTTCACACCACTCCAAACACACCCTACATTACAGCTAAAATTTGAGAATCTGTTCATTTGACCGTTACTATTAATCTGTCGTAACTTTATCGTCGTGAAATAAAATCAACATAAAAAAACCCTCATCCCTTGACTCAACCTTGTTCAGGCAAATGCAACAAACATAAAAACATATCCCTAAATCAATTCCTACTGCTCCTACTGTTTCCAAATAGAACAACTATAAAAATTAATAAACAAAATAAAAATCAAGAACTCCAATCACCAACAAATTAACTCCACCTAGACTCAACCTTGTAACATTTTTATTTTCCAAACAACAACAAACCGTTCAACGGTCCGGAATTTTAACCTAATTTCCTGAAATAATCAGTACTAATTTGCAAAATTACAAGCATTTTGCATCCCGCTTCCCTCTTCCCTCTTCGACCATTTTCTCGAAATCACGAGATTGGAACCCTAAGTTGAAAATTAATGGCCCGAATATACAAGGAACTGGTTCTGATAGTAAAGTAACGTTCTAATCCACGATTGGGATTTCGAGAAAATTCAAGAAACTAGGGTTTAGATTGAGAAACGATCGGATAACGAACCGGAACCGAGGAAATCAAGAAAGGCGCCGACGATTCTTCTACAAAGAGGAGAGTCCGATCTCAGAGTCATCATTAATCGCTTCTTCCACTTTCTTCTACTTCTTCCTGGTTTAACTTTCGCGCTCTCTTGATTTGGGAAACGGGGGAGCGTGGGAATTGGACTACGGCACTTTATAGAGTGGAGGATGGGAGAAATGGGAGGAGACTCAGGAGAGCGAGGTTGTAAACGGGTTTCCAGTTGCTGACCCATCACCCATTTGCATGACCCGTACCCGAGCCTTTAGAGGGTGCTTTATATTATTATTACTAGTATTTTTCATGTTCGTTTTAGCACGTGTGATTTACGTATAAAAAATAGTTTTGGAGTTGGACGTGCGTTGCACGTAATCGGTAAAAATATTTTGAAGAGAAAGCTACAATTTTTACACTTGTTTATAAGTAGAATTTGAGTTATATGTGAAACATATGTGTCTGTTCGGTGTTAAAAAAATATTTTAAATTTGTTTTAAACATGCGTTGCATGTTTAAATTAGGTGGATTTTTTTCCAATTTGTTTGTTTCTGTTGTAATTAATGGAAGAGTTGGCGTTGCACGTACAACACACGGATTTGTATGTTGACAGCATTACAATTCCAACTCTCCATTATAATATCAAAGATTAGATATTAGAGATTAGAGATTATATTTACTAAATTAGGGGTGCTTCGTTGTACAATTTGCAATTTATTCCGACCAATGCGTTCCATTATGAACTTTTCACCAGGGATGGCGAACGGGTCGAGTGGGCCGGACCGGGCCCAACCTGTAAGGGTTGGCATGTACACTTAGCCGGTCCGGGCCGGGTTGCACTCTTATCCGGGCCGGGCCAGGCCGGGTTGATGTTTCGTTTGGGTGGCCCGCCCAACCCGTGAACCCTTTAGGGTTCAACCCGGGTTGGGCCGGGTCGACCCGCGGGTTGGCCCGTTTAGTGTATATATATATATATATATATATATATATATATATATATATATATATATATATATATATATATATAGCTTAAATTAAAATAATAATAATTATTATAATACTAAGTAAGTAATAATACTAATAAACAATAAAAATCGTAATAATAATAATAAGATTGAAAGAGACAAAGAGTGAAATTGACAACAAATTTTGAAATATTATTCATATGAATTTAAGTTATACAATTTTAACAATTTATAACGAAATGAAGAATTCAATTCACAAATAAGTTTGATACAATAATATATTTCTTATATACAATTTTAATTGAGTACAAGTTTTCTAATTTGACATAACAAGTAAAGCTATTGTTGTTGTTGTTCTTCTTCTTCTTCTTCGGGCGAGTTGCTCCCACTTGTGGAACTTGATAGTGTTTTCCCGTGCATCCTATCTTCAGCCTTCAGCCAGTCTTCTGTGCAAACGAGCATCTCTAACGCCTCGGGCTTCAACCGATTCCTGTAATCAGATAGAACCCTGCCACTTGTAGAAAATGCACTCTCAGAAGCAACTGTAGAGACAAGAGGAGTTAGTAAATCTTTAGCCATAATTGACAGAATACTAAAAGTGTGTTCATGTTCTTTCCACCATTGTAAAATATCTAGTGCAGAAAGAGTAGGCTCAGTATCCTGTTGGTTATACCAATTTAATTTATTTGGTTGATTAGTCCTAGGTTTTTTAGATTGAATTTGTTCAAGTAAACTAAATGTTCTATCACCAATTCTACTTTTACCCTTACCTTTAGAACTACCAGAAGAAGAACTAACTACAGAAGTTGTACTACTAGAAGCAAAACGTCTATCATAATAATCATACAAGTTATTTGACGTAGATTCAAACTGAACTAAAAAAGTAGCGCAATCAATTGTTAATTCTACATTTACCTCTAAATATCCAAAAAATATTTCTATCAAATTCTTCGTACCTTCTAATTTGATACGAGGATCCATAAAAGTAGCAACACAAATCAACATAGGAGGAGGAAAATAATACTTTAAAAATTTTGTAAATGCAGGTTTTACAATGTCACTAATATAGGGATCATTTAACATTTCGTTAAATATTTGCATCATGCTAACTAATTCAATAAAAATGCTACTAGAAGTAGATTCATATGTTTTTGAAAATTTTAAAGTTGCGGTTTTAAAAGGTTCTAAAAATTTCAACAAAGATTCGGTAAAAAACCAATCGGTGGGAGTCATTTCAAAATTGTGCATATTTTTTGCGATACAAAAATCATTTACAACTGCTTTATAATCGGTGACAAGATTTAGTAAATCAAAAGTAGAATCTCATCGGTGTCTAACATCCTTTGGAAATTTTCTAAAATGAACATTTCTAACCCTGCACCAAGCTTTCCATTCTTGTAAAATGCTTGGACTTAATGCAATGAAATGTACACAATTTCTAATTTTAACTATATATGGATCGGCTATTCTTAATGCATCTTGAACACATAAATTTATAATATGACATGCACATCTAACATGAAAAATATTGTCAGATGGAGGGTTTAATACAAATTTTAAAGTAGTAATTGCTACATTATTGTTAGATGCATTATCAAAACTAATAGCCATAATTTTATCGCGAATATAAAAAACATCACAAATTTCTATAATACGGTTTGCTATTTCAGCGCCACTATGAGGATACGGTAACGTCGCAAGTGATATGATTCTTTTTTGAAGAATCCAATTATTGTCGATCCACTGACAGGTTATTCCCATCGCTGAAATATTGTTGACACCGGTCCAACAATCCGAAGTTAAACTAACCCTACAAGTTAAACTCCATAAAATTGCAATCAACGCGTCCTTCATTTCAACATACATTTTAAAACAATCCGATTTGCAAGTATTTCTCGGAATTCTTTTAAAATGAGGGTTTAAGGTCGTTGATTAAAATTTTCCAAGTTTCTACTATCGGGATAGGAAAATGGCAACCCTTCCTTAATGACTAATCGGGCCATTTCCCGACGAACAAGTTCGGGATCATAAGGGTGGCTATCTACTTGACCGGTCCAAGATTTGATTTTTTGTTGGCCTTGTATTTGATCAAGAAGTTCTTTATGATTATGTTGGATGTGCCTACTAATTGTACCGGTGCCGTCACCTCTCTTGAATTTGTATGTTTTACTACATGTTTTACACACTTTCAAACCTATACCCGGAGTATGTTCGTCCGGGATATAATCATAAAACTTATGCCAATCGCTAGTTTCTCCTCTACTTTTCCTACTACTACGGGATTGTGTGGTTTCGGTTTGTTGTTGTTGTTCTTCTTCTTCTAATTGTATGTCACCTACAACATCGTCGTGTGTACCCCATTGTTCCATAGTAGGATCAATGTAATCTTGGGCGGGCTCACTAGTTGGGACAATTGGTGGCCTACGTGAAGAGAAAGAGGAATCTTGTCCGCTACGACCGCTACCGCGTGATCTAGACATAATGTAGTAATGTGCTAAAGTATGTAAAAAAATATACAATGTAGGAGCGGTGAATTGTACAAAAAAAATTTTAAAAACAAGAGGGTTGAGATAGAGAAGTTCAAAAAACGAACAATAATTCTAACTACAATGCAAAAATAAAATTAACGAGAGAGATAGAGATATTTTGATACCGTTCACCGTGGAATACGCGTATGTAAAAAAAACCGTTAAAATAAGAATACAATAGAAAAGACGGAGGAGCGCTTTGCCGATTCCGCAATTGAATAGTTGAGAAGAGGTTGAAGTAGATTTGACGAGGGTTGAAGAGAGTTGAAGACGTTGAATTCTGATTCCGGTACGCCCGAAATTTGATCGTGTGTATGCCTCCTTGTAGACTTGTTTGATGAATACTACAATTGTTCAAAAATTCTTTACAAACGATGTATAATAGTAGAGAGAGTAAGAGAGTGAGGTGTGATTTTTTATGAAATTTTTGGGGATATTTATAGGCTAAATATGTGGGAAAAAACAAAAAAAAAATAACCCCCCAACGGCTCAAAGAGTCATTCCAAACGGCTCTGTCCCAGATAGAGCGCAGCAGCAGCGCGCAACGGGAGGAATTTCGACCGTTCGACCCGCGGATCAACGGTCGACCCGTCACGGGTCGAACGTTCGACCCGTACAGGTCGAATGGGTCGGAACCCGGGGGTTGACCCGCGGGTTGGCGGGTTGAATTCGCGAGTTGGGCCGGATTCGTGGGCCGGGTTTCGCGAGTTTAATTTGCCTTAATTGTGACCCGGGTCAACCCGGTACTGTTCACTGGATTCGACCCGAACCCGCCAAGAAGCTAAGCGGTCCGGGTCGCGGGTGGGTCGCCGGTTGACCCGGCCCAGTTGCCATCCCTACTTTTCACTATCTGGATGTCCTTCCTAATCTATATATGATTAGCCAAGTCAGGACGAACATGACTAGGAAGCACAAATGTACGAAAAGATGTAAGAATATAAAAGAGTGGAGCAAATTTGTTAAAGAGATGTATGAAATTTATGATATAAAAAAGTTGGGTACATCGTTGTTGATTAGGGCTGCAAACGAATCGAGATATTCGCGAGCTATTCGGCTCGAGCTCGGTCAAAGCTCGGCTTGAACCGAGCTCGAGCTTGATTTTTTTTTTTTTAAGGCTAAGCTCGCGAGCTATTTGGCTCGAATATGGTCAAAGCTCGATCAAAGCTCAGCCCGAACCGAGCTCGAGCTCAAAATTGAGCTCGTTTCGTAAACGAGCCGAGCTCGAGCCTGAACGCATTCGGCTCGGCTCGGCTCGATTGCAGCCCTATTGTTGATGCATCGTTAGAGCATCTGTAGTCGTTAAAGTCAAATTTTGGGTATTTGGTAAATAGCAAATAGCAAAAGTAGGTTTGGTCTATAGTCGTTGTTAGCCAAAATTTGGCTATTTCGAAATCCGGACGATAAATTATTTACCGTCCGAAGTTTTAAATAAAAAAAAACTAAAAAGTTAATTACTCACCTGTGAGATAGTGACATTTATTATTAAAAAAAAATCAAAAAACTAACCATACCTGCGATGGTAGATGAAGCAGCGTCCGACCTCCTTTGTCTTTAGCGAAATTGTGAGAGACGGTAGATTATCTACTGTCCTTCACTTTTTTCTTTTTATTATTATTTAATTTATGGGACGGAATTTAATCTTTCGTTCAACAACTTCGTCGTATGCGATTGTGCAGGGACGATGTATCGTTTCTCGTCCGACATTTCAGACGAAAGATTATCCTTCGTTAGCTATATTTTGGCAAAAGCCATTTCGTCTCATATATTTGGCCAAACACTGTTCATGTCATACCGAAATTTTGGGTAAATGACCAACGACTACAACGCTTTTTTTTCTCATTTTTTCCCCAAAATATAGGTAAATGGCAAACGACTACAGATGCTCTTAGAGAACTCTCTACCCTTTGCACAAACCTTTTGCACAAGCCATAGATGCCTACAAGAAATTGATTATGACAAGTGCAGCAAAAACATAATCCAAATAGTTATTCAAAATTATGCCGTATGTGTTATGAAAATGAAACAATTTAAATCTATATAATAAAACACAAAGAAAGCTATCAAGTGGCTTTCCTTCAATCCCCCCAAAATAGAATGCACGGATCTAACATCACAAAACACATTTTTCCCCCAAAAGTTTTTCCCCAAAACTCAAGTTCAAATCCCCCCAAAACAACTCCTTTAGTTATTTAATTCTCTCTCTCTCTCTCTCTCTCTCTCTCTCTCTCTCTCTCTCTCTCTCTCTCTCTCTCTCTCTCTCTCTCTCTCTATATATATATATATATATATATATATATATATATATATATATATATATTAAATTTGCCTGCGAGCACGTGCCTACGGCACGTCTTCGGAACGATACAACATATGAAAGTCTTGTAAACAGTAAAATAACAATTATGTAGCTCAATTTTGAATAGTAAAACAATAATTAGTTGTAAATAAAAGTCCATATTTCCATTAGTATATGTTCAAAAATAATTATAAATGGGGGTGTAAAATCCAACTTCTTAGTGTGGAAAATGATGAAATTTTACTGTTAATGAGATATTTGCTATTTTCAATGTAACATGAGCAATAAAAAATGTATAAAAAATCTGAAAATATAAAATTATGAGTAAATTGAAAGAATGAGAGGGAGAGGGGGGGGGGGGGGGGGGGGCGAGAGAGAGAGAGAGAGAAATAAATAAATAAATGAAGGAGTTGTTTTGAGGGGTTTTGAATTTGAGTTTTGGGGGGAAATTTTTGGGCGGGAAAATATGTTTTGTAAGGTTAGATCTGGACCATTGATTTCAACCATATTGAATGAGAGTCACTTGATAGCTTTCTTTGTATTTTATTATTATTATTATTATTATTATTATATATATATATATATATATATATATATATATATATAGGCAAATGCTCTATTGAAAATGAGTTTGTTTTCACGGGTTGGAAAACACCAATCTGAGCCATTGGATCACTCTTGATCGTGATCAGCGGTTCAGATCGCCTCAGCCCATCACCCAATATCACTTAAGTGGCGAAGGGTTATTTTGAAAATTTCGTCCCAAATAACTCCTCGCCTGATTCGCTCTGAAAAAATGAATATAACCTAGGCCGTTGTTGGGAACAACGACCTAGGTTATAAAAAATTGAATTATAGGCCGTTGTTTGGAACAACGGCCTTGTTCTCAATTTTTATAACCTAGGCCGAAATTTTATCGAAATTTTATAGCCAACGGCTTAGGTTATAAAAATTTAGAATAAAGCCGTTGTTCCAAACAACGGCCTATAATTCAATTTTTTATAACCTAGGTTGTTGTTCCCAACAACGGCCTAGGTTATATCAAATTTTTTAGAATCTGTGAAGCAAAGAGTTATTTGGGACGAAATTTCCAAAATAACCCTCTGCTGATCAATTGAAACGGGTGATGGGGAGCTCGATCTGAGCCACTGATCACGATCATGAGCAATCCAACTGCTCAGATTGGTGTTTTCCAACCCGTGAAAATTAGACCCGTTTTCAATGGAGTATTTTCCATATATATATATATATATATATATATATATATATATGGAAACATTAACTTTTATACCCCAATTTATAATTATTTTTCAACATATACTAATAAAATCATGGACTTTTATTTACAACTAATTATTGTCATACTATTCAAAATTGAGCTATGTAATTGTTGATTTACCGTTTACAAGGTTTTTCATATATTATATCATTCTGAAGACGTGCAAGTAATTTAATAAGTCAACATGAGTTAATGATAAATATAGATCGAAAAGTAGGTTATCTGAATTGCACCTTAAAATAAATATCCAGAATAAACAGTTCTAAAGAGCTAGTAAACTAACATATCAATTGATTCACTTACAAATTGGGCACCGGCATATAATTGATTTTTTCCCTTACTAACCCACTTTTTGAAAATATTGACAAAACTAATCCACTTTCAAAAATATTTACTCAACTGACTTCGTTTTGGACACGTCAGCATAAAACATTATTGATAATAACGACATCTGTTATTTTGATGCCGTTGTTGTCAATAGGGGCACCTGTAAATTATTTTCTCTTCCGTTGCCGCTATTGAAAATAACGACATCAATGCATATCACATTCACTTAGGAGTTCTATGATTTGAGAAAAAATTGTAATAAAAATCACTTATAACTGATGCCCATATTTCTAATAACGTCATAATTAGCCTGATGCCGCTATTGAAAATAATGGCATCAGTACAATCCACAATGTACTCCAAATTTCGTGCAGGTGTATCAACTTTAAAACCCGTTTTCGACCATGATGCAGCTAGTATCTCTCAAAACTCAAAACATGAAAGTTGTAGAGTTTTGTCTTGGTATTCCACTGCATTTTGAATCATCTCAATCGGAGTTCGGATGATAAAGTTATGCCCAGATTACGTAGGGATGTTGAAATTGTCCATTAATTTGGAGTACATTGTGGATTATAATAATGTCTTTATTGCTAATAGCGACATCAGGCTAATTATGTCATTATTGGGAATAGTGACATCAGTTATAAGCGATTTTCACTTATAATTTTTTCTGGACAGTTTCGATTTCGCTACATAATATGGGTATAACTTTATTATCCGAACTCCGATTGAGATGATTCAAAATGCTATGGAACGCCAATAAAAAATCTACAACTTTAATGTTTTGAAAGATACTGGCTATATCAAGATTGAAAACAGACATGAAGTTGATACACCTGCACGAAATTTGGAGTACATTGTGGATTGTACTGATGTCGTTATTGTCAATTGCGGTATCAGGCTAATTACTTTGTTATTGGGAATAGCAGCATCAGTTATAAACGATTTTCACTTACAATTTTTTCTTTAAGTCATAGAACTCTTAAGTGAATGCGAGATGTACTGATGCCGTTACTCTCAATAGTGGCAAGTGGCAACATTTTTTTTTTTACAGGTACCGCTATTGGCAATAACGACATCAAAATAACAGATGTTGTTATTGTCAATAGCGTTTTATGCTGACGTGTCCAAAACTAGGTCAGTTAGGTAAATATTTTCGAAAGTGGGTTAGTTTGGTCAATATTTTACGGGAACAAAATTCCATACACTTGTGGGAGATAAGTACACCCATACATGGAACTATTTGAATTGACGAGCATCTTAACTAGTTTCAAGCGATTAAGACCGTTCCACAGATTTTGACCATTCAATATTATTACTAACCGATCGAAACAAGATTGATTGGTCAAAACTTCAAGATAATGAACCAGTTTCGCAAGATTTGAAGCGGATTCTCAAGATTGGAACCTGTTGGGACCGTTCTTGACTAGTTCCGACCGTTCGAGACCATTTATGACCGGCCATGACCGGACTCAACTGATATATATATATATATATATATATATATATATATATATATATATATAACAAAACAAAATACAATTTGAAAAAAGAAAAAAAAAACTATCAAGTGGTTTCCCTTCAATTGAAACAAAATCAGTGGTTCAGATTTACCCTCCTAAAACATATTTTTTTCCCAAAAAGTTTCCCCCCAAAACCATTTTTTCCCCCACAAAAGTTCCCCCCCAAAACAAAAAAAACTCGTTACTTTATTACCATCCCTTTCTTTTCTCTTCACTTTTTCATATTTCTCTCTCTTTCTCTCTATCTCTATCTCTCTCTTTTTCTTTATTTACTCAAAAATTTAGATTTCCAGATTTCAGGTTTGTAAATTTTCAGTTTTTTATGCTTTTTTTATTGCTCATGTTATATTGAAAATAACAATTATCTCCTCAACAGTTAAATTTCATCATTTTTCATCCTCAAAGTTCTAAGAAGTTGGATTTACACTATTTTTCAACACATACTAATGGAAACAAGGACTTTTATTTACAACTAATTATTGTCATACTATTCAAACTTAAGCTACATAATTGTTGTTTTAATGTTTACAAGGCTTTTCATATACTGTATAGTTTCGAAGATGTGCCGTAGGCACGTGCCCACGGGCAAATCTAGTATATATATCTCTAATATTATAATGGGAGAAGGCCTTAGTGTCATTTGTCAATCTATCAACGCGTGTGACGCACGTACATAACTAATATGAAGGAGGTTTCAAATTCGAGTCCTCACTACGTCAGAGTTCTTATTTTTTTTAAAACATTATTAAGATGTGCATCGCACGTGTACATTACTAGTATATATAGAGAGAGTGTGTGAGGGGGGGGGGAGGGGGTGATCACCTGATCAGCAGCGAACTCAGCCTTGAGCCATCCGATCTATAGCTTCATCGTGATCGTCATCAAATGGAAGACAATCGCTCCGCTCTTCTCACTTAATAGGATGGCTATTTTGGTCATTTTCCCTTCATCTTCAACTCCTTCTATCTTCTATGTTCTATATCCTTCATCTCCTCTGTCTATCTCATTCATCGCAGCTCCCGAAGAATTGTTTTTCCCCAAATTGAAACCCTAATTCAAATCCCAAATTCTCCAAATTGAAACCCTATTCTCTCACTGTAACCCCTGTTTTCCATTTTTGTGTATGTTTGAGTGTATTTTTCGTTTTGGTGTATTTTTCTCTCTTGTATTCTTTCTGAACCGTATATTAGAGTTGTTTTCAATATATATTCGTTTTATTTCATTTTGAGCTCTTTGTGTTTGATTGGTTGTCTCTTTTGTTTCGTTCTTCATTATTTTGTTCTTTCGTTCATTTGGTTCTTGTCTTCTTTATTTTATTTTCTTGAGTGTTTGTGGTGGTGATTGGTTGTTATCCTTTTCCCAATCCTATTGTTTGATCCCTAATAGATTACCAAAGCCAATTAAAATCTGCAATCCTATTTGTATCCTATTTGAAACCTATTAATTCAAATCCTATTACTACTCCTAATTACCCACGACCCAATTACCCATTAACCCAACTTGTATTATTAACCATAATCCCTCCATATAAATACACCCTCCTTCACACAAACCCTAACCCTAATAACCCTAGCCTCTCTCACCTGGCTTCCCTCTCTCTCCCGTGCTTGCACCGCCGCTCACCAGCTCGACCAGACCCCCCCAGGCCGAGCCTTCACCTTCGGCCCGTGCACACCCCAGACCACCGAACACCCCCCTCCCGGCCTGCCTCCAATCCCGATCCCCCACCTAGCCGAGCCCATCATCCCCCTTCTTGGCCAACCACCTACACACTACCACATATAATCCCTAGTTCTCATTCTTGGTGTGCTCGCTTGGCCGCAAGTTGTTGCCATCCCTCTCTCTTGATCTCTCTTTTGGTGGAGTTTGTTCGTATGGAGATTTTCGCTCACGTTTGCTTGGATTCATTAGTTCGTGGATTTTTGTTCGTGGGTTTTGCTCGTTACTCTTGGTTTTCGTCGTTCTTCATCTTCGGTTAAGGCAAGTAACTTGTACTCCAATTTATTTGTTTGATACAAGTCAAAAATACCATCTATAGTGTAGTTGGGTCTAGAGACGACTCTTGTTTGTATTATGTTTGATGAGTTTTGTCTCTATTGTGAAAATTTGACCATAGATTACTCACGACACAATATGGATATGAATTAACTTAGGTTTTACTCGTTCTTGATTTGGTCATGTATGTGGGACTTTTGTGAGAATTCGTGATTTTGGTTGAGACCTATATAATATACTTGGTGTGGATGATATATGTTGAGTTGTTAAAGGGAAAAATCTGTATTTTGTTGCTGATCTGTTTTGTTTGCTATTTTGGACTGTCTTGAAGTCAGTAACTTAATTTCGGTATAAAACATGAGTTTTAGAGAATTTCGTCTATTTTCAAACCCCTCTGACCTTGCTTAATTTCGTTTTTGTATGTGTGAGTTATGACTGTTTTACTCCAGAAGTGTCGACCTTTTCCAAATTTCGTTCTTGGTATTTTTGATGACTAAATCCTTTTAAATATCTATGCTACACATATTATTTTGATCCAAAACTTTGGTTAGTATTTCTTTATCTAGTTAGGGATTACCCAGAATTTTGGTGAATTTTATTGATGAGTTTTAGATGTTGTTTCATGCTCGTTTATGAAAACTGTACTTGCTATATTTTACTCGTTGTTCTGTAAAGAATCGTATTTTCACCCTGATTCCTTTTACTGTATGAAAAATGTTTGTAAAATATGAAAGTTAGTATATTTTATCTATTTTCACATTCCTTTGGCGGAATTGGATTTCGTTTCACTGGTTACGAGATATTATGATTTTCGTACAACAGTATTGGGAATTCCAAATTTGGCAAACTACTGTTTATTGATATTTTCTTATTTTTGATGTCTGATCTACTTTTTCTGAAAAATTCTGAAACTTTATATTCTGTTACTAGACATATAGGGGAATTTCACAGATTTTTCATTGATTTATTTACTGAGTTTTCATGCTATTTTCTTGCTCTTGAATACGTTTTCCTGATTTCTGGATGAACCTATTTTCTATATTCAAATCAGTTTTATAGATGTTTTTGTGAATTAATATATGACTTATTTATACTCGTTGGATTCGGTTGGAAGTCTATTTTCTAGATGTTTCTACGGGTTCAGATTTGCATTTTTGTAACACTGGGAGTCACTGTTTTACTACAGTATGGTCTTGCTGTCCTGAACTTGAGATTTGTTTATTTTAGTCTTTTATAAGATACCTTGCACACTGACATGTTTATCTTGCAACTTGAACTTATTACATGATCATTCTATGTTGTTTCTGATATGTTTTGCACACATACATGCTTATTGGACACTAATGATAATAAAATAACCAAGCCGGGGTTAAGGAAAAGATCTATTAATAGATAGTGCAGAAACGTGTACTCGGAAGAACCTAGTGGTTGTTGGAACTTGTTTACATGTGGAGCTTGACACGATATACAAGACACGTATACACATGACACTGGAGCTTGTTTAGGTTTTGGAGCTTGTTTACATAATAAATGATTACATGATACTTGGAGCTTGTCCCTGAGTACACTGTCCTGTATGGTCCCTTACAAAATCTAAAACGAAACTGTTTGATGTAGCAACCATGTAGTAAAAACCGGGATGCATGAAGTGCTATCTAGATAGTAATCACTACAAGACTTGAACATGACACTTGAACATGATACATGCCCACTTGGCACTTGAATACATGATACATGAGATTTAATACTTGCTACATGCTACATGATTACATGATTCTTGATACTGGTTACTTGATGCATGACACTTGTTTACTTAACACTCGACACATGTTATTATACTTGCTTATCTTGCCATTCTATGATTTATATCCTATAATCATGATTATACCATGCTAGGTTTGTTACTTAGATTTACCTATCCCATATACTTGTATCCTACATTATAAGTGGCCCGTAACTTGCAATTGACGGGTACTTGTTTTTCTTCTTCCTTCTCCTGCAAATTTACTAATTGCAGATCAGGATGGTTGGCTGCCAGATGGTATCGGTGAGATGATGTATTAGAGCTGGATTTTCTGCTTTATGATTTTTATTATTATTGTTGCTTGAACTTGAATAAGATATACTTGATTACTTTGATATTTATCTTGTATTTGGGCAATATGACCCAGGATATTTGACTTGTTCAGAATTTGATTATTTGAGATTATTATATTTGGTTTGAAGTAATTTTTGTTGGTAACTTGTTTCAATTATGCATGCCTGGTTGTATCTTTTGCTTCCGACTCTGATTATCTTGTGAAATGCTGTAAAGATTCCTAACAGCTTATGGATGATGAAAATCATTCGCTGGGCTTTTGTCTTGTATCCGTATTCCGTATTCTTTTTGGGAAGCGAGGCGTGACAGGGTTTTTAGTGGTAACAGAGCACCAGGTTTGGCTAATGTATTAGTTTCCTAATATATTATGCAAGCTTGGCTCGAACTGGGATCTGTTTAACATTTCACCAACCATGCATACATAAATGAATGTATACCAACTCTGATTCTGGATGCTAATTATTTTGGTTTTGTGCAGACTATGGCTCGCAGAGGTTCTACTTCTCAGTCGCAGGTTGATCCGATTGAGGCTGTCACTACTGTGCTTGAGCGGCTGATTAATCAGCAGCAAAAGCACAATGATCTTGTGATGGCTGCTCTTGAAGTTGCCCGGGCTCCGCCTCCTGTTGTGCCTGTGCAGGCAAATCTTCTGCCTCGTCCAGAGACAGTTACAGATTTTATGAGGCTGCATCCCGATCGTTTTTCGGCATTGAGACACCTTTGGAGGCTGAACAATGGTTGATCCAGACTGAGCGCTTGTTGTTAGCGGCTCGTATTGCTGAGGCTGATCGGGTAGACGTGGTGTCCATCCAGCTGATGGATCTGGCCCATATCTGGTGGATGGCTGAGTCTGAGTGACTTGAGCGGCCTATTGCTTGGGCTACTTTTACTCGAGGTTTCTTGGAGAAATCCTTCCCTAGTAGTACTCGAGTTAAGATGGAACAGCAATTCCTGGCCCTAAAACAGGTTAAGTCATTATTCTGTTTTGAATTTTGTTACATAATTGTTCATGCAATGTTGTAACATGGAATTCCTTGCAACAGGGTTCCACGTCAGTGGATGAGTACGCAGCTGAGTTTACTAGACTTAGCCGCTTCGCTGCCGTTCTTGTGGCAACCGAAGAGGATAGGGCTCGTAGATTCACAAATGGGCTTGAGCAGGATATCAAGAGGAATCTTGTCTCTCTTCGCTTGCGTACCTACACTGAGGCTCTTGAGGCAGCCCGAGCTCAGGAGCAGGCTCGTGGTGTTTCGTCTTCTTCTCAGCAGACTGTTCCCGCTGCTGTTGCTAGGCCTTCTGGTGGGCCTATTCGGAGGCCTGTTTCCGCCCACCCAGTTAGAGCAGCTCCTTACTCTTTTGCTGGTTCCCAGAGGGGTGATTTCTGCGACTTTTGCCGACTTGCCGGGCATGAGCGCAAGGACTGTAGGCAGGCCAATCGCCGCTGTTTTGCTTGTGGTGCTCCTGACCACACTTTGCGGGATTGTCCATAGCAGAGGGTGACTCTTCCAATCCATGGTCCTGTCCAGCCGGCAGTTCCACGTCGTGGTCCAGTTAGGCCACCGCTTCCTCCCCAGCATCAGATTGTCGGTTAGAGGACCGTTGTTCTGAGGAGAGGCCAGGCTTTCAACTTGACTGCTGCAGATGCTGAGACAACTGAAGGAGTTGTGGCAGGTATCATCCCTGTTTGCTCTTTTTCTGCCCATGTTCTTTTTTATTCTGGGGCAACCCATTCTTTTGTCTCCTCTCGATTTGTCGCTCCTCATCAGTTAGAATGCAGCAACATATCAGAGACTTGGAACATTGTGACAGGTGGTGGAGTTGTCATATGTTCCCGTGAGTGCAGGTAATGTCCCGTTGTTATTGGGGACGCAGATTTCAAAGCCAACCTAATTATAATTGGAAATTCAGGATTCGATGTCATTCTCGGTATGGATTGGTTGGGTGAAACCCATGCCATTATTGATTGCCGTGCCAAGAAAGTTGTCTTCAGAATTCCAGATCGAGCAGAATTTGAGTTCCATGCCAGTGGGTCTTTCCTTGGCCGAGCAAAGACTGCAGTTGAACAGGTGGATTGTGTGATGGAATTGCACTCAGGCTGTGAGGCTGCGCCTCTAGTAGTTCGGAATTTCTTGGATGTTTTTCCAGATGAGTTGCCTGGCTTACCCCCGATAGGAAAGTGGAATTCGGTATTAATGTTCAGCCTGGAACCGCGCCGATATCGAAGAGTCCCTACAGGATGGTACCGGTTGAGCTAGCAGAGCTTAAGGTGCAGATTCAGTAGTTGCTTGATTTGGGTTTCATCAGACCTAGTGTTTCGCCTTGGGGTGCTCCGGTCCTTTTTGTCAACAAGAAGGATGGTGGTCGTCGACGGTGCATAGATTACCGGGAACTGAACAGAGTTACTGTGAAGAATTGGTATCCGTTACCCAGGATAGATGATTTGTTTGATCAGTTGGGTGGGGTTGCTGTTTTCTCGAAGTTGGATCTTCATTCTGGGTATCACCAAGTCAAGGTGAAGGCTGCAGATATACAGAAAACTGCTTTCAGGACTAGATACGGGCGCTATGAGTATCTTGTGATGCCGTTCGGGGTCACGAACGTGCCGGCTGTATTCATGAGTCTTATGAACCGGGTTTTTTCTCAGTTCTTGGATAGATTTGTGGTGGTCTTCATTGATGATATTTTGGTGTATTCTCGAAATCGGGAAGATCATGCTGAGCATCTTAGAGTGGTTCTGCAGACTTTGAGAGAGAATCAACTCTATGGGAAACTCAGCAAGTGTGAGTTTTGGCTCGACAAGGTTTCTTTCTTTGGACACATTATTTCTGGCAATGGTGTTTCTGTTGATCCGGCCAAGGTTGAGACTGTGAAGGATTGACCTATTCCCAAGTCAGTTTCAGAAGTCAGGAGTTTTCTCGGTTTGGCTGGCTATTATCGGAAGTTCGTCCAAGACTTTTCGAAGATAGCAGGACCGTCGACTAAATTGACTGGGAAGGATCAGAAGTTTTGTTGGTCTGATGAGTGCAATGAGGCTTTTGTTGAGTTGAAGAACAGATTGACATCAGCACCTGTGTTAACTATTTCAGATGGTTCAGGCAGATTTGTAATTCACTGTGATACTTCTGGTAAGGGTCTTGGAGCAGTTTTGATGCAGAAGGGCTGAGTCGTTGTGTATGCATTGAGGCAGTTAAGGCCGCATGAGAAGAACTATACGACTCATGACTTGGAGTTAGCGGCAGTGATTCATGCGTTGAAGCTGTGGAGACATTATTTACTTGGAGACCGAGTGGAGATCTTTACAGACCACAAAAGTCTTAAGTACGTCTTCACCCAGAAGGAGTTAAACATGAGGCAAAGGTGTTGGTTGGAACTTATGGCCGATTATGACATCAGTTTGCAATACCATCCTGGTAAAGTAAACTTGGTGCCTAATGCTTTGAGCAGGAGACCAGAATGTTTCTTACTCAGCAGAGTGATCTCATTGAGCAGTTGAGGAGGTTGGAGTTGGTTGTTGTGTTGCCGAGTTCTGGTCGGAGTTGTTTGGTGCTCCAGCTGCAGTCGTCTCTTGTTGATCAGATTAAGGAGGCACAGGCCGGTGATGCGCAGTTGTAGGGTTTTCGAGCTGAGGTTGAGTCTGGATCCAGAACGGACATGGTTATTCATGCTGATGGATCACTTTGTTTGGTTCCTGGTTGTGGGTCCTTAAGGGTGAAGTTCGTCAGAGGTTGCTTGAAGAAGCTCATCAGTCTTCGTATTCTATCCATCCTGGCGGTACTAAGATGTATCGGGATTTGAAGCTTCATTTCTGGTGGCATGGTATGAAAAGGGCTGTGGCTCGATTTGTTTCTCAGTGTTTGGTCTGCCAGCAGGTTAAGGCAGAGCATCAGAGAACCGCAGAACTTCTTCAACCACTTCCTATTCCAGAGTGGAAGTGGGAACATATCACTATGGATTTTGTGACCGCTTTGCCGAAGAGTCCTAAGGGTCATAATGCCATTTGGGTGATTGTTGACCGGTTGACGAAGAGTGCTCACTTCATTCCCTTTCGTGTCAGTCAGTCTACTAAGAGCCTTGCTGAGAGGTATATGTAAGAGATTGTTAGACTTCATGGGGTTCCAGTCAGTATTGTATCCGATAGGGATGCGAGATTCAGATCTCAGTTCTGGGAGAGTCTTCAGAACAGTTTGGGAAGTAAATCAAAGTACAATACAACTTTTCATCCCCAGATTGATGGACAGTCAGAGCGGACTATTCAGATTCTTGAGGACATGTTGAGGTCCTGTATGCTTCAGTTTTGGTGGATCTTGGGAGGACCATTTGCATCTCGTGGAGTTCTCGTACAATAACAGCTTTCAAGCCAGTATTAAAGCTGCCTCGTTCGAGGCACTCTATGGACAGAAGTGCAGATCACCAGTGTGCTGGGATGACATTGATGAGAGAAGGTTGTTGGGTCCAAAGTTGATCACCAAAACAGTGGATGTTGTGGTTCATATCAGGAAGCATTTGTAGGCAGCTCAGGATTGGCAGAAGCGATGGGCTGATGTCCATCGGAAAGCTTTGGAGTTTGGTGTTGGTGACCATATTTTTCTTAAGGTATCGCCGTGGCACGGTGTCATTCAGTTCGGTGGTGGGGGCAAGCTTAGCCCTAGGTTTATTGGACCGTTTGAGATTTTGGAGCGAGTAGGCTGGGTGGCCTATCGTCTTGCTTTGCCACCAGCTTTATCAGGAGTACACGATGTTTTCCATGTTTCGCAACTCAGAAGATATATCCGAGATGAGAGCCACGTGATCGACTATTCAGAGTTGACCGTTCGGCCGGATTTGACTTGTGAGATTCGGCTAGTTGCTATTGTGGATCGGCGGGAGAAAGTGCTTAAGAACAAGGTCATCAAGTTGGTTCGTATTTCTTGGAATCCTCACTCGCCTGGTGAGTCGACTTAGGAGCTGGAGGAGGAGATTCAGCAGAAATTTCCTCATTTGTTTGAGTAGTTTTGTTTTGTTCTTTTGGTTATTTTGGGGTTACCCTATGTATCTTCTTTTTGAATTTCGAGGACGAAATTCTTCTTGTTAGGTGGATAGTATTGTAACCTCTGTTTTTCATTTTTGTGTATTTTTGAGTGTATTTTTCGTTTTGGTGTATTTTTCTCTTTTGTATTCTTTCTGAACTGTATATTGGAGTTGTTTTCAATATATATTCGTTTTTTTTCATTTTGAGTTCATTGTGTTTGATTGGTTGTCTCTTTTGTTTCGTTATTCATTATTTTGTTCTTTCATTCATTTGGTTCTTGTCTTCTTTATTTTATTTTCTTGGGCGCTTGTGGTGGTGATTGGTTGTTATCCTTTTCCCAATCCTATTGTTTGATCCCTAATAGATACCAAAGCCAATTAAAATCCACAATCCTATTTGTATCCTATTTGAAACCCATTAATTCAAATCTTATTACTACTCCTAATTACCCACAACCCAATTACCCATTAACCCAACTTGTATTATTAACCCTAATCCCTCCATATAAATACACCCTCCTTCACACAAACCCTAACCCTAATAACCCTAGCCTCTCTCACCCGGCCTCCCTCTGCCTCCTGTGTGTGCCGCCGCTCACCAGCCCGACCAGACCCACCCAGGCCGAGCCTTCACCTCCGACTCGTGCACACCCCAGACCACTGAACACCCCCCTCCCGACTGCCTCCAATCCCGATCCCCCACCTAGCCGAGCCCATCATCCCCCTTCTTGGCCGACCACCTACACACCACCACATATAATCCCTAGTTCTCTTTCTTGGTGTGCTCGCTTGGCCGCAAGTTGTCGCCATCCCTCTCTCTTGATCTCTCTTTTGGTGGAGTTTGTTCGTGTGCAGATTTTCGCTCACGTTTGCTTGGATTCATTAGTTCGTGGATTTTTGTTCGTGGGTTTTGCTCGTTACTCTTGGTTTTCTTCGTTCTTCATCTTCGGTTAAGGCAAGTAACTTGTACTCCAATTCATTTGTTTGATACAAGTCAAAAATACCACCTATATTGTAGTTGGGGTCTAGAGACAACTCTTCTTTGTGTTATGTTTGATGAGTTTTGTCTCTATTGTAAAAATTTGACCATAGATGACTTACAACACAATATGGACATGAATTAACTTAGGCTTTACCCGTTCTTGATTTGGTCATGTATGTGGGACTTTTGTGAGAATTCGTGATTTTGGTTGAGACCCATGTGATATACTTGGTGTGGACATGCTAGATACCCTAATTCATGATGTTTGGACACTTGGTAGGCTTGGTTTCATGTTTGGTTGTGCTTTGAACAAGTTTTGTATGATATATATTGAGTCGTTGTTAAAGGGAAAAGTCTGTATTTTGTCGCTGGTCTGTTTTGTTTGCTGTTTTGGACTGTCTTGAAGTTAGTAACTTAATTTCGTTATAAAACATGAGTTTTAGGGAATTTCGTCTATTTTCAAACCCCTCTGACCTTGCTTGATTTCATTTTCGTATGTGTGAGTTATGACTGTTTTACTACAGAGGTGTCGACCTTTTCCAGATTTCGTTCTTGGTGTTTTTGATGACTAAATCCTTTTAAATATCTATGCTACACATAT
The DNA here is from genome assembly GCA_017893485.1 of Hemerocallis citrina. Lineage (NCBI taxonomy): Eukaryota > Viridiplantae > Streptophyta > Magnoliopsida > Asparagales > Asphodelaceae > Hemerocallis > Hemerocallis citrina. Next base: position 128,047,428 of record CM030362.1, read on the forward strand.
TATTTTGATCCAAAACTTTGGTCAGTGTTTCTTTATCGAGTTAGAGATTACCCTGAATTTTGGTGAATTTTATTGATGAGTTTTAGATGTTGTTTCATGCTCGTTTATGAAAACTGTACTTACTGTATTTTACTCGCTGTTCTGCAAAGAATTGTATTTTCACCCTGATTTCGTTTACTGTATAAAAAATGTTTGTGAAATATGAAAGTTATTATATTTTATCTATTTTCATATTCCTTTGGTAGAATTGGATTTCGTTTCACTGGTTGCGAGATATTATGGTTTTCGTACAACAGTGTTGGGAATTCCAGAATTGCCAAACTACGGTTTATTGAAGTTTTCTTATTTTTGATGACTAATCTAATTTTTTTGGAAAATTCTGAAACTTTATATTCTGATACTAGACATATAGGTGAATACCCCAGATTTTTTGTGAATTTATTTACTGAATTTTCATGCTGTTTTCCTTCTCTTGAATACGTTTTCCTGATTTCTGGCTGAACCTATTTTCTGTATTCAAATCAGTTTTTAGATATGTTTTTGTGAATTAATATATGACTTATTTATAGTCGCTGGATTCGGTTGGAAGTCTACTTTCTAGACGTTTCGACGGATTCAGATTTGCATTTTTGTAACACTGGGAATCATTGTTTTACTACAGTATGGTCTTGCTGTCCTGAACTTGAGATTTATTTATTTTAGTCTTTTATGAGATACCTTGCACACGTCCAAGTTTATCTTGCAACTTGAACTTGTTACATGATCATGCCATGTTGTTCTTTATATGTTTTGTACACATACATGCTTGTTGGACCCTAATGATGATAAAATAACCAAGCCGGGGTTAAGGGAAAGATCTAGTAGTGGATAATGCAAAAACGTATACTCGGACGAACCTAGTGGTTATTGGAGCTTGTTTAATGCGGAGCTTGACACGATATACATGACACATACACACACGACACTGGAGCTTGTTTGGGTTTTGGAGCTTGTTTACATGATACATGATTATATGATACTTGGAGCTTGTCCCTGAGTACACTGCCCTGTATGGTCCCATACAAAATCTAAAGCGAAACTATTTATTGTAGCAACCATGTAGTAAAAGTCGGGATGCATGAAGTGCTACCTAGATAGTAATCACTACAAGACTTAAACATGACACTTGAACATGACACATTCCCACTTGACACTTGAATACATGATACATGAGATTTGATACTTGCTACATGCTACATGATTACATGATTCTTGATACTGGTTACTTGATGCATGACACTTGTTTACTTGACACTCTACACATGTTATTATACTTTCTCATCTTGCCATGCTATGATTTATATCCTATAATTATGATTATACCATGCTAGGTTTGTTACTTAGATTTACCTATCCCATGTACTTGTATCCTACATTATAAGTGGTCTGTAATTTGCAATTGACGGGTACTTGTTGTTCTTCTTCCTTCTCCTGCAAATTTACTAATTGCAGATCAGGATGGTCGGCTGCCAGATTGTATTGGCTAGATGATGTATTAGGGCTGGATTTTCTGGTTTATGATTTTTATTATTATTGTTGCTTGAACTTGAATAAGATGTACTTGATTACTTGGATATTTATCTTGTATTTGGGCGATGTGACCCAGGATATTTGACTTGTTCAGAATTTGATTATTTGAGATTATTATATTTGGTTTCAAGTAATTTTTGTTGGTATCTTGTTTCAATTATGCATGTCTGGTTGTATCTTTTGCTTCTGACTCTGATTATCTTGTGAGATATTGTAAAGATTCCTGAACAACTTATGGATGATGAAAATCATTCGCTGGGCTTTTGTCTCGTATCCGTATTCCATATTCCGTAATTTTCAGATTCGAAATGACTACTACATCGGAGAATGTTGTTGTGTCTGAAACGGTCCAAGTGCCGATTGCTGATACGACACAAGTACCGACTGCTGCTACGGCACGAGTGCCAATGCCAACTATTGTACCTGTCTCAGTCTCTTATGGGGTGAAACCTGAGAAGTTCAATGGGCAGAATTTCAAAAGGTGGCAACAGAAGATGATGTTCTATTTGACCACTCTGAATCTTGCAAGATTCTTGAACAAAGAAGCTCCAAATCTTAAGAAAGATGAGCACGATAACCAAGTCATCACCGTTGTGGATGCTTGGAAAAATGCTGATTACTTATGTAGGAATTACATAATGAACGGATCAGCCGATTCTTTATATAATGTATACATTGACAAAAGAATTGCTAAATAACTTTGGGAATCACTAGACCATAAGTATAAAACTGAGGATGCCGGCGTTAAGAAGTTCATTGTGGGCCGCTTCCTAGACTATGAAATGGTAGATTCTAAAACAGTGATCAGTCAAGTTCAATAAATATAACTGATCTTGCATGATATTCATGCTGAAGGTATGAACTTAAGTGAAAGTTTCCAAGTTGTATGTATAATTGAAAAATTACCACCAGGTTGAAAAGACTTTAAGAATTACCTAAAGCATAAGCAAAAAGAAATGAGCATTGAAGATCTCATTGTTAGGTTTAGTATTGAAGAAGACAATAGAGAATCTGAAAAGGTCGGAGTCATCAGTCATGCGGCCAAGGCAAATGTAGTGGAACATAAACAACGTTCCAACAAGCACAACAACTAGGGTCCCAAGTTGCGGCCTGAGGGAGGAATCTCCAAGAAACCAAAGTTTCAAGGCAAGTGCTTCAATTGTGACAAGATGGGTCACAAGTCTACTGAATGCAGACTACCCAAGAAGAACAGGAACAGAGAAGCAAACATGGTTGAAGGCATTGCTCGAGATGTTTCCGATATCAACCTCTCAGCTATGATCTCAGAGGTGAACATGATAGGTTCAAACCCTAAGAAATGGTGGATTGACACTGGAACTACTCGACACTTGTGCTCCAACAGAAGTATGTTATCTACTTTCGAACCATTAGAGAATGGGGAGAATATGTTTATGGGGAACTCGGCCACTTCAGAAATCAAGGGCCAAGGCAAGGTGATCTTGAAGATGACTTATGGGAAGGAACTAACTCTGAACAATATTGCATATGTTCCTTGTATCTGGTTCGTTGATTAATAATCACAAATTTCGTCTAGTGTTTGAGTCAAACAAATTTGTTTTGTCAAAGAGTGGAATGTATGTTGGTAGAGGATATATGAGTGGTGGATTGTTTAAACTCAATGTAATGACCACGGTCAAGAATATCAATAAAGCTAGCTCTTCTAGTTATATGCTTGAGTCTTCTAGTTTATGGCATGGTAGACTAGGACATGTTAATTATGATACTTTGTGTAGATTAATTAACTTGAACCATATACATACATTCCAAATTGATTCCAAACACAAGTGTGAAACTTGTGTTGAGGCAAAACTGACAAGATCATCTTTTAAAATGTTGAAAGAAACACTGAACCTCTTGATCTAATTCACTCTGATATTTGTGATTTGAAAATGATACAAATAAGAGATGGTAATAAATATTTTATTACCTTTATTGATGATAGCACAAAATACTGTTATGTATATTTTCTTAAAAGCTAGGATGAAGCTATAGAGAAATTTGTTCTATAAAAATGAAGTTTAGAACCAACTCAACAAGAAAATATAAGGCACTAAGAAACGACCGATGTGAAGAGTATGAATTGCCATTTGCTGACACTTGTGCTAAGCATGGGATTATACATGAAACTACATCGCCTTATTCTCCTCAGTCCAACGGTGTTGCTAAGAGGAAGAATCGTACATTGAAAGAAATGATGAATGCAATGTTAATAAGTTTTGGTTTGCCACCAAACTTGGGAGAAGAAGCTATAATTTCAGCTAACTACCTTTTAAATAAGGTACCCAAAAAGAAAGAAGAGAAAACTCCATATAAATTATGGAAAGGAAGAAAGTCATCCTACAATTACTTGCGAATGTAGGGATGTCTTGTCAAGGTGGTAGTACCTCCACCCAAGAAAGTTAAAATAGGACAAAAAATGGTTGATTGCATTTTTATCGGCTATGCACATAATAGTAGTGCTTATCGGTTCTTGGTGTACAAATCTAATATCTCTGAGATACCAAAGAACACGGTAATGGAGTCCAGAAATGCATCGTTCTTTGAAGATCTATTTCCATGTAAGTCTAAGGAAGAACCAAGTTCTTCCAAATGAACACATGAAACTATTAGTGAAGATAGTGAAGACCAAGATGAAGAAATTGAGGATGAACCTCGACGCAGTAAAAAAACAAGAACGGAAAAATCTTTTGGTCTGGATTTCTTGACTTTTATGCTTGAAAGTGAACCCCAAACCTTCAAGGAAGTGGTAAAATCCTCTAAGGAAAGAAGCCATCAAGAGCGAAATTGATTCTATCTTGCAGAATCATACTTGGGAACTTATGGATCTTCCACAAGGTAGTAAACATTTAGGTTCCAAGTGGATCTTCAAGAGATGAAACCTGATGAATCAATTGATAAATATAAGGCAAGACTTGTAATAAGAGGTTATAGACAAAAAGAAGGTCTGGACTACTTCGATATATATTCTCCTGTAACGAGAATAAACTCCATTAGGATGGTACTTGCAATAGCAACCTTGCGCAATCTTGAAGTACATCATGGATGTGAAAACAGCCTTTCTTAATGGAGATTTAGATGAAGAAATCTATATGAAGCAACCTGAGGGTTTTTCAGCTCCAAGACAGGAAAAGAAAGCTTGTAAACCGGTGCAGTCATTATATGGCTTAAAACAAGCACCAAAGCGACGGCATGAGAAATTTGACAATGTCATGATGACTAATAGTTTCAAGATCAATGAATGTGATAAATGTGTATATGTCAAAGACACTGAAAGTGGATATGTCATAATATGTTTGTATGTAGATAACATGCTTATTGTTGGAAGCAATAATAAGGTAATTAAATCTACTAAAACCATGTTGAACTCAATGTTTGACATGAAAGACATGAGACTAGCTAATGTTATATTGGGAATTAAAATCACAAGAACATCAGACGAGCTTGTTTTAAGCCAGTCACATTATATTGATAATATTCTTGGAAAATTTGATAAAGATAATTCTGTAATTTCCAGAACTCCAATAGACTTAACTATACTTTTATCCAAGAATAAAGGTGAGATTATTTCTCAAGTAGAATACTCTAGAATCATAGGCAATCTAATGTACTTAATGAGTTGTACAAGACCAGACATAGCCTATGCAGTGCGTAAACTAAGTAGATATACGAGTAATCCTGAAAGCCAGCATTGACAAGCAATTACAAGAGTACTGAAGTACTTGCGTTTTACTCATAAATATGGGCTGCATTATACAAGATATCCGGCTGTACTTGAAGGATACAGTAATGCAAACTAGATATCTAGTGATAATTCAAAATCCACCAGTGGCTATGTATTTACACTAGGTGGTGCAGCCATTTCTTGGAAATCCTCAAAACAAACAGTGATTGCTAAATCCACGATGGAATCTGAATTCATTGTACTGGAAAAATGTGAGGAAGATGCTGAATGGTTGCGCCACTTCCTTGAGGACATTCCAAGGTGGACAAGGTCTGTGCCCAAAATCTGCATATATTCAGACAACCAGTCTGCAATTTGTAGAGCACGGAGCAATATGTAAAATGGTAAATCTAGACACATTCGTCGAAGACATAATACCATTAGACAACTACTCTCTACCGGGATTATCTCTGTGGACTATGTAAAGTCAAAGGATAACATTGTGGATCGACTAACCAAAGGGTTAAACAGAGAGCTAGTTGATAAATCATCGAGGAAAATGAGACTCAAGTCCATGAAAGAATAAGTCGATATAATGGACACCCAACCTAGCAGACTGGAGATTCCAAGATCTAGGTTCAAAGGGAGAACTAAATTGTAAAGACCAAGTTGGATCACTGTGGAGATTTTCCTATGTCCATTTCCATGATGAAACAGTGATGCCTGTAAGGTAACAGGTTAAGCTAGGCTTTAAATGATTCTTATGCGTCGGATATCCTAGCAGAGTAATGCGGGTTACTCTTAAACAAGAAATCACCTATGTAAGAGGGAAGAATGGCCGCTTCCAAGGGAATAATATAGGACAATAATCCTATCAAACTCTTACAGAACCAGACGAATGTTCATGGCCAAAACAAACATAACAGCGAGAACTGAAATACGTTAGGAAGATTTCTATGTGAGATATGTCATCATTTACACAAATGACAGAACAGTTCAAGGACATCGCGTCTACTGTTCAGTTAATAAAGTAAACATAATTTCATAAGGGAAGGTTCGAAGGTAACACCTACCTATCCTATGCAGGTCTCAACCGCTGAATTCTATCACCAAGTCTGCCGTGTCGGTCAGTTGTGTCAGTCAGTCGTGTCTGTGGTCGTCAATTTCATTTATATAGGAATGTTAGAAAATGGGTATTTTATACACTATTTACGAACCATTTTTTGATCAATTTTTGGAGTAAGATCCTCAATGAATTATCGAGAGATCTTGATTGATTTGTGTTCTCCTTTGTGAGTAGATCAAAATCATATATTTATTTTCTAAAACGATTAAGGGATGAATGAGAAATTGTCTCTCAAAGTGAGACATTTTTATTTCTGAAAAATGGATTGAGGGAATATAGTCCCACATCGGAAAAATCAAAAGAATTATAAGAGGATATATAATAACCTCTTTCTAAACATTGTAAGATAGCTAGACAAGAGGCTCTCTCTCGCGTGCACAGGGGGGTGCGAATCTTGGACCGGATTACATACAACTTGTGTGCACCCGCATGTCCTGCGGACATGAATGCTGAACCAACATAACTCCACCCCGTTCAGAGCCACTTTTTGCTATAATTTTGATTTTTTCCTGTGTAAATGGCTGAAATAAATGCAGAAACAGTTCTGTCTACCATTTCAGTGCAAGATTAAATATTTTGTCTGTCTGCTGTTACAGTGTACGCATTTAATTGATTGTCTGTAATTACACTGAAGGCATTCAAAGGCATTGACTGCTGTCTGTCGTTACAGTGTACGCATTCAATAGATTGTATGTAGTTACACTGAAGGCATTCAAAGCCTTGTCTACCGTTGCAATTTCTAACCCTGGCCCTATAAATAGAGTCCCCCCCTCACTTTCATCCCTATACAGAATCTCCTCTCTTCCTCTGTACTGTTCCTTTTTTGAAAGTTTTTCGGTAAGTCGATGATAGAGTTCTGACGCTACAAGTTCGAGAGCGTTACGTGGTGTCTGCGTGAACACTCTTCGTCGTTGCATCCTGGGAAACAGCCGCCTCAACTAGCTCCAGCACCCGGACGAGGCGAAAACTGTTTTAAGGAGATTGTGTGCTACACAAGCCTCGAAATCCAGTCAGTTTGATTTCATTGTTTTCTTTTTCATTTTATTTTATTGGTTTATTACTCTCCTCCTTCTCTGGTTTTTTGTGCCTCTCAATCATTTGGATTTATGCCCTTTTTTTTGTAACCAAAGTTGTAACAAAGAGAATAAATTTCTCGAAGTCGGTTTTATTGTAAACAAAATTTGAAACACAACTATTAGTCAAGTGATAGGTTTTAGGATGTTTTTGTTCAATGTCAAACTTTTGTAACTCTGCGTCCTTGTTCTCTTATAGCTATAGCTAAATGAGTCTAAGTGTACAAATAAGATTTAATTACTTAATTATTATTATTTTTAATTTAACATATGGAGATTAATATTTGTGGACAGATTTGTATTGCATGTCTGGCACAACTAAAAATCATCCGCCTCTAAAAGTGGAGGTTAGGGGAGTATTTATAGGAAAAGCCTGATGTTTGGTGTGGAATTTTGGAGAAAATCTTAATTTGACAAGAAAGTGTGTTCTGATGTTTTAGTATGCTAAGTCTGTTTCCAGTTTCTACACGTTTTGCTCGATGGCTTGACTTGGAAATTTTCAAAGTTTAGCTTGTCTGGAGAATTGTGGGGGAATTGATGTGCATCTGAGTTTTTCCATGATGATTCATGCAACATGCTCGAAGTGTAACCGTTGCTGTGATTGTGAACATACATGAATTTGAGAAGTTATGGCTTCCAAGATTGAGAGACGTTTGCTGAATTTATAGTTTTTTATAAAATGCACATTAAGATGGTGCACGTAGAAAGAGTAAATAAATAGTGTTACTGGCAACAGCAGGATAAAGCAGAGTTCCAAATGTTTGAGAATAGAGGTTTGCCTACATGAGTTTCATATCCTCTGTTATTTCTGTTTATGGTTGACTTCTCAAAAAAAAAAGAAAACAAAATCTCTGTTTATGGTTGTCTTATTTATTGGATTGGGCATTGTGAGAACCATAATTGCTCTTTTATTTTTGAAAGAATAACTGTGATCTGATGTAGGCTAAGTTTGAACCCTGATTTCTTGCCCTTTGCTAAAAAGCTTTTCCTTCATGTTGCATTGTTGCTGATCGGTGCATGAATAATTCTTAAAACCCTCTCTTCACCAAGATAGTCTAGTCTATGAAATGCATTTTCAAGGAAGAAAACAGTAGATAGATAGAGATGACAGCAGTTAGAGTGATAGATAGAGATGCATTGTTCCTATTTTCTTTTATTCTAGAAAACAAAGAAATTTTGTAATTTGGAACTCAAAGCTATACTCAATTGAGTGAAACTGAGCGGATTGTTCTTTACAAATTGCTTTGCTCTCCAGAGACTGTATCCTTCACCTTGTAACATTCCTTTTCATCACATTTCCTTCAAAAAATGAATAAGAAACCAGACAGACCTTCACCCTGTAACATTCCTTTTCATCACCTTTCCTTCAAAAAATGAATTAGAAACCAGACAGACCCAAAGGATCAGTCTGAAACTTAAAAACAGGATACTTCACCAACTGAATTGATAAAAACCCCTAAAAGGAACATAACTTTAGGCAAATAGATTATGAAAACTAAAAACCCCAGAATCAGAGTCTCACAGACAACATTTGAATGACACAAGGAAAATATCAAACTGTACATAGCAGTAAATTTCATACAGAAGTTCCCTTCAATTTTTTTAAAGAACTCAATTTCCCCACAATTACAGGTATCAATTAACTTATCATTCATTAACCGGCCGCTACAAAAAAAGTTTACACATTCCCCGACAAATGTCACCCTGAAGGAAACCTTCGTATCTGTGAAGATCCTCCTATTTCAATGGTATGCTCTGATAACAAGTCACAAAATAGGCATGGAAACAAGATGGTACATATGTGCAGCACAAGGATGACAAAAGGTATTGGCATATCATCACCTCCATTAATCTTTGGCGTGCTCGTTACTCTCAAAGCAATAACCAGTTGCCCTACCAGCTCTACCAATTACATATGATGGTATGCATTTTCATAGAAAGAGCCTTCTCTGTTGCCTCTACCAAGTCCAGCAAATTTTTTTTTGTCCTTTCCTGATATGGGTAACAGCCGTAATTGACCCCCGCCATGCGATTGTCGCACGAATCACAAAGAGGGCTTAAAGCACCCATAAAAAAAAGGGCCCAAACCAAACCCGCTCCACAGGCCTTCGCATGCCCAATCGCTTACCTCTAGCCCATCCGGGTCTCTCGCCCGCCGATCATGCCACTCATCCCATCGGAAATCACGTATTTGAATAACGCCAGATCCGATATCAACGGAACCCCATGATCGGCCGAGAATCTCTCTATAATGAACTCTCCAAATACCTATAAATACTACTACTCTGGCATTGTTACAAGGTAATCACTCTTTTTGCTACATATCCTCTTCCCCTAAATTGTTGTCGTTTGACTTAAACATCGGAGGGCCCATCACCGGAAATACTACTGGTGTTTTAGGCTTCTTTTTGCAGGTCGGCAAGTTGGCTCCTTCCCCAACTAATCTACTCGATTTCCCCTCAGATTCAGAACAGAGGTCAGGATTACAGCCGTTATTCCGATTACAAGAACTCACATTATCTGTTGCTCACACACCCAAAAAATAACCGCAATAGATTAGCGCCGTCTGCGGAAAACAGTCAGTCAATCCTAACCTCCCAATTCAAGTTCTAATCCGAAGCCATTTACTCTCATGGCACCTAAAGCTAAGAAGACCATTGTCACAGGGCCCAATCTGTAGGGACTAGTTTCGAGAACATCTCGTTCTATCGCGAGGCAGGTCGAGCAACCTACAGTAGATGACCTCCATAACGTCATCAACAACTGGCCGAACTAGGGAGACCTCTGAAATCAGCTTAGTCATTCGAGAGGCAAAGCTGGACCGTCGAACCCGGCTCCGAGCTGCATTGTTCATCTATCCTAAGAGATCAACGGCACAGCCAATCTCTAAGGGACCCTGACACCCTGACAACCATGGAGAAGAAAGTCACCTTACTCGTGCCGAGTTCCGAGAGTTCCAGGTTGAGGTCTTACGAGCGCTCAGAGGAAGAGTCCGGGATGAACGACATTCAGGCGAGGAACAAATCTAAGTTTCTGGAGGAGAAGAATCTTACGGGTCGACCAAATCCGGGAACCAGCAGGATGATGTCCGAAAACGTCTCCAAGAGATGGAAGACCATCTTGCTCGAATAGCCGAGAACGGGGGACGATCCGGTCGGGGTCGTCAACCAACTCGACCTCCCTTTTCCACCCGAATCCTTGACGCCCCTATTCTGAGAAACTTCAAGCCTCCCCAGTTCGAGACATACAATGGAGAGACAGATCCTGCTGATCACATAGAGGGGTTCAAAACCCTCATGATGATTCACAACACCTCGGATCTCTCCTGGGTCCTGCGTTCCTAGCTACTCTACGTGGCCCTACTCGGGAAAGGTATTCGAAGCTCGCCCCCAGTTCGATTTTCTCTTTCGATCAGATCGAAGAAAATTTCCTTGCGCATTTCGTGACCAACCATAGGATAGAGACGAGCGCTTCCCTTCTGAACCTTAAACAGAAGGACGGAGAGTCCCTCTAGGAATTTGTTCGAAGATTCACTACCGAAGCCTGGGCGATCTCCTCTCTCGACACTAGAGTCACCTCAACAACGTTCCGGCATAATGTCCGCCATGACCAGCTGAAGGCTTTACTAGCCAAGAAACTTCCCCTTGATTTCCCTGACCTCCTCCATAGGGTCGAGAAATACATCCAAGACGAAGAAGCTCTGCATACCGGCAGTTGGAAGGAGACCCCGGCGAAGGGAAAGAGGAAGGCTGATGAGTACGAGGCCCAAAAAATTGCAAAAGGATCCCACTGGCCAAAGGCGTCCGCCTTCGATCCCCCGGTTCGAGAAGTTCACCCCCCTGCTCACTGCGAGTGTCTCGACCATCCTCATGGAGATTAAGGACAAAGGGATAGTCAAGCATCCCCCCATCCAACAACAACAGGAGGAGGAGGGAAAGAAGATTCTACTGTCTGTTTCATCGGGACCACGACCACGTGACCGACAACTATCGGGCTCTTAAGGAGGAGATTGAAGCACTCATACAGAGAGGCTACCTTACTGATGAGGACATCGGTTCCAGACGATTTGGGCGTTTCTATCAGCGCAGGCATCGTCTTCATCAGCTGTTTTATTCAGTTTAGGATTTTTATTTATTTCCATTTTTATGTAATCTTTTTTGTAATTTTTAGATTCTGAGAATATTTTGGAGATGTGTTTCAAGATGTAATTGAGCCTATTTAAAGGCCCTGAGATGAATGAGAAAGGCATGCCATTATTGATCAAAAAAAAACCTGTGTTGAGTTTTGCTCTTCATTTTCTCTCCCTTGTGTGATACAATCGAGATACAAATTAGGGTTTGTGATAAATCCTAATCTGGTTTTAGAATTAGTGATTAATTCTAAAATTTATCCCCACTTAAAAATCCCCAATACAAATCATAATCCCCTAATCAAACCCTAATCCCAAATAAATAAACCCTAATCCTATTCTAACCTAACTACCCAGCCGCCCCCTTTCTTCTCCATCGTTCTTTTTCTTCTTCCTTTCTTTTTTGTTTCCCAAAATCCAACCCAAAACCCCACATCCCGCTACCCCCTCTCCGTCGACTCCCCATCGCCAGTCCTTCCCCCCATCGTCGATGCCCTGCCACCCGCAACCCCACCATTACAGCCCACACCCCGTCGCCTCTTCTTCTCACTCCCGATCAGATCCCGTACCCACCTCCTCTCCCCTACACCGTAACCCCTCCAAACCCGTCGTCCTCTTCTCCACTCCAGCCCCGCACCACCACCTCTCGATCCTCGTCAACGCCAGCAACACCCTCCCGCCATCTCCTCAACCCGCAGTACCGAGACAGCTTTGCTGCCCTCCCCCAGTCATCGACAACGGCTCTCTGACCACGCCAGCCCCTCGCCGTCGCCCGTTCACCGTCAACAGCCGGCGACCAGTCCAGCCACCCCTGGGCTTCGTTGCTGACTTTGCTTGCTGAGTTGCTGAGATCCCAGTTGCTGCCCAACTCCGAGATCTCTGTTGGTTTTCTTCGGATTCGGTATAATCTTTCCATTTCTTCCGTATTTATGTTTTACTGCCTTATCATCTAGTATATTATCTGATTTGACTGTCGACCACAAAATACTAAGATTGAGTGATCCACATGCTAGATTAGAGTACAAATCGATATTGGACTTATTACTTGCTAACATATAGGGATTTAATTATTGATTGAGGGTGAATTATTAATTGGAATTGTTAGCATAATTCAGTTCTTGAAAATCCATCAAATCCGCTAACTGTTTTAAATTTCTACTTAGATCAGAACTTTCATGTTGGTAAAATTAACCCATTAAAATTCTTGGAAAATTCTCTATTTTAGGGTTGGTTTTACATCTTTTTGGTATCAGAGCAAAGGTTCTTAAAACCTTACTTCTTGCATCGTGGGCATCATTTTTGCATTCATTTAGTATCGTGTAGTCTTTTATTTTATTTTATTTTATTTTTATTTTATTTTTATTTTATTTTAGTTTAGTTCAGAATCATTTAAAAAAATAAAATAAAATAAAAATAAAATAAAATAAAAAAATTAGGACACATACCCCATAGTTTCCACTTTTGGTGAATGCGTCTTCGCAGCACCATCACAGACCCTGAGGAGCCTTTCCTATCCCTTCCCAATCACCCAATTAGGAACCCTAGACTTCCCAGACCTGAAATGAACAATTCTGATATCTCCGCTACCCTAGCTGCCATCCAAGCAACTCTTGCCAATATCAATCAGAGGCTTGAGAAAGTGGAGCTAAATCAGACAAGTGTCCCTGAGCTTCATGGCCATCGTCAGATCTCTCAAGGGAATGTTCATGACGATCGACGTCAAGAACGTGACCCTGACGAACAATATAAAAAGAACGTTAAGGCTGACATTCCCCAATTCGAAGGCCACATGGAACCCCAAGCTTACCTTGATTGGGTCCGTGCCATGGACCACTATTTTGTGTGGTTCGACATGAGCGAAGCCCTTAAAGTTAAATTTGCAACTATGAAATTAACGGGTAAAGCTCAACAGCATTGGACCAATCTTGAACATGCCCGCAGAGGCCGAGGCCTGGCACCCATAGCCACTTGGGAGGCCATGAAAGAGAAGCTCACTGAGAGGTATGTACCGCTATTGTTCCACACCCGATTGTTAGATTCGTGGAACCTATTGTATCAAGGAAGTAAATCCACACAAGAATATGTAGATAAATTCGATGACTTCCTTATTCGGTGCAACGCGTTAGGTAAAGAGAGTGAAGAACAAACTCTCTCTAGGTTCAGAGCTGGACTACGAGCTGACCTTAGGAACGAGCTAATCTATAGAAACGTGGACTCAATAGCGGCAGCCTACGCCCTAGTCCTCGACATGAATTCTCTTAAAGCTAGTTCTCATTCTAGGTCCAGCGACTCGAGAGATCATTCCTCTAGAATGACCTCTACTGACCCACCTAGACCTAAGCCTCCCTCTCAGCACCCCAACAAATCTTACCCCAACAAACCTAATTCAAATTTTAATTCACATAGAGATGAACATAAGGGTAAGAACATTGAAAGAGATTACAGTATGATTGACCCTCTCACTAAGTGCTATAAATGTAAGGGCTATGGTCATGTTGCTAGCAACTGTCCCAGTCCTAGTAGGATAAACATAGTAGAGGGTACCGCTGTCATTGCTGACGACTCAGACAATGAGTTCTCTTATGAGCCTATCGAAGGCGATGACTTCGGTGACGAAGAGGATGACCAGTATCTCCACTGTATTCGGTCTATCCAATCACCTCACTTGAATGTAGTTAGATGTGCTTTGTCCCAACCAAAAGAAGAAGATGATTGGAAGCGCACTGCTATATTCCACACCTTTACGACTATAGGTGACAAAAACTGCAAGGTGATTGTTGACAGTGGGAGCTGCGTCAACGCTGTCTCTTCTGCGGTCTTAGCAAAAACCGGACTTAAAGCTGAACCCCATCCACGCCCATACAAAGTATCTTGAATTGATGCAACAGCACTCCAAGTAACACATCGATGCTTAGTCCCTGTGGACTTCAAAGCTTACAAAGAGGAAATTTGGTGTAATGTGCTTAAAATGGATGTGGGTCAAGTCATTTTAGGGAGACCTTGGTTATACGATCACGATGTGACCATATATGGTCGGTCTAACCAATGTGTGTTCCAGCACGATGGACTAAAAATAAAGCTCATTCCCGTGAGGCCACGAACTAGTCCAGCTGAAACAACACCGGCTCCCTCGAGAAAGGGCAAGGAGGTAACGTATATGGGTGAAAAGGAACTTACAAACGAAATTGAAAAGGGGGCTACCATTCTTTTACTCACAGCGAGAGAAGTCCCTAAAGATCCTAAGTCACTCATCCCGCCCCAAGTTACTCCTGTCCTTCAGGAATTTGCAGATGTGTTTCCTGCTGACCTCCCCAACCAGTTGCCCCCATTGCGTGACATCCAACACGCTATTGATCTGGTTCCGGGAGCGAGTCTTCCCAACTTGCCACATTATCGGATGAATCCGACAGAGCATGCTGAGTTGAAACGGCAAGTTGATGAGTTATTGGCAAAGGGCTTCATCAGAGAAAGTTTAAGTCCTTGCGCTGTTCCTGCTCTATTGATGCCAAAGAAAGATGGAACCTGGCGAATGTGTATGGACAGCCGTGCCATAAACAAGATCACGGTGAAATACCGTTTTCCCATTCCTCGTTTGGATGACATGTTGGACATGATGTCTGGTGCCACAATCTTTTCCAAGATTGATCTTAAAAGTGGCTACCACCAAATACGTGTTCGTCCTGGTGATGAGTGGAAGACCGCCTTCAAGACGAAGGATGGCCTGTACGAGTGGATGGTCATGCCATTTGGAATGACAAATGCCCCGAGCACGTTTATGAGAATCATGACGCAAGTACTCCGTCCCTTTATGGGCAAGTTCCTTGTGGTGTACTTTGATGATATTCTCATTTACAGCCGATCCGTTGGGCAACATCTTGACCATTTGAGACAGGTCTGCGGTGTTTTGAGAAAGGAACAACTTTATGCTAATCCTACCAAATGTACCTTCCTCTCTGATCAGACTATCTTTCTGGGATTTATTGTGTCTGCCAGAGGAGTATCTACTGACCCAGAAAAGATACGAGCTATTAAAGAGTGGCCTGAACCCCGCAATATTCGTGATGTGCGGAGTTTTCACGGCCTTGCCACCTTTTATCGTCGGTTCGTGCGAGGATTTAGCATGATCATGGCTCCGATAACCGACTGTTTGAAGAAAGGTGAGTTTGTCTGGTCGAAAGAAGCCAAGAATGCCTTCGAAGAGATCAAGAAGAGAATGACTCAGACACCTGTCATGAGGTTGCCTGATTTCACTAAAGTCTTCGAAGTAACATGTGATGCTTCTGGTATTGGTATAGGTGGAGTTCTCAGTCAAGAGAGTCATCCTGTTGCTTATTTCAGTGAAAAGCTGAATGAAGCAAGACAAAAATACTCCACCTATGACAAGGAGTTCTATGCGGTCATTCAGTCACTTCGCTATTGGCGACATTATCTCCTGCCGCAAGAATTCGTTATCTTCTCAGACCATGAGACCTTAAGATTCCTTAATTCTCAACAAAAGTTGAATCCGAGACATGCTAGATGGGTAGAGTTCCTACAAGAATATTCATATACCATTAGGCATACAAAAGGGATTGATAATAAGGCCGCGGATGCGCTAAGTCGTTGTTACATGATCTTATCTGCTCTGCGCACCGAAATTATTGGTTTTGAGAGATTGAGAGATAAGTATGCCTCCTGCCCAGATTTTCACGAGATCTACACCTCTTTGAAGGAAGGCATAACTCGAGTGATAGATGATTATTTCTTGAAAGATGATTATCTCTTCTATCGCTCCAAACTGTGCATTCCTAGTACATCCTTACGAGAGTATCTTGTTTGGGAATTGCACGTTGGTGGCCTTGCTGGACATTTTGGGCATAGCAAGACCATTGATGCTGTGGAACATAGGTTTTACTGGCCGAAACTAAAGAGAGACGTTGTGAGACTTGTTAACAGATGCCACACCTGTCAACTTGCTAAGCAACAAAAACAGAACACAGGCCTGTATACTCCATTACCTGTTCCCAGCCGCCCTTGGGAAGACGTGAGTATTGATTTCGTGTTAGGCTTACCGAAAACACAAAAGAAACACGACTCCATTCTTGTCGTCGTGGACCGTTTTTCTAAAATGGCCCACTTCCTCCCGTGCTCGAAAACTTTTGATGCATCCCGCGTGGCTCAGATCTTCTTTGATAATATTGTGAAGCTACATGGGTTGCCAAAAACCATTGTGTCTGATAGGGATGTGAAATTCACGAGTTATTTTTGGAAGACCCTATGGCACAAGTTAGGTACAAAATTAAAGTTTTCGTCAGCGTTCCACCCACAGACAGATGGACAGACTGAGGTTGTCAATCGGAGTCTTGGCAATCTCTTACGTACTCTTATGGGAGAGAACTTGGGAAGATGGGATTTGAAATTAACGGTTGCTGAATTTGCATATAACACATCTAGGAATAGAACCACTGGCATGAGTCCACACGAAGTTGTACACGGTTATCGTCCTAGGCAGCCTATAGATCTTGCCCCCATGTTAGAACATCACCGAGTCTCTGAGTCTGCATCTGCATTTGCATCCCGCATTCATGACTTACATAGAGAAATTTCCAAGAAAATTAATGAAAATAATTTTAACTACAAGTTAAGAGCTGATACTAGAAGAAAATTTAAAACTTTTAACGTGGGTGACGAAGTGATGGTTCGGATTCGTCCGGAACGGTTCCCAGCGGGATCCGTTAAGAAATTGAACGCACGTGCTGCAGGTCCATTTAAAATTCTTCATAAAATCAATGATAATGCCTATGTTGTTGACCTCCCCGAAGGCTTTGGCATCAGTAAAACTTTCAATATTGAGGATCTAGTACCCTATGAAGGCCCAGAATTTAACCCTAGAAATCCTCTTATAGATGAGCCTATCCTGCAGCCTACTGGTGAGATTCCCCCATTACCCCCACTACCAGATACTACTTACCCATCGACAGAAGAGTTAGATAATATTTTAGATGATCAGATAATCTCTACTAGAGATGGTGGTATTCATAGATATTTGGTAAGTTGGAAAAATAAGCCGGAGTCGGAGAACACTTGGATAGATCGCGGAGAGCTCCAGTGCTTGGATCCAGACCTCTTGGAGCACTATGACAGGAGGACTGGTTTTGACTCGACTGGGTCGAGCCTTCTCCCACCCGGGGAGAATGATGAGGACATCGATTCCAGACGATTTGGGCGTTTCTATCAGCGCAGGCATCGTCTTCATCAGCTGTTTTATTCAGTTTAGGATTTTTATTTATTTCCATTTTTATGTAATCTTTTTTGTAATTTTTAGATTCTGAGAATATTTTGGAGATGTGTTTCAAGATGTAATTGAGCCTATTTAAAGGCCCTGAGATGAATGAGAAAGGCATGCCATTATTGATAAAAAAAAACCTGTGTTGAGTTTTGCTCTTCATTTTCTCTCCCTTGTGTGATACAATCGAGATACAAATTAGGGTTTGTGATAAATCCTAATCTGGTTTTAGAATTAGTGATTAATTCTAAAATTTATCCCCACTTAAAAATCCCCAATACAAATCATAATCCCCTAATCAAACCCTAATCCCAAATAAATAAACCCTAATCCTATTCTAACCTAACTACCCAGCCGCCCCCTTTCTTCTCCATCGTTCTTCTTCTTCTTCCTTTCTTTTTTGTTTCCCAAAATCCAACCCAAAACCCCACATCCCGCTACCCCCTCTCCGTCGACTCCCCATCGCCAGTCCTTCCCCCTATCGTCGACGCCCTGCCACCCGCAACCCCACCACTACAGCCCACACCCCGTTGCCTCTTCTTCTCACTCCCGATCAGATCCCGTACCCACCTCCTCTCCCCTACACCGTAACCCCTCCAAACCCGTCGTCCTCTTCTCCACTCCAGCCCCGCACCACCACCTCTCGATCCTCGTCAACGCCAGCAACACCCTCCCGCCATCTCCTCAACCCGCAGTACCGAAATAGCTTTGCTGCCTTCCCCCAGTCATCGACAATGGCTCTCTGACCACGCCAGCCCCTCGCCGTCGCCCGTTCGCCGTCAACAGCCGGCGACCAGTCCAGCCACCCCTGGGCTTCGTTGCTGACTTTGCTTGCTGAGTTGCTGAGATCCCAGTTGCTGCCCAACTCCGAGATCTCTGTTGATTTTCTTCGGATTCGGTATAATCTTTCCATTTCTTCCGTATTTATGTTTTACTGCCTTATCATCTAGTATATTATCTGATTTGACTGTCGACCACAAAATACTGAGATTGAGTGATCCACATGCTAGATTAGAGTACAAATCGATATTGGACTTATTACTTGCTAACATATAGGGATTTAATTATTGATTGAGGGTGAATTATTAATTGGAATTGTTAGCATAATTCAGTTCTTGAAAATCCATCAAATCCGCTAACTGTTTTAAATTTCTACTTAGATCAGAACTTTCATGTTGGTAAAATTAACCCATTAAAATTCTTGGAAAATTCTCTATTTTAGGGTTGGTTTTACATCACTTACCTAGTTCACTCAGAATACCAGGCGAGCCTTCTATCCTTGAAGGGCAGACAAGCATCCGGAAATGGGTCCCGAGCCAAAGAGAGCTGATGGATTAACCATTCTTCACTGCGTCCATGGTGGACCCACGGAAGGAAACTCGAACACCTCCCGCAAAGCTTTCATGCAAGAAGTCAATGCGGTCCACCATCAACCACCCCCAAGGGGCGGGGGCTATCGGTCTCGTTCTCCAACAAAGATCTCGAGGGTGTTCGACTCCCACATTGTGATGCCCTCATCATCAGCTTCGGTTTAGCCAATCACGAGGTTCGTTGCGTCCTTGTGGACAATAGGAGCTCAGTAAACATTTTATTTTAGGCAGCCTTTGAAGCCTTAAAACTCCCCAGGAAAAGGCTAAAGCCAGTGGGGTACATGCTCCAGGGGTTCTCAGGCGTCCCCGTCCAGACTGATGGAATCGTGACCCTCGACATTACTGTCGGGCAAGCTCCAGCCTCCCAAACTGAAGCCATGGACTTCATGGTGGTAAATGTTCAAGCTGCCTACAATGCTGTCCTCGGACAACCCAGCCTCACATCCCTCCAAGCAGTGCCCTCAACATACTACATGAAGATAAAATTTCCCACCGAACGTGGGGTCAGAGTCGTCCAAGGTAATTAGGAGGCCACTCGAACCTGCTACATGGCCGCTATGGGGGCGGAAGTCCTGCCCCTCGATGCTGTTGAACTCCCCTTTGGAAGGAGTACGACCGGCTCGGAGCTAGTCGATGAACTGGAGGAGGTCCCCTTCTCCGAAGATGACCCATCCAAGTGGTTCCAAGTGAGCCGATCCTTTCCTCTGGACCTAAGGCGGGATATCATCGATTGTGTCCATCGAAGTCAGGATTTATTCTCATAGGTGCCCTCGGTTATGCCTGGGATCTTCGAGGATCTTATAATGCATAGGCTGAGTGTCCACCCGGACTCCAAACCATTGCAACATAGGCGTCACAAATTCACCCATGATCGACAGCAGGTGGCTAAGGAAGAAGTACAGAAACTCTTCTCCGCTAAGTTCATTCAAGAGGTGACCTACCCAGAGTGGCTGGACAACGTTGTGATGGTGAAGAAGCCTGACGGGAAGTGGAGGATCTGCATCGACTTCACGGGTCTCAACAAGGCCTGCCCGAATGATCCCTTCCCCCTCCCGAGCATTGATGCCCTCATTGATGCAACGTCCGGGCACAAGCTTCTCAGTTTCATGGACGCTTTCTCAGGCTACAACCAAATTGAGATGTACTCTCTAGACATTCCTAAGACAGCTTTCGTGACCGACCAAGGGCTATATTGCTATTGTGTCATGCCCTTCGGGCTGAAGAACGCCGAAACAACTTACCAGAGACTTGTAAACCGGTTCTTAAGAAATCAAATAGGCCAAAACATGGAAGTGTATGTGGACGACCTGTTCGTCAAAATTTTCAAAGGTCGGGATCATGTGAAAGATCTTGAAGAAACATTCGGGGTCCTTCGGTCCTACATCATGCAGCTAAATCCTTTGAAGTGCGCCTTCGGTGTAATGTCCGAAAATTTCCTCAGGTTCATGATCAGCTAGGAGTGTAAACTGAACAGAACGGTCCATCATCCGTCCGAGTCTGGCTAGAGAAATAATCCGACCGTGGACCGTCCGAACTGTTATACGAACCGAACATGAACAAATTTTTATGTCCGAAACTTTACCGAGCTCGAGCTCGGTCACTAACCAGTCCGGCTCGATTTGTCCGTGAACCCAAGCCTATAGACTACAAAAACACTCTAGTCTCTAGCAGTGTGTAGTACAACAGTGAATTAATTCATTCATTCACTGACTCTTGAGCCTTCTCTCTGTCTAGGTGTACCTGACAAGGAACTCAAGAGTCAAGAGTCTAGGCTATCTAGCTTCTCACTTCTCAGTTCTCTCTGTCTCTTTGGCTTCTCCTCCCCAGCGTTCCAAATTCCGATTATTTCCCAATTTCTAAAATCAATTACTCTACCAATTTGATTTCCAAAACCAGTTAGACCCTTGAGTTCAATCTCTCATTAAATTAGGCCCTAAATCATGGGAAATATTGATTGGTTTTTCCATCCATATCAATATCAACATCTATATAAATACGCACCACAAGAAAACCTAATTCTTACTACCATTTTGATCCACCACCATCGGACCACCAGTAGACAGTCTCGTCGGCACCTCAGTTTTTTCCTCTATGTTCATTCCTCCAGGCTCCAACTGCAGTATGGATCCAGCAGATTCGAGTAAGTGAATGAATTAAATTTTTTCCTATTATTTTTGCAGATGAATTTTCACCCAATTGAGAATATATCATGTACAACAGTATGCTTATAATCTGCTCATACCTTTGACTGTATCATATTCACGCTATGCTTATAATCTGCTCATACCTTGCCAGTGTTTATTGGTTTTGGTAAATTAGTTTATGAACTAGATATTCTGAGTTTTGGTAAATTAGTACATTATCGAAGTATTATGAGTACATTTCATTCAATTTCTTATAAAAAGATGAAAGATGAGTTTAATAGTTTTTTTTTCCTTTTACAATGCAAGAAGTTAGTTGGAAATTTCCATATCGCACTGGAACAACCATCTCATCACAAAAGTCATGATGCACTTAATTTCCATGTTTCATGTTTTATCTCAAGATAAAGAAGAGCTTATACTGTTATTTGTAAAGGGCAGTACAGTGTAGCAAAAGGACTATTAATCAGTAAAAGACATACAACTACGGCTAAGCTCCTCCTTCAATTCAACTGAAACCACAACATGAAAAACTCGATGTCCTACTACATAACATGAACCAAGAAACATACATATTCCTCAGCTCCATGCAAATTTCCTACTAAGTACCATATAACTAGAACTAACAATCAAAACAATCAACTCTCAGAATCCAATTTCTTCAAAAAAAATTTAAGACAAATGGTTAGTACCTATAATCTATACAAACAAGATCTCTGATTAAAGGTAGTATTAGTAACCGCTTAGTTTCACAACTCTTCCTTCATAGAATCATGGACAAACAAACATGTAGGCAACCTTTCCAGTTTTTTGGGTTTTGTTTGGTTGCAATTTTTAAAATCATATCCAACAAAAAAAATACTACATTTGTTGCTACAAAAAAGAGAGAAAAGGCTGATTTTTACAAGAGTTACAGTTATTCATTCAGATCATTTGGGTTTTGTTAGGTGTGGGATTTTATTTTCCAACAATTGAGTGTGCAATATTTGAACTACCTCCTAATACTGCAACTTCAAAAGGAGTTCTGCTACGATTGAATATACATGGAACGTACATTCCTGACTGACTGACTGACATCCACTGGTATATAACGATACTACAACGTCTGTGTTAATAATGATGCAGTTGGTTGAATGCCAAAACTATACTGAACTATTATTAGTTCTCTTCATCCTTCACTCCTCCTCGCATTGCAATGCCCATCAGTTCAGTAGATAAGGACTATGGAAAATCAAATTAAAACATATTGAATAACTAAGTTTTCATTCCCATTTGCTGTATTTTGAAGCATTTGCATAATGTTTTTGGTTCTTCTAATAATCAAAGTCCGATGAAAGTATCCAACTCAAATCTGTTATATTTACTGTTTTCCCTCTCTCAAGTGACAAGTTGCAAAATATGGAGCACACGAAGAATGTAGAAGCAGAATTATATTTATATAGTATACTTACTTTTAGTGTTATCATGTGATCTAACTATTTGTTTTACCCAAATACTAAGAAGCTTTGCTTCTAAAATCTTGATGAGTATCCCACTTGTGAGCCAAAAGGTAGAATTGGTGGATCATCCATAAGAATGACTTCCTAAAGTATTTCTCTCTGTCTCTTTGGCTTTGCTTCCTAAAGAATGACCTCCTAAATTTTCCTAGCTACTTTTTCTACTTTTTGACCTCCAATGAAATAGTTATAGAGGTTAATATAACCTTTCTTATTGTATTTTATTAATACAATTAGTGTTTAAAAAATTTGCATAATGTTCTTTGTATTTTTGTAGATCTTGAGCAGATTGAGAATGGACAACAGCATCAAGAGGATCGCATTAGTGATGACGACATTGAAACAGTGGATGGCGTCAGCGACCATGAGGATATGGAAAAGGCTACTGAAACTGGGAAAAAAGAGAGGAAAAAGACATCACCGGTCTGGCTCGAGTTTGAAAGGGGTGAAGAAACAGGTAAGGATGGTACTGTTAAATTGTTTGCTAAGTGTGTTCATTGGTTAATGAAGATAGCTAGAACTATAGATGGCGGCACAACCACATTTAAGAGATACTTAACTAAGTGCAAAGTTCGTCAAGCTAAACAAAATAGGCAAAAGTTGTTGGGAAAATATTTTTTTAAAGGTACACCTTCTGATGGTTTGATTGGGAAACTAGCTATTCACAAATTTGACAAGGAGAAAGTTAGAGAATTACTGGCTACCATGATCATTGTGCATGAATATCCATTTAGGATGGTGGAGCATGAATTCTTTGTGTTGTTTTGCCAACTTTTGAATCCTGAATTTGAAAAGGTATCACGTGTTACTATGAAAAATGATTGCATGAACTTGTATGCATTAGAGAAGAAGAAGTTAAAGGACATGTTAGCAAGTGTGAGTAGAGTTAGTTTGACATCTGACTTATGGACGTCAAATCAGACCATAGGATATATGGGTCTCACTTGTCACTTTCTCGATTCGTAGTGGACTCTACAAAAACGTGTTTTGAACGTTAGTAGCTTGCCTCCACCACATACTGGAGTTGCTATATCTGATGCCATTTTTGCTTGTCTTTTGGATTGAGGAATTGAGAATAAAATTTCTTCAATAACACTTGATAATGCTTCCTCAAATGATGTTGCAGTGAGAAATTTGAAGGATAATTTTTCAGTGAAGGGTAAACTTTTCTTCAAGGGTAAGGTTTTCCATGTTAGGTGTTGTGCACATGTGTTGAACTTAATGGTGCAAGATGGATTGCATGAGATTAAAGAAGTTATTCAAAATATCCGTGAAAGTGTGAAGTACTTAAAAATGTCACCTCAAAAGCTTCACAAGTTTGCGGATATAGCGAAGCAATTGCAACTTCCAGTGTCTAAATGTTTAATTCTTGATGTCCCAACTCGTTGGAAT
Organism: Hemerocallis citrina; assembly: GCA_017893485.1. NCBI lineage: Eukaryota > Viridiplantae > Streptophyta > Magnoliopsida > Asparagales > Asphodelaceae > Hemerocallis > Hemerocallis citrina. The sequence goes on from CM030362.1 coordinate 128,071,671, forward strand.
TCTACTTATGCAACGCTAGAGTGTGCTTTGGGATTTAGACAAGTTTTTCCTATGTATCATGAGAGGGATAAATCATATGAGTGGCTACCATCCTTGATGGATTGGGAGAAGGCTGAAACTGTGTGCAAGATTTTAGAAGTTTTTAATGAAGTCTCTAATGTGTTCTCTGGTATATCTTATCCAATTTCAAATTTGTTTCTCCCTGAGCTTTGGAAAATTAAGCAAACCTTGAATGAAAAATTAGTGGAATTTGAAGGAACTCCTTTTTTGAAGGAAATGGTGCAGAAAATGAAAGATTAGTATTGGGGGGATTGCAATTTGTTAATGTCTATTGGTGCAGTTTTGGATCCAAGATACAAAATGAAGTTGATTGAGTACTGCTTTCCAAAAGTTTACTCTTCTCTTGAGTCTGGAAAGAACATCCAGCTTGTCCTTTCGTCTTTGGATGAATTGTTTGGTGAATATGTTGCTTGTAGTGTTGCAAAGAGTAAAAATGCTAAGGTAGTAAATATTGTTGGGGCTTCTACTAGCGGTAACTTAAAAGGGAAGTCAAAAAATGTATGTGAGTTTGAGATGTGGGCTCAAACTCAAGATGCAGTGGAGCCACCCAAATCTGAAATGGAAATATATCTACAAGAACGTATTTATAAGCATGAATCAGAAGAGTATTTTAATGTGTTGGAATGGTGGAAAACAGCTATACTAAAGTTCAAAATACTACCAAGCATGGCTAGAGATATACTATTTATTCCTATTAGTAGTGTTGCTTCCGAATCTGCATTTAGCGCTGGAGGTAGAGTTCTTGACCAATTTCGAAGCTCTTTAAAGCCGGAGACACTAGAAGCTTTGATTTGTACCGGGGATTGGATACGTTCCAATTACAATATGAATAATTTAAAGGTAAATAATACATCTTATTTCTCATTTCGCAAATATTGATTGTCAATTAATATAATTATTTTATAATCATTGTTTGAATATTCTTTTGATAGGCTCAACCTGAAGAGGAGGCTATGCAGATGATGGATTTTGATTAATCTCATTTCATTGAAAATTTAGAAATAAGGTAATTCCATAATTGTAATTTTGAATGTTACTTATTAACTTATATATGGAGTTATATGTTTACTTTATACTTTATGAGGGAAATTCTCAATTTATACTAATTTTATGTTCCTTTCAATATGGCTGCATTTTGTAGGTTTGGTAAAATGCAAGTGGAACATCCAAGTGGAGGTGGGGCATCATCAATCAAAGTTCAAACCATCAAGTTGAATTTAATAATTGTTTTGGCATAACTTTTGTTATAGTTATTTCTAGGATGAAACTTTAAAACTTTGTTGGTGAAAAATTGTTGTTTTGAGTTGTGTTTCCTTTTGATAATTTTTGTTTTGGATATTTTTGTTGAAGGGATTTTTGTTATGATTGTGTGTTTAAATTTTGATGCATGTTGAATGGAAGTCTACTAATATAAGAAATGAACATCTTAGATCCTTGACTGTCCAATGAATCAAACAACTCAACGATCTTTGGAGAACTTCTTTAAAGATTACTAATTGCAATGACTATCAAACTTTTTGTTGTGCACTGTAAATTTCTTCTTGAAATAAGTTATTATAGATAGTATCATTTGCAAAACAATGGCCAGTCCGGTCCGAGTCCGGTCCGAGTCCGATTCGTACGAACAAGCATAACGGGTCGGACGCAGGCTTTTTTGCTTTTATAACTAACCGAACCTGGACTATAAAAATTTTGACCGATTTGGACCGAGCTGGACATAAGCCCATCCGAAAAAAGTTCGGTCCGAGCTTGAACATATGGTTGTCTGATCCCGTCCGGTTCGATTTACAGCCCTATGGTCAGCCAATGGGGAATAGAAGCCAACCCTGAAAAAATGTAGGCCATACTAGACATGTCCTATATAAGAAATGTCAGGGAAGTACAGTGCCTCAGGGGTCAGTTAGCAGCTATCGGCCGCTTTCTTTCTAAATCCGGAGAGAAGTCACTGCTGTTCTTCAAAGCTCTCAGAGGAGTTCAAAACATCGAGGGGGGGGGGGGGGGGGGCTCCAATAGCAAGCCTTTGACCAGTTGAAGGCATATTGGGCAATCCCCCGCTCCTCAGTAAACTCAAGCTGAGCGAAGTTCTGTAACACCCCGAATTCCAAAATTCAAAGTTCCACAGGATCTTTACACTTCTCTTCGTATAATTTTACACGGAATTTAAAACTTTTGTTACATCAGAGTTACATTTACATTACATATTTACAGCAGAAGCAATTTACAACAAATTACATGAATAGGAATGTACAACACTTGAATCATTCTTTAAGCAGCATGCAAACTTTAGTCTTATTAATCACTTTATCCTGCATAGAAACTGTGGGCATGTCAGTTGCTTACAACCGACGAAATATTATACACAGCTATCCTCTCTATGCCGAACAGTATAACGATTTTCAAATACTTAAACAAACCACAAACTTAATCACAAACAAAACTACAAAGGGACTATCCTATTGATGTTGTGTTGTGCGGTGCACTTAGTTCTTAATGCAGTTATGTATGTTACATGACACTAATGCGCACTTGTTCAGATTCTATGCATTCCATACTACACAGGTCTGAGGGCAAGCCCCTAACCGTTCTTCATCTTATAGGGTTCAATCCCTCGTCATGACTAAAACTACTACTGTAACTACGATAAGTATCCTAGGTGTTCTATGAGTTACGAGCTCATATCCAGACAGCCTGTTGGGAAATCCCATGTCATGTCACGATACATCATGAACAACCTATGGACAATTCAGCCTCCGTTATGGGACATGACACCACCCGCAGTCACCAAACACCCCACAAGCGTCGCCTGCGGTACGGACTCCTGGAGACATATCCACGTCATGACACGACACATCGTGTAGACAGCCTGTGAATATTCTCACACTATAGCTCCGAGGCCCTCATACTCGTGTTTTTTTTCTTATTTTCGTCACATATTCACTATGTATTTAGTCCTTAGTTATTTGAATCACGAACAAAATCAATTCTCTAGAGTTAGCTTTCCACTATACTGGTCATAACCATTTATATAACATGACCAAAATCTTGGTCTTTTCATTTCAAATCTCATTTCAACAATCTCTTTTTCAATGCCGGTATGAGGCTTAACTACACTCTAGTTCTCAATTTCACTTCATAATCACAAAAATTGAGTTTACATATTCATATAGTCTGTTTCATAGTTCAACAAATTCCCATCTCTTTTCTATAATTCGATTTTATACTCAAAGTTCAATTTCAATTTATAACATTCTCATTCAAGCAATAGGTCTCAATAATTCCATTTAATTTCCGTACTATTAAAAATCATATTTTCATTTATCTTTCAAGTGCATACATTACCCAAATAAAGAACAAAATCCATAAACGAATACATTGCAAGTTCTTTTTATGCAAGATTCTCTTTTATAATTTGGTATAACCCTCATGGATAAAAATCACTTTTTTATATACTTATACAAATATTAATTTTATAGAGTTCTACTAAATTTTTACTTCAAATCTTTTTATACAAATCACTCTTTAATTTTTATACAAATCACTCTTTAATTTAAGTCAAAATAGCGTGCAAATATTTTTCATGAAGTCCATACATTTTTATAATGATTATAATATTTTTTCCCGAATTTTAAAAGTCAAAAAATCACAAAAACAATAAAACCGAAAAAAGTTTTTGAAATGCTAAGCTTAGGATTCGAACCGGCGACCCAAAGCCAAAGCCCACGCTACAGTGCAGTGCACTATGGCACACGCGCTAACAAGAAAGGACAGGGCGCAACCACGTCACGGAGAGGGTTTAAATCCCTATGAAACCGTTTTTCTGAACTCGGATTTTCCCCAAAAATATAAAACAAAAGCCTCCATTCAGTTTCGAATCCGAGACCCAAGACAAACCCACGCTACAGTAAACGCACCCAAACACACTCGTTAACCAAATAGTCCAAGTGGCTAATCCGATATAAGTTGGGTTTTTAGGGGTTTGTTTCAAGTTTCGGTTCATTCAGATTTTTATAAAAAATAACTATTTTCAAATTCGTTTCTTCTCCAATTTCATTCAAAATTTCCAGAATAAAACTTTTATGCATTTCTAATATATCAGTAACTTAAAACTTAATTTTTGGGCATGAAAAATGTAATTTCCTTCTCTAAATACAATTTTGTCTATAATCTCGAATATGCACATACAAATGTAGTTTCTTTTATAAGTTTGCATTCAAACTTCTCATATGTCTCCTTTATTATTTTTTTAATTATTAACCAAACATTTCAGTGACCATTATCCCACTTTCATATCATTACCAAGTGAATTAGCAAAAAAATCACCTTTATGCATGGTTATTATTTTGACCAACTAAACATACAATCATGTCTCCTTAGTTTAGCACAACTAATCAATTAAAGCATGGTAGTATGGTCAATTCTAAACTAACAATCACAATTTGCAACTAATTAACATTCTTTTCTCATACAATCAACCATTGCAATTTTATCTCATTTTCATAACACATGGCTAATTTAACTAACGTTTCTTCTCAATTTTATCAACCATACCCTAGAATGATGTCTAACTAGAAGTTTAAGAAAATCACCCACCTTTGATGGAGAGAAAACCAAACAAAACTCCTAGGGATCTCCTACAACGAACAAGTGAAAGCCTTCTCCTAGATCGAGCCACCAAAAGCCACCTTCTCCTTGTGCTAGATAGAACCCGAGCCTCCCCTTCTTGTTCCTTGGTGTAGTCCGGCCTCCCCTTGAGTTGAAGAACACACACTAGCACTCAATCTTTTAAACTTACAACTACTCAATCTTTTGTCTCACTAAATTGCTTTTCTTTCTTTCTTTCTATTCTTTTCTATTCAAAATTTTAAGTGTGAGAAAGAAGAGTGTAGGGAGGGGTATTTATACATATTTTGAGGGTGAATGGAGGGCTAGGATGAGATCAAATGGTTAGGGATCAAGGGTCTAGATGAACTAGGGAGTTATAGAAGCTACCCATGATGAAGCAACCAACTCTCCACCACTCCCATCTCTCCCACTCTCCCAATCCCATCCGGCCTAGGGTAAAAGTGTGCAATGCACACTCTAGTGCATGCATGTGCCAACTAGTACCCCTCATTTATAAGTTTGTTCATGTGAATTAAATTAATTGTTCACTAAACTTGTCTACACTACAAGTTAGATTAATAAAAAGAGAAATTAATTTAAATGGGCTCACTAATAGGCCAATTAACTATAGGCTCTACTAATTAGATTAATTAATTAAATAAGAATGGGCTAAAAGAGACAAATATGCATAGGATTTAATTAGGCTTTTTAAAATATTCTTTTTGGAAAATAAAGAGAACAAGAAATATTTTTATAAAAGAAATTATACATATGAAATTATACGTGCAAAACACATAAAATCACAAAACTCTACATAAATAGATTTTAGGGTGTTACAAGTTCTATTTCTATACCTGGTTGCTTCCGAGCAGGCGCTTAGTGCTGTCTTGGTTTGGGAGGAAAGCAGGTCACAGAAGTCGATTTATTATGTCAGCAAAATCCTTCGCGATGCTGAGCTCGGGTACTCTAAAGTAGAGAAGATGGCTTATGCACTTTTGATGGCGAGGAGAAAGCTTCGCCCATACTTCCAGGCCCAGTCTATTCAAGTCCTTATGGACTAACCCCACAAGCAAGTACTCCATAAACCCGAGACGTCAGGCCATTTGATCAAATGGTCCGTCGAGTTGAGTCAGCACGACATCAGCTATAAGCCCCGAACTGCAATCAAGGGCCAAGCGCTCGCCGAATTCATAATCGAGTGTACCATTCCCGATACATCCGAAGTCTGGGAAGACGAGACAGGGTGGGAACTATACATTGATGGATCGTCATGTGAAGGCGGAAGCGGGGCCAGATTCATAATTAGGGGCCCAGACGCATTCGTTCTCCACTACTCTCTTCGACTCAACTTCCCGGCCTCCAAGAACAAGGCGGAATATGAGGAAATGATCGCAGTATTCCTCTTGGCCCATATAGAAGGAGCCAAACACGTAAGTGTTTTTAGCGACTCCCAGCTAGTCGTCAATCATATTTCTGAGGAGTACGAGGCTCTCCATGCCCGAATGATCCTATACCTGGCACGCGTTAGATTTCTTCTCTCTAATTTTCTGGGAGCAACAGTGACTCGGATCTCTCGTGATCATAATACCTAGGTGGATGCTCTCTCTAAACTAGCTTCTTCCACCTTCGAAGTATTAAATTATACTGTCTTGGTGGAGGTTCCCCTAAAACACAGCATCGAATTCACTGAACCGCCTGAAGTCAACTGCATTTACCCACCCGTGGGGACGACAACTTGGATGAACCCAATTTTGAACTTCCTAGGCGGGTGAACTACCCCAAGATCCATCCGAATCCAGAAAGGTTCGGGCCCGTTCGGAAAGGTTCACACTCATCGGCGACACACTCTTCAAATGCTCGCACACCAAGGCGGTCAAGAGACCTTATCTCCACTGCCTAAATTCCGAGGAGGCCAAATATGCATTAGAAAAGATGCATGAAGGAATCGACAACTACCACATGGGTAGTAGAACACTTGCAAGAAAAATAATCAATCAAAGGTACTCCTCCATTCGAGAAGTGACTGAGTTTGTTGCCAGGTGTGCAGTTTGTCAGCAAGTCAAAGCAGAGAATCAGAAGCCCAGAGGTTTGTTGCAGCCATTACCCATCCTGGAGTGGAAGTGGGATTGTATCAGCATGGACTTTATCACAAATTTGCCCAAGAGTTCCAAGGGCAATGATGCAATTTGGGTGATAGTGGACCGACTCACCAAATCAGCTCACTTTTTGGCGATGAAGCTTACTTGGTCGATGGAGAAGCTAGTCGAGTTGTATGTTGGCGAGATTGTGAAGCTTCATGGAGTTTCACTATCTATAGTATCCGACCGAGATACGCATTTCACTTCACATTTTTGGAGAAGTCTTCAAGCAGCTTTGGTAACGAAGACTGATTTCAGTACGGCCTTTCATCCTCAAACTGACGGGCAGACTGAGAGAGTCAACATGGTACTGGAAGATATGCTGAGATGTTGTGTGTTGGACTTTGGTGGCAGTTGGGAGAAGCATTTGGCTCTTGCGGAATTTGCCTACAACAACAGTTTCCAGGAAAGCATCGGGATGGCGCCATATGAGGCTCTATATGGTAGGAAGTGCAGGACACCGGTATGTTGGTATGAAGTGGGGGAATGGCTGCTATATGGGTCGGAGATTGTGCAGTAGACCTCAGAAAAGATCGAGCTGATCAGGAAGAGGTTAGGTGACGCACAGAGCAGGCAAAAGAGTTATGCCGACAACTGAAGGAGAGACCTAGAGTTTGATGAAGGTGACTTTGTCTTTGTGAAGGTGTCTCCGACCACGGGGGTGATTCGGTTTGGCAGGGAAGGAAAATTAGCTCCGAGATACATAGGACCTTATAAGATATTGAAAAGGATTGGGAAGACAGCTTATCGGTTAGAATTACTGGAAGAATTAGCCCAAGTGCACAATGTCTTTCATGTGTCTATGTTACGAGGTTATATTCCAGATCCGAGTCACCATTTGCCAGAAGTGCCAGATGATTTGCAATTGGATTTGAGCTATGAAGAGCGTCCAGTAGAAATTGTGGATCGTCGAGAGAAGGTCTTGAGAAATAAGACAATACCTATGGTCAAGGTCATTTGGAGGAACCAATTTGTTGAGGAGGCCACTTGGGAATCATAGGAGAGGATGATGAAAGATCACCCCGAAATTTTCAATTAAAAATTTTTAACTCTTTTCTTTTCTTTTCTTTCTCTGTCGTTTCTCACTCTTAAGTGTAGTTCCGAGGACGGAACTATTTTAAGGAGGAAGTGCTGTAACATCCCATATTTTTATTTTAATTAAAAATACATTTAGTCAATTTTTGCACGTGTGATGCACGTGCTAATTTTTTCGTCTTTATATTTCTTACTCTTATTTACTATTTTAGCATGCATAGACTTTTTATTTAGCCTTTTACTAAACCCATGGACCTAAGATTAGATTCTAGCCTACTAGACTAATTAAATTAATTAATTAAAAAGCAAGCCCACAAGATAAGCCCATTAATAAAATCTAATTTTTAGTTGTGCATGGACTCACACATGACATGTAACAACTTTTAATACATATTTTAGAACTATAGGATTTGGATTTATTTTTGTGTGTGTGTGTGCACAACACGTGCACGTGTTTTGGATGAGAGGGGGGGTTAGAATAGGAGAGGCTGGATGGGGGTTGTAGGATGTGAGAGGTTGGGAGTTAGTGTCACGCCCCGCTTCCCACTATACGGAAATACAGGTATGCAACTGAGGTCCAGCGACTGATATACATCATCCATAAGCTGTACAATTATAAGCTCAACAAGATATTTATAACACATTTACGCAGGCAAATATAATGATCACATGAGATGAAAATAAAATAATCATTATCCAGATAATACATCAACATCGGGTCAAGTTGTCCGGAAATACAAGGTGCCATAATTAAAACAGTACAATAAGCAGTTCGCTATAACAACTAGATAAAATAGCGACTGAAAGAAAAACAACATAAAGTAGTAATAAAGCAGCAACGATCATCTAAAAAGTCTGTTTCACGGGTCCATCAGTACCTGTATAATTATTAACTCAAAGAAAAATAGAAAAGTACCCGTTAGAGCAAGTTTCAGGCAGCAAGTAGCAACAAGCAGAAAAAGGGGTAATATAACAAGATATAACATGGAAGAAATAAAAAGTAGAAGTACAAATATAATATGGAAGTAAGCAAGGAACTGGGACAACATGATCATGTAACTAATAACCGTAAACTAGTGTAATCAAGACTTCAAAGTATAATCAATTGATAACCAAGTCTTAGCTAATCAATAATCATGTAATCATGATTCGAGAGTCATGTAATGAAGAGTCATGTAATCGAGAATCATGTGATCAAGAATCAAGAGTCATGTAATCAAGAATCATGTTATCAAGAATCATGTAATCAAGAATCAAGAGTAATGTAATGAAGAGTCATGTAATCAAGAATCATGTAATCAAGAATCAAGAGTCATGTAATCAAGAGTCATATAATCAAGAATCATGTAGGACTTTTTTTCTTTTTTGCGCTTTCAAGAATCATGCTTAGTGAAAATCTCGAGTTTATCTGTTTTATTAACTTATCTAATGCACGCAATCCTGTGTCTCATACCACAAGTTCGGTGCATAGACATAAGTAGTGAATTCAATAGGATTATGTACTCGGGTCTTCCAGTGATAGTATCAAGACATGTAATCATGAATCATGTAATCGAGAATTATGTAATCAAGAATTGTGTAATCAAGAATCAAGAATCACTATTTCGGAAAACACGGGCCCCCTTCCGAGTATACTCCCCTATATTGTCCACTATTAAGTACCCTTATAACCCCGGCTTGTTATTCTTTTATAAATAATTATGAACATACAGTTGGTACGACTAGTGGAATGGTGTAATCAAGACAATTTAATCAAGAAAAATATCAAGGGCAGTAATCATGGTATGAGATGAAACGGGTACATGTATCGAGAGTAGTTATTATAAATTATCAAGTGGTATAAAATGCATGCTATCAACCTATTATATCTATGCAATTTATTATTACAAGAACAATAATACACTCAGTTCATTAAATATGAAAAATAACGGGTTTATATGCAAAAACGTCGAGATGGATTTTTAGACAACTTGACATATCTGCATTCAACTTCACTTTCCCATTGTTACAGAAAAGCAAATCCGATTCCGTCAGAGATTCTAGAAAGTAGACTCTCTTCCGGTTCCAATGCATATTCACACGATACATTCTAGAGACAGTAGCTATGCGTACAAATTCGTTCTTCGCTGGTTTTGATGTTTCGCACACATTCTGGAAATTCAGAGTCACAATACTAAAATTGCGATATCTCACAATCTATACATCGGATTGAGAAACCGTAAGATATTTTGGATATCTAGACTCGAAGGGCTACGATTTTCATGTAGAAAGTTTTTCGATCCAGTATCGGGAACATTGTCAAATTCTCAGTACAAGAGACCGGTTAGTGATCCCGTGCAGGTTCAGAAATTTACGATATGACAGTACTAAAATCGTGACATCTCACAATCTATACATCGGATTGAGAAACCGTAAGATGTTCTGGATTCGGGGCTCGATGGGCTACGATTTCCACATAGAAAATCTTCGATCCAGTATCGGGAGCATGATCGAATTCTTAGTGCAAGGTCAAGAAATTTAGAGATAGCAAAGTTAAATATTCAATATTCGATAACACGATTCGAAGTGTGTTAACGGTTCACTCTTGAGTTGATATAGCATGGAATAAGTGACTAAAACGGAATTTGATAATAAAATATGATGATAACTAGACTACTTGCCACGAGTCCAAGGAAAATGCTTGTACGAGAACAAAAAGAGTGTACAAGATACTTGCCTTATAACGTGACGATTACGGTGGTGGTGTTAACCACGGAAAGAAGAAGCGACGTCGGTAATGGACAGCAACACAATGGCAGTAAGAATGGCGGCAAGACGGCAGCGAGCGAGCAACGGTAGCAATGGTGAGCGACGGTGATGAGCGACAACCACAACAAGGAGATGGCGCGGCATCAGATTGTTTGGGATTGAGTTCGGGTTGTTCTTCGGAGTTCACGGGGCCGTAGAGGCAGAGTCCTTGGCTCGAAGGTAGAAGGTAAAGTGGAGCTTGGGTGTTGGCTTGGGCTCTCGGGTGTGAAGAAGGCAGAGGAAAAAGGAAGAAGGAGATGTAGAGATGAGGGGTTGATGTGTTATGCATGTGTGTGTGTGTATGCATATATATAGATTTAAACAAGGAGAGAGGGAGAGAGAGTTTGCTGGTTGTATATGGAGTCATGAATTAATTGTGCATGCATGTGTATAATTAGGGATATATAATAATATATATGTGTAGTAATAGTAGTAAGAGTAGGAGTTGTTTGTTTGTATGTGGAAATATAATGAGGAAGTGAGAAAAGGTTGGCTGCAAATGAGTGGACGTATGCATATAAAATATATATAGAAAGAGGGATGGAGGAATTAGTGTAGAAAAATGTAACCTGATTACAGAATAGGGGGTTGACGGAAGAGGGGATTAGGAGTTGTAGGGTGGTGGAGGTAGAGTAGAGTAGGAGAAAAATAAGAAAGTTAGGCGTAGAATTAGGCAGGGTGGTTTGGCTTTGAGTGAGTGATTAGCGGGAGCGGGTTAGGATTAGGATTAGGATTAGGATTAATCAGGGTTTAAAATTTGTAATTAAACTCCGGTCAAAAAATCACAAAATTATAGAATTGATCGGAAAAATATTATGGCTTTAGATAAAGAGTCTAAAGAGAAAAATAAAACTGATCTGAAAATTGAAGTACAAAATTCACGTAATAAAATACGCACAACTGGAACAGGGAGTTACAGGAGAACTTCCAGCTATCAAGGAGACGAAAAGCTATGTGAAGTAAAAGAAGAAAAGGTTGTCGACTACTACTAAGAACTTAAAAGCACTTTTGTAAATGTTCAGTGAGGGAACAAGCAACGGATGAGCGTGCTAACTTGCAACGACTTTCACGCTCCTTCCCTCAGGTAATTTCATCCCATAAGTCACTTCATCCCAGCCCAGACTTCTTTTCCTTCTAGGCTTCTAGTAGCCCTTTCTCTACCAAGAGAAACCCTAGGAGAAGACCATGCTACCATAGAACGAGGAAAGCTGCCTTGGAAGCCATTTGACCAAGAGTTCACAGCTTAGGATCAGAAGGAAAGATCCCATCTCTTCCGGTATACGACTCCGCAACTTGCTTAGGGGAGCTCCTTTTTTATTTATTTTTTCTACCGTTAAGAGAAGGATCACAAGCCCTAGTTCCAAGCTAAACAACATATTCATCTACACCTGAAAGGGATTCGTGAGCAAGAGCTTCTTTTTTTAAGCTTCCAACCAAAAAAAAAAACAATTCTCTCTCTTGCAGATCTTCCTCCAACAGAATCAATGGCATCGGATCTAATTCCACTCTCCCCCTTTCCGGCTTAGCCTACCGCTCCGTGGGATTCTATCCCCTGGTCGTATTCAAAGGATCTCTCAAGAGTGAAAATCTCTCTCCCCTTCTTTTGGCATCACAGCTTATTCTATTCTCTACCAGCTTCTGAAACAAGATAGGAGGATGCTTCCTCTCCTCGGCTCACTTCACTAACTTTAGTGACAACGGTTCCAGCAGAAGACGATGAAGACTCTCGGATGGCACTTGCTTTCCTAACTTTAAGGGGACATAATTCTTTATTTATAATAGTTACCACCTTTTCTTCACATAAAACTATTCATTCGTTCAAAGTCGACAACTGCGGATGGACCCCTTCCTAATGTTCTTATTCCTATTTGCGTAGGAATAATTCTAGCTGACAATCGACCTAGAATTATATCATGACTGATTCTTCACCATTTGTGTACACACACACACACAGCAGTTTTAAGAAATATATACACACACACTGCAATTTTAAGAAAAAAAAGTATTAGCTGAGTTGTTGTTATTATTATTATTATTATTATTATTATTATTTTGCTAAATTAAGGTGATTAATTAATTAATGGAGAAGGCAGATGAGAAATTATTTCCAAAATGACCCACTTTTTGAAAATATTCACCAAACGACCCACTTTCGAAAATATTTATCAAAATGACCAGATAGCGAGTTTGGTGAAATCACCCCGCTGTATGAGATAGAGAGTTTAGTGTTAATAGTTCTCGCCCAACTTGGACAAAAAACTTGGAGGAAAAATTTCAAAGTATGGCTCCCTGTCTCAAACAGCGAGTGTATTTGTACTAAACTCGCGGTTTGAGATAGCGAGTCTTACTTTGAAATTTAAAAAAAAAAACATGATGTTTGAGCTCTTCATTCTCTCTCTCTCTATCCTCTATCTACCCTCACTCCCAACTCCCAACTCTGAACCCAAAACCCTAGCTTTCAAATTCGTTCTCTCACCCAAAAATACCCTCCAAAATCTCTTCCAATCCACTTCATCTTTCACAACCCTCTCTCATCCCACTCTCAAAATCTTAAACTCATCATCCAATATCCCAATATTTGAAGATTTCGGGAAGGTTCGAAAGGATAGAAAGGGAATCAAGTGCATTCGTCTCATCCACATTTTCCACCCCCCTTATCTGCGTTCACAATTGCTCAATCTTCTTCACAATCATTGTTTTGAATGTATTATTTGTATAACCCATTTTCATGTACACTTGGGTAGATTTAGTTTGTGATTAGATAATGACTCTTATTTTTGTATAAATATGTATCTGTATGGCTTACGATATTCCTATTTGGTTCTATTTTGGTGGTGAAATAATGTGTGATCCAAAGCTAGGTTGTTGTTATAGTGTCGTCAATCATGAAATAATTTGGTCACCTCGTACTATTACAATGACAGAACTTATCGATAAAATTTATGAAGTTACTAATTGGGATAGAGATCAATGGAGTGTTAAAACTTTAGCTCGCTATGTGGCGGAAAAAAGGGAAGGTCAATACTTTATGACAGTGCATGTATCTAATGATAACGCTATAAAGTCCATGATTGCTAGGACACTTGATACACATGAGATGCCTTCTAACCCAGGATATGAATCACATGCAATCCCACTATCCCCACAAGTAGACACGTTCACAAATACAACTAGCTCAGATCCTACAGAAGAAGAGTTACCACGTCAACCTAGTTTAATTCATAATTATGTTGAAAATGATAATGTTTTTGAAATATTTGAAAATGCCACCATCAACGGCGATTTATTAGAATGTGATAAAGAAGAGGAAGAAACGGACGATTAATTTAATGAGAGTTTAGAGAATGATGACAAAGTGGAAGAAGATGACTATGCAAATGGTAATATAAATGAGGGGAACGTTAATGATGGTTATGCTAATGCTAAAGTTACCGAGGAGATGTCACAAAGTGCGAGAGTACATCAGTTTCCACAAGAGTCGTATGGTTCATCCAACATAGATGAATTGTACATTAGATAGAAGTTTCAAAGTAAAGAAAATATACAGCAGGCGGTGAAGCCATACTCCATCAAGAATCATCAGGAATTTGGCAAATTGAAATTTACCCCTACCCTATATACTGTGAGATGTAAATTGACACCTAGGAAAATTACCCTTGAGGCGATGGCACAAATTTCCCCAGTCGTAAGAGAGGGCGGTTGCCCGTAGAGATTATGTGCAATCGTTCCAAAAGGTAGGACAAATTTTGTTGTGAAGAAAATAGTAGGGCCACATACATGTCTGAATCCCACATTGATTCAAGATCACCGTAAAGATGATGCTAAACTTGTATGCAATCTGATTGTGAATGTTGTTAAGGCTGAGATAGGAACAACATCAAAGGCCATTATTGAGATAGTCAAGCTACAATGCAATTATCAGATTTCATATAGGGATGCTTGGATTGCAAAACAAAAAGGTATTGAGAGGTTGTTCGGTTTCTTTGAAGAAGCATATACTAAGTTGCCTTATCTTCTATCAGCAATACAAGCAACAAATCTAGGAATTGTTTTCCATTGGGATAAGTATGAGTCTGGTCCCGATGAGGAAACATTCAAGAGAGTATTTTGGGCATTTGGTGCTTCGATTGAAGGATTCAAGACATGCAGACCTGTAATTAGTATTGATGGAACACACTTGTATGAAAAGTACAATATTTTTTGGTTGATTGTCATTTCACCGAATGATGATAGCTTATTTCCATTTGCTTTTTGAAATAGTTGATGGAGAGAGTGTATATACTTGGACATGATTCATGAACTGCATCCGTTTTTTTGTGACTGGTCGAGATGGATTGTGTGTTATCTCTGATCGTCATGCAGGTATCTTAGGCGTCATGCAGGTATTTTGAACTAGACTCATTATTTGAGATAACGATTGTGAATGAAGGAATTTTCCAGTGACTTGTCTGTCTCTGGAAAAATGCCTATAACTAGACTGGCTATCTCAGATAGCGAGTTTTTTTGAACTAGAATCGCTGTCTGAGATAGCGATTATGAATGAAGGAATTTTCCAGAGGCCTGTTTGTCTCTGGAAAAATGACTATAACTAAACTTACTATCTCCGATAGCGAGGTTTTTTTAACTATATTGGCTATCTGAGATAATGACTGTGATTAACGAAATTTTCCAAAGACTTGTTTGTCTTTGGAAAAAATGCCTATCATTAGACTCGCTATCTCAGATCGAAGCACCAAAAATGACGGTGACCTCCAAGATACCTACTAAAAAATTTAACAAACCATGGTACAAAAATCTTCCCTCAAGTCAGAGAGCAAGTCAACTGGAACAAAAATTTCATATCAACCTAGGCCGTTGTTTGAAACAACGGCATAGGTTATTGAATTTGTTTTTTTAAAACAACTTGGTAATCTCCCCTCAAGTCATAAATCTAGTCAACTGGAACAAAAAAATTCATATACACCTAGGTCGTCGTTGGAAACAGCGGCATACGTTATAGAAAAAAAAAACAAACTTGGTAATCTTCTCTCAAGTCAGAGAGCACAACGAAATCTCCCAACAATTTTCATATCAACCTAGGCCGTTGTCTTAAACAACGGCATAAGTTTTTGAATTTTTTTTATAAAACCATGGTAATCTCTTCTCACGTCAGAGAGGAAGTTAATTGGAAGAAAAAATTTCTTATCAACGTAGGCCGTTGTTTCCAACAACGGTCTAGGTTATTGACAAAAATTTAATATCAACCTAAGCTGTTGTGTCCAATAATGGATTTGGTTAAAATTTCCAATTTTTTAAATGAGATTAAACAAAAAACTGATACCACAAAAATTTCATATCAACTGCTACTCTTATATATTTCATATCCAATTTTATTCAACCCTCACAATACTCGTAATCTTCCGACAAGAACATATTAAGGCTCATCAATCAACACACAAAACAAAAGCATAATGACTATCTGCTAAACAACTACAACATTATCAATGAACACAGTACATCCGCACGTCCAACCACATTTGTTTGGAACATATATTATCATGAAACATATAAATTACAACAAAGACACACAACTTTAATCGATTACATAGAATTAAGAATATGATGCAACAACAAACAAGGGAGCTTCCTTCAATAAATACCTGCAAGATTTATAAAATTCAAACAACACCGGATATTAGTATTGTTAGTCTACAAAATTCAAATACTTCACCCCCATTAAAATTTTACCCCACAACGCTTCATCAAAATTGTCGTTAGAACTCTCTTCATCAGTTGGAACAACTTCTTCTGGATTGGTTGCTCTAAAATAAATGACAAGTTTAAGTTAGTCAACATTATATATAAATGCACATCAAAATACAAAGCTAGATTGAATATTATTAATATAAGTTAACAAAAGTTGCATAAATATTATCCCTTAACTAGGGTTGGAAAATTTCTTGAATCATGTCTGAGTATGAGCAAGCTGCATGTTTTACACTGTGTAGGTTTTTTACCACGAAGTTCCTCTCTTATCGGCTTCAATTTCTTCCCTTTAGACCGTCCCTTTGTAACACACTGTCTTGGGTCCCTCACACGTGCACGTGCATGCCCACTACCTTCAGCATGGGGTTGTGCATGTCCTTCTTCCTAGGCTTGTGCATATCCTTCTTCATCGAGTTGTGAAATACCATCGTGATGTATTTGAAGACAAGATACGCCGTCAATGCCTTTGAGCATAAGATCGATCATGTAATCGTAACTAGAATCAAAGAAACAACCAAGATCAACCATTTGTTTTGCGTGATGACTTAATTCTCAATAGTGAGATGCAAAATTTTGGCTACACCCATTGGGTCTTCAATTTCGGTTTCCTCTCACGGTTACGATAATTTTTTTTAAGTTCATCGTGTCTTTGCTTTGCCAAATATCTATCGAAAATGACGGTAAATTCATGTAAGGAGTACTTCTTTTCTGTATGATGCTTCAAGGAAGAATGCATTGACTCAACCCGTTGGCTACTTAACATGCCGACCCAAAATGAGTCTCTTGCATAGATGGATGCTCATTTATCACGAATATCAAATATATCACTCAACCATTTGTTATTCTCAACTCCATACTTCAGAAGCACTAATTTTCATTTTTCTTCGAAATCATGTACATATTCAGAATCATAGATGACAGTCTTCAGATCATCCCTAAACTTATTGACATCATTAGACATACCCCTCTTGCGGTAACTTATCCCAAATATGCTAAATGCAATATCGATGCAGAGTCTAGGAAAAACTTTCTTCACTACAAAGGCAATCCCACGATCCTGGTCTGTCATGTTGCCGGATGGAGCACGATTCATTACTCCTAGCAACTTTTCAAAGAACCACTCAAAAGAAGAGACCTTCTCATTTGGAATGAACCCACCTCCTAAAAACGTTGATTACCAATGATGGTTGATTCCAACAAATGGAACAAATAATATTCCATATCGGTTCGTGTTGTATGTGGCATCAAAGCAAAGTGCATCCCCAAATTCTTCATAGTTCATCCTAGATGTACCATCCACCCAAATACAATGTGACAACCGGCCATCGGGATCTACTTGAAAATCATAAATAATTAAAGGATCCTTAATTTTTTTCGATTCAAAGATATCAATTAGAATGTTCACATCATGTTCTTTCATTGCTTCGTGGGAGTCTCTAAGTAGATTTCTATCTTTTTCGGTGAATCCTATTTTATGGTGACCACCATTAGCAATTTCGAAGAAGAGCATTTGTTTGCAAGTAGGGATATTAGCTTGGGTCATTTGATCCAGTATTCTTTTATCGGTATTCGACATAGAGCGGTTTCGCGGTAAAAGATGTCTTCTACCGGGTGAAGTAAATACGTGATTGTGTGGTTCATGAAATGAATACAACACCCATTTTGTACTTTCTTCGTTCAGTTTTATACGAACGACAGCTTTGCAATCGGTTCTAGAAGTAGTCACCCGTCTACCTTCACTAGGTTGACTCGGTGTAGTCTCTTCTTTATTACACAAAAAAGACTTATCCACGACTTTGCTACCCTTGTATTTATTCATATCCTTACGCATTGCGAAACCCCCACATTTAGCATATGCCAAATAAAAGTTCTTGACTTTATCTAAGTTATCAAACGTCATACTTACCTTTGTTTTAAGGTGCTCTTCAACTTACGGCACGCATTCACCAATTTATTGTGCACACATAAAATTGTCGCCGGCAACAGAATATCCTTCACCACTGTCTTTATCTAACATCATCAATAATATAACAATTATCAATACGCTGATATTATAGTGTAACACCATAGATTTTTAAATAATGCTTTCGGGATTAATAAATGAATTAAAATGATTTTTGGTGATTTAATAAACGTTTTTTTTTCTGAAATTTATCTTTTACACGTGAAAATATTTTCTTGGGAAGTTCAAAGTCAGAAATTATTTTGGGAAAACCTAATATTTATGAATTTTCTGGATTTATTTAGGTATTATTTATGAATTTTCTGGATTTTTCTGATATGTATTTGGTATATTTGCAAATATTACAAAAAGAGGGGCTTTTGTGCAAAATTACCACTTGGAGTAAAAATTCCAAAATTTCGGTTTTCTGGGCTGAGCATGATGGCTAGCTAACTCAGAGGTAAAGGTTTTACTTTTTATTCTAATAGATTTGGTTTATTTCACAAATTTGTTAAAGAATGGTCTTTTTGCAAAATTGCCACTTAGAGGCAAAAATTACAAAATTTGTTTTTCTGGGTTTGAAACCAGTGCCGGCCAGATCAGGGTAGTTATTTTTTATTTTTAATCTCAATTGAATTGGTTAATCTAATTTTCTAGTATAATAATTTATATATGTAAAGATATATTCTAAAGGAATATTTTGCAAAATCTACTCAAAACTCTAGAAACCTAATTTCCGGCCTAATATAAGAGAGGTGCAGTCGTCTCTTTGCTGCACTAAATAAAGGGTTTTCTTTATTATTGATTTCTTGGAGTTTCGAAGCGAGGATCTTGGATTTCTTGCGAAAGGAATGACTTTTCTTATTCTCTTTATTATTTGGGTTGATTCTTCAATAAGGTGAGTGACACATGTTTGTTTTCTTATTGTTCTATGCATATTGTATGAGATGATTTATCTATTAGAAAGCATGTTAGATGATGATATGATGATATAATGAATTATTGATGGATGGATGAATAAAGATTTAACTTTTCATGAAAACTATGCTATTGATGATTAAAATCATGTACAAATAACTTGAGATTGTTAAAGAACCTAATAGAAATCGTGAGTATATCGTTTTCTTTCTTATGCTTGCTGTTTTGGTTATATATAATGGATCATAAGACTTAAATTGCATAGAGTGGACAAAATTGAATCTTTACTGTGTATATGTATGCATATAATATGTTCTTGATGTTTTGATGGAAAGAACGTGACTAAATCATGTTGTAATCACATCTATCCATGGGTAAACTGATGTAAGTGGTTGTGCGTATGTTTAAAAAAATTCAAGAGGAGTTTTTGAATAAAAAAGATCAAGTTTTGAAGGTTGAATAGGGTTGGAACATTCAGGTCTTATGGTATATGGCCGAAAGTGGTTTTTGTGTGTTTTGCGAAGTTTTCAAGCGAATTTCATTTATATTGGTAATGAGATGGAATTGAACTTCATACAACTTATATATGATGTTTTCTTAGTGTTTTAACTGATGTTCACACACCCACAAATATATACATATATATATATACACACTTTCATATATACCCTGTTTTGAAGAAGTTGTCGAAAATTGATGTTTTGTGAAATTTTGATTGAATCTTGATTATATTAATTGTGAGATTAAATTGAACCATATACTACTTATAATCAGTGACTTCTTGAGGATGTAACTAGTGCATATACCTATATATACATATATGAATATGTTTCACTGTTTTGAAGAATTTGTCAAAAATTGCTCTTTTGTGAATTTGATGAGGTTTTGATTCGTTTTATAAACTCCAGTATGTTAGACAAGTTGTATTTGATCATCTCAGGAATTTCGTTTTACAAATTTATGACTTTTAAAGATTGAATTTAAGTATCAGTTATAAAGTGCACGAATATTAAAGTTGTCATTTTTCAAACATGATAGTCGATCGTCTGGTATTTGAACTAAAAATGTCAGTCGACTGTCAATTCTTTATATTTTGGATTTTTCTCGACAGTCGACCGCCGATATTTGAACTGTCTTTGACAGTCGTCTATCAGTGTTTTTACTTATTGTTGTTGAGTTTTTCATCGTTTTTCTTGAACGATTATTTCTTCGAACTTATGGATTATTGATCTACTATTTTATATGATGTTTTGCTACAGATTTCAGTATTTTTCAGAAAGTTACATTTTGATTATAGTAGAATTTAAATTGTATTTCTATGACTTTATAAAGTGAAATATGTACGATTTTCGAAGGAATTGATGTTATGTGATTTTCTACGACTTCAAAATATGATTCTCAGTTATATAATGGATTTAATATTTATTTCAGTTCTAAAAATTTGTGAGTGTATTGAATGAATTTGGATTTTTGTTGATTAAAGAAATTTTCTTGAATATAAACGGTTTGATGATGGAATTATGAGTTTTAATGAAAAATTTTGTGTTGATATTCAATTTGTGAATCTCTGGGAGTTGAGTGGGATTCCTGTGAACCAACAGTTGAGATTTTGTGGATTTTGACCAACTGGGTCTTGGGTTTTTTTTTTTGAAATTAAGTCCGACAGGATACACTAACTTTAGAGAGGGGGAATTTATGTATTATTAATAATCAACCTAAGAATAGGCACTAGTGGAGATGTGATAGAACTTGGGAAATATAAGTATATGCTCTAGGGGTCCAGTCCAACGGATACATTCCAGGACTTGTGTTATTCAATCTCGAGAGGACATTTGGTATGTTCTCATGTCGAAGGTCTGCAGGCCTATTCACGGAACATACATGTGCATTCACGTGTTGAGGATCGACGGGCCTATTCACGAGATGTACTTGTGTATCTGCACGTCGAGGGTCGGCTGACCTATTCGTGGGGTACACGGCAGGGAGGTGATTCTCCGATTTTTTGAGCTATTTTTACATGATGCTTGCGCGTCGAGGGTTGTCAGGCCTATTCGCGGAGTTATCCGAATCTTGTTTCTATCACCGTAGTAGGATTAGTTGCATAACGAGGAATTTAACCCTATAAAGTGGAGAACGATAAGGGCTTGTATCGGACCTATGTAGTATGGAGTGCATAGAATCCGACAAGTATGCATTAGAGAGTCATCATACTGCATTTGTGTTTTTCTTGACTTTGTATTACGCATGTTTGTTTTCTGTTTTCCTACACTTGACACTTAGTTTAGTTTCACTTGATGTTTTCATACTTTATTTATTGTTGTTTCATTTCCATTCGTTACTATTGTTGGTATGTGTTGATTATGACTTTATTCTTTATGTTTTATTTATTTTGTATTTCTTTTGATGTCACTCACACCGTTAGCTGACCCCTGTAGTTTTGGGGGTTAGGGTTATCTCTATCCTTATGTTTTACAGGTAGGTACCTATAGCTTGGAATTTGGGTGCATGTGGTAGAATGATAATGTGTCTTATGCAAATTGTAAAAGAATGTATTGTAAAAAAAATTGTAATTCAAGGTGTTTGTTTTCCACTGTGCTTTGTAAAGAATTGGTGTAATGAAAGTTGAAAAGTTTATCTGTGTTTGACTATGTTTATTATTACATTGAGGTAGATGCTGAAAATTGTGCCACGTATTTCCAAGATATTGTATTGAAAATTCGGGGTGCTACAAATAGAGACAAGTACACTATTCATATATGTATGTATATGTATAGTTAAGGAAAAAATACGTGAGAAAACTGCACAAACAACATCCAAAAAATCCAAAACTTTGAGAGTAGGTTAGACTCGCCACACACAAGCCAACGCAACTTGTACAAGCGAGTTTGGACTCACGATTTGGAAGATATGGCAATATATCGCTTTCTCTCATGCAAATTAATGAAAAGCGATACATTGTCGTATCATGCAAATCGTCAGTCAAAACTCACTTCTACAAGTTGCCTTGGCTTGTGTGTGGTGATTCTGACCTTCTTACAAAATTCTGTATTTTTCGGTGTGATTTGTGTGGTTTTATAGTGAAAACTCACACAAAAATATCAAAATATAATTGTTGTTGTTATTTAATTAACTCGACAAATCTGCACAAATGACATAATAAATTTTCACAACTTAGCGAGTAGGTCAGACTCACCATGCATGAACCAACGCAACTTGTAGAAGTGAGTTTCGGCTCACGGTTTAAGCGATACGGCAATGTATCGCTCTTCACTCATGAAAATGAATGGAAAGCGATACACGACCAAGTCTCCCAAAACCGTGAATCCAAACACACTTCTACAAGTTTATTTGGCTTGTGCAAGGTGAGTCCGAGCTACTCCCAATAATTCAGAATTTTGTGGATCTTATTTGTGCGCTATTACTAATAACGAGCAACAACAACTAACACTCAATCTACATCTACAAAAAGCAACTTAATACAATACACATCGTGAAACTAACATATAATTAACCACGCATAATACCCAAATTGTAGACTCAAACATTCAAACAAAATTTCAATCTAATAACATAGATAGATCTACTAAAGTATAAAAAAGTTAATACGTTTCACAATGTGGGTTTTCGGAAATGAGATGGAGGAGGTGGTTGCGCTGCTGTTGACAAAGAAGGAGGAGTACAGTTTGGGAAATTTCGTTTGGGTAAGGGTTTGATGGGTTTGGGAGATTTCGTTAGGTTAGGGATTTTTGGGTTCGGGAGATTCAATGGAAGATGGTAAGATTTCGAGAAGAGGGAGAAAGTGAGTGAGAGGGTCAAGTTAAGGAGGAAGAGCTAGGGTTTCGACTATGAGTTTGAGTTTGCCAGAATGAAAAAAAGAGAGAGAGTAGACTGAGTGTGAGAGGAGGAGAGCAAAATTTGTACAGGTGTTTTAAAACATTTGTACAACCTAAGCCGTTGTTCCACACAACGGCCTAGGTTATACATAGGCCTTTGTATGAAGCAACTGATTTTGTTGTACCTAGGCCGTTGTTGGAAACAACGGCCTAGGTTCAATTTCTGCCAAAAAAAATACTTGTTCATCAGCATCGAGCGAGAGAGAGTTAGAGATTGTATAAGACGAGGGGTTATTTTGGGGCGAAATACCGTATTTACCCTTCCTCACTTCAGTGAGAGAGGGGGGCTGATGGGCGGGATCGATCCAGGCCGTCGGATCTAGATCGAAGCGACCCGACGGCCATGAACTCAGTTTGCAACTGGTCTGTGCAAACAGACCTATTTGCAACTGAGCACTCCTTATATATATATATATATATATATATATATAGAGAGAGAGAGAGAGAGAGAGAGAGAGAGAGAGAGAGAGAGAGAGAGAGAGAGAGAGAGAGAGAGAGAAATCTTTGGTTGCACACTACTTTGGTGAGCACTCACGAAATAGAGCACCTATGACAAATCTGAACTGCTCATATTGTTCTATATACCTAAGATAGCCTAACAATAAAAAATCAATTAATTTGAAATTCATTTGTCCATGATTTACATCATCACAAAATTGTATGGCTGAAAATTCTAATAGCAAGATGGATGGGCAAATGAGCTTCAAATTACTTGATTTTTTATTGTTAGGCTATCTTAGGCATATAGAACAATATGAGCGATTCGGATTTTTCATAGGGTCTTTATTTCATGAGTGCTCAAGGAGTGCTCACCAAAAGTAGTGTGCAACCGAAGGGGACTCATATATATATATATATATATATATATATATATATATATATATATATATATATATATATAGTCCCCTTCTGTTGTGCACTAGTCATGGTGTGCACTCGGCCTTCGGACCTTCGTATCGACCATCTGAACCATTCACATTGATCTACACGTCTAAATTAGTCTAAATATGTAAAAGCAAGTCATTTGAAATTAATTTGCCCATCCATCATGTCATTATAAAAAAACGATATTCTGCCATACAATTTTGTAACATTTCAGTGCATGGGAAAATAAATTTCAAATGACTTGATTTTACATATTTAGACTAATTTAGACGTGTAGATTAATGTGAACGGTTCGGATCATCGATACGAAGACCAAGTGCACACGGAGGCAAGTGCACAACGAAATGGGACTCATATATATATAGAGTACTATTCTGTTGTGCACTAGGCATCCGTTTGCACACGTGTGCACTCGGTCTTCCCACCTTTGTATCGACGATCCGAACCGTTCACATTGATCTACACATCTATATTAGTCTAAATATGTAAAATCAAATCATTTGAAATTCATTTGCCCATCCATCAATGTGTTACAAAATTGTATGGCTGAAAATCGTTGTTTTTTATCGTCACATGATGGATGGGAAAATAAGTTTCAAACAATTTGATTTTACATATTTAGACTAATTTAGACGTGTAAATCAATGTGAACAGTTCGGATCTTCGATACGAAGGCGGGAAGGCCGAGTGCACACGAGTGCACACGGAGGCCTAGTGCACATTGGAACATCTCTCTCTCTCTCTCTCTCTCTCTCTCTCTCTCTCTCTCTCTCTCTCTCTATATATATATATATATATATATATATATATATATAGGCAATTTGAAGAAAAAAAACAATCAAGTGGCTCACCTTCAATAGAAACAAAATCAATGGCTCACATTCATCCTCCCAAAAGACATTTCCCCCCCAAAATTAATTTTTTTCCCGCATAACAAAAATTGTACTCACTTTGTTTCTATCACTCTCTCATCTCTTCACTTTTTCATATTTCTCTCTTTCTCTTTCTCTTTACCAAAAAATTTAGATTTTCAAATTTCAGGTTTATAAATTCCCGAACTTTTTAGATTTTTTATGCTTCTTTTTATTGCTTATGTAGAAAATTTTGCTGAGTTCCATGATTGATTTCAAATACATTAGAAGACTTAAATGGATATTCACTTGGGTAAATTTTAACCTCTAAAATTACACTCAAAGTAGCAAATATCTCATCAAAGGTTAAATTTCATCATTTTGCAACCTCATAGTTCTAAGAAGTTGGATTTTACACTTACATTTACAATTATTTTTCAACATATGCTGATGGAAACATGGAGTTTTATTTAAAACTAATAGTTGTCTTACTATTCAAACTTGAGCTACATAATCTCTGTGATGGAAGTTTCAGATTCATGCATCCGAAATACTGAAAAGTAAATGTATCCAGTGTATACATGAACATTATTATAGTTACATCTCAGAAAGTATATTAACATCTCTTTCTTTATGTGATTGTTCTACGACATTCTAATTGTGTTTTTATAACTTATCGTGAAGTTTCTAGCCCGGTGGTATTGCATATAAATGTTAATACCTATGTGATTTCTTAAGCAAATATGATTGCATATATTTTACTGTTTGTAGGGTTTTTTATATGCTGCATCGTTTAAAAAACATGTCGTAGGCACGTGTCAACAGGCAAACCTAGTGTGTATATATATGTTCGCACCTGATCAGTAGCGAACTCCTCCTTGAGCCGTCCGATCTGTAGCTTCATCACGAACGTCATCAAATGGATGACAATCACTCTACTTGTCTCACTTAATAGGATGGCTATTTTGGTCATTTTCCCTACCCTCATCTTCAGTTCCTCCTTCTATGTTCTATCTCCTTCATCTCCTCTCTCTTTCATTCATCATAGCTCTCGAAGAGTGGTTTTCCCCCAGACTGAAACCCTATTCTCTCACCTCCTCTCTCTTTCTCTCTATCTCTCTCTCTCTCCGCCTTCGAAATTCCCTCGATACTTCTCTCTCCACCTCCTCCTGACCTTCAAAACCCTAACCCTTGATCTCCATCTCCTTGCTCTCGAGCTCCACCTTCCGATTTTTGACGCCCCCAATGATACTCTGTCTTGCCACCGTCGACGCCTCTTTCTCATGACTTGGTTTTGGCTTAATTAAATAGCAGGTAATTTAGGGTTTTTCAATCATGATGTTGATTTAATTAACTTTGTGCTCCACTTTAGAAGGACAAGTGCTCCATCTTATTTTTATGAATTATTGTTTATTGTTTTGAATCTTTTTTAGAATCTCGATTAGAATTATATGTTGTTTACTGATACTGTGAATTCAAATGGTTTTGGGATTTCTATCGTTATGACTTGGCACATGTTTCATTAAGTAGAGGCAATAATTGACTCCGTACATATTTTAAAACCTGAACTCTTTAAAGTGCCATTGAGGATAGATAATATGTATTTCATTCGAATAATCTTTATTGTGCCATAAGGAGATAGAGTATGCATATATTTGAACACTCTTAAAGTGTCGGATTTTAATTTCACACAGTTGCTGAGAAAATCTAAAAGTCAATAGAAATGATATATTTGTAGCTGCAATTATACAAACCAAACGGCTGCATCTGCCTCGAACTTCTTTTTGAAACCTGAGTTTTGTAGAAGCAAACAAACTGGTTCTCGTAGTTTTGAACAACATATGTTTACTTTTTACCACTGTTTACTTTTTACCAATATTCTTGGAGTTTTATACATAGTGTGCTGTACATGTGCCTCCAGAACATGTTTGGTGCTTTTTCTAATCTGTGTGAGGTAACCAAATGAGACTAAATGGATAGCATTATTTTAAATTACTGTGTTTGGACATGCTAAGGATCTTGGTATGTATGATATAGTTGTCTTTCCTTCTCTGGTTGTATTTTCTTGATATCTAACAAACATCACTCAAGAAATTTCTTTCCATCGTCTTTTAGTTTGGTCTAGTAAATAAAAATTATTATTGACAATATATCGCTCGGTTGGATATGTTACTTAAATAGGCTTTCTAATTGTTACATTATGATATATAGAAAATGGGAAGTGTTGCAGGTTGTTTTTGGGTATGGGAGCAACAGATAATGTGAGTTCTTGTATTCGGGAAAATGGCCATGATCCTGACCTTCGTTCTATATCCGAGAGGAAATCGAGTGGATTGGTTGGGGAAGGATCCAACTTGCCGACCTGCAAAAAGAAGGCAAAAACACTGGGAGTATTCCCAGCGACAGACCCTCCGATGCTTATGTCAGAAGACAAAAATTTAGGGGAAGGGGTTCTGTAGAAAACAGTGATTACCTTGCAACAGTGCCAGGGTAGTTGTATTTATAGGTCTTTGGAGAGTCCGTTATGAAGATATTATCGACCGGTCATTGGGTCCCATTGATATTGGATCTGGCGTTAATCAAATCCCTGATTTTTTTTGGGGAGGGGGGTGATTATGGCATAATCGACGGGATGACTGACATGACCGGTGGGTGAGAGACCTGGATGGGTTGGAGGTATGCGGTTGGGCTTGTGGAAGGCCCGTGGAACGGGTTCGATTTGGGCCCTTTGTTTGACGGGCGCATTAAGCCCCAGAGAGCTTTGTGATTTGTGCGAGAATTGCAGAGCGGGGGTCAATTACGGATTTTACCCATATCATGAGCCCCCCACTCTCGGAGATGAGCTGCCATTCGTTTTCGAGGAGTAGATAACTCGTGAGAAAACCGTCGACGACCACACCGAGTTGTGGTGTCTACCGATGAGGTAGTGTTTGAAGTTGGGAGCTGGAGTATCGTTTCGACCTATGAATCTGAATTACGGCCCTTGTTGTGGAACGTAGCCTGAAAGAATCCTTTGTTGCGTCGGATCCCATGTTGGTCGGGGGGCACCTATCATGCTAGCGGAGTGGGTGACGTCAGGTTCTCGTACATGTTTCCTCTTACTCTGTTTGGTTTTGTGGATTCAAGGAGTTGTCACGTGACAGTAGTCATTCCAGATGTCGCATTTCACAGATTTCGAGGGGATGACACGTGCCGACGGTTCATGATAAAGTCTTATTCTATAAGTCTGCTCCTCCTTGCCGATTTGGGGGGTTGTCTTTTTGAACCTGGAGTTCCTTTTTGAAAAATTGCTGCTCTAAGAATGACGTCCATGGAGGTTAACAGCTCGTCTTCTTCTAGTGACTAGAGTGGATCGAGGATTAGATCTTCCTTGGATGGATCAGCCACAAGTTCCTCAGGTCGTTCTCCTCCACAAGAAAGAGGACTTTCAAACCAGAAGCCTTGCTTGGAAGACACCCGAGGCTCACCCTAGACGTCGAGAATTATAGGTGGTTAGGAAGGCGAGGATTGGCTCGTGGAGAGAGAGTGGACCTTGGATGAACTCTTAGGGGTGGTGTCAGAGGCTAAGCTTATCGATGTCGGACTGTCCCTGGAGGCGAAGGTTGCCCTAAGTGAGGCCCTATTGGTCCCAGCCCCTCAGTCGTCCAGCCGCTCGGAGTCTGTCCGAACGTATCCCGATGACTAGGAAGATGAATTTCTCCCTGATATTCTGCCTTTGCCAAGTAGGTCGGTGACCAATATAGACAGAATGAAGAGTGTCCTGGCTTCGAATGACCTTGGGTCGTTTTGGAGGGTATCGCTTCCCTCCCCAGGTTGAGTTGATGCTTCTGAACACTGATCTTCAGTTGAATGCCGATCTCCCCTGGGAGTTCTGCATGATGAGCGTGGATATGTTACACTCAGGCCTGTGCTTCCCTCTTCATCCTTTTGTAGGAGATGTTGAAATGGGCGAGCCTAAGCCCTATATAGTATGCACCGAATTCGTGGAAGCAGCTGATGAGTTTCGTCATGGTGTGCCATGAGAAATGGGTTCCTCTCTGCCTGAAGTATTTTCAGGCGTAACTAGGTTTTAAAGTGTTGCCGCTTCACCCCTACCGCTGGTATATCTCGCCTAGTCGGGGGTACCAGATGATGCACAGTCATCCTAATTCTATCAAGGGTTAGATGCAAAAGTACTTTGTGGCTCGAGGTATCAAACCTTGGGATATCCCTACTAGATGGCTGTATAAGGGCCTACCGAGGAAGAGTCTTCCTTCAATCCACGACCTGACCTTGGAAGAGAGTGTCGAATTTTTGAGGATCTTTGAGAAGGGTGCCTGCATCGACTGGTCGTAGATGTCAGAGGAGAGGTTGGCCGCAGCAGGTTGAGTCCTGCCAACTCGTGTAAGTTCTCCCTCTCTTGTCTCGTTACATTAGTGTGTTGCCTTTTCTGACATCTGATTCTCTTTGCAGATGTTGTTGTGACGATTGCTTCGGCGCTGAAGCCTCTGGGGGTGATGGTAGCCAACCTTAAGGGCAAGAGTAAGGTCGGGGTGTCAACTTCTTGGCAGTTCCCTAAGCGATCCAAGACTTCACCGATCCATGATCCCAAGGGGTCCCCAAGGGGTCAGTCGAGCAAGAGGCCGTTGAGGGTCACCAGATTGGCCAAGTCTTCGACTCCGCCCTCTCACTTGTCTATGAAGGAGTTTGACTCTGTCATGGAGCTGTGGTCGACCCAGGAAGTGGTGGAGACTCTGGCTCCCCCGAAGGATCGAGATATCCTCGCCCAAGAGACTGTGAATTCGTGTTTCCTTCGATTTTTTCATGGGTTCATCTCAGTAAGTTGTCGATTATGTTATATTCCAAGCGCGAATGGTTTGTTGCTAACTTCCTGAATTTTCCTGGCAAACTGCCATCTATGGGGACGAAATGAAGAGGCAGTATGGGTGCATGCTCGGCCGTGCGGTTCGGAAAGCTGAGCGGTACAAGAAGAGGTGCTAGGACGAGCATGGGCATGTCGAGGCCTTGGAAAGGAAGGTGAAGGAGTTGGAAGGGAAGTTGGCGGAGCTGGGCGAAGGGCATTCTATCTATTGGATGTTGCCGAACGAGAAGGAGTTGCTGGAACGCCGGTTAACCGAGGTGCAGTTGGAACTTGTAAGCATCGCGGATCAGATTCTTGAGGGGGAGGAGCGCGGTTTTAAGCAGGCCATCGAACGTATCTGACGGATGTATCCTAGTTTCGATCTTGGCAATCTCGAGTATGATCCATATTTTGTTACTTTCCTCGAAACTCCTAGCGAGATTCCTTCCGACCTAGGGACTGGTGTGGGGTCTGCCTCTGGAGGCTTAGCAGATGAGGATGCTCATATCCCCTCAGAGGAGGTTTAGACCATGAATCAAGCCGATAGTTCGTTGGTATTAGGGGGAAGAAGATACTTATTCGGCTTCTAAGGAGGAGCCCCCCTCGCCTTAGTTTTTATTTTGCGATGTAGTTTACCGAACGCGGACTGAACACCGCTCATTGTAACCATCTTGAAATGATAAAATATTTTTGTTATACCAAGTCTTGATTTTGCTGTGGACATCTGAAATTCTCTGAGGATTCTTCCGAGTCAGAGTGTTGTTTCGAGTCGCGGTGTCTGAGGCTTCCATTCCATTAGTGACTGAGACTGCGTAGGGCTTTGGAGTCAACTCGGCACATGGGAGTGATAGTTTCGGGGGTTGGGCCTTGGCGATGATGATCACATGAGGCTTGTGGTCGGAGTTTCACCCTGAAGCATCTCTCCGGAAGGAATCCCCACGGTTTCAGGACCTACGTGCCCATGCTTGCCATGTGCGCGCACAGTATTCAACGTCCTTTTCTATTTATATATAATTTGTTTTCACATGTTCTTCTATCTCCATTCTCCTCCATTGTCTTTTGCTGTCGACTTGGCGAATTTATTTTCCCCTTTGCCATGGTTTCTGACACACTCTTAATGGAAAGTTGCCTGGTCAGGAAGGCTGAGAGGGAAACTGTTGATGCGAGGGCTAAAACCAAGGCAGAGGCGGAGGCAGAGGCAAAGGCTATGGCAGAAGCGGAGGGGAAAGCTAGGGCAGTTGCAGAAAGGACCGGGACCAAGGAAAAGGTCAGGCATGACACGGTCGTGAAGGGAGTAAGGTAAGGGGCCGAAGTAGCTGAAGGAAATTGTCGAGCCATGGCGGCGAGAGAGACTGACGAGCTTAGAGGGAGCTGGAGCCTTTTCATGAGTGCTTCTTTTCTTTGTCACGGAGTCCCGGGGTCGACTACCGAGGTGCCCTCACTTGTTTCTTCTCTCAAAGTGTGGTGAGTAGCTAGTGTTCCGCGAAGTGAATCATGTATAGATTTAGGTTTAGCTTTCATTGTTTTGTATGCCTTTGCGGACTTGCCACCGCCTTTGTAATGACCTTTCGTGTAACGCCCCGAATTCCAAATAAGACCGAATTCGAAGTTCCACAGGATTTTTACACTTCACTTCGTACAATTTTACAAGGAAATTTGAACTTTTTATCATACAACAGAGTTCGTTATAATTATTACACAACGGAAGATAAAATGAATTACAGTAGTGAAAAATTATATACAATCTGGAGCATTTTTAACATGTAATTAATCAACAACAGCATATCAACTTTCTATCTTCATGAAAGATCCAACTCCTGCTTAATGAACTGGGGGCACGTCAGTTGCTTACGACTGACAAAATTGTTATACCCGGCCATCCTCTTTATGCCGAAAATATAACGATCTCAATACTTTAACAGATCACAAACTTGAATGCAAATAAAGTGTTAAATGTAATTACTCTAAACATGTAAGTGTATGCGATGCCTTAATGCCTAATGTAGATATTTTAAACTAAGATGACACTAATGCATACTTGTTCGAATTCTATGCATCCCATACTACATAGGTCCGAGGGCAAGCACCTACGTACTCCACATTGAAAGGGTTCGATCCCTCGCCATAAAAACTACCCAGTAATAAAGCAAGGTTTAGACAATTCCATGAGTATAGATCCCAGTCCCGGAGTACACCGCCCGACTATTCTACAGACTCCTCGTCGTGCGAACATCCCGTAAGTGCCCCTCTAGTCCCGGCATACGTATATACACCGGAGTACGACAAATTATCCGCCCGACTACGCATAGTCCCGGATTTAAAATAAAAACTCTTTTCCATCGAAGCAACTTCAGTCCCGGAGTACACCGCCCGACTGGGTCTATAGTCCCGAAGTGCATCGCCTGACTATATAGAGTGCCCCACTTACATTTGCCCAGGTTTACTACATCTTCTCTTAGTACCTAGTTCTTAATGTTCAAGACATGAATAAATTATCATATCTAGAGTTAGTTTTACCTCCCATTGGACTTAATCACAAATACGAGATAGCTCCATGGCCATATCTCAAATATAACTTAAATCTTTTAATTCAACAATGCCGGTACCCGAGGTCTCACTAAACTCTAGATTACAACATTTCATGTACAAGAATCCATGGGTACTCGTACCCTTCAATAATCATGAATTAAACCCAATGTATTCTTATCTTCAACTTATGCTCAATTTAATCAATGTCTCATTTTAGCACTATTCATGATTCATTTATTCACAATCTTTCAAAGGCAATAATTCTTTTTATGAACATAGATTCATCACTTTAAGTCTCATTGGAAACTTAAGCTCATATAGTAATTTCTACATCAAGTATTTCTTACTCAACCTAAGTATATGTTTACAT
The DNA here is from genome assembly GCA_017893485.1 of Hemerocallis citrina. Lineage (NCBI taxonomy): Eukaryota > Viridiplantae > Streptophyta > Magnoliopsida > Asparagales > Asphodelaceae > Hemerocallis > Hemerocallis citrina. Next base: position 128,104,266 of record CM030362.1, read on the forward strand.
CGAGAGAATCCCATAACAAGCCACATATTTTTCTCTTCTTTTCAAAATAAAGATCATATACTCAATAAATAATTCTGGAGTCAAAACTCATTTATTATCTAAATTCCTCTTTTTATTTCTCAAAATATACATGAAAATTTATGAAACTATTTTTAGTAAATTTTATATCATTTTATATGAACATTAAAAATTTTCCCGATTTTTTAATGGTATTAAAAATACTCCTTTTTATTAAACAAACCCAAAAAAAATTGTTGAAGCCATCAGGTTTCAAACCAAGCTCCAACCGCCGGCTACAGTGAACGCCCAAGGCCCAACCCGCTAGCCATTAAGTCCAAGTGGACTTGGTGTCAAGAAACCATAACGAAATCCCCATATACTCAATTTTGGATTTCGGATTTAATTGAATGAAAACAAAATAAAGTGGGTATAACAAGTTTCGAACCCAAGATCTCCTACAAGCACAGTGACGGCTTTATGGCGTACTTGCTAGCCAATAAGCCCAAGTGTGATTACTGATTAGGAATCACGCTATTGTAGTTTTGTTCGTATGGTACAGTAACTAGTTTATTTCACAAAACTCAAACATGTGATCGATCTAATCTATTTAGTAGAGTGTAATTATCTCATTCATACTGATTTTATTTGAAAACAGTGATTCACGAATTTCCAAACTTATATTTTAAACATGAATTTCATTTCTTTACTTTAATCAAAATGGCAACTTGCATCTCTTACAAACAATTTAAAAAGATTCAATGTGTATCAAATTTACTTCATAAAAGTTCATTTTAACCATAAGGATTAATCTATAAGTTTCATATAATTACTCAACATGCATATTTGTTCATGGTAATAACTTATTGTTTCTTTTTCTCATTTTCAACTAACATGATGAAAATTATTTTCTTAATCATACAAAATTTTACTACCATTCGTAGCACATACAATAGTATAGATTTGTTCTACATTTATTTCATCAAATTTATCTATACTACTCATTTAATTACTAGCATGCATTTCCTATATTCAGAAAGCACAAGATCACTCATATCACATCATTTTGATCTACATTACTAATGTCATATTCTAGCATGCTCAACCTATGAATTAGAAAGCATAAAGACCACCCACCTCTTATGAAGAACTTGTAACCAAAGAATGATGGAACACAACTCCTAGCTCCTAGCTCCAACAAGCAACTCCTAGTCCTTCACCTCCTAGCAAGAGCTCTCCAACAAGCCTCCAATGCACAAGGACACTCTCTTTCTCTTTCTTTTTCCTCTCTCTAAATTGGTTTATTTTTGGTGTGAAAAGAGAAGTAAACAATGGTGTATTTATAGGACAAAGTGAAGGGCTAAAGTGCAAATTTCACCCTCCTAATAATTACTCAACTCTTCATTTTCCTAACTCCTGTCTCTTCACTACCCTAACCGTAACTCCCTGTTCCAGTTGTACATATTTTATTACGTGAATTTTTGTAATTCAATTTTCAGATCAGTTTTATTTTTCTCTTTGGACTCTTTATCTAAAGCAAGAATATTTTCTGATCAATTCTATAATTTTGTGATTTTCCGACCGGAGTTTAAATACAAATTTTAAACCCTGATTAATCCTAATCCTAATCCTAATCCTAACTCGCTCCCGCTAATCACTCACTCAAAACCAAACCACCCCGCCTAATTCTACGCCTAACTTTCTCATTTTTCTCCTACTCTACTCTATCTCCACCACCCTACTACTCCTAATCCTCTCTTCCGTCAACCCCTTATTCTATAATTAGGTTACATTTTTCTACACTAATTCCTCCATCCCTCTTTCTATATATATTTTATATACATACATCCACTCATTTGTAGCCAACCTTTTCTCACTTCCTCATTATATTTCCACATACAAACAAACAACTCCTACTCTTACTACTATTACTACACATATATATTATTATATATCCCTAATTATACACACGCATGCACAATTACTTCATGACTCCATATAAAACCAACCAACTCTCTCTCCCTCTCTCCTTATTTAAATCTATATATATGCATACACACACACACATGCATAACACATAAACCCCTCATCTCTACGTCTCCTTCTTTCTTTTTTCTCTGCCTTCTTCACACCCGAGAGCCCAAGCCAACACCCGATCTCCACTTTACCTTACACCTTCGAGCCAAGGACTCTGCTTCTACGGCCCCGTGAACTCCGAAGAACAACCTGAACTCAATCCCAAACAACCCGATGCCGCGCCATCTCCTCGTTATTGTCACTCATCACCGTCGCTCACCATTGCTATCGTTACTCGCTCGCTGCCGTCTTGCTGCCATTCTTGCCGCTATTGTGCCGCCGTCCATTGCCAACGTCGCTTTTTCTTTCCGTAGTTAACACCACCACCGTAATCGTTACGTTATAAGGTAAGTATCTTGTACACTCTTTTTGTTCTCATACAAGTATTTTCCTTAGACTCGTGGCAAGTGGTCTAGTTATCATCATGTTTTATTGTCAAATTTCGTTCTAATCACTTGTTCCATGCTATATCAACTCAAGAGTGAACCGTTAACACACTTAGAATCGTGTTATCGAACATCGAATATTCAACTTTGCTATCTCTAAATTTTTTGACCTTGCACTAAGAATTCGACCATACTCCTGATACTAGATTGAAGATTTTCTATGTGGAAATCGTAGCCCATTGAGCCCCAAATTCAGAACATCTTACAGTTTCTCAATCCGATGTATAGATTGTGAGATATCGCGATTTTAGTACTGTCATATCGTAAATTTTTGAACCTGCACCGGATCACTAACCGGTCTCTTGTACTGAGAATTTGACAATGTTCCCGATACTGGATCGAAAAACTTTCTGCATGAAAATCATAGCCCTTCGAGTCTAGATATCCAGAACATCTTACGGTTTCTCAATCTGATGTATAGATTGTGAGATATCGCAATTTTAGTATTGTAACTCTGAATTTCCAGAATACGTGCGAAACACCGAAACCAACGAAGAACGAATTTGTAAGCATAACTACTGTCTCTAGAATGTATCGTGTGAATCTGCGTTGAAATCGGAAGAGAGTCTACTTTCTAGAATCTCTGACAGAATCGGATTTGCTTTTCTGTAACAACGGGAAAGCGAAGTTGAATACAGATATGTCAAGTTGTTTAAAAATCCATCTCGATGTTTTTGTATATAAACCCGTTATTTTTCATATTTAAAGAACTGAGTGTATTATTGTTCTTGTAATAATAACTTGCATAGATATAATCGGTTGATAGCATGCATTTTATACCACTTGATAATTTATAATAACTACTCTCGATACATGTACCCATTTCATCTCATACCATGATTACTGCCCTTGATATTTTTCTTGATTAATCTGTCTTGATTACACCATTCCACTAGTCATACCAACTGCATGTTCATAATTAATTATAAAAGAATAACAATCCGTGGTTATAAGGGTACGACTTAATAGTAGACAATATAGGGGAGTATACTCGGAAGGGGGCCCGCGTTTTCCAAAATAGTGATTCTTGATTCTTGATTACACAATTCTTGATTACATAATTCTCGATTACATGATTCATGATTACATGTCTTGATATTATCACTTGAAGACCTGAGTACATAATCCTATAGAATTCACTACTTAAGTATAAACGTCACATGATTGATATGCATCGAACTTGTGGTATGGGACACATGATTGCGTGCATTAGATAAGTTAATAAAACAGATAAACTCGAGATGTCTACTAAGCATGATTCTTGATTACATGATTCTTGATTATATGACTCTTGATTAAATGACTCTTGATTCTTGATTACATGATTCTTGATTACATGACTCTGCATTACATGACTCTTGATTCTTGATTACATGATTTTTGATAACATGATTCTTGATTACAGGACTTATGATTTTTGATCACATGATTCTCGATTACATGACTCTTCATTACATGACTCTCGAATCATGATTACATGATTATTGATTAGCTAAGACTTGGTTATCAATTGATTATACTTTGATGTCTTGATTACACTAGTTTACGGTTATTAGTTACATGATCATATTGTCCCAGTTTCTTGCTTACTTCCATATTGTTTTTGTACTTCTACTTCTTGTTTCTTCCATATTATATCGTGTTATATTACCCATTTTTCTGCTTGTTGCTACTTGCTGCCCGAAACTTGCTCTAACGGGTACTTTTCTATTTTTCTTTGAGTTAATAGTTATACAGGTACTGATGGACCTGCGGAATAGACTTTCTAGATGATCGTTGCTACTTTATTACTACTTCATGTTGTTTTTCTTTCAGTCACTATTTTATCTAGTTGTTATAGCAAACTGCTTATCGTACTGTTTTAATTATGGCACTTTGTATTTCCGGGCAACTTGACCCGATGTTGATGTATTATCTAGATGATGGTTATTTTATTTTCATTTCATGTGATCATTATATTTGCCTGCATAAATGTGTTATAAATATCTTGTTGAGCTTATAATTGTACAGCTTATGGATGATGTATATCATTCGCTGGGCCTCAGTTGCATGCCTGTATTTCCGTATAGTGGAAAATGGGGCGTGATAGGTTTTTAGTGGTATCAAAGCCTTGTCTCGAACCATGCTAAGCTCAACAATATACACACCACGTGAATCACATGAATATTAATAACCAACTTGCCATCTGGAGATTTACCCCATACGAATATGAATTTCAGACTATGGTTCACGGAGGCTCTTCGACTTCTACACCCAGGGATGAACTATCGGAGATCGTCGCCATTCTCTAGGAGATGCAACGAATGATGGAGCTACAGCAGGAGCAAAATTAATTGGTGAGAGCTAATCTGGATAGGGTACAGGATGTCGCAAACTCCACTCAATAGGACTTGTTTGTGCACCAGCATAAGAGTTACACCGCCATGCTCGATACCCAGGAGCAAATCCGTAGAGGGTGGAATGCCGTTCAAGGGGCATTACATCTCCTTACTGTCGCACAGTCTACAGGTGGACCGATACGGAGGCCAGTTCAGACCCCGACTACTAGAGCGTCACCTTACCCATCGGCGACTCCGAAGAAGGACCAAAAGTGCTATTATTGCCACCAAGTTGGACACATACACAAGAACTGCTGGAAAGTCAACAACCGGTGTCTTGCATGCGGAGCGAATGATCACAAGGTTCGGGATTGCCCGAAGAGAAAGAGTGTCACACCAATAGGATGATCAAATCCCAGTGGAGGACGGACTGGAGAGTGTAATCAGGCTCATAACCTGATTACAGAGGAGGCAGAGACCACCAATGAAACAGTTGCTAGTATATTTCGATCTAGTCATACTCTCGTTCTTCCGTCGTTTGTTACTTTCCGTACATTGCATTCATCCTCATCGATCAATCCATTATTGAGTATCATACTAGATTCTTTCTATCCCTATTTTTTTGAATCTTCGTGTTACCAATCTCTTAATTCTTCTCAATTCGTCGATCGTTATCACTTGATATCAGCAGCGAGAAGTATCACCATCAGAGTGGCGCAGCGGAAGCGTAGTAGAGTCCCTTATTGGTTCGTGGTATGAATTTTGAAGCAAACTTTATCGTCATCAACAACTCAGGGTTCGATGTTATATTTAGAATGGATAGGGAACAAAGTGCAAATATTGGCCATAGGCCGGTTATAGGGGGCGGTGCATTAATGAAGAAAGGACAAGAAGAAGAAGAAACAAAAGAAAGATAAAGGAGGAGAGAAGTCAAAGAAAGAAGAAAGAAAAAGAGAAAGAAAGAAAAAGAGAAAGAAAGAGGAAGAAGAAAGAGAGAGAGAGAGAAGTCGGGGAAGAAAGGGGAGAAGAGAAAGAAGAAGATAACTCGGGAGCAAGCTTCGGAGAAGAGAGAGAGTGAGAAGTCGGTAGCAGAGGCGGGAGCAAGAAAGAAAGAGAGAGAGGAGCTCAGATTTTCTTAGCAAATGGAAAGAAGAAATCAAGAATCGGTAGCGGGTATGAAGAGAAAGTCGGTGGAAGAAGAAAGAGAAGTGGGTATGAAGAAGCTTTCTTCATCTTTATTATCTTCATCGAGATTCAGCAGAATTTGTGTATTTTGTGGCAGTAGCTCTGGCAAAAGAGCTACTACCAAGAAGCTGCGATTGAGCTCGGCAAGGAGCTTGTAGAGAGGAATATCGATCTCGTCTACGGTGGTGGGAGCATAGGATTGATGGGCCTGGTTTCTGACGCCGTTCATGCTGGTGGCCGACACGTTTTGGGAGTGATTCCCAAGTCGCTGATGCCGAAAGAGATTACTGGGGGAGCTGTGAGAGATGTTAGAGTTGTCTCTAACATGCACGAGATGAAGGCTGAAATGGCTCGCGCTGCTGATGCCTTCATAGCCTTGTCTGGAGGTTATTGAACACTTGAGGAGTTGTTTGAAGTGATCACATGGGCTCAACTAGGGATCCACAGTAAACCGGTGGGTCTTTTAAATGTTGATGGATATTACGACTCGCTCCGTCTTTCATAGATTCAACTGTGGCTGAGGAGTTTATATCCAGTAAGGCCAGACGCATCTTGATTTCAGCTCCTTCGCCCAAAGAATTACTCAGAAAATTGGAGGAGTATGTGCTAGAGCGAGATGGGCTTATGACTCGGCTGAACTGGGATGTTAGCGATGTCGGTGGTTCAGATTCTGAGCCTAGACATTAAATTGTTGAGTCCTCCAGTTGAGGGTGCACAATTTGTCTTTAGTTATTTTTGCGCCTTTGTACTCTTTGTTTCTTTTATCTTCTGTTGTACTCTTCATTGAAGAGTATTGCATTTGCTTCTTAAGCTATCCTTTATCTCGCCTGAGTAAATTTCGAGGACAAATTTTTTTTGTAAGGTGGGTAGGATTGTAACTCCCTGTTCCAGTTGTACGTATTTTATTACGTGAATTTTTTTACTTCAATTTTCAGATCAGTTTTATTTTTCTCGTTGGACTTTTTATCTAAAGCCAGAATATTTTTCTGATCAATTCTATAATTTTGTGATTTTTCGACCGGAGTTTAAATACAAATTTTAAACCCTGATTAATCCTAATCCTAATCCTAACCCGCTCTCGCTAATCACTCACTCAAAGCCAAACCACCCTGCCTAACTCTACACCTAACTTTTTCATTTTTCTCCTACTCTACTCTACCTCCACCACCCTACTACTCCTAATCCCCTCTTCGGTCAACCCTCTATTCTGTAATCAGGTTACATTTTTCTACACTAATTCCTCCATCCCTCTTTCTATATATATTTTATATACATACTTCCACTCATTTGCAGCCAACCTTTTCTCACTTCCTCATTATATTTCCACATACAAACAAACAACTCCTACTCTTACTACTATTACTACACATATATATTATTATATATCCCTAATTATACACATGCATGCACAATTACTTCATGACTCCGTATAAAACCAACCAACTCTCTCTCCCTCTCTCCTTGTTTAAATCAATATATATGCATACACACACACACACATGCATAACACATCAACCCCTCATCTCTACGTCTCCTTCTTTCTTTTTCCTCTGCCTTCTTCACACCCGAGAGCCCAAGCCAACACCCGAGCTCCACTTTACCTTCCACCTTCGGTCCAAGGACTCTGCTTCTACGGCCCCGTGAACTCCGAAGAACAACCCGAACTCAATCCCAAACAACCCGACGCAGCGCCATCTCCTCGTTGTTGTTGTCGCTCATCACCGTCGCTCACCGTTACTACCGTTGCTCACTCGCTGTCGTCTTGTCGCCATTCTTACCGCCGTTGTGCTGCCGTCCGTTGCCAACGTCGCTTCTTTTTTCCATGGTTAACACCATCACCATAATCGTCACGTTATAAGGCAAGTATCTTGTACACTCTTTTTGTTCTCGTACAAGAATTTTTCATGGACTCGTGGCAAGTAGTCTAGTTATCTTCATGTTTTATTATCAAATTCCGTTCCTCACTTGTTCCATGCTATATCAACTCATGAGTAAACCGTTAACACACTTCGAATCGTGTTATCAAATATCGAATATTCAACTTTGCTATCTCTAAATTTCTTGACCTTGCACTAAGAATTCGACCATGCTCCTGATACTGGATTGAAGATTTTCTATGTGGAAATCGTAGCCCATCGAGCCCCAAATTCAGAAGATCTTACAGTTTCTCAATCCGATGTATAGATTGTGAGATATCGCGATTTTAGTACTGTCATATCGTAAATTTCTGAACCTGCACTGGATCACTAAACGGTCTCTTGTACTGAGAATTTGACAATGTTCCTGATACTGGATCGAAAATTTTTTTACATAAAAATCATAGCCCTTCGAGTCTAGATATCTAAAACATCTTACGGTTTCTCAATCCGATGTATAGATTGTGAGATACCGCATTTAGTACTGTGACTCTGAATTTCCAGAATGCGTGCGAAACATCGAAACCAACAAAGAACGAATTTGTACGCATAGCTACTGTCTCTAGAATGTATCGTGTGAATATGCGTTGGAACCGGAAGAGAGTCTACTTTCTAGAATCTCTGACGGAATCGGGTTTGCTTTTCTGTAACAACGGAATAGTGAAGTTGAATGCAGATATGTCAAGTTGTCTAAAAATTTATCTCGACGTTTTTGCATATAAACCCGTTATTTTTCATATTTAATGAACTGAGTGTATTATTGTTCTTGTAATAATAACTTGCATAGATATAATAGGTTGATAGGATGCATTTTATACCACTTGATAATTTATAATAACTACTCTCAATGCATGTACCTATTTCATCTCATACCATGATTACTGCCCTTGATATTTTCCTTGATTAAACTGTCTTGATTACACCATTCCAGTAGTCGTACCAACTGCATATTCATAATTAATTATAAAAGAATAACAAGCCGGGGTTATAAAGATACGACTTAATAGTGAACAATATAGGGGAGTATACTCAGAAGGGGGCCCGTGTTTTCCAAAGTAGTGATTCCTGATTCTCGATTATTGATTACACAATTCTTGATTACATAATTCTCGATTACATGATTCATGATTATATGTCTTGATACTATCACTGGAAGACCCGAGTACATAATCCTATAGAATTCACTACTTAAGTCTAAACGTCACATGATTGATATGCATCGAACTTGTGGTATGGGACACAGGATTGCGTGCTTTAGATAAGTTAATAAAATAGATAAACTCGAGATTTCCACTAAGCATGATTCTTGATTACATAAATCTTGATTATATGACTCTTCATTACAAGACTCTTGATTCTTGATTACATGATTCTTGATTACATGACTCTTCATTACATGACTCTTGATTCTTAATTACATGATTCTTTATAACATGATTCTTGATTACATGACTCTTGATTCTTGATCACATGATTCTCGATTACATGACTCTTAATTACATGACTCTCGAATCATGATTACATGATTATTGATTAGCTAAGACTTGGTTATCAATTGATTATACTTTGAAGTCTTGATTATACTAGTTTACGGTTATTAGTTACATGATCATATTGTCTCAGTTTCTTGCTTACTTCCATATTGTATTTGTACTTCTACTTCTTGTTTCTTCCATGTTATATCTTATTATATTACCCCTTTTTCTACTTGTTGCTACTTGCTGCCTGAAACTTGCTATAACAGGTACTTTTCTATTTTTCTTTGAGTTAATAATTATACAGGTACTGATGGACCCGCGGAACAAACTTTCTAGATGATCGTTGCTGCTTTATTACTACTTCATGTTGTTTTTCTTTTAGTCGCTATTTTATCTAGTTATTATAGCGAACTGCTTATCTACTGTTTTAATTATGGCACCTTGTATTCCCGGGCAACTTGACCCGATGTTAATGTATTATCTGGATGATGGTTATTTTATTTTCAGCTCATGTGATCATTATATTTGCCTGCGTAAATATGTTATAAATATCTTGTTGAGCTTATAGTTGTACAGCTTATGGATGATGTATATCATTTGCTGGGCCTCAGTTGCGTGCCTGTATTTCCGTATAGTGGGAAGCGGGGCGTGACATCTCCAAAAGTATGAAAAGCTGGAGGACTTTGTACAATCCATTCCGGTGTGGTTGGATTCTGTTCAACAGACCAAGGACTTGGAGCACATCTTTTGTTGTTTCCACTGCTTGAAGTGATTGTGACGACCACGAAGAAACGACGAATCCCAACTACGGATATATAAGAGTCGAAACTGCTCAGAGCATTCCATCCGGCGTAAGCATCTAGATAATCTGGAATGCGACGTGGCATACCCAAAAGCACTAAGAAATGCATGGGAAAAAGGGTCGGATTAACCTCAAAAGAAGAGATCCAAAAATGGATTTGACCTAAAGTTTCCAGGTATGTTCGACTGAAGATTTTACCCACCCAATAGTAAAATCCTGCAAATAAAGCAAAAATGGCTCCCATAGAAAGTATATAATGGAAATGTGCAACCACTGATAAGTATCATGTAAAGCAATCTCTAGCCCAGAATTCACTAGCACTATTCCAGTAAGCCCTCCTATGGTGAACAAAAAGATGGACCCTACAACAAATAACATGGGTGTTTTGTATTGTATCGAACCTCCCTACATGGTAGCGATCTAACAAAAGATTTTGATTCCAGTGGGGACAGCTATGATCATGGTAGCTGTGGTAAAGTAAGCACGCGTATCAATGTCTAAGCCCATAGTAAACATATGATGAGCCCGAACAAGAGATCCAAGAACACCTATACTGATCATGGCATAAACCATGCCTAGATGCCCGAAGACCGATTTTCCCGAAAAGGTCGATAGGATATGACTAATAATACCGGATCCAGGCAGAATGGGAATATACACCTCTGGATGATCGAAGAACCGAAAGAGATGCTGGTATAATATGGGGTATCCCCCTCCTGCAGGATTAGAAAAGGTTGTATTAAAGTTTTGAACGGTTCATAACATTGAAATTTCCCCTGCTAATACTGGAAGTGATAATAAAAGTAGGAATGCTGTCACTAGAACAGACCACACAAAAAGAGGTGATCCATGCATAGTCATTCCAGGTCCATGCATGTTGGAGATAGTTGTTATCGAAATTGATAGAACCTAAAATTGATGAAACACCTGATAGATGTAGACTAGAAATTGTTGAATCAACTGCTCCTCCAGAATGGCTGGTAATACCACTTAAAGGCGGATAGACCGTCCACCCAGTGCCGCTACCCACTTCTACTAAGGCTGGGCTTAATAGGAGAAAGAGACTTGGTGGTAACAACCAGAATGATATATTATTTGATCGTGGAAATGCCATGTCAGGTGCTCCTAACAGAATCAGAACAGACCAATTACTAGATCCACCTATCATCGCCGGTATAACCATAAAAAAGATAATTAAAGAAGCGTGAGCCGTTATTAAAACATTATAAAGTTGATGATTCCCACCAAGAATTTGATCACCGGGTCAGGCTAATTCCATAGAATAAGTACGGAGAAGCATGTGCCCGTCACTCCAGCAATGGCACCGAAGATGAAATAAAGAATACCGATATCCTTGTAGTTAGTGGAGAACAACCATCGAACTAGATTTTTCATGAAAGTGTGAACTTGACTGGAATTCCTTTCAGAGAGGGGCATCGTAGCTTAGTTAAAAGTGGGGCTGAAAAAGCGAGCACGAAATTTCATATAGCTTAGAAAAGTCCAAGTATGATATTGGCGTTGGTTCTACCAACGAAATGCTAAAAGCGCATTATTTTCGATAGCTTTCTAATATTAAATAATTGCATCACACCCACCCAATCTTGAAGAAAAAAAGAAGCTAGGGAGATAGAATCCCGGATAAGCAGCTAAAAGCCTGAAAGCCTAGATTGTCTCTCTACGATATTTCCTAGATTTAAGGTATATCTATTATATATACGTGTACGTCATTTCTCTATTAAGAATACCGAGTAATGACTTCTTAATACCATTCTCTAATAGCCTACTACTCCCGATCGAAAAGCTATTCCTTCTGTAATTTCCTTCGCTCCCATTGTGCAGAGAGCCAGTCTTCTGCATAGTTGTAGTATGCAATGTACAATCCCCCTTGCTTGAGATAGAAAATCCTTGTTGTATAAAGGAGCGATGAGCCCTACGAAGCTATCAAGCTATCATAATAAGTCTGTCTCGCTCCTTTCTTCTTCTACTTTCTAAAAATGTAGAGCATCGAATTGAGAGTCTCTCGCTATGACACCATTCCTTTCTTCAAAAAGAGTAGTTTGATACAGCTTTTCAATGCTCCCCCCTGCTCTTTCATCTAATTTGCAGACTTTGGCCTCAGTCAAATTTCCCATTGTTCAAAAGGATTAGTGGTACAAGGACGAAGATCTTCTATGCTATTCACAGCATATTTCACACATTGATGAGAGCGGTAGATGGTACGACAACATAGAAATGAATCCTTGTACATCCTCAAACCCATTTCTTTCTATAAGAATGCCAGGTATGCCTCCTTTTGTACCATGCCACCCACCAAGGGTGGACCTAATAAGGGTCTTTGTTCAATACAATCAGCATCTCTAAAAGAAGTCAATTCACTCTCAGGGTCTTTGTATTAGCCGTCTCCAAGTGCACACGGAGGGGTGGTGCACAATGGAAGATTTTCCATATATATATATATATATATATATATATATATATATATATATATGGAAAATTTTCAGTTGAAAACGGGTTTGTTTTCACGGGTTAGAAAACACGAATCTGAGCCATTGGATCGATCATGATAACGATCAGTAGCTCAGATCGAGCCCGCCCATCACCCTATATGACTTAAGTGGCAGAGGGTTATTTTGGGAATTTCGTCTCAAATAACTTTTCGCCTGATTCGTTTTGAAAAAAATAATATAACCTAGGTCGTTGTTGGGGATTATAAAAAATTGAATCATAGGCCGTTGTTTGGAACAACGGCCTTGTTTTCAATATTTATAACCTAGGCCGTTGTTGGAAACAACTAGGCAACAACGGCCTAGGCTATAAAATTTCTATAAATTTCCATAGAAATTTTATAGCCTAGGCCGTTGTTTCCAACAACGGCTTACGTTATAAATATTGAAAACAAGGCCGTTATTCCAAACAACGGCCTATGATTCAATTTTTTATAACCTAGGCCGTTGTTCCCAACAACGGCCTTGGTTATATTACTTTTTTTAGAATCTGTTCAGCGAAGAGTTATTTGGGACGAAATTTCCAAAATAACCCTCCGCTCAACAACTGAAACGGGTTATGGGGAGGCAGATCTGAGCCGTTGATCACGATCATGATCGATCCGATGGCTCAGATCGCTGTTTTCCAAACCCGTGAAAACAAACCCGTTTTTAACTAAGCATCTATATATATATATATATATATATATATATATATATATATATATATATAGTCCCCTTCCGTTGTGTACTTGTGTGAACTCGGTCTTTCCACCTTCGTATTGAAGATCCGAACCGTTCATATTGATCTACACATCTAAATTAGTCTAAATATGTAAAATCAAATTATTTGAAATTCATTTGCCCATCCATCATGTGACTATAAAAAACAATGATTTTCAGCCATGCAATTTTGTAACACTTCAATGGATGAGCAAATGAATTTTAAATGATTTGATTTACATATTTAGATTAATTTAGATGTGTAAATCAATGTGAATGGTTTGGATCTTCGATACAAAGGCAGGAAGGCCGAGTGCACACGTAGGCCTAGTGCACAACGGTTCAGATCGTCATATATGATGCTGCTTGATTTAAGTTGTGGGAGCAACAAGTGTGAGTTCTTGTAATTTGTGAAGTGGAAAGGGACAGATCTCAACCGCAGATCCTGGTCAATTTTGACGGTTCAGACGGACGAGCTGCTGGTGGCCGGTCGGCTGAGGTACCTGCAAAAGGCCTAGAAACACCACGAGGGATCCCCGGCAATAGGCTCTCCGACGATCTGATCAGTGACTGGAACAGTAACTGAAGGCTAGGGTTCAGGTTAGAAAAAGTGGATTACCTTTGAAAGTAAAGAGGGGACCTGGTATTTATAGGCAGGGGCAAACAGGTCTGAAATTCCATTGGGCCGGGTAGGACCCTTTTGTTTGTGGGCCTGAAGTTGCAGACGGCCCATTGGACCAGTTGACCTGATCATCTGGAGCGAGCGGATCCTGAGGAGATCAGATGGTCCAGATCGTGCCAAGCTGTTTTTTACCCCCATTATAGGCCCCCCACTTCTGAAGGGTTGTATGTATCAGCCGTCGAGGAGTAGTCCGTTCTTATGAGAAGGTTGGTGGGGAGTGTTTGTGAAGATTTGATAGTGGATTTTTGAAGTGCGCTAGGGGGCCGGATGCCGACCATAATTAAGCACTGAGCTCTGAGCTTCGAGTGACAAGTAGAGCTGACTGGATGGTCAAGGTTATTGCCGAGCATCGAACCGATGGGGTCAGCATCGAGGTTAGGGGCAGCGTCGAGCATCGAGGCTAGGGGTCGGCATTGAGCATCGAGATTTAAGTGCTCTTGTTTGATAAAGTTACCGATGTGCTCGAGATCCACGTCGAGCATCGAGGCAAGGGGGTCGGTACCGAGTGTCGAGCTCTAAGCGTTTTGGCTTGAGAAAGCTACCCCTGTGCTCGAGATTAACGTCGAGCGTCGAGGCTAGGGGGTTGGTGCCGAGCATCGAGCTCCAAGCATTTTGGCTTGAGAAAACTACCCATGTGCTCGTTGTTCAAGTTGAGCATCGAGCAAGTGGTCGGCGCCGAGCGTATAGCTTAGGCGTTCTTGCTTGAGAAAGTTACCCCTATGCTCGAGATCCACGTCGAGCGTCGAGGCTAGGGAGTCGATGCTGAACGTCGAGCTTAGGCATTTTGGCTTGAGAAAGCTATCCCTGTGCTCGAGATCCACATCGAGCATCGAGACTGGGGGGTCGGTGCCGAGCGTCGAGCTTTAAGCATTTTAGCTTGCGAAAGCTACCCCTGTGCTCGAAATCCACATCGAGCATTGAGGCTAGGTGGTCGGTGCCGAGCTGTAATACCCCGCAAAATTGAGTAATGACAATTTTGCCTAACGCGTGTTACACACGTGTATTTTGTACCGTTACGGGTAATATTCGTAACGTATTTCAATATGTATTTTGGATTTTGACTATTTATGCATTTTCCGTCTTCTCAAATTCCTATTTGAGCCAACTCAAATATTAAATTTTCAATCTTTGTGTTTTTACATGCATTGCACATGTTATCGATGCACATGTCAATTATGTATAATATTTTCTATGTGTTGCAATTATTTATTTTATGACTTGTTCGAATTTGTTTTATAAACGGAAATTCATTTTTCTCCTATTTTGAATAAAATATTTTATACGTGCGGTGCATGTGTTTTCTATGTACATGTTGATTACATTATGGTATATGTATAACAAAATAAATTTCGTATGTTGTATTTCGATTATTTACACACATTTCCCCATCGATAAAATCTATTTCGTATTTTTAATATTTTACGTGCGACGCACGTGTTGCAGTACACGTGTTAGCTGTATTCTTTTTCAAAATAAGTTTTTATATTTATGCACATGCATTTGCACGTAAAATTTTATATGCATGGTTGTCTCTAAAATTTTCTAAGAAGTGATGCACACATTTTTTTCTTCTCACTTATTTATTACATTTTGTATTATTTTATGAAAAACTCATGGGCCTACAATTATTTTTAAAGCCCACAAAATTAAAAACCTACACAACTTGTCATGTGTAATACCCACACACATTTCTATTCAATAAAGAAAAATATATATAATTAAAATTGGGTGAGGTGTACACAAAGCACATGCACGTGTACGTGCATACGTGCAATGTGCACACTCTAAAGGGGGTCGGCTGTATATGGGGAGTGAGGGACAGAGAGAGTGGGTTAGTGGAGGAAGTAATGGGCATTTAGTTATTTAAACTACCAATAATTACCCTACTAATACCCTACACCTAAACCACTTCTAAACACAAAGAAAAAGAAGTTAATCAAAAATTAATTGGAGAGAGGCAGTGCTCGGGTATTGCTTGCTATGGATGTCAGTGGGGGGATTTTGGCTTGGATTTTGTGAGATTTTGGAGCTTTTTGAAGGGGGATTGCTACTAGTATACTCTTTTAATAGGTGGGCGTTTCAATATACTTTCTAGTTTGTAGTTTAATTGTATATTTAAGAAATTTATATTATGATTATAGATGTAAATTGCTTAGTTTATTCTCTAATTATTTATGTGATGCATGTTGTATAAAATTTTAGTGTGATGAATGAAATGCATGTTAAATGTATAATTTATGAAGTAGATTTTATGTGAAATTAAAATTTATGTGTGCAAATTATTATATGTGATGCCATGAAAATTTTTATTGTAGTTTAAGTAGATTTTGTCTAAAAAGATTGTGAAAGAAATTGAATTTGTGCATGAATTGAATTGATTATAAAATTTTGGAGGAAATTTTCAATAAATAGTTAAAATAAAAGTTTTTGTGAGTTTAATTCGTGCTAATACTTAGATTATTGAAAAAAATGTATTCTGAAAATAATTAGAATTTATTGATACAAAACAATTTGGAAATCGAAAATTTTAAAAGAAAGTTATAAACAAAGAATTATAATAAAAGGATTTAAACCCTTATATATATCAGAGAACGATTCTAGGATTACTGGTTTGCGGCGTGGCTTCGGAGCACCGTGTACAGTGTTCCCCGATCGTGGGTTCGAGTCGTGAGAGGCTATGTTCCTTTTATTAAAATTCGAGTTTTTCCAAAGAAACAGTACATGGGTATATAAAACTACTAAAAGCCATTTCTTTCAATAGCCGCCAATGGCCTACTGGCTTGGGCGCTGCATTGGTTGGCTACTGGTCTCAGGTTCAAAACTAACCCTGCCAAGTTTTGAGTTTTTTAAAGTTTTTTTGGGGTTTTCAATTTAATAAAATTTGGGAAAAGTCTAATATTATTCTAAAATATTATTAAGATCTAAGAAATATTTTCACAATATTTATGATATATTCGTGAGATTAGAAGTGGTATTTCACATTAAAACAATTTATTTAGAGGACTTGAATTTGAAATTAAAGAAGAGATTTTGTTTGGTTAAGGAAGATTAAAGTGGAATATGATTAGACTCATCTTGATTAAATGTCATGGTTATAAATATATTTGATTGAGTGAATTAAAAATACGAATATGAGAATTGAACCGAGGTTGTAGTGATTTTTTTTTATTAAGTGCTGTATAGAAATTGGTATTAGAAAATTGTATTCAAATTATACTTGGATAATATGAGAGGGTTTTATTAATAAAAGAATGTTGGGAATTGTTAAAGTGAATGATTTGATGAATTAATTAAGTATTTTGTCTTCAAGAAGTTGATTTGAAACATTGTTATCTAATGCTATTGAAAGTAGTTAGTTATTGCATGATCTATGAATGTGAAAAAGTGAATGAAAGTTGAAATATTTATGTTGAGGTTGGATATAACCTAACTAATCTCTAAAGTGAGATGGTTGTTGGAATCTAGAGGCTAGGTGAAACCCTTAGAAACTTGCAGTTATGATTAATGAAATTTGAGAACCAACCAGTGTGGGTTGAGTATCTTTTGAGATGTAGCCAGTTTGGGCTGACTATCTCTTGTGTTAGTTTAAGTCCGGTAGGGTAAGCTAGCTTTAGGTTGCTAAACTAAAAACTTAAGGACAGACACTAAGGGGAGACGTGATGAAGTATAGGCAAATATGGGTATGAGGGCCTCAGTTGGTCTGCGGTGTAAGATGGTTTTCCCGGAATTATCAAGGTGTGATTAGGATTTGTCCCCAGCTCATCGGCAGTATGGGATTTATCTTCGAAATTATCGAGATCGAGGCGACGCTCATAGGATGTTTTGTGACTATGGAAGTGCCATAGCTTGCGGTGTGAGATGGTTTCCTTAGAATTATCGAGGTGTGATTGGGAGTTGTCCCCAACTCAATCACGGTGTGGGATTCATCTCCGGAATTATCAGGGCATGGGCTTAATACTCACAAAACATCTAAACCTTACCTTAGTCACCATAGTAGTAACTCATGGCGAGGGATTCAACCCTTTAATGTGGAGTATGTAGGTGCTTGCCCTCGGACCTATATAGTATGGGATGCGTAGAATCCGAACATGCATGCATTAGTGTCATCTTAGCGTAAACATCCGCATTAGGCATCTAAGGCATATCATACACTGACATGTTTAAGATAGTCACTTTTACACTTTGTAGTGTATTCAAGTTTGTGTTTGCTAAAGTATAAGGAATCTTTATATTACAGCATAGCGAGGATCGCTATTTTATAATATTGCGTCGGTTGCAACCAATTGATGTGCCCACAATTTTCAATACAGGGCTTGGATTGGCTAAGACTGAAAGATGAACTTGAAGCTAAAGACTGTTTATTGTTGATGTTTAAATTGTACATGTTTTTGTAATGTAATCTTTATTTTTCTGCTGCATTCATGTAAGATGAACAGTGTTGTACAAATAAAAGTTTTCAAATTTCTTGTAAAATGATACGAAATGAAGTAAAGATCATGTTTGCTACGAATTACCGTATTTCAGAATTCGGGGCGTTACACGAGCACAGAGCTCCAAGCATTTTGGCTTGAGAAAGCTACCCTTGTGCTCGATATCCACATCGAGCGTCGAGGCTGGGGGGACGGTGCCTAGCGTCAAGCTTTAAGCACTTTGGCTTAAGAAAGCTACCCTTGTGCTCGAGATCAACGTCGAGCATCGAGACTAGGGGGTCGGTGCTGAGTGCCAAGCTCCAAGCATTTTAGCTTGAGAAAGCTACCCCTGTGCTTGCTGCTCAAGTCGAGCGTTGAGCGAGTGGTCGGTGCCGAGCATATAGCTTAGGATTTTTGGCTTGAGAAAGCCACCCCTGTGCTCGAGATCCACGTCAAGCGTCAAGGCTGGGGGGTCGGCACCGAGCGTATAGCTTAGGCGTTCTTGCTTGAGAAAGCCACTCCTGTGCTCGAGATCCATGTCGAGCGTTGAGGCTAGGGGTCGGTGCCGAGCGTCGAGCTTAGGCATTTTGGCTTGAGAAAGCTACCCCTGTGCTCGAGATCCACGTCGAGCTTCGAGGCTAGTAGGTCGGTACCGACCGTCAAACTCTAAGCATTCTTGCTTGAGAAAGATACTCCTGTGCTCGCGGTTTATGGCGAGCGTCAAGGAAGGGGTCAGTACTGAGTGACGAACGATGGCCTTTTTTGCTTGAAAGAGCTACCCCTGTGCTCACTGTTCAAGTCGAGCATCGATGAAGGTGGTCCAAAATGTTTTCGCCCATGCAACGACTGGTTCGAAGTGCTTGCCGAGCTCTGAGGGCATTATACTTGGGACAAAATTGGTTTTTTGAGAGAAATAGTACCCCGCGTGAGCCATTCAAGTGGTGACACGTGTGCTGCTGGTGTCATTTTTGCAGAATTTGAGGAGCCATTTTCGAATTTTGAGGAGTCGCAGACTTTGCGAGAATCGAGGAGTCGTAGGGTTCTATATATACATCCCCACCCCCCTTTTTTTTCACTTTCGCTTTCTCTCACTTAATCTCAGAGCTTCTCTCTCTAGATTCTTATTGCCACCGGCGACTAGCTTTTCGGCAATCTTTT
Source organism: Hemerocallis citrina (assembly GCA_017893485.1). Taxonomy (NCBI): domain Eukaryota; kingdom Viridiplantae; phylum Streptophyta; class Magnoliopsida; order Asparagales; family Asphodelaceae; genus Hemerocallis; species Hemerocallis citrina. The sequence continues at coordinate 128,123,939 of CM030362.1, forward strand.
TCGACAATTTCAAACAGGTTAGTATTTTTAATATGTCAAGGGTTCAGTCCAATTCTACAGCCTCCACCTCGGGTCAGAACACTGGCACGAGCCTTTCAGATTCTTCTTCTTATTGGGAAAAAGAGGAGAATGTTTATGTTGTGAAGCCACTCCGCACTCGAAGGCTGTTCGTGGTAGAGACTAGTGACTCGGAGGATGGAGCGCAGGAAGGCTCTACCAAAGTGGTTAGTAACGAGGGGGAGGAGGTTAGAGAGGTCGACTCATCATCTAGAGACCCCGTGCTCGAGCCACTAGCCACACCTTCCCCTGAGAAGGCTCCCCAAATTCGAAAGAAGAGGCTGAAGTGGACCACGACAGTAGTCCTGATGAGACGGTCCCACGTCGAAGGCTCGATGTTCCCTTTCTTTCGCAACCATCCTCAATTAGGATGTATCTGGACGATGTCGAAGACTTGTTTCGCTACGGAGTACAGCCCTCATCGCCAAGCTGAGTAAAGATTAAGATGGATGGTATGCCGACCATGTTAAAAGAGGATGACCTGCCGGTAAGCCGTGGAAGCTACTTAATTGGGAGGGAGTACGAGTTGATGATCCCCAACGCTGGTCTTCATCCTACCGATCCCCTAGCACCTTGGTACTGTATCTTTCCTGTGGATGTGTTCTCCTTTGGGTTGCAGTTGCCGATCCACCCGTTTATCCGAGAGGTGTTCAACTGGACCTCGCTATGTCCGATGCAGTATAGTCTGAATTCTTGGAAGCAGATAGTGAGTTTTATTCTGCTCTGTGAGGAGAAAGGGGTACCGTTGAAGTTGAACATCTTTCGAGCTATGCTAGGTATCAGCTCGTCCGGTGAGTATGATTTTTTTTTATGTGTTGCCTCACACTAGGAGGAAAGTCGTGCCTGGCCATCCTGATTCGATAAAGGAGTGGAAGAAGAAGTACTTTGTTGTGCGGAGCGACCAGTCGTAGGAAATTCCGACTAGGTGGAATTTTTACAAGCCCAACATCAAGGGCCCGAGAAAGAACGACCTGTTAGATAAAGAGTGGGCGAACGTCGAGCGAGTCTGTAAAAGCAACAGTATAAGTTTGCCGAAAGTGACAGAGTCATATGGCACGAATCGGACTGAGCCTCGCCCCTTCTCGTATGTTTTCGTTTACTTTTCCTTACGTAATTTTTCCTTCATTCTCATCGCCTTTCCTTTGTGTAGTGCAGACATGGACCCAGCATCGATTTTCGAGAGGAGGGCGATGTTGAATAGATAGAAGGCAGAGCAGGCCGAGCAGGGGAAGCAGGTGAAGTCTACTTCCCAAGCGCCTTCTGAGGGTCCCTCGGAGCCGAGGACCAAGAAGATAAGGGCTCACTAGACCCAAGATACCCCTACCAGACCGAGCTCTAGTAACCTCAAGGTTACGGAGGTCGAGCAGGGCGGGGTACCTCCCCTCAGTGTCGATGCCAGGAAATGGTTGGGGAAGAAGGGCTCCGTCCTTGGGCTCCGTGCGACCATTACCAGGGCGTAGGCCACTTTTTCAATCTTCGCATAACGGACTTCGGCGTCATGCAGTACCTTGCTGATATAGTTAATGGGCATTTGGGCACCGTCCTCCTCTCTGATGAAGACGGCGCTGAGGCCTAAGGGCATGTTCAAACGCAGCGAGGTAGAGATACAGAGGTTCCCCCTACTCTGGCTTGTTGAGGAGAAGGGGGTTGGAGAGGTGTGATCTCAACTGGTCAAAGGCTTGCTGTTGGGACTCGCCCCACTCAAAATTTTTCGAAGTTCGGAGAGCTTTGAAAAATGGGAGGGATTTTTCTCTGGACTTTGAGAGGAATCGGCTGATGGCTGCCAACCTACCCGTTAGCCTCTGCACTTCCTTGACGTTTCTAGGGGCGCCATGTCCAGTATGCCTGGATCTTCTCGGGATTCACCTCGATGCCTCTTTGGCTGACCACGAACCCAAGAAATTTTCCGGATGAAAAGCCGATGGTGCATTTAGAGGGGTTGAGCCTCATGTTGTGGGACTGCAGAACCCCAAAGGCTTCCTCGAGGTCGGACACGTGGTCGCGGCCTTTGCAACTTTTGACGAGCATGTCATCGACATAGAATTCCATGTTTCGGTCAATTTGATGCTTGAAAACTTTGTTAACGAGCCTCTAGTAGGTGGCGCCGGTATTCTTCAGCCCGAAGGGCATAAACCGGTAGCAATAGAGGCCTTGAACGGTCACGAATACAGTCTTAGGGATGTCGGGTAGAAACATTCGGATTTGGTTGTAGCCTAAGAAGGCATCCATAAAGCTCAGCAGTTCATGCCTCGACGTTGCATCTATCAGGGCGTCAATACTTGGAAGGGGAAATGGATCCTTTGGGCAAGCCTTATTTAGGTCGGTGAAGTCTATACAGATCCTCCACTTTCTGCTCGATTTCTTCACCATCACAACATTCGCCAACCATTCTGGGTAGCTGAACTTTTGTATGTAACGTGCCAACATAAGCTTGTTCACTTCTTCCATCGCAATCTGCTGTCTTTCAGGGGCAAACTTGCGGCGTTCTGGTGAACGGGCTTTGAATCTGGTCAAACACTGAGCTTATGCATGATAAGGTCTTCCGAGATTCCAGGCATGTCACAAGGTGTCCAGGCAAAAAGGTCGAGGTTCTTCTGAATGCACTCAACGAGAACGTCCTTGAAGTTCGGGGGGAGTGTCCGGCTCACGCGGAAGCATTTTGAGAAGTCTTCGTCTTGAATGGCAATTTCCTCCAACTTATCGATGGGCTCCGAGCCCATTGAGTTTCTCTCTGACAGTAGCTCGACTGCGTCGAGGTGCAGCACTGCACCCCTGTAACACCTCGTAGTTTAAAAATACTATATAATAGTATATACTTTGATAAAGTATATGGCTGTTTACTTAAAAAAGTAATGGATTGATGGCATTGTGTATTAATGTTGAAATGTGAAAATGGTGCATGGTATAATTGATGGGGGGCCCACGTGAAGGAGAGCACAGCACATATGTGCTGTGCATTTGCTTTGACTTCGGTCAAAGTCACCTTGGTGACATGGCAAATTCAATGGGGGGCCCTGTAGAACCCCGTATTTTCAAATATTATTTTAATTATTTGAAAATGAACTTTAAATGATTTTGAGTATTTGATAAATATTTTCTAAAAGATTTATCTTTTGTACACGTGCAAAACACGTGCAAATGACTTTTTAGAAGTTTGAAAAATTTAGTTTTCCTTATGAAAAATCATTATTTATTATTTGAAAATTATTTAATATTTTTCCAGATTTTTCTGAAATTAATTATGCCTATTTGCAATTTTTGAGAAAAGAAGGACTTATTTGCAAAATTGACATTTTGAGGGTTAGAGTGCAAAATGTATTTGCTGGACATTCCGATCAGCACTTGTTGAGGTTTAAAAATATATTTTTCTATTAGATCCTAATTTAAATGATATTTGGTTTAACTTTCAAGAAAATGATTATATATGTGAGATGTACCTTTGGAAAGGATTATTTTGTAAAGTGGGAATAAAACCCTAATATTCTATCCGGCATATATAAGAGAAATTCTCTTTCAGCCGTCATTGTAAAAGAATACAGATTTTTGGTGATTTGGATTTTGAAGAACAAAGGAGGATTCTTGGATCTAGCAAGGAGGAGCTTTTGTGGATCTTTTTCTTCAAATCAAAGGTGAGTGGTTTTGTTTTGCTTTGCTTTGTTTTGTTTGTCTTGATTGATGAATGAAGTAAGATCTTGTTATGCTTGTTTGTGTTCATTATGTCATTATTTTGTTAGTCTTATTGTATGTATGATATGGATCTATTAGTTGATATGGAGGATGAGAACTCTTATTGATATTTGGATCATGTATGAGAAATATTAAGATTTGTTGAGGAAATGTGGAATTATGAGATCGTATTGTTGGGAGACATATTAATAATTTATTGTGTTACGATCAGATAATAAACATCTGGATCTCATGATTGTAGTTCAGATTTTATGATGGTGTTGTGAAAGAAGTTTGATGAGAAAAACCCTAATAGAAAGATTAAGAGTTTGGATCATGAGGATAGGAGATTTGAGTATTTGATTGATTGAATAATGTATCCATGATAGAGATATTTGAGAGTTGTTCATTTGCCTGGATACAAATCAATTTTTGGGATCGTTGGATCTTTGGAAAAACTCCAGTTTAGTTTTGTGTTCAGACCTAGCTTTTGGGAATCTGTAGCCGACAACCGACTGTCTTGCGAAGCAGTCGACTGGTACGAGCCTACTGTGTATTTTTGAGTCTTGAGATTTGTTCGGGACAGTCGACCTAGACTGAGGTCAGTCGACTGATCCTCTGTTTGTGATTTTGTTCAGTCCTTTCGGGACAGTCGACCTATGACCCTTCAGTCGACTCAAATACTTAGATTATTTTGATGAGGACTACTTGAATTTGTCTCGGGGCAGTCGACTGATGACTTGTCAAGTCGACTGGTCATGCCTTAGATTATTTTTTTGTAAAATGTTGGGATATGTCCTCTGGACAGTCGACTGGTCCTTTATGCAGTCGATTGGTCCTGAAGGATCTTTGTATTTGATTTGAGATATTTTGTTTAGTGTTTGATTTTGAGATGTTCCGTTAAGAACATGATTTTGAGATATTTTGTTGAGCCACTTGTTTAGTGGAAATTTGTTCAGATATTTGTTTTTGAGTCTCTAGAGGAATGTGACCCTAGTATACCGGTGTTTGTTCAGTTATTTGTTGAGGCCCATTGAGGCAAACTTTCAGTTATTCAGATTTTTAGTCCGGTAGGGTACACTACTCTAGGAGATTTGTTCAGTAACCCAAATTGATAAGGACAGGCATTAGTAGTGTCATGACGAATGAGAACATGAGTTATGCACCTCAGTATGGCTTTTGATGTAGGATTTTAATCTCTGAATTATCCAAGTAATTAACTTGTGATGTGTGATTTATCTCCGGAATTATCCAGGTGGTTAACCTGAGATGTGAGGTACTTCTCCTGAATTATGCAAGTAATTATCTTGAGATGTGGGATTGACCTACGGAATGATCGGAGTCGAGGCGACACTTTTGGGGTATTATTGTGATGATGAGTCTATGTTTAGATGTGGGATGATCTCCTGAATTATCCAGGGAAAATACCTGTGATGTGGGATCAATCTCCGGAATGATCAAGCATGGGCAAATTATCATAGTTTATCTTCATCTCTTGGTAGTCATCGTTGTCAGCATGTAGTCATGATGTTTTCTTGAATCACTTTTATGCATTTGGATTTCCTGTTTTTATACACTTGGCTTTTGGATTTGATATCACCCTTTATTCTTTTGGTCGTTACTTCATACTTTAGTGTTTGAGTATTATTTGTTGGATATTATTATTTCAGTTCATTTATGATGTTTTGTTTGATTTGCCACCACTCACACCATTTATGGCTGACCCCGTAGTTTTGGGGTTATGGTTCAACTCTAGCCTCACATGTTGCAGGTTATTGCTTAGATTGGAGGTTGGATGCTTGAGTGGGCAGTTTGAGATAATTGGATTATTTAGTGATTGGTGTAAAACTGTAAAGGATATTTGAGATCATTTTGAGTTGTAAATAAAAAGATCAATTTGTGTTGAGATGTTTAGACTTCCGCTGTAATTGTAAAATTTGTTGTAATAAGAGAAAGAAAAATTTTACTGGTGTTGTTGGTGTTTATTGTTGTATTGAAGTGGATTGCTGGGATTTCGCCACGTATTTTCTAAGCTCTCATATTAGAAATTCGGGGCGCTACAGGCCCACCCGGGAGTGTGTAAACAGGAGATAGGTAAATCCGTAAATGAGAATAGTCCCATATCAAATTTGACTAGAATAAAAATAATATATAAATAATATAGCCTATGATCAAGTCACCAATCCGGTTAACCACCTTTTGAGAGGCAGCCTGTGGTGGGCAGTTGTACTACATAGTATTTAATTTGTCTTATAAATTGTATAAATTGTCTGAGCTAGGGGCAAGGGTGTACCAAATGGTAGTGGACCACCCGTAGAATCAGGGTATGGTGCAGCAAGCAGAATCAGGATACTCCACTCCACATCGGCTAGAAAGGAGATCCTGTACCAGGTTGTGCATGCCCGTGCTCAGCGAGGACGCTGATTTCTGGGAGGGGGGGGGTGTAACACCCGATAGTTTAAAAATACTATATAATAGTATATACTTTGATAAAGTATATGGCTGTTTACTTAAAAAGTAATGGATTGATGGCATTGTGTATTAATGTTGAAATGTGAAAATGGTGCATGGTATAATTGGATGGGGGCACGTGAAGGAGAGCACAGCACATATGTACTGTGCATTTGCTTTGACTTCGGTCAAAGTCACCTTGGTGACGTGGCAAATTCAATGGGGGGCCCACCCGGGAGTGTGTAAATGGGAGATAGGTAAATTCGTAAATGAGAATAGTCCCATATCGAATTTGACTAGAATAAAAATAATATATAAATAATATAGACTATGATCAAGAGTCACCAATCTGGTTAGCCACCTTTTGAAAGGCAGCCTGTAGTGGGTAGTTGTACTACACAGTATCCTATTTGTCTTATAAATTGTATAAATTGTCTGAGCTAGGGGCGGGGGCGTTACAACACCCCAGTGCGGTTATCTAGCAGGACTGAGCCGATTCTTGATTCCCTCTGACCACTTCGACTCCATGTTCAGTGGGGAATTTCATCTTCATATGGTATGCTGATGGTACGGCCTGAAGAGAACAAAGGCTCGGTTGGCCCAGGTTCACATTGTAGGCAGTTTTGATGTTTACCACCATGAAGTCCATGGCCTCCGTCCGTATGGTCGGCGTGGTTCCGGCGGTGACATCGAGTGTGATGATTCCATTGATTTGTACATGCATGTCGAAAAATTCGTGCAGTGTGTATCCTGCCAGCTTCAACCTTTATCGGAAAGTTTGAGTGCCTCGAATGCTGCTAGAAATAGGATGTTGACAGAGCTGCCGTTATCGACGAGAATGTGGTGGACCTCATGGTTCACCATGGCGAGGCTGATCACTAAAGCATCGCATTGAGGCAGGCGGACACCCACCAGGTCATGGTTGGAAAATGACACAGCCAGCCCTTGGCTACTGGGGTATGGCTCATTGCAAATGAAATTGACTTCCCTCAAGAAGGCCTTGCGGGAGGTGTTAGACTCTCCACCCATGGGGCTGCCATGGACGCAGTGTAGGATTGCTGGACCACCGTCTTGCTCAGGCTCAGGCTTTGGCTCGGGTCGGGTATGTGCAGGAGAGGTCCTCTAATCCCTTTGATTATGGCGAGTGAAAACCTGAAGGTAGCCCATCTGAATGAGGGCCTTGATCTCGTCCTTATGGGCGAGACAGGTATCGTTCTCGTGCCCGTGGTCCCGATGGAACCGACAGTAAAATCTTCAGTCCCACTTCTTATTGTTGCTAAAACGGAAGGGATGGCGGACAATCCCCTTATCCTCAATTTCCATGAGAATGGCCGACACACGCTGTGTCAATGGTGTAAATTTCTCGAAGCGAGGGACCGAAGGTGGCCTTCTTTGAATGGGGAGATCTTTCGGAGCCTTCTTCGCAGGATCAGGCCCCTCTGCTTTTCTCTTTCCCTTGGACGATGCTTCAGGGACACCTCCGAGGTGTAAGGCCTCTTCCACTCTGATGTACTTTTCGACTCGATTCAAGAGGTCTGGGAAATCAATCGGCGGCTTTTTGGCGAGAGACCTTTAGCTGGCCATGGCGTACATTGTGCCTGAAGGCAGCAGATGCAACGCCAGCATCAAGGGAAGAGATTGCCCTGGCCTCGGTTGTGAATCTACGAACAAAATCCCGTAGGGATGACTCCTCCTTTTGCTTGAGGTCCAGGAGAGAAGCCTCGTCTTCTCAACCTTCCTGTTGGTCACAAAGTGAGCTAGGAAGCTCGACTCTAGTTGCTTGAAGGAAAAAATAGAGTTGGGGGAGAGCTTTGAGAACCATTCCCGGGCTGGTCCGCGCAGGGTGGCCGGGAATGCACGACAGAGAAGAGATCCGTAGCACTATGAATCATCATGAGGGTCTTAAATCTCTCCATGTGATTAGCAGGATCACTTTCCCCGACATAGGTTTCGAATTGAGGGGGTCGAAAGTTCCTGGGGATAGATGGGTTCGGGATCTGAGCCGAGAAGGTGGGACCGATAGGCTGGTGACCCCGGCTGGATTGCCCACCTTCGTCGCCGATTCAGGCGAGGCAGTTCTCCATATCCTACAGTCGCTTGAGGACATTTTCATCCTCCCTCATCGGTCAGGTAGAGCCATGCGACTCGCTACGTCGATCTCTTTCCTTGTGAGCATGATCATTGTTATGATGCTCTGTCCTGGGGCCACCTCTGATTGCTTGCAGGACTTCATTCCGGAAATCCCGGAATTCGGTCCGTGTAACTGGGACCTTTTCGATATGACCTGTTGGTGGTCGCCGGCTTCTTGGGGAGTTGCATTCAACAAGTCAACATTTCGATTTTCGAGACCTACAGTCACACTGATTCCCACGAGGAATGATGTATGCAAGCTGACATGATGACTTACAGGACTTCCTGAAAGGAATCACGCAACCAAGGTCTTAGATTCGCCCCCCATGGGTGAGGCTTGAGACAATTTACGGTGCAACAGAGAAACAAGAAATACGACGGTGAGAGTGGGCAAACCCTACCCTCGAGCATTCTATTTGTCCCCGCAGGTCCGTGTGATTGGGGACGGCTCGCCTATCCTCCGGTATTTGACGTTCGGAAGGCCTTTGGGCCGACCGGGAGGCATTCCGACCGGACCCAAAGGATCCTCGAGTCAGTGTCTTTGGGAACCTTGGGTGTTCGAACGGCTGCCGAGTGATAGTTGATGTGAGTCAGCTTGCCGCCCACCGGTGGGGGTTCTTCTTGTCCTTGGGGCCATTTTGGCGAAGAGGATATTGTAGATGTCCGGGTTCTGGTGTTGGATCAGTCGCCGACTATTCCCACAGACGGCACCAACCTGATGCTGCTTGATTTAAGTGGTGGGAGCAGCATGTGTGAGTTCTTGTAATTTGTGCAGTGGAAAGAGATAGATCTCAACCACAGATCATGGTCGGCTTTGGCGGTTCAGATGGACAGGGCCACTGGTGGCCGGTCGGCTGAGGTACCTGCGGAAGGCCTAGAAACACCGGGAGGGATCCCCGGCGACAAGCTCTCCGATGATCTAATCAGTGACTGGAACAGTAACTGAAGGCTATGGTTCAGGTTAGAAAAAGTGGATTATCTTTGAAAGTGAGGAGGGGGCTGGTATTTATAGGCAGGGGCAAACGGGTCTGAAGTTCCATTGGGCCGGGTTGGACCTGTTTGTCTGTGGACCTGAAGTTGCAGATGACCCGTTGGACCAGTTGACCTGATCTGGAACTAGCGGATCCTGAGGAAATCAGATGGTCCAGATCACACCAAGCTGTTTTTTAACCCCCATCAATATATATATATATATATGGTTTTATTCCTAATTTGATTAGGAGAAGTGATCGATACTACAAAAAAAAAAAAAAAGTCACTTCCCAGAAAAATTTGACTCAGGAATTCAGGATGGTTAATTTCCAAAAAAAATTTGCCCAAGATAATTGCTTCCTGGTAGGGTAAATTTCTGTGAGGTTAAGATCTAAATGCCCATGAATGTCTTGAATCTTAATAATCTGTAGGGATAAGCTAATAGCCATAACTTCATTCAATATTTATGGGAAAAAAGTTATGTAAAATTTTACGCATTTTGCATGCCCCCCTTCCTTATTTTTGAAAAATCACAGTGCGCATAAAAAAAAGCTCTTATTTCTCTCTAAAAAATCGAATTAGAACCCTAGAGAAAACCTAATCCGCAAGAAAAATCTTGGGAGTCTTCCATCTTCTGTGATGAACACAATTTTGTTTTTGCTCCACCTGTACTGCAACTACTTTTTGTTTGGCTGGAGTCCTTCACTATTTAAATTTTAAATTTTAAATTTTTAAATAAAAAAAAACACTATTTGAAGATGTAATTTTACTCTTCAGCACAAATGGTTTTATAAGATTCCACCAAGCATGCTTAACTAATTCACACTAGTTTGACAACAAACGGACAATAACCCAAAACAAAAAATAAAGATACCAAACTCCTTGAAGCATCTTCAGCAATCTTTACACAGAAAAGTAAACTTCCCTTCCAGCTCGATTATTAGAGGTATGATGAATAGTGGATTATTTTTAGAGTAATGCTTCGTACACTACCAATTTCACTATTATTTTGTTCACTACTTAGGTGGCATACTTCTATAGGAGAGTTCTCCCATCTACTCTATCTTCTCCTACCTATTGGAATTTGCCACCTAAGATAGTGAACATAATGGTAGTAAAATTGGTAGTGGATGTAGCATTACTCTTATTTTTATATAAAAAAATAATATTAAAAAAAAGAGTAATGCTACATCCACTACCAATTTCACTACATTTCTCTTCACTATGTTAGGTGGCACACTCCAATAGGTTGGGAAAGATAGAGTAGGTGGGAGAACTCTCCAATATGAGTATGCCACATAAGGTAGTGAACAAATAGTAGTGAAATTGATAGTGGATGAAGCATTACTCTAAAAAAAATTAACTCCGAGCAGATAAAGGAAAAGAGAAACAAAAATCATTTTTAGTGTCGGACATCCTGGCATGTATCAAGCATTCCCATCACAGACGTCAAACCATCCTAAAATTGCCAAGTTGCTTTAACAAAGTTGAAGCTCACATTTACATATCCATTCTAATCTTGGGCTCATTGCCGCCAGGATTTGCCGGCCCAGTCAGTGTTCTCTGATGAGCTTCATTGTCACGAGCACTGGAAGCTAAATAGTCCGGAATATTCAGCAAATTCTGGAGTAGAAGCATTAAAAGGAAAATAAGGGAACATAGTTTTACTGTCTAAAGGCCATGCTGCTTGTATTCATGGACATGGTGATGATCTCTGGGGGGATCTGAAGCACCAATCGAAAAAGAAGATCAGTTGTTGTTGCTGGACGACACTGCAGATTGCAGATTTTTGTGCTGCATCTGGATAAATGGGACCAAAAAAGAAAAGGATTCATGACTTTTCTGGTTAATTTGGCCAATTCTCCTGGCTGTGCAGGGGGAAAAGAGGAAAAACTACAAGGCTAATAAAGAAAGAAGGAAAGAAGAATAGAAGTACAAGGGTAATGAATAGCACCACAAGGGGAGATGTTATTGACTGAACTCTTGAATATTGGAGACAGTTTGAATGTGTCATCAGCTAGTCTAAAAAATGCACATTAAATGAGTCTTGCTAGAGTGAAATGAAAGTCTAAAAGATAGCATATTACAGGATTAGGGGAAGACCATGGTTTAACACAATGGTGCTGACAACTAGAGCGCTAACTGTTTGTACATGGGCCCAGTACTCTGGGTTTGTTTCGTTAACCTTTTATTAATGAAACAGGGTGACCAGATTCTACCTTTTCCCTAAAAAAAAAAAAAAAAAACTAGAGCGCTAACTCAGGTCAATCAACGGGACCAAAAAACATCACATCAATTATCCAATAGGTTTTTCAAGAATGTCTCTAATGTTTCCATAAAGATGACGATGTTAGTAATATGTCATTTAAATGCACAAATTGTTTAGATGCCCAAGTATGTGAGGCATGCAACAACTGGAGTCATTTACAACACAGTTTTTAAGGGCATCATCGGTTTGGGAGAGATGAATCTAATCCTCCTCGGTAAATGGAGGTGGAAAGTTTTTCACCCAAACGGTGAAAGTTGGCAGGAGTTTCTCCAGTCGTACTTACAAGGGTAAGGAACGAGAAGTTTGGATTTCCGGGTTGGACCTAGAGTCTCCTGGTTTTGGAGAGGAATTACCAAAGCTATCTGTTTAGCACCGGTGTTACATCATTCATAGGCAATGGTCTATCGACCTAATTCTGGTGGGATAAATGGTGTAGAGCTCACTCAGAGATCTGTTCCCAAATCTATATGAGCAAGCATCTCAATCTCACATTTCAGTGGCCAAAACGTGAAAAAGGGGAGCATGGAAACCTTTATTCAAAACCTGACTAAATATGAATTCCGGTCGAGACACGGGCTCTACAAGCCGACATTGCACAATCGGAAGTGAAATGTGCACTAGGTGCAGACCGGTAATCTTGGGGGTTGGAGAATAGTGGGTTCTTTACGGTACGATCTTTATATAATTGTATTCACTTAGAAGGTGTAGGCCAAAGTGGTCAACAATACTTTGGAAAGCCAAAACACCTTTCAAAGTAAGAGTCTTCCTTTGGTTTGTAATCAACAACGCTATCATGACAAGGAAAAACTTGGCCATAAGACAACCGAACATTGCGACAAATTGTGGCTTTTGCAATGCATACAAGGAATCATCGAAACCATCACTTTCTAAAATGCCCTAAGAGCAAAGCGACTTTGGTCGAGGTACTGAGAGTGTAACACCCCAAATTTTTTTTTTTTTTTGAAAACTAAGTCTCCAAATTCAATTCTTTCAATTTCTATATCACTTTAATCATAAACTAAGAAAGTTATATTTCAGGAAAAATTTTGACAGAGTCTCCCCTGTAAATTTTGCCCCGAAACACAAAAAGCTTACGGAATTCTGCTCAAAATTCCGTAGCTCACAAACCACATAATATTTTCACGGGATCCCCAGGCCAAAATGAGCAGATACACACAGGCAATATAATATAATGCTCTGGGGGCCAAACTCATAACGGATTATCAAATATCAATTAAAAACTATGAATTTCTTTGAAAAACGAGGTAAAATCTTAGAAAAATCATTGTAAAACTTACCACAGAGCCTGGTACTCCACGACGAGCTGGGTACGGGTCACCAACATACTACACCACCTCACACTATACTCATCATCGTCATATACAGGCTTATACACTCATAATACAATTTAAATCATAAATTTCACTATTCCTATAACTAAATAATACAAATTTTTAAAATAAAAAGTTATACTATCACTCCACGCCTCACCTCTGCACTGATGAGAACCTGCAACAGTGGGGGATCTAGGGTAGTCCTCAGACTCCCCTAACCCCCCAAACACTAAGGGGTTAGCCATTTCTGGTGTGAGTATAGTTATTAATCTAATGACAAATTAAAATAGTATAAAGAAAATAATTTAAACTTACAAATACCACGTTACGATAATGCTACCCGAATCCTGAACACAACAACAACATCGGTACGACGATATATCAAATACTTTGCCAATCCTGCATTCAACTGTTCAATTATCCATAACTTCCCACATTTCGTAATATACTTCACCTCAGCCTCGTATATATATAATATACTTCATCTCGACCTCGTATATATATAATATACTTCACCTCAACCTCGTATATATATATTCTTATTTTACATCCGCATAATACGAATACACATACAATCCATTACTTTTCAATTTGTCTTCTCTAACCCAAATATTCATTCTTCCACAAGTATCGTCATAATAGTATTGTATGAATATAACTACATAATGTTATTACTCCTTTCATTAATAACCCTTTATGGGAATACAACTCATAATACAGCATACACTCTTAATAACCATTTTCATAACCAGTCTCATAATACGGGTATTTATTTTATTAAAATACAACAAGTATCACTTCTTTCCTATATGCTTCTATCCTCATAATGCCACATTCATTCAAGTCTCATAACGCAAATATAACATCTTAATGCTTATTGCAATGCTCTCACATTTCATCACATCAATAACACATCATTAATAAAATACTTATACGGGTTACATCAAAACCATGTTTTATAACTCATTCACATCTCATTACTCCACTTAGTAATTCTCATTCTTATAAGGATTATATTTCTTATTATCATTTTCACTTAATCCCCAAACACACTCTGGGGCCACCACATATCACATCCCATAGCTGATAGCTTGGGTAATAATCACCGTACCTCAAACACACAATTTGGGTAATATCACATCACATCTCAAGCCGATAGCTTGATTATTAATTTCACTTCAATCGCTTATCATCTTTACTTCACTTTATTTCTCATTTCTATTAATCATTACCACTATTATATCCACTCACCCTGCGAATTATGCCAAGGCAGGTAGTTCCCACAATTTCCACTGAAATTGCAGGCAGGTAGTTCCTTGACACAATTCCAAGGTACAACTCATATCAACTGTATTTTACTTTAATGATCACACACATAATACAATTACTCCATATTATTCATGATAATACATCTCTTTTATTATTTTTATCTTAAATTAATCACAAGCTGCATTTATCACTTCTTTTCATACATTAACTCATAGCACGTTCACTTTCACATTTATTTCATTCACACAACTTTCCTTTCCACACACAGTTCACATTTTACTATCCACTTTCGTTTCCACGCACAATACACATTTTACTATCCACTTTCATTTCCACGCACAATACACATTTTACTATCCACTTTCTTTTACTACCACATTTATTATTAACACTTATTTATTTTATTAGTTCGTCGACCAGTGAGCCACAGTATCCCAACATACTGAAAGCCGACAGCCCAGTAAACACGCGGCCCGATGCTCACACAGAGTCTTACTCGTCCGAGGCTACGTCTTCCTCCTAGCCGAACTAGCGAGGGAACCACTTACCCCAAGTAGAACTTGGGTACGTCCTCCCAGCCGAAGCCAAGAGGGAAAAAGCCACTGACCCCAGGTAACCTGGGTACTTCCTCGCGACGTCTGTCATCGAGAGAAAAACCACTTACCCCAGATAAACTGGGTACGTCCTCGCGACATCTGTCATTGAGGGAAAAACCACTTACCCCAGATAAACTGGGTACGTCCTCGCGACAGCTGTCATCGAGGGAAACCGGGCCTCAAGCCGATAGCTTGGGCGATAAAATCCACTTACCCCAAACATAGTTTGGGTCCACTTACCCCAAGCCGGTCCTTGGGTGTTAGGAGGTCTAGCCCAAACCCCCAGGATTGCTGTAGGTACTGGTCAACAAGCCATCTGTTATTAGCATTAATCATTGCATCTTTCCATTTTACTTTATCAACATAAAGCATCACAGCTTTTAATTCAACAATAGCCACATCTTTGACTTTAATCACAAGAATAATAACACATTTTATTAACACTTACCATCTCACCTTTTTCTTGCGTTTGATGCACATCTGATGTCCACGATATTTATTACCATCTCGTTGTATCATATATATATGCATATCCCATGTCATTTAACATAGAAACCATCATGTTATTTAACTTACCATAACATCACCCATTATGAATACCATGCTATTCGCTACTTCATTAAATCCCATGTAAACATACACCAAGTCATTTATCATATAAACCAACATGTCATATTATTTCCCATTAATTCATTTCAAACATGATTAAAATGTAAACATGCACCCACTTATTTAATTTCGTCAATTATTGCATCACACATCATAATCATCTATATATATATTACAAATAAACATCACACATGCGGGTTTCCCATCATAAGGGGCCAAAACCACTTATTTCCTCTAATTAAGTCTTATAATATCTAATTATAGCCTACTAGCTCATACATCATGTTTCATATAGATAAAATCACCTCTAAGAGCTTATATGCCCCAAAACATGCACAAAACGGGCACTATAATTACACAGATCTTCGAAACATGATCACAATCACTAAATTCGTCTAACCACATCTTATAACATCCATCCATGACATGCTAGCCCATACACCAGGCTCCGCATATACCCGATTGCCTATGTCGGCCTATATACCCCAAAAACATGCACAAAACATGCACGGGATAAAAATACGCATAAATAATTTAATATATTTAGTTTTTATACTTCAACACGTCACATTAACCCATAATATAGGTTTTATATACTTAAAATAGTTAATTTCATCACATGTCTCAAAAACCCATTTTGAATCCTTAAAAATCCGTATTTTCAACGAAAATTCATTTTTTGGCATAACACCCACAAAACATATCAAAAGGCCACGAAATTTGGCCACAATATAAAATATTCATAAACACAACGTACTCACCTGACGGCTCGAGCAAACGATGTCCCACGTCCGTCCTGTAGCCAGTCGAAGTTCGACTTTTTCCACCTAAATAGGAAATTAGAGGACCGATTAGCTTAAAACTCAAATCTCGGCCTCCGAACCTCCAAACTCGAATCCGTCTTCGCCCACACGTTACAAATGACCTAAGTAGCCGAGCTACATCGACGGATTTCGAATTCGGGTCCCAATACAAACATTCCCTTATTGGTCGGAGGCTTTCTAATAAGAACAATTCATATTTTCTAATTTCTTCAATCCCTTGATCCTAATATCTCAAATTAGGGTTAACAACAATAATGGAACTCATCTATACCTCCGAATTCATCAAAGTCTCACCTCTATATCACGCGGGCATTTCACCGAACACCCGGCGTGCACTTTTCGCCTATAATTCATTTCACTCAATTTAATTGAGCTGGAAGCCTATAAAAATCATCCTAAATTTATATTAATCCTTTCATAATACTCTACACCCTCATATGCATTTTCTACAATTATTTGGATCGAGTTTTCTACCCGATTTCATAAACTCCATAATTCGAGTTTATGCCAAAATCACTACTTCCCATTTTATTCTAATGGCTCACTAAAATTTTTACCACCATCTAAAGGATATTTCTAATATATATATATCTCTATTTTACAAATCCAAAATCCTAATTTACTAACAACTTATAATTTTTCTAACAATCCACTAATTCCCTAAATCTTCCACTTCCAACATCTCTAAATCACTCTATTATAATATTTCTACTCAATAGAAACTAAACACACTTAATTCCATACGAATAAAATACGCTAGAGTATACCTTCATGTTGATTTTTCTTCAAATCGACAACACCATGTGGAAGATGACCCTTCAAATAGCATGCCCCTTGAATTAATTTGAAAACCATGGAGATTTGATGCGGATTTGGGCGGGGCGAAGTTGAGGTCGAATGGGTCGCAGTTCGGGATGGAAGGGATCGGGAAAAAAAATGAAGGAGGAGAAAGGGATGGGGGTTTATAAGAAAATAATTTCCAAACTGATCCACTGTGGAAAATATTTACCAAACTGGTCCACTTTCGAAAATATTTACCAGAGTTAGTCCATAACTGGTCCACTTTCGAAAATATTTGGGTTGAGGACAAATTACACTAAGATGTTCTCCCATTATAGTAGTAGAGATAAAATTATAATAATAATAATATTTTTATAAATGGATATTTACAAATAGACCCCTAGACCTCCAAAATATTTCAAGTAAACCCCAACTCTTTTCTCTAATAGTACCAACAATACAAAATACATTGCAATTATCTCGCAATAATCCTTCAAAATTATAAAATAAAATAAACAATAATTATTCACATAAAATCTCAACTCATGGCTTCAATATATAGCAATAATACCAATCTACCATAAATATCCATACCGATATCAATATTTAAATAAAATATATCAAAAATAATTTTTCACCACTCCAAATATATAAAAACAGACATTTTCGATATTTTAAAAATTCGAGGTGTTACATTCTACACACCTCAAAAGAAGCTCGTCCTCGAGCTACGGGGTTTAAGAAAACTCCCCGAACAAGTCAGGATACTTCCTCCACACCATTACCTAGGATTTCTAGGTACATTATCAGCATTACTACTTCATCGCACTATTAACTGCTGAACAACTCGTCGTCTGGTCTGTCGCACTATCGACCTACAATAACCACTAGTTTCATAGGATATCACATCCAATGCCACATCCAGCTGTCTTCGATCTACAACGGCTCCACACTTGAGATAGATCTCTCACAATTTTCTCGACATAGAAACAAGAAATACATGCAGAATACCCGATATCTCCAAAATAAACTTCAAACAATATACGACAGTTCCCATTCTTTCTATAACTCTACAGGGCCATCATACCTCGGGTCTAACTTTTCCCGGTTTCTAAAACGACGTACTCCATGAATAAAGGATACTTTCAAGAATACCCACATTTTCAATTTCTAACTTCAAGAGGCTTTCGCCGCTGATGGGCGTCACCCTTTCTTTTGTCGACTACACACCTCAAAAGAGGTTTATCCATACTCACCTGATAATTAATATTCTACCTCATTCCGGTCCATTAAAATATTCTCCTAGAATCTTGATATATTTTCATGCCACCAGGATAGACAATATACTTAATATAATGAACAATCTCTGTCACCTGCTACCACAAAGCATCCACATCAAGAACAAGTCTACGATAATGACAAAAATTTTCGTACTGCCTCAAGATGTAAGCCACAAGCATGCATTCAGGCATCAAACTCCACCTGATCCGATACTACATGCACTCCCTTCTCAGGATGATCAAAACATGAGCTGTCGTTCATCTTCCCTTAACCCTTGAAAATATCTATCCACGCGGTTCGGACCATACCAACGGCTCATTCTTTATGATAAAATGAGTTATCGATACAACAATAAGGAAAAACCGAGGAATAAACCTCCGATAATAGCCACTTAAAACCAAGAAACTATGAATTTCCAACACATCCAAGGGTTACTTCCCGTCTTTTCACCATTTGTAATTCTCTTCAGATCCATAAATACGCCTTCAACAGACACAATGTGTCCCACAACTCACACTTCTCGCCTCCATAATTGGCAATTTACAGACATAGCATACCACTTTCGGCCCCAACCTATCGATCAGTGCTCCACCATACAACAATTATACACCAAATATCATTCACATATACAATCATACCCTGTTAATATAAGGGTGAAAGGCCCAATTTGTCAATTTCATAAAAACTGCAGGGACATTCGCCAGCCCAAAAGATATCACTAAGAACTCATACAATTCATACCGAGTACGAAAAACAATTCCTGAGATGTTTTCCCTCTCTCGGGATTATCTGATAGTACTCGGTGTGCAACTCTAATCGGGAGATTAATGACACTCCCCGCAACTAATCCAACCAATTATCTATTCTCAACAATAAATACTTAATAATCCCCTTACTTAGTACACCTTCTCGGTGAACTGTCAACTTTGTTACAATACTGCAGAAGCGCCCTACGACGTATCACTTGAACCGATACCCTTTATCAAAAACATCCCCTCAAATTCTCTTTCATCTTTTTCCATTCCTTAAGTGCTATAACACAAGCTGATATAAAAATTGGAGTCATACCAAATATCAAATCTATCTTGAACTCCAAAGTTCGCTAAGGTGGGGGACTAAAAACTTCTTCAAATATATCAAAAACTTTGCAAACCCATCAACAATCTCAATCTTTGACTTAAATGTTTCCACCAAACCCAATGGGCATAATCTTCATCGTCCAAGGCATTATAAATAATCAAAACTGGGTTTCATCGGGCTGTCTCACCCGAATCCTCCCTGCACCATACCCCAACTACGCAGATGACCTACATAACCTTCTACAACCAATCAATCTCCCCGAATATGGGATAAAACCATAACCACACATCACTCCTCAATCTATAAAATGTACACCTATAGAACATACGTCCATAGGACCTACACCAGATCTCCTGGGGATAGCCTCTTACGGCACATAGCAATCAATATAATAGAATACTCCAATAGTGCGCAAATTCACACCGGGATTTCTACAGAGGTCAACCCATATGCAGGGTCAAGAAAGGAAATGCTGACTCAAAGTCAGACAAAAGTCTAATGTGGATCACACCATTCCACAATAAAATCTATTCTTCAACAAAACACCCACATAAAATACACTCTCTATCTCCAACTAACCGATAATGAACCCATACTCACATGGTAAGATCACTAGGATTAACAATTTCCTAGTTAACCTAGGCTCTGATACCAAACTGTAACACCCCAAATTTTTTTTTTTTTTTGAAAACTAAGTCTCCAAATTCAATTCTTTCAATTTCTATATCACTTTAATCATAAACTAAGAAAGTTATATTTCAGAAAAAATTTTGACAGAGTCTCCCCTGTAAATTTTGCCCCGAAACACAAAAAGCTTACGGAATTCTGCTCAAAATTCCGTAGCTCACAAACCACATAATATTTTCACGGGCTCCCCAGGCTAAAATGAGCAGATACACACAGGCAATATAATATAATGCTCTGGGGGCCAAACTCATAACGGATTATCAAATATCAATTAAAAACTATGAATTTCTTTGAAAAACGAGGTAAAATCTTAGAAAAATCATTGTAAAACTTACCACAGAGCCTGGTACTCCACGACGAGCTGGGTACGGGTCACCAACATACTACACCACCTCACACTATACTCATCATCGTCATATACAGGCTTATACACTCATAATACAATTTAAATCATAAATTTCACTATTCCTATAACTAAATAATACAAATTTTTAAAATAAAAAGTTATACTATCACTCCACGCCTCACCTCTGCACTGATGAGAACCTGCAACAGTGGGGAATCTAGGGTAGTCCTCAGACTCCCCTAACCCCCCAAACACTAAGGGGTTAGCCATTTCTGGTGTGAGTATAGTTATTAATCTAATGACAAATTAAAATAGTATAAAGAAAATAATTTAAACTTACAAATACCACGTTACGATAATGCTACCCGAATCCTGAACACAACAACAACATCGGTACGACGATATATCAAATACTTTGCCAATCCTGCATTCAACTGTTCAATTATCCATAACTTCCCACATTTCGTAATATACTTCACCTCAGCCTCGTATATATATAATATACTTCATCTCGACCTCGTATATATATAATATACTTCACCTCAACCTCGTATATATATATTCTTATTTTACATCCGCATAATACGAATACACATACAATCCATTACTTTTCAATTTGTCTTCTCTAACCCAAATATTCATTCTTCCACAAGTATCATCATAATAGTATTGTATGAATATAACTACATAATGTTATTACTCCTTTCATTAATAACCCTTTATGGGAATACAACTCATAATACAGCATACACTCTTAATAACCATTTTCATAACCAGTCTCATAATACGGGTATTTATTTTATTAAAATACAACAAGTATCACTTCTTTCCTATATGCTTCTATCCTCATAATGCCACATTCATTCAAGTCTCATAACGCAAATATAACATCTTAATGCTTATTGCAATGCTCTCACATTTCATCACATCAATAACACATCATTAATAAAATACTTATACGGGTTACATCAAAACCATGTTTTATAACTCATTCACATCTCATTACTCCACTTAGTAATTCTCATTCTTATAAGGATTATATTTCTTATTATCATTTTCACTTAATCCCCAAACACACTCTGGGGCCACCACATATCACATCCCATAGCTGATAGCTTGGGTAATAATCACCGTACCTCAAACACACAATTTGGGTAATATCACATCACATCTCAAGCCGATAGCTTGATTATTAATTTCACTTCAATCGCTTATCATCTTTACTTCACTTTATTTCTCATTTCTATTAATCATTACCACTATTATATCCACTCACCCTGCGAATTATGCCAAGGCAGGTAGTTCCCACAATTTCCACTGAAATTGCAGGCAGGTAGTTCCTTGACACAATTCCAAGGTACAACTCATATCAACTGTATTTTACTTTAATGATCACACACATAATACAATTACTCCATATTATTCATGATAATACATCTCTTTTATTATTTTTATCTTAAATTAATCACAAGCTGCATTTATCACTTCTTTTCATACATTAACTCATAGCACGTTCACTTTCACATTTACTTCATTCACACAACTTTCCTTTCCACACACAGTTCACATTTTACTATCCACTTTCGTTTCCACGCACAATACACATTTTACTATCCACTTTCATTTCCACGCACAATACACATTTTACTATCCACTTTCTTTTACTACCACATTTATTATTAACACTTATTTATTTTATTAGTTCGTCGACCAGTGAGCCACAGTATCCCAACATACTGAAAGCCGACAGCCCAGTAAACACGCGGCCCGATGCTCACACAGAGTCTTACTCGTCCGAGGCTACGTCTTCCTCCTAGCCGAACTAGCGAGGGAACCACTTACCCCAAGTAGAACTTGGGTACGTCCTCCCAGCCGAAGCCAAGAGGGAAAAAGCCACTGACCCCAGGTAACCTGGGTACTTCCTCGCGACGTCTGTCATCGAGGGAAAAACCACTTACCCCAGATAAACTGGGTACGTCCTCGCGACATCTGTCATCGAGGGAAAAACCACTTACCCCAGATAAACTGGGTACGTCCTCGCGACAGCTGTCATCGAGGGAAACCGGGCCTCAAGCCGATAGCTTGGGCGATAAAATCCACTTACCCCAAACATAGTTTGGGTCCACTTACCCCAAGCCGGTCCTTGGGTGTTAGGAGGTCTAGCCCAAACCCCCAGGATTGCTGTAGGTACTGGTCAACAAGCCATCTGTTATTAGCATTAATCATTGCATCTTTCCATTTTACTTTATCAACATAAAGCATCACAGCTTTTAATTCAACAATAGCCACATCTTTGACTTTAATCACAAGAATAATAACACATTTTATTAACACTTACCATCTCACCTTTTTCTTGCGTTTGATGCACATCTGATGTCCACGATATTTATTACCATCTCGTTGTATCATATATATATGCATATCCCATGTCATTTAACATAGAAACCATCATGTTATTTAACTTACCATAACATCACCCATTATGAATACCATGCTATTCGCTACTTCATTAAATCCCATGTAAACATACACCAAGTCATTTATCATATAAACCAACATGTCATATTATTTCCCATTAATTCATTTCAAACATGATTAAAATGTAAACATGCACCCACTTATTTAATTTCGTCAATTATTGCATCACACATCATAATCATCTATATATATATTACAAATAAACATCACACATGCGGGTTTCCCATCATAAGGGGCCAAAACCACTTATTTCCTCTAATTAAGTCTTATAATATCTAATTATAGCCTACTAGCTCATACATCATGTTTCATATAGATAAAATCACCTCTAAGAGCTTATATGCCCCAAAACATGCACAAAACGGGCACTATAATTACACAGATCTTCGAAACATGATCACAATCACTAAATTCGTCTAACCACATCTTATAACATCCATCCATGACATGCTAGCCCATACACCAGGCTCCGCATATACCCGATTACCTATGTCGGCCTATATACCCCAAAAACATGCACAAAACATGCACGGGATAAAAATACGCATAAATAATTTAATATATTTAGTTTTTATACTTCAACACGTCACATTAACCCATAATATAGGTTTTATATACTTAAAATAGTTAATTTCATCACATGTCTCAAAAACCCATTTTGAATCCTTAAAAATCCGTATTTTCAACGAAAATTCATTTTTTGGCATAACACCCACAAAACATATCAAAAGGCCACGAAATTTGGCCACAATATAAAATATTCATAAACACAACGTACTCACCTGACGGCTCGAGCAAACGATGTCCCACGTCCGTCCTGTAGCCAGTCGAAGTTCGACTTTTTCCACCTAAATAGGAAATTAGAGGACCGATTAGCTTAAAACTCAAATCTCGGCCTCCGAACCTCCAAACTCGAATCCGTCTTCGCCCACACGTTACAAATGACCTAAGTAGCCGAGCTACATCGACGGATTTCGAATTCGGGTCCCAATACAAACATTCCCTTATTGGTCGGAGGCTTTCTAATAAGAACAATTCATATTTTCTAATTTCTTCAATCCCTTGATCCTAATATCTCAAATTAGGGTTAACAACAATAATGGAACTCATCTATACCTCCGAATTCATCAAAGTCTCACCTCTATATCACGCGGGCATTTCACCGAACACCCGGCGTGCACTTTTTGCCTATAATTCATTTCACTCAATTTAATTGAGCTGGAAACCTATAAAAATCATCCTAAATTTATATTAATCCTTTCATAATACTCTACACCCTCATATGCATTTTCTACAATTATTTGGATCGAGTTTTCTACCCGATTTCATAAACTCCATAATTCGAGTTTATGCCAAAATCACTACTTCCCATTTTATTCTAATGGCTCACTAAAATTTTTACCACCATCTAAAGGATATTTCTAATATATATATATCTCTATTTTACAAATCCAAAATCCTAATTTACTAACAACTTATAATTTTTCTAACAATCCACTAATTCCCTAAATCTTCCACTTCCAACATCTCTAAATCACTCTATTATAATATTTCTACTCAATAGAAACTAAACACACTTAATTCCATACGAATAAAATACGCTAGAGTATACCTTCATGTTGATTTTTCTTCAAATCGACAACACCATGTGGAAGATGACCCTTCAAATAGCATGCCCCTTGAATTAATTTGAAAACCATGGAGATTTGATGCGGATTTGGGCGGGGCGAAGTTGAGGTCGAATGGGTCGCAGTTCGGGATGGAAGGGATCGGGAAAAAAAATGAAGGAGGAGAAAGGGATGGGGGTTTATAAGAAAATAATTTCCAAACTGATCCACTGTGGAAAATATTTACCAAACTGGTCCACTTTCGAAAATATTTACCAGAGTTAGTCCATAACTGGTCCACTTTCGAAAATATTTGGGTTGAGGACAAATTACACTAAGATGTTCTCCCATTATAGTAGTAGAGATAAAATTATAATAATAATAATATTTTTATAAATGGATATTTACAAATAGACCCCTAGACCTCCAAAATATTTCAAGTAAACCCCAACTCTTTTCTCTAATAGTACCAACAATACAAAATACATTGCAATTATCTCGCAATAATCCTTCAAAATTATAAAATAAAATAAACAATAATTATTCACATAAAATCTCAACTCATGGCTTCAATATATAGCAATAATACCAATCTACCATAAATATTCATACCGATATCAATATTTAAATAAAATATATCAAAAATAATTTTTCACCACTCCAAATATATAAAAACAGACATTTTCGATATTTTAAAAATTCGAGGTGTTACAGAGAGCCCTTGGCGCAAATGATCACCCCTTGTCTTATGTAATATCCCGTTTGGATATTATATTTGTGTGACAGTGTAAAAATGGCCTGAGGCCCAACCAGGGTCCAATACAATTCCTACTCAGAAAAGCAAAAATAACAACCTGGTTCGGCTCCGGACCACTTCAGGGTCGGCGCCGAACCTCGTGTTTGCCCTCACAGTGCCGGCTTCCTCGTACTGACGAGCCTCAGTATCCCCCGGAGTCCGATCCGGAGCAGTCCCTCAGGCCGTCCCCCCTCTCTGACGGGGCGGAAGGATGACCTGGCGCAGCCTAGGCCCTCCGATTCCCCCAGAGGCACCGAGGACTCACGATGGGCCACGTCAGCTCCAAATACCGCCAAGGGTTTCGCCACGTCAGCCCTATACCACTCCTGGTATCACTGCAACCGCCCTAAAACCCCCTGGGCCTTCTGCCACGTCAGGCCCATGGGCTTTCAGATCCAAACCCGGCCCCCAAGCGGAACCAAACCCGGTTGGGATTCTCTATAAATACTAGACCCTCACCCACCTTTTGGAGGTAATCAATCTTTTGCCACTTAAATATATCTAGTTATTGCTACTCTCTCACAGAGACTGACTAGAGCGTCGGAGGGTCCGCCACCGGGACAAACCCCGGTGTTTCAGGACCGTCTGCAGGTACACAAGACCTCGGATCCGACCCTTCCGATCCGAGCCCAACCTTCAACGTCTTTCCGAGCTCATCGTAGGCCCCCAGAAGGTCAACCGAAGGTCGGCAGACGAGCGGCAATCTCCTTCAATACAAATTGAGTTCGAACTCACACCTGGTGCTTCCACACGTGTCTCAGAAATAAACAGCATCAGGTTGGCGCCGTCTGTGGGAACAGCTGCTCCAGAAGCCGATCCGACCCAGACCCTCAAAGGCCATCGACAGCCGAATCCTCATGGCCTCCAAAGGCAAGGGGGCTGCTTCCTCCGTCAACCAACGGGACTCGCCCCCACCCACCAATAAAGCCAGGCCACGCCCGTCGAAACACAAGGCTCCCTCTCGGGAGTCCCAAGGGAGCGTCGGCCGGCCAGCCCAGCCCGACCTCCGGGGAATAATCCTCAACCGCAAGATTACCCGCAGCAGGGGAAGGGCCGCTTCCAACCCGGCCCCGAACCGCCCGAGGCCACCGTCCGAGGTACGCAGACCCGCGCTCAGCCGAGTCGGAAGACAACCCTCGGACCGACCAAACCGGGCCGAAAGAGCCCCCGTCACTCATAAGGAATTCCAAGACTTCCGAAAAGAAATGCTGGGAGCCCTCCAACGGGCCCCCAGGGAAGAAACCCTCCATTCACAAACGGGGTCGGACGTCGAAGCCAGCGCGTCCCGCCCTTCAACGATCCAGCCGGAAGACGATGACGTACTCCTAAGACGCCTACAAGAAATGGAGGACCGCCTCGATCACATAAGGGACGGCGGCCAAAGAATGGCTCAGGGGTACAGACCTGTCCGTCCACCCTTCTCCGCCCCCATCCTCCAAGCGGAAATACCCCGGAATTTCCGACCCCCTCAATTCGAGACCTACGACGGCGAGGGAGATCCTGCTGATCACATGGAGGGTTTCAAAACCCTCATGATGATTCACAGTGCCTCGGATATCCTGCTCTGCCGAGCCTTCCCCGCCACCCTTCAGGGTCCTGCTCGCGAGTGGTTCTCGAAACTCGCCCCCGGCTCCATTTACTCCTTCGACCAACTCGAGGGCAATTTTCTTGCCCATTTTGTCACTAGCCGGAAGGCCGAAAGGACCAGCGCCTCATTACTTGGGCTCAAACAGATAGAGGGGGAATCACTCAGAATGTTCGTCCGGAGATTTACCGCTGAGGCAAGGTCGGTCTCCTCCCTCGACCCAGGCGTCGCTTCAGCGGCATTCCGACACAACGTCCGCCCCGGACAGCTGAAGGCCTCTCTGGCCAAGAGACCCCCCATCGACTTCCCCGACCTCCTTAATAGGGTCGAGAAATACATTAGGGCAGAAGAGGCCCTTCACCCCGAAGATGCCAGGGATGCCACCGGGAAAGGAAAGCGCAAGACCGAGGAAGGCGAACCACCGAAGAAAGCTCCAAGGGACCCGGGGGCCATAAAGAAGGTCCCGCCAGTCCCCCGCTTCGAGAGGTACACTCCCCTGACGCATAACATCTCCGCCATCCTCTTGGAAATCGAAGACAAGGGCATTGTCCGACTACCCCCCCGATCTAATAACAATAAGAATCGAGACCAGCGCTTTTACTGTCGCTTCCACAGAGATCACGGGCACGAAACCGACCAATGCCGAGCCCTGAAAGACGAGATTGAAGAACTCATTTCCAGAGGATACCTCCGAGAGTTTACCCGAGAAGACCCACGGGATCGGCGAGGCGCTAGGAACCGGAGGCAATCGCCTCCGAACCCTGCTCCAAACCAGTCCCAGAATCGGGACCCCGACTCCGAGGGAGCCGCGGATATCCCTTTCATCTTGCACTGTGTCCACGGAGGACCGATGGGAGGCGAATCAAACACTTCCAAAAAAGCCTTCCTCAGAGAGGTGAACGCTGTCAAAGACAACCCCTCGCCCAAACTACAATCAAGGCCGGTCTCCTTCTCAGGGGAAGACCTTGAAGGTGTTCGCTTGCCCCACTGCGATGCTCTCGTCATCAACCTCCACATGGCTAATTGTGAGGTCCGCAGGATCCTCGTCGACAACGGTAGCTCGGTGAATATTCTTTTCCTCGAAGCCTTCGAAAATCTCAGGTTACCCCGAGGAAAACTCAAGCCAGCTGGGTACACCCTGCACGGGTTCTCAGGCGTCCCTGTCGTAATAGAAGGGATTGTTACCCTCGACGTTACCGCCGGGTCGACTCCTGTCAAGAGGACCGAATCCATGGACTTCATGGTGGTCAACGTCAAGGCGGCCTACAACGCCATACTTGGCCGGCCTGGACTATGCTCCCTACAAGCGGTGCCTTCGGCTTACCATCTGAAGCTCAAGTTCCCCACCCCTCAAGGAGTCGGCATCGTCCGAGGCAGCCAAGAAGCAGCGCGATCATGCTACATGACCACCGTCGGTGGAGGTGTGTTCCCCCTCGACGCCGGACGAGCATAGACTATGGCCCGGCTATATGTAAATCTTCTTTTTTTGGTGTAAACCCTCGTTTGTAAAGGGCTGCCTTAGCGGCCCTCCCTACCTTATACTAAAAATATGCCCTTTTATCCGAACCCCAAATGTCTCGATAATCTCAGTGCGAGTCCGGACCGAAGGTCCTTCCTAAGGCCCCACTTCGATCCCTCGCGGAACGATGGAGCCGGACCTTGCCTCCGACATTTCGTACCGCATCGCTGGCCGGAGCGAGGAGGGAAAAGGATTCTTCTTTCATACCCCTTTATTTTTCGTTCCAAAGAGAAAAAATAAAACGAAAGAAAAACAAAGACCGTTACAAGACCGCTCCACTCTTCTCAAATCAGGTAGATCAGGGCCCCCCGGGCCCAACGAGGGACAAAGAGTACTTCGACCAAGCAACTAGGGGCCCCTCCCCTCGTTGTGATATTCCTTAGCCTCAGCCACAGTCGACGGTCCAGCCACCGAACTCTGGGCGTCATCCGGTCGCGCCCACTGCAACAGCAGCAACGCAGAGGGAACCCCCTCCGCCTGTCGACCCAAGGAGGAAGAGAACGGGGCTCCCAACATCGCCTTGTAACGAGGCATCCCCATCTCCTTCTCCACAAAGACGTCGCGAGGTAACCCCCCAGGAGAGGACCTCGGCTCCAAGGTACTTAGCCCGGCTCGTCTAACGTCCGTCCCGCTGGGCTCCCGATCCCACATCACTCTCCTCAATCGGCGCGCCTCCGCACTCAAGACGGCGAACTTATTCCGATAAAAGTTACAAGCTTCATCGGTGTCCCGAGCCCCCCTTCGGTGACGAGCCAGCGCGGCTTCCAGGACCTTAACCTTACTCCGGAGTCGCGCCACATAGAAACTACGGGAGTCCCCTTCAGGGAGGAGAG
The DNA here is from genome assembly GCA_017893485.1 of Hemerocallis citrina. Classification (NCBI taxonomy): domain Eukaryota; kingdom Viridiplantae; phylum Streptophyta; class Magnoliopsida; order Asparagales; family Asphodelaceae; genus Hemerocallis; species Hemerocallis citrina. The sequence goes on from CM030362.1 coordinate 128,153,108, forward strand.
CCGCGACCTACAAGATAACCAACCAACTCAACACACATTCTCAAGAAGATTCAGAAATGTCCAAGGTCAAACCAACCGGCCGGTCAAAAAACTTTTCTTGCCACTATAAATCCAAGTGTTTCTTACAAAAAGTGCGGTGGCCAGTCCGCGGGAGGCAAACACAATCGAGGGAGAGAAAAAGAAAGACAAAAAATTACACAACTCATTGACCCACCTCCGCGCCGACGGACGGATCCACGGGAGCGTCGGCCGAGGGGTCGACGGCAGGCCCTTCTTCACCCGGAGTCTTCGACGTCCCCTCGATCTCCATATCATACTCAAAATTGGACAGATCGAGGGCCGGGAAGAAGTGCCTCACGTGGCTGAGGGCCCTCTCATAGCTCTTGTCCTGGGCCGCGATCACCATCTGCTAGCCCTTGTGCAACACCTCCTTCGCCTCCTTGGTGAACTTCGTCTTCAGGGAGGCCATCTTCTTCTCCCACTCTACATCCTTGGCCTTGAGCTGGAGCTCCAGCTGCTGCTCTCTCTTATGCGAACCCTCGAGTTCGATTCGCATCTCCTTCATCTCCAGCTCGCTCTTTTCCGCTCGAGCTCGCTCTTGAGCCAGGGACGCCTCGTACAGGTTCTTGATGTTGGCCCCCTGTATACAAGCCTACAACCAACGGCAGAACAAGATGAGGCCTCGGCACGTAAATCAACAAAGAGGGACAGAGTCGACGGACTTACCTGCACAGTGGCCTGTGCCAGGCGGGCAAACGCCGCCTCTACGGGCTCGCCCTCCATCGCCTTGCGATCGCTAGGGGTCGCCAGCTTTTCCACCACTTCGACGGCTTGGGCCTCCTCTGTCAGACGGTCCCCCATCAGAACCGACCAGTCAGGAGCCCACCGCTGCCGCAACAGCTCCACCACCGGATCCTCTTCCTCGGCCTCGACCCAGGGACCTTTCCCCTTGTCGAGAACAGGGGCCCCTGCTCGGCCCTGACCCTTCGAAGAAGCCGCGCCCTTGCTCGTCTCGGAGCGACCCCTCTTGGTCCTCGGCTCGAGTTGAACTTCCGAGATAACAAGGGGCAGCTCCCTCGACCTCTTCGCCGCCTCCGCCTTCTTCTTCTCGGCGTTTTCCTTCTTCATGGCCAGCCGCCTTGCCTGGATCGATGCCTCATCCATACCTGCAGAAAAAACCATTAAGAGCAATGAGCAAGAAAGCAAGAAAGGACCCAGAAGAAAGGAACAACTACATACGCATAACAGCTGGGCTCAGTCCAGCGCTCGCCAGAGTGGTCTCCGTCACCTCCGTCCAATCAATACTAGGTGACTGGCGGAGGCGCTCGACAAATCCCCATTCATCTGCCGACAGATCCCCCTGCCTCGGCGGTGGGTGGCTCGGCTTGGAGTGGTTCCATCGAGTAGGAATGTCCCATGGCTCTTCACTCCGGATCACCAAATACTTCTCCTTCCATCCCTTGATGGAATCGGGGTGGTGACGAACGACCTCCCCCCCACTCCGGGGAGAGATATAGTATACACCCTCGGCCGACGGATTGACCATCAACATTGCACGGAACACGTTCAGCCGCAGGGGGACTTGCTGCTCCTCGCACATCAGCATAAAGCAGATGATCTGCTTCCATGAGTTCGGCCCGTACTGCATGGGCGCCAAGGAGGCCCAGTTCAACACATCCCTAATGAACGGGTGGATTGGCAACCTCAGGCCAGAGATAAAAGCGTCCACTGGGAAGACACAGTACCAAGCTGATAAGGGATCGGTGGGGCGCAGAGTAGGGCTCGGCATCAGCAGTTCGTGACCAGGCCCTATATGATACGCCAGCTGCAGAACCTCCAAATCCCCGCCCTCCAAAACGGTCGAGATCGCGTCCATCATCACCCTCCCCCGGCTCGGCGAAGAGGGTTGCACTCCGAAGAGCTCCTGGTCAGAAAGATCGTCGGGATACTGACGGAAATGCTTCGGCTGAACAGGCGAACCGGTCATCAAATTACGGAAAACAGGCGCCTTGCTCGAACCGCCGGTCCTCGACCCCGGTTTTCCTGGGGCCCTCTTCTCCTTCTTAACTCGCTCCGACGGTCCTCGACCCCGAGCGGTGGATCTCCTCACTATATTACCCTCGCCCCTCTCCTCATCGGAAGACAGCTCCAGCACACGAATGCCGTCCGAACCCTCGCCGGTTCCCTCCGACCCACTACTCTCCACCACAAAGGGACGTCGAGTACGCGACGCCCTCGACTTGTGTGCCGCTTCCCCCTCACCTACTGAGTCCTCCAAAGAAACCGAGCCAGTATGGCCCACAACGGGCACCAACCCTTCCTCGAGCATGGGCTCTTCCCACGACGTCGACGGAGAGTCAGGCTTTACTTCCCCCCTGGACGACGACGCTGGCGAACCGGACTGAGCCCTATCCATCTGTGCCTAAAGATAAAACAAACTTACCAAACTAACCTGGGACCGCTTCGGAAGGGCGAACCGAGTACGGCAAACTGCAAGAAACAATCGCTGAAGGGGTGGGAGGTTTTTTGAAGAAAGAAGCAGCAAGATTGAAGTGGGCGAAAGGGAAAAAGGGGGAAGGCTTATATAAGGGAAGAACGGCTCCTCGACTTCCGCGATTACTGTTCACTGATTGACGCACAACTGCTGCCTGGAAAATCACGCCGCGTTCTCGAAACCTGTGCGGGGGACGTCATCAGACGCCAGACTGACGGCCTAACTCTGGGGTCGGGTCGGGTGGGATACACGACGGAGAAAACATTTTTTTTGTAAGTTTAAGGCGCCGTCATATGACGGACGCCCTGGGCTCCAGCGTCCGACCAGTTCCCCTCTCACCCTCGAGCAGCCCGGGACTTACAGCCTCGGCAGCCGAAACCCCGAACTGTTCGAGGGTGGAACAGAAACCGCCATCGCCTACAGCCCTATCAAGACGGACTGACCGACCCCCGACGGGAGGTGGCCCCCCCCATCCGAGGCCTTTCAGCCCCAAGGCCGGTATACGGTGGGTGCGTCTTTTCGTCTGGATCTCCCCCGGGCCAAACCTCCATGACAGGGCAGTCTGACCCGAAAAGGGATCCAGACGGCAAAACCACCACTAAACCGAAGCTCCTCTTCCCACAGCACGGATCTCGGCCGTCACCCCTCTCGCCCTGATCTCCCGTAGATCTGGCCACCATATCAAGGTCCATCAGATCCAAGAGAAGATCAGGGCGGCAGAGTAACCACCTCTCCGATGCTGCTAGGGTCGAAAATATTAGCCAAAAACAGGCGTCCGCCGAAGCAGACACCTCTGAAAGCCAATGGGCCACCCCTGTTTTGATCATACCTACAATGGAGGGGAGAGGTATTTATAACCTCTCCCAGGGACTAACCGTTGAGGCGCAGGGAAGGTCAATCAACGGAAAACCATGCACCATCTACATTTATTAGGCGGCGCCATTAAATGCCCCTAGGAAATTGGACCATCACACCATTCTCGGAGAACCTTCAAATGCACCACACGGGTGGTGGGATATCCCCGCTCAAGTCACTCTGGGGCGCCAACCGGTCGCCATCCCCCTTGTTAGCCCGAAATCCCTCGGCCAGCTCGGGGTCAGGTCTAGCACCAGGGTAGTCTTCTCAGGAAGGCTTCACGGCTCGCCATCGCCCTTGCCTTCCAGTAATCCCTCGCCAAGCTCGAGGTCAGGTCTGGCACCAGGGAGGTCTTCTCAGGAAGGCCAACGGCTCGCCACCCCCCTTGTTGGCCCATAATCCCTCGATCAGCTCGAGGTCGGGTCCAGTACCAGGGGAGTCTTCTCAGGAAGGCTTCACGGCTCGCCATCGCCCTTGCCTTCCAGTAATCCCTCGCCAAGCTCGAGGTCAGGTCTGGCACCAGGGAGGTCTTCTCAGGAAGGCCAACGGCTCGCCACCCCCTTGTTGGCCTATAAATCCCTCGATCAGCTCGAGGTCGGGTCCGGCACCAGGGGAGTCTTCTCAGGAAGGCTTCACGGCTCGCCATCGCCCTTGCCTTCCAGTAATCCCTCGCCAAGCTCGAGGTCAGGTCTGGCACCAGGGAGGTCTTCTCAGGAAGGCCAACGGCTCGCCACCCCCCTTGTTGGCCCATAAATCCCTCGATCAGCTCGAGGTCGGGTCCGGCACCAGGGGAGTCTTCTCAGGAAGGCTTCACGGCTCGCCATCGCCCTTGCCTTCCAGTAATCCCTCGCCAAGCTCGAGGTCAGGTCTGGCACCAGGGAGGTCTTCTCAGGAAGGCCAACGGCTCGCCACCCCCCTTGTTGGCCCATAAATCCCTCGATCAGCTCGAGGTCGGGTCCGGCACCAGGGGAGTCTTCTCAGGAAGGCTTCACGGTTCGCCATCGCCCTTGCCTTCCAGTAATCCCTCGCCAAGCTCGAGGTCAGGTCTGGCACCAGGGTGGTCTTCTCAGGAAGGCCAACGGCTTGCCACCCCCCTTGTTGGCCCATAATCCCTCGACCGGCTCGGGGTCGGGTCTGACACCAGGGTACTCTTCTCACGAAGATCCAATGACTCGCCATCCCATTTTCTACAACCATGAGCACTCCTCCACGGCTAGCTCCCGCACCCCCTGCAGGAGTGGGGGGCTTGTGTGACAGTGTAAAAATGGCCTGAGGCCCAACCAGGGTCCAATACAATTCCTACTCAGAAAAGCAAAAATAACAACCTGGTTCGGCTCCGGACCACTTCAGGGTCGGCGCCGAACCTCGTGTTTGCCCTCACAGTGCCGGCTTCCTCGTACTGACGAGCCTCAGTATCCCCCGGAGTCCGATCCGGAGCAGTCCCTCAGGCCGTCCCCCCTCTCTGACGGGGCGGAAGGATGACCTGGCGCAGCCTAGGCCCTCCGATTCCCCCAGAGGCACCGAGGACTCACGATGGGCCACGTCAGCTCCAAATACCGCCAAGGGTTTTGCCACGTCAGCCCTATACCACTCCTGGTATCACTGCAACCACCCTAAAACCCCCTGGGCCTTCTGCCACGTCAGGCCCATGGGCTTTCAGATCCAAACCCGGCCCCCAAGCGGAACCAAACCCGGTTGGGATTCTCTATAAATACTAGACCCTCACCCACCTTTTGGAGGTAATCAATCTTTTGCCACTTAAATATATCTAGTTATTGCTACTCTCTCACAGAGACTGACTAGAGCGTCGGAGGGTCCGCCACCGGGACAAACCCCGGTGTTTCAGGACCGTCTGCAGGTACACAAGACCTCGGATCCGACCCTTCCGATCCGAGCCCAACCTTCAACGTCTTTCCGAGCTCATCGTAGGCCCCCAGAAGGTCAACAGAAGGTCGGCAGACGAGCGGCAATCTCCTTCAATACAAATTGAGTTCGAACTCACACCTGGTGCTTCCACACGTGTCTCAGAAATAAACAGCATCAATTTGTATTATAATTATTTTTAAAATTAAAATATTTTTAGGGAAATTGCTTAGTTTTACTAATAAAAAGTTATCTATATATATATACAAGTATATATATGTATTGTATCAGTTTTGTGCACTTTTACAAAATCCTATAAAATACGTTTTTGAGAAATTGTCTGAAATATCCGGGTCTGATATTAAAAATTATTATTTTATTTTTATTTTCATAATTGAAATATTTTTTATGGATATTACCTGATTTTACTAATAAACATTATGTATATATATATACTAGTCTGTATATATCTGTATTGTATAAATTTGATACTGAAATCTTCCGAACCGGTAAAAAAATTATTTTTATTATTATTTTATTTTATTTTTCGAATCAAATTATTTTTGTACATATTGATGGGTTTTGACTAATAAAAATTATCTGTATAGACAGATGTATGTACGTATATGTATTGTATTGATTTCGTACGTTCGTACGAAATCATGTAGTATGTGATTTTGGAAAAATACCTATTATTTTTTATCAATCACGATCAAATGGAGGGTAGGGATTGAATTAGGGTGTGAGTGCAATTTAAATTTGCAAATTAATCACCAAATTGATTAACCCACAAAGAGAACAACACTTGTCTCTCTTCTTAACCACAAACCAACTCTCCCTTCTCCTATAAACCAACCACCCCCCCCCCCACCCCCCCCCCCCCCCCCCCCCACCCCCGGCCGGCCAACACTCCAGAGGCAAAAGCCCCACTTCATTTTGTTCTCATTTTTCATCTCATCTCATTCCCCTTCTTCTAGTTGTTTTGTTTTAATTTTAGAAAGAAAAAATTTGAGGAGAAAAGTAAAGAAAAATAAATCAAATCAAAAGAACAAGAGTGGGTTCATTTCTTGATTTGTTTTTGAGAGGAGGAGCAAGAACAAGGAGCAATGAGAAGAAGAGCAAAGTTAGTTATTCCTACACTTTTGGGTGGGGGTTTCTTAACTCATTGTTATTGTTTTGTTGTTTTATTTGTTTGTTATATGGAAAAATTGGACTATTTTCATGTGCATATCTTAGAACTTGGACTAGAATAAATGACATATAAAGATTGAGGGGATAGAACTTAACAAGAACCCTAAAAACCCAATCTTAAAACTAGTATGTTGTTTTAATGCTTAGGAATTAATCGCTTGTGCTAAAGTTGAAATCTTGAGCCCAAATTAATTTGACAGCTTCTTATGTGTTACTACTCTGCTCTAATTTTTGTAGATTTTTTAGGGTTAATTTGATAGGTCAAATAAACGTTTTCCCCAAAATAGTAAGCTTTTAAGTAAATTGCTGTTTTGGTTATTTTTGCATATGTTCAAAGAGCTGGATTTTGAGCTCTATAAGGATTCTGAAAAAGTGGTCAACTAGAAAGTTGTAGTAGATAATTTTTCCTTTCCAAAATGTCCAATTTTGTTGGATTCTGATAAGTATAGCAAAAGTTGTGAGCTTTACAAGTTTCAGCTTTTGCTGTCTTTTTTGTTGTTCTTGAATTTTGTTCAAAGAGCTGAATTTGGAACTCTATAAGAATCTGAAAAAGTGGTCAACTAGAAAGTTGTAGTAGATGTTCTCCCCTTTCCAAAAAGCCCAATTTTGTTAGATTTCGATAAGTATAGCAAAAGTTGTGAGCTTTACAAGTTTCAGCTTTTTCTGTTCTTTTTGTTGTTCTTGAATTGTGTTCAAAGAGCTGGATTTTGAGCTCTATAAGGAATCTGAAAAAGTGGTCAACTAGAAAGTTGTAGTAGATGTTTTTCCCTTTTCAAAATGTCCAGCTTTGTTAGATTCCGACAAGTACAGTACTGGCTATGACCTTTACAAGTTTCAGCTTTGTGCTGTCTTTTGTTATTCTTAAATTTTGTTCAAAGAGCAGGGATTTGAATTCCATAAGGAATCTGAGAAAGTTGTTAACTAGGAAGTTATAGTAGATATTCTTAGCTTTTCAAAAAGTCATATTTTGTTAGATTTCGACAATTATAGCAAAAGATACGAGCTTTACAAGTTTTAGCTTGTGCTGTCTTTTGATGTTCTTTAATTGTGTTGAAGGAGCTGGATTTTTAGTTCCATAAAGAATCTGAAAAAATGATCAACTAGAGAGTTTTAGTAGAAGTTCTCACCTTTCTAAAATGTCCTATTTGGTTAGATTCCGATAAGTGAAGTAGGAGTTATGACCTTTACAAATCACAGCAGCTAGCCTTTTGGCTGAAGCTTCGCTGTTTAGATTGTCCAAAGTTTTTGTGCATTTTATTGACTGAATCTGAGAAGGTTATCAACTAGATAGTTGTAGTAGAGGTTCTCACCTTTCCAAAATGTCCTAATTTGTTAGATTCCAATAAGCGGAGTAGGAGTTATGACTTTTACAAGTCACAACAACTAACCTATTGGCTGAAGCTTCGCTGTTTAGGTTGTTCAAGATTTTTCTACCTCTTATTGACTGAATCTGAGAAGGTTGTCAACTAGAGAGTTGTAGTAGATGTTTTCACCTTTCTAAAAAGTCTAATTTTGTTGAATTCTGATAAGAGTAGCATGTTTAATTGCTTCTAGGTTGTTATAAGGCTTTTTATATTGCTTTTGGGTATAAAAGATTGTTTTTGTTAGTAACCTTATTACGAGAAATTGTAGTTCATGTTAACTAGAGTTGTCGTAAATTGTTAGTAGTTTGAATCATACACTTGATTATGAGTAATAAGTATTCCTTGTTCTCATAAGTCATGTAATAAGTATTGGTCTGTCTCATACGTAGCTCATCTGGCTCATATGTAGTTGTTTGTTCATGCGTAGCTCATTGGGCTCGTATGTAGTAATTATCTTGAATAGATAGACGATGAATGGATCCGAGGAGATCTTGTGAAGTCTAGGTTGAGCTTGGTAGATTGTGTCAATAATTATTACACTCTCTTGAAGAGGGACACGTGTGGTACTTTTTCATGACAAGTCGGAAGCACCATGGCATGTCTCGCTTGGTTGAATCTTTTGGTGCCGTCTCATGGCAAGTTGAGAGTACGACTCTAGGTTGAGAGTACCTTGTAGCTCGTACGGTCCCATTTGATTGGTTAGGGTCAGTGACATCGTTAGGGTAGTAACTGTTAACCATTTTTTATCTATGAATTGCCGAAGGGTGAGAGTTGGTGTTAGGGGTGATACCTTATAATCTGACTTTTCCTATAGGCCGACATTATGTGGTGTTATTGGGATGTATCCCCTTTTCAAAGGGATTCGGGCGGTGTTTTTTCATGATTAGTTGGGAGCACATGATCCGTATCTCGGCTGTTAATTCCTGAAGTGTCATGATAAGAACGAAAAATTTTCCTAGGAAAATAGACCCTGCGATTCCGTCAGGTTCTATGCCTTCTCATGATGAGTTGAGGGCACGACTCAAGGTTGGCTAATATCTTGTGATTCGTGTTGGATTTTTAGTGAGGTCCGGTTCGCCGGGTAAATAGTGGCAAACATAAACACCACTATTGTACCATAATAGCGGAACTAGACCGTATCTGCAACCTTATCAGTCATGTAGTATTATGTCAGGAACATGATGGGCACAAGAGTAGAATTCATGACGCGGGTTCAAATCCTCAAATATGGAGAAACTGCTTGATATGGACGTATGTAGTATGGACTGCATACTGTTCCAGAGTCTTGCTTGCATTAGGATAGTGCATCATTGCATTAGTTAATCATGCATTAGAGTCTAAGTCATAGCATACACTGACACATCAATTATATATACACATTTCTCTTTTCATCAATCTGTTTATTTAAAGTTGAGAATCGCTGCTAATCATCAGCCTTAAAGCGTCAATATATGTACCGACGTCCCCACTTCAATAGGTACTGGATTGCAAAACTACAGGTACAGGATTCAGGAGGAATCAAGGCAAGAGAAGCAAAGTGTTGATTCTTATTTGTAACATCTGTTTTAATTTATTTTATGTTGAGAAGCATCCAAGTGAAAGTACTAAGTGTTATATATTATTCATTGTACTCTGATATAATTTTTTATTGAAAGTTTGTAACACTTTGGCTTGTATTGCATATTTGTAACACTGATGTAATATATTGCAGATTTATAACATTCGGAATTGTAATACATTGTGTTGAATAATAAGTTTTAAATTTTCCTATTTTTCTGTGTATTGTTGAAGGAAAAGATTCTGGCTTATGTTACAGTTTCCCAGTATATGGAAATCGGGGCGTTAAATCTTATGAGGTCATGTGGATAGATCTAACATTGGCTAATGAGAGACGAGATAAAGGAAGCATGGTATATCGTCATCGCCGCAATGACCTAGGTTTATGGCTTAACAGAAATAACTAGCATTGGTATCAAGTCGAGTCAGGTCAGGTCCTACACTACCTGAACTCGAATATGATACTCTACGGGTCCAAATATTGGACTCGAACCCTCGTCCAGGTTCAATTAAAAAATTCTTACCCGTTGGGTCCGACGAGCAGGTAGTGGGGAACGGGGAGCGGCGAGTGAGGGCGGCATCGGGAGGCTGGCATCGGACAAGAGAGGGAGATCGTGGTTTTTTTTTTGTTTGGAAAATTAGGGTTTGGGTTTAACTGGGATTTAGAAGATTGGAGCGGCGTTGGGCTGCAGAGAGAGATCGAGATTTTTTTGTTGAAAAGTTAGGGTTTGGTTTTAGTTGGGATTTGAGAGATTACAAGATTTTATATTCGAGTCCGGGTCCGAGTTGGGTCTATTTTGAGCAAATCCGAACCGACCGCAATAGGCCAGGTCAGTTCTTGTCCAATGCCAGATCTAGGTATCAGGTATTTATGACATTGCTAGAAATAACTTAAAAATCTGTGGGACTTCAATATTGGATATTTATGATAATCTTACTTGTATCATGCATTGCATTTTCTTTTGGGTCACAACTGCGGCGACAGATCCAAGAGGGAGAATCGTCAGAGCCTTCCATATAGACGAGTATGACGAGAAGGAGGTTATGATTGGCTCTACTCTCAACTGAGTGAAGCATCGCGGTTAGTCATTCACCCTAAGTTTTTGTTAGGGACCTATATTATTTTGTTCGTACTTAATATGTTACCCCTTACTATGTTGGCATTGATTTGAACATGTCCCACCCTACAGGATTTATATGGAAGCATTATGTTTTATTTTCTGCTTTATAGTTTTTATATATTTGTCAAGTAATTTGTGTATATTATTTAACCTCTTATTAATGAAACACAGTTGTCATACTTCACCTTTGCCTTTTTTTTTTTAAAGGGTGTATCAGAGTGAGATTTAGCTGTTTAGGTGCTTTATGATTGATCTTTTCTATTAAATAAACAACTGGCCTTTTCTGCCTCACCCAACGATTGTTCAACTCTACCTCACGAGATCATATTTATTAGCGAGTAGTGCTACATCCACTACCAATTTCACTATATTTCTCTTCACAACCTTAGGTGGCACATTCCAATCGGTAGAGGAAGATAGACTAGGTGGGAGAACTCTCCAGTAGGAGTATGCCACCTAAGGTAGTGAAGAGAATGGTAGTGAAATTGGTAGTGGCTAAAGCATTACCCTTTATTAGCACGCATAACCTGAATTTAATGAAATTACGTAGAATAGTCTTTATTAAAAATTGTTGTGTGTGACGAACACATTTCCTTGTAAAAAAACTATGATATCAGAAAGTACCTGATATCGGGATCTCTAGAGTTTCATACATATTGTATAGAGAAAACAACACTGGGAAGCATGGACACACCAAATGCGATGCATCTCTAATTGTTCGTACACATTTTTTTCCTATTTTTTGAAGCATTTTTTTATATAAAAATTCGTGTGGGCCCCACATGAGACGAAACATAACATTAGGTGGGATGTTTCATCCCAATGGGTATTTTCTTAATTAAGTTATTCATTTACTAAACTTAATTAATTAACTAATTATTTAACTTAAATTCTAATTAAAATATTAATTAAACTAATTAACTACTAATTAAATGTTAAGATTTGAAGAAAAAAAAAATTCCGTCGTCCGATTATTTAAAAAATTAATTAAATAATTCAGACGAAACATGATGTTTCGTCACGCATAAAATGCATATTGCTATATCGAATGCTATTTAGTACTATCACATTTACCCGATACCCAGACCCGACCCGAACACGGACCCGTTAAAACATACCCCCAAACATATAGAATTTGAATAATAGGATTATAGGAATATACATATAAAAGTAATTGTTGCAGATAGATATGTAAATATAATATTAATTCATATACTTAAGTGCAAAAATTGTTACAATCGTAGGGTATTGGGTGCAAAAATACTTAAGTGCAAATATTTATTCTCTACTAGTGGACCCGACGGGTAATTTTTTTCAACTAGGATCCGGGCCCGGTTCTTGCAATTCCGGGTCCGGGTCCAATTTTTGGACTTGTAAGGTACCGTGTCCGGGTAGTGGAGGACCTGACCCGATAGGACCCGATACCAGCTCTAATGCTATTTATGCCTTTTTACTGTAGCAAAAAAGGTGAAATATCGATAAATAGCTAACGAGTGCAGCGACTTTTGGGGAAAAATATACATAAAATGCATTTATAGCTAACGACTGTGGATGCTCTGACCACCCATTTCCCTCCTTATCTACCATAGGACCACCCATTTCCCTCCTTATCTACCATAGGAAAATAAGAAGTGTTAATGTTTTTCTTTGGTAGAAAAGATGATAAAATTAGGAGGATGATGAAATTAGGAGGGTAAGAGCATCTGTAGTCGTTGGTCATTTTGCTAAATTTTTCAAAATTTGGCAGAAAAATGCTGCAGTCGTTGGCCAAATACTCAAAATTTGGGTTTCGAATGAACAGTAACTGGTTATATTTGGCAGACAAAATGGAAATTGCCAAAATATAGCAAGAAAGATGATTTGCCGTCTATTTGATCGGACGAAAAATTATCTTTCGTTGCTTAATTTTTTCTTTATTTTTTCCCATCGGACGGTAAATGAAACACTATCACAAAAATTGTGGATTTCTCGGACGAGGGATTATTTTCCGTCCTTAATTTTTTTATAATTAAAAAACGGACGGACGGGAGATGAAGCCCCGTCCGTTCCATTTAAAAATTAAAAAAAAATCAGAAATGTTTTGGGACGGGAGATAAAGCCCCGTCCCATACATTTCTACTTAAAAAATTTCTATACAACCAACATTCTAATTAAATCTATGGGTTAAACTTAGGTTTAAAGGATAATTAATTATAAATTAAGTTATAATTAGGATTAATTTAACAGTTAACTGTGATTTAAAGTTTATTATTATTTTTTAAATACGACGGACGGGAAATGATTCTCCGTTCGTTTGAGTTTTTTTTTTTACGTGGGACGAAAAATAATTTTCCGTCTGAGATTTTAAAAAATTCGAAAACCCAATTTTTGGCATTCGATGACTACATGACTGCAGTGCAAAGTCATTTTTTCTATTTTCATTTGTCAAATATTCAAAATTTGGGTCTCACACAAGTTAATGGACTTGAAGGATTAATATACAAATCCGAATTTGATGGATAAATATACAAAAAAGCAAAAAGATTTATGGTACTTGTAAGTACAACCCTATTAAATATAATTTAAATTATTTTTATTTAAAAAATGCACAGACACACATTAACCGTTACGAGTTAAATTATGGGCTGTTGGGAGAAAGAAGATGAAGCATTGGGCAAAATTGATGGTGTGACCGGTCAGGTCAGAAATTAAATTGGGTCAATTCTAATTTATACTTAAGTTGCAGCTTCAAATCCTTATTCATTACATAGGCTGTTGACCAGGGTCGGATCAATGGTTTGATTTGAACCCAAATCATAGATTATGAAAGGGTTATTAGGCCCATAGCTTAGGTAACGGTTCACTTTCCCTTTAGTGTATATAAATCCCTTTTTCTTAAATTTCTTTCTGAAAAAGCAGGTGTGGCTAAAACCTAAACTTTTCAGAAGTGTAGGCTTTTGCTTTCTGAAAAGCGATTGGGTTTTAACCACACTCGCTTTCTCAAAAAGCGAGTGTCACTTGATTCATATCAATTAATTACTCAGGCCTTATTGGTCAGTGGATACTGTTCATGAGGCTGTTGGTCTGGGTTTGAATCTAGTATTTCCCACTTTTATTTTTTAATTCGTTTTTTTGAGTTTTTTGTGAAATAAAAGTTGGAAAAAAAGTATTGTAATTCCTTATGAATTTGGTGTGCCCCTGACAACATGTGAATTGAGATTGCTTTTACTTCTTGATAAATTTGACGCCACTGGGAAAAGACAGTCATGTTTCACAAACCTTAAAACAAAATCTAACAAATCAAAATAGTTAAATCCAGTATTTTAAACACAAAACCATCCGCACTTTTCTGTTTTATGGATTTTGTCCAGAGGAGAGGCTTAGTGTCCTTCGATTATGGAGTTTAATGAGTTTAGTAATAGAAGATAAAAAGAGGTCCAAATCTTTGTTTCAGAGAACCAACAACGATGATTGGCTGTAGCACAATATCTTCAAAAGGTGGGCTACACTCCACTTTTCCTTTAAAATGTATATCTTTAAAAGAAACTTAGATCTGATTGTGCCTTGCAAATACAACAATCAATTAAAATTTTGTTTTTTTGGTCGAACCCAATGGCAAGTCCAATGCAATCAAATCACATGAAATGTAAGATGTGAAGGTTATGTGGCATTTTTAAAATACTAGCCAAACTACAACAGTTCTCATGTAGACTGAACAGTTATTTAACAGACAGAAAATAACGTTACTCAAAGAAATGTATTGAAAATAAGAAACTTTTAGACTAGTGATTGCTCAGTCAGTGCAAACACGATGAAATTAACAAAAACACTCGTGTTTAATGGTTGATGAAAGAGGTGATCTTTGAGGCTCAAAAAAACGAATTAAAAAATAAAAGTGAGAAATGCCGGATTCGAACCCAGACCCAACAGCCCCATGAACAGTACCCACTAACCAATAAGTCTCGATGACTAATTGATAGGGATGGCATCAGGGCCGGGCTGGCCCGGGACCGGCCCGAACCCCCTCAAACCCGGGCTGAGCCCTGAACCGGCCCCCCTCCCACCCTGTTCGGTTAGGCCTGGTTAGGCCCGGCCCGCTCGAGGCCTGGGACCGGTTGAACCAGCCTGCCCGGGCTCGGGTCGGTCCGAGCCGACCGCTGGCAAAAAAAATTTTCCAGAAAAAAAAAAATTACAAAACTATCCCCCAACGGATTTATAACGGCTAGTTTTGGGGGGTACTTTAGGAAATAAAAAATGGCATTTTCTATAAATACCATACCATTTCTTTCATTTCTCTTCACCAATTCACTCAAATATCTCATTCTCTCTACTATTTCTCCAATCAACAACAACAATTTGGTGATCAACACTCTCTCAAGTAATCAAGATCAAATTTCTCTACATTTTGAAGGAAGGAAAATCAACAACAACCAAGTGATCAACTCATCAACATTCAACAACAACAATCAATACTACTTCTACTCCTAGCTTTCAAGTCTCAACTTTCTTTCGGTATTTTAGTATAATTTTAATTTGTAGAATTAACATAGTTTATTATTCATTATTCTCATATAATTTGTGTTTTCTTGATCTTCTTCCTCTCATTTTTTTAGATTTTATTTTTAATTTTGGTAAAGTGGTAAAAGAAACATACACTACTCACTCACTAGTTCTTGATATTGTTGTTAATTTTTAATTGAGATAGATTGTTGTTTGTTTTTAATTATTAGTTGCCATACATTTAGTTGTTGTTTTCTATATAATTTTTACATACACTAGTTTTTCATAGTTAAATGGGCTCTAATCGATCACGTGGTGGTGGTAGACATAGTAGTCAAGAATCTACTAGTCATCACATTTCTTCCATTCCTAACCAATATATAGATAGTGAAGAAACATTTATGAATTATGATAGTTTTCCTGATTTGACTGAAACACACTCAAATCCTATAGAAATAGAAAATCATGTAGAACCACAACCGTCGGAACAAGGTCCTTATCTAAACTCAAGGAAAAGAAGAGGGACTACTTCGGAAGTACACAATTTTTTCAATTTTGTCCCTTCACAAAATGATAAGAGTGTAGGACTTAAAATATGTAAGAAGTGTCAAACCCCATATAAGTTTAAAGTAGGATCGGACACGGGGACACTTCAACGTCACTTAAACAAATGTTAACCACAATTTTTGAAAGATAATCTCACACAACAAAAAATACATCCTAAAACCGGTCAAGTAGATAGTCATACATATGATCACGATCACGTTCGTAGGGGAATGGCTAAATTAGTAATTAGGGGTGAATTGCCATATTCGTTTGGTGAACAAAAATATGTAAAAAATTTTGTACAAACCACCTTCAACCCCCGTAGTAAAAAAATTGCTAGGAATGTTGTTAAGAGTGATTGTAAATTAATTTACAATGAGAGTAAGGATTTTTTGATAGCAACACTAAAATCACTAAACACTAGAGTTTCATTGACATCAGATGGGTGGGTAGAAGTAAACGGGGTTCCAATGATGTGTGTAACATGTCATTGGATAGATTCGGATTGGTTACTTCAAAAGAAAATAATTTCTTTGGAATATATTAGGTACCCACATAAGGGTGAAATTATAGCCACACACATTATGGAAGCATGTAATAATTTTTGTATTTATGATAAAGTGTTTGCTATTGGTTTTGATAATGCATCCAATAATACTAAGGTAATTGAGAGTTTGAAAATTACTTCAGATCCTGTAGAACCCGAAATTTTTCATGTTAGGTGCGCTTGTCACATTTTAAATCTTTGTGTGCAGGATGCACTAAAATATGAAAATGATAAACTAGAAGCAATGAGAGATTGTGTTCATTATATTACATTGAGTGGTCCAGTTTATCAAGCTTTTTATGATTGGTGTAAACTTAGGGGCATTGTATGTAGACGTTTTCCTAAAGATGTACGACATCGTTGGAATTCTACCTTCGAATTATTAGGTGTTGTTCTTCATTATCGTTTTAATCTTAGAGATTTTTATGTCGCAATGGGTATGCAAAATTGTATGTTAGATGATGATTTTTGGTTTTTTACCGATAGTTTGTATAAATTTTTACAACCTTTTAACGACGCAACTTTGTAATTTTCAAAAACATATACATCTACATCTAGTGGTATTTTACTTGAAATTGTGACTATGATGACAACAATTAAAGATTTGCAAAATGACCCTTTTATTGGAGATATGGTTAATGCGGCATATGTTAAATTTTTGAAATATTTTCATCCAATTCCTATGTTATATTGTGTAGCTAGTGTAATGAATCTTATGATTAAATTAGATTGTACAAAAAAATTAATTGAAATTTTTTACACTTATGCCTCACACGATGCAATACTAAATTTTGATCATGTTGCTTTTACTCGTAAATTTGAAAATATTTTGACTAAGTTATATGATTCTTATGATATGATTTATTCAACTAACACTATTCAAATACAAATACAAACACAAAATATTGAATCTTCTTCTTCTTCTTCATCCATATTAGCAAAAGGAAAGAGTCAAGCTAGTATTGGTGTTTTAAATCTTATTAAATCAAAAAAGGCAAGAACCAATTCACCAAATGAGTTGAATTGGTATAATGCACAAAGTGCAGTTGAAGATGTAGAAGATGTGTTACAATTTTGGAAGAGTAATGAAGCAATTTTTAATATTCTTTCTCGTATGGCAAAAGATCTGCTAACAACACCGGTGTCAATTGTTGCATCGGAAAGTGCTTTTTCTCTTGGTGGCAGGATAATGAGCCCGAGCAGGAACCGATTGACAGCCAAAAATTTGGAAATGCTAGTATGCGCCGAAGATTGGATGAAAGCAGAAGAGAGAACCCAAGACTTACTTGAAGCACAAGCTAGAGCTGGATCAACAAGTAGCGATAAATGAACAATTACATTTAGTTAATTTACATTAAAATGTTGTTCAATAAATTGTAATTAATTGGGAAATTTAGGGTGATGAGATTCTATATTTAGGTTAAGTTTAAGGGCACGACAATAGTCCAATGCCTTCTCTTCAATCTAAGTAGAGGCCATCTCGATCTTTAAATTCAAGTAATTTCCTTGATTTGTAATTTGATTTAAATAGACAAATTTGTATGAATTTTATTCATGTACTTAATTTTATTCAAGAAGTTCAGATTTATTAAATCATGTACTTTATTTATTCATGTACTTCAATTATTTATGAAATTTTATTCTTTGCAATTGTTATGAAATTACAAATCTATATACTTGCTATTTAATAATATTTTACAAAAAAATAAATCCCTAAACATGGGCCCAGCCCGCGAACCGGCCCGGCCCGGCCCCCACACTATGGGTAGGGGGACCAGGTCCGGGCCAAGGTTTCCTACCTTGATCCCGGCCTGGCCCGGCCCGCGTAGTGGAGGAGCCCGGCCCGGGACCGGTCAAAACCCGGTTAAACCCGGCCCGGCCCGAGAGGCCCGAATGCCATCCCTACTAATTGATATGAACTAAGTGGCACTCGCTTTTTCAGAAAGCGAGTGTGGTTAAAACCCAATCGTTTTTTCAGAAAGCGAGTGTAGGCTTTCGAAAATCAAAAGCCTCACACTCGCTTTCTGAAAAAGCAATGAGGTTTTAACCACACTCGCTTTTTCAGAAAGCGACTGAGGCAGTTTGGAAATTTTTTTAAAAAGTAGGGCAGTTTGGGAAAAAACTTTCAAAGTGTTGTACAGTTTAGGAAAAAATTCCTTTCTCTTTGTCTTCCTACTCTCCTAAAGGTTAGCTCTACGGTGCAATCGCGGCAAAGGAAAGAACATTTTTTAGAGAAATAATGGAATTAAACAATATTCCAACACGCAATCAAGTTTCTTTGTATCTAAAATGGGTAAAAATAGAACCAAATCGAAACCGTTCAAATCAGACATGAATCTTAAAGCTCTAAGGGGTAAAACAGTAATTCACAAAAAATGGGTCTATAAACGGGAATTTGGTCTCTTTCAAACCCAACAGTCCTAAACGGGTCTGTCTTATTGGGTTGTCCTACTAGCCCAATAAGAATGTGTCCGGATTATTTAAACTCCTAATTATCCATAAGAGACGGTCCAAAAACCATATCTCTTATCCTGAGGGGAGTTTAAACTCTCAACCACTTTTATCTCTTCATGAAGAAGATATAACTGGTATAATCCAAAAACACCCGAAAGAATAGATAAATCATTATCTTCAAACTAACCAAAGCGACTATATATACCCCCTACCTCCACCGGAAACATGTAATCAATATTTTCTCCACAAATAGCTCCCTCATGGTCTTCTTGATTTCTAACTTGAGCGTCGAAGGTCTGTCGCCGGAGTCAACCCCGGTGTTTCACACTTTTTTCAGGTCAGCGAAGGCGATCGTTACCACACGAATCAAATCCCATGTCACAAACTGTAACATCCCGTATAAAATTTTTAATTGAAAAATACATTTCTTATTTTTACACGTGCAACGCACGTGCAATTTCATCTTATGATTTTTTTATTCTCGATTTTATTTAAAAGTTATGCACAATTTTCTTTCATTCATTTTTGTTGCATATTAGAACTAATAGACCTAATAGAAGACTCTAAGCCCATTAAAATAAATAAATAAAAGTAGACCAAGCCCACAAGAGGATGCCCACCAAAAAAAATCCTACAATTAATTGTATACTTGTCATGTAAACAACATGTACAAATAAATAAATCACAACTAACAAATGAGAGTGTGTGTTTGTGGGTTGCATGTGCACGTCGTGCAACCCAAAAGTCACAAGAATAGTTAGCCATGCATAAGAATAGGAAGAGTTTGGAGTTTATGAGAGTAATGGTGAGTGGGCAATTAGTGAAGTGGGCTATGTAGGTTATGAATTAGAACACTTAATTTGAGTAGTAGAAGAGCCTTCTCAAACTCTATAAATACCACCCCCTTTCCTTCATAATCTTGCACCAAAAATCAAAAGAAACAAAAGATAAAAATAAGAAAGAGAGGAAAAGAAAGAGAGAATTGTTTGAGTTCTTGCTTGGAGAAAGGAGAGCTTGCTAGGAGAAGAAGAAAGTCCCATTCTTAAAGCTACACTACAAGATTTTTAGTATACCCCGGCGTTTGAGTAGTCGCGCCGGGGAATCGAAGGACTAAGAATGAATTGGAAAATTATGTTAATCTACTCCGGCGTTTGTAAAAAATGCCAGTCTAGGGTATGTATACTTCAGTGTCTATTAGTTAAAATTCTCCCAATCCGAACCCTATTTCACTCCCCAATTTTTTTTTACTCAATTTCCTATTTCCCTCTCTCTTTTGCGATCTCCCGCCACTCGTCGACGCCGGTTCATGGCAGTCGTCACTGTGCCCACGTCGCCGTCCACGCGCTCTCTATCCCACTCATTCATTTCTCTCTCTCTCCTCCAGAAACCCCCACTGCTGATCCCACCTTCGCCATTGCCGTCCCTGCTCCCTCTCTATCCCGGTCACTTCTCTCTCATCCCTTCTGTCCCCCCCCTCCCCCCCGTGGTCCACGCCACCCCCCACCGTCGACGACACACGGCTAAGTCTTTAGAGGTATGAAAACCAATTCTTGAGTGGATTTTAAGGTTGTAATAATAGATTATTGATTTTAGGGTTGTATGAATGGAGTTAATTTTGTTGTAATTTATTTGTTTTAGAGTAAATTTTGTTGAGATTTATTTGTATCTACTTCTGGTGGGAGATTGGGTTCAATGGAAGCAATTGCTGGGCAATTTGTAACTTTAGGCTGTTTGGAGCATTTAGGTTGTTTGGAGTTATCTTATAATTGATCATAACTTTAGGTTGTTTGGAGCATTTAGATAACTCTAGTCATTTTCATGTGAAATTTGAATGAATAGGAGTTATCTAAATCCCAGCATAATTTATCACCCAACTTTCTGTTCTCTCTCTCTTTATATCTTGTTGTACTCACATAAAAGATAAACTTATACAAATGAAAGTAGTGTTATGCTCTTACAGAAGTGATCTTTCATCCACCTCCACTTAAGACATGACTTAACTCATGTTATCATAACTCATGTTATTGATGCATATATATCTTGTATTATTCTTATTGATGCATATATATTTTGTATGAATGAACGAAGGTATGGTAATGGGAGCATCGGCATCGTCAGTGTGGTACAACTTGCAGGTTCAACATCCAACAAAAGAGGTTCCGATTATTGACTACGACTTGGCATTGCTTTTTCAGCCCATGCTTATGTTGGGTATCACCACTGGAGTTTCTCTTAGTGTTGTGTTTCCCTACTAGCTAATCACTATCCTCATCATAATCCTCTTTATGGGTAATTAATTAATTAACTATGTTAATGTTAACATCTCTTTTGAAAAGTTAGTTTTTGGTACTTGTATGAATGTCATCTTTTTTCGGGGTTTTAGGTACTTCATCAAGGTCCTTTTTCAAAGGTATTCAGATGTGGGACTATTTGATGAGCACTATGTGCCTCTACTTCCTAAAGGGGAGAAAACATGCCTTATAAGTAGGGAGTTTGTTATTTGAGATAAGGAATAAATTATATTAGTTTTTTTTGGGTTTAATTATCTCACAATTCTATTTATTTTCCCCTCTTAAAAATAGGAAATATTGGCATTTAATTTGAGATGGAAAAAATCTTGGTTCTCCTGACTGTGTGGTTCGCCTTCTTCCTCCTATAAATTCTCGAAGTACTATCTTTCAACCTTTCTTTTTCTTGTTTCTATTATTGTTTTGAAAAGAATCTTTTAATTTTTATTCTTTATTTCTACTTCAATCTTTTTTTATAAATCGTAAATGGTGGGTCTTAAACCCACCGTGCTTCGTTAAAGAGGATTTTATAAAACAAACAACCAAAGTAAGAGAAATGATGTTCATGTATTCTACTTCTTTGTTCGTCTACATTCATTCATTTGATGTGGATGCAGATTGATGTCAAAGTTTGCAGCGCTATGTACTGGGTCATCAACATCTTGTAGGTGGGACATGTTACTCTTTATTATTCATAATAATTGAGTAATCAACAGTTTGAGTTGACGATCTTTAGTTACAACTACATACATACGACTCTATATACTATTAATCAAGCGTCGGCATTTCCAGAAAATATTCCCTTTCTTTTCCCTATTATTGATAATTTGGAACTTTATGCTTGTAAAATACGCAGGAAGAGAAATGGAGATCGCCGATTTTGTTAATCCCAAAGATTGCGAGATTGCTGAACTGGCCAAGAAGCGTGCAAAGGTTGCTAGGTAATATATACATCACCCGAAACTATAAAATTTCTACTTGTGCCATCTTCACTAATTACAATTGCATAAAGAAATTGTTTTGATGGGTCTCTTTTTCTTGCAGGATTAGAGAGGCTAGCGCCGTTAAGGGTCATGTCGAGTCAGTCGTCAAGAGTAAGGGACTGGACATGGAAATAGTGCAACAGAACCATACAGTATAGGTGATCGCATTAGTCTAAGTAAAATGTAATTTAGGTTCCTTTTTTACCTCATTTTTCAAAGGAGAGAAGAAAGGAAACTAAATGTAAAACAGATTCCTGAGATAGAGTCGCAGATCGAATTATAGATACTGATTGGTCTGTTGTAGATTTTTCTCAGATTTCTCGGAGGAGATATCTGATATACAATGAACAATTTATTCGAATCAGACTTGTTTTGGATTCAAATTTTAATTAGCATGTGCATGACTTGTGTGAAATTGAAATTACAGATGGAAGGAAACTGGAAATAGACGTGTAGAACAAATACAAACAGCAGCAAAAAAGACAATGAAAACTTACCCCGGCGTTTTTAAAAAACGCCGGGGTATCAAAACAGAAAAACGTAAAACATCTGATTTACATACCCCGGCGTTTTACAAAACGCCGGTGTAACTCTACGGCGGCGTTTGGTAAAACGCCGGGGTAAATAATAGTGGAGAATAGCCTAATTCGATATCCCAGATACGGCGGCATTTTTCAAACGCCGGTGTAGTTTTAACCTATACCGGCATTTGTAAAAAATGCTGGGGAATGTCCCTAAGATACAGCGACACACGATTCGGCGACACTTGCACCGGCATTTTATGCGGCGTTTAAAAATGCCGGTGAATGTGAAAAAATATGCCGGTAAAGACTGTTAGTGTTGTAGTGCTAGGAGCAACTTCTAGGAGTCTTCTTCTACTTTAGAATCTTCATTTGAGGTGGGTGTCTTCTTGAACTTTCTAATTTATAGTACCATGTATGTGCAGGTAAATTGATAGATAAACTTGATATGCATATGAGTAGTGATTAAAATGAAATGATGATATTTAGAATGAAGATGCATGCTAATTGAAAGATTTTAATGAAGATAAATTAAATTGATGTTGTTTAATTGCATGGTAGTACATCTTGATTAGATTAAATGATATGAAAATAGATTTGTACACAAACTTACTAATTCATGCAAAGAAAGTTACTGTTTTAAATTTTGTTTACACTTCAGAAAATCATATCTAATAAAATAGTTGGAATCTGGAACTAAAACTTTTTTGGGAGAATCTTGTAAAATTTCATAAGATTTGAAGTTCGTTTACTATTTTAATAATTGGCTGGTTGCAGGAATTCTGCACACCTTTTGGTTTTTTATTAATTCAGCATTGTAAATGAAATAATTTGAGAAAAGTCAGAACTAAGAAATTATAGTAGACACGTTAACCTTTCTAAAAAGTTCAAGAACTCAAATTTCATCAAGAATTGGGTTTTATATGAATTTTACAAGACTGTACAATAGCAGTATTTCAGTATCTTGATCCTACTGTATATTTTGAAGAATTCAGGGTTATAGATATGGTATTTTGGGAAAATAGACTTGTATACCTTCAGTTTAATATAAAGAACGCTAAGTTTCGTGAAGTATACAATTTTCTATAATTTTTACAAATAGCATGAAATGCAGTTTTCTAACTTTGAATTTACTGTTTTGCAATGTGCCTTAAACGACTTGATTGAAAATATATTTTCGCTGTTTTGAGTTATATTTTGGGAAAGTAAAGATCATATTCATGAGTAGATGAAATGTGAACTTAAGAAAGACATATATATATATATATATATATATATATATATATATATATATATATGTCTTTCTTAAGTTCACATTTCATCTACTCATGAATATGATCTTTACTTTCCCAAAATATAACTCAAAAATTTTCGCTGTTTTGAGTTATATTTTGGGAAAGTAAAGATCATATTCATGAGTAGATGAAATGTGAACTTAAGAAAGACATATATATATATATATATATATATATATATATATATATATATATAGAATTAAAATGTTAAGATTAGTTCAAAATAAATCAAAGGAAGATGATGAGATTGATTTTCAAAGATAAATTTTAAAGAGACTATGTCTTAATCTTAATTAACTTGATCCAAGAAAGTTTTGGATGAATATGAAAAGTGTTTGTAAAAATGAATAGGTTGAGATTGTACCTATTGATGAATGAATAAGAATGCATGGAAAAATTTGAATAAATTACGAATACATGAAATTTGAGAATATGAATTATAAGGAGATGAGTACCCCAAGTTGTTGAACATGAAAAGATGTTGATTCTAGAGACTTAGTGATACCCAGGTACCAGCAAAAGTAATGATAATAAATAATTGATTTTTGAGAAGTGGCCAATAAGGGTGTCATTCTCGGTATTTTGTGTAGGACCGACAGGAGGGTAAACTAGCTCTAGGTGGTATTATTTATTCATGTTCAAACTTAAGAATTAGGCACTAAGTGAAGATGTAGTAAACTTGGGCAAACGTAAGTGGAGAGCCTCTATATAGTCGGGCGGTGGATTCCAGGGCGGTGGTTGCTTGCGATGGAGGCGAGCCTTAATTAAATCCGGGATTATGATTGATCGGGCAGTGGATTCCGGAATCATGAATAGTCGGGCGGATAGTATGCCGTACTCCAGTATATGTGCATACCGGGGCTAGAGGGACACTTGCGGAATGTTCACACGACGAGGATTCTGTATAGTCGGGCGGTGGATCTCCGCGACTGAAATCCGTACTCGTGAAATATCTAAACTTTGTTTTATTACTGGGTAGTTATCATGACGAGGGATTAAACCCTTTAATGTGGAGTACGTAGGTACTTGTCCTCGGACCTATGTAGTATGGAATGCATAGAATCCGAACAAGTATGCATTAGTGTCATTGTAGTATAACACTTGCATTAGACATTAAGTCATGTCATGCAACCACGAACGCTAAAATAGTTTCGAAACCAAACTATAATCGCAAATATTTTCAAAAAGTGGCCTATTACGGCTAAAAAAACTCCACAAATCACAACACAAAACTAAACGAACTATTTTACAGCTGTGATCAAATCCGATCTTAAAAAAAAGAAAAAAAAAATCCCGAAAAAAAAAATCCCGACAAACCCCAACCGTCGGCGATGTCGTCCCCGAACGTGATGCTCGCCGTCCAGGAGAAGAAACCGACCCCGACCGACCTGCAGCGCCCCCTACGGCACTACATCTCGGTCCACTACTCGGAGCGCCACGCCTCCTCCGCCTCCGACGACCTCGACTACGTCCAGTCCCTCCGCACGTCCCTCGAATCCCCCCTCACCTCCCCCTCCTTCTCCCCCCCTCTCCTCGACCACCGCCGCGATCTCCTTATCTCCTACTTCAAAGCCCTCTCCCTTATCGACCCCCGCTTCCCCTCCATCTCCGACTCCCTCTCCTTCACCTGGTTCGACGCCTTCAAGTCCAACAAGAAGCACACCCTCAACTCCCTCCAGTTCGAGAGGGCATCTATCTTGTTCAATTTGGGGGCGGTGTACAGTCAGATTGGGATCGGGGCGGAGAGGGGGGTGGGGACGGGGGAGGGGATTAAGGTAGCGTGCAACGCGTTTCAGGCGGCAGCGGGGGTGTTTGGGTTGTTGAAGGAGAAGGAAGGGGTGCGGGGGGCTACGGTGGATGTGACGCCGGAGTGTGGAGGGATGTTGGAGAGGTTGATGCTGGCGCAGGCGCAGGAGTGCTTTTTCGAGAAGGTTATTGGGAATGGGAAGCCGCCAGGTTTGTGCTCCAAGGTTGCGAGGCAGGTGAGGGCTTTTCTTGATTTTTCATTGTTTGTGAGATACACTTTTTGTAGCTAGCTAATTGTTTCCATTTTGATTGATTTGGGAGTGAAGGGAGTTAGGCTGTGTTTGGGTATAAAAGGTAGGATGGATACCTATGGATGATTTTTTTTTTTTTTTAAAGTGGAGCTATAGAGGAATGCAATATATAGGTTACATATGTGTACCTCTATTTTTGGCTTCGAGAATACAGAATTGCTGGGATTGGAGTTTTAAATACATAGGGTTATGTTAATTTTGAGGTGAGATGGTTGGAAGTAATTTAACTCTTAAATATGATTTAAACATATCAAAGTTTAGATTCCTGCAGCTGCATTGCTGCAGGTATCTTAAGTCACCTCCACTGATGTGTACTTACCTTACCTAATCTCTGTATCCAAAGAGGGCTTAAATGGAGGTAGAGGTCATGTTTGGGAATAAAGGTTGTTAGCATACTTGTACGTCTTCTTAAAGAGTGTTTAGGAAAAAGAGAGGAGGGAAGGGGAGTGTCAGTGTAGGAGATAAATTGAGTTGGATTCAAGTAGTTGAGGTAACTTCCTGTTATCCATATTGTGAGATTAGATGATAGGAGTTATCTCAAATCTGAAAAGAGTGTCAAATGGTTCAGAGTTATGATATAGAGTTATGTAAGATGACTTCATATATATGTCTAGTTAGCATAGCTTGACTTCATTTCCAAAGAGGGTCTCAAAGTTTAACTAATGTTATCTTTTTTGCACATGTGTTGGAAACAATTTTAAGGTAAGGAGAGAGAAAGTGGGGTTTAGATACATGAGAGTATCTCGACTTTGGGTGTGAGATAATTAGAGTTCCACTCCAAGCTGATCAAGAGTAGGCTAACCAGAGGTAAGTTAGATACCTCCACATGTTTTCCTGTTATCTTACTTTAGGCTATTCAACTTTGGAGGTGAGATAATTGGCTAGGTTTCATTTTGTGTATTGTTGTTTCATTGGCCAGTTGTTTGTGATTTTTTGAAGAATGCATAATGTAGAATTCTCACTACGCCTATACAATTCCTTATGTTGTTAAGAGTATTATTTGAAAAAACTGGATCGAATTCATGTATGTTGCAGGTTGGTCTCTATTATGAAGAAGCTTATGCAGCCCTGAAATCTCCTCCTCTTAGTCAACACTTAGACCGCTCATGGATCTCCCATGTGCAGTTAAAAGCAGCTCAGTTTTATGCTGAGGCTTGCTATAGGTATGCCCTAGAACTTCACAACAAAGAGGAGATTGCTGAAGAAATAGCAAGGCTAAATATTGGGTTAAGTGCTCTATCTGATGCAAAGAAGTCTGCCAACGGAGTAGCTGCTGCTGTACTCGACGCTGTATCCAAGCTAGAGGGTAATCTTAACCGTAACTTGGAGAGAGCTGTGAAGGAGAACGACCATGTTTATCTAATGAGAGTACCAGATGCCAGTTCTTTGTCAGCTCTACCTGCAGCTTCTCTTGTGAAGCCAGTTTCAATGGCTGAAATTTTGGATGCTAGCAAGGAGAGGCTTTTCTCTGATATGGTACCAGACGCTAGTGCAAAAGCTCTCTCTAGGTACTCGGAGATGGTTGATGACATCATCCGGACCCAAGCTGAGAAATTGCAGCAGGGTAGTGAGATCACAAGGGTTAGACTGAAGGAGATGGACCTTCCCGATTCAATCCTTGCCCTAGAAGGAAGTTTCAGCTTGCCAATGGACCTTAAGGAAGACGTTGAGGCCGTACAGATTAGTGGTGGCCCTTCTGGTTTAGAGATTGAATTGCATCAGCTGCGAGATTTGAGGAGGGTGAATCAAGAACTTTTGATCCAGACAGAAGAGCAGTTGCAGAAGGAAGCGAGCGAGGATGCTCAGTTTAGGACCCAGTTTGGGACAAGGTGGACAAGACCACAATCGAGTACCCTAACAAAGAATTTGCAGGATAGGTTGAACAGGTTTGCTGCAAACCTTAAGCAAGCTACTGATAGCGATGGAAGAATTGAAAGAGCTGTCAAAGATAATTATGCACTCATGGCGATCCTTGATCAGAGACCGGTAAGCATGTTACCCATTTTATGTATAACCTTTTTATTCATATTGCAGATTTCTACTTTCGAGTGGTATAGTCACAATGAATGTTGTTTGAAAGTCTCATATTTTTCAAGCTACTTGTCAATTTTGCTTTTTATTGTTCCATTGTCTATGAGATTTTTGTGGTCAACACCGTAGTAAATATATTTGTTTACTGAATCAAAGAGCTTCCATGTCAATGTTACCTTTCTCTACCGTATTTGCAGATAGAGTCTGTTCTTCCAAGTCTTGCAAGGCCTATTATGTCCTTGGACAGCAATGAAGATGCTATTGTCGGATTACTCAAACAGAGCTTGGTGAAGCATTTTTTCCTACATCATACTTATGTTAATTAGCTACAAACTGCACATCTTTTTGTTATTGATTTTTGAGTTTGCTTAAGTTTATTATTATTCTTTTGTACTTTCGATTCCTGTCAGGCCAAATCAAAGCAGTGATGTTACTTCCATATGTAATTGTGCAAATTAAAGTAAATCACCATGAACATATTTTACTTTTTATTAACTGCCATCATCTTGCTTTATTGCGAATGCCTACAATGAACTTGTTTTCTTTTTTTATTTACTTCCATAAACTTGTTTGCTCTTTTTTACTTTACTATCTTAGTTCATGTTAGTACACTAAAAGGTAAAACAAGTTCATGGTAGGCACACGCAGTAAAGCAAATTCATCGTAGTAAAAAGTAAAATGAAGACAGGTTCATGGTTGTTTACTGTAATTACCTATGTGATTCTATACACCTATAAGTTTACTTTTGCGAAGTTGTCATTATACATGGATGCTACGACTTCTTTACGATTTTTGTCATCTTTCCAGATATGAAAGAAATAGGCATTGGTTTATGTCTTTTGTGTTATCTAATTACAAGTATAATCTTGTTATGATTGTTTATTTATGTTGCCATAGTTCTATCCAAAATGATTTTGTTCTTCTGTAGCTTCCATTTTTAATCGTTTGTTATGTTGATTTTGAAATAGTAGATGTCTGGATACTAGCATTTCTCTGAGAAACAATACACATTCTAGTAATCAGACATAGTGACTATTGCTGGGAAGTTTATGCCATTTTAGCAGCAATAAGTTTGGAAAGTCTATTGATGATGAAATATGGTAAATGTGTGGAAACTGTGTCTGGTTAGAATTTTGTCCCATTTTACCTATAGGATGGGGGCCTTATCCAAGGGCAGATGTAGGTATAGGACAAGGAGGTAATTGGCCCTCTTAACTTTTTATAATGTGCTTAAATAGTAGTACGAGATAGATAGCTGGCGTACTTCAAATTATAGAAAACATAGGGTCCTGTTTAAAACTGTTGAATTTTACTTTATCAATCCCCCCCCCCCCCCCCCCCCCCCCCCCACACACACACACACACACACACACACACACACAAATCCCGCTACCCCAATCCCCCAAAAAATCTGTACTTACAAAGCACGAAGACTCGCTGAGGACAGTTGTAAATTGTTTGGGATATTGTGAGTTCTTCCTTTGCTAATATCTTCTTTTTGAAAGAGTATGATTTTGTTTATAATTAATGTTGCAGGGTGCAACCATTTCTTGGTACATTTTATAGAGTTGTTTGATTCATATTATTCCATACTAAATTGAAAGTATAATGTTTTTACTAGTGCACTGAGAAAATATTGTAATGTTTTTCTTTGGTCGCCTTAAATAAATCTCTTGGCTCCGGACCCTACCTTGTCTAACAGGAGTGATTTGCTTGAAGTAATATAAACAGGAGAGTAAGGGAATTATGAGAGAAGTACAATCAGTGCAGAATAAAGAGATGTAGAGAGGAGGTTCTGCAATTTACAATATCTTGCTATACAAATTTGGTTTCCTTGTTACTATAATAAATCTTCCTAATCTAGAACAGTGTTATCGAATTTTCCCACTCCCTTTCAAACCACTATCCGGATCAGGCGGCCTGATTCATGGTGGGTTTGTAGTTCAGACCCCTTAAAATAAGGATCCTCATTCCCTTTTTTCCATATCTTCAAAATAATCCATTTTTTAGCCAATCAACTTCTCTTCAATCTCTCCACAATTCATCATTGAGTTCAATTTGATTATCTATCTTATATTAGAATGTAGTTAACTAATGATTATATATTAATCTTTTTTTTTCTCTCTATCCCAACACACATAATTTAAGTGAGTTTTCTGATTATTTCCTCCTTTTCTGTACCGCATATGCTCAAGGTACCATGCTACAACCTCATACCCATACCACAAATTTAAACATAGTGCGGACCTGGTAACCCGAACCTGGTAAAAGATCTTGAATATGTAAGATCTGAAGTAGACCACTGAAACACATAAATAGTCCAAGGGTTTCTTATCGTGGCTGATGTAGATGTCCTCTAGCAATGGACCTCTAATAGATATATGAGGAATGACATCATGAAAACATGATTGAATGAATGTTCCTAGAAAGTGAAAAGATATAAGATGTTAATAGGACTTGGAGACAGTCAGGAAAATTGTCCCCAAACAAACTACATGGTCGGTCATCCCATTCGGTAATCTAGTGTGTTGCACTTATCAGCTTGTGTAAGTGTAGTACCCACCTAGATGGGCAGGCTCCGAAGATCTCTTTGCAATGATAGATCAAATATATATGAAGTAATGGGATGCACTTTCAAAATCTGAATGGAATGATGCTTAACATTTTACTTTAGGAGTTATCTCACAGCAAAATTTACTATTTGCTCTATTTTAGGTTTCCTTGCTTTCTATTGGCGCACTAGATCATAGCAAGAAAATGAGGATAATGGTCCAGCCTTTTCATGATAAACTGTCATAAATTTCTTTCGCTCATTCATTTATATCTTATCACCTAACTCATGCTTATCTAACCAGAGGCAATTAGAGAATCTTGGTGTTCAAAGGGCAGGCCTCGAAGATATGCTGAAGGAGATGAAGAGAAAGGTATTCCTAATTTGCACCTTTAATTACTCTTACATATTTATTTCTTTTGAGGAGACTGTTCTATTTTTTTATGCACAATACTGGCTATTTATTCAATATTCTATATATTTTTGAAATTTCTTTGACTGCTTATCATTCAACTTGACTTGTATAAGTTGGATGATTCATGAACAGTATGTGTCTGATTTATGTTAATGTGCTATGTGGAAATCCTTATATACATTTAACAGTTTGGGTGATCGCTGTCCACTTGATATCATTTGGCAAATGCGTTGCTAATTGTCATGGTCATTGCATTATCCTTCTTGAGATTGATTAACCGGTAATAGTGTGCACTCAAGAAGATGGCGATTTGTACCCATTTCATAGCATTTGGCAAAGAATTGCTTAATTGTGATAACTCTTGATCCTGTATACCTGACTTCTTGACTGGTAGATAATGCAAAGCACAGTCAAAACTTTTATGCCCTACTTGACAGTATCTGATAAATGTTTCTCTAGCTGAATTACACTTGCAATTTCCTGCTTGAATATTGATTTCAAATTGATAAAACCACCTTTTAGGGCATCTTGTAATTATAATTCTTTTGATTCTTTCAAGAGACAGATTTTGATAGGAATCAATAGGAAGAGTTTAGACTAAAAAAGAACAGATTCACAGATCTTCCTCTTTAATCCATCTTCAAGGTGTACGATCAGAAGCAGCTCGAGTTAAATACTTGGAACAAAAATATATTGAATTGACTACTATCTATCAATCCTAATCGGTTATCCATATGACATGCTTACAACTATTTGCCAATAAATGCTGTTGATGCTGACCAGAGAAACAGATCTTATTTTTAAAGATGGCAAAAGTGCTACATAAATAAATGTTGGTGCTCAATAGAAAGAACACCATTTTTCTTTATATCTTTAATTTATGATTTATTAAAATTTAATGGCATCATACACTGATTGTATATGGCTGGACTTCTGTTTATTTGATCGTTGTGAATTTTGCAGGATGACATACTGCCAAAGCTGATGGCCAGCAGTGGATCTCAGGAGGAACTTTTTAAAAAGGAGATATCAAAGTATGATCATATATGTGAAGAAATTGCCCAAAATATTGAGGCTCAAGAGCACTTATTGCTTCAAATCCAGGTATATGCTGCTTTCCTGGTCTGGTATTGCTGTACGGCCAACGGTCAAACTTTCAGTGTTTAATCTATGTCTGTACTCCAATAGATTTCTGAGTGTGTTGCACTTATGCTTCTTAGAGGCATAACCATCAGATTGACTTTAACTAGTATCTTAGGCCCTGTTTGGAAAGAAAGTTAAGATAACTTTGGTCATCTGACTTGTACTTGCAACTTAAAGTTATCTCCAAAGTTGAGAAAAAGAAGTGGAGTTTAGATGACTGCAGTCATCTCAACTTTTGGGGTGAGATAACTCCAGTTAGCTTAATTCCAGAATGAGTCCCAAATAGGTCAAAGTTAGGATAAGTACAGTTTTGTAAAGTTATGTGAGATAACTCCAACTATCCTGACTTTACTTTGTTCCCAGACATAGCCTTTAACCTATGTAGCACGGGTATGGGTACGGGTACGGGTACGGGAAAGCGGTTACGTGATTTCTCAAAAACTTGGGATATGGGTGCAATTTTAGGTAGGTCGAATATAAACTATAATATATTTATTAAATATTATGTTAAAAAAATACAAAATTCAAAAATATTCTAATAACTAGAAAAATGTCAAATTTGTGAATTGGTACATTCTAAAAAATTGACTTATTAACATAATAATGAGCAACTCAATAGTGAATAGCATTACTAAAATCAACACATCAAAAATATGTCATTCATATGACAAGTTCAAAGTTCACACCCAATTACAAAATCAAGCATCTCTAAGCAGTAGTAAGTACTAAGTAGTAACTAGTAACTACAATATCCAAGTCATAACAAAAACTTAAACTTCCAAGTCACATACAACCAAAATATCATTGGTTCACTACAAATATTATCATGGGACTTCTGTATCTTGAGCATCTTCATCATCCATATCCAAGTCAACATCATCTGTAAAAACCACACTTTCCTTACTCCAGCTCATCCAATGAAAGGCTAGCCTCCACAAGCCCTCCAACATCTTCAAATGAATCAAATGAATCTCCACCTATATTGGGGTGATCTTCTTGATAGAAGGCAATGATTTCTATGTACATACACTAAGTCTTCCGCTCGTTGTGGGGTCGGCTTGTTCCTTTTCACAGAAAGCATAAAAGAGTAAGTGCTCCAATTTCTCACGACAGTGAAGAAGAAGGTTGCATAAGGAGTTTCATAGCTACGGTTTGAAGTATAGGACCAAGTGGTCCATGAATGGACCACCAATCATGAGCATCGAACACACCTCGATCAAAAAATAGAAATGACATCATTGAATGTCCCCGCTTTTGCTAAGAAGTGGGCATACTCCACATTAACACTCGAGCTACGAAGCACGAATACTCTCATGGGATGTGTATCTCGTACCGGATTTGTATCCGGTGGGTTACTCACCGGATACGAACTGGATACGTATCCCAACAATCTATATAATAAAACACAAAGAAAGCTATCAAGTGGATCTTCTTCAATCCCACCAAAATCAAAGGCCCAGATCTAACCTCACAAAACACACCCCCCCCACAAAGTTTCCCCCCAAAACTCAAATTCAAATCCCCCCAAAACAATTCCTTTATTTATTTAATTATTTCTCTCTCTCTCTCTCTCTCTCTCTCTATATATATATATATATATATATATATATATATATATATATATGTGGAAACATGGACTTTTATTTACAACTAATTATTGTCATACTGTAATACCCCGAATTCCAAATAAGACTGAATTCGAGATTTCACAGGATCTTTACACTTCACTTTGTACAATTTTATAAGGATTTTTTTTTTTTAATAATACATCAGAGTTCTTTTACATTTTGTACACATCAAAAGACAAAATAAATTACAATGAAACATTTACATCTTTAAACAAAACAACATCAGCATATCCACTTTATAACTTCATGAACATCCATTACCTGCATGCAAGACTGTGGGCACGTCAGTTGATTACAACCAATGAAATGTTATACACGACTATCCTCTCTATGCCGGGAATAGTATAACGATCTCCGTACTTTAACAAACTACAAACTTGAATGAAATAAAGTGTAGAAATGTGACTACTCTAAACATATAAGTGTATACCATGCCTTAATGCCTAATGCAGATATTTTATACTACGATGACACTAATGCACATTTGTTCGGATTCTATGCATCTCATACTACATAGGTCCGAGGGCAAGCGCCTATGTACTCCACAATAGAAGGGTTCGATCCCTCGCCATGTAAGCTACCCAGTAATAAGACAAGGTTTAGATTATTCCACGAATATGGATTTCAGCCTCGGAGTCCACCGCCGACTGTTATAACAGATCCCTCATCATGCGAATCATCACGCAAGTGCCCATTTAGCCCCGGTATACGTATATACATTGGAGTACGACAAACTATCCGCCTGACTATTCATGATCTCGGAATCCACCACCGACCAATCATTATAATCCCGGATTTCAAAATATAAAGGTCCGCCTCCCACGGAGCAACCACAGTCCCGGAATCCACCGCTGACTTGGTCTATAGTCCCGGAATCTACCGCTGACTATATAGAGCGCTCCACTTACGTTTGCCCAGATTTACTACATCTTCACTTATGTGCCTAATTCTTAAGTCCAAGACATGAATAAATCATTTCACCTAGAATTAGTTCCACCTACCGGGCTTAATCACAAAATATCGAGATAGCTCTACGGCCATATCTCAAAATATATCTCAATTCTTTTAATTCAATAGAGTCGGTACCCGAGGTTTTACTAACTGTAAATCTCATCTTTTCATGTACAAGAAACATGGGTATTCATACCCTTCAATAAACATGTTTTAAACTTAGATATTCTCAACTTCAATTCATTTCACAACTTAATCAATGTCTCGTCTTAGTACGAATCAATGTCTCATTTTTTGTACTATTCATGATTTACTTTTCCACTCTTAATTTTTTCCAGTCAATGATTCCACTCATGCATTCATCTAATTCATTATCAATTTGAGTACATATAGAAATCTAGAGTTTCTTATTCCACATAAATACAAAATCTCAACAAGAGATCTAATTCTCACATCAAAATCCTTACTTTTCTTCTAAAGATAAGAATCATGTTCTTAAAAATAATTAACTTGAGAACAAAATCTCATTCTATCTCAAATGTCTCTTTTACTTCTCAAATATACATAGAAAATCTTTAAAGCTATTTTAATAAATTCTCCATCACATTTTACAAATACTAGAATTTTCCCCCAATTTTTAAAAATGCATTAGGACTCATTAAATTTATTAAAACACTTAAATAAAACAAATGTGGCTTATGGGTTTCGAACCCCTGACCAACAAAGCCAGTGCCCAATCAACCAGCGCCAACCATAAAGTCCATATGGACTTGTTGTTTAATTTACTCATTGAAATCCTCTTATATCAAGGTCTCGGATTTGAATAGTTCAAAAAAAGTAACATAGGAAAAATGTTTGGGAATAACAGGGTTCGAACTCAACCCGACCAGGAAGCCTGCGCAACGCCACACCAACTGGCCAAGAGCGCCCAACGACATAGAGGCATCCCGATGGCTTTTGTTCTATCTTTATGTTATTTCATTATTTTTACAAAAAAAAACTCGATTCCTCAAATTTGATCAAACCTTTTATTTGACTGAAATAAATTTATATAAACTGAGATTACTTTATAACAGTACTGATTGATAAATCATATTTTTTGCAAAATAAAACAAACTTTTCAAAGTTGTTTTTCTTATTACCAAACACAAACTTGCATTAATTCTTTCTAGTCAAAGATCGCATATTATATTTTTATAACGATCCAATGAGTTCCATAACATCAATTTTACCTTACAAAACTCTATTTGCTTATCAAAAGGAGTATTCTCAACATTTTCATATAATTTACTATTTCTTCATGCATATTAGTTCATGACAAAACTAATCAATCATTTCTTTTCTAATTAACATGATATAAATTAATTTACTTAACATAGCACATCTCACTACTATTCATGTTACATACAAATCAAAATTTCTCATTTGTTATTACTAGCATGCATTGTTCTATATAACTAGAAAGTAAGAGAACACCCACTTTTTTGAAGTTTGAACAATGAAAAGATAGGACACCTCTTCTAGCTCCAAAGCAACTCCTAGATCTTCTCCTCCTAGCAAGAGTCTCCAAGCACAAGAACACGCTACTTCTCTTTTTTTTTCTTTCTCTTGATTTGTTTTGGTGTGTGAAAAGAGAAGAGGGGTGTATTTATAGGTCTAGGTTAGGGTCTCATTTGCATAAATCTCCACCTAATAACTCCCCATATTTATTCTTTCATCTCTTCACTTTCCTAACCCCTCCCTCAAGCTCTACAAATGCTATAACTCCCAAACTCCCAACCTTTCCTCTCCCCACTTCTACAAAAACCTAACTCACATTCACTCTCTTTTTCCCCATGCCAAAACCGGCCTCCCCTCCTAGTTCAACCGGCCAACAACAAATGTGCACATGCACATGCACACACAAATTAAATACAATTTGTATAGTTCTAATTGTGTACTAAAATTTGTAACTTGCCATGTATTAGTGCATGCTTAACTTAAATTAGGTTTTTATTAATGGGCTTATCCCATGGGCTTTCATTTTAATTTACTAACTTAATTATTTTAGTGGGCTCTTCTTTTAATTAATCTAATGAGCTAGATTTTAACTTTAGGTCCATAGGTCAAAAGAAGGCTCAATTAAACTAATGTATGCTAAGAAACATATAATGGGAGTATTAAAATGAGAATACAAATTTGCACGTGCATAATACGTGTAAAAATTGAAAAATGTATTTTAATCAAAATAGGGAAAAATGGATTTCCGTTTATAAAAATAGATTTGAGTACCAAAGATAAATAATTTAAGCACATAAAAAACTGTTACACGTAGCGGTGAAAATACATAATCGATACGTTCATCAAAACACGTAAAAAGCACATAAAAATATCAAGATTGAAATATATATTCGAGTTGACTCAAAATAGGATAAAATCAATACGGGAAATGCATAAATAGTCGGAAATCAAAATATGTAGTGAAAACACGTTACAAAATACACGTGCGTAACACACAAGGGCAAAATTACCATTTCCAATTTTGCAGGTTGTTACACATACTATTCAAACTTGAGCTAAATAATTGTTGATTTACTGTTTACAAGGTTTTTCATATGCTGTATCGTTCTGAAGACGTGCCGTAGGCACGTGCCTACGGACAAATCTAGTTATTTAAAAAGAAAGAAAAAAGATCAGATACTTTGGAAATACTCTTGGATACGTCGGGATACTCTTGGTTACTGTTTGGATATGCAGAGGAGAATAGTAGAATATATATATATATATATATATATATATATATATATATATATTCTACTATTCTCTTCGTTTTCTCCTTTCAAATCCTGATTTCATTTGATTAAAAGACATCGAAAAAATGATAGATGTAGGATGTAGTTCTTGTTATCATTTTGGTTGATTGACTACTTGCTATTATTATACAAGTCGCTGCATCTTTGTTCGCTTTAGTATTTGAGTGTTAGATTTCTTTAAGATGATAGATAGACCGTATGATGTATTGAAAGATCTTGGTTGGTTCATTGTTATGACTTATTAAGTTTTAATAGATGTAGTTATGATATTGATTTTATCGAATAGGTTTAAGACTAACCCACTTTTCTTTGAACATTTTGATCGTGTGTTCGTGTAATATTGATATTGGTGTTGTTGGAAACTTGGAATGATCCATTAGTATGTTTTGTTTGACATTGGTTTATATTAATTTTAATTACCATGTTCATGTTTCTTATTTTTTCATATTCATATTGAATTGAATATTTTAGTTTACTATTTATAAATCTATAATATTATTTTTTAATTATTTTAATTTAACGTATCATAACGTGCCGGTATTCTAGTTTTTGAGAAATTGGCTTATCCGCTTAACGGATGTGTACCGTACCGGATACACGTACCTGTATACGTGCTTCATAGCTCTCGAGCGATCGCCGCATCGGGAAAGAGTTTCTTGAGCCACCTTCTTGAGACACTTCGTAACTCTATTTGGATCATCAAGAAGCCATTTGCTATAATACCTTCAATAGAAAAAAAATGCTTAATGAAACGTTAAATCTTCCAATTTTTAAGGTAGTTTATGAAACTAAATTTTACCTTGGATTCAAGGCATGTGCCGAACAATGAAGTGGAGTGTTGTTTTTAGTCCATCGATCAACAAGAATTTTATGCACCACATCATAAAAGCTAGATGTCTCATCAACTTACTATTCTTCATGCCTGTAAATTGCCACCTTCACTTTCTCAATCATTGCATCCCACTTATCATGAACTAAATGATGACAAGGTCAATCCGTGTCACTCTCGAAGCATGTCACACATGGGAGATGCAAAGGAAAGTTGTACTCAACAAATTTCCACCATTCTTCATTCATCACCTTCTCTCTCATAAACTTTTCTCTTCCCACATCATTGCCATAACAAGCTCATTTGTCACTAGTCATCATGGATACAAGACCTTGCTTCAAGAGTTTAAATTGTTTGAGCATGACAATCACACTAGTAAAGCGAGTCTCTGCTACCGAAAGCAATTTCAAGGGAACAAACACATTGTAAATGACTAACCTTATTAAAAGATTCAATATGAAATTTTTAGTTTGCACCGCATTCCCCATTATGTCCAATATCCGCGAACCTTCATCATATACTATTTGATAGAATTCCACATTCTTTGCGGCACAAATATTCTTCAATGCAAAGTTGAGAGTGTGCACCACACAAAGAGGCAAAAAACTAGTAAGGAATTGAGCTTCAATAAGTTGTCCCGTCGCATCGCAAGTTGCCGCAATATCCGTAATAACTTAGATAGTTTTTTCCCCAACCTCGTTAATGGCCTTTTTCAACAAATTAGCAATGAAAAATTTTTATCCTTGATTTCTCCCGAACAATCTACCGCCTTGAGAAACATAGACCCTTCTTCTGTGACCGCTATTAAATTGATAAGATGCCTTCTTTGTGAGTCACTCCATCCATGACTAACAACGCTCACGCCCTTATCCTTCCACGTGTCTCTAATAGGTTGCAACAACCTCTTAACATTAGCCATTTCTTTGTAATAGAGTTGTCCTCAACATGTTGTACGCAGGTGGAATATAACCCACAAGTGGATTGTTGGCGGCAAAAGTGTAAGAACTCATTCCTTGCTTAGTTAAATGACAACCCTCCCGTATAAAACATTCTCCCAACCTCATGCATTTGATCTCGAGTCATTTAACTTAAAGGCCTTTTGGATTGCACTACTTGAACTACTACTTGTATCTGTCTTTCTTCTCTTCAAATCGTAGCTTCTAGCAACAAACATGCTAGCGGTACTCACCGAGCCACTAGAAGATGATGGTGGCAATGACACTCTTTGGAGCATTTTGAGTCATTTTCACCCTCGCCTGTTTGCCCGCATTTTGCAATCCTACAAGCTCGTTCATCTTCACTTTAGTGCATCTGTAGACACCATGTTCTTGTATCTTTAACAAGTGGCCTCTAATATTGTGTATGAGCTACTATAATTCTTCTTACAAAAGTTGTATTCTCACTCCACATTTCCACCCCCACCTGGATCTTTTCCAAACTTGGTGACATATTTCCATAGAGGGTTGTTTGGATCTTCGTGTAACACCCCGTATTGTACGATACTTGAATATATATGTATGTAGGTATATTGTCCGTATGCGGGCGCATGATTACAGTATTTTGGGTCGATTTTGCTATCATGGTTTGTGGTTAGGGTTACGGGACGGTTCATGGGAGGATTGCATTCTAAAAGATGCACGAGAACGAGGAGGACCGATACCAGTATAAACATTAGTTTTCGGTACGACGCCTATGCAAATATAACATCGTATGTTACTACGATGGATATACATTGCGTACGCTCGATAAACCTCTCGTCTCGCACTCGAAAGGACCCATTTAAACTAAAAGTGGGCAGCCAACACATCAACCACAAAACCATGGGCTAAGCCATGGTTTTGCTACAAAACAACCTACCACCCCACACACCCCTACCCTGGGATCCGGCCCCTACATCCCCCCTCTCTTCTCCTTCATTTCTCCGCTCCATTCCACCTCCTTTGCTCTGAAAAATTCAGAACTCAACTAAGGAAAAAAATAGAGAAGGAGAGAAAGAAGAGAGTGAAGGAGGACTCAAGGAAAGATTTTCAAGGGAAGAAAGCTCAAGGAGATCCATTCCTCTACGGCAACCAAGGGTGGGGAGTTTCTCTAAATCTTCTTTTATGTCTCTTAATTGATTTTCTTGCATGCATGTATGGTAGGATGTGCTAGGATGAACATCTAAGAGCTTGAAAGATGAAATCAGAACTGAAACTAGAAAATTGGTTCAGAATGCTATTTTGTTGATTTTTCCGAGAGCAAACTACAAAGAATTAGACCATGAAATTTTCAAGGATTGTTCCTATATGTGTAGATAGTGCATGATTTATTTCGGATTTTTCTGAGGTCATTTGATATTTTAATTAAATCGAATGGTAGAACTGTGTCGTAAGGCAGAATCAACAATTGGTTAACAGAATGACTGATGTTGTTGGAATTTTCCTAATTTATTGGAGCATGTTCTTGATCTGAAATTTTTACCCTATATTCCTGCATGCATCTAGATTCTATACAAAAATCAGGAAAATGTTTGGATGAATATATAGGCTCGATAAAAATTGTCCTTTAATCAGTAACTGAAGCTGAACCGAAGAACATGATGACTTTCTGTGCTAAATTGAAATAGAGAGAACTCACTGAATACTTGGAGTTTTGACATGAGATCTTTTGCATATTGTTTAGTATGATCTCTAGTTTCATCACCATAAATTGTGTCTTTTGGATGAGTACGGAATTTAATATGATTTTATGAGTATGCACTGTGCTGGTTTCAGCCAGTTTGGATATCCTGTAGAGATTGGACAGTTGAGGCTCATTAAGAGCACATTTTGGGAACCTGATTCATTAGAGAGTTGTAGTAGACATCTAGATCTTTCCAACAAGACCAATTTTAGGCAATTCCAGTAAAGGGTTGGTTTACTGTGATTTTTGTAATACTGGACAGAGACCTAGAGTGGATTTGAGTGCTCTGATTTAGAGAGACCTAGTGTGTGACTTGGTGCATTGGTGAGAGATGTGTGTTAGGGTGATTTATTGGTATAATTTGGACTCATGACCAACTAGAGAGTTGTTGAGGACACCCACACCTTCCAATAGAACTTGGGTTTGTGACGTTCTGATGAACGAGTAGTATTTTGTGTTACCGGTAAGGTGCAGCCCGTGTATAGGAAGCACGCAGGCTGAGGCTTGAGAGGCTATTTTGGGGATCAAGATGATTGAATTTAAGTTCATGATCAACTAGGAAGTTGTAGCCTAGGATCTTACCCTTCCGGATTGGGCTCGTACACTCCAATCGGAGTTGTATCGAGAGAGTTATGAACATTTTAAGATTCGGACAGAAACCCCGTAGGTCGCTTAGTCTTGGTTTTGACTAAGTATTGTGAGAACATTTCTCGTGTGAACTATCATAGTTGATGACTCTTGTCTAGGGATGGTTGATATCTGTTATTGAGGTTGTTGACTCCCAGAGTAGGATGTGTCACTCGAGTTAGTCACTAGGGTAAGGGATACCCTGTACCTGTCAACCCTACATTATAAACTTCCACCGAAGCGTAGGACATCCGAGCCGTGCCATTATTATAAGTTCACAAGGGTGAACATACATTCACAGCCGGGGCAGTGGCGAATGTAGGCTGTAATGCTGGACAATTCCAAGCCGGGGAAGTGGCGAACCGGACGGGTATCGCCAGGGCCAGAGGTTGATAGGAAAGTGTGGAGGCAATTTCATCTTTACCCAAAATGATTAGAGTAAGGCTGGGGTTAGAATGACATATTACGGGGTTGGGGAAATTGCATTAGTCCTAGCAGATCATAGTCGGTGTTGTACCTTCCAGTCGTAGGGATACGTTTCAGCACTCATGAGTGAGTCCTCGGCTTATATCTCGATCTGTTAATTTCCAAAGCTTGCCGTAGTAAGATACGGGAGGCTAGGAGGATTTGACCTCCCGAGGCGCTCACGTTCCTATGCGCCGGGATTTTGTGTTTTGGTATATATTTAAGTTCATAGCCTGATCAGGGGTGAACACGCATGC
Source organism: Hemerocallis citrina (assembly GCA_017893485.1). Lineage (NCBI taxonomy): Eukaryota > Viridiplantae > Streptophyta > Magnoliopsida > Asparagales > Asphodelaceae > Hemerocallis > Hemerocallis citrina. The sequence goes on from CM030362.1 coordinate 128,195,073, forward strand.
CGCATGCGTCAGTCCATAGGGGTGGACATGGGAATCATATGGTCGGGCGACCGGATTCAACACAGCTTTCTGAGGAGGTCCGTACGCGGGTACGAAGTGGCAGCTACGACCACCACTTAGGCACTACAGTGGCAGAACTAAACCGACCAGCTGCAACCTCCTTGGGCGACGGACAATCTATTGGGAACTAGATGAGTACAAGGGCAGGATGCATGACAAGGGATTGAACCCTACAATCAGGAGAGACGAACTCCTTGGAAAGTATGTAGTATGGGATGCATACGTTTCCATCGAAGTTGATTTTGGAAAAGTATGTAGTATGGGATGCATACGTTCCCAACTGAATTGCATTAGAGTAGGTGCATCGGGTGCATTCTTATTTCGCGCATTAGATTAGGCTATGCTTGGGTCTGGAACGCATGTAGTATGGGATGCATGCGGATCCAGATTCCCAAATCTTGCTTGCTTTAGAATAGGCTTGTGATTGGTGCATTTCATTGTTAGATCATGACATACACGAGCACTACATAATTTAGGATGCACGTTTCCTTTTCCATTCAAGATGGTTTGTGATTGCCAGTTTGGATGATCGCTGTTATTATCAGTATTGCGTCAGTCAAAGTACTGATGTTCCCCACCTTTTAGGTACCGGTTCTACCTTTCAAGCAGGTACAAAGATATCAGAGTCGCGCAGCAAAAGACTCAAGTCGTGGAGCAAGCCTTAGGGAAGCAGATTGACCGTTCAGCGGAGCTTCGGCAGTGAGCTGTCGACTGCCAGTCCGAGAGGAAGTTGTTAACTTTATACAAAGGAGTGATGTATGTTTGTAATAAGATGTACTGAGTTTATGTAATTTGTATTCTTGTCAAGAACAAGACATTGGTTGTAATCAATGATGTAATGACTTATTTGGCAATAAAAATTTTTAAAATTTCCGTGTTATTACTGTGTTGAGATGCATTTGAAGGCAAAGATTCTTGTGAGTATCACGGATGTCCGGTAACGGGGATCCGGGGCGCTACAGAAGTGGTATCAGAGCTGATTTAAAATTGCAGGCTAACACAGTAGGAAATTTGATTTAAAATGCCAAATAGCTGGGTCCAGTTTGGATTGTAGGAAGGTCAAAATCATGATTGTTCACTTTCCTGCTTATGTGGTGATCTTCCTTACATCCCGAACTAACCCTGTGTGTTTTCTTTCTTTGAAGGGTGTCCAGAAGAATCAGAAACAACCGCCGTGGAATGGCTGAGGGCGAAGGTAGTAGGACCAACGGCACAAACTTCAATGTTGAAGCAGAGTTTACCCGCGTATTCAGATTATGGGAGCATTTGTGGAAGCCAGCAGAAACCCAGCGCTGCCACAAGGAACACTAGGAGTCGCTGAAGGATCCTCAATTAAAAAGGAAAAAAAGGCAAACTGAAGCAATAGTGATGTAAACTTAACCCTAATTAGAGAATTTCCAAGAATATTAAAAGATTAAAGTTTACCAACACGTGATGGAGATTAAGTCAGAAATTAAACTATTAATCGGTTTGATGGATTTTCAAGATATGAGATAAGTTTAACAAGCCCAATTAAAAGTTCACGCCTAATAATCAATAATTACACCTAAGTGTGATTAGCAAGTAGAATATTCAATAATGATTCGTACTCTAATTAGCAAGTAGAAGTACACACTCTCAATATTCGTGGACGACAGATTAATCAAATAATATTCTAGAGACGATAGATGATATCACAAATAAATGAGAATGGAAAGAAGTACCGGGTTCGTAGATAGTGTTACGATGCTGCTGGATTAGAATCTGGATTCTACCGAAACACCAAACACCAATATCTACCAATCAAAGAATCAGATCCGATAGTCAATGCTGTGCTTCGGCGACAGGAAGTCGGAGGCGATGGGTTCTCGGGTGGGGGCAGCGATGGTTTGAGTCGGTGGTGGCACAGGTGGTGCCTTCGATGGTGGCACCGGGGTGCGACAGTGGGTGGCTGCGGAGATGGAGCACATGCTGTGAAGGAGAGGGCGCGAACGGGGCGATGAGGAGGAATGCAGGAGTTGGGGGAGTCGAGGCTGGGGATGAGCGAGGGTGAAGAAGTCGGGCGGTGGTGTTGACTGGAGGGCGACAGCGAGGAGGTTGGTGGTGGTGGGCAGCGAGGAGAGGCGTCGGATGCTGGAGGAGATGGGGGTCGGGGTGACGGCGATGTGAAGCAGGGATGGGGGCGGCGGGAGATAGAGGTGGTGGTCGACGGGGTTTCAGGGTGAGGGAAAGATGAGTTCAGGGCAGTGGGGAAGAAGATGACGAAGATGAGAGGGGATTAGGAGCAGGGTAGGGTTTTTATTAATTGGGGTTATGATTTTGGTTTTTTTATATAAAAGATTTGGGAATTTGGGGTATAGTTTAGAGCTTCTCAGAAATCCTAAAATTTATTAGGATTTCTCACAAACCCTAATAATTCTCTCAATTGTGTCACAAAATGAGGGATGAAGAGCAATAACTCTTAACACAATAATTTTTTAAATCAAGATTAACCTATTTTCTCATTATTCTCAAGGCCTATATATAGGCTCAAAACAAATCCAAAACAAATCTTCAACAAATCTAAAATAAATCTCTCAAATCTAAAACAAATCTCTCAAATAAACTACATATGACTAAATATCAAAATAAAAATAAAACAATTTTGATGTCCTTTTCGGGCGAGAGAGGGCTTGACCTAGTCGAGTCAAAACCATTGATCCTGTCATGGTGCTCCAAAAGATCTGGATCCAAGCGCGGGAGCTCCTCACGATCACTCCAAGTGTCATCCGACATCGGCTTATTCTTTCACCTCACCAAATACCTATGAATACCACCATCTCTGATGGAGATCATCTTATCATCAAAAATATTATCCAATTTGTATGTCGGTGGGTAAGTAGTATCATGTAAAGGGAGAAATGTGGAAATCTCATCATTAGGCTGCAGGGTAGGCTTCTATAAGAAAATTTCTAGGGTTAAATTTTGGGCCTTCATAGAGTATTAGATCATCAATATTGAAAGTCTTACTTATGCCAAAACCTTCAGGAAGGTCAACGATATAGACATTATTATTGATTTTTTGCAGATTTTTAAATGGGTCTGCAACAGGCATGTTCAATTTCTTAACGAATCCAGCTGGAAATCGTTTCGGACGAATCCGAACCATCACTTCGTCACCAACATCTAGAGTTTTAAATTTGCTTTTAGTATCTGCTATTAACTTGTAGTTAAAATTATTCTCATTAATTTTCTTGGAAATTTTTCTATGCAAGTCATGAATGTGATGCAATTTTGGATGTAGACTCTGAGACGTTATGATGTTCTAACACGGATAAAATCTATGGGCCACAAGTTATTTGGGAAGGAAGACTCGGGTACTTTCAACGAAGGTGATTAGATCGACCGAATACAGTTGAGAGGCTGGTCATCCTCTTCTTCACCGAAGTCATCACCGACATGAGGTTCATAGGCAAACTCATTGTCGAGCTCATCAGCAGTGACAGCGGTACATTCTACAATGTTGATCTTACTGGGGCCGAGACAGTTGTCAGCAACATGACCGTATCCCTTATATTTATAGGATTTAGTGAGAGGATCTGATGTAAAACCAATCCTAAAATAGAGAATTTCCAAGAATCTTAATGGGTTAATTTTACCAACATGAAAGTGCGGATCTAAGTTGGAAATTTTAACAGTTAACAGGATTGATGGATTTTCAAGAATTGAAATAAGTATAACAGTCCCAATTAATAATTCAAGATACAATCAATAATTAGATCCCACGTGTTTTAGCAAGTAATAAGTTCAATACTGATTCATACTCTACTCTAGCATGTGGAACACTCAATCTCAATTATTTTTGTGGACGACAGGCAAATCAGATAATATACTAGATGATAAGGCAGTAGAACACAAATATTAATAATGGAAAGAGTATACCGAATGTGAAGAAAACCAACGTAGATTCGGAGTTGGGCAGCGACTAAGATCACAACAATCACGATGAATAAAGGCAGCAACACGTCAAGAGTAATGGCAGCAATCAGTTTCAAGGGGAAGAGCAGCACTCGACAGTGGCGGGGTACCACGGGATCTGGTCGACGGCGGCGCGGCGTCAGGTGGAGGACGGCGCGACGGTGAACAGGGGCGTCGACGCAAGGTGTGGTGGTCGTCGGTTGAACAGGAGGAGCAAGAGGGATTGGTGGGTTCTGTGGTAATGGCGGTAGGGGAGAAGGAGGGCCGGGGTGTGCGAGGATGAGGGGAAGAGGTAGCGGGAGAGCGGTGAGAAGGGGGTTCGGGTTCGGCTGTAGATGAAGATGGAGAAGGAGGTGACGAAGGGTGGCGACGTGAACGGGAGGTGGGGAATAGGGGCTGAGGATTTGTGGGGGTGGAAACAGTGGGGATGGGTTCTTGATCGGGATTGAGAGGAAGAAGAGATAAGAAAAGGGGCGGCGGCTGTTAGGGAAAAGGAGCAGTGGATTAGGTTTTGTATTAGGGGTTTGGGAAATTGGGGTTAGGGATTTGTATTTGGGGAATTTTAATTTGGGGATAGATTTTAGAATTAATCACTAACTCTAAAATTGATTAGGTTTTATCACAAACCCTAATTTTAGATCTCAGTTGTATCACACAAAGGAGAAGGAGGAAGAGCAAAAACTCAACACAGATTTTAAAAAAAAATCAAGAATATATATCTTCTCATTCATCTCAAGGCCTTTAAATAGGCTCAAATACATCTTGAAACACAGCTCCATGATATTCTCAAAATCTAAAAAATACAAAAAGATTACATATGGCTATAATTGCCAGAAACAAAAATGATAATAAAATAAAAATCCTAAACTAAATAAAGCAGCTGATGAAGACGATGCCTGCGCTGATAGAAACGCCCAAATCGTCTTGAACCGATGTCCTCATCAGGATCAATCTTAGAGTTGTCTTTTTCAGTGTTCTTACCTGTGTTGTCATTTCTAAGTGAATAGGGATTTGAAGTAGGCTTGCTTGAGTAAGACTTGTTGGGGTGTTAAGAAGAGGGGGGCTCAGGTCTAGAGGGCTCAATAGAGGTCATTCTAGAGGAATGATCTCTCGAATCACTAGACTTGTAGGTGAAACTTGTTGTAAGGGAATCCATATCGAGGACAATGGCATAGGCTGCTGCCAATGAATCCATATTTCTATGAATTAGCTCGTTCCTTAGATCGACTCGTAATCCAACTATGAACCTAGAGAGAGTTTGTTCTTCACTCTCTTTACCTATGGCATTGCACCGAATAAGGAAGTTGTCAAATTTATCAACAATTTTGGGTGGATTTGCTTCTTTGATGGAGTTGGTTCCATGAATCTAGCAATCGGGTGTGAAACGATAACGATACCTATCTCTCAGTGAGCTTCTCTTTCATGCCTTTCCAATTGGATATGGGTGTCAGACCTCGGTCTTTATGGGCATGTTCAAGATTGGTCCAATATTGTTGAGCATTACCAGTCAATTTTATAGTGGTAAATTTAACCTTTAGGACACTCATGTCAAACCACACGAAGTAGTGGTCCATGGCACGGATCCAATCGAGATAAACTTGGGGTTCCATACGGTCTTCAAAGTAGGGAACATCAGCCTTAACATTATTTTTGTATTGTTCGTCAGGGTCACGATCTTGACGTCGGTTGTCACGATCATTCCCTTGAGGGATTTGACGATGAAGCTCAGGGACAACATTTTGATTCAATTCCACTTTCTCAAGGCTCTGATTGATATTGGCAAGAGTTGCTTGAATGACAGCGAGGATAGTGGAAATATCAGAGTTGTCCATCTCAGTTCGAGGAGGGGCTCGCGGAATTCTAGGATTTCTGATGGGGTGGTTTAGGAGGGACAAGAAAAGCTCTTTGGGATTTGCGATAGTGCTCTGAAGATGCATTCACCAACGGTGGAGAACTAGGGGTCGTGGTGACGTGTTTGCTGAAATTTTGGGAAACGTGTTCAAAATGCACTTAAGTTTTTTTTATTTAAAATCTGAAATAATCTAAAAAAAGAAAGAAAAATAAAAGACTCTAAAACGATCCTAAATGAATGCAAAAAAAATATATGCCTAAATGATGCGAACTAGGGTTTTAAGAACCTTCGCTCTGATACCAAAATGATGTAAATTTAACCCTAAGTAGAGAGTTTTCAAGAATATTAAAAGATTAAGTTTACCAACATGTGATGCAGATTAAGTTAGAAATTAAACTATTAATCGGTTTGATGGATTTTCAAGATATGAGATAAGTTTAACAAGTCCAATTAAAAGTTCACGCCTAATAATCAACAATTACACCTAAGCGTGATTAGCAAGTAAGATATTCAATAACGATTCGTACTCTAATTAGCAAGTAGAAGCACACATTCTCAATATTTATGGACTACAAATAAATCAAATAATATTCTAGAGACGATAGATGATATCACAAATAAATGAGAATGGAAAGAAGTTACCAGGTTAGTAGACAGTGTGTGTATATATATATATACATACATATATATATATATATATACATATATATATATATATATATATATATAAACATGTGTGTGTGTGTGTGTGTGTGTGTGTGTGTGTGTGTGTATACACACACACACATATTTATATATATATATGTATATATATATATATATATATATGTATGTATATATATATATATATACATATATATAAGTGTGTGTGTGTGTGTATACACACACACACACATATACACACACACACACACATATTTATATATATATATGTATATATATATATATAAGTGTGTGTGTGTGTGTATAATATATATATACATACATATATATATATGTATATACATACATATATATATACATACATATATATATATGTATGTATATATATATGTATGTATATATATATATATATATATACATATATATATATGTATGTATATATATATGTATATATATATATACATATATATATACATACAATATCTACCAAAATGTACCAATGAAAGAATCAGATCCGACTGTTATTGTTGTGCTTCGGCGACAGGAAGTCGGAGGCGATGGGTTCTCGGGTGGGGGCAGCGATGGTTCGAGTCGGTGGTGGCGAAGGTGGTGCCTTCGATGGTGGCGCTGGGGTCCGACAGTGGGCGGCTGCGGAGATGGAGCACAGGCGGTGAAGGAGAGGGCCAGGACGGGGCGACGAAAAGGAATGCGAGAGTTGGGGGAGTCGAGGCTGGGGATGAGCGAGGGTGAAGAAGTCGGGCGGCGGTGCTGACTGGAGGGCGACAACGAGGAGGTTGGTGGTGGTGGGCGGCGAGGAGAGGCGTCGGGTGCTGGAGGAGATAGGGGTCGGGGTGACGGCGATGTGAAGCCGAGATGGGGACGGGGTTTCGGGGTGCGGGAAAGATGAGTTCGGGGCAGTGGGGAAGAAGATGACGGAGATGAGAGGGGAATAGGAGCAGGGTAGGGTTTTAATTAATTAGGGTTATGATTTTTTTTTTATGTATAAAAGATTTAGGGATTTAGGGTATAGTTTAGAGGTTCTCACAAACCCTAAACTTTATTAGGATTTCTGACAGAGCCTAATAATTCTCTCAATTGTCTTACACAAAAAGAGGGATGAAGAGCAATAACTCACTCAACACAATAATTTTTTTAATCAAGAATATCATATTTTCTCATTATTCTCAAGGGCTATATATAGGCTCAAAACAAATCCAAAACAAATCTAAAACATGTCTCAAATCTAAAATAAATCTTTCAAATGAACTACATATGGCTAAATCTTAAAATAAAAATAAAACAGATTTGATGTTCTCATCAAATAGCATCAAGTAACAATACCACTACAACATGATAGAGAAAATTTTACTAACTTTTTACCGTCTTATATGGTAATACTTAATAGAACCAAACATTAAATTTGATTGTATACAACTCAATCTACTTGCAACTTATATGTGATTCAGTATACTAACTTAATCCGGTACATAAGCGGCATAAATTGAAACAACAGCAGCACATATAAAAATATAAAATCAATTGGATATCATCATATTATAAAAATATAAAATCAACATATATGTTCTTGATCTCTCTTTTCCTTTCTCTGAAATTAATTTGCTTACTTTTTTGTCTAAATTAAATAGCTACCTTCTTGTAAATGTGTCAATCTAATCTTTATTTGGATTTTTTGAGTTAAATCACACAGTCGAAGAGCAAGATTAGTGAGATCGAGAGAAAAAGATAAAGAAAAGGTTGAGATGAGATAGAGTGAGAGTATCTGGAAGTTGTGGAGAAAGGGAAGTGGTTGCGGAGGAAGAGAAGAAGCCTTGGAGGAGGGGAGAAGAAGGTTGCGGAGGCGGAGTTGCAGACGCGAAGTGTTGAAGGCGTCAAATTAAGAAATCGCAAGAAAAGAGAAACCGTACTTCATCTTTTCTAGATTTTGAGCATCAGGGATCATATGAGATATTTTGGATGTATAAGGTTTGGATTATTAGGTACCAAATCTTATTGTTTTAGGTATTTAGAATAGTTTTCTTATTGGGTTATTGGATCTCTAACCCAATAAGGCTAAAATTAACTTTGAAAAAATACTTTTTTATTAAACTCCAAAAGAATGCGACATGTGTACTTCTTTTGGGGTTTAATAAAAAAGTATGTTTTTATTAAACTCCAATTTTTTTATTAAACCCCAAAATAAGTACCCACGTCGCACCTGGACTCACCCAATCCGTACCTGATAGTTTATTTAATTCTTTAAATGAATAATAGACATGGGTACGCACCTATTACGTACCCAAGGCATACCCGGGTGTAGCTGCACCCGATACACACGCAGGACTACTACGTAAGCCAAAATAAGTGCCCATGTTTCAGAGGCCTTAACTTTTATGTATTGGTAAAAAGTTTATTTTTAGCTTATAATTGTCATCTATCAAGTGAACCCTACCATTTACAGCCCCCAACAAAGTTCTGCAAGAAAATAAAAAGGAAGGTGGAAAATGTAAAGAGGGACGTCATCTGCATCTCTAGTTATATGTAGTGGGAACCTTCTATTTTGAAAATAAAAAGGAAGGGGGAAAATGTAAAGAGAGATGTGATTTTATGTCGGGCACCTAAGATGGAACCCTTCTTGCCATGTGATTGTTTGTTTATATTATATTTCAGTGGGTGGTGTATTGGCATGGGATGTCATATGTATCGTGTCTGTGTTCGCCCATCTTTTTGTTTGGTTATGTAGCTCATGTTATGTGCGACTGCACCTGGTCTGTGTCAATACGTCCAACCTTAAATTTGGGATAAGGAAAGGAGGGGGGTGAGGGGGGTGGGGGTGGGGGGGTTGAGATATTGCATTTAAAAAGTCAAATGGTATTCTTTATCATGCAATTGTTCCTTGACTTGACAAGAGTGCCATCGACTTGTTACAAAAATGACTCGTCAGATTTTTTTTCCTTCTGACAATGCCCTCTTATTTGATATAGTTAAAAGAAACCTGCTTTGAACTTGCATACAAAGTCTGACTAGTAATACCAGTTTGTCAGTGATGATCAGTAAGAAAGAGGAAAAAAGGGAAAAAAAGAAGAATAATTATTACTAAACCAGAGATTTTTAGGTTGTTCAGCCAAGCCCACATCCACCCCAAGGATCTCCCTCCTTACATATACCATGAACTTTTGCTTAGTTTGAGCCAAGAGAAGCAATACAACCACCTGTTCGACTAAAGCAGTGTTACCTATATCCATGTTTCAGATCCCAAACCTGTAACTAAGAGGCAGCATGCATGTTTCTTTGCCATGGATTATATTGCACCACCAAGTGCTTTTAAATTTTTAGTATGTCATGCCAGTCAGGTAGATAATTGTACCATCTTTCTCTAAAAAGAATTGTTAACTGCAGCTTCTTTCCTTTCTTCTTTTGAGGAATAATTTTCTTCTCGTATGCCTATATGCACAGTTCTATGTTACTGATGTATTGTTTTTTCCATTTCTACAGGCACAAAATGATGAATTTGCTGCTGTCTTTAACTTGGAAGATTATAAAGGTGATCACTCTTTGACACTATTTCACCTCTTCTTGATACAGGATATAAGATCGTTTGCATTATTTTTTGGGCAAAAGCCAAAGTACCCTCCAACGTTTGGCCCGAGTACAAAATGCCCGTACAACATTTGAAAAAGTACAATAAACCCATTTCTCCGTTAACTTAACTCCATCCGTTAAGTTATAATTATTAAATTACTTTTTTATCCTTATCCTTTCATAATCAAATCTCCTCTTTTTTTTTCTTTTTCTTCATTCCTTTTTTTTCAAATCCCGATCGATCTGTCGATTGAATAAATCAGAGTTCTCAGAAACCCTTGCCATGGCCATGAAGCTCTTCATTCTCCTACTTGTGCAGTCGCTTTTTTCTCTGCAATCGATAGTTCTTTCTCTTTCTTCGTCTTTCCTCTCTTTTGTTCTCGTATTCACTTATTTGATGAATTTTTTATTTTGATTTTTTTTTGTTTGATAAATTTAAGCAGAGGATAGGGGATCTGTCGCCTATGTGTGAACTTAAGATTTGCTGTACAACATAATTTGAAAACCATATTTCCCTCTCCCTTGGACCTAAGAAATTCTCCACAAATAAATATAAAAAGTGAAATTAATACCAAAGCAGGATTGCACATGCAGTATCCAGTAATATCCAGTTATTCTATCACCATCTGCTCTTCAGTTTTAAACTATCAGCACAAAGACTGTTAATTCATAGTAGTAATAGAGGACAAGTTATTTTACAATACAATTATATTGGAAACGTATTGATCAAGAAGTGAAATATATTTAACTAGCTATGAGCAGAGGCCAAGTCATTTTACAATTATATTGAAAAAATAACATACATTTAACTAGCTTAATATATTTTGAGGTAGGGCTTCTCTTTCTTTCTTAAAATAAAAAAAAATACAAAATAGACATACATTATTTGTATAGTAGAATTTACATGTTCAATGGGCGTTAATAGTTACATTATTCTTAGCAACAATCTAAAGTTATTTTGAAGTCATGTTTTTACAACAATTAAATGTAAATTAAACGAACGATGCTTTTTAAGGATGAGTTCTGCATTTTATCCATAAATTTAAAAGAGTACTCTGATATATTCGATCGACAGATCGATCGGAATTTGAAAAAAAAGAATGAAGAAAAAGGAAAAAGAAAGAAGATATTCGATTATGAAAGGGTAAGGGTAAAGAAGTAATCTAATAATTATAACTTAACGGATGAGGTTAACGGAGAAATGGGTTTAGTGTACTTTTTCAAACGTTGTATATGGGCATTTTGTACTCGGGCTAAACGTTGGGGGGGTATTTTGGTTTTTGCCCTTATTTTTATATATATGAGTCTAATGTCTGAAGGATTTTTATCATACTAGAATAGATGAACTGATTCATATTCACCCATGAAACTTTGTATTTCACTAGAAAATTACTGTAAATCACTTCCAGTGATACTTAATGGGTTGTTGCAATGGGGCACATTATCCAATGACGAGGGCCTTGCGTCCAGGCTGCTTTGTGTAATTATCTACGTTGAGTTTCATCATCTGGTATTTACCAATGCAGTTGCATCTTACACTTGTATGCAGATTGGGTAGCATGCTTTATAACAGTAACTTCACATAGTAAACTGAATACACCTAGGTTTTAATCACTACTACATTTTCTTCAAGGAGGAACATTTCAAAATTCACTACCACTCTCAAGTCTAATTACCTTGAATAATTTCCATTTGAGTAAAACGACCTACGTGGCAAACTTTCTTGATGTTCACAAACTTAAACATGTGAGCAGACCACATATGCGGTGGTAGCTTGTAATGGAAACAGAAAAAGCTAGATGGAAAACAAAGAGAGAAGAAGAAAAGTAGTAGGAAGACGAAGAGCAATGAAAGATGAGATGAAAAACTAAATGAAGAAAAAAGGATACAGAACTGAAGATGGATCATCTCGGAACTATTCCAGTTTTACAGATGCCACTCTTTTTTGTTTGAGAGGAGGAATAAGGTGATCAGGGTTAACTTATGAGTAATTGGGTTCAGGTCAGGGTTTAAAGTTTAAAAGTTTAAAATGACCCAGACAAAGCCATTTAACTTAAATGTTAGTATTTAATGGGACGGGTTGGGTCGGGTATAGACCTGCATAACCCAAGTAGGTTTGAAGTGATAGAGCTGATTGGACCATATTGGGTTTGAATTATATCCAACCCAACTCCAATTAACTTGTATCAGTTAGGAAATGATAATATTGATTCTATAGATCAAAATGCAGCAAATACAATGAGGGCAATAACCTCATAAAAATTGGCAAAGCCTATGACAGATTTACAATATAGATCCCTAACAATCCAATATTTTACTCGTACATAATTCACTCAACACCCCATCTCAAACTCATGGATCAACCAACATGAGGTTGGATACAAATGAGCTAAAAATGACTAAGCTAAAAGCTATCGATCATCGTCAAATCGAATCCTAAGATGTTGAATCCAATCAAGCTAGTAGATCTGAACGAAGATGAGAAGTAGCACATAAACGAGATAAAGACCCGTAAAAATATGGGGAAGCGATTTCTAGTTCAGATGCACTGTGAGTTTGAGAGAGGATCCAAAGTCGAGGTTGGTTCAAGGATATCTTCAAACACTTTATGTGCTAGCATACGTTAGATTTTAGATGAGTTGATGCCAGAGCTTTGATGTGAGTAGATTAAATAAGATCTCGAGGCAAACCGCAGTTGCAGGTCATCAAGAACGAAGGTTGCTGGAGATAGTTTAAATCTGTACGAAGAAGATCTCGAGGCGAGGACAACACGATTACTGCTGATTTTGCCAGAGATTGTTCAGATCTGAATGAAGATCTCGAGGAGAGGATGATGTTGTCGCAAATATGTTAACAAACATGGTTCATGTCTAAAATCATTTTGGGAGTTGGAGGAGGCCAACAAATGCAAGATTGCAAATTGGAGAAATCCAAAATTGGGGATTTTTAAAAGAAGAGAGTTACAAGAGAAAAGGAAAGATCACGTTTTGGGTTTGGGATTTTGATCCCATTGAGAACTAGAAAGATTTAGGATCAAGATCTGAACTTTTTATTTTCATGGCTGCAAATCTAGGGTTTTGTGGGAGGAAAGAAGATAGTGCTTTGATACCAACTACCAAGTTAGAAAATGAGAATACCGATTCTATAGATCAAAATGCACTAAATATAATGAGGGCAATAGTCTCATATAAATAGTCAAAGCCGATTACAAACTTATAATATAGACCCCCAAACAATCTAATATTACCACTCATACGTCAATCACTCAAAAGTAACTAGATACCCCATTAAAAGCACCATGTGAGTGTTTTCTTCAGTTTTCTCTTCTTTTTCAAGTATCTTCCCCCAAATCTTGATTATCTCGCAAAGTAGCAATATAAAGGAAAAATACAAGAACGAATGTTAATAGTGTAAACATGGGTGGATGTAGGGCTGCTCTTGGATGGAAAAGTAGGAGAGGACATACAAAATGTAGCCCCCAAAAAAGTGTTTGATGTCTAGAAGGCTTGAACCCCCGACCTCTAGTAAAAGACACAAAGCAACTAACTAAATGGCTAGCACCGTCAACTGGCCAAGTTGGGCCCGAGTAGTGCACTACCGTGCATTGGTTCTCTAAGGGTCCAGATTTTGGACTAAGACCCTGCATGTATTATTTGGAGCCCAGGTCTCTTAAAAAATTTGCTACCCATCGAGTTTTAGGTTTGGGTAGTACCCGAACCATATATTTTTTTTGCCGGCCTGATTTGGGTTTGGTTCTAAGGCCAAGTCTTCTGCATGTGAAAACAACTTTTTTAGAAAAATCATTTAAAATTTTAATAATTAGAGACAATACAATATTTTATTTGTAAGATTCTTTATAAATTGATTTAATGCATCATAATAGAAATAAGTTCAATCTCTCCAATGAAATAAAGTGAGCCCAATCTCTCTTCTTCATATATTTCTATGTAAATTTTTAATACATTATATATTTAATATACTTAAAAGTAAATTTTAGAACTACTCGTATGGATATTTTGGAAACGGGTCTGGGTCCGAGTCGGGTCCAATTTTAATGGGCCCAGACCTGATCTGCAAATTTAATCAAGTCCTTTTTTTGACCCAGACAGTACATGTATGAAACTTGATCGGTTCGGGTCCAGTGTCAGGTTCGGTTCAGTTCTGTGTTGGGTCCGGGTAACGAGTATATTTGACTGTGCTACAGATCACCTTAGCTGAATTTTGATAAACTACAATACAAAACTAGTTTTTACAACGTAAAAGACATACATAATTGGGGGTTCCCTTACGGTTCCAGAAGTTGAAGGGGAGTGGCTATATAGCCAATGCTAGTGAAGAATTTTTTTCTTGTTACAAATAATAATTAATCGTCATGGAAGTTCGGGCATTATTTCATTTTCGGATAGTGTCTTTTGTAAACTGGAAATACATTGGCATTGTCTGAAGTGTCTATAGTGAGTTTACTATATCATTTTATTGTACATAGTTTTCTACTTGAAGTGAAGATTTTCTTTATGGATGTTACTTATTTGTGAAGCCAGTCTGAATTGTTAGCATGCATGGCTTATGAAACTATGTTTAGCATGAGCATTCTCTCTTCATTATATAATATGCTATCTGACTATTAACTGCTCACTACTGTCTATAGTTAGTAGTTTTGAAGCATTCTACATTTCTGGACATCATATCTTTTATGCTTTAATTTTTTGAATACTTGACCATGTTTTTCCCTGTTCTACTTTGACAATCCTTAGTGTGCATTCATGTACTTGTACTCTGGAGTCTCTACTATAAACTTTAAGTTGGCTGTAAACTTGCAACTATTATTTTCATTTTGAAAACTTGTTACCAGTTTCTCGGGAGAAAACTTACAAACAAATTGCTGCGGCTGTGGCAAAATATCGCGAGATCAAGGAAAATATCAATGAGGGATTGAAGTTCTATGTCACTCTTCAGGTATGCATGTTCTTCTCATTTTGGACCGTCTCTTGTAACTTCTATTCTTATTTAAATTCCTGAGAGGAAGTTCAGCTTCCATACAGTAAGTATGTTGTCCACTTTTCTTTTCTTCAAATACAGTGAACATTGCACTGAACCATATTAAAAGGTAAATGGCACTGAACCGTTGTTATAGGCTCTTTGCTTTGCACGTGCACTTTAGTCAATGCCTATAGCAGACACTTCCAGCAGACCTTATTTCGCTCTTTTTCATTAGTCTTAAGAGGATTTAAAGATCGCCTAGATGCCTTTCTAGGATTATGGCCAACCCCTCTTTTTTGTCCTGATTTCACTAAAAGAGAATTGATAGCTTCTTGTAAAATTCCTGATAATCCTCAATTAGCAGCAGTCTCTCCATGACCAATCTTTTGATGGGAACTGGCTTTATATGAGCGTGTTGCTTAACTCCTCTAACTAATGGGTCATAGCAGACTAGTAATTCTAAGACCAGACAATTAGCAAACAAAACCATTAGCAAGTCTAGTCTAATTAACGGCTTCTACTATAATTCACGGGATTCTACGCAGTTGAAACTTACTAAATTTATGTCCGAAATTATGCAAAGTTACACTAATTTCTTTTAACTTTGGATATCCAAACAGGATGCTATAACAAACGTAAAGCAGCAGTGCAGTGATTTCGTGATGACCAGAAACATTCAGTGCCGGGAAATGATGGAGGAAGTGCAGCGAAAAGTGGCTGGTCTTCACTTTTCTGCTGATCTGAAGACTGGTTATAACTACCCTTCTTCTTTAGGGCAGCAGTCCAATCATTACAGGAACCCTCCATCTCAACAGGCGGCGCCACCTCTGCAGCCCCCGTCTCAGCCGCAGCCGCCATCATATTATAACTACCCTTCTTCTTTAGGGCAGCAGTCCAATCATTACAGGAACCCTCCATCTCAACAGGCGGCACCATCTCTGCAGCCCCCGTCTCAGCCGCAGCCACCATCATATCACCATCCTTCCGAGCATCCCCAGCCTGGGTATGGTCAGCCCTATCCTCCTTATGCGCAGCAGCCCCCTCACCAAGCACCAGGTGGCCCTTATAGGCAATTCAACTGATTCAACTGACGCAAAGCTAATGTTAATAGCGATATCTAATTTCTCAACAACCAAAGTTTAAAGCCAAATAAAAATGTGAATAACTAAGTAAATGACCTAGGTGAATCAGTGTACGCCATGATCATGGAAATCTAATGCACAAAACAAATGCATGCAGTGCTCTTTTCTAATGCATGCTTGTTTGGAACCCTATGCCGCCTATACAACATAAGTTCCGAATGCAAGTTTTTAGCATTTCTCATCATTACAGGGTTTACTCCCTAGCTATGCATGCCTAAACCTGATGATTAGTACTCTGACGCATAATCTTGTGTAAATTGCACCCCCAAGATATTAGACTTTTACTGGCTTATTCATAGCCCATGGATTGTGGATTTACCAGGCGTATCCTTAGTCACAAATTCCAGCAAGTTGATTTCCTGTAACTATGAATCTTATCCGCTTATCCCTGGTCTACACATCGTGGATTTATCGGACGTATGCTCAATCCCGAACATTCCCAGAACCACAAGTTCTTTACCGGCCATTTCACAAACCTTACCAGCCTACCCCTAACCTAAGCGTATCTTCAGTCCTGAACCTTTCTAGGAACTGAAAGCTCTTTACCGGACATATCTGTCATTGTTTCCGTCATAATTCCATTATAGTGCGTCTTTATAGTTATTAAGAACCACTGCCTAAAGCTAGCGTCACCCTACCGGCCTTAAATCAACAACACTTGGAATACTTGCCAAACCTGGCCCATCCCCACTTTCTAGGAATCACAACATTGCAGACATCCTGGATCTTGCTCAGCCTCTAGAACCTTAAGCAACTAGGACATTGCACAAAATTACACTCTAGAGTTTTTCACAATGACCTCAACTTTATTAACTCAGGAACAACAAGTTACTAACAAACTCAGAATTTCTTGGTCATTACATTAATAAACTAGATTCACTCGCATTTCTCTAGTCTATTCCTTGAACCCTTTCATGACTTGCAATCCTCACACCATCCTTAGTCTCACCAGAAACACTCAAAACTTACTGATAGGATTCAGTCTGTACAAGCTCATTCTCATACTCGCAACCAATTTCGAAGACTTACACTAGTATGGTTGGATTACGCCCTAGCTCCAAATGCGGGCTCCAAATGCTTCTCGATCGACCCAAATCTAGGTATAAACCAGGCCCCAAGCCAGAGCCCATCTTGGCTAAAAAATCGAGCCCATCATGGCCCAAACCTGAGCCCAAACAGCCCCTCTAATATCGGCAACAGTGGGTTTATATGCTTGAGATCCCCGATCTTGTTCTATTTTTACCTGTATCACTTTGGTTTATTTGTTTTCAGAGTTTACCTGAGACTATAAATATAAATATAAATCCTAGGCGTTTATGCCGTCTAAAGAGAAAAAATCAGAGCCAGAGTTCTCTATTTTGCTTTGAGATATTTTTGGGTAGAAAATCTAATGAAAAAAGCTTGTATTTGTATACCATATCACTTTGTTTTTATGTTGTGTGATCTTGCGTTTGTATGAAATCTTGTTATTGACGTATCATGTCTTTATGGGTGTTTTGAGTGCTAGAGGATTGAGCTTGATTACGTACAAAGCACTCTTCAGACTCTCATCGCATTTCATCAAAAAACAGAATATGCTGGAGTCACGTACATGACCCAATCACCACAATCTCAGTAGTGATTCATATATATGGAAACAGAATCAATCAGAGACATCAACCCACATCATTTCCAACGTACACTTGGCTTATGAATAACGTCATAGCTTAGTGCGATACTACTACCCTATTTCAGAAAACTACTTTCCAATACTCGCATTTCCTTCACGTACGTGCGCCATTCTCTAGCTTGTTTCCGCAACCACGATACTTCCCTTTTGACAAATGGATAGGTGATGATTATCCTCATTGCTATCTTGCATCCATTTAATCAAATCCAAGCAATCACCCTCGATCCATATTCTATCACTAGCAAAGTGGACGGGAGTTGCCTTGATCACGTCTTTCACATGGCACGACCCTTTGCCTCACTTGCGGACCAACATCCATAAACCACCTCCAGCCATATATACACAAGGTTCCAAGTGATCTCGGACTATGAAACCCACACTTACACATCCCTTACCATCATTATAGGCTGCATCATGAGCCACACTTTGCATTGGACACAATATCATTCTCCACAGACCTCGCGCAACTGTCTCCTTGTAGATACTCAATCGTTCTCGTTCACCTCCCCCCCCCTTATAACTGGATTACATTCACTTATAAATTCAGCCCAATCACATATTCAACATGCAAAATGCATGCGAATGCATGGAAACATTAAAGTAACAACCAGACTAGAAAGAAATGAAAAATAGAACACTAAAGTAATCAAATCAATTCAAAATGCAAAAGGCAAAAAAATAAATAGATGAAAAGAACATGTACTGAACGGGAAATAAATAGCATTCGGACTAAAATGAAAAAAAAGAAAAATTAATTAATATTGTATGTAACTAATACAATAAGCCTACTACCTAGCTACCTGCTATACTTACTTTCACAATTAATTAATTATTAACTGATTATTAACCCATGGGTTAGAGTTAGTAACTCAGATGGTAAGAGTTTGGGATGGGTATAGGAACGGTGCCAAGTTCGAGACTGGTGAGGGTGAGGTTGAGTAGGACCACCGAAGGTGGGTTAGGTGGGACGAATGACAAACCAAATGACGAAGACAACCAAGAGGATGATGCAGATGCCGATGGCGACACTATGGCTGCGGTTGAAATGGTGCCGATCGGAGGTGAATGTGTGTAGGATAATGGCTCGATTCTGGTTCAGATTGTTTTGGAGTATCTGCAGCAAAAGAAAGTTACAGCATAAGTCGACTGATAGAAGGATCAGGCGACTGTCCAGAGAGTTTTCGAAGGCTAAAGATACAAGCAGCAGCAGAGGATCAGTCGACTGATCGGTCGACTGCCAGATGGATTGCCAGTCGACTGGTAAGTCGACCAGTCGACTGGTAAGTCGACCAGTCGACTGTCGACGAGATTTTGAACTAGATCAGGCCCAATTCGAAAAGGCCCAATAGTTTCCCTATAAATACACTTGTTAGGGTTTTGTAATTGGTGACGAAAATTAGAGATCCCTAATTCGGTTTTGCAGCCGTCATTATTTGTAAGGGTTTGTTTTCGCCCATTGGTGATAATTTGAAGAAGAAGAAACCCCAACCGCCCCGTGGATGTAGGCATGTATTTTGCCGAACCACATTAAATCTGTGCGTCCTTTTGTGTTGGTTTGTTTTGTGTTTTCTCGCTGGTTCTCTCTTTGTATTCCGCATTGATTCTTGTTGATTATTGATTCGTATTCGCGCCCAACAAGTGGTATCAGAGCTGTTGGTTCGACCTAGAGGGAGATGGCGGGTGATGCAGATGCAACCAAGGAAGTTGTGGGATCAAGTTCATCAAGAACAACGATTCACAACACAAAATTTGAAGTTGAAAAATTTGATGGGACAAACAATTTCGGGATGTGGCAATGTGAGGTTTTGGATGTTCTTGTTCAACAAGAACAAGATGTTGCTTTGGAAGTTGAAAAACCTAAGGATATGTCCGAAGCAGATTGGAAGAAGTTGAATCGAGTTGCGTGTGGGACTATTCGGCTCTTTATTGAGAAGGCTCAGAAGTATGATTTGATGAGGGATACCGTTGCTGCGGTGTTGTGGAAGAAGCTCGAAGACAAATACATGAGGAAAAGTTTGGAGAATCGGCTGTATTTGAAGAAGAGACTTTTTCGCTTCACCTATACGGAAGGTATGTCTATGAATGCTCATGTGGAATCATTTAATAAATTATTGGCTGATTTGTTAAATTTGGATGAGCAAATTAAGGATGAAGATAAAGCCCTAATTCTGTTGAATTCATTACCTGAAAGTTATGATCATTTAGCAACTACTTTATTATATGGAAAAGATACTGTGAAATATGAAGATGTTGCAAATGCTTTGTTGAATAATGAAACTAGGAGAAGGGATAAGATGGTTGATAGAGAAACTTCTGAAGCTTTGATTGTAAGGGGCAGGACTGAGACTAGATCTGAGTCCAAATCTGGGAAAAAGGGAAACAAATCTCGTTCCAAATCGAGAGGAGTTTCAAAGGACAGGAAAATACCGGCTAAAGATGAATGTGCTTTCTGTCATGAAAGGGGGCATTGGAAAAAGGATTGTCCAAAGCTACGAAATAAGGAAAATTCGACTGCAAATGTGACTGTTGATAATTCAGAAAGTGGCGAGGATTTTTCTTTTGCACTTGCTTCTAGTCCCTCACTTTATCAAGAAGTATGGTTTCTTGATACAGCAGCCTCCTATCATATGTCTTGGAAAAAGGAGTGGTTTACTTCTTTGGAGTATATGGATGGTGGTGTAGTTTTGATGGGAAATGATGCACCTTGTAAGAAGGTAGGAATCGGGAAGATTGAATTGCTAATGCACGATGGTCTTATTAGGGAGCTTTCAGATGTATGGTATGTTCCAGATTTGAAAAAGAATCTGATTTCACTAGGTGCTTTGGAGGCCAGTGGATTGAAATTTGCTAGTGAAGGTGGCATTCTGAAGGTGACTAGCGGATCACTCGTGGTGATGAAAGGGCAAAGAAAGAGGAACTTGTTTTTCTTGCAGGGAAAAACATATTTGGGTCAGGCTGCCAGTGTAACTGAGAAGCCTAAACAGGTTGTTCCCGACTCTACTAGGTTGTGGCATATGCGACTCGGGCATGCAGGAGAAAAGGCCTTGCAGGGGCTTGTGAAGCAAGGGTTGCTTAAAGATGCTAAAGGGTGCAAGTTGGAATTTTGTGAACATTGTGTTTTGGGTAAGCAAACTAGGGTGAAATTTGGTACAGCTGTACATCAGACAAAGGGTATCCTCGATTATGTGCACACAGATGTTTGGGGCCCTACTCAGACACCTTCTATGAGTGGTAGACACTGGTTTGTTACTTTTGTTGATGATTACTCCAGACGAGTTTGGGTATATACCATGAAGCACAAAGATGAAGTTTTGACATTGTTCACAAGTTGGAAGAAGAAAGTTGAGAATCAGACTGGTAGGAAGATTAAGGTTCTGAGGTCAGATAATGGAGGGGAATATAAGAATGATCCGTTTCTGAAGTTGTGTGAAGATGAAGGGATCCAGAGGCACTTCACAGTTAGGAAGACTCCACAGCAAAATGGGGTTGCAGAAAGGATGAACAGAACCTTACTTGAGAAGGTGAGATGTATGTTAGCACAGTCTGGGTTGAAGAAGACATTTTGGGCAGAAGCTGTTATATATGCAAGCCACATCGTCAACCGTTTACCATCAGCAGCACTTGAAGGCAAGACGCCTATTGAGGTATGGAGTGGTAAACCTGCATCTGATTATAGTTTTTTGCATATATTTGGTTGTCCTGCTTATTTTCATGTAACTGAAACTAAACTTGATGCAAGAGCCAAGAAGGCTATATTTGTTGGTTTTAGTACTGGTGTCAAAGGTTACAGGTTGTGGTGTCCAGAACAGAAGAAGTTAGTAATCAGCAGAGATGTCACTTTTGATGAGACCAGCATGATTAGCTCGGGACAGTCGACTGGTGGTATATGTCAGTCGACTGGTGAGCAGCAGAAGAGTGGGACAGTTCTTCAACAGGTGAGTAGAAGAAGTTCGGGACAGTCGACTGATGAACAGGAGCAGTCGACTGATGGTCCAAAACAGCAGAATTGTGGGAGCTCGGGACAGTCGACTGGTGGCAATAACCAGTCGACTGGTAGGAGAGTTTTTCAACAGGTGGAGTTAGAAAAGTTGTCGGTTGAAAATCCTGTTCCTGTCCAAGATGATGATGATGTGGTTGATAGTGAGAATGATGAAGAAGTTCCTATCCAGCAGGAAGAATCAATTGCAGTAAGAAGGCAAAGAAGAGATATCAAACGACCGTCTCGTTTTACAGATACAGTTGCATTTGCTCTTCCCATTGTGGATGATGAAGTTCCCTCCAACTTCAAAGAAGCCACTAGAAGTTCAGAAAATGCAGATTGGAAAGTTGCTATGGATGAAGAGATGAACTCTCTTCATAAGAATAAGACTTGGGATCTAGTGCAACTACCAAAGGGGAAGAAAGCAATTGGTTGCAAGTGGGTGTATACGAAGAAAGAAGGTCCAAAAGGCAGTGTTCGGTTCAAGGCAAGACTAGTTGCAAAGGGGTATGCTCAACAGGAAGGTATTGACTATAATGAAGTGTTCTCTCCGGTTGTGAAGCATCCTTCTATTCGGATTTTGTTAGCATTGGTAGCACAGTTTGATCTTGAATTGACACAGATGGATGTGAAGACTGCGTTCTTACATGGGGATCTAGATGAAGAAATTTATATGTTGCAGCCAGATGGGTTCAAGACAGCTGGGAAGGAAAATTGTGTTTGCAGGTTGAAGAAGTCTCTCTATGGTTTGAAGCAATCTCCAAGGCAGTGGTATTTGAGGTTTGATCAGTTTATGAAGGTGCAGAGATATTCCAGGAGTGAGTTTGATCATTGTGTTTACTTCAGGAAGTTGCAGGATGGCTCTTTCATATATCTGTTATTATATGTGGATGACATGTTGATTGCCTCTAAGAATGCTAAGGAGATTCAAAATTTGAAGAATCAGTTGAGTTCTGAATTCGAGATGAAGGATCTTGGTGAAGCCAAGAAGATACTTGGGATGGAGATAGCTAGAGACAGGGCAAAGGGCACAGTGAGTTTGACTCAGAAGCAATATCTTTTGAAGGTGCTGAAACGGTTCGGTATAGATGAGAAGACTAAACCAGTAAGTACACCCTTAGCCAGTCATTTCAGAATTAGTGCTTCTCAGTCTCCAAGTACAGATGAAGAGAGACAGTATATGGCGAATGTACCTTACACTAGTGTGGTTGGCAGTTTGATGTATGCCATGGTTTGTACTCGACCAGACATCTCTCAGGCGGTGAGTATGGTTAGTCGATATATGCATGACCCAGGCAAAGAGCATTGGCAAGCAGCTAAATGGATTCTAAGGTACATAAGTGGCACCACAGATGTGGGTTTGAAATTTGAAAGGAATGACAATTTTAGCAGGTTATTAGTTGGATATGTTGATTCAGACTATGCAGGTGATCTAGATAAGAGGCGGTCTACTACAGGCTATTTGTTTACGATGGCTAGAGCACCTATAAGTTGGAGGTCAAATTTGCAGTCCACTGTAGCGTTGTCTACTACTGAGGCTGAATACATGGCGGTTGCTGAGGCCATGAAGGAAGCCATTTGGATACATGGACTTTTGAAGAGCTTGGGGATTCATCGGGAGAAGGTAGAGGTACACTGTGACAGTCAGAGTGCTATTCATTTAGCGAAGAACCAAGTTCATCATTCGAGGACCAAACATATTGATGTCCGTTATCACTTTGTGCGTGATTTGATAAAGGATGGTGATATTCATTTGGTGAAGATTGGGACAGCTGATAATCCTGCTGATATGTTGACCAAAGTTGTTGGAGCAGCCAAGTTCAAGCATTGCATGAACCTGGCTAATATTTTGCATGTTTGATGATTTGGAATGGGCGGTTGGAATAGTGCTTCGCTATTTGTTCGCCTAGTATGTGATATCATACTAAGGTGGAGTTTGGATTTGTTGTTACATTTGATGATGAGCATTTGGAGTATTTGTGGAGATTGCTTGGGCTACTTGGAAGATCTTGCCAAGGTGGAGATTGTTGGTTGGTGGAAGATCTCGCCAAGGTGGAGATTGTAGGATAATGGCTCGATTCTGGTTCAGATTGTTTTGGAGTATCTGCAGCAAAAGAAAGTTACAGCATAAGTCGACTGATAGAAGGATCAGGCGACTGTCCAGAGAGTTTTCGAAGGCTAAAGATACAAGCAGCAGTAGAGGATCAGTCGACTGATCGGTCGACTGCCAGATGGATTGCCAGTCGACTGGTAAGTCGACCAGTCGACTGTCGACGAGATTTTGAACTAGATCAGGCCCAATTCGAAAAGGCCCAATAGTTTCCCTATAAATACACTTGTTAGGGTTTTGTAATTGGTGACGAAAATTAGAGATCCCTAATTCGGTTTTGCAGCCGTCATTATTTGTAAGGGTTTGTTTTCGCCCATTGGTGATAATTTGAAGAAGAAGAAACCCCAACCGCCCCGTGGATGTAGGCATGTATTTTGCCGAACCACATTAAATCTGTGCGTCCTTTTGTGTTGGTTTGTTTTGTATTTTCTCGCTGATTCTCTCTTTGTATTCCGCATTGATTCTTGTTGATTATTGATTCGTATTCGCGCACAACAATGTGCTGTCAGGTTTGATGATAAATTGAGAAGAGTCGGTTGCCATTCTTAATTTGGTGATAATTTGAGGAAGACTGGTTTATGAGTTTGAAAGAGGATGGAGAGTTGATTAATATAAAGAAACCAAGGGAAAGCCGGTTGCAGCCGGGGGGGTGAGTATTCGGTACGTGCAATAACTGTTGCTATTAATTAATAAGAGTATTGGGTGCAATAACTTTTTTTTCCCTAATGAATATTAATAGGTTCTTATGATGCTAGATGTATTTTTAATGTATTCATTAGTGTAGTTGATCCGTTGAATCTTCGTAACGAAAGAATTATGAGTAGTGGGTATTTATCATTTAATTAAATTTTAAGATTTTTTTTAAAATTTTTTTAAGGACATTTCAGATTCGGCATTATGACTATTGCTACGAGCATGATTCATTGACGAGAAAAATCGATACAAAGTTTAATTTCTTGAAGCTGGATGTTGCATTCATATATATATATATATATACACTAATTGTTTGTACAATATTCATAATTAGGATATCTAAAAACTACTCAAATAAAAACAAACATCGAAAGAGA
Organism: Hemerocallis citrina; assembly: GCA_017893485.1. Lineage (NCBI taxonomy): Eukaryota > Viridiplantae > Streptophyta > Magnoliopsida > Asparagales > Asphodelaceae > Hemerocallis > Hemerocallis citrina. Next base: position 128,220,113 of record CM030362.1, read on the forward strand.
GGAGGATTTTCTGAAACTCCAATCTTAAACTGCATTCCTGAGACCTGGACATAAGGTCCTTAGTTGGTGCGGTGTCCCAGAAGCTTTTGCATTACTTTCATAATACTTTCATAAGTCCATAGCAAACCCCCTCTTAAAATCCGGATCCCAACCGGCCTGTTTCGTTCCTCAGTCCGAAGTCCATTCTTCCTTCACCTCCAAGTCTCACAAATCAGAATTTTTTGCCGTCATAGGCCATTTTTAGAAAATATTTGCAATTATGGATCAGTTTCGAAATTATTAGTACTCGTGGGTTATTTTGTGCCACGTCAGCAGCGGCCGCTATTATCATTAGCGACCTATTCATTTTGAAAGTCGCTAATGAAAATAGCGGCCTATGTTTAAAAAAATTTTGAATTTTTTGTTTGTTGTCGTTATTTCTACTAACGACCTTAGTATATATGAGGTCGCTAATGAGTATAACGACCTCAAATGAATGTATTGAGACACTTAGCGATTTCTAGAGCGTTTCTGCTCTCTTATGATTTTTTTTTTATAAAAAAATCTGAGGTCTAGCGATCTTACTATATTTCGATCGTTATTCGCAATAGTGACCTTAGTAGGAAACACAATCTTCTTGTTTTTTGTAAACACTATTTAGAATAGCGACCTTAGTACAATAAAGACATTTATTTCGAATAACGATCTTAGTACAACTAAGGCCTCTATTCCGAATAACGATCTTTATACAACTAAGGTCGCTATTATTCTGAATAACGATCTCAGTTTTAAAAATAAATTATTTGTTAATTTTTCAAAGAGCAAAAGTTCTTTAGATTTTGCTAAGTGTTAGAATACAGTTCATTAGAGATTAGCGACCTCATACATACTAAGGTCGTTAGTGTGAATAGCGACAACAAACAATAAATTCCAAATATTTTAAAACAGATGCCGCTATTCCCATTAGCAACTTTCAAAAGGAAGGGGTCGCTTATAAAAATAGCGGCCGCTGCTGACGTGGCACAAAGTAGTCCATGAACGCTAATAATTTCGAAACCAGTCTATAATCGCAAATATTTTCAAAACGTGGCCTATTACGGCAAAAAATACTCCACAAATCACAACACAAAACTAACGAACTATTTTACAGCTGTGATCAAATCCGATTTAAAAAAAAAAAAAGAAAAAAAAATCCCGACAAACCCCAACCGTCGGCGATGTCGTCCCGAACGTGATGCTCGCCGTCCACGAGAAGAAACCGACCCCGACCGACATGCAGCGCCCCCTACGGCACTACATCTCGGTCCACTACTCGGAGCGCCACGCCTCCTCCGCCTCCGACGACCTCGACTACGTCCAGTCCCTCCGCACGTCCCTCGAATCCCCCCTCACCTCCCCCTCCCTCTCCCCCCCTCTCCTCGACCACCGCCGCGATCTCCTCATCTCCTACTTCAAAGCCCTCTCCCTTATCGACCCCCGCTTCCCCTCCATCTCCGACTCCCTCTCCTTCACCTGGTTCGACGCCTTCAAGTCCAACAAGAAGCACACCCTCAACTCCCTCCAGTTCGAGAGGGCATCTATCTTGTTCAATTTGGGGGCGGTGTACAGTCAGATTGGGATCGGGGCGGAGAGGGGGGTGGGGACGGGGGAGGGGATTAAGGTAGCGTGCAACGCGTTTCAGGCGGCGGCGGGGGTGTTTGGGTTGTTGAAGGAGAAGGAAGGGGTGCGGGGGGCTACGGTGGATGTGACGCCGGAGTGTGGAGGGATGTTGGAGAGGTTGATGCTGGCGCAGGCGCAGGAGTGCTTTTTCGAGAAGGTTATTGGGAATGGGAAGCCGCCAGGTTTGTGCTCCAAGGTTGCGAGGCAGGTGAGGGCTTTTCTTGATTTTTCATTGTTTGTGAGATACACTTTTTGTAGCTAGCTAATTGTTTCCATTTTGATTGATTTGGGAGTGAAGGGAGTTAGGCTGTGTTTGGGTACAAAAGGTAGGATGGATACCTATGGATGATTTTTTTTTTTTTTTAAAGTGGAGCTATAGAGGAATGCAATATATAGGTTACATATGTGTACCTCTATTTTTGGCTTCGAGAATACAGAATTGCTGGGATTGGAGTTTTAAATACATAGGGTTATGTTAATTTTGAGGTGAGATGGTTGGAAGTAATTTAACTCTTAAATATGATTTAAACATATCAAAGTTTAGATTCCTGCAGCTGCATTGCTGCAGGTATCTTAAGTCACCTCCACTGATGTGTACTTACCTTACCTAATCTCTGTATCCAAAGAGGGCTTAAATGGAGGTAGAGGTCATGTTTGGGAATAAAAGGTTGTTAGCATACTTGTACGTCTTCTTAAAGAGTGTTTAGGAAAAAGAGAGGAGGGAAGGGGAGTGTCAGTGTAGGAGATAAATTGAGTTGGATTCAAGTAGTTGAGGTAACTTCCAGTTATCCATATTGTGAGATTAGATGCTTGGAGTTATCTCAAATCTGAAAAGAGTGTCAAATGGTTCAGAGTTATGATATAGAGTTATGTAAGATGACTTCATATATAAGTCTAGTTAGCATAGCTTGACTTCATTTCCAAAGAGGGTCTCAAAGTTTAACTAATGTTATCTTTTTTGCACATGTGTTGGAAACAATTTTAAGGTAAGGAGAGAGAAAGTGGGGTTTAGATACATGAGAGTATCTCAACTTTGGGGGTGAGATAATTAGAGTTCCACTCCAAGCTGATCAAGAGTAGGCTAACCAGAGGTAAGTTAGATACCTCCACATGTTTTCCTGTTGTCTTACTTTAGGCTATTCAACTTTGGAGGTGAGATAATTGGCTAGGTTTCATTTTGTGTATTGTTGTTTCATTGGCCAGTTGTTTGTGATTTTTTGAAGAATGCATAATGTAGAATTCTCACTACGCCTATACAATTCCTTATGTTGTTAAGAGTATTATTTGAAAAAACTGGATCGAATTCATGTATGTTGCAGGTTGGTCTCTATTATGAAGAAGCTTATGCAGCCCTGAAATCTCCTCCTCTTAGTCAACACTTAGACCGCTCATGGATCTCCCATGTGCAGTTAAAAGCAGCTCAGTTTTATGCTGAGGCTTGCTATAGGTATGCCCTAGAACTTCACAACAAAGAGGAGATTGCTGAAGAAATAGCAAGGCTAAATATTGGGTTAAGTGCTCTATCTGATGCAAAGAAGTCTGCCAACGGAGTAGCTGCTGCTGTACTCGACGCTGTATCCAAGCTAGAGGGTAATCTTAACCGTAACTTGGAGAGAGCTATGAAGGAGAACGACCATGTTTATCTAATGAGAGTACCAGATACCAGCTCTTTGTCAGCTCTACCTGCAGCTTCTCTTGTGAGGCCAGTTTCAATGGCTGAAATTTTAGATGCTAGCAAGGAGAGGCTTTTCTCTGATATGGTACCAGACGCTAGTGCAAAAGCTCTCTCTAGGTACTCAGAGATGGTTGATGACATCATCCGGACCCAAGCTGAGAAATTGCAGCAGGGTAGTGAGATCACAAGGGTTAGACTGAAGGAGATGGACCTTCCTGATTCAATCCTTGCCCTAGAAGGAAGTTTCAGCTTGCCAATGGATCTTAAGGAAGACGTTGAGGCCGTCAGTGGCGGAGCCATGTTGGGGCCCGGGGTGGCCCGGGCCCCCCCAAAATTTTCGAAAACCCCTTAAAATTTTTGAATTTTTTAAAAAACCACCCTTAAATCTATTAAATTTTATTGTTTAGCCCCTCTAAAAATTATGAAAAAACACCAATATATTTATATAGTCATAGAATTTTTTTTTTGGCCCCCCTGAAAAAATTGTTCTGGCTTCGCCCCTGGAGGCCGTACAAATTAGTGGTGGCCCTTCTGGTTTAGAGATTGAATTGCAGCAGCTGCGAGATTTGAGGAGGGTGAATCAAGAACTTTTGATCCAGATGGAAGAGCAGTTGCAGAAGGAAGCGAGTGAGGATGCTCAGTTTAGGACCCAGTTTGGGACAAGGTGGACAAGACCACAATCAAGTACCCTAACAAAGAATTTGCAGGATAGGTTGAACAGGTTTGCTGCAAACCTTAAGCAAGCTACTGATAGTGATGGAAGAATTGAAAGAGCTGTCAAAGATAATTATGCACTCATGGCGATCCTTGATCAGAGACCGGTAAGCATGTTACCCATTTTATGTATAACCTTTTGTATTCATATTGCAGATTTCTACTTTCGAGTGGTATAGTCACAATGAATGTTGTTTGAAAGTCTCATATTTTTCAAGCTACTTGTCAATTTTGCTTTTTATTGTTCCATTGTCTATGAGATTTTTGTGGTGAACACCTTAGTAAATATATTTGTTTACTGAATCAAAGAGCTTCCATGTCAATGTTACCTTTCTCTACGGTATTTGCAGATAGAGTCTGCTCTTCCAAGTCTTGCAAGGCCTATTATGTCCTTGGACAGCAATGAAGATGCTATTGTCGGATTCCTCAAACAGAGCTTGGTGAAGCATTTTTTCCTACATCATACTTATGTTAATTCGCGACAAACTGCACATCTTTTTGTTATTGATTTTTGAGTTTGCTTAAGTTTATTATTATTCTTTTGTACTTTCGATTCCTGTCAGGCCAAATCAAAGCAGTAATGTTACTTCAATATGTGATTGTGCAAATTACAGTAAATCACCATGAACATATTTTACTTTTTATTAACTACCATCATCTTGCTTTATTGCGAATGCCTACAATAAACTTGTTTGCTCTTTTTTACTTTACTATCTTAGTTCATGTTAGTACACTAAAAGGTAAAACAAGTTCATGGCAGGCACACGCAGTAAAGCAAATTCATTGTAGTAAAACGTAAAATGAAGACAGGTTCATGGTAGTTTACTGTAATTACCTATGTGATTCTATACACCTATAAGTTTACTTTTGCATTACTTTCATAATACTTGAAGCTTAGCTTTTTTTTTGTTTTGTCAAGGCTACGTTTTGACCATCCCAATGCATTAGCAACTGAGCTATATCTCAGTTACTTGAAGCTTACCTTGTAAGGAGAAATTTAAATCAAAGTTCGAAAGAATGTTCATCCGCATAAAGTTTGATATGAAACTTTTTCAAACGAATAAATTGCAGTGTATACATACGTTGGAACATATTATATCATGATCAAAATGTTAGAACCACGATAATGAGCCTCTCAATACCTCGAAGCTTAAATTCTTAAGTAAAGAAGATAAAGTGGAAGTTTAATTCAGAGTTCTACCAGAAGTGTCCACAAAAAAAGAATAAAATTGTGTAGTTAGGCCATAAGAAATGTTCATAGAATACCATAATTGCATCTAAAGTTTGCATTGAAAATCAAGTTATGAGTTAGTAAATAAGGAAATCAGCAGGTTTATTTTGCTTGCAAAAGACTAAATCTAAGACTGGTTAGTGGTAGTGCTTCTAGTGCTTCAGAACTATAAAGACTAGTGCACTGACACTGTCGAACACTTGTACTGCAAGTGGTAATGTTTCTCACTTGCTAAGTGTGAGCTCACAAGTTTAATTTGGGCCTTAGACGGAATTAATTTGAGATTTTGTAGACGGAATTAATTTGAGATTTTGGAAAATTTCTCTCCCCAAGGAGGGTGCCCCAATGTGGGCGGGGCCAAATGCCCCAAAACAAAAACAGAATATGCACTAAAGGGTCTCAGATCCATGTCAGACACTGGACTGACCTCGGTACTTGCTTGCCAGACATGTAGTCGACATCTCAAACCATGCCTGGGAAAAAAAAATCTGACCTGTGTTCTGGAATCTTTAAGATGTAGAAGGAGCCGGAGTACACGTGAATGAGTCTGGTATTTGGAAACATAAATACGGGAAAAAGAGGGATATGAGGGATCTAATGCTACATCCACTACCAATTTTACTATATTTTTCTTTACTCACTACCTTAGTGGCACACTCCAATAGGTAGGAAAAAATAAAGTAGGTGATTGGAGAAAATAAAGTAGGTGAGAGAACTCTCCAATAGAAGTATGCCACCTAAGATAGTGTACAAAATGATAGTAAAATTGGTAGTGGATGAAACATTACTCGTCTAGTATTTATGTCAGCTCTTATCTGATACTTTCCCTACTACATACCTGACATGAGCCCGACATGCAATGTTTTGTGCCCGTATAAAGCCCGATGCAAAACGATGTCTCTTACACATGTTGGGGCATGGTGTGCCCTAATTATTCGAATTGTCTTGGAATCATTTTTGGGACATTGGACATTACAGAGTTGCTTGTGAGACAATATGAAAAGGGAATGGCACAAGATGAATGGGGTGTTGGAACTTGGAGGTAGGGTGCTATCGGATGTTGGATATACCAAGATCCGTATCTGCATTCCAAAAATGGATTCGGATATGAATACGGGTATGACTTGGAAAAAAACATATTCATATCTGCAAATTTCGGACGCAGATGCAAATTGTATACAGTCTACCGGACGACGGATACAAATTCAGATATCAAACATATAGTTTTTGCAATATATTTTTTTTTCCTTAACTAGATTTTAGATATGTATATCACTGAATTGCGGGAATCAATTTTTATATCTAATCCCACAATAGAAATCAACACAACAAAGAGTTAAGCAAAATTTATTTCATGTATGTATATCTCGTATAAAAGAATATATTATGCAGTTAAATGTCTATTTGTGTAAGGTTTGAACCTGACTTCTTAAACTTTTTTACCCGGATGAGAATGCAACAACGAATAAGACAACACTTGGAGTTGCAAATTTGCAATTGTGACGATGCAGCCAACAAAGAAAAATGCTCAGTAAATAATGTAGGAGAGTATACATCCCTTTAGGCGCCTCGATAGACATTTCTAGCCTTCGCATAGCTAACAAATTGCAAAAGAAAGAACAAAAAAAGGACAGATTCAAGTGCAAAGACGTTAAACCTACCTCAGATCGGATAGGCTAAATCCCTGAGTAGACACTATCAGCCAATTCTTGAACAGAATCATGTAGTTTTTTGTCTGCAACTTCATCTCCATCACTTCACCTATGTATACATGCCAATACGAATACCAAAATTCAATTAAAACATTCCAAAAGTCCATTAAAAATGGTTTCCCGCAACAAAAACGGATGCTATCTAGATTGTATATGAACACTGTCAAAGATTTAAGACAGACACATGCAGGCATCCATAACTGATAGGTTAATTGCATACATGGATTCAGACTAACCAAGTTGTTATCAAATAAATGACACGTTATCCTACCATTCTAGGCCCCTCCGTACATGGTTGGCCCACCAACGCAATAATACTTGCCCCCGTCCCCGGCATACACGCTCCAAACAACCCCGCCGCCATAGTCAGTGCCACTGCCATACACCTCAATGCCCTATACCCTGCATCCACTGACCACTTATCCGTCTGCATCTCATCCAACAGCTGCACAAAAGACACAACAATCAACCATTACACCACAAAAAATATAAAAAAAAACTCAATCATATAACTCAAGAAGAATCCTCACCACATTGAGTCATATACTCACAATCTGACAGGGGCAACAAAAACCTATTAACCCCCACTCGACATCTTCTGCTGCTCCATCCAACCCCCAACCCCCTTCACACCTCCTCTCGCTCACCCCCAGCCCCAATTAATTCAACACTTGCTCCTTCCCAATATCCTTCGCCCCCCTAAACACGTACACCTTAGAAATATCTGCAAACCCCAGCTCATGCAGGTGCACCTGCATCCTGAAGGTGATCAGCCCCACCAGCGTGTTCTCCTGCAGCAGCCCCACCGCCCGCCTCATCGCCGACTTGAAGTACTCTAGTTCCTCGTTAATTATACACGTGCCCCAAAACAAATAGAAACACGGGAGGTGGCAGGGTTTGGTGATGGGATTCAGAGGGGGGAGGGGCGTAATCGATGGTGGAACACTGGGGGTAGATCTTGTCGGGGACGTTGGAGTCTGAGATGCACGATGTTGGCGGAAATGGTGGAGGAAGGTGGAACTACGGTTTCGGATTTGGAGGTTGATATGGCTAGGAAAAGAACCAAATCAGGCACAAATCTCAAAGCTCTCATAGGCAAAATGGTAATTTTCCCTACAAACGAGTCAAAAAATTTGGAACTAGGTCTTTTCCAAAGCTCAATAACCCAAAACGTATCGTATTACTAGGTTATGATGACAGCTCATTAAAAATAAACCAAGATCATCTAAAGAGTTATTTAAATTCATGATTATCCCTAAGAAACGATTTAAACCAAATCTCTTATTATGAAGGAATTTAAACTCTATTTCTTATTCAGAAACACCGAAAAGTAGAGATAAATGATTATCTCGAAACTTGTCCCTAAGGCGACTATAAACACCCCTCTACCCCCATCATAAAGAGGTAATCAGTATCGTTCTCCAAAAAATCTCTTTCATAATCTTTCAGATTACTGACTTGAGCATCGGAAGGTTCGTCACCATGATCAATCCCGGTGTTTCGAACTTTTTGCAGGTCAGCAACATCGGTTCAGAACAGTCAACATCGGCAAGTAGTAAAAAGTTTAGCTCTTGTTGGTTCCAAAAGAATTCACCAATCATCTGTTTGCTCCCGTACCAAAATTAGCAGCAACAGATTGGCTCCATCTATGGGATCACAAAAAGCAATCCGACCATACTCGCCGGTAAAAGTAGTTTCCAGCCATGCCTCCAAAGAAAAAAAAGAAGGCGGTGGCATCATGCCGAATACCCACCCCTCTTCCTCCACCTCCTACACTTCCGGATGTTCCCCCGCAACAAGATCAACAAGTTCAGCAGCCTCAACATGAATAGCTGCCTTCCCAACAGGCTCGCCCCACGTCCAGAGGGGCTGCGCTGGGGGGCTCTTGTCGAAACCGTCAAGAACAACATCATCTCTATGACCATGTCTCGGTCCACAATTCTTCCTCCGACTCGATGATCTCGTAAGATCCTCAGGGATCAAGAGACCTCTGTCAAATCATCGTCAACCGCCAACAAGGGATCGACATCCAAACCCATCTGAATAAAAGACGAGCCCGTGATGAGGTCCTTCATCCAGAACACCAGAGAAGCCGATGAGTCGTTCTCCTCGAAGGCAGAGATCCAGAAGGCCCACCTCCCCAAGGGGCAAAGGGGGTCGCTTCCCCGTCGACAGCGAAGAAGCCACACCGCTGCGAGCCGATCAGTGCCAAAGGTTCACCAGGATGGAGGGGCACTGGTTACCCAGGCAGAATTCTAAAATTTCAAAGACAACATCCTGCGAGCCTTTAACGTTGCTGATGTGTATAATTTTTACATAAATATTTGTACTCATTTACCCATTAAAATTGCTTGTATTCGTCTATCCTGTTAATAATTTATCTAATTTCATAGATTTCAGTTAATTAATTATTTTTGAAGGAATAAGATTGTTCGATGCAAAAGATGAAGATTTTCAATAAAAATTAACAAACAAAACAAGGAGAATGATTGATTAATTTTTATTGAATTGTTGAAATTTGAACTCTACAATTTGGCCATGTGAAAAGCGAAATAGAAATTTTAATTGCCAATAGAGGATGAAAATGAAATAAACAAATTTAAAAGAGTTTAATTGTGTTAATGTGATCATTAGTTAGTTTAATTAATTTAAACTAATTAATTTTTATTTTATTTTTTAATCCTAAATTCTGATTTTATTTGTGTGTGTATATGTAGAACCCCGTATTTTCAAATATTATTTTAAATATTCAAAAATGAATTTAAATGAATTTCTGAGGATTTAATAAATATTTTACGTGCAAATACTTTTGAGAAGTTTGAAAAGTTAATTTTTCTTCATGAAAAATCATTATTTAATATTTGGGATTTATTTGGTATTTTTCCAGATTTTTCTGAAATTAATTGGAACTATTTGCAAATTTTGAGAAATGAAGGACCTTTTTGCAAATTTGACATTTTTAAGGGTTAAAATGTAAAAATGTATATTCTGGACGTTTTGAACAGTATTGGTTGAGATTTAGAATTATATTTTACTTTCAAATCCAAATTTAGATGCATTTTATTGAATTTCCAAGACTAGACCTATATATGTAAGTTGTATCTTGGAAGGGATTATTTTGCAAAATGGGTAAAACCCTAAACCTAATCCCGGATATTTAAAGGAATTTTTCCAGCCGTCATTGGTTGAGAATATACAGAATTTTGGTGATTTGTTGTGGTGGAGGAAGAGGAAGTTTTGAACTAGCAAAAGGAAGACTTTTTCGTGGATTTTCTCAATTCAAAGGTGAGTGATGTAAATTTGTTTTGTTGTTTTGTTTTATGTATGTGAGTGACATTGTTTTTGTTTTGTTTTGATTTGATTTGGTGAGTGATATAAAATTGTCTTGTTGTTTTGATCTATGTAAGCGAGTGACAATGTTGTTTTGATTTGATGTTGTGAATAATACGGATCTTATATTGTGGTATGATTCATATGAACAATTGTTGTTGTTTGGACCATGTATGTAAAATCTATGAATGACTAGTAGATCTTGGTTTATAAAATTGTGTTGCTAAAAAGCATGTTAAGATTTGAGTATGGTTATGATCGGATGATGAGCATCTGGATCTTATATTTGTAAATCAAATTTTGATTAAGAGTTGTGAAAGAAATTTAGAATTGAGAAACCCTAAAGAAAGAATTAGTAATCTAGATAATGAGAACTTGAGTTTTGACATATTTGATGTTTTGAGCAATATATCCATAATGAGGATTTGTTGAGATTTGTCATTTTTCCTGAATACGAATTATTTCATGAACAAAGAATCTTTAGAAAACTCCAGTTTTGATTTTGTATTCAGACCTAAATTATGTGAACTGTAGGCCGACAGTCGACTGGTCTACTATTCAGTCGACTGGTACGACCCTGCTGTTGTTCCTTCAGATCTTTGAAATCCCCTCTGGACAGTCGACTAGACTCTTATGCAGTCGACTGGTGTCCTGAGACCTTATTTTGTAAAATTATTTCAGTCCTTTCTGGACAGTCGACCTATGACCCCTTTAAGTCGACTTATGTTACTTAGAATATTTTAGTGGAGATTATTGGAATTTGTCTCGGGTAAGTCGACTTACATGACTTAGTTTATTTTCTTAAAAATCGTGGATATTGTCCTCTGGACAGTCGACTTACCACAGTATGAGTCGACTGGTACTGATTGATTTTTATAACTTGAGTGTTCTTTCGAATGATTGGTTTTTAGATAATTCAGTCTATACTTTGCCTTTAGTTAAGCATTTGATTTGAGATATCCAGTTGAGCTAATTTTGTTCAGTGGAAAGTTGATTAAGACTTTTGAGTTTGAGTCTCTAGAGGTGTGTGACCCTAGTATACCGGTGTTGAGTTATTTTATTGAGGCCCGTGAGGCATTTCAGTTAGTCAGTTTTGAATTTAGGCTGGTAGGGTACACCAACTCTAGGAGATTCGTTAAGTAACTAAATAACCCAAAAATAATAAGGACAGGTACTAGTGGTGATATGATGAACGAGAACATGAGTCAAGTACCTCAGTATGGCTTTCGGTGTGGGATTTAATCTCCGGAATTATTGAAGTATCTTACTTTGGGTGTGGGATCTATCTCCGGAATTATTCAAGTATTTTACTTTGGGTGTGGGATGATCTCCGAAATTATCTAAGTAGTTGCTTTCGGTGTGGGATTGATTTATCGGAGTCGAGGCGAAGCACATGTGGTATTCGTGTGATGATGTGTCAATGTTTCGGTGTGGGATTTAATCTCCGGAATTATCACGGTAGATTACTTGTGGTGTGGGATTTATCTCCGGAATTATCACGGTAGTTACTTGTGGTGTGTGATTGATCTCCGGAATTATCGGGCATGGACTACTACTCACAGTTTATCTTTATCTCGTAGTAGTCATCGAGTTAGGATTAGTTGCATAGCGGGGGATTGAACCCTATGAAGTGAAGACGTTAAGGGCTTGCACCGAACCTATGTAGAATGGGATGCATAGACTTCGACAAGTACGCATTAGAGAGTCTGCATATAGAATCTGTGTTTCTTGGCTTGGTTTTATGCACGTGGTTTTCTTGTTTTCTACACCTGACACTTAGTTAGTTCCACTTGATGTTTTCATGTTTTCCCGTCATTTCTTACTTCCCATATTCTTATTTAGTACATGTTGTTTAAGAATTTATGAGGTATGTTCATTTATGTTGTTTGTTTGTTTTTATGTCACTCACACCATTTATGGCTGACCCCTTTAGTTTTGGGGGTTAGGGATCATCTCTAGCTTCATATGTTGCAGGTTGTTGTTTAGAGTTGGAGGTTGGATGCTTGAGTTGGTTTTTGAGATAAATTGATTCATAAGAGTTTTGTGTAAATTTGTAAAAGCAGATTTGAGATAGTTTTGTGTTGTAAATAAAAAGAAAACATTGTTTGAGTTGTTTTGAATTCCGATGTGATTTGTAAAAATTTGTTGTAATAAAAATTGAAAAAAATTTTAGTGGTGTGGTTGTGTTTAATATTATATTGAAGTGGATTGCTGGGATTGTGCCACGTATTTTCGAAGATATCTTATTAGAAATTCGTGGCGCTACAGTATAGCACGTACTTCAAGAAGAGAAAGAGAAGAATAAGAAGCAAGAAATAAAGAGCAAATCAAAATAAGGGAAGAAATAAAGCAAGATGTGGGGTTTTCTGCAAAATTAAACCCTAATAACCCAGGTCGGATCCCTATAAATAGAACAGCCAAAAGCAATTGAAGAGGACGCAAAACGAAGAGGAAGAGTGACAACTACCTCTAATCATAAAAAAATATAATTAAAAAAATTATTAAGAGAAGAGAGGACAGAAGAAAGAGAGAGAAGAGGTACTGCTGTGTTGATCTCGAAGTCCAAGGTAAGCGACAGCGACGTGGGGTACTTTGGCAGCGACTCGGTTCTCGAAGAGGGACAGAGGAGGTGACATGGCGGTGCTCGGCTCGAGACAGAAGAGAAGAAAGAAGGAGGAGAGAGAAGGAAGCGTTGTGAGGTGGCGGCTAGAGTTTCGAAAATGACAGAGGAGAGAAAAGCAGCGGTTACTATTGGGCACAAAAATCGAGACTTTGGTTTGATTTTTTTTTTTAACAAAACAGTTTTTTTTATGTATCTCTTTTCTCCTCTAATTTTTTATTATGCAATCCAAAACAGTATTTGTTAGTTGCAGAATTATTATACACTAAATTTATTTTTCTAGGGCTTTGATGTAGCCTAGTTTTTAGAAAACAATTTTTAATTCCATATTATTTTTCTATTTTTCCATGGTTGTGTGTGTAATTTTTATTTTTAATGCTTACAATTGGTTGACCAACTGTTGTATGATTTATTAAATCATGGAGAGACCAAACTGATAATTTGTGATTAATAAAACTAAACACCGTTACAAGAGAGAACTGCTGTTAATGTGACCGTTAAGAAGTCCATAGATCTTAATAAATTTTCAATTAGTAATCCGTGCATGAACTATAACAAATAATTAGTTGAGAATATTTTTGATATTGCTTGAGAGAGAATATTGAATAATTTGGGGATTTTGGTCTACAACTTGGAAAAATAATATTTTTTCACATAGAGTTAGAAATTGTGTGGGATTAACTAGGTAAAATCAAAAGCCCTAGAATTTATTTTTCCATTAACAAATTACAAACATTTCAGATTTTCGTTCTCTTTTGTTAGTTAGATTTTTAGATTAATTTAGTCGCTTTATTTATTAAAATTTTGGTTTTCCAAATAGTAGTTAATACAGTAATTTCGGTACTCAATAAAATAATTAGTCCTTATGGGTTCGACTTTCTTTTCACTTAACTACATTACTTGTTGCGATTTTGTACACTTGCAAATAATTCACATCAGTTGCTCCAAATCACGACAGAAAAGCACATATCCCTCGCCATGCCACCACTCGTAAAGGAGATTCCCGAGGGTCGATTAGATCTGACCAGAGGGACAGCTCGGTTCATCACCGCCTTCGAGAGATGGAGAGGCGCCTCAGCAAGATCAACCTCGAAGATGGTCAACAGACCAAGAACTTTTGCCCGAGCAGACCCTTTTCTCTGGGACCATCATGGAAGCCCCTGTCCCTGAGACCTTCAAGCCGCCATATTTTGAATCCTATAACGGGGAGTCTGACCCGGCTGATCATATTGAGAGTTTTAAAACTCTTATGATGATCCATCAAGCCTCGGACACGCTTCTCTATAAGACCTTCCCAACAACGTTGCAAGGATCAGTGAGAGAATGGTACTCCTGTTTATCTCCAGCCTTCATCTTCTCATTTGACCAGTTTGAGGAGCTCTTCCTTACCCACTTCGTTAGCCGCCGCCGAGCAGAGAAAACAAGTGCATCCTTGCTAGCCCTCAGTCAAAGGAAAGGCAAACGCCTAAGAGATTATGTTCGGTGCTATATTGCCGAAGCTCGGTCTATTGCATTTCTCTACCAATCAGTAGCCTCTGCAGCACTCAGACACAACATCAACCATGCCAACCTAAAGGCATCTCTCACTAAGAAGCCTCATCGGGACTTCTCAGAACTCTTACTATGGAGTGAGAAGTACATCCGGGCTGAAGAGGCTCTATAACCCTACGATCAGAAGGAGCTCCTATCCGGTAACAAACAGAAGGGTGCAGATGAAGAAGGTTTGAAGAAGCTCCAGAAAGACAATAATGTCTAGTGTCGCCCTCTTCGTTTCAAATAATTCAACCCCGTCAATGTTAGCATCTCGACTATCCTCATGGAAGTAGACAAGGAAGGACTGCTCCATCCACCACCGAAGATGAATACACCTAGTAAGAGAAGGAACAGAGACAAATGGTGTCTCTTTCACAGGGACCATGACCACGACACAGATAATTTTTAGGCCCTCAAGGAAGAGATTGAAGCCCTCATTTAGCAAGGACAATTGGCCAAGTTTGTCAGGAAGGACATGGCCGATCCTCCTCCACCATGGGGAGCTAACAAGCAAACTAAAAGGCCCGCCAAGTCCTAAGACTCCGAACCTAGGGTCGTTTTTCACCTTATCCATGGAGGTCCGATGGGGGGAGAGTCAAACTCCTTCCGAAAGGCCTTCATTCGAGAAGTTAATTCAGTACAGACCCCCCCCCCCCCCCCCCCCCCCCCCCCCCCCCCGCCTAAAAGCTTTGGGGTTCTGGTGACATTCTGAGACAGAGATCTAGAAGGCATCCGAATGCCCTACTGTGATGCCCTCGTCATCAGCCTCAGCATGGTCAATCACGAAGTGCACCAGATCCTAGTTGACAATGGCAGTTTTATCAATATCCTCTTCCTAGAAGCCTTTAAAGGCCTCAAGCTCTCCCGAGAATGCCTAAAACCTGATGGATACACTATCCACGGATTCTCAAGGGTACCGGAAATAATCGAAGGAGTAGTCACTCTTGATGTGACTATAGGAAAAGCTCCGACAACCTGAACAGAGCCTATGGACTTCATGATTGTCGATGTGAAAGCCGCTTACAATGCCATCCTTGGCCGACCAGGCCTAGCTGCACTTCATGCCGTACCCTCAGCCTTTCACATGAAGATGAAATTCCCAACCGTGGCAGGGGTGGGAGAAGTCAAGGGAAGCCAAGAGACTGCTCAGAAATGCTATTTGACTTTAATGGAAGGTCCGGTCCTTTCACTCGATGCGCTAGAACTCCCCCAAGGGAGCAACCAAGCCATCTCAGAGCCAGTGGATGAACTAGAGAAAATCTCATTTTCTAAGAAGGACCCGACGAAGACATTCCAAGTGAGTAACGTCCTCCCCCACGAGGTCAAGGAAGAGATCATCAATTGAATTAGGGGGTACCAAGACCTATTCGCCTGGACCGCTGCCGATATGCCCAATATTTCAGAATAATTAGTTACGCACCGCCTCAGCGTAGACCCCGAAGCCAAGCCAGTCCATCCGAAATGTCAAAAATTCGCCCCTGAACGACAAAAGCCATCAAATAAGAAGTTGATAAACTCCTAGCGGCCCGGTTCATCCAAGAAGTCAGTTACCTTGAATGGCTCCCAAACGTAGTAATGGTAAAGAAGGCCAATGGTAAGTGGAGAATTTGCATTGACTTCATAGACTTGAACAAAGCATGTCCGAAAGACATGTTTCCTCTTCCCAGCATCGATGCCCTGACGACACTACGTCCGGTCAAGAACTCTTAAGTTTTATGGATGCTTTCTTAGGGTACAAGCAGATCAGAATGTCCCCCCTGGCATTCCAAAGACCTCTTTCACCACTGATCAAGGCCTCTGTTATTATTGTTTCATGCCATTCGGACTAAAGAATGATGGAGCTACTTATCAACGCCTCGTCAACAAGGTCTTCAAGGAACAGATCGGCAGGGACATGGAAGTCTATATAGATGATATGTTGGTGAAGAGCCTCAGTAGAAAAGACCATGTGACCGACCTTCAGGAAGCCTTCTACATCTTTCGGAAGCACAGTAGGAGACTTAATCCATCAAAATGTTCCTTCGGCGTATCGTCAGGAAAAATCCGAGGGTTTATGGTCAGCCAGAGGGGAATAGAGGTTAACCCGAAGAAGATCTGAGCTATTTGGGACATGGCTCCCCCATCTAACATCAAAGAAGTCCAAAGACTTACAGGGCGTCTCACCGCCAACGGACGCTTCCTCTCCAAGTCGAGGGAGAAGTATCTCCTATTTTTTAAGGCCCTAAGATAGGCGAAAGGCTTTGAGTAGGAACAAGCACAGCAAGAATCATTTGAGCAACTCAAGGCCTACCTCGTCAACCCCCCCCCCCCCCCCCCCCCGCTCCTAATCAAGCCCGAGCCAGGAGAGATACTATACCTTTACCTCGCCACCTCAGATCAGACCCTTAGTGTTATTTTGGTAAGGAAGGAGGACAAAACCCAGAAACTGATCTACTATGTAAGTAAATTCCTCCATGATGCCGAACTCCATTATTCGAAAATAGAGAAGATGGCCTATGCACTAATTATGGTCGCTCGCAAGCTTCGCCCATACATCTAAGCCCATTCAGAGGTGGTTCTTATTGACCAACCCCCTCAAGCAAGTGTTGTACAAGCCAAAGAGATCGGGACGACTTGTTAAGTGGTCCATTGAGCTCAACTAGCACGATCTAAGCTACCGACCAAGGGCGGCCATCAAAGCTTAGGTTCTAGCAGAATTCATTGTGGAAAGCTCCATCCCCGAACCTCCAGAGGAAGGCAAAGACCCTCCATTTGGAGCGTCTATGTTGATGGACCCTCATGCATTGAAGGGAGCGGAGTGGGAGTCATTCTGACAGGTCCAGATGATTTCACTCTCTAGTACTTCCTCTGCATCAACTCCCGAGCTTCCAACAATGAGACAGAATATGAAGCATTAATTGCTGGCTTATGGTTGGCCCACAAGGCTGGATTTCAACGCATCAGAATATTTAGTGACTCTCAGTTGGTGGTAAACCAAGTTCTAGGAGACTACGAGGCCAAGAATGGCCATATGATCAAATATCTAGCCCAAGTTAAGAAGCTACTAGCCACCTTCCAAGAGGCAGAAGTAATATGTATCCCTCACGAAGAGAATAGGCAAGTAGATGCCCTATCAAAGTTGGCTTCCTCTTCCCTTCAAGGACTTGACCACATTGTTCTGATTGAAGTCCTCCTCAGGCCCAGCATCAAAGAAGAAAGTCTTAATCTCATGGTGATACATCCCCGAGCACACAGGGAGAACTAGATGAAGCCTCTATTCGAATTCCTTGATAAAGGAACCCTCCCCACATATCCTAAAGAAGTTAGAAAAAATTCAAACAAGAGTCAAGCAAAGTCATGTAAAAGCGCTCCTACACTACGGTAGATGGCAGACGCTATATGTCGTGTCTATCTCCCGAAGAAGCACTATACGCCCTTAGGGAAATTCATGAAGGGGTCGGGGGCACTCATATGGGAGTTAGATCCCTCGCCCACAAGATCTTGAATCATGGTTACTTATGGCCTACACTCCTAAGTGATGCTCAACAACATGTTCGTCAGTGTACTTCTTGCCAAATGTTCTCATCCATCCGATGGACACCTCAAGCCGAGCTCTCCTCCATGTCTAGTCAAATCCCCTTCTCTATGTGGGGGATGGACCTGCTTGGACCTTTCCCTCCATCAATTGGTCAAAAAAATTCCTTGTAGTGGAAATCAATTACTTCTCCAAGTGGATCAAAGCCGAGCCATTAGCAACGATCACGGAGAATAGGGTCCAGAAGTTCTTGTGGAAGAATATTGTTTGTCGGTTCGGCATACCCCGAATCCTAGTAATTGACAACAAAACTCAATTCTATAGCACCCCGAATTTTCAATAAATGAACTTAGAAATACGTGGCACAAATTCTAGAATTAACCTCAATTGTAATCATAAACATAGCATCCAAATACAGGAAAATTTAAAACTTTTTTTTACATCAACTCTTTTACAAAGTACAGCGGAATTTAAACATCTTGAATTACAATTCTTTTTACAACACGGTACCATAAATACAAATGTTCCCTTTACAATCATTCCCTTTACAAGATATGCATAAACATTAAACAATCTACCACATGCTCCCAATTCCTTGCTAATGGTACCTACCTGTAAAACATGAGGCTAAAGATATCCCTAACCCCCAACTACAGGGGTCAGCCATAACGGTGTGAGTGATATTCAAAGAAAATCCTAACTTAAATAAAAACAAAAAGAATAAAATCATAAGTTAACAAGTAAAACATATTAACGCAGTAAATACAGATGGAACATGAATTAACAATAATTAAAACATAAATCATCAAGTGAAACTAGACTAAGTGTCAAGTGTAAGAAAACCGAAAACAAGCATGCATAATACAAGTCAAGAAAACACAAATGCCCATGATGATTACTAATGCATACTTGTCGGATTCTATGCATCCCACAATACATAGGTCCGGTGCAAGCCCTTATCGTTCTCCACTTGATAGGGTTCGATCACACGTTATGCAACTAATCTTACTACGGAGATAATAACAAAATCCAGAATACTATGCGAATAGGCCTACGTCCCAGTATGTAAACCCTGTTTTTCGTTTTTCATATTTTTGGTGTATTTTTCTCTTTCTTGAGCATTTGTGCTCTCTTGTATTTTTTCTGGACCGTATATTGGAGTTGTTTTCAATATATATTCATTTTGTTTTATTTTGAGCTCTTTGTGTTGATTTGTTCGTCTTTTTGCTTCGTTCTTCATCGATTGTTGTTTTTTCTCTTTATTAGGTTCTTGTTCTCTTTATTTTGTTCTTGGGTGCTCGTGGTGTTTTGGTTGATTGCCATATTCCCAATCCTATTACTTTTGATTCCTAATTGATTACCAAAGCCAAATTAACTTACAATCCTATGTTGAATCGTATACAAATTTATCCTAATCAAATCCTAATTAAACTAATCCTACTACTACTCCTATTAGAGCCAATTAAACCCAATAACCCAAATATCCATCTCCTACTACAAACCCTAATATCCAATACCCTATATAAACTAACTCTCCCTCTCTCCTAAACCCTAACCCTAACTCATCTACTCCCGACCTCCTCCTCTTCCCTGTGTGGCACCGTCAACCCCAGCCCGATCCCACTTCGGCCTGCACACACCCCCGACCTGCACCCTAGCCGACCACATTCCGATCTCCTTTGCTAACCAACCTAAGTCCAATCACCACTACACCATCATCCACCTTCATCTTCATATCTCTCTCCTTCTGTCCCCGTCCTCCGGCGCCATCAGCTGCAGCGACAACCGGAGCAGCAGCCAGTCAGCAAGGGCCAGCCACCACCTCGATGCTTGACGCTATCTCTCTCTCTCTCCATTGGTGTTTGCATGTGATCGAGTGCACGTGTGATCGCGTTGCTTTGGATTTGTGGACTTTCGTTCATGGGTTTGTTCATTGTCGGGATCCATTCCCGTTCTTGGTGTTCTTCGTTTTCATCTTCGATTGAGATAAGTAACTTGTATTCATTTTTGTTTTATAATACAAGTCATAAATACTACCTGTAGTATAGTTGGGTTCTAGAGACAACTCGTGTGTGTGTTATAATTGATGGGTATTGTTTCTATAGTTCTATTTGACCATAGTTGCCTCACGACACAAATTTGCCATGAAACAACTTAGGTTTTGATCATTCTTGATGTGATCATATTGTTAGGGTCATATACTGAAAGCATCACTTTTGTATTAACTTTATTTCCTTATTTTTTTTTGAATGAGAATCATATGGGCATATGTTTGCATATTGTGTTTATTACAATATTAATGCAAGTGTCTGATATTCTATAAGGTTGATAATATGGTGTGAGGTGACACACAGAAGATCATATTATCAGTTCCCTGTGGAATATATAAATAGTTCACAACCTAGACGGACTTGGACAATCCATTAGAAAGGTTGTAGTGTAATCTGGTATTAGTCTATCTTGACTATAGGTTTACACTAGTACACTTTGTGTGTATTGAACAGGACCACTTGAGGTTGTTCTCTTTGTACTGACTACAAAAGAGAACAAACACCTCTGTTATTATGGATGCTTATGCTCTTAATCCAGATATAATAATAGACATGTATATGCAGTGTGCATTACTTTGACTCATAAAAGAGTGAGATTCATTATGGATCAACAACCTCTATGAATTGGGTAATAGCATTGTATGTATGATGGGCTGTTGATTGTAAAAGGAATCCATGTCCCGATACGTCGGGTTGATGATGTCCCCTTAAAGAGCTCATAAGGATTGTCATGTAAACCCTGCAAGTAGATTACATCCGACATGACAAATAAAGTTGAGTGGTACTACTTAAGGATAAAAGATGTTGATCAATATAGTTGTCAGTAACTTAATTTGATCGATGGACATTCGATATCTTAACATGGGGAGCTAAACGAGCATATAATAAAGGGAGCCCATAAATATAATTTGGGATTAGGAAGGTAGTACAACAATAGCTCTTTAGTGGACCGAGCTATTGTTAATGGGCCTGGGTTGTGTGTTCGGGCTGAACACGGGATACCCAGATTCGTTAGGAGACCTAACCCTAATTTCTCCTCATGGTCCCTGCCGTAGCCTTATATATATCCTCTATTCTCTGGCCATCACATCATTATCAAAGATAAGAAATTTTCTCTAAATTAGTGATTCACGTAAGGAGAGAAAGAGAGGTCAGCCAAGGAGAAGAAAGGTTGGGAGACCGTCGCCCACCCGACGTCCAACCTGAGGAAGGAATACGTGCAGAAGATCTTGGGGTCGCTGAAGGCTCGAAGTTGCTAGAAACTATCGTCTTCTTCTCATCGCAGGTATAATTCGTGAACCCTAGTTTCTGCTATAAAGGGTTAGATCACGTATTAAATCTGTTAAGCTTTTATGATCGATACGCACACCAATCCGTGGTCCTGGGACTCATCGCAGTTCCATCAATATGTGAGTTATTTATGGATGTTGTTTGGATCCATGTGATATACTTGTTGTGGACATGTTATATACCCTATTTTATGCTGTTTGGACACTTGGTAGACTCTATTCTATGTTTGTTTTTGTTTGGATCAAGTTTCGTATAATCTATGTTGGTTTTGTTTCAAAGGAAAATCTGTATTTTGTCGATGATCAGCTTTGATTGGTATTTTAGACCATATTAAGGTCGAAATTCTTAATTTCAGTAGTATACACGAATTGTAGAGAAATCTGTCTTCTTTCCAAATTTTCTGATAGAGATCGATTTATTTTTTGTATATGTGAGTTATGGTTGTTTTACTACAAAGGTGTATTCTATTTTCAGACTGCATTTCTTAATGATTTCGATGACTAAACTATTTTGATACTAGTGCTAAATATATTATTTTGATCTGATATTTTGTACAGTATTTCTATACCTATTTAGGGATTACCCAGAATTTTGGTGGATTTTATTGATGAGTTTTATATGCCGTTTCATGCTTGTTTACAAAAACTATACTTGCTGGATTTTGCTCGCTGTTCTGTAAAGACATATATTTTCACCCTAGTTCCTTTTACTGTATGAAAAATCTTTATGAGATATGAAAGTTAGAGTATTTTGTCTATTTTCATTCCCCTTTGACAGATCTGGATTTCGTTTTACGGTTTGCTAGATATGACTATTTTCGTACAGCAGTGTTGGGAATTCCAGATTTGCCAAACTACCGTTTCTTGATGTTTTCTGATTTCTGTTGACTAAAATAATTTTACTTAAATATTGTGAAACTTTATATTCTGATACTAGACATATAGGGCATTACCCCAGATTTTTCCTGGATTTATTTGAGGTGTTTTGATACTGTTTTCCTGTCTTTGAATTCGATTTACTGATTTCTGGCTGAACGTATTTTCAAGATTCAAGTCAGTTTTGAGTTATGATTTTCTGAAATACCATATGACTTATATGTATTCGCTGGATTCGGTTAGGAGTCTATTTTCCAGATTCTCTAACAAATCTAGGTTTCGATATTTGTAGTAACGGGAATCATTGTTTTAATACTGTACTGTCGTGCTATCCTGAATTAGGAAGTACCCTATTTTGTTCGGTTATGTGACTGTTTACCATCTGTACATGCTTACCTATTATTATGAACTTATGGGTCGTTATATCATGCTAGATTTACTCTGTTTCATACACATGCACATCTGTCTGATAATAATTATAAATTGATCAAGCCGGAGTTTAAGGAAAAGATCTAGTAGTGGAAAATATGAAAACGTGTACTTGGAAGGGAACTAGTGTTCCATACTGTTACTATTACTGTTAGTGTTACTGCTACTTTTACTGTTACTGTTACTTTTACTGCTATTTCTACTGTTAGTGATACCTGAGTACACTGCCCTATTATGGTCCACTATGAAATCTAAATTCGAAACTGTTTGTTGTAGCAACCATGTGATAAAAAATGGGGCGCATGAAGTGCTACCTAGATAGTAATAAACAAGACTGTAAGAACATGACACTGATACAGATACTATTAGACTGATACTGATACTGATACTGTTACTGATACTGTTATACTGTTACATTGATATACTGAGCATACTGTCACTGTTACTGTTATTTGATACTATTACTGGATACTGTTAGTTGCCATATGACACTGTTACTTGACCATGCATCTGTACTGTTAGTATACCATGCTAGTTGACTTTGCTTAATGATTCATGCTAGATATTACAGTTTATGTGTTATACCATGCTATATCTGTTTTACTGTTATTTTAGATGTGTTATCCCATGTACTTGTATCCTGCACTACAAGCGGCCCGTAACTTGCAATGACGGGTACTTGTTTTCTTTTTCCTTCTCCTACAATTGTGATTGCAGATCAGGAAGTTCGTTTGCCCGTTGGCATTGGAGAAATGAAATATTAGTGGTTGATTCTTTTGGTATTATTATTATTATTGTTGCTTTGGAATAATGTATTTTGAGTACATGGATATTATTTGTATTTGGGCGATGTGATCCAGGATATTAACTGTTCGGGTCTGATTTATTTGAGACTATTATGTTATTGGATTTCAATTAAGCTTTGTTGGAATATTGTTTGGTTTTGAGATATGAGTATATGTGCGTGGTTGATTCTTTTGGCTTCCGACTCTGATTATATTGAGATTTGTTGTCAAGATTATTGAACATCTTATGGATGATGCAAATCATTCGCTGGGATGAGTCGCGTATCCATATTACGTATTCTTTTTGGGAAGCGGGGCGTGACACAGTATCTACCAGATAGACTAGCACCCTCAATGCGTAAGTATTATGTAAGCATCGTCCTGAACATTCCATGCCAAAATTCCACGAATAGGTCCCAGCCCCCGAAATAAAACCGCCCAGCTGTAAAAGACCCTCAACGTGCAAACTCGGGAGATGGCAATGATAATCGTAGCCTTCAAAATCAAACTGCCCAACTACATCTATAGTCCCGAATCTCATCCGTCCACTATACAGGGCCCCCTACTTACGTTTCCCAAGCTCTATCACATCTCCACTAGTGCTTGTCCTTAGGTTGGTTATTATTAATTAAATCCAAATTCCCCTCTAGAGTTGTACCTGCCGGACATAATTCAACTAATTCAACAATAAGGCCCCACTGGCCAAAATATTCACGAAGTCTCAACCGCCAACATGTTAGGGTCCCACTCAACCTCTTGGGTCTCAAAACTCAAACATCAACTCAACATTTCTTTGAAAAATGAAAGAAAACCAAAATTGTATAACTCATCGCGAGAATTTCCTTTAAAACCAAAAAAAATCAAAGTTAGGTACTTCTAAGTGCAAGCATATCTACATAATTGCACAATAAAACTGAACTAGCTCAATCAAAACTGAAGTGAATAGTGGAAGATAACTAGTAGTAGAATACTCTTTAAATTCAAAAAACATATACCTTTTTAAAACCACAAAAGTAGAATTCAAATACTTAATAAAATTGAGAATACATACTCTTTGAAAGTGATGAAAATCTAAGTTCAGTTGTTGTTAAGAATCAGAGAAATTGACTTTACAAACATAAATAAACAATTGTTCAAAGAATAGTAAAACTCCATAAACAGTATGCACAACTCGAGTCTATCGGTCGATTGTCTTATGCAGTACAGACCATGGTGGTCGACTGACAGCACTCAAGGAAAAATAACAATTCAAACATGGCAGTCGACTATCACATACTGTATAGACAGTGGCGGTCGACTGGCAGTATCAAAATAAATCATCAAGAAAACTCTAGCAGTCGACTGGCAGACTTAGTTCAAATAGCTGCAGTCGACCGCCAGTGGGGGAAAATTGGCGCTAGACGATCATGACGGTCGACAGCAACTGCAAGTACAAAACTACTACAGTCGACCGACAAACAGCCTGCAACTTCCAGCTTTTCGAAAACTTTCAAAAACTTATATATGATTACACAACATTTCAAGAATTCTAACGGTGAAAATTTTGCAATAAAAAGAGTACTTCTTGATCAAATTACTTCAGTTCATATGCCAAATCAAATCTTTTATTAATCTCTCAAAGAACACAAAAAGTTCCGAAATCTTGTTATTGAAAAAAAATCAAGATTTTGAAGAACTTCTTTTATGAATGTTTAAATACTTCCAAACGCATTCAATAATTCTTCTCATACAGAAAACATCATTTAATCATGTTCAAAACTGAGAGAAATCTTGAAATACACGTTCATTGGTCAAAAACTTCTCAATCCATCCAACTACACATCAAGTTCTTTCACTTCTCGTTCAATTCCAATTCAAAACAACAATAATTTATCATCTTTTAATCTCAAAACAGTGAATTCAAAAGCAAAACAGCAACTTAAAGATTCTCTATTCATCCATATGCATGTATGATGTTACTATTCCAATTGCAATCTATTCATACACTCAGAAATTTGATAATTCCTCATTCAAGCATTGGTTTGTTCAATACCAAATTAAATAACAACTTTACAATCTCATACACATTCAAGATCCATTCAAAACATGATTTATTCATGCATGGCATAAGAAAGTGAAGATCTTTGTGTATTTAAGCATGGAAATTACTCATAGATTTATATTCCTTCATGAAAGTTATTAAGTGGTTATTCATTCATAAAAGTCTATATTTACTCATCATATTTTATAATCATACAACTTCTAATCATGCATTATACTTGAACAATTTGTAATCATATAGAAACTAGTAGTAAGAAGTATCACTCAGCTCAAAGAAGACTAAGTTGAAGCACAAAAGAAATAATAAAGAAAAGTCCATTCCTTCTCCTTTGCAAGAAATCCAAGATCCAATGCTTTAAACTCCAAGAAAATAATGAGAACAAATGTTTTGAATCCACCACAGAGAAACAATGGCTGCTACTGCCTCTAATGTAGGCCGGAATTCCACTTTTTAGGGTTTCACTAGTTTACAAATTTACTCCTCAAGAAAATTATTTCTTTACATATATGGATCCTTCCAATTATTAGTTAATAAAATTGATTTAAAATAAAATAAAATTAAATCCCTTTGCTCTCTAGAATTTGCTGGCAAATATGCCCAGCCCAAAAAACCGAAATCTGGAGCTTTTACTCCAAATTGTAATTTTGCACAAAAGTCCTTAATTTTTGAATATTTGCAAATATGTCATAAATCATTCAACAAAATCCAGAAATTCATAAATAATATCTACTATTACATGTTAGATTTTCCAAATAGATTTTCTAACTGTGTGTCCCAAGAAAAATATTTGCACGTGTTTTTCATGTGCAAAAAGATAAATTTCAGAAAAATATTTATTAAATTACAAAAATTCATTTTAATTCATTTATAAACTCAAAAATATTAGTTAAAATCCTGGGGCATTACAATTGAAAGGGGTGATATTCCACAAGTTCTGCGCCGACCTTAGCAACCAACAGCGATTCTCCTTAGTTTTCCACCCACAGTCCAACGATCAAGCAGAGTACTCTAACCTGCAAATTCTTCCGGCCTCAAGAAAAGACTTGACAAATCCTCAAAAGGACTTTAGGATGAACAGCTCCCCAATGTGCTCTAGTGCTTCCGAACAACCAAGAGAACCCCAACAGGAGAATCCCCCTTCAATCTTACATATGGCCCCGAAGCCCTTATACCCCTCAAGGTCGGACTACCCTCTCCCCGCCTACTAGCCTTCAGTGAAGAATAGATATCCAACAACCTCTGAGACAACCTCGACCTCATTGACTAGATCGGGGAGAGAGCATCCATACAATAAAAGATCTATCAACAAAGAGTCGAGCAGTCCTACAATAAGAGGGTACACCCCACGAACCTCAGAGAAGGAGACCTAGTTCTTCGCAAGCTAGAAATCTCCTACCCTCACAAGAAAGGAAAACTAGCTCTGAACTGGGAGGGACCGTACAGGATCTCCAAAGTTGTCTGCCCTGGAGCATATCAATTTGAAGATCCGGGGGGAAGAAGATACCAAGAACCTAGATCTCCGAGCACTTACTGAAGTATCAAGAAAGCACCTAAACACCCCTTAGAGTTAGTTTCCTTATTTTTCAGTTCTTTCATTTTTCCTTTCAGTAAGGTCGATACTTGTGATGAGACAAATACATGTAATAAAGGCTTGCAACATAGAAGCAACCACTTACTTAGTTTCTCTTTTATAAAAACATAGTTTATTTTTCTGCAAAAAAATTATTCTAGCCTAAAACATAGGTGCCCAAGTCATGACGACCACAAACACAAAACAACAAGTTCAGAGTTCAACACTTGGTTTGATGCCGCTTCAGCCACTTGCAAACCAGCAAGTGTAGAGCAGCCCACAATTATTAAAACTCTTAAACAACAAGTTCAGAGTCCAACACTTGGTTCAATGCCGCTTTAGTCACTTGTGAATCGGCAAGTGCGAAGCAGCTCACCATTCGGAATTGCTCCCACAACTGTTGAAACTCTCAAACAACAAGTTTGGAGTCCAATACTTGGTTCGACACTGCTTTACCCACTTACGAACCAGCAAGTGCGAAGCAGCTCACCATTCAGAATTGCTCCCACACTGTTGAAAGTCTCAAATAACATGTTCAGAGTCCAACACTTGGTTCGACGCCGCTTTACCCACTTGAAAACCAGCAAATACAGAGCAACTCACGATTCGGAATTGTTCCCACAACTGTTGAAACTCTCAAAAAAAACTCATAACACAGAGGGGATACAATGAAAAGAAACAACGTTCTAATGCTTAAAAAATTTTTCATTCAAATCCAAAACCTCGATACAAGTTCAAGAAATAAGAACTAAATTACAACTCCCTACAACCTTAAACATCCCCCTCAGAACCACCTTAACCCCATCGTGGCATTAGAATGTTCCTTTCAAGAGACACTCGAGGTTTGTGGCTCCCTTCGGTGCCCGAAGTGTTACACCGCTCCCTCAGATCACCTAAAGAGGACTCCAACCCAACATATCAAGTCCGAGCCGTATGAACTATGCTACGTGTTGCCTTTCCAGTCGAAGAGGTGCTTGAAGCACTGGCCACACTGCTTTGGGTGCCTCCTGAATTCTTCAAAGCTCTGTGTGAGTGAAGAGACCATTCGTGAAATGATCGCCCTTGCTTGTACTCTACAAAGGAACAGGAGGTACTCTTAGTTTTGGCTCCCTCGAGAAGCTACTTCAGTTGGTTAATCTCTACCTCTTGCTCGACAAGGATCTCCTTAAGAGTACCGTCCTTCACCCTAAACTTTAAATGACCAAACCAAGCACGCGCCATACTGGCCTGGCATGTTTCCCCTAAATTCTGAAAGATGGCCTTCCTAAAAAGAGTTACCTCTAAGCTTTTCTCGTTACCTCTAAGCTCTTCTCGAGCACCACGTTATTCAGCACATCTCTTTCGGTGGTGGCTGCGAGTAAAGAATGCTGAAGAGATTCAACTATTGTATCATGTCCCGCTATAGCCTCGACAGGGGGATCTTCGCCTTCACTACAATAATCCTCCACTTCAGCTGGGAACCAACCCCGAGGAACGCCATCACAATACCTCGCTTCAGTCTCCCTGCGAACCAACACCCTTCTTAAGTGACCAAGCTCCATTTCCACCTTAGAAAGCGTATCTCGTGAGCCACCAAGCCCCAGCTCCACCACTTGGAGTTTAGTACAAAGGCAGGTGACCTCACTTGAGTAATGACATCCCCCGTCATACACGATAATCTGCCAAGGCAAAAAGCAAAGAGTCACTTCGACAAGAATGATCATGATCATAAAAAAGATGAAGACTTAAATACCCAACTTCCGAACCTTCAACATAAGTTAGGGGAAGCAAAATGAGATTTTCATTGATTCAGAATGAAGATACATCAAGCGGTGGCCAGTCTGCTATTAGGCAAATACAAAAATGACAACTAAACAAAAGACTTGAAGAAGAAGAAGAAGGAATCAGGGGTCCACCTCACTCGATGGCACTGCAGGGTAGAAGACTCGCCTCCGGCTTCTCCGCCAACTCTGGTACTCTCCACAACCACTGCAAGAGGACCAACCCCTACTTCCTCTTCCTCTTCCTCCTCCCCTTCCTCCTATGTCTCCTGCTCCTTCACAGGGGCGGGCGGAAACAATGAGTACCACACAGACCTGGCGTATGCCTTCTCCATGTTGGTGGCTAGGTATCCCACGGCCTTCACCTTTGCCTGCTCCTCCGTAACCTGCAGCGCGACTTCTCTCTCCTTAGCTGCACTCTCCCTCTCGCTAGCCACCAGCTCTCTCTCCTGAACCACTTGCTCCTTCTCTTTGGCCAGAGTTGCCTCCAATAAGGCATTTCAAGTCTCCTGAATCTTTGTCCAAAGTGCAGCAAACTCCAACTCCTTCACTGCTTTCAACTGCTCCACCCTCTCCTTATCCCTTGTCACCCTCAGCTCCTGCTTCTGCTATGCTACATGTTTCAAAAAGTAGCTAAAGTAGCAAGAGATCTACAAAGGGATAATTCGAAGTTATGAAACAGAAGATAGATACCAGTGCTTTACAAAAATAATTGTAAGGAAGGGAGATAACAAAAAAATTCCGTCATGTTCACCTTGGCAATCTCCAAGGCTGAGTCACCCATGGACCCGTGCTCCATCGAGGCCTTACCCTTGGTGGTAGCTAAGTGACTAATTGCATCCATGCAACTTGTCGAATCCCCAAGGAAGCTACCGTGCCACCTGACCTGCCAATCGAGGATAAAGATCTTCTTTAGCTCGTTAGTCAGGATCGCATCCGCAGCTGCCTTAAGAGGGGGAGCCTCAAGAGCTAGAGCTGCGGACAACAAGAAGTCACCCGCAGCAGGTGCAGCTGAGGAAGCGGGGGGAGACTCTAAGTCTACCACTGGAGTTTGTTAGGGTTGAAGTAGGGCAGTATAGGAGGGATGCGGTGGAGTGGTGGTGGTTTCAGAGAGTGCGGGAGAAGGAAGAGGCGACAGATGGTGGTGAAGATTGGATCTGCAGATTGGAAAGGGAGAGAAAGAATTAGACCCTGACTTATGCTAGAGAAAAGAAACCATGTTTTTTAGTTGTAAGGATAGAAATTGAACCGCATGAAATTTTTTAAAAAGAGGGTATTCATAAAGTTATCGGTGTTTTAATTAGAGCCTTGATGAAGGTTCATTTAGATCTAATGGTTAATAAAAATGTTTCTCATTGGATCACTCATATATATATATATATATATATATATATATATATATATATATATATATATATATATATATAAACGTTCTGTTGTGCACAAGCCATGCACTCTGTATGCACTCGGCTTTCGGGCCTTCATATCGACGATCCGAATCGTTCACATTGATTTACACATGTAAATTAGTCTAAATATGTAAGATTAAGTCATTTGAAATTTGTTTGCCCATCCATCAGGTCATTATAAAAAATAATATTTAGTCATACAATTTTTAACACTTCGATGCATGGACAGATGAGTTTCAAATGACTTGATTTTAAATATTTAGACTTGTAGATTAATGTGAACGGTTCGGATCGTCGATACGAAGGTCCAAAGGCCGAGTGCTCACGGAGTGCACACTATGACTAGTGCACAACGATATATATATATATATATATATATATATATATATATATATATATATATATATATATATATATATATATAGGGTAGCGATCCGGTGAGAACCGTTCTCACGATAAGCTTCGTGAGAACTCCACGCCTATCCATCCTATGGATAATCCGAACCGTTCACACTGTTTAACACCACTAAATTAGTATAGAAATATAAAATCAAGTCATTTGATATTCATTTGTCCATGCAACATGTCACTATAAAAAAACGATTTTTCAGCCACACAATTTGTAACACTTCAATGCATGGGTAAACAAATCTCAAATGACTTGATTTCTCATCCATAGACTAATTGAGTCGTGTAGATCAAAATGAACGGTTCAGATCTTTCAACTAATGTCCCAAACAAAAGTTCTCACGTGGTTCTCACCAAAAGAGTTCTCTCTCGATCATTTCCCTATATATATATATATATATATATATATATATATATATATATAAGGAGCTGTCATTTGTAGACAACATGTACATACATTTAACCATCTAATCTCAACCATTCATGTTTAAGTGGGAGTTATATTAACCATTCATTTACTCAATTGTTGTTAATTACTATAATACCCTCGAAGTTCAAATTTATTTACAACATAATTATTTACAAAAGTGTCACTCATATAAAATAAAATTTTGTGCCAATAAGGGCAATTTGTAAAGAGTATGTGATGAGTAAAGGAAAGTCTCAGGTTCGAGGCCAGCTTACGTCTTATTATTTACTATATAAAAAATAATAATTAGAACGTGCATCGCATGTGCAGATTACTAGTGTATATAAAGAAAAACTAGTTATTATATACTAGTAATCTGCACGTGTGATGCACGTTCTAATTTAGTATATATAGTAAATAATAAGACGTAATCTGACCTCAAACCTGAGACATCACTTTACTCATCACATACTCTTTACAAATTATCCCTAGTGGCACAAACTTTTATTTTCTATGAGTGACATTTTTGTAAATAATTATGTCGTAAATAAATTTGAACTTTGAGGGTATTATGGTAACCAACAATAGTTGAGTAAATGAATGGTTAATATAACTCCCACTTAAAAATGAATGGTTGAGATTAGATGGTTGAATGTCTACAAATTATAAGCTGGCTATAAATGACAATCTTAACTCTCCAATTAGAGCATCTACAGTTGTGTGGTACAGGGCCGACCCCCACCTTAAGGCCGGTGTGGCGGCCGCTCGGGCCCCCGGATTTTTTGCTATTTTAGGGCCCCAAATTTGTATTCCCCTTGTAAATATAGGTAAGTATTTTACACGTAAAAAAATTATATTGTTATTAGGGGCCCCCAAAAATAATTATTTGGGCCTTTCGCCTCGGGCCCCCGGGAACTCAGGGACGGCCCTGGTGTGGTATTTTGCCATTTTATGCATTTTATAGCTTTTTGAGCGCTGCAGTCGTGTGGCAAATATGCATAATTTGTCTTTTCGCTACAGTAGATTGCTATATATGAGAGAAGATATAGCAATATGCATATTATACATGACGAAACATGATGTTTTGTCCAAAATATTTTATAATTATTTTAAAGAGGCCTTTTTTAATTTAAAAAAACCCCAGAAATGCAAATTGAGCTCGGACGAAACATCATATTTCATTTTGTCCATGAATTTAGGATATTTAATAAGTTAATTAATTAATTAGTTAATTATACTTAGTTACCTAATTTGCTCATTTAATAATTAATTAATTAATTAGTTAATTATACTTAGGGGGTTTAATAAGGATTAGTGGGGCTTTAGTAATGACATGCTAGATTAGTGGGGCTTTTGAACATAAATGTCCTAGACGAAACATCACGTTTTGTCCGAGACTTTTGCTTTCTTGCAAAAAAGTTCAGACGAAGATGTTTCGTCCGAGGGGAAAAAAATTCCTCTCCAACGAACCATCATATTTCGTCTACGCAAAAAAAAAAAACACAAGATCAGCCAAAAAAGTTATAAAAAATAAATTTTTTCGAATGAAACATCATGTTTCATCCGTTCTTTTTTTTTTTGGAAAAAGGTGGAATATGGCCACCATGTTTCATTAGTTAGGAATTAACAAAACAAATCCAGAGTACTTTGAACAGAAAATAGAACATGAAGCGACGTGACCCCTACAAACAACAAGAGATCCCTCCAATAACCCCTAGAGGGTGGGCCGACAAACCGGTAGTCTTCACCATTTTCGAGGAGGTTCCATCGATGCATCTTCTCTAAAATTGTAATGGATCCCATCTTGGGCCTACTGACAGTGATCGGCCTAACAAAATTGTTTGTACGTCCGTTTAGCTTCATGCCCCACTTCCACAGCAGGCGCATACCTACCTAAAGCGAGTCGGCGGGATTTTGACAACCGCCGACCCCAGCGTACTCCTCATATCCTCCCACAGTCACCTAAACATCACACTCACCCCAACTAAAACTACAATCAAAGAAAGAGCCGTGAAAATGATACATTTGTCTCTCTCACGCTCTTGCTCTCTCTAGTGATTTCTCACATATACAAACATACACCAACATAGAGTAGTGAGGAGCAACATCTTCACTCTCTCTCTCAAGCAAAAAACCCAACACAAATCACAACTAAATGAAGCATCCCTTCTCCTCTCGCCACAACGGGCGGTGGCAATGTGAGTATTGGGTTTAATGATGAGGGCATAGTGGCGGTGGCATTGTGAGTATTGGGTTTAATGATGTGCAGTCACGCAGACTGTGGCCCCGGGGCCAAATGTACAGCCAACATAAAGAAGTGAGACCACTCTTCTCCAATCTCATCTCACAAATGCCAAACTTAAATCAACTCTTCCTCCACCCACAACACTCTCACACACTCCCTCTAACAATTTCCAAGCAAGGGCAGTGATTATCCTCTCTTTCAATCACTCCCAAAACCCTCCACAACCAAAGAAGAACTGTGAATAAATTACCTTCCCAACAGCGAGAGTGGCAAAGGCACAGATTCGAGCAGGAGGAGAGACTACGAATCGTAGCTAAACGACGGCACTAGGTAGCTAGGGCAGTGAGCTTCGGTGGGTGGTCACCGTCAGCAACGGAGCAATAAAGGAGCCGGTGAGATGAGGAGCGGCAGTTACGCAAATAGCGGGCGAAGCACCACTGCGTGAATGAGGGAGAGAACTCAACGGCGGTCAGAGCGCTGGCGTAGCTCGACGACGTGCCACAGTTGTTGAGAACGGAGTGGTCTCAGAAGAGATGCATAAGCGATGGCCGGAAGAGCATTGGGAACTCGATGGTAGGCGGCCGAAGTCAAAAACATAGGGGGTTTGCGGCAGAGAAGCATCGGCGGCGACGATGGGAACTTGCAATGATCTAGGGTTTGTTTAGATTAGTTTGGGGGAGACTTTCTCTCTCTATAATTTTTAGAGAGAGACTTCGTATCATAATAATAATAGTTTTGTTCGTTCATGTTTTCCTCTCATTTGCTATTTTTTAGCTTTTTATGACTGCAGCAAAACCACGAAATGCTATTTTTATTTATGAATTTTGCTTTTTTACAACATTTACGACTGTGGATGCTCTTATCTCTAATCTCTAATATTATATTGGGAGAAGGCATTAGTTTCATTTGTAAATCTACCAACGCGTACATTGCACGTACATAACTAATATGAAGGAGGTCTCAGGTTCGAGTCTTCACTACGTCAGATTTTTTACTTTAATTTTTTTTAAATATATTAAATGTGCATCACACGTAAAAATTACTATCTATCTATCTATCTATAATATAATATATAATCTCTACTATTTAGTTAGAAGAGTTGGAGTTGTAAATCTACCTACTTACGTACAACGCAGATGCACCTCCAACTCTCCCATTATAGTCTTCACATTTACTTTTAAAAATATATAATCATATTTATTAAAACATGCATCATACATGTAAATCCGAGTTTTTACTTTAATTTTTTTAAAAAAAAATTAATACGTGCATCCCACGTGTATATTACTTGTAGCATTAGAGGTAGGGATTAGAGATTGGAAGAATAATTCAAGGAAAACTAAACCATATATCAAGAGTGATAAAGTAGCTACCACAAAACTCCACCACAGCCAATGGATGCAAAAAAAATGCGAAAATCCCAATGCACCACCCTCCAACAACTTCTTGATCGGATCCAACTAAAACCCAATAACAAAAATTACAGACAAAGAAAACCGAAGGTCCACAGCTCGCTAGTTATGCCTATGCAAGGGCAACGACATAGGCGACGCTCCCACCTCCAAATCCTTTCACAAAATTTAGAATAAACTTCCACCATATAAAAAAGGGTGAATGACCAATTGGCACCCATAGTTACTCATAATATCTTATACACATCTGAAGTTACATTAATACCCCAATGACACCCAAAGTTAACAAAATTGGACCTATAGGCACCCGCCGTTCAAATATCCGTTAAGTTAGTGGAATATTCGTGTTATATTCCTCTTAACGGGTTCATACCCGTTAAGAAGAATGTGAAAAGATAAAAATGTCATCGCTCTCTTCATCTTCTCTTCTTCCTGGTTATATCTTCCTCCCCTTTGTAAACCCTAATCACCAAATCCGAAAATTTCAAAATCCTAATTCGAAACCCTAAGTACTGTATATCTGTCATCTCTAATCTTCGACGCCTCGTACATCCTCAATCTCTACCTCTTTTTTGTGACCACCGATGTCGATTACCCACCTGCATCCAATGTCTAAACCTCATTTGAATTTGAGGGTTGGAGTTAGGTTTTTGAAGTAGCATATGCCATTTGACATTATGATATCAGAGGGAAGTGTTTGATTCTGAGTTGCAATTTTATCATACAATATTGTTTAATTACTTGCAAATTATTTTGGATTCTTAGTAGGAAATGATGAGTCACACAAAATAGTCTTGTTTTTTATTTTTCTGATATTAGTTGATTGTTCTTGATTGTGGATTGTAATCATACAATATTTATGATCCATAATATGGGTTGGGAATTATCTTTGATTCTTTGTAGGCATGGGTGAACTGATCATATACTTCATCTTAGGCTTTTGCCTCAGCTACTTCTCATATTTGGTGTTGATGCTGAATTATTGAAACCATTTTTGCTTAACTAGGTGGCATGGCATTAGAATGCAGCCCTATTGAATTTTTTTTTGATTCATCTACTTACTTGCATGTTGTTTATTGTGGATGGAAATCATACAATGTTGGATTCGGAATTAATATTATTGCTACTCATCTTACTATTTTTGTAGGCACAGGTGAACTGATGTACCACCTTTATCTGATTTAGTTGTTGCTGTTGCTCCTTCTGATATTTGATACTGTTCTTGGTTGTTTTTGAACTCATCTGTTTTTGCTTCTGATTTTTGGTGTTGTTGTTGAACTAATTGGCATGGCATGGCATTAGAATGCAACCATAGTGAAACCATTTTTTATTCATCTACTTACTTGCCTGATTTTGATTGTGGATGGAAATCATACAATGTTGGGTTGAAAAATAACAGCGCTTCTGAACTGATCTGTGTTAGCCTTTTGCTGCTGCTGCTTCTCGTATTACCTGCTGCTCTTGGTTGTTTTTGATTGTGTTGTTGCTGTTTCCGATTTTTTGCTGTTGTTTTATTTGATTTTTGGTGTTGCTGAAGTAGTTGGCATGGCATTAGAATGCAGCCCTACTGAAATCATTTTTAATATATATGATGAACTGATACTACTTTAGTAGGGAAATTTGATCTGTCCGTACTGATAATTGTGTTCTGAGCCTGCTAGTAATTGTTTAATTGACTGTTCAGCATCATGTACATACACATACATGAATAATGTTCCTAAACTCCTGTTTATTTGTGTGGTTGGCAGAAGACGAAGAAAATCTGGGTTTTTGATTTTTTTGTATGGTTGGCAGAAGACGAAGAAAAAGAAGAAGCAGCAGTACCAGTTGAAGAGTACTGAAATTGAAGAAGTAGATGAATCTGAAGAAGTAGCAGCTAAATTGTACACAACATTTATCAGTTAGGCTGAGTGCAAGAAGTATATTATCTGGCAAACTAATGTACAATAAGTAAATTAAGGAAAACTAATGTAGAATGTAATTTGATTTTTTTCAGCTAAATTTTGGTTTATTAACAGAGAATTTGGATATTCTTCATAATGTGATTGTTCTTTACAATGCAATAAAAGAAGAAGATTTAGAATTGTATCAAGTATTGTTGTCTTTTTTGTTCAATCATATTTTTTTCCCGGAATTTGTTCATGCAGCAATTAAGTGTATCTGGCAAAGGAAAACTAATGTAGAATTTGCAGTTACGAAGAAATTTTTTTAGAATGCAAGAGTACTAAAATTTTTGTTGGATCTGCACATTTGAACTGATCATACATAGTAAAATATACATTACATTTCAACTAATCATACATACACTGTCCAGGTGATTATACATAGACAGTTCAACTAATCATACACATACACTAATTTTTTAGAGATCTGCACATTTTTAAAATTTTTGTTGATCATATGTAGAGATTTCATACACATCATACACATACACTGATCATATAGATAGACATTTGACATCGATCATACATAGAAATTTCAACTGCTTCTGATTTACCTATTGACATACACATACAAAATTGACGTACACATACACATACAAACTAGACAGATAGAAATTTGACATATATAAATTTGACATATATGAATTTGACACATACAGATTTCACTAGCTAATCATATAGATAGATAGAAATTTGACATCTATATAATAAATTACAAAGAAAGCTATCAAGTGGATCACAATCAATCCCCCCCCCCCCCCCCCCCCCCCCCCCCCCCAAAATCAAAGGCCCATATCAAACCTCACAAAACACATTTTCCCGCCAAAATTTCAAACCCCAAAATCAAATTTTTTTCCCTAAAAAACTCATTACTTTATTACTATCTCTCTCATCTCTTTACTTTTTCAAATTTCTCTTTCTCTCTCTCTATCTCTCTCTCTCCCATTCTTTCTTTATTTACTTAGAAATTTTGATTTTAATTAAGATTTCGGTTTTGTAAAATTTCAAAATTTTTAATAGCAAATATCTCTTCAACAATTAAATTTCATTATTTTCCACACTTAAAGTTCTAAGAAGTTAGATTTTATACCCCATTTATAATTATTTTTCAATATAGACTTTTATTTATAACTAATTATTGTCATACTATTCAAACTTGAGCTACATAATTATTGTTTTACTGTTTACATGGCTTTTCGTATTTTGTATCGTTCTGAAGACGTGCCGTAGGCACGTGCCCACGGGCAAATCTAGTACAGATACAAAGTTTACTATTGTTGAATCTGACTTTGACATACACATATATAAATTTGACATACATACACATATAGATAGATATAAATTTGATTTTTTTTCCCTGCTGTTGCTGCTGAATTTGACATACACATACAAAATTTACTGCTTCTCTATATTAGTTGCTCTTGCTGCTACTAAATCTGACTTTACTACTGCTGCTATACTTTTTAATTGCTGCTGCTGCTTCTGTCACGCCCCGCTTCCCAAAAATACGGAATACGAGCACGTAACAAAACCCCAGCGAATGATTATTATCATCCTTAAGCTGTTTCAAGAAATCTTTACAACATGTCACAGTAAAATCAGAGCCGGAAGCCAGAAAAAAATCAACCACATGCACATATGAACCAAATACCAACAAGAATACTTGAAATAAAATGTATTAATCTCAAATAGTCATGATCTGAAATAACACAAATAATCCTGGGTCACATTGCCCAGATACAAGAAATAATACAAGTCTCAAAATACAATTTTGTCCCAAATAAGCAACAAGAATAGTAATAGCAAAATTTCAGCCTCTAGCCCATCATCTTGCCAATACCTTTAGGAACCTGTCCTCCAAAATCTGCAATACAACGAATGCAGGAAAAAGAAAAAAGAGAAAACACAAGTACCCGCCAATGGCAAGTCCGGGTCACAAATAGAATAGGATACAAGCACATGGAAACTAACTAACAACTTGGTATACTAACAGGGAGGGGTAACATATGCCAAGTGTAAAGTCAACAGGTAAACATGTAAACATGGTAGGATAATCAGGTAATCAGGTAAACAAGTATACATGTATCAGGTGTCAGGTAATCAGGTAAACAAGTATTCATATGTCAGGATAATCAGGTAACAGGTATACAGGTAATCATGTTAAGTCAAGTCTAATCTTGTTAATTTACTATCTAGGTAGCACGACATGCATCCCAGTTTTTACTACATGGTTGCTACAGTCAAAGCAATTTCGTTTTAGATTTCATAGTGGACCATAGAGGGCAGTATACTCAGGTACAGGAAAACAGGTTCATGAATCATAACAGGTACACGAATCATCCGATTCATGCAGCAACAGGTTCATGAAGCAACAGGTACATGACCAACAGGTACGTGTACACGACCAAAAGGTACATGCATCAACAGGTAACAGGTACACGACCAAAAGGTATGTGCAGCAAAATGGGAACACGGGCCCCCTTCCGAGTACACGTTTCCGAATTATCCACTATTAGATCTTTCCCATAAACCCCGGCTTAGTTACTTTTATTATTAATGTCCAACATGCATGAGAGTGTACTAAATAATGTCAAACTAACAGGTTATAATCAGGTTTAGACTCAGCGAATTAAATTAGCAAGTATAGGTACCAAACATTCACAAATACGAGCAACTTAGCGTATGTTTATAATCAGGACAGCAAGACCAGTCTGTACAAAAACAGTGATCCAAAGATCTACAGGCATGCAAATCATGATCCGTCAAAGGATCTGGAAACTAGACATCCACACGCTTCTAACGAGTATAATAAAGTTCTATACAAGTTCACAACATCTCAGCTTAAAAGTCATTTCAACACAGATTTTCTGTACAGCCAGAAAACAGGGGAATAAATTAAACCACATGAAAACAGCAGGTAAAGTCATCAATTAAATCCACAAAAATTCTGGGGTAATCATCTATATGTATAGTCTCAAAATATAAATTTTAATATTTTACCAGAAAGTATAGATATGCTTTCAAAAATGGAAAATAACACATAACACAGTTTTGATGGTTCCGGAATTCTTCAACACCGCTGTACAAAATCATGCATATCTTGCACACAGCGCATCAGAATCCACTTCCACCAAAACAGGGTGAAAGTAGAAAAATTTAACCAACTTTCTTATCTCACATAATATTTCCATACAGTAAATAGAACTAGGGTGAAAACGGCATTCAACATACAACCACACGCAGTTTACAGCAAAAGTCACCTCTAGAAAAGAATATAAGACATCGCTCAAAACTCGTCTTTAAAATACCACATAAATCTGGGAACTACCTAACATCATGTTGAAACACTGGACAAAATATTATGGTATGATATTGGGTATAACCGAGATCTTGAAAATAATTAGTTCACAAAATCTACCCCAAACTGAATCTGAAAACTACCGACATACAGTCACTAAAATAATCATAACTAATTCATACGAACTCCAAACGGGGTGAAATCAGTGGGATTAGAAATTAGATTCAGTCCTCTACAAATTACTCAGAAATAGCCATGTTGAGATTCGGACTCTAATCCAGGTAAAAACAGCAATCAATCCAGTACAACCTAAATTTCCAGATTTCTCAACTAAACTTCAAAACGTCATAACTTCTACAAAAATGATCCAAACTCATCCAAATTCGAAATGCTGCATACCCATCATCTAAATATCATGTATAAGGGTTTCTAACATGTCAAAACCTAATATTTCTCATATGGGTAATCAAACAAACACATGGTATACAATATGTCACATACGCGATCAAAATCGTGTTTGGGTGAATCCTAAGGCACAAACCTGTCAAACTCCATGTCCTAAGTCATCTATGACCTGTTTTGAATAATAGAGACGAAACCCATAAATAAAAACATGATCTTTGGCCATCTCTAGTCTCAAACTATCCTATGTGTGAACTTTCGACTTGTATCAACCTAAGAAATTTAAGTACAAGTTACTTGCCTTGTTGATGATGAACACGACGCTACGAACCTAGCAATGAAAACCCACGTACAAAAATCCTTCCACGCGTGATTCCAAGCGAACCCACGAGCCGAAACGCGCCTACGATCGACTCCTTGATGCACGAACTCAATGTGGGAGATACCCACTTCTCAAAATCAGCAAAGAGGGAGGTAGGGGACTGTTTTTGGAGATGGTGGTGCTGGTTTGGGGTGTTCGGCCACAAAGAGGGAGTTTTTGGGTTGTAGGGTTGTAGTAGGAGTATGGAGAAGGGCTTGTAGTAGAGTATAGCAATGGAGGGCTCGGTTTGGGAGGCAAGGAGGGGTCGGCCTGGGGCTAGGGAAGTGCAGGCCGGGATTGGAAGGTGGGGAGAGAGGAGCCGGCTATTATTAGGAGAGAAGAATTAGATTAGGGTTAGGGTGTTAGGGATTATGGGGTGTATTTATATGGGTCAAATGTGGGTTAATGGGTAGTGGATATCAATAGGAATAAATGGGTATACAATTGAGTAATGGATATTGGATAGATTTCAAATGAGGTTACAAAATACAATGAATCCTATGGCTCCTAAAAATCTCCTTAAGGGCCAAAAATCTTAAATTGGTCAAAACTCTTCTAAAAATCCACCATGACCCTAAAATAATATTTATACATGAACGGAATCTAGAAATTGAGGAAAAGAGCTCAAAATGTCGAAAAATGGCCAAACGGCGCACAAACAGCAAAAGGAGGTCAAAACTGCCAGAAAAATATTATAGAATAAAAATAATTAAATTTATTGTTCCGAAAATACAATGGAAAATAATAATTCACTAAAATGAAAAATACCCTCAAAAAATACCAAAAGTGAAAAACAGGGGTTACAGCTTCTCATAGTTGTTGCTACTGATCAGCTAGAGGTGAACTGATCCGTTGTTGCTTCTAATTTAGCTATTGCTATTGCTGTTGCTGCTTCTTGGATTCTTTCATATTACACCTTTTGATGAACTGATACTACTATTGCTGTTGCTGCTGGTTTCTTCTTATTTTATTGATGTTGTTGCAGCTGCTTCTTAGATTCTTTGATATTACTCTTTTTCATTATTGTTGCTACTATTGCAGTTGCTGCTGGTTACTTCTGATATTATTGCTGTTGCTGCTGCTGTTTCTGATTTTATTTACACTGTTTTGTCTTTTTGTTGATGTTTTATGTGTATTTTGAGAAGTGTTGTAGTACCCCGTATTTTTAAATATAATTTTAAAGATTTATGAATGAATTAAAATAATTTTATGGAGATTTAATAAATATTTTCTGAAAAACTTATCTTTTTACACGTGCAAAACAAGTACAAACATTTTCTTGGGATGTTCAAAAGTCAAAATTATTTTATGAAAAATCATTATTTATTATTTGGAATTATTTGAATTTTTCTGGATTTTTCTGATATTTAATGGACCTATTTGCAAATATTATGAAAAGAAGGATCTTTTTGCAAAAATGCCATTTTGAGGGATGAAAGTGCAAAAACTATTTTCTGGACTTTTTAATCAGTGCCGGCTGACTTAT
Source organism: Hemerocallis citrina (assembly GCA_017893485.1). Classification (NCBI taxonomy): domain Eukaryota; kingdom Viridiplantae; phylum Streptophyta; class Magnoliopsida; order Asparagales; family Asphodelaceae; genus Hemerocallis; species Hemerocallis citrina. The sequence continues at coordinate 128,262,254 of CM030362.1, forward strand.
TAATGGTTGTTTTGATTTTTAAATCTCATTTAAATTGGTTTTATCAAGTTTCCAAGTATAGGGATCTATTTATGTAAAGTTATATTTTGAAAGGATTATTTTGCAAATGTGTTTAAAACCCTAATTCTTCAATTTTTGGCCTATTTAAAAGATGGAGTGCAGCCGTCTTTTGCTGTACAACACAAGTTTATTATTTTTATTATTTTCTTGGAGATTTAAAGAGGAGATCTTGGATTTCACAAAAGAAGGGCTTTGCTTATTCTCCATTAATTCGATTGGATTTCTTCATTCGATGTGAGTGACTTGTTTTGTTTTATTTTGTTTTGTGCATGTTGTATGTGAGTGATGTAATTTTTTTTTGTTTTGTTTCATGTATGTGGTATGTGGTGTTTCATCTATTAGAAAGCATGCTAGGGTTTGGTATGAATATGTATGTTGGATGGATGATAAAAATTGGATCTTTAAGAAGAACCCTAGTTGTTGTGAGTAGAATTGCATGTGGATGATTTTAGATTGTTGGAGAACCTAATATAAATTGTCAGTAGGCTATTTCTTTTGGATTATTGCTGATTTGATTGAGTATGATGGATGTTATGCATTAATTGATTAAAGAAGAGATTTTTGGACTATTGGTGAATTGGATGAATGCAACTTGGCCATGTAAATGATAAATTTGCTTATGGATCAACAATTGGGAATAGTTGAGTTTGAGTTTGAGGAATTTTGAGAATGAGTAATGGATTAAAAGACCATGTCTTGAGGATGTGAATTGTGATGATTAAATTTGGGGATTGATACATTTTTCATTTAATTTGGGAATTTGTGATTTTTACTTGAATTTGGATTTACTCAAATACTAAGTTTGATATATGAATATTTTGTTATTTTAGTGAAGTTTTCTTTGGTGCACGAACATGCACGAACGTTTTCATGAATATAGTATTTTTGTTGTTTTAGAAGCAATTGAGTTTTTATGTATTTTCGAAGGATTTGACTATATCTCAACTTATTTTGGTATTGATATGTTTTGGAATATAAAAACAAAGTTATTTTGATATATGACTAATTCTTAAAAACTCTGGTTTTGATATATGCACACATTCATGTTTTATTTTGAAGAAATTCATCAAAAAGCTATTTTAGCAATTCAAGTGGTTTTTGATTGGTTTTTTTTATGGATCTTTGTATATCCTATAAGTTGTATTTGATCATATCAGAAATGTACTTTTTATAGATTTCGTTTTTGTAAAGTAAATCTTCGTATCCGTTGAAATATGTACAATCCAAACTGCAGTCTGTAGGTGTGACAGTTGACTGGTATGTTTCGACAGTCGACCGTCGCTACCTGGCTGCTGTGTTTTCTCATTTTTCTTGAAATCTCGTGCTGAACAGTCAACTGATCCATTTTTCCTGTCGACCGTCTCTGCTCTGTTTTGATATTTTTTCGAGGTGTTGGATTTTCACTCTGGACAGTCAACTGGTGTCCTTTACAGTCGACCGTCAACACTTAGAATTTATTTTCTTAAAAAGGTTGGATTTTCACTCTGGACAGTCAACTGGTGTCTTTTACAGTCGACCGTCAATACTTAGATTTTATTTTCTTAAAGATGTTGGTTTTTTGCTCTGGACAGTCGACTGATGACCTTTTACAATCGACTGATTCTGATGCTTTTCTTGAGTTTTTCAAGTGTTCTTTAAATGGTTGATTCTTTAAATATTTTTGGATCTATAACTTACTATTCTAAATATTATGGTTTCTACAGAACATATGTTTTCAAGATATTTTATTGTTGGATTTGGATTCTGGAATTTTATAAAGATTTGGGTTTTGTTAATTGGAGAAGTTTCTCCCTATGATCGTTTTGACGATGGATTTGTGAGTTTTGGTCTTGTTGAGATCTCTAGGAGTTGAGTGGGAGTCCTGTGAACCGGCAAGTTGAGATTATTGAGTTATACCTGGGGGTTTTGGTTTAGTTATTACTGAGTATTTAAGTCCGGCAGGATATACTAACTCTAGAGATGGGGATTTTGTGTTTTTAATAATCACCAACTTAAGGACAGGCACTAGTGGGGATGTGATGGAACTTGGGAAATGTAAGTATAGGGTCATGGTTTTGTTAGTCCAACAGATGCGTTTCAGGATTGTTTGTTATTATGTCTCGAGAGGACATTTGTGTGTTCGCGTGTCGAGGGTCTGCAGGCCTATTCACGGAGCATGCAGGGTGCATTCGTGTATCGAGGGTCGGCAGGCCTATTCACGAAATGTATCTGGTGTATCTGCACGTCGAGGGCCTTGCAAGCCTATTCGTGGGGTACACGGGTTTGGGAGATGATTCTCCGGTTATTTTTGAGCTATCTTACATGATGTTTGCGCGTCGAGGGCTGTGGTGGCTATTCGTGGAGTATTCTGGATCTTGTTTTTCATCACAGTAGTAGGATTAGTTGCATAGCGAGGAGTTATCCCTATAAAGTGGAGATCGTTAAGGGCTTGCACCGGACCTATGTACTATGGAATGCATAGAATCCGATAAGTACGCATTAGAGAGTCAGCATATAGAGTTTGTGTTTTCTTGACTTGGTTTTATACTTGTGTTTTTCTGTTTTTCCTACACTTGACACTTAGTCTAGAATCACTTGACGTTTTCATGAATTACTATTTGCTATCTTATATTCCTTGATATTTTCATGTTTTTCGTATTTGTTATTTCTCATTTCATTTATTCTAGTTGTTAATATATGTTGTTGATGACTTAGTGTTTTATGATTTAATTATGCTGCTTGTTTTTATGTCATTCACACCGTTATGGCTAACCCCTTTAGTTTTGGAGGTTAGGGATCATCTCTAGCCTCATGTTTTACAGGTTGTTGTTTCTTAGAGCTTGGGGTTTAGATGCTTGAGATAAATTGATGTAGTAGAGTTTTTGTATAAATTTTGTAAAAGAAGTGTTGTAAAAAGAAAGTTTGTAATTCAAGGTGCTTTGTATTCCGATGTGTTGTAAATGATTGTTGTAACAAAAGTTGAAATAAAAATTATCTGTGTTTTTTGGACTGTGTTGGCTATTACATTGAAGTTGATGCTGGGAATTGTGCCACATATTTCTAAGATATTATATTGGAAATTCGGGGCGCTACAAGTGTATCACTGCTTTTGACTTTTAGAATTGTGTGTCAAAGGTAAGTGTTGTTGTTGATGGGAAAGATGCTGTAATGAAGACTCCCAAATTCATCAAGGAGTGTCTTCTTCATTTCCCTATAAATACCTAATTCGGTAAGACTCTTCTACATCATGTTTTTATTGAACATGATAGAAAAAAGGAAAAGACATAAGAAGAAGAAAAGAAAGGAAAAAAAAAACTTAAATTTGAGTTTTTGGAAAAATATACCCAATTTCAATTCAATGAGTGTCTCCTTGCTTCTATAAATACCCAATTCAAAGAGAGTCTTCTTCATCATTCTTCATAACATTTTTTGGAGCATATGAAGGGGGAAAAAATATATTAGAAAGAAGATCAAGATGAAGCAGTAGAGAGACAGATGCAGGTCTACGTTAGCCTGCAAGTACATGTTGGGTTTCCCTCAATGGGTAGGGAAGAGTACTGACTCTGCCTCTTTTCTTTTTTAAGTTATTTTTTTGATGCTTTTTTTATGAATGCAGAAGTAGCTATTCTCCTCCTTTCATACACATTCATTCACCACCGTTACACAGAGTGCAGTAATTCTCTGATTTTGTAAGACGGAGTAGTGGTGGGTGTCACAATGTATTCATGGTACTTTTCAACTTCTTGGCATGGACACCTCACAATCATGCAACAAATAGCATGAATATGAGGAGTGCGTGTCAAGAAGTTGTTAAGTAATTTGAATATACAGTTACACCCACTACTTCTCCATCCCTCGAACCAGAGAATTGTTACCTCTGTGTAACGGTGGTGAAGAAAAGTATATGTAGAGGGATAACTGCTACTTATGCATTCAAAAAGAGGCAGAGTCAGTAGTTCATCCTATCCGTTGATAAGAAACCCAACATGTACTTGTAGACTAAATTAATTGCAAAATTTACTCAAGTCTAGTGAATTTGTCAGAAAATGAGTTTGTAATAGCAATTAACTTTAGTTATGTATGCATTGTATGTATATTCAATTTACATGTATTTGCCAGTTTCTATTTTATGAAGTACAAAGCTATTATAATGTGTTCAATATATAATTCTTCATCAATCCCAAATTCTAATCTCAAAGTTAATTGACCAAATTTCAATCCCAAATTCCAATCCCTAACTCGGGACCCCTGAAAAAAATTACAAATTCCTAATTCAGAATCGGAAATACAATCCAAAATTTCTATTTGCAACAAATCGGAACCCTAACTCAACCCTAATAAAAATCCCGAATTTAATCCAAAATTGAAGCAAAGAACAATCAACAATTAAGAGTAGTTCTACAATTAAAGCTGAAATTAATATACTTAAGCTCCATGAAGACTATGAGACAAGTTCATCAACAACGATGATGAGAGAATCCCTACCTTTTGCTGGATTTGCTGCTTGTGCGCCACCACCGACCACCTGTCGCGCCGCCTACCACCTACAATGCCGCCACCGTCTACAGTGTCAGTCGCCGCTGGCCCCGTCCAACGCCATCTCCGCTGATTTTATTCATTTCGAAAGACAAGAGAAGAAAAGTGCAGACATAACATAGACAACAGAGCAGGCAAGGGTAAAAATATAAACTCATGCTAAATCTGTTAATAAATTAACAGATTTGAACGGCAGGTGCCTACAGGTCCAATTTTGATAACTTTGGGTTTCATTGGGGTATTAAGGTAACTTTAGGTGTGTATAGGGTATTATGAGTAACTTTGGGTGCCAATTAGTCATTCACCCTTTAAAAAAAAGAATAAATAAAAAGATCATTTTTTTCAATCTATTTCCCCTTCATTCTTTTGACCCAAATCGTTGAAACCCAAAAAGATGCAAACTTTGATATTGAGGAAAATACCCATTTTGAGGAACCCACTCCCTCCTTCTATCCAATCCGCCATGTTTCATTCAACGCTCGTTTCATTTGCCAAGGGAAAGAACAAGGTTTGTTCTAGTATGATATGATTGTTTAATTTCATAGTTATTGGTTTTATATTATGTTGGCAATTTGGAGAATGAATGTGTAGGTGTTGGGTGTTCCAAGTCCATCGCCGCTGGCATGACTGGAAGCTCTGCCTCGTCTTCTCGGCATCGAGATCTACCTGCAAGGGGTAGAGACACCAGGGGAAAAGAGGGGGAAGATGAACAGTAGCTATAAGACCACAATTCTATTCATAAGAGTTCTGTTACAGGGAGGGTTTATTTATACATAGCTGGTATGTGCATAGCGCGTGCTTGGACAGACCGTTGGGAGTTTGTTGGACTTAAATGGCAAAATACGGACTCTTTTACAATTAAACCCCTCTAAGAAGAATAATCCCCCAGGGATTGATACACACTGATACATTTACTCTCTTCAACTTCTAACTCTCCATTACAATCAGTATCAACTCCATCTTCACCCTCAACTCTTCTACCTCAGACATTGTCGTCGTGAAAAAGCTCTGGTGAGCTTGGAACAATCCTTCCCCCATCAATAGGAGCATCCATGGTGCTCCAAAAAGAAGGAAACCGATGATGGATATCCCAGTAAGTCTCCCACGTCGCCTCCAACTCGTTGCCATGCTGCCATTGAATAAGCAGCTCCGAAACTGCAAGACCTCTTCTTGGCACCATCCGCCTTGCTAAGACCTTCACATGATTTGGAGAAGCTTCGATATAGTAAGTAGGAACTTGGGTGTGCTGAACAGGAACACCTCCGACATGAGCTTTAAGTTGGGAAATGTGGAACACATTATGAATCTTAGCACTCTCAGGCAACTGTAATCGATATGCAACGGCACCAATTCTCTCAATAACAGGACATGGTCCATATTAGAGACTTGACAGCTTATGAATGAGATGAACCCCAACTGAAACTTGCTTGTATGGTTGCAATTTGAGATAAACCAAATCCCACACAACATAAGCCTTATCACTCCTGTGCAGATAAGCTTTGCGCTTCATTCTTCCTTGAGCTCTTAATAAATTGTCCTTACAAAGTTGCAATACCACATCCCTGCTAAGTAAAGAGTCTTCCACAGCCTGTACTCTCGCCGTACATGGCACATAGGTCAGTAGGGAAGGGGGAGGCTTTCCATAGAGCACTTCATAAGGGGAAAATTGAGTGGAACTATGCACATGTGTGTTATAACAGAACTCAGCCCATGGCAGCCAACATACCCAATCTTTGGGCCTATAAGCAACAAAACATCGCAAATAAGTCTCCAAAACTCGATTAAGGACCTCAGTTTGGCCATTGGTTTGAGGATGGAAGGCGGAGCTAAGGCACAACTTAGTATCCTGAAGAGAAAATAACTCCTTCCAAAAGTGACTTGTGAACATCGCATCACGATCACTAATGATAGTCTTAGGGAACCAATACAGTATAAAAACATGAGAAAATAGAGTTGTAGTAACTGTTTGAGCAGTATATGGATGTCCTATGGCCAAGAAATGAGCAAATTTTGACAATCGATCCACGACAACCAAAATAGTTGTTAATTCTCTACTCTTAGGCAATTCATCAATAAAATCCATACTAATATCCTCCCATACAGACTCAGGAATTGGTAACGGTTGGAGGAGACCCGCTGGAAAAGTGCTAAGGTATTTACTGCGCTGGCAAATATCACATTCCTTAATGAAATTCCTCAAATCCTACTTCATGCCTTGCCAAAAGGCCACTTTCTTGAGTGACTGCCAAGTCTTATCTACTCCACAATGCCCTCCTTGAGGAGTTGAATGAAAATCATATAGGAACCAATGCTTTAAGGGAGAATCAGAAGCCAATAATACCCGACCTTTGTAGAAGAAAATGCCACTAACCAAGCTATACTTAGTGGCAGAAACATCCAAAGAAGGTTTAATCTACTCATAATAGGGGTTATGGAGAGCTTCTTGTTATACCAATGACAACCATTTAGGCTGAACAATCGAAATGGCTGATAGAGAAGATTCTGATTCATCAAATTGCCTTGACAACTCATCTACAACCATATTATCATGGCCCTTCTTACACTCAACAAGGAATTGATACCCATGAAGTTTTAACAACCATTAATGTTGTGCCTCAATATATAATCTTTGTCCCAACAAATGCTTTAGAGGTTTGTGATCTGTTTTGATGATGAACAACCTTCCTAGCAAATATTGATGCCACTTTTGAACCGCTAGCAATATTGCCAACATCTCTTTCTCATATTTCGAGAGAATTTTTGTAACACCTGTTTTTCATTTTATGTATTTTGGAGTGTATTTTTCATTTTTGTGTATTATTATATCTCTTGTATTTTTTTTTCGGAACTATGTATTGGATTATTTTTAATATATTTTCTTTTTCTTTCATTTTTGACCTCCTTGTGCTGATTGTGCGTCGTTTATTCATTTTTCGCTATTTTGAGTCTTTTTTCTCATTTTCTTGGCCTCGTTCATATTTATTATTTATTTTGGTGTTATGGTGGACTTTTGGAGGTGATTTGACCGATTTGTAATTTTTGGCCCTTAAGGAGATTTTTAAGAGCCATAGAATTCATTGTATATTGTTTCCCATTTGAAATTGACCCAATACCCATTACCCAGTTGTATACCTATTAATTCATACTCATACCCACTATCCATTAACCCACAATTAACCCATATATATAACCCCTAATCTCCCTTAAACCCTAACCCTAATCTAATTTCTCCTCTCTGGTGCACCCGGCCTCCCTCCTCTCTCATATCCCGGCTGCCCCTTCCCATCTCCAGTCCGGCCTGAGCATCCAACCCCCAAACCAAGCCTCCATTGCATCATCTCCTACCAAAAACCCTTCTCCATACTTCCTACTAAAATCATACAAACCCTAAACATCCTTGTGTGGCCGGCCCCTTCTCAAACCAGCACCACACCATCCCAAAACAGCACCCAACTCTCCTCCTTGCTGATCTGTGAAGTGGGTTTTGCCCACTTTGGTTCGTGCATCAAGGGGATTGATCGTATAGCATTTTGGGTTCATGGGTTCGCTTGGATTCGCTCTAGGAGGCTATTTTGTTCGTGGGTTTTGCGTTTGGATTTGGTTGCGTTGTTATTCACTCCATTAAGAGGCAAGTAACTTGTACATAATTTTATTAGGTTGATACAAGTCAAAAAGTTCACATATAGGGTAGTTGAGACTAGAGACGTCCAAAAATTATATTTTTATTTGTGGGTTTTGTCTTTATTTTGTAAATCAGGCCATAGATGAATTATGACATGAGAATTGATAGGTTGATGCCCTAGGTTTCACCTAAACTTGATTTTGATCGTGTATGAGACATAATGCATGCTATGTGTTTGATTGATTGTCCATGTGAGAATTTTTAGGTTTTGACATGTTAGAAACTCTTTAATATGATATTTAGATGATGGGTAGGCTGCGTTTCAAATTTGGTTGAGTTTGGTTCAATATTATGAAAGTTATGACGTTTCTAAGTTGAGTTGTGAAATCTGGAATTTGCGGGCTGTGCTGTGTTGTTTGCTGCTTTCACCTATGTCAGGTTCCGAATCTTAACTTGGAGATTTCACAGTAAATTGTAGATAATTCAATCTATTTTCAAACCCCACTGGTTTCACTGCATTTGGAGTTCGTATGAATGAGAAATGATAATTTTGGTACAGTCGTGTCGGTAGTTTTCAGATGCAGTTTTGCGTGAATTTTGTGAACTAATTATTTTCAAGATCTAGTTATACATAATATCATGCCATAATACTTTGCTCAGTGTTTCATCATGATGTTAGGGACTTTCCAGATTTTTGGTGTATTTTAAAGATAAGTTTTGAGCGATGTTTCATAGCCTTTTCGGTAAATTGCGTGTTGTTCTATGTTGAATGCAGTTTTCACCCTATTTATTATTACTGTATGAAAATTATTTGTGAGATACGAAAGTTGGATAATTTTATCTATTTTCACACCGTTTTGGCAGAATTGGATTTCAATTCGCTGTTTCCGAGATATGCTTGTTTTCGTACAGCAGTGTTGAGAAATTCCAGATTCGCCAAACCATGTTTTTGTGTCGTTTCTTATTTTTGATGACTAATCTATAGTTACTGGAATATTATGAAAATTATCATTTTGAGTCTATATCTATAGGTGAATACCCCAGATTTTTCGTGGAATTATTTGAGGAGTTTACCTGCTGTTTTTATGCGTTTGAAGTCGTTCCCCTGTTTTCTGGCTGAACATAAAATCTGTGTTGGATTCAGTTTTGAGTTGAGATGTTGTGAACTAGTATGTGACTTATTTATATGCGTTTGAATCGTGTGGATATCTAGTTTCCAGATCCTTCGACGGATCATGATTTGCATGTCTATAGCTCTCTGAATTTCTGTTTTACTACTGATTGGTCTTGCTGACCTGATTATAACCATAGGCTATTTTGCTCGTTTATGTGACTCTATAGTATCTCTACATGCTGATGTGATTCCCTGAACCTAAACCTGATTATATGATATTAGTTTGACACCTTTTTACTCACATTCATGTCTGTTTAATAACCATAATAAAAGTAATCAAGCCGGAATTTATGGGAAAGATCTAGTAGAGGAAAAGCATAGAAATGTGTACTTAAAAGGGGGCCCGTGCTTCCCATCTGTTGAGAGTACTTTACATGACTGTCTGTTTGAGATCATTTTATATGATCTTCTGTTTGAGATCATTTTACATGATTGTCTGTTTGAGATCACTTACGTGATCGTTTGTTTGAGATCATTTTACATGATTGTCTGTTATCTGTCTGAACCCTGAGTACACGGCCCTGTATGATTCCCTACCAAATCTACAAATACAACTGTTTTGATTGTAGCAACCATGTGATAAAAGTATAGTGCATGTCGTGCTACCTAGATAGTAATCACACAAGACTTATATTAATCTGAATCTATTTCTGAATCTGTTTCTGAAGTCTGAATCTGAATCTGTTATATGGAAATCTGAATCTGAATCTGAATACCTGTTATCTGAAATCTGTTATCTGATTTACCTGACATATCTGTTATCTGACACTTGACACTTAACACTTGACATATGCTAGGATACCATGTTAGTTGATTTTGTCATACCATGTTAGGTCTCTTTCTGCTAGTAATTAGATCTGTTTAGTTTCCCCATTCCATGTGCTTGTATCCTACTCTATTTGTGATCCGCACTTGCAATTAACGGGTACTTGTTTTCTTCTTTTCTCTTTTTCCTGCAAATTTACTTATTGCAGATCAGGTTGGACAGCTGCTTGATGGTAATGGCAAAAGGAATTATTAAATTGGAATTTCTGTTTTCTCCTTATTATTATTTGTTGCTTGAACAATGAACAATTTGTATTTGGTTTATTTAGATATTATCTGTATTTGGGCGATGTGACCCAGAATATTATTTTTCTCCAGACTCTGAATTTTATTTTGGAATATTGTTTTTGATTTCAAGTAAATTTCTGTTGGTAATTTGTTTCAAGTATTGCATGTTGGTTCCACTTTTTGCTTCCGACTCTGATATATTCTGTGATGTGTTGCAAAGATTTGTGAAACAGCTTAAGGATGATAATAATCATATGCTGGACTTTTGTCGCGTATTCGTATTCCGTATTCCTTTTTGGGAAACGGGGCGTGACAATTTTCTTCTTGCCCTTCAATTCTTGACTAAGGAATGCAATGGGACGATTTTCTTGCATTAATACTATCCCTAAACCAGATCCACAGGCATCACATTCAAGTACGAATGGCACACTAAAGTCAGGTAACCTCAATACTGGAGGAGAAGTGAGTACTTTCTTAACCTTGTCGAAAGCTACTTGTGCATCATCAGTCCAAACAAATGATCCTTTCTTTGTGAGTTTCACCAAGGGCCAAGTGAGAGAACTATACCCAGCAATAAATTTCCTATAGTATCCCGTTAATCCTAAGAATCCTCTTAAGGCCTTAAGAGTTTTAGGAATAGGCCAATTCAATATGGCCATTATCTTTCCAGGGTGTACTGATACCCCCTCCACTGATACAATGTGACCCAAGTAATCAACTTGCTTAACCCCAAAATAGCACTTACTTCTCTTCGCATATAGCTTGTTAACTTCTAGAATCTACAAGACAATCTCCAAATGTTGCACATGATCTGTGTTGTTCTTGCTGTAAATCAAGATATCGTCAAAGAACATGAGAACAAACTTCCTTAGATATGGTTTGAATATGGAATTCATAAGAGATTAGAATGTGGAAGGTGCATTAGTAAGGCCAAAGGGCATGACAAGAAACTCATAGTGTCCCTCATGAGTTCTAAAAGCCGTTTTATGCACATCCTCCACCCTCATTCTAATCTGGTGATAACCACTACGCAAGTCCAACTTGCTAAACACTCTAGCTCCATGTAATTCATCAAGATGTTCATCGATGATTGGTATTGGATATTTATCTTTAATAGTAATCTCATTGAGACCCTATAATCCACGCACATCCTCCAACTCCCATCTGGTTTCTTAACCATGACCACTGGCGAAGAAAAAGAGCTATGGCTATCTCGAATTACTCCTGATTCCAACATCTCCTTAACCAACTTCTCTGTAATGCCCCGTGCCCGGCTCAGCTACGCACGCGGCTACACGTGCGCACACGCGAAAGAACGTACACAAAACTTTAGCCACGCCCACCACAGGCACCATCAAAAGGTGGGTTAACCCTTAGGTAACCTTATCATTTGGTTTTCCTAATATATACTCTCTTTTTTCCTTTCCTTGCACCGATATGGGATTTTTATTCCCATGCCAACTCAACGTTGACCATCCATGCATGTATTCCCAAATTCCTTCTCATTTCTATTTATGTCCTTTTTCTCATTTAATGCCCTAAGCCCATAAGCCATCTTATAGGCTAACCATCATCGATCTCATGATCATATCCCATAGGATCTTTCTATGGATCACAACCAACATCATCTCATATATATATATATATATATATATATATATATATTATTATATATATTCCTATATATAATATTATATATATACCCGCTTAAGTACGGGGTGTTACACACACCCCTCTTTAAGAACTCGGCGTCCTCGCTGAGCTCGGGACTTGCAACTTAATCCAGGATCCCTTTCTAACCGATGTGGAGAGGATTACCCTGATTCTGCTAGTTGTACAGTCCCCTACCCAGGCGACCTATCCCAACCTAGCTCCCTCTCAGGCGTACATCTTGCACACACTCGGTGTCGAAAGTCGGCTCTGATACCATTTGTAACGCTCCGTGCCCGACTCAGCTATGCACGCGGCTACACGTGCGCACACGCGAAAGAACGGACACAAAACTCTAGCCACGCCCACCACACGCACCATCAAAAGGTGGGTTAACCCTTAGGTAACCTTATCATTTGGTTTTCCTAATATATACTCTCTTTTTTCCTTCCTTGCACCGATATGGGATTTTTATTCCCATGCCAACTCAACGTTGACCATCCATGCATGTATTCCCATTTCCTTCTCATTTCTATTTTTGTCCTTTTTCTCATTTAATGCCCTAAGCCCATAAGCCATTTTATAGGCTAACCATCATCAATCTCATGATCATATCCCATAGGATCTTTCTATGGGTCACAACCAACATCATCTCATCTATTTATTATATATATATATTATTATATATATTCCTATATATAATATTATATATGTACCCGCTTAAGTACGGAGTGTTACATTCTCTATCTCATTCTTTTGGTGCCAAGGGTCTCTATGAAATGGGTTTAGCATCTGGAATTAAAGGAATACCATGATCACAATTATGTTCAGGTGGAAGGCCCATGTCTACAGTGAAGACAACTTGATATTTCAACAAGAGCCTCTCAAAGTTTGGATCTACAGGAGCAAGTTCTAATTCCGCAGGTTCACTTCCCACCATTTGCAGCAATATATCCCCTTTCATACAATTCAATGACTTATTTATTGACTTAACAGAGGTGAGCTCCCACTCCTTTGGCAAAATGACTTCTAACTCTCTTTGCTCACCATCCCACTGAAATCTCATTCTCTTCTCCTTCAAATTCCATAGCACATCACCTAGGATCTCAAACCATTGATTTCCCAAGACCAACTGACTGGTGTCCATAGGAAGGACATAAAAACCAGCTATTATAGGTACTCCCTGGCTGAAGAAGGTGACTCCCTCACGTAAACCAAAACTATTCAGTAACATACCCCCAGGCACAGTTCCTTCCAACTTCATTGCAGTGTTTATAGGTAACTAGAGCTTCTTTACTAACTGAGTATCAATGAAATTGTGAGAAGCACCCGTATCCAAGAGTGCACATACTGGAGTAGTTCTAATGGTGCCTTGCACTCTAAATGTCCTAGGAGTATTGCTTCCAGTAAGGGTGTTTAATGATATGGCCGCAAAGTTTTGGTATGTAGAAGATTTAGGCAATTTTGGAACAGATTCCTTCACTGGTTGATCAATAACATCCGCATCCTCAGTTGAATCTTCTTCATCTGTGTCCTCTCCATCAAGAACTCCTATAATCTACATGAAAGTTCCCCCTTCACGGACTGCCATCATGTGCATAAATATTTTCCCCGCACATTTGTGACCTCTCACAAATTTCTCATCACAATGGAAACATAAACCTTTCTCCCTTCTCTCCTTTATGTACTGCAGATACTGAGTATCTTTAGGCTTTGATGGATAAGACTTGGAATTGGAGGTAGAATTTGATGTTTGATAGGTTGGAGACGGCAAAGACTTGTTAGGAAAAACAGGAGCACTAGTAATAGGTTTAGCAAAAATCACAGCACCTTTGTTCTGGCCACCAAATCTCCAGGATCTTCTCTGATCATTGACAATAGACTCCCTAGCAATGGCTTCTCGATATGCTTCTAGCAAAGTTCTTGGATGTTTGAGCTTCACTTCTTTCTTGATCACAGATTTAAGCCCGGAGATATAACAACTTACCAACGAAGTTTTGGTTATATGCTTTGCCAAATGACTATACTTGAGAAACTCTTTGTGATACTCTCCCACTGTACCTAATTGTTGCAATTTGTACAAGATTTCTTCGGGATCCTCAAACTCCGAAGGCCCATACTGCAGTAACAACTCATGCTTGAGCATTTCCCAGTCAATCACTTCTTCCTCCTGTTGTTCATACCATCTCCACCACATTAGCGCCTCCCCCTTCAAGTAATACAGACTGAATGCTAACTTATCACTTTCATGAATGCCCTGAGTGGAGAAGTGATGCTCCATGTGTTAGATCCAATTATGTACATCCTCATTCCCATCAAAGCTATGTAAATCAATCTTAGGATACTTGAGAAAGAAAGTGTTACCTGCCACTTGTTGTTGGATCCTACTACCTGGTCTGTACTCTCGCCCAAACCTAGTACCAAGAGGCCACCCATTTCTTGATTCTTGATCTCGGCCAAATCTTGATTCTTGATGGCCTCGACCATAGTCTTGATCTCAGCCAAATCTTGATTCTTGATTGCCTCGACCATCCCATCCATATCTTGAATCTTGATCTCGACCAAACCTGGATTCTTAATTGCCTCTACCATACCCCATTTGGCCAAAATCACCCCTCTCTATGCACTCTCTGCCATTGCGGTAATCTTGAGATCGAACCCTTGGCAATTTGGCTGACTTGCCCACTCCACCTTGATCTTGAGGCCTGAGACCCATAGCTATCTCCATTCTATCACACCGTTCTTCCAATTGCTTAAGACTCTTGAATTCATCCAAGAACTGATCAAAATGATCCGCCAAGTTGGGATTCCTATGAGGTTCCCCACCATGGTCGATAGGACCTAACCTAAGTCCAAACCCTGGTTCTTGAGGATTCTTAGCCTCTTGTTGATGTTCTTGTTCGACGTCGACCTCAGCTCCACCATTAGGATCAAATTCGAGCTCTGATACCATTGTTCCAAGTCCACGCCGCCGGTGTGACTGGAAGCTCCGCCTCGTCTTCTCGGCATCGAGATCTACCTGCAAGGGGTAGACACACCAGGGGAAAAGAAGGGAAAGATGAACAGTAGTTATAAGAACACAATTCTATTCATAAGAGTTCTATTGCAGGGGGGGTTTATTTATACAGAGATGGTACATGCATCGCACATGCTTGGACAGACCGTTGGGAGTTTGTTGGACTTAAATGGAAAAATACATAGTCTTTTACAATTAAATCCCTCTAAGAAGAATAATCCCCCAGGGACTGATACGCACTAATACATTTACTTTCTTCAACTTCTAACTCTCCATTACAATCAGTATCAACTCCATCTTCACCCTCAACCCTTCTACCTCAGACATTGCCGTCATGAACAAGCTCTGGTGAGCTTGTAACATTGGGTTAGTGGGTGTGTTTTGAATGATGTGGTATATATGGGATTGTTATCAAGACTAAATTTTAATGTTGTTTGTTTTTTTATGGAGACAATTTTTGGAGTGGGAAGATTGCAACTTTTGTGGTTAGTTGTCTAGAGAATTTTTGGTAATGTAGGAAATGGGAAGTGGAGTAGCATGAGATTGGTTTGGTGGTAAATGGGGGAGAATCAATTGAGGTTGTTTGGACACATACAATGAAGACCGGTAACTGGCTCAGATAGGGTTGGTAGTTAACGGATCTATATGGCTAGGGGTACCAAACGAACTTGGGTTGAATATATTAAAATGGATTTGAAAAGTGTGCATTTGACGAAGAAGGTGGCCCTCGATAGAGTCAAGTGGAGGAGAAGGTAACATGTAAGTTGTCTCCAACATTTTGGCATAGAGGGATTGTTTGTTGAGCTAGCGTGTTTTGAATGTTGATACATAATATGTGCCAAGCTATATTAAACATTGTATAATGGATACTAGGAAAAAGTTAGAGACAAAGAGCCATGTTAGCAGGAGTTAATCATTAGTGGAGAGATTAACGAGCTCCAACACAGACAAGGCCAACCTCGGGTCAAATATCACATATAAATTGACCTCCAAGTGGAGGGATTAAGTATCCTATGTTTCCCATATGTTCATCTTTTATTCCTCCTTTGTAACATTGAGTCTTGTACACTTAGAGCTCTTCATTTTGAACAACCACATTTTTTTAAGAAAAAAAGTGACATCGTCACCGCTTTATTAATAATAAATTAATAATTAACAAAACAAGTATTACAACTAATATACATCTCTCTGTTCCTAAAACGAAACAACGGAAAACAAATACAAAGCTAAGTACATAACATTAACTAGTCCTTCCCCTAGCTAAACTAGTAGACGAAAGATTTTGCACTCTATTTTCCACCCATCCCTACCCGATGTAATTAGGTTTTCAAAATAATCTAATTTGAAATCTGAATTCCATCATAATTAATCTCCACCCCAGTAGCTCCCTCCACCTTCTCCCAATCGTCCACCTTGGCACCAACCACATCCACCATCTCTTGCCGGCATGCATCCTCCTCTCCTAACAAGTTGTCGTCGTACCGCCAATCCTAACCCACCACAATGCCATCTTTCAATTGCGCCAAATCCAGGAATCAACAGTATTTACAGTTATCCACCGACAAACCGACGCTTTCGTCAACCTTCTTCGCCGACGAATAGTCCCGCCGTGGCAGCATAATTTAGGGATCCCACTGTCAAGTCCATAGCTCCCCAACCATAATTTGAATTTCAAAAAATCTTATTTGAAATTCAAATTACATCAAGAACCACAGTTTAACAATGGGAATTTGGCACACGGTGGTCTGTAATGTTTAAGGTTCCTATCTAGCTTTAACTTGGAGGAGAAATGTGTTTATGGTTCTTGTTTGCTCAGATACAAAGTTATATAAATGAAAGTATGGATTGTCTGAATCTGACATCTAGGGTGGGAAAATAACGAGAAAGACTTTTTCTAAGATAAATACAGTACTGGCTTCCTAAAATGGTTTGAATTTTTGTAACCCCCATTTCTGATTTTTCGGATTTCTTTTTGTAAATCCTTATTTTCTCAATTCCTGTAATCTGATCTATCTAATAATATTTTTGTTGTGTTCTTCAACTCAATTATATTCTTTCAGTTGATCAATTTTATTTTTCCTTTCAGTTGAGTCCTACAAATTTTTGTACATCTTATTTAATTTTGGTTTGTGGACTATTCTAATTAATCCACTATAAACTGGATTGTTTCTTATTGAGTTCTAAACCCAATTCTTTAGCCCAGTTCTACCCAAAATCCTTACTATTAAGAGTCCATTGATTATTTATTTTATTTAATGTTGAGCCCAACTATTGAAGCCCAGCCCAATTCCACCCTAACAAATTTCCTATTTGTCTCCCCATAATCCCATGATCAGGTCAAACCCCCTGATCTCCACTAACAGTACAATCTCCCCTATTTCCTCTTAATTACTTATCTTCATTAACCCCCTCCTTAATCATCTCTTAATCACTTAATTAACCTACTCCTAATCACCATCTGCCGACTAATCCCCTTCTCCTTCTTCTTCCTCTGTTTGATCCCGAACCCAACCCCTGACTGCCTTGCTCCACCTTTGGCCTCCACCATTGCCTCGCCATCTCCACCCTCTACCCTTGCTGATCGACCGCCACCTTCGACCTCCTCATCCCTATGCCCTACCTCCATGCGCAGCAACCGAAGCTCATCTGCCGTTGTCAACATCACCGCTGCAACTCCACCTTGCCTCCTCCTGTCGACTAGTTGCAACCACCATCACCACGCCAATGTTGCTCACCCCGCTTATCCTGCACCTCGTCGTCCTCGACCTCCACCGCACAGCCCCTCGCCATCATCCCCTGCACTAAACATCACCAACAACTCCCTGTTGCACCATCCCGCAGTCGCTAAACCCGAAGCCACCCTAACCGACTGCTTGCCTCCTCGACTCCCCTGTCATTGACCATCCTCGTCACTGCACACCCCGCAACCTCCTATATTCCTCCTTGCTACTGGTCTTGTCTCCTACCTGTAGTGATGCCAAAGCACCTCGGCAATAGCCTTCAACTGCGCAACTGCCATTGACAACAGCCGGCTCCTCACCACCCAAAACCACTACAGTCGCCTTGTTGTTCTTGTTATTGTCTTGCTCGTCGCCGAAGCTGACAATTCGAAACCTGAAGCTCTTCAACCCTTGATCGTTTTTGTCGTCTCCATTGCTGTCGGGACTCTCTTATTCTAGTTATTCTTTCATATTCAGAACCGTCATCTAAAAGGCAAGTCTTTCTTGAACCAACTCATTGTTTTGTTCAAGAATTGTTTGATCTCCGCAAGTAGTTCCTATTTCATTCGTTTGCTTGATACCTTTCAAAAAAACTATTACGAATTTATCGGTGAAACCAAGTAGTAGTTTTCTTTTCGTGCTTTATCCTTGAATCTAATCCAAGCCGTGTCACCGTTGTCATATGCATACATCACACCGTACAATGTAGAGATATAATTCAGTCTAGCATATTTGGATTGTATGTCTTGGATTGGTATGACTATTGTTAATATATCCTAGATCGTAGAAATGACAAGTTTCTATCTTTATAACCGTAAAAATGCATCCGAAATACTGGACATGATTGCTTGTAAACTCTCATGCTAGAATATGTGTTTTGTATATCTCGATTGTTGATAAATAAAATTTATCATGTTGCTGTCTTGATGTCCAGCTTGAGTTGTAGTGAGTTTTTGACCTTGTTACTCTTAGAATTAGATTAAACTTTATGAATCAAAATTTGAGCCCTCTGAATCTATTTTTCAGAACTTTTTACGGATCTAAATTCCGATTTATAAACTGCAATTTATCACATTTTTAGTACTGCTAGGTTTTAATTTCTGATTTACAAGCATATCGATAAGAATTATTAATTAAAATAATATGTTAACAGTAAAGTTAGAACTTTTATATTAACTAGGTTGTTATTAGACATGAATAGGAGTCACTTTGATATTTTTATTAGATTAATCGATGACTTTTTAGACTTGTTATGCATACAAAAACATGACCATGGATCGCTGCCAAATCACTAGTTCAGTAAAGAACTAAACTTTTGACCTTATCACAGATAATATCAATTAAAACTTATTAAAAAAGAGTTGTAGCCCTGTGTGTCTGAAATGCAGACTATCTGACGGTTTTGCAATCCGTAAGATATTCAGACTCTCGTTGAGCAACATCTGAATTCCAGAATACAGTCTGAAAGTACATTACCATGTCTAATTAATTGAAATAGTATATTAAATTAAGAATTTAAGCCTTAGATTAAGCGTGTTGTTGCTAAACACTATTAAGAACTAAATTATGATTTTTATAAGATTTTTAAGTGATTTTACACCCAACTTTTATATACAAGAATTTAACCCTAACATGCTGCCTGAACATGAAACCAGGAGAGAATGAGATTATACACCTAGCTACTATGATTATAATATATTATGTGAATATGCGTTGGAACCGATAGTGAGTTTAGTTACTAGAACCCCTGACTGTCATGCCCCGCTTTCCAAAAATACGGAATACGAGCACCTGACATTGGCCTAGTGAATGACTAACGTCACCCATAAACTGTTTATCCGATCAACTCAATAATATAATTAATACAGAATAATTGCACAGGCAATAATAATAATCTAATGAACAATAATACTTGAAATGAAGCAATACGAAATATCCAAATACAATAATAATCGAACATCTGGAAAAAAAATAACAAAAAATTTGGGACATAAGCCAAATACAATAACAAATCTCAAACACAATAGTAATAAGTCTCAATACAATAGTTCAATGAAATAACATTCAATTATAAAGCAATAGTTCTTTAGAAAGTTTGTTCTCTTATCCTAGCAGGTAATTTTCTATGATCATCTGTGAACGCTTCATCTAAAAAGATGAGAAAATTGTCCTTAGAACAAGTCATGGACAACAAGTAGAGAAAGCAAAGAACAATGGAGTAATAATATAACAATGAATTCAATGGATCAATAGGAATCAATAACATAGGACAATAGCAATAATCAATATCAATGATTGACAATGCAATGGGTAAAACAATGATTCAATAATCGATAACAATATTCAATGACCAATATCAATAACACTTAGCCAATAATCGATATCAATAGGAACAATGATAAGCAATATGCAGTGTCAATGTCGTGTCAATTCTTAAGTCTATAAATCATTTTAATCCTAACTAATGTAGCACTTCATGCGTCCCATTTATTTACCACATGGTTGCTACATACAAACAAGTTACATTTAGATTTAGTGATGGATTTTATAGATCATGTACTCGGCAACAATATACAATAATGACTAATAATTTAATAACCGATGACCGAATCAATCGAGATATTGTAATCAATAATCTATAATCAACCGATGACCGATATGACCGATAGACCGATAAATAAGAAAACACGGGCCCCTCCTCCGAGTACAATCCCTATATTGTTCAATATTAATGTCAATCCTTAAACCCCGGCTTGTTAATTATTTTATCGATGCAACAATACAATATGCAATCTAGGGACATTAGATGAATAATAGCAACAATAAGGGAACCATAGGATGATAACTTGGATAGGACAATTAGAATGATGACAATGTAACATTAGGATCATGCAATACAACATACCTACTTCAATTCATGCAATACTACGATATAGGATTAATCAAGCTATTAAAAACTGGAATGTAAAATTCTGGACAGCAAGAGTAGTCTGTATAAAAATGCAATTTTCTGTTGTTTTAGAAATCAAAAACTGAAACCATTAGAAATTATGGAAACTAGAATTCCACACGGTTCCAATACATATTTAATTTTCAAAATTCGACAACAGTAGCTAGGTCAAACACAACATTCTTTACAGATTTCATGTATAGACAGAATTTCGACATCATGTTGTTATATTTTTAGAAACAACAAAAACTCAATATTAAATTCATTAAAAAAAATATTAGACTCCTAAATTTGATCACTAACAATCTGGAAATTATCAGGGCAAAATTTTATCATTTGATCAGCCTTTTAACAGTTTAAACATGAATCATACAAGAATCTGAAAATCTGAAAAATAAAGACACAGCTATAGTAAAACGAATATAACTTTTGCTACACAACTCAGAATTTAGAAATTCAAGATGTTCTAGAAACTAGAAAGATAAGGCTACAATTCTTATTCAGAAAGTTATTCATTTTAAGATCATTTACTGTGTTGAAAATAGCAGGCAACATACAGCCAACAAGCAACATACAGGTTTTTGGGTATTTTTCATGAAACAATTTAATTTAATTAGACATGGTGGATATCAATTCTATAATCAATAAATTATGCAATCAACATGAACGGTGTAATAGCATGATAAATACAATTAAAACACACACGTACACAATTCTAACAACATCCAACATCAATCGATCAATCAAACACACAACCTAGCAATTATCTCTACAATAATTAATTGTGTTATGATTATATAATTAACCCTATTATCAATTCTACATGAATGCATGAAAGATTCAATCTTTAGTCAAAAGTGGTATGATGTCAAGAATATTGGGGTTAGCTTGTGTAAACCCTCAATAAACCCAACGAAAGATAATCAATACAACGATATGATAACGAATAGGATCTACTTGCAAGAATTTTAATAAAATTTGAATTTGATACGTTGTTCAATTCAAGGGAAAAGTGAATTACCTTATGGACGATGAAATTGAATACCAAGAATAACGGGATGAGAATTCCAAAGCATTGAACCCACGAACTCACACGAAATAACATGTGCAAACCCATACAAGAACACACACCAAACTAAATAGCAAACACCAATACACAACCAATCCCCTTCTTACAAAACACCAAACAACCAATCAAATCCCTCTCCACTTCACAAAACAGCAAACACAGTGAATCCCCACAGCACCAAACAGCAATGAAAAAAACCCATCCCTACTTCTTCCCGAACGGCAACCAGCGGAGAAGAGGGAGACACGCGGCGACTCAACTGGCACCGGAATTGTCGACGACTGGACGGCGGTTGGCGTCGAGGGGCTGGGCGCTGTTGTCAAACATAGAGGATAGAGGGGGGGTTCGACGGGTTGATGGCTCGAGCGAAAACAGAGAACATGGGCATTGGGGAATCTGGGGCTCGGCCGAAAGTCGACTAGAGAGCATCGACCGGTCAAAGGAGGGTGACCAGGGAAGAGGACGAGGCAGGTGTGACGGTGGGTTCTACAGGGGTTGCACGAGGCTGAACGTGGAGGGGATGATCGGGGTTGGCGAAGGGGAAAGAGGTGACGGGATAGGGGCTCGACGGTGATGGGACAGTGCCGAGGATGGAGCAGGGAGCGAACGAGGGAGAGCTAAAATGGGTTTGATCGAAAACAGCTGTAGAAGAAGGGTGAACAGGACGTGGTAGCAGGGCCGGCCCTGAGTTCTCGGGAGCCCAAGAAGAAAGACCCAAATAATTATTTTGGGGACCCCTAATTACAATATAATTCTTTTACGCACACATTACGTGTCTATATTTACAAGGGGAATACAAATTTGGGGGCCCTTAAAAGTACAAAAAAAATCGGGGGCCTGAGGCGGCCGCCTCACCGGCCTCAAGGTGGGGGCCGGCCCTACGTGGTAGGGTAGTACAGGGATGGGTTTACACAGTAGGGGGCGGCTGAGGGTAGAGGCTAGGGTTAGGTAGGGTAGGGTTAATATAATAGTATATATATGGGTTTAATAGGATACTGGGTTTCGGGCAGGATCCAATAAGAAAATGAGCTTGGGTTTTGGGTTAAAAATGAATTAGTGGGTATAAATTCAATAGAAAAAATAATTAGCATTATAGGATTTATAAAATAAAATAATAATAATAATAATAGTATTAACAATAAAAATAACAATAATGCAATTAACAAGAAAATAATAATGATAATGATAATAACAACAGTAATAATAGTATTAATGATAATAACAATAACAATAATAATAACCAAAATAACAAAAATAATAATACTAATAATAATAATACTAACATTAATAATAATAATAATAATAGTAACAATAATAACAATAATAATAAAAATAAAAATAAAAATAAAAATCACGATGATGATAGTAATAGCAATAATAACTATAGATCATATAAAATAAGAACTGAGTTTAACACATTTATCAAATAATCTAACTAGTAAAAATAAATTTGATTTGGGCTAAAATGTAAATAGTCATTCAATTAGGAATATAAAACTAGTTAAAATATATCATTATTCGAAATTAAATATAATTGTCGATTAGGAAGTACTTTAATATAAAATCAAACAGAATTTAACACGAAATACAGAAATATTCAGAAGATATGTATTTACGGGAATGGGGGTTACACTGACGGAACCTGATTTGCTTCTCCGTAGCAGTGGGAAAGTCGACTTTTGTTCAGCAACGTCTCGCTATCCAGAATTTGCATTCTTCATGTTTAATTGTAAATCTGTTTAAACCTTGCATTGCACTACATATCACTCATTGTACAGTCATTGATACCTCGTTGATATCGTTTCTTGATACTCGTTCCATCGATTGCACATTCATGATTCATATTAATAAATTAATAACAAGCAGGGGTAATAAGGGTCGACTTGGTAGTGAACAATCGGAGACTGTACTCGGATGAGGGGCCCGTGTTTTCCTATATTGTTATTGTTATTGTGTATCATATTGTGGAAAAATTCTCGTTATGGATCGTTGAATGTGGATTCTCGTTATTGATTATCGTGCAGAGTACATGATCTGTAGAGTTCACTACTATAGTCTAAACGTTTACTTGCTTGTATGCATTGAACCTGTGGTATGAGACATAGAATTACGTGCATTAGATCGGTAATAAAATATGATAGACCTAGGATTGACACTTGTATTTATCTTGGTTATTGTTATCGACTTGATTCTTGTTTTATTCTTATTGTTAATAGTTGAATTATTGATTATAGACCTTGCCTTGTTATCTACATTTTCATTGACAGTTGATATAGTTCTAGTTCATTCTCCCTTGATATTTATATGTCCTGTTTTATTGTTCCTTGCTTGTTACTACTTGCTGTCCGTGACTTGCTCTAACGGATACTTCCTTCCACTCTAGACCATGAGCTTGCAAATATACAAGGAGAATTGCCCGAAGAACTTGGTGAGCAAACCTTCTAGGGAATGGAGCCGAATTATTGACCCACAATAATTGTCTTGTCCGTATTATTTTAAGTTTTAGCATTGTTGTTATTATCACACTTTGTATTTTGGGCTTTGATGACTCGAAGTTTATTTCTTTCCAGATGTTAGTTATTTTTGAGTCATTTCATGGATTATTTATGTTATGTAATTTCATTATAGCATGCGTGGTTGTAATTGTATTGCATATTATTGAGTTAAATATTACAGCTTATAAATGATGCAAATTATTTGCTGGGCCTTTGTTACGTGCTCATATTCCCGTATTTTGATAAGCGGGGCGTGACAATTTTAGATTTGATAAAGTAAGAAATGAAAGGGTAAAAAGAAGAAAGAAAACAATTCCATTTGTTTGGTTGTGATGTTTATGTATTCAATTTAGGGGCGGGGGTGTATGATTATTCCATAAGCTTGGCAATTAAATTGACCAAATTAAAACAGTTACACCAATACATGCTGAAAACATTGACAATTGCTAGAGGAAAAGTCTCTATGTTTTGGATTAGGCCTTATTTAGAAAGCATGAAGACTACATGATGTTGCACCTCCAACAACTATTCTTATGAATTGATATTTTTCAGTAAAATTATATAGATAACATGGTAGATGTGAGAAGCATATCATTCAACCACTAACAGGATTAAATGTATATGTCATCTATGCACTGAGTACTATTTGAGCAATGTTTTTTTACATATTAGTTCTAGCAATGGTTACCTCTTCTCCACTGTCTGTATCAGCCTTGTACTTCTTTGGCTAACTTTGCTCTGTGTTCGTGTTCTCATACCGTCATATTCTTGATGTCTTTGTATATAAATTGTATGTTTTAAGGGATGGAGTCATTATCTGTGCCATTATCGATGTTTAGAGATGATGTTATCTTCTACTAATATTGTTAATTCAAGTTTGTGTGATCATGTTCCGCTGATTTTTGCAACCCTACCTTCCATAATTTCTTGACTAACTCCTTTTCAATCTTTCATCCCTTGGTCCTGTATAAAAGCTTATCAACATGACACAAGGCCCTTTCTATTTAGCATTTACCATTAACATGCTGTCATATATATCTAGACTTGAATCAGTGACTGCATGTTAGAGTACCCAATCAGTTTTATTTATGATTTTAGATGTATTTGCATTTATATATTTTTGCATGTTTCTAGATCGTTTTTGTCACGAACTTTACAATTTTGGCAACTAACTACTCAATAGTTGTGATTGCAACTCTTGCAATTAGGGCTGCAAACGAATCGAGCTATTCGCGAGCTATTCGGCTCGAGCTCGATCAAAGCTCGGCTCGAGCCGAGCTCAAGCTCAAAACCGAGCTCGTTTCGTAAACGAACCGAACTCGAGTTTGATCTTTTTTTTTTATAGGTTAAGCTCGCGAGCTATTCGGCTCGAATATGGTCAAAGCTCGGCTCGAGCCGAGCTTGAGCTCAAAATTGAGCTCATTTCGTAAATGAGCCGAGCTCGAGCCTGAAGATATTCGGCTCGGCTCGATTGCAGCCCTACTTGCAATATGCATTTATAGTAGTTCTTATTCTAAAACAACTGGCATAGTTTTTTTAATAATGAGGTCATTTTTCCCTTATTTCTAAAATTGTTAGCGACCTAACAAATTTTGAACAGGATTACATCTCATGTGCAGTTCGTCAAAAGCTTGCTGATACAAAAAAAAACAATTAAAGATTTCTTTGTCTATGGAAAATCCTCAAAGTTTTTTCAGTTGTGTTTAATTGATGGCTTTCTCCTTAAATATTTAATAGGCTTGTGGCGTTCATATTAGCAAATTCTATAATCTTAACTATGTCCTCATTTGAAGTGATACTAATTAGTAACTTAAATTATTAGTATTGCTTATTTATTCTAAGGGAAACTTTTCACGCCCAAATCTAGAACTTGACGTATTGTACAACCCGGCATTGTTTAAAGATACTAATATATCCAAGACCTCCACTTAATTTCTTCTAAACCCAAATCTCATATTTCATATATCTTAGTCAGTATTTACTATGTAGTAGTCTATCTACGTTGTTTTTCCTATTTCACTCTCCTCAGACGTTAGATACATATGAGATAACACCACTTTCCTCCCGTCCTTGTCGATGTTCTTTCTTTTCATCCTGGATTCAAAGTTTCCTTATTGGGCTGTGTGATGGTGAGGTAATATGTGCGGGTGACATCCTTCCCAACGTTTTTGGGTGATTACGGACAGATATGCTTGCGGTGAAGCTTTGAGAAGGGTTGGCCATGCATGGAAGATGATGAAGCTCATTCTGTTACGGGTTGCGAGTTGGTGGTTTTGCTTTTGCCTGCAATCTTGAAGATGGTAAGAAAGGCAATGACATGTGGTTCAAGAGATGGGTTAACTTGAAAAATTAGGTTATTTTGAGATGTTCAATTCTGATCTTATGTGGTTCAAGTCTTGGGGAGATGAATGATAACGTGGAGCATTCTACGAGTCGACGATTAGCACTGTCACATTTACCAGATATCCGGATCTGATCCGGACCCGGCAATGGACCGGAACCGACCCGACCTATATGGGTCCGGGTCCGGGTCCGGGTCCGTTCAAAATAGAACCAACCCGGACCCGGATCCGGATCCGGACCCGGACCCGTTAAAAAATACCCAAAAAATATGGAATTTGAATAATAGGGTTATAAGGATATACATATAAAAGTAATTATTGAAGATAGATGTGTAAAGATAATATTTATTCACGTACTTAAGTGCAAAAATTGTTAGAACTGTTGGGCATTGGGTGCAAAAATACTTAAGTGCAAATATTTATTCTCCGCTACCGAACACGACGGGTATATTTTTTAACTAAGACCCGGATCCGGACCCGGTTCTTGCAAGTCCGGGTCCGATCTAATTTTTGGACCCGTGAGTAGCATTGGTATCGGGTCGGGTCGGGTCGGGTCCTTCACTACCCGAACCCGGACCTGGTCTCCTATGGGTCAAAAAATTGGATCCGAACCCGGACCCGTGAGGACCGAGTCCTATTAAAATATTCCTACCCGTTTGGGTAGGAATAGGAGTGTGAGCAGCGAGCGGAGGCGGCAAGTGGATGATTTAGACTAGTAGAAAGAAGAAAAATGCATGAGTTTTGAGTTTGGAAGAGAAAGATTTAGAATTGAGGAGGAAGGAGGGGAGGGATGAGGATATAATATTTAATATTATGTTGACTTTTTGGGTTTTTTAACGGGCCCGGATCCGCGGACCCGGACTCAAAAGTACAACGAGTCCCATTTTAGGACCCGGACCCGGATATGTCGGGTCGATTCCGGTCCAATGTCAGGTCGGGTCCGGTTCGGATCCGGATTTCAGGTATTTATACCAATGCTACCCGTGAGGTACCGGGTCCGGGTCCGGATCCAGGTAGTGGAGGACCCGACCCAGTAGGACCTGATACCAGCTGTATTGGCGATGATGATGTTCTTGGTTTTTCCGTCCAATCAAAAGCTAAATATTAAATAGGAACGAGAACCGACAATCTGAATCTTATTCCTAAACTGAAAGGCATATTAGCAGTAACCTGTTAGTCTGTGAGATTGCTCAAGATTGTGGGGTCACTAAGTTCTATAATAGCCATATAATTTTGCCAACCATTTGTTGCCTTACATGAGCAGATCAGTTTTAAGCATTAGAGAGTGAGAACAGTGAGTGTCAGTTTGATTTCTTTCCATGACATAATCTGTTAAATGATGCAATTGATTGCATTCAGGCAATGAAACACCCAGCGTTTGTTTATGTTTTGTTTAAACCCCGTAAAAATTTCCTCTGGAAGTGGATGTGATGGATAACCTCAATCTTAATTCTAAACTGAAAGGCAATGACAATTTAGTGCATTTGAGAAGAGAAAGGCATATCAGGAAATACCATATCAATTTGCATGGAACATTTGTGTTTATACTATAAATGAAGAATTTGGGTCTAAAACATAAATAGCTCTAGGGACTCGGGTTTTTGATATTTATGAAACTAATTGGCTTTTTTAAAAAGTCAATTTTAGTTTTGGATTTGAGAGTAATTTTCCCTTGCTCTAAAATCATCTACATTACCTTGTGATGCTTATCTATCATACAATAACACTGGTCTATTTGACATCTGCGCTTTTGCTAATAGGATGATGGATTTAATTGGACTGGTGAAAACAACCACCAAAATGCTAGAACTAACAATCAAAGATCTGGCAGTTCCAAACCCGGCAGTGCATTGAGCTTTGGAAGAGGCAAACACAAGGGTGAGTTACACCAAATAATATCTGCAACGTTTTCTATAATTCTTGCTTCCCTAGATGTATCTAGTAGCACATAATATTAAGAGAAGACTCAATTTCCTAAAGAAAACTGTTTTATTACATGAACACCATGCTCACAATTATCTCAATATTGTTTTTATGCTGTTTGATTGAGTAGTAACTGTTTACATCGCCACTGCATAGCAATGCTTTGCCAACCACGGCTACCTGCATACTTATATTACAATTTTTTTTGGTTAAAATATTTTATTACAAATGTGATGGATTTTAAAATTTTGTGCTATTAAAAGTGTTAAGTGTCAATAACCCCAAGTGCTTATTTATTGGAAAAGTTAGTTAGTTTGTTAGTCTTTGTATCTAGCTGCATTCTAGTCTAGATTCATTTCTGCACATAAACTTATATATATATAGGATCCTTTGTACATTTTACAATTGAGTTGATTGAATGGAAATATGAGCACAATGCTCCTCAAAGCTATCTTTCTCTCCCCCACAGTTTTCACATGGTATCAGAGCAAAATTGGGGAAATTCTTCCGTTCTTTGCACTCTGATTGTTCGATCTCAGATCATTCACCCTCTAAATCTTTCATTGATTCTTTCTTCAACGCTGTGTTCTATTTCGATTTCTTGAATCAATTTTCAAGAATCTTGTTCACATTCATATTTCAATTTTCATTTCTTCGACGATTTGATTCTGAAATTTTCTTCGCTATGTCTTCTTCTAATGATACCAATCATGATTCCACCGTTCATACTCCTCCACCACCTCACAATGCTCCGATTCACAATTACCAACAAGATATGTTGGATCCCTATTTCATGCACCCGAGCGACAATCCTTGTGTGGCTCTTGTTTCACCACATTT
Source organism: Hemerocallis citrina (assembly GCA_017893485.1). NCBI lineage: Eukaryota > Viridiplantae > Streptophyta > Magnoliopsida > Asparagales > Asphodelaceae > Hemerocallis > Hemerocallis citrina. Next base: position 128,291,683 of record CM030362.1, read on the forward strand.
GAACAACCAGAATTATCACTCATGGTCACGTTTGATGCTAGTTGCTTTGCAATCGAAGAACAAGTTGTGATTTATTGATGGTACTTTGCCTCGTCCTGAAGAAGATAACCGCCAATCACTTGCATGGGATCGTTGCAACACTATTATCATCTCCTGGATTACTCATTCGGTCGATCCAGATATAGCTCATAGCATCATGTTCATGAGCACTACTGCAGATGTCTGGCAAGACTTGAAGGATCGCTTCTATCAAGGTGACATTTTTTGCATTTTTGATATAAAGGAGGAGATTTATAATCTTAGGCAAGGCGATTCTTCGATTAATGCATACTTTTCCAAACTGAAGAAACTTTGGCTGGAAATGGAAAATTTTTGCCCTTTACCTACATGTAGCTGTAATGTCAAATGTGCATGTGCTCTAATTCCTAAAATCAAGCAATACCGTGAAGAAAACTATGTGATACGATTTCTTAAAGGATTGAATGAGCAATATGCTTCTGTTCAAGCACAAATTATGCTTATGGAGCTTTTACCTAATATCAGCAATGTGTTCTCCCTCCTTATTCAGCAAGAGAGGCAGTTCTTCATTCCATCCAGCACTGCTGGTGGTGTCGTGGCTCAATTGTCCAATTCTAGCTCTGGCAGAGGCAATTCTAGTGGGAGAAATGGTAATTCTAATAGAGGTGGCAGAACCTCTTATGGCCGCGGCAGAGGCACTCGAGTTTGCACCTATTGTAACAAGACAGACCACATGGTGGACACTTGTTATAAGAAACATGGTTACCCTCCTCACTACCAAAAATCTAGTATTGTTAACAACTGCTTGAATGAATATGGTGATCCTGAGGATGATACTCGTTCCTATAAGTCTGCTTGTCATGAGCAAGGTAATGAGGACCAAGGAAAATTAGCCTTTACAGCTGAACAACATCAAGCATTGTTGGCTCTCTTACAAAATTCTAGCACATCTCAGTCTCATACTCTCAATCACCTCACTACAAGTCCTACTTCCAATATTGGTAATGTTTCCCTTTCTTCTACTCCTAAAACCGATTCTTGGCTTATAGATACTGGAGCCACATATCACATTTGTTTTTCTAAATCGTCTTTTCAATTTTTAAAAGCCATCAAACCTATTTCCATTAAGCTTCCCAATCGCAATTCCATAATTGCAAATTCTGCCGGGACAATTTTCTTTACAAATGATTTTTACCTCATGAATGTTTTGTTCATTCCAAATATTTCTTTTAATATCATATCAGTTCCTAAACTTGTGAATACACTTCACTGTAATCTGATTTTTGCTCTTAAGAATTGTGTCATACAGGATACATCTACCCAGAGGATGATTGGAGCAGCTGAACTAACCAATGGACTTTATTTTCTGACCTCACCTTCTGTCAACAAATATCTCACTGCAGAGCATTCCAATTTTAATTCTGTAAACAGCATTACACATTCCAGTTTCAATTTTCCATCCATGAATAATTGTGATGTATGGCACTTGAGGTTTGGTCATCCCTCTTTTGAAAAACTTGTTCACATCAATAAAAATTTTCCTTTTGTAAAAGCTGTCGAAAATTCCCTCCCCTGTGACACTTGTTTTTATGCTAAACAAAAGAGATTGCCCTTCCCCATTAGTTCCCATGTTGCTTCTAATTGTTTTGATATAGTGCACATGGATATTTGGGGGCCTTTTTTGGTTCCTTCTTTATTTGTACATAGATACTTTTTAACTGTTGCGGATGATAAAACATGGTTCACTTGGATTTTTTGATGAAACTCAAATCTGACGCTTCATCTCTTGTTAAAAAATTTGTGTCTATGGTGGACACTCAATTTCAATGCAAAGTTAAATGCATAAGGTCAGACAATGGTTGTGAATTTTTACTAAAACAATTTTATGCTGAGAAAGGTATAATCAACCAAACCTCATGTGTTGGTACCTCCCCTCAACAAAATGGAATTGTTGAGAGGAAGCACCAACATCTCTTAGGTGTTGCTAGAGCAATACTTTTTCAAGCAAAATTACCTACTTTTTGGGGCCATGCTCTAAATCATGCAGTTTATATCATTTATAGATTGCCAACAAAGTTTTTGGAATTCAAATCTCCTTTTGAGGTTTTATACCACACACTGCATGACCTTACTCATTTAAAAGTTTTTGGTTGTTTGTGTTTTGCTTCCATTTTGCAAGCAAATAGAAAGAAATTTGATCCAAGGTCTACCAAATGTGTTCATCTTGGGTTTCAAAGTGGTGTTAAAGGACACATTTTGTTTGATTTACATTCAAGACAACTATTCATTTCTAGAGATACTATTTTCTTTGAAACTATTTTTCCTTTTGTTTCTCATGATGTCACATTTTCTTCACCATCCTCTCCTTCCATATGCACTCCTCATTCAGAATCTTCTTCTCTTTATGAGTTTCTTGATTTTAATCATCATTCTGCATCACATACATTAGCATCAATACCTAATTCTACATCTTTCAATTCTCCATCACATACTTCTGCATCATTGCCTAATTATGCATCTCCCAATTCTGTATCACCATTATCTTTACCTCCACCTACTATCCTTCCTACTTACATCTCTAATCCTTCCAATGACATAACTGAAACTAGGAAATCTTCTAGAATTAAAAGACCCCCTACTTACCTTCAAGACTACCTTTGCTCCATGCTCACTAGTAAAGTTCATTCTTCAGATTCTCCTACTGCTTCTCCATCATCCTCCACTGGTTGTAAGCATCCCATATCGCAAGTTATCTCTGATGATAGTCTTTCCCCTGCACACAAACATTTCTGCTTAACCATTTCTTCCAACCCTGAACCTTCTAATTATGAGGCTGCTATGTGGGATGAAAATTGGAAGAAAGTTGTACAATCTGAATTAAGTTCTCTGGTCAAGACTAATACTTGGGAACTCACTACCTTTCCTCCTAATAAGAAGGCCATGGGATGTAAATGGGTATTCAAACTCAAATTCCATGCTGATGGTACTATTGAGAGGTATAAAGCTAGGTTAGTGGCAAACGGCTTTACTCAAACTGCTGGAATTGATTACATAGAGACCTTCAGCCCAGTTGTGAAAATGACCACAGTTCGGCTTCTCTTGGCTTTGGTAGCTTCCAACAATTGGTATTTATATCAATGTGATGTCAACACTGTTTTTCTACATGGTGACTTACATGAGGAGGTATATATGAAAGCCCCTCCCAGATTTGTTGTTCCTAATAAGCACACAGTTTGTAAACTCAAAAGTTCTCTATATGGCCTCAAGCAGGCTAGTAGACAATGGAACATCAAACTCACACAAACTCTGCTTGCTTCTGGTTTTCATAAGTCCAAGGCCGATTATTCATTGTTCACTAAGTCTTCTTCTACTGGTTTCACTGCCATTCTTGTCTATGTTGATGACTTGGTGCTTGCCGGCAATGATCTTAAAGAGATTGACAGCATTAAACATAAGTTGGAATACAAATTCAGCATTAAAGACTTAAGGGTTTTGACATACTTCCTAGGTTTTGAGGTAGCCAGATCTAGCACAGGGATCACTATTTGTCAAAGAAAATATACTCTTGATCTAATTGAAGAAACAGGTTTATCCGCAGCTAAACCGTGCTCCACTCCTATGGAGCCAAATACTAAGCTTCATAGCACATCAGGGACATCAATGCAAGATCCTTCACAATATAGGAGACTTCTTGGTCGCCTCCTTTACCTTACACATACAAGACCTGAGATTTGCTATGTTGTTAGCCGCCTCAGTCAGTACCTGTCTTCTCCTACTGATGAACACTTCCAGGATAGATTGCACATTCTGAAATATCTCAAAAACAGTCCTGGCCAAGGGCTATTTTTCAGCAAAGATTCCTCTTCCATTCTCAAAGGCTTTAGTGATTCTGATTGGGGCTCTTGCCCACACACCCGAAGGTCAACAACCGGTTTTTGCTTCTTCCTAGGATCTTCATTAATATCTTGGAAGAGTAAAAAGCAATCTATTGTGTCGCATTCATCATCAGAGGCAGAATATCGAGCTCTTGCACATGCTACTTGCGAAGCTCAATGGCTCATCTACTTATTAAGAGATCTTCACATCACTCATGCTTCCCCGGTTGCATTATACTGTGATAACAAATCTGCCTTATACATAGCAGCAAATCCAGTGTTCCACGAGCGCACAAAGCACATAGAGATCAACTGTCAAGTTGTGCAAGAAAAGGTCCACTCTCGTCTATTGCATCTTCTTCCTATTGCTTCTAAGGATCAAGTTGTGGACATCTTCACCAAACCCCTACATCCAGGACCTTTCACTTTTCTACATGCCAAACTTGGAATGATTTGTATCCATTCCAGTTTGAGGGGAGATGTTAAGTGTCAATAACCCCAAGTGCTTAATTATTGGGAAAGTTAGTTAGTTTGTTAGTCTTTGTATGACCACACGTGCTTAATTATTGGGAAAGTTAGTTTGTTAGTCTTTGTATCTAGCTGCATTATTCATTTCTGCACATAAACTTATATATATATAGGATCCTTCGTACATTTTACAATTGAGTTGATTGAATGGAAATCTGAGCACAATGCTCTTCAAAGCTATCTTTCTCTTTCCCACAGTTTTCACAAAAAGATGACTGAATACTTACAATGTCTTTGAGATTGACTTTAGTTGGTTTGTATTTTGATTCGGTCTACACATGAAATTTTAAGAGTTGATCCCAGGCTTCTTTGAGCATTCTATTTGGATTTAGATACAGCTTCACATGCATACCGTCAATTTTCTGGGCGATTCGCAGCTCAAAATCTTACTAAACAGCATGCAACTAAGCACAGTACTGAATAACCTTGTCTAACACACTGCAGCTTTCATATGTTTTCTGGCGTTCTCATATATTATTGCTTAGCCCAGTGTTTGTTAGTTTAATCGCAGAGCAAGCTATCAGAAACTCTTCTTAGGTGAGATCATTCTGAAAATAAGTAATTTTGAGCGCTGGTTATATTAATATTGTTTGTAAGGTCATGGCTCAACAACTATTGTGCCGCAGATTGGCACCGTAAGCAACAGTTTTACGATTTAGAAGACGATGAAATTCTTGGAAATGTTTCTAACGCGACATTTGGTGGTCAGAAATGTTATACTTGGTCATTCACATGGACAGAGAATTTTACTTTTAATGGCTCAACTTGATTTGGCTTTGGAAGTGAATCAAAGTGGGAAAAAGGTCAGAAAAGAAAATGGAGTGAAAGTGATGTTGATGAAGATGAATCAACTCATGTATATGAATCAGCTCATGTAGGATCCCGTTCTCATAGGATTACCCTTGGTTTGCCAGCCACTGGCCCATTAAAATTGGATGAAGTTAAATGCGCGTAAGCCATCTGAAACCTTTTCTGTCAAAAAATTATTATATGAAATGAAAAGCGAGGATTTCCTCTGTTATACCTGCACAACTTTTGTGAATCCTATATTGTAATTGCTTCTTTTAATTTCATGCAGTTTCAGAGCATCTGCTTTAAAGTGGCACCCTGATAAGCACCAAGGCCCTTTGCAAGTATGTCCTCTCATCTTAATTATATTAATAGAGTTTATTTGTGAAGTTATAGATTTTAAACACTTCCTGTGTTAGGGTACCATGAATATCAACACAACAACGAAGCCTGTATCGCATTGTTTGGCCTACCATAATACTTGTCACTTCATTAATTCCATCTTTTAACTTGTGCGCCCTCATTGCACATTTGCAAAATTTAACATCTATTAGTAAGTTTGAAAAGGCATTCACATTCAACTCTTTTGAACAAGGTGGTATGTATAGTTCTCACCCTCTCCCCTAAATAACTGAAATTCATCTTCTCTTAATGTGTTTCTTAACTCTTTAATGTGTGGTCTTTACAACAACAACAACAACAAAGCCTTTTTCCAAATAGTTGGGGTCGGCTACATGAATCCTGCAGGTTTTCCATTCTGCTCGGTTTAGCGCAATATCTTTTTAAGCTCACAGGTTATCATATATTTTCTCACTGTTTCCACCCAAGTTAATTTATGTCTTCCTCTACCCCTAACTCTTCAATACTTATCAAATCACTCTATCTAACGGGGGCACTGCTAGGTTTACGTGTGACATGTCCAAACCACCCGAGGCGATTCTCTCTTAATTTATCATGGATTGGAGCAACCTTTCGCATGTCTAGTATATGCTCATTTCTAATTCTATTCTTCCTTATTTTATCACATATCCAATGTGTGGTCTTTCATATTCACAATTCACAATTTGGTACGAATATATTCAGTGTATTGTATATATTCTTCGATTGAAATTACTAATAGCCAATTTGCTGTGAATTACTGCAGGCTATTGCAGAAGAAAAATTGAAGCTCTGCATCAATGCATACAACTGCTTATGCACTGCCCTTAAATCCGCATAAGCTTAGGATACTGATGTTACCTCTACATTTAATTTTCTTTCTTAACCCTTTAAGATACAAAGTAAGGTCCTTGAATAACATAATTAAAATAACATTATTCAAAATCCCAATGTAACATTTATAGTGATTTCGTTATTTTGGTTTTGATCCTGCTATTCATGCGATGTATTCTGTAAGGTTATTTCTTTAATTTAATTCGGCAATATGATTATGTAATGTAATGATGGAAGAGAAGGACCTATCAGTCATGCAAAATTGAAATGTTGATTGGCGAATTGTCCTTTTATATTTCGGTAATGCTATTTGTACTATTTTTCTTGTTTTATTTTGGTATTACAAGAAGCATACATGTAGGTCTCAAATGTTATTAACGAATGTGGATTCTACATGAACATGTACACTTGTTTCTTATAGTACCAAAATACTACATAAAAGTGGTACAACTAACATTTTTCTGATCCTAAAAAGTGTAATTTATCATGCCTGTTTACCTTCTTTGTGGAAGCTGATTACATTTCACTAAATGTACAGCTCCTCAAATTCTTCAAATTCTTATTCTCGTCCAAATGTGTAGAACCAATTTGCACATGAATTGCAGGTATATTTCACCTTGATAACAATGATATACTACCTCATAACTAAATAACAATATAGTCAAGGGTAAATTTGAAAGAAAAAAAACAACACTCAACTATATGTTTTGACAAACGCCTCTCAACTTTTTTTTTCCTTAAAAAACACCCTTTAAAAATGTAGAGTTAAGGGGTTTTTCTTTCAAACATTAATGAAAGTTTAGGAATTTTTTATATATGACAAATTAAAGTCCACACTGTTCTGTTTTCTGTATCATTAATATAGTTCGGGGGTAAGGATGTTAAAAAAAAAGGCCCAAAAGCCTAAGCTCGTTTGTAGGTCCGTTGATCCGACCCTCTAAAAAGCCCGGCCGAACCCATTAGTGGGTCAGATCGGCATGGCCCTTTATAGGTAAAGGCTGGGCTTGAATCTTCATTTGTGAAATCTGTTTAGGCCCAAAAGCCCGAGCTTTAGCCCGCCCATAGGCCCGATCATAAAGCCCATGTTTTTCCTCTTGGGAAGAAGCTTCAAAATTCTTGGGAAGATGCATAATTGTACTTTTGGAAGGCTTCCAAATTCGAACTTACGGAGAATTTTCCTTGCCCAATGACGCCAATAAACTCTTTGGAAAATTAACTAGTATGCAAAAGTTCAATTTTCCAAAGAGTTTCCAGCATTTTCATGGTTATATAATCAATTACATTTAATTACAACAAATTACATTTTAATTTTTAAACGTAGCCTCTAAAAAAACTATAAATACCCCTCATACCCCTTCATATATAATTTTTTTTGTTTGTCACACCCCTCAACTCCTCTTTTCTCATCTACTCAAAAAATACTCTTATTCACTCAAGTAGGTAAAAAATGGCTAGTTATTTAATTAAATAAAAAATATCATATTATTTTTACTTGGGCTTAGGTTCGGGCTTTTCACATGGGTTTAGGCTTGAGCTAGGAGTAGGATATAGGCTTCATAAATTTAAAAATTAGTGGGCTTTGGCCCAGCTCGGCCCTTGAGGAGGGCCATAAGGCTTGGCCCAAGCGGGGCCTAGACCTGCCTCCCAGAGGACATGATCAGTCTGATTTGGCACATTTTACATCCCTATTTTAAGGTAGTTTTTCAAACAAAAATTTAGTCGACTAAACTAGAGAAGAATTATTAAAAAAAAGTTTAGTGGTGTTATTTCAAATTTAGCATATAATCAGATTCTTTTTTACCTTCTCATTTTTAGAGAATAAATAATAGACTGATTCAAGCATAATCCGAAGTCATAATCGGAACTCTAGATCGCTTGTTTATTGTTAAAGTAACTACTAACATGTACATGCGATATACGTTTTAATCAATTTTTTATTTATTTTATAAATTAGATAATAGAACGTAGTGCGACCTCAAACCTAAGACCTCCCTTTATTCATCGCATGCTCTTTACAAATTATCTATAGTAGTACAAACTTTTATTTTTTATGAGTGATACTTTTGTAAATAATTATGTAATAAATAAATTTAAACTTTAAAAGTATTATCAAAACCAACGACAGTTATGTAAATATAACTTCCACTTAGAAATAAAATAAATGATCATAATATTAGAGATTATGGATTAAAGATTTACTACAACCAAATTAAAGCTCTATAACCGATGCACGAACCAAGACAATGCTCGTCTTATCGCTACAACATGACAAATATAGACTACACATGTCAATAAATCTTTACCTTTGATGTAAGCGCGCTGCATAAATCCCAGCTCCCCCTTTTCCACTCAAATTCCTACCAACTACTAAACAGTCTTAACCCAAGTTACCCAACCAACCCCCATCCCCAAAATTCAAAACCACCAATGGCAGCCTCCCCCTCTTACCTCCACTCCGACCACCACCACCACCGCCTCCTCTCCTTCCGTGACTCCGCCCTCCAAACCCTGACCACCATCATCCAGCTCCACTTGGAGAAAACCCTCGAAAAGAAGAGCGCCATCGACGCCCAAAAGAAGCATCTCCACACCATCTTCCTCCTTTTCTTCCTCTTCCTCTCCCTCACCCTCTCCTCTCTCCTCCAGCCCTCCCCCCGCCTCCAGTGCCGCCACTGCTGGGTCCCCATCGCCCTCCTCTCCCTCGCTTTCCTCGTCTTCTACGTCGCCGTCGCCCAGACCCTCCGTTGCATCAACGAGTTCAAGTACCAGAGGAGGTGCCACAAACTGACGCTGGCCATGGCGACGGAGAGGATGAAGGAGGTGATGAGGGGGGAGGTGGAAATGGTTGGGGAGGGGGGGGAGGTTGAGGTCGGGTATCAGGAGCCGCCGGAGAGTTATCTGGGCAAGTTTAGGAGGAGCTGGGCCTTGTACTTCGGGTTCTTGATTTGTACGTTTGGGTTCATGGTGTCGGCGTCGGTGGTCGTGCTTTGCTTTTAATGAAGGGGTTGTTGTTGGTGGTGGTGTAGGTTCAGGTTAGAAGGGTCCGGGAGTGTATTAATTTTGGTAATTAGCTTGAGTTAATGACAGACATTAATTATGGCAATTACGTAATCGTTTTGTTTTTCTTTTTCTTTTTGAGTAAACATTTTCTTTGGATTTACGAGAGGGTTACAACTTGTACTCTTTCTATCGTCTTTTTTGGTAAATCAAATAGACAAATATGTACCACCGTGTACTCGTTCAACGGTCTTTTGTCATAAAGCAAATATATGCATTAGCGTGTGCGTTCCCGACTTTCAGTAATGTCTTTCTATGCAAACTAGTAGTTTACACGTGCGATGCATGTTTTAATAAATATAGGTTTTTTAAAATAAAATTTTTAATGTAGTCATGATTTGAACCCAGGACCTCCCTTATAATAGTTATGCACGTGTATTACACGGGTTGATAGATTGACAAAATATTTACAAATGACATAAGACCTTCTTCCATTATAATATTAGAAATATTGAAGATGACTAGACATACATGAGTTTTTATCCCAAACATACATTATAAATGCATTGGGGTTCACTTCTCACTAAAAGAATTTTAGTGAGAAGTGAACCCCAATGCATTTATAATGTATGTTTGGGATAAAAACTCATGTATGTCTAGCATTTTGCACAAATATTAATTTTAAAGAAAATGCTGAATTCTTTTTTGGATTCAAATACCAGAAGTTGGAGATATGATTTGTGAAAATGAACATCGGAAGATCAATTGCATTTAATTAACCGTGTTTAAATTGGCTTAAAATGCTACAGTTACATTAAATTTTACGCATTTGTACATTATAAATACACTAGATTTGCTCGTGGCCACATGCCTACGGCATGTATTCAGAACGATACAGCATATGAAAAGCATTATAAACAGTAAATCAACAATTATGTAACTAAAGTTTGAATAATACGACAATAATTAGTTGTAAATAAAAGTTCATGTTTCCATTAGTATATGGTGAAAAATAATTATAAATTGGGATATAAAAGTCCATGTTTCCATATATATATATATATATATATATATATATATATATATATATATATATATATATATATATAGAGAGAGAGAGAGAGAGAGAGAGAGAGAGAGAGAGAGAGAGAGAGAGAGAGAGAGAGAGAGAGAGAGATAATTAAATAAATAAACGAGTTGTTTTGGGGGAAAATTTGAATTTGAATTTTGGGGAAAAACTTTTGGGGGGGGAAATATGTTTTGTGAGATTAGATATGGGCCTTTGACTTTGGGAAAATTGAAGGAGAGCCACTTGATAGCTTTCTTTGTGTTTTATTATATAGATGTGGATCCCACTATTCATAAAAGGACAAATCTAAAAGGATGGTAAGTATAGCATTTTGAACCGTTTTGGTTTTAAACCCATAACTGATAACCCATTTCTAAATTATAAATGCATGTGGTGTTAGGATTGTGTCTTGTATACTCGTTGTTCAGATTAGAAGAAGGTAAGATGAAGCACGGAGGTAGAAGCGTCGAAGAGAGTAAAAGGAAAAACAACAATAGCAGGGTGCAGGCTAGTTCCGGTCGACCGGTCTTGGTGACAGTCGACCGCACCCCCCGACCGCGCCCCCAGACTGCTCGTTGTACATGGATTGTCCGAGAGAGGTACCGTCGACCGGTCTTGTTGGACGATCGACCGACCCAGCACTGTGCTCGTTTTGGGCCCCGATTTGTTAGGTCATTTTAGCCCAATCTTCAACTCCAAGTTAGATCGTGCGGCTCCTATTCAGTTATTTCTTCTCCAGGTTATATCGGACGACTGAGAATCAAGATCAGATCTAGGTTTTCTCTCAATTTTTCTATATATATCGTAAACTCTTCCAATATGAGAGGTAGTACTTCATAGATTATTTTCTCCATTGCAAAGAGAGACTCGACAGAGAGATAGTTCTTGGTGGGTGAGTTTAATTCCTTGTATTGAGTGAATCAATAACTCCTTGTAATCTCTTCTAGTTGAATATCAGATCTCCCTATATTTCCTCCCGGATTAAGCAAAAGCTAACTGGGATAAGTCATCATTGTGTTTGTGTTATTTTAGTGGATCTACTTGCTTGCTCAATTTACTCGTCTCATCTACTTCGACTTCCTCATTGTTCTAATTAGTTCTGCTGCGACCAAAGGGCGTTTGTCGATGTCCCATTCCCAACAACTGGTATCAAAGCTTCAGGTTGTCGAGTCCCTTGGTTAAGATGACAGGCCACAGTATTTTGAAGATCAAGCAATTTGATGGAAAGATCAATTTCAATCTTTGGAAGACTGATATGTATGATGTTCTTGTTCAAGAACAGTTGCAGTTAGCAGTTAAGAAGAAAGGAAAGTCAACTGATATGAAGGATGACGTTTGGGAAAATATTCGTGAAAGAGCCATAAGTCTGATCCGACTATTCTTGGCGGACGAGGTCAAGTGCAGTTTTTTTAAGAAACTGACGCGGCGAGTTTGTGGGAAAGAATCATAGCTGACTACTCCGGTTCGTCGTTATTAGATCGGGTGCATTGGAAGAGAAAGTTATTCCGTTTATCTATGAAGGAAGGTACCGATCTTCAAGACCACATTACAGAGTTCAATAAGGTATTATCTGAACTTAAGGCGATCAACGCAAATGTGTGTGAGGAAGATAAAGCTTTCAACCTAATATATTCATTGTCGAATTCGTACGAGCCTTTTATCACTACCATGCTACACGGTAGATCTGCCAAGGAGAGTATTTTCGGTAGATGGTGTAATCAAAGCATTGAAGGAAAATCAACATATGAAGGAGACCCATAAATCTTCATCGTCTATTCCTACAAGTTGTCTAGCAGTGGATGGTCCTTCAGGAAGAAGACAAAATGCTTTGCAAAAGGATTCGATCCGTTGCCGTTATTGCAAGAGGTCAGGGCATATCAAGAAAGACTGATGGAAATTACAGAATCAGGAGAGCGCCAAGAACAGGAGTTCAACCTCTAATGTGGTTAGTGCATTTGATTCAGGTGGTTCGTGTCTTCTTGTTTCAAATTCTTTAGAAGTGGATTCTTGTTGATTTCTTGACTCAGGGAGTTCTTCTCATATTTGCTCCGAGAGAGAGTTGTTATCTACTTATAAGTCTACTAGGGGCGTTGACAACGGGGACTGGGAAGATTTGTGAAGTAGTGGGTGAGGGGACAGTTGAGTTGAAGATGCCAGGTCTAAATATGTTCACTTAATGGGATGTTTTGCATATTCCTCTGCTGAAACGGAATCTGATTTCCTTGGGAACTCTTGATGCACGGGGTTACAGGTACACAGCTCGAGTTGGAGTTCTATCAGTTTTTCAGGGTCGTCGTAAGGTGATTAGAGGTATGAGAATGGTTGGGCCAAGTCAAAAAAATCTCTACAAGCTTTGGGGAATCCAAAATTCTTGCACAACTATTGCTTCTTTTTCTGTTATTCTCGCAAGATCAGCTAGTTTGCCGCAACTAGATTCATCGAGACGAGACCACGATGTTCGAATATCGTCAAGAGGTAGAGAAAGCCTAAGGATAGGTGGAGTTCGTGCGGAATTTGGCAACTTCGTGAGTACATCTACGGAGGTATGCCTTTGAAGGGGTATACTGAATTTGGTGAGATTGGGTAAAGATCAGTTCAACTATAAGAAGAAGCTATTGTTCAAAGTGTTCTTTGCAAGTAGGAATTGTTAGAGTTTGGATATGAGTAACACATTATGCGATAGCACTTGTATGCAATCTAAGGTGGAGTTTGTTAAGATTGTGTCTTGTATACTCGCTGTTCAGATTATAAGAAGGTAAGATGAAGCACGGAGGTCGAAGCGTCGAAGAGAGTAGAAGGAAAAATAGCAACAGCAGGGTGCAGGCTAGTTGTGGTCAACCGATCTTGGTGACAGTCGACCGCACCCCCCGACCGCTCATTGTACATGGATTGTCCGAGAGAGGTACGGTCGACTGGTCTTGTTGGACGGTCGACCGACCGCGGCGTCGTGCTCATTTTGGGCCCCAATTTGTTAGGTCGTTTTAGCTCAATCTTCAACTGTAAGTTAGATCGTGTGGCTCCTATTCAGTTACTTCTTTTTCAGGTTATCGGACGACTGAGAATCAAGATTAGACCTAGGTTTTCTCTCTATTTTTTTATATATATTGTAAACTCCTCTAATATGAGAGATAGTACTTCATAGATTATTTTCTCCATTGCAAAGAGAGGCTCGAGAGAGAGAGATAGTTCTTGGTGGGTGAGTTTAATTCCTTGTATTGAGTGAATCAATAACTCCTTGTAATCTCTTCTAGTTGAATATCAGATTTCTCTATATTTTCCCCCGGATTAAGCAAAAGCTAACGGGGATAAGTCATCGTTGTGTTTGTGTTATTTTGGTGGATCTACTTACTTGCTCAATTTACTCGTCTCGTCTACTTCGACTTCCTTATTGCTCTAATTAGTTCCGCTACGATCATAGGTCATTTGTTGACGCCCCAATCCCAACATGTGGGTCCTACAACTCACAAAAGGAAAAATTCAAAAGGATGGGTATAAGAGCATCTGTAGTCGATGAGATCCAATTTTTCGGTATTTGGAAAATGAGAATGAGAAATATAGCTTTGCGTTGCAGTCGTCGACTGCCAAACTTTTTTTTTTGAAATTGAAGGACAGACGGGAAATGATCTCCCTTCCGTTGAAAAAAAAATAATTTTTTTTTCTTCGACCGAAAGGGAGATCATCTCCCGTCCGACGAAATGGGGCCTTTTGTTTCCATCTGAGAAATGGACGGGACGGGAAATAATTTCCCGTCCGACCTTTAAAAATAATAATAATAATATTTCAAAGGGCGGGGAATAATCCCTCGTCGATGAGATTGAAAAAAAAAAAAAATCTCTCTGACGAAAGATAATATTTCGTCCGATCTCTCCGACGAAAAATCATGTTTCATTAGCTATTTTTTGGCAAAAGCCATTTCGTTTCCCAAATATAGACGATGACTGTTCATTTGAAAACCATTTTTTGCATAAATGGCCAACACTACAGCGCTGTTTTTCCCAAATTGTGGAAAATTTGGGTTAATGGCAAACGACTACAGATGCTCTAAGTGTGGCACTTTGATCCTATTTCCGTTTTAAACCCTCATCTGATAACATACAAAGTACATCAGTAGCACTTTAAAGAGTTTAACACATAGCATTCACTGATAACAACAGTAGCACTCGAAAGAGTTTAACACATATAGCATTCATTATTAACATATAAAGCACAACAGTAGCACTTGAACAAGTTTAATCCTAGTGGATTGTACAAAAAAACATATAACATCACTTATAACATAATAAAGTTTAATCCCGGTGAAAAAGTTTAACACATAGCATTAACTGATAACATATAGAGTACAACAATAGCACTTGAAAGATGCATCGACCCTCCACATCAGAAAAACATAGCCACCATCAACTTTGATGCTGATTTGGTCGTGAATTGTACAAATCTAATCCCAGTGGACAATCTTGTATGAGTGTAGGTTCTAGAGAGAACTCTCCAACATCATTGGAATGCATGGCGCTATAAGAACCGTTGAGATCGTATATAAAAATTATAATTGCCATATAAGTTCACAGCAAATGACATAGATACTAATTAAGAAAGTAAAAAAATTTACCATGAAATCGTAATGGACATGATTGTAACTCATATTTAAGTTAACACCTCCAATTTTCTCCACGTTATGCTACAATGTCGACAATCAACATATAAGCATTTAATGCAATAAGGATGACAAACCAAATAAAATACCACAATTATGAAGATACATTGAACATACACTGCCACAATATGGTGTATAATATGTTCTCTCTTGGATGTGGGGGAACTCTACGGATAAACTATCTAGTGTTGATGCTACCTAATAAGTTCAAAATATCTTTTTTAAGTACAATGTTACACTAAAATAATAAACCATAAATGCACCTTTTTGGATAAATAAAGTACATCTTGTGCATTAACCACACTTGGTGCACCATCTTTTTTTTCTCGCTTGGAACCCCTCCCTTGTTTTGGCATTTTGATGGCTGCAAGGTTAGAAAAATGTTAGTGTTATTTTGTTTGAAAGTACAAAATAATACCACACAAAATAAATTTATTTGGTCATAAAACTATATGCATACCCTTAGGGTTTTTCTTGCCTTGTCCACTTTTTGTTCAATGTGCCCAACAATTCTTTTGTTAGAATTACGACCCTTTCTTTTAACGGGTCTTGGATTTTGAATATCTGTATCGTTGCTTGGAACCTCCACATCATCAATGTGCTTTCGAGGATTAGTGTCATCGTTAGGAAATGTACTATTGCTTCCAATTGTTACCTACATTTGATTAGTTTATTCTTTTGACATTTGAGAAACTCCATAATTTCACGAGAATCCTCTTCATCCATTGATACCATGTCTGCAGTTTCAATGAACATAGTACACATCCCATTTTATCGTTTATATTCATCAGTCACAACCCAACAACTGTCTGTAATTCAAATCCTCGAGTGCGGAATCTTCACATCTTTCCTCCACCTTCTTAATATATACTTCTCTAGAAGTAATTTAACCTTGTTTTCGACTAACAAATAGATAAGACCCCACTCGAGTGGATGCTGCACTCAAAATCAGTTAAATTGCAATTGTATCAAACAGTAAATGTCTGATCTTCCTTACCCTCTCCAGACATGTTGAGTTGTTTAATTTCATACACCGTAGATGTGCCTTTTATTCATGTGGAAGTGGTACAACAAAACATCTACGCATTCAGTTGATCTTGGAACTCCTTGAACTTTGAAATGGTATTGTAACATCTCGTATAAAATTTTTAAATAAAAAATACATTTCTTATTTTTGCACGTGCAACGCACGTGCAATTTCATCTTATGATTTTTTATTCTCAATTACATTTAAAAGTTACGCACAATTTCCTTTCACTCATTTTTGTTGCCTATTAGAACTCATAGGCCAAATAGAAGACTCTAAGCCCATTAAAATAAATTAATAAAAATAGACCAAGCCCACAAGAGAAAGTCCACTAAGAAAATCCTACAATTAGTTGTACACTTGTAATATAAACAACATGTACAATCAAATAAATAACAACTAAAAAATGAGAGTGTGTGCTTGTGGGTTGCACGTGCACGTAGTGCAACCCAAAAGTCACAAGAAGAGTCAGCCATGCATAAGAATAAGAAGAGCTGGGAGTTTGTGTAGTAAGGGTGAGTGGGAAATTAGTGAAGGTGGATATGTAGGTTATGAATTAGAACACTTAATTTGAGTAGTAGAAGAGTCTTCTCAAACCCTATAAATACCACCCCATTTTCTTCATAATCTTGCACCAAAGAAACAAAAGATAAAGATAAGAAAGAGAGGAAAAGAAAGAGAGAATTGTTTGAGTTTTTGCTTGGAGGAAGGAGAGCTTGCTAGGAGGATAAGGAAGTCACATTCTTGGAGCTAGGAGAAACTTCTAGGAGTCTTCTTATACTTTAGAATCTTCATTGAGGTGGGTGTTTTCTTGAGCTTTCTAATTTATAGTATCATGCATGTGTAGGTAAATTGATAGATAAACTTGATATGCATATGAGTAGTGATTAAATTGAAATGATGATATTTAGAATGAAAATGCATGCTAATTGAAAGATTATTATGAAAATAAGTTGAATTGATGTTTGATTGCATGGTAGTACTTCATGATTAGATGAAAAATTGTTTACTACACAAAGTTGCTAATTCATGTAAGAAAGTTTTGTTTTGAATTTTGCTTACACATCAGAAAATCATATCTAACAAAATAGTTGGAATCTAGAACTAAAACTTTTTAGGTAGCATCTTGTATGTGTCAGGAACATCCCTTTAAAATTTCATAAGATTTGGAGTTCGTTTACTATTTTAATAACTTCTAAACCCAAAACTGGTTAGTAGTTGGCTGGTTGTTGGAATTCTGCACACATTTTGGTTTTTGATTAATTCAACATTGTAAATGATATAATTTGAGAAAAGTCAGAACTAAGAAATTATAATAGACACTTTAAACTTTCTGAAAATTCAAAGAAATCAAATTTTCACAAAGAATTGGGTTTTATATGAATTTTACATGACTGTACAGTAACAGTATTTCAGTATCTCGACCCCACTATAATTTTTGAAGAATTCAGGGTTATAAATACAGTATTTTGAGAAAACTTATAACTACAAAATGAAAGTAGACTTGTATAACTTCAGTCTGATATAAAGAACGCTAAGTTTTGTCAAGTATATAATTTTCTATGATTTTTTACAAATAGCATGAAATACAGTTTTCTAACTTTAAATTTACTGTTTTGCAAATGAAACTTAAACAACTTGATTGAAAACATATTCTCGTTGTTTTAAATTATATTTTGGAAAGTAAAGATCATATTCATGATTAGATGAGATGTGAACTTAGGAAAAAAAATATATATATGAGATTAAAGATGTTAAGATTAGTTCAAAATAAATCAAAGGAAGACGATAAGATTGATTTTTAAAGATAAGTTTTAAAGAGATTGTGTTTTAATCTTAATTAACTTGATTCGAGAAAGTTTTGGATGAATATGAAATGTGTTTGTGAAAATTAATAGGTTGAGATTGTACCTATTAATGAATGAATAAGAGTGCATGAAAGAATTTGAATAAATTATAAATACATGAAATTTAAGAATATGAATTATAAGGGGATGAGTACCCCAAGTTGTTGAACATGGAAAGATGTTGATTCTAGAGGCTTAGTGATACCCAGGTACCGGTAAAAGTAATGGTAATGAATAATTGATTTTTTGAGAAGTGGCCAATGAAGGCTGTCTTTCTCGGTAATTTTGTGTAAGACCGACAGGAGGGTAAAATAGCTCTAGGTAGTATTATTTATTCATATTAAAACTTAAGAATTAAGCACTAAGTGAAGATATAATAAACTTGTGCAAACGTGAGTGGAGGGCCTCTATATAGTCGGGCAGTGGATTCCGAGACTATAGACCCAGTCGGGCGATGGATTCCGGGACTATGGTTGCTTGCGATGGAGGCAAGCCTTAATAAAATTCGGGATTACGATTGATCGGGCAGTGGATTCCGGGATCATGAATAGTCGAGCAGATAGT
Organism: Hemerocallis citrina; assembly: GCA_017893485.1. NCBI lineage: Eukaryota > Viridiplantae > Streptophyta > Magnoliopsida > Asparagales > Asphodelaceae > Hemerocallis > Hemerocallis citrina. The sequence goes on from CM030362.1 coordinate 128,310,260, forward strand.
AGGTCGTATCTAACACCCCGTGGTTTTCAAAAAAAAAAGTATATAAAATATATATAATATATGTTGGTATTAAAGTAGTTGTTTGGTCAGAATTATATGCAGATGGATATATGGTAAGTATATTGAAAAGTTGATAGTGAAATATATGTATCTGGAGTTGGGGGCCCACGTGTGATAAACAGTAAGATGCTGCTGTTTAGAGAAGGTGATGACGTCACCTGCAGATGGGGGGCCCACCTGATAGTCTTCTCACGAAAAAGAGAAAGGGAGAGGTATGGGGATATGTCCCATATTGGTTAAAATAAAGAATAAAATAATATATAAATAGTAATGCCTATGATCAAGAGTCACGTAATCGGTTAACCACCTTTTGAGAGGCAGCCTGCAGTGGGCAGTTGTACTATATAGTATCTAATTTGTCTTATAAATTGTATAAATTTTCTAAGCTAGGGGCAGGGGCGTTACACCGTACTCCAGTGTATATGTGTATACCGGGACTAGAGGGACACTTGCGGAATGTTCGCACGACGAGGATTCTGCATAGTCGGTCGGTGGATCTCCGGGACTGGAATCCATACTCGTGAAATGTCTAAACTTTATTTTATTACTGTGTAGTTATCATGGCGAGGGATTAAACCCTTTATTGTGGAGTAAGTAGGTGCTAGCCCTCGGACCTATGTAGTATGGAATTCATAGAATCCAAACAAGTATGTATTAGTGTCATTGTAGTATAACATCTGCATTAGGCATTAAGTCATATCATACACTATCATATCTAGGGTATTCACTATTTAAACTTTTATATGCATTCAAGTTTGTGATTGTTAAAGTAAGAGATTTCGTTATAATACAGCATATAGAGGATCGCTGTTTATAACATTGCGTCAGTTGTAAGTAACTGACGTGCCTACAGTTTCATATGCAGGACTTGGATCTTACAAGAAGATATAGAGATGAATTTGATGCTGATGATTACTTACATGCTCAAGTTGTTGAAATTGGATATTCATCATGTTGTACTTCATTTATTTTTTGCTGCGTTATTGATGTAAAAGAACAATGTTGTAATAAAATTTTCAAAATTCCTTGTAAAATTGTACGGAGTGAAATGTATATCCTGTTGAGCTATGAATTACTGTATTTTGTTATTCAGGGCGTTACAGAATGGTATCAGAGCCGCACTTCAATAAGTAGTAAAAATTTACAAGGACAACACATTAGGATGGAGATTAGACTAAGAGTTTAGCTTATAGAGATTTAAATGTAAGTAATTTACATTTGTGTTGCTCTATACGCTGATATTTCTCCTCCTTTTGCCTATAAGATGGCCAATCATCATGACCCCGAGAATGAGGTGGAATGGTTCGAAGAAGAAGAAAACCCAGTAGAAATAGAAAAAGAAATATCCGAGTCCATGGAGATTACTCCACCTCCACCTGATTCTCCAGAAGAATCCTCAGGTGAAGAACCAATTCAAGATGACCAAGGTGGTATTGTTACTTCTCTTCGAAAGGATTTGGATGCCCAGAAGTGGAGAGTAAACCACTTAGAATTATGGCAAGCAGAAGACAGGGAACACATTCATGAACTGAGTCACCAAGTATGGGAACTCGAAAAGCTCCAGCGTGTGAATGCTCAAAACTTCGACAAGCTGGAGCACATGACTCGCTTGGACAAGCAGGAGCGTCATCAGAAGTTTGAAGACATGAAGAATGAAATCTAGGAATTACGGGGAGAGCTCAGAGAAGACAAGAGAAACCGTATAATCTAGGATGTCTTTATGTTAAAGTGATGTAATGGAATAAAAGCAACAGTTTTATTTGATACGGGATCATTTCACACATTTGTGTCACCCTTATTTGCAAAACGATTGGGAGTTGAACCAAAAAAAATTTGTGGCAAAGTTCTATCTGTGGCTACCCCGTGAGGAGAAAATTTGACTGCCGACCGATATTATGAAGGGTATGATCTTGAGATTGGAGGCAGAATCTTGGGCATCGACCTCATTGAGTTGGTAGTTTTGGGGGTCGACATCATCATTGATATAAAGTGGATGTCCATTTACAATGCCACTATTGAGTGCAAGAGTAAAGAGGTTGTGATAAAGGCACCAGGAGGACCAATAGTTACATTTCAAGGGAACATGAAGTGCAAACAGTTGGTAGTAGCGCTATCTAAGCGGAAGGTTCCCGAAGAAGTGAAGCAGATTCCGGTAGTCCGGGATTTTCCAACAGTGTTTCTAGAAGATCTACCTGGGCTTCCACCTTAGCGGGATGTAGAGTTCAGCATATCCATTCAGCCAGAGAGTGCACCCATTTCTTAGGCACCATACAGAATGGCACCAGGTAAGCAAAATGAGATCAAGAAGCAGATTGAAGAGCTGTTGGGCAAAGATTCATCAGGCCGAGTGCATCACCTTGGGGAGCACCAGTTCTTTTGATAACAAAGAAGGATGGATCGATGAGAATGTGCATCAATTACAGAGAATTGAACTGGGTAACAGTGCAAAACAAGTATCCGATTCCTTGAATCGATGATCTATTCAATCCTCTACAAGGAGCAGCTGTCTTTTCTAAAATAGATCTACGATCGGGTTATCACCAGGTCCGAGTAAAGGAAGAAGATGTGCACAAGACGGCGTTCAGAACTCAACATGGTCACTATGAGTTCCTAGTCATGCCATTCGGAGTAACCAATGCACCTGCTATTTTCACGGACATGATGAATAGGGTCCTGCGGCCGTTCATCGATTCTTTCGTCATTGTGTTCATCGAAGACATACTGGTCTACTCGAAGACAGAGGTAGAACATGTCGAGAACCTAGCAGAGGTACTGAAGAAGTTGCAGAAGCAGAAGCTATATGAAAAGTTGTCTAAGTGTGACTTTTGGAAAACCGAAGTAACCTTCCTGGGTCACATCCTTTCTAAGGAGGGAGTAGCTACTGACCCACAAAAGATTGAGGTAGTAAGACATTGGCCAAGATCGACTACAGTGAAAGAGATCAGGAGCTTTTTGGGGTTAACAGGCTATTACAGAATGTTCATTCAGGGCTACGCCCAGATAGCTATGCCACTCACGGGGCTTATAAAGAAAAACGCGAGTTTTAAATGGTCGGAACAGTGTAAGTCTAGCTTTCAGGAGTTGAAGGAGAGGTTAACTACCGCTCCCATCCTGGCTTTGCCAAAAGCAAGAGTCAACTATGATGTCTTGAGCGATGCTTCCCATCGTGGACTGGGCTGTGTGCTGATGCAGAAAGAAAAGTAATAGCTTATAGGTCTAGACAAATGAGATCGCATGAGAAGAATTACCTAACCCAAGATCTAGAATTGGCAGCAATCATCTTTGCACTAAAGCAGTGGAGGCACTATGTATACGGAGAAAAGGTTAACATGTACACGGATCATAAGAGTCTAAAGTACAACTACCAGCAGAAGGACTTGAATCTCAGACAACGGAGATGGTTGGAAGTGTTGGAAGATATCCGACCCGAAATCAAGTACCATTCAGGCAAGGCCAATATGGTAGTTTATGCACTCAGCAGGAAGACCAGTTTGGCTCATTTGGTCACAACTCAGGAGAAGTTGGCAGAAGAACTTGATCAAGCAGAGATTGAGGTGGTGTTGCAAGGATTAAGGGCTTCCTTGGCTCAGTTGAGACTTAAACCCACATTGAAGGACAAGATTATCAACAGTCAGAAGACCGATCCAGAGATTCAGGAGATGAGAGAGCAGGTTGGCACAATTCCAGGTGAGAGATGAGGTATTGTGGTTTGGAGAGCGGCTGTATGTGCCAAATCAAGCAGAACTGAATGAGAGCATTCTACAGGAAGCACATGCCACTTTATTATATGTACATCCAGGAAGTACCAAGATGTACCAGGATATAAACCAGTATTTCTGGTGATCGGGGATGAAGTGGGATGTGGCTAAGTTTGTCGTCACATGTGCAGTCTGTCAGCAGATTAAGGCTGAAAATCAGAAAACAGGGGGTTTTTTGCAGCCATTACCCATTCCGGAGTGAAAGTGAGATAGTATCAACATGGACTTCATTACAGGATTGTTCGGGAGTTCCAAGGGCAATGATGCAATTTGGGTGATAGTCGACCGACTCACAAAATTGGCTCACTTTCTGGCGATGAAGCTTACTTGGTCTATGGAGAAGTTAGCCGAGTTGTATGTCGGGGAGATCGTGAGACTGCATGGAGTTCCTTTGTCGATTATATCCGACCGAGATGCACTATTTACCTCGCATTTCTGGAGAAGTCTTCAAGCAGCTTTGGGGACGAAGACTGACTTTAGTTCCATCCTCAGACCAATGGGCAGACTGAGAGGGTCAACCGGATACTAAAAGATATGCTAAGATGTTGTGTGTTGGACTTTGGCAGCAGTTGGAAGAGGCATTTGGCTCTAGTGGAATTTTCCTACAATAATAGTTTCTAGGCAAGCATTGGGATGGCACCTTATGAAGCTCTGTATGGAAGGAAGTGCAGAACACCCGTGTGTTGGTATGAAGTTGGGGAACGACAGCTGTATGGGTCAGATATTGTGCAACAAACCTCAGAAAAGATTGAGTTGATCAGGAAGAGGTTAGTCGACGCCCAGAGCAGACAGAAAAGTTATGCCGACAACCGGATGAGAGATATGGAGTTTGAGGAAGGTGATTGTAACCCCTGTTTTTCATTTTATATATTTTGGAGTGTATTTTTTATTTTTGTGTATTTTTATCTCTATTGTATTTTTTCGGAACCGTATATTGGATTTGTTTTCAATATGTATTCGTTTTATTTCTTTTTGAGCTCCTTGTGTTGGTTATTCGTCGTTTTTGTTCGTTTTCTTCATTTTGGATCTTTTCCTCATTTTTGGAATCGTTATCTTTATTTTATTTTTCCATGGTGATGTGATGGAATTTTTGGTGGTGATTTCCCAAACTTATGGTTTTGACTCATAATTAGATTTTTCAAGAGCCATAGATTTCACACTAAATTGTATCCCCATTTGAAATCTACCCAATACCTATTACCCATTTGTATACCTATTACTACATACTCATACCCACAACCCATTAACCCACTTTTTACCTCCTATATAAATACCCAAACCCCTTAAACCCTAACCCTAATCTCTATTATCTCTCTCCCTCTCCTATTCAATCCCGGCCTCCCCCTATTGAGTACTCCCGGCTGCACCTCTCTCCCAATCCGAGCCCCTCCATCATCCTACATCCGGCCACCACCCCCTTTAGCCGACCTCACCTCACCACCACATCCCTCCTACATCCGAACACCACACAATCCCTACACCCCATCCTTGCTAGCCGACTACCAAAGAACACCACCACCATCAACATCAACCATCATCAATCTCTCTTTTGTGGTGTTTCTTGAAGTGGGTATTCTCCACTTTGATCGTTGCTTCAAGGAGATTCATTCGTGGGTGGAGTTTTTGTTCGTTGTTTGCTTGGATTCACGCTTGGAGTGGATTTTGTTCGTGGGTTTCTCTTCTCTTCGCATTAGGATCGTTCTCCATCTCCTACTAAGGCAAGTAACTTGTACTACAATTCATTTGGTTTGATACAAGTCAAAAAGTTAACATATAGTGTAGTTGGGTCTAGAGACGACCAAAGATTGTGTTTTTCTTGATGGATTTTGTCTCTATTGTAATAATTTGGCCATAGATGACTCATGACACAAATCTTGATATGTGATAACCTAGGATTTACCCAAATTTTAATTTTGAACCATGTATGTGAATAGTTGTGTGAATTTATGTTTGGATTAAAACTCATATGAAATAATAGGTGTGGACATGTTAATAACCCTAAATCATGATTTTTAGATGTTTGATAGGTTGTATTTCAAGTTTGGAGGTGTTTGGATCAATATTCTTGAAGTTATGATGTTCTTGATTTGAAGTGTGAAATCTGTATTTACTGGGTGTTCTGTTTTGATTACTGTTTTTATCTATGCTACAGTCAGAATCTTGATTCCAAAATAAAAGATGAATTTTAGATAATTTTGTCTATTTTCAAACCCCACTGGTTTTGCTTCATTTAGATTTCGTATGACTGAGTTATGTGTGTTTTAGTACAGACATGTCGATCTATTCCAGATTCAGTTTTTGGTTGATTTTGTTAACAAATTATTTTCAAGAACTATTCTATACATAATATCTTGATCTAATATTTTGGTCAGTGTTTCTTTATGATGTTAGGGACTACCCAGATTTTTGATGAATTTTAAAGACAAGTTTTATTTGGTGTTTCATGCTCTTTTCTAAAATCATCTCATGCTGTAATTTGTGTGTTGTTCAGTAAAGAACTCTGTTTTTACTATAATTCTTTATACTGTATGAAAATTATTTGTGAAATATGAAGGTTAGTAAATTCTATCTATTTTCATATCCCTTTGGCGGAATTGGATTTCGATTCACTGATTGCGAGATATCTTAGTTTTCGTACATCAGTGTTGAGATTTTCAGATTCGTTAAACTATGTTTTCTTGATGCTTTTGTATTTTTGATGACTTATCTATTCTTCCTGGAAAACTATGAAATTATATATTTTGATTTTGGACATATAGGGGATTACCCCAGATTTTTCGTGGATTTATTTGATGTGTTATCATGCTATTTTCTTGTTCTTGAAGTTGTTTTCCTAATTTCTGGCTGAACCTAAATTCTGTATTCAAATCAGTTTTGAGCTGTGTTGTTTTGAATTACTATGTGACTTAATTATACTCATTGGATTCTTGTGGATGTCTAGTTTCCAGATCCTTCGACGGATCTAGATTTGCATTTCTGTTGAGACCAGAATCACTATTTTAGTACTGATTTGTCATGCTGTCCTGATTATGAACATACACCATCTTGCTCGTTTATGTGACTTTATATTATCTGTACATGCTGATTTGTTTCTCTGAATGTAATACTGATTATACCATGTTAATTTGACACTATTTCGCACACATTCATGTCTGTTTGATAACTATAATGAAAGTAACCAAGCCGGGGCTTATGGGAAAGATCTAGTAGTGGAAAAGTATAGAAATGTGTACTTAAAAGGGGACCCGTGTTTCCTATATGATTATCTGTTTCTGACCCTGTCTGCATTGCTTCTTATGTAAGAAGGTGTAGAGTAGAAGAGAACCACTAGGTTCTATCTGTATCTGTTATCTGACCCTGTCTACATTACTTCTTATAGGAAAATGTAGAGGAGAAGAGAACCACTAGGTTCTATCTGTATCTGTTATCTGGCCCTTTCTACATTACTTCTTATAGGAAGGTGTAAAGGAGAAGAGAACCACTAGGTTCTATCTGTCTAATCTGTTATCTGTCTGAACCCTGAGTATACGGCCCTATATGATCCCCTACGAAATCTAAAGTGAAATTGTTTTGTTGTAGCAACCATGTGATAAAAGTTGGGGCGCATGAAGTGTTACCTAGATAGTAATCACACAAGACTTATGAATCTGAATCTGAATCTGTTATACATATCTGACTATCTGTTATCTGATTATCTGTTATCTGAGTATCTGTTATCTGACATGACACTACCATGTGACACATTACTTAACACTATCTGAATATCTATTTGCTTAATATTTGACACTTAACACTTGACATATGTTAGTATATCATGCTAGTTGATTCTGCCATACCATGCTAGGCCTGTTTCTGTTATTAATTAGATCTATTTAGTTTCCCCATGTGCTTGTATCCTACATTATTTGTGACCCGCGACTTGCAATTGACGGGTACTTATTTTCTTCTTTTCTCCCTTTTCTTGCAAATTTACTAATTGCAGATCAGGTTGGTCAGCTGCTTGATGGTAATGGCGAAAGGATGTATTAAGTTGGAATTTATGCATTATTATTTTTATTAGTGTTGCTTGAACAATGAATAAAAGTGTATTTGGTTTATTTGGATATTTATTCTGTACTTGGGCGATGTGACCCAGGATATTTGTTTTCTCCAGACTCTAATTTGTTTGAGAATACTGTATTGGGTTCCAAGTAAATTTCTGTTGGCAAATTTGTTTCAATTATTCATGAATGGTTGTGCCTTTTGCTTCCAACTCTGATAAATTCTGTGATATATTGTAAAGATTCTAAAACAGCTTAAGAATGATGATAATCATTCGCTGAGCTTTTGTTACGTATCCGTATTCCGTATTCCTTTTTGGGAAGCGGGGCGTGACAGTGGTTTTATCTTCGTGAATGTGTCTCCAACCAAGGGAGTGATTTGGTTTGGAAGGGAAGAGAAATTAGCCGCGAGATACATAGGCCATTATAAGATATTGAAGAAAATTGGGAAGACAGCTTGTCGGTTAGAACTACCGGAAGAGTTGGCCTAGGTACACAATGTCTTCCATGTGTCTATATTGCGAGGCTATGTTCCGGATCCAAGCCACCATTTGTCGAAGTGCCAGAAGCTCTGCATTTGGATTTGAGCTACACTGAGCGTCCAATTGAGATTGTGGATCAACGGGAGAAAGTCTTAAGGAATAAGACTATACCTATGGTCAAAGTCGTCTGGAGGAACCAACTTTTTGAGTAGGCCACTTGGGAATCAGAGGAGAGGATGATGAGAGATCACCCTGAACTTTTCAATTATAATGTGTAAAACTTTTATTTTTCTCTTTATTTGTTTTCTCACACTTTAGTGTAGTTCCGATGATGGAACTATTCTAAGGAGGAAGTGTTGTAACATCCAGTATAAAATTTTTAAATAAAAATACATTTCTTATTTTTACACGTGCAACGCACGTGAAATTTCATCATGATTTTTATTCTCAATTTCATTTAAAAGTTATGAACAATTTCTTTTCATTCATTTTTGTTGCCTATTAGAACCCATAGGCCTAATAGAAGACTCTAAGCCCATTAAAATAAATTATTAAAAATAGACCAAGCCCACAAGAGAAAGCCCACTAAGAAAATTCTACAATTAGTTGTACACTTTTCATGTAAACAATATGTACAATCAAATAAATAACAACTAACAAATGAGAGTGTGTTCTTGTGGGTTGCACGTGCACGTAGTGCAACCCAAAAGTCACACGAAGAGTTAGTCATGCATAACAATAAGAAGAGTTGGGAGTTTGTGTAATAATGGTGAGTGGGCAATTAGTGAAGGGGGTTATGTAGGTTATGAATTAGAACACTTAATTTGAGTAGTAGAAGAGTCTTCTCAAACCCTATAAATACTACCCCATTTTCTTCATAATCTTGCACCAAAGAAACAAAAGATAAAGATAAGAAAGAGAGGAAAAGAAAGAGAGAATTGTTTGAGTTCTTGGTTGGAGGAAGGTGAGCTTGTTAGGAGGAGAAGGAAGTCACATTCTTGGAGCTAGGAGTAACTTTTAGGAGTCTTCTTCTACTTTAGAATCTTCATTGAGGTGGATGTTTTCTTGAGTTTTATAATTTATAGTATCATGCATGTGTAGGTAAATTGATAGATAAACTTGATATGCATATGAGTAGTAATTAAATTGAAATGATGATATTTAGAATGATAATTCATGCTAATTGAAATATTATCATGAAAATAAGTTGAATTGATGTTGTTTGATTGCATGGTAGTACTTCATGATTAGATTAAATATAGTTTAGTACACAAAGTTGCTAATTCATGTAAGAAAGTTATTGTTTTGAAATTTTTTTGCACATCAGAAAATCATATCTAATAAAATAGTTAGAATCTAGAACTAAAACTTTTTAGGGAGCATCTTGTATGTGTCAGGAAAATCTCTTTAAAATTTCATAAGATTTGGAGTTCGTTTACTATTTTAATAAATTCTAAACCCAAAACTAGTTAGTAGTTGGCTGGTTGCTGGAATTCTGCATACCTTTCGGTTTTTGATTAATTCAGCGTTGTAAATGAAATAATTTGAGAAAATTTAGAACTAAGAAATTATAGTAGACACTTTAACCTTTCTGAAAAGTCCCAGAAATCAAATTTTCACAAAGAATTGAATTTTATATGAATTTTACAAGACTGTACAGTAATAGTATTTCAGTATATCGACCCTACTGTATATTTTGAAGAATTCAGGGTTATAAATACAATATTTTTAGAAAACTTATAACTACAAAATGAAAGTAGACTTGTATACCTTCAGACTGATATAAAGAACGCTAAGTTTTGTGAAGTATACATTTTTTTATAATTTTTACAAATAGTATGAAATGCAGTTTTCTAACTTTAAATTTACTGTTTTGCAAATGGCACATAAACAACTTGATTGAAAATAGATTCTCTCTGTTTTAAGTTATATTTTGGAAAGTAAAGATCATATTCATGATTAGATGATATTTGAACTTAAGAAAAACATATATATATGGGATTAAAGATGTTAAGATTAGTTCAAAATAAATCTATGGAAGACGATAAGATTGATTTTCAAAGATAAACTTTAAAGAGATTATGTCTTAATCTTAATTAACTTTATTCGAGAAAGTCTTGGATGAATATGAAAAGGTGTTTGTGAAAATGAATAAGTTGAGATTGTATCTATTGATGAATGAATAAGAATGCATGAAAGTATTTGAATAAATTATAAATACATGAAATTTGAGAATATGAATTATAAGGGGATGAGTACCCCAAGTTGTTGAACATGGAAAGATGTTAATTCTAGAGGCTTAGTGAAACCCAGGTACTGGCAAAAGTAATGGTAATGAATAATTGGTTTTTTGAGAAGTGGCTAATAAGGGCTGTCGTTCTAGGTAATTTTGTGTAAGACCGGCAGGAGGGTAAACTAGCTCTAGGTAGTATTATTTATTCATGTTCAAACTTAAGAATTATACACTAAGTGAAGATGTAATAAACTTGGACAAACGTGAGTGAAGGGCCTCTATATAGTCGGGCGGTGAATTCCGGGACTGTGGTTGCATGCGATGGAGGCGAGCATTAATTAAATCTGGGATTACGATTTATCGGGCAGAGGATTTCGGGATCATGAATAGTGGGTCGGATAGTAGGTCGTACTCCAGTGTATATGTGTATACCGTGGCTAGAGGGACACTTACGGGATTTTCACACGACGAGAATTCTGTATAGTCAGGCGGTAGATCTTCAGGACTGGAATCCGTACTCGTGCAATGTCTAAATATTGTTTTATTACTGGGTAGTTATCATGGCGAGGGATTAAAACCTATACTGTGGAATATGTAGGTGCTTGCCTTTGGACCTATGTAGTATAGGATGCATAGGATCCGAAAAAGTATGCATTAGTGTCATTGTAGTATAACATCTGCATTAGGCATTAAGTCATATCATACACTATCATATCTAGGGTATTCGCTATTTACACTTTTATATGCATTCAAGTTTGTGATTGTTAAAGTAAAATATTTCGTTATAATACAGCATATAGAGGATCGCTGTTTGTAACATTGCGTCGGTTGTAAGCAACTGACGTGCCCACAATTTCATATGCAGGACTTGGATCTTACAAGAAGATATAGAGATGAATTTGATGCTGATGATTACTTACATGCTCAAGTTGTTGAAATTGGATATTTATCATGTTGTACTTCATTTATTTTTCGCTGCGTTATTGATGTAAAAGAACAATGTTATAATAAAAGTTTCAAAATTACTTGTAAAATTGTACGAAGTTAAGTGTAGATCCTGTTGAGCTACGAATTACCGTATTTTGGTATTCTGGGCGTTACAGGCATATATATTTTGAATCTGCTTCTCTACCCCAAATGATGATGTAAGAGGAATCATGTTAAAATTTGATTTATAATCCTCTTAAGTTTCTTTTTCAATCTTATACCTCAAAGCACTGTCGTATTGTTCCACGAATTGCTTCAATGTTGTTTTGTGATGGACATATCCATCAAAGAATGCATTTATTCCCTCACTTTATTGTGTGGTAGACATCCCAGTCCAAAAGTTTGTTTTCAGATAAACTTGTACCCAGTGACGTCTCTCCTCACACAAACCACTAAGCCACTGGTTATCTTGCAACTCATATTTTTCTATCATTGTAATCCAACTATGTTCAGAAGCCGTTGGACATTGAGAATCATACACAATCCCATGCATATAATCAACAATTGAGTGGTAATGTGTGTGACCATTAAGTCTCTCAATCAATTTCTTCAAGATATGCCGCAAGCACCATCGATGTGTGGTATTAGGAAAAATAGCTACAATTGCATTTTGCATTGCTAGGTCTTGGTCAGTAATTATTCCTTATGGAGCACAACCATCCATGCAAGCTAGCCAAGTACTAAACAACAACACAAAAGTATCTTAGTCTCATTTGACACCAACCCACATCAAAATAACATCGATTACCCATGATGATTTACCCCAACAAAAGGGGCAAACGACATATCATACTTGTTCGTCAAGTATGTAGTGTCAAAAGTGAAAACTTCACCAAACTCCTTATAGGCTAATTTACTCATCGCATCAGCCCAAAAGACATTCTCCAATCTACATTGTTCATCAATGTTCATAGGGAAATAAAACTCTTTATTTTACTTTTGCATCCTCATAAAATAACTCTGAACTGCGGTTGCAGCACCTTCTCCAAGTTGTAATCGCCTAATCTTCTCAACAAAAAATTTAGCATTTTTTTTGAAATGAATGGTGTATTTTCATATCCCCCCAATTCTTCAACACTTGCTCTGAAACTTTTAGGAACACTAATGCCCACTTGGTCCCTTATTGCAAGATCTTTCTTTGCTTTCAATTAACTTTCGGTTGCACCGAAAGAAACGCACTTTTGATGGACTACATTTATGAGAATGGTCAAGGTATATATTCATAATATGTCATTTTCCATATTCCACCAAGAATTTTGCTGAAACTTGAACCTTGCATCCAACTCCACTCATCGGTCTAGGCCTCAATGAATTGCTACTTTGACTTTGGGGAAACCCTTCACAAGCACAAGAATATCTAACATATGTTAACACCCTATCTTCATCTTTGATGCTTGATCTTTTTCTAACTAGAAACCCTTTTTGACATGTGTAAGCCTTGAATAATTCATACAATTCTTCGATGGTATTAAATTTCACCCCCAATTTGATCTCAATTATTTCATTGACATTTTCCTCCACGCCTTCTTGGACATCCTTGTTAAATTAACAATCCTTATCTTCTACATCTTCTCCTAATATCCCATCAGTTGGGCATCCCATTTCCATTCCTACAATCACACGGAACAAAACAAAAAACAAAAAACACAAACATAAACATAAACATAAACAAAACAAAACAAAACAAAAAATTCAACAAGAAACCAAGAAAATACATAAATATAAACCACTATACTGAACTATACTGAAAGCTAAACCACTACTCAACTTCATCTTAAAAAATATCATTATTCTCCCTAAATGATTTAATTGCACATATAGTTTGTAAAGAGATCGAGGAGGTCTTGGGTGTTGTAAGAGAAAATAATTTCACATTTCAATACTTGGAGAAATGCTACACATTAGGAATTTTCCCATCGATTTAATTGAGCAAAAAATAGGACTCAAGATGAAGTGAATCTCTACTTTGCACGTATGTGCTACAAAACCAACTTACAAATTCATCTTATTAAAAATAAAAAAAGATTATATAAATTGTTAAAATATATATATATTAAACTTTTTCTTAACCCTGGCATTCCAAAGCCCTCAAATACTACATTAGATTTATAAAATTAAAAAAAAACTGATTACCCTAAGTTTTGAATAAAGGAACAAAAGACCTTACCTTTCCTTACTGATCTAGCCGCCGGAACATTGGAGTTTCTCCAATTATCGATGCAGGAAAACTTTCTCATCGATATAGCCACCGAAACGCCGGGGTTTCTCCAATAATCGACTCAACATAATTATATTGGTTTGTAGAGAGAGAAAGTTAGAGAGAGAGAGATAGAGGAGAGATCGATATAAAAATATTGACATGGGTTACGGGTTTAAAACTAAAACGGGTTCAAAGTGCTACACTTACCCATACTTTTAGATTTGTCCTTCTGTAAATAGTGAGACCCATCTATATAATAAATTACAAAGAAAGCTATCAAGTAATTCTCCTTCAATCTCCCCTAAAATCAATGGCCCAGATTGATTCTCACAAAACATATTTTTCCGCTCAAAATTTCAAACCCAAAATTTCAAACAAAAAACAAAACTCTCTCTCTCTCTCAACTCAGAAAACACCCTCCCCCTATACGGCTTCTCTCTCGCTCTCTCTCTCAAAACCCCAACTTAGAAAACCCAACCGAAAAGCATTTCATTTTCACCGTACTGAAACCTTGAGTGAAGCAGTCGTCGTCTTCTTCCTCCATTTCCCCCAAAATCAAAATCGAGATCATATGCAAAATCAAAATCAAAGAAGATGAGGAAGTTCGATGCATGGACAGTGTTCTTTAAGAGGGAGTGGGCCCGCAACTGGCCATTCATTGCTAGATCGAATTTTTGCCATAAATACTGAAACCTTGAGTGAAACAGCCATCGTCTTCTTCCTCCATTTCCCCCAAAATCGAAATCGAGATCATAAGCAAAATTGAAATCAAAGAAGATGAGGAAGTTAGATCCATGGTCAGTGTTCTTCAAGAGGGAGTGGGCCCGCAACTGGCCGTTCATCGTCGGATTCACCATCACCGGCGCCCTCATCACCAAGTTCACTGTCGGGCTCACCGGTAACAAAATAACCCCAAAACACCCACGTTTTTTAACATCAAAGATCGCATTTTTTTTCATTTGAGTCAAACCCATGTGTTTGTTTTTTTTGCAGAGGAGGATGCCAAGAACTCCCGCTTTGTTCAGGAGCACAACAGAAGGTACGGGAATGTTTTGTTGCTTTAAGATTAGGATTTAGTTGGGAACTGTGGATGTAGATATATGGGGAGATCGAGATAGATCTTCATATGGGTTTAATTTGGTTGTTCAAAAATGTGATCCGAATTTGGCATGTTAGTGATTTGGCACGATAGAATGAATATTTTTAATTAGACATTCGATTGTTCTCGATGAGAATTCATTTTACTTTTGTGAACTTGTGTTGCGTTTAATTTGGTTTTCTTCTCATCGAGGGCCTTGAAATTCGATTTATTAAATTACTTTTTGGAAATGAGGGATCAAAATGCTTCACTTTCATTTTTTTTATCTTTTCACCTGTTGTCAATAAGTTGAGATTTAGTTCTATTAATGATGGCTAAATCATTAGAAGCATTGTAGATTAAAATCACTTGCAACTAATGTTTCGTATCGGGTGTTTTGTGTTTGACATTGTAGCATTGTTTCATAGTTGTCGTTAAGTAATTGAAGATGGGTGGTTGAAGAACTTTAAAATTTGTAAATTAGAATTTGATCATAATTCTCTACTTTTAAAAAATGATGTCAATAAAAAGGATGTCAATAAATGATGTCCAGAAAAATCTGAGAAAATATACTACGAATTGGACAAATTGGTGCACTGATTTTTCTATGGTGAAGTATGTTAATAGTGTATGGTGATTGTTATTGTTGTTATTGTTGTCAGAGCTTAATTATATTATTGTTATCGGATCTTAAGATTGTATATAGGGAAAATATACTACGAATTGGTGCACTGATTTTTCTATGGTGAAGTATGGTAATAGTGTATGGTGATTGTTATTGTTGTTATTGTTATCAGAGCTTAATTATGTTATTGTTGTCGGATCTTAAGATTGTATATAGGGAAAATATACTACGAATTGGTGCACTGATTTTTCTATGGTGAAGTATGGTAATAGTGTTTGGTGATTGTTATTGTTGTTATTGTTATCAGAGCTTAATTATGTTATTGTTGTCGGATCTTAAGATTGTATATAGAGAAAATATACTGTAACACCCCGAATTTCAAATAAGGACAAATTCGAGATTTCACAGGATCTTTACTTCACTTCGTACAATTTTACAAGGAAAATTTAAAACCTTTTCAATAGTACATCAGAGTTCAATTACATCTTAACTTTACACAGCGGAATAATGAAATTTACAATAAATCATTTACAACATCTTTAAAATAAAAGCAACATCAGCATATCCACTTCATAGCTTCATGTATGGTCCTTTACCTGCATGTTAATCTGTGGGCTCGTCAGTTACTTACAACTGACGAAATGTTATACACGGCTATCCTCTCTATGCCGGGAATAGTATAACGGTCTCATACTTTAACAAATCACAAAAGATTGAATGAACATATAAAGTGTCAAAAGTGATTATTCTAAACATAAGTGTATGTCATGCCTTAATGCCTAATGCACACAATTCTACACTAGGATGACACTAATGCACACTTGTTCAGATTCTATGCATCCCATACTACATAGGTCTGAGGGCAAGTGCCTACGTACTCCACATTAAAGGGTTCGATCCCTCGCCATGAGACTACCCAGTAATAAAACAAGTTTTAGAGTTATTTCACAGATACGGATCTCAGCCTCCCTGGCTAGCCTCCCTGGCTTATATTAACAGATCCTAGCCTTCCTGGCTATTATATCGTGATGATAATCCCGTAAATGCCCTTCCAGCCCCAGTATATACATATTCTTTGGAGTATGGTAAACATCCGTCGACTACCCTAAGTCCCGGATAAAATACAGTCCATCTCCTATGGGGCAACCACAGTCCACCAACTGGGTCTATAGCCACGGAGATCCACCGCCGACTATATAGAAGCACCCATTTACGTTTGCACAAGTTTATTACATCTTCACTTAAGTGCCTAATTATTTTTAGTTCAAGACATGAATATGTTATCACCCTAGAATCAGTTTTACCTCATACCGGATTTATTCACAAAATACGAGATCGCCCGACGGCATTATCTCAAAACCATATCAATTCTTTCTTTCAAAATTACCGGTAACCGAAGTCTTACTAATTCTTAATCATAATCTTTCATGTACAAGAAAAACATGGGTACACATACCCTTTTGTAATCATGTCTTAAACTTATATAATTTCATCTTCAACTCATTCACAAATGGTCAATAACTTGTCTCAATTCATGATCTAATTATTCATTCATGATTTTCATAGCAAAATAATTCTTTTCAATTACACCATTCCATCATATGAATTTTATCACAAAATCCAAGCTCATATGGTGTCTCGATTCACTTCGAGATATTTCTTAAACAAAATACAAGTGCAATCTCTTCACAACACATAAATTTTATATTGTACTCTTCTTCACAAAAGAAAAATTGTATTCTCAATTAATAATTTTGAAGTCGCATAATCCTATCTCAATTTCCACTTTTATTTCTCAAATTTCATGAAAAATCTATGAAATTAATTTTAATAAGTTCCATATCAATTTACTTCAAACATTTCTTAAACAAAATAAAAGTACGATCTCCTCAAAAGCACTTCACAAATTAATACTTTACATTTCTTCACTACAAAGTTCAATTCTCAAAATTTTATTTTATATCAAACTAGATTTTATAACTAAAGTTTACTATACTAAAAATCCAATTCATTTCATATCAACCTAAAGTTTATAACTCATTCAAAAAAAAATAATTAAACCCCATCAGCCTCATTCAAAATAAAAAAAATAATTAAAACCCCAATCAGCCTACAGTTTATAACTCATTTAGAATAAAAAAAAATAATCAAAACCCCATCAGGGGAATCGAACCCGTACACAACCAAGGCAAAGCCCACTGATTCACCGTAAGCCAGAGAGTCCAACCGGACTCTTTGTCCATTTCTTAACATAAACCTTTCTTATATCAATTATCGGGTTCTGTACTCATTTGAAATAAAACAAAACAATGTTTTGGGCTTACTAGGGATCGAACCCAGGCCGAAACAAGGAAGCGTCTCACGCTCAGCCACTGGGCCGATTGTATCCCACGGTATAAGATCACTTCGTGGATTTGTATACTAACTTTCTGTTATTCCATTCTACTTATAAAACTCGATTTCCTCAATTTGTTCAAGATCTTTTGTTAGACTGAAATTTATTCCTGTAATCTGAGTTTACTTTTTCAACAGTAAATTATAATTTATAAATCATATTTTAGACAATAGTTTTACACTATCTTTGGTGTCAGTGTATAGGTTTGAGAGACTTGTAAAATTGATAGTTAATATACACATATCGGACTGCAAATGTTCCTACCCTGTGTTTTGTTAACATCAAATGGTGAATTAGATGGTAGGAAGCTTTTTGCTTGTTCGTTAAAATCCACATAGTAAATATCTTCTTCTTCTACTGGTAGTTTAGTAGTCACTATATATATATATTTTTAAATTGCTGAACTGTCTGGATATTATTATTATTGTGTGTGTATATACTTTCTAAAGAAAAGGTGGAATATGTATTTCTCTACAAAGTTTTATAGAATGTTTCTTTTAGCTTGCTGTTTGTTATTTTTGTTGCAAACTTATAACTAGGTGCTTCTCTTTTTTTTTTTTTTCCCTTTTCTTGAAGTCATTTTGGGTAGACGAGCAACCAAGAAATGAAGACTCCCTATTAATAAGCATGAATTTGTATTTACTCAATTTAATCAAAAATAGCACATTAGATCTTTTATGAACAATCAAATGAGTCCCATAGTATCAAATTTCACTTTACTAAAAATGTATTTTCTTATTAAAAGGAAAACTCAACAATTATCAAAATCTCTAGATTCATGTATACTAGTGCATGGCAATAATAAATTCTTTTCTCATTTATCAACTAACAAGTTGTAATTTAATCTACTAATCATAACATGATTCACTACTATTCATCACATCCAATAGCATAAATTGTTCTACTTATCATAATCAAAATTTCTATACTATTCATCTATAATTACTAGCATGCATAGTTCTAGAAAATTTAGGAAGTAGGAGACACCCACCTCAATGAAAGCTTGAACAATTGAAAAAAATGATCACCACTTCTAGCTCCAAGACTCCTAGCTCTTCTCCTCCTAGCAATGGCCTCCAAGCACAACACTATCTTCTCTCTTTCTTTTCTTTCTCTTGATTTTCTATTCTTTTTGGTATGTGAAATGAGAAGAAGAGAGGTGCTATTTATAGGGTTTTGCTAGGGACTATATTGCAAAATCTCCCACCTAATAATTTCTCATTTTAATTCTCCTTTTAATTCTCACCTTTTCATTTCTCAACTCCTAAAAACTCCCACTTTTCATCTCCCCCACCACTTCAAAACCCAACTCCCAAAATCTCTTCACATCTCAACCGGCCATAACTCCAACCCGGCCCCCTGCACTCTTCCCGTTCCGAGCTGTAGCAACAGCATCTAATGCTGTTGCCCACTCACCCAAGGTGGGCCCACTTAATTCACTAATACTCATATATGATATATCACACTTACACCATAACAATCAAGCCCAAAACTATATCCACAAAAGAAACATATCAAAAAGACTCTGGATTGTATATGATCTCACCCGATCTAATGAAGGCCCAAAACAGCCCATTTACAAACCGTGGGCTCATCACCACTACCCAATTCATTTACCAAATCTGAACATAATAAAGACTATATATATACTTTACATCAAAAGACTATATATACTATATATACTATATACTATATATGCTATACATCATATATTATGTCCTTAAGTAAAAATTATTTTAACTAAAATTTATAATGCAAAAATAGATGTGCATACATTTTATGAGATTTATTTTGAGAAAGGATACGCTCAAACGCGTTCGTCGAAAACAAACACGTGCGTCGCACGTAAAATATCAAAATGCGAAAATCGACTTTATTGATGAAAAGTTATTAAATATAATCGAAAATAATATAAGAAAAATATATTTACTAATTTTGTGTACTTCATGATGAAATCGCAACACGTAGAAAACACGTGCATTATACGTGCAAGAAATTAAAAAATGCATTTTAATAATAAAAATATAGTTGGGGTGTTACAACACTCCCTCCTTAGATTAGTTCCGTCCCCGGAACTACACTTGGGAGCGAGAAACTACTCAGAAGAAAAGAAGAGTCTACAAAAGAAAACTTAGTCGAAGAGTTCGGGATGGTCCTTCCGCATCTTTTCCTCTGATTCCCAAGTTGCTTCCTCAACAAATTGATTTCTCCAAATGACTTTTACCATGGGTATCATCTTGTTTCTCAAGACCTTTTCTCGGCGATCCACGATCTCAACGGGACGCTCAGCATAGCTCAAATTCAGTTGCAAACCCTCAGGCACTTCTGGCAGATGATGACTTGGGTCAGCAACATAACCCCTTAGCATGGACACATGAAAAACATTGTGAACTTGGGCCAACTCTTCCTGCAGTTCTAACCGATACGTTGTCTTCCCAATCCTCTTCAGTATTTTGTAGGGTCCAATGTATCTCGGGGCTAATTTTCCTCCTCGCCCAAACCGAATCACTCCTTTAGTCGGAGATACTTTCACAAAGACATAGTCACCTTCGTCAAATTCCAAGTATCTCCTTCTATTGTCGGCGTAACTCTTTTGCCTGCTTTGCGCGTCGACCAGCCTCTTTCTGATCAGCTCAATCTTTTCTGAAGTTTGCTGCACAATCTCTGGTCCAAACAGCTGCCTCTCCCCTACTTCATACCAACAGACCGGAGTCCTGCATTTCCTCCTATATAAAGCTTCGTAGGGCGCCATCCCAATGCTCGTCTGGAAACTGTTGTTGTATGCGAATTCTACCAGAGCTAAGTGTTTCTCCCAGCTACCACCAAAATCCAACACACAACACCTGAGCATATCTTCTAGCACTCTGTTGACCCGTTCAGTTTCCCCATCTGTCTGAGGATGGAAGGCTGTACTGAAATCAGTCCTTGTCCCCATAGCCGCTTGCAGACTCTTCCAAAAATGTGAAGTGAAACGCGCATCTCTGTCAGATACTATAGACATCGGGACTCCATGCAATTTCACAATTTCCTCTACGTACAATTCTGCCAGCTTTTCCATTGACCAAGTAAGTTTCATTGCTAAGAAGTGAGCTGACTTGGTGAGTCTGTCCACTATTACCCAAATGGTATCATTGCCTTTGGAACTCTTGGGTAAACCTGTGATGAAATCCATGCTGATACAGTCCCACTTCCATTCCGGGATGGGTAAAGGCTGCAACAAACTGTCAGGTTTCTGATTTTCTGCCTTGACCTGCTGGCAAACCGCACACTTGGCCACAAACTCTGCCACATCTCGCTTCATACCTGGCCACCAGAAGTGTAGCTTTATATCCTTGTACATTTTGGTACTCCCAGGATGTACAGATAACAAGGTAGCATGTGCTTCCTGAAGAATACTTTCCTTTAGCTCTGCTACATCTGGCACACACAGCCGCTCCCCAAACCAAAGTACTGCATCCTTCACTTGAAATTCTGTCAGTCTGCCTAAGCCAACCTGTTCTACCATCCCTTGGATCTCTGGATCCGTCTTCTGGCTGTCCATGATTCTGTCTCTCAAAGTGGGTTGAATCCTCAATTGAGCTAAGGAAGCCTCCACACTCTGCAGGACCACTTCAATTCCTGCTCGATCTAGCTCATCCGCTAACCTTTCCTGGGTTGTGATCAACCGAGACAAACTGACCTTTCTGCTAAGTGCATCTGCTACCACATTAGCCTTGCCTGGATGATATTTGATTTCAGGTCGGATGTCTTCCAACACCTCTAACCATCTCCTCTGCCTTAAATTCAAGTCCCTTTGTTGATAAATATACTTCAAGCTCTTATGATCGGTGTACATATTGACTTTTTCCCCGTACACATAATGTCTCCATTGCTTCAAAGCATAGATGATCGCTGCTAGTTCCAAATCATGGGTTGGGTAATTCTTCTCATGTGGTCTAAGTTGCCTAGACCCATAAGCAATCACTCTTCCTTCTTGCATTAGTACGCAACCCAGTCCGCGATGTGAAGCATCGCTGTAGATGTCATACTCAACTCCTGCTCTGGGCAATGCTAAGATAGGGGCTGTAGTCAATTTCTCCTTCAACGCCTGGAAGCTTGCTTCGCATTGCTCTGACCATTTGAAATTCACATTCTTCTTTGTTAGCCCGGTGAGTGGCACCGCTATCTGAGAATAACCTTGAATAAACCTTCTATAGTATCCGGTTAGACCCAAAAAGCTTCTAATCTCCTTCACCGTGGTTGGTCTTGGCCAGTCTTTAACTGCTTCAACTTTTTGCGGGTCAGTAGCCACTCCCTCCTTAGAAAGGATGTGACCCAAGAAGGCGACTTCGGTTTTCCAGAAGTCACATTTAGACAATTTTGCATATAACTGGTGCTCCTGTAGCTTCTTTAGAACCTCTGTCAAGTGCTTGGCATGTTCTTCCTCGGACTTGGAGTAGACCAAAATGTCGTCAATAAATACAACGACAAAGGAATCGATGAAAGGTCGTAGAACTCTGTTCATCATGTCCATGAAAATAGCTGGTGCGTTTGTGACTCCGAAAGGCATAACTAGAAACTCGTAGTGACCATGCCTGGTTCGGAAAGCCGTTTTATGCACATCATCTTCCTTTACCCGGACCTGATGATACCCAGACCGTAGATCTATCTTGGAGAAGACTGCTGCTCCCTGCAGGCGGTCGAACAAATCATCGATTCGGGGAATGGGGTACTTGTTCTGTACCGTTACCTTGTTCAACTCTCTGTAGTCGATACACATCCTCATAGATCCATCCTTTTTCTTTACTAAAAGAACTGGGGCTCCCCATGGTGATGCACTTGGCCTGATGTATCCTTTGCTCAGTAACTCTTAGATCTGCTTCTTGATCTCGTCTTGTTCGACTGGTGCCATTCTGTATGGGGCCTTGGAAATAGGAGCACTTCCCGGTTGAACCGTGATGCTGAACTCTACATCTCGACGAGGGGGAAGCCCTGGTATATCGTCCAGAAATACTACTGGGAAGTCTCGGACAACTGGGATCTGCTTCACTTCTTCTGGAACTTTCTGCTCGGACAATGCTGCTACTATCTGCTTACCCTTCCCCTTGCCTCGGAAAGTAACAATTGGTCCCCCTGGTGCCTTGATTATGACCTCTTTGTCTTTGCACTCGATAGTCGCACTGTAGACTGACATCCAGTCAATGCCAATGATGATGTCAACCCCGAGAACTGCCAGTTCAATGAGATCGATGCCAAAGAGTCTGCCCCCAATCTCGAGATCACACCCCTCATAGTATCGATCGGTTGTCAGGTTCTCTCCTGACGGAGTAGCTACAGATAAAACCTTGCCAGGAAATATTTTTGGCTCAATTTCCAATCTTTTAGCAAAAGAGGGTGACACAAAAGTGTGTGAAGATCCCGTATCAAATAACACCGAAGCTTTTATTCCATTTATTAAAATATTCCCTGTTACATATGAGTATTCTCATTACATAACATTTTATTACATAAACGGAAAATATAAGTCAATTAAGCTTCGTCTTCCGTACCCGTGATCACATGATCCACCTCATCCGCATCGGCTTCTGTCAAGGCAAACACCCGCCCTTGTTTGAACTGTTTCTGCTCCGGCTTGAACTGCCTTTGTTCTGGCCTGAATTGCCTTTGACTTGGTCCCCCCCGCTGAAGCTGAGGGCAATCTGTTTTGAAGTGGCCCTCCTTACCACATATGAAGCATGTCTTGAATGGCTTGGTGCATCCAGTAGCTATGTGGCCTGACTCCCCACATCTGAAGCATGTGGGCACCCTCCCTGTCACTGCTATGGCATTGGCCCCGGTTGGCTTGAATCGTTGTGCGAGAGGCTGGTTCCTGTAGTTGCTGGGTCCCGCGGGCCTTTTACCCAAGCTCCAACTGCTCTTCCTAGCTTGCACTGCCTGGAATTGGTTCATGTCTGTCTCTGTTGCAGCGGCCCTTCTGACTAACTTTTCAAACCTCCGAATGCCTAGAGGTATCATCCTTGATCTTAGACTGGGCCTCAGACCTTGCTCGAACTTGCGGGCCTTCTTAGACTCCTCCTGAACCATCTCTGGTGCATATCGGGAAAGTTGATTAAACTTGGTTTCATATTCCCTCACCGTCATATTACCTTGTTGTAAGCTCAAGAACTCCATGGCTTTCTTTTCTTGTACATCTAGTGGAAAGTAATGGCTCCTGAACTCTTCCAGGAATTCTTCCCATGTCAGTTGCACATTTCCCAAGTTTCTTTTCAAGGATTGCCACCACACACTCGCATCCTTTTCGAGCTGAATGGTAGCCAATTTCACTTTGCTAGCTTCAGGGGTTTCAAGCACTTCGAAAATTGTTTCGATCTGTCGAACCCAGTCATCTGCAGCATCGGGGTTCGTCTGTCCTCCAAATACCGACGGCTTCATTCTTTTGAATGCTTCCACCAGTTTGATGGCCTCAGGTATCTGGATAGCTGGTCCCGGTCCTCTGTTTTGAGGGATATTAGCGGCGAGGGCATTGAGGGTCTGGTACATCCGAGCCATCTCCGTTTCCAAATCCAATCCATTTTCCCCGCTGAAGCCTTCGCCATTTCCAATTCTTCGTGCCATTTCTGAGTCATAAAATTCTTCATTAATCATCACAGATAACACAACAGCAAGATTGTATTCTTTATTCAGAGATAAAACCTTTATTTTAACATTTCCATTACAATTGCTCAAATAAAAGATATCCTAGATTCTACGGTTTTTCTTGGCTTCTCTGAGCTCTTCCCGCAGATCTTGGACTTCCTTTCTTATGTCTTCAATCTCGTACGGTCGCTTTACTTCATCCCTGTCGCGTCGTTGGGTCTTCTTGAGCTCGTATATCAGGTGGTTTAGTTTCCAGACGCGTACTTTATCCTGTGCCAGGCGTGATTCCAAGTAGTTAACCTTCCTCTTTTGTGCATCCAGTTCTCGACGAAGGGATGCAACGAGGTCATCTGGGTGATCCGGTATAAATTCCTCGTCTGGGGAGTCTTCGGAAGAGTCAGGTGGTGGCGGAGTAATTTCCCTGGACTCGGGAAACTCTTCATCCTCTATCTCGAAGGGTTCCTCTTCTTCTTCCTCCTCTGGGTCTTCTTCTTCCTCTGGGTCCTCTTCCTCCATTGGTTCTTCTTCTAAGTCCTCAGGGTGGACAAACCAAGGAAGTTCGTTCTGATTGGCCATCTTATAACAGGGAAGGAAAGATTATCAAACAATGTAAATATGAGTCTAATTCTACAGGTTGAACTCACACTCTAGTGTCCGCAGGAATAAAATTGTAACTACTCACTAAGGTGTCACGGGTTCTAAACTATAGTTAATGGTCTTATTACTTTTTCTAAACAATTCTTTAGTCTATCAAGTTCGGATTTACTTGGGTTAGCCGTAAGAGTCGGTTCCCAGCTAGCGGTGGTCCGAAGACGCTTAAATACCGTGTCGCTTAGGGTTGTTTACACCCGGTTGACAGAAGGACTCTTTTGGTTTGTCCCCAAATTTATCGTCACTTTTTATCGTTCCTTATAAACTTGTACTACTTGTGAACCTGGCTCTGATACCATCTGTAACACCCCGAATTTCAAATAAGGACAAATTCGAGATTTCACAGGATCTTTACTTCACTTCGTACAATTTTACAAGGAAAATTTAAAACCTTTTCAATAGTACATCAGAGTTCAATTACATCTTAACTTTACACAGCGGAATAATGAAATTTACAATAAATCATTTACAACATCTTTAAAATAAAAGCAGCATCAGCATATCCACTTCATAGCTTCATGTATGGTCCTTTACCTGCATGTTAATCTGTGGGCTCGTCAGTTACTTACAACTGACGAAATGTTATACACGGCTATCCTCTCTATGCCGGGAATAGTATAACGGTCTCATACTTTAACAAATCACAAAAAGATTGAATGAACATAGTAAAGTGTCAAAGGTGATTATTCTAAACATAAGTGTATGTCATGCCTTAATGCCTAATGCACACAATTCTACACTAGGATGACACTAATGCACACTTGTTCAGATTCTATGCATCCCATACTACATAGGTCTGAGGGCAAGTGCCTACGTACTCCACATTAAAGGGTTCGATCCCTCGCCATGAGACTACCCAGTAATAAAACAAGTTTTAGAGTTATTTCACAGATACGGATCTCAGCCTCCCTGGCTAGCCTCCCTGGCTTATAATAACAGATCCTAGCCTTCCTGGCTATTATATCGTGATGATAATCCCGTAAATGCCCTTCTAGCCCCAGTATATACATATTCCTTTGGAGTATGGTAAACATCCGTCGACTACCCTAAGTCTCGGATAAAATACAGTCCATCTCCTATGGGGCAACCACAGTCCACCAACTGGGTCTATAGCCACGGAGATCCACCGCCGACTATATAGAAGCACCCATTTACGTTTGCACAAGTCTATTACATCTTCACTTAAGTGCCTAATATTTTCTAGTTCAAGACATGAATATGTACTATCATCCTAGAATCAGTTTTACCTCATACCGGACTTGTTCACAAAATACGAGATCGCCCGACGGCATTATCTCAAAACCATATCAATTCTTTCTTTCAAATTTAGCCGGTAACCGAAGTCTTACTAATTCTTAATCATAATCTTTCATGTACAAGAAAAACATGGGTACACATACCCTTTTGTAATCATGTCTTAAACTTATATAATTTCATCTTCAACTCATTCACAAATGGTCAATAACTTGTCTCAATTCATGATCTAATTATTCATTCATGATTTTCATAGCAAAATAATTCTTTTCAATTACACCATTCCATCATATGAATTTTATCACAAAATCCAAGCTCATATGGTGTCTCGATTCACTTCGAGATATTTCTTAAACAAAATACAAGTGCAATCTCTTCACAACACATAAATTTTATATTGTACTCTTCTTCACAAAAGAAAAATTGTATTCTCAATTAATAATTTTGAAGTCGCATAATCCTATCTCAATTTCCACTTTTATTTCTCAAATTTCATGAAAAATCTATGAAATTAATTTTAATAAGTTCCATATCAATTTACTTCAAACATTTCTTAAACAAAATAAAAGTACGATCTCCTCAAAAGCACTTCACAAATTAATACTTTACATTTCTTCACTACAAAGTTCAATTCTCAAAATTTCATTTTATATCAAACTAGATTTTATAACTAAAGTTTACTATACTAAAAATCCAATTCATTTCATATCAACCTAAAGTTTATAACTCATTCAAAAAAAAATAATTAAACCCCATCAGCCTCATTCAAAATAAAAAAAATAATTAAAACCCCAATCAGCCTACAGTTTATAACTCATTTAGAATAAAAAAAAAATAATCAAAACCCCATCAGGGGAATCGAACCCGTACACAACCAAGGCAAAGCCCACTGATTCACCGTAAGCCAGAGAGTCCAACCGGACTCTTTGTCCATTTCTTAACATAAACCTTTCTTATATCAATTATTGGGTTCTGTACTCATTTGAAATAAAACAAAACAATGTTTTGGGCTTACTAGGGATCGAACCCAGGCCGAAACAAGGAAGCGTCTCACGCTCAGCCACTGGGCCGATTGTATCCCACGGTATAAGATCACTTCGTGGATTTGTATACTAACTTTCTGTTATTCCATTCTACTTATAAAACTCGATTTCCTCAATTTGTTCAAGATCTTTTGTTAGACTGAAATTTATTCCTGTAATCTGAGTTTACTTTTTCAACAGTAAATTATAATTTATAAATCATATTTTAGACAATAGTTTTACACTATCTTTGGTGTCAGTGTATAGGTTTGAGAGACTTGTAAAATTGATAGTTAATATACACATATCGGACTGCAAATGTTCCTACCCTGTGTTTTGTTAACATCAAATGGTGAATTAGATGGTAGGAAGCTTTTTGCTTGTTCGTTAAAATCCACATAGTAAATATCTTCTTCTTCTACTGGTAGTTTAGTAGTCACTATATATATATATTTTTAAATTGCTGAACTGTCTGGATATTATTATTATTGTGTGTGTATATACTTTCTAAAGAAAAGGTGGAATATGTATTTCTCTACAAAGTTTTATAGAATGTTTCTTTTAGCCTGCTGTTTGTTATTTTTGTTGCAAACTTATAACTAGGTGCTTCTCTTTCTTTTTTTTTTTCCCTTTTCTTGAAGTCATTTTGGGTAGACGAGCAACCAAGAAATGAAGACTCCCTATTAATAAGCATGAATTTGTATTTACTCAATTTAATCAAAAATAGCACATTAGATCTTTTATGAACAATCAAATGAGTCCCATAGTATCAAATTTCACTTTACTAAAAATGTATTTTCTTATTAAAAGGAAAACTCAACAATTATCAAAATCTCTAGATTCATGTATACTAGTGCATGGCAATAATAAATTCTTTTCTCATTTATCAACTAACAAGTTGTAATTTAATCTACTAATCATAACATGATTCACTACTATTCATCACATCCAATAGCATAAATTGTTCTACTTATCATAATCAAAATTTCTATACTATTCATCTATAATTACTAGCATGCATAGTTCTAGAAAATTTAGGAAGTAGGAGACACCCACCTCAATGAAAGCTTGAACAATTGAAAAAAATGATCACCACTTCTAGCTCCAAGACTCCTAGCTCTTCTCCTCCTAGCAATGGCCTCCAAGCACAACACTATCTTCTCTCTTTCTTTTCTTTCTCTTGATTTTCTATTCTTTTTGGTATGTGAAATGAGAAGAAGAGAGGTGCTATTTATAGGGTTTTGCTAGGGACTATATTGCAAAATCTCCCACCTAATAATTTCTCATTTTAATTCTCCTTTTAATTCTCACCTTTTCATTTCTCAACTCCTAAAAACTCCCACTTTTCATCTCCCCCACCACTTCAAAACCCAACTCCCAAAATCTCTTCACATCTCAACCGGCCATAACTCCAACCCGGCCCCCTGCACTCTTCCCGTTCCGAGCTGTAGCAACAGCATCTAATGCTGTTGCCCACTCACCCAAGGTGGGCCCACTTAATTCACTAATACTCATATATGATATATCACACTTACACCATAACAATCAAGCCCAAAACTATATCCACAAAAGAAACATATCAAAAAGACTCTGGATTGTATATGATCTCACCCGATCTAATGAAGGCCCAAAACAGCCCATTTACAAACCGTGGGCTCATCACCACTACCCAATTCATTTACCAAATCTGAACATAATAAAGACTATATATATACTTTACATCAAAAGACTATATATACTATATATACTATATACTATATATGCTATACATCATATATTATGTCCTTAAGTAAAAATTATTTTAACTAAAATTTATAATGCAAAAATAGATGTGCATACATTTTATGAGATTTATTTTGAGAAAGGATACGCTCAAACGCGTTCGTCGAAAACAAACACGTGCGTCGCACGTAAAATATCAAAATGCGAAAATCGACTTTATTGATGAAAAGTTATTAAATATAATCGAAAATAATATAAGAAAAATATATTTACTAATTTTGTGTACTTCATGATGAAATCGCAACACGTAGAAAACACGTGCATTATACGTGCAAGAAATTGAAAAATGCATTTTAATAATAAAAATATAGTTGGGGTGTTACAACACTCCCTCCTTAGATTAGTTCCGTCCCCGGAACTACACTTGGGAGCGAGAAACTACTTAGAAGAAAAGAAGAGTCTACAAAAGAAAACTTAGTCGAAGAGTTCGGGATGGTCCTTCCGCATCTTTTCCTCTGATTCCCAAGTTGCTTCCTCAACAAATTGATTTCTCCAAATGACTTTTACCATGGGTATCATCTTGTTTCTCAAGACCTTTTCTCGGCGATCCACGATCTCAACGGGACGCTCAGCATAGCTCAAATTCAGTTGCAAACCCTCAGGCACTTCTGGCAGATGATGACTTGGGTCAGCAACATAACCCCTTAGCATGGACACATGAAAAACATTGTGAACTTGGGCCAACTCTTCCTGCAATTCTAACCGATACGTTGTCTTCCCAATCCTCTTCAGTATTTTGTAGGGTCCAATGTATCTCGGGGCTAATTTTCCTCCTCGCCCAAACCGAATCACTCCTTTAGTCGGAGATACTTTCACAAAGACATAGTCACCTTCGTCAAATTCCAAGTCTCTCCTTCTATTGTCGGCGTAACTCTTTTGCCTGCTTTGCGCGTCGACCAGCCTCTTTCTGATCAGCTCAATCTTTTCTGAAGTTTGCTGCACAATCTCTGGTCCAAACAGCTGCCTCTCCCCTACTTCATACCAACAGACCGGAGTCCTGCATTTCCTCCCATATAAAGCTTCGTAGGGCGCCATCCCAATGCTCGTCTGGAAACTGTTGTTGTATGCGAATTCTACCAGAGCTAAGTGTTTCTCCCAGCTACCACCAAAATCCAACACACAACACCTGAGCATATCTTCTAGCACTCTGTTGACCCGTTCAGTTTCCCCATCTGTCTGAGGATGGAAGGCTGTACTGAAATCAGTCCTTGTCCCCATAGCCGCTTGCAGACTCTTCCAAAAATGTGAAGTGAAACGCGCATCTCTGTCAGATACTATAGACATCGGGACTCCATGCAATTTCACAATTTCCTCTACGTACAATTCTGCCAGCTTTTCCATTGACCAAGTAAGTTTCATTGCTAAGAAGTGAGCTGACTTGGTGAGTCTGTCCACTATTACCCAAATGGTATCATTGCCTTTGGAACTCTTGGGTAAACCTGTGATGAAATCCATGCTGATACAGTCCCACTTCCATTCCGGGATGGGTAAAGGCTGCAACAAACTGCCAGGTTTCTGATTTTCTGCCTTGACCTGCTGGCAAACCGCACACTTGGCTACAAACTCTGCCACATCTCGCTTCATACCTGGCCACCAGAAGTGTAGCTTTATATCCTTGTACATTTTGGTACTCCCAGGATGTACAGATAACAAGGTAGCATGTGCTTCCTGAAGAATACTTTCCTTTAGCTCTGCTACATCTGGCACACACAGCCGCTCCCCAAACCAAAGTACTGCATCCTTCACTTGAAATTCTGTCAGTCTGCCTAAGCCAACCTGTTCTACCATCCCTTGGATCTCTGGATCCGTCTTCTGGCTGTCCATGATTCTGTCTCTCAAAGTGGGTTGAATCCTCAATTGAGCTAAGGAAGCCTCCACACTCTGCAGGACCACTTCAATTCCTGCTCGATCTAGCTCATCCGCTAACCTTTCCTGGGTTGTGATCAACCGAGACAAACTGACCTTTCTGCTAAGTGCATCTGCTACCACATTAGCCTTGCCTGGATGATATTTGATTTCAGGTCGGATGTCTTCCAACACCTCTAACCATCTCCTCTGCCTTAAATTCAAGTCCCTTTGTTGATAAATATACTTCAAGCTCTTATGATCGGTGTACATATTGACTTTTTCCCCGTACACATAATGTCTCCATTGCTTCAAAGCATAGATGATCGCTGCTAGTTCCAAATCATGGGTTGGGTAATTCTTCTCATGTGGTCTAAGTTGCCTAGACCCATAAGCAATCACTCTTCCTTCTTGCATTAGTACGCAACCCAGTCCGCGATGTGAAGCATCGCTGTAGATGTCATACTCAACTCCTGCTCTGGGCAATGCTAAGATAGGGGCTGTAGTCAATTTCTCCTTCAACGCCTGGAAGCTTGCTTCGCATTGCTCTGACCATTTGAAATTCACATTCTTCTTTGTTAGCCCGGTGAGTGGCACCGCTATCTGAGAATAACCTTGAATAAACCTTCTATAGTATCCGGTTAGACCCAAAAAGCTTCTAATCTCCTTCACCGTGGTTGGTCTTGGCCAGTCTTTAACTGCTTCAACTTTTTGCGGGTCAGTAGCCACTCCCTCCTTAGAAAGGATGTGACCCAAGAAGGCGACTTCGGTTTTCCAGAAGTCACATTTAGACAATTTTGCATATAACTGGTGCTCCTGTAGCTTCTTTAGAACCTCTGTCAAGTGCTTGGCATGTTCTTCCTCGGACTTGGAGTAGACCAAAATGTCGTCAATAAATACAACGACAAAGGAATCGATGAAAGGTCGTAGAACTCTGTTCATCATGTCCATGAAAATAGCTGGTGCGTTTGTGACTCCGAAAGGCATAACTAGAAACTCGTAGTGACCATGCCTGGTTCGGAAAGCCGTTTTATGCACATCATCTTCCTTTACCCGGACCTGATGATACCCAGACCGTAGATCTATCTTGGAGAAGACTGCTGCTCCCTGCAGGCGGTCGAACAAATCATCGATTCGGGGAATGGGGTACTTGTTCTGTACCGTTACCTTGTTCAACTCTCTGTAGTCGATACACATCCTCATAGATCCATCCTTTTTCTTTACTAAAAGAACTGGGGCTCCCCATGGTGATGCACTTGGCCTGATGTATCCTTTGCTCAGTAACTCTTAGATCTGCTTCTTGATCTCGTCTTGTTCGACTGGTGCCATTCTGTATGGGGCCTTGGAAATAGGAGCACTTCCCGGTTGAACCGTGATGCTGAACTCTACATCTCGACGAGGGGGAAGCCCTGGTATATCGTCCAGAAATACTACTGGGAAGTCTCGGACAACTGGGATCTGCTTCACTTCTTCTGGAACTTTCTGCTCGGACAATGCTGCTACTATCTGCTTACCCTTCCCCTTGCCTCGGAAAGTAACAATTGGTCCCCCTGGTGCCTTGATTATGACCTCTTTGTCTTTGCACTCGATAGTCGCACTGTAGACTGACATCCAGTCAATGCCAATGATGATATCAACCCCGAGAACTGCCAGTTCAATGAGATCGATGCCAAAGAGTCTGCCCCCAATCTCGAGATCACACCCCTCATAGTATCGATCGGTTGTCAGGTTCTCTCCTGACGGAGTAGCTACAGATAAAACCTTGCCAGGAAATATTTTTGGCTCAATTTCCAATCTTTTAGCAAAAGAGGGTGACACAAAAGTGTGTGAAGATCCCGTATCAAATAACACCGAAGCTTTTATTCCATTTATTAAAATATTCCCTGTTACATATGAGTATTCTCATTACATAACATTTTATTACATAAACGGAAAATATAAGTCAATTAAGCTTCGTCTTCCGTACCCGTGATCACATGATCCACCTCATCCGCATCGGCTTCTGTCAAGGCAAACACCCGCCCTTGTTTGAACTGTTTCTGCTCCGGCTTGAACTGCCTTTGTTCTGGCCTGAATTGCCTTTGACTTGGTCCCCCCCGCTGAAGCTGAGGGCAATCTGTTTTGAAGTGGCCCTCCTTACCACATATGAAGCATGTCTTGAATGGCTTGGTGCATCCAGTAGCTATGTGGCCTGACTCCCCACATCTGAAGCATGTGGGCACCCTCCCTGTCACTGCTATGGCATTGGCCCCGGTTGGCTTGAATCGTTGTGCGAGAGGCTGGTTCCTGTAGTTGCTGGGTCCCGCGGGCCTTTTACCCAAGCTCCAACTGCTCTTCCTAGCTTGCACTGCCTGGAATTGGTTCATGTCTGTCTCTGTTGCAGCGGCCCTTCTGACTAACTTTTCAAACCTCCGAATGCCTAGAGGTATCATCCTTGATCTTAGACTGGGCCTCAGACCTTGCTCGAACTTGCGGGCCTTCTTAGACTCCTCCTGAACCATCTCTGGTGCATATCGGGAAAGTTGATTAAACTTGGTTTCATATTCCCTCACCGTCATATTACCTTGTTGTAAGCTCAAGAACTCCATGGCTTTCTTTTCTTGTACATCTAGTGGAAAGTAATGGCTCCTGAACTCTTCCAGGAATTCTTCCCATGTCAGTTGCACATTTCCCAAGTTTCTTTTCAAGGATTGCCACCACACACTCGCATCCTTTTCGAGCTGAATGGTAGCCAATTTCACTTTGCTAGCTTCAGGGGTTTCAAGCACTTCGAAAATTGTTTCGATCTGTCGAACCCAGTCATCTGCAGCATCGGGGTTCGTCTGTCCTCCAAATACCGACGGCTTCATTCTTTTGAATGCTTCCACCAGTTTGATGGCCTCAGGTATCTGGATAGCTGGTCCCGGTCCTCTGTTTTGAGGGATATTAGCGGCGAGGGCATTGAGGGTCTGGTACATCCGAGCCATCTCCGTTTCCAAATCCAATCCATTTTCCCCGCTGAAGCCTTCGCCATTTCCAATTCTTCGTGCCATTTCTGAGTCATAAAATTCTTCATTAATCATCACAGATAACACAACAGCAAGATTGTATTCTTTATTCAGAGATAAAACCTTTATTTTAACATTTCCATTACAATTGCTCAAATAAAAGATATCCTAGATTCTACGGTTTTTCTTGGCTTCTCTGAGCTCTTCCCGCAGATCTTGGACTTCCTTTCTTATGTCTTCAATCTCGTACGGTCGCTTTACTTCATCCCTGTCGCGTCGTTGGGTCTTCTTGAGCTCGTATATCAGGTGGTTTAGTTTCCAGACGCATACTTTATCCTGTGCCAGGCGTGATTCCAAGTAGTTAACCTTCCTCTTTTGTGCATCCAGTTCTCGACGAAGGGATGCAACGAGGTCATCTGGGTGATCCGGTATAAATTCCTCGTCTGGGGAGTCTTCGGAAGAGTCAGGTGGTGGCGGAGTAATTTCCCTGGACTCGGGAAACTCTTCATCCTCTATCTCGAAGGGTTCCTCTTCTTCTTCCTCCTCTGGGTCTTCTTCTTCCTCTGGGTCCTCTTCCTCCATTGGTTCTTCTTCTAAGTCCTCAGGGTGGACAAACCAAGGAAGTTCGTTCTGATTGGCCATCTTATAACAGGGAAGGAAAGATTATCAAACAATGTAAATATGAGTCTAATTCTACAGGTTGAACTCACACTCTAGTGTCCGCAGGAATAAAATTGTAACTACTCACTAAGGTGTCACGGGTTCTAAACTATAGTTAATGGTCTTATTACTTTTTCTAAACAA
Organism: Hemerocallis citrina; assembly: GCA_017893485.1. Taxonomy (NCBI): domain Eukaryota; kingdom Viridiplantae; phylum Streptophyta; class Magnoliopsida; order Asparagales; family Asphodelaceae; genus Hemerocallis; species Hemerocallis citrina. Next base: position 128,345,078 of record CM030362.1, read on the forward strand.
TTCTTTAGTCTATCAAGTTCGGATTTACTTGGGTTAGCCGTAAGAGTCGGTTCCCAGCTAGCGGTGGTCCGAAGACGCTTAAATACCGTGTCGCTTAGGGTTGTTTACACCCGGTTGACAGAAGGACTCTTTTGGTTTGTCCCCAAATTTATCGTCACTTTTTATCGTTCCTTATAAACTTGTACTACTTGTGAACCTGGCTCTGATACCATCTGTAACACCCCGAATTTCAAATAAGGACAAATTCGAGATTTCACAGGATCTTTACTTCACTTCGTACAATTTTACAAGGAAAATTTAAAACTTTTTCAATAGTACATCAGAGTTCAATTACATCTTAACTTTACACAGCGGAATAATGAAATTTACAATAAATCATTTACAACATCTTTAAAATAAAAGCAGCATCAGCATATCCACTTCATAGCTTCATGTATGGTCCTTTACCTGCATGTTAATCTGTGGGCTCGTCAGTTACTTACAACTGACGAAATGTTATACACGGCTATCCTCTCTATGCCGGGAATAGTATAACGGTCTCATACTTTAACAAATCACAAAAGATTGAATGAACATATAAAGTGTCAAAAGTGATTATTCTAAACATAAGTGTATGTCATGCCTTAATGCCTAATGCACACAATTCTACACTAGGATGACACTAATGCACACTTGTTCAGATTCTATGCATCCCATACTACATAGGTCTGAGGGCAAGTGCCTACGTACTCCACATTAAAGGGTTCGATCCCTCGCCATGAGACTACCCAGTAATAAAACAAGTTTTAGAGTTATTTCACAGATACGGATCTCAGCCTCCCTGGCTAGCCTCCCTGGCTTATATTAACAGATCCTAGCCTTCCTGGCTATTATATCGTGATGATAATCCCGTAAATGCCCTTCCAGCCCCAGTATATACATATTCTTTGGAGTATGGTAAACATCCGTCGACTACCCTAAGTCCCGGATAAAATACAGTCCATCTCCTATGGGGCAACCACAGTCCACCAACTGGGTCTATAGCCACGGAGATCCACCGCCGACTATATAGAAGCACCCATTTACGTTTGCACAAGTTTATTACATCTTCACTTAAGTGCCTAATTATTTTTAGTTCAAGACATGAATATGTTATCACCCTAGAATCAGTTTTACCTCATACCGGATTTATTCACAAAATACGAGATCGCCCGACGGCATTATCTCAAAACCATATCAATTCTTTCTTTCAAAATTACCGGTAACCGAAGTCTTACTAATTCTTAATCATAATCTTTCATGTACAAGAAAAACATGGGTATACATACCCTTTTGTAATCATGTCTTAAACTTATATAATTTCATCTTCAACTCATTCACAAATGGTCAATAACTTGTCTCAATTCATGATCTAATTATTCATTCATGATTTTCATAGCAAAATAATTCTTTTCAATTACACCATTCCATCATATGAATTTTATCACAAAATCCAAGCTCATATGGTGTCTCGATTCACTTCGAGATATTTCTTAAACAAAATACAAGTGCAATCTCTTCACAACACATAAATTTTATATTGTACTCTTCTTCACAAAAGAAAAATTGTATTCTCAATTAATAATTTTGAAGTCGCATAATCCTATCTCAATTTCCACTTTTATTTCTCAAATTTCATGAAAAATCTATGAAATTAATTTTAATAAGTTCCATATCAATTTACTTCAAACATTTCTTAAACAAAATAAAAGTACGATCTCCTCAAAAGCACTTCACAAATTAATACTTTACATTTCTTCACTACAAAGTTCAATTCTCAAAATTTCATTTTATATCAAACTAGATTTTATAACTAAAGTTTACTATACTAAAAATCCAATTCATTTCATATCAACCTAAAGTTTATAACTCATTCAAAAAAAAATAATTAAACCCCATCAGCCTCATTCAAAATAAAAAAAATAATTAAAACCCCAATCAGCCTACAGTTTATAACTCATTTAGAATAAAAAAAAAATAATCAAAACCCCATCAGGGGAATCGAACCCGTACACAACCAAGGCAAAGCCCACTGATTCACCGTAAGCCAGAGAGTCCAACCGGACTCTTTGTCCATTTCTTAACATAAACCTTTCTTATATCAATTATTGGGTTCTGTACTCATTTGAAATAAAACAAAACAATGTTTTGGGCTTACTAGGGATCGAACCCAGGCCGAAACAAGGAAGCGTCTCACGCTCAGCCACTGGGCCGATTGTATCCCACGGTATAAGATCACTTCGTGGATTTGTATACTAACTTTCTGTTATTCCATTCTACTTATAAAACTCGATTTCCTCAATTTGTTCAAGATCTTTTGTTAGACTGAAATTTATTCCTGTAATCTGAGTTTACTTTTTCAACAGTAAATTATAATTTATAAATCATATTTTAGACAATAGTTTTACACTATCTTTGGTGTCAGTGTATAGGTTTGAGAGACTTGTAAAATTGATAGTTAATATACACATATCGGACTGCAAATGTTCCTACCCTGTGTTTTGTTAACATCAAATGGTGAATTAGATGGTAGGAAGCTTTTTGCTTGTTCGTTAAAATCCACATAGTAAATATCTTCTTCTTCTACTGGTAGTTTAGTAGTCACTATATATATATATTTTTAAATTGCTGAACTGTCTGGATATTATTATTATTGTGTGTGTATATACTTTCTAAAGAAAAGGTGGAATATGTATTTCTCTACAAAGTTTTATAGAATGTTTCTTTTAGCCTGCTGTTTGTTATTTTTGTTGCAAACTTATAACTAGGTGCTTCTCTTTTTTTTTTTTTTTCCCTTTTCTTGAAGTCATTTTGGGTAGACGAGCAACCAAGAAATGAAGACTCCCTATTAATAAGCATGAATTTGTATTTACTCAATTTAATCAAAAATAGCACATTAGATCTTTTATGAACAATCAAATGAGTCCCAAAGTATCAAATTTCACTTTACTAAAAATGTATTTTCTTATTAAAAGGAAAACTCAACAATTATCAAAATCTCTAGATTCATGTATACTAGTGCATGGCAATAATAAATTCTTTTCTCATTTATCAACTAACAAGTTGTAATTTAATCTACTAATCATAACATGATTCACTACTATTCATCACATCCAATAGCATAAATTGTTCTACTTATCATAATCAAAATTTCTATACTATTCATCTATAATTACTAGCATGCATAGTTCTAGAAAATTTAGGAAGTAGGAGACACCCACCTCAATGAAAGCTTGAACAATTGAAAAAAATGATCACCACTTCTAGCTCCAAGACTCCTAGCTCTTCTCCTCCTAGCAATGGCCTCCAAGCACAACACTATCTTCTCTCTTTCTTTTCTTTCTCTTGATTTTCTATTCTTTTTGGTATGTGAAATGAGAAGAAGAGATGTGCTATTTATAGGGTTTTGCTAGGGACTATATTGCAAAATCTCCCACCTAATAATTTCTCATTTTAATTCTCCTTTTAATTCTCACCTTTTCATTTCTCAACTCCTAAAAACTCCCACTTTTCATCTCCCCCACCACTTCAAAACCCAACTCCCAAAATCTCTTCACATCTCAACCGGCCATAACTCCAACCCGGCCCCCTGCACTCTTCCCGTTCAGAGCTGTAGCAACAGCATCTAATGCTGTTGCCCACTCACCCAAGGTGGGCCCACTTAATTCACTAATACTCATATATGATATATCACACTTACACCATAACAATCAAGCCCAAAACTATATCCACAAAAGAAACATATCAAAAAGACTCTGGATTGTATATGATCTCACCCGATCTAATGAAGGCCCAAAACAGCCCATTTACAAACCGTGGGCTCATCACCACTACCCAATTCATTTACCAAATCTGAACATAATAAAGACTATATATATACTTTACATCAAAAGACTATATATACTATATATACTATATACTATATATGCTATACATCATATATTATGTCCTTAAGTAAAAATTATTTTAACTAAAATTTATAATGCAAAAATAGATGTGCATACATTTTATGAGATTTATTTTGAGAAAGGATACGCTCAAACGCGTTCGTCGAAAACAAACACGTGCGTCGCACGTAAAATATCAAAATGCGAAAATCGACTTTATTGATGAAAAGTTATTAAATATAATCGAAAATAATATAAGAAAAATATATTTACTAATTTTGTGTACTTCATGATGAAATCGCAACACGTAGAAAACACGTGCATTATACGTGCAAGAAATTGAAAAATGCATTTTAATAATAAAAATATAGTTGGGGTGTTACATATACTACGAATTGGTGCACTGATTTTTCTATGGTGAAGTATGGACCGTATGGTAATAGTGTATAGTGATTGTTATTGTTGTTATTGTTGTTATTGTTGTTGGAGCTTAATATACATCAAATAACATTTTTCTATGGTGATTGTATATAGCTTAAGTATGGTTGTATTAATTATTTATGGTTAATTATTTCTATGGTGAAGTATGGTAAAGTATGGTGAAGTATGGTTCTGTTTTAGTATACAGATTACAGTATATAGTTTTACTTGGTCAATTGATCTCATTGTTTACAGTATATAAAACTTAGTATATACTGTTTACAATGTTAGTGTATAGAATTTACTAATTGTTTACAATGTTATTTGGTCAATTAGTGGGAAAATGTTATTTGATGTTATTTGATCTCATTGTAATAACATTGTACTGAAAATTGTTATTTGATCTCATTGTAAATTATGTGTTATTTGATCTCATTGTTGTTCAACAACTTAAAAGTTTAATGCTCTGAGGAATAGGACATTGAACTTTTATGTTTTCAATTAACTAATTGACCAAATATTGGCCTCAAGGTCATCATGTAGTTTGCATGTGTGTACAAGTAAACTGGGTATTAGTTCTCACATACATATATTTATGCATTATTATCAAAAGTTAGATGGTTGTGATCTAATCTATGGATTGATAGATCACTGAATTGATGAGTGCCACAAAACTGTGTCCACATGACTACCAATTAATGATATAATAATGGAGAAAAACTTGACAATAAGACACCTGAGGTGGTGAATCACCTTTAGTTCATAATCAGGATAGTTACATAATGCCTCCATTAGATGCGGAGTTACCGGCTTTGCAATCCACCGAGCCGTTGCAAGCATTCCACAGTGTGAATAACCGAGAACTAAATTGCTTACATCACCTTCATGCACAACTGTATGATGGAATGGTACGACCTCACAAGTTGCCACAGTCAAAGTATCTCTTCCTCGAATCAAGAGCAATATACACTTTGTGATTTTTTCATTGGTCAATTAGTTAATGTTTTCTACCATACAGATGGTATAGAAAACATTAAGACTTTCTTGGAATATGTTTCTGATTTTATGTTTCTTTGTTACTTTACTTATTTCAGTTTATGTTTCTGATTTTTTGTACCATTTAAGACTTTCTTGGAATATTTATGTAGGGATCTGAACACCTTGGTTTATGCTATCACGAGATCATGTGAAAACAAAGCAGAGGCTGTTTCTTTATATGAGAAGGAAGGTGGAGTGAGAGCTACATTGAACTTGGGGCACACGTTTGGCCATGTAAGTTCTTAAATAGTTTTTCTTGTGATTTAACTTTTTATTTTTATGTTTTGTGCTCATTCTTTTCATATGCACACCTTATTTTCTTTTTTTTGTTTGCTGGACATGTTTGATTAGTTGCTCTATTAGCTTTCTAAACACTCTTTAAGTAAAATAGTGTTAAATATAAAGAAGAAAAAATCAAAAAATCAAATTAAACAACTGTTTGGCGACATCAGGTTTCATTAATTTAACTCAAATGGCCTGTAGAGAAAGGTTTCCTTTTAACTTGAAGTTGTACCAGTTAGAAGAAAAAAGTTATTTGATCTCATTTAGTATTAGATTTATATTTGTTTGATGCTCCACGTAAAACAGTTTTTGTCAAAACAAAACTTTAGGATTAGATAGAAGAAAATTCATTATGGTTGAAATGAGGATAGCACCTTTTACACGGTTGAAATTCGTTACTGTGGCATGAGGTGGTTCTCAGGTTACTTTCTGTATGTGTGCTTTCTGTATGCATGTGTTATGTGAGATAATTCGATATGGAGGTGCTCCTATGTATGAATGAGGTGTAAGTGTGACTTTTTATATGAAAAGGAACTATTAATGTATTTGTGTTTTTGTGTTTAAACAAACAAGGGAACCCTTGGAATTTTTTTAAGGGTTGTGTATAATCTTGAGATATAAATGAAAGGGAAGGGTCAAGTTTCTATTTATTTACAAGGGGAGTAGATACAGGGGTGCTGTCTCTTTATCAAATGTAAATGTGCTGTGTATGTGACAGTTCCGAGTATGTGTCAAGTGACTATATGCAAATGGGTGTAATCAACGAAAATATTGGTTGTGTGCTTCTTCCTGTAGCATCAGGTGGTTCTCAGGTTACTTTCTGTATGTGTGCTTTATGTATGCATGTGTTATGTGAGATAATCCGATATGGAAGTGCTCATATGTATGAATGAGCTGTAAGTGTGACTTTATATGAAAAGGAACTATTCATGTATTTGTGTTTTTGTGTTTAAACAAACAAGGGAACCCTTGGATATTTTTTTTAAGGGTTGTGTATAATATTGAGATATAAAAGAAGGGGAAGTGCCAAGTTTCTATCTATTTACAAGGGAAGTAGATACAGGGGTGTTGTCTCTTTATCAAATTTAAATGTGATGTATATGTGACAATTCCGAGTATGTGTCAAGTGACTATATGCAAAAGGGTGTAATCAAAGAAAATATTGGTCGTGTGCTTCTTCCTGCTAGGATGATATCAGTAAATGACTCTACAGCCATGTCTCCATTTGTAATTGTAATAGCTTATGTGATTCGGCCTGTAGCGATGTCTCCATTTTACTCTGAATCAAATTCTTCTCATTTTAGCTTAATCATTGAAATTGATTTTAATTTGTATGAGAATCCAATGCAATTTAAGTGATGCTGGAATTTTAACATGAATAATTGATTGGTTTAGCTTATAACTGGGTCTTCTACTGGCTATCCAAATTATGTGTAAAATTTTAGCTAATGTACGTAATTGATTAGTTTCTTAAAGTAATTAGAACGTCAAAGTTAAGTAATTGATTGGTTTCTCCTTCTTTATATACAGAGCAAGCCCTTCATCAGAATTAAACAACAGCAATTGATAACATCACTATATATGGCCATGTAAGTTTTTTTCTCTTTTTATGACAACTCTTTCATATTAGATCAAAAAAATCTTGCTTTTATGTTCTTCACATTATAATGTTTACTTTCATACCTTACAGGTTGATGTTGACTTGAAAAAAACAGTAAGTGAAGCTTTTTATTATGTTTTTATCAAATTAATTAATTGTCCACTTACATTCAAAATTGTTTTTTTTTCCATTACACGTACAACTTTTATGTTCTTTTTTTGGTAGTTTTACTTTCTTCGGTAATAAGGTTGGTGGACGAGTTATTAGTTGTTAACTTAAGTTATATATTATGAGGGTAGTTGAGAAAATATGTGTAATATTTATGTAAGTAAAGTATGTAAGTAAATAATGATATATAGTGATGGGATATAGTATGTTGAAACTTGTACCCGCAAAGTTGTGGAGTATTGGGTTCTGTGTGTGGTTTTTCAAACATTTTTCTAAAAGTCCATTACGTTTTCAAACGAAATCTTGGTTTTTATTTTGTATATTGCATCATATGAAGATTTTTGCCCTCAGTGCCCTATATATATGATGTCTGTGTAATGTTGCTTGGATTGGCCTGGGAAAGATTGATATTAACTGCCTGTGATGTGATATTTTTAATTGTTAGCAAAATTCCGTAAGGAATTACTGTAAAAGGGCTAAAATTTTGGGAGATTCTGCTGAATTTTTTTTCTAAAATCCTATTAGTATTCTAGAATAAAAATGAGGATTTATTTGAGTATGTGTAGAAAAAATTAAAAAAACAACCATACATGGTAATAAAGAGCATTTTTATGCAGATATGTTGGGGTGATGGAGAGCATTTTTTGTTCAAACCGTCCAGTTTGAAGGAAATTTCTTTTCTACATCAGTCATTTTGAAAGGTATTGGTTTGAAAATAAATTTTTCTACAAACTATTAGTGTTGGTTTTTTAAATTCTCATTGGTTTTGACTTGATTGATTCCTTTATCATTAAAATGGTTTTTCATTCTTGTTGTGATTTTTCAGGTCTCTTCATTATGGCGGGTTTAGTCGTCTATCCATCCGCAATTTTCATGTTCTCAGAATGATTGTTATGCTTTTTTTGTCTCTTTATGTTACTGTCTATTTTACTGGTGAAATCCCTGATAGTTGGGCTTATGTATTTTGTGTTAATCACTCTGTAATTATTTTGGCAAGTTGGGGCTAATGTTGTCATCTCTGTTATTAGTTTTATCTGTATGTAATTTTTTTTTAAAAAATATATCAAAAATTGTCGTCCCTGTTAATTACTCTGTCAAGAATTTAAAATATCTCATACACTGGAATATATCAAAAATTGGGGCAACAAGTCTGTTTCAAATCAAATTTGCAGTACAATCTTCAATATATGGATATAGATTTATTCGTATGGAGATGTAATTGTGCTTGATCACATTTAACAAAAGGTCTTCACATGTACATCACAACAAACTTTTTCTCTCTCTCTCTCTCTCTCTCACCTCTTTTAAAATCATACATAGTTAACTACATGAAAATATGACAATCGGAAAATTAACTCATGCAGTTTGAAGCGATAACTACATTAGCAAATGAATTGCTGCTTATGGCAGGCTCCAAATTCGGAGCAGATGTAATTTCGATCTACTATTATTGTAGATTCACAATACTCTTTTTCAATCCCGAACTGCTGACAAATGATCCTGCAATATATATAAACCAATAAATAACTTAATCATACTTTAGAGTACATCAATGTCTACTGCCAAATACACATCTATATATATAAATCATCCTTCGCAAACTGTGCATATATCTTACTGTTTACAGGGCTCTTTCAAAAAACGTGCAGTTTGAGGTGTTCATTGCATTAGAAAATGAATTGCTACTCCAAATCAAAAAAAAAAAAAAAAAAAAAAAAAAAAAAAAAAAAAAAAAAAAAAAAAAAAAAACTCTTATTGAACAAGCCACTCATAGCAAGAAATTTTCGGTCAACTACTGTTATAGATTCACAATATTATTTTTGAATCTCGAGCTACTGCCAAATGATCCTGCAATATACAAACCAATAAACATCAAACTCATTGCATAATCTTACTTCAGAGTACATTAATACATCAACGTCTACTAGAAAAAAATATCTATATAAATTATTTCTGACTGTTTACATGATTTTTCATACATTGTATCGTTCCGAATACGTGTCTACATGCCGTAGGCCGTTCCGAATACGTGTCTACATGCCGTAGGCCGTGTCCAAGGACATACCTAGTATATTTATAATGTGTAGATAGAGTAAACTTGAGGTAGGTATAGCATTTTCCGTTTAAATTAGTGAGTAAATCAACATCGAAATAATTTATGTAAATGAGTGTTTGGTAGTTGGTGTCTTACAAGTTTGTCCTCTTCTTGTATAAACTAGGAACCCTAGGATCAGGATAGGACGGGTTAAATTAAATACAACAAAGTGCGTGCGAACTCGTTTCAAAGTCGGAGGCGGATCCAAAATGATGATCCATTAAAAACGGAAAAACACGTGAATTGTCAGAACTCTATCCGTAACTTTGTCCCTGGATAAAAAGAGTGACTATTATGAGTGATGCAGCGTATTCTTTGAAGAGAATATATAGACCGTCAGAAGAGTTGGGTTGTGCTTTGAGATTCGCCTCTCGGGGCATGATGAGCTGCGCGCATAGGATTCTTCTTTTTTCCCGGGAATAAATGTACGGTACAGTACAATAATGACTACATTTATGGACTAAGAGCATCTGCAGTAGTTGGCCAATTTGCTAAATTTTACAAATTTTGGCAAAAAAAAAGTGCTGTAATCGTTTGCCAAATATTCAAAATTTGAATTGCGACGCTATAATAGCCGGCTATATTTGGCAGCCGAAATGGCAATTGTTAAAATATAGCTAACGGAAGATGATTTTTTTGTCGGAGAGATCAGACAGAAGATGATTTTCCGTAGGAGAGTTTTTTTTCGTGCGCACTCATCTGACGATAGATTATTCCCCATCCGAAGAATTAAATTTAAAAAAAAAAAATTGAAGGAAGGTAGACAATCTCCTGTCCCTACACAATTCATATAAGACAAATGGTTTTGTCACTTATATTATTATTTTTTTTATTTTTTTTTGTCCTTTTCTCCTACAATTCTGACAACATTTTTTATTTTTTATATATTTTTTTTCCTTTTGTCCCTTACTTCAATGCATTTATATATATATATATAATGGTTTTTTTTTTCTCAGACGGAAGATATCATCCAAATTTTGGCTTTTGACGACTACAGCACAAACCCATTTTTTCTATTTCAATTTGCCAAATATCCAAAATTTGACCCAAGACGACTACAGATGCTCTAATAGTTCCAATCCAACCAGTCTTTCTTCCTCCAAAATACTCTTAAATTATTACACTCTCCATCTAATAATGGAGTATAAAAATCATTTTAGTTTTTGTTTTTGTTTTTGTTTTCAAAATATAAGTGTTTTAGATTTTTAAGAAGATTTCTTTTATTCTTAAATATTTATAAATTAATTTTTCATAAAATTTTTAATTTCACCCTTTTCCTTTTTTTAAGGAGAAATAATAAAAAATTATAGAGGATGACGAATGGAGTAGGATATTGTGCAATTGAAGGTTCATTTATGAGCTTCAAAAATTAGGAATATGAAGTATTTTTACTCGAACCTAGGTTATTATTTATTAGTCATATAAAAAATTAGAATGACTTATATTTTGAAATAGAAGGCGTATTATTTTCTTTTTTGAAGGAATGAAGTATTATTATTATTATTAATTATGGACGTGTTCCATTTAACTCTAGCAGACGTTGACTGATTTTTCACTGGAGTGTTGCTGGGGTCTGGTAAGCCTCTTCGTGCAAAAGAGAGGTTGAATTCTACTTGAATCAGTCACTTTATTACACACAAAAATGTGTACACGATATATGTCATATATCTACGGCATTTGTTAAAAGAAATACTACCTTTAATTCGGTGTTGCTTAAAAGTTAAAAGCCGATCGAGTCCAATCAGAGAAACACTTCTCGCATTATGCTTTAGATGGATAATATACTAACTTTCCATTTGAGCTAGACTTTAAGTAAAGTATGACATTTGTTTAATTTGCTTTGTAAACTAACATAAAAATCTAGCATATATATCTTATTTCGCTATTTGTGTGCTCCCTCTTTTTAAAATAAAATTGCAGTGTGAATCTACAAAATCCGAAATACGATCAGCACTATTCTTTAAAAAGATGGTGTGTAAATAGAAAACACATGATATACGGGAGCCAAAATATTGGGGCTTTGGGCACAAAGTGATAGAATGAAAGTCGGCATATCTTTGTTGAGTGGAAAAACTCTGCTTTGGGCCAGGCTTATAGAAAGCCTTGATAAAAATCAATATATCTTGGAGGAAACAAGTCCGGCAGGCCCAAAGAGTTGGTCCCAAGATTGGGATCCAAACAACACAAACATTCCTCCAAAAAATGAATATATAATAATAATAACATCAACAATAATAATAAAATAAAATAAAATAAAAATACAACAAAAACTGATTTTGCTGTGGACTCAATCAGAATGGTTTAAAATGAGACTGGTACTTCCAAATATTGGAGCACAATAATATTTCTCTGATGTTACCAATATACTGGTAGAATACCAGATGTAGCACAGTTTAAGTAATACTCTACAACTGTCGTCTCACTATCTAATGCATTATTTTATTTTCCTTCTACCCAATTGGTAAGGCCATATAATGCTGGTATCATGATATTTGTTAAATCGTTTTGAGATACTTTCCTGTGTAGTATTGCTTATGTTATAGAAATATGCTAATATGAGATGGTGAGATGGGTGAGATGAAAATGTATTTTGTGAGATGAGCGATTTGAATCTTCGAAATCTCGATCACACCGTTCACATCATTCTACATATCATGTAGATGGTGTGTACAAAATTTCAAGCAATTTGGAGACCTCTAGCCTATGCATAAAGCGTTCAAATAAATGCATATATATATGTATTTCGCATCATCTTCATGATGTGTTGAACGCTTTGATGCAAAGGCTATAGGTCTCCAAATAGCTTAAAATTTTGTACACACCATCTAGATGACATCTATACTATTATTAAGCAAAGCCTCATTTTGGCGGCTTTTTACTATCATGCCCTCATAAATATAAAAGGCTAAAAAAATTATATGGTTAATATCGGATGTCAAAAATGTAATTTGCATGTATTGAAAAAATAATTAACATGCATAGATTTACATGCCTGTCTGTATAGATTTTAGAAAATAATTAATAGTATAGATTTGCATTTAGTTGCATGCACAATTTATTCATAAGAAAGTTTGTTCCTATCAAAATCAGTAGATCTAACACATGCATGCAAATATCAAAAAGAAAAAATTGTGCATGCCTGTCTGCATTCATGCATGCAATCTCTCCGGTAATCTATTCCTTTTTCAAAATCCCACACAACTTTATAGACGTGCATCACACGTGCATTATACAAGTGTAGAATAATGTGAACGGTGTGATCAAGATTTGGATGATTCAAATCGCCCATCTCACAAAAAAACACTCCATCTCACCATCTCATAATAGCATGACTCATATATATATATATATAGTGTATGCTCCGTTGAAAACGGGTCTAGTTTTCACGGGTTGGAAAACATCGATCTGAGCCATTGGATCGTTCTTGATCGTGATCAACGGCTCAGATCGCTGACGCCCATCTCACTTAAGTGGTAAGTGGCAGAGGGTTAATTTGAGAATTTTGTCCCAAATAACTTTTCGCCTCACGGATTTTTAAAAAAATTATAAACTAGGTCGTTGTTGGGAACAACGGCCTAGTTTATAAAAATTGAGAACATAGGTCGTTGTTTGGGAACAACGGCCCTTTATAACCTAGACCGTTGTTCCCAACAACGGCCTAGGCTATAAAATTATTACCCAAAATCAAACGGCAGATAAAGAAAATGAAACTCCGAAAGTGTTTCTGTAACGCCCCGAATCCCAAATACAACTGAATTCGAGTTCCATAGGATCTTTTCACTTCTCTTTGTACAATTTACAAGGAAATAAAACTTTACTTTACATCCGAGTTATATTTACATTAACATTTGTTCAGCGGAAGCAAATTTTATATCAATGAATGAAATACAACAACAGTTGAATAATCTTTAAGCATCAGGTCTTCTTTAGCCTTTTTCATGAACCGTTTCCCTGCATAGAAACTGTGGGCACGTCAGTTCATTCAACTAACGAAATATTATACACGGACATCCTCTCTATGCCGAAAACAGTATAACGATTCTCAATACTTAACAAACCACAAACTTGTTCACAAACAAAGCTAAATGGACTATCCTATTGATGTCGTGTTGTGAATGTGCACTTAGTTCTTAATGCAAATTTTTCTATTATATGACATTAATGCGTACTTGTTCAGAGTCTATGCAGCCCATACGACATAGGTCCGAGGGCAAGCCCTTAACTGTTCTTCATCTTGTAGGGTTCAATCCCTCACCATGACTTAATCTACTACTGTAACTACGTTAAGTATCCTAGATGTTCTATGACCTACGAACTCATGTCTAAGTGCCCTGGAAGGAATCCCAACGCACTGACACATGACTCATCATGCAGGCATCCTGTGGTAATTCAGCTCCTACCATAGACATGACACCACTCGCAGTCACCGAACACCCTACAAGCGTTGCCACCGGGACGGTACTCTGGAGTAGTATCCACGTCCTACTCATGACGCATCATGGGACATCCTGTGGATACTCTCACGCCGCCAATCCAATGGTCCTCATACTCAATATTTTTCTCTTACTTTCATCACATCTTCACTATGTGTCTAATCCTTAGTTCAATTGAATCATGAATAAAATCAATCCCTTAGGGTTAGCACTCCCACTATACTGGTCTTATTCATTCATTTCACATGACCCAAATCTTTGGTCATTTCATTCCAAATATCATTTTCATATTTCTTTTATTGCCGGTATAAGGCTTAGCTACACCCTAGTTCTTAATTTCAACTCATAATTACAACATCGAACTTTTCATACTCATAAAGTCTTTTTCATGATTAATCACAATTCACATTTCCTAATCATAGTATTCATGTATTCATATTCATAATGCTCTTTATAACTCATCATGTCAACTATTTCAATTCGATACACAATCTCATTCGTAAATAATTAATTCAACTTGTCCTAATCAATAGTTTATTCTTTCCACAAAAATTCTTTTGTTTTTGTTTTAACAATACTAATTTCACAATGTACATTTTCAATTAGTTTCACACTTCATACTTTCAAATTTTCCACTACTAAATCTCATTTTAAAACTCCTTAAAATAACCTATTTATTTTTCTCTACCCAAAAAACAATTTAATTAAAAACAAGCCTTTTCTTGCAAATAGCCTCAAATTCTCAATTTTACTTTACCAAAAGTCATAAAAATTCTCTCATGAAGTCCAAATAATTTCAGTAATTTTTTCCATATTTTTTCTAAATTTTAATTTATTTTTAAAACCCAAAATAATCTTAATTTCTCCAAAAATCAACTTTTTAAACTAAAGCCCACAACCGAATTCAAACCCACAACCAGCGGCCCAAAGGACAGCGCCCAAGACCACTGCACCAAGCCACAGAGGCGATATGATATGGGTTATTATCCATGTGTATCAACTCTCAGCATTCGGGATTTTTAACAAAAAAAAAAAAGACTCCTTCTCAGTATCGAACCCGAGACCAGAGACCAAGGCCCCCCCGCTACTGTAGCGATTGAAACCATTCCGACCAAATGGTCTAAGTGGCCAGATTGTTTTAAAAAAAAATTGGTTGGATTTGAACTAGTTCTCTATTCATCTCTACATTTCATAATTCTCAAAAATGATTTTGTTTCTTTTTCTTCTCTTTTGAAAACAAAATTTTCCAGATTATAACATACATAAATTTACAGTAACCCAATATTTTTATAAACATTATTCGCTTTATAAAACATGTATTTTGGTCATACTTTGTGTTCTATGTCCATAATTTCGACATTGAGAACAATAACACATTTCTTCATAATTTAGAGTTAGATTTCCACAAACTACTATGTTCTTTTGTTCTTTTTCTTATTAACATCCTACTACATTTTTAGAACACAAAAATCTCATCTTTCAACAATAATGAAATTCTATTTTAGACAATTAACTACACATGATGCATTTAATCAACTATTTGTAAGCACAAATTTACCATAACATTCATGTAGCACAACAATATGGTGATTTCTAGCACATTAATTCACAATTTATTCATTAGCAATCAATCCATGAAACATTCTCTAAATTATCACTCCACTTTTAATTAAACAAGCATGGTTTCAATTTTCAACTAATTGATTCATAATAATTTTATTAAATCATCCCTAGCATGGTATCTAGTTCTAAAAGTATGAGAAACACCCACCTCTTTGGAGAAAACGAAATGAAAAACTCCTAAAGTCTCCTAGAATGCAAGAAAGTAGCATTCTCCTCTTAGTTTGTGTTGCAAAATGCTCCCCTTCCTTGTTCCTTGGTGCAACCCGAGCCTCTTCTTGTGCTTGATGATGGGCCAGCCTCCTTTTGGTTGAGACACACACACAAATGCACACTCGGTCTTTTACTCACTAATCTCCTCAATCTTTTACTCTCCTATATAGTTTCTTTCTTTCAATTATTTTTTTCTTAGTGTTGTATACATGAGGGTATGGGGTATTTATACTAGTTTTAGGATAGATTGGAGGGCTAGAATTTTACTAGATTTTTGTAGATGAATGGCTAGGATAAGATGGGAAGTTGTAGCAACCGCCCATAAGCAAAATAACCACCCATGCACACAAACCCACTCTCCCACTCTTCTCTATCCATACCCGGCCTCCCTAGGGTGTGCAAAGCACACACACGTGCATGCACGTGCCCTTTCTAGTACCCCCCTATTTAAAGTTTGTACAAATTTAATTAATCAATTGTTCACCAATTGTGTCTACATAACAAGTTGTGACAATTTAAAAGATTAATTAGTTTGTGGGCCTCCAAATAGTGGGCTTTAGGTTCGTGGGCTATTTAATAAAAATATTTAATTATTAGAGTTTGCTTAAAATAAGAAAACAAGTTTAGGCTTTATAAAATAGGCTTTTTAGAAAGATAAAGAGAAAGAAAGAAATAATTGTCCATGTTATAAAAGAAAATTTTATAAAAATATGCATACGAAATTTGTATGTGCACAACACGTGAAAATCAACATTTCTCATTAAAATAAAAATTTAGGGTATTACAGTTTCATCAGCCATAAGCTTCTTGTTGACCTCAAAGCAGTGGTCATCTAACATCTCCAAAATTCCTATCTTGCTGCCAAACAAATTTGTGGGAAAAAAATTAATACATAATTTTCTTTTTTTAAAAGGTCATAAATTTCAAAATTAATTAAATTAATGCAGGCTTACTCAAGCTTATTCAGAATATTTTTCATCATCATAGTTGTCTTCAAAAAATGAACTGAATTAGTCGTAGGCTCAGAACCCACTTCTATATATTCATTTTGCAAATCAAGCATCAAGATTAGTCTAGGGCTGCATTATTATGCCATGCCAACTAGTTCTAACTTATTAGCGTGTTAAGTAGTGCATATCATCATTGCCTGGTCTAACACACAAAAACGGCCATGGGGCCTCTTCTGATATGGATTCCATTCTTGAAAGATGTGTAGATTCTTGTGACTCATTGATGTTACCTACGCCACATTGATTCGATGTTACACTACATGAATAAATAGCTATGTCAAGCCAAGAAATTCAAATACATTAGACCAATTGATATAAAAAAAGTGAGGGAATGACATATATGTGTTGAGAATTTCACATATATATTCTCTCATTTTAAAATGTGTTGAGATTACATTACTTAAGTTAGTTTATCTATAAAATACAAAACTCCCAACTCTTGAGATAAAGTAGTAGAGATATATTTCGTAGTTAGTATACCAAAAGAAGAAGAAAAAAAATCAAAAATGTTTGAATTTATGGATTCTTCCTCTTTTATTAATTAAGACCCTTATGAACTAGTAATAGTAATATTTTCAGCAATCACACTCTTCTACACTTTGGGGAAGGAAACCGACATCACAATTGCGATTATTAAGAGAAATTTGTTTAGACAAAAGAAATAATTATAATGGGACATTTGGAAGTCTATACTAAAAAAGTCAAAGAAATTTTGTAGTTTGGAGTACTTCAATCTCCTAAAAAAAAACCATGGTAGGATGGAGTGAGAATTAGATTAGATACCCTTCAAGTTTATATTATAATACTCTAAGTAACTTAAAGTATTAGTACAAATGAAGTATCCCCTACATGCAGATGTGCATTCTTGTGTTATTTCTTCGTTCTCACTTCCTTGTGTATCAATCTTTTCTGATAATCGTCCGCAACTATAAAAATTTATGAAACGTTCCGATAATCCTAATACAATGTTGGTGAAATGAACTAAATAATCCATGTCTTATATATAACCTTAAGTATAATTCTAACCTTAATTTACAGTACACATAAATCCAACCAATTTACAGTACCTTAAATGATACTAGATATGCTCTCTATAAGTTCTAACCTTAAGTATAATTCTAACCTTAAGTATAATTCTAACCTGAAATGAACTAGATATGCTCTCTATAAGTTAGGGACTAGCACTGAAAATCCAACCAATTTACAGTACACATAAATCCAGCACATTCGATTTGAATGATAGTTAATTCTTTTACAAAAAAGGCAAACCAACAATAACTAAAGTTAGGGTTTCATACCTTAAATTAGAGGGCATCGGGGGGGAGGGGGGCGGGGGGGCGGGGCGTCAGAGTAATTTGGCTGCGACGAGATTTGGTGAAGGTCCGAGGTTGAAGTCGGGAAGGAGCTTTGGATGCGTCGTACGAGTCGGTGGCGTCGAGTGAGAAGTGACGCGGCAGTGAGGAGCTTCGGGGGCAGGGTTCGAGGGCAGAGATATTTGCGGCGATCTGGGTTTCAATTTGGGGGATTTGGCTAGGGTTTGGGGACAAACTCAAGCGTTGGATTTGGGGGCGTCGAACGAAATCTAATGTCAAGGCCTTCCTTCAATCTCGTGGTGGATGAGGAGCATCGGTGGCAGGGTTCGAGGGCTGAGAGATTTGGAGGAGGTTAGGGTTTCAATTTGGGCTGCTTTTTTTCAGATCAAACAATGAAGGAGAGAAGGGGAAGGAATGAAGATTTGAGATGGTGAAGTTCTCAAATTACCCTCACTCACATACACTAAAGCTGTTGATTTGGGCAGAGTTAATCTCAAGCATTGGATCGCGATCCAACAGCCCAGATCGCTAGCTCACGATAAGTAGCTCAGCTCATCATCTCCTAATAGACTAACTATATATATATAGGGAAAAAGGGGTATGAGCAACTTGCTCATTTAGTAAATAAGCAATTGATGATGTGGCATACATGTGATTGGAAAATCATTAAAAGGGTTAGTTGTCCAATGTATCACATGCATGCCACATAATCAATTGCTCATTTACTAAATGAGCAAGTTGCTCATATCCCTTTTACCCATATATATATATATATATGGCCCTTCCATTGCGCACTACCCTTCGTGTGCACTCAGTGTGAACTTTTTACAAAGAGTGCACGTGGATGATTTGAACCGTTCACATTGATTTACACGTTTAAATTAGTCTAAATAAGTAAAATCAAGTCATTTGGAATTCAGTTGCCCATCCATCAAGTCAGTATAAAAACAAACGATATTCAGCAATACAATTTTGTAACACTTCAATGGATGGACAAATGAATTCAAAATGACTTGATTTTACATATTTACACTAATTTAGACTTGTAGATCATTGTGAACAATTCAGATCTTCAATGTGCACTCTGTGTAAAAAGTTCACACAAAGTGCACACGGAGGGTAGTGCACAACGGAAGGGCCCTCTATATATATATAATGCTCAGTTTCAAACGGGTATGTTTGCACAGACCCGTTGCAAACTGGCTTGCTGGCTGTTTGATCGCTTTGATCAAGATTCAACGGCCAGGATCAATCACGCCTATCAGGCCCCCTATATAACTTAACTTCGGAGGGGTATTTTGGGGATTTCACCCTAAATAACCCTTCAGCTTATTCAATCCCTCACACTATCTGTCGCTCGCCGCTGATGAACTTGTTTTTTTGTTGTCAAATTTGAACCTAGGTCGTTGTAACCCCCATTCCCGCTAATAAGTATTTTTCGTGTATTATAATTTGATTTTTTTTTTTTTATAAACTTATTTTGTACTAAATTCATTTTGGATTTTTATTAAAGTGTTTTCTAATCGAAAATTTTATTTAGTTCGATTAATGGTATATTTTAACTCCATTTTCTATTCCTAATTAATTGACTATTTAAATTTTGAATCAAATTTATTTTTACTACTTGGATTATTTTGATAAATGAGTTAAACCCAATTCCTATTTTATATAACCTATAGTTGTTATTGCTATTACTATCATCATGATTATGATTTTTATCTTTATTATTATTATTATTGTTATTCTTGTTACTATTATTATTATTTCTATTGCTAACATTATTATTGTTGTTGTTACTATTATGAATATTATTATTATTAATATTAGTATTATTATTATTAGTATTATTATTTTTAGTATTATGGTTATTATTATTGTTATCGTTATTATTGTAATTATCATTAATACTATTATTACTGTTGTTATTATCAGTATCAGTATCATTTTTTGTTAATTGCATTATTGTAATTTTTATTGTTAATACTATAATTATGATTATTCTTTTTTATAAAACCCTAATTATTTCTCCCCTATTGAATTTATAACCACTAATTGGTTTTTACCCAAACCCATTCTCCTATTGGATTCCTACCCGTTAACCCTACATCCTAAAACCCTTATAAATAGTCTTATATCTTAACCCTAATTGCTAATCCATCTTAATTACCCTCAGCCATCATTAACTGTAACTCCCGTTCCCATAAATATATAATTTTTGAATAATTTTCTGTATTTCGAATTATTTATGAATTTAGTTGTGTTAAATTCATTTTAAATTTTCTATTAAAATATTTTCTAATCGGGAATTATGGTTATTTCAAATAATGGTATATTTTACTTTACTTTCTTTTTTATAATTGATCGACTATTTATATTTTAGCCAAATCAAAATTATTCGGATTTACTTTAATAAATTGTTAAACTCAAATTCTTATATTTTTATATAACCTTGTTGCCATCATTTTATTATTTTGCTATTACTACTATTATTATTATTGGTAGTACTATTATTGCTACTACCATTATTATTAATTTTTGTGTTTTCATTATTGGTGTTATTATTATTATTTTTATTAAAGCCCAATTTTAATCTATAATATATTATCTAATTATTTAAATTAAAGCCCATTGATTTGATCTACATTGTATTATTTGCTATTTAATAAGAAGCCCAAAATTTAGCCCATCTCCTAGTATTTTAAACCCAAACTCATTAACCCAATTCTCCTCCTATTTGTGTGTTGACCAGATCAATTCTACTCCAACAATCAGTCCCAAGAATCTCTCCAAAATCACATAACCCTCCCAATTAATATCCCTAATAATCAGCATTCCCGTAACCCCCTCTTCTCAATAACTTCCCTTTTTGTTAATATATTACTATATACATTAATTTTAATTTAATCCCTCCCCCGTTCTAGTCTCTCTTCCCCTTCCTTATACAAAACAGAGCCCTGTTCTCTCTCCCGCTCCTCTCCCCTGTTTCGAAAAAAAAAACGAACCCATTCCCCTCTCCTCCTTCCTCCCTCGTCACCTTCAACCCCCGATCCCGGTACTCCACTCCACCCTCTCCCGACCTCCTTCCACCCTCTCCCTCCGGCGCGACTGCAGCGCCTCGCCCTGAGCGCGCTGCCCTGCACCTCCCATGTACTCGCGTCGCTTCCCGTAGCCACCTACGGCAACTCCCTTTACCACCGTGCCGTGCGCCCTGCACCCCCACCCCCCCCGCCATTCGCCACTGTCCCTCGTCGCGGTGTCGCTTCCCAACGCCAGCGACCAGCCGCCTTGCCTCGCTGCCAGTCGAGCCATCCGCCAGAGCCTCCCTGCGTCGTTGCCCGCCCTCCGATTGTTGTGTCGCCGCCTAGCCATGGTCTTTGCCGAAGTGCAGCCTCGTCGCCAGCCGCCCACTCTTCCGCTGCCTCTTTCTCGCTCTGTCGATGTTGAAGAAGGTGAAGTGGAACAGGGTTGGGTTTGTTGTTGTTTGGTGATTTGGATCAGGGATTAGATTATTGGGTTGCTGTGTGTGATTGTTGCTGTTTGGGGTTGGTTGTATTGGTGTTTGGTACTCTGGCTCTTGGGATCCGCTATTGGTGTTTAGTGTTTGTTGGAAGAGGGATCTGATTGTATTAGTGTTTGTGGGAGAGTTTGCTGTTTAGGTGTGTGGTTTTGGTGTTTGGTGTTTGTGTGAAGGGATCCAATCCGGTGTGGGGTATTTAGTGTGAAGGAGTTGTTATTGGTTGTTGTTTGGTGTATTGGGTGTTGTAAATGAGTTGGTGTTGTGGAGTGGATTGGGATTTGTGTGTTTTGCTGTTTTGGAGAAAGGATTGGATTACTTTGTTGAAGCTGGAAT
The DNA here is from genome assembly GCA_017893485.1 of Hemerocallis citrina. Lineage (NCBI taxonomy): Eukaryota > Viridiplantae > Streptophyta > Magnoliopsida > Asparagales > Asphodelaceae > Hemerocallis > Hemerocallis citrina. The sequence continues at coordinate 128,367,025 of CM030362.1, forward strand.
ATTTGATTGCTGTTTTGGAGTTACTGCCACGTATTTTGCTCGTGTATCGCTGCCCGAGATTCTGATCCTGTTATTCTCTCGTTCACATCGGAATTGTCAAATCAGGCATGTATCTCTTGTACAAATTCGTTTGTTCTAGTACAAGCTTTCTTTGCATAAATACCGCAAGTATATTTCTTGATTCTATTCGCATGATTAAGTCGAATTGATACCTGTTTCTATACCTAATCCGTCGATCCCGTATTCACATGTGATCGTGAATACTTTGTTGCCACATGCATTACATGGACACGATTGATACACACATATGTACTCTTAGGATTATACATGATTATGTACATGATTTTTCTTGCCCGAGATAGTAGTTAAATATGATGTATGTTATTGTTGATTGAAATTAATAAAAGTAACAAGCCGAGGTTTAAGGGAAAGACCATAGTAGTTGACAATATAGGTAAGTGTACTCGGAAGGGGGACCGTGTTTCCCATGATTACAAGTTATATGGAACTAAGTGCCACGTAGAACTAAGTGTCACGTCAGGGGTTGACGGTGGCCACCTCTAGAACCTACAGGGGGCTGCTCTAGAATCCATTACATGATTACAAGTTTACATGTTTCACGCTACAAGTTTACACTCTACATGTTCCACATTACAAGTTTGCACGTATCTCGAATAAGATACAATTGACATGTTTTACCTGAGTATACCATCCTATAAACTCCACCACTAGGCCTAAACGTAACTGATTGTATGTAGCAACCATGTAGTAAAAGGATTGATACATGAAGTGCTACCTAGATAGAATCAAACATTAGACTTAAGATTAACACGTGCACTTGCATGATCCAATTACATGTTACATGTTCATGTTGACTTGATATTTGTTTACTTGATTACTTGTTTACATGCCATTTGTTCCATAATGCCTTATTCATAATCATGTTTACATATTGCATTTTCCCTATTTCATGACTCTCGATTCCTTGCTTTTTTCATGTTTTTCTTTTGTTTAGTTTTGTGCATGTTCCTTAGCTTGGACCACTTGCGGCCCGTGGCTTGTATTAACGGGCGTCTTCTTGTCTTCTTTTCTTTTTTTTTAATAATGTACTTGCAGGCCCGAATGGAGAATTACTTGAAGGTGTTGCTGATCAAGTGCTTTAGCCTTGTTGTTTATCATGTTATCTTTAGTTTATGTTTTATTTCATGCAACTCTTTATTGTAATTCGGGCTTGTTTAACCAGTAACTATTTGTATTTCCCAGTTGTTGGTTATATTATGGACTATGTCATGAACTTTCATTATCATATTGTGCTTTTTACATGCCTGTGTGGTTTATTTTGTTATCTTGTTGTTGAGTTACTTGTACAGCTCATGAATGGTGTGTTCGCATCATTTGCTGGGCCTTAGTTATGGACTCGTATTCCCTCATTTTGGGAAGCGAGGCGTGACATTAACCCCCTAATCCTCTTGCTTTCTCCCTCTTCTCTGTTTCCATCTTCACCGAACCCACAGCCAACCAAGCCCCATCACACCTCCCGTTCACTCCAACCACCACCTCGACCCATTCACCTCTCCTCATCGCCCCTAGTCGCCTCTCATCCCCGCCGCAATCCCATCTCGTCACCTCCATCGTCCAGAGCTCGAACCCACCGTCTGCACCCATCCACGTCGCCGCCATCGTCGTCCCTCGTCTTCTTCCTCTCCGTTCACCCCACAACCACTGCAGACCCCTCACCCCTCGTCGTCTTCATCCAGAGCTCGAATCCCTGTCCCGCCGTCTCCTCCTCTGTTTCATCGCGAAACAGAGCATTGAACTCCTCGCTCTCACCACTGCATCACTCCTCAACTACAGTGTCACTGCTAGTCACCCCTGAGCACCCTCACTGCCCTTACCGTGGGTGTCGTAGTCCCCACCGCAGTTGCCGCCCCCCAGCCGTTGTGTTCTCTCTCTCTATCTCTGTTGCGTGGAAGACGAAGCTGGATTGGGTTACTTTGGCAAAGGTTTTGTGTGATAGGGGATCCCATTTTGGTGTACATTGTTTTGTGTGGGATTCGGGTCCAGTGTTTGCTGGTTGTGAAGGAGGGGAGATAGGATCTTGGTGTTTGGTGTTCTGATCCGGCTTGGTGTTTTGTCGTTTTACTGTGTGCGTGTTGCCCGTTGCTCGCACGTGCTTCGTGTTCGTGGATCGTCGCTCGGGATTCTTAGCCCGTTATTCTAAAATATTCGAATCGACTAATTAAAAGGCAAGTCTCTTCTCGAACTAGTATTTTATTTTGTTCAAGATCCTTTGATCTCTGTAAGTAGATCCAGTCTTTTTTCATTATCATACTATGATTTGAAATTCTGTTAAGTCTATTGATGGTTTACACGAGCTGACCCGAGATATTCTTAACATCGTGCCGATATCTTTGGTCTAAAACCTAGTCCCTATTGTTTCTTGCATATGCACATTTACATGAAAAATAACTAGATGCATGCTATAGACTGGTTTGATGAATTGGACATATTAGATTGAATGTGACTTAATGAATTGATTACCATGTGTGTGAAATTGCATCTTAAACCTAGAAATATACATGTTAAACACCTTCATCACTTTGATTATCAATTTGCATGAAAAATACGGTTGTATGATTAAATTGTTGCCCATTCATGTCAAAATAAATTCTGGACTGTTGTTTGTTTCTTTTTAATCAGATATTCGACCATGTTGCTATCATAATTTGAAATAACTTTCTGAATATGAAATTTAGCCCCAGATATCTAGTTTACTACCCTTTTGACAGATCTGATTTCTGATGTGTAATATGTTAGATATCAGTATTTTAGTACAGCTAGGTTAGAATTTCCAGATTCACAAATGCATGCGTATCTTGTTGTTTCGCGTATCCTACTGTTTCATAATTTATTTGACCATGATAACAGTAAAATAAAAATTTGAAATAAATTTGGGCTAAAACTAGACATGTGTAGGAATCACCCAAAATTGTTATAGATTTAAAACATTAATTTTCTGACCTGAAACATATATGAGAACACAATTTACAACTTGCTGTCTGAACATAAAATCTGAAAAGAAAATGAGTTTCACCGTAGTTTCTGTAGCCTTTATATGTCATATATATACTCGCTGGAACCGACAGAGAGTCTAGTTTCTAGAATTTCTGACGGATCCAGATTTGCTTTTCTGTAGTAGCGGTAACCTGTGTTTTAGTACAGCAATGTCATGCTGTCCTGATTGGGTAATTTGTGCTTAATTAATATGTTTGCTTCTTGATTTTTTTTGTAACGAGTAGAATTAAACACACCTAGCATGATACAACATTGAAACCTTCTTACATGCTCACATAGGATGAAATAAAATGATAACAAGTCGGGGTATTATGGGTAGACTTAGTAGTGAACAATCGGAAATTGTACTCGATTGTGCCCCACTGCCTGACCTGTACTGATGGCCATAAAACACTACCTGGCCTGTACTGTCCCTGAACATTAATCACTGCTTCATAATCACTGTCACTGAACATTAAACACTGATTACTGAATCGAGTACACGAACCAAGAATTCACCATCAGTCAAAAACGTTCACTGTTTGCTTGTGCCGAACCTGTGAAATGGGACGCAGTAGTACGTGAACTAGATAGATTAATAAAATAATAACATGCATTTTACATCTCATGGTTGATCCTGTATAGAACTTGACTTGACATCACCCATTACATGTGTGACTAATTGTAGATCTTTGATATTATTGTCAGCCTTTGCTTTGTTCTTTGACTTTGATCCTGTCCCTTTTTCTTTGATATACATGCTTCCTTTATCTTCTGTTTTCTCTACTTGTTGTACATGAATTGTTCTAACGATATTATTTTCTCTCTTTTTAGATCAAGAGTTTACAGGTACTGAAGGAGCAATACTAGAAGAAATTTGTAAGCAAACTCTCTAAAGATTGGAGCTGGACAATTAGACTACTATAGCTATCTCTTGTTATTTGTTTATTTCATTGCTTTCATCATACTTTTTATTCCGAGATTTTATGACCCGAAGTTTACTTTTATTCCAGATGTTGGATTATTATTTGGTGAATTTATTTCATGATTATTTCCAAGTTTATTCACTGTTTGTGGTTATTCTTTTCTTGCGTGGTTGTATCTCATATATATTGTTGACTTAGATTGGTACAGCTTATGGATGATGTATAATCATTCGCTGGGCCTTCATTACGTGCTCATATTCCCGTATTTTGGGAAGCAGGGCGTGACAGTCGTTGTTGGAAACAACAGCCCTACGTACTTCGATTTCTTTTTTTAACTTTGGTTGTTGCTTCACACAACAGCCAAAGTATAATCTAGACCGTTGTGTGGAACAACGGCTTAGGTTATACAAGTGTTTTAAAATACTTGTACAAATTTTGCTCTCCTCCTACATTCTATCTCTCATTCTCACTCTATTACCCCTCTCTCTCGCTTGTCCCGAACCCAAACTCGAAACCCTAGCTCCTCCTTCACCTAATCCACCCATCCTCCTTCACTTCACCCTCTCACTCACTCTCTCCCTCTTCACAAACTCTCTTTATCGTACGTATGATCTGCCAAACCCAACATTGTATATACGTGTATAAATGTAAATGGTTCAAGTATTTTGATATTGTCAAAATTATTGTTGTGATGAAACTATCTTGGGTTATCAACTTTAGATGTTGTTGGAAGCAGTGGCCTAGGGTTATAAAATATTCAAGTTATTTTATGGCTTGAACTTTTCGTTTTATACCGATTGAAGTCGTTGTCAAACCTTAGTCGTTGTTCCAAAGAACGATCTCATTCAACCTTGGCCGCTGTTGGAGCCAGTGGCTTTAGGTTAGCTAATTTTAGGGGAGAATTTTTTTAAATTTTTTTTTTATTATTCTGTATATGTGAAGAGCGTGAATGAATTATTTTGTTACAATTCTTGGACTCCAAATAAGGGTTGTAACGGTCATTTTTTAAGTTTTCATATTATAGGGACTTTTCTTTCTTTTTCCTTAAAAAAATACTTCTCATTTAAGGAATGTCCTTAAGTTGGTGAATTTCTTAATGTAGAGTATTTTTTATAACATTTTACATAATTTTGAAAACTGATATTTTTTGGCAATGAAAATAAATTATAAATAACATAAGGTTAGGAGTATGGATAGGGGTATCTTAAGGGGTAAGGTGAAGGGTAGGGTTGGAAGGTTAGGGTAGGGTTAGGGTTAGAGGGTTAGGGAGGGTTAGGGTTAGGGTTATGGTAGATTGTACACAAACAATTCTATCTATTGACTAATAACTTTCTTTTGTAGTGAACGATAATGGTTGCAAACAGAATACAGAAGAGATGAATTCCAACTCCCACAATCATAGATAAGTAGGAACTAGTGTGTTCTTTTCCCTTAAAATAGGCAAGTACTACTCATTTGCACATAGAAATTCCAACTATTATAAAGTGTCCCATAAGTTCAATTTTATATGGCTAATTGAGATTTGTGTATATTTGAAATGTTGGAGTAATTTTAGTTTAAATTTCTTTTAAAATCATTCAACTCTTTTAAAAAATGTTCCTTACGTTCTACATCCCAATAAATATGTTCATCCCATTCATTAGAGATGTCATCACATTTTCAAAATTAATTAAAATCTTAAATATCATGGTTCACCTTACCACTACACTTTAGGAAGAAAAAAAACCCTTACACTAAAGTTTTAAAAAAATTATATTAAAAAAAATTAAAGTTAAGGGAGGGTTATGGTATGAATAATTATTTTATTTTTGTTGGGGGAATTCTATGTGAGTATAGATAGGGATAATGTAGATGTATTGTAAAATAATATAGAAGATTAAAACGGCTTACGTTTAGTATTAAACATGTATAATCACCTTTCTACACTTAAAGGAGCTTTCTCTTACGATGTACATGATCTCAGTAGATGTGTTCATGCACTTTCCTATTGTTGTCATCATATAATTATTCTTAAAAAATGTTGTAAAATATATGTTTACCGTCTAGTAGGACATTGCTCTTATTAACATTATAAACCAATAAAAAACAAATTTTGCCCCCAAAAATGTGGTACATACCAATTGAAGTCTGTAACACTCTGCAAAATTGAGTTATGACAATTTTGCCCACGAGTGTTAAGCACATGTATTCTGTACTGTTACTAGTAATATTCATAACGTACTTTTATATAAATGTCATAGGCATTTTATATTCTGATTATTTATATGTTTTCTGTTTCTCAAAATTCATTTATCCTATTTTGAGCCAACTCAAATATTTATTTTTACCTTGTATTTTTACGTATATTGCATGTGCTTTCAATACACGCGTCAATTACGTAAACTTCACCGTTACGCAAAATATCTGTAACGTTATCAAAATAAATATTTTTCGTATGTTATATTTCGAGTATTTTTAAATATTTTCTCGTTAATCAAATCTATTTCATATTTTGAATATTTTTATGTGCATTTTTATTTCTAAATTTTTCTAAAGTTCTTGTACATTTTTTATTCTCATTTTATTTGTTACAAATGTATTATTTAATTTTTATTAAAAACTCATAGCCCTAAAAAAAATTTAAGGCCCACAAAAATTATTTAAACGAAACCTACACACAACTTGTCATGTAGAATACTCATTTTTATTCAATAAAAATAAATTATAAATTGTGTGAGTGTGTGCACGCAGAGTACATATGCACAAGTGTACACATGTGGGAAATCCAAAGGGTTGGCCGGCCATGAATTGGAAGGGGTGGGGGCTTGTGGTATTGATTTTGTGAGTGGGTAGTTAATTTCATTATTGGGTTAATTAAATTAATGTATACGTAATCCCTTATAAAACTACGTAATCCCACTTCCTAGGCCTTCACTCTCTTCTCATTTTCTCTTCTTCTCTTCTTTGTCAATTCCAAAAACCACCAGCACTTCATACATATATATATATATATATATAGTGATGTGTTGCTGCCGAAATGCTTGCTGGCTTTAGGGGTTTCGTTGGGCGTTTGCTTTGCTTTTGTGGATTTTTGGTGCTCTTTTGAAGGGAGATTACTACTAGCACACTATCTAATAGGTGGGTGTTCTTTCTTGCTTTCTAAAGTAAAATAGATTGTATGTGTAGGAAATTTATTGATACTTGAAATGGATGTTTAGTATGAGTTGTAGTTGATCTTTGTGATGCATGTGATGTTGCTATGTTAGAGCAATTGGAAGAATTGAAATATGGAAATTGTTGCATGCTAAAAGAAAAATTCATCATGATATAATGAAGTTGTCAAATTAAAAGTTTATTCCATTAGTATGTTGAAATGGTTATATACAAATATCATGCCATGATTAGATCATTTGATTTATGCATAGGTGTCATGCCCCACTTTCCAAAAGAGAATACGAAATACGGATACGTGACAAAAGCCCAGCGAATGATTTTCATCATCTATAAGTTGTTCAAGAATCTTTACAACATATCATAATATAATCAGAGTCGGAAGCTAGAAGAGTCAACCACATGCACATATGAACCAAATACCAACAAGAATACTTGAAATAAAATATATTAATCTCAAATAGTCATGATCTGAATAACACAAATATCCTGGGTCACATTGCCCACATACAAATAAATCCAAGTACAAGATACATTATTCAAATAGCAACTAGAAAATAAATAAATGTAGCACGAGCTCCAGCAACTAATATTTCATCTCGCCTATTCCATTTGGCAGCTGATCTCCAAAATCTGCAATTCAACGAATGCAGGGAAGAGGGAAAGAGAAAAATATGTACCTGTCATTTGCAAGTTACGGACCACTTATAATGTAGGATACAAGTCCATGGGAAAAACTATCTAGCAACATGGTATAAGCATGATGTCAAAATAAACAACTAGCATGGCAAGGTGAACAGGTGTAAATGGCATGAATCAAGTGTCAAGTAATCAAGTATCATGTAAACATGTCTCATGTATCATGTAGTCAAGTATCATGTATCGAGTCTTATAGTGATTACTATCTAGGTAGCACTTCATGCATCCATCCTTTTACTACATGGTTGCTACAGTCAATGCAATTTTGTTTTAGATTTCGTAGGGGACTATACAGGGCAGTGTAATCAGGGATAAGTAATCCAAATCATATACCAAATTCTAAATTATCCAAATCATATACCAAATTCCAAATAATCCAAATCATATACCAAATTCTAAATTATCCAAATCATATACCAAATTTCAAACATGGAAAATACGGGCCCCCTTCCGAGTACACGTTTCTGAATTATCCACTACTAGATCTTTCCCATTAACCCCGGCTTGGTTATTTATTATTATAATCAGGCATGCATGTATGTGTCGCAAAACAAAGCAAGGATAATAGGGTATAAATATGTATCAGGTTTAGTGTAGCGCCCCGAATTTCTAATATGAGAACTTAGAAAATACGTGGCACTTTCCCAGCGATCCACTTCAATGTAACAATATACATAGACCAAAACTCAAATCATTTTATTCCAAATTTTATTACAATAATCTTTTTCAATTGCAGCGGAAATACAACACCTTGAATTAAAACATTCTTTTACAACACTTCTCTTTACAAAATTTACACAAGGCTCTATTACATCACTTATAATCTCTAAAGCTAACTCAAGCATCCAAGCCTCCAAACTCTAAGCAACAACCTGCATCATATGAGGCTAGAGTTGGACCCTAACCCCCAAACTAACGGGGTCAGCCATAAATGGTGTGAGTGATATAAACAACAAACATAAATGAACAATAGCATAAATTCACAAGCAACATGTACTGAACAAAAATATATAAACTGAACATGTAATATGAAACAAGAAACGATAGGCCAGTACATGCGTGAACCAAGTCGAGAAACAATACCAACGATCAAGTATCCATCAATCAATCATTCTCAAAAAATAGTACAGTTTAACTGCACTGTACAGTCGACTGTTTAACGAACCAGTCGACTGTTCTGAACTAACAGTAATTATCACATTTCAGAATGTGTCCAACTATCAATAAATCTCAATACCACGATGTATGTCCAATCAATCGATCACCAATAATGCCATAGATCGGATACCCATATATTCATCTACAAAAACTAAAGATAATATAGATCGAATACATACCCGGTATGCAATCACTAATAGTGACTCTTACACCGACGAACATATTCATCTACAAACAAACTAAAGATAGTATAGATCGAATACATACTCGGTATGCAATCACTAATAGTGACTCTTACACCGACGAATATATTCATCTACAAACAAACTAAAGATAGTATAGATCGAATACATACCCGATATGCAATCACTAATAGTGACTCTTACACCGACGAATATATTCATCTACAAACAAACTAAAGATAGTATAGATCGAATACATACCCGGTATGCAATCACTAATAGTGACTCTTACACCGACGAATATATTCATCTACAAACAAACTAAAGACTGAAGGAACACTCAAGATTATGAAAACTCATCAGAACCAGTCGACTGATGTTATAGTAAGTCGACTGCCCCGAGAAACAATATCCAAGATTATAACAAGTGCAGTAAGTCGACTTCATCAACCATCAGTCGACTTACCCTAAACAATTACCGATAATTTCTCAAGAACAATTCAAGTGCTAACAGTCGACTCATAGGGGTCATGGTCGACTGTCCCGAAACGACTGAACAAACTTTACTCAGCATACCAGTCGACTGATTATAGTGCCAGTCGACTATCCCGAACGATTACACGAGACTCAAAATATAATAATAGGGTCGTACTAGTCGACTGATACATAGTCCCAGTCGACTGTCGGCCTACAGATCTCACAAATTAGGTCTGTAATCAATACTCAATAATGGAGTTTATCTCAATACCAAATCTCTTCCTCAACTCAAATCTGATCCAATTCGTAATAACAAGGTCCAGAGATTCCTCCATCCAATTTCTTATCTTCAATAATCATAAATCAAACTTCAACATGTTTCAAGCAATCAAGAATTGTCAATCGAGATCTACTAATCTTTCATGGATTTCACATGTATATCACAAATACAACCATGGCGTCGATTTCATACAAGATACGAAAACATCAAACAAAACAACATGCAATCATACACATAAACAAAACAAGTCTATATCACTCACCTTTTAGAATCAAGAAGAATCCACAAAAGCCTTCCTTTGCTAGATCCAAAAGCTTCTTCCTCAATCACCAAAAGAATGAGAATATAATAAGATCTGAGTTGTGCAGCGAACGACGGCTGCAAACTCTCTTATATAGGCCGGGATCAAGTATTAGGGTTTCCAAATACATTTGCAAAACAATCCCTTCAAAATACAATTTTATATACATATCTATCTACTCTTGGAAACTCATCCCAAAATTCATTAAAATTAGGATTTAATAGAAAATATACTTCTAAATCTTAACCAATACTGTTTAAAATGTCCAGAATGCCAATTTTGCATTTTAGCCCTTAAAAAAGTCAATTTTGCAAATAAGTCCTTCTTTTCTCAAAAATTGCAAATAGGCACAATTAATTTCAGAAAAATCTGGAAAAATACTAAATAATTCTCAAATAATAAATAATGGTTTTTCATAAGGAAAACTTAATTTTTTCAAATATCTCAAAGTCGTTTGCACGTGTTTTGCACGTGTACATAAGATAAATCTTTTAGAAGATACCAATTAAATCTCCAAAAATTATTTAAATTTATTTTCAAATAATTAAAATAATATTTGAAAATACGGGGTTCTACATTTAGGGTGCAAGATAAACAAGTACAGGTACAAGATAACACATAACTGGGTAGAACAACTAGTTTGCTAATTCAGGACAGCAAGACAAAGTTGTACTAAAACAGTGATTCCCACTACTACAAATATCCAAATCTGGATCTGTCAAAGGATCTGGAAAATAGACCCCCACACGAATCCAACGAATATAAATAAGTCATATAGTAATTCACAACATCATAACTCAAAACAGGGTTGAATCCAGAAAACATGTTCAGTCAGAAATCAGTAAAATGAATTCTCAGTCAGGAAAACCGCATCAAAACCTCTTAAATAAATTCAGGACAACTCTGGGGTATTCCCCTATATGTCTAAAATCAAAATATAAAGTTTCATAATATTCCAGTAAAATTAGTTTAGTCATCAAAAATAAGAACACATCAAGAAACGTTACTTTGGCCAATCTAGAATTCCCAACACTGCTGTACGAAAACTGAAATATCTCGCAAGCCGTGAAACAAAATCCAAATCCCCCAAAGGGAGATGAAAATAGACAAAATATATTAACTTTCATATTTCACGAACATTTTTCATACAATAAAAAGAATTATGGTGAAAATACGATTCTTTACAGAACAGCAAACAAAATACAACAAGTATAATTTTCATAAACGAGAATGAAGCGATATGTAAAACTCATCAATAAAATCCACCAAAATTCTGGGTAATCCCTAGATAAGTATCGAAAAACTGACCAAAGTTTCAGATCAAAATAATAGGTGTAGCTCAAGTATCAAAATAGTTTAATCAACAAAATCATCGAGAAACAAAATCTGGAAACATAATACACCTATGTACGTAGGAAAACCGTCATAAGTCACTCATACGAAAACAAAATCAAGCAAGGTCAGAGGGGTTGGAAAATAGACAAAATCCTCTAAAACTCATGTTTTATACCGAAATTAAGTTACTGACTTCAAGATAGTCCAAAATAGCAAACAAAACAGATCTGCATCAAAATGCAGATTTTTCCCTTTAACGACTACTCAACATATATCATACAAAACTTGTTCGAAGCACAACTAAACATGAAATCAAGTCTACCAAGTGTTCAAACATCATGAATTAGGGTTATTAACATATCTAAATCAAGCATATCACATGGTTCTCAACAAATATCCAAATTCTCACCAAAAATCTCACATACATGATCAAATCAAGAACGGGCAAAACCTAAGTTAATTCATGTCAAGATTGTGTCATGAGGCAACTATGGTCAAGTTTTCATAATAGAGACAAAAATCATCAAAGATAACACAAACAAGAGTCGTCTCTAGACCCAACTATACTATAGGTGGTATTTTTGACTTGTATCAAACAAAGAAATTGGAGTACAAGTTACTTGCCTTAACCAAAGATGAAGAACGACGAAAATCAAGAGTAACGAGAATGGATTCCCGACAACGAGCAAAATCCACGAACTAATGAATCCAAGCAAACTTGAGCGAAAATCTCCACACGAACAAACTCCACCAAAAGAGAGATGATCCAAGAGGGATGATGACAATAGTGGCTTGCGGCCACAAAAGAACACCAAAAGAGAGAGACTAGAGTGGTATAAGGTGGTGTAGGAGGTCAGATGGATGAGTAGATGGAGTGCGGCCAAAGGGAGGGGGGTCTCGGCCTGAGGGGTGGGCGTCGGGTGTGTATAGCGCCACCAAGGGGGAAAGAGAGAGAGAGGGAGAGAGAGGGTAGGCCGGGTGCTAGGATGTAGGGTTTAGATGTTAGGGTTAGGGTTTGAGGTTAGGGATATATATGAGGGATTAGGGTTTAGGAGTTGGGTTAATAGGTAATTGGGTTGTGGGTAATTAGGAGTAGTAATAGGATTGTTTAATGGGTATTGATATGGATTAATGGCATATGATTTAAAATAGGATTGAGTTTAATTTAGCTTTGGTAAATCTATAAGGGATCAACAATATGATTGGGAATAGGATTAGGGTTTTAAAATAATATTTAAATAAAAGATCCAATCGAATAGATAAAGTAATAAATAAAGTAGGATTATATATCAAAATATATATTGATCTATAAGATAGAAATTATTTGAAATACTACAAATACAAATAACAATAGAAATATATTTTTAAATCAACAGTCAAGAGTAAAAGATAAAATAACACAAATAACAAAAATAGCAATAATCATAATGAGCATTAACAAAAATAATATTAATAATACAAAAATCAACACATAATAATAATAAACATAATAATCCAAAGCATAATAAAAATATTTGTATTATAAAAAAAAAATCATTGAGAACTAGTTATAAATAAACTATTGATTAAAAATAGGTTTTAACAGAAGATCTAATAATACATTTTAACAAAGAATTTAAAAGCAGAAAAATTAATGTACAAAAATTTTAAATATAGAAAAATACACATAAAATACGAGTTTGGGGAAACAGGGGTTACAATAGGTGTAAACAAAGTTGCAATTTGTGTGCAAGAAATTGTGAAAGTATTAAGAGAAATTATAAAAATCAATGGGGATGATATTTGCTATAATAAAGAATATACACCTTCATGATAATAGTGGTATTTCTTCTAAGGCTAAATTTAAAAAAAGGACACAAAGTTTTGGGCCAGTTTAAAAAAACTGCACTAAGCTTTTTTTGTTTAAAAAAAGGACACAAAGTTTAAAAAAACTCCACTGGATTAGTTAGGGTTAGGGTTAGCTCGGTGGGGTTTTTTTAAACATCTGATTAGTTAAGTGATGTTTTTTTAAACACAAATATAAGATGAATGTGGTTTTTTTAAACAAAAATGAAAGATGAAAGTAGTTTTTTTAAACCCAACCCTAACCCTAACTAACCCAGTAGAGTTTTTTGAAACTTTGTGTCCTTTTTTAAAACAAAAAAAGCTTAGTGTGATTTTTTTAAACTGGTCCAAAACTTTGTGTCCTTTTTTTTAAATTTAGCCTTCTTCTAATTGTCAAATATGAATACTATATTTCAAAATAATTATTGACTTATGATCAATTTTATACTAATATGATTAAAATCAGTAAAGAAATAATTCTGGTAGTTCGGAAATGTATTTTGAGTATTATTTTGGAGAAAAGATTAGAAATCGAAAATTGTTTGAAAGCTGAAAATTGAAATTAAAACAGAGCATGAAAATATAAAGAATTTAACACATACTATATCAGAAGTGATTCTTGTCTTGAGTGACTAGCAGTGCGTGCTTGCACCTGGCGCTGCCATGTGGTGCAGGGTTGGGGAGGTCTCGGGTTCAAGCTCTCCAATGCACAGAAGTGCATTTTTTAATTATTTTTTTTTTAGTTTTAAAAACTCAGAAAATTTGTATAAATATTTTTAAAATATTAAGAGATTAATTGAGAGTATTTTCTGACTATTTTAAGTTATACTTTGGGATAAATAAAGATCATATTCATGTATTACAGAAGATTTGTACTCAAGAAAAATACATATATGATTAACGATTTTTAAGAATTGGTTTAAAATAAATCAAAGGAAAATGATGAGATGAATTTCTAATGATGAATCTCAAAGAAATTGTGTTTTTAATTAACTTTGTATGAGAAAGTTTAGATGAATATGAAAAGATCATTGTGAAAATGAATAGTTTGATATTTGACTTATTGATGAATAAATAAGAATGAATGAAATGATTTCAATGAAATATGAATGCATGAATTGAGAACATGAGTTATAAGGGTAGGAGAACCCTAAGTTGTTGAACATGAAAATATGTTGATTCTAGAGGCTTAGTGAGACCCAGGAACCAGCAAGTGTTGAAAATAAATAATTGATTTGAGAAGTGGCCAATATGGTCTATCGTTCTTGGTATTTTTTTTTTGTAAGACCGGCAGGAGGGTAAGCTAATTCTAAGTGGTATAATTTATTCATTTTTAAACTTAAGAATAGGCACTAAGGGGAGATGTAATAAAATTTGGGCAAACGTAAGTGAGGCGCGTCTATATAATCGGGCAGTGGATTCTGGGACTATAGACCCAGTTGGGCGGTGGATTCCGAGACTGTGGTTGCTTGCGGAGCGAGATGAGCCTCAATTAAATTCAGGATTATGATTGTTCGGGCGGTGGATTTCGGGATCATGATTAGTCAGACGTGTAGGAGGCAGATCTCCAATATATTTCGGGGCTAAAGTGGCACTTGCGGGATGTTCGCACGACGAGGATTTTCGTATAAGATTGACGGTGGATGCAGGGCTGGAATCCGTACTCGTGGAGTGTCTAAACCTTGATTTTTTTACCGAGTAGTTTTTCATGACGAGGGATTAAATCCTATGATATGGAGTACGTAGGTGCTTGCCCTCAGACCTATTTAGTATGGGATGCATAGAATCTGAACAAGTATGCATTAGTGTCATTGTAGTATAGCATCTGGATTAGGCATTAAGTCATATCATACACTGACATGTTTATGATAGTCGTTCTTTTACATTTTAATATGCATTCAAGATTGTGATTGCTAAAGTAAGAGATTTCGTTATATTACGGCACAGAGAGGATCGCCGTTTATAACATTGCGTCAGTTGTAAGCAACTGACGTGCCCACAGATTTTTCAGTGCAAGACTTGGATTGGCCAGGACTTAAAGACGATTGATGATAAAGATTATATTTATGATTTAAGTTGTTGACGTTAGAGTTATATATATATTTCATGTTGTATTTTATTTAACTTCCGATGTGTAATTCTGAATCAAACAATGTGTATAATGAAAAGTTTTAATTTTCTTGTAAATTTGTACGAATTGAAGTAAAAGATCTTGTTGTACTACGAATGACATGTAAATGGAATTCGGGGTGTTACAAAGTCATTGTCTAAGACAACGACCAAGAGTGACTTAAGCCGTTGTCTCAGACAATGGCCTTCACTATAAAATATTGAAGCCATAATTTGATATGTTCTCTGACATGAACATGCCAAACTTTTTTTTTTAAAAACTAACCTTAGTTGTTGTTCCTCACAACGATCTCTTTCAACCTAACCCGTTGTTAGAGCCAACAGATTTAGGTTAGCTAATTTTCGGATAGATTTTTTTTTAATTTATATTCTATAAATGTGAAGAGCGTGAATGAATTATTTTGTTGTGATTCTTAGACCCCAATTAAGGGTTGTACTGGTTCTTTTTTAAGTTTCATATTGTATAGGCTTTTCTTTCTTTTTCCTTAAGGAGATACTTCCCATTTAATGAATGTCCTTAAGTTGGTGAATTTTTTAATGCAGAGTATTTTTTTATAACAGTTCCGTAAATTTGAATCTCATATTTTGACAATGAAAATAAATGATAAATGACATAAGGTTAAGAGTATTGATAGGGGTATCTTAAGGGGTAAGGTGAAGTGTAGGGGCGGAGGGTCAAGGTAGGGTTAGGGTTGGGTTAGGGTTATGGTAGATTGTATACAAACGATTCTATCTGTTGAATAATAACTTTTCTTTGATAGTGAACGATAATGGTTGCAAACAGAATACTGAAGAGATGAATTCCAACTCCCACAATCATAGATAAGTAGGAACTATTCTTTTATTTTCCCTTAAAATAGGCAAGTACTACTCATTTGCGCATAGAAATCCCAACTACTAGTAAGTGTTCCATAAGTTCAATTTTATATGGTTAATTGAGATTTGTGTATATTTGAAATGTCGCAATAATTTTAGTTTAAACTTAATTAAAAACCATTCAACTCTTTTAAAATAATGTCCCCTATGTTCTACATGATCTCAGTAGATGTGTTCATCCCAATCAGTAGAGATATCATCACATTTTCAAAATTAATTAAAATCTTAAACATCATGGTTCACTTTACCACTACACTTTAGTACCAAAAAAACCATACACTACAGTTTTTTTAAAAAATATTTTAAAAAAAAAGCGGGGGAGGAGGGGGGGTCATACCCCCTCCAAGTCAAAGAGCAAGGCAACTTTCACAAATGTTTTGATTATAACTGTAGTCGTTATCTGTAACAACGACCTAGGTTATATTAGGTTGTTGTCTTAACAATGGCTTCAGTTCTACCAAGGCAACTTACAAATGACTAGTCTTCAAGTCAGATAACAAGGTAACGTTCACAAAGTTGTGGTATTAACTGAAGTCTTTTTCTCCAACAGCGATTTAAGTTATAGTAGGTCGTTGTCTTGGACAACGGCTTTAGTTGGTATAAAATGGCAAGAACAATTCATTTTTCTTCATTTTAGAGCTTAGGTTGAAGTGTGTAACAACAACCTAGGTTTTAATTTTTTTAAATAATTATTACACATACATCGTACGAGCAACATAATCAAATCAATTAAAACAACAATAATAATACCAACAAACCCACTACATCTGCACTCATCCATCCAAAATAATGGTCCACATATAGTTTCATCACAACAACAATTTTAACAATATCAAAATACTTGAACCATTTACATTTATACACGTATATACAATTTTAGGTCCGGAAAATCCTTCGTTAGATAGAGAGAGTTCGAGAAGAGGGAGAAGTGAGTGAGAGGGTGAAGTGAAGGAGGATGGGTGGATTAGGAGAAGGAGAAGCTAGGGTTTCAAGTTTGGGTTCGGGAACGAGCGAGAGAAAGAGGGGGTATAGAGTGAGAGTGAGAGATAGAATGTAGGAGAGAGCGAAATTTGTACAAATAATTTAAAACACTTGTATAACCTAAGTCGTTGTTCCACACAACGGACTATGTTATACTTTGGCCGATGTGTGAAGCAACGGCCAAAGTTTTTTAAAAAATCGAAGTACCTAGGTCAGTGTTTCCAACAACTGCCTAGGTTCAAATTTGGCACAAAAAAAGGTCCAGCAGCGGCGAGCGACAAATAATGTGAGAGATTGAATAAGTCGAAGAGTTATTTAGGGAAAATCCCCAAAATACCCCCTCCAAAGTTAAGTGATATAGGGGGGCTGATGGGCGGGATCGATCCTGGTCGTTGGATCTTGATCAAAGCGATCCAACAGCCAGCAAGCCAATTTGCAATGGATCTGTGCAAACAGACCTGTTTGCAACTGAGCATTGCTATATATATATAACTGGTCAGGTGTTTGCACCTAATCAAGAGCGAACTTCTCCGCGAGCCATTGGATCGCGTGATGAAGATCTGACGGCTCATGATCTAGAGGGATTAAGAAGGGTGTTTTTGTAATTTGCATTATCTCTCATCTCTCTCTCTCTCTCTCATTCCCTCTCAATCCTCCTCCTCTCCAAAACCTAGCCTCTCTCTATCTCCAAATCCCCAAACCCCCGATGCCCCTCTCCTCCATCTCAAATCCCCAAACCTCCGACACCGCTCTCCCCTATCCATCTCGAATCCCCAAATCCTTCTCACCCTAGCTCCCCCCTTCACCCCGACCCATCGATCAAGCCACCCCAGCTTCCCCCAGCTTTCCCCTTAACTGCCACCTCTGCTCGAGCCGCCAAGGCCAAGAACCCCATCGCCAATTGCCGCAAGCCCAACCCCACCAACCTCAGGTATGTATTGTTCTTTTCACCCATTTCCGTAACTAATTCAGTTGTAATTAGTGTTAACTAGTTTTGTTAATATTGGTTATTTGTTTTGATTAGGGCGAGTATTACACCGGGGACGGTGTTGGAATTCTGAAGAAAATAGGATGAGACGGTAGTGGTGGAGCTCTATGTTAGCTACTCAATTTTTTTAGGGAGCACTTGAATGAAGCAGCAGTGGAAATATTGGGGGAGGAAGCTCACAGTTTATGTGAAGAAAATGCAATCTGTGTCTCATATGTTCAAATGTATAAAAGGAAATTGTTTTATATTCATCATCATATATATAGAATTTCTGTTTTGTTCTGTGTATCTCTTGGCTCATTTGTTCTGTGTATCTCTTGGCTCATTGTTTGGGATTTGAGTTTGTAGATTCATGTTCAATGCAACTTCTTATATTGTGCAATTTCGCATAAAATATCTTAGTAGGGGGTTGTAAACCAGTGTATATGACAAAACTGAATTATATGCATCTCGCCTTCAATTTAACTATAGATCGTACAACCCATATCCCGATTCAAGAATTGCTAGTTTAGCGAGTCATTGATCTGCATTAGACTTGTGGGAAAAAATTTGTTGGATTGATCAGCATTACCACCTCCCAGGCTGATCGGAAGCAAAAATCTGCACTGCTTGATCCCTTCGAAGTAAGCAAGTTTGTTGTGTGGATGCGATTATGGAAATTGCGGAGGCAGGGGAGATGAATAAGTTACATTACTTAAATGAAAACAAATAAGAAAATGCAAATAAATAAGAGTTAAGCCATCAGTTATATGGTTTTGTTACAATACACTAGAGCATATGAAACCCAAGGGTAAGCCATCAAGTTAAATGGTTTTGTTGCTGATTTCATCAGCGATACAAAGGACAATCTGAAATCAACAAAAAGTAACAAAAGACAATCAACAAAAAAGAGTTTCAATGTGGAATTTGCATCAACTAGATATTGAGTAATGGAGAATCTGAGATGTACAAATATTGCAAGTTAAGATAACCATTTTGAATTGAATTATTGCAAGCTAAGATGTACAAACAGTGCAACAAGGCATGCGCTTTTCAAACTCAGCAGTAATATATATCTTACCCATTGAAGTTATACAATACAAATACATACAAAGGGCTTCATACATAATGTATCCCAAATTGAAGACTTTTCATCTTTAGACAAAAGAAAAATTGCAAGTTTCTCATCTTTAGACTTCTCATCTTAACAAAAGGGCTTCATCTTTTGCAGTAACAGCAATTGAGAAGAGATCTTACAAGGTGTTCTCGGGTTGTGGCTAATGGTTGAGATATAGTCTGCAGAAAGGAGAATCGAAAATTAAATCAGCTAGATCACATTCAAAAGAAAAAAAACCTACACAATAGCGAACACAACTTTCATAAAGAATAAAATACATGTTCAAAAGAGGCTCGTGCAGAGGCAAAAAGTTCACTCATTGCAAAAATCAGCGAGGTTCATGACAAAGAAATGTACCTATGGTAATCACCAAACAAAATAAGGATTAAAGAGGGAGAGTATTCAATTGAATAACAATCATCTCCAATTGACTGTAATGTATGATAATATTGGTCACCGATAACTCAGTCTGTGCACTAAAAAAGTATACTTGACGCCCTAGGTCTTATTGACTTATGAGTAGCATGCGTTTTTAAGTTTTAATCCTATTTAAGTACGTAAATTTTCAGGCTACAACTACCAAGCCATACAATCACCTTGTATATAGTATATAGGTTCTAGGTTTTGAGTGTTGCAGTGACGTGTTTGTCAAATTGTGTACAAGTAAATGAGAATAAGAAGTACCTTGAACAAAACCCTTTGATGTACAAATTTAATGAATCATTGGCTGTTGAAATCATATTGGGTGCTTCCAAGTTTGGCACCATTCTGCTTTATAATATTGGCCGCTTCCAATAACATCTCTTGTTCAACCGCATATAGCTCATATCTCCTCTACAATGGAAGCTTAAGAATTAATGCACTCACTAACAAGAATAATGATGAACGGAAGATGCAGAAAGTCGTAATCGCTGAACAATACCAAGAATGCAGTATTTTATCAGAATCTACATTCTGATACCATTCCCTTTATTTATACACAAAGAGTGTTCATGTAAAGGCACTATATTAATGAACGTATAGATATAGATGGCACATAAATTAAATTAATGTGTAAACAGCAGTTATTGAAGATAAATCAATATCAACTGCAAAATCAGTATTGTAAAATTACATATTCATTTACTTTTCAGACCCCAAAAATGTGAAGTTACATCCATTCAGCTAAATATATGAAACATGGTCTAATCTGTATAAGCAGCTAATATAGTCAAGTGAAATTAATGGACAACTGTAATAAAGTTGTTGATTTGATGTTCAAATATGAACTGCAAAGAAGAGAAGTAATCTGACCATGTTCTTGAGACTGCACCCGAGAGTAAGTTCTGCAATTGAACTTTTTATTCTAAAAAGGCAACAAAATGGAGCATCCTTTCCTAAGAATACATTAGGATTGGACAAGAACATGGATCTAATCTCTCAAGAAACAACTGGAATCTTCTTTAAATCGTCGATATCCACAGGGATTTTGATAAGACTAGCACGCCATTGGGTTGATTTTCTATCAAACAACAATCTAATTTGGTAATGAATTTCAACAATATCTACTCAAAGTCTGGATTCAATAATGGAGTAATACTCATAAAGATCTAATCTTCACTTATGCTGGATGTATATAAACGACAAAAAAAATTAAAAAAAATTAACATTGGAATTTTACCACTATCCAAAGAATCGAGGAACTGGGAGCTAGGGTTTCGGGGGGAATGAAATGGAGAGCGGTGGCGGCTCGAGCTAGGGTGGGGTATTCGAAGGGAGCTAGGGTTTCGGGGGGAGCAATGGTGAGAGAGATTTGTCGGGGGTTTCGATGGTTGTGGTCGTCAGCGCGCCGATTGAGTCGTTGGCGGAGAAGGAGAAGGTTGCAGTTTCTTATGTCCTTTTAAGTAATTGAAATGTATGTAGAACTGCTTATCAAACATCTCAACCAAACACAATATTGTACTAGAAGTGCTTTTGGTTAGAAGTTTCAGAAGTCTTTTTGCCACAAGCACATTTGAAAAACAGCTAAAATCAAAGCCTATCAAACGGAGCCTAAAAATAGTGAGAACCATTGTTAGTTAAAAGTATCTACACATCCTGAAGGTAATCCCATCACCAAACAAAGACGCATAAAAAACCAAAACTTGATAAAACAGTAAAGGTACAAACAACGGAAAAATAAGTAAGCATGTCATTTACAACAACATTAATCATAACCCAATGTTGGGATTTGTGGATCCAATACACGATAATGGGGTTGGAGAAATCAGATGAGAAGGAGAGTCGAAATGGGAGCAAGAGGTCAGAAGTGGTTTGAAGCTACAGAGTTGCGGTCGACCGCGCCCCCCGAACGTGCTCCAGGCAAGTGTACGGTCGACCGTCCCACTCTCTGATTCAATCCTGTAACTTGAAGAGGCGATCAGTCGACCGCGCAGTCGACCGACCTACTCTCTGTTAGACTTCGTGCAGTCGAAGGAAAGAACCGGTCGACCGTCATGATTTTGATGAGCGGCTGGGATTAAAGTTGTGGAATCCTATATATATTGTATTGTGTACGATTTTAGGGTTAAGTGAAAAGAAAATAGAAATCTACCCGCCGTCATTAAGAGAGAGGGAGATAGAGAGAAACCCTACACCTTGGTGGTGAGTTCTTGAGAGATTTGAAAACATAATCTTCATATTTCTAGTGGAAATCGCAGGAGTGCCTCTGCGCGGGAAAGTAACCATTGTTTTCGGTGAACCTCAAAAAATCTTGTGTGCTCTTGTGTGTTGCTTTTGGTTGTTCTTTGTTCTCTTGTTTTGATTCTATAGTTCTTGCATCTCGTCGTCGTCGTCGTTGTTGAGTTATTCCGCAGTTAGAATTCAACAAAGTAGTAACAGAGCTACAGGTTGGTAGTATTGATTGAAATGGGGGGCAAGAGTAGAGTCAAGAAGTTCGATGGAACAGATTTCACAATGTGGAAGATCCAAATGATTGCGTATCTCCGACAGAAGGATCTAGATGATCTGTTGTTTAGTGTGAAGCCAGAAGGGACGGAGGTAGATCCGGTTGCATTGGCAGCCTGGAATAGATGGGATCAGAAAGTGCTTGGACAGATTCAATTGTCGTTGAGCAGGAAGGCACTATTTTACATTGAGAATGCAAGAACCGCAAAGGAGGCAATGGAGATATTGACAGACATGTTTGAGAAGCCGAATGCAGCGAATCAGATCTTACACCTAAAGAAATTGGTTAACTTGAAGTTGTCGGAAAGGGGTTCGGTTGCTGAGCACATCAACAATTTCTGTATGATTTACAATCAGATGGAATCGCCGGGTTTAAAGTTTGAGGAGATAGCACAATCGTTGTTGTTGCTATCCAGTCTTCCCGATAGTTACGGTATAGTGGAGCAGACTATTATAAGCACCATGACTGATACGGCAACCCTAAAGGATGTTATAAGCAGCATTATAAATGAGGATGCAAGGAGAAAAAAACATGGAGAGACTTCATTGTCATATCCTAGCAATACCGCACTGTCAATTGATAACCGTGGTAGAAGTAACAACAGAGGGAGGTCGCAGAGCAGGAATCACAGGTCCAAGTCAAGAACCAGACATCGCAAAGGTGAGTGTTGGTACTGCAAGAAGTCAAGACACATGAGAAACCAATGCGAGGAGTATAAGAAAGTACAAGCAGGGTCACAGGTAGCCAATGTGGTAAGTATTGAACCCCGTCTAGATGAATTGTGTTTATCTGCTGGATTTAATATTTTGCAAGATGATTGATGATAGACTCAGGTGCTTCTTATCATTGTACCCCCATGAGGGATGTTTTTGAGGATTACAGGACAGGTAATTTTGGTGCAGTTTCAGTTGGTAATGGGCAGATATGTCCAGTTGTGGGTAGAAGCACTGTGAGAGTGAAGGCTCACAATGGTGGGCAATTGGTTTTGTATGATACAAGATATATTCCAAGCTTGAAGAAAAACTTGATATCTCTCTAGCAAACTAGCCAATGGTTCACAACAACTTTTGGGCATGGAGAATGGAAGGTGACTACGGATGCCAAGTTGGTGGCAAAAGAAAAGCATGGTGACACGTCGTACTTACTCAGGGAAGGTGATTCAGGTGATATCATTGTTACAGCATCAGCAGGTAGTTCATCTTCAATTCTATGGCATGTCAGGTTGGGACACTTTGGAAAAGGGTGTCAAGCAGCTTTGTTCTAGGGATCTTTTGCCGGGACTAAAGAAGGTTGAGATAGATTTTTGTGATAATTGTGTGATGGGCAAACAAAAAACAGTTAGCTTTCAGTTGGGTGGGTATGAGAAGAAGCTTGGAAAGCTAGAGTTGATACATACAGATGTGTGGGGTCCAACTCAGGAATTCTCTTATGGTGGTAAGAGATACTTCGTCACATTCATCGATGATGCTACAAGAAAGGTTTGGGTTTATGCAATTCGCGAGAAATCAGAAGTATTTGAGGCATTCAGAGCTTGGAAGGCCATGGTTGAGAATGAGATGGGTTGCAAGGTGAAAGCAATAAAGTCAGACAACAGAGATGAGTACACAAGCAAAGAGTTTGTTAACTATCTGGCAAGAAAATGTATCAGAGAAATCAAGACAGTTCCTAAGACTCCACAGGAGAATGGTGTAGCAGAAAAAATGAACCGCACGATACTCAAAAAGGCGAGATGCATGAGACTTCATGCGGGTCTTCGGTCCATCTTTGGGCCGCTACAATTGATACGGCAGTGTACTTGATTAACCGTTACCCGTCTAGTGCCCTTGAAGGAGTCATTCCAGAAGAACTATGGTCAGGTAAAACTATCAATTATTCGCATTTAAAAGTTTATGGTTGTATGGCATATGCACTAATTGACAGGAAAGAAAGAAAGAAGTTAGACTCCAAGTCCAGGAGGTGTGTGTTAATTGGCTACGGTGGCGATGAGTATAGTTACAAGTTTTGGAATTTTGTGGATAACAGTCATTCGCAGCAGGAATGTAGTGTTCAATGAAGAGGTCTTATACAAGGACATGCACACAGGTCAAGACAATACAACCAGTTCAGAGTCAGATTGGGGTTCAGATTCGGACTCAGATTCAGATTCTGAAGGCGGCCCTAGTGGTGGGGGCCCTACAGTGCAGCAGCATGTACAGGTACCACAGGCAGCACAGGAGGCTCATGGTGAGCCTATTGGGAATGAGCAGGTTATCCAAGACGAACAGGTACAGCCATAACAGTTCGGAGAACCTGAACTGATCGGTGAACCGGTACCCACATTAAAGAGATCGATACGAGAGAGAAGGCCAACCAAGATATTTGATCCATCGGCTAGTGTTGTTCACGAGCATGTTCTGTACACGGATTCAGGAGAGCCAGAGACTCATGAGGAGGCTTTGAGGGATGAAGCTCGAATTCAGTGGGAGTTAGCCATGAAGGACGAGATAAACTCCTTGGAACATAATCAAACTTGGGAGTTGACCAAGTTACCTGCATGTTATGAACAAATGAGTTTTCAGAGTCAAAGATGAGGCAGATGACAGTAAGAGGTACAAGGCGAGGCTTGTTGTGAAAGGATTCTCTCAAAAAGAAGGTATTGACTATAGTGAGATCATTGCACCGGTTATGAAGATGGCTTCTATTAGGGTTTTACTTAGTATAGTGACAGTTGAAGACCTGCACTTAGAGCAGTTGGATGTGAAGACAGCATTTCTCCATAGTGATGTCGAAGAAGAGCTGTACATGAAATAACCCACAAGTTTTGAAGCTAAAGGAAATGAAGACATGGTGTGTCGATTGAAGAAAAGTCTTTATAGACTCAAACAAACACCGTAGCAATGGTACTTGAAGTTTGATTGCTTCATGAGAGGAAAAGGTTTCGATAGGTGCGAAACGAATCATTGTGTGTATGTTTGTAGATATGAGGACAATAATATAGTTACAATGGCGTTGTATGTGGACGACATGTTAGCAGGTTCATGTATAGAGAAGATCAAGGAAGTGAAAAAAGCACTAGCTTCGGAGTTTTCAATGAAGAATTTGGGTGAAGCAAAGCAAATCCTCGGTATGAAGATTAGTAGAGACAGGAGTAGTAAGAAGCTTTGGTTATCACAAGCGGACTATGTGAAGGTGTTGAAGAGATTCAATATGGATGGCGCGAGGCCAGTCACTTGTCCATTAGCTACTCACTTCAAGTTATCAATAGACTTGTGTCCTAAGACAGAGGAAGAAATGGAGGAAATGACTGCTATTCCTTATGCCTCAGCTGTTGGGAGTTTGATGTATGTGATGGTGTCTACAAGACCAGACATCGCACAAGTAGTGGGAGTTGTCAGCCGTTACATGAAGAATACAGGTAAACAGCATTGGGATGCAGTAAGGTGGATTCTTAGATATTTAGCAGGTACTTCAGATCACTCTCTTTGTTTTTGGGGAGATTCTTTGCATATACATGATTATGTGGATACGAATTTTTTGGGCGATCGTGATGATTGCAGAAGTACTACAGGGTATGTATTTACAGTTGGAGGAACAGCTATTAGTTGGGCTTCGCAGTTACAAAAGGTTGTAGCACAGTCAACCACGGAGTCAGAGTATATGGCACTTACAGAAGCGACGAAAGACATGTGAATTTCGAAGCTTATAAAACAGTTGGGCAGGAAGCAATCCATAGGTGAACTATAGTGTGACAGTCAAACTGCAATTTTCTTGGCGAAAACTAGGCATATGACTCTAGGACTCAGCACATTCAAATGAGGTATCATTTTATCAGAATGGCGGTTGAGAAGAAATGGTTGAAGCTAACTAAGATTCTTGGCACTAAGAATCTGGCGGACATGTTTACTATGGTGGTGGATAGCAGGAAACATCAATTTTGCTATACCGCTATCGGATTGTCTCCATGTTAATTGTTGAGGAGACTCGCAGAGGCACAGGCCTAGACTAGGCCAATGGAAAAATGAAGAACAGGTTAGATACTTCGTGTATATGTCTCCAAGTGGGAGATTGTTGGGGTTTGCGAATCCAATACACGATAATAGGGTTGGAAAAGTCAGATGATAAGGAGAGTCGAAGTGGAAGCAAGAGGTCAGAAATGGTTTGAAGCTACCGGCAGAGTTGCAGTCGACCGCGCGGTCAACCGCACCCCCCGACCGCGCTCCAGGCAAGTGTACGGGTGACCGCGCAGTCGACCGTCCCGCTCTCTGATTCAATCCTGTAACTTGAAAAGGCAACTGGTCGACCGCACAGTCGACCGACCTACTCTCTGTTGGACTTCGTGCAATCGAAGGAAAGAACCGATCGGCCGTCAGGATGTTAGAGTGCCTCTGCGCGGAGAAGTAGCCATTATTTTGGGTGAATTTCGAAAAATCTTGTGTGTTCTTGTGTGTTGCTTTTGGTTGTTCTTTGTTCTCTTGTTTTAATTCTATAATTCTTATATCTTGTCGTCGTCGTTGTTGAGTTATTCCGCAGTTAGAATTCAACACCCAAATGACAATGACACTCATGGAAACAATCATTCTCCAATGCGAAATAACATTGCAAGGTATGGTGATACAAATTTATATACATAAATACAAATACTTACAAAAACACTTCAGGCACAAATTATCCTAGTGTATATATATATATACTAGTATCATGCACGTGCAATGCACGTGAAGGAAGAAGGGAAAAAACCCAAAAAAAACCGAATGAAAAGGAAAAAAAAGAAGTCAACACGCGCGCTGCACGTGTTGACAAAATGACATCCGGTGACAGATGACACTAACCCCTTCTCCCATTATAATAGTAGATATATATATATATATATATATATATATATATATATATATTTATTTATTTATTTATTTATTTATTTTCGTTTAACTCAGATCAGCTTGATTTTCACTGTAATGCTCAAATTCAAACTGTAGAATGTAGATATTAAAAAAACCAAAATCTATTACCTTAAATGAACTGTTGATCAAACACCGCTTCCGCCTCGAAATCCGATGCAATATTCCCAACGAACGGAAGCACTCCCCAAATATTCAAATTCAAACCAAATAAAAACTTTACTTTATTTTTCATTTTTTTTTAAAAAAAACCTAATTCACCAATTAAAAGTTAAACCCGAAAATCGACTCACAGCATTGACAAAGCTTCTTCTAGAAGAAGAAAAAGATTTGGGAGTCGCCGCGAATCTCAAAGATCGGTGGTGCAATCCGGCTCTCAGTCCATTGAAGCTCTTTGGAAAAGCTACGGTTTGGATCAAAGGAGAGGCCATGGATGGAGCCGATGGCTTCGATAAGAAATTAGGGTTTGCGGCAAGCATGGAAGGAGCTGAGCACGCCATTGCTTTGAGTTTCGATCTCGATTTTGGATAGAGCGGAGATCGAAGAAGATGAGGTTTAGAGCATCTGGTCGTTGACACCCAAATTTTGGATATTTGGCAAAGAAAAATTAAAAAAATAGTGGTCAAATTTTGGCTTTTACGAAATCGAAATAGGATGGACGGTAGACTATTTGACGGATGGTAAATTATTTACCGTCCGACGTTAAAAAAAACTGAAAATATTAATTACTCAACCTGTGATAGTGACATTTATAAAAATAAAAAAAAAATCAAAAGACTCACCTACACCTAATAGTGACATTTATACCCCCAAAAAAAAAAGAAAAAGAAAAAGAAAAAGAAAAACAGGAAAAAAAGAAAAATCAAATAATCACCTGCACTTGGGACGAAAGATTATGCAGCGTCTTAGCACTTTATCTTTAGCACAATTGTGTTGGACGGTAGATTATCTACCGTCATTCACTTTTTCTTTTTTTTTTTAATTTAATTAATGGAACGGAAGATTATCGTTCGTCCAATACTTTCGTCGTTTGCAAATTTGAAGGGACGGTGTATCATCTCTTGTCCGACGTCTCAGACAAAAGATTATCTTCCATCTCATTTAACGGAGGTAAGATTATCTTTCATCAGCTATAATTTGGCAAATGCCAAACCGTCTCCTATATTAGGCCAGCTCCTGTTCATACAATACCCAAATTTTGGGTATTTGGCAGACGACTAGAGCGAATTTTTTTCTATTTTTTTTTTATATTTTGAGTAAATAGCAGACGACTACAGATGCTCTTAGGGAGTTTTTTTTGGGTATAGGGTGTTCTCGTTGACCAATAAGAATGACGGTTTGGTTTGGATTGGTAAATTGGGCCGAGCAAAGTTGGCCTCGGCCCAGTGATCGATTTGGTGATTGGGCAGATATCATACCTTATTCCCCTGAACTATACATCTTACCAGTATTTTTCACATTGTGATGCACCTTTTGATAAGAATTTAAAGATTTTTACATGCAATATATGTGTTAAGAAATAGTTTTTGAATTGAACGTGCGTTGCACATAATTGGGAAAAAAATATTTTGAAAGAAAAGCTACAATTTGTACATGAAATGCACGTGTTTATAAGTAGAATTTAAGTTGTAAGTGCAACAAATGTGTATGTTTAGTATTAAAAAAATATTATAAAATTATTTTACACGTGCATTGCACGTTTTAATTAGGTGAATTTTCTTTTTGTTTGTTAATTTTTGTTGTAATTAATCAGACAGTTAGAACTGCACGTGCAATACACGAATTTGTATGTTGACAAATGACAATCCCAACTCTCTCATTATAATTTCAAAGATTTTCTTATTAGACTTAAATCAAATAGAAATGACCAGCCAAAACACACAAAAAAAAAAACAAAACACAAAAAAAAAAACAAATCGAAATGGAATAATTTACAAAATGAACTGAAGCAATAGAAAAACAGCATCCGAGTTTTCATGTTTTAGCGGGTAACCTCTAAAAGTGGCTATCTCCTGAGGATTGCTTTCTGCTGGAAAAATGTTATAGGGCGCCAATGATGTTAACTAGTCCTCCCGCTTGAAATGTCTATTTTTGCCGTTTTGAATTCCAGGAAGATTTTTACTAGACAAGTTTTTTTTGTAGATAAGTCTCACTGATAAGGAGTTCGCATGAAATACAAAGGTCGAGTTTGCATGAAATACACAAATGAAGTCTGAAAAACCAAAAAAAACAAAACAAAACAAAACAAAACAACTGCTTGACGGAATAAACTACACGAGTCGTGGAGTGTTTATTTTTAAAACTCGGAAAGGTTACTTGCCAGCATGAATAATTCGAGGCGGTTCAGGAAAATTACCTGTTTGGGATGGCCGGTTTACTTGTTAGGAATTGAAGAAAAAAACATACGAGGATCCATTTCCAATGTTAACTATATGTATGCAAATATGCATAAACAATTCGAGTTATATAGTTAGTAGGAGGGCCAAAAAAAAAAATTTCTGGTTTACATTAAATATCCTTTGTTCCTAGAAAGTCAAACAATATATTACACAGTAGGCAATACAAAACAAATCAAACTAATCGCAACAAAGTGGCCTGCTCTTTCCTGGGTGAGAATCCTATATAAACAGCATGCTAATTGAGTAATCAAATCCACACGGAGAACTAATAATTATTAATAATTATAATATACAAGAGAGATAGATTGTGTAAAGGTAAAGATGGTGGTGTGGTGGTGCTGAGTGCACTTGTGGTACTCTGTTTGTGGGGGAGCTAATACTGCCACTGCTGATAGTGCTACCAGTTGCAATCCAAACACATTTGAACCTGGGAGTGCATATGAAGCCAATGTGGCCACTGTTCTCGAAGCAATGCGCTTCGACAGCCAGTGCGGCAAACTGTGCATTCAACATACACCTGACAAACCCTGACATGCTTGGGAGCTCGAGCTGTTCGGGGTCCATTACCCTCGAAGACTGCATTGTGTGCCAGTCTAATGCCGTGGGTTATATCAGGAGTGCCTGCATCCAATCCATGACCGCAATCGATTCTGAGGACGACTGCCTGGCTGCATATTTTAAGTAGTTGAGGATCTTAATGTTTACATGTTTTAAGTGTGGTCGTCTTCCTATCTCCCTTTGGCCTTCTGGCCAGTAATAGGGTTAATAATGGGTTATGTTGTGTCTTACGTTTCTGATGCTTAACTTGTGAAAAAACGAACGTTCTCATCTATTTATCTCTGGGTTCAGAGAAAATGCAACCACTGAATTTGAAATAAATTTGTTAGAACATATGGTAGAAAGCCTGAAAGACATTTGTGAATGAAGATGACAAACTGGGGGGGAACTAAGAAACATATTTGCACAGAACTATATATGTACCACAGGGAGCTGAATTCACGATCAGTCAAGATCTTTCTCTAAGAGAAAATTCAACTGCTGAATTCATGCATACAAATTTTAAAACTCACATTAAATTTTTGGGCACATATTTTAGATGGTGTGAAGAACACTGTGGTGCAACTAAGATAACCAAACTGGTGTAACTTAGTGTCAGAATCCCTACATGTGTGACACACAAGACAAGAACAAGATCAACAAAACCTCCTTCCAATGTCTTTCGAATCAGCTACATGAATCCTTTTTCTGTTATATTTTTGTTTAAGAATAGTCTTCTCTCATCTTCACTATCAACATAACAGCATATATTTCTCATCTGCCTTAATCTAATTTCTATACATGAATCCTTTTTCAGTTATACTTTAAGGATAATATTCTGTTAAATTAAATTAAGAGAGTCACCTCATGTGATTTGAACATGTTACACAGACCTAGTAGTGCCCCGTTAGAAAGGGTGATTTGATAAGTATTTGGGATGGAGTTAGGAGAAGGGAAAAACATAAACTTACTTGGGTGAAAACGGTGAGAAAAGATATGATAGCTTGTGGTCCTACAGAAAATATTGCGCTAAAACGAACTGTGATTCATGTAGCCGACCCCAACTAGTTGGGAATAAGCTTTGTTGTTGTTATATAATCTTCTCTTGTCTTCACTATCAACATAACAGCATATATTTCTCAACTGCCTTAATCTAATTTCCATAATCCTTTCACGGCCTCATGTGTAAATTTCAAATCCTCTCATTTTTCACAAAAATTAATTTGTCATCTTCATAGTTTAGTCTATATATAGAGCTTTCTATATCTAAGACATGTGTCGATGGACCAAACAAGACAAGACCTAACGCGCGCCACAAATTCGGGTAACTATTTTTAACAACCATGTTTACACTCGAGATGAGCAGATGACAATACTCACCTTGTCACGATCATTACAGGATCCAAACTCTGATCCTATTCTAGTTCTCATTACTTGATTACTAAGATCTTATCATCTTTCCTAGTGGCATAATCATTAGTCTTCTGCGCTACATATATATATTCCAAAACCACCTCAATTGATTCTCGCTCAAGTTTATTCATTTTCCACTAACAATCTCTACATGTTTCCTGTGTTTTTTCCAAAATTTTCATACCTGAATACGTTACATTCACCGTATCTCACCTATGTCAACCACTTCCTCTGATTTTAAGGCCACATATCATGTGGCGCATACTGCATTATGCTTTTGTGATCATTTCTTGTATAAGTATGTTTTGATTAGCCTGCAATAGTGCCAATCATCCCTAGGTGTAGGTACACCTGAACAATATAATTCTAAAAGTTTCTAGCAAGTATTCTCAAAAAATTACCTACTCGAACGGCAAAGATTGGTAAAACTGTAAAAATAGCAGACCCTTATTTACTCATGCGGATAATTTTAGGGAGGACTTGAGCACTTGAAGAATTGCAGTATATTTTATGGTCGAAAGGTCTCTCTTGTTTAGAAAACACCATATCAATCGAGAAATAAAAAGACAAAATGTCATAACAAATATTACATGTTACAATAGATGTACAAAGAATTAAAAACCATGCTTTAGGTAGTTCAGTCATGAATATGTTTTTTTAGAAGGAACCAAGGGGGAAAAAATAGCTCACTTATAGGATCCATTCTCAATGACAGAAGATGAGCTAAGCCATCTAGAATAACATATGAAACCCTTTTAATGATACCATGCAACAGAATCCAGTTGTCTTTAAGTTGTTAAATAAAAAATCCTGAATATATACAAGCACACTGCTAAGAGCATCTATATTTGCCAAATTCTCATTTTTTTGAGAAAGATGACGCTACAGTCGTTTGCTATTTTGCCATATTTTGGCAAAATCGCTGCAGTCGCTTCTTATTTTTGAGAAGCGAAGTTGCGATTCTCAAATTATAAGAGACGACACAAGTTGTTTCGTCCCAATTATATTTTAATTTTTAATCCCATCGGACGATACAAGTTGTCTCGTCCCTTTTTTTTTTAAATCACGTCAGACGATACAACATGTATCGTCCCTTATTTTTATTTTTATTTTTTTAATTTTTTTTTTAGATCGGACAGTCTGGAAAAAAAAATCTCAAAATTACCCTCGGACGAGACAAGTTGTCCCGTCTCAAGCAAAAATGCTTGGGACGGGACAACATGTCCCGTTCCCAATATCAGGGCAATTAGGATTAGGGTCAAATAGTTAGTTTAGGTTAGTTTAGGTAATTAAATCTAGGTTTAAGTTATATTTTATTATATAATTTATTTAATTAAACTATTTTAATCTCTAATCACTAAAATTAATTAATCGGAAGAAGAAAAAATCACCGACGATGCAACATGTCTCGTCCGTTTCAAATTTTAGAAAAATTTTAGAAAACAATGACTACAGACGATATTGGTATTCGCTATTAGTGTAGCTGCCATATTCTCAGAAATGAGAAACACCATTGTGGATGCTCTAATAGAGCAAAGTAAATAGCTAAAAATAAGATATTGATTCCTATGGCCGCAAAAATAATAGCTGCAGTGATTCTACATGTGTCTGCAATACAAGCCAATGCTGATCCCACATGCAAGCTGGAGACGTACATACCTGGCACTGGGTTCGAAGCCAATATCCTGACAGTTCTGGAGAGCATGAGGGACGCAACAGCCAGCGCCCCACAACACATGTATACAATTCAGTTGCCAAATCCAGATGTCATGGGAAAATCCAGCTGCCCAGCTGAAGTAACTGATCAGGAATGTGTTGCCTGCATCAGTGAAGCTGTGGACGAAATCAAGCAAGTATGTGCACGGCCCCTGGCAGCAAATGACGACCTCCAAGATTGTAGTGTATTCTATACTGCAGGTTAGTTAATAAGTAGTAGTAGAGTAATAAGTGCAGGTGCTAATATGAATGAGTCAAATGGTATTTGTACATGTCCTTTGATTCCCAGGGTTTCCAACTCACTGAGATGATTAGCAATTTAGCATGTGCACGCACTTTTTTTCTTCATAATGTTATTCATTAAGAACCTCACTCATTTAGTTTCCATGCATTACAATTGCCATCAAAATATGACAACAAGAATCCCTTATTGTCGGATGAGTGTGGGTGCATGCGTGTGTGTTGGGTGGGAGCGTGGCTACAGCCTTGTTCCAAAAAAAATTAACATAAAATACAACAAAATTGACAACTAGAGATGTAACATCCTTTTGTCTCAAGAAAGTGAAACAATGGTAGTAAATCTTCCACAAGCTTAACCAATATTATGACACGACGAGACAAACTTATTGCAACAAGATAAAGAGACCACCCTCTCTCGCCCTGTCAACAAGCCTATATACACTGCAAATAAGCACTCTTTTGAACAAAACAAACGATCCACATGGTAACTAGAGAGAATTAATAGTCATAATCAGAGATGAATTGTGCACCACTGAAGATAATGGTGATAAGAAACAAAACTAAGCTATTTGTGCTTAGAGTTGTGCTGCTACTGATAAGAAACTAAATAAGAATTGTTGGTAATGAGGCATGGTACATATGGAAGGGCGTTTAAGACATTCTATACTATGAACATGGGTGACACTAGAGAATACTGACCCGTGCATAATGGCACATGAAGTTAGTTACAAATGACAGTTCAAAAAATCTAACATGTCCGCAAGAGAACCAGCAATCGCTTGATCACGCATACAAATAGGGCAATCTGTAAAATTCAGACATTCGGGCTCATTATAGCCCATTCTAGGAAAGCACAGAAGCAATTTATGCTGCCCGGCTCATTCACATACCTTACCTTACCACTAATAAAGCTCCAATCGCACAGCTTATCATTGTGTTGAATCACATTGTCCTCACCTACAAATAAATACATATATACACATGCACAAACAAAAACAAGAAAATAAATCTTTATTATTAGTTTTTTGGCCGGTTACAAGAATTTTTTTCTCCATTAAGCTTGGTTGAAGGTCATCTCAATCAACCAACAACTAGCATGTCTTCAAAATTAACCCGAGGCATATACATAGGGCTTTTGCAAAGTCAAAATCAACTTTGCTAAACCCCTGTATTGAACTTGTACTTTTTAACTTTGTTATTTCCCATAAGAAGGTGGTAATTGCTTCTAATGATAAAAAAGATTATTATTATAAAAAAACATACCACCAAAGACTATGGTGCAGGGTAAATTTATGGGAAAGCTTTAGAACTCAAAAGGCATTCCCACGTATAAAAGGTCTCATTTGTTCCAAAAACACTACCTTACTGACTTACTCAATATACAAGCAGGGGCCGGTCCTGAGTTCCCGGGGACCGAGGCGAAAGACCCAAAAAATTATTTTTGGGGCATCTAATTACACTATAATTTTTTTACGCGCAAAATACGTGCCTATATTTACAAGGGGTATAAATTTGGGGCCCCTAAAATTGCAAAAAATCCGGGGGCCTGAGACGGCCGCCTCACCAGCCAAACATTGTTGAATGATATGACTATAGTAAGGAATGTTCCAGAACTACCCATGCCTTTGGTAGTTTAGTCATCCAATGGATAGAAAGCAAAAACAAAGACACTTGACGCCTGGAAGGATCCATTTCCAAGGATATGGATCTAGGAAATGTTAAACAAGCTCACGTCCAATGATACATAAAACCTTATTATCAAACTAAACGATCGGAGCAATTGAAAAATCCTTGCAAGAATCTATATAAGGTCAATTACATCTGCATTTAACCTTTACCTAAAGAAGCCAATTAGATATGGACTCAACAGCCCTAAGGACAAATGTCAAATGTGGTGTTTATAGTAGTAGTTGTTGTAGCAACGAATGCGGACCACAAGGGTGACCAACTTACATATGCACCTGCCAGTAATATTGAAGCTAACATCCTCTCCGTTCTAGATAGCATGCGAGATGCAACAGCCAGCACACCTAAGCGCACATACATGACTCAGCTGCAGTTTCCCAATGTCACAGGGAGCTCCAGATGGTCCCTTCTCATAACCATCCAGGACTGCATTGCCTGCATTGCCACTTCCGTGGATGCAATGAAGCAAATGTGTGTTCGGTCTCTATCTGCAAATGACATTCGGGACAATTGCTGTGCCACGTAGTCTACACTGCTTAAGTAATAGTAGAAATTATAACTACATCTAGATTGCTTCAGCCATCATGGTTTGAAAGATATTACTAGTATCGTCTGATTCTCATGTTCTCAGTAATTCCCAGTACATGAGCTTAAAATGCAAGATTACTAAGATATCAAGCGACACGTACATGAGCTCAAAATGCGTTTAGTGATGCTATTCACAAAGTATGCAAAACAATGTACACTACTCATCACACAATGCACATAGAAAAACAAACTCACTATAGCTATCATTTCGATTATAATTTTTTAAAAAAAAATGTGACCATACAATCAATCTACAATCTATAAGTGTCCAAGCTCGCATACCAAAGCGGCGAACCCCTTAGCGGTGGCGACGACCCCACGCAAACCTCCACCCTCTCCCTAAACTCCTCGTCGCTCGGCCTCAGCAATGCCGGCAAAGTAAACATCACCCTCTTCGCCTCACACACCAAATGTCTCTTCCTTATTCTCCTCTCCAAACTATAAGAAAAATACTGCGGAAACTCCCTCACCTCTCCCAACCCCCTCCCCATCTCCTCCACCAAAAACCCCAGCTTCCTCGCCAAATTCCCCTCAATCCCATAACAGAACATCGCCGGAAACCTCCTCACCATCAATCTCGCCTCTTTCGGAGTAAAGCCCGAATCTTGGAGGAAATCCAACCGTGGGATGAGCTTTTCTTCGACGGAGCAGGAGAGGAGGTAGGTGTGGCGGGAGATGGGGGAGATGCCCAGCATTTGGAGGAAGTAGAGGGTGGGGCGGAGGCGGGTGGCAACGTCGGAGAGGAGGAGGCGGGGGCGGCGGTGGATGACGTGGCGGAGATGGAGGAAGTCGACGCCGGCCTCGCGGAGGAGGAAGGTGACGATGGAGGTGAGGGTTTGGGGGTCGGAGGTGAGGATTTGGGGGCAGATGCCGAGGATGCGGCGGAGGTCGGGGGAGGTGAGGGAGAGGGAAGTGAGGAAATGGACGGTGGATTTGAGGTTAGAGAGGGGAGCGGTGGAGATGGAGGGGTGGGATTGGATGAGGGAGAGGTGGTCGAGGCCGACGGAGTCGAGGAAGAGGAGTTTTTCGCGCAAGTGGGGGGGAGTGGAATGGAAATGAGGGGAAGTGAGAGGAGGGGGGTTTTGGGTAATTGTGGGAGGGGAGCGGAGGGAGGAGCGGAGGATAGGGAGGGGTGGTTTAGGGAAGGAGGAGGAATAGGAGTGGGGGTGTTTTGGGAATGGGTGGTGGTATTTTGGGAAGGAGGGGGAGTGGAGAGTGGTTTCTTGCATTTTTTTAAGGGATATGTGGGGATGGTGCATTGTTGGGGAAATGTGAGAGGGAGGGGGGTGTTGGTTTCTTGCAGTTTGCGAGGTTCAAGATAAGGCCTGGGACTTGGGAGTGAGAGTTGGTGATTTTAGAGTTTTTTGTTTTTTTTTGTTTTTTTTTTTTTCCCCCACTTTTTGAAAATATTTGCGAATATGGGCAGTTTCGAAACTATTAGCATATGTTGGCTATCTTGTGCCACGTCAGCAGTGGCTGCTATTCTCATTAGCAATCTATTCATTTTGAAAGTCACTAATGGGAATAGCGGTCTATGTTTTAAAAAAATTTTGAATTTTTTGTTTGATATCGCTATTGCCACTAGCGCCCTTAGTATATATGAGGTCGCTGATAGGATTAGCAACCTCAAATGAATATATTGAGATACTTAGCGATTTTTATAGAATTTTTGTTCTTTTTAGAAGAAAAGAATTTTAAAACTGTGGTAGTTATTGACAATAGCGATTTTAGTATATATGAGGTCGCTAATGGGATTAGCGGCCTTTAATGAACTGTATTCTAACACTAAGCAAAATCTTGAGAGCTTTTGTTCTCTAAAAAAATAACAGTCAATTTATTTTTGAAACTGATGACGCTATTCCGAATAGCGACCTTAGTTGTACAAATGTCGTTATTCGAAATAGAGATCGTTATTGTACTAAAGTCGATATTCCGAATAAAGACATTAGTTGTGTGACTATTTTGCAAATATTACAAAAAACAATGAGATTGTTTTTTCTACTGAGGTCGCTATTGCGAATAACGACCGAAGTATACTAAGGTCGCTATTCCTAATAGCGAGGAATAGCGACCTCAGGTTTAATTTTTTTCTTTCGAAAGAGCAAAAGCTCTCTAGATATCGCTAAATGTCTCAATACAATCATTTGAGGTCGCTAATCCCATCAGCGACCTCATATATACTATGGTCGCTAGTAGGAAAAGCAACAGCAAATAAAAAATTCAAAAAAAAATTAAAACATAGGCCGTTATTCACATTAACGACTTCCAAAATGAATAGGTCGCTAATGAAAATAGTGGCCGCTGCTGACGTGGCATAAGGTAGCCCACGAACGCTAATAGTTTCAAAACTGATCGCAAATATTTTTAAAAAGTGGACTATGACGGCAAAAAATTCTGGTGAACAACAACAACAACTTGAAAATTCATATATAGTACCAAGGTGGTAAAACCCGAACCGACCATCGAACCTGAGATATTGCCGATTCGGAGTTTTTCCGGTTCAAAACAGATTCAACGTCGGTTGGACCCGATTCAATGTAGGGCATGTCTAATTTTAAGTTCGTATTTATTTATATAGATTATCATACAGAACATATCAAAGCTACAATTGTGAATACTGGCTAGTGGTTTCAGTATGTTTGTCACATACCAGTGGTTTGAATCCCACCACAAATATTTCTGCAAATAAAAATTTTAAAAAAAATAAAATAAAAACTTATTAAGTTTTCTGAATGGTCGGTACATTGTGTACTCAATTTGGGCGGTTCAAAAACGGCCGGTTCTGTTTGGTTTTTTCCTTTTTGATTTCGGCTCATTGGAATTTTTTCCCAAAACGCCCCATTTTTGCAAAGTTTTTCCCAAACCGCCCTACTTTTTTTTTTAATTCCCAAAGCGCCCCACTCGGTCTCTCAAAGACCGGGTCTAGTGCAAATAGACTCGGTCTTTGAAAGACCGAGTCTTGCGCTTTGAAAATTCAAAGAGCAAGACTCGGTCTTTCAAAGACCGAGTCTATTTGCACTAGACTCGGTCTTTGAGAGACCGAGTCTTTACTCTGCGCTTTTTAAAGCGCAGATCCCCTTTCTTTCTTCTTCTTCTTCTCGACTTTAACCTACTCTATTTCTCTAACCCATCTTCCTAAATCTAGGTCGATCTCCTACCCACAAAATCTAATCTTAATCTAAATATATACACCAATATCTTCCTAACCCTCTAACCATCTCCACTATAACCCACTATAACAACCCAAAACCCTTATTTTGAAAGATCCATTTTTCTGATTTTTGCTAAATTTGGAGCGGATCCCAACTTCAACTCTTTTAACGAAATCTATACGGCTCTGTTCTTGACGCTTGTGAAGGTATGATGAATATTGGCCTTTAATTTTCTGAAATTTGGTATAGATTTTGTTTGCGTTTAGATAATAACTCGCATATTTTAATAAATATACCTAGGTATGGATCTTGAGATTCCTATTTGGTTATACTTTGGTGGTGAAATTATTCTTGATCCAAAGATTGGTAGTAGTTATAGTCATTTGGAACCGGAAATAGTTTGGGTACCCCGTACCATTACATTTGAAGAACTAGTTGAGAAAATCTATGAAGTTACTAATTGGGATAGGAATGAATGGAATGCGAAAATTTTAGCTCGATACGCAGCAGGAAGAGGAGGTGTTCAGTATTTTATGACAGTGCCCGTACCTACTGATAATGCGCTGAAGTCATTGATTGCTAGGACATTTGATCCGAATTGTGCTTGGTCTGTATTAGAGTTATATATTCAGCAAATTCGAGTTGTAACTCCTCAGCCACATGATATCCCCAGTGCAAGCTTCATACGGGTAGCACCTACACAGCAGTCGAGGCCTAACCCCGATCAATCTTCACAACCAAATCCGGTATCCTCACAAGAGAACACCTTCACAAATACAACAATTCCGGATTCTGTAAATGTTGAGCTGCCACGCCAACCAAGCCCGGTTCCTGACTCTGTTCCAAATGACAGTATGTTTGAACTCTTTCAAAATGCAGTGATTAACAACAGCTTATTAAGTGATGATGAAGAAGAGGAAGAAACAGACGATGATGAAAGTCTAGAAAGTGATGATGGAGAAGAAGACGATGATGTAGCTAATGTAAATCCTTCGAACAGTAGTTCTAATGCAGTGAGAGTTACTGATAGGTATGCTAATGTTAACGCTCATGTTACGGAGGAGATGGCTGAAGCTGCTAGAGTTCCCCCCTATCCACAAGAGTCTTCTGGTTCATCCAATGTAGACGAATTTTACGTTGGACAGGAGTTTGTTAGTAAAGACTCCCTTCTGCATGCTGTGAAGGTATATTCTATCAAGAAACATCGTGAATTTGTCACATTGAAAACATCACCGTCACTATACACTGTTAAATGTAAAAAGGCACCTAGAAAACGTACAATAGAGGAGATCGTACAAGGTCCCCCAGGAGTAAGTGATGGTGAATGCCCTTGGAGATTACGAGCTATTGTTCCAAAAGGAGGGAGAAATTTTGTGGTGAAGAAGATAGTCGGCCCGCATACTTGTACGAATCCCACGTTGAATCAAGACCACTGCAAAATTGATGCTAACCTTGTCAGTAATTTGATTTTGGGTGTGGTGAAGAAGGATATTGCTGTATCACCGGGGGTAATTATTGAGATTGTGAAAATAGAATATAATTATCAGATTTCATATAAGAAAGCTTGGAAAGCAAAACAAAAGGCAATTGAGAGGTTGTACGGTACCTTCGAAGAAGCATACACGAAGTTGCCTTTTCTACTAACAGCAATTCAAGCAGCAAATCCAGGTACCGTTGTCCACTGGGACAAATTTGAGTCTAGCCCCAGCGAGGAAACATTCAAGGGAGTATTTTGGGCATTTGGTCCTTCGATTGAAGGTTTCAAGTCTTGCAGACCGGTTATTAGTGTAGATGGAACTCACTTGTACGGTAAGTACAAGGGTTGTTTGCTAACTGCTGTTTCCCCGGATGCGAATGGTTGCTTATTTCCTTTTGCATTTGCATTGGTTGATGGAGAGAGTATAAATACGTGGACATGGTTTATGACTTGCGTCCGGCATTATGTCACCGATCGCACTGAGTTGTGTGTTATCTCGGATCGTCATGCTGGTATATTGTCTGCTATGGATTTGCAAAACGGTACTTGGAACGAACCGAATGGATTTCATCGATATTGCATGCGTCATTTTGCAACAAATTTTTTTAGTAAATTTGGTAGCAAGGCATTGCGCAAGAAGGCCAAAAGTATAGCTTGTCAACACCAACCCAAAAAGTTCATGGCCAAACTCGCCGAACTTGAAACCGTCAATGTCGAGGCGGCTAACTGGTTGAAAGAGAAACCGGTTCAGAAATGGGCACTTTATGCAGATGAAGGTCGACGATATGGAATGATGACTACGAACCTGTCAGAATGCTTCAATTCAGTACTGAAAGGAGTCCGTAGTTTACCAGTAACTGCAATTGTTGAGACGATTTTTTTACGTCTCAACTCTTACTTTACTACTCGTCGACAGGAAGCTAATAAGCTATTATGTGAAGGGAAAATTTTTGCTAAACGAGTACAAGATGTAATTGATATTCGCCGTGAAAGAGCAAATCAACATGTGGTTACAATGTTTCATCATCAGCCTGGAATTTTTTCCGTCAAAACTGGTATACGCATGGTAAATGGAGAACGGAAGGGTGGGAACTTGCACACCGTGAATTTGGGTACGAAAACATGCACATGTATGAAGTTTCATCTATATCATATTCCCTGTTCTCATGTATTAGCAGCCTGTGCTTATCGTGCAATCGATCACAAGCCTTATGTTGATAAATTTTACCTTATCACGTCATTAGCACAAACTTGGGCTCCTGTGTTCAGTCCTATTCTAGATGAAGCATATTGGCCTACTATCGACGGTCCACGACTTGTACCAGATTCTAGTTTGCGACGGTCACGGAAAGGCCGGCCTAAATCCACGAGAATACGCAACGATATGGATGTGAGAGATAGTTCTAGCAGGGGAACAAGAATGAAATGTTCAAGGTGCGGGTTGGAAGGACACAACAAGCGTCGATGTACTAACATAGCATCTCAAAACAGTTGAAATTTCATTTTGTGTTTCCTATTGTGTTTGTAATATTTATTTCGAAATGAACACTTAGTTTGGATAGTTGTGGTGAAGTGGTTGTTTAGTTGTGGTGAAGTGAGTCTTGTTGCTGAGGTGTGGTGAGTCTTGTTGCTGAGTTGTGGTGAATTTTGGTACTAAGTTGGTTTGTTGTTTGGTATTTTGAAGTGGTTTATTAGTTGTTTTGTATTTTGGTACTAAGTTGGTTTGTTGTTTGGTATTTTGAAGTGGTTTATTAGTTGTTTTGTATTTTGGTACTAAGTTGGTCAAGTGGAAGAAGCACATTGATCAGTTTTATATTTTGTTGTTGTGGTTTGTTGTGATTTTGAGTTGTTGGATGGGAATTTTGAGATGTTTGTTCAGGCATTTGAAGAAGAGGTTGTTGTTTTGAAAGATTGAAAAACACTCAAATTCTGGCTGTAGCTAAAAAAAATTCACAGCAAGAAGACTCGGTCTTCCAAAGACCGAGCCTAGTACAACTAGACTCGGTCTTTGGAAGACCGAGTCTTGTTGCTGTGTCTTTTTTTTTGTATCAGACTCAAGACTCGGTCTTCCAAAGACCGAGTCTAGTTGTTCTAAGCTCGGTCTTTGGAAGACCGAGTCTTGATTCTGATACACTCCAGAGCCCCACAAGTACTCTGGAAGATTGAAAACAACACAGTCGGTCTTTGAAACACCGCTCTAAAAACACTTAGACTCGGTCTTCCAAAGACCGAGTCTTCAATGTGAGAAGTTTTGATTGAAGACTCGGTCTTTGGAAGACCGAGTCTAGGTGTTTTTAGAGCGGTGTTTCAAAGACTGACTGTGTTGTTTTCAAACCTCCAGAGAGCTTGTTGGGCTCTGGAGTTTATGAGATTCAAGACTCGGTCTTCCAAAGACCGAGCTTAGAACAACTAGACTCGGTCTTCGGAAGACCGAGTCTTGAGTCTGATACCAAAAAATAGACACAGCAACAAGACTCGGTCTTCCAAAGACCGAGTCTAGTTGTACTAGGCTCGGTCTTTGGAAGACCAAGTCTTCTTGCTGTGAATTTTTTTTGGTATCAGCCAAATGCTGAGTGTTCTAAACACTTTGCAAAACAACCACATCTTCTTCAAATACCTGAACAAACAACTCAATATTCCCATCCAACCACCTCTTCTTCAAATGCCACAACAAACCACAACAAACCATTGAACAGAAGATTAATAAACCACAACAAATTCTACAAAATCACCAAATTCTACAAAATCAAATTCATCTTCTTGAAATACCAAATTCTACAAAATCAATAAACTGAAGATTAACTCAATATTCCTCTTCTTGAAATACCAAATTCTACAAAATCACAACAAACCACAACCGAGGTACTAAAATACAAAACAACTGAGGTACTAAAATTTTACATTCACTTTACCACAACTCAACAAAACTCACTTCACCACAACTCAACAACCACTTCTTGACACACCAATATCACCACTCCAACAATTTCAACCACATCAACAATTTTAATAACTTCATCTCAAACCGAGGAACATTTCAAACATACTACATCAACACAGCTACAAGATCAGCAACCAAGTTAAAAAAATAAAAAAACTACATTAAAAAAAACTACATTAAAAAATACTACATTAAGAATACTACATTGAAAATACTACACTAATAAAACTACAAAATCAAAATAATTAATAATATTACATCAAGGGTCCGGTGTGAAGTAAAGTGGGGGTCTTCTGTTTCGTCTAAGACGATGGGGAGTTGCCTGTGTCAGTGCAGACAACGGGATCTCCGGCTCTTCTTCAATCTCATCCCCAACGAGCTGTTCTTCATCACCTTGTTCCTCAATATCAGGGTCTGCTTCTTGTTCGTGTTCCGAATCACTCCGAGGTTGGGGTGGCGGCCTATGAACAGTTCTCTTTCGTCGTTGACCGGTACGACCGCCGGTTCAATGTGTGGGGGTCCTAAGTATCGCATCTAATGTTGCGCCCTCCCCCACAAGATCAGCTTGTGCACGGCAACACGATAACATCTCCCGTACAGTAACCTTCGTCTGATCGGCGATGTTGCTATTTAGCATATGCGCACATTTCTTGGCAAGGGACCAAGTCTGGGTCAACTGAGAAACATGAAAGATTGAATTAGATGCACATAAATATATAAAAACATATCGATATATAAATTTTGAAAATTTAAAACGAAACATTAAAACTTACAAAGCCACGAATAGCGGATCCCTTTGGTTGGTACATCGGCAACCTCACCGAATGCTCATCTACTGGTTCGGTCCCTGGTCGACGTATCGGTACAACGACTCCGGCAGGAGCCTGCAACGGTGGGGAAATGAACCGTCTAGTGACTCTCTCGTACCAAGA
Source organism: Hemerocallis citrina (assembly GCA_017893485.1). Taxonomy (NCBI): domain Eukaryota; kingdom Viridiplantae; phylum Streptophyta; class Magnoliopsida; order Asparagales; family Asphodelaceae; genus Hemerocallis; species Hemerocallis citrina. Next base: position 128,411,363 of record CM030362.1, read on the forward strand.
CAAGTACACACCATGCAAGGAGAGGTCAAAAGGTGGGGTGTCAACGATGATTTCTTCGAAACGGTTAATGTTCCATCTCTGAACGTATTCGAAGAAGCAAGTGGCCCAGTTGTGTCCCGGTGTACGGCCCATTCCAGTGATGTTATGCATCTCGGCATTGAATGGCACGGTAACTGGAATCCCCTGGTGCAGACCAAACTGCCATAAGACCCTATCGGGGTAGTAGAACTCAACAACCCCGAAGTTGATTAGAGGTGCTTTCGTGAGCCACAAATTACGCCTGAACGTACAGATAGGTGGCAGCCAAATCAATCGCTCCTCTGTGTACGGGGTCCACACCACACAGTCGGCGGCCAACCTGTCCAACTCGTCGCGATAGTATGTCAAGCACCTGTTGGGGTTGGCCGTCCATGTCAGTTTTCCTGTCCAATACACACCAATCGGAGGTAGCATGTCTATATCTTCAGAAAGAACTCTCCAATGTTGGGACTGGATCCGTACTACGGGCCTACCTACGTGAATCCGTTCCCAACTCCATATCTGCAGTAGAATTAGAGGTCCATTCATCTGGTTCGAACCTATACTGCACAGACACAGACTCCGATACAGTGCCGATAGAATTGCACTGCCCCAACTGAAACGGCGGATCCTACCTATATCGGCAATTAGGGGCAAGAACATCAGTGCTACGGTATTCCCGGTTGAGTTTGGAAACAGGACCGTGCCGAATAGCGTTAGAACATATGCCCTAAAGTAGCACTCCACCTCCGCTGCAGTTGAAGCGTCATTCAATCTATTTTTGAACGTATCCTTCAACCACTTTAGGCGGATAAATTTCCCATTTATCGCGCCAGCTTCCACTGCAACCCCTAGGAACTCCTCCACGAGATACACGGGATCGAAGTCCATCGATCCTGTCACTGCCTCTCCATCGATTGGAAGCCCGGTTAGTATAGCAACGTCTTGTAAAGTCACCGTCATCTCCCCGACTGGCAGGTGAAATGAGTGTGTCTCGGGCCTCCATCGTTCAAGCAGTGCTTCGAGAAGTGGACGATCGCACTTGATGGATGTCATCATGGAAATTCCGTAGAACCCACAATCTCTAAGCAACTCGTGTATGCGTGGGTGCACAGGTAGCGGATGCCCAGTCCTAAAACGGCACTCCGTAGCCTCGCCGTTCCAAACATACTGCGATCGATGCATCGGCTGGAGAGTGAGAAGTGAAGGGTCGAGTGGTCCGGGGCCTGCAGGAGGGATGTATGAAGACGAAGGGCCCGCCTCATTTGGATTGAATTCAACCTATATAACAATAACATTTACATCAGTAGACCGAAAAATATAATACAATTCTATTAGAATCAACATTTAATTACTTACATTAGTAGCATCGGTAGAAGCACGACCACCACGACGACCACGACCACGATCACGTCCACCGCGATTACGTGGAGGTCTACTACTTTCTCCTACCTCCATGTTACCCCTTGTGCGTGCCATTTACAGTAGACTACAAATCCTACAAGTTCAACAAAAATGTTATTAACTACACAAAAGCTAGATATAAAAACAAATTATATATAACAAAGCCGTTCATTCTCTAATTTTAGCAAAACACTAGAGTATAACAAATTCAACAAATTCTATACATAACCTAGACTCTATAAAATTCTAAAAAACTAAATTCAACACATACCATATGGAATTATATACAAAATTGATTCAACAACAAAATTCTATTCAACAAGGTTTCAATAACTCTATCAACTCTTTCAACAACATTCTATACAAAATTGAACTCTTTCAACTCAATATTTCTTTCAACTCTTTCAACAGAATTCTATTCATTCCAACTTCAACTCTTTCAACTCTTTCTTTTTTGAAAATCAATAACTCAACAAAATTTGGGTATTAATACTAAAATTAACTCAACTATTTCTTCAACATATACCATCATCGTCAAAGTCTTTCCATGTAATATTATGCTTATATCATTATAAACACCACAATATTTCAGTTTTTTCCGACAGAATTAACACACCCAATGCACCCATCACCCAATGCACATACTGATACTTCAAATATCAGGAAGTGCTCACTATTTGTTTTTTAACATCAATAACTCAACTCTTTCGTTTGGAACATCAATGCTAAGCAAAATTAACAGTGAAAATAACATCAATAAACTAATGAACTAGAATTTGGAAGATAATTAAATGTGTTTGTTTGGAACATAAATTCATTTGGAACATATCTGTACAAGTGAGTTCCATCTACACTAATTGGAAGTGAGTTTATTGATGTCCCCATAATTGTACAAGTGAGTTCCATTTGGACAAGTGAATTTCTTCAAGTGAGTTCCATCTAATGAACTCACTTGTACAGATGGAACTCACCCGCGAAACAAACAGCAAAATTCATTTGGAACATCAATAAACTCAACTCCTACTAATCTACTTTGTTAACAATAAGTCAAATTCAACTAATGAACTTCACAATAGCATCAACACTAACACAAATTTTGCTTAGGAAATGCTTAAGAAATATACCTAACAAGTGGGAGAATCCGAAGACGAAGACGAAATTGGCAAGAAGAGCTTGACCAGTACAACCGAAATCTTCCAATTATGGGTATTCGGGGTTTAGGGTTTAAAGAAAAAATCGATTTTGGGGAATAGGATTTGGTAAAATCGAAAATGAATTAGAAAGTAATTGGTTTTGGGAAGTTCAACATTCGATTTCGAGAGTAATCGAACGGAAAATGAGAGAGTGCGACGGATTCGTTGAGGGAAAGAGCGAAAAGAAAAAACAATCGAAAGTGAAGAAGAAGAAGAAAGAAAGGGGATCTGCGCTTTAAAAAGCGCAGAGTAAAGACTCGGTCTCTCAAAGACCGAGTCTAGTGCAAATAGACTCGGTCTTTGAAAGACCGAGTCTTACTCTTTGAATTTTCAAAGCGCAAGACTCGGTCTTTCAAAGACCGAGTCTATTTGCACTAGACTCGGTCTTTGAGAGACCGAGTGGGGCGCTTTGGGAATTAAAAAAAAAAATAGGGCGGTTTGGGAAAAACTTTGCAAAAATGGGGCGTTTTGGGAAAAAATTCTGTAAAACTAGACCAGAACATGGTCCAGTCCCAGTCAAACCTGGTCTGAATGTTCGGTAATGTCTGGTTTTAACAACATTGATATATTCTGTCATTTTGTGTTTTATTAGAATTCTTATTTTTAAGTAAAATTCGTATAACAACAACTGTAAATTCTTGCATACTAATAAGGTTACTCATTTTGCACCTGTTTTGCTGTTGTGTGTGTGACAATGACAGTAAATATAAAAACATATTAAAGAGTTCGAAAGAAAATTCTCTATAAATTTAAAGAAAAATCTTTGCTCAAGTTTTAGGTATTTGGTTAGGTGGTTTTTTTTTACCAAAGGAAGGTTGGGTGGATTCCTACCTCACTATATATATAATACTAATTGATATGGTTAAAAATATGATTAAATTGGGACCGTTCAAATCGGACACGAATCTTAAAGCATTTAGGGATAAAATGGTAATTTCATCTACAAACGGATTCGAATTGGGAACTGGGTCTTTCTTCAAAACCCAATAACCCAAAAACGGATCTGTCCTACTGGGTCGGGGTGACAACCCATTATAAACCAGCCCAGGTCATTTAAAGAGTAATTCAAATTCATGATTATCTCTAAGAGACAATTTAAACCAAATCTATTATCATGAAGCGATTTAAACTCTACATCTTATCCAAAAATACCGGGACATATGGATAAATGATTATCTCTAAATTATCTCTAAATGTGACTATAAATACCTCTCCCCCCCCACCATAAAAAAGGTAATCCATATTTTTTCACATAAAGCTCTTTCATAATTTACCTGATTACTGACAAGAGCGTCGGAGGGTTCGTCACCGGGATCCATCTCGGTGTATCGAACTTTTTTCAAGTTCATGGCAGCGGCAAGAAATCAGTCAAATACCGGTGAAAGTCAACAGGTTTGCCTTTATTATTTTCAAAAGAATCCACCAAATCATTTATTTGCTCCCACACCAAAATTAGCAACGGCAGATTGACGTCGTCTATGGGAAACAGAAAAAGCAATCCAACCTTACTTCATCAACGAAAGTAGTTTCAAATCATGCCTCCGAAAGAGAAGGAAAAGACAGCGACCTCCAGCCGAAGAGTCACTCCTCTTCCTCCTCCTTCTCCAGTCTAAGAAGTCTTTCCTCAACTCAATCAGCAAGTTCAGCAACCACAGCCTGAACAGCATCTTCCTCAACAGCCGCCTCCTCAACAAGTCCCTCTAGGGTCTCGGGGGTTGCCCCGGAGGGCTCTCGTCGAAGTCATGCAAAGCAACACCCTCATCATGACCATATTTCAGTCCACGATCCCTCAACTGACTCTATGGCTTCTCAAAGTCCTCCATGGTCGGATCTTCGTCTAGTAATTCTCAACCGTCAGTAGGGGTCGGACTCTGAACTCGCTTGAATAAATGGCGAGCTCCTCAGAAAGGCCCTCAATCTGAGCACCCAGGGCCTCGAGAGTCCGAGCCTCCCGTAAACCGAGAACCAGAAGATCCCCTCCCTCGGGAAGGCGAAGAAAGTCCCCTCCACGTCATCGGCGGAGAAGTCATACTCCAGCAAGCCGAGCCTGTAGCACCCCGAATTTCTAATATGATAACTTAGAAAATACGTTGCACAATCCCAGCATCCACTTCAATGTAACAATAAACACAACCAACACCACTAAAATTTTCAATTTTCATTACAACAAACTTTTACAAATCACAGCGGAATTCAAACCAACTCAATAATATTTTCTGTCATTTACAACTCAAATTATCCCAAAACTGCTTTTACAAATTTACACAAAACTCTTATGAATCAATTTATCTCAAATATGCCTCAAGCATCCAAACCTCCAAACTCTAAGCAACAACCTACAACATGTGAGGCTAGAGATGATCCCTAACCCCCAAAACTAAAGAGGTTAGCCATAAATGGTGTGAGTGACATAAAATAATCAACATAACTTAATTGTAAAACATAAGGTCATCAACAACATGTATTAACCACAATGATAAAGGAATAAGGGGTAACAAAGATGTAAAGCATGGAAACATCATAGAATGAAAACAACAAGTGCATCTAGTCTAAAGGTCAAGTGTAGGAAAACTGGAAAACACATGCATAAAACCAAGTCAAGAAAACACAATTTCTATATGCGGACTCTCTAATGCATACTTGTCGAAGTCTATGCATCCCATTCAACATAGATTCGGTGCAAGCCCTTAACGTCTCCACTTCATATGGGTTCAGTCCCCGCTATGCGACTAATCTTAACACGATGACTACTACGAGATAAAGATAAACTGTGAGAATTAGCTCATGCCTGATAATTTCGTAGATGGATCCCACATCTCAGGTATTTTACCTGGATAATTCAGGAGATCATCCCACATCTAGACATAGACACATCATCACATGATTACTCCATGTGCGTCGCCTCGACTTCGATAATTCCGGAGTTCAATCCCACATCTCAAGCAAACCACTTGGATAATTCCGGAGATATATCTCTCATCTCAGGTAATTTACCTGGATAATTCCGGAGATAAATCCCTCATCTCAAGAAAGTTACTTGGATAATTCAGGAGATTAAATCTCTCATCTAAAGCCGTATTGAGGTGCATAACTCATGTTCCCGTTCATCATATCACCACTAGTGCCTGTCCTTATCATTTGTGGGTTATTTAATTTCTCAACGAGTCCCCTAGAGTGGTGTACCCTACCGGCCTAAAAATCAAAACTGAATAACTGAAAATGCCTCGGTGGGCCTCAACAAAATAACTCAACAAATATCTCAACACCGGTATACTAGGGTCACCTACCTCTAGAGACTCAAACTCAAAAGTCTAAACAAATTCCACTAAACAAATGTGGCTCAACTGAATATCTTAAATCAAATACTGAAATGAATATCTCAAAATCATATACTTAACTGAATATCTCAAAATCGATTACTGAACTGAATAACAAGTATAGACTGAATTATCTGAGAACCAATCATTCAAAGGAACACTCAAGTTAAAAAAACTCATCAGTACCAGTCGACTTATACTGTAGTAAGTCGACTGTCCAGAGGAGAATATCTATAATTTTTACGAAAATAAACTAAGTAACATAAGTTGACTTATAAGAGTCATAAGTTGACTTACTAACAATATAAGATGGCTTATAGAAACATAAGTTGACTTACCAGATCATAAGTAGACTTATAAAAACATAAGGTGACTTACCAAAAACATAAGTAGACTTATAAAAACATAAGGTGACTTACCAAAAACATAAGTTGACTTATAAAGTTCATAAGTAGACTTATAAAAACATAAGGTGACTTACCAGAAACATAAGTTGACTTATAAAGTTCATAAGTAGACTTATAAAAACATAAGTCGACTTAAAGGAGACATAAGTCGACTTATAAGAACATAAGTCGACTCATAAAAACATAAGTCGACTTACTAGAGAGAAATTTCAGAAATCTTTAAGAAAATATTCTAAGTGTCATTAGTCGACTTGCAAATTCATAAGTCGACTTAAAATACAATATAAGTCGACTTAAAAGGTCATAAGTCGACTTACCAGAGAAAAATCTAAGATAACTTTGAAAAATAACTTCTAAGTGTACCAGTCGACTGAAAATGGGTCTAAGTCGACTGTCCAGAACGAATTTTCAAGAAAACTAAAGATACAGCAGCTGGGTCGTACCAGTCGACTGATTAGTATACCAGTCGACTGTCGGCCTTCAGTCTGCAAGGTTTGGTTGTTCATGATAATCAAAATTAGGGTTTTCCAAAAGCAATTGTTGTTTACTAAAATAATTTGTATTTAGGTAAAATCGACAATCTCAAATAATTCTCGTTATTGATACCTTTCCTCAAATCAACCATTATCTCAAAACTAAATTCTCATGTTTAAGATTCCTAATTCTTTCATTAGGGTTCCTCAATACTAAATTTCTTTCACAACTTTTAATAAAAATCTGATTTACAAATATAAGATCCAGATGCTCATCATCCGATCATAACCATGCTCAAGTCTTAACATGCTTTTTAACCATACAATTTCATAAATCAAGATCTACTCAATATTCTTAAATTTCACATACATGGTCCAAACAGTAACAATTGTTCACATGAATCATACCACAATGTAAGATCCATATCATTCACAACATCAAATCAAAAACACAATGTCACTCGCATACATAGATCAAAACAACAAAACAATTTTATATCACTCACAAAATCAAAACAAACAAAACAAAGTCACTCACCTTTAAATTTTAGGAGAATCCACGAAAAAGTCTTCCTTTTGCTAGATCCAAAAATCCTCCTCCCGATCACCAAGAAAACAATATTTTAATAAGTCTGGAGTTGTGCAGCGAATGACGGCTGCACACCCTCTTTTATACAGACCGGGGTTGAAAGGAATTAGGGTTTTGAAGTACTTTTGCAAAATAGTCATTTTTCAATTTATTACTTCACATATATAACCTTCCATAGTTAAAATAAGTTAAATAAATCAAAATTAAATAAAATGCTTTTACCACTAAGTTTTCCAACAACCCAGCACGGTCCAGAGATAAGAAAATCCCGGATTTACACTCAGGGTGGCAATTTTGCACAAAAGCCCTCCCTTTTGTAATATTTGAAAATACCTCATAAAATATTCGTAAAAATCCAGAAAAATCCGAAATAATATCTAATAATACATATTATATTTTCCAATCAAAATATTTGACCTTTACTTTCCAAAAAAGCATTTGCACAAGATTCTACATAAATTTCATATTTGCAAAAACATCCTTTTTGACTAAATCTTCACTAAATCGACTTTAAATGAAATCTAAATATATATTTAAATTTAAATGCTAACCATGGGAAACCAAAATATCAGTAAAAATGAATTTTCATAGTTTATTTAAGATCCAAACGACTTTTTACATAAAAGCCTCTCTCTTTCGAGATATTTGTAAAAATAGTTTCTTTATTCAGAAAAATTCCAAAACTTAGAATACACTCCATAATAAGTATGAGAACTTATTAAAAATATAAAATTGTATATTTATACCAAAATTATTTGCACGTGTTTCGTACGTGTAAAAAGATGAATATTTGTTAAATCTCTAGAAAATCATTTTAATTCATTTTCAAATATTTAAAATAATATTTAAAAATACGGGGTTCTACATCACTCCCTCCTTAGAAGAGTTCTGTCCCCAGAACTACTGCTAATGGGGCCCAAACAAACACATCAAGAAGGAATGAAAACTTATGGATAGAAACATAATTTAAGGAAATACAATCACACAAGGGAATGCATCTCAACAAAAGATGTACATCATACAGACGAAACAAAATCATGCAAAGAATTCAGAAAATCAAACTTCCGCTGCGCAACTCTGATAACTGCTACTGGAAGCCATGCTGCCACACTACTGAACTCCTGCATCCAACTCTGACCTTCTGCTTCATTCTTCCAAGAATCAGTGGCCACTCCCTCCTTAGAAAGGACATGACTAAGGATAAACACCGTAAGACCTTGCCTGGAAACACCTTAAACTCCACACTAAGACTAACAAGAATTAGGCGACACAATTGCATGCAAGAAATCAGTATCAAATAAAACTTTTGTCTTTATTCCATTAATCCAAATAAATCTTGTTACATGAAGAAAATACTCAATCTTCAATTATTCCAAATAAATGTTTTATTTAATACAAAAGAATGAATTTCCAAGTTCTTGCACACACGAGTAATAATCCTGAGTATCCTCATCAGTCAATGCAGACTCTCGCCCCTCTTCAGATCCTTGTCCTTCCCGGCACCATCTTTCTTCAGCTGCGGACAGATTTGTCGAACATGCCCTCCACGACCACAATGAAAACAAGTCCGCTTTGCCATCTTCGGACATGTTGACCTGTAATGACCTGCCTCCTTGCAGAAATAACATGTCACTTCCCGAGTTGCTGGTGCCTTCTGCACTGGATTGCTGAGCTTGATTTGCTTCGCTGGGGATTCCTTCCCTTCCTGATCTGATGCTGACCTTCTCCTCTTGAGAGACTCGTCCTGCTTGGTGGGATCAGCGTTAATGAACACCTGTCCAATCCTATAATTCTGATCTTGGTTCCGAATCTGTGCCAAATTAACTGCCATCAGCACATCCAGAGTCTGATGCACCTTGGCGAATTCAGCCTCAAGATCAATTCCAGTTCCTCGAGAACTTCCAGATCCATCCTCATTGTTGTCCTCGTTCCGGGGTCTGGATGCAACCATACTGATCACTACAAAACGAGGGTAAAGTTAGAGAATCACACACACATTTCGCATTCACCTCCATACCCTATGGCAAAACCATACCCCAAACCAAAACATCATGTTTCAAACGAAATGAAATATATGCCTAAGCACAAATACAAATGTGAATGAGAAAATACACACGTAGTATAGCAAATTTACACAAGGAATATATCATAGAATATACAATAATGTAGGATTTAAACAAATGTAAAATGACATGCATAGTGTGTATGTTGAAATATGTGGTACATATATAGAAATTTGTAGGAAGTACATGTAGTAATCAAGAATATAATGATAATGAAGTTTAAGTAAAAGATAAGTAGTGGGTGTATATTCGAAAAGTATGAAGCGACAAATTTAATAGGTCGCTTTTAAATAGTGGAAAGAAATTATAACAGAAGTGGTCAACTATAAGTAATAATGAGGGTATCGAATATAAGGCGCAAAAACATAATAAAGATTTAAATGTGCAGTAACATATCATATTTACATGGGTAAAATATTGCAATCAAGTTTGAATGCTCCAAAATAAATAAGACAATACAAAATAATGGAAAATATATATAGTATCGAAAATCCAAGTATATATAATAAAATGAAAGTAAATATACAAAACAAAATTTATAGTATAGCAAAACAATAATGAAAGGAAATAAAAGTAGCAGTAATAACTTAACACGTAGAAATTCAAAAATATAAGGTATTATGTAAAAGTAATATCAAAGTATACGAGTAACAAAATGCACATGAAAGTAAGATAAATAAGACGTCAAGAAAGAAATGGGTAAGGGTCGCAAAATGAAATGAGCTTGTGAAATGCTAAAGGATGTACTATTGAATAATAATATAAACTCGGTTGGAGATATAGAAAAAGAAATAAATTCAGTTGCTGACAATAAAAGAAACCAAATAAAAGTAAAATAAGTTAATTTCACAAAAGTTATTTAGTAAGCAAACAGATATAAAACAGGAAGAGTGATAGGATACAAGAGTGAGCGCGAAATATACAAGAGAGCAAATAATTAAAAGAATCTAACGAAAAGTAATTAAATTTTATAGCTAGGAATAAATAAATGAATTAAAATTACTTTGGCGAAAATCATATAATCCAGAAATCATATGCAGTGGGTAAGACAGCAAAACATATAGTAGATCATGAATAAGTAAAATAGAGATTATATAAGTTGAAAGGGTGATACCTTACATAAATAAATATCAAATACACAAAGCGAACAAAAGATGTCGAAAATAGCTAGTGAGAAAATATTTGCTTTATGTAAAAATAATCAATACATTTGCGATAAAGAAATTTCATTCAAGTCTAAGTATACAAACAGCCTAAATCTCATTACAGGTCTTCATGACCAAACAATCAAATCACACACATCAGATGTCCACCACGGTACTCACACTTCTAATGTCCACCTAGGTTGTATTTAATGTCCACTTGTGTACTCACACTTCTAATGTCCACACCTAGATTGGTTTTCATACTATGTCTATTATTACTATTGAAGCATGCTCTAATACCAATCTGTAGCGCCCCGAATTTCTAATAAGATAACCTAGAAAATACGTGGCACAATCCCAGCATCCACTTCAATGTAACAATAAACACAACCAACACCACTAAAATTTTCAATTTTCATTACAACAAACTTTTACAAATCACAGCGGAATTCAAAACAACTCAATAATATTTTCTATCATTTACAACTCAAATTATCTCAAAACTGCTTTTACAAATTTACACAAAACTCTTATGAATCAATTTATCTCAAATATGCCTCAAGCATCCAAACCTCCGAACTCTAAGCAACAACCTACAACATGTGAGGCTAGAGATGATCCCTAACCCCCAAAACTAAAGAGGTTAGCCATAAATGGTGTGAGTGACATAAAATAATCAACATAACTTAATTGTAAAACATAAGGTCATCAACAACATGTATTAACCACAATGATAAAGGAATAAGGGGTAACAAAGATGTAAAGCATGGAAACATCATAGAATGAAAACAACAAGTGCATCTAGTCTAAAGGTCAAGTGTAGGAAAACTGAAAAACACATGCATAAAATCAAGTCAAGAAAACACAATTTCTATATGCGGACTCTCTAATGCATACTTGTCGAAGTCTATGCATCCCATTCTACATAGGTTCGGTGCAAGCCCTTAACGTCTCCACTTCATATGGGTTCAGTCCCCGCTATGCGACTAATCTTAACACGATGACTACTACGAGATAAAGATAAACTATGAGAATTAGCCCATGCCTGATAATTTCGTAGATGGATCCCACATCTCAGGTATTTTACCTGGATAATTCAGGAGATCATCCCACATCTAGACATAGACACATCATCACATGATTACTCCATGTGCGTCGCCTCGACTTCGATAATTCCGGAGTTCAATCCCACATCTCAAGCAAACCACTTGGATAATTCCGGAGATATATCTCTCATCTCAGGTAATTTACCTGGATAATTCCGGAGATAAATCCCTCATCTCAAGAAAGTTACTTGGATAATTCAGGAGATTAAATCTCTCATCTAAAGCCGTATTGAGGTGCATAACTCATGTTCCCGTTCATCATATCACCACTAGTGCCTGTCCTTATCATTTGTGGGTTATTTAATTTCTCAACGAGTCCCCTAGAGTAGTGTACCCTACCGGCCTAAAATCAAAACTGAATAACTGAAAATGCCTCGGTGGGCCTCAACAAAATAACTCAACAAATATCTCAACACCGGTATACTAGGGTCACCTACCTCTAGAGACTCAAACTCAAAAGTCTAAACAAATTCCACTAAACAAATGTGGCTCAACTGAATATCTTAAATCAAATACTGAACTGAATATCTCAAAATCATATACTTAACTGAATATCTCAAAATCGATTACTGAACTGAATAACAAGTATAGACTGAATTATCTGAGAACCAATCATTCAAAGAAACACTCAAGTTAAAAAAACTCATCAGTACCAGTCGACTTATACTGTAGTAAGTCGACTGTCCAGAGGAGAATATCTATAATTTTTACGAAAATAAACTAAGTAACATAAGTTGACTTATAAGAGTCATAAGTTGACTTACTAACAATATAAGATGGCTTATAGAAACATAAGTTGACTTACCAGATCATAAGTAGACTTATAAAAACATAAGGTGACTTACCAAAAACATAAGTAGACTTATAAAAACATAAGGTGACTTACCAAAAACATAAGTTGACTTATAAAGTTCATAAGTAGACTTATAAAAACATAAGGTGACTTACCAGAAACATAAGTTGACTTATAAAGTTCATAAGTAGACTTATAAAAACATAAGTCGACTTAAAGGAGACATAAGTCGACTTATAAGAACATAAGTCGACTCATAAAAACATAAGTCGACTTACCAGAAAGAAATTTCAGAAATCTTTAAGAAAATATTCTAAGTGTCATTAGTCGACTTGCAAATTCATAAGTCGACTTAAAATACAATATAAGTCGACTTAAAAGGTCATAAGTCGACTTATCAGAGAAAAATCTAAGATAACTTTGAAAAATAACTTCTAAGTGTACCAGTCGACTGAAAATGGGTCTAAGTCGACTGTCCAGAACGAATTTTCAAGAAAACTAAAGATACAGCAGCTGGGTCGTACCAGTCGACTGATTAGTATACCAGTCGACTGTCGGCCTTCAGTCTGCAAGGTTTGGTTGTTCATGATAATCAAAATTAGGGTTTTCCAAAAGCAATTGTTGTTTACTAAAATAATTTGTATTTAGGTAAAATCGACAATCTCAAATAATTCTCGTTATTGATACCTTTCCTCAAATCAACCATTATCTCAAAACTAAATTCTCATGTTTAAGATTCCTAATTCTTTCATTAGGGTTCCTCAATACTAAATTTCTTTCACAACTTTTAATAAAAATCTGATTTACAAATATAAGATCCAGATGCTCATCATCCGATCATAACCATGCTCAAGTCTTAACATGCTTTTTAACCATACAATTTCATAAATCAAGATCTACTCAATATTCTTAAATTTCACATACATGGTCCAAACAGTAACAATTGTTCACATGAATCATACCACAATGTAAGATCCATATCATTCACAACATCAAATCAAAAACACAATGTCACTCGCATACATAGATCAAAACAACAAAACAATTTTATATCACTCACAAAATCAAAACAAACAAAACAAAGTCACTCACCTTTAAATTTTAGGAGAATCCACGAAAAAGTCTTCCTTTTGCTAGATCCAAAAATCCTCCTCCCGATCACCAAGAAAACAATATTTTAATAAATCTGGAGTTGTGCAGCGAATGACGGCTGCACACCCTCTTTTATACAGACCGGGGTTGAAAGGAATTAGGGTTTTGAAGTACTTTTGCAAAATAGTCATTTTTCAATTTATTACTTCACATATATAACCTTCCATAGTTAAAATAAGTTAAATAAATCAAAATTAAATAAAATGCTTTTACCACTAAGTTTTCCAACAACCCAGCATGGTCCAGAGATAAGAAAATCCCATATTTACACTCAGGGTGGCAATTTTGCACAAAAGCCCTCCCTTTTGTAATATTTGAAAATACCTCATAAAATATTCGTAAAAATCCAGAAAAATCCGAAATAATATCTAATAATACATATTATATTTTCCAATCAAAATATTTGACCTTTACTTTCCAGAAAAGCATTTGCACAAGATTCTACATAAATTTCATATTTGCAAAAACACCCTTTTTGACTAAATCTTCACTAAATCGACTTTAAATGAAATCTAAATATATATTTAAATTTAAATGCTAACCATGGGAAACCAGTAAAAACGAATTTTCATAGTTTATTTAAGATCCAAACGACTTTTTACATAAAAGCCTCTCTCTTTCGAGATATTTGTAAAAATAGTTTCTTTATTCAGAAAAATTCCAAAACTTAGAATACACTCCATAATAAGTATGAGAACTTATTAAAAATATAAAATTGTATATTTATACCAAAATTATTTGCACGTGTTTCGTACGTGTAAAAAGATGAATATTTGTTAAATATCCAGAAAATCATTTTAATTTATTTTCAAATATTTAAAATAATATTTGAAAATACGGGGTTCTACAGAGCCACACGTAGGGATCACCGAGCTGGAGGGGCACCAATCACTCAGGCCGAGCTCCAAAACATCAAACAAGATATCATGCGAGCTCTTAATATTGCCACGAGTCAGGATCAGCGTGCCCCTAACCCTCACCATACCGCCACGCATGAAGCAGAGTCCCGAGGTTCGACTAGATCCCACCGAAGGGATGACTCGGTCCGCCGTCGTCTCCATGAGATGGAGATGCGCATCAACAAGATCAATCCCGAAGAAGAACAACGGACCAATAGGTTCCGCCCCAGCAGACGCCGCTTTTCCAATGCCATCATGGAAGCTCCGGTCCCCGAAGCCTTTAGGCCGCCCCGCTTTGAATCCTACAATAGGGAGTCAGAACCGGCCGATCATATCGAGAGTTTTAAACTCTCATGATAATTCATCAAGCCTTGGATGCGCTCCTCTATAAGGCCTTCCCAGCAATGTTGAGGGGACCAGCACGAGAGTGGTACTCCCGTCTATCCCCAACCTCCATCTTCTCATTCGAATAGTTTGAGGAGTTCTTCCTCACCCACTTCGAGGGCAGTCGCCGAGTAGAGAAAACGAGTGCGTCATTGCTAGCCCTCGGCCAATGAAAGGGAGAGAGCCTAAGAGATTATGTCCGACATTTTACTACCGAAGCCCAGTCTATTGCCTCCCACAACCAATCAGTAGCTTCTGCGCCATTCAGGCACAACGTCACTTACGCCAACCTCGGGACGTCCTTTGCGAAGAAGCCTCCTCGGGACTTCTCGGAACTCCTGCTTAGGAGCGAGAAGTACATCCGAGCAGAAGAAGCTCTCAACCCTCCCAGTCTTGAGGAACCATCTTCCGAGAACAAACGGAAGAATATAAGCGAAGAAGGGTCCCAAAAATTCCAGAAGGGCGACAATGGACAGCACCGCCCAGCAAGTTCACCCCCCCCCCCTCAATGCAAGTATATCAGCAGTTCTTATGGAGGTGTACAAGGAAGGGCTACTCCGTGGTCCCCCCTAGAATGAATACCCCTGGCAAGAAAAGGAACAGGGATAAGTGGTGTCACTTCCATAGGGACCACGGCCACGACACGGATGATTGTTGGACTCTCAAAGAGGAGATCGAAGAACTCATACAGTGGGGACACATGGCCAAGTTCGTCAGAAAAGACAGGGTCGATCCTCCACCCCGAGGAGCCAACAATCGAACCGAGAGGCCCAACGAGTTCCAAGACTCCGAATCTGGGGCCATCCTCCACCTTATCCATGGAGGTCTAATGAAGGGAGAATCAAACTCCTCCCGAGATCCCTTCACCCTATCGTAGAAGTAGGTTTTCAATTTCAATAAGGCAGATACTTGTAATCCGGCCAAAAGCATGTAATAATGGCTCGCCTCATTGAAGCGGCCACTTAGTTTGTTTCAATAAAACTTAGCTTTTTTCTATTAAAAATTATTGCATTTGCCTCATTTCTATCTCTCAGAGTCACATCTACGACGTTAAACGGCAAGTTCGAGGTCCAGCTTGTCCTACAGGGCTGCTCCCACAACCTGCTAAGCTCAAAAAATGAGTTCAGAGTCCAACACTTGGTTCGACGTCGCTTTAGCCGCTTGCAAACAAGCAAGTGCGGAGTAGCTCACTATTCGGAATTGCTCCTACAACTCGTTGACCCCCTAAAACAACAAGTTTGGAGTCCAACACTTGGTTCGACGCCGCTTTAGCCGCTTGCGAACGAGCAAGTGCGAAATAGCTCACCATTCGGAATTGCTCCTACAACTCGTTGAAGTTCTTAAAACAACATGTTTGGAGTCCAACACTTAGTTCGACGCCGCTTTAGTCGCTTGTAAACAAGCAAGTGTGGAGCAGCTCACCAATCGGAATTGCTCCTGCAACTCGTTGATAACCCCGTAACAACTAGTTTGAAGTTCACAATCATAGTTCAAAATTGACCTCACAACTTGCAAGTATGCGGTTTCGGGGCTCAAAACGAACATTCATACTACTCTCACTACTGGTTAAATTTTGCAACGAACAAGTTTGAAGCTCAACTCTCCCCTAGAGTGTAACACCCCGCAAAATTGGAAATGACAATTTTGTCCTTGTGTGTTATGCACGTGTATTTTGTAACGTGTTTTTCATTACATATTTTGAATTTCCGTCTATTCATGCATTTTTCGTATCGATTTTATCCTATTTGAGTTAACTAAAATATGATATTTCAATCTTTGTATTTCTACGTGCTTTTATGTATTTTCGATGCACGTATCAACTGCGTATTTTTCCATCGCTACGTGTGATATTTTTATGAGTATTGATTATTTATTTTCGTATTCGAACTCGTTTTATAAACGGAAGTTCATTTGATTAAAATGATTTTTATACGTATAATGCACGTGTTTTCTACATACGTAGCAATTACGTCGTAAAATTAATAAATATACTTTCTTATACTGTATTTTTATTATCTTTAGCATTTTTTCGTTGATAAAGTCAATTTTCGTATTTCGGTATTTTACTTGCAATGCACGTGTTTTGAATCGCGTATTTGAGTGTATTCGTTTTCAAAATAAATTTTTAGAGTATGTGTATTTATTTTATTTGTGCATGATATATTATAAATTTTAATTAACCTATTTTTCTTACATTCTAAAATAATGGTATACTATATAAATAGATAGTATATATATATGATGATTTATATGCATTTGGGAAATGGGGTTCTGTGTGCTTCACGTGCATGATGGGAGCCCACCTTATTTGAAACGACAAAGTATGCTGTTTGGAATTAGCCATGGTGACGTGGCTTTCCATAGCTGGGGCCCACGTTGAAGCAACAACACATTTGTGTGCTGGTTGTTAAGTGAGGACGTCATCATGCTTTTGAAGAGGTAAAGTTAGCCGATTTTCTGAAGAGGAAGAGTTTGGGAGTTAGGGAATTAGAGAGGAAAAATGAAAGGTTGGGGGTTTTGAGAGTTAAAAAATGAAGAGATGGAGAGTTAATTGAGTAATTTATTAGGTGTGTAATTTTGCACTTTGATCCCTAAACTTGTCCTATAAATACCCTAGTGTTCTCTCCTTTTTCACACACAAAAAAAAATAAGCTAAACAAGAGAAAGAAAAAAAAAAGAAAAAAAGAATGAGTGTTCTTGTGCTTTGGAGTAATCTTGCTAGGAGGAGAAGGAATTGCTAGGATTGCTTGGTTGGAGCTAGGAGCTAGAAGTAACCACTTCTTCTTTATTTGCATCTTCATTAGAGGTGGGTGTTCTCATGCTTTCTAATTTTAGAACTATGCATACTAGTAATGATAAATGAGTAATATAGATTGAATTAATGTGATGTATAATCCTTGCTAATGTAATATGAATGAAAGAATTTTTGTTGTGATTATGTAACTATTTGTCATCATGATAGTTAGAAAGAAGAATATTAAACAAAAGAACTAATGCCATGAATCATACTAATATGTTTGTTATTTTGTACATGTCAAAATATATGTTGTATGAAAACTTGTGAGATTCTTCTTGTAGTTTAACGAATGCATTTTGGTGTAGTTAAGTTGGTACACAAAAGATTTATTTTTAATTGATTGTAAAAGACAAACAATGTTTTTTTTTTTTTTATTAATTGAAAGAAACAAAATTCTTGTTTAATAAAGAGAAGATAAAGTTTCAAATTTAGAGAATTGTCAAAATATGAATTATATATTCATGAGTTACTGTTAGAAAGAAAATTTAGTCTAAATGAACTAATTATAGTCTAATGAAAGATTTGATTGAATGAAAAAGAGAGTTTTATGAAAATAATAGAATGACAGAAAAGTTGAACAAATTCATAATAGTATATTTTGATATCAGTAATCACATATTAGTGGTGTGCGAGTGGATTCTTGGGCGCTCACTATCCAGGTCATGGGTTCGAAACTGGATAGCCCCAATTTTTATTTGATTTTGCTTAATTAAACAAGAACCTGAAAGTGGATACTTAGGGGTTTCGGTCTGTCATTATGACAGAGAAGTCTATTTGACTTCTTGGTTAGTTGGGGAGCCTTAAGGCTGTTACTGTTGGGGTGGGGTGCTTGGTTCGAAACCTGATAACTTCAAAACATTTTTTTTTGGGTTGTTTTAATAAAAGGGGGTATTCTAATGCCATTAAAAAATTTGGGAAAAATCCTATATTCCTATAAATTGATATGTAATTTATTAAAATTAGTTTCATAATTTTTCATGTATATTTTGAGATATCAAAAGTGAAATTGAGATAGAAATTAATTATTTTAGAATAAGACTTTTTGAAGAAGAGTAAAATATTGATTGTGTGAGTTGAATTTTCATTTGAAGACATTATACACTTGTTTTGGTTTAATAAATACTCGATGTGGATTCAGACATATTATTTGACCTTGAATTGCAATTGAGACTTAAGTGATGAATCTTTTGTTCATGAAAGAAGTTGTTGTTCTATTTTGGATTATGAATGAGTGAATGAACCATGAATAATACTAGGATGTGACATTGATCAAATTATGAATAAATTGAAGATGAAAATATCTAGGTTTAAGACATGTTTATTGAAGGGTATGTGTACCCATTGATTCTTGTACATGAAAAAGTTGTGATTTAGAGTAAGTAAGATCTCGGGTACCGACACTACTGAATTGAAAAGAGTTGAGATATATTTTGATATATGGCCGTCGAGCTTTCTCGTATTTTGTTGATTAAGTCCGATAGGAAGTAAAACTAATTCTAGGTTTGAAAATTTATTCATGTCTTGAACTTAAGAATTAGGCACTTAAGAGAAGTGTAGTAAACTTGGGCAAACGTAAGTGGGGTACTCTATATAGTCGGGTGGTATACTCCGGGACTATAGACCAGTCGGGCGGTGTACTCCGGGACTGAGGTTGCTTCGATGGATACAAATTTTAATTTTTGAAAGCCGGGATTATGCGTGGTCAGGCGGATAGTTATCGTACTCTAGTGTATATACGTATATCGGGGCTAGAGGGGCACTTGAGGGGTATTCGCACGATGAGCAGTCTGTATAACAGTCGGGCGGTGTACTCCGGGGCTGGAATCTATATTCGTGGAATATCTGAACCTTGTTCTTACTATTGAGTAGTGTCATGGCGAGGGATCGAACCCTACAATGTGGAGTACGTAGGTGCTTGCCCTCGGACCTATGTAGTATGGGATGCATAGAATTCGAACAAGTATGCATTGGTGTCATCCTAGTATAAAATCTGTGCATTAGGCATTAAGGCATGGCATACACTTACATGTTTAGCGTAGTCACAATTTAACACTTTATTGTTCATTCAATCTTTGTGGTTTGTTAAAGTAATGAGATCGTTATATGTACGGCATAGAGAGGATGACCGAGTATAACATTTTCGTCAGTTGTAAATGACTGACGTGCTCACAGCTTAATATGCAGGTAATGGACTTTTTATGAAGAAGTAAAGATGTTAAGATGTTGTTGATGACTTACAGTGTTAAAGTTGTACAAGTTGTATTTTATTTCATTGTTGAACTTCTTTTATTCTTCCGCTGTGTAAACAAATTGTAAAAAACTCTGATGTTGTTGAAAAAGTTTTAATTTTCTTGTAAAATTGTACGAAGTGAAGTAAAGATCCTGTGAAATCTCAAATTTGGTCTTATTTGGAATTTGGGGCGTTACATAGAGTTGCTCCTCAAACTTGCCTCCCAAACGGCTCTCTCCTAGAGCCTGGTGATGCTCTTCGCTCCACTCACCTCCTGAGCGGTCTTCTTCCAAGAGAGTTCAGAGCCTAAATCATCTAGAGACGCTCTCTAAACCCACCTCTAAGAATGGATCTTCCCAAGAGTCATACAAAGCACTTCTTAACTTCATGAAGACAAAGATGCTGCAGGACTATTTTGACCATGAAGATGGATAATTCTTCAACTGACTTCTAAAGAGAAATTGTAGATTTTCGGGTCATCTTCGAAACGAGGGGTCACACGCCTCGATCCGACATTCGTAGCACCGGGAAAGTGGGTCAAAACATAGCTGTGACAAACATAAAATGAGGAAAAATTTTTGCCTCAAGATGCGCATCTGATCCAGATCAACGACTTAGATCTTGACGCAACCCTCGAATCCAAAATCCGAGCAAACGTGACCGTTAACGTGAAAATGGGAAAAAACTTCACCTCAAGATGTGCGTCCGATCCAGATCAACGGCTCAGATCTTGCCACGTCCCTCGGATCCAAAATCCGAGCAAACGTATCCCCTAACATGAAAATGGGGGAAACTTTGCCTTAAGATGCGATCTTGATCCTGATCGACGACTCAGATATTACCGCGTCCCTTGGATCCAAAATTCGAACAAACGTGTCCCCAAACGTGAAAATGGGGAAAAACTTTGCCTCAAGATGCGATCTTGATCCTGATCGATGGCTCAGATCTTGCCACATCCTTCGGATCCAAAATCCAATCAGATCTGCCTCCAGATGCAAGCTTGATCATGATCAATGGCTCAGATCTCGCCACGTTCTTCGGATCCAAAATCCGATCTAATCTGCCGCCAGATGAGAGCTTGATCCGAATCGATGGCTCAGATCTCGCCACATCCTTCGGATCCAAAATCTGATCAGATCTGCCTCCATATGTGAGTTTGATCCAGATTGACGGCTCAGATCTTGCCACGTCGCTCGGATCAAAAATTCTGAGCAAATGCATCACCGAACTGAAAAATGGAGAAACACTCCACCTCAAGTTTCGTGCTCAATCATGATCAACAGTCAAATTTGCCGAAAAGAAAATAAAAAAGGGATAAAAGGGTTAACGGTCGGGACGGGTCCGAACCCGTTTGGACCCAAACCTGAACCACAACTCACCTTCGTCCTCCTATTCTTCTTCTCCGTGGTACTGGGCGCCAAAACAAAAGAAACCTACTGCCGAACTCGTCGCCGGACTCCGCACCTCCACGAGCTCCATCAATGAGCTCAACCGTCACCTTCCTCGAGCTCAAGCAACTGAGCTCCACTTCGAGCTTCTTCTACCTTCGTCGACCTCTAAGCTCGAGACTTTCTCCTTGCCAACCCATAGCATCTCCGAGCTCCACAAAACCCACTCTGACCTCACCTCTGAACTCCCTCGCCAACCTCCAAAATTGAGCTCCCCTTCGAACCCTTCGACGAGCTCTCTTGAAAGAGCTCCGCCGAAGCTCTCCACTGCCACCATCAAGCTCCAAAACTCCTCGCCTGTAGTACCCCGTATTTTTAAAATATTGTTTTGAGATTAGAAAGTGAATTAAAATAATTTTTGTTGTGATTTAATGACTATCTGTCTAAAAATTCATCCTTTTTACACGTGCAAATGTTGACTTGGGAAGTTCAAAACGAAAAATTATTTTTGGAAAACTATTTATTTAGTATTTGAGATTATTTGGGATTTTTCTGAAAATTATAGGACTTATTTGCAATTATTACAAAAAGAAGGACTTTTGTGCAAAATTACCAAATGGGGGTGAAAACTCCAGATTTTTGGATTTTTTGGCTGAATATAATCCCTAGTTAATTCAGGAGTAAAGATTTTACCTCTAGTTCCTATACACTTGACTTATTTCACAAGTTTTGGTAAAAGAGGATCTTTTTGCAAAATCGCTATTTGAAGGGATGAAAATACAAATTTTGTTTTATGGGTTTCCCTACAGAGCGTGCTGATGCTGGAGGGGATCTTTTTAATTTTTGAACTTGATTAAAACTGGTTTTTACTAATTTCCAATAAAAGGGGCCTAATTATGAAAAAGGACATTTTAAAAATGGGTATTTTGCAAATGTTTTCTAAAACCCTAGAATCTTAAATCCCGAACTATATAGGATTTGTGCAGCCTTCATTCGCTGCAAAATACAGGAGATTTATTATTTCTTATTATTTTGGAGTTCTAAAGAAAGATCTTGGATTTCTTGCTAGGAGGAGCTTTTCTTATTATCTTTTTTTCATCTTCGTTCAATTCCTTCAACACGGTGAGTGATATATTTGTTTTGTTTTGTTCTTTGAATGTTGGATGTGGTGATTCATATTTTAGAAAGCATGCTAGGGTTGAGTATGAATATGTACATGACGAATTGGATGGATTGTTGAATTAAAAATTGATCATTTGTGAACCCTAGTTATCCACGAATGGATTTGCATGTGTATGGTTTGAGATCGATATTATTTTTAATTTGGTGAACACAGCTTGATTATGATAATATTAACCTTGTATGCTCATGAGTTAATAATGATGATGGGGTTTGAGAAGTTTTTGAGAATGATTAATGAATTATGAGTTCTTGCCTTGAGAATTAGATTTGGGGGAAATTGAATGATATTTGATGCAATACAACTAAATTGAGGATTTTTGGGATTTGTGCAAGGTTTTACTCAAATTGGATTTCTTGAATATTAAGATTTAAATTCTGAATATGTTGCTATTTCTAATCGAAGGTCTTGTGGAATTTTCTTTAGTGCACGAACATGCACAAACGATTTACATGAATTTCGTACTTCATTGTTATTAAAGAAAATCAACAATTTGCTATTTTTATTAATTCAAAGTTGTTTTGATTGTTTTATGGACTCTTTTATATCCTACAAGTCGTATTTGATCATATCACAAATATGCTTTTCATAGAATTCGTTTTTATAAAGTAAAACTCCGTATCGGTTGAAATGTGCACAACTAAAAACTGCAGTCTGTAGGTCGACAGTCGACCGTTAATTTATACAGTCGACCGTCGCTACCTGGCTGCTATAGTTTTCTTGAAGTTTTAAAATATCACGCGGAACATTCGACTGACCCATTTTTACAGTCTGCTCTGTTTTGATATTTTCCTAAGATTTGAATTTTTACTCTAGACAGTCGACCGATGACCTTTTACAGTCGACTGTTAGTACTTAGAATTATTTTACGTTAAGTTTTGGAGTTGTCGTTCTGGACAGTTGACCTATGGCTTTTACAGTCGACTTCTATAACTTAGATTTATTTTTTTGAAGTCTTGGATTTTCACTCTGGACAGTCGACTAACTCCCGTTTAAAGTCGACTGTTACTGATGTATCTGGATATAGTTTGATGTTAATTTAAACGATTGATTCTTTAAATGTTTTGATCTATAACTTACTACCTTATACCTTATCTTCTGCTGAACATATGTTTTCAAGTGGTTTTATTTAAGAACTAACGATGGAAGTTTGATTTGGATATTCGAGTTGAGTCTCTAGAGGGTGTGTGGGATCCTAGTATACTGGCATTTAAGATAGTTGTGTTTCGGCCTGTTGAGGCATATTGTTATTCAGTTGTTAAGTTAAGTCCGGTAGGGTACACCAACTATAAGAGGTTCGTAAAGGAATTAATTAATTAACTTAAAAAGATAAGGACAGGCACTAGTGGTGATATGATGAATGAGAACATGAGTTATGGACCTCAGTATGGCTTACGTTGTGAGATAATCTCCAAAATTATCCAGGTGTGAGTGAAATAGTCTCCGGAATTACCTGTGGTGTGGGATTGATCTACGCACATGTGGTATTCGTGTGATGAGGTGCCATCGCTTACGGTATGGGATATTCTCGAAGATTCCCAGGTGTGAGTGAAATAGTCTCCAGAATTATCTGTGGATAGAGATTGACCTCCGGAATTATCGGGGCATGGGCTAATACTCACAGTTTATCTTTATCTCGCAGTCGTCATCGTGTTAGGATTAGTTGCATAGCGGGGGATTAAACCCTACAATGTGGAGACGTTAAGGGCTTGCACCGGACCTATGTAGAGTGGGATGCATAGAATCCGACAAGTACGCATTAGAGAGTCATCATATAGAATTGTGTTTTCTTGATTTGGTTTAAGCATGTGTTTTTCTCGGTTTTCTACACTTGACACTTAATCTAGTTCCACTTGATGATTTCATGTCTTATTGATATATCTTACCTTATATTGTTCTTACTTATTATATGTTATTTATGTTTCCATGTTCTATTTATGTCGTTTGTTTTTATGTCACTCACACCGTTATGCCTGACCCCTTTAGTTTTTGGGGTTAGGGTTATCTCTAGCCTCATGTTTTACAGGTGATTACTTATAGCTTGGATTTTGGATGCTTGAGTTAAGGTGGTGTAATGGGTTATGTATTGTTGTAAAAAGAAATCGTTGTAAAGAAAGAAATTTATAATTCAAGGTGTATTGTATTCCGCTGTGTTATGTAAAGATTAATGTAATGAAAGTTGAAAAAAAATAAAAATTTATTGGTATTTGGCTGTGTTTAATATTACATTTGAAGTTGATGCTGGGAAATGTGCCACGTATTTCTGAGATATCATATTAGAAATTCGGGCCGCTACATCGTCGAGCTGCCTCCACCGCCAAGCTCCTCCTTCGCGATCTCTTCTCCTCGCCGAGCTCCCACGACAGTCGAGCTTCCCCACAGCCGAGCTCGAGCCCCCTCATCGTCACCTTCCGTCGAGCTCCAACACCCCATCTCGCCGAGCCCACAACGACGAGCTCCCTCTTCAACCTCAAGCCTCGACCAAGTTCATCGTCAACTTCGACATCATCAAGCTCAATGCCGAACTCCACTGTCGAGCTCCGACCTTGACTTCAACTCTCTGAGCTCCCTCGTCGAGCTCCGAACGCATCATCTCCATCAATGCCTCTCCTCTCCTCTCCTCCTCAGTCGTCGACCCTACTGAAGTCGAGCCCCCTCCATTTTGAGCTTCCTCGTCGAAGCTTCACCAAGCTCCGTCAAGATCCTGCTCTTCCTCGTCGAACCCAACTCCGAGCTCTTACTCCTCCACTGTGCCGAAGCTCCCTCCGCTGTGTCGAGCTCTCCTCTCCACGGTCGATAAGCCCCCCTCCGTCGGGCCCCAGTGCACCCCTCTTCGAGCTTTGGAGGCTCTCTTTGACTTGAAGACGAAGCCGAACATGGGGAAGAAGAAGAAAAGAAAAAAAAGAAAAAAAAATCCATGTGGCGGTCAACGGTTAACGTTGACCGGCCACGTGGCGTCATCTCGTGGGTTAGCGGCAGGATCCGAGCAAACAGGGATCTGAACGTCAAATTGGGGAAAAACACCCGGCTTTGCGATGCGCGCTCGCCTGATCGTGATTAACACACAAGATTGCGCCACGTGTACAAGTAAATATTAATTAATTTATTTATTGATTTAATTGGAATAATTATTTAAAAATCCAAAAAATTAAAATTCGAAAAAATTAATTAAAAATTCTAAAAATAATTATTGATTCGGAAAATAATTTTAAATTATGAAAATAATAATTATTAAATTAGAATAATTAATTAAAATTTTTGAAAATTAATTATTTCAATTCGTAAATTGAATAAAAAATTCAAAAAAAGATTAAAAATTGGAAAAAATTCAGAAAAATCTGAAAAAATTCACCAAAAATCTAGAAAATTCTAAGAATACTTTTGGGTACTTTACAAGCTCAGATTGACACTGATATGGCTAAAAAATAGGATTAAATCGGGACCGTTCACATCGGACTCGAATCTTAAAGCTCAGGGGCAAAACGGTAATTTCACATGCAAATGGGTCCGAAGCGGGTACTGGGTCTCCTTCTCACAGATCCAATAACCCGCAAACGGATCCACCTCAGCTGGGTACGGGTTTCAACCCGCTACCAACCCGATCCGACAAGATACAATCAAGGTCCCTGATTAGATCTAAATCAACGGCCATGATTCACAGCTATCTTTTCACTGGGGATTAGGGATTAAATTCCTTAACTGATTATAGGGGATATACCTTATCAGATTACATGCCTTATCTGATTACGGGGAATATTCCTTATCTAATCACGGGGATTACATTCCTAAAACCAGTCCCTAAGACGCCTATAAATACCCCTCACCCATCTCCATTAAGGGGTAATCAATCTTTCTCTAGTTAAACGCTCTTTTATAATCATTTCTGGTTACTGACTTGAGCGTCGGAGGGTGCGTCGCCGGGATCAACCCCGGTGTCTCGCACTTCCTTGCAGGTGGACGGCGGGAGTCAACGGTCAAGCTCCGACGGAACAGGTTAGGTGTTTGCTATTCAGGTTTTCTACGAACTCACAAATTCATCTGCTTGCCCCCACACCGAAAAAAGCGGCAACAGATTGGCGCCGTCTGTGGGAAAACTAAACGAATAGCAGCGCCTCTTCCCGTTGGTTCGACCTTCTCCACCCATGCCTCCTAGAAAGGTCAGATCTAGGGGTCCAACCGTGGACCCAACCCCGCTGATCAGCAAGAGGTAGCTTCCGTCCAACTCGCTCCGCAGCAGGGACAACCCCCGCTTCAAGTGGAGGGCCCTCTTCAACAAGATCAGCCTCTTCTTCAGAATCAACAACCCCCCAAGGGTCCTTCCGGTCCACAGAATGCCGGTGTGGGGGGCTCTCGTATGAAGCAACCACTCAATCAGGACCGCGCCTCCATACACAATGCCTCTACGGATTCCATGGCCTCTCACAATCCCCAAAATCAGAAGAAGGAAGAGGACCTACGCCACCGTCTGGACGAGAAGCGGGCCCGAGAGGGAGCCTCCCGCCAGCAACGTCCGAGTGAGCGGTCCCCTCACCACTGAGATCACAGAAGAAGACCACGCTCCCCCGCGGGTCGGCAGCAGCCTAGAAACGAGGAGGCGCCAATCACCCGCGCCGAGACCCAACGAGTTTGGAGCACAACTCTCTCATAGAGTTCCTCCTCACACTCGTCTCACAAACAGCTCTTTCCCAGAGCCGGGCTCTTCCGCTCCGCTCACCTCCGAAGCGGACCTCCTCTCAACAAAGTTGGAAGCACAACTCCCTCCAAGAGTTCCTCCTCACACTCGTCTCACAAACGGCTCCCTTCCAGAGTCAAGCTCTTCGCTCCGCCCACCTCCAAGGCGGACCTCTTCTCAACGAGTTTGGAGCACAACTCTCTCCTAGAGTTCCTCCTCACACCAGTTCTGAAAACAGCTCTTTCCCAGAGCCGGGCTCTTCCGCTCCGCTCGCCTCCGAAGCGGACCTCTTCTCAGACAGTTCGGAGCTCACAACTCTCTCCTAGAGTTGCTCCTCAAACTCGCCTCACAAATGGCTCTCTTCCAGAGCCGCGCTCTTCCGCTCCGCTCGCCTCCGAAGCGGACCTCTTCTCAGACAGTTCGGAGCTCACAACTCTCTCCTAGAGTTGCTCCTCAAACTCGCCTCACAAATGGCTCTCTTCCAGAGCCGAGCTCTTCCCTCCGCTCGCCGCCGAAGCGGACCTCTTCTCAACAAGTCCAGAGCACACAACTCTCTCCTAGAGTCGCTCCTCAAACTCATCTCACAAATGGTTCTCTTCCAGAGCCGAACTCTTTGCTCCGCCCACCTCCAAGGCGGACCTCTTCTCAACGAGTTCGGAACTCAACTCTCACCAAGAGCTCCTCCTCACACTCGTCCCGAAAACGACTCTTTCCCAGAGCCGAGCTCTTCACTTTGGTCACCCCCGAAGCGGACCTCTTCTCATCGAATTCGGAGCTCACAACTCTCACCAAGAGCTCCTTCTCGCACTCATCTCACAAACGGCTCTCTTCCAGAGCCGAGCTCTCCACTCTGCTCACCTCGGAGCGGACCTCTTATCAACAAGTTTGGAGCGCACAACTCTCTCCTAGAGTTGCTCCCCAAACTCTTCTCCCAAATGACTCTCTTCCAGAGCCGAACTCTTTGCTTCGCCCACCTCCAAGGCGGACCTCTTCTCATCGAGTTCGGAGCACAACTCTCACAAAGAGCTCCTCCTCGCTCTCGTTTCACAAACGGCTCTCTTCCAGAGCCGAGCTCTTCACTTCGGTCACCTCCGAAGCGGAACTCTTCTCATCGAAGTTCGGAGCACAACTCTCTCCGAGGGCTCCTCCTCACACTCGCCTCACAAACAGCTCTCTTCCAGTGCCCAGCTCTTTGCTCCGCTCACCTCCAAGGCAAACCTCTTCTGAACGAGTTCGGAGCACAACTCTCTCCTAGAGTTCCTTCCTACACTCATCCTCCAAATGGCTCTCTCCCAGAGCCGAGATCTTCACTGCCGCCCGCCGCCGAAGCGGACCCCTTATCAACAAGTTCCGAGCTCCTTGCTCCGCCCACCTCCAAGGCGGACCACTTCTCAACGAGTTCGGAGTCCAGCTTCTTCTACATGGCTGCTCCCACAACTTGCTAAGCACCACACGATGGTTCGGAGTCCAGGACTCGGCTCGACTCTTCTTCCTCGGCTCGCCCACAGACGAGCCGAAAGTAGATCGCCGTTCGAAATTGCTCCTGCAGCCGTTGAATGGATCGGAGTCCAACACTTGGCTCGATTCTGCTTCGCAAGTCCGCTCCTAAGCGGACTAGAAGTAGCTCGCCATTCGAAACTGCTCCTGCATCTCTTAAACTAACCTCACAATGGTTCGGAGTCCAGCACTCGGTTCGACTCTTCCTCCTCGGCTCGTCTTCAGACGGGCCGGGGGTAGATCGCCGTTCGAAATTGCTCCTGCAGCCGTTGAATGGATCGGAGTCCAACACTTGGCTCGATTTTGCTTCGCAAGTCCGCTCCTAAGCGGACTAGAAGTAGCTCGCCATTCGAAACTGCTCCTGCATCTCTTAAACTAATCACACAATGGTTCGGAGTCCAGCACTCGGCTCGACTCTTCCTCCTCGGCTCGTCTTCAGACGGGCCGGGAGTAGATCGCCGTTCGAAATTGCTCCTGCAGCCGTTGAATGGATCGGAGTCCAACACTTGGCTCGATTTTGCTTCGCAAGTCCGCTCCTAAGCGGACTAGAAGTAGCTCGCCATTCGAAACTGCTCCTGCATCCCTCAAACTAACCTCACGATGGTCGGGGTCCTATGGCTCGACTTTACTTCACCGGCTCGTCCTTAAACGGGCCGGAGGAAGATAGCCATTCCGAACTGCCCCCACGACCATCCGAGCTGAGTTACCCATCTACCGAGAAGCAAAGTTGCGGAAAATGTGCCCCAAAATCCGTGCTCGGATCTGCCGAACAAGATGCATCTACCGAGCAGCTAAGCAGATGAAGAGCAAGAAGAAAAAGAGGCTAACGGGTCAGGGTCGGATCCAATACCCTCGGTCCGACCCATACCCTTCTTAGCTCCTTCATTTTTCTCCTTCTTCAGTCTTCCCGCCGAAGGTACCCAACACTTCTGCTCTTCTTCACTGTGCGAAAGAACGAGGCAGGGGAGAGAACCCGAATGCCTCTCCTCCCCTTCCTCTTTCTTCTCAATGCCAAGCTCTTCACTCCGCTCGCCTCCAAAGCGGAGCTCTTCCCAACGAGTTCGGAGCTCACAACCCTCCCCTGGAGTTGCTCCTTGCACTCACTTCAGAGAATGGGTCTTCCCAACACCTCTTCTCCTAGGAGTGGAGCTCCTCTTCAATAATCTCCAAAACCAAACAGAATAGAGACAACTTCAGAGCCCCTCACCTCTCCCGTATGCCGACCCATCCTCCCGAGCCGAGGAGCAGAGCTTCATCGACCCATCCCCTTCATCAACTCACTGAACTTCTCCTCACGCTCGAGCCATCCGAACAGCCGAGCTACCGAACAGCTCAGCCGAACGGCCGAGCCACTGAGCACGGAGGGGCAGAATCTTCAAGGAACACTTCCTCCAAAATGCCTCAGCGCCTCGGCCAACAGCACTGAGTCTCCGAGCCGAGGTACCGGGGTACCGACCCGCGTATATGGCAAAAAATCGTCCCGAGGCGATTTCGCCGTTAGATCATCTCAAAATTCGCACCCAATCATGAGGGACGGATCAGATCGCGTACGTCACCACAAAACGACAAGATAACGTTTTCTCGAAACTCGTGCCTCTTGTCTCGTGATTCGTGCCACGATCGTGATCAACCGCCCAGATGGCTCTTCTACAAATCGAGCTCCCCACTCCGCTCGCATCCGAAGCGGAGCTCTTCTCAAACGAGTTCGGAGCTAGAACTCTCTCCTAGAGTTGCTCCTCAAGCTCCTCTTCCTGACGGCTCTTCTACAAATCGAGCTCCCCACTCCGCTCGCATCCGAAGCGGAGCTCTTCTCAAACGAGTTCGGAGCTAGAACTCTCTCCTAGAGTTGCTCCTCAAGCTCCTCTTCCTGACGGCTCTTCTACAAATCGAGCTCCCCACTCCGCTCGCATCCGAAGCGGAGCTCTTCTCAAACGAGTTCGGAGCTAGAACTCTCTCCTAGAGTTGCTCCTCAAGCTCCTCTTCCTGATGGCTCTTCTACAAATCAAGCTCCCCACTCCGCTCGCATCCGAAGCGGAGCTCTTCTCAAACGAGTTCGGAGCTAGAACTCTCTCCTAGAGTTGCTCCTCAAGCTCCTCTTCCTGACGGCTCTTCTACAAATCGAGCTCCCCACTCCGCTCGCATCCGAAGCGGAGCTCTTCTCAAACGAGTTCGGAGCTAGAACTCTCTCCTAGAGTTGCTCCTCAAGCTCCTCTTCCTGACGGCTCTTCTACAAATCGAGCTCCCCACTCCGCTCGCATCCGAAGCGGAGCTCTTCTCAAACGAGTTCGGAGCTAGAACTCTATCCTAGAGTTGCTCCTCAAGCTCCTCTTCCTGATGGCTCTTCTACAAATCGAGCTCCCCACTCCGCTCACATCCAAAGCGGAGCTCTTCTCAAACGAGTTCGGAGCTAGAACTCTCTCCTAGAGTTGCTCCTCAAGCTCCTCTTCCTGATGGCTCTTCTACAAATCGAGCTCCCCACTCCGCTCGCATCCGAAGCGGAGCTCTTCTCAAACGAGTTCGGAGCTAGAACTCTCTCCTAGAGTTGCTCCTCAAGCTCCTCTTCCAGATGGCTCTTCTACAAGTTAAGCTCTTCACTCCACTCACTTCCAAAGCGGAGCTCTCCTCCACAGGTTCGGAGCACAACTTTCTCCTGGAGCTCCTCCTCAAACTTGTCTCTCAAATAGCTCTTCTCGACGAGATCGGAGCTAAAACTCTCTTAGAATTGCTCCTTGCGCTCACTTCAAAGAATGGGTCTTCCCATGGCTCTTACGAGGATCTTCCTAGCACCTCTTCTCCACCCCTAGGAGTGGAGCTCCTCTTCAAAAATCTCCAAAAGCCAAGCAGAGCATCACCTCTTCCATATGCCGACTCATCCCCTTCATCAACTCACCGAGCTTCTCCTCACGCTCGAGCCGTCCGAACAGCCGAGCTACCGAACAGCTCAGCCGAACGGCCGAGCCACTGAGCACGAAGGGGCGGAATCTTCAAGGAACACTTAATTCAAAACAGACAATTCAGCACCTCGGCCAAACAGCCCTGATGCGCCGAGCCGAGATACCGGGGTACCGACCCTCGTATATGGCAAAAAATCGTCCCGAGACGATCTCACCGTTAGATCATCTCCAAATTCGCACTCAAGCGTGATGGACGGATCAGATCGCGCCACATCACCACAAAACGACAAGATAACGTTTTCTCGAAACTCGTGCCTCTTGTCTCGTGATTCGCGCTACGATCGTGATCAACCGTCCAGATTGAGCCGTGCAGCTCGGATCTGCCAATCTACCCAACTGCGGAGCGGCGAAAAATGTACCTCGAAATCCGGGCTCGGATTCGCCGAACAAAGCAAGCGGATGAAGAGGAAGAAAGAAAAGAGGCTAACGGTCGGGGTCGGATCCGATACCCACGGTCCGACCCCTACCCCTCTTAGCTCCTTCATTCTTCTCCTTCTTCCCCAACACTTCTCCTCTTCTCCACCAAGCGGAAGAACAAGGCAGAGGAGAGAACCCAGTTGCCTCTCCTCCCCTTCCTCTTCTCCTCTTCTCCACTGTGCGGAAGAACGAGGCAGAGGAGAGAACCCAAATGCCTCTCCTCCCCTTCCTCTTTCTTCCCAGAAGAGCTACCGACCTACCGAACAGCAAAGTGGGAAAAAATTCTCCTCAAAATCCGTGCTCGGATCTGCCGAACCAGATTCATTTGCAGAGCAAACCAGATGTTCCCAGAAAGGATCCGAGGTGCCGATCCGAGGTGTCGGGGTACCGACCCTCGTTTTTGGAGAAAAATCGTCCCGAGGCAATCTCACCGTTAGATCATCTCCAAATTCGCACTCAAGCGTGATGAACGGCTCAGATCTCGCCACGTCACCACAAAACGACAAGATAACGTTTTCTCGAAACTCGTGCATCTTGTCTCGTGATTCGCGCCACGATCGTGATCAACGGTCCAGATTGAGCCACGTAGCTCGGATCTCAAATCCGAGCTACCGAACTACCGAACCGCTAAGTGGGAAAAATTCTCCTCAAAATCCGTGCTCGGATCTGCCGAATCAGATTCGCCGAACAAACAAGCAGCTCAAAAGCAAACAAGAAGAGGAGTGTTAGGGGTTAACGGGTCGGGTCGGGTCGGAGGCCGTTCGGACCCAAGCCCAAACCGAACCAACCCCCCACGTCACCCTCTTCTTCTCCAATTCTCCCGCCAAAACCGATCAGAACAAAAAAAAAAAAAAAAGAGCACAAGAGGCCGGGTTCGGACCCGTTAAGGGGATCCGACCCGAACCCCTCTCCAGCTCCTCTTTTCCCCACTTTCCCGCCAAAACAGCACAAAAGAAGAACCCATCTTCTCTGTCGTCGAAACCCGACCACTGTCGACGAGTCTCACCAAGCTCCTTCAGCTCGCAGCTCCGCCCACGTCGAACCCTCTCCTCGGCCGAACCCAACGCCATCGCCAACTTCACCAATGTCGAGCTTCGAGCTCTTCGTCTCCACCGAGCTCCAAGCTCCTCGCCACCTTCTTCTTCAAACAACCAAGCTCTACCCAGCTTCACTCTCCGAGCTCAAAAACCCCATCACAGGCATCTTCCTCTGACTTCAAGCACCCCAAGCTCGCCATATTCCGAAGACGTCGAGCTCCTCTTCTCCTTCGCCGAACAACCCCTCGCCTCGTTCGCCGAGCCCTCCGCTCTCCGAGCTTCGCCACGTTCGCCACGACGTCGAGCTCCACACTCCTTCATTGTCAAAGCTCGACCTCTCCCCTCCCTCGCCGAAGCTCAAGTTCTCGTTGTCGACCCCTCACGACAGCCGAGCTCGAGCTCCGACGTCCCCTTCGTCGAGCTCCGAAGCATCGAGCTCCATGCCGCCAAACACCACCACTCCGAGCTTCTCTCTACTGAGTCGCCAAGCTCCTCACCTCCAACTCAGAGCTTCGAACCCAACTCCTCCAAGGCCGAGCTCCGAGCTTCGCCACGTTCACCGAAGACGTCGAGCTCCTCTTCTCCTTCGCCGAACGACCTCTCGCCTCGTTCGCCGAGCCCTCTGCTCTCCGAGTTTTGCCACGTTTGCCACGACGTCGAGCTCCACACTCCATTGTCGAAGCTCGACCTCTCCCCTCCACTGCGTCGAGCTCCAACAACCGAACTCCTATCACTGTCGAGCTCCTCGCCAGGCGAGGTCGGAGAGGGGCGAGGCCTAGGTGGGGTCGAAAGCTTCGGTCGAAGACGAGAAGGGAAATGGAGGCGAAGTCGGAGAACGAGGAGACGAAGAAGAGAAACAGCAGCGAAAAAAAAAAAAAAAAAAAAAAAAATGCCACGTGGCGGTCCACGTGGCGACATCTCAACGATCCGGGGTGACTTCGCCGAAGCGCCGAAGTGCCGAACTCGTATTTGGAGAAAAAAAGAGGCCGGGCCACACGATCCGTCCGATCGTTCCAAAATTCGTGTCGCGACACGATCGACGCTCAGGAACGCGCCACGTGTCCCGATCGTGATCTGCCTCACGATGCGCGCTGATCTGATCATGATGAACGGCCCGAAACGCGCCACGTGTCCAGATCGCGATCTGCCTTACGATGCGTGCTCATCTGGTCATGATGGACGGCCAGAAATCTGCCACGTGTCCAGGTAATATTTAAATTATTTATTTATTTATTTAATTGTTTTTTTTATTTAAAAAATCCGAAAAAAATATTTAAAAATTGAAAAAATTAATTAAAAATTCTAAAAATAATTATTAATTCAGAAAAAATTATTTTTAAATTCTGAAAAAATAATTCTTAAATTAGAATAATTAATTAATATTTTAGATAATTAATTATTTAATTCGGAAAATGAATAAAAAATTCAAAAAAATGAGGAAAAATTCAGAAAAATCTGGAAAAATCACCAAAAATCCAGAAAATTCTGAGAATATTTTTGGGCATTTTACAAGTCCATAATAACACTGTTACACCCCGAGCAAGATTCCAAACTCCCTTAAGAACACCGATAAAATCCCGTACGCCATTAGAACAGTTAAACTACTCCTCAAAGGCTGATTACACTCAGTCTTTAGGAGTGGGGGGCTCGTGATATGGCTAAAAAATAGGATTAAATCGGGACCGTTCACATCGGACTCGAATCTTAAAGCTCAGGGGCAAAACGGTAATTTCACATGCAAATGGGTCCGAAGCGGGTACTGGGTCTCCTTCTCACAGATCCAATAACCCGCAAACGGATCCACCTCAGCTGGGTACGGGTTTCAACCCGCTACCAACCCGATCCGACAAGATACAATCAAGGTCCCTGATTAGATCTAAATCAACGGCCATGATTCACAGCTATCTTTTCACTGGGGATTAGGGATTAAATTCCTTAACTGATTATAGGGGATATACCTTATCAGATTACATGCCTTATCTGATTACGGGGAATATTCCTTATCTAATCACGGGGATTACATTCCTAAAACCAGTCCCTAAGACGCCTATAAATACCCCTCACCCATCTCCATTAAGGGGTAATCAATCTTTCTCTAGTTAAACGCTCTTTTATAATCATTTCTGGTTACTGACTTGAGCGTCGGAGGGTGCGTCGCCGGGATCAACCCCGGTGTCTCGCACTTCCTTGCAGGTGGACGGCGGGAGTCAACGGTCAAGCTCCGACGGAACAGGTTAGGTGTTTGCTATTCAGGTTTTCTACGAACTCACAAATTCATCTGCTTGCCCCCACACCGAAAAAAGCGGCAACAGACACCATTACACCTCGAGGAAGATCCAAACACCGCCAAGAACTCCGATAAAATTTCGTACGCCATTAGAACAATAAAACTAATCCTCAAAGGCTGTTAAACTCAGTCTTCGGGAGTGGGGGACTCATGATGTGGCTAAAAATTGGATTAAATCGGGACCGTTCAAATCAGGAACGAATCTTAAAGCTCTCAGGGGTAAAACGGTAATTTCATCTACAAACGGGTTCGAATTGGGAACTGAGTCTTTCTTCAAAGCCCAATAATCCAAAAACTGCTCTGTACTACTGGGTCGGGGTGACAACCCATTACAAACCAGCCCAGGTCATTTAAAGAGTAATTCAAATTCATGATTATCTCTAAGAGACGATTTAAACCAAATCTCTTATCATGAAACGATTTAAACTCTACATCTTATCCAAAAATACCGGGACATAGGTATAAATGATTATCTCTAAACTGTCTCTAAATGAGACTATAAATACCCCTCTTCCCCACCATAAAAAAAGTAATCAATATTTTTCCACATAAAGTTATTTCATAATATTCCTGATTACTGACAAGAGCATCGGAGGGTTCATCGTCGGGATCCATCCCGGTGTATCAAACTTTTTGCAGGTTCACGGCAGCAACAAGAAACCAGTCAAATGCCGGTGAAAGTCAACAGGTTTGTCTTTATTGTTTACAAAAGAATCTACAAATTCATTTGTTTGCTCTCACTCCAAAATTAACAAAATTAACAGCAACACTAACCAACTATATTACATAAAAAAGGGATTGGTTGGAGATGTCTGTCATCCAGAGGAGGTAATAGGGATAAAAGTTGAGAATTTGTGACTTAGGTACTATGGTGAAGAGAGTGTAAAAAACTACTATTGTACACCTCTACTTACCATAAATCTAGGTCACATCTTCTCTCCTATCTCCAGTTGTTCCTCTTCAACAAATTGGATGGAGATCAGTTAAACCAAAACAAAAAATAGCATCAGAGTAATAGTATTTGAATATTACAACCAGGCTTAAAATTTCAAAGTTTCACCCACATAATTAATGAACTAAGAGCTATATGTTAAGTTCAAGAAAAGTGTCTTGAATTATCTATCAATAACTGGGTCAGAATTATGAGTGCTTCAGAATTGAATGAAGTCACCAGGAACATCCCCATCTTCACTGTTGCTGCTGCTCATGATCACTGGGTTTGCTTATGTCTAACCTTGGGAGGGGCTTGAGTTGAGGAGTTCATGCAGAAGAGTACGTAGTAGCTCCATGTTCTTCCCGAATGCTTAGCATTTGGACCCCTGCCTGCTTGGCGACGCTGCATTTAGCCATGATGAGACATGAAAAATTAATCAGAAATCAGCTTAGTAGAACTATAATTTGCAGAATTGAAAGACCTATTATTTCTTTCTAGCCACAACATCCATTAGATTCTTTTTTTAAGGAAAATTCATTTATTCATTTTTGAAGGAGTGGTTGTTGTTGACAAGCTGTAAATTCTTGCATACTAATTATTTTTTTTGATAACGAGGATAGAATCGTACAATTCCAGTCCAAAATATATAAATAATAACAAGAAAGATACAACGTGATACAATTTTACAAGCAGTAAAAACACAACCAACCAATGAAGGAAAAAGCAAAAATACAGTTGCTAGCAATGGAGAAAATTGCCTGGAAACAAAAACACAAAGAAATCTAAGACGAGGATCAACTCAACGGGAAAGTCAGTAGGTTGTCGGGCCGCTAAACAACAATTTGGCTCACCACCAAAGCAAAATTAGACAGAGGATCAAGACCAGCAACCCATGCCAGTACTCTGGACCACCGGTATGTTGCACAGTAGAAGACCCGCAATGACGAAAAGGAAAGCATCGAAACGATATGACGGAAGAGGAATACAACTAAATAAACAGTGGACTAGTCTGAATCAAAAGAAGCAGACGAAGTCCACAGCGAGGGAGGCCACTAAAACAGGCGAAGAACGCTAATAGCAGGCTCAACAATCGCCTGGACCCGATGGGGAAGGGAATACGGTGTGCTCTGGAGAACGAGCCCACACGAGAGCTCACAACTCAATAACCTCACACCTAAAACAAACAAATTCTAGGAGGACAAAGAAAACAGAGAAGCCGAGAGGGTGACGGTTCATCAAAACCAAAATCCAACTCAAAACACAAACCAAACTAATAAGAGGAAAGAAAAAAGATCAGCCCCTGTTAGATGGTGGCTCCGACCAATGAAGCTGATCGGTCATACTCACCCAGAAGCTGCCCATGCAATCAGACCATGTGGTGAGACGAACCACACCACAAACTAACACAATTAAAAATAATGAATAAAGCACAGCGCTGAGCATCCCCCATAGTAAGGAGATTGGAGCTAATAAAGCAAGCAAACCGAACATAACCAGCAGAAAATAAAAGCCAACATACAGAACATAGGCTAAAGTCGGTCAGGGCCCCAACAAAAGCAAGAGCAACCTAGTTTGGAGGATAAAGAGCCATACATACAAAAAATTATAGCAAAATATAGCATCAGCCGAAGCTCTATGCCAAGGGAGAGACAAAAACAGTCAGAAATCAAAAGCCTAGCAGTAGCCACCAGAATTAAGAACAAGTGCTCCCCATAGAAAGTTGAGACAAAAGAAGGTTAAGACCTGTCAACCCTGCAAAGAGAAGGTAAAAAGGATCACAAATAAGAACGAACAAAGCTAAATAGAATTAATAAGATTAGAACGAAAGAATTGGTAGGCTACCTTAAGACGAGACAAATGTAACTCCTCCATTTTAACAGGAGTTAAAGTGGAAGACCACAAATTAATAAAAAATAAGAAATCCTCAATCAGCGCAGCTATCGATGTTGCAAAGTGCAAGAAGATACGTTTATTTCTTTCCGACCAACTCACCCAAAGTATGGCCATAATGGAGAGGAACCACGAAGAGCGGAACTCTTTTCTAAGCGAGAGCGCTCTCCAGCAGGACGAAAATTCTACGGGGGTAGAGGGTACTTGCCAAGCCCTACTCTTAATAGTCCACAATGGTTGGATAAAACTGCACCGAAGGAAAAGATGTTCAGCGTCCTCGTGTTCGGCCGAGCAGAATGCACATAATTGCCCTAAAGCAAGGTTCATTTTGTTAAGACGGTCGACGGTGAGAATTTTGTTATTACGAAAGATGATCTATTCCAAATTGTTTAGCCAGATTAGAGTAGATACCTCCAAAGTTCAGGAAATTGTACAAGGATTTAACCGAGTAGATCCCCGAGCTAGTCCAACACCAAGATAGTTTATCAGTGGATGCCAAGAATACTGGTTAAGTTTAATAAGAAGCTCGTTGAGATCCACCTCGAGTTGCGAAGGGAAGGCACATAGGAAGGGAATAGACCATAACTTTTGGTGGTCAATGACGGTCACATAATCCGCCACCGTAGCTGATGGATTGGAAGCCAGTTGATAAAGAGAAGGGGAAGTTAAAGCTAACTTCATGTTACTGAACCATAGATCGACCCAGAACTTGGTCTTAGTCCCAGAAGCGCATTCGTGGGAGATCCCACAACAGAACGGAGAGGCTGCTTTCCATACCTCTTTCCAGAAGGGGGAAGCCTTGCGGGACAAAGAGGGGGAAAAGTCTATAATTCTTTCTCGAGAGAAGCAGTAAGAAGAAATGATCCTAGCCCAAGGCAGCTGATCATGAACTAAGATTCTCTATAACCATTTACCCACCAGAGCTAAATTTTGCTGCCTGAGATTAATAACCCCTACACCACCTGCAACCTTAGCAGTGCAAACCACCTTCCAGTTACAAAGATGAGACCCGACTTTATAAAGACCCGTCCCAGACAAAAGAAATTCCTTCTGATTTTGTTGATCCTCTAAATAACCCAAGAGGGGACGAAAAAAAGGGCATCATATATAAGGGAATAGAAGACAGAACTGAGTTGACTAGCACTAGTCTACCTCCACGAGAGAGGTGTCTTCCGATCCAAACGTTAAGCTTGGATTCGACTTTCTCAATCATCGATATCCAATCCGATTTGAGGAGCTTTCCCCATCGTAGTGGAATACCCAGGTATTGAATGGGAAAGGATGCCGAAGCACAATTAAAGAACTGAGCTATTTCCGCCTGCCGGTTGATCGACCCACCAAGCAAGAGGACAGAGGATTTTTGAAAGTTAATAGGAAGCCCGGAAGCTTTTTCAAAGATGTATAGAAGTAACTTCAAGTTACGCAAAGAATGCCCATCAGGTATCGCAAAGATGATAGTGTCATCTGTGTATTGGAGGTTCAGCACACCTCGAAAACTGTGCATTCCCCCAAGACCTTCGATGACGCCGGCATCCCAAGCATTGCGAAGTAATTTACTGAACACATCGGCAATGAGGAAAAATAAAAGGGAGGAAATAGGATCACCTTGACGAAGGCCGCACTTACACTTGAATTCGTGACTTTCTGAGCCATTAATGATAATCGAGGAAGTACCGGCAAAAAGGCTGGATTGGATCCAGGCCATCCATTTGGGGCCAAAGCCACGGTTAAGAAGGATGTCAAAAAGAAATTCCCAACTAACGTTGTCATAGGCTTTTTGAAAGTCCAATTTATGCAGGATACCCTCGGTGTTGGATCTATGATATTCGGAGACAATTTCTTGGGCCGAAGCCACGCTGTCCAAGATAAACCTATCTTTAATAAAACCCGATTGAGTCGAGTCTATTAAAGAAGAAATAATAGCGCTCAGATGCGTCGAAAGGACTTTCATGATGATCTTGAACGAGGTGTTGATAAGACTAATTGGTCTAAAGTTGGAGACCGAGTTGGCTCCCATAATCTTGGGAATGAGCACAATGTGTGCGTAATTGATCCGGTCAAAAGAGAAAGACTCTTGGTGAAGATCAGAGAACATTTGGAATAAATCATCTTTTATCTCCTCCCATAATTTCTGGAAGAAAAAAGCTGGAAAGCCATCCGGACCTGGGGCTGAATCACTTTTTAAGAAAAACACAGCCAGTTTAATCTCGTCTAGAGAGGAGGAACCTCTAGGCTGGACAGATCATGGGATTGCTGGCAATACAATTGGTTCCAGTCCAGTCGGAATGGACGAGGTTTATGCGAACCTATCAGGTTTTAGAAGAAGTTGAGGAAGGAGACATGAAATTCAGACTCGGTTGTCAACTCATTATCATTATCGATAATAGAGGTGATGCGATTGATACGCTGACGATGCGGAGCATAGTTGTGGAAAAAGGTGGTGTTGTCATCACCTTCCTTGATCCATCAATATTTCGCTCTCTAGGCCCATTTAATATGATCATTGTAGAGAATGGAAGCATATTCTCTCTTGCAAGAAGCTCGTTCCAAACGAAGTTGTTCCGAGATAGGGCCAACTTCCTCAAGTTTGTCGATTGAATTGATGGAGGAAAGGAAGACTTACTTGAGGAAATTGGCCTGTACAAATCTCTTTTTATTCCATAATTTACAACCATGCTTGATAGCGTGAAGCTTGAGAATGATGCGGCCGAGACCGGAAGAACCCGTGATAGAGGAGAGACACTCCGTGATGAGATTCACGAAGGTTTGGTCTTGCAACCAGAATTTTTTGAAACAGAATTTGTAAGGTCTGGAGAAGTTAAAGTTCAAACATAAGGAGATAGGTACATGATCCGACGACGGGTTGGGCAAGGCTGAAACAAAGGAATTGTGGAAAAAATTGATCCAATCTAAAGAGAATAGAAAATGATCGAGCTTAGACATAGTAGGAGTCTGTCTCATGTTGGACCATGTGAAAGATCTACCATTAAGGGGTAATTCGGAGAGATGAAGCTCTCGAATACAATCATTAAAACGATTGGAATCTGCTTGATGCACCACCGATCCTGATCGTTCGGAAGAGAATCTGGTAATGTTGAAATCGCCACAGAAAAAACAGAATCCAAGAATGTGATTTTAGAAGGAATCAAATTCGTTCCAAAAAAGAGAGCGGCGATCTGCAGTGGATGGTCCGTAAACCGAGACCACTGTGAGATCACGATTGAATCCAGTCAAGTGGAGATGAACGATCAGGAAGAAGGTGAGGCGGCGAATAGATATAAGCGAAAATTTAGATTCTCTAAACCCAAAGAGAATACCACCCCTGGACTCGACCACGTCAAGGGATATCCATTTGGTGATTAAGGACCCACCTATCGAGCGAAGGGTGGACGGGGTCAGGGAAACAAGTTTTGATTCCTGTATAGAAATTAAACCACAGTGGGAAGAAGAGATTAGTTGAATAACATCTTGTTGTTTGGTCGGGCATCGGAGGCCCCTGACATTCCAAGAGATGCTAATCATGATGAACACGAGTCTCAAAATCTCTAGAAAACTCGCATTGTCAAATAATGTCAAAGGCTTCCAAGCTCTCCGAAGAAACCGAAAACCCCATATCCTTCGAAAGACGATGCATATCAAGGTTAGAAAGGGAGTCGAAATGCACCTGATAGATGGATCTCAGTTGCTCCCTCCCTGAGGAAAGGGGGGGATTGGGATATGCTTCTTGCGAATTTGAGCCGCAAGAGAAGCTTGAGAATCCGTCTTAGAAGAAGTAGCTCTTTGCGTGCGAATGCGGGCGCTTGAGCGAATGACAGAAAAGGGGGATTTATTCGCGCGCCCAGTCTGCTATTCCCCGGAGTGGACAATACCAGCAGACTTACACGGAAAAACAACGAGGGGAACTGAAGTTCCATTATAAGTGGAAACTCTTGCGTGAATACCTGGGGAGGGTAGGTCCTTGGAAAGAGAAGGGAAGGCAGAAATGTTAT
The DNA here is from genome assembly GCA_017893485.1 of Hemerocallis citrina. Lineage (NCBI taxonomy): Eukaryota > Viridiplantae > Streptophyta > Magnoliopsida > Asparagales > Asphodelaceae > Hemerocallis > Hemerocallis citrina. The sequence goes on from CM030362.1 coordinate 128,453,578, forward strand.
TAAGGGGGAAAGCAAGAGATCTCTCGTAGCCTCGTCGGGGGGTAAGTAAACCCCCCTCAGACGATGTGGGATCCCCGAAACGATACTAGTAAGAAGAAGCATGGTAAGATGGAAATCCAAGGTGTAACCGACAAGAAACGACGAATAAAGTTCGTACCGTAAATGAAGATATCACTCACCAATACAAGAACAGTAAAAATACGGTCTAATAAGAATTACAATCTCAGGAAAGGAAAAGGTTACCGGATGTTGCGATTGGGGGTGATCTAAAATCGCAACTTCTTCTTCCAAGAGATCATCCTGATCAACCCAAGAATCGCCTTTCTGAGAGGGTGCTTTCGCTAATGAACCAGAGGCGGAAGAGCTTTGCACTGCACTTTTGTAACTATCCCAATCAGAGGAGAAATACGGATTAACTTCCCAAGCAGGCCACTTCTGCTCAGAATCAATTAACTTAGGCAGAGAAGGGGCAGAGGAAAGGGCTGGCAGAGCTGCAAAAGTCAGAGCAGGGAGGGTCCTCGACGGAGGATGAGGAGGATTGGAAGGAGACTCGACTGCAGAGGAAAGGTTGGAAGAGCTTAGATTCAAGGAATCCTTCTCCGGGTTGATCCAGACCAGATTGCGAGCTTTAGAAGGAGAGACCTTGGAAATAGAAGGAGATTGCACACCTACATTCTGATGGGGGACATGCTTTTTAGCAGGAGCATTGTGCCAACCTCTCCATTTCGTTGACAGAGCGGCCGGCCTGGACGAAGTGCCAATAGCGAAGGGCTTGTAAAGAGGGGAAGGAGCAGCAGGAAGTTCAGTGGTGCCAACACTCGAGGGTGAAAGAGCAGCCACACCTTTAGAGAAGTCTTGATAGTTAACAGAGACAGCAAAGATGGACTTATTGTCACGCAAAGAGTAAGCATCGACCCTGTCCTTTAACGGGGGACAAAAAAACTCCGCGTCTACTTGAAGATAGTCGGAAGCAAGCATAGAAGAGGAAGAAATACTAATTAATTCTCCCACGCATTTTGTCATATCAGCTGCGACTCGAAGAGAGTCGCAAAGGGGGGAAGGCCAAGCAGCGTGGCTCTAACGGGGGATTGGACCTGGTTCGGGGGAAGCATAACCAGATTAACCTATTTAGGAATGGCAATCTTGATCGGACCGATGGAGAGGGAGTTAAGAGCTAAAAGTTCCTCCAGAATTTTAACGGAGGGGCATAGAATGACCACCTCGCCGTTAGACTAGGTGTTGATAACCCAAGCCCAGTCTTGAACATTACAAGAATTGCAAAAAAATGAGTTAAGGTTAAAATTGGATATCGTTCCTCCACTGAAAGAAACCGCCACATAGCACTCAAACATCTTCAACTTATCAGACAGTTCAACTGTGGGGATGAACACGACAGTGGTTTGAGGCTTAGTCACCTGGGGAGCAAGAACAGACGGTGCTTGGAAGGGAGGTTGCTTCGCTGCAGGAAATCGGTGAGTCACAGGGGCATAGGGAGAAGCGGAGCTCCATGGGAAAGCTTGGTCCTTTTAGCCTTCTGGGATTGTAAATCCAGAAGCTTATACTGAAGGGAGGGAAAATTGAGAGCCTTCAAAACAGAATTAGAAATGGGCAGTGCCAAAGGAAGGCCAAGAATTTGCTGAAGAGAGAAACATCGATTTCTCAAATGTCCCTCCTTTAGACAAAACAGGCATTTCAAGTTTGCGGAGCAGAAAGATTTGATGTGTCCTGGTCGAAGACACCGATAACACACAGGGGTGGACAACGGAGAGGGATGGTCAGAGATAAAGGCATGAGATGCACTAAGCTACCGAAAGGGCAGGAAAAGGACGTAGAAGAGCCCCCTAGAACCTTCTGGTTCGTGGGCTTAAAACCGGGAGAGAAACATTTTTATCCGGAGTAATTTTTTTTTATAATTTCTTTTTAATACCTCAACCTAAGTAGAGCCCATGATGGCCCAAGCCCAGAGCAGGTGCAGAGGAATAGGAGAGAGATAAAACAAGAAAGAAAAAACTAGCACTGTAGCGATCTAAATCAACCTCAAGAAGATGAGAAAATAGTCCAAACTCAACCTTTAGAAGGAAAATTAAGATCGGACGAACTAATATAGAATGCAAAAATGAACAATGGTTAGTTCGGATAAGATAGTCGCAACGCTCACCTCTGGAATCTCCAGATCTGAGAGCACCAAAAACACTGAACAACCAGACCAACAGTAATCAACCAAAAACGAAAATCCCTGAACAAACAGTTACGCCTGACCTCTTAAAGAAAGGGGTGAAGCGGAGGAGAGATCAAGAGGGATCTCAATATGAAAAAATCCCACGGAACAACAGAGGGCGAACACGAGAGAAATAACAAAGAAAACCAAAAAATAACAATACTTACAGTGACTGGCTAATGGGGCGGAGCTGTACAGATCCGAGGGTCGCCCTAACTCAGAATCACGCCAGTCCTTCCAGATCTGAGAACGGGAGGCTGTCGGAAAGGGGAACGGGCTGCTGAGCACGTAGGAAGCCCGCGAACTCGAGGAACGGGTGATGGCAACTCGAGGAAAGGGAGACAGCGAGAAGGATCTGGAAGAGAAGATTTCCCAGTGGAGAAGGAGAGGAGGACTAAAGATCCGAGAGGGGAAGTATACAGAAGAACTGAAGAGGGGAGAGTAAAATCGAAATCGCCTAAGGAATCGCCTTTGAAATCGCCTTTAGATGGGTCTTGTTTTTCGCATCAAAAGTAAGTCATATGATGTTATGAACCATTATTGCTTAATTCTTGGATACTAATATGGTTACTTATTTTGCACATGTTTTGCTATTGTTTATGTGACAAGTGACAGTAAAGATATAAACATATTAAAGAGTTCGGAAGAAAATTCTATATTAATTCAAGAGAAAAAACTTTGCTCAAGTTTGAGGTACTTGGTTAGTGGTTTTTTTTACCGAAGGAATGTAGGGTGGATTCCTACCTCACTATCTATATATAATACTAACCAACTAGATTACATACAAAAAAAAGGAATTATTGGAGAGGTCTGTCATTTAGAGGAGATAACATTGAGAAAAGTTGAGAATTTGTAACTTAGGTACTAGGGTGAAGAGATAGTAGAGGACTAATTGTTGAAAACCGATTTAGGGAAAAATAATTTATCATTCTTGCTGTTCTTTATTCTTTACTGTATACATCTTTATATAAGAATTACATTCTTGGAGGAGAAGAAAAGGAGATTGAAAGAAGATTGAGGGTGTGAGAGATTTGGGAAATTTGTTTCCTATAGATTAGGAAATAGAATATACATATTAGTGCTTACTACATTTCAACACTATCCCTCAAGTTGGTGCATAGATATTGATCATGCCTAACTTGTCAACAAATTTGAAGAAAAGCCGGCTCGAAACTGCCTTGGTCAGGATATCTGCGAGCTGATCTTCTGACTTCACTTTAGATATCTCAATGACTTTTTCATCCAATTTCTCCTTGATGAAGAGTCTATCCACATTTACATGTTTTGTCCTATCATGTTGAACTGGATTGGCGACAATATCACATGCTGCTTGACTGTCACAGTACACCTTCATAGGTTCATTCGGACCACATCCTAAGTCCCACAACAAGAGTTTCAGCCATAAAGCTTCCGCTATACACAGAGCTACTCCGCGATACTCTGCTTCTGCACTAGAGCGTGCAATAATATTTTGCTTCTTACTTTTCCATGTAACTAGATTTCCTCCAACAAATGTGAAATATCCAGAAGTGGAGCGCCTATCAATTATAGATCCTGCCCAATCAGCATCGATATAAGCCTCAACCTTGAAGTGACCATGTTTCACAAATATGACCCCCTTTCCTGGAGCAGACTTAATATATCTCAGAATTCTCATCACTGTATCCATGTGGTGTTCCTGAGGTGCATGCATAAATTGACTTACCACACTTAAATCATATGATAAATCTGGCAGTGTATGCACAAGATACATCAGTCGTCCAACCAATCTCTGATATCTTTTCTTATCACAGGGCACATGATCAGATTCGTTGCAAAGTTTCAGTCCTTCTTCTAATGGTGTACCAATCGGCTGACAAGCAGACATTCCAGTTTTCTTCAATAAATCGAGAGCATACTTTCTTTGAGACAGAAATACACCATTTCTTGAGCGAGAAACTTCAATACCAATGAAATATCTCAAAGAGCCAAGATTCTTCATTTCGAACTCTTGTGACAAGTAGATCTTCAGTGCCATTCTCTCTTCAAGATCATTCCCAGTTACTATCATGTCATCCACATATATAATGAGAGCAGCAATCTTACCTTCTTTCCTTTTCAAGAATAGGGTATGATCTGAATTACTCTGACAATATCCGAATGTCTTCATTGATTTTGTAAACCTCCCAAACCAAGCTCTTGGCGATTGTTTGAGACCATATAGCGCCTTCCTCAACCGACACACTTTATTACTGTGTTGGACTGGTCTATTTGATCCTGGCGATAGATCCATATAAACCACTTCTGTCAGTTCCCCATGCAGAAATGCATTCTTCACATCAAATTGCTCCAACGACCAGTCAAGATTTGCAGCAACTGACAGTAGAACTCGAACATTATTGAACTTTGCCACAAGTGCAAATGTTTCGTCATAATCAATTCTATAAGTTTGAGTGTACCCTTTGGCAACAAGCTTTGCTTTGTACCGCTCTATCGAACCATCCGACTTATATTTCATTATATAAATCCATATGCATCCTACCGGCTTCTTCCCTACTGGCAGCTCGACTATCTCCCAAGTCTCATTCTTTTTCAAGGACTTCATCTCCTCATCCATAGCTGCTTTCCACCTTGGATCGGCTAAGGCTTCCTGCACACTGTTAGGAATAAATGCAACAAATAATTGATTCACAAATGACTTATTTGATTCAGACAATCGGTGAGTGGACACATAATGACTCATGAGATACTTGACTTTACTAGTGGAATTAGGCTCATAAGTGGGTTTTGGGATATCTCTAGTAGTATGGTTTGAGAGTTCGCTTCTTGGAACTTCGAACAGCGATGACGATTGGTTTTGGGGTTCTGCTGGGGGAAGAGATAGATCTGATGGTACTGGTGGTGGAGATGGTTCAGATGGTGCTAGTAGTGGAGATGGCTCATCTTCATGGAGGTTCAGTACTGACTGCAGTTCTTCGTGAAAATTTTCTTCCTCAACAAAGTCTTCATTCGAGTGATCATCACTACTTACATCCTGATTTTCTTTCCTTATATCCGATTGTTTAGTCTGAATAGTAACCACTTCATCATAGGCAAGAGTTTAAACTTTACTTCGGTACTCTCTCTGAAGTTCAACCTCAGAGGAAAAATACATTTCATCTTTATGGAACACAACATCCATAGTCACAAACATCTTTTGAGTTTGTGGGTGATAGCACTGATACCCTTTCTTGTTCTATGTATATCCTACGAAAACACAGCGGACAGCTCGAGGAGTTAACTTATTGCGTTCATGTTGATGAACATGAACAAATGCAACACACTCAAACACACGAGGTGGCAAGTTGACGACTTTTGGTGCATTCACAGCTTCAGTTAATGCTTGAAATGGTGTGAGGAAGTTTAGGATATTAGAGGGAACCCGGTTGATTAAGTATGCAGCAGAAGTAAGGGCTTCTCCCCAATAAATGAATGGCATATTTCCATGGATGAGAGAAGCACGGACCACTTCGAGCAAGTGTCTATTTTTCCTTTCTACAACCCCATTTTGTTGAGGTGTATATAAGTATGTAGTCAGGTGAACAACTCCGTGTTCCACCAAATATTGTTGCAGATTCGAACTCAGGTACTTTCCGCCATCATCACTCCTAGGAACTTGAATCTGTGATTTATACTGAATCATAACATGCTTGTGAAATTTCTGAAACAAGTCACTAACTTCACTTTTCAACTTCATCAAACAAATTCAGGTCATACGGGTACAGTCATCAATAAATGTCACAAACCATTTGGCTCCTCCAAATATAGTGGTTTTGGATGGACCCCAAACATCAGAATGAATAATCATAAATGGAAGGGAGCTTCTACTTGGACTTGGGGGAAAAGAGACACGGTGATCTTTTGCGAGTTCACACACATCACACCGAAAGACAGATATATCCATCTTCAAAAATAAATTTGGAAATAATTTCTTCAAATAACCAAAATAAGTATGTCCTAGACATCGATGTCATAACCATATATCTGATTTCTTCTTCTCATCTTCGAATCCTTCCACACTTAGAGCATGAGTCAACTTGTTTGAACTTTCAAATTTTAAATCCAGGTAATAGAACTTCCCGTGTCTAACCCTATAACCAATCATCTTGCGAGTCCGAATAGCCTTAAACACATAATATGAAGGCCAAAAAACTACAATAAAATCTAAGGCAGTAGTTATTTGAGCAACAGATGATAGGTTAAAATTCAAGGACGGCACAACTAGGGCAGTATCTAAGATTAGGTTATTTGTAAGATGTATGGTACCTCGCCAGTAATAGTGGCAGGATCACCATTGGCAACGGAGACAGTTGATTTGGTGGATGGTTGAAAATTTTGAACTTGTCTAGAATCAAAAGTCATATGGTCGGTAGCACCCGAATCAATTATCCATGCATTATTCATAACAGAAGCAGAAATATTAAATACCTTACCATCATTACCTATAGCTGTAATTAATATAACGGCGAATCAAATACTCTTCTCAGCTCCATCAGTTTGTTCCATGGTAGCAGCACAAGAAATACAACGGATCTGATCTTCAGCAACCAATAGCAAACTACACAACTTGGCCAATAACAGCAACTAGCAACACAACAAACATCACTACTAACAGCAACAGAAGGTGAAAAATAGCAAACACCAACAATCCCCAATCAAAGAACAGCAAACAGAAGCACAACATGGATCCTCTTTGGCTTGTGGATCGAAATAGCAAACAGGAGAAACAGCAACAACAGCATAAGGGAAGAGAGAGAGAGCAGCAACTCAAAGAGATAGCATAGCAACACTAGCAAGGGGCTTCTGTGCTGGCATCGATTGGCTTGACAGCGACGGACGGCGGTGTCGCAGGCAACCAACGTGACCAGAAACAGGGCGGTGCTGGCCGATCGATGCATGGGGGCATCGGGGGAAGAAAGGAGCAGTAATGGGTTCTGGGTTCTTGGCTGATAATGTCGAGGAAGAGGAGAAGGGCAGTGCTAGGGCGGGAAAACGATGGAGAGGGGTCGGGGTGCTGGCGTGCGTCAGGGGGCGCGACGGAAGATGACGATGGGGCTGAGGGTCACCGGAGTTGGGGACAGTGCCAGTTGTCGATGACTGGTCGGGATGAGGTTCGTTGGATCGGGATCGATGGAGATCAGAGAACAAGAAAGAGAAGAAAAACAGGTTCGGATCTTCCCTTTTTCTTGCTCTCCACCAATTCTAGATCTTATTAGGCTCTGATACCATGTTGAAAACCAATTTAGGGGGGAATAATTTATTATTTTTGTTGTTCTTTATTCTTTACTGTATACATCTATATATAAGTATTACATTCTTGGAGGAGAAGAAAAGGAGATTGAGAGAAGATTGAGGGGTGACAGATTTGGAGAATCTGTTTCCTATAGATTAGGAAACAAAATATACATATTAGTGCTTACTACATTTCAATACTAATGTCGTATACATCTACTTACCATAAATCTAGATCACATCTTCTCTTCAATCTCTAGTTTCTCCTCCTCAACAAAATTGGATGAAGATCAGTTCATCCAAAACAAAAAAATAGCACCAGAGTAACAGCGTCAGAATATTGCAACCATTCTTAAAATCACAAAGTTTCAACCACATAATTAAGGAACTAAAAGCTATATGCTAAGCTCCAGAAAGTGTACTGAGTTATCTGTCAATAACTGGGTCAGAATTATGAGTGCTTCAGAAGAGAATGAAGTCACCACGATCATCCCCATCTTCACTGTTGTTGTTGCTGCTCAAGATCACTAGGTTTTGCTTCTGTCTAACCTTGGGCTAGGCTTGAGGTGAAGAGTTCATGCAGAAGAGCAGTAGCTTCATGTTCTTCAAGAATGCTTAGCATTATGGCCATCTTCCTGCTTGGCCAAGCTACATTTAGCCATGATGAGATGTGAAAAATTACATCAGAGATCATCTTAGTAGAATTAGAATTTGCAGGAAGTGAAATACCTATTATTTCTTTCTAGCCACAACATCCAACAGACTGCTATTGAAATATGACTCCTCACATGTGCAATTTGTGGTTTCAATAGTGCAAAGACCCATGAGGAGAAGCACTTTGTAGGGCCATAGGTAAACTAGTGACTTGGAAAATATTCATGAAGTATGACCAGAGTTATAAGACAATAGGGCATTCAAACATAATATGGAAGCATGTTTCAGAGATACATGCACTAGCCGTGCATGTTCCATCTCCAGGTTATCCCTTGCCACTTAAGCTCGCTCTTGAATGAAGTTTATCCCAACTGAGGAGCCATATATAGATTTTGTATGTGAGAGGTGCAAAGTTCCTCCAAGCAGCAGGTGCAATTGGAGATCTGACTTCACCATCAATGAAAAAGCTATCAGCTGAATTTACTATATATAACCCAGTTGTTGTATGTTTCCATCTTGGTATTGTAACGGCTTGCATCCCGATACCTCGGAATACATGTGCACACTTCCAAGATCTCGCTTTGAGAACAACACACAAGTACAAAATTACGGATAATTAAAAGCATTATTTCATTAACATATTAGACAAACATACATTTCTTTTACATTGAACAAATTATACAATTTAATTAATAATCATATTCCCAACTTCTTAACTGAACTCTACTAACTTTACTCTTTTTATGCAATTCAATCTCAACTCATTCTGCAGTACCTGATCCACAAACTATGGGTACGTCAACCAAACCACCGGCTGAAATGCTAATAAACTCTAAACCTCAAATTAAAAAATATGATTGCATACATAGTTAGGGATGGCAAACGGGTCGGGTCGACCCACGACCCGCTTGATTAACCCGGCCCGTGAAAGGGCGGTTCGGGTTCGGGTCGAACCCGTTAACGTTAACAGGTCGACCCGGGTCGCGAATTAAGTGAATTCAACCTGTTGAACCCGGCCCGTTAACCCGCAAAAAAGATGTCGACCCGCCCGCCAACCCGCGGGCCGACCTGCGGGTTGGGAACCGTTTGACCAACGTTCGACCCGTCCTGGGTCGACCATTGACCCGCGGGTCAAACGAGTTAAAAAAAAACCCCTATCGCTACTGTACAACAGAAAGTGTGCAACGGCTCTTTTAGCCGTTTTTGTGTTTTTTTGTGTTTTTTATTATTTTTTCCCTATAAATATCCCCAAAATCTCAACAAAAAATTCACACCTTACTCTCTTACTCTCTCTACTATTATTACTCAATTCATTTCAATTTGTGAACAATTGAAAAAAAAGAGGTAGCAAGACATATACACGATCAAATTCCGATCGTATCAAACTCAAAATTCAATAACGTCTTCAAATCTTCAACTCTCCTCCAAGTGATCAAGTCTTCAACTCTTCTCCAAGCTCTCCTCAAGTCTTCAATTCCGTATTTCTACTTCCTCTTCTTTTTTTATTTTTACGGGTTTTTTTATATACGCGTATCCACGGTGAACGGTATCAAAATTTCATATCCCTCTTCTATTTATAATTTTTTTTAGTTATAATTTTTTGGTATCTTATTTGTTTGTTGGTTTTTTGATATTCTCTCTCTCAACCCTCTTGTTTTCTATATTTTTTTTGTAACTTATCGCCCTTACATTGTGTAGTTTTTTTTTTTTTTTTACATACACTACTACATATAAACATGTCTAGATCACGTAGTAGCGGTCGTAGCCAAAGTGGGAAAGATTCCACTGGCACTTCCCGTAGGCCACCAATTGTCCCACATAATGAGCCCGCCGAAGAATACCATGGTCCTCCTACCCAACAATGGGGTACACACGATGAGTTTGTAGGAGATATACAATTAGAAGAAGAACCACAACAACAAGCAACCGAAACAACACAACCCCTTAGTGGTAGGAAAACTAGAGGAGAAAGTAGTGAATGGCATAAATTTTACGATTATATCCCGGACGAAGAAACTCTAGATATATGTTTGAAAGTTTGTAAAACATGTTCTAAGCAATACAAATGGAAGAGGGGTGAGGGCATGGGTACAATTAAGCGACACATCCTAAGTGTTCATAAAGGTCTTCTTGTTGACCTACCCAGCGAACAAAAAATCCACCCTAGGACCGGTTTAGTTGATAGCCACCCTTATGATCCCATTCTTGTTCGTCGGGAAATGGCCCGATTAATAATAAAGGAAGAGTTACCATTTTCCTATCCCGAGAGTAGAAACTTGGAAAATTTTAATCAAACGGCCTTAAACCCTCATATTATAAGAATCTCAAGAAATACTTGTAAATCGAATTGTTTTAAAATGTACAATGAAATGAAGGACGCTTTGATTGTAATTTTATGGTGTTTAATTTGTAGGATTAGTTTAACTTCGGATTGTTGGACGGATTGCAACAATATTCTAATGATGGGAATAACCTGTCATTGGATCGACAATGATTGGATTCTTCAAAAAAGAATCATATCACTTGCCGCGTTGCCCTATCCCCATAGTGGCATTGAAATAGCAAACCGTATTTTAGAAATTTGTGATTTTTTCATATTCGCGATAAAATTATGTGTATTAGTTTTGATAATGCATCTAACAATAATGCATCAATTAGTATTTTAAAATCCGCATTAAACCCTCCATCTGACAATATTTTTCATGTTAGATGTGCATATCATATTTTAAATTTATGTATTCAAGATGCATTAAAAATAGCTGATCCATATATAATTTTTTGATTAAATAATACATATATAGTTAAAATTAGAAGTTGTGTACATTTTATTGCATTAAGTGGCACCGTATTTCAAGAATGGAAAAATTGGTGTCTGATTTCAAATGTACCTTTTAGAAAATTTTCAAAGGATGTTAAACACCGATGGAACTCTACTTTTGATTTACTAAATGTTGTTACTGAATATAAAACATGTATAAATGATTTTTGTATCGCAAAAAATCTGCCCAATTTTGAAATGACTCCCCCGATTGGTATTTTGCAGAATCTTTGTTGAAATTTTTAGAACCTTTTAAAACCGCAACTTTAAAATTTTCAAAATCATATGAATCTACTTCTAGTAGCATTTTTATTTCAATAGTTACTATGATGCAAACTTTTAACGAAATGTTAAATGATGCTTTTGTTGGTGATATTGTCAAACCTGCATACAAAATTTTTTTGAAGTATTTTAATCCTCCTCCTATGTTGTTTTGTGTTGCTACTGTTATGGATTCTCGCATCAAATTAGAAGGTACGAAGAGTTTGAATGAAATGTTTTTTGCATTACTTGGGGATGAAGAAACTGAAATTGATTGCGCTTCTTTTTAGTTAAATTTGAATCTACATTAAATAACTTGTATGATTATTATGATAGATCTTTTGCTTCCAGTAGTACAGCTTCTGTAGTTAGTTCTTCTTCTGCTACTTCTAAAGATAAAGGTAAGAGTAAATTTGATGACAGAACATTTAATTTACTTGCACAAATTCAATCCAAAAAACCTAGGACTAATCAACCAAATGAATTAAATTGGTATAACCAACAAGATTCTGAGTCTTCTGTTTCTTCACTAGATATTTTACAATGGTGGAAAGACCATGAACACACTTATAATATTCTTAAATATATGGCTAAAGGTATACTAACTCCTTCTGTCTCTACAGTTGCTTCTGAAAGTGCATTTCCTTCAAGTGTCAGGGTTCTAACTAATTACAGGAATCGCTTGAAATCCCAATCGTTAGAGATGCTCGTTTGCACATAAGACTAACTGAAGGCTAATGATAGGACACAAGGAAAAGCATTATCTATGTCCACAAGTGGGAGCAACTCGCCAGAAGAAGAAGAAGAACAACAATAGAAACTAAAATGAAGAATTCAAGACCAACAATAAATTGAAGGCCATCAAATTTAAGACAATTGTAAATAGATAAAAAAATTGTATTAAGTCTTTGCTTGTTATTTCAAATTAGGAAAATTGAAGTAAATTGAAATTGTATGTAAGAAATTTGTTAGTGTATAAAATAAATTTGTGAAATCTTTATTTCTTATTACAAATTGTGAAACTTGTATAACTTGAAATCATATGAATAATATATCCTTTTTTTTTGGCAATTTCACCTTTTCAATCTTATTATTATTATTATTACGATTTTTAATGTTTATTATTATTATTTTTTTAAGTAAAAAAAAGTCCACTCTCTAACCGGGCCAACCCGCGACCCAACCCGAACCGACCCGGGTTGGACCCGAAAGGGTTCACGGGTTGGGCGGGTCACGAATTCAGCTCTTCGACTCGGCCCGGCCCGGTTAAGCCTCCGACCCGACTCGAACCCGCCCAAGTCAACCTTCAACCCGGGCGGATCCGACCCGACCCGGCCCGGTCGATCCGAATGCCAACCCTATACACAATGTACTAAATACTTAATGAATACAGGCAAGTGTATATAATTATGACCTAGTATATGTATTTGTGAATGTGTATATGTGCTTGTTGTGTGACATATGTTTTGTGTCATGTAATAAACATGGGAATGTGTGTTTTATAGTATCGTAGTGGATCGTGTCTTAATAAGCCACATAAACCAATCATAGAAGCATTCAATATCTAGTGCCGACTAGCCTGGTCCATGCCGAAAGCCATTGATTGGTACACCTACTTCAGTGCCCACTTGTTCGGAATTCTCACCAGAGCCATTGAACAGTACTGTACTCCAATGATGAGAGTTCATTCTGAAGGTCACCGAAGGATCTTGCTTTTCCAATGTTGACTCACTCGGTCTCAGTCGGAGGCCACTAGCTGATACACCAATTTAGTGCCGACTTACTTAAAGTCCACATTGGAGCCCTTAACGATACCAGTAATTTAATGACGACCAGCCCGGATTCACTCGAAAGTCACTGAAGTCATTCACCTTCACTGTAAACTCCTTCCTTGCATATTAACAAAGACATTATAATCTATTATGTATTTCATAACCATTCATTACACAAGTCCATCACATACATGTACACATTTCATAGAATATCCCATGTACAATCATATTTTCCATATTTGTCTATACTACTAAGCTATCTGATACATGTAAATATACAGTCAAACATTCACACATAATCTCAAACACATTATGTGTAACCTTGGTTCTTATAAGCATTATTCTACTAAATTGTCTCATTTGGATAGCACACATACAACAAAACTCAAACATAATATCAAACATAGGGGTGGCATCAGGTCTGGGTCGGCCCAGGCTCGGCCCGCCCAGAAACCGAGCCAACCCAACCCTGAACCGATCCTAAGCCAGGGCTTGGCCGATCCCCCATTTTGGCAAAAAAAATCGCAACAGGCCCAGCCCGCAAAAGGCTCGCCCCGACTCAAACCAAGATTGGTTTGAACTGGCCTGGTCTGGTCTAAGCTCGACCCGCAGGCCAACCATTGTGAGCTTGAACTTTTTTTCTAAATTTTTTAATTAAAAAAATATATTTATATAATTACCAAAATACCCCCCACCAGATCTATACTAGCTAGTATTTTGGGGGTATTTTGGAAAATCCAAAATATACATAATATATATACAACCTCATTTCATTCATTTTTCTTCACAAATTCACTCAACTGTCATAATTCTCTTTCAACTCTCTCTATTCTCTCACAACAAATCAACAACAAACAACAACAAAAATTGCAAGGATCAACACCAACAACATCAACAACAATCAACAACAATCAAAAACAAGCTCTCAACACTCTCTACTCTCATTCATCAAACATACATTCTTCACTCATAGAGTATTTTTGTGTTTGTTTAATTTTTAGAGTTAGCATTTCTTTCTCTTTATTAGATTGTAGTAGTAAATTTATTACTAGTTCATTACTCTCATTTTGTGTTTTGTTGTACTCCTTTTTAAGATTTTTTTAAACATACACTAGTTCATCTCTTAATTATTATTGTTTTATTGAACCCTCTCATCTTCTTTTTTAGATTTTGTGTAATAACATACACTAGTTCATACTTTTTTGTAAAAATGTTTAGTTATCTTTACATATTTTGTAGAAATTTTTTTAAGAACATGCACTATTTCATAATTTGAATTTTATTGTTTTTTTTATTCTCTCTTCTTATTTCTAAATATTTTTTTTCTCGAAACATACATAGACTAATTATTAATAATTAATTAGATGACATCTAACCAAGTACGCAGTAGACATAGTAGCCAAGAATCAAGCTCATCTCATCTCATTCCTTCCATTCCTATAATTTCACAAATAGATAGTGAAGAAATATTTGTTAATTTTGATAGTATTCCTGATTTTCATGATATTCCACACACACATGGAAGATATAGTAGTAGAAGACATACAATCACAAGACACAGAACATGTTGGGATGAGGACGTCAATGAACGCCCATTGACGCAGCGGAAATAAATAGAGCAATGAGGAAGTCAAAGTAGCTGGGACAAATCAATTGAGCAAGTAAGTAGATCCACAAATCCAAGGGAAACACAACGATGATTTATCCCGATTAGCTTTCGCTTAATCCAAAGGGAAATTTAGGAAGGTCTAATATTCAACTAGAAGAGATTATAAGGAGTTACTGATTCACTTAATACAAGAAATTAAACTCACTCTCAAAAACTCTCTCTCTCTCTCAAGCCTCTCTTTGCAATGGAGAAAATAATCTATGAAGTACTCCCTCTCATATTGGAGGAGTTTACAATATATATATATATATAATAATATAGAGAACCTTAGGTTTAATCTTGATTCTCAGTCGTCTGATATAACCTGTAGAAGAAATAACTGAATAGGAGTCGTATGATCTAACTTGGAGTTGAAGATTTGGCTGAAACGACCTAACAAATCGAGGCCCAAAAAATACACAACGCCGCGGGCACTCGACCATCCAACAAGACCGATCGACCGTCCATCTCTCGGACAATCCCTGTATTACAAGCGGTCGGGGTGTGCGGTCGACTGTCCCCAAGACCATTCGACCGACCCCTTCTCTGACTGTTGTTGTTGATGTTTTCTCTTCTACTTTCTTCGACACTTTGACCTTCGTGCTTCATCTTACCTTTTTCTAATCTAAACCACGAGTATTCAAGACATATTCCTAAAAATCTCCACCTTGGATTGCAGACGAGTGATATCACATGATGTGAATATTCATATCCCAACAGTAATGAAGTCCACTTGCAAAAACACGTAGAACAATAGTAGCTTCTTCTAGTTGAACACATTTCTACCCAATATCACCATTCAGTATACCCCTTCAAGGGCACACCTCAGTAGGAATTATCACGGAGTTGCAAACCTCCGCACAAACTCCACCTACATTAAGGCATTCTCCATATCTCTGTGATATTCGAACGTCGTAGTCTCGCTTTGATGATGCTAGTTGCGGAAAACTAGATGAGCTTGTGGAAATAACGGAAAAAGGAGCAACACTTACGCACGTATTTCGGATTTCCCAAAACTTGTAGAGATTTTTTTGGCTTGGTCCAACCATTCTCATACCTCTAATCACCTTACGACGACCCTGAAAAACAGACAGAACTCCACCTCGAGCTGTGTACCTACAACCCGTGCATTAAGAGTACCCAAGTATTGGTGTATAACCTAAAGGTCAGTTGTGTATTAACATTACTAGTTAATATTGCATCATGACATCTATTTCATATATGAGGCATTTTATTTATTGTGTTTTTTTATTGTGATTAAATAAACATAATAAAGTCCTTAGAATAGTAGGTTCAATACCATGGAATGTCAAGTGCATGACTTGATTATGAGATCCTATTGTTTGTAATCAGAACACTATTCTTAAATTTTTCTAGTCCTGTATTATTGTGAATTAGGACAACAATAATACATAGAGACTAGTATGTGCATAGACTAATGTTCATATCTCACGGGTCATGGATATGAGATATGAAGTCTTCACAGGGGTACATATTAGACTAATAATGTAATGGACTAACCCAACATGAGAATGCTACATAGATCGTTACGTGAGTGTCATAAGCAGTTCTCACAGTGACCATGGTGTACGTAGTTCTTTGACTTGAAGTCACTACGGTTCTCTACATGAGAAGTTGTATGTTTAATGTTGTCAAATGTTGCCTATAATAAAGTGATTATAAAGTCGACTATTGGATATACTACAAATCATGCGGAGGGATGTGAGTGATTTAGATATAATTTGTCCCTCTTACATAACATGAGCGATATCTATGGGTCCCTTGACTGAGTGAGACTGCAAAATGCATGGCTGTGCTTAAATGAGTCAATATGAGATACTGAGCTCATTTGTTTTAGTAAGTCTCCTCGGATATCAAGAAACCAAAGATTGAACTATAAAATGGTGACACGCTCTATGCCTTATAGTCAATTAAGATATCTGGGCAAAGGGACTAGACTACATGGTAACATTGGTTACGAATAGGTTATGTCAATTCACTGACATTCCCGTTACTTGAGTAGTAGTGATGTATTGCTAGATACCGCTCACTGTTTTTAATACTAGAATATGATTTTAGTATTACTGTCAACGTAATGGGAAGCTACATGGTCACACACTTAGAATGGATCAAAATTGGGATTTTAATTCATAAGATGAATTTAATTGAGGATCCGAGTAAGACTTGGACTCCTGACATTTGTTGGACATTTAATTAGATTAAATAGGCTGAATAAAGTTCAAACACCCACACACGAATCTGACCGAGGTCAGAATGTGAGCCCAACAGCCTCATTACACTCTTAGGGTTGATTTTCTACACCTATATATATGATACGTATCTGTGGAAAAGTCACACATGAAAAAACCCTAGCCGTCACAGTAATTGTGAGAGAGAGAGATCGTGAGGAACATCCCCTACTCGCAGCTAGCACTGCGGCGTGAGGGAAAACTTGATTTGATTCATTCATGTGGATACTGTAGAGGCACCTACAATATTGTAGTACTGTGATCGGCATACTGTGGAGACAACAAATCAATCTTCAAGGTATAACTACTAAACACAACTATTGGTTTTCGTATGGATCCATGGCTAGGTTTCGATATTTTTTTGTAATTTTTCCACTATGTATTTAATCTGTGATTGAGTTTGAAACCTAACACGAAGGAAATCTGATTCCGTTTAAGCAGAGGAATATGCAAAACATTCTTTAAAGTGAACATGTTTAGACCTGGCATCTTCAACCCAACTGTCCCCTCACCTATTACTTCACAAATCTCTCCAGTTCTCGTTTTCACACAACGCCTTGTAGTAGACTTATAAGTATAAAAAAACTTCCTCTCGGAGCAAATATGAGAAGAACTCCCTGAGTCAAGAAACCAACTAGAATCCACTTTTAAAAAATTTGAAACAAGAAGATATGAATCACCTGAATCAAATGCACTAACCACATTAGTGGCTGAATTCCCATTCTTGGTGCTCTCCTGATTCTACAATTTTCAACAGTCTTTCTTGATATGCCCTGACCTCTTGCAATATTGGCAACGGATCGAATCCTTTTGCATAGCACTTTGTCATCCCCCTGAAGGACTATCCACTGTTAGACAACTTGAAGTAGACGATGATTTATGAGTCTCCTTCCTAAGTTAATTTTCCTTCAATGCTTTGATTAGACCATTAACTGAAATACTCTCCTTGGTAGATCTACCGTATAGCATGGTAGTAATCAAAAACTCGTACGAATCTAGCAGTGAATATATCAGGTTGAAAGCTTTATCTTCCTCACACACATCTGCGTTGATCACCTGAAGTTCAGATAATACCTTAATGAACTCTGTAATATGATCTTGGAGATCAGTACCTTCCTTCACAGATAAACAGGATAACTTCCTCTTCCAATGCATATATCTAATAATGACGAACCAGAGTAGTCAGCTATGAGTTTTTCCCACAAATTCGCCGCATTAGTTTCTTCAAGAAATCCGCACTTGACCTTGTTTGCCAATGATAATCGGATCATACTTATGGCTCTTTCACGAATATCTTCCTAAACATCCTCCTACATATCAGATGGTTTTTCTTTCTTCTTAACGGCTAACTGCAAACGTTCTTGAACATGGACATCATACATGTCCACCTTTCCAAAGATTGAAATTGATATTTCCATCGAATTGCTTGATCTTCAAAAGACTGTGACATGTCATCTTAACCAAGGGACTCGACAATCTGAAGCTCAGATAACAGCTGTTGGGATTAGGGCATCAACGAACGCCTGTTTTCGCAGTGGAACTAAATAGAGCAATGAGGAAGTCGAAGTAGATGAGACAAATCAATTGAGCAAGCAAGTAGATCCACCAATCCAACACAAACATAACGAGGATTTATCCTAGTTAGCTTTCGCTTAATCCAGGGAAAAATATAGGGAGATCTGATATTCAATTAGAAGAGATTACAATGAGTTACTGGTTCACTTAATACAAGGAATTAAACTTGCTCTCAAAAACTATCACTCTCTCAAGCCTCTCTTTGCAATGGAAAAAATAATCTATGAAGTACCCTCTCACAGTGGCGGATGCACATGTATCCCAGCTCACCCTAGATTTTGATTATACGACCAATTATTTTGATTATGTAGTCTAATATTAAAGCCTCTCCCAAACCCGCTCCCCCTGTAACGAAGCCCGCTCCTTTTGGGCCTAAAAAATGCTCATTCTCACTGCTGCCTGCTTCTCTATTTGGACCAACAGTCAAGATTGCTCCTTTATTCGGCCCAAAACTTGCAAGCAATTCTTCTTTCTCCCATAACAGATGGCTACCAAAACCCCAAAAAATAAAAAACTGGGTTGAAAAGAAGCCCATACGGGATATAGTCAATTTGGTCCGGCATTTGGATTCGCAGAATGCGCGGTTGCACGCAAGTCGCATGTAAATTTGATAATAAATTAGGTTTATGATTGTTGTTTATGATTGTTGTTGTTTAACTATTGATAATAAATTAGGGGTTTATAAATTAGGTTTCTTATGTTGTTGATTGACTGATTATTGATACTAAATTAGGGATTTATTTGATACAATTAAAAATTTAGTTCAATTTTCAAACAGCAATGGAAATTTTTTTAGTTCTTGTGATTTCGCTCCCGGTGGATAAAAATCCTGGCTCCGCCACTGCCCTCTCATATTGGAGGAGTTTATAATATATATAGGAGAATAGAGAGAACTCTAGGTTTAATGTTAATTCTCAGTCATCCGATATAACATGTAGAAGAAGTAACTGAATATTAGCTGTACGATCTAACTTGGAGTTGAAGATTGAGCTGAAATGACCTAACAAAACGAGGCCTAGAAAATACACAGCGCCGTGGGCGGTTGACCATCCAACAAGACCGATCGACCATCCTTATCTCGGACAATCTCTATACTACATACGTTCAGGGTGTGCGGTCGATTGTCACAAAGACTGGTCGACCGACCCCTTCTCTGACTACTGTTGTTGCTGTTTTCTCTTCTACTCTCTTCAACGCTTTGACCTCCGTGCTTCATCTTACCTTCTTCTAATCTGAACCACGAGTATTCAAGACATATTCATAACAAAACAAACCCCTTCTCAATCTCGTAAAACAAGAGAACCAACTTTCGAAGTACACCAATATTTCACTTTTGTTTCATGACAAAACGATAAAAGTGTAGGACTTAAAATTTGCAAGAAGTGTCAAACACCATATAAGTTTAAAATAGGATCGAGAATGGGTACACATAAGCGAAACTTAGAAAATTTCCATCCCGAACTTTCTAAAGACACTCTCACACAACGGAAAATACACCCAAGGATCGGTCAAGTAGATAGTCATAGCTACAATCACGATATCGTTCGTAGGGGGAAATGGCTAAATTTTAGTAATTAGGGGTGAATTACCTTATTTGTTTGCCGAAAATAGGAATGTAGAGACTTCTAACCAAACCACATTAAACCCTCATTATAAAAAAATTGCTAGGAATGTGGTTAAGGTTGATTGTAATTAGTTTACAATGAGGCTAAGGATATGTTAGTTGCAACACTAACGTCACTAAACACTAGAGTTTCTTTGACATTAGAAGGTTGGGTAGGAGTAAATGACGTACCAATGGTGTGTGTAACATGTCATTTGATCGATTCTGATTGGTTAATCAAAAAATAGATTATCTCATTCGATTTGTTAGGTCCACATAAGGGTGAAGTAACTGCGTCACACATAATGGAAGCATGTAATAATTTCGGTATTTATGAGAAAGTTTTTGTTATTGGTTTTGATAACGCCTCTAATTATACTAAGGCAATTACTAGTTTGAAAATTACTTTAAATCCTATAGAACCTGATATTTTTCATGTTAGGTATGTTGGTCATATTTTAAATCTTTGTGTACAAGACACACTAAAATACGGACACGATAAATTTAATACAATGAGAGTTTGTATTCATTTTATTACTTTGAGTGGTCTAATATATCAAGTTTTTCATGATTGGTGTCAACTTAGAAGTTGTATTTAAACGTTTTCCTAAAGATGTTAGACATCGATGAAATTCTATATATGATCTATTAGGTGTTGTTCTTTTATCAAACCCATTTAAAATAATTTTGTGTTGCAATGGGTATGCATGATTGTGCATTGGATTATGATTTTTGGGCTTTTACCGATAGTTTGTATACATTTTTAGAACCTTTTAATGATGCTACTTTATAATGTTCGAAAACATATTCATCTACATTTAGTAGTATTTTACTTGCAATTGTCACTATGATAACTGGTATGGCTAAAAATAGGGTTAAATCGGAACCGTCCAATTCAGGCACGAATCTTAAAGATCAGGGGTAAAATGGTAATTTCACCCATAAACGGGTCTGAAATGGGTACTGGGTCCTTTTTCCAAAGGCCCAATAGCCCACGTTTAGATCCATCTCAACTGGGTGCGGGTTCCAACCCGCAAGAAACCTGGTCCAGTTGGATAGAATTAGGGTTTATGATTAACCTTAATCAACGGCCCTGATCACTTCTATCCATTCACTGGGAAGTAGGGATTTGATCTTATCCCAAAACCGGTCCTTAAGACGGCTATAAATACCCCCCATCCCCCACTGTTACCAGGTAATCAATCTTTTGTCAATCAAAGCTCATTCATAATCTATCTGATTACTGACTTGAGTGTCGGATGGTGCGTCGCCGGGATCAACCCCGGTGATTCGCACTTTTTGCAGGTCAACGGCAGGAGATCACGGTCAAACTCCGGTGGAAAGGTTTCAGGTTTGACTATTCAACATCCCAAGAATCCACAAATCTATCTGTTTGCCCCCACACCGATTTCAGCAGCAACAGATTGGTGTCGTCTGTGGGAAAGACGAATAGCAATCCATCCTCTTCCATCGGTTAAGATTACCTCCAGCCATGCCTCCAAGGAAAATGAGATCTAGAGGGTCCAACCGTAGACCCACTCCTCCTCAACTGCAACAGGAGGTCCCCCTCCAAATCATCCAGCAGCAGGGGCAACTCCCACCTCAGCCTGATGAGCCCCCACAGCAGGACTAGCCTCTTCTTCACAAGCCTTATCCTCAACGGGCTCAAGTCGGGCTGTAACACCCCGCAAAATTGGAAATTACAATTTTGCCCCTGGGTGTTACGCACGTATATTTTATAATGTGTTTCACTACATATTTTGGATTCATACTATTTATACATTTTCCGTATTGATTTCAGTCAACTAAAATATAATATTTCAATTCCTGGGATTTACGTGCTTTTTACGTGTTTTGATGCACGTGTTTCCACCACTACGTATAATATTTTCTATAGGTTTAAATTATTTATTTTTATGTATTTAAATTTATTTTATAAAATGAAAATTTATTTTTCCCTTGTTTTTGATTAAAATACATTTTTCAATTTTTTCTGCACGTATGGTGCACGTGCAAATTTTTATTCTCATTTTACTATTTTTAGCATGCATTAGTTTTATTTAGCCTTTCTTTTGATCCATGGACCTATAAACTAAAATGTAGCCCATTAGGAGAGGAGCCCACTAGATAATTAAATAAATTAATTAGTAATGAGCCCATGTAGCAAGCCCACTAGATAATTAAATAAATTAATTAGTAATGAGCCCATGTAGCAAGCCCACTATTAAAATCACATTTTTAGTTAAACATGTACTAATACATGACAAGTTACACATATTAGTACACATTTAAAGTTATAGAAATGTGTTCATATTTGTTTATGCATGTGTGCATGCATACACAAATGTATTTGGACCATTTTTGGGCAAGAGGAGGAGAAGAGTTGGTAGGTTGAGTTAGTGGAGAGTGGGGAGATGAAGAGATGGGGGTTTTAGGAGTTAGGAAAGTGGAGAGTTGTAGAATAAATTTGAAGAGTTATTAGGGTAGAATTTTTGCACTTTAGACCCTCCCAAAATCCTATAAATAGAGCCCCCATTTCCTACCTTTATCTTGCACCAAAAACATTATCAAAAGAAAGAAAGGAAAGAAAGAAAAGAAAGAGAGTGAGGGTCCTTTTGCTTGGAGGAATTGTTAGGAGGAGGAGCCATTGCTAGGAGTTTGTATTGGAGCCAGAAGAAGTGTCCCATCCTTCCCTTCAATTGTTCAAGCTTCAATAAGGTGGGTGTTCTCCTACTTTCTAAAATTTTTAGAATGTACATGCTAATAAAAGTGAATGAGTAGTTTTGATAAAATAGAATCACTATACTATGATTGTGGTAAGATTAATAGTGAATCATACTATGTTGACAAATGGATTGACATTATGTTTGTGGGTGATCCTATGCTTTCTAATTGTAGAAATTACACGCTAATTATTTTATATGACTAGTATGAATTGAGTGTGATATGTGTAGATATATGTAGAATCCATGCTAGCAAAGTATACAACGATCTTGTTGAAAGTTACTGAACAAATTATTACCATGCTAATTAAGAAGTAGAGAAATAATCATATGGACCATGTTAGAATGTTTGCAAATTTATGTTTGTCAAATGTGCGATAGGTATGAGTAATTGTTAGAGAATATTATATTTTCGACATATATTTTAGAAACATGATGGTGAAGAAAAAAAAAAGAAAAGAGAAAAATAATCTTAGTTATTGCTTTGAAACTTGTCGACATATGTCGAAAAATAAAAATTTTTTTGCATGAAAGAATTCTCTTGTGATGTTCATGGTTGATTAAGTAACAGGTTTAAGTTTATTACAAAAATTTAACTAGTATGATGAGATACATAAACTAGTTTTACTGAACATGATTTTTTTTGTTTCAAGATTTTGAGAAAATGTGTAATCTTGCATGCAAAAAAGAAAGGAAAAATTATTTGAAAATGGAGATATATTTCGTAAAATAAGTTTGAACTTGTTGATTATTATTTTTTTAAGATTTCATCTCAGTCCAAAAGTGAGGTTTATTCCAATGTCCTAAAGGATTGGATTATTGGGTAAACAAGTTTTATTAGAAGAAACCAAATTCGTAATTGTATGAACAAAAATACATTAATACAACTTCTAAACAGAAAATATAATTGGACTTGTTGGTTAGCCAGTGAATACTATTTATAAGAGGTGTTGGGTTCGAAACTTGTTGCCACCATTTTCTTTTATTTTATTTTTGTTTCTCTCAAAAACTGCTTATTTATGGAAGTTACTGACTTTGGAAAGAAACAAATATTATTCACTCTTCCTTATTAAGTTGCACAAAGAATTTACTAAGAATAGTTTAATTTCTTATCTTGTATTTTTTTAAAGTGGCAAATGCACTTTGTTTCCAAAATTATTATTTTGAATAAATAATTCTTTTGAATAAAAGAAAAATATGTAACATGATTATCTCGTTATAAACAATCCCTTTTGTTGAGTAAGAATGCTAAATGAGATTAAAAGTTTGTGTGAATTCATATAAAGTTTGGAAAATAAATTATTTATAATTGTTTGAATTGACAAGATCATGTAAATAATTGTTGACGAGATCATGTAAATATGCTTGTTTGTAGTCGCGAACTTTTATGTGATTAATTTTTCCCAAAAAGAGATTTGGATTTATGCCATAGGCTCATGAAAAGAATTGATGTCTTAGAAAGATAGTGAATGAATTGAATGATGTTAACAAGACCTATACCAAGTTGTGAATAGATAAAGAGTACTTTGAGTTAAGACATGATTATTAAAGGGTATGTGTACCCATGTTTCTCGTACATGAAAGATTTATGATTTAGAATTAGTAAGACCTCTGTTACCGGTAATTTTGAAAGAAAGATTTTGAGACTTGATTTCGAGATAATGCCGTCGGGCGATCTCGTATTTTTATGAACAAATCCGGTATGAGGTAAAACTGATTCTAGGGTGATGGCATATTCATGTCTTGAACTAAAAAATAATTGGGCACATAAGTGAAGATGTAGTAAGCTTAGGGAAACGTAAGTGGGGTGCTCTATATAGTCGGCGGTGGACTCCAAGACTATAGACCCAGTTGGTGGACTGAGGTTGCCCTGTGGGAGATGGATTATTATATTTTAATCTGGGACTATGAGGACGGGTCGGCGGTGGACTCCAAGATCTTGAGTAGTCGGACGGATGGATTTTTGTGTTTACCGTCTCCAATGTATATATATATATACTGGGCTAGAGGGTCACATACGGGACGGTTCGCACGATGTGGAATCTGTTATAACAGCCGGCGGTGGACTCCAAGGCTGGGATTCACATTCGTGGAATAGTCTGAACTTTGTTTTGCTACCGGGTAGTTTTCATGGCGAGGGATCGAGCCCTTTATGGTGGAGTACGTAGGCGCTTGCCCTCGGACCTATGTAGTATGGGATGCATAGAATCCGAACAAGTGTGCATTAGTATCATCTTAGTGTAGAATTGTGTGCATTAGGCATTAAGGCATGACATACACTTATGTTTAGAATAATCACTTTTGACACTTTATATGTTCATCCAATCTTTTTATGATTTGTTAAAGTATGAGATCGTTATACTATTCCCGACATAGAGAGGATAGCCGTGTATAACATTTCGTCAGTTGTAAGTAACTGACGTGCCCACAGATTGACATGCAGGTAATGGACTATTCATGAAGCTATAAAGTGGATATGCTGGTGCTGTTTTATTTTAAAGATGTTGCAAATGTTTTATTGTAAATTTCATTCTTCCGCTGTGTAAAACCAAGTTGTAATTGAACTCTGATGTATTGTGAATAAAAAGTTTTAAATTTTCCTTGTAAAATTGTACGAAGTGAAGTAAAGATCTTGTGAAATCCCGAGTTTGTCCTTATTTGAAATTCGGGGCGTTACAGATGGTATCAGAGCATGCTTCACATGTAGTACAAGTTTATAAGGAACGATAAAAAGTGACGATAAATTTGGGAACAAGCCAAAAGAGTCCTTCTGTCAACCAGGTGTAAACAACCCTAATTGACACGGTACTTAAGCGTCTACGGACCACCGCTAGCTGGGAACCGACTCCTACAGCTAACCCAAGTAAATCAGAACTTGATAGACTAAAAATTTATTTAGGAAGAGTATTAAGATCATTAACTATAGTCTAGAACCCGTGACACTTTATTGAGTAGTTACAATATTATTCCTGCAGACACTAGAGTGTGAGTTTCAGTCTATAGAGATTTAAATGTAAGTGATTTACATTTGTGTTGCTCTATGCACTGATATTTTCTTTTCTTTTGGATGACTGGAGTCGTGAATGAAGTTGTTATTGAACTTGCATTCAATTTCATTCATGATGTTCTCCTCGTATACATTAATATGAGAGTGTATGCGAGCACATTTTCCCCTGGGTATCAGAGTGGCGCAGTGGAAGCGTGGTTGGCTTGGACCGTCATTCATGATACCTTACACACTTCCCTCTCAAATTATTTTTGTAGATCATTATCATGGTACTTTCTCCATATTCAATATATAAATTTTTAATAAATATTTTCTTATGTTATTAAATTATTTGAATATTTATTATTTATCTATCTTCCTTAGTCTTGATATTTTAAACTTGTTTTTCAAACTTAAAATTTGGTCTTTTATGTTTACCCGTTTATATCTACTCTTACTTTACGTATTTTGTCAAGTTGCCGTTTATTAAATTAATGTTTCAACAATTATTTTCTTCATTTATTATTCTGGATTTTTCTTATGAAATTTTCTTTTGTGCACTCATTTTATTTGATTTTGATTTCTGTGATACAATATTACCTGATCCTATATATTTTAAACTAAATTGAAATTTTCTTCCTATATAAATGTGACCTACTATTTGTTTTATTTGTTTACATTCGGTACTATTATTGCATATTTGTTTTGATATATTCATTTTAACTATTAATCGCTACTCATTACTTTTATAGTTTTACACATCTTTAATATAATGTATATACTCACTATTTATACATTATCTTGTCTCAAATTTTAACTGTCTTTACACTCTTAGTTATTACTTATATACTTCCAATGATTTCTATATATATCATATATTTAAATATTCTTATTATACATATCATTTTACCATCATCTCATTACTACATTAATATTTTTGCATATACTTGTTTATGTCTATTGTCCTAATTTGCTGTACTATATAATTATTGTTTTCAATTGTGTTTTCATCTCGTGTATGTGCTTTACACTATTTTGTCTTAATGTTATAAATTATTTTCATCACTACAAAATTTTGTATATTCAAAAGTATTTCGACGTATGCCCTTTATTTTTTCAAATTGTATGTATAATTGTCATAGTTACCTTACAAACTATTTTATTGGTATACAAAGTCATTTTATGCTCAACTAAGCCTCATTCCCATTTATTTTTCCAAACTCTTATTCAATGGTCTTGTTTTAAATCGCTAATTCGATTTCGTTTTACAGTTTGCGAATTTTCTACCGTTTATTACATCGATAAATTTTTCTAAATTATCTATTGACTATGTTTTCTTCACCACATTGTTTTCCGAACTATTTCGAATATAACGACTTAATTGACTTTTCCCCTTTATCCAATAGCTTCTCTAATATTATTTTTGTACGAAAATTTCTCTCAAACTATTCTATCTCTTGTCACATTTCAATTCTTATGCCATTTTCCTAATTTTCTTGTTCCGTCTTGTAACATCTTAATATTCATAGTTTTCTTATAAAGAGTTTGTCTTCTTTGTTGAGTATACTACATTTATTTTTCTTAGAGTTGCATTTTTATAAAAACAAATATTTTCTGTGACATGTACAAAATACAATCTTTACCCTAGCGAGTTCCGGGGACGGAACTACTCTAAGGGGGGGAGAGTGTAACACCCCGCAAAATTGAAAATTACAATTTTGCCCCTGGGTGTTACGCACGTATATTTTATAATGTGTTTCACTACATATTTTGGATTCATACTATTTATACATTTTCCGTATTGATTTCAGTCAACTAAAATATAATATTTCAATCCCTGGGATTTACGTGCTTTTTACGTGTTTTGATGCACGTGTTTCCACCACTACGTATAATATTTTCTATAGGTTTAAATTATTTATTTTTATGTATTTAAATCTATTTTATAAAACGAAAATTTATTTTCCCCTTGTTTTTGATTAAAATACATTTTTCAATTTTTTCTGCACGTATGGTGCACGTGCAAATTTTTATTCTCATTTTGCTATTCTCATATTACTATTTTTAGCATGCATTAGTTTTATTTAGCCTTTCTTTTGATCCATGGACCTATAAACTAAAATGTAGCCCATTAGGAGAGGAGCCCACTAGATAATTAAATAAATTAATTAGTAATGAGCCCATGTAGCAAGCCCACTAGATAATTAAATAAATTAATTAGTAATGAGCCCATGTAGCAAGCCCACTATTAAAATCACATTTTTAGTTAAACATGTACTAATACATGACAAGTTACACATATTAGTACACATTTAAAGTTATAAAAATGTGTTCATATTTGTTTATGCATGTGTGCATGCATACACAAATGTATTTGGACCATTTTTGGGCAAGGGGAGGAGAAGAGTTGGTAGGTTGAGTTAGTGGAGAGTGGGGAGATGAAGAGATGGGGGTTTTAGGAGTTAGGAAAGTGGAGAGTTGTAGAATAAATTTGAAGAGTTATTAGGGTGGAATTTTTGCACTTTAGACCCTCCCAAAATCCTATAAATAGAGCCCCCATTTCCTACCTTTATCTTGCACCAAAAACATTATCAAAAGAAAGAAAGGAAAGAAAGAAAAGAAAGAGAGTGAGGGTCCTTTTGCTTGGAGGAATTGTTAGGAGGAGGAGCCATTGCTAGGAGTTTGTATTGGAGCCAGAAGAAGTGTCCCATCCTTCCCTTCAATTGTTCAAGCTTCAATAAGGTGGGTGTTCTCCTACTTTCTAAAATTTTTAGAATGTACATGCTAATAAAAGTGAATGAGTAGTTTTGATAAAATAGAATCACTATACTATGATTGTGGTAAGATTAATAGTGAATCATACTATGTTGACAAATGGATTGACATTATGTTTGTGGGTGATCCTATGCTTTCTAATTGTAGAAATTACACGCTAATTATTTTATATGACTAGTATGAATTGAGTGTGATATGTGTAGATATATGTAGAATCCATGCTAGCAAAGTATACAACGATCTTGTTGAAAGTTACTGAACAAATTATTACCATGCTAATTAAGAAGTAGAGAAATAATCATATGGACCATGTTAGAATGTTTGCAAATTTATGTTTGTCAAATGTGCGATAGGTATGAGTAATTGTTAGAGAATATTATATTTTCGACATATATTTTAGAAACATGATGGTGAAGAAAAAAAAAAGAAAAGAGAAAAATAATCTTAGTTATTGCTTTGAAACTTGTCGACATATGTCGAAAAATAAAAATTTTTTTGCATGAAAGAATTCTCTTGTGATGTTCATGGTTGATTAAGTAACAGGTTTAAGTTTATTACAAAAATTTAACTAGTATGATGAGATACATAAACTAGTTTTACTGAACATGATTTTTTTTGTTTCAAGATTTTGAGAAAATGTGTAATCTTGCATGCAAAAAAGAAAGGAAAAATTATTTGAAAATGGAGATATATTTCGTAAAATAAGTTTGAACTTGTTGATTATTATTTTTTTAAGATTTCATCTCAGTCCAAAAGTGAGGTTTATTCCAATGTCCTAAAGGATTGGATTATTGGGTAAACAAGTTTTATTAGAAGAAACCAAATTCGTAATTGTATGAACAAAAATACATTAATACAACTTCTAAACAGAAAATATAATTGGACTTGTTGGTTAGCCAGTGAATACTATTTATAAGAGGTGTTGGGTTCGAAACTTGTTGCCACCATTTTCTTTTATTTTATTTTTGTTTCTCTCAAAAACTGTTTATTTATGGAAGTTACTGACTTTGGAAAGAAACAAATATTATTCACTCTTCCTTATTAAGTTGCACAAAGAATTTACTAAGAATAGTTTAATTTCTTATCTTGTATTTTTTTAAAGTGGCAAATGCACTTTGTTTCCAAAATTATTATTTTGAATAAATAATTCTTTTGAATAAAAGAAAAATATGTAACATGATTATCTCGTTATAAACAATCCCTTTTGTTGAGTAAGAATGCTAAATGAGATTAAAAGTTTGTGTGAATTCATATAAAGTTTGGAAAATAAATTATTTATAATTGTTTGAATTGACAAGATCATGTAAATAATTGTTGACGAGATCATGTAAATATGCTTGTTTGTAGTCGCGAACTTTTATGTGATTAATTTTTCCCAAAAAGAGATTTGGATTTATGCCATAGGCTCATGAAAAGAATTGATGTCTTAGAAAGATAGTGAATGAATTGAATGATGTTAACAAGACCTATACCAAGTTGTGAATAGATAAAGAGTACTTTGAGTTAAGACATGATTATTAAAGGGTATGTGTACCCATGTTTCTCGTACATGAAAGATTTATGATTTAGAATTAGTAAGACCTCTGTTACCGGTAATTTTGAAAGAAAGATTTTGAGACTTGATTTCGAGATAATGCCGTCGGGCGATCTCGTATTTTTATGAACAAATCCGGTATGAGGTAAAACTGATTCTAGGGTGATGGCATATTCATGTCTTGAACTAAAAAATAATTGGGCACATAAGTGAAGATGTAGTAAGCTTAGGGAAACGTAAGTGGGGTGCTCTATATAGTCGGCGGTGGACTCCAAGACTATAGACCCAGTTGGTGGACTGAGGTTGCCCTGTGGGAGATGGATTATTATATTTTAATCTGGGACTATGAGGACGGGTCGGCGGTGGACTCCAAGATCTTGAGTAGTCGGACGGATGGATTTTTGTGTTTACCGTCTCCAATGTATATATATATATACTGGGCTAGAGGGTCACATACGGGACGGTTCGCACGATGTGGAATCTGTTATAACAGCCGGCGGTGGACTCCAAGGCTGGGATTCACATTCGTGGAATAGTCTGAACTTTGTTTTGCTACCGGGTAGTTTTCATGGCGAGGGATCGAGCCCTTTATGGTGGAGTACGTAGGCGCTTGCCCTCGGACCTATGTAGTATGGGATGCATAGAATCCGAACAAGTGTGCATTAGTATCATCTTAGTGTAGAATTGTGTGCATTAGGCATTAAGGCATGACATACACTTATGTTTAGAATAATCACTTTTGACACTTTATATGTTCATCCAATCTTTTTATGATTTGTTAAAGTATGAGATCGTTATACTATTCCCGACATAGAGAGGATAGCCGTGTATAACATTTCGTCAGTTGTAAGTAACTGACGTGCCCACAGATTGACATGCAGGTAATGGACTATTCATGAAGCTATAAAGTGGATATGCTGGTGCTGTTTTATTTTAAAGATGTTGCAAATGTTTTATTGTAAATTTCATTCTTCCGCTGTGTAAAACCAAGTTGTAATTGAACTCTGATGTATTGTGAATAAAAAGTTTTAAATTTTCCTTGTAAAATTGTACGAAGTGAAGTAAAGATCTTGTGAAATCCCGAGTTTGTCCTTATTTGAAATTCGGGGCGTTACAGATGGTATCAGAGCATGCTTCACATGTAGTACAAGTTTATAAGGAACGATAAAAAGTGACGATAAATTTGGGAACAAGCCAAAAGAGTCCTTCTGTCAACCAGGTGTAAACAACCCTAATTGACACGGTACTTAAGCGTCTACGGACCACCGCTAGCTGGGAACCGACTCCTACAGCTAACCCAAGTAAATCAGAACTTGATAGACTAAAAATTTATTTAGGAAGAGTATTAAGATCATTAACTATAGTCTAGAACCCGTGACACTTTATTGAGTAGTTACAATATTATTCCTGCAGACACTAGAGTGTGAGTTTCAGTCTATAGAGATTTAAATGTAAGTGATTTACATTTGTGTTGCTCTATGCACTGATATTTTCTTTTCTTTTGGATGACTGGAGTCGTGAATGAAGTTGTTATTGAACTTGCATTCAATTTCATTCATGATGTTCTCCTCGTATACATTAATATGAGAGTGTATGCGAGCACATTTTCCCCTGGGTATCAGAGTGGCGCAGTGGAAGCGTGGTTGGCTTGGACCGTCATTCATGATACCTTACACACTTTCCTCTCAAATTATTTTTGTAGATCATTATCATGGTACTTTCTCCATATTCAATATATAAATTTTTAATAAATATTTTCTTATGTTATTAAATTATTTGAATATTTATTATTTATCTATCTTCCTTAGTCTTGATATTTTAAACTTGTTTTTCAAACTTAAAATTTGGTCTTTTATGTTTACCCGTTTATATCTACTCTTACTTTACGTATTTTGTCAAGTTGCCGTTTATTAAATTAATGTTTCAACAATTATTTTCTTCATTTATTATTCTGGATTTTTCTTATGAAATTTTCTTTTGTGCACTCATTTTATTTGATTTTGATTTCTGTGATACAATATTACCTGATCCTATATATTTTAAACTAAATTGAAATTTTCTTCCTATATAAATGTGACCTACTATTTGTTTTATTTGTTTACATTCGGTACTATTATTGCATATTTGTTTTGATATATTCATTTTAACTATTAATCGCTACTCATTACTTTTATAGTTTTACACATCTTTAATATAATGTATATACTCACTATTTATACATTATCTTGTCTCAAATTTTAACTGTCTTTACACTCTTAGTTATTACTTATATACTTCCAATGATTTCTATATATATCATATATTTAAATATTCTTATTATACATATCATTTTACCATCATCTCATTACTACATTAATATTTTTGCATATACTTGTTTATGTCTATTGTCCTAATTTGCTGTACTATATAATTATTGTTTTCAATTGTGTTTTCATCTCGTGTATGTGCTTTACACTATTTTGTCTTAATGTTATAAATTATTTTCATCACTACAAAATTTTGTATATTCAAAAGTATTTCGACGTATGCCCTTTATTTTTTCAAATTGTATGTATAATTGTCATAGTTACCTTACAAACTATTTTATTGGTATACAAAGTCATTTTATGCTCAACTAAGCCTCATTCCCATTTATTTTTCCAAACTCTTATTCAATGGTCTTGTTTTAAATCGCTAATTCGATTTCGTTTTACAGTTTGCGAATTTTCTACCGTTTATTACATCGATAAATTTTTCTAAATTATCTATTGACTATGTTTTCTTCACCACATTGTTTTCCGAACTATTTCGAATATAACGACTTAATTGACTTTTCCCATTTATCCAATAGCTTCTCTAATATTATTTTTGTACGAAAATTTCTCTCAAACTATTCTATCTCTTGTCACATTTCAATTCTTATGCCATTTTCCTAATTTTCTTGTTCCGTCTTGTAACATCTTAATATTCATAGTTTTCTTATAAAGAGTTTGTCTTCTTTGTTGAGTATACTACATTTATTTTTCTTAGAGTTGCATTTTTATAAAAACAAATATTTTCTGTGACATGTACAAAATACAATCTTTACCCTAGCGAGTTCCGGGGACGGAACTACTCTAAGGGGGGGAGAGTGTAACACCCCGCAAAATTGAAAATTACAATTTTGCCCCTGGGTGTTACGCACGTATATTTTATAATGTGTTTCACTACATATTTTGGATTCATACTATTTATACATTTTCCGTATTGATTTCAGTCAACTAAAATATAATATTTCAATCCCTGGGATTTACGTGCTTTTTACGTGTTTTGATGCACGTGTTTCCACCACTACGTATAATATTTTCTATAGGTTTAAATTATTTATTTTTATGTATTTAAATCTATTTTATAAAACGAAAATTTATTTTCCCCTTGTTTTTGATTAAAATACATTTTTCAATTTTTTCTGCACGTATGGTGCACGTGCAAATTTTTATTCTCATTTTGCTATTCTCATATTACTATTTTTAGCATGCATTAGTTTTATTTAGCCTTTCTTTTGATCCATGGACCTATAAACTAAAATGTAGCCCATTAGGAGAGGAGCCCACTAGATAATTAAATAAATTAATTAGTAATGAGCCCATGTAGCAAGCCCACTAGATAATTAAATAAATTAATTAGTAATGAGCCCATGTAGCAAGCCCACTATTAAAATCACATTTTTAGTTAAACATGTACTAATACATGACAAGTTACACATATTAGTACACATTTAAAGTTATAAAAATGTGTTCATATTTGTTTATGCATGTGTGCATGCATACACAAATGTATTTGGACCATTTTTGGGCAAGGGGAGGAGAAGAGTTGGTAGGTTGAGTTAGTGGAGAGTGGGGAGATGAAGAGATGGGGGTTTTAGGAGTTAGGAAAGTGGAGAGTTGTAGAATAAATTTGAAGAGTTATTAGGGTGGAATTTTTGCACTTTAGACCCTCCCAAAATCCTATAAATAGAGCCCCCATTTCCTACCTTTATCTTGCACCAAAAACATTATCAAAAGAAAGAAAGGAAAGAAAGAAAAGAAAGAGAGTGAGGGTCCTTTTGCTTGGAGGAATTGTTAGGAGGAGGAGCCATTGCTAGGAGTTTGTATTGGAGCCAGAAGAAGTGTCCCATCCTTCCCTTCAATTGTTCAAGCTTCAATAAGGTGGGTGTTCTCCTACTTTCTAAAATTTTTAGAATGTACATGCTAATAAAAGTGAATGAGTAGTTTTGATAAAATAGAATCACTATACTATGATTGTGGTAAGATTAATAGTGAATCATACTATGTTGACAAATGGATTGACATTATGTTTGTGGGTGATCCTATGCTTTCTAATTGTAGAAATTACACGCTAATTATTTTATATGACTAGTATGAATTGAGTGTGATATGTGTAGATATATGTAGAATCCATGCTAGCAAAGTATACAACGATCTTGTTGAAAGTTACTGAACAAATTATTACCATGCTAATTAAGAAGTAGAGAAATAATCATATGGACCATGTTAGAATGTTTGCAAATTTATGTTTGTCAAATGTGCGATAGGTATGAGTAATTGTTAGAGAATATTATATTTTCGACATATATTTTAGAAACATGATGGTGAAGAAAAAAAAAAGAAAAGAGAAAAATAATCTTAGTTATTGCTTTGAAACTTGTCGACATATGTCGAAAAATAAAAATTTTTTTGCATGAAAGAATTCTCTTGTGATGTTCATGGTTGATTAAGTAACAGGTTTAAGTTTATTACAAAAATTTAACTAGTATGATGAGATACATAAACTAGTTTTACTGAACATGATTTTTTTTGTTTCAAGATTTTGAGAAAATGTGTAATCTTGCATGCAAAAAAGAAAGGAAAAATTATTTGAAAATGGAGATATATTTCGTAAAATAAGTTTGAACTTGTTGATTATTATTTTTTTAAGATTTCATCTCAGTCCAAAAGTGAGGTTTATTCCAATGTCCTAAAGGATTGGATTATTGGGTAAACAAGTTTTATTAGAAGAAACCAAATTCGTAATTGTATGAACAAAAATACATTAATACAACTTCTAAACAGAAAATATAATTGGACTTGTTGGTTAGCCAGTGAATACTATTTATAAGAGGTGTTGGGTTCGAAACTTGTTGCCACCATTTTCTTTTATTTTATTTTTGTTTCTCTCAAAAACTGTTTATTTATGGAAGTTACTGACTTTGGAAAGAAACAAATATTATTCACTCTTCCTTATTAAGTTGCACAAAGAATTTACTAAGAATAGTTTAATTTCTTATCTTGTATTTTTTTAAAGTGGCAAATGCACTTTGTTTCCAAAATTATTATTTTGAATAAATAATTCTTTTGAATAAAAGAAAAATATGTAACATGATTATCTCGTTATAAACAATCCCTTTTGTTGAGTAAGAATGCTAAATGAGATTAAAAGTTTGTGTGAATTCATATAAAGTTTGGAAAATAAATTATTTATAATTGTTTGAATTGACAAGATCATGTAAATAATTGTTGACGAGATCATGTAAATATGCTTGTTTGTAGTCGCGAACTTTTATGTGATTAATTTTTCCCAAAAAGAGATTTGGATTTATGCCATAGGCTCATGAAAAGAATTGATGTCTTAGAAAGATAGTGAATGAATTGAATGATGTTAACAAGACCTATACCAAGTTGTGAATAGATAAAGAGTACTTTGAGTTAAGACATGATTATTAAAGGGTATGTGTACCCATGTTTCTCGTACATGAAAGATTTATGATTTAGAATTAGTAAGACCTCTGTTACCGGTAATTTTGAAAGAAAGATTTTGAGACTTGATTTCGAGATAATGCCGTCGGGCGATCTCGTATTTTTATGAACAAATCCGGTATGAGGTAAAACTGATTCTAGGGTGATGGCATATTCATGTCTTGAACTAAAAAATAATTGGGCACATAAGTGAAGATGTAGTAAGCTTAGGGAAACGTAAGTGGGGTGCTCTATATAGTCGGCGGTGGACTCCAAGACTATAGACCCAGTTGGTGGACTGAGGTTGCCCTGTGGGAGATGGATTATTATATTTTAATCTGGGACTATGAGGACGGGTCGGCGGTGGACTCCAAGATCTTGAGTAGTCGGACGGATGGATTTTTTGTGTTTACCGTCTCCAATGTATATATATATATACTGGGCTAGAGGGTCACATACGGGACGGTTCGCACGATGTGGAATCTGTTATAACAGCCGGCGGTGGACTTCAAGGCTGGGATTCACATTCGTGGAATAGTCTGAACTTTGTTTTGTTACCGGGTAGTTTTCATGGCGAGGGATCGAGCCCTTTATGGTGGAGTACGTAGGCGCTTGCCCTCGGACCTATGTAGTATGGGATGCATAGAATCCGAACAAGTGTGCATTAGTATCATCCTAGTGTAGAATTGTGTGCATTAGGCATTAAGGCATGACATACACTTATGTTTAGAATAATCACTTTTGACACTTTATATGTTCATCCAATCTTTTTATGATTTGTTAAAGTATGAGATCGTTATACTATTCCCGACATAGAGAGGATAGCCGTGTATAACATTTCGTCAGTTGTAAGTAACTGACGTGCCCACAGATTGACATGCAGGTAATGGACTATTCATGAAGCTATAAAGTGGATATGCTGGTGCTGTTTTATTTTAAAGATGTTGTAAATGTTTTATTGTAAATTTCATTCTTCCGCTGTGTAAAACCAAGTTGTAATTGAACTCTGATGTATTGTGAATAAAAAGTTTTAAATTTTCCCTGTAAAATTGTACGAACTGAAGTAAAGATCCTGTGAAATCCCGAGTTTGTCCTTATTTGAAATTCGGGGCGTTACACGGGCCCCAGAACACCGGTGTCAGGACCTCTCGTCCTCCTCTTCAGAAGCAACCTCTTCATCGCGACCACGTCTCCGTACATAACCCTTCAACCAACTCTATGGTATCTCATAACCCTCGGCCTTCCGAAGACCTCCGCAACATCCTCATCAATCGGCAGAAAGAAGAGGACCTTCACCGCCGTTTGGATGAAAGGCGGAACCATGAGGGAGCCACCCGCTCCGAACGTCCAAATGAGCAATCTCCTCGTTGCCGCGACCACAGGAGGTCCCCTCTTCACAGGAGGTGGAGAGAGACCGCTGAGTACCGTCGAAGAAGGCATCACTCTCCTGCTGTTTGGCATCCCCCGAAGGATGATAATGGACCTATCACCCGAGCCGAATTCCAACAGTTCCATGCCACAATCTTGTAGGCCCTCAATCTCCCAGCAAACAACAACAATAATGCTCAGAGGGTTCCTACTCCTCCACCGGTTCAAAGCCTTCGTCACCGGTCTCTAAGTCCTCCACAAGCTCCAAGTCACCGCCATCATATCCCTAGTCCTCACCATTCTCTGAGCTACCATCCCCGTAGCCCACGCCCCCCTTCGTACGAAGATAAGTCCAGAGGCTCACCGGGATATCGTCGAAGGGATGATGCAGTTTATCGCCGTCTCCACGAGATGGAGAGGCGCCTCGACCAACTAGACAGGGAAGAGGAGCTGAGAGGAAGGATCCTCCGTCCAAGCAGACCTCCGTTCTCCCGAACTATTATGGAGGCTCCCGTTCTAGCAAACTTCAAGCCCCCGCAGTTCGAGACATATACGGGGGAGTCAGACCCCGTGGATCACATAGAGAATTTCAAAACTCTAATGATGATCCACCAGGCTTCCGATGCTCTACTGTGCAAGACCTTCCCAGCCACTTTCAAGGGTTCAGCTCGGGAATGGTACTCCTGCCTCGCCCCATCCTCCATTTTCTCCTTTAAACAATTTGAAACCCTCTTCATCACCCACTTTGTAAGCAGCCGCCGAACCGAGAAGACTAGTATTTCACTACTCTTCCTCAATCAGAAGAAGGGTGAGAAACTAAGAGATTATGTCAAGAGGTTTACCGCAGAAGCTAGGTCCATTGCCTCCCTCGACCAATCGGTCGCTGCAGCCGCCTTCCAGTCCAATGTTCACAATTCGAGCCTCCGTTCCTCCCTAGCCAAAAAGCCCCCTTGAGACTTCTCCAATCTTCTTCTAAGAAGCGAGAAGTATATTCGGGCAGAGGAAGCTAAACATTGCCCCACATTCGAGGGGTCTTCCTCCAGAACCAAGAGAAAGGCAGCCGAAGATGAGGGAGCTAAGAAGCTCCAGAAGAACAACAGGGGCCAGTGCCGCCCACCTCCCAGATTTGAGAAGTTTACCCCTCTCAACACCAATGTTTCAACTATTCTCATGGAGGTTGAGAAGGAAGGAGTTCTGCCTCCTGCCCCGAAGATGAATACCCTCGGAAAGAAGAGAAACAAGGAGAAGTGGTGCTGATATCATAGGGACCACGGCCACGACACCAATGACTGCCGGGCTCTGAAGAATGAAATTGAGGCCCTCATTCAGAGAGGGCAGCTGTCCAAGTTTGTAAGAAAGGACCAGATCGATCTTCCTCCTCCCCCCCGGGGGGGCTAATAAGCGGCCCGAGAGGCACGACAAGACCCCCGAATTCGAAGAAGAGTGCATCCTGCACCTCATTCATGGAGGTCCAATAGGAGGAACCTCCAACTCTTCTCGAAAGGCTTTTATCAGGAAGGTCAACTCGGTGTACAGCATATCCCCTCCCAAAGGCCTCGGAGACCCGGTCACTTTCTCGGATGAAGACCTGGAGGGTGTCCGAACCCCCCCATTGTGACGCACTAGTAATTAACCTCCACATAGCTAATTTTAAAGTGGAGAGAATTCTGGTGGACAATGGTAATTCTGTCAACATCCTCTTCCTAGCGGCCTTCCGAGGACTCAAGTTATCACGGGATAGGCTCAAGCCCGCCGGCTATACGCTCCATGGGTTCACGGGAGTGCCAGTGACTATCGAAAGGGTAATAACCCTTGACGTAACTGCTGGCAAAACTCCTAATACCCGGTCGGAGCCAATGGATTTCATGGTCGTCGACATTCCAGCTGCCTATAATGTGATCCTAGGCCGACCGGGCCTAGCTGCTTTAGAAGCTGTCCCATCGGCTTATCATCTTAAAATGAAGTTCTCCACCAAGGCAGGTGTAAGGAAAGTAAGGGGTAGTCAGGAGATGGCCCGCAAGTGTTACATGACCTTGACCGGGGGACTTGTCCTTTCCTTCGAGACTCTTGAGATTCCTTAGGGGAACACCCAGCCTATGTCAGAACCAGTAGACGAGATGGAGGAAGTGCTCTTTTCAGAGCAAGATCCGAATCGCAAATTCTTCATCAGCAAGACCCTCCCCTCTGCCCTCTATTTTGACATAGTCCAGTGCATCAGGAAGAACCATGACCTATTTTCCTGGTCAGCTGCCGACATGCCAGGAATTTCCGAAGACCTCCTCGTCCACCACCTAAGTGTTGCTCCGGGGTCCAAACCGGTCCAACAGAAAAGGCGCAAATTCGCCCCTGAGCGCCAGCAAGCTATAAAGGAAGAAGTGGACAAGCTCCTCAAAGCCTGGTTCATGCAAGAAGTCAACTATCCCAAATGGCTTTCTAATGTTGTTATGGTCAAGAAGCCCAATGGAAGTTAGAGGATTTGCATTGACTTCAAGGATTTGAACAAGGCATGCCCTAAGGATCCTTTCTCTCTCCACAGCATAGATACCTTAATCGACGCCACTTCGGGCCATGAGCTTCAGAGCTTCATGGATGCCTTCTCCGGATATAACCAGATCAGAATGTTCTCCCCGGACATCCCAAAGACATCCTTCGTCACCGATCAAGGTCTCTATTGCTATAGAGTAATTCCCTTCGGGCTCAAAAATGCCGGTGCCACCTACCAGCACCTCGTCAATAAGGTATTCCAGAATCAGATCGGCCGAAACATGGAAGTGTACATTGATGATATGCTAGTCAAAAGTATCCATGGGTCTGACCATGTGGCCGACCTACAAGAAGCCTTCGACGTATTGAGGAAGCATAATATGAGACTAAACCCAAACAAGTGTGCGTTCGGGGTCTCGTCTGGTAAGTTCCTGGGCTTCATGGTCAGTCAGAGGGGGATCGAAGCCAACCCCGAGAAGATCAAAGCCATACTGGATATGGCTCCTCCTACATGTATGAAAGAAGTTCAAAAGCTTACAAGATGCCTTGTGGCCATAGGGCGCTTCTTGTCTAAGTCAGGGGAGAAGTGTCTTCCTTTCTTCAAAGCCTTCAGGGGGGCTAAGGGCTTCGAGTGGGGCCAACAGCAGCAAGAATTGTTCGACCAACTGAAAGCCTATCTGGTCAACCCCCCACTCCTCAGCAAGCCTATTTCCGAGGAAACACTCTACCTCTACCTCGCTACCTCCGAGCAAACCCTCAGTACTGTCCTAGTGAGGGAAGAAGACAAGGCTCAGAGGCCTATCTATTATGTGAGCAAGGTTCTCAGAGACGCCGAGCTCCGCTATCCGAGGTTGAAAAAGATAGCATACGCCTTGGTTATGGCAGCCAGGAAGCTCCGCCCCTATTTTCAATCCCACTCGGTGGTCGTCCTTACTGACCAGCTGCTCAAGCAAGTCCTGCACAAGCCCGAGACCTCCGGGCGCCTAATGAAGTGGTCGATCGAGCTAAGTCAACATGACATATCTTATCAGCCTCAGACTGCTATCAAAGCTCAAGCCCTGGCCGAGTTTATTGTAGAAAGCACCATCCCACAAGTGAGTCAAGCCGCAAATGAGCCACCCATCTAGACAGTATATGTAGATGGGTCTTCTTGCATCGAAGGGAGCGGAGCCGGGGTCATTATGGCAGGCCCAGATGACTTCGTTCTCCAATACTCCCTCCGCATCAACTTTAAGGCCTCCAACAATGAAGCTGAGTATGAAGCCCTAATAGCAGGCCTGGGCATGGCTCGCAAGGCAGGAGCGCAACGTATCCAAATATTTAGTGATTCGCAGCTGGTGGTTAATCAAGTCTTAGGAGACTATGAGGTGCGAGACGACCAAATGATTAAGTACCTAACCAAGGTCCAAAGTCTCATGGCTTCATTTGAAGAGGCACAAATTCAGCGGATCCCTGAGAAGAAAACTCCCAAGCAGATGCCCTCTCAAAATTGGCATCCTCCTCCCTCTAAGGTCTCGAGCAGACCGTCCTAATCGAAGTACTCCTAAGACCAAGCATAGAAGAAGAAGCCCCCGACTCGATGGAGTTGCTGCCCATCCAACTCTGGGACAACTAGATGAAGCCTTTGATAGAGTTCCTTAGGGATGAGACCCTTCCCCAAGATCTTAAGGAAGCCCGTCAAATCCGAACGAGAGCGGAGCGGTACACCCATGTTGAAGGAGTCTTGTACAAACGCTCCTATACCCAAGTAGATGGCAGACCCTACTTGAGATACCTCTCCCCGGAAGAAGCTTTGTATGCCTTGCAAGAACTACACGAAGGCATAGGCGGAGCCCACTCGGGATCAAGGTCCCTCGCTAGGAAAGTTCTGAACTACGGGTACTTCTGGTCTACCCTACTTCGAAAT
Source organism: Hemerocallis citrina (assembly GCA_017893485.1). Taxonomy (NCBI): domain Eukaryota; kingdom Viridiplantae; phylum Streptophyta; class Magnoliopsida; order Asparagales; family Asphodelaceae; genus Hemerocallis; species Hemerocallis citrina. The sequence goes on from CM030362.1 coordinate 128,495,134, forward strand.
GCCGAGCAACATGTCCGGCAATGCAGCCCTTGTCAGCAGTTCTCCAATATCCGCCGCCTACCCCAAGCACAACTCACATCTCTCTCGAGTCCAATTCCCTTCGTAATGTGGAGAATGGACTTGCTAGGTCTGTTCCCACCAGCTCCAGGCCAACTCAAGTTTCTAGTCGTGGCAATCAACTATTTCTCTAAGTGGATCGAGGCCGAACCGTTGGCTACTATTACTGAGAACAAAGTACTGCAGTTCTTCTGGAAAAATGTCGTCTGTAGGTTCGGCGTATCTCGAGTCCTAATAACAGACAATGGAACATAGTTGATAGGGGCAGCATTCCGTTCTTTATGTGAAGACCTCGGCATTCAGCAACGCTTCTCTTCCGTCTCCCATCCTCAGTCCAATGATCAAGTAAAGAATGCCAACAGGCAGATCCTCTCCGGCATCAAGAAGAGACTAAATAAGTCGGCCAAAGGCTTATCGGCAGAACAACTTCCCAACGTATTGTGGAACGACTGCACTACAAAAAGGACCCCCACGGGAGAGTCGCCCTTCAATCTCACCTATGGATCCGAGGCTGTAATCCCTTTAGAAGTTGGTCTGCCATCCCCTCGTCTCATTGCCTATGATGAAGAGCAGAATGCCAGAGAGCTCCTGGCGAATTTGGACCTGGTTGATGAGCTCCGTGAAAGAGCTTCAATTCGCCAGCAAAATTATTGCAGAAGAATCGAGTAGGCCTACAACAAAAGAGTCAGTCCCACATATCTCAAGGAAGGGGACTTAGTCCTCAGAAAGCTAGCTATCTCATTTCCCAGCCAAAAGAGTAAGCTAGCTCCGAATTGGGAAGGACCATACAAAGTTTCCAAAGTAGTCTGCCCCGGACTGTATCGTCTTGACGACCTTGAAGGCAGAGAGATACCAAGAACTTGGAACGCTGACCACTTACTGAAGTACCAAGAAGGTGTTTGAACGCCTCTCCGAGTACCTTCAAATGTCGAGCCATTCCTATCTCTTTATTTTTTGGACTTGCTTCTTTATTTTCCCATTGTAATAATGGCTTGCAACTTAGAAGCGGCCGATTAGCAGTTATCAATAAAGAACTTCTTTTTCCTCATAATTCTCTTGTGATTATTTTATCTCTGTTTAAAACCTTTAATGATGCTTACTCGAACAACGTGTTCGGAGTCCAAAACTTGGCTCGATTACGCTTCGCAAGCTCGCTCTTAAGCGAGTTAGAAGTGGTTTGCCATTCGGAATTGCTCCCACAACTGTTGAAACTTACTCAAACGATGTGTTCGAAGTCCAAAACTTGGCTCGATTTTGCTTCGCAAGCTTGCTCTTAAGCAAGTTAGAAGTGGTTCGCCATTCGGAATTGCTCCCACAACCGTTGAAACTTACTCAAACGATGCATTCGGAGTCCAAAACATGGCTCGATTCCGCTTCGCAAGCTCGCTCTTAAGTGAGTTAGAAGTGGTTCGCCATTCGGAATTGCTCCCACAACCGTTGAAACTTACTCAAACGATGCATTCGGAGTCCAAAACTTGGCTCGATTCTGCTTCGCAAGCTCGCTCTTAAGTGAGTTAGAAGTGGTTCGCCATTTAGAACTGCTCCCACAACTGTTGAAACATACTCAAACGACGCGTTCGGAGTCCAAAACTTGGCTCGATTCCGCTTCGCAAGCTCGCTCTTAAGTGAGTTAGAAGTGGTTCGCCATTTAGAACTGCTCCCACAACCGTTGAAACTTACTCGAACGATGCGTTCGGAGTCCAAAACTTGGCTCGATTCTGCTTCGCAAGCTCGCTCTTAAGCGAGTTAGAAGTGGTTTGCCATTCGGAATTGCTTCCACAATCGTTGAAACTTATTCCAAACAACCTATTCGGAGTTCAACGCTTGGCTCGACCACACTTCCACTCCTCGCTCTTAAGCGAGCTAGAAGTGGTCCGCCCTTTAGAAGTACTACAACTACAGATAACTAACAAAATGCACAAGCCCAAAAGAGGGGACAAGCTTCGCTTCTATAAAGTTTGGGAACAAATCAAAATTACAAGATGGAACTTCTCTTTACAACAAAGTTACAAGAGTTGAAAAGCCAAAATTACAAGACCGACTCGTAATACTTAGACAAGATGCAAAACTTGGAAAACAAAAGAATACTTCAATGCCTCCTAGGCGTAGGGATGTTCCGCTTTAAAGAGACCCGGGGACGGTGGTGCCTAACCTCGGAGCTCGTCCCTAGACCGGCGAACTGAGATGTATCTTCCGTGCTACTTCTGACAGTCACGCCAACGGACGCTCCGCTCGACGAGACAGCCACCCCAATTTGGGCATCACTTAGACTTTGCCGAGCAACAGACGAATGAGTCGCAAGCTCGTAAAACGAAATCCCTCGCTCGCTCACTTCACGGGTACACGAAGTGCTTCTGACATTGATCGGTCCCGAATGGGGCTTGAGGCGAGCAACCTCCGCCTCTAGCTCGACTATTCGTTGCTTTAGAGAGTCCTTCACGACTACCTTAAAGCGAGGGGGCACAACGGAGCCCGTGGCACCAGAGCTATCGGCAATAATTTGGCAGAGCTGAGTAACCTCAATACTCTTGTCGACCGTAACCCTCTTCAACTCGTCGACCTCTGCAGTCAACTCGTCACGCTCGACCATCAACTTGCCCACCACTGCTATTAATTCTTCCTCCTCCGCCAAAAGCTCTTCTTCTACTATCTGCGAAGTGGTGGATTTCAGCTAATAGTTCATCCCTCTCCGTTGTCATCTTTGACAAGGAGTGACGGAGACACTTAAGCCTCAGGCCTAGTGTAAAGGCTATTGACGAGCCATCATCATCGCCTTCGGGAGTCATCTCGGCAAGCCTCCCTTCTAGTCTTTGAATCTCGATGTCTCGGTAGCCTACAATCAGTTGCAGATGATTTCGTTTACTTTCGGCTCTGCGCAGCCCCAACTCGACTTCATAAAGATGCTCTCGGCACCTAGTAAGACACAGCTTCGTCGCCCCTAGGCCAACCTCGGAACATAGCTCCTCCACCGCATGAGTTGGTTCGACAAGCTGTGTCACCTCCACGAGCTGAAAATTCCAAGGCAAACGACGAAAACAGTTAGCAAAAATTGGCAAATTCGATTAACACCAAGCCGACTCCTGAACAAGGCGACGTGTACACAGCAGAATTTCAAAAAAAAAAAAATTGTAAACACGAAGCCAAAGCTTTGGGCAGGGCGACGTGAACACTTAGCCAAATTTCAAGAAAATTTTTGTAAACTCATCTCCAAAGATTCACACACATATAGTTGAACTCAAAAAGATGGATTTTCATTCATCACAAAAAAAAAGTGCGGTGGCCAGTCCGCAATTAGACGATACATCCAAAAGTACAAAAGACACAAAAAAAAGAAGAGAAAGCAAAAGAAGTCAGGGGGCGACCTCTTTCCCAGGGCAATGGGATTGGACGGGGTCGGATTCCCCGAAGGTGCGACCATCGCTAGCGGAGTCACCACGGACCCCTGGTGTTCGCCGACGATCTCGACCTCGGTGTCTTCTTCATCGTCCCCTACTTCCCCCTCGGACTCGGCATCGAAGCCGTCGACGTGGTCGGGGAAGAGCGGCCATCCGGAGCAGTCGACCTCGGGGTACCACTCCGACACTTGCTTAATGGCTTGAGCGTATGCCTTAGCCATGTTCGCCGCGAGGAAGCCATGGGCCTTCTCCATGGTCGCAGCTTTGGCTTCCTTCGCCACCGCAACCTTGGCAGCTTCCACAGGTTCCACCTGCTGCTTGGCCGACTCCTCCCTCTGCCAAAGCAGATCGCCCTCGAGCTTCGTGACGAGGCCTTCGAGGTATTCCAGCCTCGTCGTCTTCCCCTCAACATCGACTTTCAATTTATCGAGCTCGTTGGCGAGACGAGCTTTCTCTGCTCAGGCACGGTCGACCTCCTTCTTGAGGTCCTTCTCGAGCTCCGTCATCTTCTCCATGAGATGACCGAAGTGGACTGTTATCTGCAGCCGAACAACAGAAAAAAAAGAGTTAGAGATAAATATGCAAGTATTCTCAGAGAAAGAGATCGATACTCACCGATACCGCCGAGCGAGCGATCTCGAAGGCATCATCGCCCACGCTGCCAGCATCTATAGCAGCTCGGTCCTTCGGTGTTGCCAAATGCTTCACCACTTGCATACTCGACGTCGAGTCGCCGAGGAAGCTGTCGAGTTTTCGAACCTGCCAGTCCGGAACGAATATCTTCTTGTGCTCCTCAGTCAGGAACACCTCGGCCTCCATCGTCAGTGGAGGCGCCTCCATCCCGAGAGAAGCGGCCATCGGGAACTTGCCAGCCTCGGCCGATGCCGAGGTCGCTGCTGGTGCCCTCCTCGGGGTCACAGTCGCCGAAGCCTCCACCTCCTGAATGGCGCTGACGACCGTCTGGGGCTTCAGAGCGGTCACCTTCGTGGCGACCCTCTTGCGCTTCTTAGGCGCCTTGCTTCCGAGGGCCGCCCTCTGCGCCAGAATTGCGTTGTAGTCCATAGTCTCTGCAACAAGAGAAGTTGATTAAAACACAAGTTATGCTCAAATAAAAAAAGTTAAAAAAAACAACGGATAAAGCCGTGTACTGGGGCTACGCGACAGAGCCCTCCCCTGAAGAGCGCATCTTCGGTCAAATCTCTCCAGTCGAACTTTGGCCGGTCGAGAAGAATCTGAACCACCTCTTCTTCGTTGGGGTGAAGAACTGGCGACTCCCTCACCCTCTTCGTCACCTCCTCCACCCAACCTGAGGGTATGGGCCACGCTTTGCGATTTCGAACTATGAAATACTTGTCTCGCCAGTGCTTTATCGAGTCGGGGCAGCTGACGAGCCGAGCACCATGCCTCAGAGCTAAGTAGTATCTGAACTCGGCCTTGTGCTGCTGATGAAGCCGATAGAGTGTCCGAAGTACCCTCACCTCCGGTTCGATCTCGGCTGCCTAGCAGTGGAGCGCGAACCTGTTGATGACCCTCAACGCGTTCGGCATTAGTTGGTGGGGCAGACCTCGAACCACCTAAGCACTTGAACTGCGAACGGGTGGAGAGGAGGCCGCACCCCGGCGATGAAGGCGTCGACTGGCCAGAAACACATGTTTACTGGCATCGGCGAGTTGGCCCTGACCCCGGGACCCGGCAGCATCAACTCGTACTCCTCCGGGATATGAAAACACTCCCGGATCGCTGCCAAGTCTGCCTCGTTGAGAATGGAGACTGTGTCGTCTGCTTTCGAGGTCTCTCTTGCTGCGTTCTCCTCGAAGCTCTACCCCCTCCTATGTACTATATGCTCGGCGTGCTCCTCCGGAAGTTCCCAAACCCTATGGAGCCCCGTCAGCACCCCTGGCAGCCTACCGAACTCCCCCATACGCTTCGGATCTTCCACTATGGTGTCTCGACCATCAACTCTCTTGCCCTTGTCGGTGCGAGGTTTCTGACTCGGAGACGGCACTTCGCCAGCAGAGGGGGAGGGCTCCGAAATAAGGGAAAGGGACATTTTTCTACTTGAAATAAACTAAGTATAAGTTACCTTGAAGTGACAGTCGCGGTTGGAATATTCACCGGAAAACGGTTGACGATCGCCGGAAGCTCTCGATAGTAAAAATCAATGCCTGAGTAAAAATTTGAGAAGTGAAGAAATGAGGGGGGGTTGAGTCTTATAGAAGCTGGCACACAAAATGAGGATGTTGGGCCTAAAAAAACCAACAGTCAGGCCCATTTACGCAAAACAACAAAGGCTGTACCATCGCATTAATGACTAACTGTCAAAGTCATCAGAAAATCAATGGTCAAAAGGCCAGCTGTCATCCTCACTTTGGGACCTCGGCACGCCTCGCCGAGCGCTCTTGGCACCAACGCTCAAACGTGAGAAAAAACTCTCGTGTTGGACTTCGGCACGCCTTGTCGAGCACCCTTGGCACCGACGCCTAAACATGGAAAAAAATCCTCACTTCGGGACCTCGGCACACCTCGCCGAGCGCTCTTGGCACCGACGCCCAATCGTGGAAAAAACTCTCACCTTTGGTCTTCTGCACGCCTCGCCGAGCACTCTTGGCACCGATGCTTAAACGTGAGAAAAAACTCTTGTGTTGGACTTCGGCAAGCCTTGCCGAGCGCTCTTGGCACCGACGCCCAAACGTGGAAAAAATTCTCACTTTTGGACCTCGGCATGCCTCGCCGAGCACTCTTGGCATGGACGCCCAATCGTGGAAAAAGCTCTCGCCTTTGGTCTCCAGCATGCCTCACCGAGTGCTCTTGGCACCGATGCCCAAACATGAAAAAAATTCTCACCTTTGGACTTCGACATGTGTAGCGCCCCGAATTTCTAATATAAAACTTAGAAAATACGTGGCACTTCCCAGCGATCCACTTCAATGTAACAATATACATAGCCCAAAAACTCAAATCATTTTATTCCAAATTCTTATTACAATAATATTTTTCAAATGCAGCGGAAATACAAACACCTTGAATTAAAATATTCTTTTACAACACTCCTCTTTACAAAATTACACAAGGCTCTATTATATCACTCATAAGCTCTAAGGCTAACCCATGCATCCAAGCCTCCAACTTTAAGCAACAACCTGCATCATATGAGGCTAGAGTTGAACCCTAACCCCCAAAACTACGGGGTCAGCCATAAATGGTGTGAGTGATATAAACAACAAACATAAACAAACAAATAAACATAAGCAACATGTACTGAACAAAAATACATGAACTGAACATGTAATCTGAAACAAGAACGATAGGCCAGTACATGCGTGAACCAAGTCGAGAAACAATACCAACGATCAAGTATCCATCAATTAATCTCTCTCAAAATATGTACAGTTCAACTGTACGGTACAGTCGACTGTCTTAGGAACCAGTCGACTGTTCTGATCAAACAACAATTCCTCACATTTCTGAACATGCCCGACTATCAATAAATCTCAATACCACGATGTATGTCCAACAATCGATCACCAATAATGCCATAGATCAGATAACAATATATCCATCTACAAAACTAAAGATAATATAGATCGAATACGAACCCGGTATGCCACGACACCGACGAACATATCCATCTACAAACAAACTAAGAAGGTATAGATCGAATACGAACCCGGTATGCCACGACACCGACGAACATATTCATCTACAAACAAACTAAGAAGGTATAGATCGAATACGAACCCGGTATGCCAAGACACCGACGAACATATCCATCTACAAACAAACTAAGAGGGTATAGATCGAATACGAACCCGGTATGCCAAGACACCGACGAACATATCCATCTACAAACAAACTAAGAGGGTATAGATCGAATACGAACCCGGTATGCCAAGACACCGACGAACATATCCATCCACAAACAAACTAAAGATAACAAGAACCCTCAAGATCATGAAAACTCATCAGCACCAGTCGACTTATTCTATAGTAAGTCGACTGCCCCGAGAACCAATATCCAAGATTTTAACAAGTGCAGTAAGTCGACTCAAGAAACCCATCAGTCGACTTACCCGAGACAATTATCAATAATTCTCAAGAAACATTCCAAACACTATAGTCGACTTAAAGAAATCATCAGTCGTCTGTCCCGACGAGAAACTGAGACACTTTACAAACAAAATATTCAGCAGACCAGTCGACTGAATAGGGTCTCAGTCGACTGTCCCGAACGAATCCTCAAAAGACTGAAGGTACAATATTAGGGTCGTACCAGTCGACTGATACATAATCCCAGTCGACTGTCGGCCTACAGATCTCATAAATTAGGTCTGTAATCAATACTCAATACTGGAGTTTATCTCAATACCAAATCCCTTCCTCAATTCAAATCTGATCCAATTCGTAATAACAAGGTCTAGAGATTCCTCCATCCAATTTCTTATCTTCAATAATCATAATCAAATCTTTAACATGTTTCAAGCAATCAAGAATTGTCAATCGAGATCTACTAATCTTTCATGGATTTCACATGCATATTACGAACAACAACCATGGCATCGATTTCATACAAGATACGAAAAACATCAACATAGCAATATGCAAATCATACACATGAACAAAACAAGTCTATATCACTCACCTTTTGAAGCAAGAAGATCCACAAAAGCCTTCCTTTGCTAGATCCAAACTCCTTCTCCGAATCGCCAAGAAAATAATATAATGAAATCTGAGTTATCCAGCGAATGACGGCTGCGACTCTACTTATATAGGTCGGAAATCAAGTATTAGGGTTTAGGAATATATTTACAAAACAATCCCTTCAAATACCATTATGTATATATATATATATATCTATCTACTCTTGGAAACTCATCCAAAATTCATTAAAATTAGGATTTAATAGAAAATATACTTCTAAATCTTAACCAATACTGTTTAAAACGTCCAGAATGCCAATTTTGCACTTAAGCCCTTAAAAATGTCAATTTTGCAAAAAGGTCATTCTTTTCTTAAAATTTGCAAATAGTACTAATTAACTTCAGAAAAATCTGGAAAAAATAATTCCCAAATAATAAATAATGATTTTTCATAGAGAAAACTTAATTTTTCAAACATCTCAAAAGTCATTTGCACGTGTACAAAAGATAAATCTTTTAGAAAATATCAATTAAATCCTCAAAATTCATTTAAATTCATTTTCAAATAATAAAAATAATATTTGAAAATACGGGGTTCTACAACATGCCTTGCCGAGCGCTCTTGGCACCGATGCCCAGACGTGGAAAAAATTTTCACTTTTGGACATCGGCACGCCTTGCCGAACGCTCTTGGCACCAACGCTCAAATGTGAGAAAAAACTCTCGTGTTGGACTTTGGCACGCCTTGCCGAGCGCCCTTTTCACCGACGCCCAAACATGGAAAAAATCTTCACTTCGGGACCTCGGCACGCCTCGCCGAGCGCTCTTGGCACCGACGCCCAAACATGGAAAAATTCCTCACTTCGGAACCTCGGCATGCCTCGCCGAGCGCTCTTGGAACCGACGCTCAAACGTGAGAAAAAAACTCGCCTTTGGACTTCTGCACGCCTTGCCGAGCGCTCTTGGCACCGACGTCCGAACGTGGAAAAAATTATCACTTTTGGACTTCGGCATGCCTTGCCGAGCGCTCTTGGCACCGACGCCCAAACGTGGAAAATTTTTCTCACTTTTAGACCTCGGCACGCCTCGCCGAGCGCTCTTAGCACCGACGCCCAAACATGGAAAAAGCTTACTCCGGACTTCGGCAAAGACTCGCCGAACCCCTTTTTTAAATGTGTCGCCGTGCCGAGGTATCTCTGCACCTCAGCAGGAGATCCCGACCCCCCCTAGACTTCGGCCTCCTTCCTAACACATGTTTGGAGGGGGTCGGCAACGTCGCCAAAGCAACTTGCCACTGAATGAAGAGAAACGCACCTTCGAGCAACCACATGCATTAGATCACCACAAAATTCGCGCCCAATGCTGATGGAGAGCCCAGATCGTGCCACATCATAAATGGTATTAAAAATTAATTTTCTATTTATTAAAATCGAATTATTTATTAAAAAATTGCAAAAAATGATTAAAAATTCGGGACAATTGATTAAAAATTCTAAAAAATAATTATAAATTCGGGAAAATATTTTTGAGCCCCTGAGTAAATAATTATTGGTTAGAATAATTAATTGATGCCCCCGAACGATAAATCACCGCTTCGCAAATTTAAATAAATGGCCCAAACAATAAATAAAAAATTATGAAAAATCACCAAAAGTCCAAGAGCTCAAGAACAACCTGGAGCACGCAACTGACTCTGACAAATCACCATGATACCCCTTACAAAGATTCAACGCCCCTCATTTGGACTCCGATCTCCGCAAGCCATTAAAATAGTAAAACTACTCCTTAAAGGCTGATCAAACTTAGTCTTCGGGAGTGGGGGGCTCATGATATGGCTAAAAATGGGATTAAATCGGAACCGTCCAAATTAGGCACGAATCTTAAAGATCAGGAGTAAAATGGTAATTTCACCCACAAACGGGTCTGAAATGGGTACTGGGTCCTTTTTCCAAAGGCCCAATAACCCACGAACAGATCCATCTCAACTGGGTGCGGGTTCCAACCTGCAAGAAACCCGGTCCAGCTGGATAGAATTAGGGTTTATGATTAACCTTAATCAACGGCTCTGATCACTTCTATCCATTCACTGGGAAGTAGAGATTTGATCTTATCCCGAAACTGGTCCCTAAGGCGGCCATAAATACCCCCCATCCCCCATTATAACCAAGTAATCAATCTTTTGCCAATCAAAGCTCATTAATAATCTTTCTGATTACTGACTTGAGCGTCGGAGGGTGCGTTGCCGAGATCAACCCCGGTGTTTCGCACTTTTTGCAGGTCAACGGCAGAAGATCATGGTCAAACTCTGGCAGAAAGGTTTCAGGTTTGACTATTCAACATCCCAAGAATCCACAAATCTATCTGTTTGCCCCCACACCAATTTCGGCGGCAATAATAAATACAATTAAAGATTTGGTAAGCGATCCTCATATTGGAACAATGGTTTATGTCGCTTATCTAAAAATTTTCAAATATTTTCATTCAATTCCAATGTTATATTGTGTTGCTAGTGTAATGAATCTCATAATTAAATTAGAAAGCACAAATAATTTGATTGAGATTTTTTATTCATATGCTCAACACGATGAAATACAAGTTTTTGATTATGTTGTTTTTACTACACAATTTGAGCATGTTTTGAATAATTTATATGATAGTTATGATAGGCTTTTTCATTTAATACTACACAAACACATAATGTTAGTTCTTCTTTTTCTATATCACAGGAAAATGGTCTTACAACTAGTAGTGTTTTAAATCTCATTAAATCAAAAAAAACCAAGAACGAATTCACCAAATGAGTTGAATTGATATATAATGCCCAACCTCCCATTGATTATATAGTTGATGTGTTAACTTTTTTGGAAAACAATGAAAATATTTTTTTTATTCTTTCTCGTATGCCTAAAAATTTGCTAACTACATCGGTGTCAACTGTTGCATCGGAAAGTATTTTTTCTCTTGGTGGCAGGATAATGAGCCTGAACAGGAATCGCTTAACATTGAAGAATTTGGAGATGCCTGTATGTGCGGAAGATTAGATGAAAGCGGAAGAGAGGACCCAAGATTTACAACAAGAAGCACAAAATGGCTCAACAAGTAGCGACGATTGAAAATCTACTAGAAGTGCACATCGAATCATGTATTGTAAATAATTGAAAAATTTAGGGGGATGAGTATCTATATTTAGGTTAAGTAGAAGTGCACGACAGTAGTCCAATGTCTTCTCTTCAAACTAAATAGAGACCATTTCGATCTCTAAATACAAATATTCCCCTCATATTGTATGAAATGCTACATATCTATTTGATTATATTTGAGATTTTGTAGTTCATCAAAACAATTTAATTTGTGAATCTCTCTTTAATCTATATGTTCTTACAATGAGTATCTTAATTAACTTCTTCCCTTTATCATTGTACTATATTAAAAAAAACAAGTTAAAAAAAACAAGTTAAAAAAAAAACCGCTAACCCGCACCGGTCTGGCCTAACCCCCAACCCCCAACCAAGGGGTCGGGGTCCAGGTCCGGGCCCCCCTTCCCCTCCCCCGACCGTGAACCCGCACCAGTCTGGTCCGACCCCCATCCAAGGGGTCGGGGTCCAGATCCGGGCCCCCTCTTCCCCTCCCCCGGCCCGACCTGCTTCTCCCCTCAACCGGCCCGATGTGGCCCGGGACAGTGTCAAAACTGCAAGTTTTCGACCCAGCCCAGCCCGGTGGAACCGGATGCCACCCCTAATCAAACACCTCATGTGCAACTATTCATTCATATATACCCTCCTTAGAATTCAAACATATTTATGTAAAGAAACAACATTTCTATGCATTTATTCCAACTACATGGTTATGATTCATATGCAAAACATTGAATTCAAACAAGAGGTTAGAATTTAGTTACCCATTGTAGAATCATACAAAAGGTTTCCTTCGCTATTCTTGTTTCACCTTCAAAAATCCTTCCTTTTTTTGATCCTTCGAATCCTTCTCATGAACTTCTCTATAACTCTTCTCTACTGTGGCTCCATATAATATAAATTTTCACCTTCCAAGAACTCATCTGTAGTAGTAGGGAATGAAAGTGAAGGGATTAGGTTTTAAGTGTGAGAGAAAACTAAAACAAGATGGAGGCCTACGGGTGGTAGGGTTTTAGTTAGAATGGGAAAGAAAGAGAAAAATGATGAAATTATAGGGATTAGAAGAAAGATGGTTGTCATGCTCCGCTTCCCAATACACAGAATCACGGGCACGCAACTAAGGCCCAACAAATGATACAAGCATTCCAACTTGTGATCCATAAACTGTACAGTCATAAGCTCAACAATCAAGTGAATATTTGGACTTGAATAGTGAAGCCTACGGGATCATGTACTCGGATCTTACAGTAATAGTAATTGGTAATTAGTAATCAGTAATCAGTAATCAGTAATCAGTAATCAGTAATTAAGAATCATATAATCATGAATCATGTAATATTGTAATCAGTAATATGAGAAACACGGGCCCCTTCCGAGTACACTCTCCTATATTTCCCACTACTAAGTTGTACTATTTTATAATGTCATTCTTTTATTCTTTTATCATGAATATGCGGTTGGTGCAGAGTAGTATCAAGGGCGGTGATCAAGAAAGTATCAAGAGATAAATGCAAAAACATGATATAGAGAAAATGTATTCCGAACATTTGCACGGATTTCATTTGTATTTCTTTTCTCTCTCCTATGATTCTTGTATTCCAAACATTTGACATAAATCCTGCCATTTTATTGAATCCAATTTGCTTTCATTCAATTTTTTTTTTGTGGAACATAGAAATTTCAATCCACGATATCATATCTTACTAGTATTATTTGTTTCATATTACTATTGTTTAATATTAAGTTCATTCCAATTATTAATTTCAGTTGTATTTATTATTATTTTTTAACCAAAATATTCTAGTCCATACTATTTGATTATATGATTATTTTGTGTAAGCCCAAGCCCATACTTTTGAATCAAAATATAAATCCAAATCTAATTTAAACTAGTGCACAAGGCGAAACCCCACATACTGTCTAATAACTTCCCCCAATTATCTTCTAACTAACCCTATTATCATTCCCCATAATCTCCACAAAAATCTCCATTATGAAACCCCTTAATTTCCGCTAACTAATATCTCCTTAGCAAATCCCCTCATAATCTTTCATCCTCTTCTACACCCTGACCATTTCTTCCTCTTCACCAAACCCAATATCTCGAGCCACCCTGACTCCTCCACCCTCTCTCTTAACTGCACTGCCTTGCCCTACCACCACAACACTCTGTCTCCTCCTTGAGTCCCCGAATGCCTTCACTGTTCCCTCTCCACCATCCCGGCATCGCCTCCAGCACTGCCACTCACAACCACTGTCACCTTTCTGCTCTGACGCCCCGTCGCTGCCACCGCAATCACCACAGCACCTCGCGACCATTGCTACTAACCACCAACAACCTGACCTCCTCCACTGCAGCCTCCTGATCACTGTGCTACCTCCCTCATCGGAAACCACCGCCATTGGCACAATCATTGCCAACCACCGAACCCCGAAACCATCTTCATCCTCCCTGACTGCACAGCAGCACCCTCACCCCGAGCCACGGCTAGTCAGCACCTCCCCGCCATTCGACCACCGTGGGCCTTCTCATCCACTGCCATTGCCGATGTCTGCACCTCGCCGACCTCCACTACACCACACCGCCGTGTTGCTGCTGCCTCACCACTGGCGACCAATCCCGAGCTTCATCCCCGTTGCTGCCCCTTACTCGTTGCCTCCATCGCAGCCCCGAACGAAGCAGAAACACCATCTCGACTGCCTCCCTCATCCCCCTAGCTCTAGCCTCCACCACCAACCCGCAGCTTGAAGTTCGAAGCTCGCTGCATTATTACTGTTATCGTCACTCATACATTTTGTTGTCCTCGCTCTTGCTCGCTTCCATTCTTGTTGTCGTAGTTGCTGCCTTATTGCTATTGCCGTCTTGTTCGCTATTGTAGTTGCTCTTGCTCATTGTTGTCATTGCCACCGTTGCCCTTGGGATTCTCTTCTTTCCGTTATCCGTCGCATGAAAGGCAAACATCTCTTGAACACCTTTATTATTCTTGTTCAAGCATTTCTTTGACTTCGTGCAAGTATTTTATGTATTGATTATCGTATTGTTACATATATTCTAATCTTTTCATGTTTGGATCAATTGTATTGAATCATTCCATTTTCCTTTGTTGATTCAATACCGACAAAAAATCGCAGATTTCATTGTCATCATATACATTGCATGAACACGAACTAGAGTCATATATGAGCATGTGTATATAGATAAATATAGTGATTTGAAGGAATTTTGTTTGTATGTATTATTATAGTTTTATCCGTAGTTTAATATCGTAGAAATAATAACTTTGATCACGTTAACAATAGGAATCCATTCTAATTACTAGATATGAATGTGTGTTCAATTGTAGATATTAAACCACATGTTTGTAAATCACAATCGTTAAAATTACAATTTCTATATTGCTATCCTGTTGGTTACTCCAACTTTTAGTGAGATTATGACTCAGTTTATGATAAAATAAATTAGACCTTTATAGATAAAAGTTCTATCTCTTTGTGTCTGGAATCCAGAACATCTGACGGTTTTTCAATCCGACTTACGGATTGCAAGATATTCAGGTTCTTGTAGTGTAACGTCTAAATTTCAGAATACAATCTGAAAATACATTACCATGTTTAACTAATAAAAACAGTAGATTAAATTAAGAATTAAGACCTGAGATTAATCATGTTTTTACTGAACAATGTTAAGAACTAAATTATGGTTTTATTAGATTTTTAAAAGAATTTACAACCAACTTTTGTATATAAGAATTTGACCCTGATATGCTGTCTGAACACGAAACCAATAAAGAATAAAATTATACACATAGCTACTGTGATTATAATATGTCGTGTGAATATGCGTTGTAACTGGAAGGGAGTCTAGTTTCTGGAACCTCCGACAGAACCAAATTTGCTTTCCTGTAGCAGCGGGAAAGTCAATTTTTGTACAACAACGTCTGCTGTCCAGAATTTGTATTTTTGTGCTATTAAATATAAATAAGTTAAATTTTGCTTCTATGGAATAGAATTAAATATACCATGCATTGCATAGCCTTGAAACCTTTTTGACAATGCCTCGATACCTCCGCTCTTATCAGTTGTACCCATTGCATAGTCATAACTGAGTATAATAAAATAATAACAAGTCGGGGTAATAAGGGTCGACTTAGTAGTGAACAACATCGGAGACTGTACTCGGAGTAGGGCCCTTGTTTCTCTATTGATTATGGTTATGGATTATGGATTATGGATTATGGATTATGTGTTATTGATTATTGATTATTGACTAACGTTGCCAGGTACATGATCTGTAGAGTTCACCACTATAACAACATCGAAGACTATACTCGGAGTAGGGCCCTTGTTTATCTATTGATTATGGTTATGGATTATGATTATGGATTATGAATTATGTGTTATTGATTATTGACTAACGTTGCCGAGTACATGATCTGTAGAGTTGACCACTATAGTCTAAATGATCACTTGTTTGTATGCACCCAACATGTGATAGGACGCATAATTACGTGCATTAGATAAGATAATAAAAGTTTGATAGACTTAAGATTAACACTGAGCACGTGCATGTCCTATTTACAAGTTACATGATTCCTGTTTACAAGTCACATGATTCCTGATTACAAGTCAATTGATTCCCGTTTACATGACATGTCTCATGTTACATGATTTCTTGTTACCGATTGAATATACATTGAAGTCCTGTTTACATGTTTCTCGTTTTCCGTTGCAAGTTTACACGTATTCTTGTACAGTACTTGATCATTTTATTCCTTGTTCCTTGTTATATCTTACTTTCTTGCTTCACTGCTTGCTACTACTTGCGCCCGAAGCTTGCTTTAACGGGTACTCTCCCTCTTTCTTTTGAGTTAATGTTTTTACATGTATAGACGATGAGATACTGAAGGAACTTGGCGAACTGTTTACTGTATTGCATATTCTTAGGCTATTTTATAAATTCTTGTATCTCAGATATTGGTTATTGCATTATATTTATGTTTCTGTGATTACTATTGTATTGTTGAGTTTAACAGTATTGTACAGCTTATGGATGATATGAGTTGGTATACTTATATCATTCACTAGGTTTTAGTTGTGTGCCCGTACTTCCGTATAACGGGAAGCGGGGCATGACAGAAAACCTACTATGTCGATGCAAGTCTTTAACACAAGAATAGTAATATATAGTCAAGGGACACCAATTACAAATCTGGACAGCATTACACACATACACTAAACTTACTTTTCCCACTGCTATGGGAATGAAAATATAATTCCGTCAGAGGTTCTAGAAATTAGACTCCTTTAAATTGAACGTCTACTCACTTGACAAATTCTAAGTCCAATAGTTATGCCAACCAATCAGTTCTTTACTGGTCTAGTGCACATGCAGCAGTATAGGATAATATTCTAACGCTTGCAATCCATTGAAATATCGTTATCAAATCTTGCAAAACTAATAATCTTGCCCATAACGATGTCTGGTAAGACTCAGATTTTTCTCAGATCATAATTTCGTCAAAAGTTATTGTTTCATGTGATTTACTGGGAAGATACGTTTAAAGAGCAATATGGAATTTGGAACATATGTACACTATAACTTCAATATCTCGCAAACTACAACTGGGTTTGCAAATTCGTAAGAAGTTCTGGATTCTACACTCGAAAGACAGGATGTTCAAAAGGCTAAGTTTGGCTACAGGAAACTCGATCTAATCTCAGTACAGAGACAGTCATTTAGTAGACTAGAAAATCTGAACACTTCACGTTTTAAATCTCAATTCTCAAATAAGATATCTATAATAAGAGGTGCGCTCTTACCCAAAATCGATAATTTAAATCAAAATTTATCAAATTACATTTCTCGGAAAACCATTATTCGCAACATTAAATTTATAGAGTTCTAAACATGCCCAACCCAAATCGGGCAAGGCTTGGACCTTATAAAAAATTTCAGGCTGCCCAACTCAAAATCGGGCAAGGCTTGGACCATACAAAAAATTTCAGGCTCGAGCTTGAGTTTGTATAAGCATGGCCCAAGCCTAACCCGTTGCCTGCCATACATGTAATGAGAGGGGCTCTCTCTCTCTCTCTCTATCCTCATTTTGGAAAAGCCTTTTTTCTTAAAAAAAATTATTAAGCTATTAGATGGTGCAAAAATACCATTTGAAAACCTTTTTCTTTCCGGGGACAATGAAGGGAGAATATATTTGCTATTTTTGTATTCAGGTTTTGTTGATTTTTTTTTTCAAACTTTTTTTGGGGAAGCATAGTCACAAATACGGTACGGTTGTAAGTTGGCAATGATTTTAGCAAATGTCCGGTGAATTCGGAAAAAGTATGGAAAAAAATACGGGAAGAAGCAATACAGATTTTTAGATATATGTAATGTTTTTTTTGATGAACCGGATAGGGTCCTAACGACCCCAGCCATGAGAATATATTATATTAAAGCAATAAATCGTCATATACACACAATTTTACAAGCTGTAAAATGAACATAACCAAACCACAAGGAAGAGCTACACTAACAGAGCTAACAACGATAAGGCAGAAGAAAAAAACGTAGGGAACTAAAATGCCAGATGCGAAGTAGAGCCCCAGGCGCAGCCAAATGTGCTGAGCTCCCCGCGAACAACTCATCCACAAGAACTGCAACCCGAAACGACCTACAACCCCTGACCTGAAGAATCACTCCGCTAGCCCAAAGGATGGGGGAGCAGCGCACAAGACTAGGCTCCAGCAGCTGGAAAAGTGCCTGATCACTCAAGATAGCACAAGCACAACAGAGCAGCATCCATACTAAAACAAACAGACAGCCAGATATATGTAATGTTGTAATCTATATTTGTGCCGACCATTTAAGAAAAATATTATTAAATCAATAGAAGGAACTTATTATAACAATGAAGTTATATATTTGCATCACCAATAACACATTAATCAACCATCAAATTTTTTATATGGACCCAGTGTGAGTAGAAGGCTTAATCAACCATTAAATAAATCATTAATCAAGCATATAAAACAGGGAAACAAAGCAATACCTTCGACATAAGGTGCACCTTATCAAGGGATTGGTTTGATGATGACGGCAGAGAAGGGAAGATAGAGAACAAGGAAAGAGCTAAGCAATCGTACAGGCAGTGTTTGAATTTTAAAATTTGAATTTTGAGCCCAGCAAATAATTCGCGGAAGTGATGAATAGTTCGCTCACTTTACGATTATTCGTGGACTTGTGTTTCTTTCATGGATCTATTAAGGATGTCTAACTCCGCCATTGCCCGTCTCAAAGCCTATTCATGAATATTTAGAAAAAAATTGCAGATTCTGTGACTATGTTTGAAAGGAGCTAATAGGAGACGAAAGAAAATACGCATGAGCATTGAAAGGAAATGTGGATTTATGTTGATAGAACAAAAAATAAATAGCAGATTTCCATGGTATTCTTCTGATAATCTGTCTTATGCATGCTTTTCTAAGATTCAATATATTTCAAATTTCTGTATAGATAATTATTTTCTGAATTTTTAGCTGTATTTGCTAACAAGGATGTTCTACTAATTTTGTTTTGGGTTTTGCTTTGACTCCTCATGGCTATATGCATGTTAGGGCTTCTTCTCCCTTTGTATTTTGTTATGCTACTTTTAGCTTTATGCCTTTTTTATAACAAAGCTTTTTTTTTTGACTTTACTTTACGAGTAACCGATTGCTCACTTTGGCTCATGTTAAATTTTTATGTACTAATTCAATAATTTGTATAAATTTTGGTTTACCAAAAACAAATTTATTCAATAATGTGACCCTGGAATACAAAAAATAGAACACATTCAGGTTCCATGAATGATTGAATTAGGGTTTATTAAAAGTATACTGATGGTACATTAGGAAGAGGAGGGAGCATTTTACTAATATGTTTTTTTGACTCAAACACGTTTTTTGTACTTCCGTTTGAGTGAGCATTGAAGATAAGGAAGAGGACTCAACCGCCGTTAATAAATTTTCTTATCAATACAGTCGTCACTCACTTATTCCTCATAAAAGTCATATAAAATATCTCCTTTTTTTAGCCCAATATTTTAGTTTTACTAGAAACACTTTCACATTCTTACTTATTTATCGAAAAGTACCAATTTTTTTAAAAAAACCTTGTACACGCCTATGACACTCTTTTCGCATGCACTATCTGTTATGTTTATCACACTTATTGACAACTTGTTATTCATTTACACAAGAAATCAACACCAACAACACTCTCCGTAAAACCCTATCAATGTGCAAAACACGGGCAATCATATTTACAGTTATTCCAATGTCCCATTTTCCATTTTCTTTTTCTTTTTCCAATATTTCGCTTCTCTCTTATGTAAAATATCCGAAACTCCTAATTTCCATTTTCCCTCCTCTTTCCCTCGGTTTTGCGCGCCCCCAAATTAGATCTCAAATCCCCCCAAAACCCTAATCCTCAAATCCAAAAAATCCAAAAAAGATCCCTCCTTTATCCCAGTCCCCCTCCGATTCCGGTCAAAACGAGGGGTTTCCCGCCAAATCTCGCCCCCGATCTCGAAGGGGGGAAGTCGGTCGCCGATCGTTAAGGTTTAGGGTTTGTATGTCGGGAACTCGAGCGCCGGCGAAATGCCACCTGTTTCAGCCTCTCAGAAGGCACGTGCCGTTCTCGTCGAGGACGACGCCGCCATTTGTTGACCCCGATCAGTACCATCGGTTTGGAGATGAGAACCGTCCGATAGGTGATGACGTGGATGATATGATTGTGGTTAAGACCCCGGTGAGTAATTTAAGTATTAGGCTTTTTTTGGGGGTTGAATTTGTGGTTTGCTTGAATGGGGGCTATAAAGTTGGAATCTTTACTGGAATTTGATTACTATGTCAATGATTAGTGTAAGTTGGTACGCTGTAAGTTGTCTTGTTCTTGGAATTGTTAGTTGTTAATTGGAAAAAAAAACTGTAACTAATTTGTTGACATATTTGTGGATCTCTTTTGGAAAGAATAAAAATGAGAGAGAAGTGTTTGAAAGCTTGTAATAATAGTTGTTCAGTAAGAGTAATTTAGTTTATTAAGAAGTTTGAATTTTGGTTATTTTTGTTTTATTTTTGGCTCATAACTTTTTCTTTTGTTTGTGTATTGGTACATTAGTGTGGTTTTAAGAAGTTTTGTTTTGTCATTATTACATGCCTCTGCTGAATGGTCAAGGAATTTAATTGTTCATCGACTTGTTCTAGTTGTAGATCATTTTGCTTGATTAATGAAAACTGAAGCATGGTCTTAAGAAGTTAATGGATCCGTGCTTTCTAAATGTTATGAGAAACTGAATCTGCTACTTCCCAAGGGATTTTGTAGGTAAATGGGACGATCTATGTTGAATGGTCTAGGAACTTATTGTTCATCAACTTGTTCTAGTTGTCGATCATTTTACTTGATCCAATGGAAACTGATGCATAGTTGTGAAAAGTTTAATGCACTATTGCTTGTTTTATATGTTATAGGAAATTAGAGCTGCTAGCCTGATACTGCCTAAATTGGACAATCTATGTATAATTGTCGGAGAATTCAGAATTCTACTAATTTTCATTACAAAACCATTGCTTTCTATTACAACCATCAATATCCCTAGATTTTCTTTACCTCTTCTTGAGAGGGGAAGGATATAAGAAATAAAGAGTCAGTTTGGAAGTAGTAAGGGTATGGCCAAAATAGTTACAGCTTAGAGCACAGGCACACATAGTGGTGGGTGTTACACTATATTTCATTAACTAGAAAGTAGTGTAAGGATGGTACGACCAACAAAAAAGTTACGTCTTATGAGGGATATCTTCTTTCTCATCGCATACCTGTATGTCTCTGGTTGATCCAAAGAATTTTTTAAGTTGCATCAATGATAATCTGCATTTTTCAGTGATAATTTTTTCAAGGTAAATTTGATAGTCATTGTTGATTCCTATCTTGTGTTATTCCTATTTCTTAGTAACTACACTAATGCTATGCAGTTGAAGCGAAAGACTGATTTAGAGGATACTGAAGTTGCCGAATCAAATGAATGGACATATAGCCCTGGATTTGTTGAAACAATTACCAGTCCCTTGAAGACACCAATAGCAAAAAAGGGAGGTAGGATCAATAGCAAATTGAATCCGTTAAAGCACAAACTTGGAACTGCAACTCCAATTCCAAATGCTGGTGAGAGAATGCTAACATCATATTGATCATTTTTCACTGTTCTGTTACTGAAATTCACATGGTGTGTTTGTTAGATTCTGTATGCTTTGTCTGCCATGTGTTTTTACATCTGCCACACCTTTATGAAAGTGATGTGTAGGTTTCTTCTAGGTTTTTCTAAGTGGAAGATAGTTCTTTCATAGGAAAGAAACCAATAGTACTGCATCACAAATTCTGTGGTTTCCGTTTCTTAAAATTTTGCTACTTTTATTCTAGTAAATTCCCTTGTTTATTATATTCTCACTTGATCCACTTGTCAGGTTCTGTATGTTTTTGATTAACATCAGACATTTTAATTGTCTTAATCTACCTGATGTGGTTAGAGATTCTACCTGTTTCTTTTAAGTTACTGAAGACCTTCTTTTCTTAAGGGATTCCCAACTTGTTATGCTTTACATTTTCTTAGATTTTTGCTACCTATATTTTATTAGATTCTGTTTTCTCTTTTCTTTTCCTTTTTTGACATATTATAAAGGTTTTCAACAGAACTGATGAAGTTGTAGATGTACAATTCATGGCTTAGAGCATCTGTAGTCGTTTGCTATATATCGATAATATGGATATTTGGCTAAAAAAACCGCTGCACTCGTTTGCCAAATATCCATATTATCGATAATTTGCTACAGTCGATTGCTATATTTGAGAATGGATATAGCTTTTATCCATATTTGAGCGAAGTGCCGTCGCTTGATTTTTTATAATTTTTTTCAATTAAAAAATCCCCCAAATTCCTCGGACGGCACTTCATGTGCCGTCCTTTGATTTTTTTTTTTTTCAATTAAAAAAATCCCATCGCTCCCCCAAATCCTCGGACGGCACTTGAAGTGCTGTCCGGAGGGTTTTGTATTTTTAAATTTTTTTTTGCAATTTGTGAAAATGTTTTTGCAATTTTTAAATTTTTTTTGCAATTTCTGAATTGTTTTTGTAATTTTTGAATTTTTTTTGTAATTAATGAAATGTTTTTGTAATTTCGGAAAAAGTGGAAAATGTCAAAAAGAAATCAACTTAGCTCTTGGACGGCACTTCATGTGCCGTCCGTCCTTTTGGCTTGATTTTTTTTTTCCTTCTCCGACGGTACTTCATGTGCCATCCCTCCTTTAAAATAAATTATTTTTTTATTTTCGCGCTCCGATGACACTTCAAGTGCCGTCCCACAAAATTTATTATTTTTAATTTTTTTTCTCAGACGGCACTTCATGTGCCGTCGCTTATTATTTTAATATAGATAGCTAAAATATAGCTTTAAACGAGTGCAGCAAAACTGCGATTTATATTTCCATTTATCCATATATCCATATTTTTACATTCAACGACTACAGATGCTCTTAGGATTCATACTTATTTATACATTGATTATTAATTAAGTTTTGAAAAAAATTTATTGTAAAAACCCATATGTCGGTAGTGATTATTTAGACTTCAAACTTGTCGCGTGGCCGGTGCGCCCTCAGCGGCCCTTAAAAATCTGGAGGACCTGTTCGTACTCATAACCGTAGCAGGTTTCCAAGGTGAATAGCCTATGACCAATTATGCTGGCTTTTGGCTGTTAGTGCTGTTATCAATTGTTATTTGTTATATGTTTTTTTCTATAATGAAATTTTGTTTATGACCAAGTCAAAAGAAAATGCAAATTTAAATGCAAAATCGGCTAATGATATGTATAAGGTAATGGGCCCTACAATTTAAATTTGTCTCGTCTAATAATGTTTGGCAAATGAAAAATTGCTAAAACCTTGGCTCACTAATTAATGGAACGGGTGGGAAATTCCGACTTATTACTTAACTAGGTTTGCCCATTCACACGTGCCTACGGTACGTCTTCGGAACAGTGCATTTTGTTTGGTCATATAAAATAGTTTTGAAGGTCCAGCAAATTAATTGAAGTAGCAAACATATTATATGAGAAACTTTTGGAGGTCTGACAAAAAACATATTATATGATTTTTTTTTGATTTTTTTGAATTATTTTTAAAGTTTTTAAATTTTTTAAATTTTTAGTTTTTTAATTTTTTAATTTTTTAAAAATTTTTAAAAATTTTTAGTTTCATAATTTTTTAAATGGAAAAGGGAGGGAAAGAGAGAGAGAGAAAAGAATTAAATAAATATATGAGTTGTTTTGAGTGGGGGATTTGAATTTGAGCTTTGGGGAGAAAATATGTTTTGTGAGGTAAGATCTGGACCTTTGATTTTTTAGGAGATTGAAGGAGAGCCACTTGATGGCTTTCTTTGTGTTTTTTTATATAGATTTGGTTTGCCCATTGACATGTGCCTACGGCACGTCTCCGGAATGGTGCACCTGGTTTGATTATATAAAATAGTTTTGGAGGTTCAGCAAATTAATTGAAGTAGTAAACATATTATATGAGGAAACAGTATATCTACCTTTAAGCTCAATTATCGTCTTCCTGATCATTAGCTTGAACTTACTTGAAATGCATATAGTTTGTTAGAAACACTGCATAGAGTTTTTTTTTAACTTCAGCATCAATTTGAGATGCTTTTAATAGTTATGCAAGGACATTATCATATAGGTTTTATAGAGCTTATTCTAATCCTATAACCACTATGAGCATATCTAAATACAATGGTAATGCAAGTGCAGGTGTGAAGGTATCTACAATACCAATAATCTAAACATTTATTTTTAAAATTTTAAAGTTTTATTTCTAAAATTTCAAAAAAATTTAAAATTTTTTAAAATTTTAAAATTTGTTAAAATTTTAAATTAATAATTTTAAATTAAAAAAAATTAATATTTTAAATTTTTTTTATAAGTTTTTGATTTTTTGTTTTTTTTGAATTATTTTTAAAGTTTTTAAATTTTTAAATTTTTTGGTTTAAATTTTTTTATAAAAAAAATTAAAAATTTTTATTTTCTGAATAGAAGAGAGAGAGAAAGAAAGAGAGAGAGAGAAATAAATAAATAAATAAATAAAGGAGTTGTTTTGGGTAGGGATTTAAATTTGAATTTTGGGGGGAAAATATGTTTTTTGATGTTAGATCTGGGCCTTTGATTTTGGGGGGGATTGAAGGAGAGCCACTTGATAGCTTTCTTTGTATTTTATTATATAGATTTTTTTTAATGAGAACCAACATCATTTCTAATTGTATAGTTGATTGCTCTCCGTCTAGATCATTGAGCTCATTAATGATAGGTATACAGTTTGTTAAATTGAATACGCCACTGTTGAATTAAATTTCAATTCATTTGTTTTGCAGGTTCTCCTAGTAGTGCTCTCACTCCTGTTGGAAATTGTCGTTATGACAACTCTTTAGGTAATTGAACTAACATTCTATGCTAGACAGTTTTTAGATAAAGAAAATCATGATTCTTCTGAAGAGCAACATTTTACAGAGTGCAGTTATACTTTCTGTGGAAGGATCCTACAATTCATTCAGAAAAAAAAAGGAAAAAAAAGTATAAATACGTAGTTTATGATACTAATGGTTGCTGCAACTTCTTTCAGGTCTTCTGACAAAAAGGTTTATTGACTTGCTTAAACATGCACAGGATGGCATTCTTGACTTGAATAAAGCGGCCGAAACTTTGGACGTGAGTGTTGATTGTAGATCTTTTGCTCATTATTAGAGTGATGTATAACTCTTTTTCCCATCCTGTTAGGGTTTGTCATCTTCTCATTTAAGAAAGCAGCAGGCAAAGACCTTTAACAAATTTAGGGATTTGGCTATCAATCTGAATCAAATGCTATTCATTTTTTCCAAGTTGTTGACACGGGTACTGTTGATATTCTTGTAAGACTCTGAAGTCAATTTGGCCCATAGCTTTCCATATTGCTCAATATCACTTATAATTTTGTGAAATTGCATTCATTGTATATCACATTAACATCCAACTAGCTGAATTCTGCCCTATTCTCCAGAAAATATTCTAGATTTTCTTTCATTTTGACAAAAATGATTTATCGATACAGGTGCAAAAGCGGCGGATATATGACATTACGAATGTCCTTGAAGGAATTGGGCTCATTGAGAAGAAAATCAAGAACAGCATACGCTGGAAGTAATACTTCATGTTTCTGTATTTCCTGATATTTTGCGTTGGCGTTCTGTTACAGTTGCGAATAAATCAAATAGAAAAGTCATTTAAAGAATTTATCGGCAGGGGATTTGATGACTCAAGACCAGGAGAGGTTGGAGACGGTGCTTCAATATTACAGGTAAGCAAGAGAAAAAAAATGCTTAAATACCAGAAAAAAAAATGCATGTCTTAGTGTGTTACCCTCCCTACCTGTTTTCTGCTGTTATGAAGATCATTTTAGTATATTTTTCTTGAAGACTTCTTGGATCTTTAGCATTGCACTTCTTTTAGGTTTGTGTCTTATGCAAAAATAATTTGAGATTAGTCCTGATCTTTTCAGGCAGAAGTTCAAAGACTTTCAATTGAAGAATGCACCATAGACGGTCGAATAAGGTCATGCACTTGCCATATTTATTTCTTAATAGAGTGTAAAAACCATTTACTTGAAATTTTAGTTTTGTTTGCAGCGAAATGCGAGAAAGGCTAAGGGAGCTTACTGAAGATGAAAGCACCCAAAAGTAGGTGCTTATCCTCTTCCTCATCCGAAGTCAGATTTGTTGTTAAATTTTGTTTCTCATTTTTGTTTTGTTATTTTTCTCTACCCATCTCAGGTGGTTATATGTAACTGAAGAAGACATCAAGTCCCTTCCCTGCTTTCAGGTATTTTTCACTTGCAGTTATAATATGATACTGGAGTGCAGACATTATAGACACATTCTCTTGTCCGTATGGCTTACATTTTTTCGAACTAGCCAATTGGCCATGTTAGCTTGCACACAATCATTAAGAGAACTTTGGATCATAATTCTTTTCGATTTTTTTTTCCTTTTCTGATTCATTCTAACAACTGAGTTTTTTTGCTGTAATTGATTCAAAATTTGCAATGATAAAAGTGTAGTTTTTCCTTATCGGCAGAATGAGACTCTTATAGCAATTAAAGCACCGCATGGTACTACCCTGGAAATTCCAGATCCTGATGAGGTGAGAGGGTCTGAAGAACCCGGGAAAATAATGTATTCTTTTTGTTGCTTCTATGTTATTGAGAGGTTGATAGTTTCTTCCATTCATTAAGCTGGCTGTTGACTACCCTCAAAGGAGATATAGAATTGTCCTAAGAAGTACAATGGGCCCCATAGATGTCTACCTTGTCAGGTCATTCTCTTTGTCAACCATCTTATGTAGATTATTCATTTCCTTGAAGTGTATTGTTTACCTGCTTTCTGTCGTTCTCAGCAAATTTGAGGAGGCTTTTGAGGAGATGAGAGGCTCTGCTGCATCTCAAAGTCTCCCACCTACATCCAATCCAAGCTTTGCTGAGAATCAACCATTGCCAGTGAGGCCTGCAGAAGAGAGCAGAGTGAGGGAGGTCGAAGTTCAAGATGCGGCAATGTGTGCTGATCCAAATCTTCCTCAGGACTCTGCTAGCGGGATGACGAAGATTGTCCCTTCAGATGTTGATGTAAGTGTACTGAGCTCAGATGCGTACTTTGTCATTTGTATAATTATCCATCATCTGACTTGTTAATAACATGCAATGCTCAAATTGTGATCTTGCGTTTTAGTTGAGGATTAGTTATAATTTTATTTATTGAGCCTTTTCAACCACATTTCTATATATACCTTGGTATACTTTGATTAGTTGGTATTCATTAGTGCCCTAGTGCCGACAGCAAATTTTAACAACAAAGAAAGATTGCATGCAGAAAATATAAGGTAACTCATGGCCTTAGAGCATCTGTAGTCGTTGGGGAAAAAAATATGCATATATGCATGTATAGAAATAGCAAAAGAAGTTTTGCTGCAGTCGTCTAAAAGCTATTTTTATGAATAAATCCAAGGGACGGCACATGAAGTGCCGTCCGAGGGATTAACGTCATTCAACCATAAAAATTCGTCCTCGGAGTGCAAATAAAAAATTGCAAAAAAATTCTAAAAATTTACAAAAACATTTTACAAATTACGAAAAAATTACAAAAAATTACAAAAACATTTCAGAAATTGCAAAAACAAATACAAAATTACAAAAACATTTCAAAAATTGCAAAAAAAATAATCAAAAATTGCATAAATCTCCGGACGGCACATGAAGTGCTGTCCGAGATATGCGGAGGCAAGGGACGGCACTTCATGTGCCGTCCGAGGGATTTAATCATTTTGGGGGTTTTTTTAATTGAAAAAAAAAATAAAGGGAAGTGCCGTCCGACGAAAAAAATATTAGTTTTTTTGTGCGACGGCACTTCAAGTGCCGTCGTTCATATATGGATAAATCTCAAACCCATTCTCATTTATAGCAAACGACTGTAGCGAAATATGGATAAAATGGATATTTGGCAAACGAGTGCAGCGCGTTTTTAAGCCAAATATCCATTTTATCGATATTTAGCAAACGACTATAGATGCTCTTATATCTAGAAATGTGCATGAACACTAGTTTATCTATATTTTAAAAGGCATGAACACTAGTTTATCTATCTTTAAAAAAATTGTTGAGGTTTATCAGTGCACAAAATAGTCTTTGTTTCTTTTGGTGAAAAAAATGACTTACCTTTTTCTTCTCCGAAATCTCTTATAAATTCCTCAGAGAATTTGAAGCTATTGATGGGGTATGTTTATAGAAGTAATCCAGGCGTCAAGAACCTAAATTCATTTCCTTTTTCAGCTGCTTCTTTTAATATTTTCTCTGAAAATTTATTACTTATTTGCATTTAGATGATGTGATTCTTTAACCACAATATATATATATATTCCCCTTTGCAGACCGACGCAGATTACTGGCTTCTCTCAGATGCTGGGGTCAGCATTACAGACATGTGGAAGACCAACTGTATCCTTTTAACCTTGTCTTTTCTCACATCTTGCTTCTATTTTCTTTTTTAGATATGTTCTCATTTCTAATCTGGGAATATGTCATATCCATAACTCTCAAACTACAGCTACTGATGTCGAGTGGGATACAGTAACAAGGCTAAACACAGAACTGACAGAAGATTTCTTTGCAAGCAGTCCTCAAACTCCACCAGCTGTAGTTGTTGAAGAACCATCCGCTAATGCGAACCCTACTAGGACAAGGCTGTAGGCTTGATGAAATTCAATCCAAGTGACTTAGGTTTGGGCCGTTTGTGTTGAAGACCTGTTATATCGGCTTGATAAAAATGTCATATCTCCGGCAATCTTGAAGGGTAGCAGGGCTTTTGTTAGAGATGTTAGTGGTTGTTGAGGAAGTAGATAGTTACTCCTGTACACAGACGAGTGTTGGACATCATCATGTGAGGTAGGCTGAAGCAGGCTGAAGCTTCCTGTATGTTTAACTAAGACATGGAAGAGCACTATTTCTCAATTGAAAACAAGCTCATTAGGATCTTATCTATGTACTTTTGAATTTATTATTAGTTCTTTGGGAATTTTGTTCACTATTTGTTTTTTTTCCCTTTCCATTTATCCAAATTTGGGAGGCAAATTAGTGTTCTTAATTTGACTATGAGATTCGATTCGATTCGTTCTGCACCTTTATTCAGCTGAACTAGTTCAAGTTTCTAATGAGTTTGGTCTAAGTTAGATTCAGTTTGTTGGAACCTCTATACTAACCAGGTGGCATAAACATGTGTACGGTAGGAGTCGACATAGATCCGACTGTCATATTCCCTGGATGACATAAATTTGGCATCTCACTGAAAAGTTTCATCGTCATTTGGTGATTAACAAGTGCACTGTATGTGCATATTTTCCATTTGAAAACATGTGTAGTACATGTGTTGAATTTAAAACTCCAAAAATGAGCTTGAATTGAAATCAAGGTGAATTTCTCTAAACCCCCTCCTAATTTTAAAAGTGATAACTAAACTCTTGATGAGTGATTTCTGTTGCGCAGGCATTTGTGCTTCTTAGCAAGAGAATATATATTTGTGAAGATTTTGAGTGATGTTTTGAAAATGGTTTTCTGGTAAAATCCACAAGATAAATAGTTACCGGAAAAAATTCATATGACCTCACGGTCATAGAAAAATCATATGACAATTAGATATGGTCATATGATTTTTTTTTTTCTTCCAAGCACACTCCGTCATATAATTATATCTATATCTTATGCTAGCATAATGGGAGAGAAAGTCTACCCTTTTTCTTCATTCTCTATTTTGAAGTAGAGAAAGGAGAGTAAAAATAGGGATTCATATTTAACTAACGCATGCATTATCCACGATTTTATTAAAAAATTAAAACAAAATAAAAACCTTAATCCCTCAAATACAGCATCATTCATTTTTACTTTTTCAATATAAAAAGATCTCACGACTCTTTCCAAACCCACCCTCATCCCTACCTCCCAAGCAACTTTAGTAATATTTAATTGTATATATTATGGTTTGGCTAAACCATCTGCTTATGTAAGGATGATAATAAAGATTTCAGTAATTATGGTAGGATTGATCTTCATAAATCTCTCAATTCTCTTAAATATTTCGGAAGTTCTATATAATTTTATGAGTTCCTTAAAAATATTTTACGCTGTGCAATTTGAACAGAATAATACCAGTATTAAATAATACACACTTTTGTGAAGCATCAGGGATCTTATTGAGCGCTGAATAGAAGAAGAAAGTATTTTATATGAAAGAGTAAGAGGTTTCTTCTAAATAACAAACAAATTCCAGTTAGACTTGAGAAAGCCGTGGTGAAAATTGTGCGAGTACGGTAACTACAACATGAGTGCACTTCTTACATGTCACAGGAATCCGTAAGTAAAAATACAACGAAATTAGTGAAGTTAGATCTCAACAGTATGAGTGCAAAGACTGGTCATAGTCGCAGCCGTAGTCTATTAAGTTATTGACTTAGTCTTTCTTTGATTTTGTTAGTCTTTCTCTGATTTTGTTTTTGTAACCTTGATTGTAGCACTTAGTTGTAACCTCTTTCTCTGATCTTATCCTTGTAATTATCTCTACCCATGATTATAGGATTTAGTTGTAACCTCATGAGTTAGTTTAGGAGATATTGTTGTAAACTATGCTATATAAAGGTTCAAGCAATCTGAATGAGAAATCAAGCAATCTTTTTCATATCTATCATTTCTTTACATGGTATCAGACTAGCCTACACCGATCCTACGCTATGTCTTCCGAAAACAACCAGATTACTCCTTCCGCTACTCAAATCTTGTTCACCGCTTCTGGTGGCGCCGCGGCCAACCTTCAATTCCCGGCGCTAGCAGTCCGTCTCGATCGCTCCAATTACTCTCTATGGCGCGGCACTATTCGCTCGGCTCTTGAGGCTTATGAGCTTGAGGGATTTCTTGTCGCTGGTGGTACTCCTCCGCTGACTGTTTCATCGGCCACAGGTTCATCAACCACCACCAGCCCGAATCCTGACTTTGTTGCTTGGAAGCGCAAGGACCGACTGGTTCTTTTATGGCTGCGATCCACTCTCTCCACTCCTATGCTTGGTCACGTTGTTCGGGCTACCACAACCGCGGAGCTTTGGTCCATGTTGGAGCAGATGTTTCACTCCCAAACTCGTGCCAGGCAGATGCATTTGAAACAACAACTTCAATTGCTCTCCAAGGGCAACCTGTCTATCTTGGAATATGTTGAGAAGAAAAGGGCAATCTCTGATTCCCTCGCTGAATGTCTCACAATTGTATCAGACGATGATTTTGTCTCTTATGTGCTATTTGGCTTAGGGGCCGAATATAGTGCGTTCAAAACAGCCCTAAGTATGCGGCTGGAACCGATTTCGTCGAATGAGCTGCTCGGCCTCCTTCTTCAGGAAGAACAGCTCATACTTGACTCTTGCGCCGAATCCAGTTTTCCGGTGGCCCATGTTGCCCATCGGAAAGGCGCGGCTGCGAATCGACATTCCCCATTAGACTCTGCCACGACTGGAGACCGTTCCCGTCCGGTGTGTCAAATCTGCGACAAGCAGGGTCATGAAGCACGGAATTGCCATCAACGACTGAACCTGTCTGCCTTCCCTGCCACCAATCGCCGCGCCGCTGATCGTCTCCGCCAGTCTGCCAGCAAGCAGGCTCATGTGGCGTACACCGCCAGCCCGTCAGCCATCACCGACCCATGGGTGGTCGACTCTGGAGCGACGAATCACGTCACGGCTGACCTGTCCGGCCTCAACCTCCAGTCCGAGTACACTGGCGGTGACAGCCTTGTCGTCGCAAACGGTCAGTCCCTTCCCATTACGCATACAGGCAATCTTTCTTTATCTGCTAAACATGTTGCTAAAACCCTTACCCTTAAAGATATTCTTGTTGTGCCTAAAGTATCTAAAAACCTTCTTAGTGTTCGTCAATTATGCCTTGATAACAATGTTTTTGTGGAACTTCATGCTAATCATTGTTATGTTAAGGACCTTCAGGGTACGAGAATACTCAAGGGAATCGTTGAGAATGGCTTGTACCGGCTTCCTGTTCGCTCACCCGCTCCCAGAGTTTTTGTTGGTGAACGAGCCTCTGTCTCTTGTTGGCATCATCGCTTTGCTCATCCTCATGAATCCATCTTGCGTCGTCAATTACTTACTTTTAATTTACCTGTCTCTACAAATAAATCATTGCCTTTGTGTAGTGCTTGTCAATTAGGCAAGAGTCAAAGACATCATCTACCCTCTTGTCATGTTCCCTCTAAAAATCCTTTTGATTTAATTTATTCAGATGTTTGGGGCCCTGCCTCTATGTCTTCTTTAAATGGTAATCGCTATTTTGTCACTTTTATTGACGATTGCACCAAATTTGTTTGGGTTTATTTTTTGACGGCTAAGTCTCAGGTTTTGTCTGCCTTTACGTCTTTCAAAACTATGGTTGAGACACAGTTCTCCACTAAACTCAAAGCTTTTCAATCTGATTGGGGTGGCGAGTACCGTAATGTATCAACTTTTCTTGCATCTAATGGCATACTTCATCGTGTTTCTTGCCCTCACACTCCAGAACAAAATGGTGCTTCTGAAAGACGGAATAGGATTATCATTGAAAAAGGGTTGGCTCTTTTGGCACATTCCCATCTTCCTATGGAATTTTGGGAACATGCATTTCATACCGCCATTTACTTGAACAATAGAACTATAACTCCTATTCTTCAGAACAAGTCCCCTTATGCATGCCTATATCAGCGACACCCTGATTATAATTTTCTGAAATCCTTTGGTTGCCTGTGTTTTCCTTATCTTCGCCCTTACAACAATAGCAAGTTGGAATTCCGTTCTATGGCGTGCATCTTCTTAGGGTATAGTGCTAAACATAAAGGCTATCTGTGCTATCACGTTTCTTCCTCTCGAACGTACATTGCTCGTCATGTTGTCTTTGATGAGTCTTCTTTTCCTTTTCCGGAGCATAATTCTCAGACCGGTCAGCCAGATTCGCCTTGTCCTGAACTCTCTCTTTTTCCACTTCAAGAAGCTGCATCAACACCACTCTCGGTTGCATCTCCTCCTTCGGATTCTTCTCGGTCGACTCCCATTCAGTCGCCGTCTTCATCTCCTTCCGACCTCACGCCACATTCCCACACGATGGTGCCACCTTCCCCACCACCAATCCCTTCGCCGGTTATGCCATATCAACATGCTCCCTCATATTTCCGCCCCTCCAACACTTCGACACACGGTATGGTCACTCGAGCGTCCACTACTTCCCTTAAACCCAAAGCCCACACTGCTACTAAACACCCTATTTTCTGTGATTCCTCTGATTTTGAACCCAAAACCTTCTTACATGCCAAAAAGAACCCTAATTGGCAACATGCTATGCAACTAGAGTTTGATGCCTTAATTGCTAATGGGACTTGGGACTTGGTTCCTAGGCCCCCCTCTTCTAACATTGTTGGTTGTAAGTGGGTTTTCAGGATCAAGAAGAAACCAGATGGCTCTATTGATCGGTACAAGGCCCGTTTGGTTGCCAAGGGATACAATCAAGAAGAGGGAGTTGACTACTTCGACACATTCAGTCCGGTCATCAAGCCTACCACGATTAGGGTGGTATTGAGCATTGCTGTCACTCGTAATTGGCCTCTCCGCCAGGTTGACATTAATAATGCCTTCCTCAATGGTGATCTAGCAGAAACTGTCTATATGGAGCAAGCACCGGGTTTCACTTCCCCTGATCAGCCATCATATGTCTGTCGCCTCAAAAAGGCACTTTATGGCCTCAAGCAAGCTCCGCGAGCATGGTTTCAGAAGCTCAACCAGGCTTTGCTTCGTCACGGGTTCCGGCAATGCATCTCCGATACCTCTCTTTTCATCAAACGTCATGGCTCCGATGTTGTCTATGTGCTTGTTTATGTGGATGACCTCATTATCACCGGTTCCAACTCTTCTTTCATTGATGGGTTTGTCACGTATCTCAACTCGGTTTTCTCTCTGAAGGATTTGGGTGCTCTCAACTTTTTCTTGGGAATTGAAGTCCATCGTAATTCAGCTGGTCTTCTACTCTCCCAACGAAAGTACATTTTGGACCTCCTTGATCGAAGCAACATGATGGGTGCTAAACCCATAGCCTCGCCAGCTGTTCCAGGTTCTCGGCTCGTTTCTGGTGGTGATCCGTTTTCCGATGTCCATCTCTACCGCAGCATCGTAGGAGCTCTCCAATATGCCACCATCACCCGGCCTGAGATTTCCTACTCAGTCAATCGGGTCTGCCAGTTCATGCACCAGCCATCGGAACATCATTGGGCTGCGGTCAAACGAATCCTTCGCTACCTCAAGGGTTCAATCGATTCCGGGCTCTTCTTCCGTCCTGCTCGTGACACTCGGCTTGTTTGCTTTACTGATGCTGGCTGGGCTTCTGATCCCGAGGACTGCCGCTCTCAACATGGGTTCTCTGTTTACTTTGGAGGCAACCTTGTGAGCTGGTCTTCTCGCAAACAGAATGTGGTTGCTCGCTCTAGCACTGAAGCTGA
Organism: Hemerocallis citrina; assembly: GCA_017893485.1. NCBI lineage: Eukaryota > Viridiplantae > Streptophyta > Magnoliopsida > Asparagales > Asphodelaceae > Hemerocallis > Hemerocallis citrina. Next base: position 128,529,518 of record CM030362.1, read on the forward strand.
GTACAGAGCTATTGCTTTTGCCTCGGCCGAACTTATTTGGCTTCAACAGCTTCTCAAGGAAATGGCGGCACCTTCTTCTGGTCCTCCCATTCTTCTTTGTGATAATCTCAGTGCCACTTTTCTTACTGCAAACCCGGTCTTTCACCAACGGTCCAAGCACATCAAAATCGACTATCACTTTGTCCGGGAACAAGTTCAGGCAGGTGATCTGATTGTTAGGCATGTCAAATCTGCTGATCAGATAGCGGACATTTTTACCAAAGCTGTTGGCTCCTCACGGTTTCATAACCTGCGGTCCAAGCTTCTCGTTCGTACCCGATCGTGAGCTTGCGGGAGGGTATTAAGTTATTGACTTAGTCTTTCTTTGATTTTGTTAGTCTTTCTCTGATTTTGTTTTTGTAACCTTGATTGTAGCACTTAGTTGTAACCTCTTTCTCTGATCTTATCCTTGTAATTATCTCTACCCATGATTATAGGATTTAGTTGTAACCTCATGAGTTAGTTTAGGAGATATTGTTGTAAACTATGCTATATAAAGGTTCAAGCAATCTGAATGAGAAATCAAGCAATCTTTTTCATATCTATCATTTCTTTACATAGTCGTTTCTGAAAAAAAGCCAGTGTCAAATTGACCGAGGAAGAATGTACCTTCCTTCCTGACCCCAGCCGCCTTCCGAGAAAGTAGAAAAAGAAATGTGTCAAAATTGTATTAATTAATTAATTAATTTTTTATTTGTAAATAAGCTTACTTGAAAGCTAAGTGCTGGTCAATGTTCATCTCCCACTCCCTATGCACAAAGTACACTCAATAATGGCACACTTAAATTGCACCCAGCATTGGGTCCCATATTTTCAAAACTGTTCCCATTTTTTTGCCAAGTTATCTGCATTTTAAAAGCGACAAATACAACTCTTGATGAGTGTTTTCTGTTGCGGAGGTATTTTGGCTTCTTAGAGCATATGCAGTCGTCTTGAGTCATATTTTAGGTATTTAGCAAATAAAAATAGAAAAAATGGATTTACATTGTAGTCGTCAAAACTCAAAATATGAATTTCGTCTCAGAAATTTAAATAAAAAAAATATATATATATCTCTACTATTATAATGGGAGAAGGGCTTAGTGTCAGGCTGTCATTTTGTCAACACGTGCAGCGCACGTGTTGGCTTTTTTTTTTTAAAAATCCTTTTCATTCCCCCTCCCCATTTTCCACACGTGCGGAAAAAACACGTGCAGCGCACGTGTTGGTAGTTTTTTTTTTGTCTTTTTCCTTCTTCCTCCACGTGCATCGCACGTACATGATACTAGTATATATAAATGCATTGAAGTGCGGGACAAAGGACAAAAAAAATTGAAAAAATAAAAACAAATCAAAGAATGCACAAAAGGACAAAAAAAAAAAAAAATGAAACCTGCCAAATGCCATGGATGGAAGATAATCTTCCGTCCTAGGCAATTTGGCATTTTGCCCAATTGGTCTTGGACGGTACATAATGTACCATTCGTCAATTTTTTTTTAAAATTTAATTAATCGGACGGAATATTATCCTCCGTCTGTCGAATTTGTCGTATATGAAATTGAAGCGACGTTGTTTTGTTTGCCATCCCACGTTTCAGACGAAAGTCCGGTTATAATTTGGCATTTGCCAAACCGTCTTCCATATTTGGCACGCTCCTGTTCATGCGACACCCAAATTTTGGGTATTTGGCAGACGACTACAGCGACTTTTTTCCTTCTTCATTTTTTCCATATTTTGGGTATTTAGCAGACGACTACAGATGCTCTTGTTAAGAGTATATATTTGTGAAGAATGATAATATATGTTTGTGAATATTTTGTGTGACGTTAGGCTATTGGTTTGTCGGCCCACCTTCTAAGAGTATTAGAGGAAGTTCTGATTGTATACAATGGTCATGTTGTTTTATATTCTATTTTTTGTCTGTAGTTTGTAATTTGACCCAGTACTCTGGGTAAGTTTAGTTAATTTCTAATTAACGAAACAGGACGGACATATTCCACCTTTTCCTTCAAAAAAATAGTTTTGAATGACGTTCTGAAAAATGGTTTCTAGTCCACAAGATAAATAGTCATGGAGAATGCTATGCTTACCGGAAAGAGTACGAGTCAGGTTTTCGTTGTATTGACAGTGTAAAAAAAATATTCTCAACCACAGTAAAGTTACTTCACCAATGTAATTACAACCAAAGCGAATCCTCAAGAGAATCTAATTGTCACTATTAAAATTTATTTGTTATCTCTAATATTATAATGAGATTTTTTTTTTGAGGGAAAAGATGGAGTCTGGCCACCCTGTTTCATTAATAAGAAATTAATGATACAAAGCCAGAGAACTGGGCCAGATAAAACCTACTAACAGGAAATAAAAACATACATGAAGCAACATAACCCGTACAAACAACAAATCCCTCCAACAACCCTTGAGGGTGGGCCAACAAACAAGCTCGGTCCAGCAAAATTGTATGTACGTCAGTTTAGTTTCGTATACTGCCTCCACGACACATGCACACCCACCCGAAACTAGTCTGACAGGATTTTAACATCCGCCGCTCCCTGCTTTCTCCTTGCTGGGGGCCCCATCTTTGGGCCCAAGCCCCGCAGGCTGACTTATGACACCACGCCACCTACACAGCAACCGCACCCTCCCACCAACTCCACCACTCATCCAACAGACTCGCCAACAGCTCCCACAACCGCTACCATAGAGGTAGCCGTGAAGAGCATACCTTCACATCTTTCACGATTGTGCTGTCTCAGGCGATTTCTTACCAAACAACTATCTCGCTCACCCCACAAAAAACTACGCTCCAGGAGAGGGCCGTGGAGAGGATATCTTCACATCTCTCACGCTCTTGTTCTCTCAGGTGATTTCTCACCACACAGACTCAACTCGACTCTTACTCTCAACGAGGGAAGAGGCGATGCTGTTACGAGGCAATGGCCTAAGCTGGAGAAAGCTCAATAGCATGATAGGTGGCATCGTTGGACACCCAAACAAGTGTGCGCACATCATGGAGGGGCCCCATCTTCGGGCCCAAGCTCCACAATCGTGCAATACAACGTGCTACACAGTCCCCACCTCTCACAGCGGCCTGGCCCCACGGGCCCCTAACCGAACCACCGACCTCACACACTTGAGCCCCAGATCCAAGGCGTTCACAACAACAGACGCGGGAGGATGCTCTGGCGCGATATAGTCGCTCCACGATATTTGAGACAAGCACCCTGAAAGTTGAGACAAGTAAGACGATCGTCGGCATCGGTAGTAGGCGTAGGGCACATGTAGCGAGTCAGCACATCTCATGGGGGGACCCCGTCTTGGGGCCCTAGCCCCACAACCGTACTACACCGCAAACTTCACACCACCTAGACACAGCCAACTCGGACAGCTCCACCAACTCCCCAAACAAATAAAAACCCTGCCGTCTCGCACTACGGCACAGCCAAGCACACCCTGCTTCTTCACACGCACTACCAACCCTCGAAAAACCAAATTATAGCCGCAGATCGCCGTGATTAGCCCCAAGAGTGTGGACATGGTGACAAGCGCAAAGAACAAATGGGCAAACCTCCGCTCCGCGACCTGAGGAGAAGCGACGAACATCAGCGATCTGTGGAGGCGAGACGAATAACTTTGCCATCGTCGAAGAGAGGTGGCGCACCAGGAACACAGTGGGATCCCCTCATTCCTCTGATGGTCGAGCAGCGAGGAGATCGGAGGATTGACGGTGGGACCTTGGCAGATCAGATCTCGACGGTGGGATCGACGGTGGAGGGAGGAGGTAGATCAGATCTCGATGGTGGGATCTTGGCAGGTCTAGATCTCGTCGTTGTAAGTGGGGTTGCGACGGTGGGAAAGGGAGAGGGGAAGGGGTCGCGGCATTAGTGGGGTCGTGACGATAGGACGTGGAGGAGAGGCAAGGGGGGACAACAGGGTGGGGGGGCGAAGAGGGCCAGCCGCCCCCCCCTAAGATTTTCAGATCTAGGATTTTCTAGGATTTTATTTGGGGAATTAGTTTATCTCTCTAGAAATTTTCTAGAACGAGAAACTCTGATTAATGGGATTATAACGAGAGAGTTAAGAATATCATTTTGTAGATAAATAATTTTTTGCAATGTTCGTGTATATGGTCTCATATAGACTATTGATTTTTTTTTACTTTCTAAAAAAATATTTTTTAAGATATGTATTTCACTCGCCGTTTTTTCAGATCCCACGAGATTGGGTTGTGATCCCCGACTGACAATGCGCTGCTTCCTCGCACCCTGCTCCGGTAGCTGATTGCGCTGGTTGTGGTTATTTGCGTTATCGTTCCCCGACCAGCCCGTCCCCCTAGTTATTTTAATTGTCTTTTCTATCTGTACAGTGTCTTTAGTTCTCGCGCGTTTCATTTCATTGAGTGTAATCAGCGTTTTTTTTTCGGCTGACGTTTTTGTTTTACTTCTTGTAAAACCCTTTATTATCGTCTTGTACAGTTATTATCTCTTCATCAATATATTTTTTGATCGGACTGGAGTCGTTTGACTCTATCCGCTTACAAAAAAAAAAAAAATATGTATTTCACGTATAAATTACTAATCACTATTAAACGGCAAGAGTGTTGTTTTTTGTGTGTAGTTGATAAAATCAAGAGTTACTTGCAAAAGCCCGAAAAACTCAACGGACTCCAAATCGGACCCAACACAATGAGTTGGTGCCCATAGAATTCCACATTATTTCTTTCTCATTTGAGAAAGTCCACTACCTAATTCTCACACGCTTTCCACTTTAGCCCCTACTCACCCCATCCAACGGACCATATCTCACCACATCCCCCTCCCCCCACCCCAACCCTCCATCTCAGCCCCTCCCGAATCTCAACGCACTCCCCAAGCAGGCGCGTGGTCAAAACCACGTTCTCTTTCCCTTTATCCCTCGCTTCTCCTTTATAAATCTCTCTCTAAAAAAAATGAAAAAAAATGATCCAAAATACCCCGACCAAAAATCTCATTTTTATTTTCTTCTTCTTCTTCTACTTCTCAGTCGCAAGAATTCGAGAATGGTCCTTCACTCCAAGATGCGAAACCCACAACAACAAAGAATTCAGATCCGATCCGTGTGGGCCCACAACCTCGCCACCGAGTTCGAACTGATCCGCCACTCCGTCGACCGCTTCCCCTTCGCCGCCATGGACACCGAGTTCCCCGGCGTCATCTTCCGCCCCCCTCAGTTCCCCCACCGCTCCTCCACCCTCGCCGAGATCTACTCCGCCCTCAAATTTAACGTCGACTCCCTCTCCCTCATTCAGCTCGGCCTCACCCTTTCCAACTCCGCCGGCGACCTCCCCTCTCTCGGATCCGACACCACCCGCTACATGTGGGAGTTCAATTTCAGCGACTTCGACATCGACCGCGACATGTACAACGCGGACTCCATCGCTCTGTTGAAGTCAAACGGCATGGATTTCGACAAGAACAGGACCAACGGGATAAACTCGGTCGACTTCGCTTACTACATGATGTCGTCTGGTCTAATTCTAAACGAGTCGATGACTTGGGTTACCTTCCACAGTGCATATGATTTCGCTTATTTGGTAAAGATTCTGAGTGGGAGCTTGTTGCCGGAGGGGCCGGGGGAGTTTATGGAGATGGTGAGGGTTTATTTCGGGGCGAAGGGGTTTTTCGACATGAAGTATATGATGAGGTATTGCGACGGGTTGTATGGTGGATTGGACCGGGTTGCGGGGGTGTTGGGGGTGGGGAGAGTGGTGGGGAGGTCTCATCAGGCCGGGTCTGATAGTTTGTTGACGTGGCAGGTGTTCTTGAAGATGAGGGAGATGTATTTCGCAAAGGATGATGGGGGGAGCAAGTTTGGTGGAGTATTGTTTGGGTTGGAAGTTATTTAATGAAATTTATTCGTGTTTATATGTTTAATTGGTTGTTTTGATTGATTGTTTGTTTGTTTGTTTGTGGGGATTATGTGCATTCGACGCCATTTCTAACCAAATACTAGGTTGTAGATGCAGGTAGGAGGAAGAAACTGGATACAAGTTATCGGACATTGTTTGGTAGGTTTACATGTTGATGGTGGTTAGGGTAAGTAAGGCATGTCGATGGTGAGAGGTTGGAGCATCAAGTTGGTCGACTTTTTTCAGCCTTTCATGTCATCGAGAGGTCTTTAATTTGTGGCCAATGTCATATAGGTGAGGAACTCATCATGTTCAAAAGATTTGAGGGCTTTTAGCTGTAAGCTTTTTCCCGTCACTAGGTTTAGCTACAATTTCGTTGTCGATAGATATTTTCACCGACGACTACATCTTAGGTACAGCGAAAGACTAGGTCATCTTGCAATCGCTCTGCCAACATCGTGATAGGCAGTCTAGTTTTCTCGAAGACATCGTTTCTTTCTCGAATTAGCCAATTTCAAGTCTCAGGAGTGTATGTGAGGATCGAAGGAAGAAAAAACGACACAAGTTAACATGTGATGGTGGTAGGGTAGGGTAAGACATGTTGATACCTTGATAGTGAGAGGTTGGAGCATCAAATTGGTTTTGCTGACTGTCTTATTTCAGCCTTTCCCTGTCATCGACAAGTCTGGCCATTGTCGTCAATTTCTCATGTTCAAAGATTCAAGCTCTAGCCGAAGCTCTTTCTTATCACTAGCTTTATCTACAAGATCATTGTCGATGTTTACGCACTACATTTTAGATAGAGCACTACGTTTTAGATACGGCAAAAGACTAGGTCATCTTGTAGGTTTTCTGCCAACATCATTCCTGGGCAAATTTAGCTAGTTTTCTTGAAGATATTGTTATTTTCACAAAATAACCAATCTCAGAGTCTTAAGAAATAATAACATTAGAACCTTTAGTTATATATACTAGTAATTTTCACGTGCGATGCACATATTGATAAAAAGTTGGAATTGAACTTGTGATACATGTAAGTCGGTAGTAATCAGCACTTGTGACGAATGCCTTAAACTTTTAAAAAAATTGGAGTTGAACAGGCACTGCATGCAACTTTTTATTTTTTTTGAAGGAAAAACCTTAAATTGTACGTACGGTGATGTGTTATGAAATAGAGTTGAAGTTGCACGTACGACGTATATATTTTCTTTGTGACAAAAAAATTAAAAATTATTTGTTTTGTGAAGAAAAAAACTTTGATTTACAAGCGTGATGCACGTATTAATAAATAGAGTTAGAGTTACACGTACGAAGTATGTGTTTCATTTGTAACAAAAAAATATTAAAAAATTATTTGTTTGGTTACAAACTCAAAGTGACAAAGTGACAAACTCTCTCATTAATAGTAGTAGATATATATATATATATATATATATATAGGGAAAGGCTCCGTTGCACACTAGGCTAGTGTGCAAGCCCGTGTGCACTCGCTGTGGGCCGTCCGATTCGAATTGGAGATCAAGATCAAATCCAGCGGTTGATCTTCATTCCGCTGCTTTGCCTAATATGGGGGGGGGGGGGGGGGGTATAATCGTAATTTCCCCCCCACCACTCTCTATCAGTCTATCTCAATCTGGCCCTCTCTCTCCCGCTCATCTCTTCCGCTCCCTTTCAAGTCGAAAAAGAAAAAACCCTAACCCTAGCCCCCTTTCTCCGATCGATCGCTCATCTGCTCCCCCACCACTCTCTATCTCACTCTGGCCCTCTCTCTCCCGCTCATCTCTTCCGCTCCCTTTCAAGTCGAAAAAGAAAAAACCCTAACCCTAGCCCCCTTTCTCCGATCGATCGCTCATCTGCTCCAACTCCAGCCCTCGTTTCTCAGCCGTCGATCGCTCATCTGCTCTCTCTCCGGCTCATCTCAAACCCTGAAGAAAAAACCCTAGCCCCCTTTTCCCCGATCGCTCAGCTGCTCTCCCCCTTTGTGTGCCGATCCCGTTCTTGGAGGCTCATTTGTCACTCGAATCGAAGGAACCCAATCTTCAGTGAAGGTATCGTTTAATTTTTTGTATTTTTTTTTTTTGGGTTAATTTTTTTTTGAGAATAGCTCGAATCAGCACGAATTTTATGAGATTGATTTCGCACAATATCTTATGAGATTTCCCACAAATTTTTATGAGAACATATTAAATAAAAACTTAGTTGTGTGGATGCATCAAGTGAAGAAGTTGTATGTATCTCTCAGTCAGAGAAGAAGGATCATGAGTTTACTCAAAGGGTATATGTCTAACCGAATTCTATTGAATATGACTGAACTGTTAGCATATTCTAGTAGATGTAGTAACTTTCTAGAAGTTGAGAACTTATATATAAATCAGTAGACAAGATTCATCAGTGACATAGTGCATAAAAATTATAAAGTGAACTTACATATAAAGCAATAGACAAGATTGATTTCGCACAATATATAAAGTGAAGTGTATTGACACCAAGGTTACAACCTTCGTATTATGCATTCAATTCAGTTTGATAGAACAAACACAAATATAAGACGGTTAAATTTATGCGTGTGCAAGCAGAAGGTGTTACATGGTTTTTTTGGAAACATTTGTTAGAACAAGAATTCATTTATTTTATATTCGAACATTACAACATCTTGTAGGATGACAACAAACTATTCCTCCAACCAAGTCCACAATCATTATAGTTCTAGCTCTAGGTCCTCCCGAGGTAGTTCGGGTGAGAGAATTGTAGGTCCGAAATGTTTCTGCCGGATACAGACTAGAGTTAAATATAATTCTTCGGGGAAGAATCCTGGAAAAGCTTATTACAATTGTCCCAATTTTCCAAATGGTTGTGAGTTTTTTTGCTGGGTGGAGAATTACGGGCCATAGGAGGATAAAGATGCAAAAATCAGGGAGCTTCAGTATGAGCTTTCGATCCAGTCATTGATAAGGTCGATAGATGTTGAGGGTGCGTACAATTGTGGTTACAGGAGAGGTTCCCAGGTTTATGGAGTTATGGGGTTGATTGGTGGGCTGTCGTTGGCTTTGTTGTTGTTTTTGGCTTTCTTCAAGCAAGACTGATATGTAATGTTCTGTTAAGTGTCGAGAGAAATGTATTTATAGTTTTGCTTTCTATAATTTTGTGAACATGATGGAATGTAATGTTCTTAAGTAACTCCGAGTTGTAGCCACATTTGTAGTTATTATAACTCTGAGTAATGTTGTCTGGCTTCCTAAAATGTCATGTAATTTTGTTAGTTTAGATCTTCTGTTGAACATGATGGAAATTTTGTGTACAATGTTTACATGATGGAAATTTTGTGAACAATGTTGACATGATGGAAATTTGGTGAACAATGTTTACTTGATGGAAATTTATTATTCTCTTGGTTAGGCTACAGCTTGATTGTTATTATCTCTTGATTGTTATTATCTCCTGTAAAATGGTGATCAGGATTTCAAAGTTTGGATGTTTTGTTGTTGGCATGCTATTTTTTTTTTGCAATGCGAGTTGCTCTTTGCAGAAACCTGTTTGCCTTGCTTTTATGTGGGGGATGAGTTCATTTCCCAGCGTAATGAAAAGAAAAAATCGCGAACAAATGCACGAACAATGTGGTCCACATAAGATGGGATTCACTTTTTGTGGGAGAACAACGGGTCTCATAAGTTACAAAAACCAACCTACAAGGGTTAAGACACCAAGCCATTGTTGGTACTTTACTAGACGATGGAAGAAATGTTAACTAGAAAAATCAACCAACCCAATACAGTGGCTACTATGGCAATCAAGTTCATCATCAAAACTATGAAACCTGGAGTACAGTATTCAATTTCAATAGGTTGAACCAACAATATACAAAATAAACATGTATCATTAGAAAATATCAAAATCGGTTGAAGTCTGGAAGAAAGTATGGTCATGGTAGATTCAATTGTTGGTCCAGATGCATTTCTTAAAAGCCAGCAGTAGAACAGCTCTACATTAGGCTATATGCATTGCATTGCATTGTCTATCAGCAATTTTGCTAATTTCCAGACTTCAAATTTTTGCCAATTACCAACAGGAGTTTGTACATATAATAATGTATTTACAAAATTCAAACTATAATATAAGTGCTTCCATAAAACCATACAGTGAGTACTACTACATATACAAATTATAAGATCAACAGCAGATGTAAAAAACAGAAGATTCCAATTAGTACACTGTTTCTAAAATAGCAATGAAAACAATGAACAGATGGAGTTAAAGCACAAGAATTGTAAGCAGAAATGGAAGCCATGTACAGACTCACACATATCAGACTTGAGAATTTTGTCTGTTAAGCTTCGTGATTTATTCCATTACCTGCTGCCATGCAAGAAGTTAGTACATGTATGTACCAAACACAAACTGATTGAAGTACTTCGAGAGAACAATACGAACATACAAGATTTACCATATACATATGCTATTCACATATACATACTACTGGTCGACAAAGTAAGTTAACAAGAAGGACAAATTAAATTGAGCAAACGTTGCAAAAAACAGATTACACATTAGCACTCCACATACCAAAGATGTCCAACTGAACTAAGTAATACACGCAATCTTAATAATCGTCAAATCTAGCAATGTACAAATACTGCTAAAAGTCTTCTCTCAAATCCCTAAAGCAGGGCGAAATAAGAGCATCCGGAGATAGTCATTAAGAACTAACAAGCAAAAAAACAGACATTTCTACATACACAAAAAAAATTCTAAAATACCTGACATGACATATATTTCTGCTTCATTTCTCCATTCAACATTGTTGCTGTCTTCACTTACGCAAGACAAACTCTAATTTTCAACTAATCACACACAAAAATCTATACCAAATTCTAGTTATACAAACCAACACCTAACCAAAATCCCCAAATATGACGCCAATACCCAACACCTCCACAATTTGTACACTTGAAGCTTCCCCTCCCCGCCTTCCTTAACCTCAAAACATGGTCATAACATCATGGCCTGAACCAAACTCATCCTTCTGATGAGTTCGTTGATGTAGTCCTCTCTGTTCCCAGCATCACCACCTTCCACATAGTGGTTCCTCTTCTTCTTCAAGCCACCCAAAGGAGCTTTCAGCTTAAAAGGCCACAAGAAGTTGTTGTTCCAGCAGCAGCTTCATCAGCATCTACAGCAGCATCTGCAGCATCAGTGGCATCAGCATTCAAGAAGAGTAATTATAAAGATTTATTAGATACCATAGAGTAATTGTACAATACAAGATGATTGTGTTCATAGTAGGCTCAGAAATAACTTCAATTCATGAGACTGCGATGTTGTAGTCACATTCGGCTGCAGTTGCACTGCCACGCCAAAATTGACGCCTAACAATCACAATCCCAATCATGTGGTACCACAATTGCAATTAAATGCATCCGTAATTCATGTTAGCCAAATTTCAACCAGTGAAACCAAAACAAAATAAAAATTTGGTCACTACAAATGTTGAAATGTGCAGGTACAAGTTCAAAATAAGACAACCATATGTAGTTTGCATAAGGGAAATCTAAACTGCAGATATATATATGCAAAGGGAAAGGATCCGTTGCACACTGGGCTAGTGTGCAAACCCGTGCGGTAAAAATAATGAGTTTACTGCAGATATATATATAGTAGGTAAAAATAATGAGAATACTGCAGATATATCTCAGCATCAGCAGCATCAGCATCTCAGCATCAGTGGAAAACCAGGTAACCAGATAACAAAAATACTAAGATTACTGCCTAAAGATCAGTAGCATCTCAACTAGTATTTTCATATCAGCCAAAGCCAAAGCCAAAGCCAAAGCCAAAGCCAAGTTTCTTCCAAATCCCATTCATAAGTAGTTTGCACACAAAGATGTTTACGGACAGCAAATATAACCCGATATATAGTTATAGTTGGTAAATATGGTAATAAATTCATCACTGCCTATCAATTCATCCCGTACTCAAAAATAAAAGTAGGGTGTCAATAGTTACCAAAAATGACTAGGAATGAAATACTTCCCTCAATTGCTACTATCGTGAGATTCCTCAGAACTTCCCTCGGTAGATGAATTCACATCATCTTCGTCGAATGCACGAATGTCACTGCACAAAAAACAAAACACGTAAAAGTCATTAAACAGCAGAACTAGAAAATAAAATATAAATAAGTGCAGATTAATTGACAATTTTCGACGGTAGCAACAACATCAAAAGTAGCAAGATCGAAAGTAGCAATTTATGCAAATAAAAAATTAACCAACAACAAAAAAAACAAAAAAAAAAAACCAACAAAAAATTAAAAATTAAAAAAAAAGAGTTACCTTCAGTGATGATTCTCTTAATCGAGAAAGATAAGAGCCTCCAAGAACGGGATCGGCACGCAAAGGGGGAGAGCAGCTGAGCGATCGGGGAAAAGGGGGCTAGGGTTTTTTCTTCAGGGTTTCGCAGCCCAGGGTTTGAGATGAGCCGGAGAGAGAGCAGATGAGCGATCGACGGCAGAGAAACGAGGGCTGGAGTTGGAGCAGATGAGCGATCGATCGGAGAAAGGGGGCTAGGGTTAGGGTTTTTTCTTTTTCGACTTGAAAGGGAGCGGAAGAGATGAGCGGGAGAGAGAGGGCCAGAGTGAGATAGAGAGTGGTGGGGGAGCAGATGAGCGATCGATCGGAGAAAGGGGGCTAGGGTTAGGGTTTTTTCTTTTTCGACTTGAAAGGGAGCGGAAGAGATGAGCGGGAGAGAGGGGGCCAGATTGAGATAGACTGATAGAGAGTGGTGGGGGGGGGGAATTACGATTATACCCCCCCCATATTAGGCAAAGCAGCGGAATGAAGATCAACCGCTGGATTTGATCTTGATCTCCAATTCGAATCGGACGGCCCACAGCGAGTGCGCACGGGCTTGCACACTAGCCCAGTGTGCAACGGAGCCTTTCCATATATATATATATATATATATATATATATATATATATATATATATATATACTAGGTTTGCCCGTTGACACGTGCCTACGGTACGTCTTCGGAACGGTGCACCTTTTTTGATCATATAAAATAGTTTTGGAGGTCCAGCAAATTAATTGAAGTAGCAAACATATTATATGATAAACTTTTGGGGGTCTAGCAAAAAACATATTATATCTTTTTTTTTTGAATTTTAAATTTTTTTTATAGTTTTTATAGTTTTTAAAGTTTTTAAATTTTTATTGTTTTAGTATTTTAGTTTTTTATTATTTTTAAAAATTTTAAAATTTTATTTTCTTAATTTTTTGAATAGAGGAGGGAGGGAGAGAGAGAGAGAAAAAAAATAAATAAATATAGGAGTTGTTGTCACGCCCCGCTTCCCAAAATACGGGAATACGAGCCCATGACGTAGGCCCAGCAAATGATTTTAATATCATTCATAAGCTGTACCAGTCTCAACTCAACAATACTCAGAAAATTAAGTCACAACCACGCAAATAATAACATCACAGAACAATAATTGAATTCAAGAAATTAATAATCCAACATGATAATAATACTGAGAAATAAGTAGCAGTTACGGGTCAAAAGCCCGGGATACAAGTCTAAATAAACAAAGAATTACAATGAATGAAGAATGACATGAAAAGAAATAATTTATTATCATGCAGTTGCTCTAATCTAAAATTACTGCTCGCCAACTCCTTCTGGTAGATTCTCAGGTTCACCTGTGGCTGGATTAACTCAAGAAGAAAAATAAATGTCCTTAGAGCAAGTACGGACAACAAGTAGTGAAAACAGAGAGTAAAGGAGTAAGGTACGTGTAGGAAATATGAATCAAGATCAAATTTGCAAGGACAATAATGGTACTAGTAACAAGTGGTCTTAATCAAGTATGTATACATGTCAACTAGGTCTATTATCAAGTTGTTTCTCCTAACTAGTGCACGTACTACTGCATCCCATACTACAGGTTCGATGCACGCACAACAGTGTTCGTTTTAGACTTCGTGGTGGGGTCAACAGAGCGTGTACTCGGGTATATCACGATAACAAGATAAAAAGATAACAAGATAACAAGTTCACGTCACCACAAGTATTCTCCACCTTCCATGTAACAAGTCTATGTAACAAGAGGGCCCTACCGAGTACATTTTCTGAGACTGTCCACTACTAGGTCAACCCTTAGAAACCCCGGCTTGTTTATTATTTTGTTACTAAGTCATATATGCACATACGAGTAGTTATAAGAATGTCAAGTAAATGGTGATAATGCAGCAACATGATATATTACACAATAATAAGCAAGAAGCAATAAATCTGAAATAGCTGACACAGTCACACTAAAGCAGGTATAACTTCTAGACTAAAACTCCAAATTTGGACTTCTAGTAGGCTATGGATATCTAGACAGATAGGGCTACAAGTTATATTTAGGGACTTTCTGCTAGTTTTAACTGTATCTAGACTAAAAACTCTATTCTTTGCAGATTAGCTGTTCTGGCAGCAGCTGGGTGCCAACTTCTAAGGGGTGAAAACATAGTATAAATATATTATAAAAATCTACAGAAATTTGAGGTGAACCCTAAGCATGTCTATAAGGTTCCTAAAAAATTTCATAGCATTTTAACACCGTTTACATAGTATTACACTATCAGATATGTCGAGGTTATAGTAACTTCTGCAGTCTGAGAATGTAGACTAGCGGAGACTAAAAATGTTATATCTCACAGCTCGTGACTCCGAATTAGGATCTGTCACTTGGGTTGGAAATTAGACTTAGTAGCTAAAACTCTCTTTTATATCTTGTGTGCTAATTCTCAATTTACAGAGTCGAAACCTCTATGCTAAACAATACATGCAACAAGAATTTTATAAAGACTATCACGTTTATATTCATCAAGTAGGTAGTTATCGAGTTGTTGTATCATACATGTATCAAGCAAGTAATGTGAATTTTCCAAGTAAACAAGTCAAATGAATTTTTCCAGTAACAAGTCAAGTTCATCAAGTCGAGTTCATGTCAAAAGATCTCAAGTAAATAACATGTATTTAATCACGACGTGTTTTCTCATGTACAAGTTATTTGTTTTATTCATGTCAAATGTATGTCTAAGCTTGGGTTTGAGTCAATGGATAATATTAAGAGGTCAAGAGTACATCGGGTTAGCTTGTGTAAACCCTCGATACTCCTAACGAGAAGGGACAAAAGGCAAAGTTAACGATAAATAAATTGGAACTACTTGCATAAGAGGTCAACTAATCTTGAACTAGAATAAGTAAAATAGTTCAAGTGGACTTGCCTTTTTTCTTGTAGACGGTTCAAATAATTAATAAGAATAACGGGATCAGAATCCCGGGGAGCAATCTCAAGAGACACGTGCAAAATATGCGTGAAGAAACTCAACAACAACAGCAGCAAACAGTAGCTATTTCCCATACCAGATCAGTCAGAACAGCGAAGTAGCGAAGTGGGATTCGGTGCGGATAGAACACGGAACAGCGGGTGGCAGCTAATCAAAATTCATCCACGCAGTGGATCTGATGCGAACACGGAACAACGGAGGGATCTGGTGTGCACCGAACAGCAAACAGCAAGAGCGGCCAATCGCTCTTCTTCTCCTTCCTCCGATCGAAGAGAGAGAATGGCGCGAGGGGAAAGGGGCGAGAGGTTATGAAGGATTTCGGGGCACAAACGCAGCGAAAAAAAACAGTCGTAAAACCATAAAATCCGAAACCCTAACCCTAGGATCCGTGTACAAGACATGGCTGATTATGGAGAAACGAAATTTTTACCTTTTAAGAGCTTTACGAAGGCTGAAAGATGGAGGTCCTGTTATACAATCACCACGCAACCCTTGTAGCAAGATCTACGTCTCTAAAGCAGTCCACACGAACGTCTGATCGTCCAACGATCAAGGGAGCCGGTACTAGCCGATGATGCTTGCCTCTATCTCTCTCTCTCTTGCCTCTCAACAGTTGGAGCGGCTAGGGTTTTTGTGGAAAACGAATTTGCCAAAAGATGAACCCTAAACCAATACATCTCTATGTATTTATAAGAGAGAATGAGGTGGGCGTAACCGTAATCGGTTTGGGCTTCTACTAAACCAAACTGATTCGGTTTAAAGATTTAAATTCGAATTACACTTTAATTAATCAAGTCCAACTCAATTAATTAAATAACTAATTTCGAATTTATAATCATTTAATTTAAATTCCGAATTTAAATTAAAACTCCTTTTAAACGTTCTAAGTGTGTGACCCTTTAGGTTATTATTACGTTGGCAATAATTTTATTATCTAATAATAAAATTATAAACAATGAGCGGCATCTAGTAATACATCATTGCTACCCAAGTAATAATAATAATTGGTGATTCAATTAAACCTTTCGTGACTAATGTCTCCGTGTAATATAATCCTTTTAACCTTGATATTATAGATTAAACTAGAGGCATGGTTCGTGTCATCCTCTTAATAATTTAATCTTTATTTTCTTGATCGATGAGTAGACTATTCAAACAAATCAATATTTGAGCATGGCCATGCATTTCATAGTCTCACTCAAACAAGAGGCCGATAATATCGCTCCTAAAATTAGGAGGGTTAAATTCCATCTAGATCATTCACATTTCTCACACGGTTCATAATGAACCCAATACTATCTTTATCATTACCCGATTAAAGATAACTTTTGATAGAATCAAAGTACATTAATTCTCGTGTAGAAATATAATGATTTCAGGTCAGAGGACCATTACACCATTATCACAGTAAGATTACTTATGACACTTATTTATTTATTCCATGGTTGAATCTCACAGTGGGTCTGTCCAGTACAATGTACTCTTACATTTACCTATGTATTGATTTTAGTATCTCTATACTAATGACCCATGAGAGGTGGTCATCAATCAATCAACATACTAGTCTCAATGTATTATTACTGTCCTAATAATAATAATACTCGACTAGGGACATTTAAGATTATTATACTATATATAATATCATGTTCATATAGTTCGTATTAATAATCTAAGGACATTTATCATGCTAACATTTATAACGCAGTAAATACGAAGCATAATAAATTATTAATATAATCAAATAGAACATAATGTCAATAATACTGATTACATAATATCATTGTATTGCCTCTAGGGCACCTACACTAACAATCTCCCACTTGCACTAGAGCCAATCACTCATGTATCAAATACCAATGGAACTAGTGTGACCCTCGTGCTTCTGCTACGACAAAGCCTTAGTCAGTGGGTCAGCTACGTTATCATTTGTTTGCACTTTACATATATGTATATCTCCTCGTTCATTAATCTCACGAATAAGGTGATATCTTCTAAGTATATGTTTTGCCCTGGAGTGCGATCTTGGTTCCTTTGCTTGTGCTATGGCTCCGCTGTTATCGCAATAAAGATCGATAGGATCTGCGATCGATGGAACCACACCAAGCCCTGTGATGAAATTTCGGATCCAAACTGCCTCCTTAGCTGCTTCGCAAGCAGCAATATACTCAGCCTCCATTGTAGAATCAGCTACTGTTTCTTGCTTTGAACTTTTCCAGCTTACAGCACCTCCATTGAGACAAAACACGAAACCAGACTGGGATATAGAATCATCCTTGTCTGTTTGGAAACTAGAATCAGTGTAACCTTTTACCACTAGTCTCTCTTCTCCCCCATATACCAAGAATGAATCTTTAGTCCTCTTCAAGTACTTAAGAATATTCTTGACAGCTGTCTAGTGACCTTCACCTGGATTAGACTGGAACCTGCTCGTCATACTCAAAGCATACGACACATCAGGATGAGTACATATCATTGCATACATGATAGATCCAATTGCAGAAGCATATGGAATCTTACTCATGCGGTCCTTTTCATCCAATGTTTTAGGACTATTGTCACTCGAGATCGATATCCCATGAGACATCGGGACAAATCCCCTTTTAGCATCTTGCATCCCAAAACGATGCAGTACTTTGTCAATATATGTACTCTGATTTAGGCCGATCAATCTTCTGGATCTATCTCTATAGATCCTGATCCCTAATATATAGGTCGCCTCGCCTAAATCTTTCATGGAGAAATTTTTTTCCAACCAAGTCTTAACAGCCTGTAGAGAAGGTATGTCATTCCCGATAAGTAATATATCATCAACATATAATACTATGAATGCCACGTGGCTCCCACTAACCCTTTTGTAAACACAAGATTCATCTTCGTTTTGAATAAAGCCAAATTCCTTGACTGTCTGGTCAAAACGAATATTCCACCTCCTTGAGGCCTGCTTCAGTCCATAAATGGATCGACGCAACTTACATATCCTTCTAGCATCCCTTGGACTGACAAAACCTTCAGGTTGTGTCATGTACACATCCTCTTCAAGGCTCCCATTAAGGAAGGCTGTTTTGACATCCATCTGCCAGATCTCATAATCATGATAAGCTGCTATTGCAAGCAAAATCCTAATGGATTTGACCATAGCTACAGGTGAAAAAGTTTCATCATAGTCAATACCATGAATTTGTTTGAAACCTTTTGCAACCAACCTAGCTTTATAGGTCTGAACATTTCCTTCCATGTCGATTTTCTTTTTGAAAACCCATTTGCACCCTATAGGTTTTACCCCTTCAGGTGGATCAGCCAAAGTCCATACTTGGTTATCATACATGAAATCCATTTCAGATTTCATGGCTTCTAGCCATCTCTCAGAGTCAGGACTGTTCATAGCATCTTGGTAGGTGAGGGGCTCATCTTGATCTATGAGCATCAAATCACCATTCTCTATTAAGAGAAATCCATAATATCTCTCAGGTTTATGGCGAATCCTACCAGATCTACGAACAATCTGTGTTTCTTGAGCAGTGTCATCTTGAATATTATCTTGAATATCCTGCTCAAGTTCCAATTCGGGTTCAACATTATCTTGTGGGTCTCGGGCTACATCGAGTTCTATTTTCCTCCCACTATTTCTTTTGGAGACTAGCTCTCGTTCAAGAAATACAGCAGTGCGAGAAACAACTATTTTGTTCTCGGTCGGATTATAGAAGAAGTAACCCTTAGTTTCCTTCGGGTACCCCACAAAATATCACTTGTCTGATTTTGGTCCAAGCTTGTCAGAGATCATACGTTTCACAAACGCTTCACATCCCCATATTTTCATAAATGACATGCTTTGACGTTTCTCAGTCCATATCTCATATGGAGTCTTTTGAACCGCTTTAGTTGGAACTCGGTTTAGTGTATATGCAGCCGTTTCTAGGGCATAACCCCAGAAACTTATTGGAAGATCAGCATGACTCATCATCGATCGTACCATGTCCAACAAGGTACGATTTCTCCTTTCAGAAACTCCATTCCATTGTGGTGTTCCAGGAGGAGTGAGTTGTGATACTATACCACACTCCTTTAAGTAATTCTTAAAATCATGGCTTAAGTATTCACCTCCTCGATTAGATCGAAGAGTTTTAATACTTCTGCCTATTTGCTTTTCTACTTCAGCTTTAAATTCTTTGAACTTTTCAAAGGATTCAGATTTGTGTTTCAAAAGATACACATATCCGAATCTACTGAAATCATCAGTAAATGTTATGAAGTAATAAAAGCCACCTCTTGCCATAGAACGCATTGGACCACATACATCACTATGTATCAGTTCTAATCGTTCGTTGGCCCTTTCACCTTGTTTAGTAAAAGGAGCTTTTGCCATTTTACCAAGTAAACAAGCATCACATTCATCGTATGATTCAAAATCAAACTTATCCAAAAATCCATCTTTATGTAGTTTGGATATGCGATTCTCATTTATATGGCCTAATCGACAATGCCAAAGGTATATTTGATTTGAGTCATTTGCTTTAAGACGTTTATTCATATTATAGACGGGAGTATAATCAAGATCTAGAGCATATAAACCATTAAATAAACGCGCTACACCATAAGTTAAATCATTTAAACCAAAAGAGCAACAATTGTCTTTTATTATAAACGAAAAACCCTTCTTGTCCAAACAAGAAATAGAAATAATGTTTCTGTAAATCGCAGGCACGTAATAACAGTTCTCAAGTTCTAAAATAAGCCCAGAGGGCAACGATAAATAATAAGTCCCTACGGCCAAAGCAGCAACCTTTGCTCCATTGCCAACGCGTAGGTCGATCTCTCCCTTTGCCAAAGATCTACTCCTTTGAAGTCCCTGCACATTAATATAAATGTGAGAACCACATCCAGTATCCAATACCCAAGATGTAGAAGTAGATAAATTGACTTCTATAACATGAATACCTGAATCAGAAATATTCAGAGATTTCACGCTCTTCAGACTTTCCAAATAAGCTGGACAGTTTCTCTTCCTATGACCTGGTTTCTTGCACCAGTGACAATCACCCTTATCAGGTTTAGCAACATCACCTTTAGGCTTGAGAGCTTTCTTGAAAGTGGGCTTGGAAGGAGCAACTGCATTAGATCCAATCTTTTTCTTGCCCTTCCATTTCCCCTTTCCCTTAGCACCTTTATTGCCCACCATCATTATGGGAGCATTCTCAGGTGCCTTTTGCATGTTGGCTTCGGTAGTTCTTAACAGTGCCAACAATTCAGTGGGTGTTTTGTCTTGCTCGGTCATGATGAAAGTCATAATAAACTGGGCATAGTTGCTGTTCAAAGATTGCAAGATAATATCTATTTGAGCCTCTCGAGTAAGCCTGGAGCCCAAACGGTCTAGGTATTCAAAATACCCAATCATCTTCAGAACATGCGGTCCAACCGGGTTATTTTCTTGCTTGCAGTTAAAAATTGCTTTGTACGTATTGAACCTTTCTTGACGAGCCTGTACTTGAAACATCGTCTGAAGATGCTCAAGCATAGCATAAGCATCCATATGCTCATGCTGCTTCTGAAGCTCAGCACTCATAGTTGCAAGCATGAGACAAGCAACATCCGTCGCATCATCAATATGCTTCTGGTAAGCATTTAGTTGAGCACGAGTTGCACCGTCACCAGGATGGACCGGTGGAGGAATTTCAACAACATGGAGCTTACGCTCCTGCCTGAGGACAATCCTCAAATTCCTAGACCAGTCAAGGAAGTTTGTTCCTGTCAGCTTGTCCTTCTCAAGGACTGATCGCACGGAGAAAGAGTTGTTTGTGTTTTGCGCCATTTAGTATCTACAATGTTTAAAATGCATAAGATAAGTTAGATTGTCAAATAATTAATAATTATGTTCAAGTGATCATGGTACATTCAACTTAATATACCTCCCACTATTTTGTTCAAACTAATAGCCCTTACTATCAATTCGGAAACTAATTTTCTAGTGAGCCAAGATCCATATTTCATTATGCCTTGAGTCAGCGTTGGCCAATTCTCCCAAAACATAACTATTTAGGTAGACAACATTTGTCAATTATATCACATATAATACTTGGATAGTTTGGTGAACAACTATTGTTCTAATTTATCTAATAAATTTTGCCAAACTCTATGCTTCTAAGTTCACTATCCACAATCCTATTGTGACGACTTAGTTAAGTTGGACCCAATGATTAACATGACGAATATCACATTTATTCTTTCGCACCTAACCACGATTAAAAGGAGTGCTCTACTTTGGCAAACCCACCCCTTATGATCTAGGCTTTGATGAGTGTTAATTCATTGGAAAGCATCTAATTAACTTAATATTTTGTTAAGGGGTTTACTTATAAACGATCATGATCCCATCATAAAGAGATTCCCAATTTGTCTTGGAACTAAATATTTCAAATCAAAAATTCGTTGAATGAATGATTTCCAGATCAGAGGTTAACGCACAGACGGCATTATTGGCACCCCTTTTCTTACAGATTCGAAATCGGTTGTTGACAAAATCATTCAATCGTTGAATCAATGAAAATTCATATTTAATTGCCGTGTTTCATAAACACGAGAATCTCATGATCGTTTGTTTAATGTTCATCTTAAATCGTTACAGATTTTATCTTGTTTAAGCAGGCATGGCATGGGTGATGTATCTAATACATACATTAATACATTATTAATCTAATTGAAGCATGCATCATAATGTATTCTACACAAACATTCATACATCAATATGTAAAGTGCAGTATGTAAACGTGCTTGGTTATGGCCTTTATCCTACATGATCCTTTCAAGCTAATGAAAGGATCGAGGTCAATCTATGGTGGAAAATATAAATACAATTACATGTCTTCATTCTCCTTGGTTGCTCCACTTCTTGGATCGTCCTTCAATCTTCAAGTACATTACATTGAATAATTGAAAACAACCTATACTAATGTACTTACATAATAAAACTCGAGTTACATTCGAGATTATACAATTACAAGAATGAAGAAAACGACATGCAAGTCGTATTTACAAAACCAAAACCATAAACCATTAATCTAAGGGTCTTAAGGCCATAACCAGCACCATGCTCAAGTAAATAATTAAGAACACAAAAAAAAATATATACAGCAGGGGTCCGGGGGCGGCAGCCCCGGGCGGGGGTCGAGCTGCCCGGTCAGCTCGAAATCAGAATTTTTTTAATTCCAGAAGACTATCCCTATTCAGAAATCATCGATTTCGAACAACAGATCATATCTTTTAGTCTCTGCCGCCACTGCATCATATACAGTTCCGGAACCATGTATCATATACATTCATATCATATCCCAGTTTACAGATCGTGTCCAAACACCATCTGTCCATCAGTTTATATCACCATATAAACCAAACATCATGCATAACATACAAAATCGCTTACTGATCAGTCATGGCAGATTGTAAAACATACCTGTATGATCAAATCACAATATATAGCATAACAGAATCATATATGATCGACATAACATATTATAATCGACATATCATATAACCGTATCAAGGCAGATTCATAAAACATGCATACATGCATCGAATGCAGTAAACACGTAACCAAATCAGCTCCTTATAACCTGGCTTTGATACTAATGAAGGATTTTGGGGCACAAACGCAGCGAAAAAAAAACAGTCGTAAAACCATAAAATCCGAAACCCTAACCCTAGGATCCATGTACAAGACATGGTTGATTATGGAGAAACAAAATTTTTACCTTTTAAGAGCTTTACGAAGGCTGAAAGATGGAGGTCCTGTTATACAATCACCACGCAACCCTTGTAGCAAGATCCGCATCTCTAAAGCAGTCCACACGAACGTCCGATCGTCCAACGATCAAGGGAGCCGGTACTAGCCGATGATGCTTGCCTCTATCTCTCTCTCTCTTGCCTCTCAACAGTTGGAGCGGCTAGGGTTTTTGTGGAAAACGAATTTGCCAAAAGATGAACCCTAAACCAATACATCTCTATGTATTTATAAGAGAGAATGAGGTGGGCGTAACCGTAATCGGTTTGGGCTTCTACTAAACCAAACTGATTCGGTTTAAAGATTTAAATTCGAATTACACTTTAATTAATCAAGTCCAACTCAATTAATTAAATAACTAATTTCGAATTTATAATCATTTAATTTAAATTCCGAATTTAAATTAAAACTCCTTTTAAACGTTCTAAGTGTGTGACCCTTTAGGTTATTATTATGTTGGTAATAATTTTATTATCTAATAATAAAATTATAAACAATGAGCGGCATCTAGTAATACATCATGGCTACCCAAGTAATAATAATAATTGGTGATTCAATTAAACCTTTCGTGACTAATGTCTCCGTGTAATATAATCCTTTTAACCTTGATATTATAGATTAAACTAGAGGCATGGTTCGTGTCATTCTCTTAATAATTTAATCTTTATTTTCTTGATCGATGAGTAGACTATTCAAACAAATCAATATTTGAGCATGGCCATGCATTTCATAGTCTCACTCAAACAAGAGGCCGATAATATCGCTCCTAAAATTAGGAGGGTTAAATTCCATCTAGATCATTCACATTTCTCACACAGTTCATAATGAACCCAATACTATCTTTATCATTACCCGATTAAAGATAACTTTTGATAGAATCAAAGTACATTAATTCTCGTGTAGAAATATAATGATTTCAGGTCAGAGGACCATTACACCATTATCACAGTGAGATTACTTATGACACTTATTTAATTATTCCATGGTTGAATCTCACAGTGGGTCTGTCCAGTACAATGTACTCTTACATTTACCTATGTATTGATTTTAGTATCTCTATACTAATGACCCATGAGAGGTGGTCATCAATCAATCAACATACTAGTCTCAATGTATTATTACTGTCCTAATAATAATAATACTCAACTAGGGAAATTTAAGATTATTATACTATATATAATCTCATGTTCATATAGTTCGTATTAATAATCTAAGGACATTTATCATGCTAACATTTATAACGCAGTAAATACGAAGTATAATAAATTATTAATATAATCAAATAGAACATAATGTTAATAATACTGATTACATAATATCATTGTATTGCCTCTAGGGCACCTACACTAACAGGCGTGACGACTGAGATGCGATGCGACGGCGGCATGGCGACGACGGCGACGATGCTGCAGTCGGGAAGCGATAGCAGCAGCGACGACTCGGCGAGGCTCTGTTCTCCGATGGGGCTTGGACGGCGATGACGAGAGCGGTAGGGGTCTGCAGTGGATGAAGGGAGTGAGCGGAGAGGCAATGCTTAGGAGTTCGATGTTGGGTTCGATGGGTTTGGCGAGGTTGGGTTGGGTTAATGGCGAAACTTGGGCAAGGTCGGAGGGACGGTTCGGTGATGGAAATGATGGTGATGATGATGATGACGAGGCGAGGTGGTGGCGGCAAGGAGGTGGCGAAGTGGTGATGGGTTTGGGTGAATGCGAGGACGGGGAAGGGGTGAGCGGAAGATTTTTAATTGGGTTGTTTGGGTTTTGAGAAACAGGAGAGGGAGAGAGAACGGGAGAGTGAGAGAGTGAGATGGTCTGTTAGATTAGTTTTGATTTGTGGGGGAAGTGGGGGTTGTTTTTAAGATAATAAAATGAGAGAAGATCATGGGGGAGTTGGGGAATCGTGGGATTGAGGGAGAATTGAGTCTGGGTTTTAGTTAGGGGGATTGGGTTTGGGTAGATTGAGTTTTGGATCCAATATCCAATAAGATATGGGTTGGGCTTGAATGTAGTTGGGCCAAAAAGCAATAATACAATAAATAATTGAAATTAGTGAGCCCATAACATGACAAAGGCCCAAATACAATAAATCAGGGAGAAAAGACATCAATAGAAATATAAGAATAATAATCCGTACAATCGGAAACAGGGGTTACAATTGTTTTGGGTGGGGAATTTGAATTTGAGTTTTAGGGGGAAACTTTTTTTTGGGGGGGGGGGGAATATGTTTTGTAAGGTTAGATCTGGGCCTTTGATTTTTAGGGGGATTGAAGGAGAGCCACTTGATAGCTTTCTTTGTGTTTTATTATATAGATATATATGTGTGTGTAGGAAAATCTTCCATTGTGCACCACCCCTCCATGTGCACTCGTGTATATATATATTATATGTAGGAAAATCTTCCATTGTGCACCACCCCTCCATGTGCACTTGTGTGCTCTCGGCCTTTCCGCCTTCGTATCGACGATCCGAATCGTTCACATTAATCTATACATCTAAATTAGTCTAAATATGTAAAATCAAATAATTTGAAATTCATTTGTCCATCCATCATATGACTATAAAAAACAATAATTTTTTATCACGTAGGTGATCAAAGATTCTAGTTGGCTGGATTCTTGCTACATTTGTTTATTCCTGTTGCTTATTCTTGACTATTTGTAACTTGTTACATGGATTATTTTGTATTGGGCATTTTGTCCCAGACTTGTGTTTGATTTCAGACTTGATTATTTGAAATTTAGTATTCTTGTTTCTTGTTTCAAGTAATCCCGTTGACTAAATTAATTCAGTTATGCTTGCGTGGTTGACTATTCCTATTGTATATCTCTTGTTTATTCTTGTATATGTTGTAAAGATCCTGATAGCTTATGAATGGTGAAAGCAATTCGCTGGACTTGTGTCGCGTACTCGTATTCCGTATTCCTTTTTGGGAAGCGGGGCGTGACACAGTCTCTAACCTTGGCCCTATAAATAAAGGCCCCCCTCACTTTCTTCCCTGCACAAAATCTCCTCTCTTCCTTTCTGTTCTGTTTTGTTTTGTAAGTTCATTCAATAATTTGGTGATAGACTTTTGACGCTACTAGTTTGAGAGCGTTACGTGGTGTCTGGTGAACACTCTTTGTCGTTGCATCCTGGAAGACATACGCCTCTACTAGCTCTAGCACCCGGATGAGGCGAAAACTGTTTTAAGGAGATTGTGTGCTACATAAGCCTCGACGCTCCTCTGCTTTAATAATCTCCTGGTTTGTAATTTGGTAAATTCATTTCCATTCATTTTTATTTATTTGAAAGTTTTCTTCCTCTTCTCATTCTCTTTTGATCTTGTGCCTCTTAATCGTATTGAGTTTCTTTTCGAAGTATTTGTAAATAAAATTGCAATACAATTGTAACAATCTGCTCCCCCCACACCAAAATAAGTAGCAACAAAAATTTACTCAAAGATAAGACTACATGCGGCTTGTGTGCGGACACGAATGCCGGATCGACATAACTCCACCCCGTGCAGAGCCACTTTTTTCTACAGTTTGAATTTTTTTCCTTTGTAAATGACTGACATAAATGCAAAAAATGGGTTTGTCTGCCGTTTCAGTACAGTATTAAACATTTTTTCTGCCGTTTCAGTGCAGTATTAAACATTTTTGCACTCAAAGGCATTCAATTGATTGTCTGCAGTTACATTGAAGGCATTCAAAGGCATTGACTGCTGTCTGCCGTTACAGTTAGAGCTGGTATCGGGTCCTATCGGGTCGGGTCCTCCACTACCCGGACCCGGACCCATACCTCACGGGTCAAAAATTGGATCTGGACCCGGACTTGCAAGAACCGGGTCTGGGTCCGGGTCCTAGTTAAAAATAATTACCTGTCGGGTCCAGTATTAGAGAATAAATATTTGCACTTAAGTATTTTTGCACCCGATACCCTACGATTCTAACAATTTTTTCACTTAAGTACATGAATTAATATTATATTTACATATCTATCTTCAACAATTACTTTTATATGTATATTCCTATAACCCTATTATTCAAATTCTATATGTTTAGAGATATTTTTTAATGGGTCCGGGTCCGAGTTCGGGTCCGGGCGGTTCTATTTTGAGCGAACCCGGACTCGGACCTGAAAGTGCATCAGGTCTTATTTTAGGACACAGACCCTGACCCATATAGATCGGGTCAGTTCTGGTCCAATGCCGGGTCCGGGTCAGGTCCGGGTATCGGGTAAATGTGACAGTGCTAGTTACAGTGTATGCATTCAATAGATTGTCTGCCGTTACACTGAAGGTATTCATAGCCTTGTCTACCGTTACAGTCTTTGACCCTGGCCCTATAAATAGAGGAACCCCCTCACTTTCTTCCATGCACAGAATCTCCTCTCTTCCTCTCTGCTCTGTTCTGTATTTGTAAGTTCTTCGGTAAGTCGGTGATAGAGTTCTGACGCTACAAGTCGAGAGCGTTACGTGGTGTCTGCGTGAAAACTCTTCGTCATTGCATCCTGGGAGATAGCCACCTCAACTAGCTCCAGCGCCCGGACGAGGTGAAAACTATTTTATGGAGATTGTGTGCTGCACAAGCCTCGACATCAAATCGGTTTGATTTTATTATTTTCTTTTTCATTTCATTTTATTGGTTTATTACTTTCCTCATTCTCTGATTTTTGTGCCGCTCAATCATTTGGATTTATGCCAAATTTTTTGTAACCAAAGTTGTAACAAAGAGAATAAATTTCTCAAAGTTGGTTTTATTGTAAAAAATTTTGTAACATGGAGTTCGTGCTAGAATTAGCTCGAGAACCACCCCACGAGCATAAGAAAAAAAAGAACTACTATTTACTCCCCACTATTAACTACGACCGGAGCTCTGATACCAGTTATTAGGGAATTATGTACAATGGAGTGATTAGAGCTAGAGGCGATAATCGATCATAAAGATAAACCAATAGTATACCACACCAATCACAATAACAAACAATTTTGTCCTGGTTCGGCAAACCTAATCTGGTAGAGAAATAATCGTTATGTTATTCAACTAGGGAAGATACAAGAATAACAATACTCTTACTAAGAATCTATCTATCTCTTAAGTCTCACTAGAAGACACTCTGCTGTTTACAATGGAAAACTCTTAAATGAAGTACTCACATACCTCTCAATGGCGGTCATTACATTATTATACATAAATCGAGAGAAACTCTAGGTTATGGTCTTGGCCATTCACCATCCGATATACCCTGAAGAAAAAGCCACACGATAGGAGCAGTACAATATTACTTGGAGAACAAACTGGGCTCAAACAATTCCTTAAGGAATATACCCATATAGCTGTTGTTGCCGCTTACGGTCGAGTGCTCAAAATAGTAGTCGACTGCACTTCAAGTCAAGAGCTTCTCAAGAAGCTTGCAGAAGACTGCTATTTATAGTAGTTGACTGCACCTGCTACCCAGCCAACTGCAGCTCCATCTGCTTCCATTCTTTGCTTCGAACCTCGTCTCGCTTCACCTTCTTCTCTTCACATGTAACCTAGTATACAAGACATACAGTCTAAAAATCTCAACATTGGATTGCATATACGTGCTCGCACACCTGTGTGGTTTAATTACTTCTGGATTTTTTCCTTTCTCCTATTGTAAACAACGCAATTGAGTGGCTTCTTCAGCTAGTCGAATTTTTTTCCACATGTTATTTCTCCAATCGTATGCCTTCTCTAGGGAATACCCCAGTAGACGTCAACACGTAGGTGCCATCCTCTGCTGCTCCACCTACCTAGAAGCATCCTCCACCACGGTTTTCGAACATCGTGATCTTACTTAGTGATTCTAGTGGCGGAAAACTAGATGCTTTAAGAACGATAAATTTAAAACACTCGGCCGAGTCTTTCCATTCCCACAAATCTTGTAGAGGTTGTGCTGGTCACCCTTCCTCCCCCTTATCACCTTACGACAAACTTCTTAAACAAACAGAATTCCACATTGAGCTGTGTACCTGCAACCACGTGCTTCTAGAGTTTCGAAAGATATAAGGTTCCGTTTCAACCAAAGAACATGTATGAACTTCTCCAATGTGAACCTCTTTCAATCTGACATCTTTAACTCAACTCTTCTCTCATCCACTATGTCACAATATAACTAGTCCCTGTCTTCACACAACAACTTGTTGTAGATTTGTAAGTAAAAAATATCTTTCTCTTAGAGCAAATATGAGAAGAACTATCCGAATCATGAAATCAGTCATAATCCACATCATTAGAACTTGAAACAAGAAAACAATCTAAGTTATAGCATGATTCAGTGCCACTGATTAGGTTGTCTCCCTTCTTATTCAATAACTTGTGATAATCCCTCTTGTAATGTCATTTTCCTTTGCATTGGTGACAACGTATCCCACCCTTAAATGCAATTTCTCTTCTAATTGAATTTCCCTCAACGTCCATGCAATTCAAAGAAGTAGACCCTAATTTATGAGTTTCCATCTTAAGTTC
The DNA here is from genome assembly GCA_017893485.1 of Hemerocallis citrina. Classification (NCBI taxonomy): domain Eukaryota; kingdom Viridiplantae; phylum Streptophyta; class Magnoliopsida; order Asparagales; family Asphodelaceae; genus Hemerocallis; species Hemerocallis citrina. The sequence goes on from CM030362.1 coordinate 128,559,001, forward strand.
ATACTTCTTCAAGCCCTTGATCACACCGGCCATCGAGAGTTTCTCCTTGGCAAATTTCCAATATAACATGGTGGTTATCAAATGCTCATATAAATATGTCAGTGAACATATCTAGTTGAAAGCTTTATCCTCTTCGCTTAGATCATCTACGTTTATCGCCTTCAATTCGAATAATACCTTATTGAATTTCACTATATGATCATGAAGAGCAAAATCTTCCTTCATTGAGAAACATAATATTTTCTCTTCCAGTACATCCAATTTAGTAACAACGATCCGGAATAGTCAATTATGAGTATCGCCCATAGACTCGACGCCCTTGTTTCCTCAAGGAAGTTGCACTTGACATCGTCCGCCAATGATAGCCGAATTGAACTCAACCCACTTCTCCTTCTTCATGCTGGCTGACTTCCTTTTATCTTCTTCTAGGGCATGTTGCAAACCATATTAAACTAATAATCCATACATGTCCACATTCCATAAATTAAAATTGATCTTACCATCAAGCTGCTTTGGATAACTACGATCTGTCATCTTCACCAAGGAACTCGGTCAACCATGAATCCAGGACAAATTTTTTTTGTAAGAAATATATGAGATTTGATACCAGTTGTTAAGGAATTAGGCATAGTGGAGTGAGTAGAGTGAGAGGCGATAGCCAATCACCAAGAATAACCTAGCAATATTAGACCACACCAAGCACAATAGCACACAATTTTGTAGTGGTTCGGCAAACTTAATTCAGGGGAGAAATAGTCGAGATAATATTCAACTAGAGGAGATATAAGATTTAAAATACTCTCACCAAGAACCTATTTATCTCTCAAGCTTCGCTAGAAGATACTCTGCTGTTTACAATGGAAAACTCTTAGAGAAAATACTTGAACACCTCTCAATGGATGTCATTACATTATTATATGCAGATCTAAAGAAACCCTAGAATGCATTCATAATTCTTTACTGTCAGATGTACACTTAATAGAAAGGCACACGACAGGAGCTGTACGATATTACCTGTAGAACAAATTACGCAAAATAATTCCCCGAAGAACATGCACAAATAGCTGCTACAGCTGCCTGCGGTCGAATGCACTTGCAGTCGAGAGCTTCGTAAGAAGCTTGCAATTGACTTCTATTTATAGCAGTTGACTGTTACCTACTACCAACCAACTACAACTCCTTCTTCTTCCATTCTTCGCTTCGAGCATCTTATCACTTCACCTTATTCTCTTCACATCGAACCTAGTATGCAAGATATACACCCTAACACCCACCAACATCGATCCCTCACCTGCAACATCCCCATAGGCCAAAAGAAAAGATTGGATGAAGTACCTAGTGTGACAATTGTTTCACTTCATAGTAATTTAAGAAAATGTTGTCAAATAAATGCATGATGCCATATTAAGATTTGTTTAATTTTTTTTAAATTTTTAAATTTTTTAAGAAAAGGTGGGGTATGGTTACCCTATTCCATTAATGATAAAATAACGAAATAAAACCATAAAATCTTGGGCAAAGCAAGAATAAAGGACACATAGTATAAACCTCAAACAACCCCACGAGGATAGACAACACTGAAAGCAAGAAAATAGAAACATGATGAACTCAAGAATATTCACATTTAGGAGCAATGATCTTATTGCAAATGTACATCTAAAAGCCCTATATGTGGTATTTTACTCTTCTTTTATCTTTTCCATAGGAAACAACCAAAAGCAGCAAAACGAAGCAGATTCCAGACTATACAGACTGAGAAGATGATATACAGGGAACTGCAGTGCAACAGTCGACTTGCTCTTCATCAGTCGACCGGACAAAGAGATTACTGGGGCTCGGCATAGTCGACTGCCCCAACATCAGTCGACTTGACTGAGGAATCATGAAGCCACAAAAGTCTCAGCATCAGTCGACTCACACCCAACATAAGTCGACTGGTATGCGGCGGAGTGAAAAGATAAGATGCAGTCGTATCTAGATCCAAATCTATCTGAACCCAGGCTATATGCGAATAATAACTTCTCCAACAAATCAAAGCTAGAGACAGGGGATTAACAAGAGCACGTGGTTAGCAGATAGGAAATAAAGAAGAAAAGAGATAGAAATAAATCGCCAATCAAATAAAGAAGGAAAGAGGAGGACTTTCCTGAAAAAGTGGCAAACCCTAATTCTTGTGCCGTGTTTATAAATATCAGTCAAGAGGCATTATTTTGGTCTTCTCCTCTGCTCTCGCTCCCAACCCCAAAATCACGAAATCACAAGAGTTTCTGAATCGTCAAGTCATCAACAAAGAGCAGCACTTTATCAGCATAGAAGAAGGAAAAAGGAGATCAAGTACTAAGAAGAGAACGGCCGGTCGATTGTGTGACAGCCAGCCGACCCATCTGATCGAACTACATCAGTTTATTCCTTTCCTTTCTAATTCTTTTATGCTAATCATGTATTCGAACTTGTTAATCAATAAAAGTCTTATTATGAGGAACTAATTTCATAGTTGGGTAGGTTGAAACCATAGTTATGTAATGCTTCTATTCTTCTGAGTGCTATTCTGTTACTTATTGATTAAACCTGAGAGTAGTGGTATAGATTTATAATAATCAAACTTGTTCAGAATTCTAAGGGCAGTCGACTGAGGTGACAGCAAGTCGACTGACATATAGAATCTGAGTTTATCAAGTTTGAGTATGATGAATCTGAATCTGTTATATGAGCATATTGAGACGACCCGTATCCCGTGCTCATAACTTGTAACACAGGAATCTTTAGGGGTTCTTGGTTTAATCAACTTGAGGGATCTAGATCTAATACCAATTTCTAGAACTTTGAGTGTTTGTTCGTTTCCATTGTTCTTATGTTTTCCTTAAGTGCAACTTAGTAGAAATGCTAAATACTTAAGGAAAGAAACGAATTAGAGTAGATACCATGCCTAATTCTTGGCTAGGAAAGCAATACTTTAAGGAGTAGATACCATGCCCTTAAAGGAACGAACATGAGTAACTAGAATAGTGAAGAAGACAACTTAGCATTACTGATTATAGGTGGAAATCAAAACCCAACTACTTAATAAATATTTGTAATTCAGAACTTCTTGATTTAGTTTTAATCCTTTCCTTTTCTTTTAGAACAATCCTTTACCATCCTTATTTTTGTTTTATTGGTTAGTAAGTTAAATTCTACAATCTCTGTGGGATCGACCCTTGCTCGTCACTACGCTTCTCCAAACGATTCGTACACTTACGAGATTTTTAATTTGTGTCTAGTTTAGATCATCTAGATAGCACAACAAGTTTTTGGCGCCGCTGCCGGGGATTGTTAGCATTTTAACTTACAAATTAGTAAATCTTTTCTTTTATTTTATTTTCTTTTATTAATAAATATCTTCTCTTTTAGGTTATAGGATTTTGGTGGATGCACGGAAGGAGATCACTTCGTCCAGAGCTACTATCTATTGACGCAGAAACAGAACGCACTTTGCACAGACTAGGTCGGCTGTCTGCGACCAACCAGTCGACTGCTACACGGAACCAGTCGACTGCACAAAGACCCAATTCACGAGCAATAATGGCTGAGGAAGTACCAAATCGAGTACCAATGCAGGACAAATTCACGCCTAAGAATATTAAGCAACCTTCCTGCATTGCTTATCAACCTAATGTCATAGGGAATATGCATCTATCTCCCCAATTACTTAGCATGGTCCCCCACTTTAGTGGCAGACCAGATGAAGAGCCTCACCTCCATCTGCAAGACTTCTTTGATCTTTGCAGAACACAAAGCGTCCAAGGGCTTACCCCCGAACAAATCAGGTTAATCTTGTTTCCATTTTCATTAAAACTTAATGCTAAATTGTGGTATAATTCTTTGGAACCAGGATCAATTAATTCATGGGAGCAATTGGCAACAAAATTCTTGAAAGAATTCTTTCCAGCCCAGAAGACCAAACAACTGAAAAGGGAGATTCAACTCTTCCAACAAAAAGATGGAGATTTATTCTTCGAAGCATGGAAGGATTTCAAGAACAAGCTTCCCAAGTGTCCTACACACAACATGCCTAAAGATGATCAGGTACAAGCTTTTTATGAGGGTTTAAATGATACTAACAAAGCAATTGTGGATTCAGCTTGCAACGGGATCTTGATGAGGAAAAGTGGTGAGGAGGCCATCGAACTATTTGAAGAACTTAGCGAGAACTCACAGCAATTCTCAACAAGGGGAAGAGGCATTTCTAAAAAACAGGAAGTTTATGAAATTTCTGATAGTAATAACATACAATTAGAAATGGCAAACATGAATAAAACAATTGATATGCTTGTTAATGCAATGACAACAATGGGCAGTGTAAAAAATCAAACAAAAGAAATTTGTGCAATCTGTTCTCATTTTGATCATACAACTGACATATGTCCCATGTCTTCTTTTACAGATCGGGAGCATGCAAACTATGTGGGACAAGGAGTGTTTCCACCAAAGAACAACCCATTCTCGAACACATACACCCCAGAGTGGAGGAACCATCCAAATTTCTCATGGAGCAACAATCAAGGAACTCAATCTTCGCAAGGACAGGCACGGAACTTCCAAATGGGAAGTGGGTTTGATAGGCCAGTTCAAGAACAGAAGAAGTTGGATTTTGAATCCACCGTTCTTCAATTGCTCCAACAACAACATCAAACAAGCAACCAGCAAGGGCAAGCAATTCAGAAATTGGAAACTCAAATCGGGCAAATCGCAAAGGAGTTGAGTGAGAGAAAGGCAGGAGAACTCCCTTCACAAACCATACCAAACCCTAGAGGCCAAGAACAGCTCAAATCAGTAACAATTCTGAGAAGTGGTAAGACAATTGAAAACAAGGTTGGAACACACACAGAAGAAGCAGAAACACAACCATCAAAAGTTTTGGGTTCTAACAAGGTAAGTGAAAAAGAAAGAACAGTTTTGCCACCATTCCCTCAAAGGTTAGTCAAGCAAAAGAAAGAACAACATTTATTTGACATCTTTGAAACTCTCAGGAAGGTAGAAATTAATATCCCCCTACTTGATGCTATTAAACAAATTCCTTCTTATGCCAGATTTTTGAAAGAATGTTGTACTCACAAAAGAACATTTCAGGTTAGGGAGGACGTGGCTTTGACAGAGGAAGTGAGTGCTGTTTTGTTGAGGAAATTACCTCCTAAATTAAAGGACCCAGGTAGTTTTACCATTCCTTGCAGGGTTGGTGAGTACTTCTTTGAAAAGGCACTGCTAGACTTGGGGGCAAGCATCAATCTACTTCCTTACTCTGTTTATGAAAAGCTAGGATTGGGGGAACTCAAACCCACATCCATCACTTTGCAGTTGGCGGATCGCAGCATCAAAAGACCTAGAGGTATTTTGGAAGATGTCCTAGTTCAAGTAAACGATTTCATTTTGCCTGCTGATTTTGTTGTGTTAGACATGGAGGACTCTTCAATGCCATCTTCTCTACCAATCATTTTAGGTAGGCCCTTTATGAGTACGGCTGATATAAAAATTTGTGTTAAAAAGGGTACTATAAGCATGAAAATAAATGGAGAAAAGGTTGAATTTAAAATGTTTGATACACTAAAATTATCACATGATGACCATGAATGCTATAATGTTGATGTGGTACAGGAGATTGTTGATCAAACATTTCAGGTACATAGCATTGAACCACTACAAACTGCAATTACACACTCTCTAACATTGTCTAATGTTGAACAGGAACACGATGACTGGAGGATAGCAGAAACAGTACATCACCTTGAAACTCCAAAGTCATATCCAGGTAAAATCACACCTGCATTTGAAAATATTGTGACTGATGATACTTGTGTTTCCTTGGACCAGTCGACTGGTGGACAGGATAAGTCGACTGTCCAGACCACTATCAGGATGCCAGACGTGGAGCTTAAGCCGCTGCCTGAACACCTAAAGCACACATATTTGGGTGAGAACCAGACACTACCAGTGATAGTTGCTGCAAACTTGAGTGCACAGGAAGAAGAGAAGTTGCTGAGGGTACTGCGAGAACACAAAGGTGCAATAGGATGGACCATTGCAGATATCAAGGGAATAAGTCCATCCAAATGCATGCATAAAATACTTCTTGAAGACAACGCAAAACCAAGCAGGGAAGCACAGAGAAGGCTTAATCCACACATGAAGGAAGTGGTAAGAACAGGGGTCTTGAAGCTATTAGATGTGGGCATCATCTACCCTATCTCAGATAGCAAGTGGGTGAGCTCTATACATGTAGTGCCTAAGAAAAGTGGAGTCACAGCAGTGAAGAATGAAGAGAATGAGCTTATCCCTACTAGAGTGACTACAGGATGGAGGGTATGCATTGACTACAGGAAACTGAATAACGAAACCAGGAAAGATCACTTCCCTCTTCCTTTTATTGATCAAATGTTAGAAAGATTAGCAGGATATAGTCATTATTGTTTTTTAGATGGTTATAGTGGCTATAATCAAATTGCTATTGCTCCAGAAGATCAAGAAAAAACCACTTTTACATGTCCTTTTGGTACTTTTGCATACAGGAGAATGCCCTTTGGATTGTACAATGCACCAGCAACATTTCAGAGATGCATGATGAGTATATTTTCAGACATGGTGGAAAGGTTCATCGAGGTATTTATGGATGATTTTAGTATTTTTGGATCTTGTTTTGATGAATGCCATAACCATTTGCAGCTTGTGCTTAAGAGATGTGAAGAATGCAATTTAGTGCTGAATTGGGAAAAGTGCCATTTTATGGTACAACAAGGTATTGTCTTGGGACATGTGGTGTCCAAAAGGGGGATAGAGGTGGACAAGGCAAAAATTGACATCATATCAAAGCTACCCCCTCCCACTACAGTCAAGGGTGTTAGGAGTTTTCTTGGACATGCAGGGTTCTATAGAAGATTTATAAAAGATTTCTCAAAAATCTCCAAACCCCTTTGTGAATTGTTGGCTAAGGATGTTGAGTTTGCATGGACAGAAGAGTGCACAAATGCTTTTATTACATTGAAAAATCTTCTCATTTCTGCACCTATTGTCATGGCACCAGATTGGAACCATCCTTTCGAGCTTATGTGTGATGCAAGTGATTATGCTTTAGGAGCTGTTTTAGGTCAGAGAATCAATAAGGTACCCCATGTTATTTACTATACTTCTCGAACTTTAAACGATGCACAGCTAAATTATTCCACTACTGAAAAAATGTTAGCTGTTATTTTTGCTGTAGAGAAGTTTAGATCATATTTGATTGGTTCTAAAGTTATTGTTTTCACTGACCATGCTGCTTTGAGATATTTGTTTGCTAAAAAGGATGCTAAGCCTAGGTTGATCAGATGGGTGCTTTTGCTTCAAGAATTCGATCTTGAGATTAGAGACAAGAAAGGAAGTGACAATGTTGTGGCAGATCACATGTCCAGACTACTGCATGAGGAAGAAAGAATTGTCCCACTTAATGAAAATTTCCCAGATGAACATTTATTTGAAATAAACATACAACGGGAGCAGTCGACTGGTAACAGAACCAGTCGACTGGTATCTCACTGCTCATATTTTCCATGGTTTGCAGATATTGTAAATTATCTCACTGCTCATGTTTTCCCTCCAGGTATGACAAGTCAGGAAAGAAAGAGACTGGTGGCCATGTGCAAGCACTATTATTGGGATGATCCTTATTTGTTCAAATTTTGCCCTGATCAAATTATAAGAAGATGTGTGGCAGAAGAAGAGCAAATGAGTATTCTACAACATTGCCACCAATATGCATGTGGAGGACAATTTGGACCAAAAAGAACAGCACTGAAGGTATTGCAATCTGGTTTTTATTGGCCTAATGTATTCAAAGATGCTTTTTCCTTTTGCCGGACTTGTGACAAATGCCAAAGGACGGGCAACATCTCTGCTAGAAATCAAATGCCACTGCAAAACATCCAAGTAATCGAGCTTTTTGATGTGTGGGGGATCGACTTCATGGGTCCCTTTCCTAACTCATTTGGTTATTTATATATTATTGTTGGTGTGGATTATGTGTCTAAATGGGTCGAGGCTGTCCCCTCAAAAACTAATGATCACAAAGTTGTTGTCAAGTTTTTGCAGGAGAACATTTTCACTAGGTTTGGTACACCACGAGCAATAATTAGTGATGGAGGGAGCCACTTCAATAACTTTCCATTTGCTTCCTTGATGAAGAAATATGGTATTACACATAGAGTGGGCACTCCATATCATCCTCAAACTAGTGGGCAGGTGGAGATTAGCAACAGAGAAATCAAGAGCATTTTGGAAAAGACAGTAAATACAAGGAGAAAGGATTGGTCGCTGCGCTTGAACGATGCATTATGGGCCTACCGAACAGCATACAAGACACCCATCGGCATGTCACCATACCGTTTGGTTTTTGGAAAAGCCTGTCATCTGCCAGTGGAGTTGGAACACAAAGCCTATTGGGCCATCAAAGGGTTCAATTTTGATATGAAACAAGCAGGCGACAAAAGAAGATTGCAACTGAACGAGCTTGAAGAGTTGAGGCACGACGCATATGAAAATGCAAAATCGTACAAGGAAAGGACCAAGTTGTACCATGATAAACAGCTAGCAAGGAAGGAGTTTTATGAAGGACAGAAGGTATTGATATACAACTCAAGATTAAGACTTTTTCCAGGCAAGCTTATGTCAAGATGGTATGGCCCATACATTGTTACAAAAGTCTTTCCACATGGTGCATTGGAGGTTCATAGCAAAGAGAAAAATCAAACATTCAAGGTGAATGGGCATAGGGCGAAGCCATACATTGAGATGAGTTTAGAGCCGCACGAGGAAGATGTGAATCTTCAAACCATTCAATACATTGCATGAACTCATCATGTCTAGCTGAAGACAGAAAACACAGCGCTTATTGGGAGGCAACCCAATTTTTCAGGGGAGTACTTACACTCTCTATTTATTTTATTTCTTTAATCATTCTTTATTTCTTTATTTTCTTTCCTTCAAATTAGTTGGTAACACATGCCTACATTTTAAGTTTTGTGCGAACATTGAGGACAATGTTCCATCTAAGTTTGGGGGTATTAGCTAGTTACATTTGGAGTCTTTTGATTTTTTTTTTAGGATAAACAATTTCTTATAAAGTAAGAGTAAGGATACTTATTTACTTTAGGATTGTTGAGTTTCATAATTCCTTACAAAATTATATGAGTCATGCGATTATACATAAAAAAAAAAAACAATTGTGATGCTTTTTCTAGTGATTATTCCTTTTGATCTAGTCCTAAACAGAGTTTAAGTAAATAGAGTAAAAATAAAAAGAATATATATATGAATAAAGTCAATCTACTCCAATGTTTTGAGTGCTTAGTAACTAGGGGTATTCATCACCAATGTTTACCTTTACGTCAAACGGCAACTTGAAATATGAGTATGCAAAGCACTAAAAGTTTGTGACTTGTTGAGTAACCGGGTGGATTCATCACAAATGTCTTGCACTCGCGTCAAAAGGCAAGTGACGACTTAAAGAAGAGACTATAAAAAAAAAAAAAAAAGAACAACTCTAGTTTGCTACTCGGTTTGTAGTAGAAAAAGGGATAATCACAGATTGGGTAGTTACATACTATAACTATAATTAATTGCATGACAAGTATGGTTAAGTTTGGAGTTATGAATAGACAATTGCACTAGAGAAAGTGGGTATGCTTGTTTTTATTTTATTTGCAAATTGTTTATAATTTTGATTGCAAACTTTTGATGCTTGCGCAATGAGACATTTTCTTGGAGTGATGGGTTGAGACTATTATTTTTCTCCTTGTTCATAATTTCACTTTTTGCTTGAGGACAAGCAAAAGCTAAGTTTGGGGGTATTTGATGAACTCAAGAATATTCACATTTAGGAGCAATGATCTTATTGCAAATGTACATCTAAAAGCCCTATATGTGGTATTTTACTCTTCTTTTCTCTTTTCCATAGGAAACAACCAAAAGCAGCAAAACGAAGCAGATTCCAGACTATACAGACTGAGAAGATGATATATAGGGAACTGCAGTGCAACAGTCGACTTGCTCTTCATCAGTCGACCGGACAGAGAGATTACTGGGGCTCGGCACAGTCGACTGCCCCAACATCAGTCGACTTGACTGAGGAATCATAAAGCCACAAAAGTCTCAGCATCAGTCGACTTACACCCAACATAAGTCGACTGGTATGCGGCGGAGTGAAAAGATAAGATGCAGCCGTATCTAGATCCAAATCTATCTGAACCCAGGCTATATGCAAATAATAACTTCTCCAACAAATCAAAGCTAGAGACAGGGGATTAACAAGAGCACGTGGTTAGCAGATAAGGAAATAAAGAAGAAAAGAGAAAGAAATAAATCGCCAATCAAATAAAGAAGGAAAGAGGAGGACTTTCCTGAAAAAGTGGCAAACCCTAATTCTTGTGCCGTGTTTATAAATATCAGTCAAAAGGCATTATTTTGGTCTTCTCCTCCGCTCTCGCTCCCAACCCCAAAATCACGAAATCACAAGAGTTTTTGAATCGTCAAGTCATCAACAAAGAGCAGCACTTTATCAGCATAGAAGAAGGAAAAAGGAGATCAAGTACTAAGAAGAGAACGACCGGTCGACTGTGTGACAGCCAGCCGACCCATCTGACCGAACTACATTAGTTTATTCCTTTCCTTTCTAATTCTTCTATGCTAATCATGTATTCGAACTTGTTAATCAATAAAAGTCTTATTACGAGGAACTAATTTCATAGTTGGGTAGGTTGAAACCATAGTTATGTAATGCTTCTATTCTTCTGAGTGCTATTCTGTTACTTATTGATTAAACCTGAGAATAGTGGTATAGATTTATATTAATCAAACTTGTTCAGAATTCTAAGGGCAGTCGACTGAGGTGACAGCAAGTCGACTGACATATAGAATCTGAGTTTATCAAGTTTGTGTATGATGAATCTTTATATGAGCATATTGAGACGACCCGTATCTCGTGCTCATAACTTGTAACACAGGAATCTTTAGGGGTTCTTGGTTTAATCAACTTGAGGGATCTAGATCTGATACCAATTTCTAGAACTTTGAGTGTTTGTTCGTTTCCATTGTTCTTATGTTTTCCTTAAGTGCAACTTAGTAGATACCATGCTAAATACTTAAGGAAAGAAACGAATTAGAGTAGATACCATGCCTAATTCTTGGCTAGGGAAGCAATACTTTAAGGAGTAGATACCATCCCCTTAAAGGAACGAACATGAGTAACTAGAATAGTGAAGAAGACAACTTAGCATTACTGACTATAGGTGGAAATCAAAACCCAACTACTTAATAAATATTTGTGATTCAGAACTTCTTGATTTAGTTTTAATCCTTTCCTTTTGTTTTAGAACAATCCTTTACCATCCTTATTTTTGTTTTATTGGTTAGTAAGTTAAATTCTACAATCACTGTGGGATCGACCCTTGCTCGTCACTACGCTTCTCCAAACGATTCGTACACTTGCGAGGTTTTTAATTTGTGTCTAGTTTAGATCATCTAGATAGCACAACAAAACATAATAAGTAGCATGATACCCCCCCTCCCCCCCCAACAACAGCCCCGAGGGATAGGCTCTAGCCTATGGTCGGATCTATCTCGATCTCCTCGTCGTCATATGTCTACTGAGGGAATTGATCCGATATGCGCTAAATGGCTTCTGCGGCTTCTTTCTCTGCCCAAAAAGAAATCAAGTGCATGATTTGAGAGTTTTCCATGGGTGGAGTTAATACGAGAACCACAGAAATAAACAATTCTCCCTGTCTAACAAGAATGTCCATATCGTTTCGGCTATCATGATGTACCATACTTCTCTTATGTTGTGTCTATCTTTCGCAAAGGTGTCACCTATCCATAGGTCATCATATGAGCTTGGAAAGATGTGTACTCCCGAGTGCTCATAGTACTTCATGCCAAACGGCTTTGCGTCAAGGAACAAGTGATTCCTTGACTATATGTGGGCATTGCAAAAGCCACAAGAGTGATCAACTGTCGATTGTCTCTTGGCCAGGTTCTTGCGGGTGAAAATTGCGTCATTGAGAACTAGCCACAAGAAGACTCACACTTTGGGTGTGGCTTTTTCTTTCCAACTACCGATGACCAGGGGGACCTGCATCCACGGTAGTTGCCTCTTCTTCTCTAATTCCCATGAAAGACTATATGGTCCTAACGTACATCTGACCATAGAGTTCATGATGTATTGCCATAGTCCTCCATTCTAACCGTCAGTTGTGGTGTGGGTCTGGAGCTAGGGATGGCACTCCAGTTGCCTATTGTTCTATAATTTCCATGAACGACTATATGGTCTAAACATACATTTGACCCTAGAGTTCATGATGTGTTGCTGTAGTTCCTCCATTGTAGCACCATGAATTTCCAATAAATAAAAAACAAAAATCAGGTGGCACAATTTTTAGAATCAACTTCAATTGCAATCATAAATACAGTATCAAATACAAAGAAAATTAAAACTTTTTAATTACATCCTTTCTTCATACGAAACACATCGGAATTAAATACATTAATTACAAATCTTTACAACGCAGAATCTTCAATTTGCATTTATACTCCAAGATTTATTTACATCGATGCTATCCATAATTGAAAACCCTGAAAAAGTCTATTGAAAAGTGGGCACGTCAGTTAAATGCAACTGATATCAACTATAGTAATAATGATACTTCTAAATCTCACAATCACACACTTGATGCATATCAATAAAATAATAATAAATGACGCATAAACAATAATAAATAAAACATAGAACAAAAAGTGAAGCTAGACTAAGTTTCAAGTGTATGAGATGAAAACAGAAAGCAAGCATGCATAAAACAAGTCAAGAAACACAAATGCATATGATGATTTCTAATGCATACTTGTCGGATTCTATGCATCCCATTCTACATAGGTCCTGTGCAAGCCCTTATCGTTCACTTTATTGGGTTCAATCCTCCGTTATGCAACTAACCTACTACGGTGATGGAAACAATATCTAGATACTCCGTGAATTGGCCTACGTCCCGGTATCTACCTGCCAGACTATCACCCTCACCGCGTCAGCATTTCGCAAGCATCGCTCTAACTCTGGAGAATCACCTCCTTGCTATGTAATTCGCGAATAGGCCTGTCGACCCTCGACGCGCAGATACACCATACGATTCTGCGAATAGGCATGCCGATCCGCGACGTGCGAACATACCATACGTTCCGTGAATAGGCTTACCGACCATCGACACGCGAACATACCAAATCCGTCTCACTTCTAGACATTCTGCTAATAGACATTCCGATCCTCGACGCACGAACATACTAGAGAGACACAATAAATACACAGTCTCGGAATACGTCTGTCCGACTGGCAACAGAACCCATACTTACGTTTCCCAAGATCCATCACATTTCCACTAGTGTCTGTTTTTATGTTTATTATATTCAATTAATAAAATTACAGTTCCTCTCTAGAGTTGGTGTACCCTATTGGACATAACTCCACTAAATCCATAAAAAAAGCCCAACTGGCCAAATTCCACAAAATCTCATTTGTCGGCATGCTAGGGTCCCACTCAATCTTTAGAGTTTTTTTACCTCAAAGTATTATCAACAATCTTTCTAGGGTCCACATCATAACCCCAAGCTTCAAATCAAAACCCGACTTTGTTTAATTATACAAAATACTCTTCGTTAATCACATTCTTTTTAGTCAACTGATACAGCCATGAAAGACTCTTCTAAATATGGAAACATAATCACTTTACAAAAATTCTTTAAAATTCAACTTTCAAATCTCACTTCCCAATCATCCATAAGTTAAATTTATTCAACTTTCAATCAATTTAAACTGAAACAAGCCTCTTAATTATATGGGATTTCGTCCCCAAAAATATGAAACTTCTTTATTCTAAAAATTTAAAATTTACCTCTTTTAGAAATTGAAAATACCCCATTTAGAACTCAAAGTTTTCGTCTATAAAAACTGAAATATATAATCCCTCAAAACTGAGAATTTAATCTCTAAAAACATAGATTTACTTCATCAAAATGTTACTTGAATATATTAGATACTTGCAACTATATGAAACTAAGTTCTTAAAATTGCAGTTTTAGAATCAATACTCTTATAACATTAAAATTTATTAAATTAATTTTCCACCCAACAAATTTTTTTTTCCTACGTATTTTAAAAGCTTTAAAGCTAAAACAAACTCAAAGAAACAAAATAAAAGCTTTAAAACAAAGAAAAACTCAAAAAAAGCAAAACTGGGGTTCACTCGGGCTTGAACCCAGCACACCCAGCGCCCAAATCGCCATGGGCTAGCCAACTCCCCACGTGCCTCTTCTGACTTTATAAGGCATTAAAACATTTATATCTCAAAAGCACTGTACAAACCTGAGGTCCCGAACAAACCCAAAACCCTATAACCCCCAAACCCTAATACAGTAACTTGGTTACTGTTCACCTCATGAACAGTGAACCCGAAACCCAATACACACCAATTTAACCATACAACAATTATTCAAACTTTAATATCAAGCTTGGATTTTTCAATAATTAAAAACAACAAATAAACATAGAAAAATCCCAAGTTTAAAATCAATCGAGCAAGAATTTAAGAGCATACAACAAGTTCTAATTATCTATACAAATCTCCATCATCTACAATTATATCTATGGTCATCCAATCAATTTTATAAATCCCAAATTAGATTCTTTCATGCATGATCGATATTTAACATTCAAGATTAACACAAACGTGATCATCACTCATAAAAATGCACATTTATTTCATATAGACATCTAAAAGTTCATTCCTCATGCTTAACATTATCATCTAATATTTTAGTCATGATCAAACTATCAAAATATAGATCTACAAATCTACAAAAATCTGCAACAAGCCCTAGTATGTTCTCTACTAAGTTCATCATAACAATATATTTTAAATACATCAAGAGATATGGAAGAACACCCACCAATTAGGGTTTTTATTAATGAAAGTTATTAAATAATTACACATTCATTGAGATTCATTCACTAATAGGGTTTTATTAGTTATACATAACCATACAACTTCTAGCATGCATTTTACTTATCAATCATCATATCCTACAAACATATAACAATACAAGAAAAAAGATAGTATCACCCACCTTAAAAAAGATCAATGAAAGAATAATAATAATAGAAAGAAAGCTCCTCCTCCTTTTGCGAAAATCCAAAGATCCAAGCTCCAAACTCCAAGAAAAAAAGGAGTATTTTGTTGTGAATAGGGGAGGGTGGCTGCTGCTACTGCTAATATAGGCCGGGGGTCCAGATCCTAGGGTTTTGCTAAGATTTTAAAAAATCCCCCTTCGAAAACCAAGTATTTACACACACACACACACACACACACACACACACACACACACACACACACACAGATCTTCCAAATCAAGTAGTTAATTAACTCAATTAGGGTAAGATTTATGTATATATATATATATATATATATATATATATATATATATATATATATATATATATATATATATATATATATATATATATGTTCCAAATCAAGTAGTTAATTAACTAAATTAGGGTAATATTTAATCTCCTCTAAACACTCCTAGTTTAATGGCCCCCAATGCAGCCAGAAATTTTCAAAATTCAAAATTTGCCTCCAAGTGGCAATTTTATATAAAAGTCATTCACTTTGAAATATTTGCAAACATGCCATAAATTATTCATAAAAATTCATAAAATTTAGAATTATTATATAATAATAATAAAGATTAGATTTTCCAAATAATTTTTCTGACTTTTTATTTTCCCAAGAAATTATTTGCACGTGTTTTGCACATGCAAAATGATAAATTTCAGAAAAATTCTTAATAAATCACAAAAATATAGAAAATATGTGGGTAACCATAAATCCTCTGTTCATTCTCTCTGTTATATAGTCAGGCTATAGGAAATTAGTGTTTTAATCACAGTTTTGCATATAAGTCCCCAACAATCCCAAAATTGCATAATTATATATTCACTCAATAAAATAAAATAAAATCAAATTAGAGGGATAAAATATCTCTCCCCCAATCTCTCCACTGCCAGATCGGTCTACCAAAATAGCACAACAAAAATTTGAATTCGAATTTTACCTCCAAACGATATTTTGCACAAAAACCCTTTTTTTTCAAAGTATTTACAAAAATAGTTTCTTTATTCAGAAAAACCCCAAAATTTAGAATATACTCAATTATAAATAGGAGAATTTATTAAGCAATTCAAAAGTGAAAATTTGCATATCAAAAATATTTGCACGTGTAAAAATGTCAATTTTATAAAAATTCAAAATAATTAAATAAATTGATTTATTTGTTAATTCAAAATATTGTATAAAAAATTACGGGGCGTTACATCCATTCTAACCATCAGTTGTGGTGTGAGTCTGGAGCTAGCGATGGGTCTCTAGTTGCCTCTTTTCCAGGCTTTGGTTACAGTCAAGTTAGGTTGCACACATCGACCGAATATATCAAGGAAACGTGACTTCATTGGCTGTCCTCCATACTATCTATCCCACCAGAATCTTATTGAGTGCCCATTTTCAAGGAAGGAAGATGTGCAACGACAGAATGGATCATGAGCTTTAGCAACTCCTCTTCAGAACCAGGAGGTTCTAGGTATTAAGCAGAAATCCTGTAGTTCCTTGAGGTATTGTTGGACCGAATCTTGCCAACCCTCACCATCGGGTTGATAGATTTTCCACTATCATTTACTTAGTAGAAAAAGGTTCATGTCCTAGAAATCAATAATACCAAGTCACTCATGCAATTTACGCATGCACTACCATATTAAGATTGTTACATCACACGTTTATTTTATTGTATGTGAAATAAGATCAAACATGTTATTTCTTTAATAATGAATACGTAACATGAAAGTAATCTATGTATTCGTTACAATACAAAGCTCAGTGGAATATTTTGCCGTACTGACCCACTTTTTGAAAATATTGAGCGTTCTGATCCACTTTCAAAAATATTCAGCGATTTGACCCAGTTTTGGACACGTCAGCATAAACCGTTATTGGAAATAATGATATAGATTATTTATATGCCGTTGTTTCCAATAGCGGCGTCTGTTTTAAATTTTTTTCATTGACACTATTTGGAGTAACGACATCAGTTATCTTATTCTCAATCGTGTGCTCTCTGACTTGGAAAAAAAATGCAAGTGTGAAAAAAACCTATAGATGATGTCGCTATTTCCAATAATGGCATTCGCATGACAGATGCCATTGTTAGGGATAACGTAATTAGCTATAGGATTTTTTTCCTATAAATACTAGCCCCCTCTTCGCCTTCCCTTTTCACTATAGATCGATTTCCGCTCTCTCTCACTCCCAAAACCCAAAAACTCAAAAACCCTAAACCTAAAATCCCACGATTGTTTCCTTTAAAACTTCATATATCCTACCTCCTCACTCTTATTCTCATCTCATTCTTTATCCACGACATATTTTCAAGCTATCCAAGATACAGTCTGATTTGAAGGTATTATTATAACCATATGTTTTATATGTATGCATAGGTTATGCTTATCAGTAGTTAATGACGAGTGAATCTTTATGTTTAGGTATGGAATATGATATACCTATGTAACCCCTATTTCCGAATATATGGAATCATATTTTATTTTACTTCGTGTTATTGTATCTTAAATTCTTCCGTAATCCTCTTTGTTCTTTAAATTCTATTGCATACATTCAATCAATAAGTATTATTTGTCAAAGCCCAATCTTTTCTATAGTTTGTGAGCCATATTAAATTCTTAGTTCCTTCTAGAATTATTCATTTTATTTCTAGCCCAATCTATTTTAATTGCTATTATTTTTCTCCTAGCCCACCCTACAAATTATTTCTTATCGTGAAGCCCAACTCAATTATTTTATCTTATTTTCTTGTATAGCCCACATCCACAAGACCAGTCCAACCCAACAAATCATGGCAGCCAAACCCCTTCACCTCCATAACCGAATCCATTATAATCTATTAGAATAAAATCATAACATACCCTACTAACCCTAAATCAATTACCCATTAATCACCCCCATTATAATATTATTAATATATCATATTATTAATTAAATAACCCCCCCTCTTCCTTCTTCTTCTCCCCGTCATGTTCACACCCGCCACCTCTTCCCCATCACCTCCAAACCTGTCTTCCTCCCTCCACTGACCGCCGCAGCTAGCAACTTTGCCACCAGCGACCCCTACAACATCCACCGCAGTCTCACCACCTCCAAGCCGTAGTCTCCACCGTCGTCAGCCTTGCCCCTTCCACCTCGTCGTGACCTCGCATTACCATTGCGACCTTTTCCACTACGGTGCTCCGCCATCCCCTCTCAATGCACCCCACTGCCCTCCTCCATTGCTGTTACCCATCCCCACCATCTTTGCACTCTCCCCACAACAACAACCACTCGCGACACCCTCGCCTCCTGCCATCGACCTCGACGCGCCATTGATGCCCCTCGCCATTGCCTTGCCACTCTCCTTCTCCCCCTGAGTGCCACCCGTCTCACCACCGCTGATCCTCCGCTTCTCTGCAGCTTTGCCCCCGCCCCCATCACCACTGACTTCACCAATCTCCTGCTTGGTTGCACCCCACCGCAGGCCCCCAACTTCTCTACCTGGCAGCTAGTCCACCTTACCCCGAGCGCCCAACAGCACCGTTGTCCTTCGCTGCATCCCTCTTGCCGCTCGACCTCTAGCCTACTCCGGAGCCCCTTTCCCTCTACTGTCTCACTGTGCCCCACCCCTGCGTGCTTGCTGCCCCATCTTGCAACAACACCTCGAAGCCCTTGCCTTGTTGTCCCGAGTTCGCCGTGTTGCTGCCCGAGACTCTTGTTGCATCTCGCTGCCGACCTCTTACCACCATCCTCGTCGTTGTTACTATGTTAGTTGGCAGCGTCTCGATCGTCGCAGTCTCGTTGCCATTGTCGCATTGTTACTACCACGAACGTCTTCTCTTTCAGTCTTCGTAATCATCACCGTATCAGGCAAGCATCACTGGTACAATCCTTTTATTCATGTGCAAGCACTTTTCTTGACCTCGGCAAGTAGTTTCCCTCTTTTATATCCATGTTAATATCAATCGTATGAATATTGTAGAATCCTAAATTGACATCGTTCATCGTCTCATTCGAATATGTCTTAGAAATCCATGAAACCGTTTATAGGTACACCCATTTTCCAAACACAAATTTGAAACACTAGAACATAAGAAGAAGAGTGATTGAATGAATTGTATGTGCATATATGATCACATGATTGTATTCGTAGTTTAATACCGTTGATGTGCTAATGTTGCCATGTTAATATAGACACCATAATGATTCTAGATATAATTTGATGTTCAATTTTAACCATAAAATTATACACGAGCAAACGAAAGATTGTTAAAATCAACTTAGTATATTCCTGGACTACCAACTGCTCCAACTTGGAGTGAGAATTTGACTAAGTTACTATTGTTATTATCTAAAAATTATTGAATAGAAATTGTAGCACACCGTGTCTAGTTTCTAGAACATCTGACGGATCCTCAATCCGACTTATAGATTGTAAAATATGTCGTTTCTACCACTGTACTATCGTAGTTTCAGATTACTGCTTTAGAGTTGCCACACCACGTTTAACAGATCGAAACAGTAGGGTTGCCACACCACGTTCAACTGATCGAAACAGTAGGTTAATATGAGAATTAAAATCCCAAATTTACAAGAATGTTGGGATTTACAAGAATGGTAGTAAGAAATGTCATGAACTCAATTATAATTTTTGTAAGAATTTTAGTTAAGTTTTTAATCAAATTATACATATAATAACTTGACGTTGAGTTTCTACCAGAACAGTATACTTATAAAGAATCAACTAGTAGGCATAGTTACTGCGATCGAAATGTATCGTATGTATGCGTCGGAACCGGCAGAGAGTCTAGTTTCTAAAACCTCTGACAGATTCTGATTTACGAATTAAAATCCCAAATTTACAAGAATGTTGGGATTTACAAGAATGGTAGTAAGAAATGTCATGAATTCAATTATAATTTTTGTAAGAATTTTAGTTAAGTTTTTAATCGAATTATACATATAATAACTTGACGTTGAGTTTCTACCAGAACAGTATACTCATAAAGAATCAACTAGTAGACATAGTTACTGTGATCGAAATGTATCGTATGTATGCGTCGAAACTGGCAGAGAGTCTAGTTTCTAAAATCTCTGACAGATTCTGATTTACTTTCCCATATCAGTGGGAAAATTTGTTTTTGTACAGCAAGGTACTACTGTGCAGAATTGTGTTCTCATGTTTTTTTAAAATGTAAATGTGTTAGCTTTGTATCTATGAATTGCAGTAAATACCGACCATTGCACAGCTATTGGTACCTCATTGTTACTATTTCTTGACATTGTTCCATCGACTGTATATGCATGATTCATTGTAATAGAAGAATAACAGGCCGGGGTAATAAGGGTAAGATCCAGTAGTGGACGATATAGGAGATTGTACTCGGAAGGGGGCCCGTATTTCCCGTGAAGATGATACATGATTACAAGTTATATGGAACTACGTACCACGTCATGGGTGACGGAGGCCACCTCTAGAATCTGCGGGAGCCACCTCTAGAATCTATCAACTGATTACACGTTACGGTTATATGTTATAAGTCACATGAAACTAAGTGCCACATCGTGGGATGACGGGGGCCACCGCTAGAATCTACGGGGGCAACCTCTAGAATCCACCACTTGACTGCATGATTTCTATTTACATGATTTCCCGAGTACATGACCCGGTATAATTGACCATTAGAGTCTAAACATCAACTAGATTGTATGCACCCGAACCTGTGGTATGGGACGCATGATTGCATGCATTAGATAGATTAATAAAAGATATGTAAACTGCAACGATCCATTTATGGATTAAAGCAAGTTTCTAGAAGCTGGAATCTTCATTTCGATGATGCAATCAAAGAGTTTGGTTTCATCAAGAATGAAGATGAACCTTGTGTCTACAAGAAGATTAGTGGGAGCACGGTTGTATTTCTGGTATTGTATGTAGATGACATACTACTCATTGGGAATGACATCCCTACCTTACAGTTGTAAAGACTTACAGTTGTAAAGACTTAGCTAGAAAAATATTTTTCCACGAAGGACTTGGGTGAAGCTACCTATGTATTAGGTATCAAGATCTATAGAGATATGTCAAGGAGACTGCTTGGCCTGAGTCAGTGTACATATATAGACAAAGTATTGAAATGCTTCAATAAGGAAGAGTCCAAGAAAGGATTTATCCCTATGTCACATGGTGTAAGCCTGTCTAAGGCTCAATGTCCTTCCACTCGAGATGAGACAGACCACATGACTAAGATTCCATATGCATTTGCAATTGGATCTATCATGTATACCATGTTATGTACTCGTCCAGATGTCTCATATGCTTTGAGCATGATGAGCAGGTACCAGTCAGATCTGGATGAGAGCCACTGGACTGCTGTCAAGAACATCCTTAAGTACTTAAGAAGGACTAAGAATTCGTTCTTGGTATATGGAGCCGAGGAAGAGCTTGTTGTAAAGGGTTACACTGATGCTAGCTTCCAATCCGATAAGGATGACTCCAATGCGCAACCGGGTTTTGTGTTTTACCTAAATGGTGGAGCTGTGAGCTGGAAGAGTTCGAAGCAAGAGATAGTAGTCGATTCCACCATAGAGGCTGAGTATATTGCTGCCTCGAATGTAGCAAAGGAGACCGTTTGGATTAGAAAGTTCATCACTGAACTTGGGGTGGTTCCTAGCATTGTGGACCCACTGGACCTCTATTGTGATAACAATGGGGCCATTGCACAAGCTAAGGAGCCTAGATATCACCAGCGATCCAAACATATACTTAGGCACTTCCATCTCATTCGAGAGATTATCGATAGAGGAGATGTGAAGTATGTAGAGTACCAACAGATGATAACGTCGCTGACCCACTTACAAAGCCCCTTGCACAGCGAAAGCATAAGGGTCACACTAGGTCTATAGGCATTAGATTTATGTTTGATTGGCTCTAGTGCAAGTGAGAGATTGTTGGTGTATGCCCTAGAGGCTAGTTGTGTATTGACATTACTAGTTTACATTGCATTATGACATTTATTTCTTATATGAAGGTTTTTATTTATTGTGTTATTTATTGTGATTAAATGAGCATAATAAAGTCCTTAGAATAGTAGGTTCAATATCATGGGATCTCAAGTGCATGACCTGATTGTGAGATCCTATTATTGTAATTCGAACACTATTCTTAAATATTCCTAGTCAAGTATTATTATAAATTAGGACAACAGTAATGCATAGAGACTAGTATGTACATAGACTGATGACCATATCTCACGGGTCAGGGATATGAGATATCAAGCCTTCACATGGGTACATATTAAGGTAATAATGTACTGGACTGACCTGCCATGAGAACGCTGCATGGATCGTTACGTGAGTGTCATAAGCGGTTCTCACAGTAACCATGGTGTATGTATTCCTTTGACTTGAAGTCACTACGGTTTCCTACATGAGAAGTTATATATTTTAATGTCGTCAAACATTGTCTGTAATAAGGTGATTATAAAGTCGACTATTGGATTAACTACAAATCATGCAGAGGGATATAAGTGACTTATATAGGATTTGTCCCTTTTACATAACAGGAGTGAATCTATGGGCCCCTTGATTGAGTGAGACTACAAAATGCATGACCATGCTCAAATGAGTCAATATGAGATATTGAGCTCAGTTGTTTTAGAAAGTCTACTGGGAGATCAAGAAACCAAAGATTGAATTATACAAGGGTGACACACTCTATGCCTTGTGGTCAATTAAGATATTTGGACAAAGGGACTAGACTACATGGTAACATTGGTCACAGATATGTTATGTCTAATCACTGACATTTTCATTACTTGAGTAGCAGTGATGTATTACTAGATACCGCTCACTGTTTGTAATACTAGAATATGATTTTAGTATTACTGTCAACATAACGAGAACCTACAGGGTCACACACTTAGAATAGATCGAAATTGGGATTTAAATTCATAAGATGAATTTAATTGGGAATCCAAGTAAGACCCAGACTCCTGACATTGGTTGGACATTTAATTAGATTAAATGAGCCGACTAAAGTTCAGAGGCCCACACACGAATCTGACCCATGTCGGATTGTGAGCCCAACGTCCTCATTACTCTCTTAAGGTTAATTTTCTACAGTTATATATATGATACATATCTTTGAAAAATAGACACACGAGAAAACCTTAACCATTACAGAAATTGTGAGAGAGAGATCATGAGGAACATCCCCATCCTGCAGCTAGCATCGTGGCGTAAGGAAAGCTTGGTTTTGATCCGTTCGTTTGGATACTTTAGAGGTACTGCAACATTGCAGTGCTGTGATCGACATATCTTGGTGACAGCAGATCCATCCATAAGGTATAATTCCTGAACACGATTTATGATTTTCGCATGGATCCATGGCTAGGTTTCAATTATTTTTTGTAATTTTTTCGCTGTGTATTCAATCTATGTTTGCCATTGAAACCTAACAAGATAGACATAAGATTGACACTGAGCATCGACACTCGCATCATTGATTATTGAATACTGTTTATAGATCAATGATTATTGTCCAACGTTATCGATCACTGATCATTGAATATTGAATGTCGTTTATTGCATTATTGTTTACTATTTATCGATGATTACATTATCGACTATTGTTTACCGACCCTTGCTATCTTGATCATGTTATCTCCTAATATTTATTGACCCTCATATTGTTCCAATTTCTTGTTCTTCTTATATTGTCTTTTTATTGGTTAACCGCTTGCCACTACTTGCGGCCCGTAGCTTGCTCTAACAGGTTCCCTTCCTCTTTCTTTTGAGTAATGTTTATACAGGTACAGATAATGGAATACTGATGGATCTTGACGTACTGTTATTGTATTGCATAATCGGCTTATTCTGTAAGTTATTGTATCTCAGATATTAGTTATTCATGCTATTATTGTTCATGTGATTATTATTATTGTATTATTGAGCTTACTGGTATTGTACAGTTTATGTATGATATGAGTTGGTATACTTATATAATTTGCTGGGCCTCAGTTATGTGCCCGTATTTTTGTATAACAGGAAGCATGGCGTGACAACCTATTTGGTTATATTTTGGGGGTAAAATAATTCGAGATCTGAAGATTGGATATTGTTATAGCAATGTTGAACCGATCATTATTTGGGCTCCCTGTAACTTTATATACTCACAACTAGTAGATAAGATATTTAAAGTTATGAATTAGGATAGACGTGAATTGAGTGTCAAAAGCAAAGTCCGTTATGCTACCAGTAAAGGGGAAGGGCAATATTTCATGGTGGTTCCCGTAGATAATGATAATTCTTTAAGGTCCATGATTGCTAGAACACTTGATCCAAATTGTAGTTGGACTGCATTGGAGTTATATACTGAGGAAATGAAGCATCCAAAAACTAGGCCAGTTGTTATTCCAAGTCCAAGCCGAGCTGCGAGTTTGAAACCATACGCTGAGTCACATGCAACAATACCAAGTACACAAGAAGATATTAGTACAACTCCAATAGAACCTATTACCAGAATGTGAGTCGGCACATCTGTTCACCTCAACATAAAATATTGTCCAAATCGACATGGTAATGAAAGACTTTGACAATGCCATTGTAAATAAACAATTTGGTAGAAGTGGAAGGAGATGAGGATCATGGTCTTGAAGTTGAGGAGGAGAATGCCGATGGAGCTCTTGTTAATGATGTCAAAGTTTGGCCGGTTAACAATGTGGTGTTGCCAAATCAGTCCATTAGTGCATCTGTACATGAGGTTAATCGAGTGAATGGATGTCTCGTGCGACCATACATGAACATGCACAGTCTTTCATCAGCTCTTTGAACACAGATGAACTCTCCATAGGTCAAAGATTTCCAACTAAACATAGTATACAACATCAAGTGAAGATGTACTCTGTGAAGAACCATCGAGAATTTGTGATGGTAAAATCGACCCCTAGTTTATACTATGTCAAATGTAAATACGCACCGATCAAACATTCACCCGAGGAGATTGCACAAAATTCAAAACTTGTAAATGTAGTGGGTTGTCCATGGCAATTGCGTGCAATTGTTCCTAAAGGCCGATCTTTTTTCGTGGTAAAGAACATTGAAGGTCCGCATACATGTGTGAATCCGATATTTAATCAAGATCATAGTAAAATTGATTCTACGATCGTATTAACGATGATATTGAATGTTGTGAAGGTACAACTAGGAGTAATACTAAGATCCATAACTGAGATAGTCAAACTTCAGTTCAATTACACTATTTCATACTGGAAGCTTGGAAGGCAAAACGTAAAGTGATTGAGTAGTTGTATGGTTCATTTCAAAAAGCTTACACTAAATTGCCTTTTCTTCTCACAACAATTCAAGCCTCAAATCCATGAACAACCATCCATTGGGCCAAGATTATGTCCGGTCCCACCGAAGAAACATTTAAGGGGGTTGTTTGGGCAATGGACCCCTCGATCGAGGGGTTTAAGTTATGCAGACCAGTTATAAGTGTTGACGGAACACATTTGTATGGAAAATATAAAAGTTTGTTTGTTAATAGCTGTTGCGACTGCCTCTTATTCCGAGATAAGACTCTCCTCATACATTCTATAATATCCTGTGTCCCAGGTACACTGGGGCTAATCTCTTCTTCATGCTCTGCTTCTTCTTTTACAATCTCTTGTGATGCTAATTGAGAAGCCACATGAGGATGACTAACACTTTTCCACCATTGCCCATTTGAAGATGATGATTCTGTTTGTCTTGGTTGGGGTTTGTCTTGATAGTGGTGGGGGAGATTGAGCTTGTCTTGTTGGTGGTGGGGGAGGTTGAGCTCGTCTAGTACTTGGTCGGGGCGATTGATTTGTAACTTCTGTTGATCCTAAAAGTACAGCGAAGGCCGGGCCATCTCCAACCACTTCAAGCGATAAACGACATAGATGGAGGATTTCTCGGGCTATCTTCTCACAAGCATTCGAAGCATTGCTTTTTAACACACGAGCACATTTTCACACAATATCCCATGTGTTGTCAATCTACAACACCAATAAAATACAATAGAAGAAGTAAACCAAAATATGTTAAACAAGTATAAGCAATATGTCTACGAAAATGTTAAAATAATAATTGTTTACAAAAGCATAAATTTGCCATGAGTCGGTACGAGAAGGCCTTTGGTTGATACATAGGTTACGAAGTGGAATGTGCCGATTGTTGTTCGACTTGATTCTTCGGGATCGGTATTTGGATACCTGCCGGGATAGCCGATCGTGGAGCAATAAATAAACGTGTAATACGACGGTACCACACCATATAAGTTTCTTGCAACGACCCAGCGTGTCATGCCCCGTCGTGTCATACCCCGCTTCCCAAAAAGGAATACAGAATACCTGATACGCGACACAAGTCCAGCGAATGGCTTTCACCCTTCATGAGCTGTAAGGATCTTTGCAACAATGTACAAGAAATAACAAGAAGTAACAGGAAGGAATCATCCACGCATGCATGAACAAGTTTATATAACCAACAAAATTACTTGAAAACAAGATACATAATTCTCAAATAATTAAATCTGGAAACAACAAGTTATATATCCTGGGACAAAGTGCCCAATACAAGATTCAAGTAGTTGCAAATACAATTGATTCAAAATCAGGAAATAACTAAGCAGGAGCTCTAGCCAAGCCTAGAACACTTGGTCACTTACTCCATCTGGCAGCTGGTCACCAAAGTCTGCAAATTGACAATTTGCAGGGAAAGAGAACAGGAAACAAAATGCGCGTCAGTGCAAGTTACGGGCCGCATATAGTACAGGCAACAAGTACAGAAAGCAGATAAGGAATATACAGAGTAGCAACAAGAAGCATGTACTAAAGTAAGCATGGAAGAAATGTGATAGCAAAATAGAGCAACTAACTCTAAATCAAGGAATAGAATCAAGTAACATGATGAGATAACAAGGTGCAAGTGGCATGTAACAAGTATCAAGTATTAAGTATCAAGTAGCATGCAAATAAGTAACAAGTAACAAGTAACAAGTATCAAGTAGCGTGAACAAGTAACATGAATGAGCAAGTAATCATGTTATTTTTAAGTCTTGTATCTAATCCTATCTAGGTTGCACTTCATGCATCCCAAATTTTTACCACATGGTTGCTACATTCAAACAAGTTGCGTTTAGATTTCATAGTGGATCGTAGAGGGTCGTGTACTCAGGTATCAAGTATCAAGTAGTCAAGTAATCACGTGTCAAGTATCAAGTATCAAGTATCAAGTATCAAGTATCATGTGTCAGGTAATCATGTGTCAAGTATCAAGTATCAAGTAGGATCTGTGGATCCCCTTCGAGTACACCTCTCATGTGGGAAAGCATGTAGTCGAGTAAGCAAGTAGAAAACACGAGCCCCCTTCCAAGTACACATTTCTGTATTTTCCACTACTAGATATTTTCCTTAACCCCGATTTGATTTCTTGTTATTATTATTAAAGCAAGCATGGATGTGCACAAACAAGGCAAGAAACAAGCAACATGTTCAAGTTGGATAGAAGACACGAACGGGTGACAAACAACTCATAATAGACTAGGACAATAACACTTTCAATTCTAGACAGCAAGACACTACTGCACCAAATCTAAGATTTCCGTTGCCACAAAAATGCAAACCTGGATCCGTCAGAAAATCTAGAAACTAGACTCTCTGCTGAATTCAGCGCATATACACAAGTCACATGACAAGTACAGTAACAAGGTTCAAAACAACGTTTTACACAGAATTCAAGTTCAGCCAGAAATCACAAGGTTTTATAGGCATGAAAAGAGTATAAAAACACCATATTTAAATCTATGAAAGGTTCCCCAGCATGTCTAGTAACAACATATGAAATTTAATAAAATTCCATTGCAGATAGTATAGTCAAATTTGTTTGGAAAACAGAATGATGCAACAAATTTATGAATCTGAAAGTTCAGACACAGCATTACCAAAACAGAGATAATTCACAAAAAACAACTCGAAATCCAAATCCGTAAAAATGGTTGTAAAATAGACATACCAGGCTATATTTCATGTTCACAAAGTTTTAATCAACAGTGGCTGGAATCAGGTTAAAAATAGAGTTCTTTACTGAACAACATGTAGTTTGGAGATTGTACGATTGGTTTCATAAGCATGAAATAAATTATAGGAGTCATTAAACAAATCTACAAAAGTTAGGGGTTGATCCCAGTCATGTCTAGATATACCCAGAATAATATTAATTCCAAATCTTACTTTTAACATCAGTTTTAAAATTAATATAACATGCAGCAATCACATAAATCAGAATCTGGAAATTACGACATAGTTGCAGTAAAACAGCGATAACTCACACATCAAAAATCAAAATCGAGATCCGTCGAAAGTCATGAAAAATAGACATCGAGGCCTACGAATCATATTCATAAAATAATTTACTTTACTGACCTTAACACGGTCTAAAATGTTGAACCATAACAGGGCAGCAGCAAAGCGAAATATCTTTTCATGCATTTAATCAACAACTCATATGCAATATATCTAAATTAGAGTATGATGTAAAATATGATATGTTATATACTCAAATCAACATGGCATGAGTAATAACAAGTCCACAACGAGATAACACATCTAGCACATCAATCATGTAATGATGAACCCAATAATATTCACATTTAGGAGCAATAATCTTAATGCAATTGGACATTTAAATGCTCCATATGTGGTATTTTACTCTTATTTTCTCTTTTCCATAGGAAACAGCCTAAAACAGCAAAACGAAGCAGATTCAGGATTTTGAGGATGATACACAGAAACTGCAGAGCATAAGTCGACTGGTTCTTTCCATTAGGCGACTGGACATAGAGGTTGACGGTGCTCGGCACAGTCGACTTGACTGATTAATTATGAATCTACAGATGCTCGGCACAGTCGACTTACTCCAAACCAGCCGACTGGAATTCAGCAGAGTTAGAAGATAAGAACAGTGAAGATTCATCCTCATCCAAATACGAAGCAAGATTAAGTTATCCAAACCCAGGTCGTCTGCGAATAACAACTCTTCATTAATCAAGTTAGGGGACCAGGGTTGGCAAGTGAGAAGATCGACTCAGATCTATATTCAATGTGTAAAGAGGTAGAATTGAAATCTGCAGATGTGGGCAAAAGAAATTATAAAAAGGCTGGAATAAGAAGTTGAGAGTATCACTTAATCTCAGAATCATCAATCATCAACCAACAGGCATTATTCTATCAGCATCGAAGAAAGAAGGAGATCAAGTACACTGAAAGGAACGATCCAGTCGACTGAGTGACAGCAAGTCGACTTCTCGGGCCGAACATCATCAGTTTATTTCTTCTTTTTCTAGTTTTTATTTTAATCATGTATTCGACACTATTAGTCAATAAAAGTCTTATTATGCGGAACTAATTTCATAGTTGGGTAGATTGAAATCGTAGTCATGTAATGCTTATATTCTTCTCAATGCTACTCTATTACTTATTGATTAAACTTGATTGTATTGGTATAGAATTATAATATGAACCAAACTTGTTCAGAAGTTCTAAGAGCAGTCGACTGAGAGTGACAGCAAGTCGACTGCCATGCAGAACCTGAGATTATCAAGTTTGCGTATTATAAATCTGAATCTGTTATATGAGCATAGAGACGATCCGTATCTCGTGCTCATAGTCTGTAACACAGAAATCTTTAGGGGTTCTTGGTTTAATCAACTTGAAGGATCTAGATCTGATACCAATTTCTAGAACTTCGAGTGTTTGTTCGTTTTCATTGTTCCTATGTTTTCTTTAAGTGCAACTTAGTAGATACCATACTAAATACTTAAGAAAAGAAACGAATTAGAGTAGATACCATGCCTAATTCTTGGCTTAGGGAAACAATAACTTTAAGGAGTAGATCCCATGCCCTTAAAGGAACAAACATGAGTGATTAGAGTAGTGTAGAAGGTGACTTAGCATTATTGACTATAGGTGGAAATCAAAGCCCAACTACTTAATAGATATTTGTGATTCAGAACTATTTGATCTAGTTTTAATCTTGTCATTTCTATTAGAACAACACTTTAAGATTCTTATTTCTGTTTTATTGGTTAGTAAGTTAATTTCTACAATCTCTGTGGGATCGACCCTTGCTTGTCACTACGCTTCTATAAACGATTCGTACACTTGTGAGGTTTTAATTTGTGTCTAGTTTATCTATTTATTTAGATCGTCTAGATTGCACAACAAGTTTTTGGCGCCGTTGCCGGGATTGTTTAGTATTTTAACTTATAAATCAGTAAAATCTTTTTCATTTTTCTTTTCTTTTATTAATAAATATTTTTCTTTTAGGTTACAGGATTTTGGTGAATGCACGGGAGACGATCACTTCGTCCAGAGCTACTACCTACTGACGCATAAATAGAACGCACTCTGCATAGACTAGGTCGGCTGTCTGCAACAAACCAGTCGACTGTTGCAAGGAACAAGTCGACTGCACAGAGATCCAATTCACAAGCAACAATGGGTGAGGAAGTACCAAATCGAGTACCAATGCAGAACAAATTCACGCCTAAGAATATTGAGCAACCTTCCTGCATTGCTTATCAACCTAATGTCACAGGGAATATGCATCTATCTCCTCAATTACTTAGCATGGTTCCCCACTTTAGTGGCAAACCAGACGAGGAGCCTCACCTCCATCTGCAAGATTTCTTTGATCTTTGCAGAACACAAAGCGTCCAAGGGCTTACCCCTGAACAAATCAGGTTAATCTTGTTTCCATTCTCTTTAAAACTTAATGCTAAATTGTGGTATAATTCTTTGGAACCAGGATTAATTCAATCATGGGAGCAATTGGCAACAAAGTTCTTGAAAGAATTCTTTCCAGCCCAAAAAACCAAACAACTAAAAAGGGAGATTCAACTCTTCCAACAAAAAGATGGAAATTTATTCTTCGAAGTATGGAAGGACTTCAAGAACAAGCTTCTCAAGTGCCCTACGCACAACATGCCTAAAGATAATCAGGTACAAGCATTTTATGAGGGTTTAAATGATACTAACAAGACAATTGTGGATTCAGCTTGCAACGGAATCTTGATGAGGAAAAGTGGTGAGGAGGCCATCGAACTATTTGAAGAACTCAGCGAGAACTCACAGCAATTCTCAACAAGGGGAAGAGGCATTTCGAAAAAACAGGGAGTTTACGAAATTTCTAGTAGTAATAACATACAATTAGAAATGGTAAACATGAACAAAAAAATTGATATGCTTATTAATGCAATGACGACGATGGGCGGTGTAAAAAATCAAACAAAAGAAACTTGTGCAATTTGTTCTCATTTTGATCATACGTCTGATACGTGTACCATGTCTTCTTTCACAGATCAGGAGCATGCAAACTATGTGGGACAAGGAGTGTTTCCACCAAAGAACAACCCCTTCTCGAACACATACAACCCAGGGTGGAGGAACCATCCAAATTTCTCATGGAGCAACAATCAAGGCACTCAATCTTCGCAAGGAAATGCACGGAACTTCCAGATGGGAAGTGGGTTTGATCGGCCAATTCAAGAACAGAAGAAGTTGGATTTTGAGTCCACCGTTCTTCAATTGCTCCAACAGCAACATTAAACAAGCAACCAATAAGGGCAGACAATTCAGAAATTGGAAACCCAAATCGGTCAAATCGCGAAGGAGTTGAGTGAAAGAAAGGCAGGAGAACTCCCATCACAAACTATACCAAACCCTAGAGGCCAAGAATAGCTCAAATCAGTGACAACCCTATGAAGTGGTAAGACAATTGACAGTAAGGTTGGAACACACGCAGGCGAATCAGATACACAACCATCAAAAGCTTTAGGGTCTAACAAGGTAAGTGAAAAAGAAGGAGCAGTATTGCCACCATTCCCTCAAAGGTTAGTCAAGCAAAAGAAAGAACAACATTTATTTGATATCTTTGAAACTCTCAGAAAGGTAGAAATTAATATTCCCCTACTTGATGTTATTAAACAAATTCCTTCTTACGCAAAATTTTTGAAAGAATGCTGTACTCACAAAAGAACACTTCAGATTAGGGAGGATGTGGCTTTGACAGAGAAAGTGAGCGCCATTTTGTTAAGGAAATTACCTCATAAACTGAAGGACCCAGGTAGTTTTACCATTCCTTGCAGGGTTGGTGAGCACTTCTTTGAAAAGGCACTGCTAGACTTGGGGGCAAGCATCAATATTCTTCCATACTCTGTTTACGAAAAGCTAGGATTGGGGGAACTCAAACCAACATCCATCACTTTGTAGTTGGCTGATTGCAGCATCAGGAGACCTAGAGGTATTTTGGAAGATGTCCTAGTTCAGGTAAACGACTTCATTTTGCCTGCAGATTTTGTTGTGTTGGATATGGAGGACTCTTCAATGCCATCTTCTTTACCGATCATTCTAGGTAGGCTCTTTATGAGTACAGTCGATATAAAAATTTGTGTTAAAAAGGGTACTATAAGTATGAAAATAAATGGAGAAAAAGGTTGAATTTAAAATGTTTGATGCACTAAAATTACCACATGATGATCATGAATGTTATAATATTGATGTGGTACAGGAGATTGTCGATCAAACATTTCAGGTATATAGTGTCGAACCACTACAAGCCACAATTACACAATCTCTAACATTGTCTCATGTTGAACAGGATACGATGAATGGAGGATTGCAGAGACAGTACATTACCTTGAAACTCCAAAATCATATTCAGGTAAGCTTGCACCTGCATTTGAAAATCTTGGGTTTGATAACACTTTTGTTTCCTCTGTTACCAGGACACCAGACGTGGAGCTTAAGCCGCTGCCTGAACACTTGAAGCATGCATATTTGGGTGAGAACCAGACACTACCTGTGATAGTTGCTGCAAACTTGAGTGCGCAAGAAGAAGATAAGCTGCTGAGGGTACTGCGAGAACACAAGGGTGCAATAAGATGGACCATTGCAGACATCAAGGGAATAAGTCCATCCAAATGCATGCATAAAATACTTCTTGAAGACAATGCAAAACCTAGCAGGGAAGCACAGAGAAGGCTCAATCTACACATGAAGGAAGTGGTAAGAACAGAGGTCTTGAAGCTACTAGATGTTGGCATCATCTACCCTATCTCAGATAGCAAATGGGTGAGTCCTATACATGTAGTGCCTAAGAAAAGTGGATTCACAGTGGTGAAGAATGAAGAGAATGAGCTTATCCCTACAAGAATGACCACAGGATGGAGGGTATGCATTGACTACAGGAAGCTGAATAACAAAACCAGGAAAGATCACTTCCCTCTTCCTTTTATTGATCAAATGTTAGAAAGATTAGCAGGATATAGTCATTATTATTTTTTAGATGGTTATAGTGGCTATAATCAAATTGCTATTGCACCAGAAGATCAAGAAAAAACCACTTTTACATGTCCTTTTGGTACTTTTGCATACAGGAGGATGCCCTTTGGATTGTGCAACGCACCAGCTACATTTCAGAGATGCATGATGAGTATATTTTCAGACATGGTGGAAAGGTTCATCGAGGTATTTATGAATGATTTCAGTGTTTTTGGGTCTTGTTTTGATGAATGCCTTAACCATTTGCAGCTTGTATTTAAGAGATGTGAAAAATGCAATTTAGTGCTGAATTGGGAAAAGTGCCATTTTATGGTACAACAAGGTATTGTCTTGGGACATATGGTATCAAAAAGGGACATAGAGGTGGACAAGGCAAAAATTGACATCATATCAAAGCTACCCCCTCCTACTACAGTCAAGGGTGTAAGGAGTTTTCTTGGACATGCGGGGTTCTATAGAAGATTTATAAAAGATTTCTCCAAAATCTCCAGACCCCTTTGTGAATTGTTAGCTATGTTGAGTTTGCATGGACAGAAGAGTGCACAAATGCTTTCATTACATTGAAAAATCTTCTCATTTCTGCACCTATCATCATGGCACCTGATTGGAACCATCCTTTCGAGCTTCTGTGTGATGCAAGTGATTATGCTTTGGGAGCTGTTTTGGGTCAGAGAATAAATAAGGTACCCCATGCTATTTACTATGCTTCTCGAACTTTAAATGATGCACAGCTTAATTATTCCACTACTGAAAAAGAAATGTTAGCTGTCATTTTTGCTGTAGAGAAGTTTAGATCATATTTGATTGGATCTAAAGTCATTGTTTTCACTGACCATGCTGCTTTGAGATATTTGTTTGCTAAAAAGGATGCTAAGCCTAGGTTGATCAGATGGGTGCTGTTGCTTCAAGAATTCGACCTTGAGATTAGAGACAAGAAAGGAAGTGACAATGTTGTGGCAGATCACTTGTCCAGATTACTGCATGATGAAGAAAGAATTGTGCCCCCACTGAATGAAAATTTTCCAGATGAACATTTATTTGAAATAAATATACAACTTCCATTGTTTGCAGATATTGTAAATTATCTCACTGCTCATGTTTTCTCTCCAGGTATGACAAGTCAAGAAAGAAAAAGACTAGTGGCCATGTGCAAGCACTATTATTGGGATGATCCTTACTTATTCAAATTCTGCCCCGATCAAATTATAAGAAGATGTGTGGCAGAAGAAGAGCAAATGAGTATTCTACAACATTGCCACCAATATGCATGTGGAGGACACTTTGGACCAAAAAGAACAGCACTTAAGGTATTACAATCTGGTTTTTATTGGCCTAATGTATTCAAAGATGCTTTTTCTTTTTGCAGGACTTGTGATAAATGCCAAAGGATAGGCAACATCTCTTCTAGAAATCAAATGCCACTGCAAAACATCTTTTTGATGTTTGGGGAATCGACTTCATGGGTCCCTTTCTTAACTCATTTGGTTATTTATATATTCTTGTGGGTGTGGATTACGTGTCTAAATGGGTCGAGGCTGTCCCCTCAAAAACTAATGATCACAAAGTTGTTGTCAAGTTTTTACAGGAAAACATCTTCACCAGGTTTGGTACACCACGAGCAATAATTAGTGATGGAGGTAGCCACTTCAATAATTTTCCATTTGCTTCTTTGATGAAGAAATATGGAAATACACATAGAGTGGGTACTCCATATCATCCTCAAACCAGTGGGCAAGTGGAGATTAGCAACAGAGAGATCAAGAGCATTCTGGAAAAGACAGTAAATACAAGTAGAAGGGATTGGTCGCTACGCTTGAATGATGCATTATGGGCCTACAGATCCGCATACAAGACACCCATTGGCATGTCACCATACCGTCTGGTTTTTGGAAAAGCCTGTCATCTTCCAGTGGAGTTGGAACACAAAGCTTATTGGGCCATTAAAAGGTTCAATTTTGATATGAAACAAGTAGGTGACAAAAGAAGATTGCAACTGAACGAGCTTGAAGAATTGAGGCACGACGCATACGAAAATGCAAAGTTGTACAAAGAAAGGACCAAGATATACCATGATAAACAGCTAGTAAGGAAGGAGGTTTATGAAGGACAGAAGGTATTGATATACAACTCAAAATTAAGACTCTTTCCAGGCAAGCTTATGTCACGATGGTATGGCCCGTACATTGTTACAAAAGTCTTCCCACATGGAGCATTGGAGGTTCATAGCAAAGAGAAAAATCAAACATTCAGGGTGAACGGGCATAGGGCGAAACCTTATATTGAGATGAGTCTTGAGCCGCAAGAGGAAGATGTGAATCTTCAAACCATTCAATACATTGCATGAACTCATCAAGTCTAGCTGAAGACAGGAAACACAGCGCTTATTGGGAGGCTGCCCAATTTTCAGGGGAGTACTTACACTTTCTCTTTATTTCTTTTTATCTCTTTATTCATTTTTTTTATTATTTTTCTTTCCTTCAAACCGGATGGTAACATATGCCTATTTTAAATTTTTATTTCAACATTGAGGACAATGTTCCATCTAAGTTTGGGGGTAGTTATTCACATTTGGAGTCTCTTGATGTGGAGTCTTTTCTAACAACAATGATGAGAAATGAGCTCAATTACTATAGGTAGAGAGTGGAGAACAAGTATTAAGTGTGGTCTTTATCTTTAAAAATGTTAATAACTTATCATATGGATCATACTTGAAACTTTCATTCATTTGGCTATGTCAATTTAACGAATTGTGAAAAAGAATAGCAAGTTCAACTGTGAGTAAACTTAACTACACAAATTGTGAGTTTTTGAGCCTTATTTATTTCTTTTGAGAGAGTCACACACTTGAAGATCTCAGTTGACTACATTCTTGAGATGATCTAGAACTAGTTTTTGCTACTTTTCGAAACTTATTTTTGGTTTTTGCATAAAAACTTGGAAATGATTAAGGCACCTAAGATTCTATCACTAAAGACAAATAGCCTACCCAACATCAATTATCCACTAGTTACCTCTTTGAAGCCTATAAAAGCTTTCTTTTTGTAAGACACATCATCCTTATCCAAAGACTAGATGAATAGGTCACCTTACCTATATCTATTGAGTTAGTAGAGCAAGAATTGTAAAAGAGATGTGGTATGTCAAGATGAAGGGGATAAAAATATAAAGAAGAGTTGGAGGATTTGTCATAAGAAAAAATAAAAAGTTGTAAATTGCTGAGTTATGGATGGGGAAAAGGTGTTGGAAGAAATAAACTATAGGCCTGTTATATATGGCCTAAAAAAAAAATTCTCTTAGAATAATGCAAGTTGCTCTACTAATTCTTTAGAAATTTTGTATTCCTTTTTCCCTTCATTGTTTAAACCCTCACCCAAGGCCCCATTACAACCTATATAAAACCTTTTGATCCAAGTAGTGTGCAAATCAATGGTGTGAATATGTAGTAGCAAGATCAAGGATATGGTTTCATCCAAGTAATGAAAGTTATCACGAGATCTAATTTGAATGTCCCATGTCAAAGAGAGCTATATTTCTTTGGGAGTGTATGCCATGGTGAGATTTTGGAGTTGAAATATAGTTGAGCTTTCTAACCTTAATCATGATTATGTTGCAGAGGCATTAGCCACACTATTATTTGATATTCAAGTTAAGTATTCTTGTGAATAAGTAATTAACATTTGAATTAAAAACTTGTTTAGACCTATCTTAATGCTTGTTCTAACCTTGACACCTAATGCAGCAAGTTCTCTGAGGTAAATGTTGGAAGGGTCAAGATGTTCAAGAGATGCTTGTAGTTTAATTTTGCTTGAGGACAAGCAAAAGCTAAGTTTGGGGGTATTTGATGAACCCAACATTTAGGAGCAATAATCTTAATGCAATTGGACATTTAAATGCTCTATATGTGGTATTTTACTCTTATTTTCTTTTCCATAGGAAACAGCTTAAAACAGCAAAATGAAGCAGATTCAGGATTTTGAGGATGATACACAGAAACTGCAGAGCATAAGTCGACTAGTTCTTCCAACAGGCGACTGGACAGAGAGGTTGACGGTGCTCGGCACAGTCGACTTACTCCAAAGACAGTCGACTTGACTGATTAATTATGAATCTATAGATGCTCGGCACAGTCGACTTACTCCAAACCAGCCGACTGGCATTCAGCAGAGTTAGAAGATAAGAACAGTGAAGATTCGTCCTCATCCAAATACGAAGCAAGATTAAGTTATCCAAACCCAGGTCGTCTGCGAATAACAACTCTTCATTAATCAAGTTAGGGGACCAGGATTGGCAAGTGAGAAGATCGACTCAGATCTATATTCAATGTGTAAAGAGATAGAATTGAAATCTGCAGATGTGGGCAAAAGAAATTATAAAAAGGCTGGAATAAGAAGTTGAGAGTATCACTTAATCTCGGAATCATCAATCATCAACCAACAGGCATTATTCTATCAGCATCGAAGAAAGAAGGAGATCAAGTACACTGAAAGGAACGATCCAGTCGACTGAGTGACAGCAAGTCGACTTCTCGGGCCGAACATCATCAGTTTATTTCTTCTCTTTCTAGTTTTTATTTTAATCATGTATTCGACACTATTAGTCAGTAAAAGTCTTATTATGCGGAACTAATTTCATAGTTGGGTAGATTGAAATCGTAGTCATGTAATGCTTATATTCTTCTCAATGCTACTCTATTACTTATTGATTAAACCTGATTGTATTGGTATAGAATTATAATATGAACCAAACTTGTTCAGAAGTTCTAAGAGCAGTCGACTGAGAGTGACAGCAAGTCGACTGCCATGCAGAACCTGAGATTATCAAGTTTGCGTATTATAAATCTGAATCTGTTATATGAGCATAGAGACGACCCGTATCTCGTGCTCATAGTCTGTAACACAGAAATCTTTAGGGGTACTTGGTTTAATCAACTTGAAGGATCTAGATCTGATACCAATTTCTAGAACTTCGAGTGTTTGTTCGTTTCCATTGTTCCTATGTTTTCTTTAAGTACAACTTAGTAGATACCATACTAAATACTTAAGGGAAGAAATGAATTAGAGTAGATACCATGCCTAATTCTTGGCTTAGGAAAACAATAACTTTAAGGAGTAGATACCATGCCCTTAAAGGAACAAACATGAGTGATTAGAGTAGTGTAGAAGGTGACTTAGCATTATTGACTATAGGTGGAAATCAAAGCCCAACTACTTAATAGATATTTGTGATTCAGAACTATTTGATCTAGTTTTAATCTTGTCATTTCTATTAGAACAACACTTTAAGATTCTTATTTCTGTTTTATTGGTTAGTAAGTTAATTTCTACAATCTCTGTGGGATCGACCCTTGCTTGTCACTACGCTTCTATAAACGATTCGTACACTTGCGAGGTTTTAATTTGTATCTAGTTTATCTATTTATTTAGATCGTCTAGATTACACAACATGTAACAAATCTACAACATACAATAGATCACACACAAGTATATATAGATTAAGAAAAACTATCCAGATCTAATAATTTTCATGTAGTGTGTGTGTGAAAACTATGATGATGGATCATGACTACGAATGGATCGAACAAATGAGATCAAGATTTGACAAGGGATCATCATGTGAACGAATACAAAACAAGAGCGAGACTACATGCAGTATTTTGTACTTGTATACAAACAAAAATAGTATACGAGTTACTTGACTTAGGGTGAAGATGATGAATCCGATGGTTAGAATAGAATAACGGGAACAGATCCTGATCTACGAACAACGGGGAAGCTTGCAGATCGGACGGTCCAGATCTCATATATTAGATCTGATCTCAATCAAGAGGAGATCAAGGCAATGGTGATGATCATGATCACAATCACGAGGGAATCGGGCGGCTAGATGAGCTCCTGATCAATTGCATGCACAACGGCATGAGCAATGACAGCCGGGGGTCTTGGCAGTGGAAGACGATGACGACGATGGCGGAGGACGACAGACGATGACAGGCGGCGTCGAGGTTACTTTTGTGGAGGCTCGGGATGAAGGGAAGTTGCGGGTGGCTGGCGTGGGGCTCAGGGCATCAAGGATCAGGTGTGCACAGGGCGGCGCAACAGAGATGTCATGAAGGGGGGAGGTGCGACGGCCGGAGGGCGACACGGTGGTGGCCGGAAGTAGGGTCGGGGTATAGTGAAGGGAAGAGAGAGGGAGTGTGAGTTGGAGAGAGAGAGAGAGATTAGGGTTTGTTTAGGGGGATAATGACTGTAGAGAGGAATATAACAAATTAGGTTGGGATTTTAATGGAATTTGGCAAGTCATGATTTTGAGGAATCAAGGGAAAGAAGATCTGCTTGTTAGGCAGATATGAAGAATGTAAGGGAGAAATTTGGGGAGACTAGGTCAAAGAAAAGGGTATTGGGTAGTGGGTTTAGGATCCAATAGGGCGGATTGATTGGGTTTTGGGTCTAAATGGGACAGATAGGGTTAGAAACTAGATCTAGAAAAGCAGAAATCAGATATTAAACAATTAGGCCATGAATGAAAAAATTTAGAACTGAACAATTCATCCAGAGATAATTAATTGACAGAATGGTTTGAATCAAGAAGATTGAAATCACAGACGAAAAAAATAATAGACGAGTTTTATTGAGAACGAAGAATCAATTACACGATAAGGAATACAATCAGGATAGATACTCAGAAAAAATAAAAAATAAATACAGTATAAAATACAAGAAAATGGGATACAGGAGTTACACGTCGTATGGTACAATCCCTTCTAGAACCAATTCATATTTTCTCTCATCCCACATTGCTACATGAGAGCGGTGGTGATCGACCTAATCGATACTCAGCAATCGACCTTGAACGGTAATATTATTAAGTCTTCGGTTGTACATCCTATTTTCCGGGATAAATTGTTGTGCATTGAATTGTCGGAGGACTTGATCGGCATAATAGAACTCCACGATATAGAAATTTATAAGTGGAG
Source organism: Hemerocallis citrina (assembly GCA_017893485.1). Classification (NCBI taxonomy): domain Eukaryota; kingdom Viridiplantae; phylum Streptophyta; class Magnoliopsida; order Asparagales; family Asphodelaceae; genus Hemerocallis; species Hemerocallis citrina. Next base: position 128,599,539 of record CM030362.1, read on the forward strand.
CTCGTGTCAAACAAAGTTGATTGTTTGTCATGCACAGTGGGGGTAGCCATTGTAGCCTTTTGGCTGTGTACTATGTCCAATTGACGTACTCTTCCTGAAGCTGATCGAGCTCATCCCTATAATACGTCAACACATCACGTGAGTTATCTCTCCACGTGAGGCTACCGGTCCAATACACACCCAAAGGAGCCCTCACCACAAAATTCTCCTCAATCACTCTCTAATTAGTTGAAAGAACCGTTACTCGGGGCCAGTCGAGGTGTATTCGTTCACAATGCCAAATTTTTGATATCCCCATTGGACCCGTCATTTGGATCGACCTCATTGAACAATTACACATGACACGGTAAAGAGAAGCAAACACCGCACTTCCTCAACTATATCGGTCGGTTCTATGTATGTCGGCAATCAAGGGAAGGTACATTAAATGGACTACATCACCGGAAGAATTCGGAAAGAGAATATCTCCGATGATCGAAAGAAGATACACCCGCGTGTAACATTGAATTTCAAAGTCGGTTGGTTCCTTTCCCAAACTATTGTTGAACTCTGAAAAGAGCCACGAACGTCAGATTGATTCACCGACGAATACACCTTTGTCATTCTCTTCAACCTCCCTCCCAAGGTAATCTCTAACCAACATGACTTTATTGAACATGATGTTTCCGGTCACGACCACCCCATCGATTAGAAGACCCGATATGATGGCTATATCTTGTAGCGTGACCGTCATCTCACGAATGGGTAGGTGGAATGTGTGTGTCTCCGGCCTCCATCGCTCTACAAGAACGGTAAGTAATGAATGGTCACATTTAACTTTGGTCAACATGGATATTTCATAGAACCCACAATTTACCATGTAGTTGTGTATACGTGGGTGCATTGGCAATATCATGTGCATTCGGAAACTCATATTCTTGGTCTCTCCCTTCCACACCGCCTGAGACTTATGATCTTCTTGCAAATAGAGTAAGATTAAGTCTAATAGACCCAGAATTCCTTCTTGTGCGTGCGTAGATGATGCACCCACGGCATGGTAAGAAGATGGTTGGCTAGCATCCATTTACCTGTGAACATAAAAAAATCATGTGTCAACACCAATATTAATAAACGATGTGTGAAGATAACAAAATTAATAAGCCACGTTTCTTCAAAAAAATTAATAAACGATGTGTGAAGATAACAACAATTTCTCAATACTCATTTCGAGTACTCATAACAATCCCCACCACAACATCTCCACACACTACATATTTATCTATATAAACAAATCTCATATGAACATCTGTTCATATATACACAACTATGAATATAATGATTAAAAATATAGCAATTCTAATATATGAAATTTTTTCCATAGTTGTCTAATATAGAATATTGTCAATTATCGAATACATAAACTGCAATAATCCATTCATACTACTACTTAGATGAATCTCCTCAACATCTCTATACTAACAATTTTGGATTTTGAATACATACCACAATTTCGGATTTTAGAAGAGCTGTAGAAGAAATCAGCACCAAATATCAAACTGAACGGAGATGGGAGGGAATCACAATTATGGTTTATGGATGTGTATTTTATGAATTTGTTTGGTATGTAAAAGAGCACTCTTCATAGTGGGATTTGGGGTTTTAGGGTTCTAGGATTTTTGGGTTTTGGGAGAGAGAGGAAGCAGATCTAAAGTGAAAGGGGAAGGCGAAGAGGAGACCACTATTTATATGCAAAAAATCATATAACTGATGCCGTTATCCCTAACAATGGCATTCATCATGCGAATGCCGTTATTGGAAATAGCGGCATCATCTATAAGTTTTTTTCACACTTGCAATTTTTTTTCTTCAAGTTAGAGAGTACATGATTGAGAATAAGATAACTGATGTCGTTACTCCAAATACCGGTACACGATTTTTTTAAAAATCAGATGCTGTTATTGGAAACAATGGCGTATAAATAGCCTATGCTGTTATTTCCAATAATGATTTATGCTGACGTGTCCAAAACTGAGTCTGATCACTAAATATTTTTAAAAGTTGGTCAGATCGCTCAATATTTTAAAAAGTGGGTCAGTACGGCAAAAAATTCAGCTCAGCGCCACATCATTGATGGAGTGACATCGCTAGATACAGTCTGCGCCTCTGCGGTGACACTTCTAGAGCTCAATATCTAGGTTATGTGACAAGTAGTGGTTTTTAAATCTTTTCAAATGTTTAAAGAAAGGTAAAGTATATTATTTTTTCACTTGAAGACTTGTTTTGATTCACTATTGAGGTTTGATCACTTATGCATGGTGTAGCATATCACCTACAGAAGCAGAGTTGCAGGAATCATTGGAAAATGAACGCAGATTTAGTCATGATCTTAAAGTCGAATTTTATATGAATAAATACTGTAGATTTAAGTGGTTTTTATTTTGGAACGAGGGACTCACTAAAATAAAATTGTTCCCATTCTGCAAATTAATGCGGTGATTTTAGATACTCCATCATTTTTGATGCAATTGAGGAGAGTGATTAGCCCATCAGTTCAGGTTCGATAGTGTAATCAGGGTAAATGTGTAACAGTAGTAAGGCTAAGCTGAGTTTGGGTTTGGTTTTAAGAAATAGATCGAACCTGGGTTTGATTCAAGAAATAGGTCGATCCTGGGTTTGGTAACTCAACCCAGTCCTAGCCCTACACACTGTTGGCTATTTTGGTCAAAACCAACCTCCTCATTGTTTGCTTTTAGTCCTACATCGGTAATGGACTTGTCATGTGAGTGTTTATATTACAACCTATCCTTTACTCTATTGAAGACTTGTGTGGTGTGTGGAACTCGTGGGCCATATGCGCGCGCCGTCGCTGCCCGGTTTGGTTTGGCGCCCGTAATGGGCATGGGTGCGCGCGCCTGCTTTTGCGGACACGAATGCTGATCCAAATTTGCTCTTCAGGTTCGGGTTGAGGCCCAAAAACTCCTTTTGCTATTTGTTTTTTACCTGCGCTGTCTTGTTGCGTGGGATTCCGCGCCGATCAGATCGCCGCAGTCCACTGAGCCGCACATCAGATCCAAAGCCAAGTCAGATCAAGCCTTGGTTTCTGCTCCTGCTGCTTCTCCTTGTCTGCTTCGCTGCACACGCAAGCAAAAGCGTGTGGGACCCAGCGGTACCCATCTCTCCCTTTGTTTGATCTGAGCGCACGTCCAAGAGACAGAGAGAGAGAGAGAGTTGAGTTGCTCTCTCTCGCTTACTTTCTGTTTTTTTTAATATTATTTGTTTATTTATTATTATTCAGCCGTCACCTCTTGAATTCTTCTCTCTCCCTTTGCTTGTATTTATAGGGAACGGAAAGAACAATTAGGGTTTGCACTTTTGCAGAAAACCCCACTCTTTTTCTTTATTTCCTTCCTTATTAGTTCTGAATTTTATTTCTTTCTCTTTTCTCCCTTTATTTTCTTTTCTTTTAACCACGTGCTTCTGCATACACAAAATAAAACCAAAATTTAGGATTTAAAAATAAAATAAATTAATTAGTTTAAAATTAATTAAATCATATTAGCTCGTTAAAATCCTTCTAAAATTATTTGTCGCACTTTTAACTCAACAAAACAATAAAAAATTGATAAATCCATTATTTTACTTTGTTTGTTGATTTTTTCCACAAATCTTTACTTTTTGCATCAAAATATTATTTCTTCAAAAATAATTAATTAATTGAAATCGTATAGAAATAAGATGAATTATAGACAATATCAACGAAAACAAGCAATTTTAATTGGTAAATGAGTACAAATATTTGTATATAAATTAGACACATCAAATATTGCTATTTGTTTTTTACCTTTGACTAATTCCTCCAAAAATGTTGGATCTGTTATATAGATCCGAAAATTACTGCCTTCATTTTGTGAACGTTGTCAGTGGGATCAACCTATATATATACATACTCTAATCTCCACTTCCCTTAGAAAAACGGCAGTGAATTATTTGCTCCTCAAACAAACTCTTCCTCCCGTTCACACCCTCTCTATCTGTTTTCACTTCCGTTCTGGGCAAGGACAAGTTCGGGTCGATCTCTCGACGTTGTGTGCGACAGCGTGACGCCGGTGATACCGGAGGTTTTACCACTAGGAGCATCTGAGAAATGTCTGTACATAAGACCTCGGATTAACTCTTAGGGTAGTGCGTTCCGCGCGACTTTCCCATAGGCCGGTAACTCTGTTTTAATTTATTTTCTTTATTGTTACCAGTTGCGAAACAATCACAGATTCGAGACAATTTTAATAACAATCTAAGAGTTGATCCGATATACCTTGTTAATTGTTCTTGCTGTTGTTCTAGTAATTACACACGTTATTGAAAATAGTAACGACTGGAAAAATAATAATTCTCAACACTGATTAGATTAGCACTGGTTAATTTTAACACATATAAACAAATTTGCATTTTGCTAATCTGTTAAGTACACATACATATACTGATTAAATTAAGTGTTGTTATTAACAAATTAGCACATATAGTATTGACTTCTTAGTTTATTTTGTGAGGCTGCTGCTTAAGCAACCATAGTTTGTATTAAAAGCAACCATACTGATTAAAAGTATGTTCCCCGTACTGATTAAAAGCAACCATACTGATTAAAAGTAACTCCCCGTGCTGCTGCTTCTAAATTCCCCATAATCTTGCTCAACTGGTTGTATAAATTTGTGCTTGCTTTTTAGCTTACCAGATTATCATCTTACCTCTCAGTTAATTAGCATTCAAAATCACAATCACCTGTTTTTGGAGCAATATGCAGTCAGTCGTATGCTCCTGATTGAATACTTTCTTTGATTAAATCAGATAAAGCATATATTGTTAATTAGTACATATATATACACATATTTTCCTTTTCATAAAGTGTTGTTCATATTAATTATAGACCACATACCTTGTTATTAACGAATTGAATTATTGATAGATCACTATAAATTCCCACATTATAGAATATCTGTAGCTTTAATATTCTTAAAGTATTGATATATCATTAATCACAATATTTATTGGCACCAACAGTTGTGTTACTAGACTCACTTTAATATTCTCAAAGCCTTAGAATACTTCTCGCTGTAAATTTGTTTTTATTAACTTGCAATTATCAATTTTCTAGTATAATTAAGTGTCTTGTTATATTGTGAATAACATTACTGCCTACATAACAATATCAAGACTATTATTAGTTTGTGGTGCTAGATATTACTTGGTATCCTTTAAACATTTAGATAAAGGAATAGTTATTGATTCTGCAAAATCCTCAAAAGAAATCTAAAGTTATAAAAAGTAAAGATAAATTTGGGAACAAGCCGAAAGGGTCCTTCTGTCAACCGGGTGTAACCAGCCCTAAGCGACACAGTATTTAAGCGTCTTCGGACCACCACTAGCTGGGAACCGACCCATACAGCTAACCCAAGTTAATCGGAACTTAATAGAGTAAAGATTTGTTAAGGTTGATTAACAAGATCATTAAACTATTGTCTAGAGCCCGTGACACCTGTATTGAGTAGCTACAATATTATTCCTGCAGACTCTAGACTGCTATATTATTTATCATGACTGGGAAAGAAGAGACTACTTCTGCCAAGCCAGCCACGTTTGATGGCACCCACTTCAAGAGGTGGCAAAGTCAGATGAAATTCTGGCTCACCACCTTAGGACTGCGTTCAGCAATTGATGGATCCACACCCATCACAACTGATTCTGACAAGTCTGAGTCTACCAAAGAAGTTTCCGAATCTCCTATTTCCTCTCAAACTCCTAAGGAATCCTCTAGTTCCCAAAAAACCAAAACCCCTAAGGAAATAGACTTTCACTATTTTCATCAAATTCTAAGCGCCTTATCTGACTCTCTTTATGACATATTCTTTGAATATAAAAATGCTAAAGAACTTTGGGATGCTTTAGAAGATGAATATGGTTGTGATGATGCTGGAATTGAAAGATTCAATTCTTCAGCTTTCAATAGGTATTTCATGGTAGATAACAAACCTATGAATGACCAAATCCATGAATTCCAAGAATATGTGAGGCATATTCAAGCCAAAGGTACAACATTTTCTACTGAGTATAAGATAGCTTGCCTAATAGATAAGCTCCCTCCTTCTTGGTCTGATGTCAAGAAGGAACTTACTCATACTCAAGGTGAGCTTACCTTGACCCAAGTCCTAAAGAAGATTAGAACAGAAGATCAACTTAGGCTTAGGTCCAACCCTAAAAATGAGTCTAAAGTAAAGGTAAACCTTGTAGTTTCAACCTAAGGCAAATCCAAACCTTATAATCCTCACAAACCTAAGAAAAACTCCTTCAAGAAAAAGAACTTTCAGCCTCATCACCAGAATCACCAAAACCACCAAAACCGCCAACACCAGCAAAACCACAGGACTAGAAACTTCAGTCAGACTCAGGATCAACAGAAGTTTTGTTTGGTGTATGGTAGAACAAACCATCTATCCTTCAATTGTTTTTATAGGAAGAAGGAACCAATCAAGACTCCTTATAAGGGGAAAGGCCCTACCAAACCAGAAGCCAACATGATTCTAAATGGATCTTCTAGTTCCTTCAGTTCTGTGACTTACCAACATTCTGTTAATATTTCTTACCATTATGATGACTGGTGGTTGGATTCTGGAGCTAATGTTCATGTTTCATTTGATCGCTCCTATTTTTCAAACTATCAGGAATCATGTGGAGGAGGCATAATCCTAGGAGATGGATCAACGGCACAGATTGTAGGAAGAGGAAGAATAGATCTGAAGATGACATCAGGGAAAAATCTGCCTCTTCATAATGTACTTCATGTGCCGTTAGTTAGGAGAAAATTAGTTAGTGGTTCCCTTCTTGTCGCGTCAGGTTTCAAAATTGTAATGGAAGCAAATAAAGTTGTATTTTCTAAGAATGAGTCTTTTGTTGGAAAAGGATATGTAAAGAATGGTCTTTTTATTCTCATTACTATAAATAAAATGTCAGATCCTTCTCCTGTTGTTTCAAATATAGAATCTTCCAATGTTTGGCATGGTAGACTAGGTCATGTGAATCTGGGTTCTCTTAGAAGGATGATGAACTTAGATCTTATTCTCAAGTCTCCTGTAGATAATAAACACAAATGTGAGATTTGTGTTCAAGCCAAACATTCTAGACTACCTTTCAAATCTATAGAGAGGAATTCTGATCCTCTAGAACTAGTTCATAGTAATGTTTGTGACTCAAATAGGGTTTTGACCCGAGGTGGTAGGAAATACTTTGTCACCTTTATAGATGATTGTTCAAAGTATTGCTATACCTACCTTCTCAAAACCAAAGATGAAGTTCTAGATAGATTTAAGGTTTACAAATCTGAAGCTGAGAACCAATTAGAGAAAAAGATTAAGATCCTTAGATCTGATCGTGGCGGAGAGTATACCTCAAACGAAATGACTAACTTCTGTGAAGAATACGGAATAATTCATGAGGTGACTGCTCCTTACTCACCACAGTCCAACGGAGTTGCTGAAAGGAAGAATCAAACTCTGTTAGACATGGTGAATGCCATGCTTCTCAGCTCAGGTGCTCCTGATAACTTGTGGGGAGAAGCCTTATTGACAGCCTGTTACATCCTAAACAGGATCCCTAGTAAGTCTAGGGATAAGACTCCCTATGAATTATGGAAAGGTAGAACTCCTAGAGTCCATTATCTCAAGGTATGGGGATGTTTAGCAAAAGTAGGAATTCCTAAACCTAAAAAGAGAAAGATTGGACCTAAGACTATAGATGCTGTGTTCATAGGATATGCCTTAGCTAGCAATGCCAATAGATTTCTAGTGACTCATTCTGAAGTAAATGAAATCTCTAATAATACCATCATAGAAGCTAGAGATGCAGTTTACTTTGAGAATATATTCCCTTTTAAAAATAGAATTTCTTCCAACCCCTCCAGTTATTCCCTGACTCCTTCTACCAGTTCCCATTCTTAACCTTCTAGCTCTCAACCTGATCAAGACTCAGAACCTAGAAGAAACAAAAGAGGTAGGATTGAAAGAAATTTAGGGGAAGATTTCTTCACTTATTTGATAGAGGGTGATCCATCAACTTACGAAGAAGCAATATCTTCTCCTGATGCTCCTTTCTGGAAAGAAGCCATCAACAATGAGTACAACTCCATTATGGAGAACAGTACTTGGTATTTAGCTGACCTACCTGTAGGTAGTAAATCCATAGGGTGCAAGTGGATCTTCAAAAGGAAACTTAGAGCTGACGGTTCAATAGAAAAATACAAAGCTAGATTAGTAGCCAAAGATTTCACCCAGAAAAAGGGATTAGACTATTTTGACACCTACTCTCCTGTAGCTAGGATTGCCTCTATTAGAACTCTTCTAGTTTTAGCATCCATTTATGACTTGCTAATTCATCAAATGGATGTAAAGACAGCCTTTTTGAATGGAGACCTAGAGGAAGAAATCTACATGGAGCAACCTGAAGGCTTTATTACTAAAGGTCAAGAAAAGAAAGTTTGCAGATTAGTAAAATCACTTTATGGTCTAAAGCAAGCTCCCAAGCAATGGCACATCAAATTTGATAAAGTGATTTTAGAATATGGTTTCTTACCAAATGAGTATGACAAATGTATATACTCTAAAAACTTTGATGGAAGTTGTGTCATTTTATACTTGTATGTAGATGACATCCTCATTTTAGGATCAACACTTGAGTTGATAAATAATACTAAAGATTATCTATCTAGCATGTTGGATATGAAAGACCTAGGTGAAGCCAACCTGATTCTAGGAATGCAAGTATCCAAATCCAAGGAGGGTTATACTCTCTCCTTAGTACATTCTATTAAGAAAATGCTAAGGAAATTTGAGTATTTTGATAAGATACCTACTCGTACTTTTTTTGATAGTAGTATCATTCTCAAGAAGAATGAAGGCTCACCTGTAAAACAACATAGATACTCTCAAATGATAGGTTCTCTTATGTATATAACAAACAGAACTAGATCTATTATTGCATTTGCTATTGGAAGACTTAGTAGATATACCTGTAACCCAAACCGGTCACATTGGTCAGCATTAGAAAGAGTATTTAGATATCTTAAGGGTACTATAGATTATAAACTTTATTATTCTAGGCACCCTGATATCATAGAAGGTTACTCAGATGCAAACTGGGTAACTGACTCACATGATGTGAAATCCACAACTGGACATGTTTTTACCCTAGGAGGAGCTGCAATCTCCTGGGGTTCATGTAAACAAACCATCATAGCTAGAAGTACTATGGATTCTGAAATGATAGCTTTGGACACTACTTGTACAGAAGCTGAATGGCTTAGAAATTTGATTATGCATATACCTGTTACTAATATTCCTGTTCCTGCTATTTCCATAAACTGTGATAATAAATATGTTATAGAACTACTAAAGCATGATTCTGTGAATGCTAAGATGAACAGGCACCTACAGCTGCGCTTCAAGTCAATCAAGAGCCTACTAGGCAAATATGTGGTTCCTGACTATATAAAGTCAGAAAAGAACCTTGCAGACCACTTGACAAAGGGTCTATCTAGGGCTTTGATCCTGAAATCATCGAGGGGGATGTGGTTAAGCCCATAAGTAAGTCACCAGCAGTGGCAACCCAACCGGGTCTGACTGGAGATCCCAAGAAGCTGGTTCAATGGGTAGAAACAAGCTGGACTTCGGTGACTATTATGGAACACTGACTCAGAGATTAAATTCTCAAAAAATTAATGCCCAGGTGACTGACGAGGTTGTACAATGATACCCCATCCCTATGGTGACAGTGTTCCGGTGTGATCTGGTTAGGATGAGTTCTAAACTCTTAATAGGTCCAAGCATTATTATGTAGGATTGACTCCGATCACCAACCCTTTGAGGACTTACCTATATGAGAGGTCGTGAAGGCCGCGACTATGGGACAGGGCGATCCCAGAAAACTCTCATAAATATGGAAAAAGTGCGCATGTCCATTCAAAAGCGCCACCCGATAGACCCAAGAACCTCTAGCATACTATGTGTGCTATTTTCTGAATCTGAGTCAAGAAGTCCGATTTAAGGCATAGTCCATCAAGCACTTCTTCAGACAAAGACAATAGTCACTACGTGAGATTCAAGGCTGTAGTCCATCTCATTTATGCATAGTATACTCTTGCCCAGAACTTCTCCATCATTATTCTTTTGTTATCTCTGTCTTCGGATCTTGGTTTGGGGGGGGGGGGATTGTTGGCTATTTTGGTCAAAACCAACCTCCTCATTGTTTGCTTTTAGTCCCACATCGGTAATGGACTTGTCATGTGAGTGTTTATATTACAACCTATCCTTTACTCCATTGAAGACTTGTGTGGTGTGGGGAACCCGTGGGCAACACGCGCGCGCGGCCGCCGCCGCCCAGCCCAGTTCGGTTCGGCGCGCATAATGGGCATGGGTGCGCCCCCGCATCTGTGGACACGAATGCCGATCCAAATTTGCTCTTCGGGTTCGGGTTGAGGCCCAAAAACTCCTTTTGCTATTTTTTTTACCTTTGACTAATTCCTCCAAAAACGTTGGATCTGTTATATAGATCCGAAAATTACTGCCTTCTTTTTGTGAACATTGTGAGTGGGATCAGCCTATATATACACATACTCTAATCTCCTCTTCCCTTAGAAAAACGGCAGGGAATTATTTGCTCCTCAAACAAACTCTTCCTCCCGTTCACACCCTCTCTATTTGTTTTCACTTCCGTTCTGGGCAAGGACAAGTTCGGGTCGATCTCTCGACGTTGTGTGCGACAGCGAGATGCCGGTGATACCGGAGGTTTTACCACTAGGAGCATCTGAGAAACGTCTGCACATAAGATCTCGGATCAACTCTTAGGGCAGTGCGTTCCGCGCGACTTCCCCATAGGCCGGTAACTCTGTTTTAATTTATTTTCTTTATTGTTACCAGTTGCGAAACAATCACAGATTCGAGACATTTTAATAATAAACATTGTAACACACCACTGAAAGATTGGTGTGTACTAACACATTTCTCATTAGTTGGTGGCATATGCAAATTTGAGTAATGCTTCACCCACTACCAATTTTACTACCATTTTCTTCACTACCGGTGGCACATTCCTATTGGAGAATCCCCTGCCAGGGTCCTGAGGCATTTGAGGCCCTGGGGAAAAAAAAAATTGGGCTCTTTATAGACACGCATGTATTTTTATATATATTAATAAAATATAATATACCGGTGGATGACATAAAAACAATACCCAGAACAATAAAGATTACCTTTGTTTTGCTTTATGACACCAAATACTCCATATTTTTTATTAAACATAGTGACAACGACTCTTACACCTGCCAAAAAATAAAAGAAATAAAAATAAAAAATCAATCACATCTCATCTAAAATAATTTCTTCTTGCATTTTTAGAAGTAAAATCATCAATTATATGTTCAACCTCAATATTTTTCAACATATTTTCAACCTCAATATTTTTCAACATATACAAGGACTATAGAAGAGCCTAATAATTCAAGGACTAACAAATTCAAAGATGAGTTATAGTTATAGCTCATAAGAGCCTCATTCTTAGACGCCCAGTTCTCTCATTGTTTCTCACCCTCTTCGCCTCGATGACATTATCCTTCTTGTTCCCTTGAAACCCTTTTTTGTAGCACACAAAAGTCCTAGACGTAATCACACCTAATGCTCTTCAATTCAACCAAGCTTTCCTAACACTGAATCCTACCATTTTGGAATATTCACTGTAAAAACTGTGGGCATCTTCATCACACTTAAACTCCATTCCAAATTTTGGCACCCAACTGGTTCTGTTGGTTCTCCCATTTCAAAATCTAAGGTTCAAATTGATGAGTTACCCAACACAGAAGATTCTATTTTAAGAGGACTCAACTGAAAATTATGGATTGATTGCAGAAAATGAATAGACCATTCATATGCTATGGAAAAGTCAAAATTGTTCTAATACTAACATAAGTTGATAGTACTTCATAGTTCAGATTTTTAGAACATTTGAAAATTAGGAAGAAAAAAACTCATGAAAAGAAACAAACGAAAATTCTCAACTGAAAATTTGAAAATTAATTATTTCTCTGTCGCTTCAGTCTTAACATTTAACATTAGATCAATTAATCAATATAAGACTTACAAATATTTTCCTCTAAAATTGATAGTGAATAGAAGCAATAGGGACATACAACAAACAACCTCTCCAAATGATTTTTTTTCCAAGCAAACCTAGCTCTCTGAATGAAATTATCAGAACCCCCTTTTTAATTTGAACAAATAAATAATAAAGCAATGATAATCTTACAACGCAAAGGAATGAAAAACACATACCTTCTATATATTACTTCAGCTATATTACTAGAGCAATGATGAAATCAAAGTAGATGAGACGAATAAATTGAGCAAGTAAGTAGATCCACCAAACTAACACAAACACACTGACGACTTATCCCGGTTAGCTTTTGCTTAATTCGGGGGGGAATATATAGCTTTTGCTTAATCCGGGGAAAAATATAGGGAGATCTGATATTCAACTATAGGAGATTACAAGGAGTTATTGATTCACTCAATACAAGAAATTAAACTCACTCACCAAGAACTATCTCTCTCTCGAGCCTCTCTTTGTAATGGAGAAAAGAATCTATGAAGTACTCTACTCTCAAAAAGGAGGAGTTTACAATATATATAGAAGAATAGAGAGAAACCTAGGTCTAATTGTAATATCCCGGACGGATATTACCTTGTATAAATCACTATTTTATTATTATTTTATTATTATTTTATTTTAATTCCAAAATCAGATTATTTTAGTGATTTTCGCCGGTTTGTCCACAAACATTGTCTACCCGCATATATCGGTCGGTGTACATCCGAAGTACATCAAATCGACAACGCGATCCTCCGAATTAATAATAAAATTTATTTTATTATTATTTTCAAATTAAACTATTTATGAGGATTATATAAGGAATTTTTGGTATACACATACATATACATATACATACAATTGTATAGTACTTAGTACATTATACAAAGTATGTAGTATGTACTTTTGGACAATGTACTCATCCTCGTCATGACCACTTAATTAGATAGTTAGGGTTTGATTAGGAGGTTTAATCTAGGGTTTGCATGCATGAGAAGATTAAAACCCTTCTAGAAACTTTATCCCTTCACCATGCTTCCAACTCATACCTACACCTTACCTCCACCTTACCCCTACCTCCACCTAGAGCATGGCCGGCCTTGCCTCTTCTTGGGGTTTTTGTGCAAATGTGAGTGCACATTTACACTTTCCCCCTCCTCTCCCCTCCTATAAATACCCCCTCATTCTCCACCTTGTCCCATTTTAGAAAACACAAAGAAAGAAAGGAAAGGAAAAGAAAGAGTAGATTCTAACAAGAGAGTTTTTCTTGTAGGTTTTCCTAGGAGTTCTAAGAAGCTAGGGGAAGGAGAAGGTTAAGCTAGCAAGTCCTTCCAAAAAAAGAGACTAAGGTGGGAGTTTCTCCTTGTTTGTTTGTTTGTATTGTTGTTGGACTTCTTCTTCTTACCCTTCTTGTTTTGTTTTCTTTGGTTCTTTTTGCGAATGGTTTGTGAAAATGGTATTGTTGTATGTATGTTTGTAAATGGTAACAACCACATAAAAAGAAAAGAAACAAATGGTAGTGTTAAATACACATAAAGATCAAATCTTTATAGTTGTAGTTGTTGTTTATGTTTGTTGTTGGACTAAAATGACATAAGGCATATGAACTTGCACATACAACCGATTGGGGGTTGTAGGACTTGTAGGACTTGAATATGAACTATACATAAAGCATATGAACATTTTATACAGCCATTGTTGGTTGTAGGACGTGTATTGGACTTGACTAAAAAGATAAGCATATGGGTTGAACCAAATAAAAGTTCTTACCTTATTTTTATTATTGTTGTTCTCTTTTGTAATCTTAAAAAGAACCTAAATTAGATGTTATTTCTAATTAATGGAAAAGAAATTAATCTAACTCACTAGTTGTAAAATGAATAAAAAGATCTTTTTTATGATCACTAGTGATAATAAATCAATACTAATAAAGACTAGTAGACAATTAAGTAGTAGCATGTTAAAATAAAATAGTAGTAGTATGTTGATTAAAATAAAATAGTAGTAGTATGTTGTTAAAATAAAATAGTAGTAGTATGTTGATTAAAATAAAGTAGTAGTAGTACGTTGTTAAAATAAAGTAATAGTGGTATGTTGTTAAAATAAAGAAGTGGTAGTAAGTGTTAAAAGAAGTAGTGGTAGGTAATTGTATGTTATGTTCTTGATTAGATAAAGTAGTAGTAGTAGTAGATAGTTGTAGATGTTTATGTATCTTCATATTAAAAACAAAGTAGTAGTAGTAGTAGATAGTTGTAGATGTTTATGTTATATTCATATCATAAAGTAGTAGTAGTAGTAGATAGTTGTAGATGCTTATTGTTATGTTCTTGATTAAAATAAAATTATAGTAGATGTTATGTTTCAATAAAGATGGTAGATGTCCATGCTTCATGCTAAGTTAGTAAGTATCATGCCTAGATAGTTGTAGGAAAAAATCGTGCACCATATTAGATTGTTGTTCATGCTTGGTTAGTAGACATTCGTGTTTAGGAAGGTTATTTACGCTTGGAATATTGTAGGATTAATTCTAAAATTACCTATCATGTGTAGGAATGATATACATGTTGTAGGATTCATGCCAAAATTGTCTACCATGTTTAAGAATGATTTTTATGCTTAGAATGATGTAGGATTCATTCTAAAATTATCTACCATGTTTTAGGAATGTTATTTATGCTTAGAATGTTGTAGGATTCATTCTAAGAATTTCCTACCATGTTTAGATTAGTTTATTTATGCTTAGAATGTTGTAGAATTCATTCTAAAAATACCTATCATGTTTAGGAAGGATATTTATGCTTAGAATGTTGTAGGATTCATTCTAAGAATTTCCTACCATGTTTAGATTAATTTATTTATGCTTAGAATTTTGTAGGATTTATTCTAAAAATACCTAGCATGTTTAATGATGCTTAGAATGTTGTAGGATTCATGCCAAAATAGTCTATCATGTTTAAGAAAGACATACATGCTTAGAATGTTGTAGGATCCATGATAAGATTACTTACCATGTTTAGAAGTGTGTATATATATATATATACTTAGGAATGTTGTATGTTTATACTAGTAGTTACCCATGCTTAGACATTCATGCTTAGTAGTTATTCATGCTTAATAAAGATTCATGCTTGGATGATAGTAGGAAAGTAGTATACCATGCTAGTTTTATTTATTTATGCCATGCTAATGTAATTGTAGATAAGTGGTGTACCATGCTAGTTTAATTATAAGTAAGTTGTATGCCATGCTAGTCTAATTGTGGGTAAGTGGTATACCATGCTAGTTTAATTATAAGTAAGTTGTATGCCATGCTAGTTTAATTGTAAGTAAGTTGTATGCCATGCTAGGATAATTGTAGGTAAGTTGTGTACCATGCTAGATTAATGGTAGGAAAGTTGTATACCATGCTAGATTAAATGAATATTCATGTTTACATGATACCCACGCTTAGATAAGTATTTGTTCATACTATGTTAGTAGATGATCATGCTTAATCATTACTCATGCTAAGTAAGTAGGTGTCATGCTAATTATTGATTATGTTAAGTTAATGGTATCCATGCTAATGATATTCATGCTTAAAATATAGTAGATATTCATGCTTAAATTAAGGTAACTATCTATGGTTAGTTGTAGTGATTTTTATGTTATGTTCTATACCATGCTAAAGTTCAAATACATGCTTAGAATGTTGTAGGGTTAGTGTTAGAATACCTACTATGCCTTGGAATGTTGCATGTTCATACTAGTTATATATCCATGCTTGGGTTGTGGTGATTAGTCATGATAAGTAGTAAGCTTTCACGCTCAAATTATAACCTATGCGTGACTATAGTGGACTTCATGTCTAGGTCGTAGTGATTTTCATGCTTAAGCTCGATGTAAGCACAAGCTTAATCATATTCATACTTAGGAGTATCATGGTGAGTGGTTGTGTTATATGATTAGATTGTCGTAGGAAGATGCCTGCAATTGTATGCCATACTTAAGGCGCTATAGGTTGAAGTAATAAGGATTGGAAAGGCCACTAGTGATAGTTAGTTCGATAAAGGCTGTTATGTCGCCTTCGGTTCTTCCTTAGTAGAATACCGACCATAGACTATTAGTAGACTCTTCTGTTGCTTCTAATAATAGGAGATCAAGTTTGCTAGTAGCACGTTTGGTTGCTTTTAAGATTGATTACCTGTATGGTTGTTTGCATATGGTTGTGCTCGTACGTGGCTCGACTGGCCCGTATGTAGCTGTGGGTCTCATACGTAGCTTATTTGGCTCGTATATAGGTTGTTGTCTCGTACGCGGCTCGACCGGCCCGTGCGTAGCTGTTGGTCTCATACGCGGCTTATTTAGCTGGTATGTACGTGGTTGTTTCCTACGAGGCCTGCTTGGCTCGTAGGTAGTTATTGTTTCATACGTAGCTTATTGGCTCGTATGTGGTTGTTACTCATGTATAGCTTGCTAGCTAGTACACAGTTCGTTGTGCTCGTCTAGGGTGATATTACCACCCTAAGGGCTATCGACCATCAAGACATATGTTTTCTTACCCTAAGGAACTGTGGAGGAGTCACTCCTTGTGTACCGTCGAGTCTTAACCAGGGTAGGTTGATCGAGGACCGGAGTATAGACGGAATCCAAGTATAGGGTAGCGACATGCATGTATATTCGCACGGCCAAAGTCTTGGATCGATGAGCCCCGAACCGGATCCTGAGGGGTTCTGGTGAGTCTAGGTTGAGCAGCCTAGTAGAGTTGTCTTGCGAAGCCTAATTTAAGGCCTAGCATGTTTTGTTTATAATATTATCGTCCTTAGGATCGTCGAGTCAGGGACATCATTAGGGTAGTGACTTATAAAGGTCATTTTGCACAGACCCTTGCCGAAGAGAGAGGAGTTGGGTGTAGGGGGCACCTTACGACCAACTTGTCCCTTGAGGCAGGCCTTAGGTGGTGATAGTGGGTTGTACCTTCCCGTCAAAGGGATACGTACGGTGCCGTCTCACAAGTTGAGGACACGGGTTGCGTATCTCGCTCTGTTAATTCCCGAAGTACCGTGGCTGGGGTGCCACAGGATGCATTGTGCAGTCCTGCGCTTGCGAGACCCCAGAGGGTGCCACAGGGTAGGCTTCGTGCTACCCTGCGCTTGCGAGACCCTATGGTTTGATTTTGGAACGAGGCCCAATACATTGGGATCGAGTGAGGTCCGGCGTGCCGAGTAGTAGTGAAAAACGGAGACACCATAAGCAGACTGCATAGGGGGACTTGATCCCTTCTGCAACCTCACAGAGTCATGGAGTAGGTGTCAGGAACAGGTTGTGTACAATTAGAATGCGTAACGCGGATTCAAATCCCTATATATGGAGAAACAGCTTGAGATGGGGTCGCATGTTGTATGGGCTGCATGTTGCTTTCGGAGACTTGCTGACGTTAGAATAGGAAGCATCCTAGTTCTATTTAAATATCGCATTAGAGTCTAGCCATAGCACTCACGAACACTTAAATTACACCGACACCATTGCCATGTTTTGTATGTTGTTTGGGAGATTCGCTGCTTTGTTATCAGCCTTTAAGCGTCAGTGAATACTGATGTCCTCACTTCCATAGGTACTGGATCGCCGAAGTACAAAGGCGGGATTCAGGAGGACTCAAGGCAAGGAAAGCAAGGAGTCAATGTTATGTTTAGTTCCGCTGCAGTATATGTATTAATTACCTATTAGCTGAGAAGTACTCAAGTGAGAGTTACCAAGTGTTGTTCTTCATTCCTTGTACTCTGATGTAAGATGTTGAAGGTTGTAATACTTGGAAATGTAAAGGTAATATTGTAACTCTATTGTAATGTATTACATTTGTACAATATTCAGACTTGTAACACTTTGTGTATTGAATAAAAAGTTTTAAATTCTCATGTTTTTTCTATGTATTGTGACTAATTGAAGAAAAGGTCTTGGCTCGTGTCACGGTTTCCCAGTATTGGAAATCGGGGCGCTACAGAGTGGTATCAGAGCTAACTTCAATTTACAGTCCAACACAGTAGGAAAATTAAAACTTGGATGCCTTTAGGAGATTGGGTTTTAGCTAGTTGTAGACAATTATAACTCATATTGTTTTTCTTTCAACTTATGTTTTATAATATTTCTATATCGATGCTAATTTTTGTATCCACTCCTTGCAGGATGACGGACAGAGAGGTTCCCATGGGGAGTGGGTGGGGTCAGGGGGATGTGATAGAGATAGACTTGGACACAGAGCCTATCTTGGAGGAGGCTCAGCCACCAGTGGAGGCCGGGTTGGCCAGCGGGGCCCCTACAGCTGCCACAGCTGGGGCATTTTCTTTTGGGGGTCAGGCCCCAGTACCGCCACCTCCCTAGCTTACCCCCGTGGAGGAGGCCTTCCAGCAGGTCTTCCAAGACATCTCTACGCTGACCTGGTCTCACGTCCATCTGGAGAACAAGATGGACTCGTGCGAGTTCGTCAACTTTCACCATGCAAGGGAGGTAGAAAGGTTGAGGAGTGCCAACGCAAGGGCTCAACGCCGAATGGTGATCCTGAACCATAGCTACAGGGCCCAGTTCGAGCGCATGGAGCGCCGATGCGTAGAGCTCCAGCAGCAGGTCGCACAGCTGTGAGCACTATTGACTAGAGAGGACCCACCTGAGGGCGCCAGTAGTACCGACTAGGCGGTCGGGTACTCAGAAACTATTTTGCTATTTTGTGATTTTTGGCTCCTACGTCTGTAATGTATAGGTAGGAAGAATGTCGCTTAGAAAGGAATGCGACACCTTGTAACCAAGTGGGTTATGTAGACCGTTTTGTTATTTTGTGATCTTGACTCCTACTCCTGTAATGTATAAGTAGGAAGGTTATTACATAGGAAGAGATGACATTTTGTAGCCTAGTAGGTCTATGTATGTATAAGTGTAACCCCTTCAGTGGTTGTTCAAAAGAAAAATTATGTTCATCTTTTGTTCTATGACTATGCTATTTCGTAATTGTCACTTCATTCTCCTAACTTAAAGTAGTTCTGAGGACAGAATTTTTCTAAGGAGGGAGTAATGTAATATCCCGGACGGATATTACCTTGTATAAATCACTATTTTATTATTATTTTATTATTATTTTATTTTAATTCCCAAATCAGATTATTTTAGTGATTTTCGCCGGTTTGTCCACAAACATTGTCTACCAGCATATATCGGTCGGTGTACATCCGAAGTACATCAAATCGACAACGCGATCCTCTGAATTAATAATAAAATTTATTTTATTATTATTTTCAAATTAAACTATTTATGAGGATTATATAAGGAATTTTTGGTATACACATACATATACATATACATACAATTGTATAGTACTTAGTACATTATACAAAGTATGTAGTATGTACTTTTGGACAATGTACTCATCCTCGTCATGACCACTTAATTAGATAGTTAGGGTTTGATTAGGAGGCTTAATCTAGGGTTTGTATGCATGAGAAGATTAAAACCCTTCTAGAAACCTTATCCCTTCACCATGCTTCCAACTCATACCTACACCTTACCTCCACCTTACCCCTACCTCCACCTAGAGCATGGCCGGTCTTGCCTCTTCTTGGGGTTTTTGTGCAAATGTGAGTGCACATTTACACTTTCCCCCTCCTCTCCCCTCCTATAAATACCCCCTCCTTCTCCACCTTGTCTCATTTTAGAAAACACAAAGAAAGAAAGGAAAGGAAAGGAAAGAGTAGATTCTAACAAGAGAGTTTTTCTTGTAGGTTTTCCTAAGAGTTCTAAGAAGCTAGGGGAAGGAGAAGGTTAAGCTAGCAAGTCCTTCCAAAAAAAGAGACTAAGGTGGGAGTTTCTCCTTGTTTGTTTGTTTGTTTGTTTGTTTGTATTGTTGTTGGACTTCTTCTTCTTACCCTCCTTGTTTTGTTTTCTTTGGTTCTTTTTGGGAATGGTTTGTGGAAATGGTATTGTTGTATGTATGTTTGTAAATGGTAACAACCACATAAAAAGAAAAGAAACAAATGGTAGTGTTAAATACACATAAAGATCAAATCTTTATAGTTGTAGTTGTTGTTTATGTTTGTTGTTGGACTAAAATGACATAAGGCATATGAACTTGCACATACAACCGATTGGGGGTTGTAGGACTTGTAGGACTTGAATATGAACTATACATAAAGCATATGAACATTTTATACAGCCATTGTTGGTTGTAGGACGTGTATTGGACTTGACTAAAAAGATAAGCGTATGGGTTGAACCAAATAAAAGTTCTTACCTTATTTTTATTATTGTTGTTCTCTTTTGTAATCTTAAAAAGAACCTAAATTAGATGTTATTTCTAATTAATGGAAAAGAAATTAATCTAACTCACTAGTTGTAGAATGAATAAAAAGATCTTTTTTATGATCACTAGTGATAATAAATCAATACTAATAAAGACTAGTAGACAATTAAGTAGTAGCATGTTAAAATAAAATAGTAGTAGTATGTTGATTAAAATAAAATAGTAGTAGTATGTTGTTAAAATAAAATAGTAGTAGTATGTTGATTAAAATAAAGTAGTAGTAGTATGTTATTAAAATAAAGTAATAGTGGTATGTTGTTAAAATAAAGAAGTGGTAGTAAGTGTTAAAAGAAGTAGTAGTAGGTAATTGTATGTTATGTTCTTGATTAGATAAAGTAGTAGTAGTAGTAGATAGTTGTAGATGTTTATGTATCTTCATGTTAAAAACAAAGTAGTAGTAGTAGTAGATAGTTGTAGATGTTTATGTTATATTCATATCATAAAGTAGTAGTAGTAGTAGATAGTTGTAGATGCTTATTGTTATGTTCTTGATTAAAATAAAATTATAGGAGATGTTATGTTTCAATAAAGATGGTAGATGTCCATGCTTCATGCTAAGTTAGTAAGTATCATGCCTAGATAATTGTAGGAAAAAATCATGCACCATGTTAGATTGTTGTTCATGCTTGGTTAGTAGACATTCCTGTTTAGGAAGGTTATTTATGCTTGGAATATTGTAGGATTAATTCTAAAATTACCTATCATGTGTAGGAATGATATACATGTTGTAGGATTCATGCCAAAATTGTCTACCATGTTTAAGAATGATTTTTATGCTTAGAATGATGTAGGATTCATTCTAAAATTATCTACCATGTTTTAGGAATGTTATTTATGCTTAGAATGTTGTAGGATTCATTCTAAGAATTTCCTACCATGTTTAGATTAGTTTATTTATGCTTAGAATGTTGTAGGATTCATTCTAAAAATACCTATCATGTTTAGGAAGGATATTTATGCTTAGAATGTTGTAGGATTCATTCTAAGAATTTCCTACCATGTTTAGATTAATTTATTTATGCTTAGAATGTTGTAGGATTTATTCTAAAAATACCAAGCATGTTTAATGATGCTTAGAATGTTGTAGGATTCATGCCAAAATAGTCTATCATGTTTAAGAATGACATACATGCTTAGAATGTTGTAGGATCCATGATAAGATTACTTACCATGTTTAGAAGTGTATATATATATATATATACTTAGGAATGTTGTATGTTTATACTAGTAGTTACCCATGCTTAGACATTCATGCTTAGTAGTTATTCATGCTTAATAAAGATTCATGCTTGGATGATAGTAGGAAAGTAGTATACCATGCTAGTTTTATTTATTTATGCCATGCTAATGTAATTGTAGGTAAGTGGTGTACCATGCTAGTTTAATTATAAGTAAGTTGTATGCCATGCTAGTCTAATTGTGGGTAAGTGGTATACCATGCTAGTTTAATTATAAGTAAGTTGTATGCCATGCTAGTTTAATTGTAAGTAAGTTGTATGCCATGCTAGGATAATTGTAGGTAAGTTGTGTACCATGCTAGATTAATGGTAGGAAAGTTGTATACCATGCTAGATTAAATGAATATTCATGTTTACATGATACCCACGCTTAGATAAGTATTTGTTCATACTATGTTAGTAGATGATCATGCTTAATCATTAGTCATGCTAAGTAAGTAGGTGTCATGCTAATTATTGATTATGTTAAGTTAATGGTATCCATGCTAATGATATTCATGCTTAAAATATAGTAGATATTCATGCTTAAATTAAGGTAACTATCTATGGTTAGTTGTAGTGATTTTTATGTTATGTTCTATACCATGCTAAAGTTCAAATACATGCTTAGAATGTTGTAGGGTTAGTATTAGAATACCTACTATGCCTTGGAATGTTGCATGTTCATACTAGTTATATATCCATGCTTGGGTTGTGGTGATTAGTCATGATAAGTAGTAAGCTTTCACGCTCAAATTATAACCTATGCGTGACTATAGTGGACTTCATGTCTAGGTCGTAGTGATTTTCATGCTTAAGCTCGATGTAAGCACAAGCTTAATCATATTCATACTTAGGAGTATCATGGTGAGTGGTTGTGTTATATGATTAGATTGTCGTAGGAAGATGCCTGCAATTGTATGCCATACTTAAGGCGCTATAGGTTGAAGTAATAAGGATTGGAAAGGCCACTAGTGATAGTTAGTTCGATAAAGGCTGTTATGTCGCCTTCGGTTCTTCCTTAGTAGAATACCGACCATAGACTATTAGTAGACTCTTCTGTTGCTTCTAATAATAGGAGATCAAGTTTGCTAGTAGCACGTTTGGTTGCTTTTAAGATTGATTACCTGTATGGTTGTTTGCATATGGTTGTGCTCGTACGTGGCTCGACTGGCCCGTATGTAGCTGTGGGTCTCATACGTAGCTTATTTGGCTCGTATGTAGGTTGTTGTCTCGTACGCGGCTCGACCGGCCCGTGCGTAGCTGTTGGTCTCATACGCGGCTTATTTGGCTGGTATGTACGTGGTTGTTTCCTACGAGGCCTGCCTGGCTCGTAGGTAGTTATTATTTCATACGTAGCTTATTGGCTCGTATGTGGTTGTTACTCGTGTATAGCTTGCTAGCTAGTACACAGTTCGTTGTGCTCGTCTAGGGTGTTATTACCACCCTAAGGGCTATCGACCATCAAGACATATGTTTTCTTACCCTAAGGAACTGTGGAGGAGTCACTCCTTGTGTACCGTCGAGTCTTAACCAGGGTAGGTTGATCGAGGACCGGAGTATAGACGGAATCCAAGTATAGGGTAGCGGCATGCATGTATATTCGCACGGCCAAAGTCTTGGATCGATGAGCCCCGAACCGGATCCTGAGGGGTTCTGGTGAGTCTAGGTTGAGCAGCCTAGTAGAGTTGTCTTGCGAAGCCTAATTTAAGGCCTAGCATGTTTTGTTTATAATATTATCGTCCTTAGGATCGTCGAGTCAGGGACATCATTAGGGTAGTGACTTATAAAGGTCATTTTGCACAGACCCTTGCCGAAGAGAGAGGAGTTGGGTGTAGGGGGCACCTTACGACCAACTTGTCCCCTGAGGCAGGCCTTAGGTGGTGATAGTGGGTTGTACCTTCCCGTCAAAGGGATACGTATGGTGCCGTCTCACAAGTTGAGGACACGGGTTGCGTATCTCGCTCTGTTAATTCCCGAAGTACCGTGGCTGGGGTGCCACAGGATGCATTGTGCAGTCCTGCGCTTGCGAGACCCCAGAGGGTGCCACAGGGTAGGCTTCGTGCTACCCTGCGCTTGCGAGACCCTATGGTTTGATTTTGGAACGAGGCCCAATACATTGGGATCGAGTGAGGTCCGGCGTGCCGAGTAGTAGTGAAAAACGGAGACACCATAAGCAGACTGCATAGGGGGACTTGATCCCTTCTGCAACCTCACAGAGTCATGGAGTAGGTGTTAGGAACAGGTTGTGTACAATTAGAAGGCGTAACGCGAGTTCAAATCCCTATATATGGAGAAACGGCTTGAGATGGGGTCGCATGTTGTATGGGCTGCATGTTGCTTTCGGAGACTTGCTGACGTTAGAATAGGAAGCATCCTAGTTCTATTTAAATATCGCATTAGAGTCTAGCCATAGCACTCACGAACACTTAAACTACACCGACACCATTGCTATGTTTTGTATGTTGTTTGGGAGATTCGCTGCTTTGTTATCAGCCTTTAAGCGTCAGTGAATCTGACGTCCCCACTTCCATAGGTACTGGATCGCCGAAGTACAAAGGCGAGATTCAGGAGGACTCAAGGCAAGAAAAGCAAGGAGTCAAAATTATGTTTAGTTCCGCTGCAGTATATGTATTAATTACCTATTAGCTGAGAAGTACTCAAGTGAGAGTTACCAAGTGTTGTTCTTCATTCCTTGTACTCTGATGTAAGATGTTGAAGGTTGTAATACTTGGAAATGTAAAGGTAATATTGTAACTCTATTGTAAGGTATTACAGTTGTACAATATTCAGACTTGTAACACTTTGTGTATTGAATAAAAAGTTTTAAATTCTCCTGTTTTTTCTGTGTATTGTGACTAATTGAAGAAAAGGTCTTGGCTCGTGTCACGGTTTCCCAGTCTTGGAAATCAGGGCGCTACACTAATCTTGATTCTCAGTCGTCCGATATAACCTGAAAAAAAGTAACTGAATAGGAGCCGCACGATCTCACTTGGAGCTGAAGATTGGGCTGAAACAACCTAACAAATCGAAGCCCAAAAACGAACACAGCTCCGCGGTCGGTTGACTGTCCAACAAGACCGGTCGATCGTACCTCTCTCGAACAATCCTTTTACTACAAGTGGTTCGGGGGCGCGGTCAGGGGGTGCGATCAACTGAAACTTGGAATAGTCGATCGCAACTATGCCTACACCCTGCTGCTACTGTTTTCCCTTCTACTCACTTCGACGCTTCGACCTCCGTGCTTCATCTTACCTTATTCTAATAAGAACAACGAGTATTCAAGACACAATCCTAACGCAACATTTCCTCACACCCATTTGAATGCACTATCTTCATATCCGACATTGATATTCTCAATCTGATATAACTTAGCCTCACTCTATCGGTAACTCCCTAATTTCGATTCTATAAACCACAACAAATGGGAGTTCAATTTCAGCAATTTCAATATTGATCGAAGACAAGATCCTGTAGTGTGTTGACATGATCAATGTTTGTGAAAGTGAGGAAGATGTGTTAGGGATTTCTACCGTTAGGATCTTGTTGAGTTATTCGATGCAATCAACACAAACTACCAAGCACATATGAGATCATACCAAACACACCAAAGCACACACAAATTTGTTCCGGTTAGGGATTTCGCCTTAATCCCGGGAAGAAGAAACCCAAGATGTTATTCAACTAGAGAAGATACAAGAATATTACAATTCTCACCACGACCCTCTCTCAAACCTTATCAGTAAGTACTAGTTGTTTACAATTAGAGAATCACTCAATCTCTCTTTCAAAGTACACTCTCTCTTGGCTCTCAATGGAGGCCAATAACAACAATATATAGAGATCTAGGGAAACCCTAGTTTGATATATTGATACAATAATAATTGGATATTCCTGATGTAACACCCCGAATTTTAAATAAGGATAAATTCGAGATTTCACAGGATCTTTACTTCACTTCGTACAATTTTACAAGGAAATTAAAACTTTTCATTCACAATACATCATAGTTCCTTTACACAGCGGAAGACTAAAAGATTACAACAATGAAATACAACTTGTATAACTTTAACATCATTTGCAACATCTTTAACTTCTAAACAGCAACAGCATATCCACTTTATAGCTTCATGAATAGTCCATTACCTGCATGTCAATCTGTGGGCACGTCAGTTACTTACAACTGACGAAATATTATACACGGCTATCCTCTCTATGCCGGGAATAGTATAACGATCTCATACTTTAACAAATCACAAAAAGATTGAATGAACATATAAAGTGTCAAAAGTGATTATTCTAAACATAAGTGTATGTCATGTCTTAATGCCTAATGCATACCATTCTACGCTAAGATGACACTAATGCACACTTGTTCGGATTCTATGCATCCCATACTACATAGGTCCGAGGGCAAGCGCCTACGTTCTTCACAATACAGGGCTCGATCCCTCGCCATGAAAACTACCCGGTAGCAAAACAAAGTTCAGACTATTCCACGAATGTGAATCCCAACCTTGGAGTCCACCGCCGGCTGTTATAACAGATTCTACATTGTGCGAATCGTCCCGTATGTGACCCTCTAGCCCAGTATATATATATATACATTGGAGACGGTAAACACAAAAACTCATCCGTCCGACTACTCAAGATCTTGGAGTCCACCGCCGACCCGTCCTCATAGTCCCGGATTAAAATATAATAATCCGTCTCCCACAGGGCAACCTCAGTCCACCAACTGGGTCTATAGTCTTGGAGTCCACCGCCGACTATACAGAGCACTCCACTTACGTTTCCCTAAGTTTACTACATCTTCACTTATGTGCCTAAATTTTCTTAAATTCAAGACATGAATAATTTCCATTCAAAGAATTAGTCTTACCTCCCATTGGACTTAATCAACAAATATGAGATAGCTCCACGGCCATATCTCCAAATCATTTCTCAAATCCTTTCTTTCAATAATGCCGGTACCGAGGTCGTACTAACTCTAAATCATAAACTTTCATGTACAAGAAACATGGGTATTCACACCCTTTCTTAATCATGTCTTAAACTTATATAATTTTCATCTTCTACTTATTCACAATGATTAATGTCTTGTATTAGCACTTATCCATAAAGCAATCATTTCTTAGTCTTTACACTATTCATAATCTAGTTATTCACTCATAGTCTTTATAAGCAAAAAGGATTCCCTTTTTAAGAATACAATTTCATCACATGAAATTTTATAACCAATTCAAACTATCACAATATCTCAATTCCCTTTAAAATATTTCTTAAACAAAATCAAAGTATAATTCTCTTAAAAAAATCACTTCACAAAAATAATACTTTGTTTTTGTTCACTACAAAGTTTCATACTCACAATTTCATCTCTCTTTATATCTCAAAATATACAAGAAAACAATCTTAATATTTCCCATTTCATTTTCCTCAAAATATGTAATAAAGTTATGATTAACTTTAATATTTATTACTTCATTTTATATGAAGAAAGTATGAGTTTTAATCAAAAGCCCCCTTTTTAAAGTCTCATTTTTACTTTCTTAAAATAGACAATAAAATTTCCATAACAATCTCTAATAGCTTCCATTTTATCTTATAACCATAATAGGAATTTATTCATACAAAAAAAAACATCTTATTCTATTAAAACCAAATCAAAAAAAAAAAGATGGCTATCAAGATTTGAACCCAAGATCTCTTATAAGAGGTGCTCATTGACTGACCAGTAAGTCCTAGTGTGCTTTTTGTTTAGAAGTTGTATTCATATACTTTTGTTCACAATTTTCTGAAATTGCTTCTTTTTAATAAAACTTGTTTACCCAATAATCCAATCCTTTAGGATATTGGAATAAACTTCTCTTTGGACTAAAAGGAAATCTTAAATAGTAATCAACAAGTCCAAACTTATTTTTAGCATATATCTCATTTTTAAAAAAAAAGATTTTCCTTTCGTTACAAAATTTACACTTCTTTTCAAACTCGAAAATTAAAATCATGATTTTCTAAAAAACTAGTTTATGCCCAACATCTTACAAATAAAAATTTGTGTTAAGAATCAAACATATTTTTTAATCGATTATGGGTGTCTCAAAGAAATTCCTTTCATACAAAAATTGTATTTTTGACATATGTCAACATACTTCATAAAAAAAGAATTTATTTTCTTCTCTTTTCTTTTTCATCATATCTCTAATCATATGTCGAAATATAGCATTCTTTAACAATTCTCCTACATATCACACATTTGACAAATCACAAATTTGCAAACACTCTAATATGGTTCATAGAATTAATCCTTTGGTTGCACGCTTCTTTTCAACTAGCATGGCAACAATCAAAACAAGTTTATGGTATTCAATTAACTTTACAAAAAATATTTTTGCAAAAGAATGTATTCCCAACATTTTTCATACAATCAATTATATCTTCATTCATGCATACTAATTCATGACAAAACAAATCAACATTTCTTTCTCATTACTAATTAACATAAGTTGGGTTTGTTTACTCAATAAAGCAATATTTCATTACATCCAATGCATAGGTTTGTTCTATTTTATCAAATCAAATTCTATATTACTCATTCATTTCTATTAACATGCACATTCAAAAAAAATTAGAAAGTAGGAGACACCCACCTTATTGAAGCTTGAAAACTACAAGAGAATGGTTCCTTCTTGCTCCTAGCTTCACAAGCACCTCCTAGTCCTCTTCTCCTCCTAGCAAAAGCTCCAAGCAAGAGAACACTTCTTCTTCTTACTCTCTTTCTTTTCTTACACTTATTTCTTTCTTTCTATAATATTTTTGGTGCAAGAGAAATGTAGGAAATGAGGCTCTATTTATAGGGTATGGTTAGGGTCCATTATGCATAATTTTACACCTAATAACTCTCCATATTAATTCTTACAACTCTCCACTTTCCTAACTCCTAAAACCTACAACCCTTCACCTCCCCACTCTTCACAAGCACTAACTCATCTTCCCTCTCCCTTGCATGAAGAAACCGGCCACCCCCTTGCCCAAGAAATAGTCCAAATACATTTGTGTGTGCATGCATACATGCACAAACAAATATTAACACATTTCTATAACTCAAAAATGTGTACTAATATTGTAACTTGTCATGTATTAGTACATGTTTAACTAAAAATGTGATTTTAATAATGGGCTTGCTACATGGGCTCATTTCTAATTAATTAAATTGATTATCTAGTGGGCTTGCTACATGGGCTCATTTCTAATTAATTAATTTGATTATCTAGTGGGTTCCTCTCCTAATGGGCTAGATTTTATTCTATAGGTCCATGAATCAAAAGAAGGCTTAATTAAAACTTATGCATGCTAAAATAAGAAATGAAAGTAAGAAAATGGAGATAGAAAACTAGCACGTGCATCATATGTGCAAAAATTGAAAAATGCACTTTAATCAAAATAGGGAAAAATAAATTTTCATTTTATAAAACGAGTTCGAACACGTAAAATAAATAATCAATACACATAGAAATATCACACTCAGAGATGGAAAAATACGTAATTGATACATGCATTGAAAACACATAAAAAGCACGTAAAAATACGGAGATTGAAATATTATATTTTTGTTGACTCAAAGTAGGATAAAAATCAATATGGGAAATGCATAAATAGTCGGTAGTCAAAATACGTAGTGAAAACACGTTATAAAATACACGTGCGTAACACACGAGGGCAAAATTGTCATTTCAATTTTGCGGGGTGTTACACCTGAAGAGATAACCCTACAATAAGAGCCGTCAGATCTGACTTGAAGAGCAAGTTGGGCTTCTCACGAATCACCAAGACCCGAACCAAATATTTCATCAGCGTCGCGTTCGGTCGACCACACCACAAGGTCGGTCGACCGTCCTCCTCTTAGGAACTTTGTGCAGTCGGAGTGGTCGACCGTGCGGTCGACCGCAACTCCACCTACTACTGCTACTGACTGTTTTCCTTGCTTTCACTCCATCTTCGATCGTCTCGATTCCTCTATCATTTCATCATCTTTTTATCCAACATAGTATGCAAGACATAAACCCAACAATCTCCACCTTGGATTGCATACTCATAAATCCACACCTGTGTGATTAAAAAACCTTCTATACTATTTTCCTTCTCTTCTTGCAAACAACTCATTTCGATGGCTTTCTCTGCTAGTTGGATTTATCTCCACCTGTTTTTCTCCCACTGTATGCCTCCCTCAAGGGCACACCCCATTAGATGTAATCATGGAGGTGCCACCCTCCATACGAACTCCATCTACCTCAAGGTTCTTTCCACCTTCCGACAATATTCGAACGTCGCAGTCTCGCTCGGATGATTCTAGTGACGACAAACTAGATAATGCTTTAGGAACAATGAGCTTCAAACCACTTGGCCAAGTTTTCCTGTTCCTCCAAAGTTGGTAGAGGTTGTGTTGACCCTGCTCAATTCCCCTCTCACCCTTCATCACCTTGCGATAACTTTTCCAAACTGAACGAACTCCACCTGGATCTGTGTACCTGCAATAAATTTATATTTTGTTATTTAATCTTATTAGTATTATTATTATTATTATTATCGTTATTGTTATTTATTATTATTATTGTTATTCTTATTGCTATTGGTATTAATATTTGTTATTATTGTTGTTATTATTATTATTATCGGTATTATTATTATTATTATTATTATTATTATTATTATTATTATTATTATTATTATTATTATTATTATTATTATTATTATTATTATTTTGTTTTAAGCCCAAACATGCTCAATTTTATATACATTTCACTATTTGATTTAATGTATATATATATATATATATATATATATATATATATATATATATATATATATATATATATATATATTAAATAATCTATTGTTCTTTCTTGATTATTTTCTTTTTGATTAAATTTGTTCATGAAAAATTTCCGTTCTTCTTGATTAAGATTTTCTTGTTGAACCTATTATCATTTATTTAATTGTGGGTATTTTTATTTGGACCTTATTGATTTAGATATATCTCTTATTGAACCCTAAAACCCAAATTCATTTGTTGTTAACCCAAATCCGCTATTATTGGACCCTAATTCACCAACCTAGTATCCTAATTGTACCCTATAAATATAACTCTACTGTAAACCCTAAAAATGTACACCATCGAAACCCTAGCCGCTTAATCTCTCTCTTACTCTCTCTC
Source organism: Hemerocallis citrina (assembly GCA_017893485.1). Taxonomy (NCBI): domain Eukaryota; kingdom Viridiplantae; phylum Streptophyta; class Magnoliopsida; order Asparagales; family Asphodelaceae; genus Hemerocallis; species Hemerocallis citrina. The sequence goes on from CM030362.1 coordinate 128,630,452, forward strand.
CCATCCCATTTTCTCTCTCCCCATTGGACTTTCCCGCCAAAACACCCAAACCCATCTCGGTCTTCTTCCCCGTCCGTCTTCCCCGGCCACCCTCCGGTGACCACTTCCCCGTCACCACCTCTCCTTGTCGGTGCCGCCTTTCCACGACTCTAGTACACCAAGCCCCTATCCCAATCCCCTCCTTCTTCTGACATCGACATTAATGACATAACCCAAAACCCCGAGCCCCTGTTCCCTGTTCCGATCGCTGACCACAACACAGCATTGCCCTACCCCCTTGCACCTCTGTCGTCGCACCACCACCTGTGTCGTCGGTGACCCCCTTGCCTCTCTTACTCTGTGCTACAGTTGTTGATTTCTCTTTGTGCGCTGTGTTGTTGGGTTCTTTGGGTTATTGCACTTATATTGCACATGCCATTGGTGGGTTGTGCTAGTTCGTGAGTTCGTTGCTTCGAGATTCTTATCCCGTTATTCTTGGTATTCGTTTCATCGTTTATAAGGAAAGTCACTGTCCTCTTGAATTGTTAATTGTATCAAATTCAAGTTTTGCTAAAATTCTTGCAAGTAGATTCTATTCGTTATCATACCGCTGTATTGATTTTCTTCGTTGGTTCTATTGAGGGTTTACACGAGCTAACCCCAATATTCTTGACATCGTGCCACTTTTGAATCTAAAGATTGGATCTTTCATGTATTCATGTAGAATTGATAATAGGGTTAACCGTATAATCATGACACAATTAATTATTGTAGAAATAACTAGTAGGTTGGATGTTTGGTTGATTGTTTGTTGTTTGATCGATGATAGTTTAGTGTATGTATATGATTCTATTTTTTATTTATCATGTTATTGCACCCATCATATTGATTACATAATTTATTGACTAAAGAATCGATATCTATCATGTTTAATTAAATTATTTTCATGAAAACTACACAAAACCTGTATATTGCTTGCAGACCTGCATGTTGACTGCTATTTTTGAACCAGTTAATGATCTTAAAATGAATTACTTTCTGAACAAGAATTGTAGCCTTATCTTTCTAGTTTTTAGAACATCTTGAATTTTTGAATTCTGAGTTGTGTAGAAAAAGTTATGCCCATTTTACTATAGCTGTGTTTTTAATTCCAGATTCTCAGATTCTGGTATCTTACATGCTTAAACAGTAAAAAGGCTGATCAAATGATAAGATCTTGCTCTGAAATTTTCTAGATTGTTATTAATCATGTTTAGGAGTCTAATAATTATTTTAAATGAATTTTATCTTGAGTTTTTCCTGATTTCTAAAAATAAAATAACATAATGTCGAAATTCTGCCTGAACTTGAAATCTGTAAAGAATAGTGTGATTGACCTAGCTACTGTTGTCGAATTTTGAACTTTAAATATGCATTGGAACCTTGTGGATTTATAGTTTCTAGAACTTCTGACGGATTATGTTTTTGAGTTCTGAAATAGCGAAAAACTGTATTTTTGTACTGACTACTCTTGCTGTCCAGATTTTATATTTCAGTTTTTTAATGGTTTAATTATTCTTGTTTCGTACTATTGCATGAATTAATGTATGTATGTCGCATTGCATGTTTCCAATGAGTTATTGTCACCTTTCTAATTGTCTTACTTCATATTACCATCTTATTGTTCCTCTATTGTTACTATTGTTCACCCAATGTCTCATATTTCCATATTGTATCGTTGCATTAATAAAGTAATTAATAAGCCAGGGTTTAAGGGAATGACTTGAGTAGTGAATAATATAGTGAATGTGTCGGCTAGTGTTTATCGATTGATTGTGGAGCGCTGACTACAACACCCCAATCTTTCGTGTATTGCATTGATGAATCATATCAATGAATCGTATCAATGTATCAATATATCAATGTATCAATGTACCAATCTATCAATGAATCAGTGAATCATCGTAATGTATCGAGCAACAATATTGTATCGTATCAATGATTACCGTACCGACACATGATCTATAGAATCCACCACTCGGTCTAAATGAAATTGATTGTATGCATCGAACCTGTAGTATGGGATGCAGTAGTACATGCATTAGTTAGGATTAAAATGAATAATATACATAAGGATTGATACAACATTGACATTGCATATTTTACATAATCGTTCCTATTGATACCAAATATTGTTTAAGTGTTATTGAAACCATTGAATGTTGTTACCGAATATCGAATCATTGTTTATAGCCATTGTATCGATTATCATGATATTGATTATTGCCATCGTGCCATGTTATTGATTCCTATTGATCCATTGACATCATTGTTATACCGTTATTCCATTGTTCCCTGCTTTCTCTACTTGCTATCTATGACTTGCTCTAAGGACAATTTTTCTCCTCTTTTTAGATAAAGTGTTTACAGGTAATGATGGAGAATTACATGCTGTGATTGGAGAACAAAGATTCTGAAGACTTAATGCTTTCTAGTTGCTTATTGTTTTATTGAACTTAATGTATTGAGACTTGTTATTATTTGAGATTGAATTATTATTGTATTGGGCTTATGTCCCGTATTTTTATTGTTGTTTCCAGACGTTGGATTATTGTACTTGAATATTTTATATTGCTTCAATTCAAGTATTATTGTTCATGAGAATGTTATTATTGCCTATGCAATTGTTATGTATTGATTATATTGTTGAGTTAATCGGATAAACAACTTATGGGTGACGTTAGTCATTCGCTGGGCCAATGCCATGTACTTGTATTTCGTATTTTTGGGAAGCAGAGCGTGAAAATTTCTCATCTAGCACGGTTATCATGTTGGATGATTTTGGTAAGGAGTATATCGAGTTGGAAACCCTTAGATCATCAGCGTTGAACGTCCTCAGTTCAGATAACTCCATATTGAACTTCACTTCATGATCTAGAAAAGCGGTATTTTCCTTCATTGAGAAACCCCACAACTTTCTATGCTGGTACATCCAACCCTGTGTAACGCCCATGCCCGAAACTGAGAAAATTTATATAATTTATCAGACAAATTATTTATAGTATAGTACAACTGCCCACCACAAGCTGCCTCTCAAAAGGTGGTTCACCGGATTGGTGACTCTTGATCATAGGCTATATTATTTATTATTAATTATTTTCTTGCAATTCCCGATGTGGGACAATTCTAATCACATTCTCTTCTCTTTTTCCCGTGAAATGCACAGCCGAAAGCCACACGAGGGTGGCCCCCATGCTGACATCAGCGCTCACGTGGGCATAAAGCACAGCAGCAATGCTGCTGTTGTCTTCTCTCCCCGGTGCCCCCTACTCATTAATACCTCATGATTAATCCATCATTAATCCAATTAAATCTATACAACCCTCACATAAAACTCTTTCTATAGGGCACTCTCATTTAATTATTTTTTATGTATATCTATTTTAACACGAGGTGTTACACCCTGTGATGACGAAGCCGAGTAGTCAGTTCTGAATCTTGCCCAAAGACTCGCCATGCTACTCCTATTCCTGACTTCGCTTGTCAATGACAATCGGATTAAACCCAAGGCTTCTGAACAAATCTTCTTCCACTTTTTCTCCTTTATGCCGACTGGTCTTCCTTTATCTCCTTCTAGGACTAGATCCAAGTCCTGTTGAACCGATGCTTCATACATGTCCACCTTCAAGAGATCAAAATTGCTTTTGCCTTTGATCTGCTTGATCTTTGTGATCTGATCTACCATTATCTCCAAGGAACTCGAACAAACCCTTGAACCCGAAGCTCTAATACCAATTGTTAGGGATTTGTACCGAAAACCCCCATAGGTTCTTGTTGAGTTATTTGATGCAATCACACAAACTACCAAGCACAATGAGATCATACCAAACATACCAAAACACACACAAATTTATCCCGGTTGAGGCTTTCGCCTTAATCCGAGGGAGAAGAAACCCAAAATATTGTTCAACTAGAGAAGATACATGAATATTACAATTCTCACCACGACCCTCTCTTGCGCCTTACCGGCAAGTACTAGTTGTTTACAATTAGAGAATCATTCAATCTCTCTTTCAATGAAGTACTCTCTCTCTTGGCTCTCAGTGGAAGCCAATAACAACAATATATAGAGATCTAGAGAAATCCTAGTTTGATATCTTGATACAATAACCATTAGATATTCCTGAAGAGATATCCCTACGATAAAAGCTGTCAGATCTGACTTGAAGAACAAGTTGGGCTTCTCACGAGTCACCAAGACCTGACCTAAATATTTCATCAGTGCCGCGTTCGGTCGATCGCACCACAAGGTCGGTCGACCGTCCCTCTCTCGGGAACTCTATGTAGTTGGAGCCGTCGACCGACCCCAAGTGCGGTCGACCGCAACTCCACCTGCTACTGCTGACTGTTTCCTTTGCTTCCACTCCGTCTCTGATCGTTTCGATTCCTCCATCCTCTCATCATCTTCTTATCCAACATAGTATGTAAGACATAAACCCAACAAGATGTTCTGTTATGAGTGAAGAATTATACCGACATATTTTAGGGTTGGACATTCTTTTATCTTTTGAATCGATGAAAACTTTTCATTGAAATAATTCATATTCATAGAATTCGACAAAGTTTTATGCTGATAGTTTTTCATTGAAATAATTGTTTATGTAAAATTGATACTTTCAAATATTTGAAGAAACATTGCACATTGCATTTTTAATTGATGCTTCTGCTAACAAGCAGGGGTGTAGCTACTTGATCCCAAGGGGCAGTGCCTGCACCCTTCCGAGTTTTGAATTATATATATATATATATATAAAGAATTTTTTTAATAAGGGTCTGTGTAATTTTTTGAAGTAAAAGGTAATCAGAGGGAGTTCTTTGTAGATATAAAATATTTGAAACTTATATAACTCTCGCTTTAGTTGTGTGGTGAACACCCTTCTCGATATTGGAGTTGGACTGATTAGGGAATTAAGGTTCAAAACCCCTCTCGCAACTTCAAAAATTGAACAATCATTTTAATGAGGCAAATACAGAGTTGTTGTTTTGTGTGGTTTGTCTTGATCTAAGAGATTCATTCTCCACTTATGATAAGAGAAAGTTGCTTCGTTTTGCTGAATTCTACCCATCAGATTTATCTAGCATTGAGTTAATGCAACTTTTATCGTCAACTTGATAACTACATTTTTGATGTGCGCTTTGATAGCCAATCTTCTGAAATTGTGGGGGTTAGTGAGCTTGCTAGAAAGATGGTTAAGTTGAAGAAGCATCGTGCATATTCGTTGGTGTATTTGCTTTTGAAGTTTACATTGCTATTGCTTGTTGCAAATGTGACTGTAGAGAGAGTATTTTCTGCAATAGAAACCATCATCACTTCATTACGTCACCGATTGGGAGATGAGAAAATGAATGATTGTTTGGCGGCATATATTGAAAGAGACGTATTGGATGTCATTGACAATGAAGATATCATTCAATATTTTTAGAATATAAAGTTTCAAATGGTTTTATTGATAAAGAAAATGGTTGTTTAGTGATTGTAATAGTTTATGACATTTGATATTAATATATGATGTTTTGATGATTATAAATGTATTTATTATATATATTTTTTAATAGTAAGCAATGCGCCCCTAGATGAAAATTCTGGCTACACCACTAGCAACAATGTTCCTACATGTTAGAGTTAGAATTAGGATAAAAGAAAGAAAAGAAACAATTACTGGATTTAACTTTGAAACTCAAGTCGTTTAGTCATGAGAAGTATAGAGTTTTTTATTATTTTTTTGTTGTTTCTAGAATCACATATGTTTTAGCTAACCTTGGAAGATGGGTTTATTTTGCTAAAAGCATTCATGTTATGATCATCCGATATTCTAGAGAAATGATAGCATGCCACTCTAAATGTGTTACTTCATTTGTCACTCTCTATAATTGGCAAAATTCCAAAAAAAAAGGTGATCCCAATTAATCACACTTCTATTTTTCTATTTAAAAATTATATATGGAGCAACTATATAAAAGAGTGGCAAATGGAGTGACATGTTATTATTCCTGATTTAGAATGTTCCCCTGTAGAAAATTTGTTGTTCTTTCACAGGTAAGTAGCTACCTAAATTGAAAATTGAAGAACATAATCAATGATTTACGTAAGAAGCATCAACCACGGCAAACAACAAAAAGAAGACAAACAAATATTATACTTGTTTTACATTACAACATATTCTTGTTAGATTTAGAGAATATTGAGAAAATAATAATGCGATATGTTATTGATGCTGATGATTTAGTGGTGAGAGCAACAGATGTGAGTTCTTGTTATTTATAGTGGAAGAGACAGGTTTGAGACAGATTTCAGCAGCAATCTGGATTTGTGTTGGGGATTTCATCTGGAGCAAGAGAGGTGGTGCTACTGATAGTTGGCCGCCCCCGAATACCTGCACAATGCCTAGAAACACCGGAAGAGATCGCGGTGGCAGACCCTCCGATAATCTAGTCAGTCACTGGAAGAAAGAAAAGCTAGGGTTTAGGTGAGAAAGATTCATTACCCGCAGAAAGGGGGAGGGGACATGATATTTATAGGTAGAGAGAGTGGGAGCCCTAACCCTAATGGGCCGGGTTGACCTACTTCTGTGGGCCTGAAGCAGCAGAAGGACCATTGAATCATCAGGCGTGATGATCAGAGATGAGCGGATTTTGAGAGGATCAGGCGGCTCTGATTATGCTAGATTATTTACCCACATCATATGCCCCCCACTCCTTGAGGATTTTATATATCAGCCGTCGAGGAGTAGTCCATCCTTGTGAGAAGATCGATAGTGTAACCCCTATTTTTTATTTTTTGTATTTTTGGTGTATTTTTCTTCTTCTTGAGTATCTGTACTCTCTTGTATTTTTTTTGGACCGTATATTGGAGTTGTTTTAAATATATATTCATTTTATTTCATTTTTAGCTCTTTGTGTTTGATTTGTTTGTCTTTTGCTTCGTTCTTCATCGATTGTTGTTTTTCTCTTTATTGGATTCTTGTTCTGTTCTTTTGCTCGTGTTTTAGGTGCTCATGATTTTATTTGCCTAAGCCTATTGTTGATAATCCGTAGTCGTTGGTTCGTGATTGCTTTGGTTCGTGGTTTTGTTTGTGGGATTCGTCGTTTGTTTTGTTCGTTGCCGGGATCCGTTCCCGTTATTCTTGGTTTTCATCGTTTTCGTCTTCGGTTAAGGCAAGTAACTTGTACTCAAATTCCTTTGTATGATACAAGTCAAAAATACCGCTTATAGTGTAGTTGGGTTCTAGAGACAACTCGTGTGTGTGTTATTTTGGATGGGTTTTTTCACTATAGTGTTATTGACCATAGTTGCCTCATGACACAAAAATCGACAGGAAAACAACTAGGTTTGACCGTTTTTGATCTATTAATATATGTGAGATAATTAGGTGAAATTATGTGTTTGATGAGATCAATGTGATATGATGGTTGTGAATATGTTATATACTTTATTTTATGATGTTTGGACACTTAGTAGACTCTATACAATGTTTAATTGTGATTGGAACGAGTTTCGTGTGGTTTATGTTGGTTTTGCTTTCAAGAGAAAATCTGTAATGGTCGATGATCAGTTTTGATTTGTATTTTGGACCCTATTAAGATTAGAATCCTTAATTTTTGTACTAGACATGAATTGTAGAGAAATCCGTTTTCTTTCTAAAATCTCTGACCTCGATCGATTTTGTTTTCATACGAGTGAGTTATGGCTATTTTACTACAGATGTGTATTCTATTTCCAGATTTTGTTTCTTGATGATTTTGATGATTAAACTATTTTGATACTAGTCCTAAATATATTATTTTGATATGAACCTTTGCACAATATTTCTATATCTATTTAGGGATTACCCAGAATTTTGGTGGATTTTATTGATGAGTTTTATATGTCGTTTCATGCTTGTTTACGAAAGCTATACTTACTGTATTTTGCTCGCTGTTCTGTAAAGAATCGTATTTTCACCCTATTTCCTTTTACTGTACGGAAAATATTTATAAAATATGAAAGTTAGATTATTTTGTCTATCTTCTTCTCCATTTGACGGATTTGGATTTCGTTTCACGGTTTGCGAGATATTACAGTTTTCGTATAGTAGTGTTGGGAATTCCAGATTTGCCAAACTATCGTTTCTTGATATTTTCTGATATTTGTTGACTGAACTAATTTTACTGGAATATTATAAAAAAATATATTCTGATACTATACATGTAGGGAATTACCCCAGATTTTTCCTGGAATTATTTGAAGAGTTTTAATGCTATTTTCCTATCAATGGATAAGATTTACTGATTTCTGGCTGAACGTATTTTCTGGATTAAAATCAGTTTTGAGTTATGGTTTTGTGAAATACTATATGGCTTATATATAATCTCTGGATTGATGTGGAAGTCTATTTTCCAGATTCTTCGACGGATTAAGATTTGAATTTCTATAGTAACGGGAATCACTATTTTAGCACTGTACTATCCTGCTGTCCTGAATATGAACATACATTGTTTTGCCCGTTTATGTGACCGTATATCATCTATGCATGTTTATTTATTTTCCTGAACCTAATACTGATTGTACCATGTTAACTTGAAACTATTTCATACACTATCATGTCTGTTGATAACCATAATAAAAGTGATCACGCCGGGGTTTCTTAAGGGAAGATCTAGTAGTGGAAAATATGGAAACATGTAGTTGGAAGGGAACTAGTGTTCCATACTGTTACTGTTACTGTTACTGTCATTTTTACTGCTACTACTACTGTCACTGATACCTGAGTAAACTGCCGTATTATGGTGCACTATAAAATCTAAAAGCAAAACTGTTTGTTGTAGCAATCATGTGTTATATTTTAGGGCGCATGAAGTGCTACCTAGCTAGTAATATACCCAAGACTGTAAGAACATAAGACTGATACTGTTAGACTGATACTGTTGGACTGATACTGTTACACTGATATACTGAGCATACTATTACTGGACACTGCTAGTTGCCATATGACACTGTGCTTGACACATTCATTTATACTATTATTATACCATGCTAGTTGACTTTGTTTTACTGATTCATGCTAGTTATTACTGTTGATGCATTATTCTATGCTATTTGTTTACCTTTCCCATGTACTTGTATCCTACATTATAAGTGGTCCGTAACTTGCATTGATGGGCACTTGTTTTCTCTTTCCTTTTCCTGCAATTATTAATTGCAGATCAGGATAGTCAGCTGCGCAACAGCATTGGCGAAATGAGATATTAGTGCTGGATTTCTTGCTTATTAGTATTGCTATTATTGTTGCTTTGAATAATGTATTTTGAGTACTTGGATGATTACTTTGTATTTTGGGCGATGTGACCCAAGATTTTATCTTGTCCAGATTCTGATTTATTTGAGATTAATACATTTTGTTTCAAGTAAATTATGTTGGTTTATTAATTTAATTTTGCATGTGTGTGGTTGACTCTTTAGCTTCCGACTCTAATTATATTGTGAGACGTTGTAAAGATTCTTGAACAACTTATGGATGATGCAAATCATTCGCTGGGTTGAGTCGCGTATCCGTATTCTGTATTCCTTTTGGGAAGCGGGGTGTGACAAGGCTTTTAGTGGTATCAGAGCCCAGGTTTGGCTAATGTACTAATTGCCTAATATATTAGACAAGCTTGGCTCGAACTGGGATCGGCTCAATACTTCACCAACCATGCATGCATAAATGAATTATTATCAACTTTGATTCTGGATGCTAATTGTTTTGATTTTTGTGCAGCTATGGCTCGTGGGAATTCTTCTCAGCCTGATCCGATTGAGGCTGTCACTGCTGTGCTTGAGTGGGTGATCAATCAACAGCAAAACCACAATGATCCAGTGAGGGTTGCTCTTGAAGCTGCCCGGGTTCCGCCTCCTGTTGTGCTTTTGTAGGCAAATCTTCCACCTCATCCAGGAACAGTTACGGATTTTATGACACTGCATCCCGACCGCTTTTCCGGCACTGAGATGCCTTTGGAGGCTGAATAGTGGTTGATCCGGACCGAGCACTTGCTCTTGGCGGCATGTGTTGTCGAGGCTGATAGGGTGGACATGGTTTCCATCCAACTAGTGGATTTGGCTCACATTTGGTGGATGGCCGAGTCCGAGCGACTTGAGAGGCCTATTGCTTGGACTACTTTCACTCGAGAATTCTTGGAGAAGTTCTTCCCCAGTCATACTCGAGTTGAGATGGAACAACAATTTATGGCCCTAAAACTGGTTAAGTAATTATTCTATTTTGGAATTTTGTTACGTAATTATTCAAACAATGTTGTAACATGGACTTCTTAAAATCGGGTTCAAGGTCAGTGGATGAGTGTGCAGCTGAGTTTACTAGACTTAGCCACTTCGCTGTCGTTCTTATGGCTACCGAAGAGGATAGGGCTCGTAGATTCACAAATGGGCTTGAGTAGGATATCAAGAGGCATCTTGTCTCTCATCGTTTGCGTACTTATGCTGAAGCTCTTGAGGCAACTCGAGCTCAGGAGCACGCTCGTGGTGGTTTGGTTCCTTCTCTGCAGACTGTTTCGCATCCTGCTGCTAGGCCTTCTGGTGGTCCTATTCGGAGTCCTGTCCCAACTCATCCGGTGAGGGCAGCTCCGTATCCTTCTGCTGGTTTCCAGAAGGGTGGGTTTTATGACTTCTGTCAGATGTCTGGGCATGAGCGTAAGAATTATTGGCGCCTCAACTGCCGGTGCTTTAGGTGTGGTGCCGCTGATCATTTAGTATGCGATTGTCTGCAGCAGCAGCAGGTGGCTCTTCTAGCCAGGGGTCCTATTCAGTAAGCAGGCCCAGCTCATAGTCTAATTAGGCCTCCGCTTCTTCATTAGCGTCAGATTGTTGTTCAGAGGACCGTTGTTCCGAGGAGAGGTCAGGCTTTCAACTTGACTGCTACAAATGCTGAAACAACTGAAGGAGTTGTGGCGGATATATTTTGTTTTGTTGTTTGTTGTTCGGTTTCCCTTTTGTTCCTTTAATTGATCTCTTCTGATTTTGCTTTATTTTTCTTCTGTTATTTTCTTTCTGCTTTTTTGTTTTCCCCTCACCCTTGATCGTATGCTTTTCTTTCTCACTGTCTTTGAATTCCTTAGGTGTTGTCCTTGTTTGCTCTTTTTCTGCTCGTGTTCTCTTTGATTCTGGGGCAACCCATTCTTTTGTCTCCTCACGATTTGTCGCTCGCCATCAGTAGGATTGCAGCAACATGTCTGAGGCTTGGAACATTTTGACAGGTGGTGGTGTTGTCATTTGTTCCCGTGAGTGCAGGCAATGTTTCTTTGTTATTGGGGACACAGATTTCAAAGCCAACCTGATTATCATTGGAAATTCGGGATTCGACGTTATTCTGGGTATGGATTGGCTGGGTGAAGCCCATGCCATTATTGTTTGCCGTGCCAAGAAAGTTGTTTTCAGAATTCCAGATCGAGCAGAATTTGAGTTCCATGCCGGGGAGTCTTTTCTTGGCCGAGCAAAGACCGCAGTTGAACAGGTGGATTGTGTGATGGAATTGCACACAGGCTGTGAGGCTGCACCTCTAGTAGTTCGGGATTTCTTTGATGTTTTCTAGATGAGTTTCCTGGCTTACCCCGTGATAGGAAAATGGAGTTCGGTATTGATGTTCAGCCTAGAACGACACCGATATCGAAAAGTCCCTACAAGATGGCACCAGTTGAGCTAGCAGAGCTTAAGGTACAGATTCAGGAGCTTCTTAATTTGGGTTTCATCAGACCTAGTGTTTCGACTTGGGGTGCTCCAGTACTTTTTGTCAACAAGAAGGATGGTAGTCGCCAACTGTATGTGGATTATTGAGAACTAAACAGTGTAACTGTGAAGAACCGATATTCTTTGCCTAGGATCGACGATTTGTTCGACCAGCTGAGTGGGCCTGCTGTTTTCTCGAAGTTGGATCTTTGTTCTGGGTATCACCAAGTCAAGGTAAAGGCTACTGATATATAGAAGACTGCATTCACGACTAGATACGGGCATTATGAGTATCTTGTGATGCCGTTCGGGGTCACTAATGCGCCAGCTGTATTCATGTGTCTTATGAACTAGATTTTCTCTCAGTTCTTGGATAGATTTGTGGTGGTCTTCATTGATGATATTCTGATATATTCTCGAAATTGGAAAGATCATGCCGAGCATCTTAGAGTGGTTCTACAGACTTTGAAGGAGAATCAGCTCTATGGGAAACTCAACAAGTGCGAGTTTTCGCTCAACAAGGTTTCTTTCTTGGTGCACATTATTTCTGGTGATGGTCTTTCTGTGGATCCAGCCAAGAATGAAGCTGTGAAGGATTGGCCTATTCCTAAGTCAGTTTCTAAAGTTCGGAGTTTTCTTGATCTTGCGGGCTATTATCAAAAATTCGTTCAAGATTTTTCGAAGATTGCAGGGCCGTTAACTAAACTGATAGGAAAGGATTAAAAGTTTTGTTGGTATGGTGAGTGCGATGAGGCTCTTGTTGATTTGAAGAATAGACTGACATTAGCGCCTGTGTTGACTTTTTCAGATGGTTCAGGCGGATTTGTAATTCCCTGTGATGCTTCTGGTAAGGGTCTTGGAGCAGTTCTTATGCAGAAGGTCCATGTCGTTGCGTATGCATCAAGGCAGTTGAGGCCGCATGAAAAGAACTATCCTACTCATGACTTGGAGTTAGAGGCAGAGATCTATGCTTTGAAGCTGTGGAGACGTTATTTACTTGGAGACGCGTGGAGATCTTTATAGACCACAAAAGTCTCAAGTAAGTTTTCACCCAGAAGGAATTAAACATGAGGAAAAGGCGATGGTTGGAGCTTATGGCCGATTATGACATCAGTTTGCAATACCATCCTGGTAAAGTAAACTTGGTGCCAGATGCTTTAAGCAGGAGACCGGCAGTTATGTTTCTTACTCGGCAGAGTGATCTCTTGAGCATATGAGGAGGTTGGATTTGGAGGTTTTGTTGCCGAGTTCTGGTCGGAGTTGTCTTGCGCTCCAGCTTCAGTCTTCTCTTGTTGATCTGATCAAGGAGGCTCAGGCTAGTGATGCACAGTTGCAGGGTTTTTGAGCTGAGGTTGAGTCTGGGTCCAGAATGGACATGGTTATTCATGCCGATGGTTCGCTTCGTTTTGGTTCCCGGTTGTATGTCCCTAGGGGTGAAGTTCATTAGAGGTTGCGTGAGGAAGCTCATCAGTCCTCGTATTCTATCCATCCTGGCAGGACTAAGATGTATCGAGATTTGAAGCTTCATTTTTGGTGGCATGGTATGAAAAGGTCTGTAGCTCGGTTTGTTGCTCAGTGTTTGATTTGTCAGTAGGTTAAGGCAGAGCATCAGAGAACTGCTGGAGTTCTTCAACCGCTTTCTATTACGGAGTGGAAGTGGGAGCATATCACCATGGGTTTTGTGACCGCTTTGCCGAGGAGTCCTAAGGGTCACAATGCTGTTTGGGTGATTGTCGACCGTTTGACGAAGAGTGCTCACTTCATTCCTTTTCGTGTCGGTCATTTTACTAAGAACCTAGCGGAGAAGTACATGCAAGAGAATGTCAGGCTTCATAGGGTTTCAATCAGTATTGTATTTGACAAGGATACGAGATTCAGATCTCAGTTTTGGGAGAGTCTTCAGGCTAGTTTGGGGAGTAAGTTGAAGTTCAGTACAACTTTTCATCCCCAGACTGATGGACAGTCAGAGCGGACTATTTATATTCTTGAGGACATGTTGTGATCCTGTATGTTGCAGTTCGGTGGATCTTGGGAGGACCATTTGCATATCATAGAGTTCTCGTACAATAACAGCTTTCAGGCCAGTCTTAATGCTGCACCGTTCGACACTTTATGGACATAAATGCAGATCACCAGTGTGCTGGGATGACACTGGTGAGAGGCAGTTGTTGGTTCCAGAGTTGATCACCAGGACAGTTGATGCTGTGACTCTGATCAGAAAGCATCTTCAGGCAGCTCAGGATAGGCAGAGGCGATGTGCTGATGTCCATCGGAGGGCTTTGGAGTTTGTTGTTGGTGACCATGTTTTTCTTAAGGTATCGTCGTAGCGCGGTGTCATTCGGTTCGGTGGTGGGAGCAAGCTTAGTCCTTGGTTTATTGGACCATTTGAGATTTTGGAGCGAGTAGGCAAGGTGGCCTATCGTCTTGCTTTGCCGCCAATGTGGTCAGGAGTGCACGATGTTTTCCATGTCTCACAACTCAGAAGATATATCCGCGATGAGAGCCACGTGATCGACTACTCTGAGTTGATAGTGCAGCCGGATTTGACTTGTGAGATTCCGCCAGTTGCTATTGTGGACCGACGGGAGAAAGTGCTTAAGAACAAGGTCATCAAGTTGGTTCGTGTTGCTTGAAATCCTCACTCGCCTAGTGAGTTGACTTGGGAGTTGGAGGAGGAGATTCAGCAGAAGTTTCCTCATTTGTTTGAGTAGTTTTTGTTTTGTTTTGCCTTGTTTTCTTTTCTTTTGGGGTAACCCTATGTATCTTCTTTTTGAATTTCGAGGACGAAATTCTTTTTGTTAGGTGGGTAGGATTGTAACCCATGTTTTTCGTTTTTCGTATTTTTGGTGTATTTTTCTTCTTCTTGAGTATTTGTACTCTCTTGTATTTTTCTTGGACTGTATATTGGAGTTGTTTTCAATTTATATTCATTTTATTTCATTTTGAGCTCTTTGTATTTGACTTGTTTGTCTTTTGCTTTGTTCTTCATCGATTGTTGTTTTCCTCTTTATTGGATTCTTGTTCTGTTCTTTTGCTCGTGTTTTGGGTGCTTGTGGTTTCATCTGCCTAAGCCTATGGTTGATAATCCTATTTGCAATTTAAATCCTAGATCCTCATGGTTATCCCTAAACCCAATTGATTAACCAAACCCTATTACTCCTAATAAACTAATTACCCAATATCTCCTAAACCCTAATATCTACACCCTATAAAACCCATCTCTTCTTTCTCTTCCCCTATCGAAAACCCTAGCCTCCTATTAACCCCCCCCCCCCCCCCCCCCGACTGTGCAAACCTCCAACCCCCAAACCCCTACTACCGAAACCCTAACCCTGTTCAACCCTCGAAATCCCAAGACTTCATCCCCTACCTTCAACCATTACTCCATCCCGAAACCCATTGCTCCACTGCCCTAACGCCACCTCCCGACCGCACCCTCATCGCCGATCACCCCTGCACTGAGCACCCTCATCTCCTCATCTCTCTCTCTGCCATTCTCTCCCTCTCTCGGCCTCTGTTCGGCGCGGCAGCAACAGCAGCAGCACCGCCAGCCGAAGCCAGCGCCGCCGCCGCCGTCGTCCCTCCGGTCGTCCCTCGCGCTGCGGTTGCCGCAGTCATCATCGTCGCCGAGTTCCCTACCCTTCTCTCTCGTTTGCTTGAGTTGCACGTGCACGGAGTTTGCACGTGTTGGTCCATGGTCGTTGGTTCGTGATTTCTTTGGTTCGTGGTTTTATTCGTGGGATTCGTCGTTCGTTTTGTTCGTTGTCAGGATCCGTTCCCGTTATTCTTGGTTTTCATCATTTTCGTCTTCGGTCAAGGCAAGTGACTTGTACTCAAATTCCTTTGTATTTTACAAGTCAAAAATACCGTTTATAGTGTAGTTGTAGTCTAAAGACAACTTGTGTGTGTGTTATTTTTGATGGGTTTTGTCTCTATAGTGCTATTGACCATAGTTGCATCACGACAAAAAAATCGACATGAAAATTAACTGCCATAGAATGATATATTTGAATATTTAAATAGTCGACAATTAATACGAAATAGCTTGCTGGCCTGTTGTCTACTTGATATTGCTTTAAAGTTTTGAATCACTTGCTGTGTGAATTTGATCAAAACTTGTGAATAGCTTATGTAGCCCCATGAGTCTAATTTCCAGGACTTTTGACGAATCTGGAATTTGATCTGTAACTTGTAAGATATCACGCTTTTGATACTGTTGGGTCACAAATTTCTAGATTTTTTATTACAAGACTATTGGCATGAATTATTGATTAAAATAGATACTAACCGTAAAGTTTAGACTTGATATTAATCTAAAAATGAATAGACATGATTAGGACTCACCCTACATTTTTTAGAATTATTTGACAATTTTTGTGACTTAATATAATTATTATGCAAACATGATTCAAGGTTTGCTATCTGCATGCTTGTTCAGTAAAGAACCTCAGTTTTGACCTAATTCTATTTTTCATGGATTAAAACTTATTGAGAATCGTAGCTCTGTGTGTCTGGAATCCAGAAGGTCTAACGATTTTGCGATTTGATTTTCGAATTGCAAGATATTCAGATATTTGTACAGTGACGTCTGAATTCCAGATTGTAGTCTAAAATATACATCACCCTGCTTAATTAGCTGAAACAGTAGATTAATTTAAGTATTAAAAATCTGAGATTAATTGTAATGATATTTGACAATGTTAGAAGTTTAAATATGATTTTTATGAAATTTTAAAATGATTTTACAAGTTATTTTTGTTTATAAGTATTTAACTCTTACCTGCTGCTTGAACATGTAATCTGTAAAGAATAAGAATTTTAATCTAGTTTTTGTGACTTTTATATATCGTGTGTATACGCGCTAGAATCGGCAAGGAGTCTAGTTTCTAAAATCCTGACGAAACCAGATTTTTTTTCCTATGGCAGCGGGAATGTTGATCCTTGTGCAATAACGTCTGACTGCCCAGACTTGTGACTCGTAATTGTTTATACATGAATATGTTATATCTTGCACTTTTGACATGAAACACATCGCATAACCCTTGATACATCCCTGATTATGTCCCGACTCTGTCCCTATTGTTGCACTATGTTTAGTTACTATAAAAGAATCACAAGCCGGGGTATTAAGGGAAAGACCTAGTAATGGAATATATAGAAAATTGTACTCGGCAGGGGACCCGTGTTTCCCGAGATGATGATGTATGATTACAAGTTAAATGGAACTAAGTGCCACGTAGAACTGAGTGCCATGTCATGGGTGACGGGGGCCACCTCTAGTCTCTACGGGGGCCACCTCTGGTCTCCATTTCATGAACACATGATTACACGTCGTATGGAACTAAGTGCCACGTAGAACTAAGTGTCACGTCATGGGTGACGAGGAACACCTCTAGCCTCCATTACATGAGTACAGGATTGCCGAGCACTTGTCCCTGTATAATTTGCCACTAGAGTCTAAACGTAATATGTTTGTATGCACCCGAGTTGTGGTATGGGACGCAGGATCCCGTGCATTAACTAGGATGGATTTAATGAACAGACTTAAGTTGAGAATAAGCACTTACATATTCCTGTTACATGTTACATGTCCCGTTACAAGTATATGATTCCTGCTTACTAGTTCATGGTTCCTATGTACATGTTATATGCTCAGTACCAGTTTTCATGATTCCTGTTTATAAGTTGAAATTGCATGAACTTCATTTGCAAATTCCTTTATACTTGATTGTCCTGTTATATTCCTATCATTTTCCCTTGCTTGTACTACTTGTGGCCCGTTACTTGCTCTAACGGTTGTTCTCTTTCCCAAATTCGAATTGATGAAAATACAGGAGTGGAAGAAGAACTACCAAAACGAGTTAGTGACCAGGTGTTCTGAAGATGCAGATGGATTCCACTCTGCTTTACTGTTTTATGTTTTTACTGTCATATATATTTCTTTATTGCAACTCTTTATTTCGGGCATGTTGTCCCGCAATATTTATTTCTGGATGTTGGTTATGTATGGACTATTTCATTATTTATTTTATGTTATCCATATTTATGTGATTATAAAATTTTCCTGTGTGGTTGTATTTATTTTATATTTTTGAGTTGATTATAACAGCTTATGAATGATGTGAATATATCATTCGCTGGACCTTAGTTGCGTGCCGCATTTCTATAGGGAAGCGGGGCATGACAAGTTTTTAGTGATCCCATTTGGAGTCCAGAGGGTTATGGGCGTGGCAGGTTTTTAGTCAGCCTCCGTCGTCGCCGAAACCCATCGAAGTTGCTCCTCCACCGCTAGCCCCTGCCATCGTCATGGCCAACACCTCCATTGTCGTCGACCTTGCCTTCCTCGAGCCCTCCGTCATTTCCTTGTCAGCACCTCCCTCTCCCAGCCTCATCGCCATTACACTCGAGCCACCGCGACCAAGCTCCCACAACCTCCTCACAGCGCCCTCATTGCTCCATCTTCCTCCTCCGCAAGCCAGTACCCTCCCCGTCTTCCTCATCGAGCTCCGCCATCCTCGCCTTCATCCTCCGCTCGACCACTACAATCGAGTCTCACCACCACCGTGACCCCGCTACTGTACCTGTCGACCCTCGAGCTCCTCACCACCACAATTGTCGAAGCTCAGCTCCAAAGCACCTCCTCCGTCATCCTCTCCATCACTCCTGCAACCCCACTACACCTCCAAGTCGAGCCCATCATCGTCGTCTTCATCTCCTTCCCCTTCCTCGACTCGACCTCCTCATCGTTGTCATTCTCCTTAATGCTACTCCCCGTCATCGCATCCATTCTCTACGCCCTAGTCGATGCCAGTACTCCGCTGTCACCCAACCTCCTCCTGTACGCCACCTACCAGTCTGCAACGGTCCTCCACCGACGTAGCCTCTCTCCTGAGCTCCCTATCATGACTACCTCTAAGCCGTGAATGCCTCCGCCACTAACTGTGCGCCACATAGTCATCCTATCCTTGCCGGCAGCCTCCACTGCTCGTGTTGCTGACACCAGTGCCATGATCACCCCCTGTTCACAACCTCCTTTAACCGCAATGCTCCCGATCGGCCCCCGACTGCCCGTCACTGCTCATCAGCTACGACAGCCACCTGCACCCATCCCCCGACTACAACATCCCAATGCTCCTCTTCTTAGCTGCACTCTGACCACCGCAGTCGACCTCGCCATTGTTGCCGCTGTCGAGCCCCACCATCGTAGCATGCCCCCATTCGCTGCCGATGTCCCCGTCTTGCTACCAGCTCGTTGGTGACACATGTTACCATTGGACATGTTTTGCACGTGTCTAGCTGTTGTTAGCATTGTTTTTGTTGTTCTTGATTGTCATGGGTGTGTGCATGTGCTCTCATTATTTTTCGTGCGTTGCACGTGTTGCCACCATCACTCATCTCGCTTCCGTTCATCGTCTATCAGGAAAGTATCCTTATACAAATCTTTTTGTTTCCCGTACAAGCATTCTTTGAAATACCGCAAATAGGTTTATCATTGTGATCCATTTCTCATGCCTTATATTTTGATGATCTTGTCCCCAATTGTAATATCCCGGTTGGATATTATATTTGTATTATAATTATTTTTAAAATTAAAATATTTCTTATGAAAATTACTTAGTTTTAATAAATAATTATTATCTGTATATATACAAGTAAGTATATATATGTATTGTCTCGGTTTTGTGAACTTGTACAAAATCCTTTAAAATGCATTTTTGAGAAAATGTCTGAAATATCCGGGCCTGATATTAAAAATTATTATTTTATTTTTTATTTTTAGAATTGAAATGTTTTGATGGATGTTACCCGATTTTGTTAATAAACATTATATATGTATATATATATATATATACATCTGTATTGTATGAAATTGGTACTGAAATCATCGGAGCCGGTAATAAAATTAATTTTATTATTATTTCTGAATTAAAATATTTTTGGTACAGATTATTCGTTTTAACTAATAAAAATTATAAGTATAGACAGATATATGTACGTATATGTACTGTATCGATTTCGTACGTTTGTACGAAATCATGTAGTATGTGATTTTTGGAAAATACCTCTTATTATTTATCAATCAAGATCAAATGGAGGGTTAGAGATGAGTAGGGTGTTGATTGCAATTTAAATTTGCAATTTGATATCAAATTTGTTTAAGCCACAAATGAGAGAAACAAGTGGCTTATTCTCACATCGCAAACCCAACCCGCTTCCCCTATAAACCCCCCCCCCCCCTCCCCTCCCCTGGCCGGCCACACACTCAAGGGCAAATCGCTCTTCTCATTTCTTGTTCCTTCATCACTCCTATTCTTCTCTTATAGTTTCTTTACTTGTTTTTAATTTAGAAAAAAAAATTGAGAAGAAAAGAAATGAAAGAGAGATCAAAATCAAAGAAATAAAGTGGGTAATTTTCATGATGTGTTCTTGAAGAGGAGCAAGAACAAGGAAGGAGAAGGGTAGCAAGCTAGTTCTTCCTACACTTTTGGGTGGGGGTTTCTCATATCATGTTTGTTATTTTTGTATTATTATTTATTATATGTTAAATGAAGAACTTGGACTAATTTCACATGTATATGAATGTCTATGGACTAAAATAAATGGCATATAAAGATTGAAGTATTAGAACACAAATAAGACACTAAGATTCAACTCTTAAAACTAATATGTAGTTCTTGATAGTTAAGATTAATTACTTGTGCTAAAGTTAGAATTTTGAATCCAAATTAATTTTAGAGGTTCTCATATGTTTTGTTACCATGCTCTAATTTTTGTAGATTTTTCTGGGTTAGTTTGATGGGTTAAACAAGTTCTTCATCCGAAACTGCTGTTTTGTTAATTCGACTTGTGTTTAAGGGGCTGGATTTTAAGTTCCTTACGTAACATGAAAAAGTGTTCAACTAGAAAGTTGTACTAGATTTTTCCCCTTTTCAAAATGGCCAATTTTGCTAGATTTCGATAAGTATAGCAAAATTTATAAGCTTTACAAGTTTCAGCTTTTGTTGTGCTTTTTGTTGTTTTTGAATTTTGTTCAAAGGGCTGGATTTTGAGTTCTTTACCGAATCTAAAAATTTGTTTAACTCGGAAGTTGTAGTAGATGTTCTCCCCTTTCCAAAATATCCAATTTTGCTAGATTCTGATAAGTATAGCAAAAGTTATAAGCTTTACAAGTTTCAGCTTTTGTTGTGCTTTTTATTGTTTTTGAATTGTGTTCAAAAGGCTGGATTTTGAGTTGTATTCAGAATCTGAGAAAGTTGTTGTAACACCCAATTTTTTTTTTTTTTTTTGAAAACTAAACCTCGAAATTCCATTATTTCAATTTCTATATCATTTTAAACATAAACTAAGAAAGTTATATTTCAGGGAAAATTTTGGCAGACTTTTCCCTGTAAATTTTGCCCTGAAACACAAATAGCTTACGGAATTCTGCTCAAAATTCCGTAGCTCGCAATACACACAATAATTTCAAGGGCTCCCCAAGCCAAAATGAGCAGAAACATACAGGCAATATAATATAATGCTCTGGGGGCCAAACTCATTGTAACGCCCCGAATCCCAAATACACTGAATTCGAGATGTTTTACAGGATCTTTTCGCTTCCTTAAGTACAATTTTACAAGGAAATTTAAACTTTTCATTTTACATCAGAGTTTACATGAATACATTACAATTTACACTGCACAGCGGAAGTAAACTTTACAACAATGAAACAAATATACAACAACATTGAGTAATCTTTAAGCCTTTGTTCCTCTTTAATCTTTTTCAAGACATTTACCTGCATATAAGACTGTGGGTACGTCAGTTTATTCAACCGACGATCATTATACACGGCCATCCTCTCTATGCCGGAAATAGTATAACTTATTTTCCATATTTAACAAACACAAACTTGTCACATTTCAAACTAAAGGGACTATCCTATTGATGTCGTGTTGTGATTGTGCACTTAGTCCTTAATGCAGTTATTTTTGTTATATGACACTAATGCGCACTTGTTCGGATTCTATGCATCCCATACTATATAGGTCCGAGGGCAAGCCCTTAATCGTTCTTCAACTTTGTAGGGTTCAATCCCTCGTCATGACTTAATCTACTACTGTAATTACGGTAAATATCCTAGATATTTTCTGACCTACGAACTCATGTCTAGGCACCCTGGAGGGAATCCCATCGCTGACATGACTCATCATGCAGACATCATGTGGTAATTCAGCTCCTACCACAGACATGACACCACCCGTAGTCTTCAAACATTCCACGAGCATCGCCACCGGGACGGTACTCTGGAGTAGTATCCTCGCCCAGACTCATCATGGGACATCCTGGGATACACTCTCGCCGCTATCCAATGGCCCTCATATTCAATGTTTTTCTCTTACTTTCATCACTTCTTCACTATGTACTAGTCCTTAGTTTTATTAGAATCATGAACAAAATCAAAGCTCTAGAGTTAGCCTCTCCACTAAACCGGACTTAATCATTCATTCAACATGACCAACCTTGGTCTTTCATTTCAATAATTCATTTCAATTTCTTTCCAATTGCCGGGGGAGACTTAGGTACTCTTCTGTTTCAATTCCAATTCACAATTACTAAAATAATCGGAGCACTTCCAGCTCATGAGTTCATTTTCTTCATAATCACCATGGATTTTCTTTTTCATGTTCATAGTTCCACAATTATAACTTTCATAAATTCAAATAAATGATTCACTCCATATTAATTCACGCAAAGACAAATAGAGTTTACTGTCACAACCAACATAAAATTCACAATCTTTATCATAAAACAATTCATAGAATCTTTGAGATGTCAAAAGCACTCTGAACAGTTGACTTAGAACTCATCCAGTCGACTTGTTCAGACAAACAAAATCCTTCAGTAAATTGCTCGGAAGAGTCGACTGCTGCACATGGCCAGTCGGCTATTCTGCAGCGTTCAATATTAAAATATCATTTACAGGGCAGTCAACTGTCATTCAACCCAGTCGGCTGTTCTGCATAGATCAATTATGTAATTTTTCAAGTTCATTACAGTCGACTGTTATACACATTCGGTCGACTGAATAGGTTAAAAATATCAAATTAAGGAATCATTCCTTCATTCTATGCACACATCTTTCTTGGTCACACTACAATATGCTCATGCCAACCCAAACATGTAATTCTTATCTGTTTATTAACATCACAACATAGTTTTCGAATAAAAGTAACTTTCGCATAACTAGTGTTTTCTTTTCTCAAAAGAAATGACAAACATACGTTTTCCTTTTACTCATCATTTACTTACGGAGATGAATATTGATCCCAATTTAGCACGCTAGAACATCAAGTTAACAATTCACATTAAAATACATCGTTCCATGGAAATCTAAACTGTATATATTTTATTTTAATATACCAGTCGACTGCTCCTTCGACCGGTCGACTGTACAGGTCATTTCCAATTTTCTACTTATTAAAGTCCCTTTTCATATTTTCTATACTATATATAGCATAGAAAATATCAATTTAGCAATCATTCTATTACTACCACATTTCTTCTTTTTCGATATTTCTTAACAAATTAACATCACTAATCTCTTTATTAGCGAACTTCATATTAATTCTCTATTCTTGATCTTTTACCAAACATACAAATCTATATTTTAATTCACCCAACACAACATTATCACAAAAGTCCATTTAAGCACATAAAGTAATATGGTCAATCTACTAACTCTTGCATATAATCCTTGGTGTTTAGAAATAATGAATCCATGGCTATAATCAATTTACTCACAACTTAAATTTAACGATAGAACTACAAACCAATATTTCAATCAATCAAGAAGCCATTTTCTAATTTAAGTGTACTCTTATTTTCATGCATCATTCTTTCAATTCGCATCTAGCATGCATCCCTAATTAGAAATACGGAAAATTTACCCACCTCAAATGGAGAGACAAACACAATTAGCAACAAAAGTCCTTACAACACGAGTGCACCTCCTCCTAGACGACGCTCACACAAGTCTCCAAGCACACCTCACCGAGAGCTCCTTCTTCCTTGATGTAGCCGGCCTCCCCTTGATGTTGCAAGCACAAAATCCCACACACTCTCAATCTTTTAACTCACAAAATTACTACTAGATAATATAATTGAACTATAGATTTGTAAGAGAATAATTTTGCACAAGAATAACTAGCCATGGGGGGGGGGGGGTATTTATACTAAAAATCAAAGAGAATGGAGGGCTAGGATCAAGTAGTTGGTTGTAAGATGGAGGGCTAGGATGAAAGTAGGAGTGGCATTAACTACCCACAACCAAGTAACCACCACACCATGATCTCCACCCAAAATTTGATTTCCCTCCAAAAAGATGCAATCCAGCCATGGGAATGTGCATATTGCACTTGTACGTGTAGTGCACGTGCATGCAACTAGGCCTAAAAATTGTGCATTAAATTTTTGTATAAAAATAAAATAGTCTTTAAATTGTATTCTACATGACAAGTTGTATAAAAAATAGTCCATGGGCTTTAGTTTATAGGCCAAAATGATAATTATAAAAATAATAAATTAAATTAACTTTGGGCCTTTAGGGAAAAGGCTTTTTTTTGTCTAATTGAAAGAAGGCTTTATAGAAAAATAATAAAGGCACATATTAAAATATCTTTACTCATCTTGATGAAAATATTAACCAAAAATATCGCATGTGCAAACTATGTGCAAAATAAATAATTTTTCATTAAATGAAAAATTGGGGCATTACAACACTCCCTCCTTAGAATAGTTCCGTCCCCGGAACTACAGTCAAGAGTGAGAAACAAAATACAACACTCACACAAGAACAAAAAGATACAAAGATACAAATCAAGCAAAAAGCTCAGGATAGTCCTTCAACATCCTCTCCTTAGACTCCCAAGTAGCCTCTTCAACCAAATGGTTCCTCCAGACTACCTTGACCATCAGTATCGTCTTATTCCTCAAGACTTTCTCTCGACGGTCAACAATCTCGATAGGAGACTCGATGTAATTCAGATCCAACTGCGAACCTTCCGGCACTTCAGAAAAATGATGACTCGGATCTGGAATATAACCTCTCAGCATAGACACATGAAAGACATTGTGCACCTGAGATAACTCTTTCGGTAATTCAAGCCGGTAAGCATTTTTCTCGATCCTTTTCAATATCTTATACAGGCCTATAAACCTCGGGGCTAACTTCCCGCCTTTGCCAAATCGAACCACACCTTTACTGGGTGATACTTTCAGAAAGACGAAGTCACCAACCTCAAATTCAAGGTCCCTTCTCCGGTTGTCTGCATAGCTTTTCTGCCTACTCTGAGCTTCTACTAACCTTTTCCTGATCAGAACGATCTTCTCAGAGGTTTGCTGCACAAGCTCAGGACCAAACAACTGATGCTCCCCAACCTCAAACCAACAAACAGGTGTCCTACACTTCCTTCCATACAAAGCTTCGTACGGCGCCATTCCAATGCTAGCCTGAAAACTGTTGTTGTAGGCAAACTCTACCAAAGGTAAATGCCTTTCCCAGCTGCCTCCAAAGTCTAGTATACAACACCGAAGCATATCCTCAAGAATACGGTTTACTCTCTCGGTCTGTCCATCGGTTTGCGGATGAAAAGCAGTGCTGAAATCTGTCTTGGTACCCAAAGCTGTCTGAAGACTCCTCCAGAAATGCGAAGTAAACCGCACATCTCGATCAGACACAATAGTTGACGGAACACCATGAAGCCTGACAATCTCTCCAACATACAACTCAGCTAACTTGTCCATTGAAGCAGTGAGTTTCATCGCCAAAAAGTGAGCGGACTTGGTTAGTCGATCGACTATGACCCAAATCGCATCATTGCCTTTAGGACTCTTAGGCAATCCTGTAATGAAATCCATACTGATGTTATCCCACTTCCATTCCGGAATAGGTAACGGCTGTAATAGACCTCTGGGTCTCTGATTTTCGGCTTTGACTTGCTGACAAACCTCACGCTTTGCCACAAATTCAGCCACATCCCGCTTCAAACCTGACCACCAGAAATGCTGTTTGATGTCTTTGTACATCTTAGTACTCACAGGATGTACTGACAAAAGGGTAGCATGCTCCTCTTGAAGAATACTCTCTTTCAGGTCCGCCTGATTTGGAACACACAGCCTATCTCCGAACCACAGTACTCCATTCCTGATTTGAAATCCGGGCAACCTGCCAGCACCAACCTGCTCGTTCATCTCCAAGATATCAGCATCAACCTCCTATCTTGCAATGATCCTTGCATTCAATGTAGGCTGAAGCCTCAACTGAGCTAAAGATGCTCCTAATCCTTGCAAGACAACTTCAATACCTGCTCGATCCAATTCCTCAATCAGATGCTTCTGAGTTGTAATCAAACTGGCTGAGCTGCTCTTGCGACTAAGTGCATCAGCAACAACATTAGCTTTTCCAGGATGATATTTGATCTCAGGTCGCATATTCTCGAGCACTTCCAACCATCTTCGCTACCTTAGATTCAGATCCCTCTGCTGATATATATACTTCAAACTCTTGTGGTCCGTGTACATGTTTAACTTCTCACCGTACACGTAGTGCCTCCATTGCTTCAGGGCAAAGATAATCGCAGCCAACTCCAGATCATGGTTCGGATAATTCTTCTCATGTGGTCGTAGTTGCCTAGATCCATAAGCGATTACTCTTCCTTCTTGCATTAAGACACAACCAAGCCCACGATGTGAAGCATCGCTGTAAGCATCATACTCAACACCTGCTCTAGGCAAAGCCAAAATAGGTGCAGTAGTCAGTTTCTCTTTCAACTCCTGAAAGCTTGCCTCACATTGCTTAGTCCACTTGAAGTTCACATTCTATTTGGTCAGTCCAGTAAGCAGCACGGCTATCTGAGCATAACCTCGAATGAATCTCCGGTAGTATCCAGTCATTCCAAGAAAACTTCTGACTTTCTTCACTGTAGTAGGCCTAGCCCAATCTCTCACTGCCTCTATCTTCTGAGGGTCATTTACCACTCTCTCCTTAGAAAGGATGTGACCTAGGAATGCCACTTCAGACTTCCAGAAATCACACTTGGATAACTTGGCATACAACTTCTGCTCTTCCAGCTTCTTCAAAACTGCTGCCAAATGCTCGGTGTGCTCCTCCTCTGACTTGGAGTACACGAGGATATCATCGATAAACACCACGACGAAAGAATCAATGAACGGCCTCAGAACTCTATTTATCAAATCCATGAAGATTGCGGGTGCATTCGTCACTCCAAATGGCATAACTAAGAATTCGTAATGCCCACGTCGAGTTCTAAATGCAGTTTTGTGCACATCTTCAGCTTTCACTCGAACCTGGTGATATCCTGATCGAAGATCTATTGTGGAGAAAACAGCTGCTCCTTGTAGACAATCGAACAAATCATCAATTCGAGGAATAGGATACTTATTCTGAACAGTGACCTTATTCAGCTCTCGGTAATCGATACACATCCTCATCGATCCATCATTCTTCTTTACCAAAAGCACTGGTGCTTCCCAAGGTGACGCACTAGGTTGAATAAAGCCTTTCTCCAACAGTTCCTCAATCTGCCGTTTCACTTCATCCTGTTCCACTGGAGCCATCCTATATGGTGCCTTAGAAATGAGTTCACTCTCCGGTTGAACAATGATGCTGAACTCCACATCACGATGTGGGGGTAACCCAGGAAAATCATCCAAGAACACAGTCGGATAGTCCCAAACCACAGAAATCCCTTGCACTTCCACAGGTGTCTCTTCCTTGCGGATAGCTGCCACCAGCTTAGAACACTTCTGCTTCCCTTGGAAAGTGACTTCAGGTCCACTTGGAGCCTTCACTGTTACTGTCTTGGTTTTACACTCGATGCTTGCACTGTACATCGACATCCAATCAATGCCAATGATAACATCGACCCCCAAGATAGTCAGCTCGATCAGATCAATGCCAAAGATTCGATCCCCAATCACATTCTCACAATCAGCATAATACCGATCAGTGATTAAAGTTTCCCCTAATGGAGTAGCTACTGCTAAGATCTTGCCTGGGAAAATCTTCGGTTCAACTTCCAACACTTTAGCAAATTTAGGAGACACAAAAGTATGAGAGGATCCAGTATCGAACAACACAACAGCTTTCATTCCATTCAAATAAAGTTCGCCTGTTACATAATACACACTCATTACATAGCAGTTTCACTAAATAAGCGGGAAAAAGAAATAACAAAAACCTCTAAACATCAGCCCTCGTACCAGTGATCACATGATCAACTTCATCAGCATCAGCTTCCGTCAAGGCAAATACTCGCCCTGGTTGGTACGGTCTCTTCCCAGTCTGCTGTGTTGGTGCGTTGCTATTACTACTCCGTGGCTTGAGACATTGAGATTTGTAATGCCCCGTTTCACCACAGTTGTAGCAAGTTATCGCAGGAGGTCTCACCACATTGTTCCCAGGTCCTCCAGCCACACTAATAGCGTTCGCTCCTATCGGTTTGAACCTTTGTGCGAATGGTTGCCCCTTGAAACTCCCAGAATTTGCGGGCCTCTTTCCAGACTGCCAGTTGTTCCTCCAGTTCTGAACAACATGGAACTACTTCATATCTGCTTCCGTCGCTGCTGCTCTCTTGACCAACTTGTCAAATCTTCTGATACAAAGAGGTATCATCTGTGATCTCAAGCTCGGCCTCAATCCATGCTCGAACTTACGAGCCTTCTTTGCTTCATCCATCACTAGTTCAGGAGCATACCTAGAGAGCTGAGTAAATTTGGTCTCGTACTCTCTCACTGACATACTACCTTGTTGTAGTGAAAGAAACTCCATAGCTTTCTTCTCTTGAACGTCGAAGGGGAAATAGTGACTGCGGAATTCTTCCAGAAATTTCTCCCAGCCAAGCACTATGCCTCCCATGGTCCTCTTCATCGACTGCCACCAAACAGCCGCATCCTTCGCAAGTTGCAGAGTCGCCAACTTCACCTTACTGCCTTCAGGGGTCTCCAGCACTTCAAAGATTGTCTCTACTTGACGAATCCAGTTGTCAGCCGCATCAGGGTTTGACTTCCCTTCGAATACAGGTGGTTTCATTCATTTGAACAATTCCACTAGCTTAATCGCTTCGGGCATCGGATTCGCAGGCCCCCTTTCTTGGTTCTGATTCATAGCCACGGCGTTGAGCGTCTGATAGACCCTCGCAAGTTCCGTTTTCAGATCCAGACCTTCACCATTTCTAGCTCCTCTTCTAGA
The DNA here is from genome assembly GCA_017893485.1 of Hemerocallis citrina. Lineage (NCBI taxonomy): Eukaryota > Viridiplantae > Streptophyta > Magnoliopsida > Asparagales > Asphodelaceae > Hemerocallis > Hemerocallis citrina. The sequence goes on from CM030362.1 coordinate 128,659,416, forward strand.
CATATTCTAATGCAAAAGATCCATTAAATTCGAAGTATAAGACATGAATTTTAAATCAACTTGCATTTCATTAAATTCTAAACTTTATACATTCGAATTGAAAAACATTTCTTGACATCAGAATGAAAATAGTAGAAGCTACAACAGTCTAACTCCTACGGTTCCTCTTCGCTTCTCGAAGTTCTCCCCGTAGTTCATCAACTTCATCCTTCAGCACATCGGTCAGATTCTTCCTCTTCTCGAGTTCCCATACACGATGACTGAGAACTGAAAAGTCATCCTTTCGCTTTGCTAGCTGAGCCTCCAGTAATCCGACTCTCTCTCGCAGTGTTTCTACCTGCCTCTGAAGAGAAGTCACAAGACTATTTGGAATTGGTTCTTCTTCTTCGTCAAAAGAAGAGTCATCAGATGAATCCGGAGGTGGGGTGATCTCTTGGGATTCAGGCCATTCCTCTCTGTTAGAATTTGCTTGCCCTGGGTAGTACTCGTCCTCAAAATCTGCCTGTCCAGGATGGTACTCTTCCTCGATGATATGCCAGTCGTCGTCTCCAGCAGGGTCGAAGTGATCAGCCATCTTAGAGATAGAGAGGAAGAAGCATAAGTCATAGAGCAACACAAATGTAAGTCACTTACATTTAAATCTCTAGACTCAAACACACACTCTAATGTCCACTTCTACGGTGTCGTTCCTTATAAATTGTACAAGTGTGGAAAGCGTGGCTCTGATACCACTTGTAACGCCCCGAATCCCAAATACACTGAATTCGAGATGTTCTACAGGATCTTTTCGCTTCCTTTAGTACAATTTTACAAGGAAATTTAAACTTTTCACTTTACATCAGAGTTTACATGAATACATTACAATTTACACTGCATAGTGGAAGTAAACTTTACAACAATGAAACATATATACAACAACATTGAGTAATCTTTAAGCATTTGTTCCTCTTTAATCTTTATCAAGCCATTTACCTGCATATAAGACTGTGGGTACGTCAGTTTATTCAACCGACGATCATTATACCTGGCCATCCTCTCTATGCCTGAAATAGTATAACTTATTTTCCATATTTAACAAACACAAACTTGTCACATTTCAAACTAAAGGGACTACCCTATTGATGTCGTGTTGTGATTGTGCGCTTAGTCCTTAATGCAATTATTTATGTTACATGACACTAATGCGCACTTGTTCGGATTCTATGCATCCCATACTACATAGGTCCGAGGGCAAGCCCTTAATCGTTCTTCAACTTTGTAGGGTTCAATCCCTCGTCATGACTTAATCTACTACTGTAATTACGGTAAGTATCCTAGATGTTTTCTGACCTACGAACTCATGTCTAGGCACCCTGGAGGGAATCCCATCGCTGACATGACTCATCATGCAGACATCCTGTGGTAATTCAGCTCCTACCACAGACATGACACCACCCGTAGTCTTCAAACATCCCACGAGCATCGCCACCGGGACGGTACTCTGGAGTAGTATCCTCGCCCAGACTCATCATGGGACATCCTGGGATACACTCTCGCCGCTATCCAATGGCCCTCATACTCAATGTTTTTTTCTTACTTTCATCACATCTTCACTATGTACTAGTCCTTAGTTTTATTAGAATCATAAACAAAATCAAAGCTCTAGAGTTAGCCTCTCCACTAAACCGGACTTAATCATTCATTCAACATGACCAACCTTGGTCTTTCATTTCAATAATTCATTTCAATTTCTTTCCAATTGCCAGGGGAGACTTAGATACTCTTTTGTTTCAATTCCAATTCATAATTACTAAAATAATCTGAGCACTTCCAGCTCATGAGTTCATTTTCTTCATAATCACCATGGATTTTCTTTTTCATGTTCATAGTTCCACAATTATAACTTTCATAAATTCAAATAAATGATTACTCCATATTAATTCACGCAAAGTCAAATAGAGTTTACTGTCACAACTAACATAAAATTCACAATCTTTATCACAAAACAATTCATAGAATCTCTGAGATGTCAAAAGCACTCTGAACAGTCGACTTAGAATTCATCTAGTCGACTTGTTCAGACAAACAAAATCCTTCAGTAAACTGCTCGGAAGAGTCGACTGCTGCACATGGCCAGTCGGCTGTTCTGCAGCGTTCAATATTAAAATATCATTTACAGGGCAGTCGACTGTCATTCAACCCAGTCGACTGTTCTGCATAGATCAATTATGTAATTTTTCAAGTTCAGTACAGTCGACTGTTATACACATTCGGTCGACTGAACAGGTTAAAAATCTCAAATTAAGGAATCATTCCTTCATTCTATACACACATCTTTCTTGGTCACACTACAATATGCTCATGCCAACCCAAACATGTAATTCTTATCTGTTTATTAACATCACAACATAGTTTTCGAATAAAAGTAACTTTTGCATAACTAGTGTTTTCTTTTCTCAAAAGAAATGACAAACATACGTTTTTCTTTTACTCATCATTTACTTACAGAGATGAATATTGATCCCAATTTAGCACGCTAAAACATCAAGTTAACAATTCACATTAAAATACATCGTTCCATGGAAATCTAAACTGCATATATTTTATTTTAATATACCAGTCAACTGCTCCTTCGACCGGTCGACCGTACAGGTCATTTCCAATTTTCTACTTATTAAAGTCATTTTTCATATTTTCTATACTATATACAGCATAGAAAATATCAATTTAGCAATCATTCTATTAATACCACATTTCTTCTTTTTCGACATTTCTTAACAAATTAACATCACTAATCTCTTTATTAGCGAACTTCATATTAATTCTCTATTTTTGATCTTTTACCAAACATATAAATCTATATTTTAATTCACCCAACACAACATTATCACAAAAGTCCATTTAAGCACATAAAGTAATATGGTCAATTTACTAACTCCTGCCTATAATCCTTGGTGTTTAGAAATAATGAATCCATGGCTATAATCAATTTACTCACAACTTAAATTTAACGATAGTTACACAAACCAATATTTCAATCAATCAATAAGCCATTTTCTAATTTAAGTGTACTCTTATTTTCATGCATCATTCTTTCAATTCACATCTAGCATGCATCCCTAATTAGAAATACGGAAAATTTACCCACCTCAAATGGAGAGACAAACACAATTAGCAAAAAAAGTCCTTACAACACGAGTGCACCTCCTCCTAGACGACGCACACACAAGTCTCCAAGCACACCTCACCGAGAGCTCCTTCTTCCTTGATGTAGCCGGCCTTCCCTTGATGTTGCAAGCACAAGATCCCACACACTCTCAATCTTTTAACTCACAAAATTACTACTAGATAATATAATTGAACTATAGGATTGGAAGAGAATAATTTTGCACAAGAATAACTAGCCATGGGGGGGTATTTATACTAAAAATCAAAGAGAATGGAGGGCTAGGATCAAGTAGTTGGTTGTAAGATGGAGGGCTAGGATGGAAGTAGGAGTTGCATTAACTACCCATAACCAAGTAACCACCACACCATGATCTCCACCCAAAATTTGATTTCCCTCCAAAAAGATTCAATCCGGCCATGGGAATGTGCATATTGCACTTGTACGTGTAGTGCACGTGCATGCAACTAGGCCCAAAAATTGTGCATTAAATTTTTGTATAAAAATAAAATAGTCTTTAAATTGTATTCTACATGACAAGTTGTATAAAAAATAGTCCATGGACTTTAGTTTATAGGCCAAAATAATAATTATAAAAATAATAAATTAAATTAACTTTGGGCTTTTAGGGAAAAGGCTTTTTTTTGTCTAATTGAAAGAAGGCTTTATAGAAAAATAATGAAGGCACATATTAAAATATCTTTACTCATCTTGATGAAAATATTAACCAAAAATATTGCACGTGCACACTACGTGCAAAATAAATAATTTTTCATTAAATAAAAAATCAGGGCATTACACTCATAACGGATTATTAAATATCAAATAAAAACTAAAAATTTCTTTGAAAAACGAGGTAAAAGTTTAGAAAAATCCTTGTAAAACCTACCACAGAGCCCAGTACTCCACAACGAGGTGGGTACGGGTCACAAACATACCACACCACCCCACACTATACTCATCATCATCATATACATGCTCATACATCCATAATACAATTTAGATCATAAATTTTACTATTCACATAACTAATTAGTACAAATTTTTAAAATAAAACTTCATCCTACCAATCCATGCCTCACCTATGCACTGATGAGAACCTGTAACAGTAGGAGATCTAGGGTAGTCCTCAGACTCCCCTAACCCCCCAAACACTAAGGGGTTAGCCATTTCTGGTATAAGTATAGTTATTAATTTAATAACAAATTAAAATAGTATAAAGAAAATAATTTAAACTTACAAATACCAAGTTAAGATAATGCTATCTGAATCCTGAACACAACAACATCATCAATACGACGATATATCAAATACTTTGCCAATCCTGCATTCAACTATTTAATTATCCACAACTTCCCACATTTCATAATGTACATCACATCAACCTCGTATATACATATATTCTTATTTTACATCCGCATAGTACGAATACACCTATAATCCACTACTTTTCAATTTAAATTCTCTAACCCAAATATTCCTTCTTCCACAAGTATCGTCATAATAGCATTATAAGAATATAACTACATGATGTTATTACTCCTTTCATTAATAACCATTTATGAGAATACAACTCATAATACAACATACTCTCTTAATAACCATTTTCATAACCAGTCTCATAATACGAGTATTTATTTTATCATGCCCTATCAAGTATCACTTCTTACAAATGCTTCTATTCTCTTAATACCACATTCATTCAAGTCTTATAACGCAAATATAACATCTTATTGCTTATTACAATGCTCTCACATTCCATCGCAACATTAACACATCATTAATAGAATGCTTATACTCAGTACATCAAAAACATGCTTTATAGCTTATTCCCATCTCATTATACCACTTTAGTAATTTCTTTTTCTTATAAACAATAAATCTTATCATCATTTTCACTTAATCCCCAAACACAATTTGGGACCACAACATATCACACCCCATAGCCGATAGCTTGGGTAATAATCACTGCACCTCAAACACACAGTTTGGGTAATATCACATCACATCTCAAGCCGATAGCTTGATTATTAATTCACTTCAATCACTAAGCATCTTCACTTTACTTTATTTCTCATTTCCATCAATCATTACCACTATTATATCAACTCACCCTGCGAATTATGCCAAGGCAGGTAGTTCCCACCATTTCCACAGAAATAGCGGGCAGGTAGTTCCTTGACACAATCCCAAGGTACAACTCGTATCAACTGTATTTTACTTTAATAATCACACACATAATACAATTACTTCGTATTATTCATGGTAACACATCTCTTTTATTATTTTCATCTTAAATTAATCACATGCTGCATTTATCATTTCTTTTCATACACTAACTCATAACACGTTCACTTTCACATTTACTTCATTCACAACAACTTTCTTTCCCATACACAATTCACATTTCACTATCCACTTTCTTTCCCACACACAATTCACATTTCACTATCCACTTTCTTTGCTCTCACATTTTTATTAACACTAAGTTATTTTGTTAGTTTGTCGACCAGTGAGCCACAGTATCCCAACATACTGAAAGCCGACAGTTCAGTAAACACGCGGCCCGATACTCACACAGAGTCTTACTCGTCCGAGGCTACGCCTTCCTCCTAGCCGAACTAGCGAGGGAAAAACCACGTCCCAGGTAAACTGGGTACTTCCTCCCATCCGATAGCCAGGAGGGAAAAAACCACGTCCCAGGTAAACTGGGTGCTTCCTCACGATGGCTGTCATCGAGGGAAAAACTACATCCCAGGTAAACTGGGTACTTCCTCGCGACAGCTGTCATCGAGGGAAAACTGGGCTTCAAGCCGATAGCTTGGGCGATAAAAATCACTTATCCCAAACATAGTTTGGGTCCACTTACCCCAAGCCAGTCCTTGGGTGTTAGGAGGTCTAGCCCAAACCCCTAGGATTGCTGTAGGTACTGGTCAACAAAGCCATCTGTTATTAGGATTAATCATTGCATCTTTCCATTTTACTTTGTTCCACAAAATTACACTTTTGAATTTAAGAATAGCTACCACCTTGATTTTAGTCACGTGAATTGATAACACATTTAATTAACACTTACCATCTTACCTTTTATCTTGCATTTGATGCACGTCTGATATCCACGATATAATTATCATCTCAGTATATCACATATATATATACACCTAGTCATTTAACATATAAACCAACATATCATATTATTACATATCACGAATGCACCATGTTATTTATTTTTCCATAACATTACCCATTATGAATACTATGCTATTTACTACTTCATTAAATCACATATAGGCATACACCAAGTCATATCATAAATAAAAAGAGTTATAAGGTGTTAGTCTGTATCGTAAACGTATCAAAATATATAATTCATCACAGAATAATATCATATTATTGCCCATTAATTCACTTCGAACATAATTACAATATAAACATGTACCCAAGTATTAATTTCATCAACTATTGCATCACACGTCATAATCATCTATATAAATATCTCAAATACACACCACACATGCGAGTTTCCTAGAAAAATGGGCCAAAACCACTTATCTCCTCTAATTAAATCTTATAATATCTAATTATAGCCTACTAGCTTATACACCATGCTCCATGTAATTATAATTACCTATAAGGGCTTATATGCCCCCAAAACATGCACAAATCATGCACTGGATAAAAATGTGCATAAACAATCTAATATAATTAGTTTTTATACTTCAACACATCACATTAACCCATACTATAGATTTTATATATTTAAAATAATCACTTTCACCACATATCTCAAAAACCCATTTTGGATCCTTAAAAATCCGTATTTTCAACAAAAATCCATTTTTGGGCATAACTCCCACAAAACATATCAAAAGGCTACGAAATTCGGCCACAATATAAAATATTTATAAACACAACGTACTCACCTGACGGATCGAGCAAACGATGTTCCACGTCCGTCCTGTAGCCAGTCGAAGTTCGACTTTTTCCACCTAATTGAAAAATTATATAACCGATTAGTTTAAAGCTCAAAACTCGACCTACGGACCTCCAAATTTGAATCCGTCTTCACCCACGTGTCACAAATGACATATGTAGGCGAGCTACATCGACGGATTTCAAATTCGAACCCCGATGCAAGAACTCACATATTGATCGGAGGCTTTCTAATAGGAAAATTTTCTACTTCCTAATTTCTTCAATCCCTTCTTCCTAATTTCTCAAATTAGGGTTAACACCAATAAGGAGACTCATCTACACCTTCGAATTCGTCAAATTCTCACCTATATATCGCGTGGGCATTTCACCGAACACCCGGCGTGCACTTTCACCTATAATCCATTTCACTCAATTTAATTGAGCTGGACGCCTATAAAATTCATCCTAAATTCATATTAATACTTTCATAATACTCTACACCCTCATATACCTTTTTTACAATTTTTAGAATCGAGTTTTCTACCTGATTTCATAAACCCTATAGTTCGAGTTTATGTCAAAATCACTACTCCCCATTTTATTGTAATGGCTCACTACAATTTTTCTCTACCATACAAGAGATAATTCTTATATATATATATATATCTCTATTTTACAAACCCAAAATCCTAATTTACTAACAACTTGTAATTTCTCTAACAATCCACTAATTCCTCAAATCTACCACTTCCAACATCTCTAAATCTCTCTACCATAATAATCCTACTCCATAAAAATTAACCCAACTAAAGTTCATACAATAAAATAGTTAGGGTTTACCTTTTCGAAATCCTTTCGAAAGTCCGACACTTCCACGATGTAAAGAACCCTTCAATTAGCCTAGTTCCCAATTTAATTTGGATTTGGTGAAGAACCCAAGTGGATTTGAGCGGGAGTGAGGGAGGCCGAAGGTTGGGTTCGATGGGTTTTTGGGTTTCGGTTGGGTGGAGTGAACGGGAAGGGAGAAGAAAAAAATATGAAAGAAGGAGTTAAAATGGGGGAGGGGTTATATTGAAAATATAATGTATTAATAATAATAGTAAGGTATAATTACCTATAAGCCCTCCAAATCCAATATATTACAAATAAACCCCAACTCTTTTCTATAATAATACAAACAATACAAAACACGTTAAAATTATCTTATAATAATCTCCCATAATGATAAAATAAAATAAACTATATTTTCTCACACAAAATCTCAACTCTTTACTCTAATATAACAATAATACCAATCTACCACAAATATTCAATACCAGTATCGATATTAAAAATAAATAAAATAAGATATCACTTAAAATAAACCCCTACAAAATATAAAAGCGAATATTTTCGGTATTTTAAAATCCGAGGTGTTACATTCTACACACCTCAAAAGAAGCTCATCCTCGAGCTATGAGGTTTAAGAAAACCCCCCAAACGATTTCAAGATACTTCCTCCACACCATTACCTAGGATTTCCAGGTACATTATCAACATCAAACCTTCATTGCACCATTAACAACTACCCAGCTGGTCATCGGGTTAGCTGCATTATGGCTTTACAATAACCACTAGTTTCATAGGATATATCACATCCAATGTCACCTCTAGCTGGACTTTAATCTACCACGGCTCCACCACTTGATAGATCTTTCACACTTTTCTCGACATAGAAACAAGAAATACATCAAGAATACCCGATATCTCCAAGATAAGCTTCAAACAATATACCACAGTTCCAATTCTTTCTATAACTCTGAAGGGCCATCATACCTCGGATCTAACCCTTTTTTTTTTTTCCAGTTCCTATAACGGCGCACTCCATGGACAAGGGATACCTTCAAAAATACCAAAATCTTCAATTTCTAACTTCAAGAGGCTTTCACCGCTAATCTGCATAATCACTTTCTTTTGTCAGCTACACACCTCAAAAGAGGCTTATCCATGCTCACCTGATAATTAATATTTTTCCTCGTTCCAGTCCATTAAAATATTCTCCTAGAATCTTGATACATCTTCATGCCACCAGGAATGACAATATACTGAGCATAAGGAACATTCTCCATCACCTACTACCACAAGCCATCCTCATCAAGAACACCAAATCTACGATAATAACAAGAATTTCCTACCGCCTACTGACCAATTTGCATCACATTCATTAATCTCATCCAGAATTCGACCATGCATTCTCTGTCGCAAGCAGAAATTTTGAATTCAAGTTTAACTGGTCAACTGTAGGATAGACAGCTGTATTGATAAACTACCGATATATAAGGTCGGACCAACCTCTACTACTGAAATAAAATCAAATGGATCTAATGAATTTAACACCGTCCACTCCTGGGACGTCATTAAGACCAAAACCTTCTTTCCATTTATAGCATTCATCACCCTAATTCTTCCCCGGGTGGTATTTTATTTCCATACCAAGCTGCCAAGGTACTCAAGCCACGTTTATTGCCTCCTACTAAAATCATTTACAAGAACAAGTGCGTTAAACTCTTATGATCTGCAAAAAGTTAAAACTATCCTTCCAACGAATAATGTCTCCATATCTTCACTGCATGTACTACTACCACCAGTTTCAAGGTTGAGTAGGATAACTCGCTCTATATAACCACAACGACCTAAATGCATAGGCCTTAAACCTTCCTTCATGCATCAAGTTGCACCTGCCTATATCACATGCATCCGCATCTACTTGGAGAGACACTCCCTTTTCGGAGTAATCAAAACAGCACCTGTCGTTAATTCTTCCTTCAACTCTTGAAAATGTGTTTTCAAGCTGCACCGGTCATATGAACGGCACATTCCTCCAGGGAAACTGATTCATCGGTGCAGCAATAACAGAAAATCAAAGAACGAATCGCCCATAATAGACAGCCAAAACCAAGAAACTCAAAATTTCTGACACATTCGTGGGTTATCTTCCGTCTTTTCACCTCTGTAAATGTTTTCAGATCCACAGATACGCCTTCAGCAGACACAATGTGTCCTTAAAAATCACATTTCTCACTCCCCAAAATGAAAATTTATAGACCTTTCATACCACTTCTAGTCCCAACGAGTCTACAACCCAGTTCTGAGGTGTCATCTATGCCCCTCCATCCTGCGAAAATACACCAAATATCATATACAAATACAATCATACCCTGTTAATATAAGGGTGAAAGGTCCAATTCGTCAAATTCATAAAAACCGCAGGGACGTTCGCCAACCCAAAAGATATCACTAAGAACTCATACAATTCATACCGAGTACGAAAAACAATTTCTGAGATGTTTTCCCTCTCTAGGGATTATCTGATAGTACTCGGTGTGCAACTCTAATCGGGAGATTAATGACACTCCCCGCAACTAATCCAACAAATTATCTATTCTCAACAATAAATAATTAATAATCACCTTACTTAGTACACCTTCTCGGTGAACTACCTTCTTTGTTGCAATACTGTAGAAGCGCCCTACGGCGTATCACTTGAACCGATAATCCTTTCCAAAAGCATCACCTCAAATTTTCTTTCATCTCTCCTTATTCCTAAAGTGTTAGAGCACAAGCTAATTTAGAAATAGGAGTCATACCAATATCAAATCAATCTTGAACTCCAGAGTTCACCAAGGTGGGGGACCAAAAACCTCTTCAAATATATCAAAAACTTTGCAAACCCCATCAACAATCTCAATCTTCGCCTTAAGTATTTTCACCAAACCCAACGGGCATAACTTTCATCGTCCAAGGCATTACATACAATCAAAACTGGGTTTCATCGGGCCGTCTCACCCGAATCCTCCCTGCACCATACCCCAACTATGCAGATAACCTACATAACCTTCTACAACCAATCAATCTCCCCAAATATGGGATAAAACCATAACCACACATCACTCCTTAATCTATAAAATACACCTATAGATCATACGTCCATAGGACCTACACAAGATCTCCTGGGAATAGCTCCTTACGGCACATAACAATCAATATAATAGAATACTCCAATAGGGCACAAATTCACATCGGGATTTCTACAGAGGTCAACCCATATGCAGGGTCATGAAAGGTAATGCTGACTCAAAGTCAGACCAAGGTCTAATGAGGATCGCACCATTCCATGATATAATCTATTCTTCAATAAAACACCCGCATAAAATACACTCACTATCTCCAACTAAGCAATAATGAACCCATACTCACATGGCGAGATCACTAGGATTGACAAATTCCTAGTTAACCTAAGCTCTGATACCAAACTGTAACACCCCAATTTTTTTTTGGGTGTTACAGTTGTTAACTAGGAAGTTGTAGTAGATGTTATTAGCTTTCCAGAAAGTTCAATTTTTTTTGATTCCAACAAGTATAGCAAAAGTTATGAGCTTTAGAAGTTTCAGCTTTGTGCTGTCTTTTGTTGTTTTTGAATTTTGTTCAAAGAACAGGGATTTAAATTCCATAAGGAATTTGAGAAAGTTGTTAACTAGGAAGTTGTAGTAAATGTTCTTAGCTTTTCAAATTGTCCAATTTTATTAGATTCTGACAAGTATTGCAAAAATTGTGACCTTTACATGTTTCAGCTTTTGCTGTCCTCTTTGTTGCTCTTTGTATTGTGTTCAAAGAGCTAGATTTTGAGTTCCATAGGAAATCTGAGAAGTTGTTAACTAGGAAGTTATAGTGTATGTTGTTAGCTTTCCAGGAAGTCCAATTTTGTTAGATTCTGACAAGTACAACAAAAGTTATAAGCTTTGGAAGTTCCATCTTTTAGCTATCTTTGTTGCTCTTTGTATTGTGTTCAGAGAGCTGGATTTTGAGTTCCATTCAGAATCTGAGAAAGTTCTTAACTAGGAATTTGTAGTAGATGTTATTAGCTATCTAGACTTTCCAATTTTGTTCGATTCCAACAAGTATAGCAAAAGTTATGAGCTTTAAAAGTTTCTGCTTTGTGCTGTCTTTTGTTGTTTTATTATTTTGTTCAAAAAACAGGAATTTGAATTCCATAAAGAATCTGAGAAAGTTGTTAACTAGGAAGTTGTATTAGATGTTCTTAGCTTTCCAAATTATCCAATTTTGTTGGATTCCGACAAGTATAACAAAAGTTGTAAGCTCTACAAGTTTTAGCTTTTGATGTCCTCTTTGTTGCTCTCTGTATTGTGTTCAAAGAGCTGGATTTTGAGTTCCATATGAAATCCGAGAAAGTTTTTAACTAGGAAGTTATATTGGATGTTATTAGCTTTCCATGAAGTCCAATTTTGTTAGATTCCGACAAGTACAGCAAAAGTTATAAGTTTTAGAAGTTTCAGCTTTTAGCTGTCTTTGTTACTCTTTGTATTGTATTTAAAGTGCTGGATTTTGAGTTCCATACGAAAACTGAGAAAGTTGTTAACTATAAAGTTGTATTAGATGTTCTCGCCTGTTCAAAAAGTCCAATTTTGTTAGATTCCGACAAGTATAGCAAAAGTTATGAGCTTTAGAAGTTTTAGCTTTGAGCTGTCTTTGTTGCTCTGTGTATTGTGTTCAAAGAGCTGGATTTTGAGTTCTATATGGAATATGAGGAATTTGTTAACTAGAAAGTTGTAGTAGATGTTCTCCCCTTTCCAAAATACCCAATTTTGTTAGATTCCGATAAGTATAGCAAAAGTTGTGAGCTTTACAAGTTTCAGCTTTTGCTGTCATTTTTGTTGTTCTTGAATTATGTTCAAGGAGCTGGATTTTGAGTTCCAAAAGGAATCTGAAAAAGTGGTCAACTGTAGTAGAGGTTCTCACCTTTCCAAAATGTCCTATTTTGTTAGCTATCGACAAGTATATCAAAAATTGTGAGCTTTGCAAGTTTCAGCTTTATGCTGTCTTTTGTTGTTCGTGAATTTTGTTCAAAGAGCAGGAATTTGAATTCCATAAGGAATCTGAAAAAGTGGTCAACTAGAAAGTTATAGTGGAGTTTCTCACCTTTCCAAAATATCCTATTTTGTTAGATTCCGATAAGCGGAGTAGGAGTTATGACCTTTACAAGTTACAGCAGCTAGCATTTTTCGCTAAAGCTTCGTTGTTTAGATTGTTTGAAGTTTTTGTATCTCTTATTGACTGAATTTGAGAAAGTTATCAACTAGAGAGTTTTAGTAGAGGTTCTCACTTTTCCAAAATGTCATGTTTTGTTAGATTCCGATAAGCGGAGTAGGAGTTATGACCTTTACAAGTTACAACAGCTAGACTTTTTGGCTGAAGCTTCGCTGTTTAGATTGTTTGAAATTTTTGTACTTCTTATTGACTTAATCTGAGAAAATTTTCAACTAGAGAGTTGTATTAGATGTTCTCACCTTTCTAAAAAGTCTAATTTTGTTGAATTCCGATAAGAGTAGCACTTTTAATTGATTCTAGAGTGTTAGAAGACTTTTATGTTGCTTTTATAAATAAAAGATCAGGTTTTGTTAGTAGTTTGAATCATGCACTTGATTGCGAGTAATAAGTGTTCCTTGTGTTCATAAGTAGCATGTTCCATTGGTTCTATGGTGTTAGAAGACTTTTATGTTGCCTTTGTGTATAAAAGATCTAGTTTTGCTAGTAACATGTTATTTTGCTCCTAGGTTGTTAGAAGACTTTTATAGTTGCTTCTATATGATTCATTTGTCGCATACATAGCCAGTTGGTTCATATGTAATTTGTTTGGCTCGTACGTAGCTATTCGGCTCGTATGTAAGTTGTTTTGCTCGTATGTAGCTTATTAGCTAGTACGCAGTTATTGTGCTCGTCTAGGGTGATATCATTACCCTAGGAGCCATCGACCATCAAGACTGTGGAGGAGTCACCCTTCGTGCACCATCAGATCTTAACCAGTGTATGTTGATTGCGGGCCGGGAGTGTAGACGAAATCCAAGTTCAGGGTAGTAGCATGCGAATATGTTCGTATTGCCGGGGTCTTGGATCAATAGGCTATGAACAGTATCCTTAGGGATTCTAGTAAGTCTAGGTTGAGCACCTAGTAGAATTATCTTGCGAAGTCTAACTTAAGACCTACTTGTCATCCATTGGATTGCTTAGGATTAGTAACATCGTTAGTGTAGTAACTTATGGCTATTACTACTTAACCTTTATTTATTATCATTTCGCTGAAGGAAAAGAGTTGGTATTAAGGGTGATACCTTATGGTCCGACCTATTTTATAGGCCAACACTAGGTGGTGTTATTGGTTTTACCCTTCCTGTCAAAGGGATATGGTCTGTGCCTTCTCACGAGTTAGGAGCACGGGATTCGTATCTCGTCTATTAATTTCTGAAGTGCCATGATAAGGGCGGGAAGTATCCTGTTGGAGATTGGGGATGGACCCCCGGAACTCCTTCATGCTCTATATCAAGAAAGGCAAACAAGCCATAGACTACGGTCTATCAGCTAGGGGGCCACAGGGGATGCTTCGAGCTAAGCTTTGTTGTAGTTAACTCCAAGAGTTCGTCAGATTTTTGAGTGAGGTCCGGTTTGCCGGGCAATAGTGGAAAATGAGGACACCACTATATGACTGCGAATGGTGGGATTAGACCGTTTCAGAGCAACCTCATCAGTCACGTTGTATCTTCAGAAACATGTTGAGTACAATAGTAGAATTCATGGCACGGGTTCAAATCCCTATATATGAAGAAACGGCTTGTTATGGCCGTATGTAGATAGGCAGCATATTTTTTCGGAGACACACTTGCATTAGAATAAGAGCATCATTGCATTAGTTAATCCTGCATTAGATTCTGTGTCATAGCATACACTAACACATCTATTATATATACACTTTTCTCTTTTCATAAATCTGTTTGTTTAAAGTTGAGAATCACCGCTAGTCATCAGACTTAAAGCGTCAGTATATGTACTGACGTCCCCACACTTCAATAGGACTGGATTGCAAAACTTCAAGTACATGATTCATAAGGACTCAAGGCAAGAGAAGCAAATTGTTGATTCTTATTTTCAATTACATCTATTGTAATTTATTTATGTTGTGAAGCATTCAAGTGAAAGTACCAAGTGTTATATATTATTCATTGTACTCTGATGTAATTTTTTATTGAAAGTTTGTAACACTGGGCTTGTATGGTATTATTGTAACACTGATGTAATGTATTGCAGTTTTATAATATTCAGACTTGAAATACATTTGTGTTGAGAAAAAAGTTTTAAGTTTTCCCGTTTTTCTGTGTATTGTGGCTAATTGAATGAAAATATTTTGGCTTATGTCATGGTTTCCCAGTGTATGGAAATCGGGACGTTACACCTATCCATTTTGATTGTTTCTATTAATTGAATAGACATGGCATGCTAATTTGAATACCCGTTAATTTCTAATTGACATCATACATCGATTTGAATCCATCATAATTACTATTAATGTTATAATTCATGCAAAGTAATCACATTTACCGATGTCCTGATTTGACACGATGAATTAAACCTTGTTAACGTCAGAATAATGACTAAGTTTATGAACATGAAATGTAGTCCCATGTTTTTAGTTCCCAGAACATCCGACGGATCTGAAATCTGATCTGTGATGTGCGAGTTATCCCATTTTTTATGCTGCTAGCTTTAGATTTATAGATTTCTGGTTTACGACGTATTGACATGTTTATTGATTTAAAAATTCAGATTAATAGTGTAATTAGGCCATGATAAATTCCAGTATGTTGCTTAACATGATTAAGAACCTAATTATATATTTTATAGAATTTTTTAAATGAGTTCTTTACTCATTTACGAGTATAAGAATTGTACCCTAAGTTTAGCTTGAACATAAAATCTATAAAGAATAAAAAATTTGAACCTAGTTTCTGTGATTTTTATATATCGTGTGTATATGTGCTGGAACCGGCAGAGGGTCTAGTTTCTAGAACTTTTGACGGATCCAGATTTACTTTTTTGTAGTAGCAGGAATTCCAGTTTTGGTGCTGCAACATTCTGCTGTCCAGATTTGGAGTTCTTGTTGTTTAATTAATTGTAATTTTGTTTATGACACCCGAACATGTTTTCCTTACAGTCTGAACCTGGTTACTATCCCTGATTTTGCACATTCATGTTTGTTTTGGTGAAAAGAATTAAATATCAAGCCGGGGTATTGGGGGAAAGACCTAGTAGTGGGATATATAAGAGATTGTACTCGGAAGGGGGCCCGTGTTTTTTGTGATGATAATACATGATTTTGAGTTATATAGAACTAAGTGCCACGTAGAACTAAGTTCCACCTTAAGGGTTGACGGAGGTTACCTCTAGTGCCTGTGGGGGTTACCTCTAGTGTCCATGGTTTGACTACATGCTCATATAACTTGCAAGACCCAAGTACTTGACTTTATATAATACACCACTAAAGTCTAAATATAACATTCTTGTATGCATCCGACCTGTGGTATGGGGATGTAGGATCGCGTGCATTAGGTAGGATTGATCAAATGAATAGACTTAAGAACAACACTGAACACGTGCATGACTCATGTTTACAAGTTACCTGTTACCTGTTACCTGTTACCTGTTACAAGTTTACATGATACCTGTTACCAGTTTACATGATCCATGTTTATAAGTTACAAGAATTTTTTTTATAAGTTATATGATTCCAGTTTACATGAATCCCATTACAAGTTTACAAGATTCCTGTTTACACGATATGTTTCCTGTTACATGATTCCTTGTTGTCGATTAGTTATACTTGAGACTTGTTCAGTTCTTTTTTCCTTCTTGTTATATATATTGTTTCTCATTATCATGTTTGTTTTGTATTTTAATTGCCAATTCTCATTGTTTTCCTGTTATACCTGCTTCTTGTTCCTATTTGCTTGTTACTACTTGTGGCCCGTAGCTTGCTCTAACGGGTACTTCATCCATCTTTTATTTGGGTTATGTTATACAAGTACAGGCAATGGGTTACTGAAAGAACTCGTCGAACTGTTATTGCAATGCATATTCTCAGGCTATTTGGTAAGTTCTTGTATTCCAGGTATTGGTCATTACATTATGTTCTTGTTCTGTGATTATTATTGTATTGTTGAGTTTACTGGTATTGTATACCTTATGGATGATATGAGTTGGCATACATATATCATTTGCTAGGCCTCAGATTAAATAAAATGAAATTATTAATATTGGGCAGGGTTCAAAGGAAATAAAAAATAATAGAAATACAAGTCAGATTTAAGAGAGAGAGTAAAATTGCATTTAAAAATTGAATTTACAAGAATACAATGACAGGAAAGAATAGAATCTAGTACAATAAAAAATGGGAGTTACAATCCTATCCAACGTACAAAAAAATTCATCCTCAAAATTCGTTCGGTGAGACGAAGGATAGCACCGAGAAAGAAAATAAACAACAAAAGAACACACTACTCGAAGAGGTGAGGAAACTTCTCCCAGATCTCTTCCTCCAACTCCCAAGTTGACTCACCGGGCGAGTAAGGATTCCATGAGACTCGAACAAGTTTGATGATCTTATTCTTCAGGACCTTCTCACGCCTGTCTAGAATAGAGATCGATTGAATCTCACAGGATAAATTCAGACCCACAGTCAACTCCAAGTAGTCGATTACATAACTGTCGTCCCCGTTGTACTTCCTGAGCTGGGATACATGGAACACATCATGGACTCCAGACAGTACCGGTAGCAATGCGAGTCTGTAAGCTACCTTGCCTACTCTCTCCACAATGTCAAACAGCCCAATGAACCGTGGGCAGCATTTTGGGATTGCTTACTGTTGGGTTTCGGAAGAGGTTTTTGCTTGGGTTTTGTGGATTTTTGGAGTTCTTTTGAAGGGGGAATGGCTACTAGTATACTCTTTAATAGGTGGGTGTCTCTAATTGCTTTCTAATTGTGTTTTAAATGCATGTTTAGGAGATTCATGTGAGAATTTTAGATGTGATTGAATTAATTTACTTCTAATGCTTTTTGTGTGATGCATATTGTATGGATATCTAGAAATCAAGTAGTTGATGAATGGGGAAAATGCATGTTAAATAGAAAATTACAATGTAGAATTTATGTGTAATTAAACTTCAAGTTGTGTTAAAATTTTCTTATGTGATGTCATGCAAATTTTAGTATAATATAAATAGATTTGGTAGATGAATTGTAACTGAAATTGAGTTGTGTTTGATTCGAGTATATTATAATTTTGTAGAATTTTCCCCATCTGGTTAAATAACATTGAAATATATATATATATATATATATATATATATATATATATATATATATATATATATATATATATATATATATATATATATATATATAGGTGCTTGTAGTGTAGTGTTTATAATTATTAAAAGGCACATTGTGTATGAAAGTTCTCAAATTTTTCTATTTACATTTTATTTTGTAAAGAATCACTTTATTATAAATCAAATCAGTAAGAATTTGTTACTGAAATTTTTGAAATGTGTTATATGAGCAAATAAATTTGATACAATTAATAGAAATCATTTTGAATGTGTATATTAAAATGGAAGATGAACCAAGAGTTGGTTGTTAAAGATTTTAACTCCTATATAGTCAGAGTTGATGTTTGGCATTGTGGTTAGCGCGTGTGCCCTGACGTGGCACTTAGTTCCATACGACATGTAACCATGTGTTTATTTAATGGAGTCTAGAGGTGGCCCTGTAGAGGCTAGAGGTGGCCTTCGTTACCCATGACGTGGTACTTAGTTCTACGTGGCACTTAGTTCCATCTAACTTATAATCTT
This sequence comes from Hemerocallis citrina, assembly GCA_017893485.1. Taxonomy (NCBI): domain Eukaryota; kingdom Viridiplantae; phylum Streptophyta; class Magnoliopsida; order Asparagales; family Asphodelaceae; genus Hemerocallis; species Hemerocallis citrina. The sequence continues at coordinate 128,678,212 of CM030362.1, forward strand.
GTATTATCATCTCGGGAAACACGGGCCCCCTGTCGAGTACAACCTCGTATATATTCCAATACTAGGTCTTTCCCTGAAATCCCGGCTTGATACATATTTTTTTTACCAAAACAGACATCAATGTGCAAAATCAGGGATAGGTAAACATAACACGGATAGTAACCAGGTTCAGACTGGCGGAAAACATGTTCGGGTGCCATAAAAAGCTTATAAATATTGAAACAACAAGAACTCCAAATCTGGACAACAGGACGTTGCTGCACTAAAACTGGAATTCCTGCTGTTACAGAAAAGAAAATTTGGATCCGTCAGAAGTTCTAGAAACTTGACCCTTTTCAGTATACACACGATATATAAAAATCACAGAAATTATGTTCAAATTCTTATTCTTTACAGATTTTATGTTCAGGCAGCAGGTTATAGATTATGTTCACACATATGTATTGGGTTTGAAACATATCAATTAATTAAAAAAAATTCAGGGTGATTCCTATGCATGTTTAGTCTCAGACAAATTAATTCCACATTTTAACTTTATTGTTAACATGTTTTTTTTATTAACAAATCACGGTGATACACATATTTGCGAATCTAGAAATCCAGACCTAACAACATTAAAAATGGGATATCTCGCACATCACAGATCAGATTTCAGATTCGTCGGATGTTATGGAAACTAGAAACAATGGTCTATATTTCATGTTCACAAACTTCGTCATTATTCTGACAATAAAAAGGTTTAATTCTTCGTGCCAAATCAGGACATCAGTGTTTTTTTAAATTATTATAACATTAATAATGAACACGATGGATCCAAATCGATGTATGATGTCAATAAAAAATTAACGGTTAACCAAATCAGTATTCCATGATCTTTCACTGATACAGAATTAACAGAAACAAATCAAAACTGATAGGGGTCAAGATCATCAATGTATAAGGCATGAAAAATGGGTCACAAAAATAAATCTACTTGTAGTATTTCAAAGAATGCTTGTACAAGGAAACAAAAAGATTCATACAAGCATACTTGCCTTAAGATGACGATGATACCGAATACAAGAATAATGGGATGAGGATCCCGATGGCAACACGTAGGGAATATGTGCAGCAAAGCACGTGTTATACCCTACTCCGCACAACAGCGAAAGAAACAACAAGGTGACCGCAAGAACAGGACAAGAAAAGCAACAACGATAAGGGCGCACATTGCAGCAACAGTAGCACTCGGTAGGGGCCACAGCAAGGCAAGGGCTGTAGCAAGATCGGGGCGTCGACAGTGCTAGAGGACGGCAGCAACAGCAGCTAGCGGCAGCGGTAGTGGGTGCGGTGGCTAGCGAGGTAGAGCACGAAGGCGATCGATGAGGCTCAGGGCTGTGGGGACGAGTGGTGGAGGGTGCTGTAGGTGATGAGGAAGATGTGGCAATGGTGTGCAGTGGTCAGAGACAGGGCTTTGATGGCAAGAGATGAGGTGGTGCTCAGGAATAGCGACGGAGCTCAAGGAGGTGGTTGCGATCGGCAGTAGAGGGGCACCGACGAGGAGGAGGGGCTTCATTGAGAGCGAGGTGCTCTGTTTTGGGATGAAACAGAGGAAGGAGAGAAAAGGGAGAGGGTGACGATGTAGGAGGTGATGGTCGTCAAGGAGCAGGGCGACGAACGGGGAGCAGTGGAGGTGCAGGGAGGCTGGCGATGATGGCTAGATGGTGGGTGCAGGCGATGAGGAGAGGGTCGCGAGGGGGTGTTGCGAAGGTGGAGGTCCGGTATCCCATGGCATTTACGAGTTAATGGATGCTGATAATGGAATCTTTCAGATCAGTGTGGCGCAGCGGAAGCGTGGTTGGCCCGTAACCCACATGTCCCAAGATTCTCTTGTTTCTCCATCTTTGCATTGTTTGCTTCCTTCCATTACTTGCATTCATCCTTATCCATGGAATCATTATTTGGTTCGATTCTTTCGTATCAATTCTCTCTTCGATTCCAGTTCTACCTACTCCTTCATCTTCTTGCTTCGTTATCTCATGAGTCTTGTGCTGTTTCTGTCTTTTGATACTGTTTACTTTCTTCCATTTGTCATCATTCATTATTTGATATCAGTCTTACCCATACTCTTTCTTATTCTAGTGTTACCACCACTTCGTTTCCCTCCCTCTAATTTCCTGCTTCGTTATCTCTTTAGCTCTGCCTTGGTTATATCCTATGTACTGCCTAAGCAAATTTCGAGAATGAAATTTTGTTGTAAGTGGGGCAGGATTGTAACCTCCGTTTTCGTTTATAGGGATTTGTACTTATTTTCTTTTTCGTACTATTGAAATTCAATTTCTTTTTCCAGATAAATCTTCCTTTTTTTCCTGGAGCCAAATTGTTTCTTTATTTTGGATATTCTATTATTTTGTTTGAACTCAAATCCTAATCCATTCTGTGAGATTATTAATTGATTATTTGATTTATTTTGCAAACATCCAAGCCCAATCCTATTTATTTTGTAAAACCTAGACCCCTGATCTATTCTTTGTTTATTTATTGTATGAAGCCCAAACATGATTTGAAACCACTATATATATGTATATCTTGTGTTAGGCCCATATTTTAAATCAGTCCCTTTTATAATTATTTCTTCATATTAATTGTTTAAGCCCAATGTTATTTATTTTCGTGTAATCCCAATTATAAAACCCAAATCCGTTAACCCAACTCAAACCCACTAACACAATTTTCCCAGATCTCTCAAACTCCCCCTCACGTTCCCCCACAAATCCTCCATACTCACCACCACTCATAACTTCCCCCTAATCTCCTATTTATTCTCAACAACTAACCACTAAATCCCTATAAGAAGTTCTAGAAACTAGACCCTCTGCCGGTTCCAGTGCATATACACATGATATATAAAAATCACAGAAACTAGGTTCAAATTCTTATTCTTTACAGATTTTATGTTCACGCAGAAACTTAGGGTAAATTCTTATACTCGTAAATCAGCAAAGAACTCATTAAAAAATTCTATAAAATTCATAATCAGGTTCTTATTCATGTTAAGCAACATACAAGAATTTATCATGGTCTAGTTATACTATTAATCTGACTTTTGAAATCAATAAATATGTCAGTACGTCGTAAATCAGAAATCTGGAAATCTAAGGCTAGCAGCATTAAACATGGGATATTTCGCACATCACAGATCGGATTTTAGATCCATCGAATGTTCTAGAAACTAGAAATAGGGGCCTCATTCATGTTCATAAACTTAGTCATTAATCTGACATTAATAGAGTTTAATTCGTCGTGCCAATTCAGGACAGCAGTGTTTTTTTTTTTTTTGGATTATAACATTAATAATAAACACGATGGATCCAAATCGATGTATGATGTCAATCAGAATTTAATGGGTAATCAAATAAGTATGCAATGAAATTTTACGAATACGGAATCAACAGAAACAAATCAAAATAGATAGGGGTCAAGATCATCAACGTATAAGGCATGAGAAATGGGTCACAACGATAAATCTACTTGCGATATTTCAAAGAATACTTCTACGGGAAACAAAAAGATTCGTACAAGGATACTTGCCTTGAGGGGATTATAGGACGATGACGAAAGCCTGAGAACACGAACCCACGAACTGAAGCACAAGAATTCACACGAACGGAACCACAAAGACACACGACGAACAACGACAAAGGCACGACTGCGATGATGATTGCTCGCTGACCTCGGGTCTGAAGTAGTTGGGTGCTGCTTTGTGGAGGCGATGGGTGAAGGGGTACAGGTGGTTGTTTCGGCCGAGGTAGGGGTCCGCATGCGGATGCATGGGTGAAGGCAGTGGCAGGGGTTCAGGAGGAGCAACGATGGGAGAGGTGACAGGGTGATGGCGACAGCGACGGTGCACAGGGGAGGCGACGGTGATGTTGACAAGGAGGGAGGACTGCGTCGAGGATGGTTGGTTGCGGACTCGCGCGAGGGGTGAGGTGCTCTATATCCGAGCAAAGGAGAGAGGGCGGTGGAGATGGAGACAGGGATAGAGGCGATGCGCTCTGTTGTTGTACGCTAGCAGAATCAGGGTACTCACTCCACATCGGCTAGAAAGGGATCATGTGCTAGATTTGAAGCTCCGGGCTCAGCGATGATGCTGAGTTCTCAAGGTGTGGTGTATGTAATACTCCGTATGAGATGGGCCTTCTTGGTGGGCTTCATGATGGGCCTAGTATTAATTCATGGTTAGATGGGCCTATAGATTTGGTGTTGTGTGTGTATAGAGCATATAGAAAGAATGAATTAATTACTATGGGGCTATGGTGTTCATGGTAGGTGTTGGTGACATAGTCCCACGTGGAAGGTGAGTTAGGATTGTGTGTGTACATATTAGGAAGCCTATGATGAAGAGGCATCAACTAGTCATGACACCTTTTGAGAGACAGCCTGTGGTGGGCAGTTGTTTGATATTGTTTGAGCGGGGCCCGGGGCATTACACCTTGGAACGCGGAGCATCTTATTAAGTTCCATAAGGGATCGTAGGAGCATATGTGGTTGTAATCGGCACTGGGCACTATTCCTTTTGTGTAATCAAGCGAGAAAATGCAATGAAGTCTCTTTTATTTTTTGAGTCAGAATGTCTCATGCTTGCTTCTCCAAACGAGAGATTTCTCAGTCTCTCACATCCTAGCCGCTCGGCTTGGACATCGAGTCAGTAGCCAGATTTTTCACAAGCTACGCTACGCTAGACGCTCAGCATACTCCTCGAGCCAGTAGACAGCTTTTTCACATGCTTGCTACGCTCGGCGCCTAACATGCACCTTGAGCCCAATCGAGAGATTCTCTCAATCTCTCATGTCCTCGCCACTCGGCTTGGACCTTGAGTTAGCAGCCAGCTTTTTTACAAGATGCACTACGCTCAGCACTCGGTATGTTCCTCAAGCCCTAGCGAGAGATTATTTCAATCTCTTATGTCCTTGCCACTCGGCTTGGACATCGAGCTAGCAGCCAGCTTTTGACAAGCTGAACTACGCTCGGTGCTCGGCATGCTTCTTGACCCAATACACTCATATCAAAGACGTGCTCAAACAGCAGAAAGATAATTTTATTACAACACAGAGAAGTTTATTGTTTCAATCTGCGAAGCTACACGAATTACAATCAAGTCACAAGTAATATGAGGGTTTACTGATACAATGGCCAAGGACATACTACAACTGTTACAATTTTGGCATAATCTTCTTCTTTGGGGGGGGGGGAGGTGGGCTTAGGACTGACGCAAACCAGTTCGAGCCCAATCGAATGCGTTTGCTTGCCAACGAGCCCCCTAGGATCATTCGGGGTCGCTAATGTAGACACTCCAACAACATTTCTCTAGGCATCACCTGGTCTCGCCTGCTCCAGCCTCAAGGTAGGAGATGGGTATCCTACAGAGGGCCAACCGCCACTGAAAGAATGGGTTCGGGATCCACCCACTCCAAGCATGACCATAAACCTTTGTATCTCACATTCCCTCTCCACTGTAACCTCGAGAAGGAACGATTCAGACATCGGCCGCCGGGCAAAAGTACCAGACATCAACCATTTGGTCTTAGCGCTCTGCAAGTTGCGGTCAGAAATTGTTTAATTTAGACGTGCCGACTCTAAGCACAGTTCCTTCGATTATTCATGAAATAAGAAACAGATGCCTCTCGATCACGAGCCTGTTTGCGATAGCGCACCAATATAGACTCTATAGATTTCAACCTGCCCCTAAGGCGCTACACCTCAGCGTCACGAGGGTCAGCTACAAAGGGATCATTCATTTCGCACAAAGAAGGAAATAGCATATCATTCTGGGAGTCATAAACTGTAACACCCCGAATTTCAAAATACAACTGAATTCAAAGTTCCACAGGATCTTTACACTTCTTTCGTACAATTTTATAAGGAAATAAAAACATTTCTTATATCAGAGTTACATTATATCTTTACATTATCACAGTGGAAACAGTTTTTACAATAAATTACATGAAACAACATTTAAATCAATCTTGAGTAGCATGTATACTTTAATTGTCAAGTATCTTTACCCTGCATGTAAAACTGTGGGTGCGTCAGTTCATTCACTGACGAAATATTATACGAGGTCATCCTCTCTATGCCGAAAACAGTATAACGATTCGCAATACTTAGAAAATCACAAACTTGTTCACAAACAAAACTAAAGGGGCTATCCTATTGATGTCGTCTTATGCGGTGCTCTTAGTCCTTAATGCAGATATTATGTTACATGACACTAATGCGCACTTGTTCAGATTCGATGCATCCCATACTACATTGGTCTGAGGGCAAGCCCTTATCCGTTCTTCATCTTGCAGGGTTCAATCCCTCATCATGACTTAAACTACTACTGTAACTACGATAAGTATCCTAGATGTTCCATGAGTACGAGCTCATGTCTAGACAGCCTGGAGGGGAATCCTACGTTATGTCATAACGCATCGTGAAGAAAACCTATGGACAATTCAGCCTCCGTCATGGGACATGACACCACCTGCAGTCACCAAACACCCCACGAGCGTCGCCTGCGGTACGTACTCCTGGAGATATATCCACGTCATGTCACGATGCATCATGAAGTTAGCCAGTGAATATTCTCACTTCGTAGCTCCAAGGCCCTCATACTCATGTTTTTCTCTTATTTTCATCACCTCTTCACTATGTATCTAATCCTTAGTTATTTGAATCATGAACAAAATCATTTCTCTAGAGTTAGCCTTTCCACTATACCGTTCTTAATTCTTTATCCAACATGACCCAAATCTTGGTCTTTCCATTTCAAAAATTTCATTTCAATTCATCTCTTTTCAATGCCGGTATGAGGCTTAGCTACACTATAGTTCTCAATTTCAATTCACAACCACACAAAGGTTGAGCCTATCAAACTCATAAGTTCTCTTTTCATGATTAACAATACTTTTTCCTTTTCATGTTCATAGCATTCGTATTCATAAAACCTTTCATAATTCATCAAGATATTTCATTTCACTTCATATACAATTTCATGCAAAAGACAAATAAATTTCACTTTTCTAATTTGTCACAATTCAAACTTCATTCTTTCCATTATCAAAACTCTTTTTCAAGTTCTTTCAAACAGCATATTTATTTTTATCACTAGGCAATTTAAAGTCCGAGACGTCAAAAATAGCCTGGACAGTCGACTCTTGGGGCATAATCGGTCGACTGTTCAGCAAAAGATTAAAAAACTCAAGAAAAATGGTCGGAACCATCGACTGTTAACTTGGCCAGTCGGCTGTTCTGTAAAGATTTACAAACTCGGAAATGAAAGATCAGGGCAGTCGACTGTTACATTATGATCGGTCGACTGTTCAGCAAAGATTAATTAGCTCAAAAAATAAATACTCAAAGCAGTCGACTGTTTTAGCCTAACGGTCGACTGATGCTACTAGGTTTTTCAAATTCCCAAAATATTTTTAGTTTTTTTTCTTCCTTTTTTGAACCAAAACTCTCCAGATTCTAATGTATACACAATTACAATAAACTAGTATTTTTAAATTCATTGTTTACCAATAACACACTACATTTCTAATTTTATTTGGTGTTTTAATTCAAACAATTAATTCTACAAGATGCATTTTGTCAATTTGTGTCTCACAAGTACAAATTCGTTTCACATGGCATAATTCATAGACATAAAGCATGATGATAAGGTTAATTCTAGCATTTCAATTTCATATTTTTGTTCATTAGCAATCATCTTAACAGTAAATCTTTAAACTACTATTTTATCTCTAATCAACCAAACATGAGACTATAATTTATCAATTTCTTCTCATCTATTTTAGCAAACATCCCTAGCATGGCAACTATATTTAGAAGTATTGAGAAACACCCACCTATTTGAAGAAAACGAAATGAAAGCCCCTAAAGTCTCCTAGATTGTGTTGCAAAGTGCTTTCCTTCTTGTTCCTTGGTGCAACCCGATGCTTCACTAGTGCTTGGGAAATGGGGCCGGCCTCCTTTGGTTGGACATACACACAGTTGCACACTCAATCTTTCTCTAACTCTCAATCTTTTACTCTCTAGTATAGGTCTCTCTTATAAAAAATAGGGGCAAGTGTAACTTAGGAAAAAGGGGGTATTTATACAAGATTTTAGGTGGGTTGAATGGCTAGGATTAGATTAACTAGTTAGGGATTAAAGGATAGGATGAGTTTGGAAGTTGCCATAACTACCCATGAGTGAGTTAACCACCTCACCACTACTCCCATCTCTCCCTCTCTCTTGATCCCATCCGGCCACTCCAAAAGGGTGTGTTTTGCACACTCTTGTGCATGCACGTGCAAGTGCAATGCAAACTAGTACCCCTACAAAATTTTGTTCATGCACTTATAATTAATGGTTTATTAAATTAGTCTACCACACAAGTTGGGTTAATGAAAGAGAATTTAAACTAATGGGCTTACTATTGGGCCAAAAGACCATGGGCTCAAATAATTAAAAATAATTTAATAATATAGTGGGCTAAAAAGACAATTTTGGGCTTTAGATTTCATTTAGGCTTTAAAAGAAAATAATTTTTGGAAACTTAAAGAAGAACAAATACTATAGAAAATATTTTATACGAAAAATTATACAAATGAAATCATACATGCAAAACACATAAAATCACAAAAAAATATCTCAAAAATGAAAACTAGGGTGTTACAACTCTCCCTCCTTAGAATAGTTCCGTCCCCGGAACTACACTTATGGGTGAGAAAATAGAAATACAACCAATAGATACGAAGGAAAAGGAAAGAAGACACAAATTAAACAAAGAGCTCAGGATGATCCTTCATCATCCTCTCCTCGGATTCCCAAGTAGTCTCTTCGACCAACTGGTTTCTCCAGACTACCTTAACCATCGGTATCGTCTTATTACTCAAGACTTTCTCCCGACAATTAACAATCTCAATCAAAAGCTCAATGTAACTCAGATCCAACTGCAAACCCTCTAGCACTTTGGGCAAATTATGACTCGGATCTGAAATGTAACCTCTTAGCATAGACACATGAAAGGCATTGTGCACCTGAGACAAATCTTTAAGTAACTCAAACTGGTAAGCAGTTTTTCCGATCGTTTTCAATATCTTATATGGGCCTATGAACCTCGGGGCTAACTTCCCTCTCTTGCCAAAGCGAATCACGCCTTTACTGGGTGATGCTTTCAGAAAGACAAAGTCACCAACCTCAAACTCAAGGTCCCTCATCCGGTTGTCTGCATAACTCTTCTGCCTACTCTGAGCATCCACCAACCTCTTCCTGATCAGATCAATTTTTTCAGAGGTCTGCTGCACAATCTCAGGCCCAAACATCTATCGTTCCCCAACTTCAAACCAACAACGCGTTCTGCACTTCCTGCCAAACAAGGTTTCTTACGACGCCATCCCAATGCTAGTCTGAAAACTGTTGTTGTAGGAAAACTCTACCAAAGTTAAGTGCATTTCCCAACTGCCTCCAAAGTCGAGTACATAGCACCGAAGCATGTCCTCAAGAATACGGTTGACTCTCTTGGTCTGCCCATCGGTTTGGGGATGAAAAGCAGTGCTGAAATCTGTCTTGGTATCCAAAGCTATCTGAAGACTCTTCTAGAAATGCGAATTAAACTGCACATCTCGATCAGACACAATGGTTAGCGGAACACCATGAAGCCTGATGATCTCACCAACATACAGCTCAACCAATATGTCTATCGATGCAGTGAGTTTCATTGCCAAGAAGTGAGCGGACTTGGTTAGTCGATCGACTATGACCCAAATCGCATCATTGCCCTTTGAACTCTTGGGCAATCCCGTGATGAAATCCATACTGATGTTATCCCACTTCCATTCCAGAATAGGTAACGGTTGCAATAGACCTCCAGGTTTTTGATTCTCGGCTTTGACTTGTTGACAAATCTCACACCTCACCACGAACTCGGGCACATCCCGCTTCAACCCTGACCACCAGAAATGCTGCTTAATGTCCTTATACATCTTAGTACTCTTAGAATGTATAGACAAAAGAGTAGCATGTGCCTCCTGAAGAATACTTTCCTTCAAGTCCGACTGATACAGAACACACAACCTCTCTCCAAACCAGAGCACTTCATCCCTAATCTGGAATCCGGGCAACTTGCCAGCACCAACCTGCTCCTGTATCTTCTGAATTTCTGCATCTTCCTTTTGACTTGAAATAATCCTTTCATTCAGCGTCGGTTGAAGCCTCAGCTGAGCTAAAGATGATCTCAAGCCTTGCAGAACAACTTTAATACCAGCCCGATCTAACTCCTCTGCCAGCTGCCTTTGAGTTGTAATCAAACTCGCTAGACTGCTCTTGCAGCTAAGTGCATTAGCAACAATATTAGCCTTCCCAGGATGATACTTAATCTCCGGACGAATGTCCTCTAGTACCTCCAGCCATCTCCTCTGCCTCAGGTTCAGATCCTTCTGCTGATAGATGTACTTCAAGCTTTTGTGGTCAGTGTACATGTTCAGCTTCTCATCGTACACATAATGACTCCACTGCTTTAAGGCAAAGATAATCGCAGCCAACTCTAGATCATGAGTCGGATAACTTTTCTCATGCGGTCTTAGTTGCCTACACCCATAAGCGATCACTTTTCCTTCTTGCATTAAGACACAACCAAGCCCACGATGTGAAGCATCGCTGTAGACATCATACTCAACACCTACTCTAGGTAAAGCCAAAATGGGTGCAGTAGTCAGCCTCTCTTTCAACTCCTGAAAGCTTGCCTCGCACTGCTCAGTCCACTTGAAGTTCGCATTCTTCTTGGTCAGACCGGTGAGTGGCACGGCTATCTGCGCGTAGCCCTAGATAAATCTCCTGTAATATCTAGTTAGTTCGAGGAAACTCCTGATTTATTTTACTGTAGTAGGCCTTGGCCAATCTTTCACCGTCTCTCTGCGGATCAGTTGCCACTCCCTCCTTAGAAAGGATGTGACCTAGGAATGCCACTTCAAATTTTCAGAAATCACACTTGGATAACTTGGCATACAACTCATGCTCCTGAAGGTTCCTCAAAACTGCTGCCAGATGTTCCGTGTGCTCCTCCTCCGACTTGGAGTACACAACAATATCGTCGATAAACACCACGATGAAAGAATCGATGAACGACCTCAGAACTCTGTTCATCATATCCATGAAAATTGCAGGTGCATTCGTCACTCCAAACGGCATAACTAAGAATTCGTAATGCCCGTGTCAAGTTCTGAACGTAGTCTTTTGCACATCTTTGGCCTTCACTCGAACATGATGATATCCTGATCGAAGATCTATTTTGGAGAAAATAGCTGCTCCTTGTAGACGATCGAACAAGTTATCAATTCGTGGAATCAGATACTTATTCTGAACAGTGACCTTATTCAGCTTTCGGTAATCGATGCACATTCTCATCGAACCATCCTTCTTCTTTACCAAAAGCACCGGCGCTCCCCAGGGTGGCGCACTCGGTTGAATAAAGCCTTTCTCCAACAGTTCCTCAATCTGCCATTTGATCTCATCCTGCTCCACAGGCGCCATCCTATACGGTGCCTTGGAAATAGGTACATTCCCTAGCTGAATAGTGATGCTGAACTCTAAATCACGATGCGGGGGTAACCCAGGCAAATCTTCCAAGAACATAGTCGGATAATCCCGAACCATAGAAATGCTGCACCTCTACAGGAATCCCCTTCTTCTTACTGATAGTAGCAACCAAGCCTGAACATCTCTTCTTCCCTCGGAAAGTGACTTCAAGTCCACCTGGAACCTTCACTATTACTTCTTTGGTCTTGCACTCGATGCTTGCACTGTACACCAACATCCAGTCAATGCCAATGATAACATCGACTCCCAAGACACTCAGCTCGATCAGATCAATCCCAAAAATTCGATCTCCAATCACGATCTCGCAGTCCGCATAGTACCGATCAGTGGTTAAAGTCTCCCCTGATGGAGTAGCTACTGCTAAAACCTTGCCTGGAAAGATTTTTGGTTCAACTCCCAGAACTTTAGCAAACTTAGGTGACACAAAAGTATGAGAGGATCCAGTATCGAACAAAACAACAGTTTTCTTTCCATTCAAATAAAGTTCTTCTGTTACATAACATACACTCGTCATATAACAGTTCACTATAAAAGCAAGAAAAAGGGAAACAACAGAAACACTCTAAATATCCTCCCCCGTACCAGTGATGATGTGATCTATCTCGTCAGCGTCAGCTTCAGTCAAGACAAATACTCGCCCCTGCTGGTACGGCCTCTTCCCGATCTGCTGAGTTGGTCCACTACGGCTGACATTCTGCTGCTTGGAGCATTGAGACTTATAATGTCCTGTCTCACCACAGTTGTAGCAAGTCACCACAGGAGGTCTCACCCAATTATTTTCGGGTCTCCTATCTACGTTGACAGCATTCGCTACCGTAGGTTTGAACCTTTGGGCTGACGGCTGCCCTTGAAATTGCCAGAAACTGCGGGCCTATTCCCCGCATTCTAGTTGTTCCTCCGGTTTTGAACAGCGTGGAACTGCTCTATGTCCGCCTTCGTGGCTGCTGCTCGTTTGACTAGCTTGTCAAACCTCCTAATGCCGAGGGGTATCATCCTGGATCTCAGACTTGACCTCAAACCATGCTCGAATTTTCGAGCCTTCTTTGCCTCGTCCATCACCAGTTCGGGAGCATATCTTGAGAGCTGATTGAATCTCATCTCATACCTCCTAACCGACATGCCGCCCTGCTGTAGCGCCAGAAACTCCATGGCCTTCTTCTCCTGGACGTCTGAGGGAAATTAATGACTGCAGAATTCCTCCAAGAATTCCTCCCAGCCAAGAACAATACCTCCCATCATCCGCTTCATCGACTGCCACCACACAACCGCATTCTTCTCAAACTGCAGCACTGCCAACTTCACCTTGCTACCCTCCGGAGTCTCCAAGACTTCGAAGATAGTCTTGATCTGTCGGATCCAATTGTCAGCCGCGTCAGGGTCTGACTTTCCCTCAAACACTGGTGGTTTCATCCGCTTGAATGATTCCACGAGTTTGATTGCTTCGGGTACTGGATTCACAGGCACCCTTTCTTGGTTCTGATTCATGGCAACGACATTGAGTGTCTGATAGACCCTCGCTAGCTCCGTTTTCAAGTCCAGACCTTCACCATTTTGAGCTCGTCTTCCAGCCATATTCTGATGCAAAAGATCCATTAAATTCAAAGTATAAACATGAATTTCAAATCATCTTTTCATTTCATTGGATTTCAAACTTTATACATTCAAATTTAAAACATTTCTGACATCAAAATGAAAATAGTAGAAGATATAACAGCCTAAGTCCTACGGTTCTTCTTGGCTTCACAAAGCTCTCTCCCCGTAGTTCCTCCACTTCCTCCTTCAGTACATCGGTCATGTTTTTCCTTTTCTCGAGTTCCCAAACACGATGACTAAGAACTGCAAAATCATCCTTACGCTTCGCCAACTGAGCCTCTAGTAGTCCGACTCTCTCCCATAGAGTCTCTACCTGCCTCTGAAGAAACACAATAAGATTACTCGGATCTGGTTCTTCCTCGTCAGAGGAGTCATAAGATGAATCCGGAGGTGGAGTAATCTCTCGGGACTCAGGCCATTCCTCTTCCACTTCTTCAGGATCTTCCTCATCTGAATCAGCTTGCCCGGGGTAGTAATCTTCCTCAATGATGTGCTAATTGTCATCTCCATCTGGGTCGAAGTGGTCCACCATTAAAGATAGAGAGGAAGAAGCATAAATCATTGAGCAACACAAACGTAAGTGACTTACATTTAAATCTCTAGACTCAACACACGCTCTAATGTCCACTTCTAGGGTGTCGTTCCTTATAAACTTGTACTATTTAGAAGCGTGGCTCTGATACCACTCTGTAACACCCCGAATTCCAAAATACAACTGAATTCGAAGTTCCACAGGATCTTTATACTTCTTTCGTACAATTTTACAAGGAAGTAAAAATATTTTTTACATCAAAGTTACATTATATCTTTACATTATCATAGCGGAAGCAATTTTTACAATAAATTACATGAAAAAATATTTACATCAATCTTGAGCAGCATGTATACTTCAATTGTCAAGTATCTTTACCCTGCATGTAAAACTGCGGGTGCGTCAGTTCATTCACTGACGAAATATTATACGAGGTCATCCTCTCTATGCCGAAAATAGTATAACGATTCGCAATACTTAGAAAATCACAAACTTGTTCACAAACAAAACTAAAGGGGTTATTCTATTGATGTCGTCTTGTGCGGTGCCCTTAGTCCTTAATGCAGTTATTATGTTACATGACACTAATGCGCACTTGTTCAGATTCTATGCATCCCATACTACATTGGTCTGAGGGCAAGCCCTTATCCATTCTTCATCTTGCAGGGTTCAATCCCTCATCATGACTTAAACTATTACTGTAACTACGATAAGTATCCTAGATGTTCTATGAGTACGAGATCATGTTCAGACAGCCTAGAGGGGAATCGCACATCATGTCACGACGCATCGTGAAGACAGCCTGTGGACAATTCAGCCTCTGTCATGGGACATGACACCACCCGCAGTCACCAAACACCCCACGAGGCCTACGGTACAGAATCCTAGAGATATATCCACGTCATGTCACGATGCATCGTGAAGACAGCCTGTGAATATTCTCACTCCATAGCTCTGAGGCCCTCATACTCGTGTTTTTCTCTTATTTTCATCACCTCTTCACTATGTATCTAATCCTTAGTTATTAGAATCATGAACAAAATCAATTCTCTAGAGTTAGCCTTTCCACTATACCGTTCTTAATTCTTTATTCAACATGGCCCAAATCTTGGTCTTTCCATTTCAAAAATTTCATTTCAATTCATCCCTTTTCAATGCCGGTATGAGGCTTAGCTACACTATAGTTCTCAATTTCAATTCACAATCACACAAAGGTTGAGCCTTTCAAACTCATAAGTTCTCTTTTCATGATTAACAATAGTTTTTCCTTTTCATGTTCATAGCATTCGTATTCATAAAACCTTCCATAATAAATCAGGATATTTCATTTCACTTCATATACAATTTCATGCAAAAGACAAATAAATTTCACTTTTCTAATTTGTCACAATTCAAACTTCATTCTTTCCATTATCAAAACTCTTTTTCAAGTTCTTTCAAATAGCATATTTATTTTTATCACTAGGCAATTTAAAGTCCGAGACGTCAAAAATAGCCTGGACAGTCGACTCTTGGGGCATAATCGGTCGACTGTTCAGCAAAAGATTAAAAAACTCAAGAAAAATGGTCGGAACATTCGACTGTTAACTTGGCCAGTCGGCTGTTCTGTAAAGATTTACAAACTCGAAAATGAAAGATCAGGGCAGTCGACTGTTACATTATGATCGGTCGACTGTTCAGCAAAGATTAATCAGCTCGAAAAATAAATACTCAAAGCAGTCGACTGTTTTAGCCTAACGGTCGACTGATGCTGCTAGGTTTTTCAAATTCCCAAAATATTTTTAATTCTCTTTCTTCTCTTTTTGAACCAAAACTCTCCAGATTCTAATGTATACACATTTACAATAAACTAGTATTTTTAAATTCATTGTTTACCAATAACACAATACATTTCTAACTTTATTTGGTGTTCTAAGTCAAACAATTAATTCTACAAGATGCATTTCGTTAATTTGTGTCCCACAAGTACAAATTCGTTTCACATGGCATAATTCATAGACATAAAGCATGATGATAAGGTTAATTCTAGCATTTCAATTTCGCATCTTTGTTCATTAGCAATCATCTTAACAGTAAATCTTTAAACTACTATTTTATCTCTAATCAACCAACCATGAGACTACAATTTATCAATTTCTTCTCAACTATTTTAGCAAACATCCCTAGCATGGCAACTATATTTAGAAGTATTGAGAAACACCCACCTTTTTGAAGAAAACAAAATGAAAGCCCCTAAAGTCTACTAGAATGTAAGAGAGTAGCCTTCTCCTCCTAGATTGTGTTGCAAAGTGCTTTCCTTCTTGTTCCTTAGTGCAACCCGATGCTTCACTAGTGCTTGGGAAAATGGGGCTGGCCTCCTTTGGTTGGACACACACACAATTGCGCACACTCAATCTTTTACTCTCTAATATAGGTCTCTCTTATAAAAAATAAGTGCAAGTGTAACTTAGGAAAAGGGGGGTATTTATACAAGATTTTAGGTGGGTTGAATGGCTAGGATTAGATTAACAAGTTAGGGATTAAAGGCTAGGATGAGTTTGGAAGTTGCCATAACCACCCATGAGTTAGTTAACCACCTCACCACTACTCCCATCTCTCCCTCTCTCTTGATCCCATCCGGCCACTCCAAAAGGGTGGGTTTTGCACACTCTTGTGCATGCACGTGCAAGTGCAATACAAACTAGTACCCCTACAAAATTTTGTTCATGTACTTATAATTAATGGTTTATTAAATTAGTCTACCACACAAGTTGGGTTAATGAAAGAGAATTTAAACTAATGGGCTTACTATTGGGCCAAACGACCATGAGCTCAAATAATTAAAAATAATTTATTAACACAGTGGGCAAAAAAGTCAATTTTGGGCTTTAGATTTCATTTAGGCTTTAAAAGAAAATAATTTTTGGAAACTTAAAGAAGAACAAATACTATAGTAAATATTTTATACGAAAAATTATACAAATGAAATCATACGTGCAAAATACGTAAAATCACAAAAAAAAAATATCTCAAAAATGAAAACTAGGGTGTTACAATTATCCCTCCTTAGAATAGTTCCGTCCCCGGAACTACACTTAAGGGTGAGAAAACAGAAATACAACCAATAGATACGAAGGAAAAGGAAAGAAGACACAAATTAAACAAAGAGCTCAGGATGATCCTTCATTATCCTCTCCTCGGATTCCCAAGTAGTCTCTTCGACCAACTGGTTTCTCCAGACTACCTTAACCATCGGTATCGTCTTATTCTAAAAATCACAAAAGGGCACATCACAGATATTACTCTAAAAATCTCAAAGTCAAAGAGGTCGGCCAAAAAGTCAGTTCATTCATCAAAATCTTTGCAAAAATAGTGGTGGTCAGTCCACGCTTGGCAAATACAACAATATATATATATATATATATATATATATATATATATATATATATATATATATAAAGGCTAGAACTACTTCTTAAAGGAGGGGCACCACTCCATCAGCCGCTACATCGACCTCGGGGTCCGCCGAGCCCGCTACGTTCTCCTCGGCCAGTGTTACTTCCCCCCCCCCCCCCCCCCCCCTCCATAATCGTCTCCCCCGGGCGTCTTCGAATGCTCGGGGAGTTTCATGCCATGGTGAAACTCATCGAGCTAACACTTAGGGTAGTAGTACCGAACATGCTCAAGGGCCCGGTTGTACGTCGTATACTGGGCTTCAATGACTTTTCCATGGCGATGTTCATGGTCTTCTTCAGCTAATTAGCGGCATCCTTATTTTCCCCTCCACCCGGGATTAATTTTCGGCGATGGATGTTAGTTCGGCCTTAAGGGCCCGCTCGCGGTCGCATCCAGCTTCAGCTTCAAGTCCTTCTTCTCATGCTTATT
Source organism: Hemerocallis citrina (assembly GCA_017893485.1). Lineage (NCBI taxonomy): Eukaryota > Viridiplantae > Streptophyta > Magnoliopsida > Asparagales > Asphodelaceae > Hemerocallis > Hemerocallis citrina. Next base: position 128,695,808 of record CM030362.1, read on the forward strand.
TCGTTGAGCATTTTTTACCTCCCGCTGGAGCTCGCGTGTGTGCAACCTCATCATCTGAGCTCCAGCCAGTGATGCTTACAAATGAAGGGCCAATACTTAGAAAAATGAAATAGAAAAAGCTCGAGGTGTGGAGCCGTGGAGTTGAAAGAAACCTTACCAGCACGCTGTCCGGTGTCCACTGTTAGGTTTTGAGTGCAATCACAGATTAAATACACAGCGAAAAAATTACAAAATGTCAAAACCTAGCCATGGATCCATGCAAAAACCGTAAATCATATTTAGGAGTTATACTTTAAAGATGGATCTGTTGTCTCTACAGTATACTGATCACATCACTACAATATTACGATGCCTCTACGGTATCCACACGAATGAATTGAAAAATGGATCACCCTCAGGCCGCGATGGTAGCTGCGGGAAGCGGATGGTTCTCCTCACGACCTCTCTCTCTCGCTTTCACTTTCTGTGACGGCTAGGTTTTTTCACATGTCTATTTTTCCAAAGATATCATATATATAGGTGCAGGAAATCAACTCTAAGAGAGTAATGATGTTGTTGAGCTCACAATCTGACCTAGGTGAGATTCGTGTGTGGGCCTTTGAACTCTAGTTGGCCTATTTAATATTATTAAATGTCTAATCAATGTTAGCAGTCCAAGTCTTACTTGGATCCCTAATTAACTTTATCTTAGGAATTTAAATCTCAATTTCGATCCATTCTAAGTGTGTGACCCTGTAAGTTCCCATTACGTTGATAGTAATACTAAAATCATATTCGAGTATTACTAATAGTGAGCGGTATTTAGCAATACATCACTGCTACTCAATGGTAATGTTAGTGATGACATAACATATTCGTGACCAATGTTACCATCTAGTCCAGTTCCTTTGTCCAGATATCTTAATTGACCACAAAGCATAGAGCGTGTTACCCTTGTGTAGTTCAGTCTTTGGTTTCTTAATGTCTGAGTAGACTTACTAAAACAAATGAGATCAATATCTCATATTAACTCATTTGAGCACGACCATGCATTTTCCAGTCTCACTCAATCAAGCGGCCCGTAGATATCACTCATGTTATGTAAGAGAGACAGATGCTATGTAAGTCACTCACATCCCTCCGCATGATTTGTAGTATATCCAATAGTCGACTTTATAATCACCTTATTATAGAAAATGTTTGACGGCATTAAAACATATCACTTCTTATGTAGAGAACGTAGTGACTTCAAGTCAAATGACTACGTACACCAAGGTCACTGTGAGAACCGCTTATGACACTCATGTAACGATCCATGCAACGTTCTCATAGTGGGTCAGTTCAGTACATTATTACTCTAATATGTACCATGTGAAGACTTGATATCTCATATTCATGACCTGTAAGACTGGTCATCATTCTACTCACACACTAGTCTTTATGTATTATCTTCGTCCTAATTCTTAATGATACTTGACTAGGGACATTTATGAACAGTGTTATGATTTCAGCCTATATGATCTCACAATCAAGTCATGCACTTGATATCCCATGACATTGAACTTACTATTCTAATGACTTCATTATGTTCATTTAATTCACAATAAATAAGACAATAAATAAAATGCCTAAATATAAAATAAATGTCATGATACAATATAAACTAGTAATGTCAATACACAACTGACCTCTACGGCATACACCAACACCCACCTCATATAGTAGGACTTAAGAATCTCGGTCGCTAGGGGCTCCCTATCGCAGAGCATGCCAGTTGCTCCACCACCTAAATTGCTACCGGCCCCTCGGTTAGCATATCGCCTGCCTTCACGGCTTAGATGGGAGCCCACGGTCTGAGCCCCTCTTCGCCAACGATCTCCTGGGTCGCGAGATAGACGGGCGGGATACCGCTCCTCAGCACATTTGTAACCTGAAGATTACTCGAGCTTGGTGACTTCTTCACTGAGCTTGGGGTCCCGTCAATAGAGAGGGCCCTTTGCTTCTTGGACTTCCGATCGGATGTCCCTTCGAAGCCCCCCTGAGAGGGTCTCTTTGGCTGCTTCGCTTGGTCGGCAGCTCTCTGCTTGGCCAGTTGATCCCTCCTCGCTTTGATGGATGCTTCATCCATTGAAGTGAATGAAGAAAAAAAAACCATGAGAACGAAGGGGAAAAAGTTAAACAAAAATGAAATGAATAACATACAAGGGTTAATTGGGCTAAGTCAGATTCTAGCCAGATGCCTCTCAGTCTTGTTCGGCCAGCCGATGCTATTGCCAGCCATGATTCGATCCACATCAACCCACTCCTCGGCTGTTAAGTCTATCATCTTCGGAGGCTAGTGATTCAGCTTGTAGAAAATCCAGGTCGTGAGAATTTCCCAAGGCACCTTATTTCAGACGATGAAGTATTTCTCCTTCCATCCTTTTATGGAATCCGGGTGCCCATGGACTACCTTCTTGTGGGGACGAGGCAATATGCAGTATAATCCCTCGTGCTAACCTGACGAACTAACCCCATCATGGCTCGGAAGTACTTCCGCTTCAAAGGCACTTCCCTTCCTCACAAAGTAACATTAAGCACAGGAGCTACTTCTTGGAGTTTGGGTCATAGTGCATCGGGCTCAGAGTCCCCCAATTTAGCACCTTCTTGATGAATGGGCACAACGACAGCCACAACCCCGAGCTGAAGGCGTCCGCAGGAAACATGCACTAGCATAGGGCCAACAGGCCCATTAGGCGGAGACCAGGGTTCAGAATCATCAGCTCAAACTCTAGCCATATGAAGTAGTTCGCTCAAATCAGCAACATGTCATTGACCGTCAAAACGCTCTACGTCTTGTATATCCAATTCTTAAGTCGACTCGGTGATGAAGGTGGCACCCCATACCAAACCAAGTCTTGGACAACATCCAGATACATCCTAATAGACCCCAGTTGCTGAAGGTAAGGGACGTCGAGCCCGTGTTCTGGGAGAACTCATCCGGCTATTCCGGACTATCCGAAAGGGTTCACCTCATCCTCCTTCCTCGAATGCTTGGAGCCTTTGGGTGGGGGGGATCACATTGCAAATGGTTTAATATTAGGGTGGCCATCCGACGGGCTAACTTCCATAACCTCGTCCCCACCCTCACCACCAACCCCTCTTCCAACCGCATCCTCCACATCTCGATCGATATCGCCAGTTTCCTTATCCTAACCTCCACACCTCGAACAGTCCCACCAGTTTCCTTCACCTCAACCGGGTTACCCTCATCAACCACATTTGCCTCTACATCTGAGTCACTGGATTCCACTACAAATGGCTTACGGCTACAAAGCGGCTGGAGTTTGTAGAACTTATCACTCTTCTCCCAGGATGAGGAGTCAAAAAGGCGATCTCCATCGCCCTGAACACAAATAGATGCAGAAGAACTGGGCCGAGCCCTCTGTATAATAGTGAAAATATTAATCTAATATCGTTACTGAAAAAATATGATGTAAAGCTGCTCATCGGTCACTCAGCAGTTCCTCTAGAGAGAAGCTCCGCAAATTAGAGAGATAAAGCAAAGTAGGAAATGAGAGAGGGGGGGGGGGGGTGAGGGATATATTGGCAGATCTATGAAGCCTCAAAATCCTTAAACAATCTTAACCACTCGAGCCAGATCATCTAAATCTAATGGTGGATAAGATTTCAATGCCTCAATTTCCACCCCATGACATCAGCATCACACATGTAATACATGTGTCCACTATAGTCACAGTAAGCTGAGGCAGTAGGTTTTTTTACTCGCTTTCTCACAAGTCAACCACGATCGATGCTCAGCACGAACCTCGAGAAATCATCTGTCTTTCCCACAAGACAACCATGATCGACAACCTCGAGCTAGTATATGGATTTCTCACAAGTCGATCACACTCGATATGTGGCATGAACCTTGATCCAACACCTGGCTTTCTCACAAGTCAAACATGCTCGACGCTCTGCATGAACCTCGAGCCAGCATCTGTCTTTTCCATAAGTCGATCACGCTTGATGCTCGGCATGAACCTTGAGTCAGCATCTAGATTTCTCACAAAGTCAACCACGATCGACGCTCGGCATGAACCTCAAGCCAACACCTGACTTTCTTACAAGTTTATCACACTCAAGGCTCAGCATGAACCTCGAGCCAGCATATGGCTTTCTCACAAAGTAGATCACGCATGTCGCTCGGCATGAACCTCTAGCCAACATTTGTCTTTCCCAAAAATCGATCGCACTCAATGCTCAGCATAAACCTCGAGCCAGCATCTGACTTTCTCACAAAGTCGATCACGATCGTTGCTCGGTAAGAACCTCGAGCCAACATATGTCTTTTCCACAAGATGACCACGCTCGATGCTCGGCATGAACCTCGAGCCAGCATCTGGCTTTGTCACTAATTGATCAAGCTCGATGGTCAGATTGAACCTAGAGCCAACACCTGGCTTTCTCACAAGTCGATCACGCTCGATGCTCAGAATAAACCTCGAGCCTGCACCTGACTTTCTCACAAGTTGATCACTCTCGACGCTCAGCATGAACATCGAGCCAACATCTATCTTTCTCACAAGTTGGTCACGCTCGACGCTCAGCATGAACCTCGAGCCAGCATCTGACTTTCTCACAAAGTCAATCACGATTGACACTCAGCATGAATCTAAAGCCAAAACCTGGCTTTCTAATAAGTCAATCACGCTCGACGTTCGACATGAACCTCGAGCCAGCATCTAACTTTCTCACAAAGTAGATCATGACTGATGCTCGACATGAACCTCTTGACAGCATCTGTCTTTCCCACAAGTCAATCACGTTCAACACTCTGCATGAACCTCGAGCCAGCATCTGGCTTTCTCACAAAATCGAGCGCGATCGACGCCTAGCATGAACCTCGGGCCAGTATCTTTCTTTCCTACAAGACGACCACGCTTGACGCTCGGCATGAAACTTGAGCCAGAATCTAGCTTTCTTACAAGTCGATCATGCTCGATGCTCGGCATGAACCTCGAGCCAGCACCTATCTTTCTAACAAGCCGATCACACTCGACGCTTGGCATGAACCTCGGGCTAACACCTGGCTTTCTCACAAAGTAGATCATGCTCGATGCTAGGCATGAATCTCGAGCCAGCATCTCGCTTTCTCATAAAATTGATAGTGATCGATGCTCGGTATGAACCTCAGGACAACATCTTTCTTTCCCATAAGTCGACCATGCTTGATGCTCGGCATGAAACTCGAGTCAGCATCTGGCTTTCTAACAAAGTCCACCACGCACAACATTCGACATGAACCTCAAGCCAACATCTGGCTTTCTCACAAGTCGATCAAGCTTGATGCTCGGCATGAACCTCGGGCCAGCACCTGCCTTTCACATAAGTCGATCATGCTCTACGCTCGGCATGAACCTCAAGCCAACATCTGTCTTTCCTACATGTTGGTCACACTCGATGCTTGGTATGAACCTCGAGCCAGCATCAGGCTTTCTCACAAAGTATATCATGCTCGACGCTCAGCATGAACCTCTAGCAAGCTTCTGTCTTTCCCTAATGTCGACCATGCACGACGCTTGACATGAACCTCGAGCTAGCATCTGGCTATCTCACAAAGTAGATCATGATCGAGGCTCAGCATGAACCTCGAGCCAACATCTGTCTTTCCTACAAGACTGCAGTAACATCCCCAAACAAAAAAATTATTATTTTCTTTTGCACGTGCATTGCACGTAAATTTTTATGCACATGTTGATTCCTAAAATTTTCTTAAGTCATGGATTTTTTTTTTCATTTTACTAGTCACAATTGTGCGATTTATTTTTATTAAATCCATTATGCCTAAATCCATTTTTGAAGCCCACAAAAACTAATTGCAAATTTATAGCCCATGATGATTTTTGTGTGCACTTAAATGTACATTTAAAATTTAGTTAAGTTGGTACACTTTTCATGTGTAACACACACATCTAACTTAATAAAAATTAAAAATAAAATTTGTATGAAAGAGTATGCAAATTTTGAATACACGTGCATGTGTTTTGTTCACAAAATGAGAGTGGCCGGCCAACCATGAGAGTGAGGGAGAGTGGGGTGAGTTTGTGGAGAAGTGGGGAGTTATTTTGGGTAGTTAAATTGGTAAAAATTGTCAATTTACTACTTCATTGGAATTTTATTAAAACAGGTAGAGAAAACAATCTAGTGAATGTTGATTTGAAATGTTGAATAAAAGTTTGGACCTAATTAAACAAATAACTGAGTTGTGTGGATTGGATATGTGATTGAATGAAGCATAAAAATGTAAATAAAGAGGGTATGGATAACTCATGAATACTGTGAACATGAATTGTGTTGATACTAGAGGCTAAGTGAGACCCAGGTACCGGCAAGTGATGAAAGTCATAATTGAATTTGAGAAGTGGCCAATATGGGCTATCATTCTCGGTATACTGTTTAAGATCGGTAGGAGGGTAATATTTCTCTAGATGATATTATTATTTATGTTTAAATTTAAGGCTAAGCACTAGAAGAAGATGTTATGAAACCTGGGCAAATGTAAGTGGGGCATCTCCAAATAGTCTGACGGTGGACTTCAAGACTATAGACCCAGTTTGACGGTGGACTCTGGGACTGTGGTTGCTTGCGGGGTGAGATGAGCCTCAATTAAATTCGGGACTACGATTGATCTCACGGTGGACTCCAGGATCCTGAATACTCAGGCGGATGGGAGGCAGATCCCCATTATATATGTTTATACCGGTGCTAGAGGGGCACTTGCGAGATATTCGCACGACGAGGATTTTGTATAATTTGACGGTGGACTCCGGGACTGGAATCCGTACTCATAGATTGTTTAAACCTTGTTTTTGTTACCATAATAGAATTTTCATAACGAAAGATTGAACCCTATATTATGGAGTACGTAAGGGCTTGCCCTCGGACCTATGTAGTATGGGATGCATAGAATCCGAACAAGAATACATTAGTGTCATCATAGTGTAATGTCTACATTAGGCATTAAGTCAAATCATACACTGACACGACTAGGATAGTCACTTTTTCTGTTTGCATTCAAGTTTGTGTTTACTAAATTAAAGAATCGATGTATTATAGCATTGCGTCAGTTGTATGCAACTGACATGCTCACAGTTTCTCAGTTGCAGGATTGGATTTGGCGTGAGTTTGAAGTCACTATGATGAGTTGTTGAAGATATTTTCATTATTGTATATTGTATTATATTCATTCAACTCAACAATAATAACAGTACAAAACAATTGCGCAGGCAATAATAACAATCACATGAGCAATAATACTTGGAATAAAACAATATAAAATATTCGAATACAATAATCCAATATCTGGAAATAAATATTAATATCCGGGTCATAATCCCAATACAATAATAAATCCAAACACAATAATAATAAGTCTCAATACAATAAGTTCAATGAAAAAATAATCAACTAGAAAGTAATAAATGTTTAGAAAGCTTGTTCAATTCCTGCAGGTAATTCTCCATGATCACCTGTGAACACTTCATCTAAAAAGAGAAAAAAATTGTCCTTAGAGCAATTCATGGACAGCAAGTAGAGAAAGCAAAGAAATAATGGAATAACGATATAACAATGAATTCAATGGATCAATAGGAATTAATAACATGGGACGATAGTAATAATCTATATCAGTGACAATCAATGCAATGGTTAATAACAATGATTCAATATTCGATAACAATGTTCAATGGTGGATGTGAATAACACTTAGAAAGTATTCAATATCAGTGAATACAATGATGTACAATATGCAATGTCGATGTTGTGTTATTTCTTAAGTTTATTAATTTTTAACCTAACTAATGCACGTACTATTGCATCCCATAACTACAGGTTCGATGCATATAATCAATTTCGTTTAGACTCTAGTGGTGAATTCTATAGATCATGTGTCGGTACGATAATCACTAATACGATAATAATTTGTTATACGATAAATTAATGATACACTGATACACTGAAACGATACACTGATATGATACACAAAAGATTGGGGTACCGTAGTCAGTGATCCAACAATCAATCGATAAAATATTGACCGACACAGTTACTATATTTTTCACTACCCATGTCAATCCGTTAAACCCCGGCTTGTTAATTATTTTATCAATGTAACAATACATTATGCAATATAGAGATATTGGATGAACGATAGTAACAATAGAAAAACAATAGAATGATGACAATAGTACATTAGGATCATGCAATGCAATACATACACTTCAATTCATGCAATACAACGATATATATATACTTATATTAAGGAAATCTGAAAAACGAAGTTCTGGATAGCAAGAGGTCACTGTACAAAAATTAGTTTTTCCGCTGATGTAGTTTTTAAAAACTGAAACCGTCAAAAGTTTTGGAAACTAGACTTTCACACTTTTCCAAAGCATATTTAAAATACAAAATCTGACAACAGTAGCTAGGTCAAATACATCATTCTTTACATATTACATGTTTAGACAGAAAATCGATATCAAGTTGTTATATCTTTAGAATTAGCGAAAACTCAATTATAAAATCATCAAAAATATTCTTTAGACTCATAAACATGTTAACTAACATTCTAGAAATTATCAAAGCATAATTCTAACAATAATTTAGCTTTTTAATTGTTTAAATATGAAAACATATATGAATCTGAAATTCTGGAAATAAAACACAACAGTAGTAAAATCATCATAACTTTTGCAATAAAACTCGAAATTTAAAGATCTTAGATGTTCTGGAAACTATAGACATAGGGATACAACTCTTATTCAGAAAGTTACTAATTTTGATGTCAAATACTGGGTTGAAAATGTCTCACAAATTCCAGATAGAAAACAAACATATAGATTTTCAATATATTTTGTGAAATAAAGCGATCTAACATGATAGGTTCCACTTCAATTAGTCAATAAACTTATAATCAGCATAGTAGGTATAATAGCATGGTAACCATCATTAAGAATACACATATAGACTAGTTCAACAACAACAAAACATCAATCGATCATTCAAGCACACAACCTAGCAATCAATTCTACAATAATTTACTTATGTGTTGTTTGTATGAATAAACCTTACTATCACTACTACATGGATGCATGAAAGATTCAATTTTTTTAGTCAACAAAGGCACGAAGTCAATGATATTTGGGTTAGCTCGTGTAAACCTTCAATATACTCAACGAAAGAGGAACAATAGTATACGATACGATGAACGATTAGATCTACGTGCAAGAATTTAAAAAAAACTTGAATTTGATACAATATTCAATTCAAGAGGAAAAGTAACTTGCCTTATGGACGATTAATTCAAATACCAAAGAATAACGGGATGAGAATCCCGAAGCAACGAACACAAACCCGTAAAGAAACATGTGCACACTACGTGCATAAGAAACTCAAGCAACACAGCAACAGTAAGCAAGGGCAGGGGGGTCGACGGCTGGGCTGACGTCGGTGGTGTCGACGACCCAGGCAGCAACGGAACTGTCTTCGGCGGCGACACTGATCTGGGCGTCGACTAGGGGTTCTGTGGTCGACAGAAACAGAGACAAGGAAGAGGAGCAGTAGACTGGGGTCGTCTGTGTTGGCGGCTCGATGGGATTGGGGGTGGCAGCGTTGGTGGGTCGACAGGACTGGGGCGTAGCTCGACTGGCAGAGGAGGGTGTAGGGCGGTCAGGGGATCGCCGGAGAGGGGGTCGGTTGGGTTAAGTGTGAAAAGTGAAGGTCGGGGAGAGAGAAAACAGGGAGAGAGAGAGAGAGAAGATGGCTATGATGTGTTTAGGGTTGTTTTCTTTTAGGGTTTGTATTAGGTTAGTATTTATAGGATACGATTAGGTTGTTGGGTTAATGGACTAGGATCCAATAATAATGGGTTTGGGTCTAGAAATAATTACAATTGGGTTTGGGTTCAACAAGAGATGGGTTTGAAGGAAATAGGGTCCAAATAAAATAATCACAATCCAATAAAAATAGGATCAACAAGAAAATAGCCCGACAAGAAGAAAAAGAGTTGTTCATGAACAAAATTTAATTAAGATACTCAAGGAAAAATAAAGTATTTTATTCGATTGCATGTAAAATATTACAACGAAGGAAAATATGAAAAGAACGAAAATGGTAGTTATAGAGGAACTGTTGTTTGAGGACCCCTAAGAAGAAGAAGAAGAAGAAGAAGAAGAAGAAGAAAAACTACCCGAGTCTCGCGAAATTACTCCACTTCCACCGGATTCCCCAGTTGAATCCTCGGACGAAGAAGAAGAAGAAGAAGAAGAAGAAGAAGAACTACCCGAGTCTCGCGAAATTACTCCACTTCCACCGGATTCCCCAGTTGAATCCTCGGACGAAGAGCCAGATCATGGCAAGAATGATCATATCATCGCTTCTCTCTGTGAGCAGTTGGTCATCCATTAGTGGAGAGTAACCCACATGGAGGCTTATCATGCGAAAGACAAGCAGAACATCACAACTTTGAGTCAGCGAGTATGGGAACTGGAGAAGTGTCAAAACATGAATACTCAGCCTTTCATCCAGCTAGACAACAAAACACGTTGGGGGGAACAAGAATGCCGTCAATGATGCGAGAAGATGTAGAAAGAAATAGATGATCTATAGGGAGAGCTCAGAGAAGCCAAGAGGAACCGTAGAATCTAGACTGTTTTATGTTTGTAGGAAGATTTGGAGTTTTCTGGTATTTTATGTATGGATGTATGGACCAACTTTATTTTTGAATGTATAAAGATTATTTTTTGAAATGAATAAATTGTGTTGGAAGAAAAGTCTATGTTGTTGCCACTTTTGGTGATTAATGAAGTTTTATAACCCATAAAATGGCTGGACGAAGAACTCAAAATGGCGAAGGATCCAGCGGTGAAGGCAACCGACTTGATTTGGAGACAGAACTGATCCCTGTGTACTAGACACTCAAACACGATTGCCGCAAGTGTGAACCGAAACACCATGGCAGGGCAGGCAGTATAAGTCCCGGAGGCTACCCAATTGGTGGAATCCTTCAAGAGGATGAAACCACCTGTTTTTTAGGGCAAGCAGATCCTGATGCAGCCGATGACTGGATTCGGCAGATTGAAACAGTGTTCGAGGTCTTGGAGACTCCTGAGGCTAGCAAGGTGAAGCTAGCGATCATTCAGTTGGAAAAGGACGTCGGGGGTCTGGTGGCAGTCCATGAAGCAAATCTTGGGAGATGAACCAATTACTTGGGAGGACTTTTTAGAGGAGTTTCGCAGCCATTACTTCCCAATGGTCGTGCAAGAGAAGAAGGCAATGGAATTCTTGAGTCTGCAATAGGGAAGGTTGTTAGTTAGGGAGTATGAGACGAAGTTCACTCGACACTCAAGGTATGCACAGAAGTTAGTGATCGTTGAGGCCAATAAGGCGAGGAAGTTTGAGCAGGGACGGAGGCCGGGTCTGAGGTCTCGTATGATACCCTTCGATATCAGGAAATTTGAAAAGCTTGTACGGAGAGCTGCAGTCACAGAAGCAGATATTGAATAGTATTAGTTGGTGAAGACCAAGAAGAACAACTGAAATGCTAGCAAGAGGCCTGCAACATCACACAACTTCAAGGGAAAGCCCCTAGCGGACAGGTTCAAGCCTCCTGGGGCAAATGCAGTTGTTATAACTGGATGACCAAGCACTTACTACAGATGTGAAGAGACTGGACACATTGCAATGGGATGTCCTAAACTGTAGAAAATCAAGACTTGCTACCACTGTGGCAAGGAAAGGCACTAGGTTGGGAGTTGTGACGGAATTTGGGCAACGTAAGTAAGAGCTCTGTTGTCGGTCGCACGGATGTATTCCGAGGCTGGGCATTTTCGTGTCTTTCTAGTATGTTTGCGCATTGGGGGTCGACAAGCCTATTCGCGGAATGTCCATAAATGAGATGAATTTGTTATTGTGCACGTGTTGATGGTCAGCATGCCTATTCGCGGAATGTACAGTGTATCTGTGCCTTGAGGGTCGGTAGGCCTATCTGCAGGGTACACGGCATGGAGGTGATTCTCCAGAGTTAAAGCAATGCTTGCGGCGTACTGGCATGTCTACACTTGTACAACTTGGCGGGTTGCGCACCGGAGATGGGGTCCATTCACGGAGTACCTAATCTTGTTTCTGTCACCGTAGTAGGTTAGTTGCATAACGTGGGATTGAACCCAATAAAGTGGAGAATGATAAGGGCTTGTACCGGACCAATGTAGTATGGGATGCATAGAATCCGACAAGTATGCATTAGAAATCATCATAAGCATTGTGTTTCTTGACTTGTTTTATGCATGCTTGTTTTCTGTTTTCGCTTCATACACTTGACACTTAGCCTAGCTTCACTTGTTGTCTTGTACTCCATTTATTACTATTCCATGTCCTATTTATTATTGTTTATGCATCATTTATTATTATATTAATATGCATCAAGTTTGTGGTTGTGAGATTTAGAAGTATCACTATTACTATAGTTGACGTCAGTTGCATTTAACTGACATGCCCACTTTTCATTCAGAGTTTTCCAGGTTTTCATTTATGGATAGAGTTGAATCAAGAAAAGCTTAAGGTTTAACTGAAAGTTGAAATTTATTGTATTGTAAAGAGATTGTAATTAAAGTGTTTATTCCCGCTGGGTTGTAAAGAGATGAGGTAATAAAAAATTTAACTTTTTTCGTTGTATTTGATATTGTGCATATAGTTGCAATTGAAGTTGAGTTTGGAAATTATGCCACTTATTTCTAATTTTATTTATTAGAAATTTGGGGTGCTACACGTCAACCCCTGACGTGGCACTTACGAGTTATGATCCAAGGAGTATTCAACCACCCACCACAGCTCCACCTTCGACCTTCATCCCCAGTCAACATTGCAGCGTTGAACTCGTCCTCAACCTCCCACCACAGCTCCACCTTTCGATCTTCATCCCCAATCAACACTGCAGCACCATCGAAGCCCCGTGCCTCCGAGCTCCTCCCGTCGCCCCCTCCTCAGTCGAATGCCCCAGTCAGAGCCTCCATCTTGCTCAATGTGCTGCCATTGCCTCGCTGTTGGTTACTGTTGTCACTTCTTTCGTTGAACATTGCTTCCCTTGCTATTCTTGTTGTTGTGTTGGCTGTTGTTGTTGGTGACCTTGCTGTGGTTGCGATGCACGTGCTTCGTCGCCCGGGATCCTAATCCCGTTATTCTTATAATCGGTATTGTCGTCATATTAAGGCAATTATTCTCTTGTATATCTTTTTGTTCCCATACAATCTTTGTTTTGAATTTCGTAAGTAGACCTTTTTTGATTTGTCATGAGATAATCTCGTTTTTTACCCCTTGTACTTGTTGATTACCCATTAATATCTATTATCCCCTTGGTTCAATGTTGATCTCATAACTCGTAATTCGGTAATGAATACTCCTTGACATAATATTTACTACACAAACTCAAGAATTGGAAAAATATGTTCGAATAGTTATAAATAGTAGATCGAATAATTTGATGAATTGAATGCTTCTAATCGCAAATGATTTTTTTGGGAACTAACTACCATGATATGCCTCGTAATTGTAGAAATCTCATCCCAATAATCAAGTAGATTTTCTGTAAATTAACAAGCCATAGAATTATATATTTTCATATTTAATTAGTCGACAATTAATACGAAATTGCTTGCTGGCCTGCTACTACTTGATATTGCATTGAAGTTTTGAATCACTTTCTGTTTGAATTTGATAAAAACTTGTGAATAGCTTCTGTAGCCCCATGAGTCTACTTTCCAAGAATTTTGACAAATCTGGAATCCAATATGTAACTTGTAAGATATCACACTTTTAATATTGTTGGGTCGCAAATTTTCAGATTTTTTATTACAAGAATATTGGCATGAATTATTAATTAAAATAAATACCAACAGTAAAATTTAGACTTGATATTAATCTGAACATGACTAGACATGATTAGGAGTCACCCTAATTTTTTGTAGAATTATTTAATAATTTTTCTGACTTAATATATTTATGCAAACATGATTCTAGATTTTCTGCCTGCATGCTTGTTCGGTAAAGAACCCCAGTTTTGACCTGATTCTATTTGTCATTGATTAAAACTTATTAAATGAGAATCGTAGCTCTGTGTGTTTGGAATCCAGAATATCTGACGATTTTGTAGTTCTATTTACGAATTGCAAGCTATTCAGATTTTCGTACAGTGATGTCTGAATTTCAGAATGCAGTCTAAAATATACATTGCTTAATTAGCTGTAACAGTAGATGAATAATCTTACTGATATTTAACACTGTTAAGAGTTTAAATATAATTCTTATGAAATTTTTAAATGATTTTACAAGTTATTTTTGTTTATAAGTATTTAACTCTTACATGCTGCCTGAACATGTAATATGTAAAGAATAAGAATTTGAACCTGGTTTCTGTGACTTTTATATATCATGTGTACATGCGTTGGAACCGGTAAGGATTCTAGTTTATAGAATCCTTGACGGAACCGGATTTGCTTTCCTGTGGCAGCAGAAAAGTTAATCCTTGTGCAATAACGTCTAACTTCCCAGACTTGTGACTTGTAATTGTTTATACATGAATATGTTATTTCTTACACTTATGACTTGAAACACATCGCATAACCCTTGATACCTCTCTGATTATGTCCTGACTCTGTCCCCATTATTGCAGCATGTTTAATTACTATAAAAGAATCACAAGCCAAGGTTTTGGGGGAAAGACCTAGTAGTGGAATATATAGGAAATTGTACTCGACAGGGGGCCCATGTTTCCCGAGATGATGACGTACGATTACAAGTTAGATGGAATTAAGTGCCACGTAGAACTAAGTACCATGTCATGGGTGACGGGGGCCACCTCTAGCCTCTACGGGGGCCACCTCTATTCTCCATTACATGAAAACATGATTACACGTCGTATGGAACTAGTGCCACATCATGGGTGACGGGGGCCACCTCTAGCCTCCATTAAATGAGTACAGGATTCCCGAGTACTTGACCCTATATAATTCGCCACTAGAGTCTAAATGTAACATGTTTGTATGCACCTGACAAGTGGTATGGGACGTAGGATTGCGTGCATTAGCTAGGATGAATTAAATGAATAGACTTAAGTTGACAATAAGCACTTGCATATTCTTGTTACATGTTACACGTCCCGTTACAAGTATATGATTCTTGCTTACTAGTTCATGATCCCTGTTTACATGTTATATGCTCAGTACCAGTTTTCAAGATTCTTGTTTATAATTTGAAATTGCATGATCCTCATTTGCATGTTGTATCTTCTTGTTACATGATTCATTCCTTTATACTTGATTCTCTTGATATATTCCTATTCTTGTCCCTTGTTTGTACTACTTGCAGCCCGTTACTTGTTCTAACGAGTGTTCTCTTTTCCGAATTCAAATTGATGAAAATACAGGAGTGGAAGAAGAACTACCAGAATGAGTTAGTGACCAGGTGTTCTGAAGATACAGATGGATTCCACTTTGCTTTACTGCTTTATGTTATCACTTTCAGTTATATTTGTTTATTGCAACTCTGTATTCTGTGCATGTTGTCTCGTAGTATTTATTTCTGGATGTTGGTTATGTATGGACTATTACATGATTTATTTTATGTTATCCATGTTTATGTGATTATAAAATTTGTATGCGTGGTTGTAATATATTTTATATTATTGAGTCGATTATAACAACTTATGAATTATGTGAATATATCATTCGCTGGGCCTTAGTTATGTGCTGCATTTCGGTATTCTGGAAAGCGGGGCGTGACATTTTTTTAGTGGTATCAAAGCAACACGTGCAATGCACTTAGTTCCATCAGGTTATGACCCACAGCTACATAATTCATGTTCACAATTCATGTTCACAACATGAATTGTGAACATCTTCAGTCACAACCTCCTCTTCATAACAGTAATGGCTCTGATACCACTAAAAAACATCATAACAGTAATGGCCCTGCGCCCCTTTTTAGTGGTATCAGAGCCACGTCAGGCCCTAACTAGTTGAGGGTTCAGTCAGGCCATAACTCAACAATATGTGCACCACGTTAATCACATAAATATTTTATAACCAACTTATCATCCGGAATACTAATTGGTTTGGTTTTGTGCAGACCATAGCTCGCAGGAGTGCTTCTACTTCTCGATCACGAGATGAGTAGCCAGAAATGGCGGTTGTCACTCAGGTGCTGCTACAGTTGGTTCAGATGCAGCAAGAGCATAGCGAGTTAGTGATGGGCGCATTGGAAGCTGCCAACCGGAACCCTGCTGTGCCCGCTCAAGGAATCCCTCCCCCTCGCCCTGGTACTATTGCATTTTTTATGAGCCTGCATCCCGACAAGTTCTCGTGCACAGAGACACCACTGGAAGCTTAGCAGTGGTTAATTCGGACGGAACAGTTACTACAGGCAGCAAGGGTTGTCGATGTTGACCGAGTGGATATCGTGAGCATCCAGCTGTTGGATCTTGCCCACATTTGGTGGAGAGCCAAGACTAAGAGGCTTGAGCGGCCTATTACTTGGGCTACCTTCACCCAAAGTTTCTTGGAAAAAATTTTCCCTAGCATTACCAAAGTGGAAATGGAGCAGCAATTCATCTCTTTGAAGCAGGTTGGTCAGTTGGTGCTGGTGTTTGAATTTTGTTACGTATTATATATGTAGTATCGTAACATGATAATATTCTTAACACAGGGTGCTAAATCCGTGGATGAGTATACTACAGAGTTTACCATGCTCAGCCGTTTCATAACCCCCCTTGGTGGTGAATGAGGGTGATTGAGCCCAGAGATTTCTATTGGGACTCGACCATGATATTCAGGAGCACTTGGCTGCTCTTCGCCTCCGCACGTATGTTGATGCCCTTGAGGCGGCTTAAGCTTAGGAGCAGACTCGCCTTTTCAGTAGGTTGCACAGCACCCTGCTGCTGCTATTGCTAGGCCCACTAGAGGATCGATTCGGAGGCCAGCTCCAGCCCCAACACCAAGAGCACTGCCGTACCCATCTGCTTCTCCTAGGCGGTTTGTGACTTGTGACTTCTGCCGCAAGGTTGGCCATGTGCACAAGGATTGTAGGGCCGCTAACCACCTGTGCTTCACATGCGAAGCTAGCTGGGAATGCCTGCAGAGGAGGTTGGCTCCACCAGCTCGGGGGCCAGTTCAGTCGGGAGCACCAGCTCTTGGTCAGGTCAGGCAACCACTCCCCCCACATAGGAAGATCTACAATTAGAGGGGAGTAGTTCCTGGGAGAGGCCAGATTAGAGGCCGTGGCCAGGCCTAAACCTAACCACGGAGGAAGCTGAGATTGCCGAGGGAGTCGTTGCAGCTATTAGTTGTTTATTGCTTTCAGTCATTTCAGTTTGCCTTGCACTTTCCTTCTTGCATCATGCATTCTTTCCCATTCTTGTGTTTGCTCACACCCTTGGTTGTTACTAGGTATCATACTAGTACACTCTTTTCTTGCTCATGTTTTGTTCGCTTCGGGTGCTACCCATTCCTTCACCTCTTCCCACTTTGTTGGCCAACACCAACTGCCTAACAAGGACTTGCAAGTTTCTTGGAGCATCACAACAGGTGGTGTTATTGTCTGCCTTGAAGTTAATGCCGCCAATCATGCTGTGGTAGATTGCCGAGAGAAGAAGGTGGTATTCAAGATTCCTGGTCGCCAAGAGTTTGAATTCCACGCTGGTGAGACACCATTTGGGCGTGGCAAGAAGTCTGCAAACTAAGAAGTAGGTGTACGAAAATTGTTGTGCACCGATGATGGAGTTGCACCCTTAGTTGTGTGAGAATTTCTGGACGTCTTTCCAGAGGAATTTCCTGGGTTACCGCCGGAACGAGAAGTGGTATTCAGTATTGATATCCAGCCTGGTACCACTCCTATCTCGAAGAGTCCCTATATAATGGCACCTGTTGAGCTGGTAGAATTGAAGGTTCAAGTCCAAGAGTTGCTGGACAGAGGCTTTATCAGGCCGAGTGTTTTACCTTGAGGAGCCCCGGTTCTGTTCGTCAACAAGAAGGATGGTAGTCGCAGGCTCTGCATTGACTACCGGGAACTGAACAGTGTCATGGTGAAAAATTGGTATCCATTACCGAGGATTGATGACCTATTCGATCAGTTAGGAAGTGCTTCAGTCCTCTCCAAATTGGACCTTCGTTCAGGTTACCACCAGGTTAAGGTGAAGATGGAAGACATTCCGAAGTTGACATTCCGCACAAGATATGGACACTATGAGTTCTTAGTGATGCTGTTCGGAGTCACCAATGCACCCGCGGTGTTCTTGAGGACCATGCAGAACATTTGAGGGTGGTATTACAGACTCTGAGAGAGAACCGGCCGTATGGAAAGCTCAGCAAATGTGAATTCTGGTTAGATCATGTTGCATTCTTGGGTCACATTATCTCAGGCAAAGGAGTGTCGGTTGATCCGTCGAAGATTACTGCAGTCAAGGATTGACCGATGCCGAAGTCAGCTTCTGAAGTGAGGATTTTTCTTGGTCTAGCAGGTTACTATCGGAAGTTTGTCCAAGACTTTTCCAAGATCGCTAGACCTTTGACTAAGCTAACTAGGAAGGAGCAAAAGTTTGTTTGGGATGGAGCTTGTGATGAAGCTTTTGCAAAACTAAAGAGTAGATTGACATCAGCGCCCGTGTTGACTATTCCAGATGCATCAAAAGGGTTTGTGATTCACTGCCATGCTTCTGGCAGAGGTTTGGATGCGGTACTGATGCAGAAAGGTTGAGTTGTTACCTACGCATCTAGGTAGTTGAGGCTGCATGAGAAGAATTATCCCATGCACGACTTGGAGCTCGCCACTATAATCTTTGCCCTGAAGTTATAGATGCATTATTTGCTTGGGGATGGAGTGGAGATTTTCACTGATCACAAGGGCCTCAAGTACGTGTTCACACAGAGGGAGCTGAACATGAGGCAAAGGCGATGGTTATAGTTGATTGCTGACTTTGATATCAACATACAGTATTACCCCGGTAAGGTGAACTTGGTACCCGATGCACTGAGTAGGAGACCTGCTTCCATGTTTCTTACTCGACAGAGGGAACTGTGGGAAGATATGATGAGACTGGATTTGAATGTGGTTTTTCTGGTGCCGAGCAGCAGTATATGATGCTTCAACTGCAGTCTTCATTAGTGGAACAGATCAAGGAGGCCCAATCTTGTGATGAGCAGTTCCAAAAGTTCCGAGCTAAAGTGGAAGCAGGTTCAAGGACATATTTTGTTATTCACTCAAATGGATTAGTTCGCTTGGGGGCTAGATTGTGTGTCCCAAAGGGTGAAGTCCGACAGAAGTTACTCGAAGAGGCCCACCAGTCATCTTATTCTATTCATCTTGGAGGCACGAAGATGTACAGGGATTTGAAACAACACTTTTGGTGGCACGACATGAAGAGGGCAGTGGCAAGATTCATTTCCCAGTGTTTGATTTGTCAGCAAGTGAAGGCAGAGCATCAGATGATGGGTGGAATCCTTCAACCCCTTCCTATTATGGAGTGGAAGTGGGAGAACATCACCATGGACTTTTTGACTGTGTTGCCCAGGAGTCCCAAGTTAGGTGGTTGTGGATAGAGTGACGAAGAGTGACCATTTCATCCCTTTTAGAGTTGGTCAGTATACTGAGAGTCTAGCCCAGAAGTACAGGCAGGAGATTGTGCGTCTACATGGAGTTTCTGTCAGCATTGTATCCGACAGGGATACAAGATTCAGATCTCAGTTCTGGGAGAGTCTTCAGGGGATTCTTGGGAGCAAGTTGAACTACAACACAACTTTTCCACCCATAGATAGATGGACAGTCTGAGAGGACAATTCAGACTCTGGAAGACATGTTCAGGTCTTGTGTCCTTCAGTTTGGGGGTTCTTGGGAGGACCATCCGAACTTGGTGGAGTTCTCGTACAACAACAGTTACCAAGCAAGTCTCAAGACAGTGCAGTATGAGGCACTTTACGGCCAGATGTGCAGATCACTAGTATGTTGCGATGACATTCGTGAGAGGAAACTTTTAGGACCATAGTTTATCATGAAGACGATTGATGCAGTGGCACAGATCAGGAAGCATTTGCAGACAGCTCAGGACAGGCAGAGGAAGTGGGCTGATATTCATCGAAGGCCATTGGAATTTGAGGCAGGAGATCATGTCTTTCTCAAGGTTTCACCGTGGAGAGGTGTCATCCGCTTTGGAGTTGGGGGCAAGTTAGCCCCCAGGTTCATTGGGCTGTTTAACATTGTGGAGCGAGTAGGCAAGGTAGCTTACCAACTCACATTTCCACCGAAACTGGCTGGAGTCCATAATTTGTTCCATGTCTCCCAGCTCAGGAAGTACATTAAGGATGACAGTCATGTGATCAACTACTCGGAGTTGTCCGTGGGACCAGATTTATCCTGTGAGATTCAGCCGATCTCTATTCTAGACAAGCGTGAGGAGGTCCTAAAGAATAAGATCATCAAAATTCTTTGAGTCTCATGGAATCCTTACTTGCCCAGTGAGTCAGCTTGGGAGTTGGAGGAAGAGATACGGGAGAGGTTTCCTCACCTCTTCGAGTAGTGTGTTGTTTTGTTGTTTCTTTTCTTTCTCAGGGCTATCCTATGTCCCATCAAATGAATTTCAAGAATGAAATTTTTTTGTAAGGTGAGTAGGATTGTAACTCCCATTTTTTATTGTACTAGATTGTATTCTTCCCTATCATTGTATTATTGTAAATTCTATTTTAAATGCAATTTTCTTCCCTTTCTTGAATCTGACTTGTATTTCTTTTATTTTTTATTTCTTTTGAACCCAGCCCAATATTAGTATTTTCATTTTATTTGGATTGTAACTCCCATTTTTTATTGTACTGGATTGTATTCTTCCATGTCATTGTATACTTGTAAATTCTATTGTTAAATGCAATTTTATTCCCTCTCTAGAATTTGACTTGTATTTCTATTATTTTTTATTTCCTTTGAACCCTGCCCAATATTAATAATTTCATTTTATTTAATCTAGAGCCTAGCTATTGATGCCCATACGACTATTGGACCTCCTTTGGATACCCAATTAAACCCATTAACCCAAATTTTTCCTCATATCTGCCTGTTGACCAGATTAGCAAATCCCTCACATTCTCCCTCATATCTCCCTTTCACTCCCCCACTAATCCTAACCACCCCCATTAATCCCTTCATTCTCTCTCTCTCCCTATTCTTATCCCAACAGTAAAAAGCTCAAACCCCTTCATCTTCCTCCTCTGACCTCGACCCTGCAGCCCTGAACCCAGTCCTCAACCACCTATCATAGCTCCACCTTCGACCTTCATCCCCTACCTTCACCCCACCGTTGAATCACCTTGCGCCCTCATCCCCTTCGTCCTCCTCCTTGACCATAGACCTCCCTTCATCCACCCAAAAACATCCAACTCCCGTCACCTTCATCTGAGCACCACATCCCGCTCACCTCCCTGCTCCACTGTCACCACCTCATCGCCAACCCTGCGCCATCGCGACCATCCCCTACATCTCCACCTTCATTACTACAAACCTAACACCCACCTTCAGTCACTACCTCCTCTGTTGTCGTCCTAGTCGTAGCCACCCAGTCAACACCGTAACGCCATCGAAGCCCCGCACCTCCAAGCTTCTCCCGTCGCCCCTCTCCTCCGTCGAACGCCCTAGTCAGTGCCTCCATCTTGCTCATTGTGCTTCCATTGCCTCGCTGTTGGTTACTGTAGTCGCTTCTGCCATTGAAGCCCATACTACTATTGGATCTCCTTTGGATACTCAATTAAACCCATTAACCCATTAATCCAAATTTTCCCTCCTACCTGCCTGTTGACCTGATCAACATATCCCTCACGTTCTCCCTCAAATCTCTCTCTCAGTCCCCCACTAATCCTACCCACGCCCATTAATCCACTAATTCTCTCTCTCTCCTTATTCTTATCCCAACAGTAAAAGGCTCCCACACCCTCATCTTCCACCCTCTGACCTGGACCCCGCAGCCCTGAACCCCGTCCTCAACCACCCACCACAGCTCCACCTTCGACCTTCATCCCCTTCCTTCACCCCACCTTCGAACCGCCCTGTGTCCCTCATCCCCGTCGTCATCCTCCTCGATCTTCGAACTCCCTTCATCCACCCACGACCATCCAACTCCCGTCACCTTCATCCGATTACTGCATCCTGCTCACCTCCCTACTCCACCGTCACCACCTCATTGCCAGCACTGCACCATCGCCACCATCCTCTACATTTCCTCCTCTATTACCACAAACCCAACACCCACCTTCTGTCCCAACCTCCTCTGCTATCTTCCTCATCGCAGCCACCCATTCAACACCGCAGCACCATCGAAGCCCCGTGCCTCTGAGCTCCTCCTGTCGCCCCTCTCTTCCATCGAATGCCCTAGTCAGTGCCTCCATTTTGCTCGCTGTGCTACCATTGCTCGCTATTGGTTATGATTGTCGCTTCTGTCGTTGAGCATTGCTGGCCTTGCTGTTCTTGTTGTTGTGTTGGTTGTTGTTGGTGGTGCCCTTGCTGTGGTTGTGGTGCACGTAACTTGCACGTGCTTCGTTTCCCGGTATCCTACTCCTGTTATTCTTATAATTGGTATCGTCGTTATATTAAGGCAAGTATTCTCTTGGACATCTTTTTGTTCCCGTACAAGCTATGTTTTGAATCCCATAAGTAGAACTTTTTTGATCCATCGTGAGATAATCTCGTTTTTACCCCTTGCACTTGTTGATTACCCGTTAATATCTATTATCCCCTTGGATCATTGTTAATCTCATAACTCGTAATTCGGTGATGAATACTCCTTGGCATCATGTTCACTACACGAACTCAAGAATTGGAAACATATATTCGAATATTTATGAATAGTAGATCGAATAGTTTGATGAATTGAATGCTTCTAATTGCATATGATTTTTTTGTATACTAACTACCATGATAAGCCTTATAATTGTAGAAATCTTATCCCAATAATCAAGTAGATTTTCTGTAAATTAATTGCCATAGAAATCTCATCCCAATAATAGATATTAACAGGTAATCAACAAGTGCAAGGGGTAAAAACGAGATTATCTCATAACAGATCAAAAAAGATCTACTTACGAGATTCAAAACAAAACTTGTACGAGAACAAAAAGATGTACAAGAGAATAATTGCATTCTACGTGGGTTATGAGAACTTCTTATAGTGAAGAGGGGGTATCGCACACCCTCTTCACTATCCTTCCCATCAGGTCTTCAAGTCGGTACGTTCCCGGGCATACCACTTGGGAGATCTTATATGAGCCCTCCCAGTTTGGGGTCAACTTGCCTTTTGTGGTGGGGTGGGAAATAATGATCTTCCTGAGTACGAGGTCACTCTCCATGATGTCAGTTGGACGGATCTTCTTGTTGTAGAACATTTCAATCCGCTGTTGATAAATATTTCTTCTGATGGTGGATTTTTCATGGAATTCGTCGACTAGATCCAGGTTGTCCCTGAAGTCGCTTGAATTGGATTCCTCATTGAAGCCCATGATCCGATGCGAATGGACCCAGTTTTCTAGCGGGATGACATTCTATGTCCCGTATGTCAAGTTGAATGGGGACTCGTCCGTAGGGATCCTTTTGGTTGTTCGATACGACCAAAGGATGCTCGGCAATTCATCGAACTACAGTCCCTTAGGAGATTTATCCAACCTTCTATTTTAGGTCATCAAGAATTTGGTGGTTGGTGTTTTCAGCTTAGCTGTTCGACCGGGATGGGCTATCGATGAAAATCATTGTTGAATCTCGAGGTCTTTGCAGAACTTTTGGAAATTTTGCCCTACAAATTGAGTTCCGTTATCGGTGATTGGCACGCGCAAGAGCCCAAACTGACAAATAATATGTTTCTACAAGAATTGCAAGGATTGATGTTCAGTGATTGTGGCCAAGAGTTTTGAGTTGACCCATTTAGTGAAGTAGTCAGTGGCCACTATGAGGAAGCGTATTTTGGCCTGTGGCCTTCAGGAAGGGGCCAACTAGGTCCATCCGCTACATGGCAAAGAGGGTCGGACTGGTAAGTGACTTGAGTTCAGCTTAGGGTAAGTGTCTGATCAAAGATAACCTCTGGCAGGAACCGCACCTTTTCACAAGATTATGGGCATCTTACAATATGGTCGGCCAATAGTAGTCGTGAATGAGTACTTTCCTTGCAAGTGACCTGCTACACATATGACATTCTTCAATTCCTTCGTGCAGCTCCTCTAGCGCATACTTGGCTTCATCGGGACTCAGACATCGAAGATATGGTCTTCTGTCCACCTTAGAGTATGAGCGCTTGAAGAGTAAATTATAAATCAAGGTGAATCTTTCTGATATGGTCCTTGTCTTCCTGGCTTCGTCCGGGTCTAGTAGGAATTCTCCATCAGCCAAGAACTTCTGGATGGGATCCTTCCAAGTGCCAGCTTTGATGCCTGGGTTGATGCAAAGGACCTCAGGGTTCTCGATGCTATGATTGAGGAGAATCTCAACGAGGACAGTGTGATCTAGGTGTAACACCCAGCAAATTTGGGTTACGACAATTTTGCCCCACGTGTGTTACGCACGTGTATTTCGTACTGTTACGAGTAATATTCATAACGTTTTTTTATATAAATGTCATACGTATTTTATATTCAGATTATTTATATGTTTTCCGTTATCTCAAAATTTATTTTTTTTAATCCTATTTTTAGCCAACTTGAATATTAATTTTTAATCATTAGGTTTTTACGCACATTGCACGTGTTATCGATGCACGTGTCCATTGCGTATACCCTACCATTGCGTATAATATTTTCTATGTGTTTCAATTATTTATTTTATGAATTGTTCGAATCCATTTTATAAATTGAAATTCATTTTTCTCCTATTTTGATTAAAATATTTTTATACGTGTGGTGCACGTGTTTTCTATGTACATGTTGATTACATTATAGTATACGTATAATGAAATATATTTTCTGTATGTTGTATTTTGATTATTTATAAACATTTGCCATTGATAAAATAGATTTCGTATTTGAATATATTTTTTTACATGCGACGCACGTGTTTACAGTGCACGTGTAGGGTGTATCATCTTCCAAAATAAAATTTATGAAGTGTGTATGTGTTTATTTTTTTTGCATGAAAACTCTAATTTTTAATTAAATTAAACTAGTTTTTTTATTATTAAATATGTATTACATATTTTTACATATGTAATTAATAAAAACTATTAGTGATTGGTGTGCATGTAGCACGCACGTGCACTTGCTTGTGCACTTTGGAGTTTGGCTGGTCGGGAATGTGTGGTGAGAGAGTGGGGTATGAGTTGGGTGAGTGGATAGTTAATTAGGCTTAGTGAGGTAATTAAATTAACCTATATCAATTAATTAAATTTTCTTTATAAACCCAACCCCCTTTGGCTTTCATTAGAAAAAAGATTAAACAAAATCAAAAAAAAAAAAAAAAAATGAAATGTGTGTCCACTGTTCTTGCTCTCCGAAATACTTTGGCTGGGATTTCGTGGCAACTTGGAGGCTTCTTGGAGTTCAATTTCTAGGGAATACTTCAATACTTCATATGGGTTGGTGTCTCTTCTGCATTCTAAATTATTGTTGATTGCATGTGTAAACAGTTTATAGGTGAATTGTTGATGCATGATAGATGTTTAGACTAATTGTTTTTGACTGCATGTGTGAAATCATGATATATTTGATGTTTGGGCACGTTCTAGAGGCTCTGTTTTGAGTTCTAATTGCACTTCAAAAATTATAATTGTTAAACTAGATAGAATCTAGAGCTACAATTTTTAGAGAAGCATCTTGTATATGTCAGGAACATCTCTTTAAAATTTCATAATATTTGGATGCCGTTTAGTATTTTAATAAAATCCAAACTTAGGACTAGTTGGTAGTTGGCTAATTGCTGGAAATTTGTACACATTTCGGGTTTTGAGCAATTCAACACCTTAAATGAAGTATTTTGGGGAAACTTATAACTAAGAAAATGAGTAGACTCGTTAAGCTTTCTGTAATGTCTAAGAAGTCATTTTTTCATAGATAATTGAATTTATAATGATTTTTACAAGATCAAACAATGGAAGTATTTTAACAACAGTATAATATTTCGACCCTACTGTATATTTTGAAGAATCCTAAGTTATAGACATAATATTTGGGGAAACTTATAACTAATAAATTGTAGTAGACTCGTTAAGCTTTTTGTAAAGTCTAAGAAGTCAATTTTTCATAAAGAATTGAACTTATAATGATTTTTCCAAAATCAAACAATGGCAGTATTTTAACAGCAGTATAATATTTTGACCCTACTGTATATTTTGAAGAATCCTGGGTTATAGACATAATATTTGGGAAAAATTATAACTACAAAGTCATCGTATACTTATATACCTTTAATTTGATCTAAAGAACCCAAAGTTTCATGAAGTATACCATTTTCTATGGTTTTTCTAGTAGCATGAGCTGCAGTTTTCGGATTGCGAACCTACTGTTTTGCAAATGAATTTAGAAGAAGCAATTGAGGAGGAATATAGATGATCTTAACTACAAAGTTGTAGTAGACTCATTTGTGTTTGAAACTAATAAATCTATTTTTGAAGTAGTATTGGAATTTATATGATTTTCTCGATACCTTTGGATCGATGTCTTTTAACTAGTTGTCCTAAATCTTAAAGAACTTGGTATTAAGAAGTATACTTGAAGTGTAGAAAAGCATGAAAAGGTTCTATTAAATAAAAAGGGTTTTGAATATTATTAAAGTGAATGATTTGGTTCGTAACCTAGGATCTGTCTAAAAGATGTTGATTTGAGAAAATTGTTATTAGATGTGTTATAAAAGTTGAATACTTTGTGATTCATAAACATAAGGTGAATAAAGAGGAAATGATGAATAATGATGATAAAAATAATTATGTTGAGGTTCTTTATAACCTATTTGATCTCTGGAGTGAGATGATTGTTGGAATATAGAGGCTAGGCAAGACCCTTAGTAACCGGCATTGTGAATAATGTAAATTGAGAACTAGCCAGTATGGGTGGAGTTTCTCTCGAGAAATAGCCAATTTGGGCTAACTTTCTCTCGTATTGATTTAAGTCTGGTGGGGTAAGCTAGCTCTAGGTTGTGATGATTAAAATTAAACTTAAGGATAGGCACTGGTTGGAGACATGATGAAACAAGGGCAAATGTGAGTGTGAGCGTCACAGGATGACTACGATGTGAGATAATTTCTGGAATTATCGAGGTGTGAGTGAAATAGTCTCCGGAATTACCTGCAGTGTGGGATTGATCTCCGGAATTATTGGGATCGAGGCGATGCTCAAGGAATTTCGGTGTGTAGCGAGGCGCTATTGCTTGCTGTGTGGGGTAATCTTGAAGATTCCCAGGTGTGAGTGAAATAGTCTCCAAAATTATCTAAGGAAAAAGATTGACCTCTGGAATTATTGGGGCATGGGCTAGGTACGCACAGAATGTCTAAATCTTGTAATAGTCATAGTAGTAGGTTGCATGATGAAGAATTTAACCCTATAATGTGGAGTACGTAGGCACTTGCCCTCAGACCTGTAGAATGAGATGCATAGAATCTGAACAAGTGTGCATTAGTATCATCATAGTGTAAACATATGTATTAGGCATTAAGGCAGTGCATACACTGACATGTTTAGGATAGTCACTTATACTTTTTTTTTTGTGCATTCAAGTTTGTGTTTGTTAAAGTAAGAGAATCGTTATATTATGGCATAGCGAGGATCGTCGTTTTATAGCATTGTGTCAGTTGTAAGCAACTGACGTGCCCACAGTTTTCCAGTGCAGGGCTTGGATTGGCAAAAAGGCATAAAAACTTAATGATGCTGGTGATTATTTAAATGCTGAAATGTTAAAGTTGTGGGCAGCGGGACAGTGATATCCGGCGTCTGGAGGGCAGGATTGCCGAGATGACTGCCTCGAGCGAGGGCGGTGCCTCGCCATCTGCTTTCACTAGTAGCCTTCGGACCAAGTGCTTTCGCCACACGCTGTCCAAGGTAACGGCGGAGAGGGACGACCTGCTTTCGGAAATTCAGCACTTACAATCTACAGAGACTAGACTTCGGACGGAGGGAGAGGAGCTGACAACTAAGGTGGCCGATCTCACGGCTGAACGAGATGAACTGGCGGCCGAAGTCGATGTTTTGAAGAGAGCTACCGTCGATAGGAGCATCGAAGTCACCCATCTTCGTCATCTCATCGCGAGCCATGTTGGAGTTCCGACCTCAGCCGTACCGGCGTCCTTCGAGGCCGACGCACAAGATGGTTCGTTGAGGGGTCGGATTTCCGAGCTAGAAGCGGAGGTGGCTCGCCTGAGGCCGCGTTCGGGGCCGATTAATGTGAGGAGCACGTCATGCACCCGAGCGGAGAGCGAGCGGGGCATCACCTTTTACGAGATGGCGACCCGCGAGCGCCTCGGCCATCCGAGCCCGGGGGACGCGCAGAGCTCAGTGGCCATTTCGTCGAGCGGCGCATCCGTCGGCGTGACGGCCAGAAGCAGTGCCGAGGACACGTCTCAACTTGCCGGCCTGGGATCGGGTTCCGGAGGCAAACGTCGCCGACCTCAAGTGTCCTTGAAGAGGAGCATCCCTGTACCCCGAAAGCGTTGATGGGTCCGGGTTCGGTGTCTTGTAATCTTCGCTTTTCAGCTTCTTGTAATCGTTTAGTGTCTTGTAATATTGATGTTTGTAAGGGTTGTTTCTAATAAAGTTGGAATCGTTTTAACTGTCGTCATATCGTAGTTGCACAATGTTTGCTCTGATTGTGGAGTCGTGGAACCGAGGTCTGAGACTTGGTGTTTTTGACTGGTGTTAGCCTCCGAACTTAAGTGCGTAATACGGTCAGTGGTACGAACGTTCGGTGAACGACGCCGAGCTGAAGCGTGCCGAACTCACGCTCGTAAAACGATCGGTGGCACGAGTGTGCGGCTAATCGTGCCGAGCTGAAAAGGTGCCGAACTCACGCCCGTAAAACGATCGGTGGCACGAGTGTGTTCGGCGAACTGTAGCGGGCTGAAAACGCGCCGAACTCACGCCCGTAAAACGATCGGTGGCACGAGTGTGTTCGGCGAACTGCAGCGAGCTGAAAATGCACCGAACTCACGCCCGTAAAACGATCGGTGGCACGAGTGTGTTCGGCGAACTGCAGCGGGCTGAAAACGCGCCGAACTCACGCCCGTAAAACGATCGGTGGCACGAGTGTGTTCGGCGAACTGCAGCGAGCTGAAAACGCGCCGAACTCACGCCCGTAAAACGATCGGTGGCACGAGTGTGTTCGGCGAACTGCAGCGGGCTGAAAACGCGCCGAACTCACGCCCGTAAAACGATCGGTGGCACGAGTGTGTTCGGCGAACTGCAGCGGGCTGAAAACGTGCCGAACTCACGCCCGTAAAACGATCGGTGGCACGAGTGTGTTCGGCGAACTGCAGCAGACTGAAAACGCGCCGAACTCACGCCCGTAAAACGATCGGTGGCACGAGTGTGTTCGGCGAACTGCAGCGAGCTGAAAGTGCGCCGAACTCATGCCTATAAAACGATCGGTGGCACGAGTGTGTTCGGCGAAAGGAACCGAGCCGAGATCGTATCGAACTCTCGCCCGAAGAACGTTCTCGGCAACAGTGTTGGACTCCGGAACCATCGTAAGTTTAAGGGCGTGGGAGCAATTCCGAATGGCGAACTACCCCTAGCTCGCCTACTGGCGAACTTGCGGAGTAGAGTCGAACCAAGTGTTGGACTCCGTACCATTCAACGGCTGTGGGAGCAATTCCGAATGGCGAACTACCCCCAGCTCGCCTAGGGGCGAACTTGTGGAGTAGAGTCGAACCAAGTGTTGGACTCCGGAACCATCGTAAGTTTAAGGGCGTGGGAGCAATTCCGAATGGCGAACTACCCCTAGCTCGCCTACTGGCGAACTTGCGGAGTAGAGTCGAACCAAGTGTTGGACTCCGGAACCATCGTAAGTTTAAGGGCGTGGGAGCAATTCCGAATGGCGAACTACCCCTAGCTCGCCTACTGGCGAACTTGCGGAGTAGAGTCGAACCAAGTGTTGGACTCCGTACCATTCAACGGCTGTGGGAGCAATTCCGAATGGCGAACTACCCCTAGCTCGCCTAGGGGCGAACTTGTGGAGTAGAGTCGAACCAAGTGTTGGACTCCGGAACCATCGTAAGTTTAAGGGCGTGGGAGCAATTCCGAATGGCGAACTACCCCTAGCTCGCCTACTGGCGAACTTGCGGAGTAGAGTCGAACCAAGTGTTGGACTCCGTACCATTCAACGGCTGTGGGAGCAATTCCGAATGGCGAACTACCCCTAGCTCGCCTAGGGGCGAACTTGTGGAGTAGAGTCGAACCAAGTGTTGGACTCCGGAACCATCGTAAGTTTAAGGAATTGAAAATAGAGACGTAGTGGCAAATGCGAAAGAACTTTATTTATTAATATCTAATGGTCGGCTGCTTCTAAAGTTGCTAGCCGTTATTACAATGGAAGAAAGAACAAAGGAAAAATTACTAGTAGCAGGAGAGGAGTGTTCCGACATCTCGAGTTACCTAGATAGGCGAGGTTGCCTTCTCTTGGTATTTCAAGAGGTGGTCGGCGTTCCAAGTCCTGGGAATTTCTCTACCTTCAAGATCTTCTAGCTTGTATGCACCGGGGCGGATCACTTTGGAGACTTTGTACGGTCCCTCCCAATTTGGGGCCAGTTTGCTCTTCTGTCCGGGGAACGAGATGGCCAGTTTTCGGAGGACCAGATCCCCTTCTTTCAGGTCGGTTGGGCGGACCCATTTGTTGTAGGCGAGTTCGATTCTCCTCCGATAACTTTGCTGCCGTATGGCTGCCCTTTCCCGGATTTCGTCTATTAAGTCCAGGCTCGTTCTGAGCTCCCTGGCATTCTGTTCTTCTTCAAAGGCTACCAGGCGAGGAGAGGGTATCCCAACTTCTAGAGGGATGAGGGCCTCGGACCCGTAGGTGAGATTGAACGGACTCTCGCCTGTCGGGGTCCGCTTCGTGGTTCGGTAATTCCATAACACATTGGGCAGCTGATCGACCCACAATCCTTTGGAGCACTTGTCGAGTCTCTTCTTGATGCCGGAGAGGATCTGTCGGTTGGCATTCTCAGCTTGGCCATTTGACTGGGGATGAGAGACGGAGGAGAAGCGGTGCTGTATGGTTAGGTCTTCACATAAGGCTCGGAAGGCAGCCCCAGCGAACTGCGTACCGTTGTCTGTAACTACAACTCGGGGAACACCGAACCGGCAGATTACATTTTTCCAGAAGAATTGGACGACTCTATGTTCGGTAATTGTAGCCAGGGGCTCGGCCTCGACCCATTTCGAGAAATAGTCGACTGCCACGACTAGGAACTTCAACTGTCCGGGGGCCGGTGGAAATGGCCCGAGTAAATCCATCCCCCACATTGCAAAGGGGATCGGACTTGATAGGGAGGAGAGTGGTGCTTGTGGAAGGCGTCGGATGTCGGAATACTTCTGGCAGGAGGTGCATTGTCGAACGTGTCGTTCGGCGTCCCGTAGGAGAGTGGGCCAGTAATACCCGTAGTTTAACACTTTGCGTGCCAAGGCTCTGGAGCCGGAGTGGGCTCCGCCGATGCCCTCATGGAGCTCTTGCAGGGCGTAATCGGCTTGTCCGGGGAAGAGGCATCTTAGGTAGGGTCGACCATCCACCTGGGTGAAGGAGTGCTTATACAGAATGCCTTCGACCATTATGTAACGCTCGGCCCGGGTCCTTATCTTTCGGGCTTCCTTCGGATCCCTTGGGAGGAGTCCGTCTCTTAAAAACTCGACGAGGGGCTTCATCCAATTATCTTCGAGGGGGAGTGTCAGTGTTTCGACGGAGTTGAAAGCCTCGTCCTCTATGCTGGGCTTGAGGAGGACTTCTATCAGAACGGTTTGTTCGAGGCCTTGCAGGGATGAGGAAGCTAATTTGGACAGGGCGTCGGCCTGGGCATTTTCCTCTCTGGGGATTCTTCGGATGAGGGCTTCCTCGAAGAGCGCCATGAGGCTCTTTACTTTAGCCAAGTACTTTACCATCCTGTCATCGCGGGCTTCGTATTCGCCGAGGACCTGGTTGACGACCAACTGAGAGTCGATGAAGATCTGCAGGCGTCGTGCTCCCGCGTTTCGGGCCATCCCGAGGCCGGCTATGAGTGCTTCGTATTCGGCTTCGTTATTCGAGGCTTTAAAGTTTATTCGGAGGGAATATTGAAGGACAAAGTCGTCTGGGCCCGCAAGGATGACTCCAGCCCCGCTCCCCTCGTTGCAAGAGGATCCATCGACATATACCGACCAGATAGGCGGGCCCTTCGTTGTCTGCTCGGGGTCGGGAATAGTTGTTTCCACTATGAATTCGGCCAGCGCCTGTGCCTTGATGGCGATTCGAGGTTGATAAGTAATATCATGTTGGCTCAGCTCGATCGACCACTTCATGAGGCGGCCGGAAGTCTCTGGCTTGTGAAGGATCTGTTTCAACGGCTGGTCGGTAAGAACGACCACCGAATGAGACTGGAAGAATGGCCGAAGCTTTCTTGCAGCCATTATCAGGGCGTAGGCTATTTTCTCAATTTTCGGGTACCGGAGCTCGGCGTCTCGGAGCACTTTGCTGACGTAGTAAATGGGCTTCTGAGTTCTTTCTTCTTCCCTGACTAAGACCGCACTTAGCGTCTGTTCCGAGGCTGCCAAGTACAGGTAGAGGGGTTCGCCCGGTATGGGTTTGCTGAGAAGGGGCGGATTGACGAGGTAAGCCTTAAGCTGGTCGAAGGAATCTTGTTGTGGCTGCCCCCACTCGAACCCCTTAGTCCCCCTCAGGGCTTTGAAGAACGGGAGGCACTTCTCCCCAGACTTCGACAAAAAGCGCCCAATGGCGGCTAGTCGACCAGTCAGTTTCTGAACTTCTTTGACGTTTCTAGGCGGGGCCATGTCCAGTATGGCCCTGATCTTCTCTGGATTCGCCTCTATTCCTCGTTGGCTAACCATAAAGCCGAGGAACTTGCCTGACGAGACGCCGAACGCACACTTGTTCGGGTTGAGTCTCATATTGTGCTTTCTCAAAACATCGAACGCTTCTTGGAGGTCGGTCTCATGATCAACGCCTCGGATGCTTTTCACGAGCATGTCATCCACGTAGACTTCCATGTTCCGGCCAATCTGGGCCTGGAATACCTTGTTGACGAGACGTTGATATGTTGCCCCTGCGTTCTTTAGGCCGAACGGCATGACTCGGTAACAGTAGAGTCCTTGGTCTGTTACAAAAGACGTCTTCGAAATATCCGGGGGGAACATCCTTATCTGATTGTAACCCGAGAAAGCGTCCATGAAGCTGAGGAGCTCATGTCCCGAGGTTGCGTCAATCAGAGTGTCAATGCTCGGCAGAGGGAAGGGATCTTTAGGGCAGGCCTTGTTGAGGTCAGTGAAATCAATACAGATTCTCCATGTTCCGTTGGATTTCTTCACCATGACTACGTTTGACAACCACTCCGGATAATTTACCTCCTGTATGAATCGGGCTTTCAGCAATTTGTCTACCTCCTCTTTGATAGCGAGCTGGCGCTCGGGGGCGAACTTGCGCCTCTTCTGCTGGACCGGTTTGGACCCCGGATCAACGCTGAGGCGGTGGACCAAGAGTTCTTCGGAGATACCGGGCATGTCTGCCGCTGACCATGCGAAGAGGTCTTGGTTGGCTCGGATGCATTTCACAATGCTTGAATATAAGGCGGACGGAAGGGCTTTGCTGACATAGAACTTTCGGGTCGGCTCCTGCTCCGAGAAGAGTACTTCCTCCAACTCGTCTACCGGTTCGGAGGTTGGCCGAACAGCATCTTGAGGGATCTCGAGTGTTTCTAGGGAGAGGACAGGTCCGAGGGTGGAGGTCATATAACACTTGCGGGCCTGCTCCTGATTGCCTCTTACTTCTCCCACCCCGGCCCGAGTAGGGAACTTCATTTTGAGATGATAGGCGGAGGGGACGGCCTCGAGAGCGGCTAGGCCGGGCCGACCCAAAATGACGTTGTAGGCCGCTGGGACGTCTACGACCATGAAATCCATTGACTCCGTGCGGGTGGTAGGAGTTTTGCCTGCTGTGACATCGAGGGTTATCACCCCTTCGATGGTCACCGGCACTCCCGTGAACCCATGGAGCGTGTACCCGGCGGGCTTGAGTCTGTCTCGGGCGAGCTTCAGCCCCTTAAAAGCATCGAGGAATAGGATGTTTACGGAGGAACCGTTATCTACTAAGATCCTTTCGACTTTGAAATTGGCCATGTGAAGGTTGATGACGAGTGCGTCACAATGGGGGGTGCGAACGCCCTCAAGATCTTCGTCAGAAAAGGTGACGGGCACTCCGAGGCCTTTGGGAGGAGGGGTGGCTCGGACCGAGTTGACTTCTCTTATGAAAGCTTTCCGAGAAGAGTTCGAGGAGCCCCCCATTGGACCCCCATGGATAAGGTGGAGGACTCGCTCCTCCTCGAATTCGGGCGTCTCTTCTCTTTCCGGACGTTTGTTAGCCCCCCGAGGCTGGGGTGGAAGTTTGGCTCCGTCCCTTCTTACAAATTTCGCCAGCTGCCCTCTCTGAATAAGGGCTTCGATCTCATTTCTCAGAGCACGACAGTCGTTGGTGTCATGCCCATGATCTCGATGATAGCGGCACCATTTTTCCTTATCTCTTCTTTTGGCAGGGGTGTTCATCTTTGGAGCTGGAGGCAAGACCCCTTCTTTTTCGACTTCCATGAAGATGGCAGAGATGTTAGTGGTGAGGGGAGTGAATTTTTCGAATCTGGGGGGAGGTCGGCGTTGGCCAGTATTATCCTTCTGGAACTTCTTTGCCCCTTCTTCTTCCGTTCCCTTCCTCTTAGACCCGGATGTAGCTCCTTCCCAGTTGGGCTGTTCCTCGGCCTCTTCAGCTCGGATGTACTTTTCAGTTCGGAGGAGGAGGTCAGAAAAGTCGTGCGGGGGTTTCTTGGCGAGGGAGGAGCGGAGATTGGAATTGAGGATATTGGATTGGAACGCCGCGGTGGCGACGGATTGGTCGAGGGACGCGATGGTTCTGGCTTCAGCTGTGAACCTCTTCACGTAGTCCCTCAACTTCTCCCCCTTCTGTTGACGGAGGTGCAATAGTGAGATGCTGGTCTTCTCGGCCCTTCGGCTGCTGACGAAATGGGTGATGAACAGTGTCTCGAACTGTTCGAAGGAAAATATCGACGCCGGGGCAAGTCGAGAGTACCATTCTCGAGCTGGGCCTTTGAGAGTTGCTGGGAATGTTTTGCAGAGGAGGGCATCGGAAGCTTGATGGAGGAGCATCAAAGTCTTAAAGCTTTCGATGTGGTCAACTGGATCGGTCTCCCCAGTGTAGTTCTCGAACTGGGGAGGTTTGAAACCGAACGGCACAGGAGCCTCTACTATGGTCCGGGAGAACGGGGGTCGGCTAAGACGTAGGGTCCTCCCCCTAAGCTCCTCTTCCCTGTTTATCTGTCCCAATAGTTTTTCTACCTCGTTTAGACGGCGGTTCATAGTGTCATCTCTCCGACGGTAATCTGCCGAGCCACGGGACTCGTCTTTGTACGATGGGGAGCGAGGGCTGCGGCGACGGTAGCTTCGGGAACGACGAGGACTTGGGGTGCGTCTGGAATTGGTAGGAGCGGGTCGAGGAGAAGGGGACCGTTGGCGAGGGCTCCGGACCGGAGGAGGGGAGGGGGCCCTCGGCGCATTGGGGTTCTGACGGAGATTGAGGGCCTGTTGTACCATTGCTTGGAATTGCTGGAACTCGGCACGGGTGATGGGTGCCTCATTGCTCCGATGCTGCTGTCGACCTGCTGGAGAGTGCCTCCTTTGGTAGTGATCGGGGGAGTCCTTTCTCCCGCTTCGGGCGGGGGACCTCCTGTGTCCCCGGTGTCGGGGGGATCGCTCTTGGCGGGAGGCTTCCCCCCGAGCCCGCTTTTCGTCCAGATGGCGACGAAGGTCCTTATCCTCCGGGCGTTTGGGATGGGCATCGTGGCGACCAGAGGCTCGGGGATGATGGGAGGCCATGGAGGCACTGGAGGCGTTGTGGATGGAGAGGTTCTCTTGGTGAAGAGGCTGTTTCTGGGGGTTAGGACCCTTTGGATCAGGAGGGGGGTTCTGTTGGAGCGGCTCTTCCATGGTAGGAGGGAGTTGCCCTTGTTGCTGAGCGGGATCAGGATGGACTTCTTGCTGGTCAGGGTTGGGCGCTCGGTTGGAGCCCCTAGATCTAACTTTGCGAGGCGGCATGGTAGGAGAGAACCTGTTCACCGGGAAGAGGAGAGGTCCCTATTCGTTAGTTTCCCACAGACGGCGCCAATCTGTTGCCGCTAAATTTGGTGTGGGGGCAAACAGATAGAACTTGTGGATTCTTGGGAAAACTGAATAGGAAAACCTGCGTACCTGTTCCGTCGGGCTTCGTTCGTCGTCCCTGCCGTACACCTGGAAAAAGTGCGAGACACCGGGGTTGTTCCCGGCGACGCACCCTCCGACGCTCAAGTCAGTAATCTGGCAGACTATGAAAGAGCGTAAAAAACTGGTGAAAGATTGATTACCTCTTAATGGAGATGGGTGGGGGGTATTTATAGGCGTCTTAGGGAACGGATTAGGAATGTAATCCTCGTGATCTGATATGGAATATTCTCCCCGTAAACAGATTAGGAACGTAATCCGATAAGGTATATTCCATGTAACCAGATAAGGAATTTAATCCCTAAATCCCGGTGAAAGGATGGACATGAATCAGGGCCGTTGATTAATATTAATCAGAGACCCTAATTCTATCCCTTCTGGACCGGGTTTGCCGCGGGTTGAAACCCGCACCCGGTCGAGGTGGATCCGTTTGCGGGTAAGTGGATCTTCGCGGGAGACAACCATTACCCGCTTCAGACCCGTTGGTAGGTGAAACTACCGTTTTACCCCCGAGCTTCAAGATTCGTGCTCCATCTGGACGGTTCCGATTTAACCCCTTTTTTAGCCATATCAACACTTATAGTATTCTTAAATATATGGCTAAAGATCTACTAACTCCTCCTACCTCTACAGTTGCTTCTGAAAGTGCATTTTCTACAAATGGCAAGGTTCTAAATAATAAGAATCGCATGAAGCCCAAATCGTTAGATATGCTCGTCTGCACAGAAGACTGGCTGAAGGCTAAAGATAGGACCCAAGGAAAAGTATTATCGACGTCCACAAGTGGGAACACCTTGCCGGAACAACAACAACAACAACAATAGCAACCAAAATGAAGAATTCAAGACCAACAACAACAAGTCAACAACAACCAATTGAAGGCCATCAATTTGAAGACAATTGTAAATAGATAAAAAATTGTATTAAATCTTTGCTTATTATTTAAAATTAGGAAAATTGAAGTAAATTGAAATTGTATATAAGAAATTTGTTATTGTATAAAAAAAATTGTAGAAAATCTTTATTTCTTAATACAAATTGTGAAACTTGTATAAGTTGAAATCATATGAATAATATATCTTTTTTTTTTGCAATTTCACTATTTCAATCTTATTATTATTATTATTACAAATTTTTATGTTTATTATTAAAATTATATTTTTTTAAAATATAAAAAAAAATTAACTCTAGTCGGGCCAACCCGCGACCTGACCCGACCCGGGTTGGACCCGAAAGGGTTCACGGGTTGGGCGGGTCGCGAATTCACGTCTTCGATCCGGTCCAGCCCGGCTCGACCCATTTAACTCATCAATTTGATCCGAACTCGCCCAAGTTGGGTGCAAACCTGGACAGGTTCGATCCGACTCGGCCCGGCCCGGCCCGCCCCGCCCCGTCAGACCCGTTTGCCAACCTAAGAGTAGAGAACCTAAGAGTAGAGAGTGGAATAACGGGCTGTTATGCTCGATGTGAACTCACGGTGCTAATTTGGAGTTCAAATGCACTCCGAAGTAGCGTTTGGTCAAACTAGGGGCAGCCAAAGTAACAATAAATATGTAGCAGCTTCTTCTCTGCACAAGATTGAGGATGCATGGTCAACCATGGGCGATGACAATAATTCTCCAACTCAATTTTTAGAATAAAAAACCCCGTAGTGGTCGATCTAGGATGGCGGGCCGATTCGGCCTGAAAACGGACCAAACCGTCCGTTTTGTAGCTCGGACGGGACGGACCCACTATTGTGGCAGTCTGGTCTTGGGCGGGCCCACCTAATTTAGGCGGGCCAGTTATGTCCTTTCTTTCTGGGACCTGGTTAGAACTAGACCATTAAGATCCGGGACCAAACGGGTAGTGAATCGGACCGGCATGGTCAACCTAGCGGACCGACCGTTTATACATTTTAAATAAATATTTAGGGTTATTAAACGTTGTTTATACACTTTCCAACGACTATAAACAGCTAGTTTCCAAGTTAAATTAGGAAATATAAAAAATATAAAATACTATAAATAAAGAAACATTCCAAACTATTTTTCTCAAACAAAAACTTCTAAATAATTCTCTCAATTTATTCCAAACAATTCGCTCAATTATCTCAATTTATTCTTGCAGTTTATGGAATCTCGAAGTTTAAAGAAATGAAGAAGTGCAATCTTAAAGTTCATTGGGAATCAATCAACTTTCAAGAAGTATTCACAACACAATTTTGAGAATTCGTCTAGTGCGTATATTTATTATAATTCAATATTTGTTACTTATTAACTAGTTTAATACTAATTTTATATTGTGCATACAATTATGACATTATCACTTAGTCAAAGTGCACAAGAGTCTACCAATGCATCTCACAATGTTTATGTCACACATTTAGATACCAATTAGGTTAAAGAGTTGAATAACACAAAAATTTTCAAATTTTATTTTTCTGGCTTTCCCCACAATGATGATGAAATCATTTAGATGATATTGAAACACAAAATACCAAGACCCCCATCTTCTTCTCAAAAGTTTAGAGAAATTTTTTTGATGTGCACCATTTTTTGTACATTATTTCTATCTATATCTAATCCGAAAGAGGAAAATATGGTATCTGATATGGCTAAAAATGGGGTTAAATAGGAACCGTCCAGATTGGGCGCGAATCTCGAAACTCGGGGGTAAAATGGTAATTTCACATACAAGGTGGGTCCAAAGCGGGTACTGGATCTCCTTCGCACAAGACCCAATAACTCACGAGCGGGTCCACACCGATTGGGCACGGGTCCCGACCCGAGGCGAGCCCAGACCATCAAGAGACAAATCAGGACCACTGATTTGATCAAGTCAACGGGCCTGATTTGCTCTCACCGGGAATCAAGGGGTTAGTTTCCTAAACAGACTGTGAGGATTTTTTTCCTAGCAGTTACACTGGGAACCAGGCCTCTAATCACTCTCCTGGCGACTATAAATACCTCCCCTCTGCCACCGTGACCAGGTTAATCATTTTTTTTCCACCTTAAGCTCTTTCTTTAATCACCACTGGTTACTGACAAGAGCGTCGGAGGGTGCGTCGCCGGGATCAACCCCGGTGTCTCGCACTTCCTTGCAGATTACGGCAGGAGTAAGAAGGCTTGGATCAGCTGTTCAGGTTTTCTCGAACTCACAAATCTTATCTGTTTACCCCCACACCGAAATCAGCGGTAACAGATTGGCGCCGTCTGTGGGAAGCACCACACGAACAGCCTCAGCCCCTTCCTTGTCATCCTCTCCAACCATGCCTCCAAAGAAGGTCAGATCTAGAGGGTCCAATCGCGGGACCAATCCCGCCGACCCTACAGAGGAAGCCCCTGCCAATCCTATTCCACAGCCCGAACTTCCTCCACCGGCCCCGCAGGGCCAACCTCCTCTTCCCAAACAGCAACTGACCAATGGCCTCGCCGGTCATAACGATCGGAGACAGAAGCAGCCCCTCAACCCGGACCATGTCTCGGTCCATAATAAGTCCTCGGACTCAATGGCTTCTCATCACCCCGACCTCCGCAACACGATCCTGAACCGCCAGAAAGATGAGGACCTCCGCACCCACCTGGACGAGAGGCGGGCCCGAGAGGGAGCCTCCCGCCAGCATCGTGGTGAGCGGTCGCCTCACCGCCGAGACGGCAGACGGTCTCCCGACCGAAGGGGCCGAGCGGCATCGCTCGAGCGCCGAAGGAGGAGGCCACATTCCCCCGCGGATCGGCATCATCGCAGGAACAATGACGCGCCCATCACTCGTGCCGAGTTCCTACAATTTCAAGACACCGTACTGCAGGCTCTCAACCTTCGGCAGAACATCCAAAATGCCCAGAGGGCTCCAACGCACCCGAGGGTTCCCAGTCCCCGACGCCGATCTCGAAGTCCTACACCGGCTCCCAGTCGCCTGCAGCAGCACTACAGTCCTCGCCGATCCCAGGACTACCGACGCCGCAGTCCCCGCTCCCCTTCCTATGAGGAAGAGTCCGGGGGGTCGTATGATTACCAGCGGAGGGACGATGCCCTCAACTGCCGTCTCCATGAGGTGGAGAGGCGCATTGGTCGCATGGACAGAGAGGAGGAGTCCAGAGCAGGGATGGTCCGGCCCAGCAGACCCCCTTTCTCTCGGACGATCATGGAGGCCCCCGTACCGAGAGGTTTCAAACCCCCGCAGTTTGAAACGTACTCAGGGGAGTCCGACCCAGTTGATCACGTCGAAAGCTTCAAGACATTAATGCTGATCCATCAAGCTTCCGACGCTATGCTCTGCAAGACCTTCCCCGCCACCCTCCGGGGGTCGGCTCGGGAGTGGTACTCCAGGCTCGCTCCCTCTTCCATCTTCTCGTTCGAGCAGTTCGAAACGCTGTTCATTACTCACTTTGTGAGTAGCAGGCGGGCCGAGAAGACAAGCCTCTCCCTACTGAACCTGCGCCAGGAAAGGGAAGAGAAGCTGCGGGACTATGTAAAGAGATTTACCGCAGAGGTCAGGTCTATCGCCTCAGACCAGTCAGTGGCGACCGTGGCGTTCCAGTCGAACGTCCTCAACGCCAACCTCCGATCGTCCCTAGCCAAGAAGCACCCGCATAACTTCGCCGACCTCCTCCTGAGGTGCGAGAAGTATATCCGAGCAGAGGAGGCTGAATCCCTCCCGAGCTTCGGGGGGTCCTCCTCCGGGTCGAAAAGGAAGGCGACGGGGGAAGAGGGGTCCAAGAAAGCGCAGAAGGACAACGGCGGTCAGCGCCGTCCTCCCCCCAGGTTCAAGAAGTTCACTCCCCTCACCACTAACGTCTCCACCATCCTAATGGAAGTGGAGAAGGAGGGAGTCATCCCTCCAGCTCCAAGGATGAACACCCCAGCAAAGAGGAGGAACAAAGATAAATGGTGTCGTTACCATCGGGACCACGGCCACGACACGAACGACTGCCGGGCATTGAGAGATGAGATAGAAGCCCTCATCCGGAGGGGGCAGTTGGCCAAATTCGTAAAGGCTAACGATCGGGCGGATCGCAACACTCCTCTGCCTCGGGGGGCTAACAAGCGCTCCGAGCGACGCGAGGAGACACCCGAGTTCGAGGAAGAACGGGTTCTGCACCTGATCCACGGAGGCCCCATGGGAGGCTCCTCTAATTCCTCTCGGAAGGCCTTCGTCCGAGAGGTCAACTCGGTTCACAGCGCCCCTCCTCCCAAAGGTCTCGGCGTCCCTGTGTCTTTCTCCAATGAAGACCTCAAAGGGGTCCGAACCCCCCACTGTGACACCCTCGTCATCGACCTCCGCATGGCGAACTTCAAGGTGCAGAGGATCTTAGTAGACAATGGGAGTTCGGTCAATATCCTCTTCCTCTCGGCCTTTCGAGGCCTGCAGCTGTCCCGGGACCGTCTCAAGCCGGTCGGTTACACACTCCACGGGTTCACGGGGGTCCCAGTAACTGTCGAGGGGGTGATAACCCTAGACGTAACCGCTGGAAGCACCCCTACTACCCGGACCGAGCCGATGGACTTCATGGTCGTCGACGTCCCGACAGCGTATAATGTCATTCTGGGCTGACCCGGCCTAGCCGCCTTGGAAGCTGTCCCCTCGGCGTACCATCTTAAAATGAAGTTCCCCACTCGGTCGGGAGTAGGGGAAGTCAGGGGAAGCCAAGAGATGGCTCGAAAGTGCTACATGACTTCCACAGGGGGACCGGTGCTCTCCCTCGAGACACTAGAAATCCCCGAGCCGAAAATCCGACCCACGTCCGAGCCGGCGGACGAGTTAGAAGAAGTGCTCTTCTCGGACGAGGACCCGAGCCGAAAGTTCCTCATCAGCAAGTCCTTACCGACCGCGCTGTGCTCTGACCTGATTAAATGCATCCGGGATAACCGTGACCTGTTTGCATGGTCGGCCGCGGACATGCCCGGCATTTCCGAGGAGTTGCTCGTCCACCGCCTAAGTGTCGAACCGGGGTGCAAACCGGTTCAGCAGAAGAGACGAAGGTTCGCTCCCGAGCGACAGCAGGCCATCAAGGAGGAGGTGGATAAACTGCTGAAGGCCAAGTTCATACAGGAGGTAAACTACCCCGAGTGGCTCTCCAATGTTGTAATGGTCAAGAAGTCCAACGGCTCTTGGAGAATATGCATTGACTTCACCGACCTGAATAAGGCATGTCCGAAGGACCCATTCCCTCTTCCAAACATCGACACCCTCATTGACGCCACCTCGGGCCATGAGCTCCTCAGCTTCATGGATGCCTTCTCAGGCTATAATCAAATCCGAATGTTCCCTCCGAACATTCCGAAAACCTCCTTCATCACCGATCAAGGCCTCTACTGCTACCGGGTCATGCCGTTCGGGTTGAAGAACGCGGGCGCCACCTACCAGCGCCTCGTCAACAAGGTCTTCCAGAGCCAGATAGGCTGGAACATGGAGGTGTACGTTGACGACATGCTCGTCAAAAGCATCCGAGGACGTAACCTTAACCATTTTCTAAAAGAGAAGGGAGAGAAACTGACCTCGAAGTAACAGCTACTGTCGGAAAGTTCGCCAGAAACAAGAAACGCCTTGCCGCGTCAGCTAGCACCACCACCAAGGAGCTAAAAACTTCGAAGGCGAAAAGTAAGAACTGAAGAGAGAGAGTAAAAGTAAAAAATGAGACTTGATCTGAGGGGGGGGTGAAGATTTATAGTAAAAAGGAACGTCCCTTGGACTTCCAAACGAAAAAGTGCGACTCTTGGGCTGCTCTCGAAACGTCGTGAAGGCC
This sequence comes from Hemerocallis citrina, assembly GCA_017893485.1. Lineage (NCBI taxonomy): Eukaryota > Viridiplantae > Streptophyta > Magnoliopsida > Asparagales > Asphodelaceae > Hemerocallis > Hemerocallis citrina. The sequence continues at coordinate 128,738,994 of CM030362.1, forward strand.
CAACACAACTATCTTCTTCGCCAAGACAACTAGCTCGGTATATCGGGACCGGGAGCTGAACTATACGCCATCCGACCACGCCAGCAAAGAGACCGGTCGGCTACCGAGCAAGTACCAATCCGAGCTGGCAAACGGAGAAAACTCCCTTTCTCCTCAAACCTCGCGTAAAATCTCAAACAGACGGCCCAGATCTCGCCGAGAACACTAGACGACAAGATAGTGTTTTCTCGAGAAATGTGCCCGTCTCGAGATGCGCGACGCCATCCAACGGTACAAATTGCGTCAAGTCGCTCGGATGGCCTACACTTCCTCCATACCCCACCTCTGTCTGAAGAAACCAGAAAAAATTTTAATTCAAAGTTTTAAGGCACCGCCTTTGGCGTGCCCCCCAGGCCCCATGTCTCGGTCGGTGTTCCGCCAACCCACGGGGCCCAGTCAAAAGGGAGTGGGGTACTTATAAGCTCTCCTCCAAGGTCTGGCCATTATGACCCTCGGAAGTTGAAGCGCCACGCATTAATTGAAGGAGTTACCCTTAATGACCTGGGGAAGGTGGAACGCCGCGCAAACCCCGGAGCACCATTAATGTCCTTGGGAACAGGATCGTCTCGAGACAGATAGCGCCACGTCGCTCGACCTGCCGAGACCCCCTGTCTTCGGTCGGTTGCCGAGCAAGCGCCTTCCCGAGCTCGCAAACGGAGAAAACTCACTTTCTCCTCAACTTTCGCGCATGATCTCGATCAGACGGCCCAGATCTTGTCGAGGATACTAGGCGACAAGATAGTGTTTTCTTGGGAAACGTGCCCGTCTGGAGATGCGCGTCGGCATCCAATGGCTCAGATTGCGCCACGTCGCTCGACCTGCCGTGACCCCCTGTCTTCGATCGGCTGCCGAGCAAGCGCCTTCCCAAGCTCGCAAACGGAGAAAACTCACTTTCTCCTCAACTTTCGCGCATGATCTCGATCACACGGCCCAGATCTTGCCGAAGACACTAGGCGACAAGATAGTGTTTTCTTGGGAAACGTGCCCGTCTGGAGATGCGCGTCGGCATCCAATGGCTCAGATTGCGCCACGTCGCTCGACCTGCCGTGACCCCCACTGTCTTCGGTCGGCTGCCGAACAAGCACCTTCCCGAGCTCGCAAACGAAGAAAACTCACTTTCTCCTCAACGCATGATCTCGATCAGACGGCCCAGATCTTGCCGAGGACACTAGGCGACAAGATAGTGTTTTCTTGAGAAATGTGCCCGTCTTGGGATACACGCCATCATCCAACGGCTCAGATTGCGCCACGTCGCTCGACCCGCCGAGACCCCAAGTCTCCGGTCGGATACCGAGCAAGTGCATTTCTGAGCTCGCAAACGGAGAAAAAGACTTCCGAGCGATGACAACCGATGGATCTCTCAGAAATCCGCGCTCGCCCATGATCAACGGCCCGGATCGAGCCACATCATAAATTGGTATTTAAAATCATTTTTTATTTATTTTAATCGTTTTATTTATTTAAAAATTGCGAAAAAATTGCTAAAAATTCGGGGAAATTAACTAAAAATTCTAGAAAATAATTAAAAATTCGGGGGTATATTTTTGAGCCCCCGAACGAACAACTATTACCTAGAAAGTACTGTTAAGGCCCCCGAACGATTAGTAAACACATCGCAAAATTAAATAAATAGTCCGAAAAAATAAATAAAAGCCGTCAAATACTCGATATGGCTAGAGAACAGCACATAGCATCAAAAATTACCTCACTACCCCCTTCAAGATTCAAAATTCTCCACTTGGACTCCAATACAACTCCACTAGCCACTAAAACAGTTAAACTACTCCTCAAAGGCTGATCACGCTCAGTCTTTAGGAGTGGGGGGCTCGTGATATGGCTAAAAATGGGGTTAAATCGGAACCGTCCAGATTGGGCGCGAATCTCGAAACTCGGGGGTAAAATGGTAATTTCACATACAAGGTGGGTCCAAAGCAGGTACTGGATCTCCTTCGCACGAGACCCAATAACCCACGAGCGGGTCCACACCAATTGGGCACGGGTCCCGACCCGAGGCGAGCTCAGACCAGCAAGAGACAAATCAGGGCCACTGATTTGACCAAGTCAACGGGCCTGATTTGCTCTCACCGGGAATCAAGGGGTTAGTTTCCTAAACAGACTGTGAGGATTTTTCTCCTAGCAGTTACACTGGGAACCAGGCCTCTAATCACTCTCCTGGCGACTATAAATACCTCCCCTCTGCCACCGTGACCAGGTTAATCATTCTTTTTCCACCTTAAGCTCTTTCTTTAATCACCACTGGTTACTGACAAGAGCGTCGGAGGGTGCGTCGCCAGGATCAACCCCGGTGTCTCGCACTTCCTTGCAGGTTGCGGCAGGAGTAAGAAGGCTTGGATCAGCTGTTCAGGTTTTCTCAAACTCACAAATCTTATCTGTTTACCCCCACACCGAAATCAGCGGTAACAGATTGGCGCCGTCTCTGGCTCGTCCAGGCCTTCTCGTCTGAAGAAGTTGGCTTCTCTTCCGCTGCCGAGCGTTCTTTCTCCGCTAATTCCATGTGTTGGACCTCAGCCAAAAGCTCGCCATTCTTCTGCTCGGCGGCAGTGAGCTCTCTACGGAGCCGCTCGACCTCGCCTTCGGGACAAGGGGCTTGGGGGTGCTTCCGCAGTTGCCACAGCTCGCGACAATACCTCCACACAGCTGCCTTCGTCTCCTCCAGCTTCAAGAGCATGAGAAACCGATTCTGTCGGCTGTTCGAGAGCTCACCCCTCGTTTTGGCCAGCTCCTTGCGAAGGTATGCGACCTCCGTAATCGGACCGAACCTTACCTGAAAGTCAGAGATAAATCTGAGACCCGACACTTGGATAAATCCGAGAATTCAACGCCAAATCAAACACAAAATTCGAGACTCAACACTTGGATAAATTTCGGCCAAACAAAATATTTTCATTCAAAACCGAGGAGAAAGTTTTACAAAAGCGGTGGCCAGTCCGCAGTTAGGCTTACAAAAAGAGACAAAACAACAAAAGACTAAAAGAGACAACCGAGTCAGGGGTCGACCTTTTTGTCGCTCGGGTCCGTCGACCCCCCGGTCTTGTCCTCGCCATCGCCGTCGCCTTCGCCTTCGCTCCCGCTCTCCTCCTCGGAGTCGTCCTCCTCCTCGCCCTCGGCCTCGGTCTCTCCTGGGCCTTCGACACCTTCCGTTTCTCCCTCGGGGTCGAGCAACCCCTCGGGAACCTCCTCCTCCCCTTTCACGGGGTCGTAAAAACGGTAGGAGGACGTGTCGAAGCCCGGGTTCTTGGCGGCTACGTGGAGCAAGGCTCGACCGTAGGCATCCTCCATGTTCTGGAGTATGTGTTGCGCGGCCTCCTCCTGCACGGCCTTCTTCACCTTTTTCACCTTCTTCTGGTGTTCAGCCATGATCTTCTCAGCCCTCTTCCGAGCCTTCTCCGCTTCCGACCGAGCATTGGCCAGTGCCTCCTTTAGCTCGGCAACCTCCTTCTCCGAAGCCTCAAGCTTGGTTTCCGTGTCCTTCGACAGCTGAATGGCGTCGGCCAGCTGCTTCTCCAGCCCTTCCACTTCGGCACGCCTCTTCGCCGAGAGGAGCTGCACGACATCAAGCAGCTGCGTGGCCTTGACACGCTCTGCCCTCTCCCGTTCATTCTCCTGCTCCTTGCTCGCAAACTCCTCGAGCAGGAAATTGAAGTGGCAGAGGGTCTGAAAAAGAACAGCACATTAAAACCCAAACCCAAGGACTTAGAAAAATTCTAAGAAATTAATTTTGATGAGGGAGAGCTCGGCCTACTTACCGACATTGTATTCCGAGCAATCTGCATCACGGCGTCCCCTGCTAGCCCGGCCTTCAGGGTCGCTCGATCCTTTGGGGTCGGCAGGTGCCTCACCGCTTCCATGCAGATGTTGCCGTCACCCAAGAAGCCGTCGACGTTCATCACCTGCCAGTCAGGGACGAAGATCTGCTTATGATGCTCGGTCAAGATCTTCTCCGCCTCGGCAGTGAGGGACGGAACTTGGAGGGACAACACCTCCTTCATGCCGAACGCACCGCTCGACGAACCGGGAGCATCCCCCTTCGGGGTCGGTGTCGGCGCACCCGAGGCAGGAGGGTCGAGGACCATGACTTCCCCCTGCTCGAGGACCATGACCTTCGGCTGGTCGGCAACCTTCGCGACAGAAGGCTTCTTCCAGGCTCGGCCATCCTGAGGCCCTGCCGAAGGCCCCTTCTTCTTCGCCTCCTGCTCCGACCTGCCCTTCGCCACCAGAGCTTTGTAATCCAGCTTCATCGTCTCTGCACAAGCCGAATGAAAAAACTTAGAAAATTTTTCATGAACTTTAAGCAAAGAGTATAAATACCAGAAGCATACTAGGGTTGATCGGACTGAGACCCCCTCGGAACAGATCCTCCTCGGTAATATCTTTCCAGCTTAACGCTGGCAGGGCGAGGAGCTTCTTCTGGACCTCCGTCTCCTCGTCACTCAGCACCGCCTCCTTCTTGGTTCGCTTGGGCAGACCATCCTTCGCCCAAACCGTCGGTATCACCCACGGCGCAGGGGCTCGGATGAGGAAGTACTTCTCCTTCCAATGTTTGATCGAGTCCGGATTCTCGATCAGCTTCACGCCCGTCCGGGGCGAAAGATAGAACCTTTGTTCATCTCGCCTTGGCTGACAAGGTCGGTAGAGGTTCCGAAAGAGGAACATACTCGGCTTGGCACCAACCTCTTGGCATCGGAGGACGAATGCCATGACGTGCCTCCATGTGTTCGACATCAGCTGGGCGGGGCTCAAACCGTACCATGTCAAGACATCAACAACGAACGGGTGGAGGGGAAAACGGAGTCCGGCAATAAGGGAGTCGACCGGAAAGGCGCACACGTCTGACGAAGACTTTGTATTGGCTCGGAAACCCGGCCCGGGGAGGAGCAGTCCGTAGTCGGCAGGGATCCGGAAACCCTCTCGGATCAGGTGAAGGTCGGCCTCGGTAAGAGACGAGATGGTATGGTCCACCTCGGACAGCTCTCTCGACTCATTCTCCTCCACCAACTTAGCCGTGCCTTGGGTCACTCTCTCCAAGGTGTCCTCGGCATAGTTCCGTACACCTCCCACGCTCGACAGAACAATGGGCTGCCGACCGAATGCTCCCGCTGTCTTCGGCATCTCAACGATAGTGACCACGGCTTTACCCTTATGTGACGCCGCCGCGACCTCCTTAGGCAGCTCGGCTACTTCGCCCTCTCTATCCAGACGTACGACACGCTGATCGGTCGGCTCCGCCACCTCCTTCCCTTTACCCCCTCGGCCTACTGCTTGATCCGAGGCGGGGGTCTCATCCGAGGACGTAACCTTAACCATTTTCTAAAAGAGAAGGGAGAGAAACTGACCTCGAAGTAACAGCTATTGTTGGAAAGTTCACCGGAAACAAGAAACGCCTTGCCGCGTCAGCTAGTGTAGAACCCCGTATTTTCAAATATTATTTTAATTATTTGAAAATGAATTTAAATGAATTTTGAGGATTTAATTGATATTTTCTAAAAGATTTATCTTTTGTACACGTGCAAAACACGTGCAAATGACTCTTGAGAAGTTTGGAAAACTAAGTTTTCTTTATGAAAAACCATTATTTATTATTTGAGAATTATTTAGTATTTTTCCAGATTTTTCTGAAATTAATTGTGCCTATTTGCAATTTTTGAGAAAAGAAGGACTTATTTGCAAAATTGACATTTTTAAGGGCTAAAATGCCAAATTGGCATTCTGGACGTTTTAAACAGTATTGGTTAAGATTTAGAAGTATATTTTCTATTAAATCCTAATTTAAATGAATTTTAGATGAATTTCCAAGAGTAGATATATATATATGTATAATTGCATTTTGAAGGGATTATTTTGTAAATATATTCCTAAACCCTAATACTTGATCCCGGCCTATATAAGAGAGTTTGCAGCCGTCATTCGCTGCACAACTCAGATCTTATTATATTCTCATTCTTTTGGTGATTGAGGAAGAAGCTTTTGGATCTAGCAAAGTAAGGCTTTTGTGGATTCTTCTTGATTCTAAAAGGTGAGTGATATGAACTTAGTTTTGTTAGTGTGTATGATGGTGTACTGTTTTGTTTGATGTATCCGTATCTTGTATGTGATCGATGCAATAGTCGTTATTCGTATTATGCATGAGAAATCCACGAATGTTTAGTAGATCTTGTTTAACAAATTCTTTATTGATCGAAAACATGTTAAGATTCAAGTATGGTTTGATCGGATGTATGAACATCTGGATCTTGTGTTTATAATCAGATCTTGGTTATTATTGGTGGAAGAATTAAGTATTAAAGAAACCCTAATGTAAGATTTAGGAATTTGAGAACAAGAGAATTGAGTTTTGAGTTATTGAATGATTGAATAATGGATCGGCAATGAAGAAGTAATCGAGATTGTCATTTTACATGATTAAGAATTATTTTCATGAACAAGAACCTTTAGAAAACTCCAGTTTTGATCTTTGTATTCAGACCTAACTTATGCAAACTGTAGGCCGACAGTCGACTGGTCTATGACTCAGTCGACTGGTACGACCCTATTATTATATTTTCAGTCTCGTGTAATCGTTCGGGACAGTCGACTGGCACTATAATCAGTCGACTGGTATGCCGAGTAAAGTTTTGTTCAGTCGTTTCGGGACAGTCGACCATGACCCCTATGAGACGACTGTTAGCACTTGGATTGTTCTTGAGAAATTATCGGTAATTGTTTAGGGTAAGTCGACTGATGGTTGATGAAGTCGACTTACTGTACTTGTTATAATCTTGGATATTGGTTCTCGGGACAGTCGACTTACTATAACATAAGTCGACTGGTTATGATGAGTTTTCGTGATCTTGAGGGTTCTTGTTATCTTTAGCTGTTTGTAGATGGATATGTTCGTCGGTGTCATGGCATGCCGGGTTCGTATTCGATCTATACCTTCTTAGTTTGTTTGTAGATGGATATGTTCGTCGGTGTCATGGCATGCCGGGTTCGTATTCGATCTATACCTTCTTAGTTTGTTTGTAGATGGATATGTTCGTCGGTGTCTTGGCATACCGGGTTCATATTCGATCTATACCTTCTTAGTTTGTTTGTAGATGGATATGTTCGTCGGTGTCTTGGCATACCGGGTTCGTATTCGATCTATACCTTCTTAGTTTGTTTGTAGATGGATATGTTCGTCGGTGTCTTGGCATACCGGGTTCGTATTCGATCTATATTATCTTTAGTTTTGTAGATGGATATATTGTTATCCGATCTATGGCATTATTAATGATCGATTGTTGGACATACATTGTGGTACTGAGAATTGTTGACAGTTGGACATATTCTGAGTTGTGGGGATTACTGTTTGTTCAGAACAGTCGACTGGTGCATTATACAGTCGACTGTACAGTGCAGTTAAACTGTACTATTTTTTGAGAATGATTGATTGATGGATACTTGATCGTTGGTATTGTTTCTCGACTTGGTTCTTGCATGTACTGGCCTATCGTTCTTATTTCAGATTACATGTTCAGCTATTGTATTTTTGTTCAGTACATGTTGCTTATGATTATTTGTTTGTTTATGTTTGTTGTTTATATCACTCACACCATTTATGGCTGACCCCGTAGTTTTGGGGGTTAGGGTTCAACTCTAGCCTCACATGTTGCAGGTTGCTTAGAATTGGAGGCTTGGATGCTTGGGTTAGCTATAGAGATTATGAGTAATATAATAGAGCCTTGTGTAAATTGTTGTAAGAAGAGTTTTGTAAAAAGAATTATTGCATTTTGAGGTGTTTTGTATTTCCACTGCAATTGTAAAAAGATTATTGTGATAAAGATTTGGAATAAAATGACTTGAGTTTTGGTCTATGTATATTGTTACATTGAAGTGGATCGCTGGGAAAGTGCCACGTATTTTCTAAGTTTTATATTAGAAATTCGGGGCGCTACAGCTAGCACCACCACCAAGGAGCTAAAAACTTCGAAGGCGAAAAGTAAGAACTGAAGAGAGAGAGAGTAAAAGTAAAAAATGAGACTTGGTCTAGGGGGGGTGAAGATTTATAGTAAAAAGGAACGTCCCTTGGACTTCCAAACGAAAAAGTGCGACTCTTGGGCCGCTCTCGAAACGTCGCGAAGGCCCAACACAACTACCTTCTTCGCCAAGACAACTAGCTCGGTATATCGGGACCAGGAGCCGAACTATACGCCATCCGACCACGCCAGCAAAGAGATCGGTCGGCTACCGAGCAAGTACCAATCCGAGCTGGCAAACGGAGAAAACTCCCTTTCTCCTCAAACTTCGCGTAAAATCTCAATCAGACGGCCCAGATCTCGCCGAGAATACTAGACGACAAGATAGTATTTTCTCGAGAAATGTGCCCGTCTCGAGATGCGCGACGCCAGCCAACGGTACAAATTGCGTCAAGTCGCTCGAATGGCCTACACTTCCTCCATACCCCACCTCTGTCTGAAGAAACCAGAAAAAATTTTAATTCAAAGTTTTAAGGCACCGCCTTCGGCATGCCCCCCAGGCCCCATGTCTCGGTCGGTATTCCGCCAACCCACGGGGCCTAGTCAAAAACAGATCGGCACACCCCCCGTCTCTAACTCCTTCGGGCCAACAACCATCGGAAGCTGTCGGCCCGGAAGGAAGACAGAGATGGGAAGAGGCCCATCATTCTGAAGCTGCTGCAGTCCCTCGGATCCGGGCTTCGATGGTCTGCCCTTCGGCACAAACCTCCCCTGACCCTGACACCTCCACCCGGGCCATCAGAGTCAGGAAAAGATTTGGGCGGAAGAACGACCACCAATCCTTCCGAAGTGAACCCCTCCGTCGGATCCGGACTACTGTCATCACCCCTTCTACCATGATCACCCCCGATCTTGACACCCCCATCGGGCCAGTCAAAATCGGGTGATGATCATGGTGGAAGGGTGACCACCCGTTCTTCCGAACGAACTCACCCCTCGGCTTCGGACATGGATCATCACCTCTTCCACCATGATCTCCCCCGACCCAAACACCCACGTTGGAGCAGTCAGAGTCAGGAGAAGACCATGGTGGAAGAACGACCACCCGTCCTTCCGAAGTAACTCGCCCCTCGGGTCCGGACTACGTTCGTCACCACTTCTGCCTTATTCTCTCCCGCTCCTGACATCCCCTTTCGAGCCGTGAGGAACGGGAGAAGAACAAGGCAACAGGGCGACCACCCGTCCTTCCGAAGTAACTCATCCCTCGGGCCCGGACTATGGTCGTCACCACTACTGCCTCGTTCCCCCCCCGCTCCTGACATCCACTTTGGGGCCGTCAGGAACGGGAGAAGAAAAAGGCAAAAGAGCAACCACCCCTTCGGACCTCGAAAGATAAGTTACCCAAGGCCAATACCTCCGAGGTCTGAAACTCTACATTGTTGCGATTGAAATAACAAAGGGAGTGGGGTACTTATAAGCTCTCCTCCAAGGTCTGGCCATTATGACCCTCGGAAGTTGAAACGCCACGCATTAATTGAAGGAGTTATCCTTAATGGCCTGGGGAAGGTGGAACGCCGCGCAAACCCCGGAGCACCATTAATGCCCTTGGGAACAGTATTGTCTCGAGATAGATTGCGCCACGTCGCTCGACCTGCCGTGACCCCCTGTCTTCGGTCGGCTGCCGAGCAAGCGCCTTCCCGAGCTCGCAAACGGAGAAAACTCACTTTCTCCTCACTTTTCGCGCATGATCTCGATCAGACGGCCCAGATCTTGCCGAGGACACTAGGCGACAAGATAGTGTTTTCTTGAGAAATGTGCCCGTCTTGAGATGCGCGTCACCATCCAATGGCTTAGATTGCGCCACGTCGCTCGGCCTGCCGAGACCCCTTGTCTTCGGTCGGTTGCCGAGAAAGCGCTTTCCCGAGCTCGCAAACGGAGAAAACTCACTTTCTCCTCAACTTTCGCGCATGGTCTCGATCAGACGGCCCAGATCTTGCCGAGGACACTAGGCAACAAGATAGTGTTTTCTTGGGAAACGTGCCCGTCTGGAGATGCGCGTCGGCATCCAATGGCTCAGATTGCGCCACGTCGCTCGACCTGCCGTGACCCCCTGTCTTCGGTCGGCTGCCGAGCAAGCGCCTTCCCGAGCTCGCAAACGGAGAAAACTCACTTTCTCCTCACTTTTCGTGCATGATCTCGATCAGACGGCCCAGATCTTGCCGAGGACACTAGGCGACAAGATAGTGTTTTCTTGAGAAATGTGCCCGTCTTGAGATGCGCGTCGTCATCCAACGGCTCAGATTGCGCCACGTCGCTCGACTTGCCGAGACCCCCTGTCTTCGGCCGGCTGCCGAGCAAGTGCCTTTCCGAGCTCGCAAACGGAGAAAACTCACTTTCTCCTCAACTTTCGTGCATGATCTCGATCAGACGGCCCAGATCTCGCCGAGGACACTAGACGACAAGATAATATTTTCTTGAGAAATGTGCCCGTCTTGAGATGCGCGTCGTCATCCAATGGCTCAGATTGCGCCACATCGCTCGGCCTGCCGAGACCCCCTATCTTCGGTCGGCGGCCGAGCAAGTGCCTTTCCGAGCTCGCAAACGGAGAAAAAAGACTTCCGAGCGATGACAGCCGATGGATCTCTCAGAAATCTGCGCTCGCCCATGATCAACGGCCCGGATCGAGCCACGTCATAAATCGGTATTTAAAATTATTTTTTATTTATTTAAATCGTTTTATTTATTTAAAAATTGCGAAAAAATTGCTAAAAATTTGGGAAAATTAACTAAAAATTCTAGAAAATAATTAAAAATTCTGGGGTATATTTTTGAGCCCCCGAACGAACAACTATTACCTAGAAAGTACTGTTAAGGTGCCCGAACGATTAGTAAACACATCGCAAAATTAAATAAATAGTCCGAAAAAATAAATAAAAGCCGTCAAATACTCGATATGGCTAGAGAACAGCACATAGCATCAAAAATTACCTCACTACCCCCTTCAAGATTCAAAATCCTCCACTTGGACTCCAATACAACTCCACTAGCCACTAAAACAGTTAAACTACTCCTCAAAGGCTGATCACACTCAGTCTTTAGGAGTGGGGGGCTCGTGATATGGCTAAAAATGGGGTTAAATCGGAACCGTCCAGATTGGGCACGAATCTCGAAACTCGGGGGTAAAATGGTAATTTCACATACAAGGTGGGTCCAAAGCGGGTACTGGATCTCCTTCGCACGAGACCCAATAACCCACGAGCGGGTCCACACCGATTGGGCATGGGTCCCGACCCGAGGCGAGCCCAGACCAGCAAGAGACAAATCAGGGCCACTGATTTGACCAAGTCAACGGGCCTGATTTGCTCTCACCGGGAATCAAGGGGTTAGTTTCCTAAACAGACTGTGAGGATTTTTCGACAAATCAGGGCCACTGATTTGACCAAGTCAACGGGCCTGATTTGCTCTCACCGGAAATCAAGGGGTTAGTTTCCTAAACAGACTGTGAGGATTTTTCTCCTAGCAGTTACACTGGGAACCAGGCCTCTAATCACTCTCCTGGCGACTATAAATACCTCCCCTCTGCCACCGTGACCAGGTTAATCATTCTTTTTCCACCTTAAGCTCTTTCTTTAATCACCACTGGTTACTGACAAGAGCGTCGGAGGGTGCGTCGCCGGGATCAACCCCGGTGTCTCGCACTTCCTTGCAGGTTGCGGCAGGAGTAAGAAGGCTTGGATCAGCTGTTCAGGTTTTCTCAAACTCACAAATCTTATCTGTTTACCCCCACACCGAAATCAGCGGTAACAGATTGGCGCCGTCTCTGGCTCGTCCAGGCCTTCTCGTCTGAAGAAGTTGGCTTCTCTTCCGCCGCCGAGCGTTCTTTCTCCGCTAATTCCATGTGTTGGACCTCAGCCAAAAGCTCGCCATTCTTCTGCTCGGCGGCAGTGAGCTCTCTACGGAGCCGCTCGACCTCGCCTTCGGGACAAGGGGCTTGGGGGTGCTTCCACAGTTGCCACAGCTCGCGACAATACCTCCACACAGCTGCCTTCGTCTCCTCCAGCTTCAAGAGCATGAGAAACCGATTCTGTCGGCTGTTCGAGAGCTCACCCCTCGTTTTGGCCAGCTCCTTGCGAAGGTATGCGACCTCCGTAAACTCACAAATCTTATCTGTTTACCACTACACCGAAATCAGCGGTAACAGTATCTAAAAAGTGTCAAATGGCTTACAAATGAAGTGGGTAGCGATACGGGTACACTTAAGCGCCACTTGAATAGTAAAATAAGAAAACACAACAAGATCTTACCCCCAAAAAATAAACCTCAAGCCTAGTCAAGTAGGTAATTTTATTTATGATCATGAAATTTTACTTAGGGAAATGACTAAACTCGCTGTTAATGATGAATTAGCATTTACTTATTCCAAAAGTAAGAACCTAAAAATGTTTAACCAACTCACTATAACCCTCATTTCAAAAGAATTCCCAGAAACACCGTTAAATCCGATTGTATCAAAATATATAATGAGCTTAAAGATAGTTTAGTTACTACTATTTCTTCGTTACCTTCTAAAATTGCATTAACTAGTGATTGTTAAAAAACTTATAATGATATTCTTGTTATGTGCACTACTTGTCATTGTATTAATATTGATTTGATCATTAAAAAAATGATCATACAATTTGGTTATTTAATGTATCCTCATAATGATGCAACTATCACATCAAAAATTAAAGATGCATATAATATTTTTTGTAATGAAAATAAAATTATTTCTATTGGCCTTGGTAATGCCACCAATAATAAAAATGCAGAAAAATGGGGTTAAATCGGAATCGTCCAAACGGAACACGAATCTTGAAGTACAGGGGTAAAACGGTAATTCCACCAACCCAAGGGACCAAACTGGGTGTCGGGTCTTCGCCTCAAAAACCCAATAACCCACGAATGGATCCACCTCAAAGTGGGTGCGGGTTTTAACCCGTTACGCACCCATTTCATCGGGACAGAATCAAGGTCCCTGATTAACCTTAACCAACAGCCCTGGTTCACATCCATCCTACCACTGGGAGTCGGGGATTAAATTCCTTAACTGATTAGGGGGAATATACCTTATCAGATTACTTTCCTTATCTGATTACAAGGAATATTACTTATCTAATCACGGGGATTACATTCCTAATCCGGTCCCTAAGACGCCTATAAATACCCCCCATCCACCTCCATTGCAAGGTAATCAACCTTTCGCCAGTCTTTACGCTCTTTCATAGTCTATCAGATTACTGACTTGAGCGTCGGAGGGTGCGTCGCCGGGAACAACCCCGGTGTCTCGCACTTTTTGCAGGTGCACGGTAGGAACGACGATCGAGGCCCGACGGAACAGGTACCAGGTTTTCCTATTCAGTTTCCCCAAGAACCCACAAGTTCTATCTGTTTGCCCCCACACCAAATTTAGCGGCAACAGATTGGCGCCGTCTGTGGGAAACTAACGAATAGAGACCTCTCCTCTTCCCGGTGAACAGGTTTTCTCCTGCCATGCCGCCTCGCAAAGTTAGATCTAGGGGCTCCAACCGAGCACCCAACCCTGACCAGCAAGAAGTCCTTCCTGATCCCGCTCAGCAACAAGGGCAACTCCCTCCTACCATGGAAGAGCCGCTCCAACGGAACCCTCCACCTCCTGATCCAAAGGGGCCTAACCCCCAGAAACAGCCTCTTCACCAAGAGAACATCTCCATCCACAACGCCTCCAGTGCCTCCATGGCCTCCCATCACCCCCGAGCCTCTGGTCGCCACCATGCCCCTCCCAAACGCCCGGAAGATGATGACCTTCGTCGCCATCTGGACGAAAAGCGGGCTCGGGGGGAAGCCTCCCGGCAGCAAGAGCGATCCCCCCGACACCGAGAGCACAGGAGGTCCCCCGTCCGAAGAGGGAGAAAGGACTCCCCCGATCACTATCGAAGGAGGCACTCTCGAGCAGGTCGGCAGCAGCCTAGGAACAATGAGGCACCCATCACCCGTGCCGAGTTCCAGCAATTCCAAGCAATGGTACAACAGGCCCTCAACCTCCGTCAGAACCCCATTGATCCGAGGGCCCCATCCCCTCCTCCGGTCCGGAGCCCTCGCCAACGGTCCCCTTCTCCTCGACCCGCTCCTACCAATTCCAGGCGCACCCCAAGTCCTCGTCGTTCTCGAAGTTACCATCGCCGCAGCCCTCGCTCTCCCTCATACGAAGACGAGTCTCGTGGCTCGGCAGATCACCGTCGGAGAGATGACACCATGAACCGCCGTCTAAACGAGGTGGAAAAGCTCTTGGGACAGATGAACCGAGAAGAGGAGCTTAGGGGGAGGACACTACGTCCTAGCCGACCCCCATTCTCCCGTACCATAGTAGATGCCCCTGTCCCGTTCGGTTTCAAACCTCCCCAGTTCGAGAACTACACCGGGGAGACCGATCCAGTTGACCACATCGAAAGTTTTAAGACTTTGATGCTCCTCCATCAAGCTTCCGATGCCCTCCTCTGCAAAACATTCCCTGCAACTCTCAAAGGCCCAGCTCGAGAATGGTACTCTCGCCTTGCCCCGGCATCGATATTCTCCTTCGAACAGTTCGAAACCCTGTTCATCACCCATTTCGTCAGCAGCCGAAGGGCCGAGAAGACCAGCATCTCACTATTGCACCTCCGTCAGCAGAAGGGGGAGAAATTGAGGGACTACGTGAAGAGGTTCACAGCTGAAGCCAGAACCATCGCGTCCCTCGACCAGTCCGTCGCTACCGCGGCGTTCCAATCCAATATCCTCAATTCCAACCTCCGCTCCTCCCTCGCCAAGAAACCGCCGCACGACTTTTCTGACCTCCTCCTCCGAACTTAAAAATACATCCGAGCTGAAGAGGCCGAGGAACAGCCCAACTGGGAAGGAACCACCTCCGGGTCTAAGAGGAAGGGAACGGAAGAAGAGGGAGCAAAAAGTTCCTGAAGGATAATGCTGGCCAGCGCCGGCCTCCCCCTAGATTTGAGAAGTTTACTCCCCTCACCACAAACATTTCCACCATTTTCATGGAAGTCGAAAAAGAAGGAGTCTTACCTCCTGCTCCGAAGATGAACACCCCTGCTAAGAGAAGAGATAGAGAGAAATGGTGCCGCTATCACCGGGACCATGGGCACGACACCAACGATTGCCGTGCGCTAAGAAACGAGATTGAGGCCCTTATCCAGAGGGGGCAGTTGGCAAAATTCGTGAGAAAGGACCAAGCCGAGCTTCCTCCCCAGCCTCGGGGGGCTAACAAACGCCCGGAACGAGAAGAGACGCCAGAGTTTGAGGAAGAACGAGTCCTCCACCTCATCCACGGGGGTCCAATGGGGGGCTCCTCAAACTCTTCTCGGAAAGCTTTTATTAGAGAGGTAAACTCGGTCCGAACCACTCCTCCTCCTAAAGGCCTCGGAGTGCCCGTCACCTTCTCTGAAGAAGATCTCGAGGGCGTCCGCACCCCTCATTGTGACGCACTCGTCATCAGCCTTCACATGGCCAATTTCAAAGTCGAAAGGATCTTAGTGGATAACGGTAGCTCCGTCAACATCCTCTTCCTCGACGCCTTCAAGGGGCTGAAGCTCTCCCGAGACAGACTCAAGCCCGCCGGCTACACGCTCCATGGGTTCACGGGAGTACCGGTAACGATTGAAGGGGTAATCACCCTCGATGTCACGGCCGGCAAAACTCCTACTACCCGCACGGAGTCGATGGATTTCATGGTCGTAGATGTCCCAGCGGCCTACAACGTCATTTTGGGTCGGCCCGGCCTAGCCGCCCTTGAGGCCGTCCCTTCTGCCTATCATCTCAAAATGAAATTCCCCACTCGGGCTGGAGTGGGAGAAGTAAGGGGCAATCAGGAACAGGCCCGCAAGTGTTATATGACTTCCACCCTCGGACCCCTCCTCTCCTTAGAAACACTCGAGATCCCCCAAGATGCTGCTCGGCCAACTTCCGAGCCAGTAGACGAGCTGGAAGAGGTACTCTTCTCGGAGCAGGAGCCGACCCGCAGGTTCTTTGTCAGCAAGACCCTCCCATCCGCACTATACGCGGATATTGTAAGATGCATCCGAGCCAACCAAGACCTGTTCGCATGGTCAGCTGCAGACATGCCCGGTATCTCCGAAGAACTCTTGGTCCACCGCCTCAGTGTTGATCCGGGGTCCAAACCGGTCCAGCAGAAGAGGCGCAAGTTCGCTCCCGAACGTCAGCTCGCTATCAAAGAGGAGGTGGACAAATTGTTGAAGGCCCGGTTCATACAGGAAGTAAATTATCCTGAGTGGTTGTCAAACGTAGTGATGGTGAAAAAGTCCAACGGAACATGGAGAATCTGTATTGATTTCACTGACCTCAACAAGGCCTGCCCTAAAGACCCCTTCCTTCTGCCGAGCATCGACACTCTGATTGACGCAACCTCGGGACATGAGCTCCTCAGCTTCATGGACGCTTTCTCGGGTTACAATCAGATAAGGATGTTCCCCCCGGATATTCCGAAGACATCTTTCGTGACCGACCAAGGACTCTACTGCTACAGAGTCATGCCGTTCGGCCTAAAGAATGCAGGGGCAACATACCAGCGCCTCGTCAACAAGGTATTCCAGGCCCAGATTGGCCGAAACATGGAAGTGTACGTGGATGACATGCTTGTGAAAAGCATCCGAGGCATTGATCACGTGGCTGACCTCCAAGAAGCGTTTGATGTTTTGAGAGAGCACAATATGAGACTCAACCCGAACAAGTGTGCGTTCGGCGTCTCATCAGGCAAGTTCCTCGGCTTCATGGTTAGCCAGCGAGGAATAGAGGCAAATCCGGAGAAGATCAGGGCCATACTGGACATGGCCCCGCCTAGAAACGTCAAAGAAGTTCAGAAACTGACTGGTCGATTAGCCGCCATTGGGCGCTTTTTGTCGAAGTCCGGGGAGAAGTGCCTCCCGTTCTTCAAAGCCCTGAGGGGGGCTAAGGGGTTCGAGTGGGGGCGGCAACAACAAGACTCCTTCGACCAGCTTAAGGCTTACCTCGTCAATCCGCCTCTTCTCAGCAAACCCATACCGGGCGAACCCCTCTACCTCTACTTGGCAGCCTCCGAACAGACGCTAAGTGCGGTCTTAGTCAGGGAAGAAGAAAGAACTCAGAAGCCCATTTACTACGTCAGCAAAGTGCTCCGGGACGCCGAGCTCCGGTACCCGAAAATTGAGAAAATAGCCTACGCCCTGATAATGGCTGCGAGAAAGCTTCGGCCATACTTCCAGTCTCATTCGATGGTCGTTCTTACCGACCAGCCGTTGAAACAGATCCTTCACAAGCCAGAGACTTTCGGCCGCCTCATGAAGTGGTCGATCGAGCTGAGCCAACATGATATTACTTATCAGCCTCGGACCGCAATCAAGGCGCAGGCGCTGGCCGAATTCATAGTTGAAACAACTATCCCCTGACTCCGAGCAAACAACGAAGGGACCGCCTATCTGGTCGGTATATGTCGATGGATCCTCTTGCAACGAGGGGAGCGGGGCAGGAGTCATCCTTGCGGGCCCAGACGACTTTGTCCTCCAATATTCCCTCCGGATAAACTTTAAAGCCTCGAATAACGAAGCCGAATACGAGGCACTCATAGCCGGCCTCGGGATGGCCCGAAACGCAGGGGCGCGACGCCTGCAGATCTTCAGCGACTCCCAGTTGGTCGTCAACCAGGTCCTCGGCGAATATGAAGCCCGCGATGACAGGATGGTAAAGTACTTGGCTAAAGTAAAGAGCCTCATGGCGCTCTTCGAGGAGGCCCTCATCCGAAGAATTCCCAGAGAAGAAAATGCCCAGGCCGACGCCCTGTCCAAATTAGCTTCCTCATCCCTGCAAGGCCTCGAACAAACTGTTCTGATAGAAGTCCTCCTCAAGCCAAGCATAGAGGACGAGGCTTTCAACTCCGTCGAAACACTGCCACTCCCCCTCGAAGATAATTGGATGAAGCCCCTCGTCGAGTTTTTAAGAGACGGACTCCTCCCAAGGGATCCGAAGGAAGCCCGAAAGATAAGGACCCGAGCCGAGCGTTATATATTGGTCGAAGGCATTCTGTATAAGCGCTCCTTCACCCAGGTGGACGGTCGACCCTACCTAAGGTGCCTCTCCCCCGGACAAGCCGACTACGCCCTGCAGGAGCTCCATGAGGGCATCGGCGGAGCCCACTCCGGCTCCAGAGCCTTGGCGCGCAAAGTGTTAAACTACGGGTATTACTGGCCCACTCTCCTACGGGACGCCGAACAACACGTTCGGCAATGTACCTCCTGCCAGAAGTATTCCGACATCCGACGCCTTCCGCAAGCACCACTCTCCTCCCTATCAAGTCCGATCCCCTTCGCAATGTGGGGGATGGATTTACTGGGGCCATTTCCACCGGCCCCCGGACAATTGAAGTTCCTAGTCGTAGCAGTCGACTATTTCTCAAAATGGATAGAGGCCGAGCCCCTGGCTACAATTACCGAACATAGAGTTGTTCAATTCTTCTGGAAAAATGTAATCTGCCGATTCGGTGTTCCTCGGGTCGTAGTTACAGATAACGGTACGCAGTTCGCTGGAACTGCCTTCCGAGCCTTATGTGAAGACCTAACCATACAACACCGCTTCTCCTCCGTCTCTCATCTCCAGTCAAATGGCCAAGCCGAGAATGCCAACCGACAGATCCTCTCCGGCATCAAGAAGAGACTCGACAAGTGCTCCAAGGGATTGTGGGTCGATCAGCTGCCCAATGTGTTGTGGAATTACCGAACCACGAAGCGGATCCCGACAGGCGAGAGTCCGTTCAATCTCACCTATGGGTCCGAGGCCCTCATCCCACTAGAAGTTGGGATACCCTCTCCTCGTTTGATAGCTTTTGAAGAAGAACAGAATGCCAGGGAGCTCAGAACGAGCCTAGACTTGATAGACGAAATCCGGGAAAGAGCAGCCATACGGCAACAAAGTTACCGGAGAAGAATCGAACTCGCCTACAATAAACGGGTCCGCCCAACCGACCTGAAAGAAGGGGATCTGGTCCTCCGAAAATTGGCCATCTCGTTCCCCGGACAGAAAAGCAAACTGGCCCCGAACTGGGAGGGACCGTACAAGATCTCACAAGTGATCCGCCCCGGCGCTTACAAGTTAAAGGATCTCGAAGGCAGAGAAATTCCCAGGACTTGGAATGCCGACCATCTCATGAAATACCAAGAGAAGGCACCTACGCCTCTCTAAGTAACTCGAGATGTCGGACCTCCCCCTTCCTTTTATTAGTAGTGATTTTTCTTTTATTTCTTCATTGTAATAACGGCTAGCAACTTTAGAAGCAGCCGATCATTAGATATTAATAAATAAAGTTCTTCCGTATTTGCTACTACGTCTCTGTTTTTAATCCCTTAATCTTACGATGGTTCCGGAGTCCAACACTTGGCTCGATTCTACTTCGCAAGTTCGCTTCCGAGCGAACCAGAGGTAGCTCGCCATTCGGAATTGCTCCCACAGCCGTTGAATGGTACGGAGTCCAACACTTGGTTCGACTCTACTCCGCAGGTTCGCTCCTAGGCGAGCTAGGGGTAGTTCGCCATTCGGAATTGCTCCCACGCCCTTAATCTTACGATGGTTCCGGAGTCCAACACTTGGCTCGATTCTACTTCGCAAGTTTGCTTCCGAGCGAACCAGAGGTAGCTCGCCATTCGGAATTGCTCCCACAGCCGTTGAATGGTACGGAGTCCAACACTTGGTTCGACTCTACTCCGCAGGTTCGCTCCTAGGCGAGCTAGGGGTAGTTCGCCATTCGAAATTGCTCCCACGCCCTTAATCTTACGATGGTTCCGGAGTCCAACACTTGGCTCGATTCTACTTCGCAAGTTCGCTTCCGAGCGAACCAGAGGTAGCTCGCCATTCGGAATTGCTCCCACAGCCGTTGAATGGTACGGAGTCCAACACTTGGTTCGACTCTACTCCGCAGGTTCGCTCCTAGGCGAGCTAGGGGTAGTTCGCCATTCGGAATTGCTCCCACGCCCTTAATCTTACAAAGGCTCGGATTCCAACACTTTGTTGACGAGATCGTTTTACGGGCGTGAGTTCGGCACGATCTCGGCTCGGTGCCATTCGCCGAACACTCGTGCCACCGATCGTTTTACGTGCGTGAGTTCGGCACGATCTCAGCTCGGTGCCATTCGCCAAACACCCGTGCCACCGATCGTTTTACGGACGCGAGTTCGGCACGTTTCAGCTCGGCACCATTCGCCGAACGTTCGTGCCACCGACCGTATTACACGCTTAAGTTCGGCGGTCAACACCAATTAAAAAAAAAAAAAAACGCCAAGTCTCAAACCTCGGTTCCACGACTCCACAGTCGGGATTGAGCAACTATGATACGGCGACAGTTAAATCAACTCCAACTTTATTAAAAACAACCCTTACATACATCAATATTACAAGACACTAAACGATTACAAGAAGCTGAAAAGCGAAGATTACAAGACACCGAACCAGGACCCATCAACGCTTCCGAGGTACAGGGATGCTCCTCTTCAAGGACACTTGAGGTCGGCGACGTTTGCCTCCGGAACCCGATCCCAGGCCGGCGAGTTGAGACGTGTCCTCGGCACTGCTTCTGGCAGTCACGCCGACGGATGCACCGCTCGACGAAATGGCCACTGAGCTCTGCGCGTCCCCCGGGCTCGGATGGCCGAGGCGCTCGCGGGTCGCCATCTCGTAAAAGGTGATGCCACGCTCGCTCTCCGCTCGGGTGCATGACGTGCTCCTCACATTAATCGGCCCCGAACGCGGCCTCAGGCGAGCCACCTCCGCTTCCAGCTCGGAGATCCGACCCCTCAATGAACCATCTTGCGCCTCGGCCTCAAAGCAGGCCGGTACGGCCGAGGTCGGAACTCCAACATGGCTCGCGATGAGATGACGAAGATGGGTGACTTCGATGCTCCTATCAACGGTGGCTCTCTTCAAAACATCGACTTCGGCCGCCAATTCATCTCGTTCAGCCGTAAGATCGGCCACCTTAGTTGTCAGCTCCTCTCCCTCCGTCCGAAGCTTAGTCTCCGTAGATTGCAAATGCTGAATCTCCGAAAGCAGGTCGTCCCTCTCCGCCGTTACCTTTGACAGCGTGTGGCGAAAGCACTTGGTCCGAAGGCTACTAGTGAAGGCAGATGGCGAGGCATCGCCCTCACCCGAGGCAGTCATCTCGGCAATCCTGCCCTCCAGACGCCGGATATCGCTGTCCCGCTGCCCTAAGATAAGCTGAAGCTGGCCTCGCTCGGTTTCGGCTCGGCGCAGTCCTAGCTCGACCTCGTAAAGTCGCTCTCTACACCTCGCCAGACTCAACCTTGTCGCCCCGAGCCCGGCCTCGGCTTGAACCTTGGCATCCGACCCTGCGCGCTCGATCTCTTGGTCTACCAGGGCGAGCTGAAAAGAAATACAGACGAGCAACAAAAGTTCAGACATGGCCCAAGTCCTAGACTTCGGGGGTTCTAGTGAACAAATTCTCGAACACTCAACATACAACAGACAAGTGCAAGAAGCCGAGCCCAAAAAGTTGAAGTTTTTCATTCATTACAAAAAGTAGCGGTGGCCAGTCCGCTATTAGGCGTTACACAAAAAAAAGAACAGACGGAAAGAAAAAAAAAACAGACGGGATCAGGGCTCGACCTCTTTCCCGGGGCGGCGAGAAGGGGTCGAGGGCGACGCCTCCGAAGGGGCAACCGTCGCCAAGGGGGTAACCACCGACCCCTGAGCTCCGGCGGCTGGATCGACCAAAGGCTCGTCGTCGCCCCTTTCCTCCTCTTCTTCTTCCCCCTCCGATTCGGGGTCAAAGCCTTCGACGTACCCCGGGAAAAGCCGCCAACCCGAGACGTCAACAGTGGGGTAGGCCTCCGTCACCCGGCCGAGGGCGTCCGCAAAAGCTTTGGCCATGTTCACGGCGAGGTAGCCCTGCGCCTTCTCCAAGGTCGCATCCTCCGCCTTTTTCACCGCTGCCGCTTGGGCCTCGGCCGCCTCCGTCATCTGCTTGGCCGCCTCCTCCTTCTGCTGCCGAAGCTGGTCCTCCAGCGTCTTGACCCGGTCCTCGAGGTAGGTTGCCCTCGCCGACTTCGCCTCAAAGTTCAGCTCGAGTTTGTCGAGCTCGCCCCGGACCTTGTCCCTCTCCTTCCGGGCCTGGTCGTTCTCCTTCTTCATCTCCTTCTCCTGGGCCGCCAACCTCTCGGTAAGGTGCCCGAAGTGAACAACGATCTGCGAATAGAATGCAAAAATTCACAAAAATTACAAACTTAAGAAGGTCGGCATGAAGAGGAGGGGGCTCGGCTCAGCACTTACTGACACCGCCGAGCGCGCTATCTCGATGATGTCGTCTCCCTCTCGTCCGGCCTCCATTGCCGCACGATCCTTCGGCGTGGCAAGGTGCTTGACGGCCTCCATGCTCGCCAAGGAATTACCAAGGAACCCGTCGTGCCTCCGAACCTGCCAGTCCGGGACGTGGATCCTTTTATGAGCCTCGGTCAGAAGCTCCTCGGCCGTCTTCGTCAACGGCGGCGTCACCATGGTTAGGACCTCGGTGACGGGCAACTCGCCGACCCTAGCAGACGACGAAGCGGCCCCGACCTCAACCACGGGGGACTCCAAGATCTCTACTTCTTCGGCCACCGGCGTAGTCTTCGGAGCCTTGGGCGTCGGCTGCTTCGACGCCACCCTCTTCCTCTTCCTCGGAGCCTTATTGGCGAGGCTCGTCCTCAACGCCAGCACTGCTTGGTAGTCCATTTGCTCTGCACCAAAAGTCAAGTTGGTCAGCTCGGAACAAGATAAGGAAAAGGAAGAAAAAGAAAACAAAGACAGTAAATAAAAGCAGCGTACTGGGGTTAACATGAGCGAGCCCTCCCTCATACAGGACGTCCTCGGTCAACTCCCTCCAGTCATACTTCGGCCGATCAAGAAGCGCCCGTACGGCGTCTTCGTCTTCGGGTCGAAGTGCCGGCAGCGCCTTCACCCTCTTCGGAACACCGTCCACCCAACCAACGGGAATAGGCCAGGCCTCCGCGCTACGCACCAGAAGATACTTCTCGCGCCAGTACTTGATAGAGTCCGGACAGACGACAAGCCTCCCCCCATGCCTCGGAGTCAGATAGTACCGGTAGGCCGACCTATTCCCTTGGTGCAGCTGATAGATGGTCCGAAGCACACTCAACTCCGGCTGAATCCCCTCCGCCTGGCAGTGAAGTACGAAGCCGTTTATGACTCTCCAGGCGTTCGGCATAAGTTGGATGGGGCTGACCCCGAACCAATTTAAGACCGTCACCGCGAACGGATGGAGAGGTAGCCGGGCTCCGGCGATAAAGGCGTCAACCGGCCAGCAACATATAGTCACCGGCAACGGCGAGTTGGCCCTAACCCCGGGGCCCGGCAGCATAAGCTCGTACTCCTGCGGGATCTGGAAGCAGTCTCGAATCGAACCTAGGTCCTCTTCGGCGAGAATCGACACCGTCTCGTCGGCCTCCGTTGTCTCCCTCGCCGCGTTCTCCTCGAACGACCTCGCCCTCCCGTACACTATCCGTTCTGCCTTATCCTCTGGGAGTTCTCGAACCCTATGGAGCCCTGTCAACGGTCCCGGCAGCTGGCCGAACGCCCCCATGCGCTTCGGATCCTGCACAATAGAGTCCTTGCCGAACACCTTCTTGCCCTTGGCAGCTCGACCCGAAGTTGGAGCTCCGTCGGCTCCGAGGGAGGGCTCGGACGAAGAAGAAGTGTGGGAAACAGACATGTTTAGAAGATAAATATGAAGGTTACCTTGAAAGAGGAACTCGTCGGAAACTTCGCCGGAAAACAGTCAGTGATCACCTGAAGCTCTCTCGCAGCAGACTAAGACGCGAACAAAAAGCTTGGAAAGTAAAAAATGAGGAGGGGGTGAGGATTTTTATAGAGGAGCCAGCGCTTCAATCGAGGTAAATGGGCCTCTAACGCAGGCCCACCCCCACAAAACGACAAAAGGAGACCCCAAACGTCACCTTGTTCTCCACGCTGATCCAGACGGCGCATTAATGACCACCTCGCCTGGCAGAAGTCCAGGAGGTGGCATTAATGGACGTCACGTCTGACAGAAGCCCAGGAGGCAGCGTTAATGGGCGTCACATCTGTCAGAAAACTCAGACGACGTCACATCTGTCAGAAGCGCAGGGGGTTACATCCGCCAGAACCGCCAAAACTCCGCCCAAAAAGAAACGAACAAGTCCGAATCTTCGGCACAGTTCGCCGAACACTCGTGCCACCGATCGTTTTACGGGCGTGAGTTCGGCACGTTTTCAGCTCGCCACAGTTCGCCGAACACCCGTGCCACCGATCGTTTTACGGGCGTGAGTTCGGCACGTTTTCAGCTCGCCACCGTTCGCCGAACACCCGTGCCACCGATCGTTTTACGGGCGTGAGTTCGGCACGTTTTCAGCTCGCCACCGTTCGCCGAACACCCGTGCCACCGATCGTTTTACGGGCGTGAGTTCGGCACGTTTTCAGCTCGCCACCGTTCGCCGAACACCCGTGCCACCGATCGTTTTACGGGCGTGAGTTCGGCACGTTTTCAGCTCGCCACCGTTCGCCGAACACCCGTGCCACCGATCGTTTTACGGGCGTGAGTTCGGCACGTTTTCAGCTCGCCACAGTTCGCCGAACACCCGTGCCACCGATCGTTTTACGGGCGTGAGTTCGGCACGTTTTCAGCTCGCCACCGTTCGCCGAACACCCGTGCCACCGATCGTTTTACGGGCGTGAGTTCGGCACGTTTTCAGCTCGCCACCGTTCGCCGAACACCCGTGCCACCGATCGTTTTACGGGCGTGAGTTCGGCACGTTTTCAGCTCGCCACAGTTCGCCGAACACCCGTGCCACCGATCGTTTTACGGGCGTGAGTTCGGCACGTTTTCAGCTCGCCACAGTTCGCCGAACACCCGTGCCACCGATCGTTTTACGGGCGTGAGTTCGGCACGTTTTCAGCTCGCCACCGTTCGCCGAACACCCGTGCCACCGATCGTTTTACGGGCGTGAGTTCGGCACGTTTTCAGCTCGCCACCGTTCGCCGAACACCCGTGCCACCGATCGTTTTACGGGCGTGAGTTCGGCACGTTTTCAGCTCGCCACCGTTCGCCGAACACCCGTGCCACCGATCGTTTTACGGGCGTGAGTTCGGCACGTTTTCAGCTCGCCACAGTTCGCCGAACACCCGTGCCACCGATCGTTTTACGGGCGTGAGTTCGGCACGTTTTCAGCTCGCCACAGTTCGCCGAACACCCGTGCCACCGATCGTTTTACGGGCGTGAGTTCGGCACGTTTTCAGCTCGCCACGTTCGCCGAACACCCGTGCCACCGATCGTTTTACGGGCGTGAGTTCGGCACGTTTTCAGCTCGCCACCGTTCGCCGAACACCCGTGCCACCGATCGTTTTACGGGCGTGAGTTCGGCACGTTTTCAGCTCGCCACCGTTCGCCGAACACCCGTGCCACCGATCGTTTTACGGGCGTGAGTTCGGCACGTTTTCAGCTCGCCACCGTTCGCCGAACACCCGTGCCACCGATCGTTTTACGGGCGTGAGTTCGGCACGTTTTCAGCTCGGCACCGTTCGCCGAACACTCGCGCCACCGATCGTATTACGGGCGTGAGTTCGGCACTAATTCGGCTCGGCACCTCCCGCCGAGCGCTCGTGTCCCCGACCCTCTTACGGGGGCGAGTTCGGCACCGAGTGAGTTCGGCGTCAATCGCCGAATGTCCGCGGCGCCGACTGCGTCGCGAGCATGACTTCGGCGTCCTTCGCACCAACACCCAACAATCAGAGACGGGCAAACCGCTAACTAAGAAGAGTACGACGACGGTTCAAGAGTTCCATCTGCAGGAAAAATCACCATACCGCCTCCTTCGCGATTCAGCAATGCTCCATTTTAGTTCCCGATACAACCCTGATAGCCAGTGAAAACAGTGAAACTACTCCTCGAAGTCTGATTAAACATCAATCTTCGGGAGTGGGGGGCTCGTGATATGGCTAAAAATGGGGTTAAATCGGAATCGTCCAAACGGAACACGAATCTTGAAGTACAGGGGTAAAACGGTAATTCCACCAACCCAAGGGACCAAACTGGGTGTCGGGTCTTCGCCTCAAAAACCCAATAACCCACGAATGGATCCACCTCAAAGTGGGTGCGGGTTTTAACCCGTTACGCACCCATTTCATCGGGACAGAATCAAGGTCCCTGATTAACCTTAACCAACGGCCCTGGTTCACATCCATCCTACCACTGGGAGTCGGGGATTAAATTCCTTAACTGATTAGGGGGAATATACCTTATCAGATTACTTTCCTTATCTGATTACAAGGAATATTACTTATCTAATCACGGGGATTACATTCCTAATCCGGTCCCTAAGACGCCTATAAATACCCCCCATCCACCTCCATTGCAAGGTAATCAACCTTTCGCCAGTCTTTACGCTCTTTCATAGTCTGTCAGATTACTGACTTGAGCGTCGGAGGGTGCGTCGCCGGGAACAACCCCGGTGTCTCGCACTTTTTGCAGGTGCACGGTAGGAACGATGATCGAGGCCCGACGGAACAGGTACCAGGTTTTCCTATTCAGTTTCCCCCAAGAACCCACAAGTTCTATCTGTTTGCCCCCACACCAAATTTAGCGGCAACACAGTTCCTTCATTAATTGATGTGTTTATGCCTCTTTTGCCTGAAATATTTAATATTAAATATGCATGTCATATCCACAACTTATGTGTGCAAGATGCTTTGAAGATAGCTGAGCCATATGTTAATGCAATAAAAGATTGCGTACATTTTATTGATTTGAGTTGTAAAAGCCTTCAAGAATTCCAATAATAGTGTGGTATTAGAGAAATAAAATTTAGAAAATTCCTTAAAGATAATAAAACTAAATGGAATTCTACTAATTGGGAGTATATACAAACATGTTATACATGATATTTGTAATGCAAAACGGATAGAAAACTATTGCATGAATCAAGATCTTTGGAATTATGTGGAGAGTTTGTTAAAAAGTTTAAAATCTTTTGGAGATGCAATTCAATTTTCAAGTTCTTATGAGTTCACTTCTAGTTAAGCTTTATTTTCAATAGTTTGTATGATGCAAAATTTTCAAGAAATAAAATTTGACCGTTTGATTAACATATATTTTTTTTCCGCTTATGCAAAATTCATGAAATATTTTCTTCATCTTCTTATATTATGTTGTGTTTCAAGTGTAATTAATAGATTGTCGTATCACGTTAAATGGTGCGAAGGGTTTGATGATTTTGTTTTATAGTATGGTTGAAGAATTAAATTCTGATTATGATGAAAATATATTAACAATGAAGTCAATATTAGAAACCTTATATAATAATTATGATAGAAAATTTGCATCAGTTCTCAAAATACAACAATAACATTCAGCACCATCTGTATAAAGTTTTATTAAATCTAGAAAAACTAAGTTGAATGCACCAAATAAATTAAAATGATGTACTGCACAACATACACTGCGTAGTAAACACAACATTGGTGGAAAATAATGAAGGTCATATCTTATTCTTTTTTGCATGACACATGATCTACTAACCCCCCCCCCCCCCCCCCCCCCCCCCCCCCCCCAAATTTTTTTTTCTTTTCAAATCTATACCTTCAACTTTAAACACAAACTAAGATAGTTATATTTCAAATAAAATTTTGGCAGAGTTTCTTTTTGAAATTTCTGCTCCGAAACACAAAAAACATACGGAATTCTGTTCTAAATTCCGTAGCACAGAACACAAGCAAAACTTTCATGGGCTCTCCAGGTCAAAATAAGCAGAAACACATAGGCAATATAAATATCATGCTCTGGGGGCCAAACTCAATAAAGAATATCAATTATCAAATAAAAACTATAAATTTCATTGAAAACATAGTAAATTTTTTAGAAAAGAACTTGTAAAACATACCACAGGGCCCGGTACCCCACAACTAGATGGGTACGGGTCAAAAACATAGCATACTACCCCACACTATACTCATCATCGTCATCTACATGCCTATACATCCAAAATACAATTTAAACCATAAATTTCACTATTCATATTACTAACTTACACAAAAAAATTTAAAAGTAAAAGAATCAACTCAAACTAAATCTGCATCTCACCTCGGCACTACTGAGGACCTGCAACAGTAGGGGATCTAAGGTAGTCCTGGGACTCCCCTAACCCCTCAAACACTAAGGGGTTAGCCCTTTTTGGTGTGAGTATAATTTACTAGTTAACAAATAAATTAAACTATATACGGAAAAATAGAAAGAACTTACGAATATCAAGATAATTAAGTGAACCTGAATTTAAATAAAAAAACATCATAAGGGTGACTTTGCACAAAATTAACCCTTTAAATCTTCGGTCCGTCCACATATCCATTTTATAACATGTTCATATATATTTTCATCACACAATTTCCATTTCATTCAATTATATAATAACACATTCATTTTCATCACATAAGCTTACATGTACTCACTCTCATAATATCACATTGATCTAATCTCATAATTCCACATTTATCCGTATCTTATAACACCTCTCCTACCATCACATTTATTTACATCTCATACACAACTCAAGTTACATTTCATTCTTATTAATAATATAACTGCTTTTCATTTTTTTGCTTAAGCCTCATATTACACTTTACTTTAACTTCCACTCTTATCAAATTATACTCCGCACCCCAAACATAATTTGGGTAATGCTACACCGCATTCTAAAGCTTGGGATATTACTTTACTTTATTTTTATTTTCATCTCACAATTTACTTTACTTTCATTTCCATCTCGCAATACAATTATCATATCAACAACCCATCAATTTACCCTGAAAATTGTGCCAAGACAGGTAGTTCCCACCATTTCCATGAAAATAACGGGCGAGTAGTTCCTCGACACAATTCCAAGGTGCATCAACTCATTTCAAAACAGTTTGTATTTTATCAACCATTCCCATCACATAATACCACTTACTTTTAATATTCATTGCATAATTCACTTTACTTTATGTTTCATTCTCATAATACATCTTCTTCACTTATTCATATTAATTCACCTACATACTTACTTTACTTTTTCATTCTCATTTTGTATTATACACTTTTTATACTTTCTCAAATTCATTTGATATTATTTACTTCATTTACTTTCTCAATCACATCTTATGATATAATGTATTTTACTCTTTATTCTCAACTGATAATACACTTGCTATAATTTTCCATTCTCATTTCACATCATACGCCTTTCTTACCTTCTCATTTCCAATTCATAATAAAATGTATTCCACATTCCTTTTTTATCTCATAATACTCTTTCTTTAACATTCATTTTTATTTTATAACACTTTACTTTGATATCTACTTTCTTCTCATAATGCAATTCAATGTAACTCTCATTCTCTTCAGATAATACACCGCACCCCAAACATAGTTTGGGTACTTCCTCGTGGCAAAACCAACGAGGGAAAAGAAAACAACGCACCCCAGCAAAGCTGGGTACTTCCTCATGGCAATGCCAATGAGGGAAAGAAAACATTGCACCCCTAGTTTCACTAGGGTACTTCATCACGACATTTGTCATCGAGAAAATATCCCCACATCCCCAGCTAAGCTGGGTAATACTTTACTTTATTTTTTTCATTATACTCTTTCTTTACTTTCTCAATCAAATATCACTTTCTTTCCTTTCTCATTCACAATTCACTTTCTTCACTTTCTAATTCACATTTCACGTTCACACTTATTCATTCACATTTCACTTTCACACTTATTCATTCACATTTCACTTTCACATTTATTCATTTTATTAATTTGTCGACCAGCGAGCCACAATACCCCACTATACTGAAAGCCGAAAGGCCAGTAAAACACATGGATCGATGCTCACACAGAGTCTTACACGTCCGAGGCTACGTCTTCCTTCCAGCCTATACCTGGGAGGAAAACACCGTACCCCAAGTAGAACTTGGGTACTTCCTCCCGGCCGAAGCCAGCGAGGAAAAAGAAAACACAGCACCCAGACAAGCTGGATACTTCCTCGTGGCAAAGCCAACGAGGAAAAGAAAACACTGCACCCCAGACAAGCTGCGTAATAACCGGGCCTCAAGTCGATAGCTTGGGCGATAAAAATGCCGCACCCCAAACATAGTTTGGGTAATAAACACTGCACCACAAGCCGGTCCTTGGGTATTAGGAGGTCTAGCCCAAACCCCCAGGATTTTTTGTAGGTACTGGTCAACCAAAATTTCTTTGTTATTAATAATTTTATTCCATCACTTTATCTCATTTTATCACCACTCAGCATCTCATCTTTTATTTCAACAATTTACCACATCTTTAACTTGAACAGCGCGATTTATTATCACGTTATCTCACATGTTCACATACATTTGACTATTTCATTTATAAAATTATTACCTCATATTATTCGGTTTCATAAACACACTAAAGTATTTATTTACTCACATTATAATTATCTTAGGAACATGCTAAACCAAGTAGATGATTAAAATCACATGACCGCCCATTAGTTTCACTTAAAAACATCACTATATAACATATTCACTCAATCATTAATTTCATTGATTTCGATACCTCAACTCATTATAACTCAAACATGTCACAAACATACACCAAACAGGTCAATACATTATAACGCCCTATATGTATCACTTTTGTTTAACTGACGTATATTATACATATCAACCCCAATTATTTCATATGATCACACATATACTCAATACATCATCAAAACACTGAATATTCAAATCACTCCAAATCACCATACACACACCAATTCACCATATAACAAGACATAAGATTTTAACATATAAAAAATTTCATATTTTCAGTTAAATCTTCATTTAGGTTAATCCCACAAAAATCACTTCAAAACCGCATAAAATTCTGTCACAACATAATATACACTTAGTATAATCATACTCACATAATATCCCGTGAAGACTCGAAGCACCACTTCTCCATCTCGCATCCGAAGTTGCTAACATCTCCTATTATCAAATTTCAAAGCAATTAGGGCTCAAGACATCCAAACCAGTCACAGGAACTAATAACACTAATCCTAATATCACTCAGGCATTTTATTGAACGCCTGGGATGCACGTAACATTCAAATTCCTACGAAATTTTTATCCTCCAAACAATTACTAAAATCACCCCTAAATTATCTTAATGGCTTAACAAAAATTTCTACTACTATGAAAGAGATAATTCTTATATATATACTTCCATTTTTATAAACTCAAAACCCTAATTTATATGCAACTTGCAAAATCTCCAATAATTTACTAATTTCTTGCCTCTATAATACCCAATACCCCCTAATCTCCCTACTACCATATTTCTATTCAACAGAAGTTAAAAACACTTAATTCCATACAAATAAAATAAACTAGTGTATACCTTCCCACAGTTATTTCACAAAATTGACGCTACCATGAGCTAGAGCACCATTCACTTAGCCTACCCCTCAAATTAATTTAAGAATCACAAAGAAATGGCTTGGATTTGGGCGGGAGAAATTTCGGTCGCAGTGGGTTTCGTTCTGGGTGGGATCGAAACCAGCGAAGGAGAAGAATGGGGAAAGAGAAGGGGGGGGGGGGGTGGTTTGGAATTTAATAAAAAATATAAATATAAATATAATGATGTTTAAAGGGAATATTTACATATAAACCACCAATCTCCAAAATATTTCAAATAAACCTCAACTCTACACTTAAAAAAAAATACTAACAATACAAAATACATAAAATTATTTCATAATAGTCCTCTAAAATTATAAAATAAAAATAAACAATATTTCTTCACAAAAACTCGACTCACACTCCAATATATCATTTACCTCAATCCAACACAAATATCAACACCAATCTCAATATTTAAAATAAAATATACCTAAAATAATTATCACCACTTTAGAGTTATCAAAACAGATATTTTCAGTATTTTACAAGTTTTAGGTGTTACATCCCCCCCCTCGACCCCCCACCCCCCCCCCCCCCCCCCCCGGTCTCATCGGAGATTTTTTATTTTTCATTTTTTATTTTTCTCCTGGTGGCATGATATTGAAGAGAAAAGAAATCTTTTGATGTCGGGGACTCTGTAAATACTAGTGTGTTCAGAAGATTGGATGAAAGGTAAAATGAGAACTCAAAAAATACAAGAAGGCTCAAGTGGTAGCAACACTTCCGAAGAATGAAAACGACATTTCAAAAACTCCGAGGAATGAAGACCGCATCTCAAGAACTCTCCGAGTATGAAGACTAAATCTCACTAACTCTCGAAGATTAAAGATCAATTGTAAACTTTAGATTTCTTATAAATTAACTCAAACTTTAAGTAATTGGGAGATTCAATTTTGTAGCAGTAGAAGCTCACTAAGAAGTTTTAGTGTGATGAGATCCTAGGTTTAGGTTAAGTTGAGGTGCACGACAGTTATCCAATGTCATCTCTTCAATCTAAGTTATCTAACCCTAGGTTATCTCATAATACTTGATCACCCCCAAGCTTACCATGTTTTTATATTCTCTCATTTTAGTAGTTTGTATTAGTACTAACTTCTTTTATTTAATATATGCTGATATAAGGTAGGACTTCCCTACCTTTTGCTAGTAAAAAAAACTCAAATTTTAAATTTCTATTAACAACAATTGTAACTTGTTACAATCTCTACTTTTTAATTGGAGAGTTTGTCACCAAACAAACTCCATTTGTAATTAAACAAATACGTGCAATGCACATGCAAAACTAATATAAAGGAGGTGTTAGGTTCAATGTCAGACAATGTCTATTTTTTTTAATAAATATATCTCTACTATTTTAATGGGAGAGTTTGTCAGTAAACAAACTCAATTTTTAACCAACCAAACACGTAGATTACACATGTCTAACTAATATAAAGGAGGTCTTAGATTCGATGCCAGACAACGTTTGAAATTGTTTTAATATATATATATATATATATATATATATATATATATATATATATATATATATATATATATATATATATTTATAAAGACGTGCCCCGAACGTGTAAATTACTAATAATAATTACTGAGGTATTTTTTCCAATGTTTACATATATATATATATATATATATATATTTATTTATGTTAATAGAAAAAAAAATAATGAAATAAATTCAGAAACCGGCCCGGACCGAACCGGGGGACCAGATTGGTGGGCTCGTCTCCTTCCCCTCTTGAAACTGGACCGGCCCGAACTGATTTTGACACAAACCGGAACTAGCATCGGTCCGGTACAGTGTCTGACCTGGTGGGCCGTGGCCCGATCGGCTCCCCGGAACCTTTTGCCATCACTAGATGGTTCTGATTTCCATTATTCTTTTGAAATTGTATCAAACCAAGGGCTGACCACCTGACTTCTCTAAACAAACAAAATAAACTCATTTTCTATGAAGATAATAATTATAATAAAAAAAACTTGGTGAATGGGCCTGAGATCAGATTGTAGAAATTGAGAACATAGGGCCGCGAGTTTATGCAGTGTGATGGGGTTGAGAAGACTGATGATGATGCTGACAGTGACTGATGGATGTGCGCCAGCAAGTGGAGGCCAACTATAGTACCTGATGACGGTGAAATGAAGCCTGAACGGTCAACGGCGCTTGGGCAAAGTGGATCTGCGAGGATGTGTGGAACTGAGAAATGTGAAGGTTTGGAATTGAAATTAGGGTTTATTTAGAAGCAAAGATTAGGTTTAAAGGTTTAATTATTGATGTGATATTATGTTAGAGAATATAATAATGAGGTGTGTTATTGAGGTATTGAGCCAAATATATACAAACACAAAAGGAAGGTGAAAAATTCTACCCAAGGTAGAACTAAAACTAAAGCAATAGTAAAGCAATATGAAACTTAATAATGCTTAATTAAAACACATACGAGGAAAGTAGTACAAATTAAGTAGCAGAATGGACTACCAACTAATACGACAAGCGACGTCTAGATTACTTGAAGTTGAGGAGAACAGGGTTGTTACACTTGGGGCACTTGGTATCCTTATCCTCCGTATGCATAAAGTACATCAAGCAGCGTGCACACCCGAACAGCACCATTGTCTTTAATCCCTCTGGACTGTTCTTCTCCGATGAAACACATGAACTCGGAGGCGATGTCAACGACTGTTCCGATGATGACGATATACTCTTTGCCGAATTGTCATCGGTATCATCATCTTGAGCGGAACCTACCCTTGGCAACTGTGACAGACTAAGCTTCAGGTTCAGTTTCGGCCACTTCACATGCTTGCTGCTGTTGTTTCTGTCACTCATTGCTGATTTCCTTAAATCTTAACCTACATATAAAACAGAAACACAAGAGTTAAGGGTCTTTTTCGCCATAGAATTATGTCAATCGAAGTTATTTTTCCAAAGTAAAATATGAAGGTAATACTGATCCAGATTTGAAAGACCTTCACGTTCAGTTAAGATACATTTGAATGTATCTTCTATGACTGTATTTTAGATGTACCTCCACTAATTATAACTTTTTTTTAAAGATAAAACCGTGAGATAAAAAAAAACCCGGTATTTCATTAATAAGTATTTAATAAAACCCTTAATGAAAGCGAACAAACAAGTTTGTACAATCTCGCAAACCTGATGCCTTCAAAGATAACTTTTGGGCTAAGATAAACACAAGATATCCCGAAACCAAAATGAGTAATAAGCAGTTACAAAACTAGAAGTATATTAGACATCGAATTATCTGTATATCACGATAATATGAAAAATAGTTAGAAGAGATGATGAGTTTAGGAATAACCTTATGAGAGGGGCTATCTCTGTTCTTGGTTGTGGTTGAGGTGAACCTTTCTATGGGGTTGTTTATATATATAAGAAAAGAAGTGAAGGAAGGATGTATGGGTATTCATAAATTGAATTTTTTCCCAAAACGATCCTTTTTTGCAAAGTTTTTTCCAAACCGCCCTACTTTTTTTTTATTTCACAAACCGTCCTACTCGATCTTTCAAAGACCGACTCTAGTGTAAATAGACTTGGTCTTTGAAAGACCGAGTCTTGGACTCTTGCGTTTTTAACAACGCAGATCCCCTTTCTTCTTCTTCTCTCTCTCTACTTTAACCTATTCTATTTCTCTAACCCATTTTCCTAAATCTAAGGCGACCTCCTACCCACAAAATCTAATCTTAATCTAAATATATTTACCAATATCTTCCTAACCCTCTAAGCATCTCCACTATAAAAACCCAAAACCCTTCTTTTGAAAGATCCATATTTTTGATTTTTGCTAAATTTGAAGCGGATAGCAACTTCAACTCTTTTACCCAAATATCTACGGCTCTATCCTTGACGCTTGTGAAGGTATGATGAATATTGGCCTTTAATTTTCTGAATTTTGGTATAGATTTTGTTTGTGGTTAGATAATAACTCGCATATTTTAATAAATATACGTAGGTATGGATCTTGAGATTCCTATTTGGTTATACTTTGGTGGTGAAATAATTCGTAATCCAAAGATTGGTAGTTGCTATAGTGTGTTGGATCCGGAAATAGTTTGGGTACCCCGTACCATTACATTTGAAGAACTAGTTGAGAAAATATATGAAGTTACTAATTGGGATAGGAATCAATGGAATGTGAAAATTTTAGCTCGATACGCAGCAGGAAGAGGAGATGGTCAGTATTTTATGACAGTGCCCGTACCTACTGATAATGCGCTGAAGTCATTGATTGCTAGGACATTTGATCCCAATTGTGCTTGGTCTGCATTAGAGTTATATATTCAGCAAATTCAAAATTTGAATGCTCAGCCACATGATATTCCAAGTGCAAGCTTCATAAGGGTAGTACCTACACAGCAGACGAGGTCTAACCCAGCTCAATCTTCACAACCAAATTCACTGTCCTCACAAGAAAACACCTTCACAAATACAAGAAATGCTGATTCTACAGAAGTTGAGTTCCCCCCCCCCCCCCCAACCTACACCGGTTCCTGACAATGTTCCAAATGACAGTGTATTTGAACTCTTTCAAAATGCAGTGGTTAACAACAGCTTATTAGAAGATGATGAAGAAGAGGAAGAAACAGACGATGATGAAAGTGTAGAAAGTGATGATGGAGAAGAAGATGATGATGTAGCAAATGTAAATCCTTCGAACAACAGTTCTAATGAAGTGAGAGCTACTGATAGGTATGCTAATGTTAACGCTCATGTTACGGAGGAGATGACTCAAGCTGCTAGAGTACCCCCATTTCCACAAGAGTCTTCTGGTTCATCCAATGTAGACGAATTTTATGTTGGACAGGAGTTTGTAAGTAAAGAGTCCATTCAGCATGCTGTGAAGGTGTATTCTATCAAGAAACATCGTGAATTTGTCACATTGAAAACAACACCGTCACTATACACTGTTAAATGTAAAATGGTACCTAGAAAACATACAATAGAGGAGATCGTACAAGGTCCCCCAGGAGTAAGTGATGGTGGATGCCCTTGGAGATTACGAGCTATTGTTCCAAAAGGGGGGAGAAATTTTGTGGTGAAGAAGATAGTTGGCACTCATACTTGTACGAATCTCACGTTGAATCAAGACCACTGTAAAATTGATGCTAACCTTGTTAGTAATTTGATTGTGGGTGTGGTGAAGAAGGATATTGCTTTATCACTGGGGGTAATTATTGAGATTGTGAAAATCGAATATAATTATCAGATTTCATATAAGAAAGCTTGGAAAGCAAAACAAAAGGCAATTGAGAGGTTGTACGGTACCTTTGAAGAAGCATACACGAAGTTGCCTTTTCTACTAACAGCAATTCAAGCAGTAAATCCAGGGACCGTTGTCCACTGGGATAAATATGAGTCTAGCCCCAGCGAGGAAACATTCAAGGGAGTATTTTGGGCATTTGGTCCTTCCATTGAAGGTTTCAAGTCTTGCAGACCGGTTATTAGTGTAGATGGAACTCACTTGTACGGTAAGTACAAGGGCTGTTTGCTAATTGCTGTTTTCCCAGATGCGAATGGTTGCTTATTTCCTTTTGCATTTGCATTGGTTGATGAAGAGAGTATAAATACGTGGACATGGTTTATGACTTGCATCCGGTATTATGTCACCGATCGCACTGAGTTGTGTGTTATCTCGGATCGTCATGCTGGTATATTGTCTGCTATGGATTTGCAAAACGGAGCTTGGAACGAACCGAATGGATTTCATCGATATTGCATGCGTCATTTTGCCACAAATTTTTTTAGTAAATTTGGTAGCAAGGCATTGCGCAAGAAGGCCAAAATTATAGCTTGTCAAAACCAACCCAAAAAGTTCATTGCCAAACTCGCTGAACTTGAAACTGTCAATGTCGAGGCGGCTAATTGGTTGAAAGAGAAGCCGGTTGAGAAATGGGCACTTTATGCATATGAAGGTCGACGATATGGAATGATGACTACGAACCTGTCAGAATGCTTCAATTCAGTATTGAAAGGAGTCTGTAGTTTACCAGTAACTGCGATTGTTGAGACGATTTTTTTACGTCTTAACTCTTACTTTACTACTCGTCGACAGGAAGCTAGTAAGCTTTTATGTGAAGGGAAGATTTTTGCTAAAAGTGTACATGATTTGATTGATAGTCGTCGTGAAAGAGCAAATCAACATGTTGTTACAATGTTTCATCATCAGCCTGGAGTTTTTTTCGTCAAAACGGGTATACGCATGGTAAATGGAGAACGGAAGGGTGGGAACTTGCACACCGTGAATTTGGGTACGAAAACATGCACAAAGTTTCATCTATATCATATTCCCTGTTCTCATGTATTAGCAGACTGTGCATATCGTGCAATCGATCACAAGCCTTATGTTGATAAATTTTACCTTATCACGTCATTAGCACAAACTTGGGCTCCTGTGTTCAGTCCTATTCAAGATGAAGCATATTGGCCTACTATCGACGGTCCACGACTTGTACCAGATTCTAGTTTGCGAAGTTCACGGAAAGGCCATCCTAAATCCACGAGAATACGCAACGATATGGATGTGAGAGATAGTTCTAGCAGGGGTACAAGAATGAAATGTTCAAGGTGCGGGTTGGAAGGACACAACAAGCGTCGATGTACTAACAGAGCATCTCAAAACAATTAAATTTGATTTTGTGCTTCCTATTATGTTTGTAATATTTATTTCGAACTGAGAACTTAGTTTGGATGTGTTTATTTGTGAAGATAGTTGTTGAGAAAGAAAGTTGTGAAGATAGATGTGGTTTGTTGTTGTGAAGATAGTTGTGGTTTGATGTTGTGAAGCTAGTTGTGGTTTGTTGTTGAGAATGCTTGTTTCAATGAATTTGAAGATTGTTTCAAAGAATCTTGTGAAGTTTGTTGTGAAGAAAACACTCAGCATCTGGCTGTAGCAAAAAAACACTCAGCATCAAGACTCGGTCTTTCAAAGACCGAGCTTAATATAACTAGACTCGGTCTTTGAAAGACCGAGTCTTGAAGCTGATTGCAAAACATTGCTATCAGACTCAAGACTCGGTCTTTCAAAGACCGAGTCTAGTTATATTGAACTCGGTCTTCGAAAGACCGACTGTTGTGTTCAATCATTTACAGAGACTCGCTTGGTTACTGGAAGAGATTGAACTCAAGAGTCGGTCTTTCAAAGACCGAGCTAAATATAACTAGACTCGGTCTTTGAAAGACCGAGTCTTGATGCTGATGGCTATCAGCATCAAGACTCGGTCTTTCAAAGACCGAGTCTAGTTATATTTAGCTCGGTCTTTGAAAGACCGAGTCTTTATGCTGATGGAGATTTTGACACAGCCAAATACAACCCTCAATCTTCACAACAAACACTACAACAATCTTTGAAACAATCTTCGCAACGATATTAATAACTTTCTTTCTTTCTCAACAACAAACCACAACTTTCTTTCTCAATAACTTTCTTTCTTTCTCAACAACAATCTTTGAAACAACAAATATGATCAAAGTCTCCACAAAACTGATCAAAACTGGACTCAACAACAATCTTCACAACTTTTACAAAACTGATCAAAGTATCCACAAACTGGACTCCACCAAAATATGAACTCCACGAATTTACATATCACCTCTATAACTCCTCCAAAATCTGAACTTCAACAAATAAATTTCATAAAAAATCTGAACTTCACCACTCAGTACCAAAATTCCACCAACTTACAAACACAAGCATATTGATAAGAGAATATCACCACTCCACACCAACTTAACACAAAATAAGACCACCACAACAAACCACAACTCTCTACCTCCATCTATATCTTATTCAACAATATTATCTTCACAACCACAAACACAACATCTTCACAACCACATCTACTTCACAACCACATCTCAACCACATCAACAATGTTGTTAATATCATCTTCACAACCACATCAACAATATTAATAACTTCATCACAAACAGAAGAACATTTTTAAAAAAAATACAAAATCAAAATAATTAAAAATATTACAACAACTACCAAATTAAAAAAATATTACAACAAACTAACATATACATAACATCATAAGTCAAGGGTCCGGTGTGACGAAGTTGGGGGGTCTTCGTTGTCGTCTACGACGTTGTGGAGTAGCCTGTGTGAGTGCGGACAACAGGATCTCCTCTTCTTGAATCTCATCCCCAACGTCTTGTTGTTCATCATCCCCTTCAATCTCATGCTCTGCTTGTTCTTCGTGTTCTGAATCGCTTTGAGGTTGAGGTGGGGGCCTATGAACAACTCTCTTTTGTCGTTGACCAGTACAGCTGCTCGTTCGATGTGTGGGATCCTCAGTATTGCATCTAATGTTGTGCCTTCCCCCACAAGATCAGCTTGTGCACGGCAACACGATAACATCTCCCGTACTGTACCCTTCGCCTGATCGGCGATGTTGCTATTCAACATAGAAACACATTTCTTGGCAAGGGACCAAGTCTGGATCAACTGAGAAACATGAAAAGGTGAATTAGATGCACATACATATATAAAAATATATTGATATATAAACTTTGAAACTTTAAAACGAAACATTAAAACTTACAAAGCCACGAACAGTGGATCCCTTTGGTTGGTACATCGGCAACCTCACGGAATGTTCATCTGCTGGTTCGGTCCCTGGTCGACGGATCGGTACAACGACTCCAGCATGAGTCTGCAACGGTGGGGAAATAAACCGTCGAGTGACTCTCTCGTACCAAGACATGTACACCCCATGCAACGAGAGGTCAAAGGGTGGAATGTCACCAATGATTTCTTCGAAACGGTGAACATTCCATCTCTGAACGTAATCGAAGAAGCAAGTGGCCCAATTGTGTCCGGGTGTACGGCCAATTCCAGTGATATTATGCATCTCGGCATTGAATGGCACGGCAACTGGAATCCCCTGGTGAAGACCAAACTGGCCTAACACCCTATCGGGATAGTAAAACTCAACAACCCCAAAGTTGATTAGCGGTGCTTTCGTGAGCCACAAATTATGCCTAAACGTGCAGATAGGTGGCAGTCGAATCAGTCGCTCCTCTGTGTAAGGGGTCCACACCATACAGTCAGCGGCCAACCTATCGAGCTCATCGCGGTAGTATGTCAAGCACCTGTTGGGGTTAGCTGTCCATGTCAGTTTTCCTGTCCAGTACACACCGATAGGAGGTAGCATGTCAATATCATCAGGAAGAACCCTCCAATGTTGAGATTGGATCCGTACTACGGGCCGACCTACGTAAATCCGCTCCCAACTCCATATCTGCAGTAAAATTAGAGGTCCATTCATCTGGTTCGAACCTATACAGCACAGACACAGACTCCGATACAGTGACGATAGTATTGCACTGCCCCAACTGTAACGGCTGACCCTACCTAAATCGGCGATTAAGGGCAAGAACATCAGTGCTACGGTATTCCCGGTCGAATTTGGAAACAAGACCGTGCCGAATAGCGTTAGAATATACGCCCTACAGTAGCACTCCACCTCCGCTGCAGTTGAACCGTCATTCAATCTATCTTTAAACGTGTCCTTCAACCACTTTAAACGGATAAATTTCCCATTTATCGCACCGGCTTCTACTTCAACCCCTAAGTACTCCTCCACTATATACACTGGGTCGAAGTCCATCGATCCTGTGACTGCCTCTCCATCGATTGGAAGCCCGGTTAGTATGACAACGTCTTGTAGAGTCACCATGGCAGGTGAAATGAGTGTGTCTCGGGCTTCCATCTTTCAAGCAGTGCTTCCAAAAGTGGACGATCAAACTTGATGGATGTCATCCTGGCAATACCGTAGAATCCACAATCTCTTAGTATCTCGTGTATACGTGAGTGCACAGGTAGCGGATGACCAGTCCTAAATCGGCACTCCGTAGCCTCACCGTTCCAAACATTCTGCGATCGATGCAACGGCTGAAGAGTGAGGAGTGAAGGGTCGAGTGGTCCGGGGCCTCCAGAAGGGATATATGACGACGAAGGGACTGAAGAAGAAGTGCCCGCCTCATTTGGACTGAATTCAACCTACATAACAATAACATTTACATCAATAGACCGAAATGTAATACAATTCTATTAGAATCAACATTTAATTACTTACATTAGTAGCCTCGGTAGGAGCACGACCACGATCACGTCCACCGCGAGTACGTGCTCTATCGCCACGTGGAGGTCTACTACTTTCTCCTACCTCCATGTTACCCCTTGTGCGTGCCATTTACAGTAGACTACAAATCCTACAAGTTCAACAAAAATGTTATTAACTATACATAACCTAGATATAAAAACAAATTCTATATAACAATGCCGTTGATTCTCTAATTTTAGCAAAAAACTAGAGTATAAAAAATTCAACAAATTCTATACATAACCTAGATTCTATAAAAATCTAAAAAACTAGATTCAACACATACTATATGGAATTCTATACAAAATTAAAAAACGCCTAAGTACAACATTGATTCAACAACAAAATTCTATTCAACAAGGTTATTGTGCAATGCCTAATTAAAAAACAAGACTCGGTCTTTCAAAACAACAAAATTCTATACATAACCTAGATCTTGTACAAAATTCTATATGGAATTCTATATAACAAATTCAACTTCAACAAATTCTAAATTTTCTAACTCTTTCTTAATTTTAGCAAAAAACTATATAGAATTCAACAAATACTATATAACAATGCCGTTGATAGCACCAACTTCAACTCTTTCAACTCTTTCTTTTTGAACAAAATTAATACTAAAAATAACATCAATAACTACTCTACATTGTCAACAATAAGTCAAATTCAACTCATCAACTTCACAATAGCATCAACACTAACACAAATTTTGCTTAGCAAAAGCTTAAGAAATATACCTTACAAGTAGGAGAATCGAAAGACGAAGACGAAATTGGCGAGAAGAGCAAGATCCTACAACCGAAATCTTCCAAAGACGAAGACGAAATTGGCGAGGTCTACGAAATTGGGTATTCGGGGTTTAGGGTTTTAAGAAATAATCAATTTTGGGGAATAGGATTGGGGAAAATCGAAATTGGATTAGAGAGTAATTGGTTTTGGGAAGTTTAACGATCGATTAAGGGAGTAATCGAACAAAAAAGTGGCGAGTGCGACGGATTCGTTGAGGGACAGAGTGAAAAGAAAAAAACACTCAAAAGTCGAGAAGAAGAAGAAAGGGGATCTGCGTTATTAAAAACGCAAGAGTCCAAGACTCGGTCTTTCAAAGACCGAGTCTAATGCAAATAGAGTCGGTCTTTGAAAGACCGAGTCTTGCTCTTTGATTTTTCAAAGCGCAAGACTCGGTCTTTCAAAGACCGAGTCTATTTGTCCTAGACTCGGTCTTTGAAAGACCGAGTAGGGTGCTTTGGGAAATAAAAAAAAAAGTGGGGCGGTTTGAAAAAAACTTTGCAAAAAAGGATCGGTTTGGGAAAAAATTCTCATAAATTATTATCTTCAAGGCTTTGTTGCTTAGTTGTGTTATAGTATTGAAAAAGGGGTTGAATTGAATTGAATTGAAAATGCAATAATGCTTGCAATTATAGAGTGGAGAGCTCAATTCATTGCATGGAAATAATTAATAGGAAATTTAAAGCAGAGAGAAAAGAAACAAAGAAGGAAACCCCAGCTCATTTCAATCCTGCATGACAAGATTGTGTCAAAAAAAAAAAACAAAAAATTCCTGCATGAGCATTTTTTTTAATAAAAAATGATAAATACATATTCGTAGATTCTTTGGTTTTTCTCCTTCAGTGTCTTTCCGTTAGTTGCATATTTAGAGCAGTGCAGTAATATTATTCATATTTCAGATTTTATATATGTATTCTATTTTCATGCAAGTGGACTAAGT
The DNA here is from genome assembly GCA_017893485.1 of Hemerocallis citrina. Classification (NCBI taxonomy): domain Eukaryota; kingdom Viridiplantae; phylum Streptophyta; class Magnoliopsida; order Asparagales; family Asphodelaceae; genus Hemerocallis; species Hemerocallis citrina. The sequence continues at coordinate 128,782,397 of CM030362.1, forward strand.
GGAGTTTTTAACTATTTTGATCATTAATGGTTAGGCAGAAATTATTAACTAGAAAGCATTTAAGTTGAGTTATTTGATTTTTAACTTGTACAAAAAACTCTGAACAATTTCATAAATGGTATTAACTCTATAGCTAATTGTTTAATAACAGTTTTACATCCATAGGTGTCTAGGTGATAGACTACAGAGTACTGCTGTAGAATTTTTCTGCTGAGTTACTTCCTTGTCATATATAAAGGAAGCACTTTTATCACAGAAATTAATTAATCCATGTTTGTCAGGGATATATATGTACATGTAGGAGACAAGGAAGCCACTGGCTCAGATTGGATTAGATCCTACAAGACAATTTTGCAAAAACTGAACTGGCCGTTCAATTGGAGAGATGGCCTAACCAGTTTTTCTAGGATCAAACCGGGTTAAACTTATGTTGAATCGGCCAGGTTAAACTTAGGTTCAGCAGAAGGAGGTTTACTTTTGTTAGAACTTGAATTTCAGAAAACAGGAAAATAATAACAATATTTGTGAAAAAATATAATTACAGGAAATAAAAGAATAAACCAACACTTCAATACAGAGTCGAGATTAGGATCTCTGTCCTTAAAACAAAATTCGCCCCGTAGTGTGACGAATTGCCTCCCACGATGCAACTGTATTACATTTCCTTGAAGAGCAACACCCTAGCTTCAGAGATCTCAGCGAACCGGTAACTATGTTGTACTCTCAGACTCTGACTCAGAGGAAGAAGAAGAAGAAGAAGAAGATTCGGAATGTTAAAAACTCTGTGTCCTGGCAGACAAAAGTTACTGGTCTTATAGGAGAAGATGAGTAACTGAAGGTCCATTACTCTGTAACAGTAGAGTAATGGTTCAAAAACGTAACTGGTGAGCCATTACTCTGCTGTTACAGAGTAATGATACCAGTTACAAAATTTGAAAAGTCTCAACAGTAACTGGAAAATTTTTTGGAGCGGGGCAGAATATAGGCCAAACCAAGCCAAACCAAAGCCGGACCGGACCGGACCGGACCGGGCTAGGCCGGGCGCATGTGCGCGCGTGTGTTTGTTATTTTGGCTAGGTCCTCTCTCCACTACACATTAGTGGTAACCTCAGGGCCATGCCCTTTACTCCATTTCTTTAGCTTATATCCTAGAGAAAATCTTTCCCATCTTCCAATGTCGGACTGTTCATTCCAACTGTCCAAGTTAGTACATTTCGAGTACCCAACTTTGGACCTACATTTCTCATTTATACGGTAACCGTTTTTGGCAAGTGAGTACATTACGGAATAGTACTCGACGAGAGGAACGTAATCTAATCAATTTTCGGTGTCGCCGGTAGCCGGAGCCCACCGGAATCCGGCATGGAAAAAATGCCAAAACTATTTCCAACAATCCCCCACATGAATGGAAATGACCAGACCATATAATCCAGACACAACAGAAAAAGACATGACAGAAAAGACTCTGAGAGTACAATTGGAAAATAACTACATCAGGAATGGTAGTAATTTTTTAACTTTGAACCACCCTTAGCGAGTAGCCATCGGATTCACTTGACCAGGAAGTGAACATGATATCTTTAACTATCCGGGCTTTGATGTAAACCTAGACAATAACTATTATATAGTTTCATCTCCTTACAGAACTAGGTTCTCTTGTTGTGTTCATTTTGGCCTTGAACAATGGTTAATCGTGAGTGAACTTGGAGAATGTAGCATGTCTTCATTCTCCTAGAAACGGCCTCATTTCACACTCACAAGGTGATTACCCAAAAAGAGTATCCTGCCATACCCCACTTTGATTTCAAAGTTCTGAAAATCATTAAATGCCAAGCTTATCCTAACCCTTTACAGGCAGCACCGTTTTATCATCATAAGAGTGGGTACGAGATTTTAATCTCTCAATGCTTACGTCGATTCAACAAGATTTAGTTGTCCCCTTAAACCTAGATCTTGGGATCTCCAATTTCTAGGTAGGGTTTCCATCAAGTATCCTCTTTCTTCATATGCTTTAAACCCATTTCTCTTGATCATTTCACAACTTGCTCTCATGACAAACCTTTAGTAAATGGATCCGCTAGGTTGTCTGCCGGTTTTATCTATTTTATAGAGATTATTCCATTAGAGAGCAGTTGTCTAATGGTTTTTTGTCGCCTTCTGATATGACGAGACTTACCATTGTACATACAACTCAGTGCCTTGCTATAGCTAATTGACTATCACAGTGTACACATATAGTAGACACTAATTTTTTCCGCAAGGAAATATCCTCTAAAAAGTTTCGAAGCCACTCTGCTTCCTCTGCTGCTTTGTCTAAAGCAATAAACTCAGATTCTAAGGTGGATCTGGCCAGTAACGTTTGTTTAGAGAATTTTCATGACACAGCTGCACCACCAAGAGTAAAGACATACCCATTTGTGGATTTCGAGTTTTTGGAGTCCGATATCCAGTTGGTATCACTGTAGCTTTCTAGTACTGCTGGATATCTGGTTTAATGCAGCCCATAACTCTGAGTATGTCATAACTAGTTCAATACTCTAGTTATTCCTTTCTAGTGACTTCATCCTGGATTACTTGTATAACGGCTCAGTACATTTACTGAATGTGCCAAGTCCGGTCTTGTACAATTTGTTAAGTATATCAGACTACTAATTACACGTGCAGATTTCAATTGTGATATGCTATCACCCGTGTTTTTGAACAAGTGAAGACTATGATACACAGAACTTTTGGCAGTCCCATTGGAGTAATTCTTAAATCTTTCAAGTACTTTCTCAGCATAATGAGCTTGAGACAGAGTAATTCCCTCAGACGTCCTGAAAACTTTGATTCCTAGTATGACATTTGCAATATCCAAATCTTTCATATCAAACTTACCACTAAGCATGTTCTTAGTTTGTTTAATAATGTCATTATTGCTGCCAATAATGAGCATGTCTTCTATATATAGACATACTAGAATGTATCCATTTAGAGTATCTTTGATATAGATACACTTATCATATTTATTTATTTTGAAACCATTCGACATCATAACATTGTCAAATTTTGCATGCCACTGCTTTGGAACTTGTTTCAGTCCGTACAAGGATTTTACAAGCCTGCACACCTTGTTTTCCTGTCCAGAAACTATGTTACTCTCAGGTTGTTTCATGTATATTTTTTCTTCTAAATCCCCATTTAGAAATGCAGTTTTGACATCCATTTGATGTATTTCGAGGTTACGTAGAGCTGCAATAGCTATCAGCATTCTTATGGAAGTTATTCTTGTGATTTTGCCTAAATCCTTTGTCAAGCACTGCTTCCCAAAAACATGGAATACGAGCCCATGACGAAGCCGAGCGAATAATTTTAACATCATCTATAAGCTGTAGGATCGACTCAGCATCGCAACAATGATATAATAAGATATATATACAACCAAGCATGCATGAATAATTTGTTAAGCAACAGAAAACAATTTAAATATTAATAATATCCAAAATATTTTCAATGTCTGGAACAAAAGGTAAAACTCGGGAACATCAGCCCGTTACAAGTCTTAAGCAACAACAAATGAAATAACTCAATTACAAAACGAAATGATTAAAGAAAGGTTTTTCCAAGCAAGGCCTAGAACGTCTGCTCACCGATTCGGTCAGATAAATCTCCTTGGATACCTGTAAGTTGCTCATCTAAAGAGAGAAAAAAGAAAGTCCTTAGAGCAAGTCGTGGACATGCAAGTGGAGAAACAGAGAAACAATGGCAATAGTGGTATAGCAATGAATTCAATAAACGATAAAATCAATAGTATTGAATAGTGACAAAGAGATAATAGTATAATATGCAATAACCATGATTTATCACGATAACGATAAACAATATCAATAATGGCAATAATAACGATAACACTGTTCAATAAGATAACAATATGTAATGATAATGTGATGAGTGCCTTAGGTCTATTATTCATTTTTAAATCCTAGCTAATGCACGTACTACTGTGTTCTATGTGTGCCGTACCACAAATTCGATGCATACAATCAATTTCGTTTAGATTAAGGTGATAGATTCTATAGTTCATGTACTCGGGAACATTATTCAATAATGACCGATGACCGAATCAATCGAGATACTGAAGTCAGTAATCTGCAATTAACCAATGACCGATATAACAAATAACCAATAACCGATATACCGATAATTAGGGAAACACGGGTTCCTCTTTCGAGTACAGTCTCTATGTCATCAACTACCCTAATCAACCCTTAACCCCGGCTTGCTTTACTTTCTTTATTCAATTATCATACAATAATGCGATTAATAAGGGACGCTAGAGAATGTGACAAAATAACCCTAGGATCATGCAATATACTCTATACAATTAAATATACTAAACATGACATTATAGATATAATTATATATTATTAGACATAGGAACCCAATTCTAGACAGCAGTAGGTTGCTGTACCAAAATCAGAATTTTTGTCGCTACAGGACAGCAAAAGTGGATCCGTCAGGTGGTCTAGAAACTAGACTCCTGCCCGGTTCCAACGCATACTTAAAAGCTACATTCCGACAACGATAGCTAGGCGAAATTCAGTAATCTTTATAGATTTTAGTTTCTGGCTGGGTGTCGATGTTGACTAACTTCAGTTGTAAGGGCAGTAAATAATCATTATAAAAATCAGTAAAAATAATTTTTAACACCCTAAACATGTTATCTACAAATCTGAAATTTATCTTGGCCATATATAATCATTAGTCAACTTAATTTATCAGCCTAACATGTTATATACATGAATCTGAATTTACAGCGCAGCACTAGGAAAAGAGTCATAACTCGGGCGATATAAATCAGAATTCGGAAATTCTGGTATTTATTGACATCTAGACAAATAGGGCTACGTTTCATTTTCAGGGAGTTTCTGATTTTAATGAAGTTATCTAGGTCTAAACAGCATTTTAAGATTTAGGTTGGCGTAATTTCCAGAATAGTCAGCTAGTTCATTTTGAATAAAACAGTTAAAAGTTAAGAATAATAAATTGGAATTTAATAATCATAATCACAGCAAACCAATCTTATGTGAACATGGTATTAAGGTAGATGATGTTCATAATTCTAAAAATTACAATTCAACTAATTTACCAATAGCAATCACATAAACAAACAACCCTAATATACAATCCATAATAGTTGTCTTTAATGTCATGATATGAAATGTGACAATAATTTTCTATTCTTATATTCAATAACTATAACTATATGGGTGTATGTAAAATCCTTATACATTAGAGGCAAAAAGAAGGCACGAAGTCGAGATTACCACTTGGATTCGCTCGTGTAAATCCGTGGCATCTCAACGATAGATACAATAACATTTTACGATATTCAATATGGATCCACTTGCGGAATTCAATAAAAATATCGAATATGATACAATAAATATTCGATAAGAAATGACTTGCCTTTTTGATGATTAGATCCGTTAGTTGAAGAAAACGGGATCAAAAAATCCCGGGCGAAGCCTCCCAAATGCACGTATGAAGCACGTGCAAAAAATCAACAGCAACTCAAGGAAAACTCCACACCCGATCTGGACAGAACACGGAACGGCAACCAGGATCAGATGCACCAAGAACACAGAACGGCCAAACAGACCAATGGGATCTCTCCCGCACACCGGATCCCCGCCCAAACAGCAAACAGCAGATGGCGATCCGATGTGCCCGAACACCGAATAGCGAGATCGACCACTCGCTGTTCGTCTTCATCCTTGTGGTAGCGAGAGAGAGAGCGGGCAGCGCAGGCTCGCACGACGAATGCGAGGCATCACGAGGCGACGTCGACAGGGTTCGACTGGGGAGCAGCCGATGACGGCGACGACGGCAATAGGGTGGTGTGCATCGAGTTTGGCGGCGATGCCTGTTTTCGATTTCGAAAACAGAGGAGAAGGAGAATGGGGAGGCTAGGGGGTGTTGGCAGTGGCCGGCAGAAGCAAAAGCGGAGGAGGTTGGAGCAATGGAGGATGGCGAGGATGGGGAGTAATGGTGAAATGGGTTTCGAGAGTTGGGTTCGGCGAGAAGGCGATGGTGGCTGGCGATGGCGATGGCGGATGGGTGATCGGAGAACGGGATGGTGAGGCGATGGTGGCCGTGTCGTGGTGGTGAAGGTGGCCGAGATGGAGTGGGTTTGGAGTTGACGACGGTGGATGGGAACAGGGAAAGGGGAGAGGAAAGTGAGCGGGAGAGATGGAGAGGGAGAGAATGTACAGTGCTTAGGTTAGGTTTGCACAGTAGGTTGAGAGAATGAAGGGGTTGGCTGCATATTAGGGGGTATTAAGTTGAATTAGTTATGGGAGAGATTAGAGGGCTAAATAGTAGGGATTTAGTTATTCAAATTTTGGGAGTTACAGATTATGGGGATTGAGGGGGGGGGGGTGTGATTAGGAGAAATCATAGGGATTAGTCCGTTAGGATAATTTGGGGGTTTGATTTGGGTTATTGGGTAAGAGATGCAATAGGGGGTGGATATGGGCTTCGGCTAAAAAAATATTTAAATAAAACAATTAGGTTGATGGGCTGAATTTTTGGGTTCAGATTAAATATAAAATAAAATAAAATCAGAATGTGGAATTGGGCTTAAATAACAACTGGGCTCACATTAATAGTTAATAAAAATGCAAACTTGGGCTTATACTAAACAATTGGACTCCAAAATAGTTTAAATAAGAAAATCAATTAGGAAAAAATAGTTATAAGGTACTGAGAATTTAAATACGGAAAAATATTTATTTTTTTTAAAAATACATATTAATGAAAACAGGGGTTACATCCTTGTAACACAAGTCTTGCCTTATATTTCTCTATTGAACCATTTGGTTTCAATTTTTGTTTGAAAATCCATTTGCAGCAAAGAGCTTTACACCCATAAGGAAAATTGACCAACTCGCATGTATGATTTTGCATAATGGAGTCTATTTCACTTTTGATTCCTTCTTTCCACATAGGAGCATCAGGTGTAGACATCGCGTCCTTGAATGTTCTGGGCTCATTCTTTAACAGAAAGGCCATTGCAAAGTCAGGACCAAATAACTTTGATGTTCTAGCCCATTTACTTCATCTAGATTCATCATTATCATCTCCCGGTTCATCAACCGAGGTACTTGTACTCTCTTGCTGACATGTACGTTTGGGATACATAGCATCTTTGAAAGGAAATACATGTTCAAAGAAGGAAGCATTCTTTGATTCTATTATTGTATTCATATGGATGTCCTGTATATCCGATTTATATACCGAGAACCGATATGCACTACTATTTGTGCATAGCCTATGAATATGCAATCAATGGTCTTAGGTCCTATTGTGACCTGTTTTGAATTTGGTACTGCAACTTTTGCTAGACACCCCCACACTTTGAGGTATTTATACGAAGATACATTACCTTTCCACAGTTCGTATGGTGTCTTGCCAGTTTTCTTATAGGATATTTTATTGAGAATATAGTTGGTAGTCAGCAACGCTTTCCCCCCATATGTTTTGGGATAACCCAGAATTCAACAATAAGGCATTCATCATCTCCTTTAGAGTTCGGTTCTTGCGCTCGGCAATACTGTTTGATTCAGATGAATAAGGAGCAGTTGTCTGATGAACTATTCTATGTTCAGAGCAGAACATATTAAATGGTGCATCATATTTCCCTCCGCTGTTACTCCTAACGATTTTAATCGTTTTGCCAAGTTGATTCTCAACCTCAAGCTTATATTCCTTGAATTTATCCAATACCTCATTTTTGCTATGTAACTAGTATTATGAATGTCACAAAGTACTTTTTGCCGCTTCTGGTCTGTACGTATTTTAAATCACACAGATCTGTATGAATTAGACCTAGAGTTTCAGTGGTTCTTTCTACAGAACGTGATGGAGTTTTAGTGAGTTTGGCCTCTGTGCAAACTTTACATTTTTCGTTGTTGTCTACCTTAAATTTTGGTAGTAAATTTATATTAATTAATCTACGCATAGAATTGAAATTAACATGGCCTAGTCTTTCATGCCAAACAGAAGAAGACTCAACAACATAAGCAATAGGAGTAATTTCATTATTTTTGGGAACAACATGAACAACAAATTTTGGGATGACTATTGTTGCCGCTTAAATCGGTGTAGGGGCAAACAGATACATTTCTGGATTCTTGGGATGTTGAATAGTTAGACCTGAACACCTCCACCGGAGTTTGACCGTGATCTCCTGCCATTGACCTGCAAAAATTACGAAACACCGGGGTTGATTTCGGCGACGCACCCTCCGATGCTCTTGTTAGTAATCAGAAAGATTATGAAAGAGATTTGATTGGCAAAAGATTGATTACCTGGTAACAGTGAGGGATGGGGGGTATTTATAGCTGCCTTAGGAACTAGTTTCTGGATAAGACCAAATCTTTACTTCCCAGTGAACAGATATAAGTAATCAGGGCCGTTGATTAGGGATAATCATAAACCCTAATTCTATTCAACTGGACTCGGTTTCTTAGGGGTTGGAACCTGCACCCAGTTAAGACGGATCCGTTAATAGGTTATTGGGCCTTTTGAAAAAGGCCCAGTTCCTATCTCAGACCCGTTTGTAGGTAAAATTACCATTTTACCTCCGAGCTTTATGATTCGTGCCCGATTGGGATGGTTTCGATTTAACCCTTATTTTTAGCCATATCACGAGCCCCCCGCTCTCGAATACTGAGTTTGATCAGCCTTTGAGGAGTAGTTTTATTGTTCTAATGGCTTGCAGAATTGTATCGGAATCCAAATGAAGGGGGTCTAATCTTTATGCTATGTACTATGGAGATTTTTGGTGTTGGTTGCGCGCTCAAAGTTGCTCTTGAGCTCTTCAGGACTTTTGGTGATTTTTCTTAATTATTTATTTATTTTTTGGATCATTTATTTAATTTTGCAAAGCGGTAATTTATTATTCGGGGCATTAATTAATTATTCTAAGCAATAATTATTTACCCAGGGGCTAAAAAATATTTCCCTGGATTTACAATTATTTTTTAGAATTTCTAATTAATTTTCCTGAATTTTTAATAATTTTTTCGCAATTTTTAAATAAACAATTCGAATTTAATAAATAAGAAATTAATTTTTAATATTATTTATGACGTGGCGCAATCTGGGCCGCCCATCTCGCATCAGCACGTAGCTCTGAGAGATCGGACGGCGGAGCGGTGCTGATCGATGTGGGCGAATCTGGAGCTTTGATCAGACCATGGCACGAATTTTGAAACGATCTGATGGCCTGTGTCACTCGGCAGTGTTTTTACGGTGTGGGCAGCTCGGAAAGCAAGTCGCTCGGATCGAGATTCCAAGCGACGTGGTGCAATCCATGCCGTCCATCACGCTGCGGCGTGAATCATGAGGGCATCCGACGGTGGATCTTATTCTTGGCCACGTGGACGAATCGGGGTCATTCATTTGATTGGGGAACGAATTTCGAGGAGATCGAAAGTTCCTGTGGCTCGGCACATTTTTCTTCGTATGAGCAGCTCGGAATCCCAGTCGCTCGGATCGTGGTTCCGAGTGACGTGGCACAATCGGGGCCGTTCATCACACGGCAGTGCGAATCACGAGAGCATCCGACGGTGGATCCTATTCTTGGCTTCGTGGGCGAATCAGGGCTGTTCATCTGGTTGGGGTGCGAATCACGAGGCAATCGAACGGTTTGTGCTGCTCGGCATTATTTTCTTCATATGAGCAGCTCGAATCGCCAGTTGCTCAGATCGGGATTCCGAGCGACGTGGGGCGATCTGGACCGTTCATCATGAGATCTAGCGCGACTCTCGAGGCATTATGGTGCAGATCACGAGAAAACGTGATCTTGGCCACGTGGCTGAATCTGGGCCGTTCATCAGGCCGAGGCACGAATTTTGAGACGATCGAATGGTTTGTGCTGCTCGGCGTTATTTTCTCCATATGAGCAGCTCGGATCGCCAGTCGCTCGGATCGGGATTCCGAGCGACGTGGGGCGATCTGGACCGTTCATTATGAGATCTTGCACGGAACTTGATGCAAAAGATGGTGTGGATCACGAGAAAATGCTATCTTGTTGTTTTGTGGTCGTGACCTAATTTGGACCGTCTGATCAAGATCTTGCACGAATTTTAAGGAGAAAGTTGTATTTTCCAATACACAGCTCGGAATGCGAGTCGCTCGGATTTGGATTCCGAGGGACGTGGCTCGATCTGAGGTGTCCATCTGAAGATTTTGCTCAAATCTTGATGCAAAAGACGGTGTGGATCACGAGAAAATGCTATCTTGTCGTTTTGTGGTCATGGCCCAATCTGATCCGTCTGATCAAGATCTTGCACGAATTTTGAGGAGAAAGTTGGTTTTCTCCAATACGCAGCTCGGAATGCGAGTCGCTCGGATTTGAGTTCCGAGGGACGTGGCTCGATCTGAGGCGTCCATCTGAAGATTTTGTGCAGATCTTGATGCAAAAGATGGTGTGGATCACGAGAAAACGCTATCTTGTCGTTTTGTGGTCATGGCCCAATCTGGACCGTCTGATCAAGATCTTGCACGAATTTTGAGGAGAAAGTTATTTTTTCCAATACGCAGCTCGGAATGCGAGTCGCTCGGATTTGGGTTCCAAGGGACTTGGCTCGATCTGAGGCATCCATCTGAAGATTTTGTATGGATCTTGATGCAAAAGACGGTTTGGTTCACGAGAAAACGCTATCTTGTCGTTTTGTGGTCGTGGCCCATTCTGGACCGTCTGATCAAGATCTTGCACGAATTTTGAGGAGAAAGTTTTTGTTCTCCAATACGCATCTCGGAATGCGAGTCGCTCGGATTTGGGTTCCGAGGGACGTGGCTCGACCTGAGACGTCCTACAGAGTTCGGCAGCATTTTTCTCCAAATGTGGAGGTCGGTACCTCGGTAGCTCGGAGCTAGAGGAATTGTCGAGCTGTGTGGCCAAGTCTGAATCGTCGCCACCCTTATGAACCGTCGCCGCTTTTCTCTACTTTGTCATTTAACCTTCTTTAATAGGCTTGAGGGGGGCCCAAGAGTCGCCATTCTTCGTTACAAAGCCCAAGAGTCACTTCTTTTACTATAAGTTTTCACCCCCCCTCCCAACTCTTTCTCTCATTCTTTCACTTTACTCTTACTAGCATTTTTTTTGCTCTCGAGCGGTGCTACTAGCTTTCGTGGCCAGGCGAGTTTGAACTCCGGCGATCTTTTCCGACCGTACACGTCACTTCAAGATTAGTCTTTCCCCCTTCTCTTTGAAAATGGCTAGAGTGTCTTCTGGGGACGAGACCTCCACCTCAGACCGAGACACCGGCTGAGCGGTAGTGGTTAAGTCGAGGAAGGGGAAGGAAGTGGTTAAGCCGTTCGGGGTGTCGACGATAGTTGAGACTTCGAATGGGGCAGGAGAGCTGGGTCGGCTGCCGTCCACATTGTCGAGTGTTGGTGGGGTGAGGAGCTACCCCAAGGACATCTTAGAGAAGGTGGTGCGTGGGATGGCTCCGGTATATGAGGAGAATAGTCCGAGGGATCCTTCCGAGGTGGATGAGTTGCCCTCGATTATGATCGAGGCCGATCTGCATCGGGTCAGGAAGGCATTCCGCATCCCGAAGGAGTACACGCTACTGCTCCCCGACCCCGGCTTCCGAGCGTGTACGGGGACGTCGGTAGACACGTGGGTCTTCCCGTACGATGCACTTAACGTCGGTCTTCGGCTACCACTGCATCCCTTCGTGCTCGAGGTGCTGCAGTGGTACGACTTAAGCCCTGTTTAGTTTATGCCGAACATGTGGCGGCATGTTATCGCCTTCGTTCTCCAGTGTTAGGCAGTCGGCACGCAACCACAGCTCTTTCTGCTCCGAAGCCTGTACCACATTTGCCGCATGCGCAAGATGGAGGATCGGTATTACTTGTCGCCGAGGAAGGGGGTGAAGTTGATTAAGAATCTAGACTCCATCAAACACTAGAAGGAGAAGTATTTTCTCATCCGAGGTCCCGAGCCGTAGGGCTTCTCGACGGCTTGGAAAGAAGCGGTCCCGAAGTGGGCGAAGGCCGAGCCAGTGCTCACAAGAGAAGAAGAGGCGGTGGTGACTAAGATCCTCGGTCTTCCGACCCTAGGTTGGAAGGACATTACCGAGTAGGTTTTGTTCGGTGGAGGTCTCAGTCCGATTAACCCCAGTACGCCCTCTTTCTTTTTTTTTTCGCTTTTCTGAGTCTTTTAGTGTTGTTTTTTCTAACTTCTTTGCTCGGCTTTATCTTTGTGTGCAGAGGCCCCCGGTATGGACTTCAGATCGTTAATGGCAAAGAAGGGCACGGAGACAAGGAAGAGGAAGAGGACCACGTCGGGACCTCCTTCCGGTCGAGCGGTACAGTCGCCCTCGGCACCCTCGGCCGTTGTGGACTTGGTGACCGAAGCCCCTTCGGAACCGCATGCTCCGGTCCCTTCAACAGATGCCCTGGGGTCGTTGAGCAGGGCATTCTCTGTCAGTGCCGCTCTGGCCTTGGAGGTGCCGCCGCTTATGGCTGAAGCGGAGACCATCCTCACCGAGGAGCATAAGCGGCTCTTCGTCCCCGACTGGAGGGTAATGAAGTTGGACGGCTTCCTCGGCAACGCGGGGATGTACATGCAGGCGGTACGCCACTTGCCGACCCCGAAGGACTGTGCCGCGTTGAGGGTCAGCACCGTTGGCGACGATGCCTTGGAGATAGCTCGGTCGACGATGTCGGTAAGTATGAGTTGATTTCGATAACCCAAAAATTTTCTAAGTTTTTTGCTCAGTTTTAATTGTTTCTTTCCCTCTGTTCCGTTTGCAGACCCTATGCCACTTCAGCAACATGCTCGAGCAGTTCACTGAACAAGAGAAGGAAATGAAGGCGGCGAACGATTGCGAGAGGTCGGAGCGCTCCAAGGCGGTTAAGCTGTTCGAGGCTGAGCAGCTACTCTTGGCTTCGCGTGCGGCCGAGGTGGGGGCCCTCGAGGTGAAGCTTGCCAAATCACTGAAGCATTCTACGGCCGAGACTGCCAAGGTCGAGGCATTGGAGAAAGAGAGGGTTCGTCTGGAGGAGGAGCTCACGAAGGCCTTAAAGGTGTTCGAGGAGGCACTGAGAGGCCAAGCGCTGAAGGTGGCAGAGGCAGAGAAGGTGGTTCGGGATGAGGCAGAAACCCACATGATGACGAACATAGAGGAGGCCTACGCCCGAGCATAGAAGCACGTGGCCGCTCGCATCCCCGACTTTGACGGTTCGTCGTATTACTTCTATGACCCCGTAGAAGGTGAGGAGCTTATCCCTCTGGCGGAGGCCGAACCCGAACAAGAGGGTGATGAGGCCGAGGGGGACGACGAGGACGAGGCGAACCTTGATGGAGCGCTCGTCACTTTGCCGAGCGAGGATGCTTCGGAGCAGCACCGCGAGGTGGACCCCTGACTCAGTCGTCCTTTCTTTCGTTTGTTTTTTTGTTGTTGTAATGCCGAACCGCGGACTGGCCACCGCTCTTATGTACTCTTTCTTTTAAATTTTAATGAAACGACCAACTTTTTGAGATTTAGCTAAGTGTTGAAATTTGATCTTTGATTTGAATTCGCCTTGTTTTGGAATTTTGCTGAGTGTTGAAAACACCTTTTGCTCTTTGTGTTTAGAGCTCAAGTGTTGCGAACACCATTGCTATTAAAAATTTTACTAAGTGCTAGCGACTTTGCTTTGAAATTTAGCTGTGTTGCTCGGGCTTAGTGTTGTTGTGTTCTTTCAGGAGGCATCGACAAACATGGCCGCGACTGAGGTCTCCCATCTCCGATCCGACCTAGGAGCGACGAAGTTGGCCCTTTCTCACAATCGAGAGTGTTTTCTCAAGAGCGTGTTGGATTTGGACCGGCTCAAGCTAAAGCTGTCGAAGCGTCTCTCCGAGCTGAAGCAACTAAAGAAGGCGCTATCTGATGTCTCAGTGGAAAGAGATGAACTGTTAGCCGAAGTCCATGAAATGTCGATAGCCGAAGACGAATTTTTGGCAGAGAGAGAAGAATTAACAGCGGCTATGGGCAGGTTGATGACCGAGCGAGATGAGCTGTTAGCAACCATGAGCGAGGTGACGGCGAAGGTTGATGAGCTGAAGAGGGTTACAGTTGATAAGAGCATCGAAGTTACTCATCTTCGTCGAATTATTGCCGATAGTTCTGGTGCCGCGGGCTCCGCTCAGCTTCCTCGCTTCAAGATTGCCGTGAAAGATGCCTCTCTGAAGGATCGAATAGTCGAGCTCGAGGAGGAAGTTGCTCGGCTCAAACCTCAACCTGAACAGATTAATGTCAGAAGCACGTCGTGCACTCGTGAAGAGAGCGAGAGAGGAATTTCATTTTACGAGCTTGCGACTCGCTCGCCCGCTGCTAGGCAGAGCCCAGTTAATGCACAAAGTGGTGTGGCTGCCTCGTCGAGCAAAGCATCCGTTGGGGCCACTGTCAGAGGTAGTGCTTAAGATGCGTCTCAGTTTGCCGGTCTAGAGACGAGCTCCGAGGTTAGGCGCCGCCGTTCCCGGGTGTCTTTAAATCGGAATATCCCTGTCCCACAGAAGCATTGAAAGAGTTGTTGTATTTTTGGCATTTTCGAATTTTGTTAGTCGTCGTAGAGGACTGAGTAGCTAGTCTTGTAATCTGAGTCCCTTCAAACTTTAAACTTCATAGAAGTGAAAGCTTTGTTTATTCTATTGCACTTGTGTGTTTGCGTGCGTTGTTAATCATCTATGGTTGTATGACTACTTTTTACCCGCTTATGAGTGAGGAGTACGAGCGGAGTTGAGCCAAGCTTCGAACTCTTAACTCTTTGCTTGAGTTGGCTTCAACGGTTGTGGGAGCAGTTCCGAATGGTGAACCACTTCTAGCTCGCTTAAAAGCGAGCCCGCAAAGCAGAATAGAGCCAAGTTTTGGACTCCATACACGTCGTTCGAGTAAATTTCAACGATTGTGGGAGGTGTTCCGAATGGTGAACCACTTCTAGCTTACTTAAGAGCGAGCTTGCGAGGCGGAATCGAGCCAAGTTTTGGACTCCGAACACGTCGTTCGAGTAAATTTCAACGGTTGTGGGAATAGTTCCGAATGACGAATCACTTCTAGCTCGCTTAAGAGCGAGCTTGCAAAGCAGAATCGAGCCAAGTTTTGGACTCCGAACACGTTCGTTCGAGTAAATTTCAACGGTTGTGGGAGCAGTTCCGAATGGCGAACCACTTCTAGCTTGCTTAAGAGTGAGCTTGCAAAGCGGAATCGAGCCAAGTTTTGGACTCCAAACACGTCGTTCAAGTAAATTTCAACGGTTGTGGGAGCAGTTCCGAATGGCGAACCACTTCTAGCTCGCTTAAGAGCGAGCTTGCGAAGCGGAATCGAGACTAGTTTTGGACTCCGAACACGTCGTTTGAGTAAGAGCAATTAAAGGTCTTAAACAGAGAGATGAAATAATCATAAGAGAATCATCAGGGAAAAAAGTTCTTTATTGATAACTGCTAATTGGTAGCTTTTAAGTTGCAGGCCGTTATTATAATGGAAAAATAAAGAAGCAAGTAAAAAACGAAAAGATAGGAATGGCTCGACATTTGATCGTACTCGGAGAGGCGTTTAAAGACCCTCTTGGTACTTCAGTAAATGGTCGGCATTCTAAGTTCATGGTATCTCTCTGCCTTTGAGGTCTTCAAGACGATATGCTCCTGGCCGGACTACCTTGGAAACTTTGTATGGTCCCTCCTAATTCGGGGCGGGCTTGCTCTTTTGACTGGGAAATGAGATGGCTAGCTTTCTGAGGACTAAGTCTCCCTCCTTGAGATCCGTAGGACGGACCCTTTTGTTGTAGGCCTGCTCGATTCTTCTCCGATAATTTTGCTGGCGAATTGAAACTCTTTCACGGAGCTCATCAATAAGGTCCAAATTTGCCCGGAGCTCTCTGGCGTGCTGCTCTTCATCATAGGCAATAAGGCGAGGGGATGGCAAGCCAACTTCTAAGGGGATTACAGCCTCGGACCCATAGGTGAGATTGAAGAGCAACTCTCCTGTGGGGGTCCTTTTCGTAGTGCAGTAATTCCACAGTACGTGAGGAAGTTATTATGCCCATAAGCCTTTGGTCGACTTATCTAGTCTCTTCTTGATGCCGGAGAGGATCTGCCTGTTGGCGTTCTCTACCTGACCATTGGACTGAGGATGAGAGACGGAGGAGAAGCGTTACTGAATGCCGAGATCTTCACATAAAGATCGGAATGCTGCCTCTGTAAATTGTGTTCCGTTATCTGTTATTAGGACCCAAGGTACACCGAACCTACGGATTATATTTTTCCAGAAGAATTGCAGCACTTTACTCTCAGTAATAGTAGTGGTTCGGCCTCGATCCACTTAGAAAAATAGTCGATCGCCACGACTAGGAACTTGAGCTGGCCTGGAGCTGGAAGGAATGGACCTAGCAAGTCCATCCCCCACATTGCGAAGGGAATTGGACTCAAGAGAGATATGAGTTGTGCTTGGAGTAGTCGGCGGATGTTGGAGAACTGCTGACAAGGGCTGCATTGCTAGACATGTTGCTCGGCATCTCGAAGTAGGGTAGGCCAGAAGTACCCATAGTTCAAAAATTTCCTGGCAAGGGACCTTGACCCTGAATGGGCTCTGCCTATGCCTTCGTAGAGTTCTTGCAAGGCATACAAGGCTTCTTCCGGGTAGAGGCATCTCAAGTGGGGTCTACCATCTACTTGGGTATAGGAGCGTTTGTACAAGACTCCTTCAACAAGGGTGTACCGCTCCACTCTCGTTCGGATTCGATGGGCTTCTTTAGGATCTTGGAAAAGGGTTCCATCCCTAGGAACTCTATCAAAGGCTTCATCCAATTGTCCCGAAGTTGGACAGGCAGCGACTCCATCGAGTCGGCAGATTCTTCTTCTATGCTTGGTCTTAGGAGTACTTCGATTAGGACGGTCTGTTCAAGACCTTGGAGGGAGCAGGAGGCCAATTTTGAGAGGGCATCTGCTTGGGAGTTTTCTTCTCTAGGGATCCGCTAGATTTGTGCCTCCTCGAACGAAGCCATGAGACTTTGGATCTTGGTTAGGTACTTAACCATTCGGTCGTTTCGCGCCTCGTAGTCTCCTAGGACCTGATTAACTACCAACTGTGAGTCACTGAATATTCGGACACGTTGCACTCCTGCCTTGCGAGCCATGCCCAGGCTTGCTATTAGGGTTTCATACTCAGCTTCGTTGTTGGAGGCTTTAAAGTTGATGTGGAGGGAGTATTGGAGTACGAAGTCATCTGGGCCTGCCAGAATGACTCGAGCTCCGCTCCCTTCGGCGCAAGAAGACCCGTCTACATATACTGTCCAGATGGGTGGCCTATTGGCCGCTTGACTTACTTCCGGGATGGTGCATTCTACTATAAACTCGGCCAGGGCTTGGGCTTTGATAGCAGTCTGAGGCTGATAAGATATGTCATGTTGACTTAGCTCGATCGACCACTTCATCAAACGTCCGGAGGTCTCGAGCTTGTGCAGGAGTTGCTTGAGCGGCTGGTCAGTAAGGACGACCACCAAGTGGGATCAAAAATAGGGGCGGAGCTTCCTGGCTACCATAACCAAGGCGTATGCTATCTTTTCCAATCTCAGATAGCGGAGCTCGGCATCCCTAAGGACCTTGCTCACATAATAGATAGGCTTCTGAGCCTTGTCTTCTTCTCTCACTATGACAGCGCTGAGGGTTTGCTCGGAGGCAGCAAGGTAGAGTTATAGTGTTTCCCCGAGAATAGGCTTGCTGAGGAGTGGGGGGTTGATCAGATAGGCTTTCCACTGGTCGAACGATTCTTGCTGCTGCTAGCGCCACTCGAAGCCCTTAGCCCCCCTGCAGGCTTTAAAGATAGGAAGACACTTCTTTCTTGACTTGGACAGGAAGCGCCCTATTGCCGCGAGGCTTCCTGTGAGCTTCTAAACTTCTTTTACATTTGTAGGAGGAGCTATGTCGAGTATAGTTTTGATCTTCTCGGGGTTAGCCTCGATCCCCCTTTGACTGACCATGAAGCCCAAGAACTTACCAGATGAGACCCCAAATGCACACTTGTTCGGTTTTAGTCTCATATTATGCTTCCTCAACACATCGAAGGCTTCTTGTAGGTCGGCGACATGATCGGATCCGTGGATACTTTTCACTAGCATATCATCGACGTAAACTTCCATATTGCGACCGATCTGATTCTGGAAGACCTTGTTGACGAGGTGTTGGTAGGTGGCACCGGTATTTTTGAGCTCGAAGGGCATTAATCGGTAGCAGTAAAGGTCTTGATCTGTGACGAAGGACGTCTTCGGGATATCGGGAGGGAACATCCTGATTTGGTTGTATCCGGAGAAGGCATCCATGAACCTCAACAGCTCATGGCCCGAAGTAGCGTCGATCAAGGTGTCGATGCTGGGGAGTGGAAAAGGATCCTTGGGGCATGCCTTGTTCAGGTCTGTGAAATCGATGCAAATTCTCCAACTTCCATTTGTCTTCTTAACCATAACAACATTAGAGAGCTACTCGGGATAATTGACCTCTTAGATGAACCAGGCTTTGAGGAGCTTGTCCACTTCTTCCTTTATGGTCTGCTGGCGCTCAGGGGCGAATTTACGCCTCTTCTGCTGGACCGATTTTGACCCCGGAGCAACACTTAAGTGATGGACGAGGAGTTCTTCGAAAATCCCTGGCATGTCGGCAGCAGTGCATGCAAAGAGGTCATGGTTATCCTTGATACACTGGACTATGTCGAAACAGAGGGCAGAGGGGAGGGTCTTGCTGATGAAGAATTTGCGGTTCGGATCCTGCTCCGAGAAGAGAACTTCCTCCAGCTCGTTTACCGGTTCTGACATAGGCTGGATGTTCCTTTGGGAAATTTCAAGAGTCTCGAGGGAAAGGACGGGTCCCCCGGTTGAGGTCATGTAGAATTTGCGGGCCATCTCCTGACTTTACCTTACTTCCCCTACACCTGCCTTGGTGGGGAACTTCATTTTCAGATGATAAGCTGACGGGATGGCTTCTAAAGCAGTCAGGCCAGGTCGGCCTAGAATCACATTGTAAGCGGCAAGGACGTCGACCACCATGAAGTCCATTGGCTCCGTCCGGGTAGTAGGAGCTTTGCCAGCGGTTACGTCGAGGGTTATCACCACTTCGATAGTCACTAGCACTCCTGTGAACCCATGGAGCTTATAGCCGGCGGGCTTCAGCCTGTCCCGCAATAACTTGAGTCCTCGAAAGGCCGCCAGGAAGACGATGTTGACAGAACTGCCATTGTCCACCAGAATCCTCTCCACTTTGAAGTTGGCCATGTGGAGGTTAATCACCAGTGCGTCACAGTGGGGGGTTCGGACACCCTCTAGATTTTCATCCGAGAATGTAACCGGGACTCCGAGACCTTTGGGAGGGGGTATGCTGTGCACCGAGTTGACTTCTCTGATGAAAGCCTTTCGAGAAGAGTTGGAGGTTCCTCCCATTGGGCCTCCATGGATGAGATACAAGATGCGTTCTTCTTCGAACTCGGGAGTCTCGTCGCGCCTCTCGAGACGCTTGTTAGCCCCCTCTGGGGGTGGAGGAAGATCGATTCGGTCCTTTCTTACAAACTTGGATAGCTGCCCTTTCTGAATGAGGGCTTCAGTTTCATTCTTCAGAGCCCGACAGTCATTGGTGTCGTGGCCGTGGTCTCAATGATATCGGCACCACTTCTCCTTGTCTCTCTTCTTCCCGGGGGTATTCATCTTCGAGGAAGGAGACATGACTCCTTCTTTCTCAACCTCCATGAGAATAGTTGAAACATTGGTGTTGAGAGGAGTAAACTTCTCAAATCTGGGAGGCAGGCGGTGCTGACCCCCGTTGTCCTTTTGGATCTTTTTAGCTCCCTCAGCTTCGGCTGCCTTTCTCTTGCTTCCTGAAAAAGACCCCTTGAATTTGGGGCGATGTTCAGCTTTCTCAGCCCTGATGTACTTCTCACTTCGAAGAAGAAGGTCAGAGAAGTCTCCCGGGGGCTTTTTGGCTAGGGTGGAACAGAGGTTTGAATTGAGGATATTGGACTGGAAGGTGGCTGCAGCAACCGATTGGTCGAGGGAGGCAATGGACCTTGCTTCCGCGGTAAACTGCTTGACATAATCTCTTAGTTTCTCACCCTTCTTCTGATTGTGGAAGAGTAGTGAAATACTAGTCTTCGCGGTTCGGCGGCTGCTCACGAAGTGGGTGACGAAGAGGGTCTCAAATTGTTCAAAAGAGAAGATGGGGGATAGGGCGAGGCGGGAGTACCATTTCCGAGCTGGACCTTTGAGAGTAGCTGGGAAGGTTTTGCACAGTAGAGCATCGGAAGCCTGGTGAATCATCATGAGAGTTTTGAAACTCTCGATGTGATCCACGGGGTCTGACTCCCCCGTATATGTCTCGAACTATGGTGGCTTGAAGTTTGCTGGAACGGGAGCCTCCATGATGGTTCGGGAGAACAGAGGTCTGCTTGGGCGGAGGGTTCTTCCTCTCAGTTCCTCGTCTCTATCCAGTTGGCCGAGGCGCCTCTCCATCTCGTGGAGACGGTGGTAGACAGCATCATCCCTTCGATGGTACCCAGGTGAGCCTCTAGACTCGTCTTCGTACGAAGGAGAGCGTGGGGTTCGGCGGTGGTAGCTCGGAGAATGACGAGGACTTGGAATGTGAGGGCGGTGGCACGGAGCTAGAGGAGGACTTAGAAACCGGTGATGAGGGCTTCGAACTGGCAGAGGAGTGGGAGCCCTCTGAACATTATTATTGTTGTTTGGTGGGAGATTAAGGGCCTGCAAGATTGAAGCCTGGAACTGTTGGAATTCGGCACGTGTAATAGGTCCGTTTTCGTCCCTCTGGGTCTGCCGACCAGTGGGAGAATGATGCCTTCTTCGATGGTACTCCGGGGACTCCCTCCGCCTCCTATGGAGAGGGGGCCTCCTGTGGTCGCGACGACGAGGAGATCGCGCATTTGGACGTTCTGAGCGGGAGACTCCCTCACGGCCCGCCTTTCATCCAAACAGTGACGAAGGTCCTCTTCTTTCTGCCAGTTGATGATGACATTGCAGAGGTCTTCTGAGGGCCGAGGGTTATGGGATGCCATGTAGTCGGTTGAAGGGTTATGTACGGAGATGTGGTCGCGATGGAAAGGTTGCTTCTGAGGATGAGGACGAGAGGTCCCAATACAGGCTTTCTGGGGCCCGACTTGACCCCGCTGGGGCTGAGGGTTCTGGAGAGGAGGCTGCTCCTGCTGCAGGGGCTGATCAGGCTGAGGAGGGAGTTGCCCCTGCTGCTGGACGGTTTGGAGCGGGGACCTCCTATTGTGGTTGAGGAGGAGTGGGCCCCACGGTTGGTGTAACGCCCCGAATCCCAAATACACTGAATTCGAGATGTTCTACAGGATCTTTTCACTTTCTTAGTACACTTTTACAGGGAAATTAAAACTTTTCATCATACATCAGAGATTACATCATAATTACATCTTTCTTTTGCACAGCGGAAGTAAAATACAACAATTAAGTACAACAGCTTGATAAAATCTTTAAGCATCCAAATCTTCTTTAATCTTTAGCATGACATTTACCTGCATGTTAGACTGTGGGTACGTCAGTTTATTCAACCGACGATCATTATACACGGCCGTCCTCGCTTGCCGGAAATAGTATAACTTAACATTTCATATTTAGCAAACACAAACTTGGCACATTCAAACTAAAGGGACTACCCTATTGATGTCGTGTTGTGATTGTGCACTTAGTCCTTAATGCAGTTAATTATGTTACATGACACTAATGCACACTTGTTCGGATTCTATGCATCCCATACTACATAGGTCCGAGGGCAAGCCCTTATTCGTTCTTCATCTTTATAGGGTTCAATCCCCCGTTATGTCTTAAACTACTACTGTAACTACGGTAGTGTCTTAGATGTCCTATGATCTATGAGCCCATGTCCAGGCAGCCTGGAGGGGAATCCCACGCACTGTCACGACGCATCGAGCAGGCAACCTATGGACAATTCAGCCTCCGCCATGGAACAATGGCACCACCCATAGCCACTCGAACATCCCACGAGCGTCGCCACCGGGACGATAATTCCGGAGTAGCGCCCACGCACTGTCTTGACGCATCAAGCAGGCAACCTGTGAATCGCTCTCACACCGCTATCCGTTGGCCCTCATACTCATATTTTTCTTCTACTTTCATCACATCTCCACTATGTACTAGTCCTTAGTTTTTATTTAAAAATCATGAACAAAATAATCACTAGAGTTAGCCTCTCCATCAACCGGACTTATTCATATGTTTTCAACATGACCAACCTTGGTCTAATTTCAATTCAATTTATCTTTCTCAATGCCGGGGAGACTTAGCTACTCTATTTCAAATTTCATTTCACAATCTTTAAGTCATAACCACTTCCATGTCACAATTTCATATTCTTTCTTATTCATGATTACTCTTTGTTCACAAGTCCATAGTGAATACTTATAACTCATAAAAATTCATATACATGGCCAACAATTTCATCAACATGATTACTAAATTCCATAATCATACAATGCACTTCATAATTAACCACTCATACTTCACATTTTGCACAATATCCTCAAGTGAAAAATTAATAACATCATGTCACACCACAAAATTCTTTATGTCAATTACTTCTTAATAAACCCATTTCATTATATATCTTTATGAATTGGAAATTCCCATAAGTGTCTTAGAACCATAGCTTTAATTATACTATTTGTTCACAAACTACTTTATATTTTCTTCAAATAATACTCAACTCAACCCCATAAAATTCCTTGTATTTTTATGAAAATTACCACATTTTTCTCATATTTTTTGGACATCAAAATCTCACAAAAAAAATATTTTTCCCTAAGTGCTAAAGGAAGGATTCGAACCCAGCACAGTAGAGAAGAAGGCCAGAGCACCCGCCGTCAGGCCAACCTGTGCTAGCGATTAGAAGAAGGCGAATTAGGTATAGGTGCTGTCATTTCGCAGTCTCATATTCATATATATACAGTTGGGATAAAAGATGGTGAGGTCGGGTTTCGAACCACGCCGCTCAGGGAAACCGAACACAGTCACCGACCGCCTGAGCCACTGGCTCAGGTTGTCACAACACTGGGTTTAAGTCTATTAGTTTCATATTCACACTGTTTTAGAAAACAACTCGACGTTCAAAACAATTAGATTCAAATTGCCTTTATACAAACTACAGAAAAATTCCAGATTTATTCTCCTTTATTTAATCTTCAAAACAGCAAGTATAAAAATAAATTTTGTACTAAAAACATAATTTTTCCACCCAACTAATAATTTGTTTATTAAAACTAGCAAATCTTTTATTTTCGACATTGAAAAAAAAGAATCGATTGATCTTCTAATCTCTCTTTTATCCCCAAATTTTCCATGATAATTACTGTTTATTCATCTATATTCACACCACCTACAACTTTTGGATTTTTCCATACTCATATTAGCACAAGAATTCATGTAACATATGAATAGGTGAAACTCAAAAATTACTAAGTTTGGTACATTTTTAATTTGATGACAACAAGCAATTCTTTGGTTCAATTATGCCACTTCTACACATGAATGTAACATACTCATAACTCAAGCATACTTTATACCTTCTATCCAAATTTCATAGTGTCAATATCTTAATCAATTGTCATGTTTCAACCATATAATTTACAAGCAATTGATAAAGATTTTCACACATCATACTAACCACATTGCATCATTATTCAATTAAACTAAATAATCATAGAAAGTGCTTCATATAGTTTAATTTCATGCTAGCATTTCACATACACAATTTATCACATCATTCTAAACCATTCACATACTAACTTTTTAATTAGAGTGGACTCTTATTAGTATTTTCCATGTATAGTGTTGTCAATATAACTAACATGAATCCTATATTAGAAACATGAATTGTTTTACCCACCTTAATGGAGAGAACACAAAAGCAATAAGTAGATGAGAACACCTCCTCCTAGCCAAAAGAGTGCACCACTCCAAGCTCCCAAGCCCTAGCCGAATGCTTCTCCAATCCAACCGAATGCTCCCCCAAGCCCTTGACCGAAATGCTCCAAGCAACCCAAGGAAACACACACTCTCTTATCTTTTATAACTCACAATTATAATACTATTAGCTTTAGAAATTACACTTTGCATATGAAAAATTAGCCATGAGAAGGGGGGTATTTATACTAAAAAATGAGGGGAATGGAGGGCTAAGATCATCTTGGTGGTTGCAAAATGAAAGGCTTAGATCCAAGTAGGAGTTAGGAAAACTACCCACCTCCTTGAAACTACCCCCATGTTCTCCACACCCAAAAATTCAATTTCCCTCCAAAGAAGAATGCTACCGGCCCAAAAATAGAGTGTGCAATGCACGTGTACGTGTAGTGCACGTGCATGCAACTAGGCCAAATTTGTACATTCTAAAATTGTATAAAAAATAATTTTGTTTAAAAAAAGTCTTCTACATGACAAGTTTAATTAAAAATAACTTAATTCATGGGCTTTCTTTTTGGGCCAAAATAATTTTATAAAAATAATTAAAATAAAAAATGCTTTTGGGCTTTTTAAGAAAAGGCTTTTAGTTAAATCAAATAAGGCTTTTAAAGAAGGCTTTTGTACTAAAATAATTTGAGAAAAATATATTAAATAATTATACACATTATGATAAAATAATTCAACAAAAATATTGTACGTGCACAACACGTGCAAAATAAATAATTTCTCATTAATTGAAAAATCAGGGTATTACAGTTGGACCCTCTGGATCTCAGTTTCCTAGGAGGCATGGCTGGAGGTGATATTAACCGATGGAAGAGGATGGATTGCTATTCATGGTTCCCACAGACGGCGCCAATCTGTTGCCGTTTAAATCGGTGTGGGGGCAAACAGATAGATTTGTGGATTCTTGGGATGTTGAATAGTCAAACCTAAACACCTCCACCAGATTTTGACCGTGATCTCCCGCCATTAACCTGCAAAAAGTGCAAAACACCGAGGTTGATTCCGGCAACGCACCCTCCGATGCTCTTGTCAGTAATCAGAAAGATTATGAAAGTGCTTTGATTGGCAAAAGATTGATTACCTAGTAACGGTGGGGGATTGGGGGTATTTATAGCCGCCTTAGGAACCAGTTTCGGGATAAGATCAAATCCCTACTTTCCAGTGAACGGATAGAAGTAATCAGGGTCGTTGATTAGGGACAATCATAAACCCTAATTCTATCCAGCTGGACTGGGTTTCTTGCGGGTTGGAACCCGCACCCAGTTAAGACGAATCCGTTAGTGGGTTATTGGGCCTTTTGAAAAAGGCCCAGTTCCCATCTCAGACCCATTTGTAGGTGAAATTACCATTTTACCCTCCGAGCTTTAAGATTCGTGCCCGATTTGGACGGTTTCGATTTAACCCTTATTTTTAGCCATATCAACTATCATTACATTGAATTTGAATAGTCCATCCTTTACATACCCTTTTTCCAAGTACACCCCATTCTTAGAAAGTACAAAATTATCAGATGCAAGAACAACCCTAAATCCATTCTTGCTTAGCAAAGATCCCAAAACCAGGTTCTTTCTAATATCTGGAACATGCAACACATTGGTGAGTGTTAGTTCCTTGCCTGAAGTCATCTTCAGCACTATCTTACCTGTTCCTGCAATCTTGGAGGTGGAAAAATTCCCAATGAATAACTGTTCATTCTTGTTGCACTTCTGGTATGAAGTGAACATCTCCTTGTCCGAGCAGTTGTACTTGGTGGCCCCAGTATCGTACCTCCACTCACGAGGATTGCTCCCTACCAGATTTACCTCTGATACAACTGTACAGAGGTCCAAGTCAGAGAGATCAGTAGATAAGTTCTTAGCTATGTGTGCATGAGATTTGTCATTCCCTTTTACCTATCCAGTTCCAGCACGATTGTTGTCCTTGCTGCGGCATTCAGACAGCTTACCACACTTGTGGCATTTTCCAGCAAACCTCTTTACTGCAGGTTTTTTGTTGAAGGCCTGTGGCAAGAACTTTCTCTTTTTGCCCTTCTGTTCATGCTCCACCTTGTTGGCTTTTTCAATGGACTGATTTCCATAGGACCTGTCAGCCTTGCGATTCTCCTCATTGATCCGCAACCTGACAATCAGGTTCTCAAAAGACATCTCCTTTCGCTTGTGCATGAGGTAGTTCTTGAATTCCTTCCATCTAGGTAGAAGCTTCTTAATGAACGGTGCAATCTGGAATGGTTCACACAGCATCATGTTCTCTGCAGCAATTTCGTGCATTATCACCTGCAGTTCTTCAATTTGACTCATAACTGTCTTGGAGTCAACCATCTTTGTAACGCACCGAATCCCAAATACACTGAATTCGAGATGTTCTACAGGATCTTTTCACTTTCTTCAGTACAATTTTACAAGGAATTTAAACTTACCACTTTACATCAGAGTTTACATCATATTACACTTTTCATTTGCACAGCGGAAGTAAAAATATACAACATTTACATAAATGTACAACAACATGGTAAAATCTTTATGCATCCATTCCTCTTTAACATGTAATTTATCCTGCATACAAAACTGTGGGTACGTCAGTTTATTCAACCGACGATAATTATACATGGCCATCCTCTCTATGCCAGAAACAGTATAACGATTCTCATTTCTTAACAGATCACAAACTTGTTCACATGATAAATAAGGTAAAGGGGAAAATCTTAATGATGTCGTGTTGTGGTTGTGCACTTAATCCTTAATGCAATTATTTAATTTACATGACACCAATGCGCACTTGTCCGGATTCTATGCATCCCATACTACATAGGTCCGAGGGCAAGCCTCTTAATCGTTCTTCATTTTTGTAGGGTTCAATCCCTCGCCATGATTTAATCTACTACTGTAATTACGGTAAGTATCTTAGATATTTTCCGACCTACGAACTCATGTCTAGACACTCTGGAGGGAATCCCATCGCTGACATGACTCATCATGCAGACATCCTGTGGTAATTCAGCTCTCACCATAGACATGACACCACCCGTAGTCTTCAAACATCCCACGAGTGTCGCCACTGGGACGGTACTCTGGAGTAGTATCCTCACCCAGACTCATCATGGGAATTCCTGGGATACGCTCTCGCCGCTACCCAATAGCCCTCATACTCAATATTTTTCTCTTACTTTCATCACATCTCCACTATGTACTAGTCATTACTTTAATAGAATCATGAATAAAATCAAAGTTCTAGAGTTAGCCTCTCCACTAAACCGGACTTATTTATTCATTTCAATACATGACCAACCTTGGTATTTAAATTCTCATTTTTCATTTCATTTCCATTGCCGGGGGAAACTTAGCTACTCCTTTGTTCAATTTCTAATTCACAACTTCCAATTTGAACAATTCCAACTCATGAATTCATTTTCATTGCCTCAGCATATCATGTTCTGACTTTTCATATTCATGTAATTCTCAATTTAGAGTATGACTCATTTCATGTAAATTTCTCAATTCAAAATATGATTCATTTCATGTACACTCATGCAGCAGCAAATAGAGTTTAGCAACATCAATCATAAAGTTCATAACTTTTAACAGCAATCAACTGAAATCTCTGACATATCAAAATATACTCTGTACAGTCGACTTGGAAAACACCAGTCGACTTGTACAGTCGATTCATATTCTTCATAATCACCCGGGAGAGTCGACTGCTGCACATGGCCAGTCGGCTGTTCCGCAGCTTTCTATGTTCAAAAATCATTCATGTGACAGTCGACTGTTAATCCATCAGTCGTCTGTCCTGGGGGTTTTTAACAGTACATTTCTATGTTCAGCTCAGTCGACTTGCTACTCGCATTAAGTCGACTGGACAGATTCACATTTCAACTTAGAAGATTATCTCTTTTACAGGTACATGCAACATGGTGTCAAATCACAATATACATACTTTCATGTTTCATAGACACGAAATTTCTTAATTGTTCCGTAATATCGCAGTATGGAATTTCAAGTAACTAACATTGTCTTTTCTTCAAGGAAGTGTTTAAACATGCATTTATACTTGTTCATAACTTTCTTGCAGAGATGAAAATATTAATCTCAATCCATTACACTAGAATAACACAATGGGAAAAATATCTCATTTCATGAAACTACTGTATTATTCATAGTTTAAACAAAGCATCGGTCGACTGTTCATAACACCAGTCGACTGCATAGATCATTCTTAGTTTTATTAATCATCTCTAGTTCTCTTTCCATATGTTCATGTCTCCTCAGTCATGTACATCATGAAGGATATGAGTTAGCTTTACTACTTCATTCTAATTGTACACATATATGTCAACGAAAACTTTCTAACAAAATATGTCACGGATGTCTCGTACCAGTCGACTTATCCAACGACAGTCGGCTGTACAGACCCAATTCATCACTGTTTACAGTGCCATTATTTCACTATTAATCTTCCACAATTATCATCATAAACATACTCAAGCAATTCTAATACGTTGAATTTACTGCTCATAAGCATAATAGCAATCATCACAAACATGGCACATTTTCTACTTTAGAAGTCCTGAGAAACACCTACCTTACTGACGCAGTAATCAATGTCCAGAGAAATTCCTTAATGCAATGCAGCACTCCTTGCTCCTTGCTCCTTGCCATAAATCTGCAGAGGATGATGCCCGGTCTCCACACACAACTCTCTCACAATAATAATCTTATAAAATAATCTTAGTGTAAAGAACAATGGATGAGGGGGGGGGGGGTATTTATACACCAAATGGAGTGAGATGGAGGGCCAGGATTTGGTAGATGGTTATGGGATCAAAGGCTGGGATTGACTAGGGGGTTGTGAAAACTACCCACACCTTGAGTAACCGCCCACACTCATACCCACTTCTCTACCCAAAACCGGCCAAACAAAAAGGATGTGCACCACACGTGTATGCAACATGCACGTGTATGCATAAATCACCCTACTAGAACTTGTACACAAATGACAAGTCTAAAAAAAGGAGATGCTACACATTACAAGTTGTAGAAAATAAAAGATTAGATTCATGGGCTTAAAATAATTGGGCCAAGATAAATATTTAAAAGAAAAATAAGTAAACTAACATTTGGGCTTTAGTAAAAAAAATGCTTTATAGAAAACAATATTCTTATTCATCATGTTAAAAATAATAGTCAAAATATTACACGTGCACACTACGTGCAAAAAAAAAAATTAATTTTCATATATTTGAAAAATCAGGGTATTACATCACTCCCTCCTTAGAATAGTTCCGTCCCCGGAACTACAGTCAAGAGCGAGAAAACTAAATACAAACAACACAAGAACAAAGATACAAAGATACAATCAAGCAAAAAGCTCAGGATAGTCCTTCAACATCCTCTCCTCAGATTCCCAAGTAGCCTCTTCAACCAAATGGTTTCTCCAGACTACCTTGACCATTGGTATCTTCTTATTCCTCAAGACTTTCTCCCTACGGTCAACAATCTCTACAGGAGACTCGATGTAATTCAGATCCAACTGCAAACCTTCCGGCACTTCAGGCAAATGATGACTCGGATCTGGAATATAACCTCTCAGCATAGACACATGGAAGACATTGTGCACCTGAGACAACTCTTCCGGTAATTCAAGCCGGTAAGCAGTCTTCCCGATCCTTTTCAATATCTTATACGGGCCTATAAACCTCGGGGCTAACTTCCCGCCTTTGCCAAATCGAACAACACCTTTACTGGGTGATACCTTCAGAAAGACGAAGTCACCAACCTCAAACTCAAGGTCCCTTCTCCGGTTGTCCGCATAGCTTTTCTGCCTGCTCTGAGCTTCTACCAACCTTTTCCTGATCAGAACAATCTTCTCAGAAGTTTGCTGTACAAGCTCAGGACCAAACAACTGACGCTCCCCAACTTTATACCAACAAACAGGAGTCCTGCACATCCTGCCATACAAAGCTTCGTACGGCGCCATCCCGATGCTAGCCTGAAAACTGTTGTTGTAGGCAAACTCTACCAAAGATAAATGCCTTTCCCAACTGCCTCCAAAGTCTGGTATACAACACCTAAGCATATCCTCAAGAATACGATTGACTCTCTCGGTCTGCCCATCGGTTTGCGGATGAAAAACAGTGCTGAAATCTGTCTTGGTACCCAAAGCTGTCTGAAGACTCCTCCAGAAATGCGAAGTAAACCGCGCATCTCGATCAGACACAATAGTTGAGGGAACACCATGAAGTCTGACAATCTCACCAACATACATCTCCGCCAACTTGTCCATCGAAACAGTGAGTTTCATCGCCAAAAAGTGAGCGGACTTGGTCAGTCGATTGACTATAACCCAAATCGCATCATTGCCTTTGGAACTCTTAGGCAATCCCGTAATGAAATCCATACTGATGTTGTCCCACTTCCATTCCGGAATAGGTAACGGCTGTAATAGACCTCCGGGTCTCTGATTTTCGGCTTTAACTTGCTGACAAACCTCACACTTCGCAACAAAATCAGCCACATCCTGCTTCAAACCTGACCACCAGAAATGCTGTTTGATGTCTTTGTACATCTTAGTACTCCTAGGATGTACAGACAGAAGAGTAGCATGCGCCTCCTGAAGAATACTCTCTTTCAGGTCCGCCTGATTTGGAACACACAGTCTATCTCCGAACCACAGCACTCCATCCCTGATTTGAAATCCGGGCAACCTGCCAGCACCAACCTGCTCCTTCATCTCCAAGATATCAGCATCAACCTCTTGACTTGCAATAATCCTTGCATTCAGTGTAGGCTGAAGCCTCAACTGAGCCAAAGATGCTCCCAATCCTTGCAAGACAACCTCAATACTTGCTTGGTCCAACTCCTCAATCAGATGCTTCTGAGTTGTAATCAAACTGGCCAAACTGCTCTTGCGACTAAGTGCATCAGCAACAACATTAGCCTTTCCAGGGTGATACTTGATCTCAGGTCGCATGTCCTCAAGCACTTCCAACCATCTCCGCTGCCTCAGATTTAGATCCCTCTGCTGATATATATGCTTCAAGCTCTTGTGGTCCGTGTACATGTTCAACTTCTCACCGTACACATAGTGCCTCCATTGCTTCAGGGCAAAGATAATCGCAGCCAACTCCAGATCATGAGTTGGGTAATTCTTCTCATGTGGTCGTAGTTGCCTAGACCCATAAGCGATTACTCTTCCTTCTTGCATTAAGACACAGCCAAGCCCACGATGTGAAGCATCGCTATAAACATCATACTCAACACCTGCTCTAGGCAAAACCAAAATAGGTGCAGTAGTCAGCTTCTCTTTCAACTCCTGAAAGCTCGCCTCACATTGCTCGGTCCACTTGAAGCTCACATTCTTCTTGGTCAGTCCAGTAAGCAGTACAGCTATCTGAGCATAACCTTGAATGAATCTCCTGTAGTACCCAGTCATCCCAAGAAAACTTCTGACTTCCTTCACTGTAGTAGACCTAGCCCAGTCTCTCACTACCTCTATCTTCTGAGGGTCAGTTGCCACTCCCTACTTAGAAAGGATGTGACCTAGGAATGCCACTTCAGATTTCCAAAAATCACACTTGGATAACTTGGCATACAACTTCTGCTCTTCCAACTTTTTCAAAACTGCTGCCAGATGCTCGGTGTGCTCCTTCTCTGACTTGGAGTACACGAGGATATCGTCGATAAACACCACGATGAAAGAATCAATGAACGGCCTCAGAACTCTGTTCATCAAATCCATGAAGATTGCGGGTGCATTCGTCACTCCAAATGGCATAACTAAGAATTCGTAATGCCCATGTCGAGTTCTAAATGCAGTCTTGTGCACATCTTCAGCTTTCACTCGAACTTGGTGATATCCTGATCGAAGATCTATTTTGGAGAAAATAGCTGCTCCTTGTAGACGATCGAACAAGTCATCAATTCGAGGAATAGGATATTTATTCTGAACAGTGACCTTATTCAGCTCTCGGTAATCGATACACATTCTCATCGATCCATCCTTCTTCTTTACCAAAAGCACTGGTGCTCCCCAAGGTGACGCACTAGGTTGAATAAAGCCTCTCTCCAACAGTTCCTCAATCTGCCGTTTCACCTCATCCTGTTCCACTAGAGCCATCCTATACGGTGCCTTAGAAATGGGTGCACTTCCCGGTTGAACAGTGATGCTAAACTCTACATCACGATGCGGGGGTAACCCAGGAAAATCTTCCAAGAACACAGTCGGATAGTCCCGAACCACAGGAATCCCTTGCAATTCCACAGGAGTCTCTTCCTTGCGGATAGTTGCCACCAGCTTAGAACATTTTTGCTTCCCTTGAAAAGTGACTTCAGGTCCACCTAGAGCCTTCACTGTTACCGTCTTGGTCTTGCACTCGATGCTTACACTGTACACCGACATCCAATCAATGCCAATGATAACATCGACTCCCAAGATAGTCAGCTCGATCAGATCAATGCCGAAGATTCGATCTCCAATTACAACCTCGCAATCAGCGTAATACCGATCAGTGGTCAAAGTTTTCCCTGATGGAGTAGCTACTGCTAAGATCTTGCCTGGAAAAATCTTCGGTTCAACTCCCAACACTTTAGCAAATTTTGGAGACACAAAAGTATGA
Source organism: Hemerocallis citrina (assembly GCA_017893485.1). Taxonomy (NCBI): domain Eukaryota; kingdom Viridiplantae; phylum Streptophyta; class Magnoliopsida; order Asparagales; family Asphodelaceae; genus Hemerocallis; species Hemerocallis citrina. Next base: position 128,815,041 of record CM030362.1, read on the forward strand.
GAGGACCCAGTATCGAACAATACAACAGCTTTCATTCCATTAAGATAAAGTTCTCCTGTTACATAATACACATCATTACGTAACAGTTTCACAATATAAGTGGGAAGAAGAAATGACACAAAAACACACTAAACATCAGCCCTCGTACCAGAGATGACCTGATCTGCTTCCTCAGCAACAGCCTCCGTCAAGGCAAACACTCGCCCTGATTGGTACGGCCTCTTCTCAGTCTGCTGTATTGGCACATTGTGATTGCCAGCCCGTGGTTTGAGACATTGAGATTTGTAATGTTCCGTCTCACCACAGTTGTAGCAAGTGACTGCAGAAGGTCTCACCACATTATTCCCAGGCCCTCCAGCTACACTGATAGCATTCGCCCCTGTCGGTTTGAACCTCTGTGCAGATGGTTGCCCCTTGAAACTCCCAGAATGTGCAGGCCTCTTCCTGGACTGCCAGTTGTTCCTCTGGTTCTGAACAATATGGAACTGCTCCATATCTGCTTCCGTCGCTGCTGCCCTCTTCACCAACTTATCGAATCGCCTGATACCAAGAGGTATCATCCGGGACCTCAAGCTTGGCCTCAGACCATGCTCGAACTTGCGAGCCTTCTTCGCCTCATCCATCACCAGTTCTGGAGCATACCTAGAGAGCTGAGTAAACTTAGTCTCATACTCCCTCACTGACATGCTACCTTGCTGAAGTGACAGAAACTCCATAGCCTTCTTCTCTTGAACATCAGAGGGGAAATAATGACTATGGAATTCTTCTAGAAATTCCTCCCAGCCAAGCACTATACCTCCCATGGTCCTCTTCATCGACTGCCACCAAACAGCCGCATCCTTCTCCAGTTGCAAAGTCGCCAATTTGACCTTGCTGCCTTCCGGGGTCTCTAACACTTCGAAGATTGTCTCCACTTGCCGAATCCAGTTGTCAGCCGCATCTGGGTCTGACTTTCCCTCAAATACAGGTGGTTTCATTCGTTTGAACGATTCCACCAGCTTAATCGCCTCGGGCACTGGATTCACTGGCCCCCTTCCTTGGTTCATAGCCACTGCATTCAGCGTCTGGTAGACCCTTGTAAGTTCGGTCTCCAGATCCAAACCTTCCCCATTCCTAGCTCCTTTTCTCGACATATTCTGATTCAAAAGATCCATTAAATTCGAAGTATAAGACAAGAATTTAAACCAACTTGCATTTCATTGAATTCCAAAGTTTATACATTCGAATTAAAACATTTTTGACATCAGAATGAAAGAAATAGAAGCTACAACAGTCTAACTCCTACGGGTCCTCTTCGCTGCTCGAAGTTCTTCCCGTAGTTCATCAACCTCATCCTTCAGCACATCAGTCAGGTTCTTCCTCATTTCAAGTTCCCATACCCGGTGACTGAGAACTGAAAAGTCATCCTTCCGCTTCGCCGGCTGAGTCTCCAGTAAGCCGACTCTCTCTCGTAGTGTCTCCACCTGCCTCTGAAGAGAAGCCACAGTGCTACTCAGAACTGGTCCCTCTTCTTCATCGGAAGAAGAATCGTCAGATGAATCTGGGGGTGGGGTAATCTCTCGAGATTCAGGCCACTCTTCCTCATCAGAATCTACTTGCCCAGGGTGATACTCATCCTCAGAATCAGTCTGTCCAGGATGGTACTCTTCCTCAATGATATGCTAGTCGTTGTCTTCAGCAGGGTCGAAGTGATCAGCCATCTTAGAAAGTAGGGAGGAAGGAGCATAAGTCATAGAGCAACACAAATGTAAGTCACTTACATTTAAATCTCTAAACTCAAACACACACTCTAATGTTCACTTCTAGGGTGTCGTTCCTTATAAATTTGTACCAAGTAGGGAAAGTGTAGAAAGCGTGGCTCTGATACCACTCTGTAATGCCCCGAATCCCAAATACAATGAATTCGAGATGTTCTACATGATCTTTTCACTTTCTTCAGTACAATTTTACAAGAAATTTAAACTTTCCACTTTACATCAGAGTTTACATCATATTACACTTTTCATTTGCACAGCGGAAGTAAAAATATACAACATTTACATAAATGTACAACAACATGGTAAAATCTTTATGCATCCATTCCTCTTTAACATGTAATTTATCCTGCATACAAAACTGTGGGTACGTCAGTTTATTCAACCGACGATAATTATACATGGCCATCCTCTCTTTGCCAGAAACAGTATAACGATTCTCATTTCTTAACAGATCACAAACTTGTTCACATGATAAATAAGGTAAAGGGGAAAATCTTAATGATGTCGTGTTGTGGTTGTGCACTTAATCCTTAATGCAATTATTTAATTTACATGACACTAATGCGCACTTGTCCGGATTCTATGCATCCCATACTACATAGGTCCGAGGGCAAGCCTCTTAATCGTTCTTCATTTTTGTAGGGTTCAATCCCTCGCCATAATTTAATCTACTACTGTAATTACGGTAAGTATCTTAGATATTTTCCGACCTACAAACTCATGTCTAGGCACTCTGGAGGGAATCTCATCGCTGACATGACTCATCATGCAGACATCCTGTGGTAATTCAGCTCTCACCATAGATATGACACCACCCGTAGTCTTCAAACATCCCACGAGCGTCGCCACTGGGACGGTACTCTGGAGTAGTATCCTCACCCAGACTCATCATGGGAATTCCTGGGATACGCTCTCGCCGCTACCCAATAGCCCTTATACTCAATGTTTTTCTCTTACTTTCATCACATCTCCACTATGTACTAGTCCTTACTTTAATAGAATCATGAATAAAATCAAAGTTCTAGAGTTAGCCTCTCCACTAAACCGGACTTATTCATTCATTTCAATACATGACCAACCTTGGTCTTTAAATTCTCATTTTTCATTTCATTTCCATTGCCGGGGGAGACTTAGCTACTCCTTTGTTCAATTTCTAATTCACAACTTCCAATTTGAGCAATTCCAACTCATGAATTCATTTTCATTGTCTCAGCATATCATGTTCTGACTTTTCATATTCATGTAATTCTCAATTTAGAGTATGACTCATTTCATGTAAATTTCTCAATTCAAAATATGATTCATTTCATGTACACTCATGCAGCAGCAAATAGAGTTTAGCAACATCAATCATAAAGTTCACAACTTTTAACAGCAATCAACTGAAATCTCTGACATATCAAAATATATTCTGTAAAGTCGACTTGGAAAACACCAGTCGACTTGTACAGTCGATTCATGTTCTTCATAATCACCCGGGAGAGTCGACTGCTGCACATGGCCAGTCGGCTGTTCCGCAGCTTTCTATGTTCAAAAATCATTCATGTGACAGTCGACTGTTAATCCATCAGTCGTCTGTCCTGGGGGTTTTTAACAGTACATTTCTATGTTCAGCTCAGTCGACTTGCTACTCGCATTAAGTCGACTGGACAGATTCACATTTCAACTTAGAAGATTATCTCTTTTACAGGTACATGCAACATGGTGTCAAATCACAATATACATACTTTCATGTTTCATAGACATGAAATTTCTTAATTGTTCCGTAATATCGCAGTATGGAATTTCAAGTAACTAACATTGTCTTTTCTTCAAGGAAGTGTTTAAACATGCATTTATATTTGTTCATAACTTTCTTGCAGAGATGAAAATATTAATCTCAATCCATTACACTAGAATAACACAATGGGAAAAATGTCTCATTTCATGAAACTACTGGATTATTCATAGTTTAAACAAAGCATCGGTCGACTGTTCATAACACCAGTCGACTGCATAGATCATTCTTAGTTTTATTATCTCTAGTTCTCTTTCCATATGTTCATGTCTCCTCAGTCATGTACATCATGAAGGATATGAGTTAGCTTTACTACTTCATTCTAATTGTACATATATATGTCAACGAAAACTTTCTAACAAAATATGTCACGGATGTCTCGTACCAGTCGACTTATCCAACGACATTCGACTGTACAGACCCAATTCATCACTGTTTACAGTGCCATTATTTCACTATTAATCTTCCACAATTATCATCATAAACATACTCAAGCAATTCTAGTACGTTGAATTTACTGCTCATAAGCATAATAGCAATCATCACAAACATGGCACATTTTCTACTTTAGAAGTCCTGAGAAACACCCACCTTACTGACGCAGTAATCAATGTCTAGAGAAATTCCTTAATGCAATGCAGCACTCCTTGCTCCTTGCTCCTTGCCGTAAATCTGCAGAGGATGATGCCCGGTCTCCACACACAACTCTCTCACAATAATAATCTTATAAAATAATCTTAGTGTAAAGAACAATGGATGGGGGGGGGGGGGTATTTATACACCAAATGGAGTGAGATGGAGGGCCAGGATTCGGTAGATGGTTATGGGATCAAAGGCTGGGATTGACTAGGGGGTTGTGAAAACTACCCACACCTTGAGTAACCGCCCACACTCATACCCACTTCTCTACCGAAACCGGCCAAACAAAAAGGATGTGCACCACACGTGTATGCAACATGCACGTGTATGCATAAATCACCCTACTAGAACTTGTACACAAATGACAAGTCTAAAAAAAGGAGATGCTACACATTACAAGTTGTAGAAAATAAAAGATTGGATTCATGGGCTTAAAATAATTGGGCCAAGATAAATATTTAAAAGAAAAATAAGTAAACTAACATTTCGGCTTTAGTAAAAAAAATGCTTTATAGAAAACAATATTCTTATTCATCATGTTAAAAATAATAGTCAAAATATTACACGTGCACACTACGTGCAAAAAAAAAAATTTAATTTTCATATATTTGAAAAATCAGGGTATTACAATCTTGTAGTCCCAAAATTTGTCAACTACAAACTTTCTGGACATGGCATCGTCTGTTTTGTACTTCTTCCCCAAAGACCCCCACAGAAGTTTGGAAGTCTTGAAGACATAGTAGACATTGTACAGTGGGTCTACCAAGCCATTCAGGATGTAATTTCTGTAGAGATAATCACCCTCAGTCCATGCATCAACCGCAGCAACGGAGTGTGCATCTATAGGTGCCAGCATAGGAGCAGATTTAGTGAGAAATCTGTCCAGCTTCAAGGTAGTCAGGTAGAACTGCATCTTCCCTTGCCACTTCTTGAATCCAGTTCCATTAAACTTTTCTGGTTTTTCTCCCACAGTTATTTGTGTGGACAGAATGGCCGATTGTGTAGTCACATTTTGGGTCACTGGTGTTTGTTTACTAATAAATCCACTGACATTATCATTTTGTGTGTTTTCCATATTCTGAAACAGTTGAAATAGAAATGGTAGATGTTTTATTTTTCCGAAATGATAACAGTACTTGTAAATAGTCTTCACAAAAAAATGTTAGAATAGAGGAAAAAATTTGCTTTAAGATTGTTAGAACTTGAATTTCATAAAACAGGAAAATGCTAATAATATTTGTGAAGAAATACAATTACAGGAAATAAAAGAGCAAAGCAACAATTCTATACAGTGTTGAGATTAGGATCTCTGTCCTTAAAGCAAAATTTGTCCCATAGTGTGACGGTAGTTGATGAATTGCCTCCCACGATACAACTGTATTACCTTTCCCTGAAAAGAAGCACCCTAGCTTCAGAGATCTCAGCGAACCGGTAGCTATGTTGTACTCTTATACTCTGACTCAGAGGAAGAAGAAGAAGAAGAAGGAGATTCGGAATGTTAAAAACTATGTGTCCGGCAGACAAAAAATTACTGGTCTTATAGAAGAAGGCGAGTAACAGAAGGGTCCATTACTCTGTAATAGCAGAGTAATGGTCCATTACTCTGTAACAGTAGAGTAATGGTTCAAAAACGTAACTGATGATCCCTTACTCTGCTGTTACAAAGTAATGGTACCAGCTACAGAATTTGAAAAGTCGCAACAGTAACTGGAAAAAATTTTGGAGCGAGGCAAAAAATAATATAGGCCAGACCAAGCCAAGCCAAGCCAAGCCCGAGGCCGGGGCCGGGGCCTGAGCCTGAGCCGGAGCCTGAGCCGGGCCGTGCCGGGCGCGCGCGTGTGTTTGTTATTTTGGCTAGGTCCTCTCTCTACTACATGTTAGTGGTAACCCAAGTGCCACTCCCTTTAGTACATTTCTTTAGCTTATATCCTAGAGAAAATCTTTCCCATCTTCCGATGTGGGACTATTCAATCCAACTGTTCAAGTTAGTACATTTCGAGCACCCAACTTTGGACCTACATTTCTCATTTCATACGGTAACCATTTTTGGCAAGTGAGTACATTATAGAATAGTACTCGATTAGAGGAACGTAATCTAATCAATATCCGGTGCCACTGGTGGTCGGAGCCCACCGGAATCTGGCCCGCAAAAAATGCCAAAACTATTTCCAACAACTTTAATTGTAGAACACATGCACAAATATTCTTTATAATTATATAACTTAATTACCACATTTTTCTTGTCAACCAAGTTTCACAACTTAGAATCGAAACATAATTAATATATGGGCTCACATAATTGACTAAATGTATAATTGTTGGAAATAATATGTGGGCTCACATATGTGACTAAATGTATAATTGTTATTCTAATGTCTAACCCATATTTAAAGTGATCTAATCAAGATTAAGTGATGTGTTAAAAGCATATAATTTAAAGTGTGATATATTATGTATAGAAACCGTAGTAAATTTTTAATTTTGTGATGAGCAAAATTGGAAATCAATAATTATCTATTAGGGTTGTTGTCCCCTATATATACATATCTTTTTATTCTATCTGCAATCCCATCAACAGAAAAGAAAAGAGAGACGACCTCTCATAGAAATGTGTATTACATATGAAGATCCAAACCCTCAGCGCAATCTCCATCAATGGCTTCAGTAGCAAGCTTTCTATGTTGCAAAAGAATCTTAAGGCCCACGAAATCAGAATCTGAACATAATTAATCTATTCTAATTAAAGATCTGAACGTTTAAATTCACATCTTTATATTGTGATGTTTAGATTTGAACATTTAAACATTTAAACATCTTTATGTTTAATTAGATCAGATCCTCTTGGGTTATTCTAGACAGAACAATTAAATTCACGTTTTGGTTTTTGTTTTTCTTATGAATGTCTAATATTTTGAATAGATTAATTGAAACATAATGTTGCCAAAGTGACATCTTTTGTATAGATTAATTTATTTAAAATATCAAGATGATTGTGTGTTTGCAATTCAAGCATTTATTAACTGACCCAAACGTAAGTTGATATTTGGTTGAATTTCATACACATCTGTGGTAATACATATGTGACAATTATAAGGTATGCCATGTGAACAATATGTCTGTTCAAAAAATGATTTATTATTTGACATGATTTATTGTCAATATTTGATTGCTACAACAAGAGTACCGCTTACAGTTAATGTTACTGTTCAAAGACTTAATATTAATGTTGTGTCTGGCATCATGAGATGCGATTAACCATTATTTAAATTTATTGTTTTATATGGACTTTTATGTGAAGCTTATTTTGTTTATTTTTTTGTTCTATATTCAGCTAGTATATCTTCTGCCGCCTCAATAACTGCTAACATCAATTCTATTCCTATGCTTAACGAGACCAATTTCAAGAATTGGAAATGGACCTTACTAATAACTCTTAGCTTTATGGAATTAGACCATGCATTAAGGGAAGAACAACCTCCATCTCTCACTGCGGAAAGGACTCCTGATGATAAAAGGGATTTTGAGAGGTGGGATCGTTCAAATTGCATGAGTCTAATGATTATGAAACACAGCATTCCAAAAGCCTTTAGGGGTACAGAATACGATGAGATTACTAAGGCAAAAGATTTCCTCGATCAAATTGAGAAACATTTTGCCAAAATCGATAAGGTTGAAATGACTACACTTTTGACTTCTTTGATGTCTATGAAGTATAAGGGTCGAGGAAATGTAAGGGAGTACATTATGAAAATGTATCATATTGTTTCAAGACTTAAGGCACTCAGGCTTGAATTTTCTGAGGAATTGCTTGTGCTTATGGTTTTGGTATTGCTTCCTGCACAGTTCAATCAATTCAAGATTAGTTACAACTGTCAAAAGAAAAAATGGACTCTAAATGAGCTCATTTCTCACTGTGTGCAAGAGGAAGAAAGATTGAAACAAATACTGAAAGTGCTTACTTGGCCAATGCCTCAAAGGATAAGGGCAAGAAAAAGAAATATGAGAATGAAAAAGCTAAGGGTTTAGTTCAAAAGAAACAACAGAAGGATATAATAAGTTGTTTCTTTTGTGACAAGCCTGGACATGTAAAGAAAGAATGTACCAAATATCACGCATGGTGTGCAAAGAAAGGTATGTTTATTACTTTGGTCTTTTCTGAAGTTAATTTATCTTCAGTACCTAGAAACACATGGTGGATAGATTCTGGTGCTACTACTCATATAAGTGTTTCTATGCAGGGTTGCCTGAGTTGCCGAAAGCCAAATAATGGTGAAAGACACATCTTTGTGGGCGATGGAAAATCGGTAGAAGTGGAAGCAGTTGAGCATTTTAGGTTGTTATTAGGAACTAGTTTTTATTTGGATTTGAAAGACATTTTTGTTATACCATCTTTTAGACGAATTTAATTTCTGTTTTTTTGTTGGACAAATTTGGTTATTATTGTTCATTTGGAAACAATCAGTTTAGTTTGTCTTTAAATTCGAATGTTTTTGAAACTGGTTATTTGAATGCTTAGGACAACCTTTATTTTCTTGAAACAATTGCATCCTATAATGAAACCTTGTATGTAGAGTCACGTGGTACTAAATGTAAATTGAATAAATAAATTTCTGCATCATTATGGCTTAAACGCTTAGGTTATATCTCAAAAGGTAGAGTTGAGCATCTTGTGTCTACTAGAATTTTGGAGTCCCTGGACTTCATGGACTTTGATGTCTATGTAGACTGCATAAAGGGAAAACAGACCAAAACTAAGAGATTAGGTACCAATCGATCTTCAGACATCTTAGAATTGATTCATACAGATATTTGTGGGCCATTCTCTTCGGCATCTTGAAATGACCAACAATATTTTATATCATTCATAGATGATTACTCACGTTATGGATACCTATATCTCATTCATGAAAAATCACAGTCTCTGGATGTGTTCAAAGCTTATAAAGATGAAGTTGAGAATCAACTCAACAAAAGGATTAAAATTGTCAGATCTGATCATGGTGGTGAGTACTACGGTAAATGATGGCTCAGGTGAACAACATCCAGAACCGTTTGCTAAATTCCTAGAGGAATGCGGTACAGTACACCATGCCAGGATCACCTAGCATGAATGGTGTTGCTGAAAGACGAAATAAGACTCTTAAGGTTACGGTAAGGAGTATGATTGCTCATTCCATCTTACTGGAGTCCCTCTAGGGAGAAGCATTAAAGACAGCAACTTACATTCTTAATAGAGTACCAACTAAAGTAGCTGCAAAAATACCTTATAAGCTTTGGACAGGTCGAAAGTCTAGTCTAAAGAACTTTCACATTTGGGAATGTCCAGCTGAGGCAAGGCCTTACAGGCCATATAAAAAGAAATTGGACTCCAAAACAGTGAGTAGCTACTTTATTGGTTATTCTGAATGATCTAGAGGCTATAAGTTTTATGAACCCACACTTAGGAATATTTTTGAGATGGTAACTGCAACATTTTTTGAGAAATTGAGTTTGGGCGGAGAAATAAGGTTAGGAACATTTCTTTTGAGGAGGAATTTGATTCAATTACAAATCCAATTCCTACTATCACTTTTGACAATATTCAGGTTTCCACACCTATTATTGATCAGAACTGAATTCGGAACTTCAACAAGACAATGTTGAACAACCCCCATTCAAAATAAGGTAATTGTTCCAGAAGAACAAACTCAACAACCTCAAGAACCAGTGCCATTAAGGAGATCCACAAGAAAACAGAGGAATGCTATTCCAGATGATTATATTGTATTTCTCCAAGAACATGAGGATGACATGGAATGATGGAAGATGATCCAATCACATTTTATTAGGCCATGAAAAGTTGTAACTCTCAAAAGTGGATAAATATCATGAATGAGGAGTCTAAGTCTATGCAAGACAATAAAGTTTAGGAACATGTCCCATTACCAGAAGGTGCAAAACCAATTGGTTGTAAATAGATATTTAAGATCAAGAGAGATGCAAATGGTAATGTGAAAAGGTATAAGACACGTCTTGTAGCTATAGGCTATACTCAGAAAGAAGACATCGATTTTACAAAGACTTTCTCTCCAGTTTTATCGAAAGACTCATTTAGGACAATAATGGCAATTGTTGCTCATCTTGATCTTGAGCTACAAGAGATGGATGTTAAGACATCATTTCTCAATGACGACATTGACGAGACAATTTATATGGTGCAATCAGAAAATTTTGTGTTGGGAGACCCAAAGAATATGGTTTGCAAATTGACAAAATCCATCTATGGACTCAAACAGGCTTCTCGTCAATGGTACCACAAGTTTCATCAAGTAATCATCTCATTTGGTTTTGAGATGAATGCAGTTGATGATTGTGTGTATCACAAGTTCAGTGGGAGTAAGCATATATTTCTAGTTCTATATGTCGATAACATATTGCTTGCCACTAATGATATAGATTTTTTGCATGAAACCAAAAGGTTTCTATCCAAGCATTTTGAAATGAAAGATCTTGGGGATGCCTCTTTTGTATTAGGAATTCAGATACACCAAGATCGTTCTCGAGGTATTCTTGGATTATCACAAAAGGGATACATTGATAATGTACTCAAAAGGTTTGGAATATAAGATTGTAAACCAGGGGATACCCCTGTTGCTAAAGGAGACAAATTTATTTTCAGTCAGTGCCCTAAAAGTAACCTTGAAATTCAAAAAAAGCAAAAGATCCCCTATGCATCAGCTGTTGGGAGTCTAATGTATGCTCAAGTATGTACGCGTCTGGATATTGCATATATTGTTGGGATGTTAGGCATGTATTTAAGCAAACCTGATATGGACCATTGGAAAGCAGCCAAGAGGATTATAAGGTATCTTCAGAGAACAAAAGATTACATGCTCACATATAGAAAATCAGATCATTTGGAGGTCGTAGGATATTCTGATTCTGATTTCGCTGGGTGCCAAGATAGTAGAAAGTCTACATCAGGCTATATTTACCTGTTAGCTGAAGGAGTTATATCCTAAAAAAGTGTCAAACATACACTTGTAGCTTCCTCTACTATGGCAGCAGAGTATGTAGCATGCTATGAGGCATCGAATCATGGAATATGACTGCGAAACTTTATCGCTAAGCTGCGTATTTTGGAGAATGTAGAATTACCACTCAAGTTATTTTTGACAATATGTCAGCAGTGATGTATTCCAACAACAACAGGAGCTTAACAAAGTCGAATCATATTGACATAAAGTTCCTAGTCGTTAAAGAAAGAGTGCAGAGTGGACAAATATCCATAGAGCACATTGAGACAAACTCCATGATAGCGGATCTGTTCACAAAGGAATTACCACCCAAGGTCTTTCATGAGCACACTACTCATATGGGTGTTGTAATATTTAAGGATATCATGATTTAGTTGGAGTTTGTATTTTATTTGCTTTATGTTTGTGCGAGACATTTATACATTTGGTTATTTTCTGATCAGAAATAAAGTATTCAGTTTTTCTCACTCTTTGTCATATTTTGATTCTGATCTCACTTAAGTTTTAAGAGGACCAGTTGGAAAATGCATGTATATAGATCATATTACATGAAATTTCTATGCTACACATTCACACTTGATCTATGTCGTTTGATTATGTTGATATATGTGACCATTGATGAATTTAGTTACGATAAATGTAACGAAAATTGCTTTGATCATATATTTACATGATTAATGGACGGGATTGTTTGGCTATGCTTTTGGTTATGATAGCAAAATTTTGAGCTCATAAATCATGTACATTTATAAGGTGTAACATATACGGCCCAAGTGTGAGATTGTTGGAAAATAATCTGTGGCTCACATATGTGACTAAATGTATAATTGTTATTCTAAAGTCTAACCCATATTTAAAGTGATCTAATCAAGATTAAGTGATGTGTTAAAAGCATATAATTTAAAGTGTGATATATTACGTGTAGAAACCGTAAAGTAAAATTTTAATTTTGTGATGGGCAAAATTCGAAATCGATAATTATCCATTAGGGTTGTGGTCCCATATATATACATATCTTCTTATTCTATCTACAATCCCATCAACAGAAAAGAAAAGAGAGACGGTCTCTCATAGAAGTGCGTATCATATAAGAAGATCCAAACCCTCTGCGTAATTTTCATCAATGGCTTCAGGTTAATGATTCCGCTTTTAATGTTCTTCTTCTTTTGATTTAGCAAAGGATTTATAGTTTCATGATTTAGGATTTTATATTAAAACACTTTTGTAATATGATTAAGATCTCATATTTAGAAACACTAGATTTGCCCGTGGGCACGTGCCTACTGCACGTCTTCGGAACGATACAACATACGAAAAGCCCTGTAAACAGTAAAATAACAATTATGAAGTTCAAGTTTCTATTAGTATATGTTGAAAATAAAAGTCCATGTTTCTATTATTATATGTTGAAAAATAATTATAAATGAGGGTGTAAAATCCAACTTCTTAGAACTTTAAGTGTGGAAAATGATGAAATTTAACTGTTGAAGTGATATTTTCTATTTTCAATATAACATGTGCAATAAAAAAAACATAAAAATTCTGAAAATTTTACAAAACTGAAATCTTAAAATCTAAATTTCTAAGTAAATAAAGAAAGAATGGGAGAGAGGGAGGGAGAGAGAGAGAGAGAAAGAGAGAAATATGAAAAAGTGAAGAGAGAAGAGAGAGATAGTAATAAAGTAATGGGTTTTTTTTGGGGGGGGGGATTTAATTTTGGGGTTTGAAATTTTGTGCGAAAAAATATGTTTTATAAGAATCAATATAGGCCATTGGTTTTATGGGAGATTGAATGAGAGCCACCTGATAGCTTTCTTTGTAATTTATTATATAGATGATTTAGATTGTTATCAATATTTTATGCATGTTACTTAAGTGTATATAAAATTCCATCATTGAAGAGATGGCCTAACCAGTTTTTCTAGTTTTTCTAGGATCAAACCGGGTTAAACTTAGGTTGAATCGGCCAGGTTCAGCAGAAGGAGGTTTACTTTAATTGTAGGACACACGCACAAATATTCTTTATATTTATATAACTTAATTACTACATTTTTCTTGTCAACCAAGTTTCACAAGTCACATTCTACGTATTTTGTATAAATTGAAAAAGATAATCTAAATTGGCAGGCTCAACATGAAACTAGGTTCATTGATTTATCCCTGAACCAGCCTGTTCGTCCGGTTTGCTGAGGATTCCCAGTTTGGTGTGAAACACGGCCAGTTTAGGGTCTGGATTTTTACGATACTGCTGAACCTGGTCCAACCGACATTTCTAGTCCGAATTTTACGATACTGCTGCAATATAAACTTGCCAACCCTACAATTTGAGGATTCAAAACCGAAAGTTTGGGTTGGACTTGAATTTTCTAATCAGATATCAAACCTATATTTCCTTTAATTTTGTTTGAATACTAGATTTGCCTGTGGGCACGTGTCTATGGCACGTCTTCGGAACGATACAACACATGAAAAGCCATGTAAACAGTAAAACAACAATTAATTAGTTCAAGTGTGAATAGTATGACAATAATTAGTTGTAAATAAAAGTCCATGTTTCTATTAGTATATGTTGAAAAATAATTATAAATGAGGGTATAAAATTCAACTTCTTAGAACTTTAAAGATGGAAAATTGATGTAATTTAACTGTTAAAGAGATATATGTTATTTTCAATATAACATGTGCAATAAAAAAAATAAAAAAATTCTGAAAATTTTAGAAACCTGAAATCTTAAAATTTAAATTTCTAAGTAAATAAAGAAAGAATGGGAAAGAGAGAGGGAGAGAGAGAATGAGAAAAATATGAAAAAGTGAAGAGAGAAGAGAGAGATAGTAATAAAGTAGTGCATTTTTTAGTTTTGGAGGGAAAAATTAAATTTGGGATTTGAATTTTGAACGGAAAAATATATTTTGTGAGAATCAATATAGACTATTGATTTTAGAAAAAATTGAATAAGAGCTACTTGATAGCTTTCTTTGTAATTTATTATATAGATGTTGAAAAAATGCAAGATTTTGAGCTCAATAAATATGAAAGTATAACTGAGTCTCAACTCTCAACTCTTATTATATCTTGTCTCTTTAATTAACACTTATTTTACACTTATTTTCCTTCTTCCTTAATTAATATCTTCAGTAAGATTTATTGTCTCAAAGACTCCCAAGGCTCTTCCCAGCTAAGCTTGTTAATGGAGGAATAAATAAGTCTTGAATATTAATCTACCTTTTATTAAATGAGTCTTTACTCTTCACTTCAAATTTAATTAAAGTTGACTAAGTGTGATGTGATAGCACATGCAGATCTAGTTATATTAATTTTAATTTCCATTTCCCTCAGACGGTGGAGGTTGAATTGGTAAAAGGATGCCTCCGATTTCGGATTAGACTATCTTGTATTCATCTCTCTCTGTCTCTCTATATATATACTAGTATCATGCACGTACGATGTACGTGGAGAGAAATGAAAAGGAAAAAAAACTATAATACACGTAAGATGCACGTGGAGGAAAATGAAAAGGAAAAAAAAACTACAATGCACGCGCGGTGCACGTGGAGGGGATTGAAAAGAAAAAAAGGAGGGGAATGAAAAGGAAAAAAAAAGGCCAACACGTGCGCTGCACGTGTTGACAAAATGACAAAATGACAAAAAAAAAAATTGATGACAAATGACACTAACCCCTTCTCCCATTATATATATATATATATATATATATATATAATGGGAGAAGGGGTTAGTGTCATTCGTCATTTTTCGTCCTTTAGTGTCATTTTGTCAACACGTGCGCTGCACGTGTTGGTAGTTTATTATTATTATTTTTTCCCTTTTCATTCCACCTCCCCATTTTCCCCACGTGTGACGCGCGTGTATAATACTAGAATTTTTTTTTGGGTCCTTTTCAATCCCCTCCCCATTTTCCCCGCGTGCAACGCACGTGTATAATACTTGTTTTTAATAAAGGAAAAAAAGAAAAGAAAAACACACTAATAGAAATGTGTAAATTAGCGACGATAAGTTGCGACAATAAAATTGATTTACGACGAAAAAATTTTATTGCAAAGTCTCAAAATTATCGTCGCTAATTATCCGTCGCTACTTGTGATGAATTTATTGGTCGAAACGGTCGCAAATTGAGGCTTTCTAGCTTTTATGTCCCAATATTTTCTTTTTTACTAAAATTTGAAAATAAAAATGATGAAAATAATTTTTAAAATATTAATATAGAGACGATTTTACTTGTACTTTGCATCGAAAAGTGTATGTGACGAAAAATTTTGTTGCAAACTATTTGTGACGAAAAGTTTTCGTTGTAATTTTTTTGCGATGAAAATTTTATTTTTCTCGCAATCTATTCCGACAAAAAAATACAGTTACATCGCTTTTTGTTTTGCGTTAAGATTTAGAAGCATCGCAATTTTTCTTTTTGTAGCTGTGATGTATTTCTAAAACTGTTGCAATTAGTTTTTCAGTTACACTCCATTTTGGTTGTTTTGTTCCCTTTTTAAGGTACATATGCAACATCACAAGTCCAATAAACTCTAAGTTGAATAGATACAATCACATAAAACTAACTATAACACAATTCCGAGAAAAAGAAGTTATAATTTCATTACAATCATCATCCGTCACAAACTCCAAAATCTAAAATATGTCCAAAATCATCATCCATCACTAAATTCAAATGCAACTAAAGTAGCAAAATATAAAGTAATGAACTTTAACACATTCCAAAATATGAAGTAATCAACTTCAAATCATTCCAAAATATGAAGAACATAGATAGAAGTTAGAAGCGCCTAGATCCGTTCGGTTTTCAATGCTTACATCAATAGCATCACCACCAGCCACAACAATAGCGTTCTTTAAAGATCTTTTGACTATCATGATTGCATCATGTAGCCTCCTTCCAACTTCTTCAATGAACTACAGAAAGAAATATGTGAAATAAGGTAACAACTATAAGAATTTGAAAAAATAATAATCAGTAGTCAGAGGATAGATAGTTCACTCGGTCTGCTCCACCACGGAGAACTATGGTGTCTGACCAGAAGGTCAACCATTGAATATGTTAAACAACTCATTCCTATCTTGTCTTTCTTCAGATACATCACAGGACCTCATGACCTTTAACGCAAAGAACATATAAAAACAAAATTAGCAAGGCCAACTTGCATTCATACTACTTGTCATTCCCAAAAACTATATTTGAAGAAAGATATATAGAGGCATGAAGGAAACCTCATCAATGATATTGTTGACAGAAGTCTAAACAGTTCCCCCATTAGCAGCAGCAAGCCGATGCAGATCTTCTTCAATTACACGGCCAGCACAGAAGATATCTTTATCTGCAAAGTACTGTAGTACAAGAAGCCATTATGTAATGAACTAGCTCGAATATGCATAACATTAAAAGATACTTACGTGTGTTGCAAGGTCCCCAATTTCCAATCGTGAAAGGACAATTTTTGCACCACTCTGGATGCACTTATCTAGCCTATCATAGATGATATTCCACTCCGCATCCCCTATTGATTGGTACTGCAATGGGTCAGATAACCTACAAAGAATCATACATACATGATTAAAGAAAAAAACATAGTGCACAAATGTAAGAGACTGGAAAATACCGAAGTCCTCTGACGATGAGGTAGAACTCTCTTCAACTTCAGCATCATTAACAGCTTCATTGGACCGAAAGATTCCTATCATTGATTCCATCTCCTTAATTAATCAACTAACATCAAGCTCCACATCATTTAAGTTACTATGAAACAAAGAAGAATTAATAGTTAGTTGCTAAATATAGGGGTGGCATTCGGGCCGGGACGGAACCACCCGGGCTTTCTTCAAATTTTAGTTCCCCACGGTTGGTAAAATAACTAGTACGGTTGGGAAAATCTAGGCCCGAACCTGGATTATAGGACTTGGATTATAATAACTAGCATGATACTAGTTATTTATTGATTCATTATTGAGTATCATACTAGTTATTTTTCCCTACCATACTCTCTTCAAATTTCAGTTGTACTACCCAACTCATTTTTCTCCTTTATTCATTCATTTGCATTGTCATCATTTATTGAATCTTTATTCAACATCATTCTTGGTCACTCCATTCATATCCATGTCCTTTCTAATTCTGGGGTTGCCACCACCAGACCCCACCTCTCCCGTCGACCAGCTGCACCCCGACGCTCTCTCTCTGTTTTCTCGCCCAAAGCAGAGCGCCATCGACGCCCAGTTCCAGTCGCGCACCCACGTAGTTCATGCCGCCCCGTCACCGTTGACGTCAGCATGCGATGCCGCCGACCTCCGCCGGCCTTACCTTTGGCTATTGTGGCTGATCTCTTTGCTGCCGTGCTCTCCCTCTCTCTTGCTATTATTGCTTGGGTTGCTTTTGCACATATTATACACGTGCTATTTTGTGGATTTGTGTGTTCGTGGGTTCGTTGCTTCGGGATCCTTATCCCGTTATTCTTGGTATTCGTTTTTACCGTTTATAAGGCAAGTCACTGTCCTCTTGAATTATTAATTATATCAAATTCAATTTTTGTTGAAACTCTTGCAAGTAGATCCCTTTGTTATCGTATTATATATTGTTCATCATCTTCGTTGGGTCTATTGAGGATTTACACGAGCTAACCCTAATATTCTTGACATCGTGCAACTTTGTCAAGAATATTAGGGTAAATAAAAAAGTGGCACAATGTTAAAAATATTGGGCTTAGCTCATGTAAACCCTCAATAGACCCAACGAAGGAGATGAACAATGTATAATATGATAACAAAGGGATCTACTTACAAGAGTTTCAACAAAACTTGAATTTGATACAATTAACAATTCAATAGGACTGTGACTTGCCTTATAAACAGTGAAAACGAATACCAAGAATAACAGGATAAGGATCCCGAAGCAACGAACCCACGAACACACGAATCCACAAAAACAACACGTGTATAATACGTGCAAAAGCAACCCAAGCAATAACAGCAAGAGAGAGAGAGAACGACAGCAAAGAGATCAGCCACAACAGCCAAAGGCAAGGCCGGCGGGGGTTGTCGGCGTCGCAGGCTGACGTCGACGGCGATGGGGCAGCACGAACGGTGCGGGGGCACGACTGGAACAGGGCATCAATGGCGCTATGCTTTGGGCGGGAAAATAGAAAGAGAGCGTTGGGGTGCAACTGGTCGACGGGGGAGGTGGGGTCTGGTGGTGGCAACACCAGAATTAGAAAGGACATGGATATGAATGGAGTGACCAAGAATAATGTTAAATAAAGATTCAATAAATGATGACAATGCAAATGAATGAATAAAGGAGAGAAATGAGTAGGGTGGTACAACTGAAATTTGAAGAGAGTATGGTAGGAAAGAAATAACTAGTATGATACTCAATAATAAATTAATAAATAATCTAGGCTCGGACCTGGCCCCTGGCCCTAAGGGTGGGGGGTCGGGCCGGTTTTTTAGTATAATATTTTTTAAAGGAAGATGAAAGATCAAGTATTAAATTTTAATTTCATAACAATTGCAAAAGACTAATAAATAAAAGAAATTAAAACCAAATTTAAATTGATTTAATAAATTACAAATTGTTAAATAAAATGAAGTTCATGAATACAATTTTATATAAATTAGATCAAATTACAAAACAGGGAAATTATTTGAATTTAGAGATCGAGATGACCTCTATTTAAATTAAAGGGAAGGGATTGGACTATTATTGTACACTTCTACTTAACCTAAATATAGAATCTCATTCCCCTAAATTTTCCTAATTATTTATAATACATTATACAAATTACATTCTACTAGTTCTTCACTCGTCGCTACATGTTGATCAGTTCCGTGATTCTTGTAAATCTTGAGTCCTCTTTTCCCTTTTCATCCAATCTTCAGTGCATACCAACATCTCCAAATTTTTTGCCGCCAAGCGATTCCTGTTCGGGCTCATAATCCTGCCACCAAGAGAAAAAACACTTTCTGATGCAACGGTTGATACCGGTACAGTTAGCAAATCTTTAGCCATGCGAAAAAGAATACTAAAAATATGTTCATTAGTTTTCTAAAAACAAAACACATCTACTACATCTTCAATGGGTGGTTGTGCATTATACCAATTTAACTCATTTGGTGAATTGGTTCTTGATTTTTTTGATTTTAAGAGATTTAAAGCACTACTAGTGGCAAGACTCTTTCCATTTGATAACATAGAAGAAGAAGAAGAACTAACATTTTGTGTTTGTGTAGTGTTAGATGAATAAATTCTATCGTAACTATTATATAAACTATTCAAAACATTTTCAAATTTTGTAATGAAAACAACATGGTTAAAATCCTCTGTTTTTTCATGTGGAGCATAAGTATAAAAAAATCTCAATTAAATTTTTTGTGTCATCTAACTTAATCATGTGATTCATTACACTAGCAACACAATATAACATCGAAAGCGGATTAAAATATTTTAAATTTTAATATAAGCGGCATAAACCATTTTTCTAATGAAAGAGTCATTTACCAAATCTTTAATTATTGTCATTACAGTGAATATTGCAAGTAAAATATCACTAGATGTAGATGTATATGTTTTTGAAAATTGTAAAGTAGCATCATTAAAAGCTTCTAAATTTTTTTACAAACTATCGGCAAAAAACCAAAAATCGTCATCTAACATACAATCTTGCATACCCATTGCAATACAAAATTCTGTAAGATTAAAACACTTAATAAATCAAAAGTAGAATTCCAACGATGTCTAACATTTTTAGGAAAACGTTTAAATACAATTTTTCTAAGTTGACACCAATCATGAAAAGCTTGATATATTGGATCACTCAACGTAATAAAATGAACACAATTTCTCATTGCCTCAATTTTATCGCGTCCATATTTAAGTGTATCCTGTACACAAAAATTTAAAATATGACAAGCACACCTAGCATGAAAAATTTCTGGTTATAAAGGATTAAGTGTAATTAGCAAACTAGCAATTGCCTTAGTATTATTAGAGGCGTAATCAAAACCAATAGCAAAAACTTGATAAAAAATACCAAAATTGTTACATGCTTTCATGATGTGTGTGGCAATTATTTCACTCTTATTTGGGTACCTAACAAATCCGAATGAAATTATCCTCTTTTGAAGTAGCCAATCAGAATCTATCCAATGACATGTTACACACATCATTGGTACGTCGTTCACTCCTACTCACCCATCCAATGTCAAAGAAACTCTAGTGTTTAGTGACGTAAGTGTTGCTACTAAAAAATCTTTAGCTTCATTATAAACTAATTTACAGTCACCCTTTACTACATTCCTAGAAAAAAAAATTATATTAGGGGTTTAATGCAGTTTGTGCAAAGGTTTCTACATTCCTACTTTCACCAAATGACGCATCATGTAGACAACCTATGGATAATTCAGCCTCCGTCATGGGACAATGGCACCACTCGTAGTCACAACACCCCACAAGTATCGCCATGGTCTCAATAATTCTGGAGATGTATTCACATCATGTAGACATCCTGTGAACACTCTCACACCATAGATTCGATGCCCTCATACTTGTGTTTTTCTCTTACTTTCATCACATCTCCACTATAGTGTAGTCCTTACAGTTTTTAGTTTGTTTAGAAGAAAATCATCACAACCTAGAGCTAGCTTATCCTACCGGACTTAAACCAATATAAAAGACACAGTCAGCCTAACTGGTTATTTCTCAAGAGATACTCAACCCATACTGGTTAGCTCTCAAATTCATTAATAAAAATTGCCGGTTACTAGGGTCTCGGCTAGCCTCTAGATTCCAACAACTATCTCTTTCTAGAGATCAACAATAAGTCATATTCAATCTCAAAATAATCTTTCAATTCCTATATTCAAAATCTCTTTCTCAAAGAGAAATATTTCTTTATAATCTCATAACACGAAAACAATTCAATTCAACTCTTTTATCAATTTAATCTCTTATATCATTGTATGCAATATCAAATAATCTTAATCAAGTATTAATAATCATAAAATCTCATTAAGAAGAAAATCTAATTGCAATCCAAATATTTATCTCTCTTTAATTATACAAGAGTCACAATTTTCAATATAAAAAATCCCTTCTAAATCTTTTAATCGATAAACTCGAGTTCTTTAATGTAAAATCCTCTTTTAATTTCACAAAATATATCCAAATATTGTAGAAATAATTTTCATAAAGTCTAAACAATTTTAGAAAATTAAATAGGATTTTTTCCAATTTTATTTCACTTTAAAACTGAAAAATACAAAAAAAAATCAAAAACAAAATTAAAATGGCCAAGATCAGATTCGAACCCAAGCACACACGCCCCCGCCATTGCTACAGTAACCGCCTTATGGGGCAGCCGAAGACTAGAAAGGCCACTATGGCTCACTGTTAAATGTATAACACAAGATATATTTATGTTATGGGTCTCGGTATGTGAGTTAAAATCGAAGTTCAGAAAAATAAAGTCTCTGGAGAGACTCGAACCCAGGACTTAGAGCTCCTCTCTTGATACAGTAACGCTTTTAAAATGCAGCCGAAGACCAACTGGTCTCAAGTGACTAACTGTCACAAAATGAGTTGGGTTCCTCAAACTCCAACTCTCGGTTTTCTTCTATATTTTAACTCATTCATAAATTTAGATTTCTACCTTTTGTCTCAAAAATATTTGTTCATAAAATACTTGTTTACATTCCCAAAATGATTATATACTGATTTTATTTATAATAAGGTGAATCCATATCTAATAAATTCAAATTAGTAATTTATGAGAACTTTTATACACATTAATTAACACTACTACTCTTTATAGCAAAATAGCATGAATGTATTTTTCTTCTAATTATTATGTGAGTCGATGGAGAAATTTTCACATCTCTATATAATTGTAATTTATAGCAAAATAGCTGTCGTCCTTCTCGTCGTTGCCGCCTCGCTGCAGTGCTGTCGCCGTTCTCTCTCTCTCTCTCTTTCTCTGTTCTGAAGGAGGGAAGAAGAAGGAGGAAAACAGCGATTTGGTTGGGATTGAATCTCAGCCATCAGATGTGATCAAGATCCGATCTTGATCAGATCTAATCTCCACAGCCAGATCAGATCTCGGCCATCCATTCGATTGTGATCCTCAGCTCAGATCTAAGTAGATCCAGCCATCCGATCGTCTTGATCTTGATCTTCCATCAAGATCCGCACCGATCCGATCCATCTAATCTCGATCGTCGATCAACGCCCTCATCCAATCAAGGCAAGTATTCTCCTTGTACAATTTATTGACCTAGTACAAACATTTTATTGAAAATACCGCAAATAGGTTGTAGTTGTGACTCCTTCTTGTCTTATCAATTGTCGATCTTGAATTTTTATCGTCGATTACTTAATCTTAAGAGTCACAACACCTTCGTTGTTATAATTAAAAATTGCTTGGACTCATTTTATCTCCTAGTCACATGAACATATGAAATTAAGAAACCCTAGATTTGTAGATGTGTGTTGTATCTTGTATATGACGATCTTGCACCCATTTGAGTTGAGAAATAAATGTTTCTTGCTGTTTTGATAACCATTACCCCGTATTTGTATCACACATTAATCTAGATGCCTAACAACCAATTATCATGCAACTTATAGATGAAAAACATTCACATTTGTTGCTATCCTAAACTTTACTTGATGTTTTCACCCCTTTAAATTCAGAATCTGAACCTAGGCTCTGAACAGTAAATGTAGCTATAGATGTCTAGATGTCGATAGCATTCAGAATTTTCGAATTCGGAGTTACGGTCTAGGAGATATCATAATTTTACTGTAGCTGTGTCGGTAGTCGCAGATTCACAAAATTGCCGCACATCTTTAGTTTGCAAATTAATTTAACTTTGTTAACAGTAAGAGATTGACTTGAAATTTTACATGTTGTTGTTGGACACCTTAGAGAACATCCCCAAATTATCTCAGAATTAATTAATATGTTTCAACTCTGTTTCACATGTATAAACTTAGATTCACAAATTCCTGGCTGAACATAGAAGTAGTATAGTTTGCCGATTTGACACATGTTACCACAATTTTCTTGTACCTTAATTATATGCGTTGGAACTGGGAAGGAGTCTAGTTTCTAGACATTCTGACGGATCCACATTTGCTAACCCGTAGCAACAGGAATCGCAGTTTTGGTACAGCAACATCGTGCTGTCCAGATTTGGAATTTTCGTTGTTCGTGATATTTTTATTCGTGTTGACCCTTAAATATGCTATATAAATATCTCAAACTTGTTCCATGTCCATGACTATAATTTTTTGACTTGTTTCGCACACTTGTATGCTTGCTTGATAAAAAAAAAATAATAAAAAGTAATAAGCCGGGGTTAAGGAAAAGACTATAGTAGTGGACAATATAGGTAAGGGTACTTGGAAGGGGGCCCGTGTTTCCCACTTGATACATGTCTCATGAACTAGTATATTATTATTCGATTCATGAACTAGTATATTATTTGATTCATGAACTAGTATATTATAAATCGATTCATGGACTAGTATATTATTGATCCATGAATTAGTATATATGTGATTCATGACTTGTCTTGCTATGACTCGACACATGAACTAGTTATATGATTACCCGATTCATGAGCATGATTTGCTTGATACTTGATACCTGAGTACACCGCCCTATAAACTCCACCACTAGGCCTAAACGTCACTGATTGCATGTAGCAACCATATAGTAAAAAGATGGATGCATGAAGTGCTACCTAGATAGTAATAACTATAAGACTTGAACATGAAACTTGAACTTGATACATGCTACTTGATACTTGACAACTTGTTACTTGAGACTTGACACTTAAATATTGATATGGCTAAAAATAGGATTAAATCGGGACCGTTCACATCGGACACAAATCTTAAAGCTCAGGGGTAAAACGGTAATTTCACATACAAATGGGTCCGAAACGGGTACTGGGTCTCCTTCTCACAGATCCAATAACCCGCGAACGGATCCACCTCAACTGGGTACGGGTCTCGACCCGATACAAGCCCAGTCCGACAGGATAGAATTAGGGTCTCTGATTGAACCAAATCAACGGGCCTGATTCGAGACTATCCTCTCACCGGGAATTAAGGGATTACATTCCTAATCTGATTACGAGGATTTTACTCCTTATCAGATCACAGGATTTACATTCCTAATCTGATCCCTAAGGCGGCTATAAATACCCCCCACCACCACTATTAAGAGGTAATCAATCTTTTGCTAGTTAAACGCTCTTTCATAATCATTTCTGGTTACTGACTTGAGCGTCGGAGGGTGCGTCGCCGGGATCAACCCCGGTGTCTCGCACTTCTTTGTAGGTGAACGGCGGGAGTCAGCGGTCAAACTCCGGTGCAACAGGTTAGGTGTTTGCTATTCAGGTTTTCCAAGAACTCATAAATACTATCTGTTTACCCCCACACCAGATTCAGCGATAACAGATTGGCACCGTCTATGGGAAACTAACGAATAGCAACCTCCCCTCTTCCCGTTGGTTAGATCCGCTCTGGCCATGCCTCCTAGAAAAGTCAGATCCAGATGGTCCAACCGAGGACCCAATCCCGATCAGCAGCAAGAAATTCCCATCCAACCTACCCAACAGCAGGGGCAACTTCCTCCTCCAGCGAAAGACCCACTCCAACAGGACCTTCCTCCTCCTCCGAATCAGCCACCTCCTAGGGGTCTTAACCCTCAGAAACAACCTCTCCACCAGGACCATGTCTCAATCCACAATGCCTCTTCTGATTCTATGGCTTCCCATAATCCACGAGCTTCTGACTTCCAACAAAAGTCCCCAATCGGCCGAAAGATGTGGATCTTCGCCATCGTCTGAATGAGAAGCGGGACCGAGAGAGAGCCTCCCGCCAACAACGTCCGGATGAGCGAAGCCCCCACCGCCGAGATACAGAAGGTCCCCGATCAGGAGGGAGCAGAGAGAGTCCCCCGAACATCGCAGAAGAAGGCCACACTCCCCTGCAGGTCGGCAACAGCCTAGGAACGATGAGGCACCCATCACCCGTGCCGAATTCCAGCAGTTCCAAGCAACCGTTTTACAAGCTCTCAATCTCCGTCCCAACACCAATGCTCCCAAGGTTCCTTCTCCTCCTCCGGTCCAAAGTCCTCGTCAGCGGTCCCTAACTCCTCCACAAGCTCCTAGTAACCCCCGCTACGTACCAAGTCCTCACCATTCCAGGAGCTACCGTCGTCGTAGCCCCTGCTCTCCCTCATATGAAGACCAGTCGAGAGCCTCGCCAGATTACCATCGAAGGGACGATGCAGTCTATCGCCGTCTCCATGAGATAGAGAGGTGCTTGGGTCAGTTGGACCGAGAAGAAGAGCTTGGAGGAAGGACCCTTCGTCCTAGCAGACCTCCTTTTTCCCGAACTATAATGGATGCACCCGTGCCAATTGGCTTCAAGCCTCCTCAATTTGAGACCTACTCCGGGGAGACTGACCCCGTCGATCACATCGAGATCTTCAAGACCCTAATGCTCATCCACCAAGCTTCCGATGCTCTGCTCTGTAAAACCTTCCCCGCAACTCTCAAGGGTCCAGCTCAAGAATGGTACTCACGCCTTGCCCCATCCTCAATATTCTCCTTCGAGCAGTTCGAGACCCTCTTTGTCACCCATTTTGTAAGTAGCCGCAGAACTGAGAAGACCAGCATCTCGCTACTGTACTTCCACCAAAAGAAGGGTGAGAAGTTGAGAGACTATGTGAAGAGGTTCACGGCTGAAGCCAGGTCCATAGCATCCCTCGACCAGTCGGTCGCTGCAGCAGCATTTCAATCCAATGTCCTCAACTCCAGCCTCTGCTCCTCCCTCGCCAAGAAGCCCCCACAGAACTTCTCTGACCTCCTCCTCCGGAGTGAAAAGTACATTCGGGCCGAAGAAGCCGAGCACCGCCCCAACTTGGAGGGGTCTTCCTCCGGGTTTAAGAGAAAGGGAACAGAAGAGGAAGGAGCCAAGAAGCTCCAGAAGGATAATGCCGGCCAGCGACGACCTCCCCCCAGATTCGAGAAGTTTACTCCCCTCACCACAAATGTTTCAACCATTCTGAGAAAGAAGGAATCATACCCCCTGCTCCAAAGATGAACACCCATGCCAAAAGAAGGGATAAAGAAAAATGGTGCCGCTATCACCGGGACCATGGCCACGACACCAATGATTGTCGGACCTTGAAGAATGAAATAGAAACCCTCATCCAGAGGGGGCAGCTGACCAGATTCGTGAGAAAGGACCGAGCCGACCTTCCCCCCCCCCCCCCCCGCCTCGGGGGGCTAACAAGCGTCCGGAGCGTGATGAAACGCTCGACTTCGAAGAGGAGTGGGTCCTGCACCTCATTCATGGGGGCCCAATGGGGGGCTCCTCAAACTCCTCTCAAAAGGCATTTATTAGAGAAGTCAATTCAGTCCGCACCACCCCTCCTCTCAAAGGCCTCGGAGTGCTCGTCACATTCTCAGACGAAGATCTTGAAGGTGTCCGCACCCCTCACTGTGACGCACTCGTCATCAACCTCCATATGGCGAACTTCAAAGTGGAGAGGATCCTAGTGGACAACGACAGCTCCGTTAACATCCTCTTCCTCGCCGCTTTTAAAGGCCTCAAGCTGTCAAGAGAAAGACTTAAGCCCGCCGGCTACACACTCCATGGGTTCACGGGAGTGCCAGTGACTATTGAAGGGGTAATCACCCTCGATGTAACCGCTAGCAAAACTCCTACCACCCGAACGGAGTCAATGGATTTTATGGTTGTGGATGTCCCAGCAGCTTACAATGTTATCCTTGGCCGACCCGGCCTAGCAGCTCTAGAAGCCGTTCCTTCGGCGTACCATCTAAAGATGAAGTTTCCCACTCGGGCCGGAGTAGGGGAAGTAAGGGGCAATCAGGAAGCGACCCGAAAATGCTATATGACCTCTACCCTCGGTCCAGTCCTCTCCCTAGAAACTCTGGAAATCCCCCAAGATGCTGCCCGTCCGACGTCCGAGCCGGTGGACGAATTGGAGGAAGTGCTCTTCTCTGAGCAGGATCCAACTCGCAAGTTCTTTCTTAGCAAGACCCTCCCGTCCGCCCTATGCTCGGACATTGTACAGTGCATCCGAAGGAACCGAGACCTCTTCGCTTGGTCAGCTGCAGATATGCCCGGAATTTTCGAAGAGCTCTTAGTCCATCACCTCAGTGTTACCCCAGGGTCCAAACCGGTTCAGCAGAAGAGGCGCAAGTTTGCCCCCGAGCGCCAGTTAGCTATAAAAAAGGAGGTGGACAAGCTCTTAAAGGCCCGGTTCATACAAGAGGTAAACTATCCCGAGTGGTTGTCAAATGTAGTAATGGTGAAGAAGTCCAATGGGACTTGGAGGATTTGTATTGATTTTACCGACCTCAACAAGGCTTGCCCCAAGGATCCCTTCCCTCTTCCGAGTATTGACACTCTAATTGATGCCACCTCGGGACATGAGCTCCTCAGCTTCATGGACACCTTCTCAGGCTATAATCAGATCCGAATGTTCCCTCCGGATATCCCGAAGACCTCATTTGTAACCGACCAAGGCCTCTATTGCTATAGAGTCATGCCGTTCGGTTTGAAAAATGCAGGTGCCACATACCAATGCCTCATCAACAAGGTTTTCCAAGCTCAGATCGGCCGTAATATGAAAGTGTATGTTGACGACATGCTTGTAAAAAGCATCCGAGGTCCCGACCATGTAACCGACCTCCAGGAGGCGTTCGATGTTTTGAGAAAGCACAATATGAGACTTAATCCGAACAAGTGTGCGTTCGGCGTCTCGTCAGGGAAGTTCCTCGGCTTCATGGTCAGCCAACGAGGAATTGAAGCAAACCCTGAGAAGATTAAGGCCATACTAGACATGGCCCCTCCCAAGAATGTTAAGGAAGTTCAGAGGTTAACAGGCCGTCTGGCCGCCATAGGGCGCTTTCTTTCAAAGTCCGGAGAGAAATGCCTCCCCTTCTTCAAAGCCCTCAGGGGGGCTAAAGGTTTTGAATGGGGTCAACAGCAACAGGAGTCCTTCGACCAGCTCAAGGCTTACCTCGTCAATTCCCCCTTCCTCAGCAAACCAATCTCTGGCGAACCCCTCTACCTCTACCTGGCAGCCTCCGAGCAGACCCTCAGCACCATTCTAGTAAGAGAAGAAGACCGGGCTCAAAAGCCCATCTACTATGTGAGCAAGGTACTTCGCGATGCCGAGCTCCGCTATCCGAGAATAGAAAAGATGGCTTATGCCCTGGTGATGGCCGCGAGGAAGCTCCGCCCGTACTTTCAGTCCCATTCGGTGGTCGTTCTGACCGATCAACTGCTGAAGCAAGTGCTCCATAAGCCGGAGACCTCCGGTCGTCTTATGAAGTGGTCTATCGAGCTGAGCCAGCACGATATAACTTATCAGCCTCGGACCACAATCAAGGCTCGGGCCTTAGCAAAATTCATAATTGAAAGTACTATCTCCGAGTCTGGTCAAGCAGTGAAAGGACCACCTATCTGGTCGGTTTATGTGGACAGATCCTCCTGCAATGAGGGAAGCGGAGCCAGGGTCATTCTGGCAGGCCCAGATGACTTCATCCTCCAATACTCCCTCCGAATCAACTTCAAGGCCTCGAACAACGAAGCGGAATATGAGGCACTCATAGCCGGCCTTGGAATGGCTCGAAATACAGGGGCCCAATGCCTCCGGATCTTTAGCGACTCTCAGCTAGTCATCAATCAGGTCCTCGGCAAGTATGAAGCACGCGATGACAGGATGGTTAAATACTTAGCCAAAGTCAAGAGCCTCATGGCACTGTTTGAAGAAGCCCTCATCCAAAGAATCCCCCGAGAAGAAAATGCTCTGGCCGATGCCCTCTATAAACTAGCCTCCTCCTCCCTTCAAGGACTCGAGCAGACCATCTTGATAGAAGTCCTTCTGAAGCCAAGTATAAAGGACGAAGCTCCCGACTCTATGGAGTCACTGCCTGTCCTGCTCGAAGACAATTGGATGAAACCCCTCGTCGAATTCTTAAGGAACGGACTCCTCCCCGAGGATCCCAAGGAAGCTCGAAGAGTGAGAACCCGAGCCGAGCATTACACACTGATCGGAGGTATCTTATATAAACGCTCCTTCACACAGGTAGACGGCATGCCTTACCTGAGATGCCTCTCCCCCGGTCAAGCCAATTACGCCCTGCAAGAACTTCATGAGGGCATTGGCAGGGCACATTCGGGGTCCAGAGCTCTTGCCCGCGAAGTGTTGAATTACGGATATTTTTGGCCCACTCTCTTACGAGACGCCGAACGACACGTTCAACAATGCAGCTCCTGTCAGAAGTACGCCGACATCCGATGCCTCCCACAAGCTCCACTCACTTCCCTATCAAGTCCGATCCCCTTTGCAATATGGGGGATGGATTTACTAGGGCCATTTTCGCCTGCTCCCGGACAGTTCAAATTCTTAGTCGTGGCGATCGACTACTTCTCGAAATGGATAGAGGCCGAGCCCTTGGCCACGATCATCGAGAACAAGGTTGTTCAGTTCTTCTGGAAGAGCGTGATCTGCCGATTCGGCATCCCTCGGATCCTAATAACAGACAACGGAACCCAGTTCACCGGGGCTGCCTTCCGCGCACTATGCGAAGACCTTGCCATCCAACACAGGTTCTCCTCCGTTTCTCATCTCCAGTCGAATGGCCAAGCTGAAAATCCTAACCGACAGATTCTCTTCGGCATTAAGAGGAGATTGGATAAATGTTCCAAAGGCTTATGGGTCAATCAGCTTCCCAACGTGCTATGGAACTACCGCACCATAAAACAGACCTCCACAAGAGAGAGCCCATTCAATCTCACAATGGGTCCGAGGCTATCATCCCCCTAGAAGTCGGAATACCCTCTCCCTGTCTAATGGCTTATGAAGAAGAGCAAAACGCCAGAGAGCTCCGAGCAAGTCTAGTCCTGATAGATGAGATCTGAGAAAGAGCTGTCATTCGTCAACAAGGCTACCGAAGAAGGATCGAGTTGGTATACAACAAGAAAGTCCGCCCCACGGACCTCAAAGAGGGGGACCTGGTCCTCCGAAAGTTGGCCATCTCATTCCCAGGTCAGAAGAGCAAATTGGCCCCGAATTGGGAGGGACCTTACAAGATCGCCAAAATAGTCCGCCCCGGCACATACAGACTAGAAGATCTCAAAGGCAGGGAGATCCCAGGACTTGGAATGCCGACCATCTCTTAAAATACCAAGAGAGAGCATCAACGCCTCTCTAAGTATTTCGAGATGTCAAACCATTCCTCTCCTATTACTTGTAATGATTTTCTTTTATTTTTCTCTTGTAATAATGGCTCGCAACTTTAGAAACAGCCGGCCATTAGTCATCAATAAAGAAAGTTTTTTCATATTTTGCTTGAAAAAGGTGCTTACGTCTCTCTGCCTTCACTCTTCACCTCTACTGATGGTTCGGAGTCCAACACTCGGCTCGATCCTACTTCGCAAGCTAGCTCGTAAGCGAGCTAGAAGTAGGTCACCATTCGGAACTGCTCCCACAACCGTTGAACAACTCTACCGATGGTTCGGAGTCCAACACTCAGCTCGATCCTACTTCGCAAGCTTGTTCGTAACCGAGCTAGAAGTAGGTCACCGTTCGGAACTGCTCCCACAACCGTTGAACAACTCTACCGATGGTTCGGAGTCCAACACTCGGCTCGATCCTACTTCGCAAGCTCGCTCGTAAGCGAGCTAGAAGTAGGTCGTCGTTCGGAACTGCTCCCACAACCGTTGAAAAACTCTACCGATGGTTCGGAGTCCAACACTCGGCTCGATCCTACTTCGCAAGCTCGTTCGTAACCGAGCTAGAAGTAGGTCGCCGTTAGGAACTGCTCTCACAATCGTTGAACAACTCTACCGATGATTCGGAGTCCAACACTCGGCTCGATCCTACTTCGCAAGCTCGCTCGTAAGCAAGCTAGAAGTAGGTCGCCGTTCGGAACTGCTCCCACAACCGTTGAACAACTCTACCGATGGTTCGGAGTCCAACACTCGGCTCGATCCTACTTCGCGAGCTCGCTCGTAAGCGAGCTAGGAGTAGGCCTTAACTCCCCGAGTTCACCCTTGACATCTCTAGAAAAAAGGCTAAGGCAAGTAAACTGACCTTGAAGTGACGTTCACGGTTGGAATAAGATCATCGGAAATTGCCTGGCCCACGCGACAGCTAACGTCACCGCCTTGGAGAAAAAATTGCCGCTAGCAGAGAGTAGTGGGCGAAAGTAAAAGTTTGGAGTAAAAAAGTGAAATGAACTTGGGGGCGGGGGAGTGAGAGCTTATAACCCCTGTATGATGTTGGGCCTCCTAGGGAATCTAAAAAGCCCCTAAGAAGCCAAAGCGCCAAGCGGAGAGTTGCGATGTTTCGAGATTCAAGACGCTTCAAAACGTCTAACTCCATGCCTTGGCTATTGGCACCGAGCTTCCGAACCGAGGGGACGAGGAACCGACCCTCGTATATAGAGAAAAATCCTTCCGAGGGCAAATCACCGTCGGATCTCACCAAAATTCGTGTCAAGACACGATGGACCGTTCAGATTGTGCCACGCCCACAAAACGACAAAATAACGTTTTCTCGTGATCTGAAACCAGTCCTCGTGATCCACGCAATGATGGACGCTCCAGATCTGACCACCTGTACCTTCTGAGCGATGCACCACCAGTCTGCCTAGCCAAGATACCGAACAGCCTAGCCAAGCAGCCGAGCTACCGAGCCGGAGGACGAAGACGCTTCAAAACCAAGACCCTTCAAAACGTCCAACTCCATGCCTCGGCTATTGGCACCGAGCTTCCGAACCGAGGGGACGAGGAACCGACCCTCATATATGGAGAAAATCCTTCCGAGCCAAAATCACCGTCGGATCTCTCCAAAATTCGTGTCAAGACACGATGGACGGTTCAGATTGCGCCACGCCCACAAAACGACAAAATAACGTTTTCTCGTGATCTAAACCATTCCTCGTGATCCACGCAATGATGGACACACCAGATCTAACCACCTGTACCTTCCGAGCGACGCACCACCAGTCTGCCTGTTCAAGCTACCGAACAGCCTGGCCAAGCAGCCGAGCTACCTAGCTGGACGACGACGATGCTTCAAAACCAAGACCCTTCAAAACGTCCAACTCCATGCCTTGGCTATTGGCACCGAGCTTCCGAACTGAGGGGACGAGGAACCGACCCTCATATATGGAGAAAAATCCTTCCGAGGTAAAATCACCGTCGGATCTCTCCAAAATTCGTGTTAAGACACGATGGATGGTTCAGATTACGCCACGCCCACAAAATGACAAAATAACGTTTTCTCATGATCTGAACCCATTCCTCGTGATCCACGCAATGATGGGCGCACCAGATCTAACCACCTGTATCTTCCGAGCGACGTACCACCAGTCTGCCTGGCCGAGCTACCGAACAGCCTGGCGAAGCAGCCGAGCTACCGAGCCGGAGGATGAAAACGCTTCAAAGCCAAAACTCCACAATATATCCAACTCCATAACTCGACTAAAGGCACCGAGCCTCCGAACCGAGGGGACAAGGAACCGACCCTCGTATATGGCAAAAAAATCCTCCGACCCATCTCAGCTGTTGGATCTTATCAAAAAGCGCGCTCGTCATGATGAATGGCTCAGATCTTGCCACGTTCACTAAACGAAAAGATAGCATTTTTGGGGATTCGCACTGAGATGGACGCTCAGGATCACGCCACGTAGCTCGGCTAATTCCGGACTAGGCATCGATCTGCCGAGATGAGGGGACGAGGAACCGACCCTCGTATATGGCGAAAAAATCCTCCGACCTATCTCAGCCGTTGGATCTTGTCAAAAAGCGCGCTCATCATGATGAACGGCTCAGATCTTGCCACGTTCACTAAACGACAAGATAGCATTTTTTGGGGATACGCGCTGAGATGGACGCTCAGGATCACGCCACGTAGCTTGGCTGATTCCGTACTAGGCATCGATCTGCCGAGCCGAAGGGACAAGGAACCGACCTTCGTATATGGCGAAAAAATTCTCCGACCCATCTCAGCCGTTGGATCTTGTCAAAAAGTGCGCTCGTCATGATGAACGGCTCAGATCTTGCCACGTTCACTAAACGACAAGATAGTGTTTTTTGGGGATACGCGCTGAGATGGACGCTCAGGATCACGCCACATAGCTCGGCTGATTTCGAGCCGTGGGCCGACCTGCCGAGCCGAGGAGACGAGGAACCGACCCTCGTTAACGAAGAAACTATCTGCCGAGGGGCGTGAATCGTCGGATCACCCAGAAAATCGCACTCGATGCTGATGAAGGGCCCAGATCGCGCCACACCATAAATCGATATTAAAAAACTAATTTTTATTTATTTAAAAATTGCAAAAAAATTACTAAAATTTCGGAAAACTTAACTAAAAATTCTAAGAAATAATTACAAACTCGGGGGAACATTTTTGGGCCCCTGAACGAACAATTATTACCTAGAATGTGTTGTTAAGACCCCCGAACGACTAGTTAACACATCACAAAATTAAATAAATAACCCGAAAAAATAGATAGAAATCACCCAATATCCAAAGAAGCTCAGCAACGACTTGGAGTTCCGCCGACTTGAAAAATCGCCGCACTACCTCTTCCAAAGATTCAGGGCCTCCCATTTGAACTCCGAAACAACTCCACTGGCCATTAAAATAGCTAAACTACTCCTCAAAGGCTGATCAAACTCAGTCTTTAGGAGTGGGGGGCTCGTGATATGGCTAAAAATAGGATTAAATCGGGACCGTTCACATCGGACACGAATCTTAAAGCTCAGGGATAAAACGGTAATTTCACATACAAATGGGTCCGAAATGGGTACTGGGTCTCCTTCTAACAGATCCAATAACCCGTGAACGGATCCATCTTAACTGGGTATGGGTCTCAACCCGATACAAACCCAGTCCGACAGGATAGAATTAGGGTCTCTGATTGAACCAAATCAACGGGCTTGATTCGCGACTATCCTCTCACCGGGAATTAAGGGACTACATTCCTAATCTGATTACGATGATTTTACTCCTTATCAGATCATAAGAATTACATTCCTAATCTGATCTCTAAGGCGGCTATAAATACCCCCCATCCACCACTATTAAGAGGTAATCAATCTTTTGCTAGTTAAACGCTCTTTCATAATTATTTCTGGTTACTGACTTGAGCATCGGAGGGTGCATCGCCGGGATCAACCCCGGTGTCTCGCACTTCTTTGCAGGTGAACGGCAGGAGTCAGCGGTCAAACTCCGGCGGAACAGATTAGGTGTCTGCTATTCAGGTTTTCTAAGAACTCATAAATACTATCTGTTTACCCCCACACCAGATTCAGCGGTAACAAATATAATACTGGACATTAGAATTGAGACTTATTACTTGACACTAGACTTGAGACTTGTTACTTGACACTTATACTCGATACTTGTCACATGATGTTGGATACTCTACAGGTTCACTTGTCACTTGCTCCACTATTAGTATTTGTTATCTAGCATGTTTACTTGAGTTGTCCTTCTTGCTAGCTAGTTCTTAGATTTCTACTACTTGTTGTATCCCTGTTACATTCTTGATTCCAATTCTTGTTCCACATTACTTGTACTCGTTTTTACTATTTGTGGCCCTAACTTGTATTAAAGACATGTTCTCTTGTTTTCTCTATTTTTGCCTTTTTATATTTATTAAGCAGACTTAGGAGACGTGCTACATGCTGGAATTGGTGAGCAGAGATTTTAGTCTTCAAGTAGAGAAAAGACTTGCTTAGATTATTTGTTTTTCTTGAGTTATTTAAATTCTTGTTACTTAGAACTTGTAACGGGCTTATGTTCCCGAGTTTTAACTTGGTCCAGACTTTAAACTATTGGGATATTATTATTGTTTCATTGTTTTCTGTTGCTAATAAATTATTCATGCATGCTTAGTTATATATATCTCTTGTTATATTTTTGTTGTGATGCTGAGTTGATCCTACAGCTTGTGAATGATGTCAAAATCATTCGCTGGACTTCGTCACGCAATCGTATTCCGTATTTTTGGGAAGCGAGGCGTGACAATAACTTCAACAACTCAAACTACATCTACCAAAATTTTTTAAGCCCATACTCCTAAATTAGAAAGGATTTAAGAAACACCCACTCAATAAAGAGTAGTTCCTAGTAATTGTACTCCTAGAATGAGAAGCTCCTAGAGAACTCCGCTTCGTCTCCTCGAATTCAGTGCACAAAGAAACACCCAAACTCCACTTCAGCCAAGCAAACAGGACGCACCTCCTTCACCATTTCGGCATGCAACAGGAACTCTTTCACCATGAACAGTGACCACTCAAGCACAATTATAATTAAATATATGTATCTACATATATAAGTGTATACCTATATATATATAATGAATAGCTTAAGATACATATATGTGTATATAGGTAAGGTGAGTAGGTAGAGACAAGGCAACAATGGGGCATACTGGTTGAATGGGCTTTCGGATGTTGACAGAGCAAGGAAGAGAAAGAAAATGTGAGGGGAAGTGTGAAAGGTACAAGTGTAACGCCCCGAATCCCAAATACACTGAATTCGAGATGTTCTACAGGATCTTTCCACTTCCTTTAGTACAATTTTATAAGGAAATTTGAACTTTTCACATTACATCAGAGTTTGCATGAATACATTACAATTTATATTGCACAGCGGAAGTAAAATTTACAACAATTGAATAAATGTACAACGACATTGAATAATCTTTGAGCATCTGTTCCTCTTTAATCTTTATCATGTCATTTACCTGCATATAAGACTGTGGGTACGTCAGTTTATTCAACCGACGAACATTATACACGGCTATCCTCTCTATGCCAGAAATAGTATAACTTATTTTTCATATTTAACAAACACAAACTTGTCACATATCAAACTAAAGGGACTACCCTATTGATGTCATGTTGTGATTGTGCACTTAGTCCTTAATGCATTATTTATATTACATGACACTAATGCGCACTTGTTCGAATTCTATGCATCCCATACTACATAGGTCCGAGGGCAAGCCTCTTAATCGTTCTTCATCTTTGTAGGGTTCAATCTCTCGTCATGACTTAATCTACTACTGTAACTACGGTGAGTATCCTAGATGATCTATGAGTACAAGCACGTGCACCGGACCCTGGAGGGGAATCCCACGCCATGTCTTGACTCATCAAGCATGAATTCTGTGGCAATTCAGTCTCCTCCCTGAACACGATCCTCTTGCAGTCACCAAACATCCCACAAGCGTGGCTAAAGTCCGATCATTACTGAGTTGCGCCCACGCCATGTCTTGACTCATCAAGCATGCATTCTGTGGCTCACACACACCGTAAACTCTAGTTCTCATACTCGTGTTTTCTCTCACTTTCATCACGTCTTTACTATGTACTGGTTTTAATTTAATAGAATCATGAATAAAAATCAAAGCTCTAGAGTTAGGCTCTCCACTAAACCGGGCTTATTCATTTATTCAAACATGACAAACCTTGGTCTTTCATTTCAATATTTCATTTCATTTTTTTCTAAATGCCGGGGGAGACTTAGCTACTCTTTTGTTTCAATTCTAATTCACAATTTCCAATTTGAGCATTTCTAACTCATAAATTCATATTCATAACAACAGATTTCCTTTTCTTATAGCATAATCTCTGATTTGTTCGATAGTCCATAATCATACATGGAATTAGATACTTCGTCAATTATCAACTACACATTGGAATTCACATCACTACGAATATTCACATTTAATATCTTTCACACTATTCACATATGAGAATAATTCGTATACATCACATGATATAATTTCTTATATTAACCTTCCAATCCATCATTTCAAATTCTTTTTGCAAGTTATAATTTTCACAAAAATATACATACAGAACCATATTTCTATTTACACATTTTGTTCTCAAATCATACTTTATTTCATGCAAATAATTCTCAAATTATTTTTATAAAGTCCTACATATTTTTAGAAGAATAGTCATATTTTTCTAATAATTTTTTGATAACTAAAACACCCCAAAAATATTTTTTTCAATCTTGCCGAGGGCAAGATTCAGACCCAGAACCACGAAGAACACAGCCGACAGCACAAGCCACTAGGCCGAAGGTGCTAGGCGTCATAAGTACGGCTGAGAGCATCTCTCGGCTGTACACTTTAATTTTTTTTCTTTCAAAAAAGCAAAAGTGCGTTACTAAGGGGATTCGAACCAATAACCTCAGAGAAACAGGCCGCGCGCTCCGACCACTTGAGCTACGTGCTCAGTTTGTCAAGTATAGTTCGAAATTCTTTTTAAAACCATTCTCTCTGTTATTTAAAAACATTCGACATTCAATAAGTCCTCATTTCATTTTGCTTTTATCAAAATTACTGTAAATGTCCAGATTGACTAATATCATCATAAATTATACTCCAGTGTATAAAAATAATTTTTCTGATAATTAAAACATGTTTTTCATACAATTAATTCAACTTTTAAATTATCACTACCACATTTCCCTTTTTTTTCGACATTTCTTAGCAATTAGCATTCCAATCTCTTTATCAACAAATTGCACATTAATTCTATGTCTTAAATCATTTACCCAACATACAAACTCATATTTTAAATTATTCATGCCCACATTAACACAAAAGATCTATTTAACACATGAAATAGCATTATCAATCTACTAACTTTTGTATGTAATTCTTGATGGTAATAAATGTGTTTTCATCAATCAATCCATGATTCTAATCAATTCACATACAACTTAAATAATAGAACCACATATAAATTTGTATATCCACATTCAATCATTCAATGGGTTATTTTTTTTCCTAATTAAAGTGTACTCTTCTTAATTTCTTTCATTCTTCATTCATTCATTTCTAATATGCATTTCTAATTTAGAAATATGGAGAATTTACCCACCTTAATTTGGAGAGAAAAATACAATTTAGCAACCTCCTAGACGAATGTCCTTGCAACCGAATGCTTCTCCTCCTAAATGTGCGCACACGAACCTCCAAGCACACAAAACCCGAGCACTTCTAAGCCAAAACCGAGAGCACTCCTTGATGCCGGCCTCCTCTTCTTGATTGAAGCACAACTCCCACACATACTCAATCTTTTAACTCACAAAATCACTACTAGATGATATAATTTAGACTATAGGTTTGGAGGGATTAATAAGCACAAGGATAACTAGCCATAGGGCGGGGGGGGGGGGGGGGGGGGTATTTATACTAAAATCTTGATGGAATGGAGGGCTAGGATCAAGTAATTGGTTATAGGCTGGAGGGCTAAGATGAAAGTAGGAGTTACATTAACTACCCACCACCAAGTATCCACCAAGCATGATCTCCACTCAAATTTTGGTTTTCCCTCCAAGGTGCAACCGGGCTAGAAAGGAAGTGCATGTTGCACGTGTACGTGTAATGCACGTGCAAGCAACTAGGTCCAAAAATTGTACATTTTATTTTATATAAAAATAAACTCTAATTTGCATTCTACATTACAAGTAGTATAAAAAATAGATTGACTCATGTGCTTTAATTTATGGGCCCAAATAACAATTTTAAAAATAAAGTAATTGAATTAAATTTTGGGCTTTAAGAAAAAGGCTTTTTGTCTAATTGAAGGAAGGCTTTGTAAAAATAATTTAAAAGCACATATTTAAAAATCTATACCCATCATAATGAAAATAATCATAACATTTAATTCAACCAAAAATACTGCACGTGCACACTATGTGCAAAAATAAATATTTTTTCATAAATTGAAAAATCAGGGCATTACAACAAGTATGTATGTATATATATATATATATATATATATATATATATATATATATATATATATATATATATATATATATATATATATATATATACACATATACATATTTGTGATGAGAATGAGTGGAGAAACAGAGACTTGCTGGATGGATATGCTTCGGAAGAACGAAAATGAAGGAGGGGTAGTTGGTCGGATGTTGACAGAGGAAGGCAGGAAACACTCATCTCAAATTCACCTTCATGTACATATATTTGT
Organism: Hemerocallis citrina; assembly: GCA_017893485.1. NCBI lineage: Eukaryota > Viridiplantae > Streptophyta > Magnoliopsida > Asparagales > Asphodelaceae > Hemerocallis > Hemerocallis citrina. The sequence goes on from CM030362.1 coordinate 128,854,345, forward strand.
ATATATGCTAATATATATGTATAGGCATTGAATGATGGAGAGAGTGGAGAAATCAAAGAGGGGATTGCTGGTATGTGGCCTTTTGGTTTCAGAATTGAAACAGAGAAGGAAGGAGGAGGGGATGAAGAATAGTGAGTGGTTTAGGGGGGTATTAGTAGGATATTAATTGAGTGCTTATTATAACTACTCCCACATGAACACCACTAACTCCACTTATATATTCAAAATTCATTTTTCCCTCCATGCAAAAATCAACCGGCCACCACTTCTCCATTCCCAAACACGTGCACGTGCGTTGCACTTTACACACTTCCTTCATACATATACATATACATATATTTAATTTAAAAATATAGGTTTATAATATATAGAAAATGTTTAAGTAAAAATTAGTTTAATTAAAATTATAGTTTTTCATGCACAAATAAAATAAATACACGCACACTTAAAATTTCATTTTGAAAACGAATACGCCCAAAATACGTGCACCGAAAACACGTGCGTCGCACGTAAAATACCGAAATACGAAATCGACTTTATCAACGAAAAATTATTAAAATATAATCGAAAACAACATAAGAAAAATATATGTATTAATTTTTATATATTCCATGACGTAATGACTACATATATTGAAAACACGTGCACCGCACGTATAATAATATTTTATTCAAAATAGGAGAAAATTTAATTTTCTTTTATAAAATAAATTCGAACACGTCATAGAAGAAATAAATGAAGCACATAGAAAGTATCACATGTAGCGGTGGAAAAATATGAAATCGATACGTGCATTGATAGCACGTATAAAGCACGTAAAAATATAGAGATTGAAATATATATTCGAGTTGACTCAAAATGGGATAAAAGAAGAAGGGAAATGCATAAATAGTCGGAATCCAAAATACGTAGTGAAATACGTTATAAATATACCAGTAACGGTACAAAATATACGTGCGCAACACAGGAGGGCAAAATTGTCATTTCCAATTGTTGCTGCTTATTTCAGCGTGGGAGCAAAAAGATAGTGAGTTAATAATGGATGGAAAATACTAAAATTCAAACATGTGCGTTGGCCGTTAAAAAAGGTTAGAGCTCCCGAGATTGAATGGATCGTTGATTGATCTCCTGTGATATGAATTTGACAGTTGGTGATGCAGCCGATGGACCTTTAAAATTCCTAAACTAATGGGGGGTGGCCCCGGCAAAAGACCCTTCGATGCTCAGTCAGATGCAGAAAGAGAGAGAAAGTAAGAGAGTGAAAACTGGTGAATTGTTGATTACCCTGGTGACTGAAGAGGGAAAGTGGTATTTATAGGCCTGAGAGACATTCTAGAGATCGAATCGTGACTATTGGATCTTTCATATCTCCCCCTTGAAGAGATAAGATATCCCCGTTAGGGGATAAGAGATTTGACTCTTAGCCAACATGGACTGGGTGTCTCTCTTAATGGGCCTAGCCTGTCACTTTTTATGGGTTTGAGAGAAGCTCATATTTTGGAGTAGACTCAGGCCTGTAAAATAGGCCTGTGATGGCTAATCTACCTGTAGATGCTTTAAGATCCATGCAGGAATCATACGACTCTGATCTTCTATGATTTTTACCATCATCAGAAGCCTCCCACTCCCGAAAGGCAATTTTCATGACTTTCGAGAAGTAGTACGTCTTATTTTTAGAATCTAGTGAATAATCTTAGCAGTCGGAGTGTTTGGAGATACCTGGAATTGAACCGTGGCTTCTGAAGGCGATGAATATTTTTCTGTATTTTTCCATATTTTTTCGGATTTTTTTGAATTTTCTGGGAATTTATCCATAGTTCTTTGGATTTCTCCGAATTTTATGAAATTTTCTACAATTTCAAAATCACTCTTTCAAGTTTTATAATTAATAAATTCAATTTTAATTATTTTTCGAGTTTTTAATTATTTTTCCTAATTTAAATAATTATTTTGAATTTTTAATTATTTTTTTGAATATTAAATGATTTTAAAATAACTTTTGAAATTTATCAGACCTGGCTCGCGTTTTGAAGCAATTTGAGGCGCAGATATGGCCTGGCTCGCGCGTTGAGAGATCTGATGGCTGAGGTGCGAGATCAGGGCTTGAAATTCCTGAAGCGTTGATCACGGGGCTAATGCAGATTTCATGGAGATCCGACGACCTCCATCGTCTTCATCCACCCCAGCTCGGCAAACCAATTCGCCGAGCAATTCTCTTCTCCTTCGATGCGTAGCTCGGCGAATGCTTCTTTCGGCAACTGCAAAGCTATGGGGGTTGATCGTCTTGGTCGAGCTACGGGTTGGAGACTTCGAAGCTCTGTTTTCGTCGAGTTTGTTCGATCGAGCTACGGGATTGAGCGCCGCTCAAGACTTTGAAGCTCTGTCCCTTGCTCGAACTTCGACTCCGAGGCTCTGCTGACCTATGGGAGTGTCGAACGAGCTCCTCTTGATCGAGTTGCGGAGCTTGGATTCCTCACCGAGCTGTGGGAGCTC